>OX421887.1:10000000-14800000 GCA_949128085.1 Cetonia aurata
AAATTTGACTATGGCATGGTTTTCTGGTCATTTTGTACTGATTTAATCCATAAAGATTTAATTTCGTGCTACCCCTCTCTAACCCCAAAGAATTTTATAGTTTGAATGTAGACGAAATTAACGAGGTCTTTGGCGGTTTGTTGTATTTGTTACCTATAAATGATATAAAATCTTTTGCACCATTGTTGCACTAATGTTATGCAAATTCGCGGGTAATTTGTCGGGATGACATTGTATGATTTAATTCTACCAAAGCACACATTTAAATGTATAAATCGCTTAGAGTACAAGCATTCTAAGCTGGCGTATGCGCGATAGCAAGAGGAAGTGCTCAAGGAACTGAGACACACCCGAAGAAATAAGGAGAAATATTATAAATCCACGTGAGAACATTAGCCACCCCCACTATCTTCGCGATTCGTACAAAATCTGTAGTACAGTACGCCAGCTGCCGATTGGGCTCCGCCCGCCTTTTCCAGCTCGTGACGCAAATGCGCGTTAGAGCGGGGTTTCTGCCAACAGATATTTCTATTTAGTAAAGTAAAATGTTGCTTGTTGCACATAGGTCTGTTTTCCGCCTTTGTCGACGAAATTTAATGTTTCGGATAATATTCCTCATATCTTGACCCTTCACTTTAGTCATCGCCAGGTCGCGTGCGTTTACTTGGTATATCTCCCACTGTATATAAAAAAAAATATGTCTACGCCACTCTCATTGTATAGCGCAAGCGCTTATGTGATCCATATGGCACATATTTGGTGGTTGGAGGTGTAAATAAACAAGAGGCTAATGCTCTATTGTTTATGGTTTACTTTATAGAATTTTAAATTTGCCTTAGAGAATTTTAAATTAGGCATATGGCATATAATGTATTACAATTCATAGAATACACAACAACTGAAATAATACACATTTCATTTTAGTTTTTAAGACTTAAAATCGAACGTGGTCTATAATACCATTATGGCAAATGTGATATTAAAAGGCTATATCAATGAATCGGTATGCAGGACTTGCTTAACTACTGAAAAAGTGTTTTATAATATCTTCAAGCATTTGCAGAATAATAAACTTTTGGCAGATTTAATAATGGAGTGCATTCCAATAAGGGTAGTATTTGGTTTATAAAATACTTTGACTCTATTTCTATATTGTTATTACAGATTAAAGAAGATGATAACCTCCCAAAATACATGTGCAGCAAATGTTTAGATGAGTTTAAGATTGTATGTAATTTTAAAAATATGGTAATACAGTCAGATATAAAACTGCAAAATTTTTATAACGTAAAAGATCAATCAGAATCAAATACTCAAAATAATAGTTTAGCCAAAGAAGAAAGTATTATTAAAGTGGAACAAGATGATGTATTGCAAGATATAACTCTTAATAATTTACCTAACATTTCCAATAATATCCACGATGAAGGAAATATCCATAATTGTAGTATAATTGGTTCAACAAATAAGAATACAGACGAGGTACCTCAATATAATGATAATGCTAGTAGAATCGAAGTCACAGATGGAAATACAAACATAAAGAAGGAAAATGATAAATCGGAATCTTGTGAATTAGACTCGAATGATATGTGTGCTGGATCAGATAAAAGTTCTTTGAGTGATAGTGATGTAGAAAATGAGACAGCCACAAAAACCAAAGAAAATAATACGAAACCAGAAAATCCTAATATTGACAATGAACGGCATGCGTTATTATACGCTAATCCAGATTTTGAACGGATATTGAAAAGTGGGTTGAGCAAAAGAGAAAAAGATCATGCAACTATAACTTGTAAACTTTGTAACAAAACTTTTAATTTCCGCTACTTTTCAGCAGTCCATATCAATATGCATACTGGTAATTTGCCTTATAAATGTGAACATTGTGATAAATATTTTCCAAAAAAGTATTACCTAACTCAGCACATGATTGTGCATTCAAGTATTAAAAAGTTCTCATGTGAAGAATGTGGGAAGATGTTTGCGACAACAACATTGCTAAAGTCACACAAAACGATACACTCGAATGATAAACCCCACTCCTGTAGTGAATGTAATAAATCATTCAAAAGGAAAACGACGCTACGTACACATTTGTTGATACACAAAACAGAAAGAAATCATGTATGCGAATTATGCGGAAAGTCTTTCAAAGACCAGGGTATATTACATCAACATAAAAAAAGGCATAGCACTGACAAGAAATTCATATGTACAGTGTGCAATAAGGGTTTCAATGTAAAAAGTAATTTATATGCTCATATGAAAGTGCATTCTCCAGAGAAATCTTACAAGTGTGGGGAGTGTGATAAGTGTTTCACTCTTCGGTGTGTGTTGAAAACTCACATGAGAATCCACATGGGCGTAAAACCCTATCCGTGCAAAATTTGCAGCAAAGAATTTCGGCAAAATAATGTTTTGCAACGACATATGAGAACGCATACAGGCGAGACCCCATTTCCCTGCACATTATGCCCCCAGCGGTTTAAATACAAACATCATCTAAATAACCACATGAAAGTGCATAATACAGCTGTTAAAAGTGAAACAACAAGCACAACATAAAAATACCATTTGAAAAACCCTTACAGGGGACGAGGTTGTTAATTGGATGTGTATTGGATTTTGTTAATAATGATGTATATGGATTAATGTAAGGAATACGACAAACGCGAATAAAATACTTCTATAGCTTAAGAGAGTCAACACTCTAAATAAACTGAGATTAAGGAAAGGAAAATTTAATAGAAAGATATATTAATACTTAACCGACAGGTCGGGTGGTATCTACCGGTTTTGTCCGCTGATGGTAACCGATGGGACATTTTATGTTCTTTGATTTTAACTCTTATGTTGTGCGAAATTTTCGCGAAACAGTCCGTCGTCACGACGCACGCGGTGAACAGAAAGCCCCTCGGTTAAGTGTTAACCAGAAACAAAATAATTTCAGCCAAAAAAATGGCAGTGACTCCCTTAATTTTTTATTACAATAAATAAAAACCTTACAATATTATGTCGTTGTGTTTGTCTTTACAATTTGAAAATAACTAATTTCATATACAGAAAAAATTGGATTGGCAAGAAATTGGTAACATTAGCTTTGCTCAAACAAGGAGTTGCCGCTGATGGTGGCAAATTTGTAATTAATGCATATGTTAAGTTTTTAATCACTTGCAAATTAAATTTATTTGGGTTGTTTTGACGCTTGCAAATTGCTGCAGATGGATTTATAAGTCATTGTCTAATTTTATAAGGGTTTTTCTTACAAAGTTTGATGACCCCAAGTGCATTTAAACTAGTTTTTACTGGCAGTGTTTCCAATTACCCACATTGACCGTATATAGGGTACATTTCAAAATTGAATATCAGCTAAAAGATATGAAACGTTAACAAAGAAACGTAGAGGTGTTTTTTATTGAAAATAAGCCATGAAAGCAGAAAGATATGAAAAATGATTCACAAAGAGAACACAAATACACTAGTTTTATTAGTCGCGCTGTGCATTTCTTATATGTCGCAAGCAGACGCGCCTAATGGAGGATTAAAGAACAAAATGATTTGTTTAAGCAATTATTATCGAAAAATGTAGTGTCTTTAATTTTTCAAATAACGTTTTTTAATTGTGAAAACCCTGATATTTCAATTTTGTTAATAATGTTTATTTTCTGTAAGATCTTTCGATGTGTCTCGGAATGTATTGTTGCATCTCTTTGAAAATATAGTTTATTTCTGTTTTACCTAATTTAACACGTTCCTAAAAAAATCTTTTTTTAACGTATAAGCAAAATGATACTCAAAATTAATAAAGAAAGTGTTATTACTGTTGTTACAAAAGATATTACATTATCCAAGTCCTGTTTCGGTGAAGTTGAACTATTACTACGAAATAGGGGAATAACATGAAAAGAGGCAATTATGATAAGAGACAGGAAGAAATGGAAGCAGTTTATATATGATGAATAACATTAATGTAAACCAGACACCTTTGGGTAGAAGAGTGATTTATATATAAGTTTAAACACAGCTATTGCATTACTTTTTTTAAAGTGTGGGAGAAATATTATTAAATATTAATTACTAGAGAATTGTCAAATGATCAGTTACGCATCCCATTTCTTTTAGTAAATATAACTCTTCAACATCAATCATATTTTACACAATTTTTGAAGATTCCCTCCCTTCACAATGTTCACATAACGCAAACACAATTGCCAACACCAACAGTTATAATGATCCAATAATTCCGATGATTATTGCCATTTTTAAAGCGTTTCATTCATTTTCCCATATCTATAAACCACGGCCTAAGCAATAATCATATTGTTTATAAACATCTGTGAGAGTAATAAAAAAAACAAAACAAGGTTTTAATTAATTACTATTACACATTATATTTAACATTTGTATGTAGACCTAAAAATATTATTACCACTGTTTTAAGTATAGTATTTGCTCAGTATTTCTTTTTGTATAATTTAATTATCGCTTTTCATTAACAACAGTTTGGTTTATTAAACTAGTAATTAATGCATTGTGTGTAATAAGAAAGGAGATTTTCACATTGCAATCGAACATAACACTATCTCATGGAATTATGGCCTCTTTTAATTTCAAAAGTGATAATGTAGAACTGCTGTGCAGAACATGCCTGAAAATGGACAATTCATCTTTATCCTTCAAAATATTTGAACATTTACACAATAATAAGCTTATATCCGATTTGATAATGGATTGTATACCAATAACGGTAATGCCCAATACTACCACAAAGCTACTGTTCATTTTTTCATAATTTTATTATAGGTAAAAGAGGAAGATAGATTACCAAAATATATCTGCACTAAATGTCTACATCAGCTTCAAGTTTCGTGTGATTTTAAGGCCATGGTACTGCAGTCAGATTCGTTGTTGCAAGATTTCCATCAAAACAACATTGCTGCGATAAAGAAAAAATCTGAGGGCGACAATATTGTGGATAATGCTAAAGAAGAAGTATTAATTAAAGTTGAGAAAGTTGATTCCCCAAACGAATCTATGAGCAATTCAGCTTGTAATATTCAGAGTAAGTTATTAGAAAAACAATGTGGTGATTTAAAGAACTTATTAGTAAGCCAGACTAATCCCAAAAACAAAAACATACCTATGCAACAGGACCTCAATGAAAACCTTCGAATAAATCTGTATGCTGAGTATCAGAATGATAAAAATAAAATTAACAATCATGAAAATGAAGTTTTTAGAAAAAACTATATGTCTAAAGATAGTATATCATTTGATTCTTCAGAATCAGAATCAGATAATTTTTACAGTTCAGATAAATGCACTTTAAGTGATTTTGAAAATGAGAACGATATAGATATGCAAACATTATTAAAAGAAGGAAAGAAAACACAGAATCGTAATAATTGCAATGAAAAACATGCATTATTGCTAGATAATCCTGAATTAGAAAATATTATGAAAAGCGGACTAAGTAAAAAAGAAAAAGATCATGCAACAATTACATGTAAAATTTGTAACAAAACTTTTAATTTCCGTTACTATGTTGCTGTTCACGTACGTAGGCACACAGGAAATTTGCCATTTAAATGTGATCAGTGTGATAAATGTTTTCCTAGAGGATATCACCTCAAACAACACATGATTGTGCATTCGAAAGTAAATCAGTTTGCATGTGAAGAATGTGGAAAGACATTTGCAACGATCCATACATTAAATTCTCATAAGCTAGCACATTCAGATGAGAGGCCCTATACCTGTGATATATGCAATAAAGGCTTTAAATGTAAATGGAGTATGTACAAGCATTTGTCGATACATAGAAATGAAAAGACTTGTGTGTGCGAATTATGTGGAAAATCTTTCACTGATGTAAGTGGTTTAAGTAGACATAAGGAAACACATAATACCGAAAAGAAATATATTTGTACAATATGTAAAAAGGCATTCACAACACAGCATTCTTTACGAAAACATGAAAAAGCACATTCCGGTGAGAAAAAATATATATGTAATGAGTGTGGTAAAGGTTTTACATACAGTTCAGCGCTAAGGTGCCACCTAAGAATACATACAGGTGCAAAACCCTACAAATGTAAAGTTTGCAATAAAGAATTCAGACAGACTACTGTTCTCCAGCGTCATATGAGAACACATACAGGCGAAACTCCATTCCCTTGCACATTGTGTCCCCTACGTTTTAAATATAAACATCATTTAGGTAATCATATGAAAGTGCATAAAATAGATGGCTTACAAGGAGTTTCAACATAAATTTGTTTAAAATTAGAATGTTCTTGCAATAATTGTAACAAACATTGTATATACTAAATGATAATAAAAGTAAAGGAAATTATTTGGTGCTGGTAGCGTATCTATTGTTCATTTAATCAAAATATTATAAAAGAAACTCACCCTATGTCGTCCGATAAAACCACCGTTAATTACGAACAAAATATTTCGAATACTTCATTTGTTTTAATTTTTGAATGTATACAGTAGGAGTAACCTTCTGCAAAATAACGTAGTTTATATAACTTTATTATAGTGACTCGAAAATTATATGTTTGCAGAAATAAAGTAAATACATTATAGGGAAGAATTAAATTAATTATTTTATGCATTACCTAAGTAAAAAAATATTTTATTAATTTAAAATATTTTTTGTGTTGCAATGCTGGAATTTAAAAAGGGGACATTTGACACATTCGGATCACGAGATAACCTATGAAATCTGAATATGATGTGACAGTCAAGTTTTAAAACGATTTAAGTAGACATAATTTCGAAGGTATTAGAAGATTAATTTAAGAGTAAAGAAATTTGAAGATGACCGACGCAGTCGCTTACATATCTAGTTCTTGTAATGCAACGGTATCTGCAGCGCATTGGGGTAAAAATAATTTAATTTGCTATGCCTCATGTAATGTAGTGTTAATTTATAATCCGAAGGTAAAACTTTTGAAATATCAAACATTTTGGAGTTTGCAACTTCTTTTGCTTCTAGATTGGTGGTGGAAAAGTTATTAAAACTTTACATAAACATAGAAACCGTGTAAATACAGTAAAATGGATTACTAGAAATGAGGACGAATCTGAATTAATATCTGGTTCTGCTGATAAAACTGCTATTGTGTGGACACTTAAGGAAAACGAATATGTTGCAAATGTACTAAGCGGCCACGAAAGCAATGTTAACGTAGTTGATGGAATGTATATAGACAATAGAGCTAAACATTTAATAGTTGCAACAGCAGCAGTTGATTCCACAATAAGAATATGGATAAGACCCAATGCTGATGGTACGTGATATTTTATTATTTCATTTTAAAATTTTTTACCTTTTTTTTTTGTTTACAGAAGAGTTTTCAGTCTTGCAAGTTATAAAGCTGGAATATGGAATTTCTTTATTTTTGAAGTTCACTACATTAAATTGTGGTACAATATTATTAGCATCTGCAGAGGATGATGCAAATATTCATTTGTATATTGATGAGAATGGTGAACATAAGAATTTTATCAAGTCGGTGGTTATAAAAGGTCATTCCGATTGGGTTAGAAGCCTTGATTTTACTAAAGATGGTAAGAATTCTTTTACATTTTTATATTTTTGCTAACAAGTTTTATTCTGCGATTCTGCATATACCTATTAGCAAATAAAAAAAATTCCACCTTGTCAGGTGTTCTTTACTTTAAATATATTTTCTCTGTTTAACTATTGAGTTGAAAAATTATGTATTTTTCCTTAATTGGTTGAAAGCCTTTTTCAATCTGGAAAAACACAAGATGTTTATATTTTTATAAATATACGCTTTTTTAAAATTAGAACTAACTGTAAGTCTTACCAGGATTCGCCCACGTTTCATCTATCTAAATAATAAATTGGTCTATACTCCTTAGTTGAAGTTAAATATTTTTATCTCCATCTAATGGTGTCGTCTTATTCTATAAAAATGCTTTTACAGTTCCTTTTTCTGTACTCGAGGTTAATTTGCTTCATCAATTTGTACAGTGAACAACGGCAAATTTTAGTAAATCAGGACGTTTCTTTATTTGAATCAAAGTAGGTAATTTGCTTTTGCAAATTTGCCGCACATACAGCACAACACCAGATCGTCCTCCACGGTGTTTTCATGGAGTAATTGCGCCAGTTTCATCGTACTCCTTTATGATCCCGAATACTGTTGATTTTGCAGGAAATTATAAAGTAGGTTACAATATTCAGAATCAAACTGTTGAAACTTACCCAGGGTGTTGCTACCTCATCAGTTTGCAACTGCTTCTACATATTTAAAATACACTGCTTTTCAGCTACGGATAAATGTCCCAAATCTAAATGTTTGCATTTTTTTGAGGTGAATATGGCCCGGAACTTGTGAGTTCTCTATTCATTTTAAAAACTACAGGCGAAAGTTGACAACCGTTGAACACATACGTCAAATTTATTGTAATATATATTTCGTTTGTGTAAACCTGTCTGCGAAACAACCAATCACAGATGCAAGTTTTGGCGCGGAGAATTTAAAACGTCCTCCTAGTTTAAGAACGGACTATAGGCACCATAAGAGCGGAGACAAGGCTTTTGCCTGTTTTACTGAACGCTCTCTCGACATTGAGGAAGGCCTTTAGCATCACTTCTGTGTTCCGTAATGTGTCCTCCATTAGACCCACAAGCTCTGTCAAAATTCCTGTTTGGTACGCATATTGGTCGCGATGTAGAGATCTAGTTACCAATACCTCATTCCTTATATACCTATCCGCCAGTTTCTCTAGAGCAGAGTTTCCGAAAGTGGTTCCTACGGACCACAGGGGTGGTGGCCGATTAACATGAATTTGGGTCAGAAGCTCCGCGAGAGTTTTAATAAAAAAATAAGTAATTCTGATCTCTTTACATTCAAAAGCAATGCCCTGAATGCCGGATTATTTGCTGCTATCTAAAGGTGCATGTTGGGACCGGTTTTATGGACTCTTTGATTCAGGGTTGGAGTTTCTTAAAAGCGAAAACACTGCTTTGCAACGCAATTTAATTAATTCAAAGAACGATATTGCTTATTTGACTAACTTATTTGCTAAATTTAATGAAACTAATTTGAAGTTACAAGGTGTAATATCTGCGTTTCTTGGGAAACTTGTCTTGTACAAATAAAACTTGGCGAGAGGAGAATGCTCTCAGTTCCCAAAGCTTACAAAATTACGAAAACGAGATGGAGATTGTGCGTTTGTTTGTCAATACTTAACGACCTCATTCTGACCTAAAAAATTACGATTTTGAATCTGAAAATTCAAAAAATTATGATTATTTTGCATTTCACGTATAGTTATGTACTACACAGTTTTTTTTTTCTCCGAAAAAAATGCTCTGACTGGGTGGAATGAATGTTTGAAAATTGGATAAAATAAAAGTTATAATTTCAATAAACATTTCTTTAAATATCAAAATGTGTTATTTCCTTAAAGATATTTTAGTTTTATATGAGCATTTACTATTCAAGACATCGGTTAAATTTGTTGGTTTGCTACTGTGTATAAAATTTTAAGGAGAGGATACAATGTCAGGGATTTGCTGTGAAAAGGGGTCCACAGCATAATAAGTTTGGGAACCATTGGTCTAGAGCTTTCATTATAAATGATGTTAGACTTTTTGGTCTTAGGGACTTTGCGGTAACTTGCCCGATTTTGAGAGGTTACGGTATAAATGCTACCCTAGTACTTATCCAAGCTTTTGGTATATAGCCAAAAGCAACGCCACACCTAAATATATTACCTAAAATACCTATTTTGCATTTCACGTATAGTTATGTACTACACAGTTTTTTTTTTCTCCGAAAAAAATGCTCTGACTGGGTGGAATGAATGTTTGAAAATTGGATAAAATAAAAGTTATAATTTCAATAAACATTTCTTTAAATATCAAAATGTGTTATTTCCTTAAAGATATTTTAGTTTTATATGAGCATTTACTATTCAAGACATCGGTTAAATTTGTTGGTTTGCTACTGTGTATAAAATTTTAAGGAGAGGATACAATGTCAGGGATTTGCTGTGAAAAGGGGTCCACAGCATAATAAGTTTGGGAACCATTGGTCTAGAGCTTTCATTATAAATGATGTTAGACTTTTTGGTCTTAGGGACTTTGCGGTAACTTGCCCGATTTTGAGAGGTTACGGTATAAATGCTACCCTAGTACTTATCCAAGCTTTTGGTATATAGCCAAAAGCAACGCCACACCTAAATATATTACCTAAAATCGTATACAGTAGTTCTGCCGCCTTGTGTAGCATCATTGGATAAATGCTGTCTGGACCTGGCGATTTATATGGTTCAGGTGAATGAATCGCATCTTTCCGTAGTCAACTACTCTACGAGAAGTTTGCCAATCGATCTTGGAGACTTTTCTATACTCCTGCTCCTACCAGATCTTCTGTGTTTGATTTATGATTATAGAACCAGGGAAATGAACGCTTAATAGTCCGCTTCTCCTTCTAAAGAGTTCTTAAGTGTTTTAATTGTCGCACGAGATGTTGTGGAGTCGGTACTTTGTAATTCTCTGTTTCCATCAGGCCGATTTGTCGATCTTAGGCGTGTTTGGCGAGTAACTATACTTTCATGTTTTTGCGAGCAAATTATTTGGAAGAAAGATACATATGATGTCACCTTATTGTGAAACGATATGTAGCCTTATACAGAGAACAGAGACATGATAAACTGGCATATAGCTCTTAAGGTCACCCTTGTCATTTCCCCACTGAAGGAACTTTCAAATCGTTCTGTTATAAGCAATCTGATACTTAGTTTCTTATAAAATAAGTTCAAAAATAAAACTTTTTTAGCGATTTTTTTAGCATTTCCATCATTACTCATTTTAGGATCAGATATATTGTTAGCAACATCATCACAAGATGCATCTATACAATTATTCAGAATTACCACCGATGAAAAGATAAGAGGAAAGTATGTGATAAAAACTACTAGGGCACAACATAATGTTAACGTAGAATCAGTTATTGTCGGCCATGAAGGATGGATCTATTCAGTTAATTGGAATCCGTATTGCTTGAAACTGTTGTCGGCGTCGATAGATAAAACTTTAATCATTTGGGAATACGATAGTGCTGCTAATCTGTGGCTCGAAACAGCGAGACTTGGTGAAGTCGGTGGAAACACTTTGGGTTTTTATGGAGCAATGTTTGGCCCTGATGGGGAGAGTATTTTAGCTCACAGCTATCATGGAGCCTTCCACATGTGGAGACTAGATGAATCGAACATTTGGACACCAATAGTAACACTAGGCGGCCACTTTAATGAAGTGGTAGACGTCAGTTGGGATCGCGACGGTTTGCTTTTACTTAGCGTATCGACAGATCAAACAACTCGCTTGCATGCTCCATGGAAGAAGGATGAAGAGGTAGAAAAACATCATTCTGCTGTAAGTAAAAATTTAGTTTGGATATAATAATGTTTATAGGTAACTTGGCATGAAATAGCACGACCACAAGTACACGGATATGACATGAGTTGCTTAGCAGTGCTGTCAAGGTATTCGTTCGTATCTAGCGCCGAAGAAAAAGTTATAAGAGTTTTTCACGCACCTGCGAACTTTATTGAAAATTTCAAGAGAATATGTCACGTCAAAGATACTGTTGAAAGTACGACTTATTTCCCTTCCACGTGTATTAATTTTCCTTTTTTGTAATGTTATATTTCCAGGTGAGAGCATTTTACCAATGGGTGCTTCTGTACCATCCTTAGGATTATCGAATAAAGCTGTATATGACTGTGATAACGCTGCTCAAGCTAGACGAAAAAGCGATAAGGATCCATATCCAGAAGAGTCGCATTTTACTGCAATGGAGTTATATGGTAAATATATTTTGATTGTCATACTATAGATTCTTATTTCGAAAGCCGAAATTTTCTTGGTTTATGATTTCCAGTAAATTCATTCGATCCAAGCCTCTAAGCAAATATATATGAATTATCAGAAAAGAATCTTCAGGACAAATGGATTTTTGTACCTTAATCAACGAGTATCGCATTTTTGCGAAACAAATCTGTTTTTATTGCTGTTAAATATTTAGTTTGGGTGGTTGCCTTCTTCATGAAAAATCTTCTTTAAGTCATAATTAATTGAAACCTTGGTACCGGCATTTGTGTCCGCAAATGCAGCTTCTTCAGTAATCCTTATCTTTTTTCCTTTTGTTTTAATGTTAGGTCTGCCCTTGAATCTATACAACTATCCTCTGCTTACTGTAAATGGGTCTTTTTTTTTCGCCAAATGCATCATTGTAAAAAGCACGTTCAATTACCAATAAAACGACTTAATGATCACCCAATATAGCCCAAAAATTAAACAATAATTCAGTCCTTAAGCGGTTAAAACCATGCGAGAAATATCTCGATAGTGATAGTTCTGTTGATCAATATAGTGCAGCTCGATAACTCAAACTTTCGTAAACACTTAGGCCGTTTTTAATTTAAAAAAAAAAATTAAATAACGTTGCAAATTCAAATCTAAATATTCTTTAGAAAGTTCTCAAGACGTTATAAATAAAAATCACTCGCCCCTACTACCTATTATCGTTTGGTAATGTTTTAAGGTAAAAAAAACGTTGTTGGGGTTCAAAGAAATAACACTGGCGATATATAAAATATAATTGATTTATTTAAAAGTCTATTTAAAAATTAAATGAAGTCAAATAAACACTTAACTGAATTAGTCAAGTTAATCACTAATTACTAATAAAACACTGAAATAACTATTCACTTATTAAGTTCACTAATTTATTTCTACCATGTATTTTTTTTTATTACTCACCTTTCACCGTATTCGTCGCTTTGAATTGACCGGATTCGCTGTCTCGTTACTACTAACGTCGCAGCGTCGTAATTAAATCCTGCGCGACCACTTCTAGAGCCTTCTCGGGGCATGGGCATCTCGACGCTTCTCGCATTAATCTCGATTCTTCTATTTACGCGTTGTATACAGAAAACTATTCCGTCCTCTAACGTTTCGAATGTGAACTTCGTTGTTCGTTAGCGCCATCTATTAGTGCCCATTAAAAGTATTTTAAATTGGTGCATATAACAGTACAAATAGCAATAGTGTGCAGATTTTTAGTTTACACTTTTATCCACCTGATGAAGCCACTGTGTGGCGAAACAATAAGTAGTGGTTTATTAAATTATTTGTAACTTTTACTCTTTTGTGTTATTGCTATATTTTTTTTTACAGCAAAATATTTAAAAAAGTATTAGTGTAAACGTTTTGATATTTTTTACAATAAATTATTTAAGCAAAGGATTATGTGAATTATTAAAATAAAATAAATATTCTGCGTCATAACTCTCTAAATTCACAAATCAAGTTTGATCTCTTCTGAAATTCTATTTGAAGTTGTGAAAAAGGTAATACTCAATGTTATGCAACCACTATCTCATAGATAACGCAAAACATTTATTTTATTTTAATAATTTACACTCTTGGGTTAAACGGAGAAGGTGAAATTTAAATAAATAATGCTTGACGTTTCTTCTTGCGCTGCAGAGCGCATTCATTATATCAGTTTTATTACTTGAGAGATTATATTATATTATATACAGTGAGGTTTTTATAACACCGTACATAGCCCTATGTTCGATTTTATTTGTCCCATGTCAACGCATGGGTAGTTATGCAACCAACATTACTCCTATTGCAAACATGCATTTGATTTATTTACGAGGTTATGTTTATTACGTAGTATGGGTGCGTTTTTTAATTACTTGAATTGCTGTTCCGGGTATGAAAGGATTAAAATGCCGTTTTTTAATTCACTTGAGCGATTAGGCACCGCGTTTTAAAATTACACTAATTGCTCGAATACAGTGTTCAAACAGTCTTTTAATGCTCTAGGCTAAGCGGTGGTACGTTAAATTAGAACTCGAACATAACCTAGAAAATTTTACATGAGTACCGTTAGAAGCTACCGAATGTAAGTACCTATGCAGGCAAAATAAGCGTTTGAAGTGTACATGATCCATTTTGCTAAAAAATGAGTGTAAGTCAGGTAGATAAGCTATCTTATTCTTTTCATAAATAAAGTACCTTACTTATTAGAGTTAAAAATATTAAATTAAAATGCAAATTTACAAACACGAACAAGTTAGGGGATAGGAGACTGAACTGACAGATAACAAGAAGTGTGTACAAGTCGTTTTTTAAATGACATTTGTTCGACACAGCCTATCAGTAGTATCCACGAGGTTACTATGTATGGCGTATGGCCGCGTTCGCTAACGCATGTTTGCAATAGGAGTAATGTTGGTTGCATAGCTGCCCATGCGTTGACATGCGCCAATTAAAATCGAACATAGAGCCTATGTACGGTGTTGTAAAAACTGCACTGTATATTATATTATTATTATTATTATTAATGAATATTGATAATCGGTCTTGGTTGCTGGGCAACAACCATTGGTAGCCGGACTAGGAAAGCTAGACGTCACATTTCATGCAGGTTTTGGTGATTTTTTTAAAATATCTCCAGATGACCTATGTTTAGCAATAACACTTATGTCAGTTAACTAATTCCAGCGCCACCAACGGAAGAAACATTGATTCAAAACACATTATGGCCAGAAATCCAAAAACTATATGGTCACGGTTACGAAGTTTACACTTTAGCAACTAGCAGCGATGGAAAGTTACTAGCATCAGCATGCAAATCCACAACGCTTGAACATGCAGCGATCTTATTATGGTAACTTTAAAATTCAAGCAAATCAAAGTCTAAATATTTTACATTACACGACTTTTAGGGACACTTCTTCGTGGAAACAAATTCAGAAGCTTCTTTCCCACACTTTAACAGTAGTCCAAATAGCATTTTCTCCAGACTGTAGGCACTTACTTTCGGTATCGAGGGACAGAAGATGGTCTCTATTCAGGCGGGACGAATCATCGGGCAAGTTCGAATTAGTGGCTACCACTGACAAGAAAACGGCCATTCATACAAGGATAATTTGGACCTGTTCGTGGTCGCACGATTCTTTATATTTTGCCACAGGATCGCGGGAGGGAAAAGTCGTAGTTTGGTGTGAAAATGATAAGAAAGATCCGCAGAAGTTATTAGGCAAATACGAGGCTGCTTCTATGCACCTCGATTTAAAGGAGTCTGTCACTGCTGTATGTTTTGCGCCGATTCTTCATCGGGGCAAATACCTAATAGCTGTCGGTTTGGAAAGTGGAGTTATATATTTGTATTTATGGTGCAAAGAATGGCTAAGAGTACAAGCATATGATAGCAGGTGAGTTAATTGATGAAATTTGATGAGTGGGTGACCGTAGGTAATGATTTATGTTTTAGTGTTGCCCATCATTTGACTGTGAAGAAGCTTTGCTTTAGGCCAGTTCTTGGTAGGGCAGGGTATTTTGATGTTGATAACAGTAATGATAATGTATTGCAGTTAGTTAGCTGCAGTTCTGATCACTCAGTTAGAATATATGACATATATTTGAATAAATTATAATTTTTATGAACATATTTTTAATTCTTTTTTTTTTATTTCATTGTTAAAGTAAATATATACGCACTTAATTTATAACAAACTATGCTTTTGTTATTTTCCCTTAATTTTATATGAATATAACATATTCTACAATTAGTTCGTAAAACAAGTATGCCCGAGTTTTTAAGAGTTTAACGAATTAATAAAATACTAAAAAAGCGTATTCCTGTACAAGGGTTTGGATAAGAATGCATATCTCTGAACAGCGGGACGCTCCCTCATTTATTTAATAATCTGTAAATCGAAATATTTATTAAAATTATTAAACTAGTGGGTTTGTAATTAGCTTACAAACCTACTGGTGTAGTCGTAATATGCTTAATAGTGTGTAAACTCTTGTCGTTATTTGTGATACTTTTTGTAGGTGGTCTGTATAATTTTCTTTGCAACCTAGGCAAATAGTTTCAAGCTCTTTGTTTGCTTTGTTTTCGACTGTTTTTCTTTTTGTTTGTTTCAGTTGCTAGCTTGCGATTCCTTACATTTTTTCTGTCCAGTTTTTAGTACTGTTTTTTTGGAAAGAAAAAGAATTTTTGACTTTGAGACCTTTTTTTTGCCAAGAAGAGTGGACGAAAAGGTATAAAGTATATTCAACGGCTTTATTTTATGTTCTGGGTCATTAAAACTTGCTGCATTTTGCAGATTATCTGTTATTTTTGTACCATCTTTAAAGTAAAAAATCTCTATATAAGCAGTGACTAAATTTGTATTAATAAATCCTGAATCAGATAATTTGAAGTTGCTGGAGGTACGTTAGAAAAAACAATTCCTTTTATGCATTCTCTATGAAATATTAAAGCAGGAAGAATATAATTTCCAGGTGCATTACATCCATGTTGTAAGTTTCATTGATACAGAATGTTTATATTGCCAGATACTGGTAATTTATTCAAATCAGACATTCCCAACAGGAACATGTTTCTTGTTGTTTCCAGTACGAAGTTATGCCTCTGACAAAAAATCGCAGCCTACTTTTTCCAGCCAATTGTTTATTCTTATTAAAATAAATTTTAACAGTATTTGCAATGGCAAATTTGAGGGCGGCAATTTATATATATATTTTTGTAATTTCATAGAATCTTTCATCCAGGTCTAGGTATTTTATTTCTCATACAGTTTAAATTTTTTTTTTAAAACGCCTAAGCAATACTCTAACGTTTCCATATTTCTAATCTTGTTTTATTTATTATTTCTTTCTGCAGTTTTTCGCCTTTTATCAACCCGTACAGCAATTTTTCTCTTAACTTTGGCCAAGTTACCCTCGGTAAATTTCAATTTTCTATCACTACTTCTCTTGTACGTGTTCACTAACTTATTTTTACTATGCATTTTTTTTCACCGCGTATTTATTTGCACTCGTCATTCACCGTATTCGTCGCATCGATTTTTTTTAGAATTCCTGCATTTGCCTTCTTACACACATATATATATACAATAATAAACGATTTGAAACACATCAAATACGGTTCAACTGTATTAGATGTGATTCAATTCGTATGAACCTGCCGACCTCGTTCACTTGATTGGCTGAGCGCTCGTCCGGCGAAGGAGAGGTGTTAGGTTGAAATCCTACACGAGGTAAAATTTTTCGTATAAAATTGCCTCTTAATTTAAATTACAGTGATAGCAGAAATTTCACACAGTAAAGAAGTGCACATAATTGAATAATGATAAATGTTCAGGGTGTATCACCAAAAACGCCTCGGACCATAGCTAAAATTGTGCATAGTTACCTTCGCCATCTTTCTAAAATACTTTTGGTCAGCAGTGGTGTACCGGATTCCAGTGGCGTATCAAACTAATGTTTTTTAAATGGGGCACTATATTTTATTGCAGATTTGGAAAATTCTCAAAGAGTACTTATTTTTTTATGTGGTACAACATGGGTAACATGGTATACCCCCAACTTTAGCGGTTTCGGTGTTATGACATTTTGTCCTCACAGTCGGACCATTGTTTGAATTTTTATTTCGCGGGAACTAAATTGCACCGGCGCTTAGGTTTCGAATTTAAGGATAGACTAAGACCTCTTGTACCTTCACGTAATTTTTTTTTCAAGTGATTTATGAAAAGACGGTAATTTTTGATTAGCACTCACAAATTGTCATTTTCTCCTAAAATTTCAAATGGTGCAAAAAAAATTTACATTGTTGAATAGCCGAAATTTCAAATTTTTCATTGGTACCAAAGAAACAACACATTTCATAACGAAATTTAAAAAAAAAAAGGAAAGGTTGTTATGTCTATTTGTCGGAATATGTCTTTTGTAGTAAATATGGTGTTTATGATGTTTTTGATCCGTCAGTAAACCAGATCAATCCACCGAGCGTGTCTCTGTTGTTCGATTGATTCCTGCACATTCGACCCGTGATTTCCACATCGAAACTTCTGTTAAATATATTTGTCGAAATCATGTGGTCTCATCTTATAACAAAGGATTGCCTTCCACATGATGAACAATATTGTTGTGTCCTAATCCTGCCTCTCTGCCACTTGGTATTTTTTGCAGTCTGAGATGCCTTATTCTTACATCCCACATTATCATCAAATGGAGAGGAGACGTCTAGGAGGCATTCCACTGCTACTGTATGAGTAGCCCTCATCGCTCACGTTATTCCTAAACACGCAACCCTCTGTATCTTGCTAAATTCAGTTGTAGCAGTTTACTGCTGCTTTTTTGTCCACCATACCATAGATGCATAAGTCATTATGAGTCTGACCATCGTGATGGATATCCAATAGATCATATTTGGTCTTAACCCACACGTTTTTCCACGGGATCTTCTAGCCAACAAGAGTGTTGTTTCGGCCCTGGTTTTAATTCTTTGAATCTGTCAATTCCAAGTAATCTTGCGAGTCAAGTATGACTCCAAGGTATTTTACTTCCTAAGATAGCTGTATTTCTTCACTTCGAAGTTCTAACGTTCTTAGATCATCTACCCTTCTTCTTCTCGTGAATACTGTTGTGGTCGTCTTTTGGAGGGGCTAATCAGCGAAGTTTATTAATAGGCATTTCTTTAGATAACGAAATAGATCGTTCATGATAAACATTGATGGTCCGAGCATGGATCCTTGTAGAACGCCCTTTGTTAATTGATTCCACACTTTATCAGAATCTCACCACCAGACAAGAACGACCCCAATCACTCCAACACTATTCCACACATTTGCTAAACTTTAATGCGTTTAAAATATTTGAAGGAATAAATGTAAATAAAGTACATTTAATGGAAGACAATACCTGTTAAATTACAAAACTGCCATGAGCATAGACACCAAGCACTACTAACCTTATCATTTGCATTTTATTTGAATATTTTAATGGGTAAATATGATGGGGAATTACAGCATAGAGTAAATAAAGAAAAATAAAATGACTCGTCTCAATTTCAATTACTTTTATTAACTCCTACATCTCACAAGTACATTACAAGATAGATTACTCAAAGACAGTTTTGAAAAATAGAATACTTGGTCGATAGTATAAAACAGACATGAAGATATAAATATAAATATCATTTATGACTAGTATACATTATACAAACAAAATATAAAAAAAAAAACGAGAAAACCAAATCAGGCAAAAATAATTGTGTTGCAACAGAGATAAATTTCGTGCTCACGCCCTCTTAAAAATATAGCACCCGCCTGCACAAATTCGGTAATAAAGGGATAAGTTGCCGTAACCTGAAGTATGTTTATGCACAGCAATTAATTAGCATTCGTTGTTAGAGAAAGAAACTATAGTTACACACGATTTGCATTTGCACCTAACATTGGCACAGTTTCTATTAAAAATATCGATAATCTCCTCAACTATTCACTTGGACACACATTCAGTCATTGCTAACCGATACAATATTTTTAATTACTTTAAGAAAATACTTTATTTATATAATATATATATTATGATAATTAATAAAACTGTTAACTTAAATATATGTGTGTGATACTTATAAATAATTCTGTGTATTATTCTGCAATATTGGAATAATATTTTGGTTAACATTAAATTAATCACAATAAAAAGCTTAAATTGAATTAGTAAAATCGAAACAGTATTAAAAAAATATATATTTAAAATGTAGTAAGCTCCTGCAACTATTACAAATACTACAAATTAGGGTAGATTTGCATTATGTAATAAAGATTATAGATCAAAATTATTTTTACGGGTTCCGAATATCCCTTTTTTCTCATTAAAGCAATCAGTTGCATTCACGTTAGAATTATTTTTTTTGCAAGAGCTTTTTGAAGATCCCGTATTAATGACAAATTTCTTTAAAAATAAAACAAGTAGATGGTAAATTAAAATAAATCGACGTTAAAAACAAGTCTTACGTTTCAAAATATCCGAGTAAGTAAAATTAAACTAATAAAAAACTAAACCCTCGAGCATGAAACGGGTGATTCATAAAATTTACTAACACGGACTACTGTCATGCTGATTTCCTTCGCAGTTTTCGGATTTCATCTTTGGTACTGAGTAATTTTCCGGAGATGTGATGTCGAAGGTTATATCGCCCAATCTTCTCCGCTCCAAGCTACCAACTTGTTCGAAGCTGGTGTTGAACGAGGAGTTTATGGCTTTGGGCGGTATTGGAGGCGGGTTTTCCATCTTCGGACTGACGTCACTGGGACTGGAGCTTATGTTCATTTCTTGCTGGTGCGCTCTTAAATCGAAATCTTCGTAGCAGGTGTTATTGAAGTTGTTTAGATTCGAGTGGTCCGTGATACTGATTCCAGAATCCCTAAGATCGTGATGATCCGTTTCCGTTACTGATAAACTATTCGTTGATGCGACGAGATTTGCATTCTCTAACGCGATGTCCACCATAGATTCTATACTGAAGACGGATGATGTCGATTTTTTTTGACCTCGCTTCGGGATATTGGGTGGGGTGTCGTTGGGAAATGAGTTTATCCTTTTATCTGGAGCTACATATTTAATATTATACATACATCGAAATGCGTGACATGTTTTTAATATACAGAAAACCACAGCTAAATGCGATAATAGATAATGAATAGGCGTGTGGTAATGAAAAACCTGGAACAGTTTATTCCATTTATTAATTTAATTATTATTATTATTTATTTATCACATTTTGAATGTTTAATAATTTATTGATGCCAAACTGACAAAATCTTACGCTGGAGCATATAAAAATGTTAGCGAACTTTACTCCTCCTCACATTTTGGTGGAGAGCAACGCCAAAAGGACCACACACAGAATGATTGGGAAAAATATGATTAGGGCTCAGTCTCCTGAAGGTGACCAAAGCTGGGACATGAAAGAATTTACTACAAAGCTTAGCAGCAAAAAGAATGGGATAAAGATCTTGAAACTCAACAGAAATGCCATAGAATAGTACTCGGCATTGAAAGATGCGTCCAGTTCAACAGAAACTATCAAGAGCAAGCGTTTATCAAAAAGTTCTGGTAGGTAAGCAGGTGCTGAGCTCAAATATAATCAGCTCCAAGATAAGTGTTCTGTAGGTTCCGGGACACATAGGAGTGGAAGGAAATGAAATAACAGCCATCTCACTAATATTACCATTTGTAGGGCCTGAACTCTTTTGCGGAATAAGTAGTGTAATACTGGAGAAACTTAAAAGAGAAGTAGAGCAGAGAAAATCTAAATACTGGGAGAATCTGGTAATGAGGGAAGCTAAAACTCTTCTGGGAACCTATAACCAGAAGAGATCTATAGAATGGGATCCTATCAGGCCATTGTGAACTGAGAGGACATCTAACTAGTAGCAGAGGAAGCCGAATGTAGATTTTGTGGGGAACATAATGAAACATCCACCCACCTACTCTCAAATTGCGCTGCACCGTGCAACTCGAAGGCTGTGAAATTGAATAGGGAGAGTTGCTTAATCTGTGGCCTTCTGACATTCTGCACTTTCTAAAAGGAATCAGACTGGACGGCCAGCTGCAAATAGAGCAAGGATAGGGGACACAATGGATCTTTCAGATCGCAGTGTATTATCACCCTTATCTTACATAGATACATATAAAAATGTCGATGCGATTCTTAATGCACATATTTCTACTTTGCATAGTTTCTACTGTTTGACTGTCGAATTGTATCCGCCATGTATTCGCATTTGGCTGTGGTTTTCTGTAGATGTGTATACTTACTGTGCGACCGAGGAGGCAAGGGTGGCGCTTCATCACCTGTACC
Source organism: Cetonia aurata (assembly GCA_949128085.1). Lineage (NCBI taxonomy): Eukaryota > Metazoa > Arthropoda > Insecta > Coleoptera > Scarabaeidae > Cetonia > Cetonia aurata. Next base: position 10,021,738 of record OX421887.1, read on the forward strand.
ATCTGGCCAGGAGTTTCGCAATGGTGTGTTGCCTTCGGTCGGTGTGCCCATCGAGTGCCTTAAAAGTCTAGGAGACGGCGGCTTTGTCAATGACCGTTCTCTTGAATGTGTCGGTTTTGGAGGTAGAGGAACATCACAAGATTCTGAGTCCCTATACAAACATCATTCATATGTTAACGTACTAACTATGTACTCGCCTATCGAGTTAATGAATCACACCGTACGACAAACTTCGACAGAAAAAAGCTAATGTGGTGTTTAAGGGAAAAAAAAAATGCTGGACATATGATGTACAATCGCCTTTTGTTTCAAAGTTGTAGCATCTTAAAGATTAAAGTAATATGGTTTATTTAAATCATAACAATACATAAAGTAGTGAAAAGCATAAGAATGGCACGCTTCGAAAATATTCCAGTGTTTGTGTTTGAATTGGCGCCTACTGTATAATACTACTATATTGTGCGTGCCCCATAACCTTAACGTAAAATTTATGTATCGAGAAAATGCTGAAGCATTTGCAATTTATGCTTAAACTCTGACTGGAGCTTTACATAACGTCGAACAAAGTGTATTTGTAGTGATTTTTACATGAGTGTGTAGAAATCATAAATAAGTGTTCATAAACGTGGAACATTATAATCAGGGCAGTGATTTGGGTCTCATTCTATCATCCGCCGTACGAAATTTTTTTTATAGCACGGAATATCCCTTCATACAGCCTATCGCGTTCCAATCAGCCTGCTCGAATCGACAAATTGGTGGGGACGCGAGAAACTGTATAACTGGACATTCCGAGTAGTAAAATTTCGTACGGCGAATGATCAAATAGTACCCAATTTACAACACTGGTTCAAATATTACAATTTATACATACAACAAGATTGCATTTCGATGCGCCCAACGCTAGTTTGTAAAATGAGGTTAACGGGCTTCATTTAGAAATTGAGAACGTGATAAATAAAATGGTTATTGGATGATTTACTTATCCACTTTTTTTATGTAACAAATGTATTTTGCGAAAAAAATGTAATTACTGCAATGATAAAATTAAGACTAAAAGCTACGGTAAACGTTAAAGCCAGGTGACTGTATACGGTATACGCAATAGTTGACGAATCGTTTTCATCCTTTAGCAACGCGCGAGGTAGTTCGGGACTCATAAACGGCGCTTCCTTAACGTTACTTTTCATTCGATTATCAGTTGCCATTTAAAAAGGTGCTTCATTTAATTTGAGATGTTCTTTTATTGGGTATTAATTGGATTTATGGAAGACTTACTAGCAATTGCAGTGTTGGAGGGAAACGTAGTTGTAGAAGAAGCACGAATTAATAAATGCGACAGCAAACAGATTGGTACCAGCTACGAAAGATGAACGATTCATGATGGACAGTTCTGGACATTTTTCGTCTTTATATTACAAAAAATAGGTACATCTGGCAAACTTGAATTTTATTACCGCCTAAACTTATTGCATCCTGACATATCGGGGGCATCCTTTTAACTGCTTAAACCGTATGTAAAGGCGTGATAATGCACAGAGATGCCACTGCTGTTAGTAACAGTAATAGTGCTATTTCTTCTGCAACACCAAATTAATGACATGAAAGTTCCTAAATCAAAATAGGGTTACGCGCACCCGCATAAACGCATTACTTAACGTTTGCCTTACCAACAGCCAACAGCACCAACTAAACTAAAATATTAGATATACAAACACTAACATTAGATTGTTTTACTAACTAAAAGTTCTTAGTTCAGTTCCTTCGTGGCGTTCAAATCGTTTGACGTTCTTTAATACTGAAGATGGCACACTCGTGCCGAAGCATGTAAATTGTTTAATCTAAATAACAAAACCGAATGGGAAGGGTTTTTTATTTGACACACCTGCTAAAATACAATTGTTTAAAAAGATGTGAAATGCCCCTTGGTGGTAACCCGGAATGTTTAAAATGTGGCACAAAGGAGTCATCGATATGGACAAATGCAGAAAATTTAGGGGCTATATGCTTAGATTGTGTAATGTATATGTGAAATAAATACGGTGAAGCATGAGGTAATGTACAGTACTGGCTAAAACTAAAGCACCCCCTTACAAGATTGTAATTTACGCCAAATTTTTTAATAAAACAACATAAAAATTTAAATATATTTAAGTTTTTTGTTAACTTATTATTACACTATTAACAATACCTAACAAAAATTATTCAACAGTATTAATACCAAAAGTGTAAATGGAAAGTGTACATAGTATTCCAAAATTGGATGGACTTAAACTAAAGCACCCCCAGCTTTTTTTTTAAATATTTTGTAGCAAACCCTCTGCTTTGTATAACTGCTGCACATCTTTTTGGCATCGAAGGTATCAACTATTTTCAATGTTATCAAATGGATAAAGGACATATATATAGGCTGGGCCACCTCATACGACGCGGGCTTTATATGGAAAAGCATAGGATTTTTTGAAATCCTTTTTATTTAGTTTAGACCTTTGTATGTAAACTTTAAAATTACTTTGAATTATACTTTTTTTTAACGTAACACCCTGTATCTAATGATATATTTCAAATCTAAAGAACAAATTAGGACAAGTTTATGTAATACTTCGTATTCCTAAAACCATCGGTTTTTGAGATATTTTAAAATTTATGAAATTGCAGTACAAAATTCAAGTTTGATTTTTATTGTGTAATCCAACGTTAACGTTATCCTGACTACATTCATCATTCAGCTAAGAGGCCGAGTGAAATTTCCTATACCTAAGATGAATAGTTTTCTCGTGGTTAGCATTTAATTTTTCCGAGGGCTCTAGTTAGTACAATTTATTTAAATTCAGTTGGCTTAGACATCGTTACTAAGTATGTATAAAGAATTTAATATTATTTGACAGCAGAAAAAAAGATAACTTTGTTATGGATCTTTTTTCTCGGGTATATAATTCAAAATAAGAGATGTGAAATGAGTGTCCCAGTGTATCCTAGAAATACTCTCATCTTTTTATAGCATTCCTGATATATAAATGATATACTTAATACTGTTTTGAAATATAATATATATTTGTTTGTGGCCCTCATCAAAGGCGCATAGGCTTCGATCCTGTAGGCGCCAAATAAAATAAAAAAAAAAATAATTCAAAATAATTTTAAATTGTACATGCAAAAGTCTAGCATTCTACTAACTAAAAAGGATTTAAGAAAATCTTATACTTTGCCATAAAAAGCCCGCGCCGTATGAGATGGCCCAGCCTGTATATGTGTCCGAAACGTCATATTCAAACATTGACTATTTTCAATTATATATTTCATTATATAACAGGTACAATTTTTTTTTTGATACCATCTATTTGCTATTTCAATATGACTTGGGTTAACTGGTACGAAGATCTCTTTAGTTTTGGAACAAACGAAGTTTTATATAAATAAATATATTTCTGTTGGGTATCTTAAATGTCATCTGTTTTTATTAACAATATTTCGAACAGTTTTCGAAATAATATTGTTTGATGATATAGAATAAATAAATTACAATGATTTTTTTTTGTGATTCGTGTCCTCTGCTCCACTATTTCCATGGGTTTTTGGTGCAAATTAGCGGTTTCTTATTTGTACTTAGATTTTTTCCATAAACATATTTCCACAATACTGCCTTTTCTAATAATTAAAATTATTATATTACATACTTTAAGAGAATTTTTGTGATGCATACAGCGTGGAAACTATAGTACAAGTAAGTTAAAGATACAATATTGTCGAAGTTTGTGTCAAAAAAAAAAATGGAATATGTTGGATAAGCATTAAGCAAAAATAAAAAAAAAAAAACTCAAATTTCCCAAAAAAAAAAAACAAAATTATATACACCAAATCAAATTTGTTCACATGTACCTAATCACTAGAAAGCAAATAACATTCGCCTTATACTTTGCTATCCCATTACATAATTTAATTTGAAAAATAATTAATTGTAAAGTACCATTAGTATATTGATTAAGATATATTGGATTATATTTATATAGTTAAGATATAGTTTCCCTTCTTGGCATCTAGTGAATTTAATAGCGTTTTCGACTTATTGCACTTTTATCCACTGATTGTATTTCCATCTTATTTTAATACGTAATATTAGTAAGGGAGATAGATATACTCCACGCGTAAACTGAAATAAGTCGAAAACGCTATTAAATATGTCCTAGATTCCGTGAACTGAATTTGTCTCATTAGTTTGAAGAATAAGAAGAAACCTAAAAATCTATTTAATTACAGTTTAAAGTTTTTTACTTTAAAAAGTTACAAATGACTACAGCTTTAGGTCTTAATTTCTACAATGTAGGTATTGGTTAGAATAACAGATTATATTTTTGTTAAAGTTTCTGCTAGTGGTAAGGATTGAACTTATATTAATTTCAGAGAGCTTTAAATTTTGCAACATAAATTAAATATGATTTGTATATGACGTGTTTGTCGCAAAATGGAATTTAAAATAATATAAATATAAGCAAATTATTTTAGAAAGCAGATTATAGTTATAATTAATATTGATTACGCTTCCATTTTAGAAATTTATCTTTTTTCAATAAACGTTATCGCTTAGCAAACAGTTTAAGAGATTACCTGGATTTAAGATTAGATGGTAGACTGGAGTAATCAGCGCTTCCTCTGGTTGGCGTTTTAACCGTGTCACTGTAATTTGCATTAAAACCCTGAGAACGCGGTCGGCCATCTCTTTGCGGTATAGGCGGTGCTGATATATTGTTCATCGGCAGTGACAAGTTTTCACGATTAGGAATTTTGTCAACCTCCTATTTGTGAAGATATAATAGAGTGAGTGTACAGTGGTTTTTAATAATAAAAAAATATAGAAAAATCACGATAAACAATAAAAAAATTTATTCTTAAAATAAGACGAATATAACAATTAAAAGTTAAAACAAAACAAATTTACAGTGTTTATGAAGTGAAGTAAGTGTTAGCAAATGAATCGGTGTTATTTATAGTAAAAATTGAACATTTATTTTGTATATAGATAATAAGTGTATATTATACCAACGAATAATAATATTTTGATATAAGTAATCAGATCTAAAAATTTCTAATGCAGATTTTTTAAATTATATATAGAATAAATGATCATGAGTGCAACATGCAACTAAAGTGAATAATCCAATCCTGAATATTTATCACAGACGTTCATGCTTGAAATGTACTACAAGACACTACAGGATATTACTGAATATTAATTATATTAACCCTGTATCACACTATTTTTTTTTTGAGAGAAAATATAATTTCCATATAATAGTTTATGAGAAATCAGGTTCTTTGCAAACATATTAGAGTTTTTGGGATTAACTGCTGTAAGAAAATTAGTTTGTCAGTGTGAAATCAATAATTTTGAAGGATTACTAAGGAAATCTTTCTTAGTTTGTGCAAGGTATTTCAGATCACTCGTTCATTAATTTCGTGATCTATTTTGATAGCAAAATCCTTTCTGAAGAATCATCCAAAAAATTTTCGTTTTACCAGAAGTCGATAGTAATTTCCTTATATCAAATGGAATAAATTCAGTTCTTTAATATATAACATGAATTTTTCTGTTACGATTTCTTGCGTTAATGATTATATAAGTTTTTCAATATAATATTGAAAAAAAGTCATAGGTGTAAAATTCTGTTAAAGGAGCGATTAAATTATATAAACTTATCATCAATATGGATACCTTTAATCTTAAAAACTCATTTTTTTCAAATGAACATAAGATTTTTTATTGCGGCATTCGATTCGTATTATTATTTTCAAGGGTTTAAGAGATATTTACAATTATTTGTTTGACAGAAAAATTGCAGATATTATCTGCAGTAAGCTATGAAAATGACAAGTAGTTATTTTATTATCTAAGCAATAATGTGTGTTACCTTAGTTAATTCAGATAACTAAAAATCGACTGCACTTACAAGAATGATTTTAGGTTGGTAGTGAAATATTTTTGTATTTAACATTACAAAAATAAATTCAATGAATTGAAAATCCATTTCTTTACAGTACTTTCTTTTATTTCATTGATATTAGGGGCATATTCATAAGAAAAATATTGGCTATTTAAGGCAGCAGTAAACATTTTTTTTCGCTAGTCTTATAATTTAGACAAAATTATAAATATCAGAAAAACAATTGAATTTAGAAAACCGCAAATTATCTTTCAATAAGGTATAGAATTCTTTTAGGTAAACAAGCATATTGTTCCAATCAACTTTAAAATATTTTTAAATGATTCTTCAGGTTGCTGTTTATCATAACTTTTTTGGCTGTGTTAATCCAGCGAAAAAATAGTGGATGTTTGATCAGAAACAGCTTCTACTTCTTCTTTTTACAATAGTCACTAATAATATAAACATAAAATACCAATTGTTGCAAAATTTACAAAAAATAGTTGTAAGATACCTGCAAAACTTGTGATTCATAAATAATAATATTAGCAATGTGAAACAAAACCTTATACAGTAAATAGTGATGTTCCGATACTCCTTTCGATACGATATTTGGTATCGAATCAGTATCGAAAGCACGTTATCGATACTCCGATATTATCGAAAGAAAATATCGATACTGAGAAAATCATTCCATTATTTAAATTAATTATAATCAAGCAAACGTTAGCAATCGCGAAAAGCACAAACGGTAGAAACCTATACATGTTTAGATTCAGTATTATTATACAGATTTTTATTCATACTTTTCAGTATTTATGTATTTTATTTGTAGTTTATTTATATAGCTTATGCCATAACGATTTGAATTAGAGAGAATTGGTAAATTTCAATCGGCAAATTAGCAAAAATCTTTGCAAAAATGGAGTTTCAAATCACACAACTGTCATACACTTTTATGTATACATCTAAACAATAACCTCCGATGAGAAAGAAGTTTGATATCGAGATTCGATATTTTGATTCGATACTTGAAAGTTCCTTTCGATATCTCGATATTATCGAAACCCTGATATCGATAAAAATATCGAAAATATCGAAACAAATATATCGATATTAATAATATCGAAAATATCGGAACATCACTAACAGTAAAACCTCTCTACAATTGACGGTTACACAAAAATATAAGTATTTAAAAAAAAAAAGACAGGTGAACATTAAAACAGCTTTATACTTTGCTGTTTTTATAGTTTACCTTTTTTTTTGTTTTATATTCTTAAAATTCTATGATTTCGTACTTTTAATCTCAAAAAGGAACAAAAAGTGCTATTAATTTATACAGAGTTCAACTAGAAGGAAAAAATGATACAAAAAAATAGAAATATGTATGTAGGTTTTGCCAACGTGAGGGAAATGTGTCCAACTGACTATACTTCACCCGGGTCAACAGGCAGGAAATACATAAAATAATAGCAAAAAAAAAAATGTAAAAAGATATTTTAAGCAATATGGGCTTTTCTCATTTTGAAGATTTTGGAAGTGTCTGTTCGTTGTGATGGGGTTATAAATAAAAACCGCTTACATACAGGTTGGGATATTTGAAAATTTGCCATAAATAAGTGTTTGTTAGGAAAGGTTTCACTGTATAATACAAAAAGGCACAATGTAGTTTAAAAATGATTTCAATCCTTGTTTAAAAGATATTTTTTTTAACTAGTTTTATCTTGTAGAAAACTATTTGATAGTCTTTAATTTTTATTTGTCTATTATACAGGGTTATTCACGCTATACGGCACGGAATATAGTGGCCAAAATCCGTGACGTTCAAAAAGTTTCACTTTTGGGGTATGTTATGGTTATATTTTAAAATTATTTTTATATTATACAGGATGTTCCAAAACTCCTAAAAGTATCGATTTTTTAAATGGAGACCCCTATACATTATTGCGTTTTTTTGATTCTTTGATCAAAATAAGTGTCTGTTTTAATACGATTTATAATATCTAAACCTTATGGTTTTTTTAAATAAACTGAGTTTTGTGAAAATCTAACCTAATTATTATGTTTCAAATACCTAAGATGTATTTAAGTTATGTTAATGAAACTTATAGTGAAGTGTAAGAATATACCATATATAATAATAAATTTGCCATCTTATATAGAGTGAACAAAAATTAAAAGTAATCGAATAAGAACTTTAAATGGCCATAACTTGATTAATTTAACTAGAACGCCATATTTTTAATTTACCAGCAAATGTACTTTTTAATTACCTAACGATTGGTATTGATAGCTTAAGCTTTAAGTCTTCGCGTTTTTTTTTACAGAGTATGTCAAATAATTGTTTTTTTCTTGCATCATTTGAGGGTTTTTAAGTAAAAATTCTAATGTTAGAACCATAGTTGCCTAAACAAAACCCTTAAAACAGACACTTATTTTGATTAGAGAATCCCAAAATGCATAAAATTATGGGTTGTTTCATTTATAAAAACACAACATTGATACTTTTAGGGCATTTGGAACACGCAAAATATGCAAATATTTTAAAAAGACCTCCATATATCCCAAAAGTGAAACTTTTTGGACGTCACGTATTTTGGCCACAATGTTGCGTGCTGCATAACGTGAATAACCTTGTATAAATTTGTATGTTTTGTATATTTTGGTAGCTACAGTGCGGCGAATTTAGGTTCGGCACTACCACTATATCGCTACTTACTATTCAAAGCACCTACATATTATAATGATGCACTTATTGTATGTCATCCTCTATCACATACATAGGTTATTGGTAAGTAGAGATTTAGTGGGAGCAATCTTTACGTTGTCGACTTAAAACCGTCGTGGTGTATTGATAGTGTTGAAAGCTTTAGCATGCATTAAGTAACTTTGGGAAATGATAATTTTTTCCTTGTGTGTACCTTTTTTTAAAAAAATCTTTTAGCTTATTGTATCAATCACAATACTATATGAAAAGCAATGATTGACTTATCATGCGGTCCTTCTGCATTATCTACATAGTAATTCACGAATGACGCATAAAAGTAAAACGTAAAATACTGTTAATTAAAAATGTACTTAGTGCAATGTTAATTAAGTGGGTAAATTTTATGTTAATTTATTTAGAAAAATACAAATGAAAAAAGGAATTTAAATAAAGCGTTTAGTAGGAAAAATTTGGTTATCAGTTTTCAGCATAATTATATTCTGAAGCACTGCGTTTGGTGTTAGTTTTTTAAAGCTAAAGCTGTTCATGCGTCTAACCATCGGTTTGGTGTATATATTGTCTTCTACATCCAAAAGAGTGTCGCAATATTGTCCATAATTGCCACTAGAATTCGAAGAACGATTGCTATGATTATCAACTGCATATCTCTTATCGATTGGTAATGGGGGTAAAGGAGAACTAGAAAAACAATTAGTTCAAAGTTACCGAGCTATCGACATGTAATACATCTAGACATTTACTTTACAATACTATCTGGTTGTTGTCTTTTCATTTTATTCAAAGACCCTAAACTCTCCTTCAGTTGTTCGAACCGTTCTATAAGACGTAGATGTAAGGGTTTAACACCGGTTGATGCCAGTTTACCATGAAGGATTAAGCCGTGCTCCAAAACCTACATAATATGTTTAAATATGCTACATCAATATTTCATTATAATACTTACTTGTATGGCATCGAAGATTAAAGTTTTTAAATTGTATACATGTGACATATGCTCTGGGCACAATTTAGCAAATTCCTGCGTGAAGAAAGCTTGCTGATACTTGCTGATTCCTCCTTGCACGTTAGCATCGATGATTCCTTGTAACCTCATCGTGAAGGGATTCAAATTTTTCTTAGGTTCTTGCGAATACATGGCTATTAATTGGCGTAGTTCTTTTTGCACGGTTTGCATCGTCTCACAAGCATGTTTAACAGGTGGGACCTCTTCAGTGGTGCGACTGATAACTTCGAACCACGGTAATATGCCAGGTAAAGGATTCTCAATTTCCAACACTGTGCGCTCTAACCATAATGTCTGAAATGATCGATAATGCCAATTTGCTTTTGCTATTTGGGTTAAATGTTCACCTTTATTTCATTCTCTTTGTCAACGATGCCCTTATGGACAGGGCGATCGAATTGGAAACGTCTAACATCATTATAGTGATAAAATCTTGAAATCTTTTCTGGGACGTCAGTATTTAGAACAATCGGTGTTGGCTCTGGTATTGGCTTTACATTACTTATTTGGATATCTGTTTTAGACCATTAAGGTTTATATATTTTTGGACTCTTATGTTATTATTTAAGAAATTGTTTGAAAGAATATTGAAACAAGCTAAAACTTAGTAGACAAATTAAAGATGACGGGGAAAAAGACAATCTCATTATAAACAATGGAGAAACAAAATATAGAAAATGAAGTGTAGCCTAAAGTATCAAAGTCACTTTGAATATTTGGGAGTAATTATTAGACAGACATAAATTAGATAGAGAAGAGGCTAATAAAACGTAATAGAACTGTGGCAGCCATAATCAGAATCCTAAGAGCAAAAGAGAAATTTGGATAAACTAAAATATAAATACATAGAAACAATAATTAGACTAAGAGTGCTCTGTGAGGAGCGAATCTTGTATTCTGCCACAGAAGAATGAGGAAGATTCTGGAAAGCAGGAAATTAAAAGAGAGCAATGGAAAAGGAAGAAGAATGAAGAAAGAAAAAATGATTGGATGTTTTCAGAACAGATTTAAGAAAGATCAGCATAGAACGGCGTTAAGTGGATGGCACTCCATTGCTTGATCCCTAACATTTCATGTCGCCAACTACTGTAATTAATTTGATTTACTCGGCTGATAGTCTAGTGACTTGCACGCCTGGGGTCGAGTTCAAATCACAATGCGAATCGAGGTAGCGTCGGAGATAGGCAGCTAGGAAGGTCATGTAGTAGTGATCCGTAACGCACAATTTTTCTAGTACTATTTATTATTTCGATTTTTATTTCACTATGCAGTGTTTTTTTTTTTAATTACAATAAAATGTTATGCAATTATCGCGTTGAACATATAATAACATAAAAGGGTTGTAAAAACTTTTCAGAAGATAAGAAAAAGCAATCATAATACAGGGTTGTAAAAAATACATTTACGGGTATTTTTGTTGCTGTTTAATTGTTATTATCGAAAAGCCATCATTAAAAAATTCACTTTGACATAGATAAGCCTGAATCGGGCGATATCCACCGACTGTCACATTGCCGCATATCTTTTTTTAGATATAATTTTCTAAATATTTTCTCAGCCAAAGAATTTAATACAAACAAACAAAATTGTACCTGAAACTGAGTTATCGCGCCGTAAATGACTCCTATCGCACTCTAATGTAAATAACTATTACAATATATCACTTAATTTATTAATGTTATACACTTTGTGTATTTCTGTGTCTTTCATTAGTCTTTACTGTCTTCCTTTTTTAATGCAAACAAATACTATATATAGGAAACCACGTGTTCCAATGGTAAGAGTTTAGAGCAGTAAGCGGGGAATTTATAGTAAACAATCTGGTAGGCGGAAGCAAATAATTTCGAACGCTAATAATTAGAGGGGGACACGGTTGGGGTTTTTGGACAAAAATGTTTTGTTCACGACCACTACATAAGCATTTCGTGCAATGTATGCAGAATGTAATAGTGGATCACACCCCTTAATAATCATAAGAAACAGAAATAACTCTGTCACATGCAGTATTGTGATCGCTTTTTATTACCCTTCGGAATTTTTACACAACTCATTCATGTTACTATTTACTGTAGGTAAAAAAAAAAAAAACACTGCATAGTGCAATAAGAATAAAAAAAAAAAAATAGCCCTAGAAAAATTGTACGTTACGGATCACTACTACAGGACCTTCTTAAATTGGCTGCCTAGCTCCGACGCTACCTCGATTCGTATTTATTTCTTTATTTGGTGTACCTCTAGATAGCGTAATAAATATACAGATATTGTACGGTGATAATTTATACACTCTGTCTTATATCACAACAAAACCACAATCAATAATTTGAAGGTACGCATAGGAGCCGTCACGATATTTTAAAACGATCTCAATTCGTACTGATCGGATTATAAGGGTTACAAGGGCTATAAACCGTTTACAGTGTCTATTTTGAAAAATTTAGAAGGGGTACAGGTGCTGTTTTAAATAATTAAATATCAATAATATAATTCAACATTAATTAAAAATCAATCCATAGTTACTACACGAATAATTCATTGGTTTAAATATAAAGTGCAATACTATAAAATGTTAAAACTCATAGCTTCCTTTTAAATTTTTCGGAATACCCTCCATTAGACAAATACTGTAAACAATTCTCCTTCACAGGTAAGCACAACAGCGAACCCTTATAATCCGATTAGTACGAATTGGGGTCATTTTAAAATATCGTGACAGGGACTATATGTGAATTGCATTTCACAACTATGCGCATGTTTGTGTTTGATTATTTTGTTAGAAGAGACAAGTCGGGTAACTGCCAAGGATTTTCCTTAATACAATATAACCACTTACGTCTGCTGATGGTCCCACTATGGTAGAAATTGACTTCATCTCATTATCACCGTCATTTTTTCATTCTGCTTATAAAATATAAGCATTTCCTGTGCAAAATTCGTTTGTTCGAGATGATCTCTTACATACAATTCCGGTATAAGGTTACCTCGGATGGTTTAAAGATTCTTAGCCCAACGTAAGTTTGTGTTATGCGCAGGAAAAGAGGCATTTCCATTAATATTAGATTTGCGTCGAAATTCACCTTGCAACGAGATCACATCACATATCTGTCATTCTTAAGAAAACAACAATACATAACCATTCGGTGTTTTAACGTTCTACATGATGGCAACTGAAAGTGAAATGGTACGGGTCAACCAATGGAATATCACCTGCTGCACGCCCCTTCTTTTCCTAATGATCTAGGATTAGCCATTCCAAAAATCACTTAGTTTTTGTGTTCCATCACGTATATTCAAATAACATACTCATTTTGTTAATTCTGGAACTTGTTGTCGACAGCTGCTTTTTTGAGTTTTTCAAGTAGAACTTGTTTCAGTGGTAAATAATACATTACTTCATTATTAATGCATAGGAGCGCAGGTAAGGTTAGTTATTAATATTCGTTCATTGCCCATGTGACGGCATGTATACTTTACTATAGAAACAAGTTCTACAAAATTGGAAACTACGATAACACCTGGTTCACTTGTCTCAATTTGCTGATGAGTAATTCGCCATATTCAAACGCTAAGAATGTAAAAACAGTACTGGCAAAAACTGTTATCCTTCCTCTTTCAAACGAGACAAGATGGCTGCACTATATCAATTTTTAGCTGATATAAATTTTTTAAAATGCCAGGTCAAAACCTATCATTCATGATCTCTTTACACTTAACATCGATTTTAAAGATGCTTTCACGTAAAAGACAGTCCCAAGAAAGAATTAAATGGACGACGTGGAAAAAATGGAATAGGTGCATTAGACTATAGTAGGTTATAGCCTCTCACTTGCCTATAGTGCTGCAATATGTCTAAACATATTTCAAAAAATCTAAAGGATACATTGTCCATCAGAGTTGATGATTGTGTCATCGGGTGGGGTATTTTTCATTAAAATCTGTGCAGATGGAAATTCCGTTTGTAATCGCTGAGTGAAAGCACCGATTCTTTCATATTCCAAACCCCTATATACAAAATGCTTGTTCTAAAAATAAGAAATTATACTGCATGCACCCAACTTATGGTTTTCACATAAAGCATACCCTAACAAATAAAGGAAAACTTAAACCATAAAATCCTACACGAAAATATTCGGGTTCAGGCCTTAACTGCTGCAAAATATTATCGTAGAATGTAGCTTGTAGTTTTAAAATACTACTTAGATCCCGATAATTATAAAGTTGTGTTTCATATAAAGTAGCTAATTCTTTCAAGAGCGGTATACCTTTTTCCCAGCACTAAAACAACATTGTCATCATTCCTGTACAGGTCTCGTTTACTATTATTACCTTTCCTTTATCAAAATGATTAATAATTTTGTGATAAAGCTTTTCTTTAACATCACACTCAGTGTAATCTGTAAAAGTTGGGTCGGAAACATTATTACTATTCCAGCAGAGTTGATCGGCATATAACTTCATCGTAAATCCAGCTTCGGTGTAGTTTTCAGCTTGGAGATGCAGATCATGCAGTTTATAAATGTACCGTAAGTACATTTCTTTTCGATTGAATTCGTTTTTGTAAAAATTCTAGAAACAGTATAATAGTGTTCTGCAGATTAATTTTAACGAATAGATAAGTCTTACCAGTAAATTGAAAGTACACGACATTCTCTTGTCTCTATTTTCGTCACCTTGTATGACACTTCTATAATCTAAGAGACGTTCTAGTAATCTAGTTACGGAGCTTATAAAAGCTGCTCCGCTGTCCTTCCAAGCTGGATCTTCAGCTTGTACACGATCGAGTAACCTAATGAAAATATTTAAATGCAAATTTTATGTACAAGAAGGAGAACCAATAGTATTACGATACGATATAATGTGAATTATGCATTCTGGAACAACATTGCTATAATTAACGTTGCGTAAAGCAATGAATCTATTTGTTTCTGGCAACTTCTTCGGGGTTTCGTTGTGCTTCAAAATTTATAGAAAATGCCAAAGCACCACCGATCAGGTAGGAAGAACCTTGAATCGCTTCGGCAGCGTCACGTTGATGTAACAGTGTTTAGCAGTCGCAAAAAAAGATGTCGAAACACAGACAGGTGATAATTATAGCATGGGCAGTGCTATGTCGGACAAACAGGAAGAATAATTTGACAAATAAAGAAATACAAGAGGAATTGAATAATAGGCAGTGGCGAGTCGCGGCTGCCAATTTTAATATTGCTAGTGAAACCCAACAAACAAACCCATGTTTGTGGAAGCTTTACTAGATTTTGACGAGTTTTTTGTTGCTTTTATGTTAAGGAGTACCTTTTACACATGGCTCGTGTTAGGGAAATAACGCTTGTAAGGACACTCTCCGCAAAGAGACTCTCTGCAAGAGAACTATCCGATAAGAGACTCCTTCTAAGAGTCTCTACAGGAGTTGTTAAGTTTAATCTTGCCTAAAGCCTTATTAGCAATATTTATAAGATAGGTACAATTATTATTATTAATACTATATTGAGTTGTGTAGCTTGTCCAACGAGTTTACCAACGGACTGGGCGCGTGACGCGGACACCAAGTAAAACAAAATTACCGTGTTATGATGCCAGATTAGTCTATCGGTAAGAGCGGACTCAAACTGGTATATCGAGAACACAAACCTCGTTTTACTTTTACGCAGGCACGACTCAGTTTCAAGCTGAGGTTGCCGCAATTATTGTATCAGAGAAATAGAGAGAGAGAGAGAGAAAGAGGCTAACATAGATAAAACCATTGCTGTATTCTCTGGCATCCAATTAGTACTTGAAGAGATTAATTTTGCAAGTACGGTTCCAAATTGGTTTGGGAGTACACAAGCACCCTAAACAAGTTGAGTAACCAAAAGGTTTCTTCATCTTAGGGTTTCCCCTTCATTTTTCCAAGATGAAGTAGAAACCCCAACCGATGTTCAATGTTCTCTGCCAAAACGATGGTTTAATAAGTACACAAGGTTTCTACTGCTGGTAAAGGAGCCGCTTTCAAGGAAGATAGGTCTACTTAAGAAGGCAACATTAGAGAGCGTGTTCTAGTTTAAAAAGATTCACGATAGATATCAAACCATAATCCTAACCTGGCCTCAGCAGTACTTGGAAGAGTCCATTATCCCATTTCGTCACGATCTATCGCATTGAATTTATACGGTTCAGACGAACCACCTCAAAAGAATGTCACACGGCTCTACTGAAGACCTTGGTAGTATAGCGAATGGACCGGGCCAACCTGTCTTAGCCCAACTCGTCCACTTGAGCTGCACTAAAAGGGCGAGCCAAAAGTTTAGAAAATTTACAAAAGTCGATTTATGTTTGAAACGACAACAGATGTCAATTTGCGATTTTAACAGGTTAAACTATCATTACGGTTTGATTTTTCTGGATTTCTCATAGTGATACCATTCCATTTGAATTTTTCGAGAAAATCACATAAATAGAGGACAAACTAGTAGATATCGCCATCTAATTTACATCTAAAGCAATAAAGTAAACAATATTATTGACATTGGCTAAAGTTACAAGAACTTTTGTCTGATAAAAAGTATACTTCCCCCACCACTTTATAATATGTACAATCTCAAAGTGTCATGCCAAACTTATAGATAATTAGGAGCTGGTTGTATTACATTTATTTTTCACCAACCTTAATAAAAGAAAATTTTGTAAAGTAATAATAAATGTGAAAAGAAAACAAATTATGCCATCTTGCTGGAACTTCAGAAACTTAAAAATATTTGTAAGGATGTTTTCATGACCATAATTACTAGTATAATTTTTCCCCCTAAACTCTAGGGCCAATTATTACCGAGATATGACCGGTGGCCACCCTTAATGAATCACCTTGTATATACTTTTATAATAAATTCTTTAAATTAAAAAAGCTTTTCCAAAGGATAGATCTTTAGAACGACAACCAGTGAAACGAAACCGGGCTGAGCTAAGAAATGCTTAAGAATGAGCCCAAAATTCCCATGTCCAGGCGGTATACACAGCGAAACGTGGGACGCAAGTCTTTGAATACAACGAAACCAGAAAGAAGTTACTAGGAATACACTGCTGTAATTGTTATTTTTATAAAATAAAAATACATCTACTAGCTGCATACACGTTTGCAAAATAGTTTACATAATGTGAGCGCAATATATTTTAAAAGGTTTAATACTAATGTATTCTATTTAGTTTCGTTGTGTATTGAGATTTGTAATTTACAACCTTGATGTGCACAGTAATACACTACAAAACCATACCAATATATTAAAACTGCTACGTATTATACAGTATTACCTCGATTTTATTTACTCGATTGTAGGATATCGGAGTTTGTAGGCAACATATATTTACAAAATGAATCAATAGAATAAATGTATGCTTTAATTCGTGTGTATCTCTACAGAGAATGGTAAAACCTTTTCAAATATTTGAAACCGGGTTGATCTATATACTTTTTTTTCAGTATTGCAGAACGTAAAATCTCTCCAAAGATTACATTTAATGCTGGATGTGAATAGATATATTTAAATCAGTATGTTATGTGTTGTCCCTTTTACACTAATTTTATCTAATACATTTTAAAATGTAATTATTTTAAAAATGTTGTATTGGCAACAAAGAAATGAACGTGTAACAATAAAGATTTTTTTTTAAAAAAAGGGAGTTGTTGGAAAAGTTGGTTAGAATTTAATTTTACAAATTTTTGTAGACATATTTAAATGAAACTGTGATTTTCAAACTTATTAAAATATTTTTTTGAGTAAATTCTAAAAGATTTTTTTTATAGTCGCGTAAATAAAAATTTCTGAATTTGATTGATTCTCAAACAATTTTGTCAATAATTCCATAACTTACAGAAAAATTAAAAAGTTGCTGTTGCACGAGACTATCCAGTAGTAATAAATACACTTTATTGTAATACTTTTATTTATTTTTACATAGGTTAGTGATAATTTTACTAAAAAAAAAGAGAGAATCCAAGATGTAACGTACGAAATTGTAGATAGCGCGACTGTAATAGAGACACCAAGGGAGGAGGAAGTTTATTGACAATAAGTCAGGAGAAAGCAAAATTGTGGCAGAAGTGTTGAAATCAGGAGGGGATCAACTACAGAGGGAACCGTACGACCTTATTCGGAAGATATGGAAAAAAGAGGAATTGCCCAGAGATTGGTCAAAACCTCTAATAAGTCCAGTATTTGGATACTTGCTACAAAGTATTTGTGAAGTCACTACAAAAAATGATAAACATTTATATGCAAGAAATGCTGGGAGAATACCAAGCAAGCTTTTGAAATAACAGATCAACAACCGACCAATTTTCTCACTAAGAGAAATCCAGATTACTTGTTATGAGTACAAAATAGTACTACAGACGCTATTCATAGACTTCAAGCAAGTATATGACACGATAGATAGGGAAACAATGTACCAAGCTTTGAGCTCTCTAGGAATCCCAGCAAAGTAACTTAGACTAATAAAAATTACCCTCACCAAAACAAAAAAAAAAAACGAGATACGGTGGATAGGACATAAAACTAGGGTATTGGTAGTAAATAAAGGACTAAGACAAGGGATCCCCTATCTACAGAGCCTCTTAACATGATTTTTAGAAACTGTTATAAGAAATAGCGAACTAAAAACCCACGGAACTATTTTTCGCAATGACCATCAATGCCTTAGCGTTTGCGGATGATCTTACTTTAATAACTAAAACAAAAAAAGACAGAATTGTTAAGAGGTTAGAGACAGAAGCAGGGAAATTTGGGCTGGAAATCAATCATAGTAAAACGAAATATATGATAAAGGGAGACACACAAAAGCACACAGATAACCCACAGCGATTGCGGTCACACAGAAGGAAAGAACTCAAATTTGAGAAAATCAGTAAGTTCCTGTATTTGGGGGTAGTCATTGAAGAGGACGGGAGCGAAGACACAGAATTAAAAGCCAAGATAGAAAAAGGGTACCAAAAATAATAATTTACAAAACAATCATAAGATCTACGGTGACATATGCATGTGAAACGTGGGTATTGAAAAAGACGGATGAAGAAATGCTTCAGAGATGGGAAAGAAAAATATTGAGAGGTATTTACGGGAGGATACATTCAGAAGTAAGTTGGAGACGTCGGACAAATAGAGAGCTGTCCAGCGAATGTGTCGTGAAAGGATGCCAAAAATCGTAATGACAAGAACTCCGATTGGAAGACCTAGAACAATTAAGGTGACGGACTGGAAGGAAAAGGTTGGAGGAAAAGAATGGAGGAAAATAATGGAAAAATTTAAACAAGTTAACGATTCGGTGTAAAAAACATAGCTGTGTAAAATATATAAACATATTTTTTGTTACACCCTGTAGAGGAATTATATATAAATTGGACATTGTAATTTTTCATGTAATATACTTCTAAACTTTGAAATAATGCAATTTTTTGCTCTTTATTTAATTTTTATTAATAAAATTCATTTTTTTGTAATTCAATATCTATATATGTATCATAATTTTATCCAGCAGTAAATACACCACTGAACTACTTCAATAATTTACTAACACTTCCTTACATAGTCCATAAAATCAAGGTTTTACTGTATAACGTAATACCTACGGATAAATTAAAACAAAGTTACAGTTAACAACGTACACCTATAGATATAAAATGTGTAGTTCTACCACACCCAAAAAATATTGATAGTATGCGGCAATAACGGAAAAAATAAAAAAAAATAACTAAAATGTGCATAATTTAATAGATTTATTAATGAAAGCCATGCTTATTATATTCGATAGTGACTTACACAGCACTCAAATGTTCCCTATGAATAAAAAATATGTATTTAAATATTGTAAATTTATCTTTTAAATGCATACATTTAAACGAAATATATTGCTCTTTCTTTTTAAATTTAGCAAAGAAAACTGTTTTTGTGGTTACGTAAGATATTAAATAGAAAAAAAATACTTACATCGTGTTAAACAATCTCCTGTACTCATCATCGCCTTTATTTTCTGATATCAATATATCCAACTTATCGATTAATTCACTTTCAACTTGTCTGAAATTTCCCCTAGCTTTCTGTTCGCATTCCATCATGTCGAAAAATATATGCAACGTCGCTTTCCGTAATTCTAACTCTGGCACTAAAGTTACTTCTAAGAAAGGCCCGACCATTGATGGGATGAAATGCAGTTTATTTTCTCCTGCAAAATTAATGATTAAAAAAAAAATAACGAAATAAGTTTTTCACCCAATTTCATATACCGTATGCGCCATACAAGCATGGTTACCTAACGACACACAGATCCCATGTAATAGAGTGCGATGTTGATAAAGCAACAACAGCCAAAATAATGTGTCATTAAAATGAATATGCTGCTTCATGTGTATCGTACTCTCTAGTGTGGGATTTGGGGTCAGTGGGTGACCATACTTGAATATCGCATACCGTATATATGTACATACCTAACTGCGACCACATAGACAATATTTGAAAACCCATCAAAACCCTCATGTCACCGTATCTCTCTATGATTTTCTCACGTTTCACTTCTGAGAATTGTTCTAGCTGTAGGGACTGCTGTGTTAGATAGTCCACTGCCAAATTAAAGTAATTCGTCCACAACTACAAGTTAATTTTAAACGGTAATTTTGCAAATGATGTTGCATTACGAGAATTAGCTACCTCTTTATCAAAATATGAACTCCTACAATCTAAAAATTTAAACGCTAACGGTTGAGCCAATTCCTGTAAGGCTTTGAGCATGACGTTATTAGCTACCATTTTTATTATTAACCAATCAGGTGGATACACTTCCTGTTTTACCAATTCACGAAACACAAGAAATACCCGCATTAAGAAGTCTTTTAGTGGTTTTCTATCCTGATTAGGGCCCATCAGAGTTTCCCAAAGTCTTTTGTAATGATATTCGTCCAATAATTGTAAGAGTCCTATCAAACATGCTACTAAACAACCCTGAAAATATTTTTTTTTATTATTCGTAAATTGAGTTAATCCTGATTTTAATGTCACTTACAATAATTTTGGTATCTTTACCAATAATATCTAATACTGTATCGATGAGAACTTGGAAGATGCTAATATTTAAGGTATCGATATCATGGTGGATGCAATTGTTCACTTTTTCCTGCTTATCAGGCATTTGCCTTTGTTTAAAGAGAAAGCTAAGTATTTCGCCTAAGATATCCGTACATAAAGTTAATTCAATCCTATACTTGAAGTAAAAACATAAGTGTCTGCACGCATTTGTTAATAAAATATTTCTCGATTCTACAATAAAGAAGAATTATTTGGGAGGGTATTTTGTATAGGTAGAGAATTTACCGTCATCTTGGAATAATTTCGTGGAAACTATATTCTTAATAGCTATTAATTTGGCTTGTATTAAAGCAAGAGGTACATCTTTCGGAAAGAACGCATCTAACATGGAAGAAGCGAGTTTCGTAACTTCTATCACTGGTAGAACATCCACAAGTTGTTCGTATACAGCGCTAATGGAATGTAATAGTGCTATCTATAAGCAAAATATTAATTTAATCCTTGATAAAGGGCAAGAACTTTTTCTTACTTGAGTCGGAGTGATAATTGAGGATGATATGGATAGCATTTTATTTAGCGAAGAAAACACATTGTAGAGATCCCTTCGGAAGCTGTCTTCATACTGACCGTACGTTGCTCTCGAAAACAACAATCTACTTTGTATGATTAATTTAAAAATATATTCAAGACTTTTAAAACATTTTTGTATAGGTTCTTGTTTATCGAATGCTTGAACGTGATCGGCACAGTGTTGGACACTCGTCAGCAATCCCCTGATGATAAAATTGCGGTCAAGTTTTTCTACGAGTGACCCAAAACGGCTGCATGCTATTATTAACTTTATTATGATTGATGGTGCAAATTAAAATTATTCAAGCGTTTTTTTTCCTGCTTAATTGTATGGTTAACGCTTATTGTTTTAGCTGGAGTTTCATATATATTTTGCTGCTTATTTTGGAAGAAATAATTTAAAGATAATTAGCAATACGAACGATCAAGTTTTGAATTACTTATATTGTGTAATTACTGTTATGTAAGTCGTGGAACCAAGAATACTTTGTTGATTTAGAATTTGCATCGGATTTTAAATAAGGAGCAGTAGCAGATTATATTATCTATTGCAATTAAACGATAGGTTTGTCACATACATTTAGACAAATATCTCATTTCTTTAAAATTTTAGTTGCATCCTAATCCAGATTATACCGCAAAAAGATCCGTACTACACCGGCATGCAGTAAAGCATTTTTCCGTAATAAAAACTTAACAAAATATAAATTAAATATTATCCCTATCCTCCCTCGCATTTTAATAAAAATACTTCCTGACAATAAATCTGACGGTGTACCCCACAATAATAACACCTTATACAATCCACACTATATTTTTACCATTTTAAAAAATAAAGCAGATATTCCGAATTCCGAATACTGATAATGGTGCCTACAAAGTTGATTGTATGAACTCAAGCTGCATTGATCAGATTCAATAAACCAAATGAACCCTCAATAAAAAAATAAAACAACATAAAAAAACATAAATACGATAATACGACTAAATAGAACAAATACAGTTATCAAGCCATGGTATAGATATAAGTAATGGATTTAATTTTCAAAACGTAATTAAGAAAAACATCACTTTCTGTAATTTCAGAACTGACGTAGATAGATAATGTTAACAACTTCTATAAGATTTTATTTAATTAATTTCTTTGATCTTATTCTATATTTTTATATTTTCTTTCTCAAGTTTGTATTGCTTCATTTTTACATATTTTTATTTTTGTTTGCCATTTATATTCTCTTTTTCATTGTCTCGCTTAGAATTTCGTACGATTTTGACTTTTTTATTATTTATATTTTTTTATATAATTCTTTACACATTTTAGTTTAATTCACGTCTTGCTTTCTAATATGGAAACCATCATTTTGTCATATTTTTTACAATAGTATTTCCAAATAATAATAATAAAAAAACTTGTTTCATTTGCCTTACGTTTTTGATTGAGTTATAATGTATTTTATAATCATTATAATGGTTATATTAAAAGTTGTTTTACATTTTAGCCTTGAAACAGATTATTGCATTATTGGAATTCTCGGTCTTATATGATTAAAAACTTTTTCTGGTTGAGTATTGTTGTGGTTTACTACCTATGGATTTTGAATATAATAAAAGTATTATTATAGGTTTATTTTTGTATTCCAAGTACGTAGCGTGTTTATACGATCACTCAAGCCTAACAAAGTACGTATTGCTGTGGTCTGGCACCCCGGGTTTTTGTAAATTCAGTTTTTTTTGTTCATTCCGTTAAGCGTTTGTCAATGTTGCGAGCAATTTCAAATTGTTTTATTTTCAAATAAGATTTAGTTAATGTTTTGGATTGTTTATTTTATTGTTCAGTCGTTTATATTAATTTCAGTCAGGTTTACATTTTGCGTTCACTGGTATTGTATATATATTGTTTTGTTTTGCGAGTTCGTCCGTTTGCGGACAGATCTGTGTGCGTTGCATCGCACGCATCTGAGTTTTTTATACTACTACGATTGTATTAACGGTGTGAGTTCAGTTCCCTGATAGACACGTGTAGAGAGATATATATTTGTATTTCATTGCTGACATTTTGTGATTATTGATTTCAAGTTTTGACTTCACGTTTCTGATTTTATTTCGTTCATCACGGAACTCATTTAATAATAGTTGATATTGTATTTTTGTGTACACAATTTAGATATAAGATCTGTTATTATTTTTACGTGCAGGAAGATATTTTAAGTAAAAGAGTTAATTTTTTTGTTCGTTGTTAATTTTTCTGATTTGTAATTATTTATTAATCAATAAAAGCATTGTGCTTGCTTTTATTTTTCATTTATATAAATTACTTGAATTTTCCACGTTTAATTTAGTTGTTTTAATATTGAGACCACGTGGATTGAATTGAAAAAAAAAAAAATTATTATCTTCCTGAACTTTTTGTTTTCTGTTGCTTTGTAAAAGGATTTTGAATTGTTCTTTTGTAATTTAAAGTCAAATGCAGTTTTGATTTAGACCAGGACCTTTTTATCCAAGGTTTTTTTTTTCTGCAAAGTTTGTAATTAATTTTTTTTTCTTTTTTTTTTTTAAAAAATAATAAAATTATTGAATTTTTATGTCATTCAAAATACTGTTCTTTTATTTTTAATTAAACCTTTTAAAAATTTTTTTTGAGTATAAAAGAAAGTCAGATTTCTTTCACCCATAGTTTACTTTTCATGATAGTAACCCTGAGTTTAATTGTTCTTTTGCGCCTTATAAAAATTGTTATCATTTGAGCTAGCTAATTTAATTTTTCATTTTTAAATTTCATGTTACATTTTTGTTGGTACATTCAGTACACAGCCGTATGTTTCATTACACAGAAAAAAAAAAAATTCAAACAAAAAACTCCAGCAAACTTCCGGGTTTGGTAACTAATTTGACTTGCAATTAACAATATCAAAGTTAACAACAACGCGCAGTTAATTTGGAATCACGTATTATCTAAAAAAGAACTTACTTGTATACTAAAGCAGCAGAAAAATGGTCCTTGATATACGCATCTAGGACAGGTTTGAAGAATTGAAATTTCGATTCATCCAACAAACTAAATATCGAAACTAAAACGTGAAAAACTAGGCCGCTATAATCAGTAGAGTTCCCGTCTTCTGTAGAGAACAACGCAAATAAAGCATCCAACACGTCTTGCAGAAATTTAACCAGTTCTTCGTCACCTAACCGCAGCACCCTTTGTAGGGAGTCTTGTATCCGTTCTGGGTGTGATTTCCATCTCAAAAGTGATAGGAGATCAACTAGAAATACATAACTCAAAATGGGGTTAGTCCTAATCTAAAGAGTGAGTTTACCATTTTGGGTCAATTTCGTTGAACACAGTAAAGTCCGTATACAAACTATTTCTTTGTGGCTCCGTGAGAAAGCACCACTTATATCATGGTTACCTTCGTAATCTTTAAGATAGGCAGGTAAGCTTAGATAACCACAATTGTCCAGCTTTTGATGGTCTTCACATTTGTAAATATAAAGCTCATGTAAGCCATCGAGGACTGCTGCACCATCCTTGTCCATTAAACGTAAGAAAGAGAATCCAAATAATTTTTTATCATTCTTTTCTCTTGCTATAAACGGAAGTTTGTCATAAAAAAAAAGAATTAAACGAAATAATATATGTACATACTGGAACAATGCCGGAACTCTAATCTAACGTGAGCTCCAGCGAATTTATCGATAGGTAAAGTTATTCTCACAGTTTCTGCCCATGCGGGAGAATTATGGTGATATATAATCATGGAATTATACTCAGAACTCCCATCCAAACCAGAGGCGCCCCATAAACAATTCTAATAATTTGACATTTGCTAGAATTTGTATAAAATCAGATTTATTTGTGTTTTTAATACCTTTAAAAGATTCTTTTCACTATCTAATATTAATACAGTGACTTCGATGTTTTTTCCAGTGGATTTTCCGCCTCTTTCGACTTCACCTCTCTCCAGTGTCAGATACAAATCGTTCCTAACATCTCCAGGCATAATAACATCAGGGAATCCCAGTTTACTAGTCAAACTAACATTTTTAAACAATAAAGGGTTGTCCTCCTTGATTTGGGATAATTGACCATGATACATTTTCATCGAAACTACAACTCCTGTAAAATTTTAATAGATAGTATCCAGGAGAAATGTTGATGCATAATAGAGAAATTACCGTAATTCGGTTGACACGATAGGGCGCTGTACTTTCCCGATTGTCTTATTAAAGATTCGTGTAATTGATGGTAATCTTTTTCTTCACCTTGATAAACCTAAAGAAAGAAAGGTATGACGATTTAGCTGCCTCTGTTCGGGAGCCCAATTCTGAACCGTTCTTTCGTCGATTTGCTACTCTTAAGGTACAAGTCTACGATGAAACAAAAATTTCGTGATATAACCATATGATGAAACAATTATATCACATACTGTTTACATTTTATAACAGATCTCTACTAATAAACAGCGGTATACGATAAGAAATTTGGCGACAACCAAACTATACTCGCCTACAAAATTAACGCACCACTTGCAAATTCAACAATCTTTTGAGGCCAAGCAAAACAACCGTTATTTTTTTAAATGAGATGGCAAGTATGGATACTAGGACGCATATTCCAGTAAAAATATCTTTATTTCTATCATTAATTTGACTTAAATAAAAAACAAAAAGGTACACAAATAAACAACATATTTACGGTTAAATAGGTAATTCTGTTGAATTTTTACGTTGTAGAATTTTATTTAGAAGGGTGTACTTTCACCTCTGTTCCTAATTATAGCATTACGTCTTTTGATACTCGGAATTTCATCTCATATATGTACACTCGTGGTCAGATAAATGTTTCCGACCTGAAACCGTAAATTCGTATGTTTTCAACCTTAATAGTGTAGCTGCCAGATGTTCAACCGCAAGCTTTTTTTTTCTATTAGAATTTATTAGTAGTAGATATGAAACGAGTAAAATGAATAGGAAAATAAACGAAGTTGTGTGTGTAAGTTTATAAAACACCTTACAGTAAGAAAAACACATCTTTGTAAGAAACATGACATAATATTAAGTGGGGTTTTCAAGTGAGCGATTATGTTACAGCTGTAGGTCGTCAGATCCAACTTCTAGATAATATGGGAGTATAACCGTACGAGTAAGCGAAACATAAAGAAGTGCCCTAGAACATTTTAAATAATGATTTGTGACGCTGCTTCGACCGTTGCTCATAGAACTTCGTTTTTATTACGGAATTCACTGTAGATCCAAAAGTAACTAAATAATATAAAAAATACACTAAAGAAGAAGTTGATAACATTAGTTAATCTAGATACCTATTATTAAATATTTATATGAACATGATAAATGAATATACGGAATAAAAAATGAGAAATAATGTATACAAACACAATAGTAATATTATTGGTTATCCAAAAGTATTTTCTGATCAGTTTGATAGTTTGAAATTCACGCGCAAATATATTTCTGTGCGTATTTTTGTTTAGTTGGGAAACCACCCAAACTTCGGTACTCATATGCGTTCTAGCGATTAGAAGGCAAGCTTACGGAGGTTGTTATCCCGGGCATTTGATAGTTCACTTAATACAAAACTTTTGTACCGTGATTTGCTCCACCCATTTTCTGTTTGTATACACCTTCTAGCCAACAAAGTTTAACAAATGTCTTACGTAAGAAGCTTCGGGCGCTCCGAAATAAATAAAATATTTTTTTACGATAAAAAAACAAACATTTCAGTTCTTGAGTAGGATATCTTAACGTTCGTCTCAATAAACGCAATGTGTAATAAATAATGTGGCATTTTTAAAGGATCGGCTTCTTTGTAGATCAAACAGTTATAAATGTTATTTATTTATATTTTTACATGCATTTTATAGTGTGGATCAATACCTTACTATGTAGATTATCATCATGTTTCGTATATTTTTTCTTGTTGTAATATTTTTTGGACAATATAGCATAGAATTGAAACTTGAAATAATTATTTTACAAAACATTTTGATATTTTATTCATGTTTTTTTTTTATTTTCTGTAACAGTATTATAAGATTTGTAATAACGATTTTTTTTTCTTATTATTATTTGTTGTATTTTTTTTTTGTCCCTGCCATATATAGAGGGCATTACGCTATAAGGGCGTAAGAACATTTATAAAATTAATTTAAATGCGATTTTTTCATAAAAGGTGTTTTTGATTTTAATTTTGTAAAACAAAAGCTTATATTACATTAAACATATACCGTAGTCAACAAAATTGAATTAGATGTAGGAAAGCGGAGTGTAGGAAAGACCGCGCCGCTATAAATAAAAAGAAACATGCGTATTTCAAGATCCACTAAAGTTAAATTTTGTCGACTACGGTATACACATTTACCAAAAGGCTGCAGTATTGAATAACTATAAATGTAAATTAATTATTTATACAGGAAAGGAGAGGGAGCAGAAGATAATAAGAAAGGAGCTAAAAGTTTGTTATTACAAATTTTAAAATATATATAATAAAAACAATAATAAAATATATCTATCGGTGCGGTTCCTCTTTTCGATTGACGGACTTCGATATAAATACCGAGAGAGAATAAAAGCCGCCGCACAGAAAAACGTACTAAACGAATTCCGGCAGCTAACCCGCATCCAAAATATAAACACTCTTTTCTCTAACACCTTATCTTGATTTGTGGCATACTCTATTCACTAAACACCACTGGCACGACGCGCTATCCAACCTCGACTAGGATAAACACATTCGTACACTGTAAAAAATCTGTAGAAAATGCGTGTAGGTTGGAAACATTTATCTGACCACGAGTGTACGTATGAGGGATTGTCGGAGTTGATTCAGGTGATTGGTGATGGATGCTGTTTTCTTTTTTTTTTTTCTTCCTATGATATACTAGACTAGTTCGGTTGAATTTATATCTGCACTACATGCTGGCCAATACATAGTTCGAATACCTACGGCTTGCAGATACTTAGTTACTATGCTTGCAGCATGTGGTCTAGCACTATCATTCATTAAAAGGAACCCATCTCCGATATAGGGCGAAACTCATATGGTTCTAGAATACCTGCCATGTATCGCGCGGCAGTTAAACGACCACCACCAACAATGCACACATGCTGTTAAAGATATACCATCCCAAGATTACTGAACGTTCCTTATACAATGTCGTTTGGCGAATGTTACCTACATGTCGCGTAGCTTTCATTGGTTCTATCTCATACAATCTTAGGCGACGATCGTAACTGTACAGATAAAATTTGGATTCATTCGTAACGAGTACTTTCTACCAATCTCCAATTTGTCAGTTTAGGTGTTCCCTAGCGAAAGCTAATCTGGAACTGACTCTGATCCCATGGATATCGGCAAGTTGCATTTGGAGACTTGTTACCGTAGTGAACCGTTCCCGCAGAGCTCGCAATAATACAAAACGGTCCTCCACAGCGTTAGTTGCATGTTTTTCTGCTTTGACATTGTCTTCCTGTATGACCCATTGTTTCGTTAAAACGTTGCAACGCTCTAGAAATTGTGGTATGAGCCACCCCAAGATGGCGGAGTGTATATCATTCGCCAGATAAAGTAACAATTTGTACTCATTCATCTGCTGTCGAGTTTCGTGCACTGTTACGACTGTTACTATCCATTATTGTTCAAATACCAAATACTGTCAGTTCCTTGACATTTTCAAAACATGCGAAAAATACGACTTATTAAAATATTTAATGCATGCAAATAATGCCAAAGAGCAGTATTCGTATAACGCAAGAACAATGCAATAAAGCATATGGTCTTTAAATACGTTTTATAAATCGAAAGGAAAGAGTCAGTTTTATAAAATGTGTGGTATATACACAAGTCTTCCTCACAATATTAAACCGAAAAATGTAACTGTTAATTTTGCGACACAGTGTATAATCCTTAACATTTTACAGCGGATATGTGCAAGCCTAGGAACCTAGGCAAAGTAGGCACCAACAAAAATATTTATAGTGAAGGACTTTTGCCCAA
Organism: Cetonia aurata; assembly: GCA_949128085.1. Classification (NCBI taxonomy): domain Eukaryota; kingdom Metazoa; phylum Arthropoda; class Insecta; order Coleoptera; family Scarabaeidae; genus Cetonia; species Cetonia aurata. The sequence goes on from OX421887.1 coordinate 10,051,013, forward strand.
AATGCAATAAGTACCTATTAGTTACTCAACGTATCTATTAAGATCTGTCATATTTACAGATATTCACAACAAAAAAATGCAATACCATACAGTAATTTCCAAACTTATATACATTTAACGAAAACGAAAAAGTATTCTACATAAGTACAGATGTAAACTAAAAATAATGTGGCAGGTATATGTTACAGAGAACAACGTTTGCAGTAAAAATCAAGAAAAAAAAAAACAAGAGGTTTATTTACAAAAATATACCATTTTTAAACATAAACAAAAATTCTATCTCTCACAAGTATTCATAGGTACCTATTGTATTTTAACCATATATCAGTAAGTATTGGGCACCTAATATTTGGTTGATCCTCCGTTAGACATCAAAATTGCTTTAAGACGTCGTGGCATGCTTTGCAGTAATGGTTTAGTAATACTAGACACAAGATTATCCCATGTCTCCTCCTATGTTGTTATATTCTCGGATGAGAGTAAGTTCAATATTTTTCGGTCCGATAATAGAAGAAATGTGTGGCGACAACGAAATACAGAGCTTGATTTGAGAAACCTGAGAGCGACAGTAAAGCATGGAGGCGCCTTGGTAATGGCGTAGGACTGCATCGCGGCTGGTGGCGTGGGTAATTTAGTTTTTATAGACGGAATAATGGATAAATTTAAGTATCTGAATACCTTAAAAGAAAATTGCAAGACGACTTTTATTTCTAAGACAATGATCCGAATCATTCGGCTTATATTGTTAAGCAGTGGATTGCTTTTGATATCCTCCTCCCCATTATTTAGCAACACCACCCTAAAGTCCTGACACTAACCCAATAGAACACTTGTGGGCTGATATTAATTAATAAACGATAGCTGCAAAAGTTCGATAAACAAAATAAAGAAAATCTCAATGGTAAAATACAGGAGATATGAGGTAGTCTTGACTCTAATTTTACTAAACAATTGGTGCAAAGCATAACACGACGTCTTAAAATAATTTTGATGTCTAACAGAGGACCAACCAGATACTAGGTGCCCAATATTTACTTAGAGTACAATAGGTATTAATACTTGTCAGAGATAGAATTTTCGGCGATGTCAAACTCGTCTCAATGTTAGGCTACATTACTAATCGCAGTACCCAACTCGTCTCATTCTATTTTATGTACCCTCAGGGCAGTGTCCATCTCGTCTCATATGGTGGTATAAGCCGTATACAATAAAACCAATATTTTGTCAAGAACTTTATTAATATATACAATTCAGTTACTTATACGCTAGTTATTTACATATTAGGTGCATTTATACATACATATATGTACACACGCTAGTATGCATATACATTTTAATTACATGTTTCCATAAAAATGTGACATTATTTTAATAAAATCCAAGCGTGAAATTCTTTTGCTTTTGTAATCTTCAATTTTCTTAACTAATAATTCATGCTTCTTTTTTGATTTGGTGTTTTGAAATCTATAAGGGAAGTGAATACTATTAAATTTGATGTATGTTTCTGTCTGTATATCTGTTAGAGTTTTAATAAAAAGAAATATCGATGGATGTGTAAAATAAAATGAATTATTTAGATGAGAGTGGTAAGATTCGCAAGCATTCGTTGTTTTATTTAATGCTGCGGAAGCTTCAGCCCATACATGCGGCGGAAACAGTGATTCGTGTGACACATAGGTATCTACTAGATAATTTGCAAATTCTCTAACTCTTTCGTCTGCAGGCATTGTTTCGGAAACTATGTATTTTAAATTACTATAACTTTACGTACTACAACAATTTTGCCTGTTTATCTATAGAAACTCGCCAAAGAACTGTACTACTACTACTGAGAATATGTATATTATATAGTACACTAAGGTAATTACGTTTGTGTAAACAAACAACTTATATTCCGAGTTTAAATGTCCTGAGACGAGTTGGATAGTAGGATTATCTGATAAGGGATATTTACCCTCCACGGCGGCTTAATATGAGACGAGATGGGCACTGCCCAGAATTTTTGTTTATGTTTAAAAATGTTATAATCTTGTTGTTTTTAGGAATTAATAAATATAAAGAGAATTCTTCAACAGAGAAAGGAGAAAATAACATCTACCCTGCAATAATACGTGAAGTATAAATACTTATGTGAGTAACTGTATCTTACAATTATGTATGTTACTTATCTGGAGTAATGTTATAACATTATAATCCCTTTAATGACTGTTGGGATGATGTGGTGCCTACTTTGCCAACTGGATTAGCCAGCGTCATTAGATATCAGGCAGAAGCCTATTAGTGCCCATTTGATAGCCACCGAACAAAAGGTATGCAGTCAGAATTTGGTCAATGTTTTCAAGAAGGCGATCTTTCGTGTCAATACAGATATATCTAAATGAGCTACAATAAAACTTATCAATAAATCAGCTCCCACTTATCTCTCACTCACAATTATCGGATGTTTTTTTTTTTTAATTGATAATACGAACTATGTTTTTGTTTTCACTTATTTACACTGCTTATATTTGTGTTTTTAAAATGTTCGAAGGACACATCTCATAAGTTAAAATCAATTTTTTTTTGTTGCAAGTTGTTTTGCTCCATGTTCCTAAAGTAATGTATTCAGGGACGTTCTAAGACTTCAAGGCGCCTTAGGTTAAAAATCAACAGGCGTCCCTAACTTGTCTTACTAACTACAACAAAATAAACCTTCCCAACAATACAAAAAAGAAAATTAGGTACAGTGATAACTTATTTGAAATAATCATTTAATACTAGTATTAAAAAGAATTTTATTATAAGCATCTATACAGAATTGTGAGATTGTTCTCACAAAAAGCGAAAAACTCACGAGCTAAGCGTGAAATACACTCTCATATGAGGACGCGTATATTGTAGTTAGATATTGCGACACATTCGTCAGAGAAAAGGTGTATGAGATAATGTTTCGTAGAATAAGATTCCGTATCTCTCTGCCGTATTTCATGACTGTTTCTATTCAATCTCTTGTTGCTGAGATTTGCATTTTACGACACCAACATTGCATGAAAATATCTTATCGTGGATTTGCACCTTAAGAGAACCGTTCAGAAGTTATAGTTTGAGTAGAGCCAATTCCCTACCTTGAGCGTAAGTTCCTTTTCTTCGGAATCGTTCTTATTTAACAGAACCTCCTTCAAATCGTGTATGGCCACTCCGTAGGGTCTTTTATATACTTGTTGGTTACCAAGGGTATTTTTATCAGTCTTTTTTGAACTCTCCGAGTAAAGCATTTTACCTATCCTCATAACGTGAGCCACGAGGTATATATCCTTTGATAAATCGTCGTTGCCTAAATCCTGTGGGATTAAAACGACGCTTAAACAGGATAAAAATAGTGCGAATTTGACTTACCGTAAATATCGTACAATTATTGTGCAGCTTATCGACGTAATTTGAGAAACCCTCTTTGGAAATTTTGACTAGAAAACGTTCGGAAATGTACTTTTGCTTTTTGCAATCGTAAAGCGAAAAGTACGTTTCCGTGTCTTCGCCTATGTGGTGGCCGAAGTCGCGCATGCAAAAATATAAATGGTGTGTTAATATCTTTTTCGGTTCTCTTTTCTTTATCGTTCCTCTTGCCTGAAAATATAAAAAAAAAAACCTATAAAAAATACTAAAATATATTCTTTGTATCGCTAAAGATTCAGCAAGAACTTTCCTGCTTTCAACAAAAAAATTTTCAATCATTATGTTTGTCTTGGTGATAGGATTAGAATCTCGGTTATCCGCAAACTGAATGTTTCCTTTTTTTGCTAATCCGTATTACATATTTCCATTATTCATGCAATTCGATTTCAATTATCCGGATATATTTTCCTTGTGCGCAGCGTACTTCGCAAAAATAGTGGAATTTCTCAATATACACAATGAAAGCAGTAAATTCAATAAAATTGTAGTAACTTTTAGTGAGTAAAAATACACAGACACGTCAATTTTTATTTTTAATTTGCCATTTTTGAGCCACATAATGTATTATCACACCGGTTTGAGCGGAAATGGCATCGACTCTGTTTATTTTTACGGTTTGGATAGGATATTAAGTAGGCTTTACTGTAATTTCCTCACTTGCAGGTTTATTGCGAATAGTTTTTGAGTTAAAATGAACAACAACTTGAGTGATTGTAAGGCGGTGAATAGTCAACAATTTAAAAATCATAGTATCAATATGTCAGGAATGCGTTAAGTATTACTAACTGTTTATTAATTAATGTGCACACCTAATTAAATTCAAAATGCGTTTATCTGAAAAGGAAAAAATCACTATGAGACAAATATCAAGGGACTATGGTGTTGGATTAGGTACTGCATCAAAAACGGTTTGAAAAGCTAAGTACCACCCATACAAAATATATTTGGCGCATGAGCTACCAGAAGACCGCCTTTGATAGAAGAATGCGATTAGTGAGTAAATAATTACATTACAAAATAATAATGGAAACTTCATTAAATCTACAATGAACTTCCAGGAAAGCTGGCAATTGAACGTTTCTTGCGCAGTTAGAAATGATGGTATGGTGGCATTGCATTTCTATGAAGAAAATTTAAACGATAGATATCAATAAGTAATTTTTAATCATAAGAGATACACGACCGTTTCTTTGTAGGCGAAAGTTATTTATTATAATATTTTTAAAAGTTTTGAAGATACGTATTTAGAAAATTTACCGCTGGCCGAACTTGGACAAATCTTTTATCAACATAACGGCGTCCCTCCTCACCACGGTCACTTGGCCAGAAATTTTTTGCAAGAAATATTGCAAAGTGGATAGCTAAGGATGGATCTGTTTTATGGCCACCTCGTTCCCCAGACTTGTCAGTTCTGGATTTATTTGTATGGGTCACAATAACAAATCGAGGTTATTATACTCGAAGTTCGGAACTTCTCAGGGTGGGGAACCTGGGGTCCTATACCCTTTCATCTCTGATATGAGTGTGTAAAAAAAGTTAGTAATTATATTACTCTGATCGGGGAGTTGGGTTTAAGATCCAAAAATTTAAATTAATGAATAATTTCGTCTCATTTGGTTATTATACTCCAGTAACCACCAAGGAGGATTGTATGCTTAGAATAAGACATGCATTTAAAAGTTTGAACCAGCAATCAATTAGAAAGGCTATTCCCATGAAGAACTAATTTGGAGATGCGAAAAGTGCCTGGAAGTTCAAGGATGAAAGTTTGAATATTTATTAAAACAAATTGCACGTTCCTTGCTGATTATTATCTTTTTTGTAACTTAAATATGCTGTCATATAGTTTTACTATGAAGTATTCTAAATAAGTTTCTATGTTTGCATTATCAACAATAGGTTTGTGCTTTGACCGTTTAGAAGTTTTTAAAATTCTGTATTATTCGTTTAACTGTGTTTGGTGACAGCTTCTGCTTTTGATGATACAGAGCGGCAAAGGTATCACATGTTCTTGATATCACTTTATTGCATTCTCCATAAATAATAAACAAATTTAAACAATCTTCGTACATATAATTTAAACGCGCGGGCATTGTTTATAAGTGAAAACAGAGTGACATTTCATCAATCAATTGTTTCTCGAATTATCATGACTAACTTAGGTATACCAAAGCAGGATGACATTTTAAAAACCTCCATAAGCTACATTCATATACCTTACAAGCATATTTTACTAATTATCTTAAAAAGTATCCATTTTAGATGCATAATGAATGTTTTTTTTTTTTTGCATTTTTGTAAGGGTAGTTTGATGAGAAAGAGAAAAATAGGTAGTTGTATTTCAAAAAAATGTGTTTTGACGTTTTTTCAATTCGAAAGTTTAACCGTAATTTTCGGACACGCTGTATAATGATTTCGAAAAATTCATTCGGTTTCGAATACGGTCAACAGTTCTGCAAAGTTTCAATTTTCCGAGTTAAATATTTTTAGAGTTAGAGAAGTTTAGATGCAATCGTCCATCTGTCAAAAATTTTAAAAAAATGCAAATATTTAAAAAATTGTTGAAAATAACAACATAGGTAGTTGTTTTATAAAACTTACTTTAAAATTGAACGAGGAATTAAAAAATGCAATAATATATGGATGCTTCATTTAAAATAACATATTTGACAGTCACTTCCGGTATAACCGAATGCATCTGATTATTCAAAATATTTTAGTATACTGTGAAATTTTCAGACTTTTCCAATGTATACACTTTCATATATCGATCGATGCAGTTCCTCGCGAGACACCCTGTATACCTTTCTGGTTATCTAGGCACTACTAGTGCTTAGCATAGAACATACAAGCTTTACAGGTGTGTTAATTAAAACCAAATGCTTCATGAAATAAACAATAGGAAATAACAATAAAATTGCTCATAGGAATTGTTTCTCTAGTATCTAGTACAAAAAAGCTTTTTCTTTTTTATGTCGCATTATAAACAATGAGAGAAACAATCATGTTACATTAATACTCACACTTACAGATATTCCTTGAGAATTTTCACTACTGGCTGCATGGACATGAAACAATTCCACAACTGACATACTTTCTGGGTCCACCATTTGAGCCCCCTGACGCGGCACCAAATCTAAGCCAAGTTTTCTGTAAGGAAATAAATGATCTCACACATACAGCGATCCACAATTTATGATCTATTCTTAGTATTTAGTACGGCCTTCAAATATCAACATTAAGTGTTTGACAAAGGTAAATAATTCTTTTGAAAATCTCCACTTAGCATATATTTCAATATCGGCACAAATCATTATTGCAAGTAGATTATAAAAAATGATAATTTCACATATAATATATAATGTATGCTTTAAACAGTATATTAGCACAGAAAATAACGAAAATACGTTTTATAATAAGTTTTAAAGAAGCACAGAACTTGAGTAAATATTGCATATTATTATGTTGAAAATAACTAGGACGAATAAAGTCATTCTAAAGATTTCTTTACTTAAATAATGAAAATAAAGAGAAGAGCAGATCTCTTCATTTTAAGAAATGAAGAAGAAACGTCGGGATAGGTTTCTAAAGAAAAATGGTTAAATTAATTTTTCAAATCACCTCTAAAATACTTAGACATTAAGCTTATTCAAACCACTTTTTATCAATATAAAGCGGAGATACCTTTAAGAAAAGTTGCTATTTGTTCTCATTGTCCCATCACACTGTCGTTACTGTCGAGATAACGATCCATACCATTGCTGACTTTTGCTAAGTAGCATCTAAATGACCGACATGCAATACTTGTATTCGCTATCATTTTTAGTACTCCTGTTTGTGTTGTTTATATGACAACTTGTAGGTAGATACATAACTTGAGAAACATATATATGTCCCCAGATTGAGTTCACAATAAGAGAAAAAAAATTGAGTTGGAATTATATATTTGTGTAATAATCTCTGATTAGTCTAAAACGGACTTAGTTGCCAGAAACTATTTTATTTAGTTTCAGTTAACGTATCTTGTTTGTTAGCATTAAAAAAAAGTTGTTCATTGGTCCCTGCTGTCTCGGTTATTAGAAGACATAGAGCAAAGAGAATGTTCTGCAGAATTCCATAATCGCAAAAAATATGGTTTTAAATTTACCTCAGCTTTTTTAAATTTTAAAATATTTTGCAAAACCGAACATTTGTCGATTTCAATTTTTCTCGATAATTCGATAACCCTTAATGTGGCCGCTTCTAAAGCTTTACATTGTGCAGACACTTTTTAAAGACAATTTTTTTCGTGTAAACAGAAACTCCTGCTTGTCATTTGTTTTCAAGTTATTAGCGCTATCTTTTGTTATTCAAATTGCGGCCATATTGAATTCGGTTAATTCGTTAATTTGTAAATATCTCCGCTATAAGTAAAAAAAAAAATCAGCTGTTGTATATCATAGAAAAACTTTTTCAAAGGACTATCTAATTAACTGAAAATTCAATATGGGAGCCATATGAAAAACAAAAGATATAGCGCTAATAACTTGAAAACAAATGGCAAACAGAGATTTCTCTTTACACCAAAAAAATTGTCTTAAAAAAGTGTCTGCACTATATAAAGTTTTAGAAGCGGTCACATTCACTTGATATGTTCATTATGCACATTTTGTATTCTTTGGACGAATAATAAATCTAATCTAATCTAATTGAGGATTATCGAATTATTGAAAAAAATTAAAATCGAAAAATTTTTGTTTTTTCAAAATATCTCAAAATCGAAAAAAGTTAGGGTAAAAATGAGTTTTTTTAAAGAAGGAATGCTTTAATGTCTTACGAAACATATTTGTTATTTTTTGCAACTAGTGTATTTAATGCATTTTTTTTTTTTAAGAAAAGGGATTTGATAATGTAGGGAATGTTTGGTATCACAGGCAAAAAAAGTTATCGATAGTTGCTGATGCTAAATCGTCAACTGATATGATCGAAATATCATTCGCGTATAATTAGCATATACCTAATCCTATTTATTGACAATATTTACAAGCCTATGTATCTAATACATATTGTCAAAAAGACCGTATCACCGATAGGTGTTGTTCTTATAGCCTTGTTTTTTCACTGGATCTTCGCATTTCGTGGTCAGTCGAGGTGTTACAGGTTGCGTCGTTTTCACTGTTGCAATTTAGGTTTGTTCTTTGTTTTTTTTTTATATTCTTTCCAAAAACTCAATTTCGGGTGCTGTAATAGATAATATAGCACTCATTTGGATGTCGTAATAGGTCTGTTACGACATCTAGTTGCAAAAAAAAACTAATTTAGAAGGGCTAACTAATTTAGTGACCCCCGCTAGCCACATATACGACCATGTCGTCAGACGACAGAAAGAGGCGTGGGCTACTTAATAGGTAACATTGAATGCGGTGTGAAATTCCTCAAAAATTCCTGTATAAATAAATGCTTAAAAATGGGTACGCAACAATATTGATTCCTCCGAAGAGAAATTGACACTAGAAGTAGAAAAACACTTCCTCACTACAAATTCTCTATTTGCAAAGAATCTTTATTTTCCTCCTAAATAACGGTAAAATATTTTAGTGACGAATTCAAAATACCATAAAGTTGTATAGCTATTAAACTTAAATATTGTAATCTTCAATACTAAGAAGCAATTTAAGAAAGATTTTACTGTTTAATCGCTATAAAATTCTCTATACCCTTCTGCAAACAATAATGTAATTCCTTATAGAACCCGCAGACGACAAAATGCTGAATTGCATTTGGGTGGAGTTTGTAGACGCTACCTGCACCATCATTGAAGTCTATTAATATGCAGTGGACAAAAGTTTCCGTGTCGTCTATGTACACATATAACGTAACGATGGTTAGGTGGAATAGATGCAGCAAGTCGCCTTTTGGAGCATTGAACTGTCCAAGGTTACTATACAACAAAATGTTAATAAATACTTTACGTGATAATGATACATTAAATGTAAATTTTGAATTTGGTTAATGATTTCCAAATAAGTAAGGTAGAAGTTTTGTTGAATGAATTATATATCTATATGGATGCAAGTGATTTGTATAATTAACTGTACCGTTGGCTCTCATAAAATGCAACTTCTTACATAAAGGTCTTATTTTTATTAACTACCTAATTATAATTTAAATAAGTTATATATAATAAGTTATAATTTATTTGATTATTCTTAATAATTCTTCAGCAAAATGGGTTTTCCCTGGAAATAACGAAATTTTAATACATTTTCTTTGATAAGAAATACAATAAAGGTATTTGATACGCAATAAGCAGTGGTGGTGCATGGTCTACCGATCAGGACACGCATTTTTGCAATTTGTTTAAAACTGAACAAAAAATAGAAACAGAAAAAGTGTAGCTTTTAGTTTAATGAAATATAATAACGGATAAAATATTTAATTCTTAATAGTATATAAAATATGTGTCAAAAATACTATTTGAACATAAAAAAGAAACAAGACAGTGAAGCAAAATCTAAAATTCCACCAGATTCAGCTAGTTCATCCGGCTTGCAAAAATTGCTTTGCAGTGCTGCACCTTTAACTAATAATAAAAAAAGACAAGAGAACAAACCGGAACATGGGATTCAAAGAGATTTGCCTGTTGCAAGTGTATCCGATCTGCAAAATTCGTCTAAATTGAATCAGCAAATTAAATTTGTCGAGATTAGCCTAAAATCAAACGACAAGTTTTGAAAACAGAAACAAGCAAAAAGCTTTAATATTAATCTCAACTGAAACTCACAGAAAATGTGATTAAAAAAAAACGTATTTAATGACACTTAAAAAAGATCTATTGAAAAGGTTCCAAAACAGTCTAAACAAGAAATATCATGTTTAGGCTCCGAAGAACGGTACGTTGATCCTCTAGTTGAAAATTGGATAATGTCTGATGTGTACGGAAGTTGGTGGCATGAAGCCTGGACGAGTTATGAGAATCGAAGTGTTTTTAAATGTGACCTTTGTATGTAATCGTCGTCTTCCCCGAATGTGTTCCTCATCTTACCCCACTATTGGGGCAAAATAATGAAAATGCAGGAACTTTTTATTGTCAACTTTTTTCTTCATATTTCATTTATGGGTTGTTTATGAAAAATTAATCAATGTCCCGTCATTTTTTATCACACTTTTTTAATATATTTGTAGTTTATTTTTTAAAATGTTTCTTTTCCTTAACTTCGCCAATTTTCCTCACCTTACTCTAAATCCGAAAATAAGCATGGACTGTCAAAACTGTGATCATATTAATGCATTTCGCATATTGCATGCAAAATGATGGCACCAGGCAGTTCGGATTCGTATGTGAGAGTAGGGCGAGCAATCGCTATACTCCTCTTCCTTCTTATCCCAAGATATAAATGAATGCATTTGACTTTGTGCGTGCGAAACGTCAGATTTACCATATATCCCCAACATTGAACAAATGGATATCTAATGTATCTACGATTATTTAAAATAAATTAGTTTTAGTTGGTTTTAGTTATTTATAGCAAATATTCTATTAATTTTAAAACTAATAGTATATTAAAAGAAAAATTAACTATTTTTATAAAACTCAGTTACTTAATTTAGTTTTATAAGAAGGTTAATTTTTATTTTAATAAAGACTATTAGGCATAGGTACACAGTATGCGTTGCATTCATGGAGTATTCGTCACAACCAATAAGGTTGTCGTTTAAAAGTGATTGTCTGGCCAAAACAACCTGCCAAGTAGTCAGGTAGAACAAGGGAAAACCGGCTTGCATTCAGTACATTTTATTGTGTAATTCATATATATGTATTTATAATATACTCGTTCATGTGTACGGTCTGAAACTCCTTATTGTTGTCTAGAAATGAAGAGTACCTAATTGTAAAATGTGTACTAAGCCAGATTTATTGTGCACACCCACATTTTATAATGCAAATGCATGCAAAAGTTGATACGTACGGCAATACATACTAAAATGGTAATTCTATACTTTACCGTTAATAATACCCAGAAAAACATTAATGTTAGTGATGTTAATCAGTTAAATGATTTTCGATTTCATGTACGTACTTTATCCTTAATCGTAATAATAATGCATGTTTAAGTATGATGTAAATAAAACTCCAGTAATAGAATTTATATACATAGTTTAGAGTTTATTAATATCACCAGTTGTAAATAAGCTTAATAGATTGCAATTCATTAGAATTTTCTTTAAAAAGGATTTTGGTAAGGCCTAAGCATTTATATGCTTATTAGACACTCCTGCATAGCCAAATCTCACTGCTAATCATAACTATCCCGGAAAAATCCGGTTGCATCCGGAGCAGGGTTCGAACCCGTGGCAGCCATAATAGTCGAAACCCTCGGCAAGGCACTCGGGTATCACAGGCTCCAATGAGAATCATAATTCAGCAACTACATTTTGAATAGAAAAAAAATATATATATATTAGAATTATTTCCAAAAATACATATGTAAATAACCTTTTGTATTGCTTGACCTGGCTGGACAATGCAAGCACAAACAAATGGAGGACGACAGAAGGTCAACTCCAAGCTAAAGCGCTAATATGGGAAATAGCGGGATGGGGATGCCAAGTTCTCTGATAACCTACTTAGACGCAGCAAGAAAGAAGTTAAAACCATTACTGGGCTGGTAACTGGACACTGTCCCCTGAAGAAGCATCTTTGCAACACAGGCCGAGTAAGCGATAAGCGAACCGTGGTGCAGAAGATGTGAGCTACAGTAGGAAACGAGTTTACATGTAATTTGCACATGTGAGGAGTTGAAAACACTCCGGCAGAAACATTTCGGGAAGGGTCTATTGGAGCCCTCGAAGGTTCTGAAGTTCCCACTGGGCAAGATACTGGGCTTTATAGAGAACACCAAGCTGCTCGAGTGGAAGTAAGAGATTTAATAGGAACGGTACAATGAGCACCTAGCTCAAGTGCCTGGACTAAAGGTGTCCACCTAACTTTATGAATGAATAATAAATGAACCTTTTGTATAAGGCGTAACGATGTGTAGTCCATATAGAAGATGCTGATAGTCTAGTGGGTTGCACGCTAGGCTATCAGTCATGCGGTTACGGGTTCAAATCTCACTCTGGTCAATTACCATCATTGGTTTTTTCCGGGCTCGCGGTTGTAATGATGAGTAGGAGGGAGATTTGATTCTGCGAAGGTGCCTGACGAGCATCAATTGCTTAAGGTTCATCTACCGCATTAAAAAAGAAAAGAATATGGAAGAAATTCCTGCTGTCTGTTTGATTTGCAATTAGTGGTACATATATTTTGTACCCAATGCCTGCTGATTTTTTAGGCTGAAATGTATGCCATTGAGGTGTGTGCTAGACAGATTTTGAATATTAAAAACATCAGATACAAATCAACAAAAATATTCAGTGACAGTTAGACAGTATTGGAAGCATTAGGGGTGCTTAAGTGCAACTCAAAGCTAATTTGGAGATGTAAAAACACTACTAAATACATTGGTGACGGATGATAATCTATCCCTAATCTGGGTACTTTTAGGTATTCACTCATTCATGGAAATGAGGAGGTAGAAACTCTTGCGAAAAGGGGTGATGTGGAGCAATTCCACCAGACTAGAACTTGCATAGCACCCATGGTAGCTAAACAATGAATGTCTGGGAAAATCAGAAAGTGCTCCAACATTGAAACAATTGTCCTGGCTTGGTACATATAAAAGAGTGCATTTCACCTAATAATGTCAGAACAAAGAAACTACTTGAGCTTGACTGTAAACGTGTCAAAGTAATTGTTTTTATTTTTACAGGTCCCTGGAAACACAAATGTAGGCTGTGGTTAGAGAAGAGACAGTTGCGATCTTTGGGAGGATTTACCTCTCCCTAGAAGAGCTAAAAAGATCTCATTCAAAAAGGATTCTGAACTATCGGAAGAGCCTGAACTTGTTGGATGAAGTTTAAAGGTGACATCCGTTCTACAATTGACACTAACGGCGGTTGCACGTACTTTTGTGGGCCCTGAAAATAGATTTCTACCCAACCAATACCGACAAATTGCGGGGTTATAATGTAGTGCTTTTTCGTCTGTAAATAATGCGTTTTTTTTTTAATAATTCATCGTTGTAAAATTTATGACTTAAACATAGCTGACCATTACTTTTACTCACCTAGAATGTGGTTCATTAAGAAATGTGTCAGGAAGTGTATTCAAATGAAATACGTGTGTCGATGTGCGATAACAACAATGTGTTGCTATTGCACAGATGTTTGATTTCCGCTGGCAATCGTTGACGCGGTAGGGAATCTAAGGCGTCGAAATAAATTGCCCGTGTATAGATGTGTATACGAGAAAAACTGCAGCAAGCCAAAAAATTCGTCAACACTGGCATAGTAGCCTAATGCGCATATTGTCTTTTCCGGCTGTTCCAACAAATGGAAACCATCTAGGCGTTTTTTCCATGTACATCCATTATCAACTCGTGTGCGTTCACTTGGTATATACAGAAGATTATCTACTTACTTGGCATTACTCAGAACTTTCATTCCTAATTATTTCTTGATTGATTTCTTGTTAATCTTTGCCAAATTACCATTTTAACTAGAAAATAAGATACCGCTTTAATTTCTTTTTAAAATAATAAAGAAAGTTTACACGTTGGTAAGCCAAATTCAATTAAATATTGAAGATACTAGAATGTCTATTATATATATATTAATACTTTCACGGACAGTGAAGTTAAGTGCGCGTTTTTCGTCCCTACATGTCTCTTTGCAATTACTTAATTGAAGAATGTATTTAGTCATTTATAACCCAAAATTATGTCAACATATTCAGGGTGTTTTATTTTTTCAAATTGAACGTACTATGTATTACTATATATTTTACCACATTTTAGAATTCCATGACTACATACAAATCATAGTTGTCAAACATAGGTATCCTACGACAAACCAAAATATTTTTTGAGACATTCGAACTTTATTTCCCTTATTTATCAACTATTATTGTCTGATAAATTTCTCGTAGCAATCTAATGCATCTTCAAGTAAAGTAGTACAACATAGAAAACAAACCATTTCATTCATTATCTATCGTGCATCTAAATTTTAATACAATTACACAATAACAATTCAAACCAAAATTGATTTTCAACAACTGAATTTCATTTTTTTTCTCAAATGCAAATGTATATCTTTATGAAATCACATATAGTTTAAAGGTATTTTTCGAAATTATATAAGAGAATATCGAGAAATGAGCATGAAGACGCTAAGACATGACATTTTAGGGATCTTCTGTTCGTGAATTGAATTCTGCAAAATATCTACAATCTATTCACGTCATTGGAAACAATTTAAAAGACAAAATAATTACATGAACATTGCAGTTTTGGGTTTTTCTATGTTTTAACCAAGAAATAACAAATGGCTATGAATTATTATTGTTTGCTTGTTGTTACTGATATCTTAAAAGATCAATTTAATTTCTTTGTACCAAAAATGCACGACTTGAACTATTCTATTCAGGAGTAATAATTCAGAGGGTAATAAAATATTTTTGAACTCCGAATTGTCCGAAACGAGAGATATCACTCTTGGGCCACAATCTGATTTTCTTTGAAAGTCGGACAGCTGTTTCTTTGCATCATCATCTACGTCCTTTCTAATTTCTTTCTCAGGATCTGGGGAAGAACCTGCCAATTTTATTTTCTTTGTTTGCCATCTCATAATCGTTTATATCTTTTCAAAATCAGATCCGTCAAGAAAAATCTGATGAATGGCACTATCTTTTTTTTAATTTTTTTTCCTCTTAATTGCTTCTAATTTTTTTTATATCAGTACCAGTAATGCGTCGGTTTTCAAGAGAAACACGAGCGTCATTTATCAAAACCCAGATAATTCAAATAACTTTCAACACAACACAATAGCGATGGCTTTACTAAGAACACATTTTTTCCCGATAAGTGCAGGTAGATCCTTAAATACCTGAGTCACACGGGTGTTACATTTCGTGAATTCAAATAGCGAAAAACCGCTTTGAAACGTGTATTTGGTGCGTATTCATGCCAGTGCTCCAAGCAACAGTTACGTTTAACCATATTACGAACGCTAAAGTGAAAAATATAATACTTTAAACAATTGCACGAGAATGAACGAATCAGGAGAGAAAGAAATGATCCTCAACAGTGGCGGTTTATGGTAGGGGACTACCGCTGATGCATTCGAAGACAAAGAGCGTTGAGAGAGCAACATGTGGTTGAAGATTCGAAAAGTGTAGGCGCCGCATCGGATGAAGAGAGACGGCCAATCCCCTACTTCGATATCATTTTCTCTCGGATTCAAGAATGCCAACAGTAGTTAAACGCAAGCCATGCTGTACACTTGACAACATGTTTTGAGTTTCACATCTAATTAAGTTGGGGTGATAAGAGTTTTAAACGGATAAGGTTGTCGAGAAAAGTGAATGCAGTAATAAAACGAAGAATATCATAAAAAAGCAGTGATTTTCGGTGTATCCCGTTTTGTTTTTTATATACACAAATAACAGTTTCTGTGATTATCGTAAAATAAGGTAAATGTAGGGGATAATGCCCTTATAGGGTGCTTTAAAATTTAAGGGGAAATAAAAGCGTGAGTCGTTAGTTAAAATTGAAGATTAAAAAAAAAATGTGCAATTCAGTGTGTTGTCAACGAACGATGCGATGTCTGCGTTTAGCAAAACCTGTTTCGTCTGTTGAGTTCGTAGTATTCACTTTCAAAATACCTGCGGCGCGGCCATTTTGAATTTCAAATAGGCCGAACGGCGTAATGCCCTTACTTTATGATTTTGTCTCGTTAGCAATGTAGCGATGCTTAAGTTCAACAATATTTTTCTCCGAGTGCGTTTACATTTGGTAGACATATGATGCAGGTTACGCAACATGACCTCTGGCTAGTTTATGCGCTACGCCTTTTATTAACAAAAGTGAATTAGAGTCAATTAAAATACGCTTATTTAATCAACTACGTTTGCATGGGTTTTATTTTATGGTTCTCATACCCATATATTCAGTATTTTTTTTTGTTTTAGAAACAAAATAGAATATTGAAACTATAACTATCCAGCCTACTTTATATTTATCTATAGTTTTATCATAAATCAACAAGTGACAAATGTTTGTAATACACATTCAACATAAATTGAAACTGAGTTGACGTAAACATAATTTTTCGTGTCAAGGGTTGTAGATCACAAAATATAATAATTATATCAAATAAATAAAATATATTCAATATTTTTTACAGCTAAATCATCATGAGTGTCTTTGGTATGGTATCCGCGGTGGCGGGTCTTGTAAAGATCCGTTACCTCATCGACAAAGCCGTAATCGACAACATGATCTTCAGAGCCCACTACAGGATAACGTCTGCTCTATTGTTCGTGTCCTGCATTATTGTTACAGCGAATAACTTAATTGGTAAGTCAAAGTACAGCGTCTTCGATGCACAGTGTATTATAAAATCAGCAAATACTTTCCAAAGATTCAGAATGGCTCTATAGGATTAGGCATTTGAACACGTAGAAACAGAATCTTAAAGAAAATGGGATGAGAAATTTTAAAATGAAAAAGCAAAATCTGTGACAGTGTTATTTTCATGCCTTCAATGTTAATTTAGGCGTTAGAAATTGGTAATTCTATACCTTACCTATTTTAATCATATCTATTACGTACAAAGTATGGCAATATACAGGTGCTTTTGAGTTAAATATCATCATCGAATCATTTAGTCTTGAAGCGAAATCCTGTCCAAATTTTATTTTTAATAATACTGTCTGCTTGTGCACCCTCTCTTTCGGTACATGAAATTACGAATATTTGCATTATTTGTAAAACTTGCTATTTGCTCGAAAGCATTTATACGGGAAAACGAAAAAAAAAAAGAACGATGCACAAAGAGCGACTTTTGCAAATAACTATTTTGTAGACAGCTATAGAGAAAGTTTTGATAACATAGGAGCTGACAACATTCAATTCCTCTTTAAAGTTTAAATAAACTTAGGTAAAGAAACGTTTTTCTGAAATTTTGTCAATTAGCTAGTTTTGCAAGGCTAATGGCCTCATATGGTATAAACAGAAGAACATCAATATTTTATTCATATATCACTTTAATTATAAATTTTTTATAATTTTCCTTTTTTCCACGAAATTTATACAAGAAGTATTTAATTGGCTACAAAAGAAACTAAAGCAGTTATAATTATAAATATCATTCTCAGCGTGACATAAGTTTGTTTTCCTATAAGAGCAATATTGCTAAAGCGTTCTTTTTTACATATACCGGGTGAATTACGCATCGAATCAAAAAATATTTATGAATATAATTTATTTAGCTAGAGAGGTCTACTATATATAATATATATATACATAATATATATATAATAATATATATAATTATCGACCTATTGCTCATACTTCTGTTTTTTCGAAAATGTTTGAATCTGTCTTTTTGCAAAGGTTATTAAATATCTTAGATAGATATACAATGTCATTAGCAAAAACCAGCAAGGATTTGTACGAGGAAAATCAACTTTTACAGCACTTAATTCTCGTTATCAAAGTATTGTGAGGTACCTTGAGGCAGGTGAATACCCAATTGCGATCATGTGTGATCTCAGCAGGACATTTCACTGGGTCTATCATCAAGCTTTGTTGGGCAAACTGCCATCTTTCGATATTGGGGGAAATGCCTTGTTTCATAATTGGCTAATCGAGCACAATCTTCAATTAAACATGCAGAAAACACAATATCTAGTTTTTCATTGTCATCAACGAGAGGCATCAACTTTGAATCTAAACATTAATGAGGAACAAATTAAATTCCATTACATATATTTTCCGTAATCTAAAACAATTACAAATCTTTTCCGTGATCTAAAACATATATTAACCAACAAAGAACAACTAGTTTCTGTGTATTAATTACGCTTTGGTAGAGAGTAGATTGCGATGTGGGATATGCTTCTGGGCACATAAGCTCACCTGCTGCACGAGATGTGTTTATCACTCAAAAACGTATTTTAGGAGTTATAGCAAATGTGACCTCTACTAATACTTCTAGACAATTCTTTAAAGAATTTAACATTTTAATTTTAACTGGGTTATACATTTTTGAGATGTGTGTTTATATATTCATTAACCAGAATGAATTTAATAAAAATAATGAATTTCATCAATACTACACAAGGGCTAGTGACAAGCTCCTAGTTTCTTTTACCAAATTAAACGTATCTAGGATTTCTCCTAATTACATAGGAATTAAATTATTTAATATGTTACTATCAAACATGAAAAATGTAAAAATTTAACTGATTTCAAAAAACTCTTAAAATCCTATTTGGTTGCCAAGGTAATCCACAACTTAAGTGAATTCTCTTAATTCATATTTATTTTGTTGACTAAACCAATACATTTTTATGTTATTCAGGGTTGATTATTATTATTACATATTAATATCAATCTCGACCGGCAAACCCCGCCCTTAGGTGAAGGTGGGGGCAACTTTCAAACATCAAATGGGAACCGCCATTTTTTTGCCATGGATTTTGAATCTGCGGGAGAAATATGTATATATGTCAAATATTTTGTTAAAAGAACAAGTTATTAACAGTTTTATGTATCATAAATTTGATGTATGTTTACTGTGTCCTAGTTTCATGGCAATAGTTTATTTTGTATCTTCTATGAATATTACTAAATAATCAATTCAAATCTATGATACATAAAACTGTTTATAATTTGTGCAAGTATTATTCTTTTGACACAATATTTGACATACGCACGTATTTTTCCCTCAGAATCCAAATCTTTGGCAAAGAGCTGCCCCCACTCTAACCTATTTCTACACAATAATTTAACTAGTGTTATTTATTACATAGTGCCCGACATAAGTATGAGAAGATTTTCATTGTTAAAATATACTGGACTTTACTTTATTTTACTTCAGAATAATAAAACTCTATGAGATAAAATGCAGAATCTGTCAAGCAATTTCTCATTCAATTTTAAAATATAGAAGTCACATAATCCTTCGACTGTATGCCAATGGCAATTATGTCAAAATTAAGTTACAAAATACTTGCTTATATATATATATATAAACAAGTTATTAAACGCCATCGAAAGAATATATAACATAAATCACGAAAAAATTGCCTAAACTGGTCAAAAATATCCAACTGTGTCTATCTAAGAAAACATTGCTTTTTTTTTCTTTTCCTTAGATTTATTTTGAAAGAATTAAAGAAGGAATTCTTAATGTTAATAGAAAGATGTGTTATTATGTAATTAAAAGAAAAAAATTATGCTGCCACTAGTGACCCAATTTCAAAATACTCGTTCAGAAACATCTAAATATTCATAGGATTGTAGACATAGCAAAGTTCAGAAATTCTGGTCAAATATGAACGATTTTCGAAGTTGCCTTGGGATCACAAAATGCTACCATATTAGTATGAAAAACATCCTAAAAGAGTTTATATAAAATGATAAAAAAAAAAAGAAAAAATTGTTATAAGTTATCAAATTACATATCAAATTTAAAACATTTTCCTCAAAACATATTTATGCTTTTGTATTCAGTTTAGAGAACCTTAGAAAGTGCACAATTTGTCACACAACCTTTATCGTGGCCAATAAACTAGAATTTATAAAACAGTTTTAATAGTGATTTTATTTAATCAGCTTATAATGCATAAACATTTTAATATTTAGCGTTTCACCCTAACTTTCGCTAATCACGTTGGCTTTAAAATCTAGACAAATCTTGATTATTTTTCGCTTTTCTTTCGATTTTATAAAAGGTCTAACAATTTTCAATCAGAGAAATTTATAAAGAAAACAAAATTGGAGGATAAGGGCGATCACAATAGATTTGAAAATATTGCGGTGAAATAGGCTTTTAAGGGACACCCCAACACTAATCTAATCGCTATAAATATTAATTTTAATGTAAATGTGTGATTTTAAGCTACAATAAATTTGGCACTTTATAAAATATGTATAAAATATATATAAATTTTTGTGGTATTATATTGATAACAGTTTACTAGACACTAAAAATGTGGCTTCCGAAATGGTTTCCTGTTGATTTTTTCTGTCTTTTTTTTTGCTATAATTTATGAATGACGTTGAAATGGTAAGGTAGCTAACGGAGTTTTTACATCAAGAAAGGTTTCTGTTAAAAAAAAAGAAAATTATAGCTATTCTACTAGAAAGAATCCTTAGTCGCAAAATTATTTTGTGTACTATTTAAAATTACACCATCAAGAAAATCCAGATAGTTTTTCAGAAAACGAAGTCGTTAAATTTCTATAAATACGTCATTACAAAATTCCACATTTCTTTCTCTAACCTTTATGAATGAAGTTTGATATGGCGAGGTGGGTAATAGAATTTATGTCAAGAAAGGTTTCCGCTTTAGAAAAACGAAAAAAAAAAAAAAAAAAAAAATTATCCCAAGAAAAATGAGGTAGTTATCTGAATGAGTAATATTCTTAAATTTCTAAGCATTATTAGTCATTACAAAATTCCACATTCCCTTTCTTAAACCCGTCAATTGCGATATCGGATCGTATGGGATCAGAAATTCCCGGCATGACAAAATATAAACGTAAATATTTACAACCAAAACATTTTGAACTCTAATGGGAAGAATTCTTAAACATAAACACCGATAAGAAAACAAACAATATGGAAGTTACCATATCAATACATGTATGTTTGTATCATTATATCCGTACATGTATTTAGTTGTTAATAAGTATTCGACTAGTGATTGGAGAGTAAGGAAACAAAGATAGGAATTAATTGTTTAGCTTTTGTCAAGGTTCGTTTAACCGCAAAATCACGCAAATAGTGTGTCAACATTATTTTGAAATATGCACTAGTTCTTTTGTTTAGTAAATGAGCGGAAAGAGTTTGTATTTTATTTTTACTTTCTACTGGATTCGTTTAGTGTTACAGGATGGCATTGTACATACAAGAAATTACAATTTAAGATGCTAAGTTTGTTTTGGAAAGTGTTATTTTAATTTATAAACAAAGAAATATACCTATATACCTAGATACATATATAAAGGTTTAATTGTCAAATTCGGAATACTTTGCGAAAATATTAGAAAATTTCCTAATTCATAATTCTGAATATAAGTACATCTAAAAACGTATTGCTTACATATTAGTTTTCGTAAGTACAGGATATTCTTAAATCAGTTTAATGTTGACATTTACAGTATATAAAGCAAAATATGCTAAATTAGCAGGGATTTTCATTATCATTATCACCCTAACTTAACCAAATTAGCTATAAGTAGTCCTCAATCTCAATTGACTACGAGCGGTTAATGTTTTTTACCTCTGAAACAAAACCATACTGTTGAGTGAAATTGAAAACCGATCTGTAAGCGTGTTAACGTACTTTTGACATATGCTGTCGCATTAGCACATACACGCATCAAACTGGGCACCCTAATCAAATACACAAAAACCACTCTATTTGACAATTGTTGATTATAGGGCTGTTGACAACTTGTAATGGGGACAACAAATGAAATAGGACGCTACTTGAACAACGCAATAGTATCCTTATCTGTTACATTCATATCCTTGTGGCTACAATATAATGAATATCTTTGTCTGTAAAAGTACAAATTTTACTTATTTAAGACAATTTAATACATGTTTTTTATCTATACCATATATCAATGACGTGCATTAAGCCATACAACCTTGGCCAAAAGTATTTGCTACCCTCTGGTTTCATGAAAAATACAAATGCAAAATCATTTTTAAATGTAATTTATTAATAAAATTTAGTATTTTGTTGCACCGCCTTCAGCTGTTATTACAGTTTGTAACCTTCTTAGCGTACTAGCCACAAGTTCATAGCAAATGTCGGAGGAAATATCCCATTCTCCAAAAAATCTTTTTTCAAAAAGGCCTTTGTTAGCACATTTATAATTTGCAAGTCCTAAGTTTAATATGCGCCACAAATGTTCGATAGGTATTAGGTGGTGGCCATTGCAACACTTCAACGCGGTTTGCATCAAAGCTCTAAATTTAAGAAACACCATTTTATAGTGGAATACCGTTCTTAAAGTACCTGAATAGCAATAAAACATCATGAATAATGTTTTATTGCTATAATCTTGAAATGTTGTTCCGAGAATTTCAATAGAAATAATAATATCGGGTTTTCCCAGAGGTGACAAATACTTAATGGCCAATGTTGTAAAATAGACGAGTTTCTAAAAATTGAGGTGTCGGTTTAATTACGCAAATGACACATAGTACTTTGTAGTAGTATATGCATTGCATGACAACAATTATTTTGGTATTTCTTCCTAGGTTAAAATTGCAAAAAAATATTTTTCCAGGTGATCCAATACAATGCATAAATGGAGGAGGCGTCCCTTATCACGTCATAAACACTTACTGTTGGATAACATATACGTTTACGTTGCCTCACGAACAGCATAAGCATGTGGGAACACACGTGGCCCATCCAGGTTTAGGTAATGAGAACCAAGAACGAGTGTACCACAGCTACTACCAATGGGTTCCTTTCGTGCTCTTCTTTCAGGTAAGCAGAGAAGAACTCTTTATACCATAAAAATAATTTTGATCATTCGCTTTCCAATATTAGGGAGTCCTTTTCTATATTCCTCATATGGTTTGGAAAAATTGGGAAGAAGGAAAAGTTAGAATGATTACGGACGGCATGAGAGGCAGCATTATTGGTGCAAGAGAAGACAGGCAAGAGAGGCAGTCGAGGTTGGTACAGTACCTAGTGGAAACCATGCATATGCACAACACCTACGCTTTTGGATATTTCTTTTCGGAAGCTTTGAATTTTGCAAATGTCGTAAGTATTCCGATAACAAATAGAGGTTGCTTATAAATAACTTTTGTGGATTTTTCGTAGATATTAAATATTTTCATGACTGATAAATTCCTTGGAGGTGCCTTTATGGATTATGGAACTGATGTGATCCGCTTTTCAAATATGCACCAGGAAAACAGGACAGATCCCATGGTCCAAGTGTTCCCTAGAGTGACTAAGTGCACTTTCCACAAATACGGCCCTTCAGGTTCCATACAGAAGCACGACGCACTGTGCGTGTTGGCTCTGAATATATTGAACGAGAAGATCTACATTTTCCTTTGGTTCTGGTTTATCATCTTAGCAGTTTTGAGTGGGGTGGCTCTTGTATACTCCGCCGCTGTGGTACTTCTACCTAACATTAGAGAGACTATACTGAAGAGAAGATTTAGATTCGGAACGCCAGCCGGTGTAGACACGTTAATAAGGAGGACTCAGGTAAATCCTATCGAACCCCGTAGAAAGATGAAATCTTTACTGTCGAAATTACAGGTTGGTGATTTTCTATTACTTCACTTGCTTGGTCAGAATTTAAATTTGATGGTGTTCGGTGAAATCCTCGACGAATTCGTGCGTCGATTAAACTTTGGCAGCAACAGTAACTTACCATCGGCACCAAGTACTCTGGAGATGAGCCCCATCTACCCGGAAATAGAAAAATTCGGGAAAGAAACAGAAACATAGATCAACTGCTATGTTAAAAAACACATCTCGAACAAGCATCGTATATTGATGAGAACGTATTAGATAGATATTAATTGAATAGAGTTAGAAAATGTCTCCCTATTATAATTATATACCTAAGTGATAATTGTGATTTTTTTTACAATCGCTGTCTTAGATTGTAAGTAAACAAAAATAATATTCCAGTACGGATCCGTGCATTTAATCTCGCTCAAACTCGAATTTTAGATATTATAGAATAATTATTGATATTTTTAAATTATATAATTTTCGATTAAATACGTATATTTACAATTGATAATTTTAATTTATATTCAAGACTGCTTTCTTTTATTAGAAATGGAAGCTGCAATAGCATTATTTTTTATACTACATACAATATATACTCAATCTAAACGATTGCCAAATGTGCCTTTAATGATAAATAAAAAGGATTATTTTAGGAAATTTGTGTTTAATTAAATGATGTATTTCAATATCTGATTAATGTATTCTAACCAATAACTATGTTTGGATTTAGTAATAATATGTAATCAACTACCTAACAAAGAAGGGTACATCGGTATTTAATATTAACAAAATTTGCAAAACTAACTCACATTAATTTAGGAGGCAGGTACTTATGAACAATAAGTATACAAAAAAAAAATTGAGCAAGTTTTATACAAAAAACAGCCGTAATTAACTTGTTTTAGAAGATGAGTGACTTCTTTAAATCTTTGACAAAGAAAGTTACATTTAAACAGATTAATTTTTTTACTTTAAGTGTTAGTTGTGGTGATATTTTGGAGTTATATCACCTTCATATATTTTCACTTTTAAATGGTATAAATGTTACTAGTCAAAGTTTTTTCTCTCTGTAAATGCAAAAATTTGCATCCATTTTGGTAAGCAGATAACACTGTAAATATAGCAAAGTTTATCTTAGTTCAGTACCTTATTTCGTAAATCTAATTTCACGCGCAAGTTTCTTGGACAGCTACGTTCAAAATTTCCATCAATCAAATCAAGTAATGAAGGGGAAACAACCAACAGAATTGCTTTTTTCACATATTAGCAATAAAAAACAAAAATAAATTAGAAAAATACAGAAGAAATCATTAAAATTGCTACTTGAAAAAATCAGGAATTTATCAAATATATCTTGTAAATATTGTGCTCATGTATATATTTTGTAAATTAGAAGACAATATCGTAATTTTAAGATAACATCGGATCTAAAATTGGCCTTAATGTTCGCAGTGGATGGGACAATTAATCAAATCATGCGAATGCTATCTCTATCACCAAGCACTTTTGAAACACCATGTATAATAAATATTTTCGAATCATGCAACATGTGAAACTTTTACATTTTTGCCTAGTACAGAAAATAAAGTGGTACTAAAAAAATTCCTGGGTTTAGCAAAGTTAAAACAAAATTTCAATTTCTTTTTATTGGAAAATTTAGGAAAGAAACGCAAACCAACTAGCGTATTGTGGTAAAGAGGAATAAGCAAACATTGCTCTCAAAGAAAAGTTGACAACTTAGCGCAGCATTTGTCATCAGGAAGAAGGTTGTTAGGTCAAAATGTTCAAAGAAATGAATGGTTTCAGTGTACAAGTTTTTTTAATTCGGCGGAGTAACAAAAAACTGAAAATGTGACGTAATTATTCCGTTATTGGCTCAATTCGAAAATACCGCTAAAAAGACAAGCCCGACATATGTATATGTGAATATACAGGGTGTCCCTGAAATAAGAGTACAACGTATTAAAAATGGGAAGCCCTAATTTTATTACACCTTTTATCTAAATTAATTTTTCAAAGATATTTATTAAATATCCGTCACGCCACTGGTATTTGAGACACTACACTTCTAACCAACGAAGGTAGGGCAGGCAACACGCGACGTATAACTACGCTCTGAGTCTCAGTCTGTCTGGATCCTTACGCATGAACACATCGGATATGGCTTTTACCACACGCGAGTTGTTCGATATGATTTATGTCTACGGCGAAGCAGGAGGAAGTTGTCGAAGAACTCTACGTATCTACCGGCAGCGATACCCCAATCGTAGAACCCCGTCTTACACGTGTATAAAGGATACCGTGTTTAGATTAAGAGAAACTGGTCGATTGCTACCAAATTACGAAGGTCGCGGACGTGAAAGACCACGTGGAATTTTACGAGCCGAAGAAGAATTGCTGGATATTGTGAACAGAAATGCAGGTGTAAGTACACGTGATGCTGCAGGGCAAGTGGGGGTGTCACGCAGTACGGCACACCGCAATGATGTTTATTTCAGACAGCTGTCATTGATCAGATTACCCACAAGTGAATAGAGTTATTCATTAATAGATTCCACATTTTACTTTCAATATCTTCTTTGAAATTTGCTTTAAATTTCGCGTACGTAATAATATTGGAGTCGTTGACTCGTATCAGCTGCATACAATGATTATCTGTATATCACAGCTGTATTTACAAATGACCTTAAGATATAGTATAAACACAGATAGTGGATCCATGGGCGGCACATTCGTGACGTTTCAATGAGTTTTTAATTGTATATTCGATATTGCAATTGGCGTACAAATTTTTGGATACTTATTCAGTATAATTTGGGTTTCCCATTTTTAATTTTTTGTACTCTTATTTCAGAGACACCCTGTATATAGTTCTTTTCAGAGCTAATCTTGCGGTATTGTTCCCTATGGAAGGTAATTGCAATTACATACTTGGTTATGTACCTACGTTAGAAAAACGCTGTTGTCTTTTTAGGTATTTAGTTTCAAAGTATACAGTTTTCTTTTTATAATGTGAAGTATATCACATAGATGTCGCTGAATCCGTAGATGTTGTGTGAATATGGTTTGCTCCACCCATTATTTACGTCACTCCGTCAAAATAGACTATAGAGCAAATAATTTACTAATTAAATCAATTATCACTGTCCCCTGACTATTTGACGACTCTGTATGTATGTTTAGTAGCTGCACAACTGATATATAATTTATTTGTGCCATACAAAGAACGATTGAGTGTACCAATAATTAACCTACTTTGCGAAAAGTGACAATGATATATTACAACTGTACAAAAACGTTCAATCTGTTTGTGAGCAGTATTTGTTTACACAGAATGGAAATTACCTATTCGATCTAAGAACTTCTAGCTCTATTCATTGAACCAATTGAGTATTTATGGAATGAATACGCCTCGTCTAACCTATGAAGAATTAGCTTTCATTAATTAATCAATCAATTAATCTTGGGGGTTTGCTGTTTATTGCAGTTTGTTTTTCTTTGTTATTTTAAAGTGAATCAAATAAATTGCAAAGCATAAGATGCTGTGGACGAAAAATGAAAATTTTTGGGTTGTGATCTGTTCAAAAAAGTACCATTTTTTTACACGATACAATAAAGCATACAATAAGAAAACAAAATTAAAACTAAATCGAGTAAATGGACGACGCATCCTCTACTACCTCGGGAGGAGGATATGTTTGATGATACATATTTTCAAAGTACCTATTGCTCATTTTTGGTATGTAATACTATACGTGAAAAGTAGTATAAATATATTATTGTATCATTCACTTTACATTAATGCATAATTCATTCATACGATATATGAATTCACAACGTTTGTAGCGGACTCTTTGTTAACCCATTCATTGCGTATGACACCAAGCGCATTCCGCAATTGACCACAATGTCACCAAAAGGCGGCATTTGCAGCGAATGGGTTAATTCTGACAAACCAATCAAGACGTTAGCTTTCGTATTACACATAGATCACACATTTCTTATTCCAGTAAATACATTATTAGATTTAAATGTTTCGTTTCTAAACTTTAGATAACTTTTTTCATACCCAAGAGTTTCAGTGGACTTGATTTTTTTTAGTTGCATAGTTGCAAGGTAAGTTTTATTATTTTTTGTCTCTATCTTTGATTGCATCTCATATTTTAATTTAATATTTTTACACATTAATATTTCTTCATGTGTACTAATTAATTTTTTAATAAATTTTCAGAATATTTTACGCACATGGTTTATTACTATCTAGAGTTGCACCTTTTTCATTATATCCTTTAAACAAACATTCTGCTTAAACAATCAGACTTTGCCGATTACTTGACTGAATTAACTGCGTCCATTCTGTATGTATGTAGATTAATATTTTTGCTATATGATGGCTTATAAAGCTGTTCATGTCTGAACATTTTTAATACAAATATCAGACAATTCTGAGTATAGATATAAGTGCATCCTTATAAAAACTAATTATGATTAGGTTTTATTTATTGCGGTTTTTTTTTATTTCATTCTTTCACACGAGAATGACAAGATTAATTTTTATATTAAATAAGTGAAATATTTTCCAACAATTACTATTCGGTATCCTTCTGTCGATTTAAATTATATTTAGAAATTATCTACTTAACGTAAATGTAAAAAATGGGAAGCCGTTTGTAATCATTAATCATTAAGTATATAAAACAAATGGTATATTGTACCCAATTAAATAAAGAGATTTGATATACTTCGCTACTCAAAATTCTAATAAGATGATTTACTACATTCTTTACTATATTAGAAATTTGAACATTCAATGTTGCTTCTGATTTTGTTCTATTATCAACTGGGTTTATTGCACGTAGAATCTATTAATTTATTTACTACCTTAGTGTAATAATAGGCATAATATAAAATTAATTTTTAAGTGCAGGGTTAATAATTCTAAATTTTTTGAAAAGTAGAGTCCAATTACTTTTCAGGTGGCTTTATAGTAGTTGCATCTGTAAATATTTTTTGGAACATCTAGTCTCTGCTTAACATTATAAATTATAAAACAAGTCAGAAGGGTTTGCGTAATCTCATTTTTGTAACTCAGAAAACAGATGTTTGGTTAAACATTAGAATTATATTATCTTGGGAAATATTTGTGCAATCAATAATTAAAAATTCATTTGTTGTATACTATCTGAGATGTACTATATTGTAGATCAGTTTCCAAATAAAGATAACATTCATACAGTATTGCCAATTTTGAAGCTTTCTGAATATAAACATCAGTTCATTTCATAGATCTCCCAGAAACAAACTGCACCGAATCGTTTTATAGTTTATACGACAAACTAATAAGTAAGATTATTTTTCTCAAGTATCAAGATCATCGAGTCATATAGATTTAGTATTTAATATTCCGTTAACAATCAACACATGTTAACGTATTTGGTTGCTAATTCGAATGTATTTTAGTATTTGTAATTATTATTATACAAAATTGTTGCATAAAATATTGTATTGACATGAATTATTTGCTCAATTTACAGTAATTCTTCCGGAATCCTTAATAAATAAATACGTCATTTTTTATAATTTGCTAAAGAATATCTTATATTATATTAACAATTGAATCCGTTAATATTTCTATGGCCATGAAGATCAAACAGCTAAAATTTACAGTTGCTTGCCATCGGAATTTTCTTGGTATCTGGGTTGCCTACTTTCGAGAGCATTACTACGGATATCTGGTTATTTGATTTTAAGTGGGAAACAAGCACATACATACGAATATTATGAAATGAATACAATAAATATATTTAGTACGAATGTATCTCTACAGAGATGAGCTCAATTCCACGGGTTAACTGTTTTAACTACCACTCGATTACAGAACGAATATAAAAAATTTAAGAGCAGCCGTAAAAGTACATTCTTGGGTCACGTTTTATATCCGGGCACGTAAAGGATAAAGTGTATTTTGTCGTAAAAATCGGGAATTATTCCTTTTTGTCCGTATCCTGCAATTCTAATTTATTCGACATTTGAAATAGACACGGAATAAATGATGTATTAAGGTATTAAGTTTGCACAACAATTGTAATTCAATATAAAATTTGCTTGCGATACAACAAAATATCAGACGTATCGAGCTTTCTCCAGCAATAATTTCAATCCTTAACCCTTTCCTTAGCGTGTTAGAGCATATTTGAGTCTTTAGAGTAGCAATATTGTCTGAAGATTTTAAATAACTTTCCTAGATAAAATGTTGAAATAGTGTTAATGCCGTAATAGTTTGTTTCATAATAAAATTTGCATTATATATGAGGCGATGTTTTTTTATGTAAACGGAAATCTAAAATCTTATAATGTTTTTGTTATTTTAGGAGGTGGAATATATGTATTAATAACACCACAGATACGTAAATATATACATAATGCGTAGTTCATTAAACCTTTGGAGAGTTTATAATATCCATATTTTATACACAAATTACAAATAGATCATTTTCGTGAACAGTTGAATTTCAAATCATGTGCCAACAATCTAAACATTACGTAGTACGTGTTATATTTTGCACACAAGCAATTTAGTTTTTTTTTTTCTTATTTTGTATGTTTACACGTGCGTTATAAAACCGTTTATTATTTTGAATTTTCACTATTTTTTTAGGAAATATGCTGCTGGTGATCTAATAGTTTTTTTTACTCCACTTGGCAAGGTGGTAGCCTTTTTATTCAAATTATATTTCGACATTTAGAACGAAAGGTAATTTTATGCTTTATGGCCGTTTGCACCGACACGTTAAGCTAGGCTTTACTTTAAGTCATACTTAGAATGTGACACTCCCTGTATGTTTTATATAGAAATATCATATTCAAAGCGCTAGTTAAAGATAAACCAAACTTAACGTGTCGATGCAAACGGGCATTAGTCTTAAACAAATAATAAAATAACAACGAATCCTTAAGATTATTGAACAAATGAAACAAATTACTATCCATTACTTTTCAATTGAGGGACTTGAACACCCTTGTTATGCATCTACTTATTTCCTAATGTCATTTACGTAGCAGCGCGAGTGATAATTGTAATACTAGTCGAAATTATTGCAGTGTACGTATAGTTGAATATATAGTAGTGATGGGCACATTGTGCATAGGCGAGAACTTTAGTAAAATAAATAATTTATTAAATACATTATTTATATTGTTACTTAGCGTACCGCTCCATCTGTCGTGCAAGCGTGCAAGTACCGAGTGTGTACTAACGCGGCCTTACAGATAATAGCTATCGACGATTACCGGTGATTCCTTCATTGGTGGTCTACTAGGGGGTTAAATCTATCCAACTTTTCGAAAATCTCTATACGTACCCAAACGTCTCCCGATAATCCAGAATACGTGTGCGGATTATATTCTACCACCCCGAAAAAAGGCTCCCTAGTTGAAACCGTGCTTTTCTTCGGAGTTTATTCCTAACCATCTTTTTTTATCGAAATGCACCCCCAACAGAAGCGGGTCGTCAACACTAGGAATGTTCAAGAATCCAATACTTATGATTCTTAATATTGTAGAACTCCGATCACTAGTGTATAGTGAATAATTCAAAAGCAAATGTATTACATTTTCATTGCCTCCATACATGTTTTTGAACTTCTGAACGGATAGTTTTGTTTTTATATGAAGTTAAATTTTTCTATAGTGTTAGTGGGGTTTCACGTCAAAGTAACATGCCACGTGTTATGTGTAGCCTAGATGCACACTTTGTTTGCTTGTGGAAGAAGACTTGGTCAATCTAGTTGATATAGTTAATCGTGACAGACAATATGGTATTAGGAACTCTCATATAAACCATTTAAATAATTGGGATGCTGAAGAATTTATCAAGAGGTTTAGATTATCACAACATAGCATTTAGTGGTTAGAAAGAAAGAATTGGAACTAGATTGCAATATAGAACAGATAGCTTATTAGTAAATATGCAAGTTTTAGTGGATTGCTAACAAAATCTCTCCATCCAAACATCATTGTAGAGCAGCTATTAGTAGCACTTAGATTTTATGCTGGCAGAAGTTTTATATAGCAAATTGGAGATTTTGGTGGAGTACATAAATCAATAACTAGCAATAGATTAACACTGCATTAATAACATATAAGGAAGCGGTCGTCATTTTGCGTAGCGGATACAATTATTTACGTATTTTCTATTCAAATTTGTTTGTTTATGTTTTATCAACACAAAGTTATGAAAATACCGAATAATTATTACGGTTAGTCTGCCAATAAGTGTGTCTAATAATAATTTAACTAATATAGTTATAAGGAAGACGTATTAGGTAAATAACAACTAGACCGTCTTTCAACGAATATTTTTAGGTTAATAGTGATTCGGTGTTCTCATAGCACTAATTTATGTTGGTAATATCCCATAAGATGTATACAACTTACCTATACAGCAAGTAACAAATGACAGCACTATACAAATTTGAATAGAAACACAAACGAATTTCTTTGATACATATCAGAAAGATATCAATAACTACCCAAATCGTATTGATGCAGTGTTAAGTCTGATATGCATAAAACCTAAGCTCTCGAAGTCTTGAAAGATTTTCATGTTTCCCGTTCATAAATAATTTCAAGCAATTTGAAACTTGTACACATACCCTTGGTTTCTTGGTTGTGTCGGCGACTTTCAATGAGTTAATAGAATTTTAATAGTGATTATTGGCAACTTCAACCACCGAATAACATTTTAGGAGAATAAATCAGTTTATCACCTACATAATTTTTATTAGTTAGTGGAAAGACAGTTATTTCACTTTTTCAGCTAATAACTTCTATTAGGAGTTTGTAATACCGGTCCTAAATGGGATCTTTTATAGCCAACATAAGTGTTGTCTCCGCCCTAGTTTTAATTATCTGAAGCTGTCGATTCTAAGTAAGCTTGGAGTCAAGCATGACACCAAGATATTTCACTTCCTTAGATAGCTTTATTTATTCACTCCGAAGCTTTAGCGGTGCTAGACCATCTAACTTTCTCCTTCTCGTGAATGCTTTTGTGGTTGTTTTAGATGAACTAATATCATGCTTGCTATATTCCTTTAAAGTATTGTCACATAGGTACTCATGGATATTTTTCCATAGTTTGCACAAAAAGTATATCATTACGCCCATCATGCGGATAGGTTATCGATTTTCCAGACATTTTCTGGCGAAGCAATGGAAAGAAACTAGTGAATAATGCAGTCTATGCGCAGACGTAAACTCTTTTCGCGTCGCAGAAAATAAGCCATCTGGGCCACTTAAACAACAAGTGACATGAACATAGCACGTAGCATAACTGCTACGCTACTTGAGTGTGCATGAAAACATTTGTTTACATACGTTTTAAATAAAGTATCACGAATCTTGTATCTAAGCTACATATCGCACATAACATGCTACTTTGGTGCGAGTCCAATCTTTAGATAACTTTAATTAACAATTTTATAATGTTACATTAAAATTGGACTTAACTAAACGGGTATAGTCTGTCCATATTTCTAACGATTTGCCTTTAGAGGGATTAAGAGTATTACCTGGGACTATCCACTACCTGGTGCCGCCAAATAATGCAAATGAGGTAATGGGCCGTATTAAGAGAAATTGGATTTTTTTAAAGTACAGAAGTAATTATGTTTCGTTTAATATAATCTACCGTTTACAATTTAATCTAATTGGCTATACTATGAATAATTAAAGTTTCTTAAGTAAATAAGTTATTATGTTTCGTTCAATATAATCTACTATTAACAATTTAAACTTAAGTGATAATCTTAGTGAATACGTCCCTGTTAACCACCCGTGCTCGCAAGGGATTATAACGGTCCGTAAACATTTCTTTTGTGAAGATCGAGTGCTATTTAAAAAGGCAAATCGTTAGAAATATGGACAGACTATACCGAAAAAAGGAAATTTCCAACCGATATTTGAAGGCAAACCTAGTAATGGGCACTATCAATAGTTGACTATTGAATAAATTGCATTAATGAAAACAGACAAAACAGTCTAATAATGTAATTGTCTAGTACTTATTGTCGATCGCATAAAATAGTGATAGTGCCCAAAATTATTTCGACCAAGCAAGATAAATAAGAACTTACCTATTACCCCAGTCTATCTTCGCAATTATCATCGTCTTTAACTCTTTCGTTTGGTCGTGAGTCAAAGTTCCAGATACCAACTGCCGCCTCCATTCTAACAGATCCCGCATCACCTTGCCTACGGTTTCGAACTTATAACTACCTCGTTCCTGTAACAAAACCCGCCGTGACGATAAAAAATACGGGTTCTGCCGAAATTGCGATTTCCTTACCACATACAGCCTTTTCCATATATCACTCCATTCTCGTAACACCAACGTTACTTCCCTGACCACGGGATCCTCCACGGGCATGACGCTCTCGAACAACCCCTCATTGTCGACCTTGCACGGTTTCAGGTGAATGTACGCTTGGGGGAATATCCCTTTAATGGCCCGATTCTTCGTAGAGAAGCCCCGATACCAGCCGTTGCATTCTTCCAGGATTTGTACGGTTTCGCCAATTTCCAGTGGAAGACCGAATTTCGTGTCACCTCGCCAGTTGTATATCGCTGCAAAAATATTGAAATTAGCGAGAATAATTCGTTTTCAACGATAAATTCGTGTATAATAATATAGACTGTTTATATTATATTTAAGTGATGTATATAGTACTGATGTATTTAATATTTAACTGGATGATATACAATCTTTTAAAATTAAGAAAAAGTAAGTAAAGCAGCAACATTTTTAATCGGCATTATCAATCGGCCGTCAACTGAAAATATATAGGTATCTAAATCCTTTTTACTTCTTATATCCAGTAGAATATAAGAATATCTTTACAATGTACCCCGCAAAAGTCATAATCACGTTATCTTTCTAGCAAGCTCCGCAGTTATTTTATTCCTTCAGCGTCATACCTAATTCCTAGATTACAGTAATAAAAAATCGGTGGTTCCACATATTTCATTTGCTATACCAATCAAGTATGTAAGTGGTTTAGAAGTTATTATAAAAGAAACATAATACGTTTACTGTTAACTCATGAATGAAAGAAATGCGTAAATTTCCAATTCAAAACACTAACAAACTCTTCACGAATAGGAACGTGTGAAAGATTCTTTTAATTCCGAACAACCAGGCATACTAATTCAATGAGAAAAACGCTCAGACTTGAAGATAAGATAGAGTACGCAGTCCTGATTTAATTACAAGACAGGGAGGCAATCTTTTCACAGGAAAACTTATTAATAGTTTGAGTGGCAAATAGATTAATCTCACCATAGAGAAGAATAGAAGAAGCTAAACCGCCGTGGAAACGAGAAACAAACAAGGATGCCTATTACGTGCTCCAGCTCCAGTCTAGAGAGCAATTTATTTTCCGCCTATCTAATGCCGAATGGGACGCGGAGAAGAGAGCCATTTACTACTGCTGGCAAAAAAGAAGCGAGCAGAACGTGAAGAGGAGAACAAAGCCGAAAACGGAGGAAAATTAAGCTGATGTTGGAGCACGTCGTATTCATTAAAATGAAAAATGAGAGAGTTACACAGCTTTAATTATTTTAAAAGGGTCGCTTCGGTGGCAGAGTGTGTATTATAAATTCAAAACAGCATCATGCTGAAATTAACTTTTCTAATAACTGACTGAAGTGGAAAAAACGGCTTTCATGTTTTATCGTTTTTGAATTTGTATGATAGAGCTTGATGTTTCTATGCCGTCTTTCTGAGAATGTTTGCAAAACTACATTAAAATGTTTATTTTTATTTTTTAATTACGTTGAAAATGTAGCAACCGTGAATGGCATTCATTACCTCTCTGAATTATTACAGTTCTATTGATCTGGTTTCAGTGGAAAAATTTATAAGCAGATCGTTCCATCTTAAAATGTGCTTCTTTTTGCAAGGTTCTTGAAAATCATAGCCATTTGACAGTTTGTAGGTACAAACAGTTTCCAAATTGTAGGTCAATGTAACACACACATAAATAATCGTACGTTAAGGCATGAAAGAGAATATATTTGGTTTCATCTACATTTAAAAACTTGGTCTCTCTTTTTCGGTTGCGACACTGAGTAAATCTGTCGTCAGCATAGCATATCACATAAAAAAATCTACAATATCACAATAAGCAACGAAAATAATACAGAGCCTAATTGAACCTTAAGGAACCTCTGTCCAATTGGCATTTGGGAAGATCTTATCTGGTACTTGCTACTTGTATTTATAATATTGCCTTAAATAAACTGAATTCTTGTTCATGAATAAGATGCTACCTAATTAGCAACAATACCATGTGAACCCAGTAGTTTAGGTTTAGTTTTAGGTCAGTAGTTATCATACCATTCATAACATTTCTTAAATTAAAACAAAAATTCGAAGCCAATAAAGTAGTTGAACACTTGATTTTTGGTATAGAAATAGAGGAACAACAAACGTAGTTGAACTACAAACTGAGGAACCGGATAAAAGCACATTAAGAAGGGATACAATCACATATAATCCAGTCCGCAATCTGGATCGGAAAACACAACCACTTGGTGAAGCTGAGAAACAAATTATTGTTGTACTGCATAAGCAAGTGAAAAGTGACAAATAGCCACAGAAAAAAATGTCATAGAACGTCATATCGTCCAGTATGCAGTATGTATACATATGTTTTACAAGTTAATGACGTTAATATGTTTCATTCTGTGTGTATTTAAAAAATGCGAGGTGTTCAAATACTTAATTGACCCACTGTAGTTCATTTAGTGTTGTATACTCAAATATCTTATTGTTAGAAAAAGAGGTTGAAATATAAATTTGCCTATAGTTTAACAAATGATTAATTATTATTACCTGTACAAAATATCTATTAAGATTCTGCAGCAGCTTTTCCGAGGATTCTTTAATGGTGTCATTTAACTTTCAACATTATTAATTTTTAGCTGTTTTAGATGTTTTTTGTAAGATAATTTACTAAATAATTAGCACATCAAGAGATGATAAGAAGCTTTAGATAGGCCCCAAACTTGACTTGGAGTTAGTCTGGGCAGAATTTCCGGCTGTATAGTGTGACAGTTTTTAAGTTTCTGCATTAAAAGTGTACATTGAAACGTAAAACGTAAATATGCGACTGAATTTATTTAAAAAAAGAATGGAAGGTGACAACTGCCAATGCGTAGGAAATGGACAAGAGTACAGCTGTATTTTTTTTTGTAGTGGCGAATACGCGAAAGCAAGAGGGCGCGCGCAATAGAGTGAGACACAAGTGAATAAAAATAGAGGAATGTTATGACTCGCACGTGAGAACATCCCTCCTATTTTCGCAATTCGTTCAAAAATAGTACTCTAATTCAGAATGTACGCCTACCTCTACTCGTGTGCCTGGAGGAGGACTTTCGCCGTTATAAAATATTTCACATGTATACCCATGGTCTGTGTGCAATTACTTTTGTCTTAACTGTTGTAGATTCTATTAACGTGCATCAGCATAAATTCTAATAAAATAAAAAAAATAAACACCGCTGTATCTGAAATAATAACATGATACCGCTAATGTAATTTCTGGAACGATGTTTTCTTTGCAATTATAGAAGCAATTATGCATATGTGTTGTGTCACACTAAATGTTGATGGAATGTTTAGGCACCGTTCCGCGTATTACTCAGGTCAAAGTCAAGGAAATACGCAAACGGTATAGTTAAAAGTAGCCGACATATGAATAAAACGTCGACAGTTAACACGTAGTCAAACTAGATGGTTCATGGTGATATTTGTATGCAATACAATTTATGCCACAATTACAATTACGTGCTTACTGTTGGTTAATTGGAACATTATAATTCTTTCCGCAATAAATGTAAAAAGTCATTTATATATAAAAGAATTATTGCTGCCAGTCAGGAAACGTGTTACTTACTCACAGCAAAAATAAATAAGTATACTATAAGACACATAGGAGCAATCGAACTTCGATCTCGATTTTGTGGACTGCGGTCGATGTATAATTATGCCCTACAATTGCACTAATATGTATGTATCTGGCACAATTACATAGCTACAAGGTGTTATAATGCACAGTAAGCAATGTAGAGAAAATTGAACGTACAGCAGTATTATGCAAGTCATATAGAATTATTTCTGACGCAGCAGTAAAAAATAAATAATAAAATACTGCTGCTATGTTTATGTATAAACAAACAAACTATTTATTTGATAAGTTATTTTCATTTTTCTGATTGTACAGAGAGCAATATATTTAATAATTTATATAAACTTATTTGGTCATTTTGAATTGAAAATAAAATCGTTTCTTTCAATTGCTGGCGGACCGCTGCCTGCCCCACCAATGTATTTTAATTTGGCAGATTCATGGTGTCTTCTTTTTTCAAAAAGCTAGGAGTAGTCTCCAGTATATATTGTATATTAGAAGGGGGAAGAAAGATTTACTGGAACATAGAGAAAACAACAAACAGAAAGAACATTTTTGGAATTGGATGAAGCTTTTGTTAGAGTATCAAAACGAAGAGAAGTTTAAAAAAAAGGAGGTGTAGGGTATAAATTGCGGAGAGAAATTGTGTACCCAAACAACACAAATTATAAGAGATCAAGCGACTTGCATATAGGTCATTTTTCTAATTAAACACTGTGTGGCTATTCTAACATGTACAGACCTGGAAAAAAACATTCTAATTTCTGTTTATATGAGTTACCTTCATTTTACACACGAAGAAATAATAAACGATGTAAAAGTCACTGGGTCAGTTAGACAATTTTAAATATAATTAAAAACTGGAAAAAACTAATTATTTTATTCTGTCAAAAAAGCTTTCTGTAACCTGCATTAATTTACATAGCGGAAACATATTTATTACTGCATATATTAAAAATGAATTTTATATGATCATACATTTCATGTTTTTTGATTATCTCTGTGGTCGTTATTTTAAGTGTTAATGCAATCGTTTTTTTTTTATTGTAGAATTGGTTTTATCGATCTTGTTAGAACATGTACTAAATTTTTATTCAGTTTGACGTATTTAAGATATCTGCAGACTCTATTTTAAAAAATATTAAAACCGTAATAAAAGCAGACAGTAATACAACAAAACATTAAAATTTTGTCTATAATGTTAATAAATAAAATATATATACAATATACAAAGTTATTTTTTTACACATTTTATTATGACTGTTCAGATAAAATCTAGGACGCCTAAATAGTTTTAATCCTGCTGTATTATACGTTACAAAAATACTTATATGAATTTCTATTGATTGTTCACAATAACACATTGTATACTTATTGTAAAGCGCAAACAACAAGTAACATGTCAGCGTGATTCTATCGCCTATCAACACTTTCACGTCCAAAAGCAATAAAATATCTAGATAGCAAGTTGAACAATTCTACATAAATAGTCGCATGTCGAAAATTAAGAAAACAGCATGGCCACACACAGCCGACTTACGTTATTATGTGGAGTGAAGGCCATATTATACCGTAACGGCTGCGGTTTTTATAATCTTAACTAAAAACAAAATAGGAATTGAATTCTATAATTGATTATAAGGAATTCCTTAGAAAGCCTTTTTGTAATAGTAAATGCAAATTATCAACTGCAGTATTTCAATGTAGGAGGTTTAGGTGGTGATGGAGACTCCATCACCATTAATTCAACGAATTAAAATCAAAATTGTTCGAAATAACAATAATAATCTTCGGAAACCTGAACCACTTTCTGTACGTGAAAATGCCTATAATGGGGATGATGGATTTCTACTACTCATATTAAAACCATATTTATGATCTTTATAAGACCAATAAGCCTGTTACCAGCATTATCTAAGATTTTTTAACAGGTTATTAAGATTCAACTTAAAGAATTTGTGAGGGTTATGGAAATTCTGCCGCCTGCACAGTCGGGTTTTTGGGCTGGGTTTAGCTGTGAGACTGCCCTCCTTCACATAGCTGATGATATTTTGGCTGCTACGGTCAAGGGCTTACTAACTATTCTGGTTTTGCTTGATTACAGTAAAGCATTTGATGCGGTAAACCATAAATTACTTGTACGTTTACTTGAGCGTTTAGGTTTGTCTTACCCCTCTGTCGGCTTAATTAGGAGCTATCTCGCGAATAGTCTGTTCGTGTGGATTCTCGGGTGTCTGGTCCTTTGTTTGTCCGTCAGGGTGTTCCCCAAGGCTCTACTTTGGATTCCTTGCTTTTTTCAATATACTCTTCCCAGTTAATGAAAGATGTGAAATTTTGTTCTCATCATGCATATGCTGATGATATACAATTTATACAATTATATTTTGCATTTCCATTTTCTGAGTGGAGGTTGGCGGTGGAGAATATCAATGCAGATTTAGAGTCACTATACACATAAATCCTACTAAGTCTAAG
Organism: Cetonia aurata; assembly: GCA_949128085.1. NCBI lineage: Eukaryota > Metazoa > Arthropoda > Insecta > Coleoptera > Scarabaeidae > Cetonia > Cetonia aurata. Next base: position 10,091,263 of record OX421887.1, read on the forward strand.
GTTCTGCTGTTTGGTTATCCTACAATTTGTGACCGGCCGAAAGATAGGAAACATATAAAAATTAATAATTCTAGTTTACTTATTGTTAATTCAACAAAAAAATTAGGTGTCATTTTTGACAATACTTTTAGATATGGGGAACAGGTTGGCAGATATATTAAATTACACCTACAGACAGGTCCTTAAGTGTGTCAAAAAGTTCAGAATTCTTGTATTAGATTAATTTTTGGTATTCGTAAGTTTGATCATGTGTCTCACAGATTGGGGGGTTTGGGTTGGTTGAGTATTGGATCTATATAGGCGTGAAGTGCCACATTGGTTATGTATTTTTTTGTCCCGAAGCTCTAGGTATAGCAGTTTCCGAGATACAGCCGGTCGCCACCCTTACTGAATCACCCGGTACATACATACATACATGCGCAGCAATACCTGGGATTTATTTAATATAATAATTAAATGTTAGAATCGGTTAGAGTGCAGTAGCAAACCGCTGTATCTGGGTTGTCGGTCAATTGTGTGATCGTTTTTTACCTTATAGAGTAGTTTATTGTGTGAATTTCTTTTACGGAAGTTGTTTAATGGAATCTTAGTTTTACATGTTTCAATGTATTTATGTCTAATTACATGACAAAAAGGTTGGTAAACATATAGCGATAAATCTACCTAATAATATTGATGATGAAGTAGGTAAGTAAGCTGCTGCTTGAATTGGATTTGTTGGAGGATCTCAGAAAGATATTTCAACGCAAGTGTTTTTTTTTAATTAGATTACAGTATTGTCGGTATGCTGGTATGCGTATGTATAAATAGTATAATTATAGAACCGAAAAGATATTCAGGTAGCATAACCTCTAATGGGCGTGTATTTATCATCGCATTCAATCTATGTTTTATTAATTCAAGGTATTAAAATAAGAAACTACTTTCTCTTACTTCTCAAGTTCATAAGTTTGGACGAAAATGATATAAAGGAATTAATTCCCATATATCGGATAATAAAAACATTTCTTAGCAAGTATATTTACATGCAATTGTGCAAGGTAAGTAGAGAACATACCAATAAGGCAAATAGATAGCTCATATGCATATTTTAGTGATCAGGCAGGGACATACGTACACTTCTCAAGTAAAGATTAGGGGGTACCACCATTAAAAGCAACAAAGCGGTTTACTTTAAATCTTAGATTAGAAGACCTTGTAATGAGGGATTTCTAAGCAGTCATTCATTTAACGCATTGTGGACTAGTTAGTTATATTGAAAAGACTTCTGAATTTGGATCGATTGTAAGTATTTTGGTAGTTGTGATCTTTAAAGAAACTCTATTCTAAATCATTGTAAGTACATATATGTTGTAATGGAGACTGTTACATTGCTGTGCAATCAACTATGTTGGTTCTTTTACTGAGACCTTTTATTTTTATAAACATTAGTGAATGGAGCAACTAAAAGTAACGAAAAAAATTGTTACAACTGAAACTCGATAATTTGCAAATGCACAAGGGAGTAAGAATAATAAAGGTGTTTGTAAGTTTGATTTGAACATTTAGAAGGATAAAACTTAAGGCGGCTGCATTTATTTCTTAAATGGTGTGATGTGTTTGGCGGAACTTCTGAAAATATTATAATTTTTTTCTTGTCTTAAGAAGTTTTTGTCTTATTCAAAAACGTAGATTTATTTGGCCCAAGACAAATTTATTTAAGGTAAGCATGCATTTTTGTGTGCGTAGGAACCGTTATGAATCTCGTCTGTTTATATAAATATTGTTTTCCACTTGTTAAAATGCTCTTTGAGCTGATTTTACTTACATAAAGCGATTGTATTTGGCGTAAATTTTACCGATAGAAAATCCATTGCTGAAATATACCGGTAGGATACCCTTAAGTGAGTGAAACAAGTGGCTAGTAGCAAAACGTCGATTTAAGAAGGAACAAAACGCAAGCATATATTTCTGGAAACATGTCGTTGGCGGCAAAAGTGCCTGATTTTTGCCTCTGTTTGTCCACACCTTAATATTTATTGGCAAAATCCCTTCGGTGTCTTATTAATACCATAATTAAATTCGCGTTTCTCGTATTTCCAATCATCAGCTAATTTACTTGTTTTTATTTACTTACGTTAAAAGCAAAGTATTTCACCGAGGGCGTTGCATTGGTTGCAATTAAGAGTATACAGCTTGCAACAAGCTGTTTGCTCGAATTAAAGATGGCAGTGTTTAAAGAGAATTAAGTTGTTTGTAAAACTAGTCAGTAATTACGTTCGAACACGCAATTAAGCAATAAAACGTCAGCGCCGGCCATGTCAGTCGTTACCCAGTTAACGGGTTTTAATTAAACGGACGAATTAGAAATATATGGAGAAGAAGAGGAACATTAAGAATCCCATCCTTGTCAACGTTAACAGTAAGGGTTTTGAATACCGTAAGACATGTGCGCCAATTTTCTTTGATATAATTGACAAGTGCCAAGTCAGTTGATTATGCCTTGTTAAAATTAAATTAGATTTCAAAGGTCTCAACCCTAGGCCTTCTAAAACCAATACAGTTAAGATCCTTATATTCCGATTCGGAAAATTGCATTTTATTACACTACTACAGTAACTTTTATGAATGAATACACGCAATCTAATAACCCGAAGAAGGAGTGGCTTATGATTATAAATTGCATATCAACAACGAAACTGCAATAAAATCTACAACATATGTGGACAGAATAAATTCTCTATGAATATATGAATGTATCTCATAACATCCGGTTATGCATACGAAATAGTTTGCACAACTAATCGGTGTTTATGATTCTACTACGGATGGACGATACACGACTTAGAAACTAATTAATTATTTCGAAGGTTCCTGTCGACCGGTTTGGTGTTAGGCATATATGCGGAGTTTAAGAATATTCGCACGTTAAGATGATTGTGTAGCTATTGTCTCGTAAGGATTTTTTTTTATTTTTTCTGGGCAAGTATAGTTGTAAATCACGTACCTACATAATTGCTGGTGTATTAATGAGGTAGATTGGAATATCATCTATAAAGCGAAGAATTTGACTTATGTATGTTTGTAATAGCAGTTTGTTGCATTGCAGAATGCGTTATTTGTAAGTAAATTTTTCCTTCCTGTTTATTCGTTTATCATTTCTGTTTCTTTATGTAATGTAACAAAACTGCGACGTTCCAGCATATTGTCATAATTTGAGCCCTTGCCAGCGCAAGTATGGTCTATCTTGAATGAAAGATATTTGAGAGTGTTTTTGTACTCGATGGATAGTGAAATATAGCTGAACATCGAATACCATATGTAACATGTATATTCTAATATACTTCTTACAAGTACATAAAATAATACTTTGAATGTCCTAATGTTATTAAAGTCTCGACAAAATAAATGAGAAAGCCTAAACTTTTTGATGCTCAGCTGGTTATTAGATTGATATGCTCTGCAAATGTTAATTAGCTGCCAAAAATAACATCTTTAAATAATATTTTCCGATTAATATGTCAGTTGTTGATGCCGTATTCATATATTGTAGCGATATGAACTTTAGTATAAAAAACAACTGCACACTTCCCAATATTAATTCATTAATAACTTCAAAAAGGTTACCTTTAAATCTGTACAAGCTGAGCTATTCCTTATGTTTTTATATATTTTCATATGATTGGCATTAGTTAAGATATTATAATCTAATTCCAAATCATTTATCAATATGTTAAATAGTAAAGGGCCAAGATTTTAGGCTTGGGCAACATCTGAAGAAACGTGAAAACTACTCGAATCGTATCCACTAAATTGCACACTAAAGAAAAAGGGCAAATAAGCCCAGTGTTTGAAAGGATTTAGTCCATATACCTATGCTTAAAGAAAAATAGTTTATAAACAATTTTCTTACAAAATTCGAAATTTTGCGGAATCAAAATCTAACAATAGACAAAACAGCTAATCTTTATCAATACCGGTAGCGGGTTTATTTATTATCTGTGACGCAATACATTAATCCCCGCCATAGATAATAAAAAAAAACCACAAACTGTTTCTTTATTTGTCTATAATTGTAATTCAAAGGATCTACATGCATACATTCAAATAAACAAGTCATTGTAATCGGCATTGTGAATCACGAAAATTTTCGACGAAATAGCATTTTCGCATATTGTGCTTAAGATTAGATAGTATAGATAGCAATAACAATTTATAGTTTTCATTTTCCAGTTTATCTGTTGGGTTGCATTGGGGATGTTACAATTAGAGCTTAATATCAACAGCGAGCCCTCATAATGGATATTTGACTTCATGGGTATTAACTTTTAATTCTTTTATTTTGAATAAGATTATCAATTATTTGAGAAAATCTAAAAGTTGTTTAATCGGAAAATCCTAGAACTCTAATCAGTTTTATATGAGGTTTTGACGCAAATTTTGTAATTTATACAAAACTATTCATTACTGATTTAATTGTGTTTATGGGTTTGCTCTCAGTCCATTTTTTTGTACTCTTTGCTTATACACATGCAAAAATCGATAAGCGAACGCAGAAGAACGGTGAACATTACAGATACTCTGAAATAATAAAACTAAGTAGAAATGGGCATTAAGTTCTTCATTTTACAAGATGTGCGCTAGAAATTATCGCACATCTCGTGCGCGATAAGAAAAGCGAAGGAATGTAGCACTAATGACGTCAGAAATGTAGATATGTAATGGGTTTCTGCAATTTAATCGGAATACCTTGAGAAAATGTAAAGAATTTTAATACCGGACAACACAATTCATAACAGTGCAATGAACTTTGTCCTTACAAATGTTCGCCAATTTGTTATTCTATAAAGCTACATTTTAGAATAACGTACTAGTACAAATATGCTTTTATCACAAAAATAAAACAATAAGGAATATATCGTATTCCTAGCTATGTTGTAGGTTTTCTTTTCCGAATATAATTTATTTTCATAAAAGTTCTTGTTTCAACAATGTAAACATTGCCTCGCGAACATGGAATTTGGTAAATATCAGGAGCTCCGAAAGGAAAGGATTATAAATTTTGGAGTAGGTTTAAAAACGGTTCTAATGTTGTATTGAGACATATGTATATCTTCCTATACGGTCGGTAACTCATTGAATGTAGGGGAGATAGGCATTGAATTAGTAAGGAGTAGTTAATGCTTGTTTTTCGATATGTCTAAAGCATTCGATGTAATTTCTCACTCGGTTCTTCTTGATAAATTATCGTGTGTCGGCATTCGAGGTGTCGCACACGATCTCTTCAAACAATATCTATCGGGCCGCAAAACAATGGTTTGTTTAAGTGACGATGCAAACAACACTGTAAAGCCGTTCTTCTCGAGAGCGATTACCGTTACAACCGGTGTTCCTCAAAGGTCGGTGTTGGGACCGACAATGTTTCTTATTTATATAAACGACCTTTTTGCTGCCGTAACACCGAGTGTTTTATCCCAATTCGCGGACGATACAAGTTGCGTCGTCGCCGATTCGCTCATCTCGGAGCTTTCGGGTTCTTTGAGAGGTGTTGCTTCCGACATGCTAACGTACCGCACAAGAAATTACTTAACTCTCAACTGCGATAAGATCGGTCTGATACGTTTCCGTACTATTACCGACGATGACCGCAGCATATATGTTAGTATCAACGGGAAATCCATACCAGAGTTATCTACTTACAATTTTTTAGGATTAACGGTCGATTCTTGTTTAAAATATAAAGAACACTGCCCAGGTATCCAAACCAAACTTTCTTCCGCACTTTATGGAGTTAGAATTTTGCGAAGTTGCGTAATCTGTGTTCCCTAAAGTCATTTTACTATGCCTATGTTGAATCACGCCTCCGTTATTGTATCATTTTTGGGGTTCGTCCCCACACGCTACAAAGCTGTTTCTTTATCAAAAGAGAATAGTTAGATGTATGGTTGGAGCAGGTGCAAGATCATCATGTCGACCAATATTTAAACAACTAGGAATATTGCCATTAGCGTCATTATATATATACGAAATTCTTATGTTTTACAGAAAACACAGTGCTTTATTCCTAAGAAACAGCGATATTTCGGAGAGTATGTCGACAAGGAATCGCAGCGATCTATGTGTACCGAAACATCGTACGCACCTATACGAAACAGGTACCCGATACAGGGCCATAACCTTCTGTAATCGGTTACCCTCCGCACTAAAACAATGTCAGTCTGTGTCGAAATTTAAAAGAGAATTAATGATGTACGTAAAGAGTAATTCATTTTATACAGCCGACGAATTTATGATTTTATTTATACATAACTTTTATATTTATTTCTTTATTTATTATTTTTATGGACATTATGTTATATATATTTCTGTATTTTTATGACAGTCTATGTTCGCAAAAAAAAAAAAAAAAAAAATGTGTTGCATACTTTGGATCCAAAATGTCCGGTCTAAGTCACAGTGTGAGCACAACGTTCCATGCACCCGACTTGCACGTGGCGTTTAGACTACGCATTAGACCGGACATTTTGTGTGTCCGTGAGTGTACATACAAATAGCACAGGTAAACTGATACGGATGAATTGGAAAATTTCTAAATATTAACAAGTGATATATTTAATTTAACGTAACAGAAGTGTAGCAAATAGAATGTAGTTTATAATAAATATGTAATATTTTATGAACTTACAGATAAACAAAATAAAAAAATAAATATAAATATTTTGAGTGGGCATATAAATAGCCCACTTGAGAACGAAATGCTGTATTCTTTTTTTAAGCCTTATTTGCTTTCGCATTCAATATTTCATTGGAAAGCTTTTACAAGGTAACACTGCAGCAGATCTTCTTGTTAAACTTTCAACTAACTTTTTACATCTCTCTGCAGGAATTAGATACCAGACGCCTTCAATAGTACTCTAATGTTACTGGAGATTTAGACTTTATGATAGCCTCAAAATTACCCCGCTAAACCGTAACGATTACTCTTATATAATAAACCCATACCTGTGTCAGTTTATAAGTTTCAGATCAACAGCAAAGGAACAAGCAGCCCTGAAGATGTCCTATATACAAGTGTGGAGGAAACGTCGGCAAGAAGAAACTTCAGGACGTGGTTTTAGCCCGGATATATACAATAAAACTCACAATATGAGTTGTCCTGATATTTTTATTCATATTATTATATGAAAATAGCATTGCTAGAAATTTTGTTTCCGCAATTAACATTTTTGGAAACTGCATGAAAATTTGTTAGAAAGCGACAAATAATTTTCCGTATCAGGGCGGCCTTCTGTTGATATGAATTATTGAATAAAACGTTACTAAAAAACCACAAATCAACAATCAGTGATAGTACGTATCTGTATACATATTGCTACAATGAATTTTGTACAAGTAGATTATAGATGATCGTATGTGTTATTAATAAAATTACTATCTATGGTTTTGATGTGGAAATACGCAGTTCTGTATTTATCTCATTGTCGGTGGAAATTTTCACATTGTTGTCCTCTGTCGTTGCTAGTAATAGACCCAGACTCTGATTAGCATTTGCAGCGAATCAGTTTAAGCCAATAATAATGATAAATGTTTCAAGGGATATTATTTATAGGTTAGCTGTTTGGATTACGTAATTGGTTAATAAATATGTAATTGCAAAGCAAATAATCACATTACTTTTAAAACAATCGCTTATTTACCCATTTCTGACTATCGGAATGCAAACAATGATGCCGATTAACAATACTTTCTGTTGATGTACATACGAAATTCATTGCTTTAATACGTCAAAAATATTAGAAGAATAATTTTGGTTATGCATAACTTAATGCAATAATATATTAATTTCAGACAAGCGACCACTTCAGTTTGGAGCACATAGCAGTAAATCAAATATGTCAGATTGTGTTTTAATTAAATCACTAAACTAGTTTTAGTTTGTGTGATAGATATGCCACGAATATATATAGCGGTATAATGGGGTATTGAGAAACCTGATTGTTCGTATCTATCTATATTGATATTAAAAAGAAAATACAATACAAAAAAAAGTAAGTAACAGAATAATTTGGCAAATGCTGTTTTATATCTTATCATTTATCATGTAGGTGTATAGTTAGAAATTCGATATACTTATAGGTGTAAATTTTGTAAAGTATGTGATAGATTGTTTGGAGTAAATTGTGTTGCATAAATTACCCCAACAATTACTCTATAGAATTATTTTCTCTAAAATACTTTTCTTCGGGTAATAGAATTTGTTTGAAGGTTTACTTATATAGCTGAAGGAGGTCCTATTTTTCATAACTTCTTTATTGAGTGACTTGGCGACTTGTACTATCCGTACAGCATCAGACCAGCTGAAAGTTGATTAAGACAATCAAAAGGCCGAGGATATACAGATAGTATGGAACTGGCCACTTTGTCACTTTCAATTAATAAAAAATTTGTAAAAGCAGACTAAAAATCTTATTAAAATTACTGTTTTAACGTGTTAAATGTTGGAAATGTTCTCCATTTCCTTGTTGGCAATAACCTAATCTATAGTAACTCTTCTTTAACTTTTTCTAAAACTTGAGGTGAAATATTCTTTATTTCTGTTTGTATTTTTTGTTTGAGATCATCAATGTTTATTCATTAATTCTTCACAGAACTGTATTCTGCGATCTGGATCGTCTTATAGCAATGAAGTTTTTGTTGGTGGACACATTTTAAAACAGTTGGATGGTTAACATAATTTTCTCGAGCTATTTCGAGTGAACTTGATGTTGGATTCTCTGCAACACTTAATAAAATGTCTACCGTCACATCGTCTTCAACAAAATGAGGTTTTCTTTTTATCGGGCGGACATGTCCAAGTTCTCTAAACTGTGAATGAATTTTGGAAACGGTTCCTGGCAAAATAATGAGCAATTCAGGATAGTTCTGATTACAGATATCAGCTGATCCACTTGACTTCTACACTTATCTCCGTAACCGATCATCATCAAAATTTCTATCCGATGATTTTCTGTTAAATATTGCATTGTTTATTAAGAACAGATTGTCATTCAAAAAAAAATAATTTACTAAAATTTCTGTCCCTGTAGACGATAATGTCATATTTACTTTATTTTATTGTTTCATTGCCTAGGTTATTTTTACTTTGGCGCAATAAAGATTCGTATAAGAATTTTTTTCCAAATGCAAGTTTTACACAAGTGTTTAAAACTTTTTGAGTATCGTTCTTTGCTGGTATGTACTGCAATTGGGCGACAAGCAATGTAGGAAAATTATTTTCGCTTTAAGAAAGTACACTTTTTTACTTTTGCGCTTTTACAAAATTAATAGTCCTCTAATGAATTTCCGAATTTAACTCCCCTAAAAATAATTATTTGTTCACTTTAGGTCATAAGTGTTATAGATCCTTGAAATCAATTCATTAAGGAGACTTCAAACATAACAAATATACAGGACGTTTCATTTAAACAAGGTCATCTACTTTGTGCTGTACTTATGCACATGAACCAACTGTATATTTCAAATTCCATTCCGGAGGCGCATCTATGTATAAAATCAAAAATTTACGTGTTCCAGTATTTTTCATAAAACTACGATAACATGAAACATAATTTTATTCCATAAGTGGTGACCGCACTGTATAAACAAGACATATCTTGAACATTTCTTAGCATTACAAAACTATAGGTAACTATAAAAGTCAAAGGGTTAACATTCTTTCAAGATATTAAAGAAGTAATATTGTGGTAATTGGCAATATATATTTATCTCATTGTCAGTGCAAGAACTAAGAAAGCATAGGTTTAGAGCATTATTTCAAATTGTAGCATCATAAATTACTTTCTGGTCTCGTCAACTGTAGACATAGCATTACCTGTCAGTCAACAACAGTAAATTCATTTTACACGCACTGAATTTTTTTTTTTCTTATTCAGTTACTTCCAATGCAAAAAACTTCTTTTAATTCAGTTAAGAAAATACATTTCCCTGTATTTTTATTGCTGTTTTAATTGTTATTATCGAAAACTCATGGTAAAATCACTTTTAGGTATGTAGACAGTCGAGTTGTCAAAATGCAGTGTTACTATGTATGTAGGTATGTGTGATTAGGGTGATAGTACACTGCGACCTAAAAGATCTATTGTGTCCCCTCTTCTCGCTGTATTTACAGCTGGCCGTCCAGTCTGATTCCTTTCAAGAAGTGCAGAATGTCCGAAGGCCCCAGATTAGGTAATTCTCCCTCTTCGATTTCACATGCTCCCAGGTGCAGCGCCCTTGAGTTGCACAGTGCAACACAGTTTGTGAGTAGATGAATGGACGTTTCGTCCTGTTCCCCACAAAATCTACATTCGGCTTCCTTCGCTATTCCAAGCCTGCTTAGATGTCCGTTCAGTTTACAATGGCCTGTAAGGATCCCTGTCAATATCCGAATATTATTTTTACTCAGGTTGAGGCATTCTGCAGATCTTTTCTGGTTATAGGTATATACCCAGAAGAGTTTTAGCCTGCCTCATTCCCTGGAGATTCTCCCAGTATTTGGATTTTCTCTGCTCTACTTCATTTTTCAGTTTCTCCAGTGTTATGCTGCTACTTATCCCACAAAAAGGTTCTGGCGCAGTGTTACTAACTTATCTATCGTTTGTCGCATGGCATTCTTTTTTCAATAAAATTTTCTAAACATTTTCTCAGCCAAAAAATTTAATACAAATGTTTTGTATTAGATCATTACAGCGCTCCAATTCTTTTAAGCATTCGCCTTCGGCTCGTGCATGAAACTGAATTATCGGGCTGTAAATAACACCTACCGCATTTTAAATATAACAATTTTGTGACATCGCTGGGACTGTTCAGATAACAATGATAAATAGTTCCATTTCCTGATTAGTTTAACATTTTGTGCTAGACGAATCACGCATGCAACTGTATACGTAGTATATTATGTTGATGTTTGTTGAATTGTTAACCCGCACCAATTTAATTTTTGTACGCTTCCAATTAACACTGCTAACTCATTGCTCGTATTTAAAACTAAGAAAGTATTTGCGGAGATTATTTTATGGTTCTTTGAATATGTTTTTCTCTCAGACGAAAAGGCTCCATTAAAAAAATTGCCAATATCTACTTATTGTTAGGGTTATTTACCACGTAAAATACGTGCGTCACACGATTATCAAAGAGTGTAATAAAATTATCTACTTTTAGATAAAACATTTTTGAAATGCGACTATTTAAAAATAAGCATCAAATAAGAAACTAAAGGGACTGTTAATTACATTTTGAGATAAGTGTAGAAAATATTTCCTGATATACTCGCCTCAGTTTTTAATGAACAAGATAAATGTGGTTGCCTCCTATTCGAATGAATAGATATAATCACTTAAATAATGTAAACATTATGATTCATTCTCGATGTCTTATCACATTGTAAATATAATTGTATAAATAACAAAAAAAACTTGTCTTATTAAAAATTTTAAAATCACAAGTGGGTGATTGTCAATGCTACAGTATAGCTAATTTCTGTTGCAACAAGAGATATATGTAATTCCCCTAGGAGAGACTGGTTTGGGATGGAAACAGTTTTGCATATGATCACAATGAACTGACTATAATGTTAAATACATGTATCACGTTTCTATGTTATTTGAAACGTTAAATAGAATCCTACCCAATATTTAATGTTTATAATAATTATATTATGTCATCAAGTGCATATCTAGGTAACCTATAAATAGGATATAGTTAATTTTAGTTAGTTTAAGTAAATATACACAAAAGGTGATTATGGGGAAATATGTTCCTGTTTCTAAAATAGCAACCACCAATAAAAAATGAATAAACATTCATAAATCATTTTAAAGGATTTGTACACAGCTTATTCGAAGTTTTCGGTGCACTTTGTGACTTTGTTATTATGCAATCTACAAATTTGGGTAAAATTAGCAAAAATTCAGTGATGTTATAGCTTATCAGAATGCAAATAAGAAAAAGCAATTCGAAGCGTTCTTCAGACCTCGCTGTGTATGCGATGTAAATGTCTTCATAATACTTTTTGTGGTGGGAAGCTTTTATTAAGCTTCGAAACTGTTTTTTTTATGCATGATTCCCATTTACCTATCTTTTTTAAAGGTTTACTTTAATATCTCATTTAATATTAGCTTTAGGCCATATGAGTTTTAGTATTTTTAAACTTTAAGACGAATGCTCTTTAAAAAATATCATGTTCCATTCAGAAACTTCACTTAACCTTTGTGTACCTTCAAGCGATCTTGTACAATATCATTCTGTCGTCATTAAACGCAGGCCTTCTACTGTATTAAAACTTTCATTTGAACCATTTTTTCATGATTTGCTTTCAAATTATTCGACGAGGAGCAGCGGCAAATGGGCTACTCGGTATACAAAAGTAATGAACAACGATAAGAAAAAATTAAGTTTTTATGACAACTATAAAACTGCGACTATTGTTGAATCGTTTCAGGTAAAACAAAAACCTTTTATAGCTTTTGTATTGGTAAACGCATTAAATGTGATGAGAGTGAATATATGTACTTAATTCCTTAATACGTAAGCTTTATACTCACAATTAGTGCAACATGTTAAGTTAACAATGTCAACCCAGCATTTTCGTTGAAAATATTATGAAAAAACCCCAAGTCATTTTTGTTGTAACGAAGAAATTAACTATAAAAAAATGTTCATTAATCGCCTAGGATTTTCCGAAAATGCTTCTATGAGTTTTAATTCTACCTTATTTTTTTATGCAAAATCTTTAAACATAGTCCATTTAAACGGTTTTCCCCTATTCATGTTTTGACACGTCTCAAGGTGCTAAATGATCTTTTTATTGTACTTCTAGAACAAGGCTGCGCTATTGAGATCATTAAAGCATTTTTTATGCCTGAGAAGAAAATATTAGCTTCTTTAATCACTTCAACCATTTCCAGATTTTTTACGGTTTGTTTATCAAAGTTTTTCTCAGTCCGCACATTATATCACAATACAGTTTCAGACTGAAGCTGTTTCAAATCGTACAATTCAGCAACAGATTTTGCTATATGTTTGAAAGCTTCAATGTTCATATTCAGCATAAGATAAGGATGTAGGTATAGTATAGAAAAGGCCGACCTATCGAAAATCTACCCTCCATCCAAGAAGTTAAAGCGTCGAGGTATAAAATAAGTAATGTACGTTTCCAGTATTCAGCAGGTGAATCTGCAGGAGTGTTTCATCGATGCTGCTGGTGCTTTAGTATTCTGGATGGACTAGAGTTCTAGTTGTATTTCCTCCGCAATCCTATTAGCAGAAGTAAGATCTTCCATAATGGTATCTGTAGTTTGGCGGTGAACTTTCACTATATCTTATCTATAATTTTCTTAATGTGGTTCGTACAATGAAGGGGATCTAAACCCTTTGACTGCAGAACATTTGCAACAGGTTCCAGGATATAATGAAGGTGGAGATAATAACTACGGGTCGTAGCAATACAATGCACCTGAAAGGCTGTATTACTCGTAGCAGTGTTTTCTTCCTCAGTGAGTCTCTTAGCCCACGTACGATTTCTAAAAAGTTTTGCTTGAAAATGGAAATGCTTCGGTATTCTTGAGACGATCTTGTGTCGCACAGAGCTGATATATTTGGAGCGCATTTTCTCCTTAAAACGGATTCTTGAAACAAGTTTATAATGTCCTTTATAATGGCACTATGTTATGAATCTCAGTGACGCGATTTAGACCATTCACCACTATATTTAACCTATGGCTTGCAGAATAAAATAACAGAAACCTTGTATACTTCTCCCTTATTATATTTTGTACACCACCATTTTTGCCGGTCATTGTTCCACATCCGTCGTACACATTTTTGTGGGTCTAATTCTCCACTTTGTAAAAATCTGTGTTTTGTTCAGCTGTAGTCCTTGCATCCATAGATTCTAATTCTTCGCATACCATAATTGTTTCTTCATTGAAAAATCTGTTCTAAAGACAGTTGTTCGATTCCTGATATTATCTGTCTCGTCTGCTAATATAGAATAAGCATAGGATTTTTTAGCTTCTTTGAGTACAATACTTTTTACAGCATTACAATACAAATTTATGAGTTCATTTGGTATTTGTGGCGACATATAAGTAACGTTCTTTTTACTTTCTACATGTCGTTTTAGGTCTAGGTTGCTATTATCAATTCTGAAAGAGATTAAGTGTTCAAAAACTCCTTTCTTTTGTTCTTTTTGTTTTTGGCGTAGCTTTTTTAAAAATCTGTAAACCGGTCATGTTCCCTACCTGTACGTTTCTAAAAGGGACCCAATCTCTGAAATAATTACACTTTTTCTGCGCTTTGGTTGCCGATAAGACTAACTAGACCGTCATAACTTTATTCTAATGACTTATTATATTATTATTATTATTATAATATCGCTATCGAATTCGGCAGATCAAGTAGGTGCATTCTCACTGCTCGAAGCAGTGCATAGCTCTGGAACAAAATGCATACCTACTTGATCTGCCGAATTCGATAGCGATATTATAATAATAATAATATAATAAGTCATTAGAATAAAGTTATGACGGTCTAGTTAGTCTTATCGGCAACCAAAGCGCAGAAAAAGTGTAATTATTTCAGAGATTGGGAGGGGGGAGGGGGCTACAGTCATGGTTCTGTCCACCAACTTTCTCTATTTTTTATCTTGCGCAATGGACTTTAATTCATTCCAGTTTATTCCTGCACGTCCGTACTCGAATGTCAGCTGGCGCTTCTATATATCATCCGGTTGTCCAGGTCTATTAAATTCCAAACCTTGTCTAGTGATATCTCTTACTGGCTTTTCTAAAGTGTGACTTCACCAATTCCACCTTGTTCGCATCATGGTTATAAATATGGGTTTTTCAATTGTTAATCGTCACAACTTGTTATTTTATTAGGCCAAACTATTCCTATTATCTTCCTCAGGCATTTGTTCACGAATTATCGCAATTTTGTTTTGTGTTTGTGGCTAATATTCCATGATTCACTTCCATATAGAAGGATGTTTTTTTATATTTGTATTAAAGAATCTAATTAGTTATTTAGATTCTTTTCATTTTCGTAAAGGCCGATTGAGCTTTGGTTATTCTTGAGATTACGACCAAGTCACGTCCACCATAGTTTTGTTAAATCTCGAGAACTGAACTTGTCACTGTCAATTTTGGAAACTAGACATATTGGTGTAATCAATTTTAAAATTTAAATTGCAATGTTATGTACCAAGTCATTGGTCAGGATGTTCATTAGGTTGAAATCGTTGAAGAGAGAAAATGGAATATTGAAAAGACCCGTTTAAGAAAGTCCGTCTCTTAAACAATGAAGTGCACGATGGTTCTGACAGACTGACGCAATGCTGGAGGAAAAACATAACGCTAAAGGAAGAGCATCCCAGGATGATTTGGTCTTTTTGGTCAATTTATATGCAATGTACATACATACATTTATATAAATGTACCAATAAATAATGATGATATGAAAAGCTTTTAACGTGCTTTATTATCTGATTATGATGGTCACTCTTTGCATTTATATTAATAATAATAATAATAATAATAACGTTTATTTCCAAATTGACAAGAACATACATCATTAAGAAAGTCAACACAAAATGAAAAATACTCTACACTATAGGAATATGAAATGAAAGTAAAAAATAGCATGAAGATAATTATGATAAAAGAAATTCTTCTATCTTATAACAAGCCTTGTTAATTAACATTTGTTTTGTTTCTTTTTTAAATTGTTGTAAAGGTAATATTTTAGTTTTATTTTGCAAACTATTATAAAGTTTTATTGCTTGATATTTAACAGACTGTTGTGTTAAAGATATTCTATGATAAGGAATAGTCAAAGATGAATTTATTCTTGTTGAATAATTATGTATATCCGACTGAGTTTTAAAGCTTTCTAAATTAGTCTTTGCAAAAACTAAACAGTTGTAAATGTATAATGATGGGATGGTTAATATTTTTAAATACTTAAAATAAGGTTTGCAGTGTTCTCTGCTACTAACTTTCATTATAGCCCTTACACATTTTTTTTGTATTTTAAAAATTCTTTCACTATATTCCGTGCTGCCCCATAATAAAATACTATTATTCACCAGTGAATAAATATTAATAATTCTGCTTTACTTTTCGTTTATGTATAGTCTTATTTTAGCAGTTTTGTAACTTTATCATACACTCGTCGAGTTTTCAGACATCTGCAATAATCAGACTATTCCAAGTCTTCCAATTTGAAATTGAATCACCAAATTAGTCTTATTTTTGTTCAACAGCAAGGAAGATAGAATGCATCCTTGTCATATTCCGGTCCCGATTTTTATTCTTCTTTTAATTTTTTATAATTATTTCGTAATATCCCATCCACTGCATGTTACATTCTTCCAAGCGATGCACGCCAATAGTTTGCTTGTAGTATTTAAAAATTCTGTTGGTATCCAGTTGTCACATACATGCTATCTCCTTTTTTTGGTATTAGAATTATCAGTCCCCCAGACTATTTGTCTGGTATAAGTTCGTTGATCCTTACCTTATTCAACAACGAATGCAGCAAATTCACTAATGGTTCTCTCTCCGCTTTGATTAATTCTACTGGTCGTCTGGTCCCGTCGCTTTGTTGTTTTTACACATAGCAATTCCATATTGTATTTCTAATATCCATATATCATCTATGTTTATATATAATTCACTTTGATCTCGTGGTCATTGTTCTTCCTTTACTTGCATATTCACGTATGCTCGGTACGCGAATCGTCCAAGTGTGTAGGTGTGTAGATGTTTATTATTAAGACATTAAAGGCTTTAGCTTTAAATCTAGCTGTTATTATTATCTCAAAAACTGGTTCTAAAACATTTCAGTTTCCTGATTAAGCAATATAGCAACTCCAAGCTAACATTTTGCGTTTACTATTGTATTATCTGGGTAGATAATGGTTTTATTGGTTGGTAATTTATGTTTTCCATATCTAAGCCATTAGGTTTCGCTCAGACTCCTTCCTATAGAATACCTGTTCATTATATTCGCTACGTGATTCGTTTTGCTAATTTCGTTCATTGATCTCGCATTGTAGCAGACTATTAAAACTTATTTCCTATACCTATACAAATCTCAATTAAATTCCTTCAACATTGCTAGTTCGTATTCCGTTTTTCGACCGCTCTACATCTTGTACTAGTTTCTTTTTGTATGCTAGTGACTGATTTGGAATCTTGGTGGGATTGAGTATTGTTCATAGGAAGAGCTTATCCGCTGCCGTAATGACCCTTTTTTTATTGAGTACTATTTAGATGATCACCGTTTGTCTGGTCGCAGGTATGTATCCTTTTGACGAAATTTCTAAATACGTCTTAAGTAAGGCCGGATGGATTTAATGAATTTCGCGTTCCATTTCGCCGTTGAGTTCTTCAATTGCCTCAGAGCGGTTTGGACACTTTACTTTTCAAAAGACCCCAGAGAAAATAATTCAGACAGTTAAAACTTCTCGGCGGGTAGTTTTTTTTTCTTCTCCCAAACGAGAGATGATACGATTTGGTAACTTCATTTGCGACAGCATCATTGCTTTGTCTATGGTGTGGCAAGTCTTATTGAAACTATATCTCAGTTATAGTTATTTCAACCAATTCTTGCCAAAAAAGTTTGTCAACACGTCACGGTAACGATCACCGTAACCGTCAAGGTTGTACCTTCATAATTTTCGAAAAAAGTACGGTCTAATTATTCCTTGTGTCCACATCGCTCACACCAAACTGACACTTTTTGAAGATGCATCGAAAGTTCTTGCAAGACATGTGGATTTTCATTCCCCCAGACTCTAGAATTCTGCTGGGTAACGAAGCCGTTGAAGGTTCAAAGTGAGCCTATCACTAAAGATGATTTTGGTGTGAAATGCATTGAAGTTGACAAAGCCGCGGTGGATGTTTAGTTCCTGGGCACGAGACCGGATGCAGGTTATAAGTTATTCTGCGGCATTGATACTCGCAGCTGTAATATTTTCAGCTGATCTGATAATGGGTAAGGCTTCTTTCAGCGGAAACGTCCACTCAAATTTCTTGATTAAATTTTCGATGGTCGATCATGCACACCAAAATTATCTTGCGTGTTGTCACTAAAATTTTTCCCGTGTTTGTAATGGTTTTTGATTTTGATCATTAACAAACGTTCTTCTAAACTGTAACGCGTCATTTTCGTACAACAATTAATAGACAAGAATGGCGCCCTATTCAACATTGAAGTTCTTACTGAGACATGCTTTATATGTATGTAAGAGACATCTAATACAAGTCATGGTTAAGTAATGAATATTTTATTTTATAGCATAAGTATCCAAGCATTTTAGGAAAATCTTTGTGTAGGTATTAAAATTATTAATATTATATTAATTAAATTTGATTAACTTCGTTTGAAAACAAATTGTTCCAACCAAGCAGCATCAGTGGCTCTTTAGGGTATAGATACTAAATAAAGGTAACACCATTCAAACCCAAACTTATGCTTCCAATTAAATAGGATAAATGAAACATAACATGTTATTCAAAAAACTACATAATTTGAGTTAAATTTGATCATCATCATGAGTACATATGACTCATGGTGGTTTCCCAAGGGTCAAGGGGTTGATAAATGGAAAACTATTTAATTCTTTTCATAGGAGATTGTCAAAAGAATCGTATTAACAGTTCAAATGAACTATTCTGGACGAGATATAAAATGTTTCTGTTGGAATACAACTTGTTATACCAAAAATATATTCAGAACTATTGTTAAGGATTCAACTAATGAGAAGCGATCATACAAACCTATTTTTTTTTAGAAAAGTATGCAATATAAGGCCCCAGATTTGACAAATCTTGGTTTAACTGAAGTTGATGGATTCTATAATTTTTTTTCCAATTTTAGAGGAGTTTTAGAATGCCCAATTCTTTTGGAAATTTTCGCAATATTTGATTGTTCATTGCTCTACTCACAATATTGAATTGGACGCATCGTTCAAAAGTGTGTTTTTCAAATGTTTGGTTCAGATCCATATCCATAGTTACTTCATTCCGGTTTCTTCTTTCGTATTGGAGCCATTCGTATACCGTTCCATTCAGGGATTGATATATAACTCTTTGCAATTTCAATATTTACGGAACAAAATATGTAGATTGTTCTATAGTTTAAGCATTCCATAGATTTATACTCCTAGAGAAGAACATAAAAATTATTTTTAATATCCAATGTTCTAATGTGATCAAAAATCATTTCTTTTTAATTTTACTCCGATATCAAAACTTACCACGATATATAAATATATGCGATTTCTATTTTGACTTTTATCGTTTGTTTTTTCATGATTAAATTATGGTTCTGTAGGTGTAGGATCAACAAATATTTATTTAAGAAACGTGAAAAAGGTATTCCACCAGTAAATTTCCCGAATCTGTTATAGCGCCTTGAAATATTTACTTACACACATCTGTGTTATCTAAACGTTGTTATCTCTTTTAGTGCAGGAAAGGATTTCTTCAAAAGTGTTACAAAGTTCAATGCGGCTCATATTATATTGTTGTGTACAAACTCGACAAGAGTTTGACCTCAAAATAATAATAAAAAAAACGAATCCTAGTGTATGTGAGTACTATATGTATTATAGCGGCCAAAACAAGTCGAGCAGTGAAATTCTATACATCCGAACATCTGTTGCAAACCTGGCGGTAGCACAGGAAGGAAACCCCTCGAAAAAATAGACACCTCGAAATAAAGACCCATCGGGGAGGAAATATTAAACTAACGCTAGGTTCGGTCGACCGTTCGCTCCAACGTTTGTCAACAGACCGTGCTCGAAAATAAACGGAACAAAACAAAATACTCCCAGTTTAATGACACCGCTTCGGTGTAAAATATTCGATGGAACGTGATGCAAAAGATAGAATAAGAGACACTGGGGACGCTCCTGGATATATGCTTCCACTTGCCTGCGCCTCTAATTGTATATTCAAGAGATGTCTTTAAGAGGAAATAGCGTTTCAATGTATCTCTCAAGAAATACAGGAAGTTGTGTCTGCAGAGATCATCAAAATGTACAATCACGACAAAAATGTCAAGAGCATATGTACACACACATACCAATAAGAATAACCCCATCGTGCATTCCCTATATCCCAGTACCTTTAGACTGATTATTTAAATGCTTCAATTAACACTTGAAAAACAAACAAAATTTAACTAGGTACATAAACAAAATGACATGTCATCAATTTTAATTTGTAACAACTTAAAAATAAACACACAATTTGCGTACAATCTACAGAGCAGTACTATTATTAAATGCTCTGTTGTCATATTTTATTATTTAAATATTTAATAATACATCGACAGCCGCAGTTGTTAAAATTGTATTACGAATCCTTCATTCATTCTTTATTGTTTACGGAGCTGTTTAGTTAATCGGTGTAAACATTATCAAAACAAAATATTATCTAATGTTTTAACTGCGAATGATAGTAGGAATTATTAAACTAAAATTGAGATAACACCTAAGCTCTACACTTACCAACGCCATATTTTTTCGTCTTCGTTGGTATCCACATTTTTTTATAATTAAACTAAATCACATCATATCATCACAAAGCACACCGTCGCACACACGAATCAATAGTACTCATATGTTACAGCGGCCATTGTTTGAATACTCGACATGAATGAAGTCCGGCTGGATGTGTGTGAGAAAATAGTAAGCCTAGAAATTTTGATGCGTTAAACGTAGATGGCAGCACCATTAATTGATTTGATTAATTTGACCACAATGAATTGATTTGCAAATTACAGTTGTTTTGAATAATTCTATAACTTTTATAACACTGCATTCCATCTAAATCACACAAATATAATAAATGCTGATTTTTTTATATACCTACACATATATAATAATTACATATACATAACTAAATACGGAAAATACATGCCGATAAAGTTAAGATGATTTATAAATTTTAAAAATTTATTAAAAAAAACATATCTTACAGAATGCTTTTTTATTTACCCATTTAGGGCACCAAACTGTATTGAATCATGATTTACTTTTGCATCATAGATGGCATGCTCTTGATAAAATAAAAGAAAATTTAATTTTGAAAAAATAGTTTCCAGCTTCCGTGATCTAAATTTAGATCAAAATAATCAATATTATTTATGAAAGAAAGTATTTACTATAAAAAAATATTTAGGTACTAAAATCTATCGGGCAACTGACGAGGACATAATTGCTTTCAGCGCCATCTTTTAAGAAATGTCGGAGCATAAGTACTTACCTTGTTTTGAGAAATATGAATATTATTTCATCTTCTTCAAATATTATACCAGAAATACAAGAAAAAAAAAACATTTTTAGTACTTTTACTTTCGTACACACGGTTTTAATGTGAAATATCTATTATTTTGCATTTCAGTTCTTTCAGACAGATTTCTACAAATATATGTATACAAATGACCTCCACAAGAATTCTTTTATTACCTTTATAGTTTTCTTTATACCTCATAATAAATCATTTATATTCTTTACAAAAATACATTTCGTTATTTGGCGTATTTTAGCAATGTATTTGTTATTGATCCATTGAATTTACTTAATGTTGTGTTATTTTTTTATAATTCATTTCCGAATATCATTGAATAATACTTTTTTCAATGTTCTTTTGAAATCTTCTAACGAAGGTATAAAGCACATTTGCAAATTCTATTTGATGGCACTGCCTGTCTTTAATATTTAATATAATAAAACCAGTAGTTTATAGTTTCAAAACAACGAACAAAAACTATATAACTCGAGTTATGAACTGTTCATAGATTTCGTACGTAATTCGTTTTAAATAATCATTAACAAGTGTGAGTTTGTAAAAATGATATTGAGCAAGTTTACTATTAATTTTAGATATTATAATATGCGTTCAACAAATGAGGGCGTTAATGAGTTAAGTTATTGCTATTCTGCCAATTTTAAGTGTATAAATTAATACAATACCAAATATACACAGTTTTCAAAATCGCTACAAGACGGCAATATGTATGCATGGGAATTTAATACCTTTCTTACCACAACGATATAGCCAACTACTGAACTAACGTACGATCATGAATAGAGCAGACCACTTTTCGTGCGCGGCATGTGCGCCGGTATGGGAGTGTAATTCGTAATATACTAGAATATGCGATAAAATAGGGACGCAACATGAACTTGTTACCGATATAAGTATAGAAGTAAAGACATTTATTCTATCAGAAATAATTAAATATACATTTGGTTTTCTGCTACTAAAGTAATATGCAATCAGTCATCTCCACATCGGCGCACATGGCGCGCACGGAAAGTGGTCTGCTCTAATCATGAATGATTGTCATTGCCGTTCTCGTAATATTATAACAAGTTTTAGTATCCTGTCGCTTATATTGTTAGAGGTTAAAATTATAGCTAGATTTAGTTAAACTTACTTCTGCGGAAAGTAGGGAAAGATCATGACAATCAATAATCATCGCATTTATATATCACACCAAACTTTTCATAGTTTATGAGGCTCTTATTTCTTTGCTATTCATTGCGTCCACAATAAAACAAATGGGAAGATAAATAATACACTCCATTCAAGTGACGGTTTGAGTATAACAGTTATAACAGTTCTTCAACAAAATCCCGCAATAATTAACACAGAGATCCCCGATTCACATTTTATCCCCTCCACTATTACCTCGCGTGACCACATAATCTCTATCCGTCTTCTGATTGGTTGATGGGAGTGCTTGTACAGACAGCTAAAATAGGTAAACGCAGATTAGAATGAACTGAGGCGTGTGTGCAGGCGCTCTCAGAAGCCAACCACGAAACGGATAGAGATCACGTGGTCACGCGAGGTAGAAGTGGAGGGGATAAAATGTGAATCAAGACCCCTTTGTTAATTCTTGTGGGATTTTGTTCCCGAATTGTTACAGCTATTCTACTGTTTTAATAATTAGGCATAGAAGCCGCGGCGGTTGATGCATACGTCGCGCCACGGGAAGACTCTGGTAACGATAACCCTTCTTCGTAAAATTTTTAGAAGAGCACGTACTATCGGCTTGCTGCGATTTTGAAAACGATCGGTATCTATTAATTATAGTTGAAATTTGATAGTTTACTTCATTCGCTTCTGGTTTTGTATAAACAAAAAAGTATTTATATCCATTCACGTCAAGAATACAGTAAATTGCCTATATTACACCAAAGAAAATTAGCTAATGACCAGATAGTGACAAATTTAAATTGTAAATTGACGCTGTCTCAAAGAAGCGTAAACTTAGTTTACTGCCAATGAGACTTCCCTAATTTTTTGATGACTCTGCACTTGGAGAAAACTAGTGTGACAGATGTTAGGTCCTTCAAATAGTTAGTATTATTTTTGCGACTATTTGTTTATAAATATTGCATTAAAAAGTATAGAAAGATATTTTGCTCTATCTGAATCATCTGCTAAATAAAATATTTTTCATGTATATTCGTCTCGTCTGTTAGGCAATCAGAAGCCGCGCTTTCTAATATAACGGTGCATTCTTATAGTGAATAAACCAAATATCCATTCCAGGATCGCAATCAAACAACTATATAAAAATACTTTATTCACTAAACATTATATTATAATTAACTTACTCGTAGAATAACTAAAATACATCGATCAAAAGTTTAAGCCTATCACATTAACAATACGAATGAAAGTCAAATGTACTTCTACATAACATACTCATATACATATGTCTAGACATGAATGAAAGTGAAATATTCGCTCTTGCACAGTTTCGTATGAAAAAATATATGCGTATGTAGGTATGGTGTATAAATAACGTCGTGGAAGAAGGTGTATTATTTCGATTCGGTTCTTGCTTTTAACTTCGCCCTGGCTTGGAGGAATTCCTTGCTTAGACTTTTATCGTCTTCGATCTGCAAAAAAAAATATCAGAATTAATCTGACGGCTTAATTTAATTATTATTAAATGTATATAATGCCTATATTTATGATTCGGTGTTGCAAACTGATATAAAATTATTCATTTTTGCCAGAATTGAGATAGTAAAGAAAATAATAAATAATCAGTTGTTCTAGATATATGGAAGAAAACTATTATATTTCCGTTATTAATAAACACAGATTTTGTATTTTTTTAATAACCGGATGTTCTATGCATTTAAGATTAATTTCTAATGTGATAATAAGATTTATTACAGACAGTTCCTTCAGAGAAGGCTCAATGTTTTTCAGAAAACAACTCATTATATCCAATCACTTGTAATTAATCTAAAAGAGGGTTTTATATTTTATTTTGCTATAATCCAAAACCGGTTTTTTGTTGAACAGCTGCTTATATGCAATATAAATATTTGCATAATTCTCTATATAATAATCTAGAACTCTGTGGAGCTGGACATCTGTATTAGGGATTAATTCCTGTTAGCGTTTGAAGAGAGTTCGCAAGAAAACCAAATTTTGATATTTATTGTGTTGCTACAGAAACGTTTATTACACAGCTCTATAAAATAAAAAAAAGACATTTTTTGGGGCTCTTAGATCTGTGTGTAAATTTAAGGCACAACGTGTAACAACATATTCCTAACATTTTCTTAACAGGAATTTCCGTGTTCTGTTTTGTTTGTTTGTTACATAAAACAAGTTTTGAAATAACATCTAGGGAGTGTCTTCATCCAAATTACCTTATTTCAAAGACCCGAATACATTTCGTTATGTTTAAGTTGAGTGTAATTTGCTAAGTAGTAAAAACGTCGAATTAATGAAAAACGTGTATACATAGTTCATTTACTTTAACCTGAAAATTAAGGACATTGACAAAACTTCGATTCCAAATAATGATTGGAAAATGTGTACCTAATGAACATTTAAGACAGTGAATGAGCGGAGAAACAAATTAATTAAATTGAAATAATAATAAAATAAAAACGCTAATTAACACTAAGTTCTTTCCTAATCTGTTATGATATTATTTAGTAAATAAAGTCTTTTAGATAT
This sequence comes from Cetonia aurata, assembly GCA_949128085.1. Taxonomy (NCBI): domain Eukaryota; kingdom Metazoa; phylum Arthropoda; class Insecta; order Coleoptera; family Scarabaeidae; genus Cetonia; species Cetonia aurata. The sequence continues at coordinate 10,116,291 of OX421887.1, forward strand.
ACAGATTGAAAGAGAACTCAATACATTAATTTGCATTTTTATTTTATTATTATTTCAATTACATACCTCCAATCAAAGGATTCATATCAGAATCAACTGAAGTTTGGTGTACTTGTGATTTAGAGGGAACCCAAAACTCACTGCGATGACTGTTATTTTTGCATAATCATTTTAGAGGGTATTAATTAAAAAAAAACCCAATCCCTACATGGAATCCCCCAAAAACTAGTCCATCAATCAGAAGATGTTCCTGTTCCTTTCTGTTCACGACCTGTGTATTTTTTCAGAGACAAAGTTAGTTAGTAGTAACGAAAGTAAATTTTTTTTAAGAAACATTAAACTCTTAAATCTCCTGGCTTTTACTCAAACCGTTTTGAGTTACCTTATCAGTAACCTAGATCTTTCGAAACAAAGATCAGAACTGTCGGCATGCAGATTCAAATACACAAATTTACTTTCTGTGGACATGTTATCGTTATCGAGAAAATGAGCTGTATCCGTCCTTTAGTTCAGAGAACATTGTTTTTTTTTTTGTAATGAAATTAGTAGTTTTTAATAAAAATGGATCTCTCAAACTATCAGTCCAATGAATAGAAACCTTTCATAGAAAGTTACACACATAGTTTGAAATGTGTTTTATTACACAATAACAATTTGCTGTGCCCGTTGCTCATTCTACTAATAATAAGTTGAACGAGAAATATCAAATTACATATACATCTCTTTTGTATTGAAAAATTGAAGCGCCGCGAATATGAAGGGGTTTTACTTTAAAAATTCTAAACTTTTTATTAGGTCAACAAAGGAGTTATAGGAAGCTTACATGTTTGCCTTACTGTGGGATAACAGCTAAAATTGGATTACAACAGGCTGACTTGTAAGCAAAGACGTGGCAGTTAGAAAACAAAATAGCATAACAGATAGAATAATTTTGTCTTCACCACATATAAAATTGAAATTCATGAAACAGTTTAAGATGCCGATGCAATGGACAAAAATAGTTCCTGTTTTACTTATCTTGTGGGTTTCAGCCAGGAGAAACTTGAGATTGGCTGAGAAAGATAAAGGATTTCTTTGGTGCTACGATCTTTACTATCTCCGGAGTTATAAACTCCTATTTATAATGCAGCAGCCACAACGGTGCCAAATACCTGCACTAACAGAGTTCGTGTCTCCCAAATTCGGTTCTGTATTTGCAAAAACGACATGTGTCAGTCTTGACTATATCAATTTTCTTGCGATGGTATTTCACAGCGAAGTGACCAGCGACCACAGTACATAGCCTTAATTCCGGCTTATAGAGTCTGAATAGGTTTTTGTTGGTGTTTAGCTTAATCATTCTGCATTTTTTAAAAGAAATCAGACTGGACGTCCAGTTGTAAATATAGCGAGAATAGGGGGCACATATCTTTTCTCATCACGATAATCTTACATACATCCAAAGGGTTGATCAGCCTTTTTGCTATTAGTTGTTGGAAAGTTTCCTTTTAGAGGGATAGCGATTTCCTACGCTCCCAATACTGACGTAATCAAATGATCTGAATCTTAATAACCTTCAGAACGGATTCTGGTCCATAAAGCTAGCTGCTGGTCGTTGGTTTGACCAGTTGAGTAGCCACCTCATTACATTTAATGTGAGAGTGCCATGACACCCAGGCCAGAGGATCTCGGTTTGTCATTGCTAGACGCACTACATTAGTAAGTCATTTTCGTACCAGCTTGGACCTAATGCTATTTCCTTTTAGGGCACTTAGTGTATCTTGGTTCATATATAGATGTTAGTATCGATGGACCATAAATTATTATTTTTACGAAACATGACTTGGAATTTTGCGTCAATGTTGTGAAAAATTTTATAAGAAGGCACAAGGCTGAAAATTATTCGGGAATTAGTGCCAAGACATGCTTTCAAATTTCAGAAAGCTTGTATGTGATATGAGCATCCAAGTCCACTACCACTACAACTTTACCAAAGTCATTTCATTAGCACCTAGAAACTATATAACACATGATGATTGCTCATTGTTGAAGCACTAACTATGACTCTCTAAAGAAAATGTATTTGAAGTAATTTCCATATATATTCAGTGATTAATATTACGCCAAAAATGAAAGCAGTGCCTTGAAAATTACAAATAAATTTATAAAAAGATAACAACTTAAAGACTCTATACACTTTATTAATAACCTTGTCTCTTCTGCTTCCAAATTGTTGGGATTTGTGATCCGATCTTGTCGATTTTTTAATAATTCTAATGCTATAAAATTACTTTTTTTTTACTCTGGTCCGTTCAAAATTGGAATATGGCTCGCTGGTTTGGTATCCTTGCTACCTCTATCAACGATTAATGTTGGAGAGAGTGCAGAGGAGGTTCCTAAAATTTTTGTCGTTTAAAGTTTTACACATTTATCCACCTCGTGGTGCCAATTACGAAGACCTTCTACTTAAACACAGTTTTCCTTCCCTGTCCCAACGTAGAGATGTGTTCAGTGCCAAATTCTTAATTAACTTAATGATTGCAATTGTGGATTCTACATCCCTATTATCTCAAGTTGGCTTGGTTGTGCCTCGATATAATACCCGTTCAGCAGATACTTTTCTGGTTCCCCGAGCACGTACAAACGTTCTGTTAAAGGCACTCCTAATCCATATGTGCAGAAATGCAAATTGCCGTGACTCTGATTCCTTTCGGTTCCCTTAAGCCATGCTTTTTTATTATTTTAGACATTATTTTAGATATATTATTTTGACATAAATTTCTAATGCATTTTAATGTGTCTTTTCATATTATTATTGTTTTATTTTGACTTTTATGTTGTCCTGTAATTAGATTACGAAGATCTGTTGGACATTAAATATATAATATATTATTATTATTATTATTATTAATCGAATTACATAAGACGAAGGAAATTTAGTTTGGTGAAATTTTTGATTGGACTATAGAACACATTCTTTCGGAGCATGGAAAATCCTTTAATGTTTCCATCACACAATTTTATTTTACAATATGCAATAGATAAATCATGCAAAACTTTAAGAAATGTCAGAACTCAGAACATGGCTAAAATTGACAATTGCTGAAGAGCTTTTATATTGGATTATGTTTAATGAGTAGGTATATAAAAGAGTAGCCTTGAGAAAAAAATATTTAAACAGAAGTAAAAACACTAGAAGCATTTTCTGAAGATTCCCTGTGATTAAGTTTCTACCTTTCTGCAATTTCAAAATCAAGTATTGCAAACAAGAATCTTACCTATTCACAAAAAATAAATAGTTAGATGACAATTAAATCCTTCTTTGAAATGTTTTCAACAATCCTATGCTTTCACTTTCCCTCAATAGAAAGAAAAAGCATTGGATGGGATCAAATTACAAACGTGTGCAATACGTCTTTCCTCAAGTGATTTCTAGGAAGTTCACTTCGATACTTACTTGTGGTATACTCTCCTGTTGTCTTTTCGCCCTGTCAGCGATGACTTTGTCGAGTTCCGCCGCTCGCGCGAGCTTATTGTTCTCGTACTGCTTCTTCGCCACGTTAGTCTTGTGTTTCTCCAACGCTTTCTGTAGTTCCGATTTTTGATTCAGTACATTCTTGCCGCTGGAAAACGGGTGAGAAACGTGCAATTAATGTGCGATAGCATCTACCAGGCGCGTTTATGAAGAGTGCTTACATTTTCTGGTTGAAGAGCAGCTCTTTGTGTAGGTTCTGCCTGTCCGTGTTGTCGAGTACGGGGTTGTGCAGCTTTCTCGGTATAATTAGGCCGTCTTCGCTGAGCAACGGAGGCGCTGGAGGGTGCGGGGTGGTCCTCTGCGATTCAGGAATCATGCTTGTTAGCGAAACAATTTCCTCTGGAACGGAAGGGAAAAATTGTTAGCTATATGGCGACACACCAGACGTTTCGTCTCGTGTACGAAATTATGAAATAATAAAATTGGCCGCTTAAGAAGGGTCTGCTGTACGTTGCGTACACGAGGGGGCGTGGCAAATTATAAGGTATGGAACCCTTTGCATCGTTCCGTCAGGGAAGAAACTCGATGCGAAAGGGCTATAAACTCCATTCACATTAACAGAATAGTAGATAACGCAGCAATCGACGTTCGTATAAGACCGTCAAAATTTAACTCGTTTAAATAAGGGCGGGTAACTTGAAAGTAAAATGTCAGTTCTATTATAACGTTTGCCAATTTCTGTGAAAATAACTACTAATGGCAAACATTTTAGTAAAACGCTTAAAAATATAATTTATTTTTACTATAAATCACGTATTCAATACTTCTAAATAAAATAACAAAAAAAAATGATACACTTTATTGGTTCTTCCTTTAAAATAGCTATAATAATCGCAATTATAAAACAATGTACAAACGACTTCAAGTACAGATATTTTTGATGCCGATAATTCAGAAGCATCTTAGTATGGACATTTAAGACTATGAATCACTGTTACCGGTAGTAATAAATTCTTCCGTAATATATCATCTTTCCTTATTTTATTTTATTTGGCAGTGGTGTTCTGGTGCAATTTTTGCATTATTCAACAGCTGTGAGTTGGAGTTCTTCTACTAATAATCCTTTTACCTCTGGTAATTTAAGACTTCCTGTCCCATCGGATTTAAACTGAAATGATATGCTGGTAACCTTGCAATAGTTGTGCGACTAGTTTTGCAACCATTTCATCAACTGCGGAGAGCATGAGATTATTATCTGGTGTTTAGCGAGTTCTAAAAGTTTAAGTTCGAGTGGAATTCTTTTTAAAACAAGCCAATTAATTATAGCATCCTTTTTCCATATTCCATTATACATTGCAATAACGCTATTTAGTTCTAAAAAGGGTAAGAACATGTTTCATCCTCTCTATGCAAATACTTCTTTCTTCATGGTAATTTGATAGCAACCTATTTTCAAGAAAACCATTATGATTTCTAGATGAATTTTTCGTCGTGTGTAATTTTGGGATCAAGCTAATGCCATATATGTATGCAAAATATAAGCCTATGTTGCAATTTTCTTAGAGTGAATGAACTGTAGATGGTAAAATGCAGGATAGAATATATATATGGGACACAAATTCATACTTTTTAGCATAATAAATGTTCTTCATATCGGTTTTAATCGGAAATGATTTAATTTTCCCATTCTTAAATGGGATCACCTAAATATTTTTTGACTTTTAAATTGAGAATAACATTCTAAGAGCAATAAATAATATAATAAAATAAATACAATAAAACTTTTTTCTGTTTAAATTTTATTTTCTCTAAACATTTACCATGAATATAATTTGACGTAAATAAATACTATTAGATTTTATTTTGTTTTAAGCCTTCATAAGAGAGCATTTTAGTTACGTTTATTCTAATATCCTACATTAACATTTTCCAAAATAATGCAATACGTAACCACATGATATGTAACTGGATCTAAGTATCTATATCGCCAAGTGCAGCAAAGTAATGTTTAGAAATAAAAGTTGAGTCCGAAGAGAAATTGCCTTCAATATTACGGTGATTATGGTGAAAAATATACGTATATCGGGTTTCTACAGTTCTGATTGCTTTCACGCTTTCAAATTTTATGCTTTCCTATCTTGACATATATCTTTCTTTGGCAGAACCCATTTAAGAACTCTCCCAGGTCACCTCTCTTATTTATCCTTTAACATGACCGAACCAGGTCAGCTGCTTTTTTATTTCAAATGCTATAGATAGAACTTCTGTCAGTTGTTAAATTACTAAAAAATGTACACATGTCGTGTGAGATTGACAATAACAGATTTTATCAATAAAAGATTCCGAAACGTATTATAACATTATAAATAACTCAAATTATATAATTCTTCTTTTTAAATTTTTTTACAAACGCACTGTAGTGATGGTATATTATTAAAAAGGCGACTCTAATGATTTAAATTGCTATTAATAAAATAAAGAGTTGTTGAGAATAGGTTTTATATATCTCTTACCAAGGAGCGGTATTTCAATTTCCTAATAAAGTTCCTAATAAAAGTTATTAGCTGAGAATACCTGAAATAACCTTACATTTTTCCTATATACAGGTTGGTCTCATAGTTGAGTCATTTATTTTAATAAGTTGTACAGCTCGTAAAGAGAAGTCGGTTTACCAAAAATCATTTATATAAAAGTTGCAGGATAACAAGTTTAAGTATGTGATTGTATTTATATTATAACTAGCAACTACAATTACTGAAACTGTTACTTTGCAACTTTTATATAAATAATTTTTGGTAAACTGACTTCTCTTTACGATTTCTGCAACCTGTTAAAATATATGAGTCAACTATGAGACCAGTCTGTATATGAGCTAAATTGTTATTAGATATCCTTATTAGGAGATTGAAATACGGCCTCTAAATATGGTTTAATCAATTAACATCAAAAGATAAAAGTACCGATACAGCATCCCGCGACTTTGCTTGGAATAATTCCTATCGTTTGGAGAATAAGTATCTTCCTTGCGAATCATTATCATGTTAGAAATATCGAAAGCGTTTGATAGCATAAATACATAGATCATTGTTCTAGAACGTGGAATGCTATACGGTTTTAGATATCCTTTTATGATTTAAATCTTATCAACTACAAGTTCAAATGAAACTGTTATACATAGGGTTGTTCCGCACGGTAGCGTCTTAGGGCCTCTCTTATTTATCATTTATTTCAATGATATCTATACTTCAAACATATTGTGAATTATTCCTGATTATAAATTACGTAAGTGCCACTTCCATGCTGATTCTTGAAGATGATATGAATTCAGTAATCCTCAAAGGAGATAAATGGCGCATTAGCTCCCCCTGAACAACTCGAATCTTAACTATAGCAATGCTATCGTAATATTATTTAGTACTAAACAAAGTAGTTATCCCAATACGATTACGTTTAACAATTTCGTTTATCCTGTTCAAAACATTTGTTATTTTAGGCGGTTCCTTAAAATGTAGGGATGCTTAAATGTTATTTGTAAAAAGTTTAGTAGTGTCTGCTATGCTGTTCGTCAGTTGAGAGATCTAGTGAGTAATAAAATGATATTTTGCCTATGATATATGCATGTATATATAGTGTTTTTGTGAAACGAATATTATGAACTATAATATAATTCGAATATACCTACAGAAAATTCTTGCAATGTTTGAATCTTTATTATTTTTTTTTTTAGAGCCAACATCTATTTCAAATTAATACTTTTGAATAACTTAGTACACTAATAAGGGAACATCACCGACTGCAAATCCTGTAAATGTTCCCATGTAAGCATAATGATAAATGCCGCTACCTCAACCATAGATTGTCATTGATGGAAAACAGCTTACAACTGTTACAAATTTTTTAATAAACTGCTAACCGTCATAAAACAAACTAATATACGCACATACATAACACATACGTGTCTATCATAGGCTAGGATATTTTAAACAGAACTTGAACGAACTATTTCCCATTGTATCAACAAACCTTTTGTAGTAATAATAATTATTTTGTAGGCGAAATTTATTATTTTGGAATGTGGCTAGAAATCGAATAAAAGATTTACATTTTACGTTTCGGCTTCTTTATTCACTATTTAAGCCTTCATCAGAAACTGATTGTATACATTAATGCCAAAGGTCAAAACACATAATACTAACAATAACAATTTTTTTTTTACACGTTAAAAGAAGTGTAAAAGACGAAAATTACAAACATTATAGAACAAACAAACGTATAACATTTACAAATAATATACTAGCCTACAATATACCACTCCTGGCTAAATAAAATTTCTGCCTATTATAATAATTATTTTAAAATATCCCTGCTGGATGTATTCTTTTCGTTCCCATTTATACAAACACGTTTACAGTCTTATATAACAAACTGCAAAACTTTTCTGAACTAGTTTCATTGAACCAATTCTATTGTAAAACAGAAATAAAAAGATCGTTACAGATTTCTGCGGCTTACGACTCTTAACGATTGCCAATGCCGTGATTTCGAATGCTCGCATAGTTGCCCTGTAATCTCATACAACAATGTCGAAGGAACGTTTCATCATATAATTCACCTTGATGAGTGTACCTATTTATGATGGGCCGTACGGAACGAGCTCGCGTGTGCTTTTCGTTCTCTTTTTTCCACATCACTCTGCGAAACGATTGTGTCGTTATTATTTTATGTAACCGACTCCTGAATTCCTGACTCGGCGCTCTCGGATTCATTTTACGTGGCTCTATGATGTTACATCTACGGATTAGTATTCGAAGGCAAGTCGACTTAAATGTAAATAAGCGTAGATTTTAAAACAAAACGTGCAGCGCATAAATATTTAAGTCATGGGAAAATGAAGTATTTGAAATTTAGAGCGTTTTTTTAACAGTACATTTACATGGGAAATACCGATGGAATAATGAACCCTCGATTCTTATTGATTCTATCTATACATATGTATGACCATTTTATTTTAAAGCTGTTTTATGGAATGTGCAAGAATGAGTGTTATAAGAGTACTTCGTTTGTTTTACAAACACGGAAGAAAGAATGGAATCAAATTCTTTTCTTTTTGTACCCATCAGGACGTTATCGTTTTCTTTCAAAAGAAATATTTTTTGCAAGGTACTGAAAATTTTGTAAGACAAATTACAGGATTACAATAAAAAAAAGCAGGTGCTGGATCTATAAAAAAGGGAGCCGTAAAGTAGAGCTATTTCAGCGTCTTCCAAATAAATTAATTAATTATAATTACCAGTGACCGGACAGACGCCCAGGCACTATTGCGCGCGCATTGATTGAATCGCAGTCGCCTGCTGGCCCAGCTGCGGTATGTGAAATCGAGAGCGGCCCGAGTATGCGCTTGCATTATATGTATGTGTTTGACTAACTGTTTCAAATTTCGACGTGAACGACGCCGCGACAAAGATGAACTTACCAGTGGCGTAGCGGTATTATGCGGAAGAATAAAATCGGTTCGCTCTGGCGCGTTATAAATAAAATTCAATATCTCAAAAATTACTGCACCAATTTACAAAATTCTTTACCGTTGGAAAGCTTGAACCTTTCTGATGGTTAATATGCTGTATTTTAATCAAATCTGCGGAAAGGCCGCTAAACGTTGGACCAAAAAGTACAGCACGTGAAAATATTTGCAAAGCTACTGAAGCTATAGTATACGAAAGTTGTAGCGCTACAAAAAAGTCTGCGAGGTCTTCTTCATGTGTAAATTTGAATAGGCGTTTTTGTATACTTTTTGATGTACTGTGTAAAATGGAATCAAGATATTAAAAACGTATAAGCTAAATTAATACAGCACCCATTTTTTGCGTATACTCATATAAATAAATACGAATATAAAACAAAGAAGAACAAATACAAATAGAAACCAAACTAACGAACGAGAAAACAACAAAGATATATATAGGTAGATACAACTAATTCTAAATTTCCCACTAATACAGATTATATATTAAAAAAACGAGACAAATTGTGTATTCAACGATTGACACGGTATAGAGCAAGATCGGACGTGCACAACTGCTGACTGTCGTTGGCATACTAACTCATAGATGATATATAGTACAGATGGTCTTCTCTTTATATTATTTGTAATCATGAAAATAGTTAAGACACATGTCGCCAATGTCGCTACTAACTATGGCGGGTATTCAAATTCTTTCTGAAATTGTGTTTTGTTTTATATAGGAGAAATTGCTCTATACATAGCTGAAGATGTTTGTTTCCAGTCACATAGAAACTCTATCTGACCAGAAACAAACATTTCCAGCGATATAAAAAGCAATTTCTCCTATGTTATAAACAGTTAATGAAATGAGAGTATATAAAACAAATAATAATAATAAAAACGTTTATTATTATATATATATACATAAAGTGGATACATTTATGTGTTTAATTTGCAACTTTTATATTTATTATAATAGTTCAATGCTTGAACTTTAATGTCATCATCAACATTTCTCAAGTCGATACCTTTTAAAATTTTATTAACATTTTTCGTCCACGTAAATAAGTAAAATGCTGTCAACTCCTTACAAAATAAATCAAATATATCATGTGTATTACAATTAAATGTGCAATGTACATTCTTTTTAATTTGATGCATTAAATATTGTTTAATATTATTCTTCGTACAATTTGTTGGTAAATAATACTTAACATAAATAAATACATTAACTGATGTCACAATATATGAAAAAAGTCGTTAATATAAAGCATACCTTCCGGTAGATACAAATCTGACACAGCATCAATGTTAAAATTGTTTCGGTTGTGGTGATCACAAAATGTCATTTCATCAGTGAAATGTTCTTCACAGACATAGAGTACGTCAAGTGAACGGGTAGACCGGTCGGAATCGTCAAATCTGTGGGCTGACGAATGGTCGAACTAAGTCAGCTGATTGCTAAAATCGGTCAGGTTTTAAATCGTGCCCACGGTGGGTCAAACCGTCAAGAGAAAAGTTGAATCGAATCGGTTGAAGTAACATCTTTTTTTCTAACTCTCTAAACTTATTTCAAATTACTAAATACATTTAAAGATTGCCTACAATATGTTTAGAACACATTGTACGTTTTGTTTAAACAAATTACAAAATTTCATAAGTATGCAGCAAACACTTTTAGGTTATGTATATCTTATGTTATGATGCAATGACAAGCAATTCAAGCAAGCCGTCAAGTCAACGATAGAAAATTTAATTATAACAACGGCGGTCGAGTCTTTCACTTGACGTACTCACAGTAGCTGGACCGTTCATTATGTTATATCACGTCTACCAATTATCCTTGTCCATTCTTCGAATCTCTAAAATAATTCACGGATATTTTCATTAAGTACAGTGTACAAAAGATTTTGAAATGTAACTTACGTTTGTATCTTTTGGAAGAATATGGATTCTCTTCTCTCTGCTGGTCCTATTACAATTGCGCACGCAACAATAAAACACCATTTTCAAAAGTTACAATAACTGATTGAATATAACAAACGCTTGCTATTGTGGCTAATCACTAATCGACTATGATAAGTATGCAACGACTTGACAATTAATAATTAACCTCAAATCGTGATCCACGTCTACGTGTATATATAACAACAGCTGAGCGAGTGATTGGGGAGGGGACCGCAAGCAGCGCCGCAGGCGACATGTGTCTTAACTAAAAATTTGAACTCTATTCCCCCGTAAAAGATAACAACCCCTGTACTAACTTGCAGTTCGCTTATCGGAGCCGTATAATGCACGGGCGACCCTGTGCGACCGTCGGCGTGATGCAATACTGCCGGCGTTTATCCGGTGCCTGATAATTACACACCTAGGTAACAAAAAATTTTAAATATTTTTCTTTGTTGTGACAAAGCCTTCAGATTCACTCTTTTAGCTTTTTGTATTATATCTCGCATTTGCTTTGATCATTAAATTCTACCAGCCATTCCAATACTCTGCTAGTACCTTGTATTAGTCCGTACAGATCTCTGTTGATCGGAATAATCCTTCTCCCGTGTTTCTACTGAATGATATCTTAAAACATTTGTTGTGATTTAATAATAATAATTTATTCAGTTGCCCAACAGAGAACATCCAATTATAGGACAACTGCATTGAGAATGTAGGTGTACGTACATATGTATTAAATACATTATATACATTTTGAGAAAATATACTTATACTTTAACTAACTAAATTAAACTATAACTATACCACAATAATTAAAGAAAGATAGGTATACAGTTTACAAAAAAAAAACGAGACTATTTATTGATAGTGGACGATCGGCTTACATTTATTCATAAGTGAAGGTAGTGAGGTAGAATAAATGTCAACCGTGACATCAGAAAGTGAATTATACGTGGAGCACATTCGGTACATGGGTGAGTTTATTAATATATTAGTGTTAGGCTTAGGGCAATAAAAGGTACTGGAGGACGTTGCTGAGAGACGAGGCACAGTGAAGTTGATCTCACTAAGTAAAGACATTGAATAAATTCTATTGTATAATAAATTAAACAGAAATTTGAGGTCAGCCTGAGAGCGCCGAACATCCAACTGGGTAACATTGTAAATTTGAAGTAATGCGCTGTGACTATATCCTTGTATGGGGTAAGTGAAGTGTTCCTTAAAGTAGAGATATTTCAGAAATCTGCGTTGAATTTGTTCGAGGGTGTAGACATGGCATCGATACGTAGGAGACCAAACGACTGCCGTGTACTCGAGCCTAGACCTTACATAGGTAAAATATAAATAAATTGCATTTAGAAACGTTCATGGAGAGCCTATTTTTAACGCACCATCCATAGAGATTGTCAATTTGATGTTGAAGGAATTGGCAATCGGCAGCATTGTCTACAGTTGCGTAAATTTTTAAATCGTCCGCAAACAATAATTTGTGACAAGATAGAATATCACAGAGATCGTTAATAAATATTGAAAACAGCAGAGGCCCTAAATTTGTTCCTTGGGAACGCCAGAGGTAGGGAAAAATGCCTGGACTCGTGGCCCATGTACCTAACATAATGTTTTCTTTTAAGTAAATAGGACGAGAACAGATTAACCAAAGACGACGAAAACCCAAGATGGTCAAGCTTACCCAGAAGCAAAGAGTGATCAACGGTGTCGAACCCCTTAGAGAAATCAGTGTACACCACATCAACTTGTTTGTTATTGTCGATGTTATTAGCAAGGAATTGAGTAAATTCGACCAAATTAGTAGTAGTGGACCTTTTATTAACAAAACCATGCTGGTTGGCGGATAGAAGGGGGTGGGCCAACGGGTAGATGCGATTGTACAAACATTTTTCGAATACTTTAGCAAAATTATTAATTATTGCAATCGGTCGATAATTATTGATTGAGTGTCTATCACCCTTTTTCGGCACAGGAACAAGTCGTGCGATTTTTCATATATTAGGAAAAGTACCAGAGTGAATAGATAAATTGAAAAGATGATAAAGTGGACCAACAAAAACTTGAGCGCAGTCTTTCAAAATGAAAGATGGGATATTGTCGTTACCCATAACAAGGGTATCTTTAAAACTTTTTAATGAAAGAAGTATATCGTGTTCAGTGATGGAAAATATATCAATTGAAAGATTGCCAGTAAATTGAGGGATAAAGTTAGGTGAAGTATTAGATGTAGGGAAATAGACAGAATCAAAGAAGCTGGCAAACCCATTAACAATAATTGAATTTATAAAGAAATCGTTTTCTGGGCAAAAATTACAGACGTGTTCCATATCCTCTTGTAGAAGTATGCAATCATGAATACTTATGGATTGCTTTATAAATTTTTAAGTCGTCAGCACATAACAAAAATTGAGACCAATTGAAGCAGCTACCTATATTATTAATGAAGCGAACACAAATACATATGTGATATGAAATGCAATTAATTTTTTTTGTAAAACTTAAAAAGAAATAATATTTACACAAATACAGGTACAAATTATATTATATTAAATTTTTTTAAAACTAGTTTAATTAGTGTTTTCTATTTGATATGCTTCATTTTTAGGCAACTCAAAATACCTAATTGTAAAGATGATTGTATAAGTATCCGGCTGAGTTTTCAATAAAAAATATTTTTAAACTCATTTAAAATTTGTATATAGAAAGTTATACATCTAATAAAATAAATAATAAATAAATTAAATAAATAAGATAACAATACATCTACAAAAAACTTTTACCGTCACAATCCTCGCGGTGTTTCCCCAAATTCTCATAATACAATATTTTATCGGTCACCATCTGGCAATAATACGGAGTGCCACAGCAACGTGTTGCTTCCTACAAACGAAAGGCGGTTACTGCCACTTTTTCCGTTTGGGGAAATACAAAAATAAAATCGACGATCAAGTCACAGCAACAACCAAACCGTGTCCGGAATCGATATTCGCAACGGAGTGCGGAAGCCGTCAAATGAATCTTTGACGGTCGGTCGCAAAATGCATGCAATTCTGAGTAACTTCGACGTCGGCGGTTCAAGGCGATTGCCCAGCCAAGTTTACGGGGGTAGAAGGTCGGAACCGGCGGCAGAAAAATTTCCTCGGATGTCCTTAATTAGCCGCTCCAATTGCAGCCGTTTAAGTTTCCGGACCGCCTTGGATACAGGCGGCTCGTCTAATGGGATTAACTCGGGCGGGCGCGCGAGGTAAAAGTAGTTAGGGGGGAAAATTGCGGTAAATCGCCCGTAAATACCACATAATTGAATTTGAGTCTGAGTGGCGTTTCAGACGCCGCGACAGATTCGATTTGAGTAAGGTGATTTTGCGGCATCGTAATAGTTTATGATGGAAGGGAAAATTGTCGGTATATAGACTATTTCAATTAACGTGCTTACCACTGGGCTCTGGTAAACGATAAGAGATGAAGGTTTCGCTAATGGGAACGAATTAGCATGACGGCAATGCCTATTTCTTCTATAAAAAAAAACTTGATAAGAACTTACGCTATGTGCACTAAAAATCGCACTTAAATCACTTAAAGCCGGCAACTGTATTTAACAACGAGCTGGTAGAGTTAGAAGCTATTAGGTATTTGCCCGATGAAGAATCGGCGCAAAACATACAGCAGTGACAGACTTCTTTAAATCAAGGTGCATAGAAGCAGCCTGATATTTGCCTAATAACTTCTGCGGATCTTTCTTATCATTTTCACACCAAACTACGACTTTTCCCTCCCGCGATCCTCTGGCAAAATATAAAGAATCGTGCGACCACACACAGGTCCAAATTAGGAGAATAAAATTGTGAATTATGCCACATTTAACGAAAATCGTTGTTGGTGATGTACATGGTGAATGGCATGAGGATTTTCCATGGCCCATTGGTGAGCGTTGTGAATATTGAAAATGCCGTGAAACTCGCTTCATCAGAAAACAAAAACCCACAAAGGAAATCGCCATTTCAACATGTTCTTGAAAAAGCCACTCACGAAACCGTACCCGCGCAGGACAATCATCGGGTGAACGCGCTTGCACCTTATGATAGTGATAAGGATACAGCTGATTTTCAATGTTCTCCAGACAACATAGTGGAATGCGAAACATTCATGTCACGGGCAATTTGTCATGTGCTTAAATTAGCGTCATTTTCAACAGCTTCTAGTATCGCCTCTTCGGCAGCCAGTGTACGGACAGCCTTCCAGGCCACTCTCGCCGTTGTGGCTGCAATTTTCGAAATTTTTGAATAAGGGAAGCAAATATACCAGCGGTTAGCAGGCGACGATTAGGGAAAAGTATATCGTATCTTCGACGGATCGGTGCACAATTTTCTGCTGAAATTTCTACTAAATTTTCTAAAATAATGTTTCGAAAAAAAAAGAAAAAAAAACTTTTCTTCTCAAAAATCGGATAAAGAAGGCAGTTACGTCTAAGTTATGTTATAACAACGAAAACTCAACATACGATCACTAGTTTGAAAAATACAAATATATCTCCGTATCTCTACATTATAACTGTACGACAATAACTAACTATTAGATTTAAAAAACTACTATAAAATAATATAAACATTCTATAACTATCACTTGTCATTGACATGCTTCAGGAGAAGTTGAATTTGGTATCTGAACACACATCCATCCCTAAAGATATTTTCATTAGAATGGGCAAATGCCTTTTTGATTCGACAGTTTTCTCACGTGAGGATATTATTTACAAGCATATTTTTGGTACCCCAATGTGTACCACTTATTTCGATCAGATTAGTTATGAATCATTTGCTTGATAGTTCTATTTTTCAGCTTCCATTTCAGTTACCGTTCATCTTTGTCTACGTAGATGACATCATCACATCCGTTCCTGCTGACCAGACAAACGTTAATTTTTTTTTTGATCCACATGTACACATTAAAAAATTTTAGTAAATTTACCAAGATTCCTGCTAAAAATTCCAGTAACATTTGGGGGAAAATCACCAAAAACTGGGTAATTTTACGTTTAGCAAAATTACCTATACTTTTGGAAATTTCCCACATATCGACCAGTATTTTCCAATAGTAGGTAAAAGTATTATTATTAATAATAATTTGTATGTTTTATGTATAGTTATCGGATCTAGATCCCAGCACCGAATAGTATATCCGAATTCAAGAAGCGGATCCGGATCCGAGGTTTCGGATAGCGGATCCGGATCTGAGGCTTCGGATAGCGGATCCGGATCTGAGGTATCGGATAGCGGATCCGGATCCGAGGTTTGGGATAGCGGATACGGATATCCGGATAGTTTTGGATCCGGATATCCGGATCTTAATTTTGTCGGATATCTGCAGCACTAATTCTTACTACTGAGGGTGACCTGCAGCTGCATTTTCATAATTTACAAACGTTGAAACATATAGGTTTGTGCATATACAAACACACAATACACCTAATTGTGTTCCACAAAAACACATTAATATGCCTCGACAGGGTATATAAAAAATATTTGTAGTTTGTGTATTACCGTAATGTTAAAGTAAATGGTTATAGATATTATTTATTGCAGTCATATTGCTACGATGAAGTAGAGGTTATGAATATATTATTCAACTTGTCTATTTATACACTCTAACGAAGATTTGGTAAAATTCCTGTACGGTTTCGGGGCAATTATACTACCCCGAAACCGTACAGGTATTTTACTTGTGCGAGTAGAATTACTTTGATGTAAAAATACACCAAGGAAATTTACTACTAGTGTATGAAAATTACTAAGTAAAATGAAATTTACTGGGTAAATTTCTTACGATAAAAAATATCCCTAGTAAAAATCGTTAGGTATGAATTTTCCTACTTATAAACTTCAGTAGTATCGGAAAAATACCTACCCGTAGTAAACTTTATCGGTAAATTACAAATTTTAGGGATATTCCTATACAAAATTCCTTTATGTATGTTTAGGAATTTTCCTAAATACATAGTAAAGCTCCATATGAAATTTCCATGCTAAACGATTTTTACTAAGGACCTTTTTTAACGTAAGAAATGTACCCAGCAAATTTTATTTTACTAAGTAATTTTCATACACTAGTAGTAAATTTCCTTGGTGTATTTTTACATCAAAGTAATTTTACTCGCACAAGTAAAATACCTGTACGGTTTCGGGGTAATATAATTGCCCCGAAATCGTACAGGAATTTTACCAAATCTTCGTTAGAGTGTAGGTACAATTTACTGTTAAGTGTGAGACTAACTTTGCTGTTCCATTTCTTGACACCAAAGTTATTAGAAATAACGATCAGAGCCTTTCTATTGATTGGTGTCAAAAGTCCACATTCCCGGGCAGGTACATCAATTATTACTCTCATCATCCTATCAATCACAAAATTGAAACCGTCAAGGCCATGAAACACAGAGTTGTCAAGTTGTCAGAGCAGCAGTTCTATAGAAAAAACTTGGACCTTTTGTTTGACATTTTCAAACAAACTACTACTGTGGCCCATTTTATCCCACGTCCACGGTAGAGTACGCTCACAGAATAGTAGTCGTCTTGTAGAACAACAGGTAGTTCTTCGTAAATTGCCATGAATTGATAATCCTTCTTTTAAACTTTCTCCCATTTTTAAAAATTCACAATACTTAACAATAGCCTTTTATAGTTATAAATCCAATAAAGTTTTATTTTTTACCACCGGAAACACATCCTCAGATTATATTTAAGCAATCACGAACAAGTTACTTAAGTCCCCGGTATAATCCGTAATATTAAGTTTTGATCAAATTTTTTATTGAAAAATTCTCATTAAATCAAGCACTAGGTAAATTAAATGCTTTGAAATTAATATGCACTAATCACAACACATTGCAATTACTTATCACTTTCAATTTCTCACCTACCTATAAGTTACACTGCGAAATTTGCATGTATTACACCCATTTAGATGAGCAAACTAGTTTTATATCCCCTGATGCTTATTATAAGTTCAATCGATATTTTTAAGGAAAGGTTCCTGGAACTAATGATAAGCAAACTTTACCTTGAAGCTACATACATATTCTTTTACAATATACAAACAGCGTGCTATTATTACGAACAATGCTCGTAAAGTTAATGTCTTTTGCGTATCCACGTGTATTTAGCGCAGAGAAGAGTACTTTTATAAAGCGGGCCGGCATAGCGTTGAAATTACGTAAGTTAATATTTTAGTAAGGTACTTTAATTATGTACTCATCAAATAATACTATTATCGCTTAGTTATACAGATATTTCGGTTTCAGGTTTCTAACCTTGAATATATACAAGGCATTTCAATTGAAACGAGCTACCTCAAATAACTCTTCACCTGCTAAAATTCCGAAACCTGACTATTGTAATATCTAGGGGGACAAATTTTAATGATGGGCCTGACGATTTAAAATCATTCCTGTGGGCACATCAGCTCCCACCCTTAAGATTGGAATAGGAAAGATGGATCTTGTGACCACTTATTTAAAAGGTCTTTTAATTCTTTTTATGGCAACATGTAATTTTTTTAATCAGTAAGCAAAAAGTGCATGAGTTGCAATCTGTGTAATAAAACACGATTAGAATGAAATGGGTTCAAATGTTCTCTGTAACTTGTTTTTGTCATATTCACTTATCACTTTTAATATTGATTTTCTCCACTATTTTTGCTTCTGTTTTTAGCTTTAAATACTTATTTTGTACGATATTATTTTACGTTTCTATTATTTAGTGGAATGTTCTTTAATGGGGTTTACTCTTAGTTTAATCGTGAATTCACAATAAATTAATATGGTCTATTCTATCCAAGAACGTGCGGAATTATGAGAATGGGAGGTGTGCAAGATCTACAGTTCGCTGATTCAAGGAAAATGCAGGCCAAAATGTGCGACACAAGTACGTACTGAGATTGATCCAAAAATTTACGAACGAAATCAATATTTTCATGGAGTTGTCAATAATGAAGATATTAGCGTCGCAGTGCTCGGAAATGCGACGTCGATTCAACAGGTATCCAGGCCCGTTTCTGGGTAAGTCCCCGCCCTGGTGTGAACAATTATTTGCCGCCCCGTAACTTATATGTAATTAATGTAAGCAATATTTTTGGCAAAAGAGAAAAAAGAGCAATCAAATATCACTTTTTAATGAGATAGGTACAGTCTAAGCATGGGTTGGCTTGTCAGGCGGCTAGTCATAATGTCAAACATGCCATATTTATCCATATTTCTATTCAAATTCTACCTATCTACTAAGTATAAGTATATCCTATATTTATCAACAATTTAAAGAACAATATAGATAATAGTTATTTATGTATTAAGGACCTAACTTGCTTTTATGATCCAATACATAATTTTAAAAATACATCGAGGGCCATAAAAGCAAGTTACGGCCGTGGTACATATATCACTTTATGCACAAATGCGGAGTTTTTAATTTAAAATAAAAATATGTATTTTATTGAATTTTCTAAGGTTGATTTGACTAAATTTGAAAATTACAACTTGATTTGGGGGGTACGTCCGAATATTAATATGGATAAAAGATGTTCGAATTGTGTTGTTAACATATTATGCATGTTACCTAAAATAAATGTTCAATAAAAAGTACAATTTTTGGTTTCGAATGAAACCTCTTCATTTTGTAAGGGTTTAAAGTATTTCTATTAGATATAATGTCGTTGTTTGACGTTTCATTATAGCCCTAAGGAATAAAGACTTATGCGCTAGTGTTATAAAAAGACGTTTATGGCGTAGAAATTCGTGTAAAATTGTCAATTTATGACTTATTCGTGCATAAATAAAATAATATACATGTCCTATATATATTTTTAATTTTCATAAACAATTACTTCGACGATTCAATTTTCTAAATTAAAAAAAAATAAACTTTTTCCTTCTAAGTTTATCAAGAAATTTTTTTGTTTGTACTATATTGAATGACATCGGTACTTTTAATATATTTTCTATTTTTTGCATAGTAACCTCATTTTATTACATACATAAATTTTATTAATACACTCCGCCAAAAAAGTATCGCATAATTTAGTTTTGAATCATAAAAGTATCGCATAATCTTTGTTTGTAGCATAAAGTTGTAAATATACTTTAATGCGCTCTAAGATATAATTTCTATGATTGTTTAAATAAAATACAGGCCAAATAAAAACAAGAACTCATACTTGAGATTTTTATTAAAACAAGAAATTATCATTTTGGAAAGAAAAATGTCATAACAGTAGCTTTTAATACTGAGTATTGCCACCTCTGGCTCTTATGACCGCTCGCATACGGTTTGGCAGAGATTCGATTAACCTCCGTATATAAGCCTGATCCAAATTCTCCCACTCGTCACGGAGAGCATTTGCTAGTCCATGCAGGTCCGCTGAGGCAACATTTTGGGTTCGTATCCGTCTGTGAAGGAGGTCCCACACGTGCTCGATAGGGTTCATGTCCGGACTTACCGCAGGCCAATCTAAAACTGGAATACCAACATCGTTAAGGTATTCCTGGACGATTATTGCAACATGCGGTCGTGCATTATCGTGCATTAACATGAATTCGTTTCCTATAATTGGCGCATATGGTACTACATGTTCTTCTAAAATGTCCGTTATATACCTGTGGGCAGTCAGTGTACCTCTGTCTACTGGTACTAACTCTGTACGACCTGTTAAACAGATGCCTCCCCAAACCATAATAGAGCCACCAGCGAAATTAGGTCTAGGTCTGATATTACACTGCGAATAGCGCTCACCGTCTCGTCTGTACACTGAGATACGCCTATCTGAGGTGTAAAGACCAAATCTTGACTCATCTGTGAAGAGTATATTGACCCAGTCATTAATGTTCCAATTTACATGTTCTCTGGCAAACCTTAAGCGAGCCACTCGGTGGTTCCTAGTGAGACGAGGGGCTGTTACAGCTACTCTAGCTCTTAATCCACTCTGTCGTAACCTATTCCGAATAGTTTGAGTACTCACACGAGTATTTCTGACTCTAGCCAAGTCGTTCTGCAATTGTCTCGCAGTTACATGTCTTCGACGTAATGCTTGTAGTAGTAAATAGCGGTCATCTTGGCGAGTAGAACGTCTTGGACGACCTGGTACAGGTCTTCTACTGTAAATGCCTGTTTCTCTATATCTGCCTACGGCTCTAGAAACACTTGACTGATTGATGTTCATCAAATTAGCAACGTATGCTTGAGATCGTTCATCTTCGATTAAAGCAACTATAGCAGCCATTTGTTCTGAAGTTAAATTGCTCATTTTAGTTTTAAAAGCGTTGGTACAGAACTCTGACTTCGCACTTTAAAATTTGTCCGTATAGGAAGACTTTCAATAAAAAACTGAGCAAACCTTACACATATGCATTTTTCTAAATGTGTTCTTTTAGGAAAAAAATAAAGTAAAAACGCTAAGTTCCATTATTTTGTTAGTGTTTTTATAGTTCACATACACGAGGCAAACTTTTTGTGAACGTATAAAAATATCTTGGTTCATAAATGCCCTTTTTTAGTTTATGCGATACTTTTTTGGCGGAGTGTATATGTATAAACCTCATTTATACATATATTAATAAAATTTATGTTTACAGAATAAATTATAATTTTTTTTTAAGTTAGCTTATATGCCATTTTCAAAATTTCAATAATGTGTATTTAATTCCAAATTTTAACCTTTTAGCTAAATTGTGTGCAGGATGGCGCATCACACTCATTACGAACGTAATTTTTTCGGTCTTGTACGTGGTTGTTGTTTATAACAATAAGTACAATAACTATAAATAAAGCACTCGCTCGTTTGTGATCCAGTACCGGCGCCGGCGTTTATATTAAATTATTTTTGTTTGCTAAAAGTCGTGTTATATCATGATGTAAAATGTAAAATGTGCACTCTTAGCACATTTTACATTTTATTGTGTACACGTCATCGCACGTGATTTAAAATATGTAATTACACAAGTTATTGGTTTGTGTTTGATGCCGCGCTGGTGCCGTGCACCACTTGCACCACCGGGTTGGCACGGGCCTGCAGGTATCTCAAGCGTCAGGAGTAAGCCGTTCATCAGTAGAATACTTAAGGAGTTCAAATTTCATTCCTTTAAAATTATACGAAATGAATGAGGATGATTTTGACAAGAGGTTTGAATTTTGTGAATTGTGTGACCGATCGCCTCGACAATAATCGAAACCAACTGTATAATGTCTATTTTTCGGGAATAATCTTTTTCATTGAATGGTGAAGTACATCGTCAGAACTGCAGATATTGGAGTAACACTAACCCCCATTTGACGCGGGTAACACATACACAACGGCCACATACACTTAATGTATGGGTTGGTATCTTTGGCGATCATCTCATAGGATCCCTATTCATTGACGGGATTTTAAATGATCAAATGTGTTTGAATATGCTGGACGATACAATCAATCATATTTTAGTACACATGATGCAAATATTATACTTTTTGCTTACTGCTTAAAAAAATGACTTTTTGATACATGTTGCCGTAAAGGGAATTAAAAGATCTTTTGAATAAGTGGTCACAAGACTTATCTTAAGTAGAAAGTTATTTAAGGTGGCTCGTTTCAGTTGAAATGCGCTAGATATTGGCTTCAACGCAAAGGGGAAAATAGGTACTCCTGTATTCTGGTAGTAATATAAAGGTTAATGGAATAGAGAGAGTTACAAAAGAACTACACTGATTTAGTCACGCAAAATGGACGAAGGAGAACAGAATACTAAGATATAGCGAAGAAGGAAAGGCAGGTCAAGAAATCAGTGGCACAATAGTGGCGAATGACACAAAGTTTTGTAAATTTAAAATTTATCAAATGCACTAACTAAAATGGCTTAAAAATTTCTTAAATTGTAATTTACTGTTATTTGTTATACTTTACCATTAATTAACGATTAATAATAGTTTAGCTTGTAATTCAACAAATAGAAAGTAAATTTTCAATAATTTAATGAAACAACTGCAGCTTTAAAATGCCTAATTGTAAGATGCAACACAAAATTGTTTCTTCTCAAATAGTGAAAGGTAACGATTGTGACTCACCTGATTCGTGGTTGCCCAACTTCAACTTGAGTTCCTCGATGGTGGAATCTCGGACAGGTGGCGTCGTCGTCACCTCCTTCGTCAAATCCTGCAACGGAAAAAAAAAAACCGCTATCAGTGTCCGAGCGGTGAGATTGAATCAGACAGTGCGAGGTGCGTACATATAGTCTCTATATACGTAGGAATAAACACCTTTTTTATTTTTATCCGCCAATGGGGAGAGCAACGTCGCCGTCGTTTGAAGCGCGCCAGCAGTCTTTACGGTGGCGATAAAATCAATCGTCCCTGCTGCCTACGCCATCGGTAGGTGCGTAAATATTTAACCAATTAATTCAAGTGGGTTTAGCACTCAACAAGCTACTCTTGTGTGCCCCGTGCGGGTGAAATCACGGTAATGTATACCAGTGTCGTTTTTTACGCCCTACCCCATCGCGAGGTGTTAAAGCGGTTAATTTATAATTGCTGGACGGATCAAGGACATACAAAAATACTTAACGGAAAACGCAAACATTTGTGTATTTGGTTTACAAATTGTTTGTAGAGTGGAAAGATTATTAATTAACGCATTAGATGACAAAAAGGCTTCTGCAATAGCCTAACAGAAAATAGGTATATTTGGATCGACTATACACCAGGGTTGGGCAAAATTTATTCAGAAGAATACTAAAAACAAATGGATAACTTCATTATTCTTATCTAGAAATAATACAGGGCTGCCTCAGCGAGACCTTTCATTAGAAATTTATGGGGTTCTGGCTAAAATATAAATTTAAAAATTCAGAATTATATATAATCGATAGTGTTCTCTTCAATTAAAATATGTTTTTAATTTTCTAGGGCATCCGGTTATACCGGAAGTCGCCATCTACTTTGTTTTTTTCTAATTGAACACCCTGTATATTTTTACATATTTGGATTTACCTATTTTTAAGCTTTATAAATACCTTTACTTTTTGCAATTTGATTCGGCTGTTTTGTAGTTATTCGATTTTTTCTAAGAAAGTTGCTTTAGCAGACATTTATTCAAAAAATCAGATGTCAATTTAGGATTCATAATATGTTTAAACAACATGTTGGAGTATGTTTTTGCGCCGAGAACGGCTGTCTATATTGTAGGGTTACTTTACTATGGCACGTTAACCTTTCGAAATTTTGAAGAACCATAACTTAGTTTTTTCAAATAGCTCCCCCATATTTTATTACTTAGTCGTCTTCAGCTTCTAATTTAACATTTTTTATACCCCACATGCCTTATAGCTGAATTTGATAGTTTAGGAGATAATTAGGTTTTTTTTTTTTTTTGAAAAATACACACATAACTCATCGATACTTATCCAGTGTGCCATGGAAAATAAGCGTACTCAAAGATTTATTGTCAAAGTCGCACTTCTTTACATCGTTTGATGCTTGTGAGTTAATAATTATCCGTTAAGTGCCTTAACATTATTACTATAGTGGGTTAAAATCGGTAACAATAACGAAAACAATGTTTACACGAATCAAGAAATTCTTAATTTATACACGGAAAGTGCGACAAAATACTTAGAAGAACTTGCATAATGTTTAACGAAAACTATCCACATTTATATCTCCCATGGCAAAAGGTAAATTTAGAAGAAAAGAAGCAAATTTTGTGCTTTTTGGACGAGTTGATCATGTGTTAAATCGACAAAAAAGGTGCAGTTGAGAATGAAGAGGGATAATTGAATACCTTGACTTATTTCGAAGCCAATTCCAACGCCTCAGTTCGATTTGCCGAAGAAGATCTGGGAATCAGTAGGTCTTCAGCACATAGGATTTTGAAGAAGCATCACGTCCCTGACAACAAGTTTCGTTAGTACAAGACCTTCATCCTCAAGACCCTGACGACAAATTTCACTTGTGTGAGATGTTATATCTTCGAAGTCGAGAGGATGAGAACCTTTTTAAAAAAATTATCTGGACGGACGAATCTGAGTTTTCGCGTGAAGGATTTTATAACAGACATAATAAACATATCCGGGCTTCAGTCAATCCGCATGCGATCCGAGAAAGAAATTACCAGATCAGGTTTAGTTTCAATATCTTTTGCCTTACGATCAATTACAGATTCTCTTAATTATAACGGCGTGTTGACAGCAGTGTGTTACCTGAATTTATTACTATAAATATTTACCTATTATTTATGGTTTAAGATTTTCTTGACAACTTGCCTTTGAACTTGAGAAGAAACTGTTGGTATCAACTGCATGGAGCTTCGGCCGATTGCACCTAGGAAATATCACAAGAACTCACCTTAATGTTCGAACACAGGTGGATAAGGCGGTTAGCACCGTGGAACTGGCTTGCAAAATATCCAGATTTGATACGTGTGGACTTCCTCCTTTGGGAACGTATCAAGGATCTGGTATACCAGACACCGGTGAACACGAGTGAGGAATTAGCTGCATTCAACAGACTCTCTCCTGAAGAACTATAAAGAGCAAGACTTGAGGGATGTTTCTTCACGCTTAACAATGTGCTTGAATGTGAACGGCCACCATTTCGAACAATTATTATAATTTGTTTCTAGTTTTTTACATCCATTTTTTAAAAAATTAAGAATTTCTTGATTTGTATAAACATTGTTTTCGTTATTGTTATTCGTTTCGACTCCTTATAGCAATAATGTTAACGGATAATTATTAACTCACAAGCATCAAACGATGTAAAGAAGTGTGACTTTGACGTTTGACTTTGACAATAAGTCTATGAGAACGCTTATTTTCCAAAACACACTGGATAAGTATCCATGACTTGTGTGCATTTTTTTTTGTTTAAGCATAAGTATTATGAATCCAAAATTGATATCCGAAAAACCGAATATTCTTCGATTTTTTGAACAAATGCTATAGCAAATTCTTTTAGAAAAAAACCGAATAACTACAAAACAGCCGAATCAAATTTCAAAAAGTAAAGGTATTTATAAAACTTAAAAATAGGTAAATCCAACTATACTAGAAATACGCTAGAAATCTAAAAATATTAAATAATGGATTATATATTATATAATTGTGAATTTTCAAATTTATATTTTGGCCAGAACTTCTAATGAACGATCTCGCTGACAGCCTGTAGATAATTTTTTATTCATTATTCCATTATTCAACAATGAATTTGATTCACTTCAATCATTATTCAAATAATTATTCTTCATTTCAATAGTTATTTGAATAAAGAATAATTAGGTATTTTCATTCAAATAATTACTGTTATTCAAATAATTAGGTAAGTGTATGTTTGATTGTAAGAAGTAAACTACTGGATCAATCTAAAAAATACAGTAACTTTAACTTGCAATCTAAAAGTTACATTATTCCAGATGGATATGTACTATGCTTTATATTAACAGATTTGTGGGAAGGGTATTGGTGGGGCGAGGCATATTAATTCTTTTTAAATACCGATAAGGACGGCGGTTTTATTCTGTAGTTTAGCGCAACAATGTCAATTTTTCCTTGAATTTGTTAGCAACCTAATCTAACTACATACAAATTTATACTCATTCATGGAAATTCATTAAACTAAAAACTTAAAGATCTAAAAATTAACACAAAAGATAACCAAATCAATCATAATTAATTCAATTAACTAAAACTATTTTTTGTAATTATATTTCAAATTACAACCTTTTTTTGAACATATTCAAATTATTAACATTGCTTTAACATTTTTGCAAAATAAAATAAAAATTTAGAATTTTCAAAAATATTATTAGAATCAAAAACATTTGATGAAACTTAAAAGAAAAGGAAAAACCATACCAAAAGTTAATCGGCCGATCTTCGATTCTCACCCGCTCACCGTAAAACCACAATTACAAAGCCAACGCCGAACTATATAGCACCGAATTTATAAACGGACGATCGCTTCAATTAGGTCCTTTTGGCGGAGCGATAGTCACGCTACAGATCCACGGGTAAACATTAGCATATGTACGCGGCCACGGGTGACGAGCGCGTTCGTGGACGTAAAAATAGGAAAATACACCAAAAGCAGCGAGCGCCGGCGATCATCCAAACGGAACAGGTGGTCGTCGGTCGGTAGATTAAAATTCCATTCGTCGGAACGATGATTCGAATGATAAATCGACCCGCGGATGCAGCGAACTGAAAGGGGAGAATGTAAACAAAAGGAGTAACTTTTTTCGCAGATTTCCGCACGTGCACTGTGCGACATCCGGTGTTCTAGTATTTGTTGTTTATTTATTCTATGGAGTGGCAATCAGGTTTTTATTTATTTGCACAAAAAGAGCTATGGCAATTATCGTTCTGGTATGCTGTAAGCTGCAACAGATTTTATGCTTTTAGAGCGCAGGTTATTAACATCATTTATAATACAAGCTGCGTCAACTTGTTGCTTGTCAATTCTGATTTTGGCGAGCATAAGCAACAATAAATAACAAAAATTGAGGAGCTTTCTGCCAAGCCAAAACTCAACATGTCTAATTTTTAACAATTTTCAGGAAATGCAAATAACTATTGGAGAGTTCCAAGTTATTTTTTTCTTTTTCTATATATATATATATTGCTACGAAACTTGTAGATATTTTTATAATTTTATTAAATTGATTTTAAATTAATTCACACTGTTTTATTAACATTCAGACATGCAGCGTCCTCTATTTAAGATAAATAGACTCCACAGATGAGCTATGCCTCAATACATAGATGCCACTATAGCACACAAGTGAATGAAAACCTTCCCCTCTTCCTGTTTTGAGTATACAGCATACCAATCGGGTGATATATATATCTTCAGTAACTCCTGGGACGTGGGGGGTTATAGTACTCTCGACAAGGAAGTAATATTATAGCTTAATTGACTTGTTATAATCTTTGTTTCTTTAATAAGTGCTATTTTAGTTATTTAGTTGTGATGTTATTATATTATAGTGAATAAAAACAATTTTTAATACATAACTTTGTTTATTTCGAGTTAATAAAAAGTGATGAACAATTAAGATGAATATTCTCTCTCTCAGGGTAAGTAAGTAAGTTCAAATACTATTTAAATTATACAAAATAAGATTCCTTGAATCTTAATCCAAACTAAACTCAATATATCTTGTTTAAATATCAAAATTGAATTCAAATCTCCCGCTAACCTCCCGTCATACAATCGCGTATTGTCAAAAACCTTTCTACAACAGCAAACGTTTGTTTACATCAAAACTCCCTAAAAATCACTGTTATCATCAAAACACTCTAACCTCAGAATTTAATTACGTTCTGAACGCCGGTTATAAGTTCGAAAGATGAATAAACGCTTACTTGAGTACGACAAATAGCTTTCTTATATTCCAAATACTGATTCCCGTTCTGCAACAATCTTTTCAGCTCCAAATCTGCGTTATCGATGTCTCAGCTACTAAGGTTGTATCGAAGCCCCTCGATTGTGGCTCCAGGAATAGAAAATACGTCCCCCAATTCTTCGAAATTAATGGATTACCATCATTTTTGCACAAAACACACAACACTTCATCCTTGGCAAGTAAATCTTTAGTTAAATGACTCTTATAATTATTTAAATTTTGAAATTTCTAGATGTTTTTGAAAATACAACCAACTCAGGAAAATATTGAAAAAGAAGTCCTTCACAATTGTTTTTAAACAAACATTCATACCTCCTAGGCATTATAGATCCCAGCAACGATGAAAGAAAATCGTTTCCAACGATACGACAACCTTTAATTGACCCACGTTCGTACGATCAGCGAAGGAACTTTATACCTAAAAATCCATGGAAACGTGCCCTTTTAAAATTATATACGATATAGTGAGTGTTTAGTTTGAATTTTTACAATTTGTTTACAAAGTAGTTAAATACATAGATCAGAATATATTTTATTTCAATAACAAACGTTTGTTGCTGTATGTTGTTAGTTAGGTAGGTTAGGTAATTTGATATCATAGCAATATATATTCTTTTTTATTTAGTAGCAATAGTCCTTTCAAATTATTTTCAACAATTAGTGGTTTCCCCGTAAGTAGCATTATTGTTTATTGGGCATGTTCCATTTTGCTACAAAACAATGGACATCATCAGTTTTATATGTTTGTTTTATTGTTTGGATTGTTTCCATCGTCTGTCGGATTTTGGAAATCAGATGGATTGGAATCTGGAGAGATGGAAAACCAAATAGCGAAGCCATCACTTTAAGAGGCTCCATCACCATTTTCCAGGCTGAAGTAGTAGCCATCCAGATCTGCCCAGAGGGCATCTTAAACAGCCCGTATGAGAATGGATCGGTCGAAATTTTTTCTGCCAGCTTATCTGAGCTCGGGGCACTGCAGGCTGTCAAATTCGTTTCCGAAGTGGTACTGGGGTGCCATAGGAAGCTCGAAGAATTGGCGTAACGTCACAACATTACGTTGAGATGGGTTCCAAGCCACTCTGGGATCTGGGGCAACAGATTTGGCTTTGAAACTGGTGGAATTTTGCGAATGAAAGCGAGCTAACTTAAAGTCAGAAGCAGATCTTCCAATTATAACATATATAAGTGTTGCTGCTCTGTGAGCTTCTTTCACAGCAGCTCTTCGAATTACTCGGACAAAAAAGCCATATATATAATCGATGAGACGCTGATGCCGGAGTGTATTTAAGATGTTTGTTTGGAAATGCTAGGCGAACAGGCGGCAAAGGTACCATAGCCGAATTCACGATGTCGCCGCCGATATGGATGATCGGCTAACAGAAAAATAAAACAAACAAAATATCTTTCTTTGCAACTTGACGAATCTACAGACATCGTCAATGAGACAATCACATTAGTGTATGTGAGATGTCAACGAGGACTTAAAGGAGATTCAATTTTCAACTTCTCTACCTACAAACACTATTGGTTCTGAAATGTTGAAAGTTTTAAGGGACTATCTAATTAAAAAATGTGGTAAAATTTTGTGTAGGTGTATGTTCTAACGGGGTTGCTGCAATGACAGGTCAATTTTTTGGGGTAATCACCCGGACTAGAGATCGCATTCGAATGCAAGTCGACAAATTGCTTCATTTACCGCGAAAATTTTGCCACTTCGCGAGGTCCTGAAAATTGTTAACAACGTAAAGGCAAATGGCTGCAATTCGCGACTATTTATTCTATTATGTGATGGAATGGGAGCTGATCATAAGCAGCTCCTACTACATGCTGAAGTGAGTTGACTATCAAGAGGAAAAGTTTTGTCACATTTTTTTTTCACTATTAATGAGCTCATCACCTCGATGGTGAAGAATGGTTTCCTGTTTCACAATTGCAGCAGATTGCTGGACAGAAACGAACACCGAAAGTTTGGAAAATCGAATATAGCGGAATTGCTACGATATGTTTATACGATATGTTATTTATCCACAACACAGAAAGAGTGAGAGACTATTAGATCTCTAAAAAATATTATCAGTGAACACTTAACTAACTTGATAGAACCTTTCGAGTTTCATTTTCTAACAGAAGAAGATCCGCCCAAAAATGAGTTCATAATGGGTTCCTTCCACTTAAAGGTGACATATCTGTCATTATGTAAAACTAAACGTAGGAAGTAGCGGTTGATGAAGGGTTAAAGAGCAATATCGAAAATATGTCACTCGCCTCATTTTGGATAAAATTGAAACCAGAATATCTTGATCTCTCCAATATTGTATTATGGCTTGCGCACTTGGTTATCAGTCGTGAGGTCCAGGGTTCAAATCTCACTCTGGTCACTTACGATGACCGGTTTTTTTCGGGGTCGTAATAATGATTAGGAGGGAGATGGCTCTGCAGGGGTGCCTGATAAGCACTCGATGCTTAGGCCTTGTCAACCCTCTTAAAAAAAAAACTTGTTACTTTAGTCACTACTTATATACTTCTGTAAAATTGGCTGCCCTACAATGAGTGCAATGAAAACGAAATATAAGAATACTATGAATGTTCATCCTGCACTTCTCATGGCCCTATCGTCAATTGTATCGTGGAGAGAAAAATTGACCAACAATAAGCAAGCCCATATGTGGCCTTAAGTTCAGTTTTTGTTTATATGTAGTTTCTTTCGTATGCTCTAGTAATGTTGTATTTTTTTAAAAAAATGAATTTTAATCTTTGGTAATATTGTAACGGTTCGTCGCACATTAGTGAAAGTACTCATAATGCCGGTCCGCCACATTAAATAGTTTGAGAAACACTGCTCTAGGCTACAAATTAAGAGATGAATAGTAGAAGAAGGAACATAAATGCGCATACAGCATATGAAGAAAACCAGATATGTAGGGTGGCCACTTTTTAATAGGGGAAGTACTGCTATGTCAAAACGTATAAAAGGTACAGTCGGTTAGATGGGAAAAGAAGTCAAAATGTTAGAACCAAGTACCTATGTAATCAAACAAGAGGTGGGATATTCAGAACAACTCCGAATAAAATAAAAACAATGAAAAATCGGCTTTTCTTGTTTTTCACTTAGCGCTTTGAATTTTACGCACATAAAAGAAAATGCCCTTTGTTGTTGTAAAGTAACTTTGCTGTAAGTTACTGAAGTTTAAATTACAATACAATATTGAAGTTTTGGGTTCGAAGAAACGGCAATAACTTTATTTCTTATATCGGACACTGTATTTTTCACGTTTTCGATAATTTGTTGACTTCATTACATTGTATGATAGCAAAGTTTTATATACATATAGTAGAAAATACAAGAACTAATGTTTGTTATTTTATCGAATAGAAGTAAGTATCCTTTTCTCATAAGTGATTGTTTCTTTGCTATACATGTTAAGAATTTATTGTATTGTACTTACTAAATGATTACATTTAAACCGAAAAAGGAAAAACAAGTATTGTTTCACCTATAGGCCAAAGAGACTAAACAACATAAACTTTATAATTTACAATCTAAGCACATAATTAATCATAGATACTGCGAGAAAGTAAGTCAGGTTCAATAAAATTTAAATAAAATTAGCAGTTAGAGAGCTTGGTAATCAAACGATTACAAGACAGAGAATTATTAATAGACATAATAAAATTGGATAGAACAACGCGTGGAAATTTATATAGGGTGTCGATAAAATAACACAGAATCTTGATATCTGCGTTATTAAGTGATTTTTGAGAAACGTTGAAACATGCAAATTATTATAGACGTCACTAGTTGACGAAAAATATTATTTTCTTTTGAATGACCATTTTTTTTTCCTTTTGAAATAAATTCTTTGGCCTTTTCCGAATACGATAATGCCCTACACTGTTGTCCATTTTGTTATCGACCTCAAGATAGACGCTGCATTCTTAAAAACTAAATTGCTTGAAGGTTAGTTATTTTTGACAAATATCAGATGATAATAAAGGCTGTTATAGCTGAGTGTCTTAAGGCTTCTCTTGGGTTGTCGACTATTACAGATGTCGCAGGTTCGAATCTCGCTCCCGTCAATGCTGATAACATGGTGCTGATTAAAGGACAGATTTGGCTTGGCAGGAGTGCCTGATAGCAAATAAATACTTACTTAGGTTTTATCAAAAACTCCTTTTAAAACATCGTTTAAAAAGTGTGCCGTTAAAGATTTGACAGTTGCTGTCACGTGCATAAATATTTTGGACAAATTACTCCGAGCTGATAGGTTCCATGTTATTTTGGAATGCTTAAGATCACTAATTAGACCTGTAAGAATAGAGCATCATTTTGGAATAACCCATTTCAGAGAAATTCAGTAGACTTAGATTAGGCAATGGTTTTGGTCACTCAATTATTCCTCATCATCCATATGTCAGGGAAAGTATTGTTTTGAAATATTCCAGTATTCATACAAAATTGAGAAGGATGAGATATATCATCTTGTTTAGCTGATCTAAGTCTGTAGTGGATCCTTGAGTCTCATCATCATGAGAATCTAGTTCCTTAATAGACTGAACAATTTAAATGGCATTATATGTTAAAATGGAAATCAAAATATAACCCGAAATGATCTGACAATCCATCGATAATACCAATCAGTGCCAAATTTCTAACGTGGGGCATTTTAAATTATTGTAAGAACTGTTATTGCTTCCATTTTAGATCTTATTCATTAAGAATTCAGTCATCATTCACGTATTATTATTTTCTCTTTCCAGAAAACACTTTGTTTCGTGTGAACGGTAGTAAAGAGCAGTAGAGGCCAATCGTAGTCGAGAAAGAGCAGAAAATCTATGTTTGTTGGAGACAGGAATGTTATTGCTATTTAGAAAAAATAAATGATGACGTCATAAAAACAAAAAATTAAAGAATTGTTTTCGTCAATTGCCTCTTATAAAAATAAAATTGGCATGTTTCAGCGTGTTTCAAAAAATCACTTAATAACGTAGTTAAGAAAATACCGAAATACCGACACTCTGTATAAATATATTAATAAGTAGTATTCTACGGCCTCAGCCACTTCCAACACTTCAATTTCTAGACTTATCTACTTTGACAATTCTCATGGAAGTGCTTTGTTCTCTTGGCTTCTTACATTTGTTCTCTCTTAGAGATATTCCAACATCTTCTTCAGCCATCTGTTATTCATTCGTATAGCGTCGGTTCATAAGTATTCAATAATATTTAAATTTTAATTTTCAAATTAAAATTTCTTTAAATGTTAAATTTAAAATGAAATTTCTTTAAAATTTAATTTTCAAATCAAATTTATTGAATACTTCTAAACCATTTGAGTTGGTGAAGTTGTGATACACGAAATCAGTTGCATTTCAAAATTTATATAAATTGTTGAGTTTACTTTTTCATATTGAATCGATTTATCAATGAGTATGACATCCCTAAAATGCCTATATGAGACGGACCAATATTAGTGGCTTCCGATTTGGCGGTTGTACTGCCCTTGAGCTGTTCCGGAATCCTATATGTTCCGTACATATGAGTTGCCCTGGAGCTGTTCCGGAGTAGCACTTTTAGCCAAATCGAAAGCCACTATTGTGTGGGACTATAATAACCGATGTAATATGGGGTTCAAATCTCACTTTGGTCAATTGCGATAACCGCTTTTTTCCGACGTAGTAATGCTGGACGTAGTAATGTTGATTAGGAGGGAGATTTGGCTCTGCGGGGCTGCCTGACAACTAACAAGCATCAATTCTTTAGGCTGCATCTATCCCATTAAAAATAAAAATTCATAGCATTTACTGATATAAAACAATGTTAGTCTATTATTTTTAACTAATACTAGTTCAGTCGTTGCTATACCTTTAGAAATGTTCGAAAAGCTAATCTTCAATTATAACATTAGTTGTTCAGAAACACTGCAATGAGATTTTGGAAAACTTTACACGTTAAACTATTCAAAATATCATTATTCTGGTGAACATTTTGAAAGATTTATCGTTGGAAAACTAAAACAGATTGTAATGTATGTATATATTGAAACGAACATAAATATAAGGAATATGGAAACATGTGTGCTTCTGTAGAATTGAATAATTTGCATAAATCTTTTTTTTTTTGGAAAATGAACAGTAACTGTAGACAATGTGCTATAAATAATAATTTTGGATACTTTTACATAATGTTGAGAAGAATTATACAAAATTAAACAGACAAGGTTATATGCCGACATTCCAACATTTTCAATCAACTTTATTCATCAACTTCTAAACTAACCAAAAGACCCATCTGCGTAAGGCAATTGCTCTTAATAATTTTTATTAACAAACAAGGGGGGAAATTATTGAAATCTATCCTATGGTCCCCGACCTCGAGGTTGCTTTTTTATTCCATGCGAGTGTTTAATTAATTGTAGCCTTAAAACACCAAGTCTGTGTACAAAAAAAAATACGACTGCCGCGTAGGGAAATATGAATTACCCCGTAATTACAACTTTAATGCACTACGTGTTTAGAAAACACCAAGTTTAGTATCTTTTATTGCTTCCTCTTTTACGATGCTTTTTCACCATATGGCGATCATCTTCGTTTTGTTTGCTTATTCGTGGAATTACGGATAACGCGTATGATGTTTGCTGTTGATTTTTCTGTTAACATAGCCTAGTTTTGAGAATAATCAATCAGATCGGGTAAACACACCCGGAAATCTGTCGTTAAACGATAGAAATAATAAATTATCCAATTTCCTGTGTTACGTGGATGAAGCGTTGACTTTTTGTTTGGAACATCTTTGTGTTTCACTGGAGATTACTGTAAATCTTACACAACAATTTGTATAGTTACATAAAAAAAAATCTGATGCACTTCGCATGAACATGGGATAATTAATGTAACATTCCACGGAGAGATTAACATCGATATGGTATTTATTTTATCATGATATCAAGGGAAATCATTAGTAATTAGATTTCGCCATGAATGTAATGTACCAAGACCGGTTTCTGTATACGTATTGCTGTGGTCTGGCAACCCGGTTTGCGTAAATTCAGTTTCTTTTTCTTGTTAATTCCGTTAAGAGTTTTTCAATGTTGCGAGAAATTTCTAATTGTTTTATTTTTATATAAGAGAGTTAATGTTTTGGATTGTTTAATTTATTTATTTTATTGTTCAGTTGTTTATTTTAATTTCATTCATTTGTACATTTTGCTTTCGCGGGTATTGTATATATTATTTTGTTTTTGCGAGTCTGTTTGCGGACAGCTCTTGGTGCGTTGTTTTCGCACGCATCGGAGACTATTATACATATACGGTTGTATGAACCGTGTAAGGGCAGTTCCCTGATAACACGTGTAAGTAGAGATATATAAAAAATTTGTATTTCATTTCTGCCATTTTGAGATTTTTACTTTCAAGCATTGAATTCACATTTTTGAATTAATATCGTTAATCATGGAACTCATTTAATAATAATTGATATTGTATTTTTGGGTACACAATTTAGATATAGGATCTGTTATTATTTTTACGTGCAGGAAGATAGTTTAAGTTTAAAAGAGTAATTTTTTTAGTTCGTTGTTAATTTTTCTGTTTTGTAATTATTTATTAATCACCGCGGGTTGGGTGAATAATAGCATTGTGCTTGCTTTTAATTTTCATTTATTTAAATTACTGGAATTTTCCACGTGTAATTTAGTTGTTTTAATTTTGAGACCACGTGGATTGGTTTGCAGAAATTTTTTATCTTCCTGAACTTTTTGTTTTCTTTTGCTTAGTAAAAGGATTTTAAATTGTCCTTTTGAAATTTAAAACCAGCAGTTTTATTTCGACCAGGATCTTATGTCCAAGGTTTTTTTCTGCAAAGTTTGTATTTAACATTTTTTTTTTTCTTTTTTTTTATAAAATAAAATT
The DNA here is from genome assembly GCA_949128085.1 of Cetonia aurata. Classification (NCBI taxonomy): domain Eukaryota; kingdom Metazoa; phylum Arthropoda; class Insecta; order Coleoptera; family Scarabaeidae; genus Cetonia; species Cetonia aurata. The sequence continues at coordinate 10,152,530 of OX421887.1, forward strand.
ATAGAATTTTATATCATTCAATATTACTGTTCTTTTATTTTTAATTAAACCTTTTAAATTGTTTTTTTTTTAGTATTAAAGAAAGTCATTTGTCATTCACCCACAGTTTTCTATTTATGATAGAAAACCTGAGATTAATTGTTCTTTTGCGCCTAAATAAAATTATCATTTGAGCTAGCTAATTTAATTTTTCATTGTAAAATTTCATTTTTACATTTTTGTTGGTACTTTCAGTACACAGCAGTATGTATCATTGTAGGTTAGTTCAACAGGTGATGTCAAGCCTAACTGCTTATTACGTACGCACTGCAAATAGATAATGTTAATTAAGACTAGTTTAGAATGCGAATGTTGTCGGCACATTTGCACTTGTCATAAGTAGGTAGATATGTACAGTGCTCTTCAATTCTAATGTCTCCCACTTGTGACCATGAATCTATACCTTCTATCACACGCTCTAAGACGTGCGCTTCGGTTATTTTCATATTCGCAGGTAGCAGATATAATTTATATTATACAAATCGGTGCTGATGTAATTTTATTGCATGTAATAAAAGTAACCCCAGTTATATAGGACGTGTACCCACTGTACCCATTCAATAGTGCACCTGAATTGCGCTCAGAAATTGTTTGTCTCATAGTAAGGGACCCGAACTGCGGTCAGAAGTATTCGTTCATATGAATAGGCAGATATTAGAGCAGTGTCATTACCAACTTCTTCCCTGCAAAAATTTTGACCGCAGTCATATATTTCTGATATTAAATCTACGTAATTGCCCAGTGGAGTAATAAAAGAATTAAAAACAATTTTAATTATTATGGTTTTGTTTAATCTTCCAGTTCTTCTTCCTTACACGACAAATATATGCAAGATAGAAAGATGAAACAGAATGCCGCAGTTTAAGGACAAATGTAATGTTTTCAGGTGTGACCGGCAATATAAACAAATAAATTTTTGCTCACAGATATATATTCATAAGAATTTCCTTAAGTTGCTTTAATAGTAGATATTGATTGATGTAGGCTCAGCAATGTTATATTTAGGATTTTTATTTATAATTGTAATTTGTCTCTTTTTTTTTCTAGTTCGTATTTTCTGTATATTTATTTAAACCAGATCTTACATTAAACAGCATACTGAGATAATTCTAATTACCATATACCTACATAACTAACAATAAGTTATTGTATGACACTAAGAACTTACAGTAATATTAAACATCGAATTCAGAAATATCTAATTACAAATTAAAATAACCCATCTGGAAATCGTAAACTAAAACTGCAGTGAATATAATTTGATATAAATCCTTACAAATAATACGAAATAAACGAATAATAACAAGATTAGGCAGATATACAAATTTAAAAGGAATAGAAACACCTACTAAACTAAATTAGCGATAATAGCTAAGAGATTAATAAGCAAATAGGTGTTATATTTGCTGCTCAGAAATGATAATTTTCTTCTCTGCTCTTTTTCTACCTGTGAATCCGAGCTGAGCCGAAGTACTTGGCCTTGCTATGCGGAAAATAGTATCGATATTTGGTCGTCGCAAGGGGGGGGGGGGGGGGCGGCATTAGAACTGAAGAATACTATACATTATGCAGTGGTATTCATTTCGAAGAAGAATTGTTAAGGAAGTTTCGCGCTTGAAACAGTTGGTGTTATTTTGAAAGAAGATTTCACAAGATTTTGATGTGTGGGACTTCAACTAGTTTCGATAAACAAGCAAATAACATGCAATTCGAAAGCAATTTCTTGCAAGCGAAGTAATGTAAATTCGAAATAGTTTGGAACTAATCATTAGGAGGTATATTTCAAATACTTATGCTTATATAGTGAAGACCCGTGTAAGGACCAACATACTAAGAATGTATTATTTGTAGTATAATCATTTGATTCCCTTTGGATCTTTCCTGCAAGTTTCTTATATGAAACCCACGCTTTCTTTGACTTACAACTAATGATGGTAACTAACAAAGCTTTCTGAAAAGATCTAACTATCGGTGGTCACATATATCAAGAAATATATTTTCATACATCAATGACAAATTGAAATTAAATTAGCAAAATCTCCAGGAATTACCAATGGTAGGAAGGAATTATGTTGCAAGATTTTGGATATGACGCATATTATGAATGTGGTTAGAAAAGCAGTTAATTTCAATCGTTCACATTCACCAAATCATAGGTAATTCAAAGAGTTTGTCAAACAAATCGGTTGTAGTGTATGTAAAATATAAAGATGTGGTTTACTAAACTCAAGTGACGTGACTGAGGCGAGCCAAAGCTTTAAAATGGTTGTTTGTTTCTAGAAAAGAAGGAAGGAAATATAGTGACTGAGATTTCTAATTCATTTTGAGTCTTCATTTCTGTCTCATTTCTTACTGATTTATCAAATCAGTAATATTTTTATTCCGAAATTGCAAACGCAACAAAATTCAAGTTTAAATTATCTACTAACATCAGTGAATTTAAACTGAAGCTATTCACGCGGCACATTGCAGAAGATAATTTTGTACATTTTGAATGTTGTTTGTTTTTCATATTCTACAGCCACTTTTTCATCGTTCAGTTTGTATGCTCATATCAATTTATGAGATTTCTTTTTTGCCTCCTACAGCCTTTTGATACCTCATCGTCTTCCGATTTCTGGTCCACTATTATATCACTGACATGTTTATTTTCTAATTTCTGTAATATTTAACACAATTTAAACAAAGAAGCACATTACAGTGCTTCTGTAAATTAGTGATGTTTAACATATGTGTATAAAATGTAAGTAAATAAAGTGCTACTAAATATGTATAAAAATATGTTTGGTTAAATAGTCAATGGATGTTTAAATATTATAACAAATTTTCAGTAAATGAATGTAAGAAAAGGTTGGAACATTTAGAATTAAAAATTAAACAATTAAAGCTGATGTTCAATTAAAAAATAAAACAAATTAATTGATATACAGAAAAAAAAAATAAGCAATTTTTTTTGTGTTTTGAATCAAGTGTTATTAATATAACGGAAAAAAATTGGAAACAGCAAAATTAAAATATTGTAGATTTAGTTAAACTTACTTCTGGCGTATCAACCGATTCATTGAACACGAATCACAATTATCCCTATATTGAAATTCAGAAATCCCACGAAGCAAAACAATTAAATTAAGTAAATAAGAAATGCTAATGAATTGCAATTAATTTTAAGAGTATAATTAAATTAAAAATTTATATGGAATTAAAATTAGAGAATGAACTTTTATCCAGAATGACAAGCGAAAAAAAGGGAAAATAATTTAATGCAACACCATATATACAGTGTGGCAACCGTTCATAGCACGAAGCATGTAGTAGTAACTACTAGTCGACTGTAAATGGGCGTGCCACCTTGAATTGCCACGCCTACTTAGCGGCACGCGGATGGCATTTACAAACGATAGCGGACGTATTATAAGTTACACGTATAAATGTATTGGGGCATATAGGCAAATCAAGGCTTTTAGAGTTCTATGTTATAGCATAAGTGATTAATAACATTACATGTGGTAGAAAATACTATTCCTGAAAAATAAAAAGCACTGTTAGAGGTAGTGTGTTCCCGATATAAGTAAATATTTTTAGTTGTTTGAAGCATCAGATAATCACTGATAACATGTCAGTGAAGTAATTCATCACAGCCTCATAAACAACATAAAAAATCAAAAATAAATAATCAGAATTCCTAAACTTTAAAATAAAAACTAAAATAATATTGTTCAACAAGTATAAAATCTAAAAACGCAACTATAATAATAATTTCAATAATTGTCGCGCGCAGTTCCTCTAGGTTTGATGGCCGTTGATCACCGTATCCGTATATTGTATTATGTAAAAAGGGCCATAAAAATAAATCGATTGGAGCTAGATCAAGGGACCGCGCTGGCCATTTAATAGGGCCCGAGTTACCGATCCATCTGTTTTCAAAAACCGCGTTTATAAAGTTTGTTACAATGCGTGTATTGTGTGCTGGGCAACCATCTTGCTGAAACCAAACTTCATTTATATTAAATCGCTCCCGTATTGCCGGAATAATATTATTTTCAAGTAACTGTAGGTGTCTATATCCGTTTAAATTACCGTCAATGAAAAAAGGCCCAATTATATGATTTCCAATGATACCTGCCCATACATTTAGCTTCTGTGGATACTGCGTTCGCGTTGGTATATTTAAATGTAGATTTTTACGCGACCAGTAACGACAAACTGCGCGGTTATGATGCCCGTGTAGGTAAAATGTTTTTTCATCTGTGAACAATACGTTGTTAAAAAAAAATTGGTTATCGTGATATTTATTTATCATTCTTTCGCAAAATTCCATTCGGCGATAATAATCATCGGGAAGAAGTACTTGTGAACTTGTAAATTTGTATGAACGATATTTATTAGTAGATACGTAAAATCTTATGAGCTTTGTTTTAGAGATACCTAATTCGCGAGCAATTTGTCGAGATGACATAGTGGGATTTACTTCAACTAAAGCACGTACTCGAATTTCTATATTGCTTACATTCTTATCCGGAACAACTTTATTTTTATTATTTACTAAAGAAAATGTAGTTTCAAATCGATTAACGGTCCTACGAATGGTGCTTGCATTGGGAATTTGACTTTCGGGGAAATTAGCTGCAAATAAATCCCGAGTTACTTCCGCGGAATTACCACCGTAAAAGTGTTTAATCATGAAGAGTTTTTGCTCCGGCGTATAGTACTCCATTTTTAAAATAACCCTTATCTACCTACCAACAACGCGTTTTATTAAATAGTACGAGCGAGTAGTTCTCCCGACGAAATATAAAATGCATCTGACACGCACGTGTGCGAGCGACGGCTCTTCGCCTGTGCGGCGACAGCGTAGGAATGTGGATTTCTTGGCAAATACGAGTGCATCATAGCAATATGCTAATGTAATCCAGTCGAATATTCCGTATACTTCTTTACCGTTCTAATGCATGGATACCTCTGTGTATCTCGCTTACACTACAGGATCGCTATAATGCGGACGCAGGCGGACAATTGGTATATGCACGGTTATTATTGTATAGTACGAAATAAAAAAAAGGAGTGAAAGATATACATAAGCAATGCCTAAATACAAAAAATTGCGGTTCCAAGTGTACGTAGTACCGAGAAAATGATTTTTTTGTATTCGAGTCCGGCCCTGAGTCATTTAGCATACCGGAGAATCTCCAGTCATCGCTATACTTTGAACGTTGGGATTTACATTCAGTGTGCACTTGCTATTCGCAGTGGATGCGTGCGTTTGCAATGGCAGCGTATACGAATATCGAACACACCGACATGAACTTAATTTATGGTGAAACAGGACTACCTGGACCACATGTACTCCCCGCACGGTTATATGCCTAATCTTATTTACTGTTTCTTCAAAATGAATTGCCTGAATATTTGGACGAGATACCATTAGCGACACGCCTACAATTATGGTTCATGCACGATGGAGCACCCGCGCACAGTAGTAGGGTTGTTCAGCAGTTTTTAAACCGAACATTCCCACATCGGATTGGACGTGAAAGTCACATTCCGTGGCCAGCCCGTAGCCCTGATCTAAATCCACAATATTTTTTTCTGTAGGGATACATGACAAGTTTAGTGTATGATCGTCGCCTTAACATAGAAAATACCGAAGATCTGCGAAACCGTGTTTTCGTAGCAGCGCAACGCATTCGCGAGGAAATGTTAAATGTTACGAGCGTATGTAACAACTTTCGTTTCCGATTTGATGCTTGCATTCGAGCTCATGGTGGGCATTTCGAACACTTTTTATAAAACACATATTTTGTCCTGTTTCACCTGCAGCAGTCCTTTTCAGGACTACCACAAATTTCGTAAAAGGAATTGAAAACATCTACATACTATACAGTATTTGAGATTTGAAACCCGCTACATAAAGTTAACAACCATACATTAGTCTTATTACAGACACAATAAGTTTATTTTAACGAATGTAAGCTTTAAAAGTATTATTATTATTATTATTTATTTAAAATGTGCTACTTACTATTTTACGTGATATACGAGTTCATGGCAAAAGCACATCACAATAAAAAAATCACCTGAATGCAGTTTAAATCTTGTGTAACTAACATCTGCTTTGAATAAATTCACTATGCGTAGCATTTAATTTTTTTGATGTTTACTTACAGATAGCTTTAACTACATTTCGGGCCCTAAAATTTGGAAAACAACTACCTGCACATAGATTCCCAATTTTTTATATTTAGTCATTACACATGTATATCTTTCACCCCTTTTTTTATTTCGCACTATACAATAATAACCCTGTATATACAACACGTAACTTTGCAATAAATAAAAAAATGCAATATTTATAGATATTAAGGATCACTTAAAATTTTTAATGCTACAATATTTATCAACTATACATGAGTGAATCATGTATAGACAAAAACGTATTAATGATAATTAATAATAAATTGTACAACGCAAACGATAAATATAATAAATACATATATGTATAAGCGAAAGTAAATATGAATAGTAGAAATGTTATTTCTATAATGCAAATTTTTTTTTATTGGTTCTGCAAATGAAAGTGAATTTCATATACGGCACATGAAGAAAAAAACTTACAGAACACATATGCAACCTTTTTTCCTAGCTGTATACAACATAAGGAATATATTCATTAGGTCATTCGAATCAATTAACTTGACGATCTTGAGTGACTGCAGTAACCTTTACACAATCGGTGAAAGCGGAGAAAATTTAACGTGATTAATTTGATAAACGTACAATAAACAATTCATATGTACAGGTATAAGATGAGCAACTTGGAGAATATGTATACAGGGCTTGTACAAAAGTGTTAAGTACTTAGCTTTTTATCTTTATATCTCTTATATAACTTACGATATGTTTACTTTTAAAAGCAGGTATTTGGATAGTATTTTATATATTTTGTTTTTACAGAGTATTGTTTGATTTTAATTCAATCACATGCATCTGGTACAATATGAATATTAAAAAAAAACCATAAATATATTTGTGGTAAAAATTAAGTGTAGGAACTAGTAAGCTACGTCAGTTACGTCAATAATAATAAGGTTTTAGCTGACTCAACCTCATCGTCAACACATATAAATAGTGATTACTATAGTATTAGTACATGTGAAGTATGTATTTAAACATTTCATAAAACTATAAAAACTTTTTTCTACAAGGTATGTTGTGACCGAGTCCTTGAATCGAATAAGGTCTGCCACTATTGTTATATGCAATACTAATTTATTAAATGGTTTAATAGCTTTATATTCAAGGTCGTGCTCATGCAGCTGTGATTTGTGGACCCTTGAAGAACGCCTCTCACTGTACCACCTGTTGCAAATGTATAGTTCCTTACTTGCAACTACCATGTTTACGGTCACTTAAATATGATTTCAAAAGATTAAGTACTCTACCTATAATGTCAACATGTTAAAGACGTTTGTTAGACTATAATAAATTCCAACAGTTTTATTCTTATTACATATTTAAGATTTCAAATAATTTGTGTAGAAACTTAGGTAACTCTGTTCATTTACTGCCATATAACGAAACTGAATGGTAGGTGTTAAACTATATTTTATAGCATACGTTATAGTATATATATATACACTCCGCCAAAAAAGTATCGCATAAACTAAAAAAGGGCATTTATGAACCAAGATATTTTTATACGTTCACAAAAAGTTTGCCTCGTGTATGTGAACTATAAAAACACTAACAAAATAATGGAACTTAGCGTTTTTACTTTATTTTTTTCCTAAAAGAACACATTTAGAAAAATGCATATGTGTAAGGTTTGCTCAGTTGTTTATTGAAAGTCTTCCTATACGGACAAATTTTAAAGTGCGAAGTCAGAGTTCTGTACCAACGCTTTTAAAACTAAAATGAGCAATTTAAGTTCAGAACAAGTGGCTGCTATAGTTGCTTTAATCGAAGATGGACGATCTCAAGCATACGTTGCTAATTTGATGAACATCAATCAGTCAAGTGTTTCTAGAGCCGTAGCCAGATATAGGGAAACAGGCATTTACAGTAGAAGACCTGTACCAGGTCGTCCAAGATGTTCTGCTCGCCAAGATGACCGCTATTTACTACTACAAGCATTACGTCGAAGACATGTAACTGCGAGACAATTGCAGAACGACTTGGCTAGAGTCAGAAATACTCGTGTCAGTACTCAAACTATTCGGAATAGGTTACGACAGAGTGGATTAAGAGCTAGAGTAGCTGTAACAGCCCCTCGTCTCACTAGGAACCACCGAGTGGCTCGCTTAAGGTTTGCCAGAGAACATGTAAATTGGAACATTAATGACTGGGCCAATATACTCTTCACAGATGAGTCAAGATTTGGTCTTTACACCTCAGATAGGCGTATCTTAGTGTACAGACGAGACGGTGAGCGCTATTCGCAGTGTAATATCAGACCTAGACCTAATTTCGCTGGTGGCTCTATTATGGTTTGGGGAGGCATCTGTTTAACAGGTCGTACAGAGTTAGTACCAGTAGACAGAGGTACACTGACTGCCCACAGGTATATAACGGACATTTTAGAAGAACATGTAGTACCATATGCGCCAATTATAGGAAACGAATTCATGTTAATGCACGATAATGCACGACCGCATGTTGCAATAATCGTCCAGGAATACCTTAACGATGTTGGTATTCCAGTTTTAGATTGGCCTGCGGTAAGTCCGGACATGAACCCTATCGAGTACGTGTGGGACCTCCTTCACAGACGGATACGAACCCAAAATGTTGCCCCAGCGGACCTGCATGGACTAGCAAATGCTCTCCGTGACGAGTGGGAGAATTTGGATCAGGCTTATATACGGAGGTTAATCGAATCTCTGCCAAACCGTATGCGAGCGGTCATAAGAGCCAGAGGTGGCAATACTCAGTATTAAAAGCTACTGTTATGACATTTTTCTTTCCAAAATTATAATTTCTTGTTTTAATAAAAATCTCAAGTATGAGTTCTTGTTTTTATTTGGCCTGTATTTTATTTAAACAATCATAGAAATTATATCTTAGAGCGCATTAAAGTATATTTACAACTTTATGCTACAAACAAAGATTATGCGATACTTTTATGATTCAAAACTAAATTATGCGATACTTTTTTGGCGGAGTGTATATATATATAATGATAACCAATGATTAAGAGTTACTTTCGAGATAGAGAACTCAAGTATGAGACGACGAAGAGATGATCGTCTATGGAAGCTACAGGGGTGCTTATGAAATATATCTTGTGAGATTGAATTTCGTATGGATATTCCATATGATTAAAATTTGATAAACTACGCTGACGATTGGAGACCGGATTATATGCAAAATGCATATATTTTATTTTTTGCATGTCTTTAAGTATAATGAATCCACTGACATCAACAGAAACGCAACAAAATCTTCTGTATATTAAATAAAATTATAGCTTTGTCGCTCTCGGAATCAGTCGAAATAGTAGAAGAATTTGATATGCTATGTAAGAAGGTTAATGGTTAATGGGAATCACTGGTGCAAATAACAGCACAGGGACCGCTTCTTTGGAGGCCATCGTGGGCCTCCCCCCACTGGAGCTCTATGTGACGGCGGAGGCAATGAATGCGATCCTTAGACTGAAAACCAACAACTTGTGGCATCCCAACATTAAGGTTGGAGGGCACACTGATACTACGGGTACGATACTGGACGGACCATTGCTTTAAATACCAACGGACAGTATGGCACCCGAAATTATCTTCACTGAAAAGGTGAAAATCTCTATACCGAGCAGAGACCAGGCACGTAGGGTTACTAATGATCCCAATAACTGGTTTACGGACGGATCCAAATCCAGCCAGGGCACAGGAGCCGGTATTTGCGGACCGAGCCCTCATCATAGGGTATCCATAAGCCTGGGGAAGCATGCGACGGTCTTCCAGGCAGAGGTATTCGCCCTTGCAGCCTGTGCAGAAATGATTGCAAAGGGGGGCTGTATGAGGAGGAAAATAAGTATATTGACTGATAGCCAGGCTACTATCAGGGCAGTCTCGAGCCCTGTAACTAGGTCAAAACTAGTTAGAGACTGCAAACAATCCCTCAACTCACTGGCACAGGATCACACGGTGTCGCTGATTTGGGTGCCGGGACACCAGGATATAAAAGGCAACATAATAGCTGACGAACTAGCCAAGGAGGGCTCCAAGAGCCACTTCATAGGTCCAGAGCCCGTATGTGGGATTACAAAGGATTCTACTAAAAGGGAGATCTGGACCTGGCTGGACAATGCAAGCACAAACAAATGGAGGACGACAGAAGGTCAACTCCAAGCTAAAGCGCTAATAGGGGATGGGGATGCCAAGTTCTCTGATAACCTACTTAGACGTAGCAAGAAAGAAGTTAAAACCATTACTGGGTTGGTAACTGGACACTGTCCCCTGAAGAAGCATCTTTGCAACACAGGCCGAGTAAGCGAACCGTGGTGCAGAGGATGTGAGCTACAGGAGGAAACGAATTTACATGTAATCTGCACATGTGAGGAGTTGAAAACACTCCGGCAGGAACATTTCAGGAAGGGTCTATTGGAGCCCTCGAAGGTTCTCAAGTTCCCACTGGGCAAGATACTGGGCTTTATAGAGAACACCAAGCTGCTCGAGTGGAAGTAAGAGATTTAATAGGGACGGTACAATGAGCACCTAGCTCAAGTGCCTGGACTAAAGGTGTCCCCCTAACTTTATGAATGAATGAATGAATGAAGGTTAATGGTACAATAGGTAATTCTATATACAAAAGATTTAAAAAAGTAATAAATAAAAATGAGAGGCTATTTAAAATTGAACAAAAATAACAATTTTTTTTAAAGGTGAAACAGTAAATGATTTCGACTTCAATTTCAGTTTAGAATGCCTTGCAAAGTTTAAAAATGCACCAATTACATCTGTAGATGTTGAAAGAAGCTGTTTAATTTCTAAATATGTGTTCTGATAGAAGACCAAACCTTTTTTTTACACAATTTTGAAAAACATTTAATTACAAAATTGTTTTACAAATATGTTGTAAAAAATTTTTGTGCAATAAAGTTCATGTTTAAATTCGTTTTATTTTAGGTAAATTTTTTGCATATTTTCGTAATTTTTTTTGCATATATGGCCCAATTTTTTTGCATATCTTTACTGATGATATTGGAACGGTAATTGTTACCCAAATGACATGGAAGAGCAAATCAAGTTATGAGGTGAGTATTACTGTTATGGAAAAACATGATTTCGAACTATGGATGCATAGAACAGAAATCGTTCTATTGACTGGATGCAGGACTTTCTTAGAGATTGGCATAAGGGTATCGATAGGAATCAATTACTACATCCGAAGCACTAAAATACTTAGTAATTCACCTACACAATAGAATAATAGACTCTTTTCTTTGGGGTTACGTGAAAGAAAGAGTTTACGCGAACGCCGCACAAACAATACCAGCCTCAAAGCCAATATTTGAGCTATTGTTCGCCAAATAGAGCCACAGTTGTGCGAAAATGTCATGAAAAACTTCCTCAAAGAATGTCCGATAATTTCCAGACAGAGTTGAGATATAGGAATTTACTGGATATTACTTTCCACATGTAATCGCAGAGTTTCTACTTTGAATTTAAATAAACATTTTTGTACTAGGTACTTAAGAATAATTTAATATTTCTTCTACAATTAAAATGGGAATTCTTGTTGGAAAACGTTTTAGTTATATATACATCAAAAGCTTTTGTGAACAGCCAAAAATTAATTTTAGGAAAAAGCTTGATTGTCGTAAAATGGGGCGACATGATAATTTTGATCAACCTTTATATTTTTTAGGATGCTGTAGATAATAGAAGTAAAGCAAAATTTTCTCGCTACTTTCTAGACCTATAAGGGTATGATATAATACAACCAGCTGTGTATCTTTTGCTCGTTTTCAAAAAAAGAACATTCGAATTTATTTTTTCAAGACGTTCCACTATGGGATTATTTGTAAAACGTTTTATATTGAAGGTTTATTTGAATTCCATGTATACACAAGGTGAGCAAAAAAAAAGTAGGACGAAAAAAAATACCGCTACTTGTAAATGTAATCCAAAAAACTTAAAGCAAAAATAAACGTTTATAGCAATTACAGTAGGTAGGTATATAAACATAATATGAGTGAGCAAATAAACTTAGAATTATTAACAACATAATTTAAAATTATGATCTTTAACGCTTACAAAAGCGTCCAAGAATAGTTTTGGTAGCTGCGAGAGCCAGACGCCTTTCATATTTTCGTGGTATGTTTTTTCAAGTCACCCCTGCAATGACAGTAATACGCCACTGCTTATTAAGACAAAAAGAATTTCAAGTTATGTTGTCGTTACCTTATAATGTGATAGCACGGAAAAAAAAAGCTGCAGCGTTTTCATTCTTACAGCATGCATAAGTTAACGTGAAGTATGCAGTAATTATAAAATAGTTAATTTCCTTACTTAATTGCTAAAGCTGCACATAATCAAAACTCTCATTTTGTTTATATGTAACATTAAATTTAGTTCCCTATACATTCGAAATAGTCCTGTCACAGACTTTTATAGATTATCAAAAGATGTCACCTGCGTATTAAAGTTTTGTTCATGGACACTCCGCGCTTTTGCGGTACCTACGTGCTTTTAAATTAAATTCAACATTTAGTACTTTAGTATCCACATAAATTCCTATGAAAAATTATTTTTAAACAAACAAGACAATAGAATCATTGAAGTTCTTAAAAACAATTCCAACCAGAAATTAATGGAGAAATTATTACTTTCTTACCTATTTAAAATCTTAAACGCCAGGTTTCAAGTGTTGCCGATAATTGTGTAAAAGTGTGATTTAAGCTAAAACGTTCGGATGAAAATGTACCTGTATATATTGGGTACCATAGTTTCGGGTTACTTGGGACAGTTTTCGAATTTAAAGCTTTATAACTAAAAAGCTGTTTATTTTTTCTATACAAAAAAAAATTGTAGCTTATGCGAAATGATTAGAGGTACCGATTGGGCGTACGCACATGGGATACAATGAACTGTATTAAGAAAAAAAAAAGAAAAACTGTCTGTCCCAAGTTACCCAACGATTTGGGTGCCTTGGGACGTACTATTATTTCTATGATTTTCTCAACTCAACTTTAGACGCTGTAACTTGGGACAAGTTTAGAGTAAATTTATGTAAATTTTGATTAGGAGAATCGTTCGACAGCTCATTTTATTTAAAGTTTTTTATTTTATTTTTTAATTTTATTATAATACAAAATAGAAACTTTATAAAAAAGTATAAAAAATCTAGAAAACTTCAAATTCATTTGTTAATTTTTATTTTTCTTCGTCTGTGTTTTTCTGGGTCTTTTTGCTCTCTCAACCGTTTCAACATCACTAAAAGAAACGCTTGCTCCTGGTGAAATGTTTTATTTTTTTCTTTTCTGTGTTTTAGCAGAACAGTTTTCTTCAGATTTCTTTCCAAATCGAACCTCTACAAATAGGTCTTGCAGTGTTTCAGCAATTGGACTTGCATAACCATTATTATTTTCAAATTGGTCTTGCTTTGGTAACCTTTTTAATATGGCATTTCGGTCAAGGGGAATTAACCCAGTCGCTCTAAATCCTGCTCTAATATTATCTGGTTGATTTGCACGAACTTTTTCTAGCGTTCTGCGTAAAAGCTGAGGAAACATGTCTTTTCGTAATGGACCACGATTCTTTCTTTTCCATTCTTTCAGTAGTTGTCGCCAAGCTCCCTTAATAGGTCGAAAGCAGCTAACGTCTAATGGCTGTATGAGGTGGGTGCTATTGGGAGGTAGCAACACAAACCGTATGTTATTCTCTTCACATTCTCGCAAGACCTTAATAGATATGTGACTGCTAAGATTATCACCCAATAGCACTTTAGGTCCCTGTAATTTCTTGAAGTAGGGTAATGCTAGTGACAAAAACCACCTTCGAACAAGGCTTGGTCAAACCATCCTGACTTACGTCTGTTGTATCGACAATTGGGCGGTCCTCCTTCGATCCACGTGCTCCACATGTGGTCGGCCTTGTAGACTACGTACGGTGGTAGTGTTTCGCCACTACCACTCACACAAAACGTCACGGATGTGTTTGTCTTCGAAGAGTCAAGAACTCGCTCGGCATGTTTGTATGATTTTCTGACAACCACTTTATTTCTGCCAGGACATCAACAAATCCGCTCTCATCATAATTTAGCAGGTTTTCTGGAGGTACGTCCTTCAGGGAAGTGGCTAAGTTGTCGAAATAGCTATTAAGAATTTCAACTAACACAGCAGCTCTACTTTGCTTAACATTTTCGGACAGCCGTTGGCTTAAGTTTCTGTGCCTGTTTAGAAAGCCGTAGTACCAACTGTTTCCCGATTTGCAATTATCAAATTTTTTCACCCCTAATCTGTTTAAATAACCTTCGACTAACTCTTTGATATCCGACTGTTCCATGGGAAATCCCCAATCAGCTGCCAATAACACCGCATCACAAATGACTTTTTCTTCAGTTTCGGTAAGGACAGTTTGACCGCCGTATTTTTTCATATTTTTATTATTAATTTTTCGTTCGAGGGTGGACTTGGGTATGCTGTATTTTTCACTGGCAGCCCTGTACGTTAATTTGTTAACCCGTTGAGTGCTTTCTCGAGCGTTGCTTTTGTAAAATCATGGTATTTGCGGCTACCAAGGAGCCTCTTATATTTGTTGGGCATAGTCCCAAGTCACCCTTGAAAAGACAAAAAATAATAATAAGGGTGTTACTGGAGAAACATACTAAAGTAAGTAAAAGTAAGGTTATGACACGTTTTGCAGATGCTTTAGGAATTACAAAAAAAAAGATATCAAATGTTTATGTCAAATAGAACTTCGATACCAGGGAAAAGTAGAAGGGGTATAAAATATTGTGTTCTTCTTTCCTGAAATTAAATATTTTTTTGCAAAGGAGTCGGTACACAGGGAGTGTGAAATTTGACGCAAGTTTATAGATTACTGTATAAGTATTCGATAAATATTTTATATGAAGTTCGTCTACCAACCACAACATAGATCTGCACGCAAATGACGTACAGTGATCCGCTGTCCCAAGCCACCCGCTAGTCCCAAGACACCCGAAATTACGGTAGTTAAATGATTGTAAACTCTAAAAAATATAAATGAGAAAACTAACCATGCTACAAAATAAATGTTTTCTTCCTAGAATAGTTACAATAGCTATGATTTAAAGGATGAGTCGGAAGAAGTTTAGATAAGTTAAAAACATAATAGTAGTAGAAAATAATAGTAAGTTAGCAGTAAGGTAGCTTTATGGAACGCAGAAGTTGTTACATATGATGATAATATTGAAAGAATATCAAGAATACGCTTTTAGCATAAACAAGATCTCATAGTTAAATTACTTTAATAGATATTATTATAGGTTCGACTCACCACATCGTCTAACACGCTGTTTAAATCTAAAATATCCATTGTTAAATTATTGTATATGTTTCTATCTGTTCACTGATACCACGAACATTTAACTTTCTTGCTAGCACGGAAACAAACGGAAATCACTGATTCGTGTATAATACGGATACTGACTGCAAACGCGATGTTTGTATAAAATGTATACGAATATTACGTAAATCGTATTCATATGTAATCTAATTTCTTTAACGGAAAATGACATCCGTTAGGAGCGAAAGCTAAATAATAACAATCGCCCATTGCTGGTCGCTGCCTATCTGCGCTTAATTATTTTTTTTTCGTCCATAAATGATGAAGTTATTAACCTCAATAATTTCTATCGTATAATGTGCGGCTATGGCGAGGAGGAATACCGAAAAAGGGGACGTAATGTCCGCTTGTGTATATTATGTATTAAGCCGACAGATGCATCGGATGGATGCAATAATCTACGACGCGCTATTAAAACAGAATTAATTAATTCAGTGCACTTGCAGCGTCTCAAGACCTATGACCCGAGGCTTACGATCATTTGAATATTAAAATTACGTTCCCACAGAAGTTAATTTATCAGGAGAAATGATGCGTGGACACGAAGAACGCTATTAGAAAGCTTTATTGGTTTAAGATCTTACTGCGCGGGATAGTTGATGATGGTTGGTAATCCGTCAGACTTGGTGACGTAATCGGTAATATAGACAATGTATGAAACATTAAGTCAATGCTTCAATTAGAAATATTGACAGCCCGACTTATCACATGGACCTTGAATATAGGGATTGATGTATGAGTAATAATCGTTTCTATTCAAGTTATATTAAAGTAAGTTGAGTTGAAACAATTCCTGTACGTGACTAACTGATAATATATTTTAATTATTTCACGGGATTTACATTTATCGTGGGAATGAAGATAAAACATCCCTTTTACCAAATAAATAGTTGTTGGTTTAAATTCTAGATTGATTAGAGAGAAAATATTATGTAGAGTCAGTTTTTTCGGGATGGCGTATATACAAGTGTCCAACCGAATCGGCTCATTATAATTTTTCGAAGTACCTGATGGTGTTTGACTTTGAAACTTGCAGAATAGTGATAGTTGACTATGCTCTATTTAAAGAAAGTATTTTCAGCCATTCGGTATACAGGGTGTTGATAACAATGTTTTTATTTTAAATGGAATGGTGCGATTTTTATGAATTCAGTGTTTTTCTTGGGTCATTTGTAGTCAGTTTATATTAATGTTGGTCAAAATTTCGATGTTTGCACTTTTTTTAATAAGATATAATATATATAAGGTGTCTGTAAAAGGTCTTTACACACGCCCACCACATATTCCTTAGACGAAAATAAGCCGATTTAAGTAAACTTATCTTAGTCCAAAGTCGCTTACTTTGGGCGCTATGCGGCCTTGAAGTTAAAATTTTGAAATCGTTTTTTTATTATAAATTCAAAACGGCTTATGCGATTTTAATAAGATTTGGCATGGTCAGTTAGTATTATTGGACGAATGTTTTGAGAAAATTTCAAGAAAATACTAATCCCGGAAGTGAATGAAACACTCATGACCATTATGAAAATTAACATAATTTTTTTTGCTGTCTATAGTAGAGACATGAAATAATTTTTATTCGATAGAGTATTCAAAAGCGATCAAATTATGTCACTTGTACAATTTTTTTATTTTTATTCGTTTTCGAGAAAAACGAAAAAAAGTGCTTATGGTCGTGCGTTCGAAAAAAGCAAAAGTAATTCAGTCGCCTATGATTTCTATCATCAACAAGTGAATTTCGCATGGCTAAATAATAATAGTGTCAAATCTAAAATATCTTAAAGCTGAACTTTTCGTGATTTATCATGGCCTTACAATACACCAATGCAGAATATACCGATATGCTATTGGTATTTGGATTTTGTGAAGGAAAGACTCGAGAGTGTGTTAGGGTGTATTCTGAAAGGTTTCTAAATCGTCGAACCAACGTTTGCTGCCGTTGAGCGACGTCTTCGGGAGACTGATTATGGAAGGCAGCGTTTTGTAAGGGTTCCTGAAGTTGAAGAAGCAATTTTAGAACGTGTTGAAGAAGATCCAGAAATAAGTACTAGACGAATAGGTAGGGAAGTAGGAGTATGTAAAGATGTCGTTCACGCAGTAATTAGAGAACAGTTGCTATATCCATACCATAAAATATCAGTTCAAGATCTTTTAGAACATGATCCCGAAATGCTACTGGGTTTTTTTCGCTTTGTTAATGGGCGAAGAGAAGCAGATTTAAACTTTGGCAACACTATTTTGTTTACGGATGAAGCTTGTTTCACAAGAAGAGGGGTAACTAATTTCCATAACGAACACGTTTATGCAGTTGAAAACCCGCATGCATTAAGATAAATCATGTTCAACACAAATTCAAACTTAATGTGTGGATTGGAATAATTGGCAATTTTATTGTTGGTCCTGTTATTCTTCCACAAAGATTAACGGGAGACATCTACTTGCAATTTTTACAAAATACATTGCCAGATTTGTTAGACGATTCACCTCTACAACTTCGGAGAGATATGTGGTACATGCACGATGAAGCTCCACCGCATTTTTCAGTAGATGTTCAAAACTACCTAACTCAAGTATACCCAAACAAATGGATAGGTAGAGGTAATGACGCTCCTGTAAATTGGCCTCCACATTCTTCAGAGTTACTCCCGCTGATTTTCTTGTATGGGGACATCTTAAGTTCGTGGTTTACAAGACACCTGTGGCTAATGAAGCACAACTATGGCAACGTATTCAACATGCAATAAATGACCTTCGAGGTGATGGAGAAATTTTGCAAAGAGTACAGTTTAGTTTCCTTCGTCGTATAAATCTTTGTGTGCGTGTAAATGGAGAACACTTTCAACAGTTTTTGTGACATATTTATTATTTGTGTTTCAGTTATTTAATTTTGTTAATAATTTTTGTGTAAAATAACCTGATGCGAATTATTAAAATACAAATTTCGCAAAAATCATTAGAGTAATCAATTCTTATAAAGAGTGCCGTTTTTGTAGTAAATAAGTTACCCAGAATCTTCGAAACCGTGAACTTTTACTAAGCCTATTCGTTTACCTGTAGTCTTTATTTGAGCAGTAGATTTAGTCATGCGAAATTCATTTGTTTATGATAGAAATCATAGGCGACTGGATTACTTTTTGCTTTTTTCGACCGTACGACCATACGCACTTTTTTTCGTTTTTCTCGAAAACGAATAAAAATAAGAAAATTTTACAAGAGACATAATTTGATCACTTTTGAATGCTTTATCGAATAAAAATTATTTCGTGTCTCTACTATAGACAGCAAAAAACATTATGTTAATTTTCATAATGGTCATGCGTGTTTCATTCACTTCCGGTATTAGTATTTTCTTGAAATTTTCTCAAAACATTCGTCCAATAATACTAACTGACAATGCCAAATCTTATTAAAATCGCATAAGCCCTTTTGAATTTATAATAAAAAAACGATTCCAAAATTCTAACTTTAAGGTCGCATAGCGCCCAAAGTAAGCGACTTTGGACTAAGATAAGTTTACTTAAATCGGCTTGTTTTGGTCTAAGGAATATGTGGTAGACGTGTGTAAAGACCTTTTACAGACAGCCTGTATATGTATAATATTAAGATACCACACTGATGCGGATGCAAGTATATGGTCATAGGCATCAATCGCGGCACCAGTAACCACAAATTCCTACACATAGTGTTCAGAAACTCCTGTCCAATATGGATACATTTAAACTAAAAAAAAAAAAACTGAGTACCTGGGCACTCACTCATTTATGGCAATGAGGAAGCCGACACTCTTACAAAAAAGGGTGCTGCGAAGCTTTTTCAAGGACCAGAACCTGCCACTGGCATAGCACCTACGGTAGCTAAACAGCAAAAAGTGTATTTCGTTTAATCCTGTCAGAACCAAGGAACTACTAGAACTTGACCGTAAAAATATCAAAGTAATTGTTTCTATCTTTACAGGTCACTGCAAACTCAGAAAGCAGAGTTCATTGGAGAACGAAGCGACAGTTAAGCATATCTTCTGCCATTGCCCCGCCACAACGAGAATCAGGTGTGACATCTTTGGGAAGGTTGACCTTTCCTTAGAAGACCTGAAACAGACCTCATTCAAAAAGATTCTGAGCTACCTTAAGGGCCTGAACTTCTTGGATGAACTTTAAAGATAACATCCGCTTTACAATAGGCCCTAGCGGTCGCGGTGGACGGGATGGATAATTGAGCCATGTGGATACTATGTTCTCTCAATACTGAAATATTAAGAAGAAGGACTGGCTTAGATTTTCCGACTTACTACTTTTATTTCTCTACGAGGTATATAAAAAAAAAGAATAAAAACGAATGCAGTTGAACTAATCTAGACACGATTTGGTAGTATTTTTGGTGTATTTATTAATAATCTATGGATATTCCTAAATGTGTAATTTTCTTTATCGACACATTTAAGTTAAAACTTATATATATAAAGTCAGCTCTCCGGGCCAAGAAGACCCAAGGCTTGGTTGCACTGTTTCCTCCATTCCTCCTTATTTAGTGATCGCCTCCGCCAGTCCCTCACATTCAGCTGTTCCAGGTCCCTTTGCACAGTTTGGAGCCATCTCGTTCTTGGTCTGCCCCTTCCTCTCCTTCCGCTCACACCCCCAAACAAAACTTGTTTCGTTGATCGGTCGTCGTTTAATCTAGCTACGTGCCCTAACCATCTCATTCTCTGAGATCTTATCACATTAGTTATACACGGTTCCCTCCATATATTCTTCTTAGCACCTTCCTTTCAAAGATTTCCAACGCATTTACTTCTGTTTTATTCAACTTCCTCAGTTCACTTCCTTACTACTACACTTACCTAAGAGTTAAAATAAGTTGTTTTCCTTTTATAGACTAGGCAACTAAAGAGTTACAAAATCTGGGCTGTCTGTATTGCAGTTTATTTTCTCTGAATCTAAACACAAACTTTAATGCATGAAATAAATTACTAAAAACTGGATAAATATGGCTCAATTAAACTATGCTATCCATAAGATAGATAACCTAAAACGTCTGTATGTTCAATATTTAAACTGTTTCAGTGACAATGATAATTTATGAATTGTAATAAAAGTAAAAATCGGCTGCTTTATAAGAATGAGTCCTATTTTGTTAAAGATAGATATGCATGTTTATGTAGTAATAATGCTATTAATCCCTAAATATTACAGTTATAGGGTGATATAAAAATCGCTATGTAAATGTGATCAAATATAAGGAGAGCCCAGGAAATCTAAAATTTAGTTAGTCAGTTTTTCATTGTTTGGATATTACTTATAATAATCTTCTTCTGTAATCAGTCCTTAGTATTTAAACGTTTCATGTTGAGAAACTATTCAAGGCGGAAACAGCACTAATTAGGATTGATTGAAATCAATCAATTTTATTTACGTTTTTAACCATTGACAAAAACACTTTCCAACTATGAGCTGAAAATGCTGAACTGTCATTTTGAACCCAAGAGAAACGCTTTTCATCAAGGAATGTTAAAAATGATATAGTTGCTACTACAAAATGAAGTAGTGTAGTTACAGTAACAATAATTAATCTGCAAAATGTGTGCTTATCAGACTTCGTATTATATATTATAGCCTGTTGCACATAATTGTTTTGACATTTGTGTACTCATTTATTTGCTGTTGTCTAAATATAGATTGCGTGCAAAGTACTCACCTTGTACCAAATAAGGCCAGCCAATTAATGCTGGTATGCATCATTTTAAGCAGCAATGAATCATGATTATAATTACATCTTATTTATTTACGTTCGTACTGAACTGATGGATTTATACTGAAGTAAATTAATTTCATGTATTGATTGAAAAAATAACGAACGAAGCAAATAAACCATGACCTGAACAATATTGCAACAATTATGCGGTGTTGAATATGAATATGATGTTTCTAAAATTCTTGCATAATTTTATGTGCAAACAAAAATTTTTATTTCCCTGCCGATTCTGAATGCGTAATATGTATCTAACAGTTGCAAATGAGCACATCGATAGTTGTATTAGTACCTATTACTATTATTATGTTCGCTGTAATAACGAGGAAAGTTGGTAATCCTATAGTTTGCATTGAAAGGATGCAATTTCACTTTTACTGGTGAGTTATACGTAGTGCTAACTAATTTATGGTGAACGGACTCTTTAAACATCTATCAGCGGTTAATTGGATTCTAGGTCGTAAAAAATAAAGAATCTGGACAGCTAGGAATCAAAGAAATATCTGTTAAGAGACGGTAGTTATTCCAGTTGTGTTTGAGATTTCACTTTCTCACTTCATGAATGTACATATACGCATATAAATTACAGGAGATAGTGAAGCATTATACCTTTCACAGGACTAAAATATTATTATTAGAAAAATTTAAGCTAAACATGTGAAAGAATAGTGCGTTAAATTCTATTAGAGAAGTACTAATTAATAATGTTGTCGGACAGGATAAGAGATCAAAGAAACAAAACCATTACCTAATCAAATGGTCAGGTAAAGGTGATGATTATAATTGTATAAATGTAGTTTGGATTGGGTGAAAATTTGAAATTTGGTGCTTCATTAGCAAACGTCTGTTTCCTATATTTATAGTCGAGATGAAGGCCATAGTGAGAGAATTTTCAGAAGTATGTACTCGCCTTATGAACAGGTACTCAGCTGCTGTGAGTGTAAATTGAACATGATGTGTACTCAACAAATCATCGATACATACTTCACAGCCATCTTTCCAAACAGAGAGGAATGGAGATGCAACGGAAAAACACTGACACAGGCAGACACCTACTGGTTTACAAACGATTGGAAAACAGAGCTAGGTGTTGGCGCAGGAATATTCTGTCGTAATCCAACAGTCAGAAAATACTACAACCTTGGACAACACACGATTTCTCAGGCTGAAATCTATGCCATTGAGATGTGTGGTAGAGAGGATTGGGATAAAAACATCAGACACAAATTAATAATAAATTTTCGCAAAAATGCAACTCGAGGTTGATATGAAGCCGTAGAAACACTTCAAATATAGTGGGGACGGCTAATAATATCCCTAATCTGGGTATTAGGACACTCACTCGTTCATGGCAATGAGGAACCAGACACTGTTGCGAGAAATGGTACTGCCAAGCATTTCCAGGAACCAGAACCTGCCATTGACATAGCATCTACGGTAACTATAGTAAGCAGGAAACCAATATACGGGCAAATTAGAAAGTGTTCCAACATTGGACATTTGTTCTGGTTTGGTACATCCGAAAAAGTGCATTAGATCTAATCATGTCAAAAGCAAGAAACTACTAAAATTGGACCATAAAATTGTCAAAGTAATAGTTTGTCTTTACAGGTCACTGCATACCCAGAAAGCACCAACACAGAATCGGACTCTCTGATGAGACTGAATGTAGGCTGTGTTTGGAGATCGAAGAGACAATTGAGCACCTCTTTGGCAACTGCTCTGCCGCAACGATAATGAGATATGACATCTTTGGTAAGATTGACGTTTCCCCAGAAGATCTGCAAAAGACCTCATTCGAAATGATTCTGAGCTATCTCAAGGGCGTGAACTTGTTGGATGAACTTTAAAGATAACACCTACAAGAGGCCCTAGAGGCCGCGGAACTCTCTTTCTCTCAATTCAATAGAATAGAATATAATTTTCCTTAAAAAAAAAGAAACTGCGCGCTTATGGAACGTACCTAAATTGACGGATATTTTCTCAATCAAATATGATAATAGTTTGAAAGACTATCTTTTCTAGGTTAGCGCCTATTGCATTCAAGACTTCTCAAATATAATTACTTAACGCCTTTTTTTCTGAATATGTGTACTGTATTGATACTTGTGAAACTATCGCAGCTTGTATGCCACAAAATTTACTTTGCATACCGATGATGGCAATGTGTAATCGCTAATGAGAGGCTTGGAGTATATAAATTAATTTGAAAATGTTTTAATATCATATCTTCTGGAACTTAGTTCTTCCAGATTTTGTTACGCTAAAAAGGTGCAGTCATAACCCATTGCATTCATTAAATTTTTGGCATGGAGGTCCACTACAATTAACTATTGAAGGATTCAAAATAATAAATGAGGTGCTTCATCCCCTTTTGCAGTTGATTAAAAAGTTACGGTCAGTCAGGTTATTTCGGATAAAAATACTTTTTCATTATATCAAAATTTTCAGCTGATTTTGACACATAATACAGCTCCGAACATCTTTTGTATTTCCTATCGAATAAAAGAGTATAACGTACATCGCTTTTTCTATCGCACGCAACATTGTCATGTGTGAAGGACCATCATCAAAACAAACAATGCAACGGGAGCAATGAAACAATGTGCCGCTTACAGGAAACAGAGCCATCTGCTGGTCCTTCGTTTGTTTTTTCCTCCACAACCGCTTTTTTTTGCTCTGTGCCGCCGTTTGAGAACGTCGAAGACGTCATTAAATCAACCTCTCAATGGGAATTATTAATGTGTTCGCGTTTCATTCTCAAAATCGCGACTGAAGTCATTCGACTGCTACAACGCTACAGCGCATACTTATAGCGTTTTCAGCTTACTGCACTACACGCGTGGAGTATATCTAGCTCCCTTACTAATATTATGTATTAAAATAAGATGGATATACATTCAGTGCATAAAAGTGCAGTAAGCTGAAAACGCTATTAGATAAGCGCGCAGAGTCGCAGCGATGGTAGGGCGCGTTTGGCGGGATATAATAGCTGGAACGGGTTCAGAATGCGAAATTGCGGTGCGTGTCGCATAAGCGTAGTACGCGTAGATACCACTTTATTGCGAATGCGCGCGTATACGTTTGTTTACTAAGCGCATATGAGATATGCATTTTTAATTGCTTTTCGCGCCATAAAACAGCGCTATTATGGGGTCATTGCAGCGACGAATATGTGGGAAAATTAAACATAATGCATCGTAAAATTAAAAAAGTAAGCAATTCAAAGAATAAAAATGCATAATGAAATGAATGTGATAAAATGTTTGAGTTTGCATTCGTAATGGTTTCCGATGGAAATGTTTAGAAGATTTTCAATCAAACAAAAATTAAGAACAAATTATACAAAGTGAAATATACGATGTGTGCAGACGAGAGTAGAAACAGTAAAAACAGCATCATTCATTTTTAACTAGAACTTTGGTATCACTTCTTTTATTTTGAAGAACGGTTAGTGCTAGTAAATTTTATGCCTTGTAGCTACACAGAAAAAAAAATACGGAGAAAGTTTTACACGCAGCAAATTTTATATCACAAGGTACAAGATAAGTTACTAGGAGTGAGCTACCAATTATTGAAAAGTAAATTAAAAATAGCGTAAGTAAAAGTTGTTTGGAATATCACCGGAACTTCAGGTATGAAATGTTCGTACGTTGTTCTTCATCGCTGATTTTTTTTGCGTTATTGTTACATTTGATTTTAGTCTCCTTAGTAACGCCTTTAAGATAGGCAACCCATATCGCAAAGTTTGCTTATTTTTCGTATATTTGAATGAGTGGCCTGCACAATCACCTAATTTTACACCTTCTGACGCTTCTAAAATAGAGATTTTCGTCAGGCCTATACACAAACGTCGGAACATATTCGGTCTCAAGTTCAAGGTTTCGCTTTAAAATTAACGAAAAAAATTTCTTTTACTAAAAATATCCTAAAGTCGATATTTTTATCGGAACCGATCTTTTTAACGAATAGATTAACTAATGATAAATTAGAACATCAAATAACAGCTACATTCTTCAATTTCTTTTTCAAATTGATCTCACGAGCTCAAGGTCCTGATGCAACAAAACACAAATATTATACTGCATAAAATTTGAATCCAAATGTATATTGTCGACTTGGTGCATCAGAAATGTGTGTTTACGGCAAGTCAAAGCGTAATAAATTTGTATCAAAATTCTGCTTTATTAATTCAAAAAAAATATCCGCCACAAAATATATTTCTTTGACTGAAGATACCCTTTTTATGTTTGATCCTTTAAGATTTTTTTCGGCAACTGCAGCTACACACATATATCAGAAAATGTTAATTTTTATTTATGATCGAGATTTCACTTGCCTTATCTGCCTTCGTATACATACAGTGTGTTCCGCGTTTCACTTCGGAAGAGAGAACATTTGTTTTTTATTTTAAGACAAACAGTCATTCTTTATAAAAGCACCAGCTTGTGTACAAATCTCCCAACAGTATGCAATTGTTCAGGTTTGATATACTGGATATCTGAAAAAGTTTGCAACAAATGGGATTTTTCTTTATTATTAATTTTACAACAAAAATTATTCTTCATAAATCAATAATCAAGAATAAAATTTGTCAGATATTTGGTGGTACACGAGAAAAATAAAAACAATTGATTTATGCTGAAAAGTAAATTGCTTTTAAGTTTAAATATTGAACAAAATGTCATTTGGTATTAAAAGTTATGTCCAAGTCTTCTATTAACTTAATAACTCAGCATTTGATGGATTTTTATTGCATAAAACCCTGTCATAACTCCGGCTGTTATTAGAAATGTAACAAAAAAAAATTCTCAAAGAACAACTAGCTGCTTAGATAGGGACGGCGGATATGAAGAGGCACATGTGCAATCAGAAAAAAAAGTAAACCGTGTTTTTCTTTCTCATGTGGTATGTAATGTGTGATGTTGCATTTTGAAAATAAATGCTTCTAATCAGATATTTATTTTTGATAATTCTTGCAAAGTCGAGTAACAGCTTAGCAAATGTCCCATGAGAAGATGAGTGATGTAAATAATCAGAAGTGCATTTATTTTTAATTTAATTTGTGATTTATCTTAAGCAATAAATAATCCAACACATGCTAACTTATTTAGTAACTTTAAATTTATTAATTAGTTATTAGAAGGCTAACCTTGGACATAACTTTTAATTCCTAACAATATTTTCAAATGACCCCTTGTTCAATATTTAAAATTAAAAGCAATTTACTCATCAGCATAAATCAATATTTTTTATTTTCCACGTATCCACCAAATATTTTACAAATCTAATTCTTTATAATTGATATATATATATATATATATATATAAGTAAAGCACAACTAATAACTAATAACAGTAATAAAGAAAAATTCCCATTTGTTGCCAACTTTTTCAGACATACTGTATATCAAACCTGAACAATTGCGTACTTTTTGTAGATTTTACCATAAGCAGGTGTTGTTATAAAGAATGATTTTTTGTCTTAAAATCAAAAAAAAAAGATTTTCCTATTCCGAAGTGAAACGCGGGACACTCTGTATGTATCTTACCTATCAACTGGTACATTTCGTCAACTAAACGATTACCGCACTTTCTACATGCATGCCTATATCTTAAACATTTTAAACCTTACAGTGTACTTAAAAAAGGAAACGTTTTGCGTTAAAATTTACTACTACTTCTACTTTAACTTGGAGAACTTTCACAAGAGTCAATTTTTATCCTGGAAAATGAAACAAGATTAATTACGCAAGTCAATGAACTTTTTATGTGTACATATAAGAACTACAAATTACAGAAAATAAACTGTAAACTTATATAATTATTTTACACATCTGTGTTATATAGGCCTGATACTTAAAATTTCAATATGAAAAGCGATTTAATAATGATTGTTTATATAAGCAGATCAATTCAGAAGGTAATTTGCAAAATACAGATCACAAAAATAATATTCTTAAGAGAAAATACCTGGATTGAATAGACTGTTACAATTTTAGATTTAAAACTCGAAACATTATGAAAATATTAGCAAAATAAGCAGAAATTGTAAAATAATAATAGTTATGCAACAATACAGAATGTAAATTGCCAAGATAATTGCATACGTAAATGAGATCTTTGCCTTATAAAAAAAAAAATTAATAATGTAATTTTAATGTATTTTTTTACAGCAAAATAAATTTACATACTTATGTAAAATGTTGACTTGTTTTATTATCACCTTCTTTCAGTATACATCATGGGAGTAAGTAAGGGGACTTCAAATATTTCAAATACTTAAGAATGATGTAACAGGTACACTTGCGACAATAGCTGAGGTATCTTGAGTCATCGATGGAGTGATGATGTTATACAATGAGAAAACGTAGTTTCTTTTATGCGGTCACGTTATTCAGAACGGATAACATCCACTGGTAAGTTACACATAGCACGTACAACTTGTTTACTCAAGTTATTCTATCTTTCCAAATATTTTTTTATTATTAATTTGATCTATTGGGAAATAAGATAAAAACGTAATTTATTGATCAGGTGGCAAAATTTAATGAAAAGAAAATTTATCCATTTAGGCAGAACTTCAACATTTAGAATTGCGTTTGTGAACCACAAATCAAACAGGTCGGTATTTTTATGTAATATTTTTCACACAATTTCTTCATAGAAAATAGTTAAACTAATTTTGTATCGTTTTAATATAATTTTACGTATTCCAGAGTTTGTTTTGGAAGTGTGTATAATTAGATTACATTTATGTTAATTTAGCTAATTTTGTTAATAGCTATTGATGGTGATGCCAAATTGAAAACAAATATTTAAAGGTACAGTCCCTGGCCATAATATTAGGGCCACCTTGAAAATTTTGATAGTTTATATCATGAACTTGCATCAACAGTATGCCGCAAAGGATTAAAGATATGATCAAGGCAAAGGGTGGAATAACAAAATATTAATATATTGCGTGTACATACCATTTTCTTATACTTTGCAATAAATTTATGTGTTTAAATTATTAATTCGTTTCAATATCTCTATAAAATCGTTGTATTAGTAAGTGGTCCTAATAGTGTGCCCAGGGACTGTATGTAGCCAATATGGGTTAATTTAAAGCGAGCTGCATATTCCCCCAAAAGAAAGAAATTAAATGAACCCTTAAAGAGTCATAGAAATGCAACATTTTAACATTTGTCGACTGCTTATTTATGTGTTAAGATTTACTTGATCTGACTTCCATATACTTAAAAATACACAGATATTACTTGCGTTTATAGCAGTTCAGCAAAGTAAAAACATATTTGGAAGCCAGAAGTAAGAATACAAATTAATTTTAATACCAAACATTCAGCGACGTTCCAAATATAGGTATTTAAAATAGTAAATTTCCAGAGTGCCTTATCATACACCGCAGAAAAAGCTCTATTAACTAATTCGTCTCTATCATAAAATTTAATACCAGTTTCGTTTTTGTGGATTCGAACTCACAATTTAAATTTTCTTTTCGCATTTAAAGCTACATTTTCTGAGATATTCATCAAACAAACTAAGCTCTAATAAAGTTCATCTATTGCATAAAAAGTTATTAGCTTAGAAGCATCGCTTGAAAACTTTGGAAAACTAATTTCAAATACTTCATTAGTGGTTTAAGTCAACACTTTTCTGAAAAGTTAAATTTATTTTACTGGACCGCGTATTTAAGGCAACAATTTTATTGTGCAGATGAACAGATAATATGGATTAGCTTTAAATAGCGTAGTTTGTATTATTTCAATCACAAGTGGCTAGTACTAAATAAGTGATTGTTATAATTACAAGTAACGTGGCCATACACTTAGCAATACTAAAATTAAATCAATGATTGTATATCATTTTTCTTAATGTTCTAATTAATTTTAGCTATTTCTATACCTCTGTTTAAAATTTATAATCAGATATCGTCAACAGTTGTATAAGTAATTTCACTATATGTAAAGTATGGATAGACAATATTTATTATTTTATAACCACAAAGTATGTAATTTATGCAAAAAAAAAATATCTGTAGAAGCAGTAGAGAAACCTCTAAAATTTGGTTAACTATTTCATAATACATAAATAATTATTATTATATATATTATATATATTATTATTATTATTTTCATTGTATCTATTAATTGAGCTTTAGATAGGTAACTAACAAAAACTGACGAAACAAACATTTTCGTATGCTAGATACTATACTTCAACATGTTTCAAAAAACATTTAAAAATATTTAATCAAGTGAAGTATAATTGATTTATTGTTAACCATTTAGAATTGATTTGATACTAACAAAAATGTTATAAAACTAATTTTAATGTTAATCCATTTAATGTAATATATCACTTCCAACAATCGGTTGGTTCAATTCACTCAAACATTAAACTGTAAAATCCACATTCTGTAAATTTATTGAATTAAGATACTTCAAATAACTTGCTTACTTGTTTTCTGACAACGCTTCTAATATATTAGTTTAATCATGATTAAAGTTTGTTTGTTTGTTTGCTGATGCTCGAAACTTCGTGCTGTAAAATACACCATGACAATATTAGATAGTACCATGTAGTTACATATAGACGCATTGGATATTTTAGGTGTCAAACCTCGGATTGACCCCATTTGGCTTCACTTCTGATTCTTATCCACAATTAAAAACCACATCGTTTGGGCTTAGGATTAATCCAGTGCCTATGGGGTGAAAGGCAAACATGCAAATCGTTAAACTAAGCTAAGTTGAAAGTTAAACTAATCAGAACAGAAAAAAAAAGAAAACTTAAATCATTTCTAAACAGTAAAGTATCAAATGGGACCCTTTATTCCATTACAGATGGCGTTCTTAAATTACTCCTGTCATCTTTGTTACTTATGACAATATCTACAACAATTTATTACCTCAATACCTATATTCGAAACTTTGGATGTAATTCATTTATATATGAACCTTCACTTGGAATTCCCAAACATATCTTTGCATTACAATGCTATACAGATGGGTAACTAATACCTAACCCTTTAAGTTTAAGTTTTATACCTGCTAGGGATATATATCGTCAAATTCCTGCTAAATGTCATCAAGCAACGTTTTGGGAAAATCTGAAATAATCACGGCTAGTGATAATTGAATTAGGATATAGTTCTAAAGTAAAATCTATGAACTTAAGGTATAGGATAATTCAATAACAAGATATAAATCAAAGTGTAGTACAAGAAATAAGAACAAAGTAAATATAGTGAATGCATTTGTGATTCTTACACGATTGTGCAATAAATTGTTACAGATTGTAAGACATGAAACCAATAAAATTAAATGCTTCCTCCAAACAAAAAAAATCATTCAGTGTGTAGAAGATGTTATCCCCCAGAAGTTTAATAAAGCAGTTTTAAATAGCTTAATACTACGTATATCAGTTAAAGAAGGCTATTGAGTATTTTAATACCCATAAATCAGGCGAACGCTCGTAGGTAGTCAAGCTATGCGAAGGCATGCAGAGGGTTCTTTTTTGTTCCGGGTATTATAATCATGTAAATCACTGTCCGTTACAAATGGACTTAAGTTTTTCATAATATAAAAGCTAATTTCGAGAATATATAAATTAGCCAAGATGAGTACCTTCAATGACTTGAAGTACGAACGATAAGGTTTGAAAATTTAACCATATTTCTGATGGCCAGCTTCTACGAAAAAACTGTCCACAATCTCACCTAGACTAAACAAAGCATAACATAGAGGTGAAAGCTGTTTGCATAAACCTATAATACGTCCTTCCCGATTTAGACTGTTTTCCATGTGCAGGCCTAAAAATTTTTAGTACGGGTCGATTGTTCCTGAATCAGTTCGAGGTCACATTCATTTATTTTATTCACGCCGGGACAAACATAAATAAAAACAGTTTTATGATAATTTGCATGTAATTTAGTCAACAATGATGCGCCTTATCAACTACGTCGAGTCTACAGAACCCCATTGCAATGAAACTAGTGTCATCAGTATACATTACTGCATTATCATTATTAGGTGGAAGGAGAAGGTCATTCAGGAAAATAATAAGTAAGAATGGGCCAAGTACCGATCCTAGAAGAACGTCACTGCAACAAGTCATCGGTTCAGATATTTGCCTGTTAATTTCAGCCACCTGTAATCTATTTTTTTTATTTGTTAAATAAGACATGAGCCATCCAAACGTTTTGCTTCGTACCCCAGAAATGTATAGCTCGTCAAGCAATATCTTATGATCCACCAAGTCAAATGCTCTACTGCAATCCATAAAGACACTAATACATTAGAAAAATACTTAAAGATGAAATCTTCGAAAGATTAACACATCAGTTCGTTATTTGTTGCACGAACTTAACGGCAACACAGACTCGAAGGAGAAAATTTCATTGCAACATATCATAATACTTGAATTAATAATATCAAGTCAAGGAATTGTGTGTTTTAAGTTACAACAACAACAACAATTAATTAAAATATTTTGCCGTCTATACTACTAAATTGTGCAATATTTTTGATATTTAGACGGTATATTTGATGTGGTAGCAATTTTTGTTTGCGGGTCACACTTTACTTGTATATAACACAGATACAGAGTTGCCAATTCATATACATAGCTTCTTCGATATGCATTAGATTTTCGCAACACCTAAACGAAAATTTAACACTATTGTATCCAATAATTTCTTTCCAAATTTATTTCTGCTTTGAAAGATTTTACAACTTGAAATGTATTAAAAACTATAATGCCGTAAGAGTCGAACAGATTCGTAATTATTTATTTTAAAATAGATATATAGTCAATTAACCTAACTTTATTAAGATAGAAATATATAACTACCAACGCCAAGACACATAAATAAGTTACTACCATTATATTTGTAGTCCATTCATAATATTTGCAAAAGATTGTCATCTTATAAATATCTACAAGCGCCAAATTAGGAAAGGTTGCAGATGATTTCTCTTCAGTTTACACACGTATTCATTTCCCTGTATAACCTATACAATATGCACCAATTATCCAGTAGATTCTATAAATCATTAAATAGTTATTAACTTGACAATATACTTTCTAACCACAGAAAATGGTATGCTAATATTTGAACGCTTGTTGTACTAATAGTAATATATTTAAATGGTAATTTGAATATATGCCCAACACTAAGTGATCTTAACAAAAGCTAATAATAAGCCGAAAATTATATGTAAGTGCTTTTAAAACACACTGAACTACGTGTGTGTGTAAATGGGGTTACAAAATATTGTCGCCATACTTTCATACAATTTCAAGGGTGTTACGTATGTTTTAATGTTGTTATAACTGAATAAATTTTGATATCTATTTACCTATATTACTGATATTACATAAGTACAAGCATAATCCTAAATTGACTTTCCTCACAGATAAATCTTAATAACTCCATGTAATAAAACGATACAAAACACACAAATGTTTAATTTTTGATAAGAAATGTGTTTTTATCAAAGAAAAGTAGGTATATACATGGGTAATCGGGAACATATTTGTTCGAGGAGAGGTTTGTGGTTTTGTACTAACTACAGTGATAAGTAAGGTGTGAGATTATTTTGAATGAAGAATGTGGTGTTTTATAATTTTTAATGATAGAGTGCAGAAATTATAGTTTTCATAGATCAACCAAAAACCAATTTAACCCAGATAAAAAAATACTTACGAAACAGTGACAAAATCAAATATATAGTACACACAGAAGTAAATATCCGATATCACAGAACACAAAATTCCTTGTAACTGTTGGCTGAAAGTTTATTTTTCTCTACGTTATTATAGCGACCGCGTTCCAGCTACTGTTTTACCTTCGGTTTACATCGGCGCTAATACTGTTGCACGCCAAAGGATTGCACAATTTAACGCATCGAACCCGCTGAAAGTAGCAGACTGCGAGTCCTACTCACTGACTGTCTGGAGTAAAGCGGCCACTTGAGGCTTGGTGGGAAATTCTTTAACCCACTCCGTTTGTGTTGATATTATATGTACCGGATTTTAAAAGGCTCGCAATTTGCTTTAGGAATTACGCATTTAGAAGGAAATCATGGAAATGTAATTCAATATAGCTTCCGCGGTGTTCGTACTTTTTGAAAATACCAAATCTAAGATTATTCTCATTAGAAAAGAATTCCAAAACAAGTTTATTAATTAAACGAGTAAATAAAAATTAATGTAGCGTGATTAACATTTTGCTATACTTAAAGTACAAAATTGAGTAAAATATTAAAAAAAAAAATATGAAATGAAAAGTAGGTGTTATTCTGTTCAAACTGTATTTAAAGATTTGTGAGCTACATGTTGCGGCCTCTTAGAGACATGTTGCTCACACATATTTAAATATAGTTTGGACAGAATAACACTTATTTTCCATTTCATTCAAGTAGAAAATATGAAATAAAAAAAAATAAGTTACATTGGTAGATATACAAAGTAAGAAAACTTTAATCAATCTATACATTCAGAATCTAGAAAAAATATCGCAATTAAACTCTTAGAAACAAGTTTAAATGAAATCGTAGCAGTGTCATGGCGCAAGAGCCCAAGAAATCGTTATTTATATGTCAAAACATATTCAAAATATGATATATATATCTATATATATTTCTTAAGATTACTTACTTAAAAATTAATTAAGAGTTAGTTAAAAGATGTTATGAAAATTTATAAAAACGAGCACATTTTAATGAATTCAGATGTAGGATCTTTAAATTCCTGTCTTTATAGTTTATTAACTCAAAAGTGAAGATGTACGGAAGGTATTCGGATTAGTGATTGGTTAAGCATGATGTCTGTCAACCAGGACTGTGATCAGTATATCATAGCTTTTTTTGGCGTACGTCCAACCATAGACGTACCAACCAGTGAATGTTCAGAAAACATAACACGCCAGAGCCACAGCAAGATTTACATCCATTTAAAGGATCGCAGGTATAGCAATCACGGGAACCTCCCCACCGCCATTGGCATTAGACGCTCTTCTGCAATGGTCGTAGGTATCTGCACATTATTGTGAAAAAGAAACTCAGTTTAACTACGTGCCGCCTTTGATACTTAGCAAATAAACCCATCCCTAACCTTTTTTTTAAGTATATACTTGAGATACTGGAGAAAAAACCAATTACTTAGGTTTTCTCTATTAGGAACAACAAGGCTATATTTGTGACCAATACCGATACACCTAATCGTATAACTTTTTTCTTTGCTTTAATGGTACAAATCTATTTATAATTGAATCTTCAGAAATGTGAAGTGACAACAAGTGAGCTAGCGCTCAATAGCACCAGCTCACTTGTCTTCTCATCTGAATGTTTGTTTCAGAGATAATTTTTAATCCTTCTTAATGTGGGATAGCCTTTCTTCATAGATGTTGGTCGATGGAAGGCAGACATAAATTCTAAAGTTCCTGCGAATTTAAATACCCTTATTCAGACGTGGCTAATGATAGTAATATCGAAACAAAAAATATTTATACTGAACACATTTCTGGGGAAAATAATCGTCCAGATCGTTTTTATTAATGTGCTACGCTTTTATTCTTCAGATGATCCATTTTTTTTTCAAAAAACTCAAACAGGTCCAAAATGTTATCATATGCTATTTTTCTTTTCCTTAGCTCTGTAACAAGTGTGTCTAAAATTATAATGAAAACATTTATTCGCATAATCTCCCTTCCATCAAATTTTGTCTCATTTACTCTAGTGTCGCCGTTTTGTTTCTTTCTCTTCTTGGCCCATTTCTTATAGATTTGATAATCCTAACATCCTGTAATTTTTTTCCCCAGATTTTCAAAATTATTTAATTTATTTCTCAGATTTTTTTGTAAATCTTAGTGATGACTAGTACAATTTCACAACCAAAAGTACGTCGTTGTTTATATTTTGTAGCGCTTTACTTATTAAAATGTATGAGAATGTAGCACCAAAAAGCTAATAGAATTGCAGTTCCTAAGGTTTTCAAGGTTTTTATCATGCCGCGTGCTTAAATTTTAGGTGGCTGTGAGGATTCATTATTACACTTCCCCAAAACAGATTTGAAAGCCTTCAAATATTGCCCTTACTGCATCCGCTTTTGCTAAGCAGTATTTGAATATGCATCTCTCAACATTTCCGAAACATTATGCTTGTAGTCCTGCGTATTAACCAGATTGCTTACGTTATCATAAGCTTGACTAAGCTCTGCTAAGGTTTATATCTAGATCTAGTTCTCCTAAAATGTTAGAGAGGATATGTTCCTCCATGCCGGAAGCTGTGTGCCCCGGCCGTGCCCCTATTGACTTTTCCCCACTCGAGATTGCCGAATTGTGCTTTTATACTTAATCCGCCACTGGTCTGCGTGACGAAGAAGCTGCTGGAAAAGATCTTTCCATTGAAACAATTGCTCTGTTTAGATGTATGCGAAAGAATTCATTCCACTAAATCATATCAGAACTAAGGAGCTTGGTCGTAAAAGTGTTTAATTAATGTTTCTACTTTTACATGTCACTGTACATAAAGAAAGAATCTATGCAAAATCGGATTCTCTGATGATATTTAAATCCGGCTTTTTTTGAGAACAAGGCGACAGTTGAGTGTATTTTCTGTTACTGCCCTGCTCCCTCGATACTCAGGCATCTATGTAATCTTTGGGAAAGTTGACTTTTTTTTGGAAAACCTAAAAGAGATCTTACTGAACAAGATTTTGAGCTACCTTAAGAATCTGAACTTGTTGAATTAACTTTAGGATAACATCTGCTATAGAATAGTGGCCACAGTGGACAGGACGATTAATCATCCGTAAATTTCTTAATAATACTAAAACTAAAATGTACGGAACATTGAAGAAATAGATTATTTCCGGTTTATATGTATGGACTACTTATTTGAAAATATCTCACATAACCTAAAATCTTACTTTCTTTCGTTAATTGCAAATATTTCAGGTGAAATAATTGTAATTTAACCACAGTTAACACAGATTCACCGATACTATATCATATACTAATTTTTTAATTTTTATTTTTAGCAAATAAAGAAATTTACCAGAGTGGTACTGGACTTCCGTTAACGTACAATTTGAACGTTGTACATAAGTCCTTATACACTTCACGTAATAACTGTACGTATTCCGTTTAGGCTGCACATAACGAAAATAGGGGCATGTGCAATATATGTATGTATGTAGCGTATGTTAATGTTTTGATTTGTTGATGTATAAGTATATATGTTCGTTTTTCCGTAATATAACGTAGATTGCATGGTTATAAATTAATATCCTTAATGTCTTGTTTATGAAAGCAAGCATATATGCAGTCTACTGTGAAGAATGTCGTTTGTTGCTTAAAAACTGTCCAGTAGTTTACGACTAGGTACATATTTAGAAGGTAACTGTGTATTTCCACGTATGTAGGTATTCGTTGTCAATATTCACTATGCAATTTCGGTGAGAATATACATTAAAGAAAGTGGTAATATAACATGTATAAATATCGATGTGAATGTGGAATATTGTAGCAAATAATGCTAGTTTATAGTGTGGCGTATTTTGACTAGCTATAATGTAACTTTCGTTTTGTTTCCTATTTTCTTTCCCAACGTAAAATTTATAATAATGTAGTATCATTACATGTAGGTATAAGGATATGTGTATATTTATATATTTGAAAAATAGATATACCACCATAAGCTTTTGGTCAAATATAATAAATCTGGCGTGCATCAGTTGTTTACTTACAATTAGCATTTAGTTTTTCTTTACAAACTGTCCCTAACAATATTTTCAAACTGAATTACAAAAAATATCAGAATTGTAGCCTTCCATGGATATTCAGGAGATACCACAGACAGAAGACAACACACAGAGAAAAATCTATATATAAAATTTACACCTCCCTGTTTGACGGGAATTGTATAGTAACAATTTCTAGTATTGTACGAAATTTTACAATAATTCACTACAATTTCTTATACCACAGTTATAAAAAGAGCAATAAAATTATTAGAATGAATTGTAAGACAATCTTCTACAAAATATGGTAAAATGCTTTACAATATTTTACAATGAGTGAATATGTATAATAAATTGCGCATGATAAAGTGGAAATCCTGCGAAAGATTTTTTGACGATTATTTGCAATTATTACCACTATAATAAGAAACCCGTCTAATAGCTAAAAAGAAAAATAATTCTACATATGAATGCAGTTAATTATTTCTATAATACAAATGTATAATGATCGGTTTAATATCTGCAATTAAAAATGTTGTTGATTATCTGTATTATAGCAAAATTATATACCTATATAGTACTTATCATACTTATATCACAGAAATTATCGTAAAGATGGCACAACGATTGTTTCATAACCTTTGGAATTCTTACTCAATGTAAATTGTGTCCGGGAAATCCGGTTATGTAATATTTAATTAATGTATTCACATGGTAAATAATGTAAATATCGTATAAAGGTACCGCAATTGACAATCGTTCACTGTACGAGTACGATATGCTTCCACATCGCATTCATAGCCAATGCGACGGCAATTCGCGTACAATCACGGGCTAGTAAAATTATACGTAATCATATTAATTATTGCCATAGCATAGTTGATTTGTATGCAAAATCTTGTTGACAAACTTTATTACAGGAGTTTATAATATTTTAGTAGATTGGTTGCATTTTTACCACTGAGGTAAACGTACTATTTGCAACAAGTGACCCGCATGTTATGCTACTTATTTAATGTATAAGTTATGTAAATAGAAATTGCAGAACAAAATGACGCATCTTGTTGCAATAATTTTCGTCAACAATTTTGTAGGAAATCAGAAGTTAAACTAAGTTACTAACTAAACTTTACAATTGTAAAAAATTTCAACATTTTTGTTTTCTGTGCAGGATGTTAATATGTGAAATTACCATTTTATCCTAATTACACAAAAGGCATTAAAAAAATTGTCTAAAATTTGGTTTAGAAATTGTTTTCACATCAAGTAATAACTTTAAAAGTAGTTAAGGAAATGCTGAAGATTTTGAAGATAACTTGGAAAAATCAGAAATTTGTAAAATATTACATAAAAATTGTAATCAAGTACTTATAGCAAACTAAATGATAAATCTAAACACGGTACAAAAAACATTTGCCTCAGTAGACACCGTAAAATTAGTTAAGGTGATGACAAGGTGTGATGACACAACCTATAATGGATTTATATTTAGGACCGTTAGATCCTAGTCTTTACTGCTTGTTAAGTCCACCAGGAATAGGAAAAAGCAGAAGTTTGTCTAGAGCTGCTGTGTAATGGTTAGTTAAGCATGTGAGTGGTCAATCCTGCCCGTGATTACTGTACCATTTATTTGCGTATAAATTAGGCTTAATATAAGTTATTCGGCTTAGTTTTACTACATACAGAAAAATGCATTCTGAGTTCAAAACAAAGTATTGTTTTAACACAATTTTCTTATGGAGAAAATGAAATAACGGTTAGAGTGCCGCAGTAAAACGCTGTATTAGCGTTGTCGGTTATTTGTGTGATCGTTTTATACCTTACAGAGTAGTTCGTTGTGTGAATTTCATTTAGGTAAGTTGTTTAATGGAATCTTATTAGTTCTACATGTATCAACGTACTTATGTCGAATTACATGACAAAAAGCTTGGTAAACATATGTAGCGATAAATCTATCTAATAATATTAACGATGAAGGAGGTAAGTAAGCTGCTGCTCAAATTGGATTTGTTGGAGGATCTCAGAAAGATATTTTAACGCAAGTGTATTTTTTATTATTATTAAATTACAGTATTATCGGTATGCTGGTATGCATAAGTATAATTGTATAATTACAGAACCGAAAAGATATTCAGGTAGCACAACCTCTAATGGCGTGTATTTTCCATCGCATTCAACCTATGTTTTATTAATTCAAGGTATTAATAATAAAAAAATACTTTCTTTTACGGTAATCTGCATGATGAAACCAAGTTCATAAGCTTGGACGAAAATGATATAAAGGAATTAATTCCTATCTATGGGATAATAAAAACATTTCTTAGCAAGTATAATATTTACATGCAATTATGCAAGGTAAGTTAGAACATACCAATAAGGCAAACTGATTGATCATATTGCTCATGTGCATATTTTAGTGATCTGGCAGGGACATACGTACACCTCTCAAGAAAAGATTCGAGGCACCAGCATTAAAACCAACCCAGCGTTTTACTTCAAATGTAAGATTAGAAGACTTTGTAATCAGGGATATCTAAGCAGTCATTCATTTAACGCATTGTTGACTAATTAGTTACGTTGAAAAGATTCCTGAATTTAGATCGATTGCAAGTATTTTGGTAGTTGTGATCTTTAAAGAAACTCTATTCTAAATAATTCATATTGTAATGGAGACTCTTACATTGCTGTGCAATAAACTATGTTGGTTCTTTTACTGAGACCCTTTCATTTTCATAAACATAGTGAAAAGGTAACGAAAAAAATTGTTAGACCTGGAATTCGATAATTTGTACATGCACAAGGGAGTAAGCCTTACATGTGCATCTAGTACTACTTTTATGCAGCTGAACAATAAAGGTGTGTTTGTAAGGTTGATTTCAATGTTTAGAAGAATAAAGCTTTTTCAAACCAAGCATTTATTTCAGATAAATAATAGGTACTTTTTATTTGATAGAAATAAATATTTATCCTTGTATAAAGCGTTATGATTTTAAGGTAAGTATTACTATTCTTAAAAAGATATGAAAAGTGATTTAATTCAAGAATTCTAACATTTTGCTTCAAGACTACTGCTTCTAATGCAAGTAAACGATATGCTTAAGGGGAGACTAAAAGTAGTTTCATCCAAGACTGTTAACCTCTTAAGTCAAGATTATGCTGTTAATACAATTTTTTCTTTCCTTACGAAGTTTTTGTCTTGCGGATATTCAAAACGTAGATTTATTTGGTGCAAGACAAATTTATTTAGGTTAAGCATGCATTTCTCTGTATGTACTGAAGATGATAACTGGTATAGTGTTGCAGTGAAGTATTCTGAAGTACATTGGTAATTTGTAGTTTTTAAAACAATAACGTTAAATTAACGGTTCTATCTTAAAGATTTCTACTAGGGTATCTTTAATTGCAGTTATTTGAGCAATATTTCTTTATTCTAATAGATGAATGAATCCCAAGACAAAGAATCCATATCCATGTTTCAAAGCGCATATGATCTTCAAGCGGATATAAATGCTCTTCTTGCAGTGTAGTTGCACTGATATAATAAAGAAGAAATATCTTCGGGAAACCTACAATTTTATTTTGGGATGACTATTTTTTCAAATGTGCTGGCAATGTCTTAGATTCTAAATTTACTATTTTACATGTTGAGTGTAAAAGATGAAACACTCAAATCAATACCCAATTTTAATTTGTTTAACTAAAATGTCTTATTAGTCCATTGTTTGACAATCATATTGTTGAACTAGCGAAGTGGGTAATGTCAATATTTATTTTTATTCTACATACGTTTTACTCATTATTTTAGCAAACACATTTTCTCTGGGTAATATATATAATATATAATAAAAATTCTTTGTTTTAATGGATCTCATAATAGCTTTATCGGAAATACAGATACCATCTTATAAGTTTCTAATTTCACCGTGTTTCGATTGTGTGAGTGGTACCTAAATAATAAGTTGAAGATAATATCGAATAATACCAAAATCCCCTTAACTATAAAAGGATACTGCTGCGATTCTATCTCTATGTTTATGTGGGGGCATTACTAGATCTTTTGTTAAGCAGCAGATATCTGGCCGTTTTTACGCCCCGTTACGGGCACTACTAGAAATGCTTCTGTCGAGAAGGATTCAACGAACAAGGGATTGATTAAGATTAATGTTCGAATGACACAAATGTGTGAAGATACCATCTATCAAAGAATCGAGAAAAAATACCTAATCCCTTTCACAATTTATACCTGTACAAGTGAATATTTATATTATAAATTGTTTATGTCAGAGATTACACTAACGGAATTGAAAGAAAAAAAAAACTAAGAAATACACTAAATTACATTGTGAGTTATATGATAGGTTATATATATCAAATAATGTTGATTTTCCATTACGTAATAATATTAGAAATTGTACGCAATTTATTTTGTTGCGCTAAGTATGAAGTAGATCGTATTAAAATCTTCTCGACTTAAATATTTAAAAAATTTATCTGTAACATCAGCAAATATATTGATAAGATCACTTGCGCATATTAGATATATATATTTACGCTATAGCGTAAATTAAATCTTGATGTTAGGTTAGGATAGAGGTTACTGCGAATTTTTTTTCTTGAGCATATATTTGAGAAGAGCTTTTATTATCAAATAAATTAATTGATTTAGCTTTTTATTCGGTAACACACTTTAGTAGACGTAATAACGGCTTTACGTTTTAAGTTTACGATTTGTGAAGATTAATGATAAAGTATAAAAGAAAAAAGTATGTGTATTGATTTTACTTAGGTATATTATCATTTATAAGATAAATTTAAAAGTGTTTGAAAGGCAAAATAGTAAAAGATTTTCAACCAAAATAAAATTACCTGTGTATGTAAATTCATATCTTATTCAAGTTTTTAATTAATAGGAAAATAAATAATCAATACATACGTAAGTCACCAATAAGAAAAATATGATCAAGTCGGCATTTAAGTGCCTACCCTTAAAACGCTTTCAAAAGTATTATTTTGTTAATATCCATTACTTTAACGTGGCACATTTATTGTAGAATCCCATATACAAAGTCGTAATTTAAGATGGCAGTTCTGGTTTAAAAGAAAAGTCAAGTACAAGAATATCAATCAATAAAGAAAGCTCTTAATACTAACTTTAATAGCTACCGTACCCCAAAAGCCACACACTCACAAAGATAAGTAACCCAGACAAAACTAGTTGATTGCTCTAGATTGAACTGTAAAAATTCTATTCTATACAAATCTATATTTTAACATGTCCGGCCAAATGATGGATTTTTTAGTTAACTTCTGGCTTTATTATTCCAATTAGATTTATTTAATTTATAATATCTTAAGATATACCTATAACCTATTCGCTTGGCGAAGGACCTGTACAAATAAATAGAGAAGACCACTATTTTGAAGTGGGTTGCATGACTACGGAAATAGCACAATAAGCCTATAAGCTGTAGTGCTTTTCGGGGACCATGAGTCGGACGAATTCGGGTTAAAAGAAAAAAGAACATGGCCACCTCGAGTCTGTCTGCAAATGGTCATTC
Organism: Cetonia aurata; assembly: GCA_949128085.1. NCBI lineage: Eukaryota > Metazoa > Arthropoda > Insecta > Coleoptera > Scarabaeidae > Cetonia > Cetonia aurata. The sequence goes on from OX421887.1 coordinate 10,195,160, forward strand.
TTTTGAGGAAGTTTTGCATAACATCTTCGTTCAATGGCGAGTCTATTTGGCGAGTAACCGTTCGAATATTGGCTTGAAGCACTGGAACTGTTTGCGAGACATTAGCGTAGACTCTTTCGTTTTACGTAGCCCTAAAGAAAAAAGTCTAGCGGAGTTAAATTGCACGATCAACGCGTCCAGGAATTTTCTCGCCTAGTAGTGCAAAGTAGTTTAAATATGTCTATGTCCGTACTGTCCAATATAAGCCCAAATAAAGTCAGTTAGCATTCTACGGTAGCGATCAGCATTGACTGTAATAGCAGCACTACCATCATTTTCAAAGAAGCGCGTGATATCTCCACCAATCCAAAAAACGACATCAAACAATAACTCGTTGGGAGGTTTTTCGACTATTGTTCTTGGGTTTCCGAAACTCGAAATGCGGTAGCTCTGTCTATTGATAAACTCACGGAGATGAAAGTGAGCTCATTGCTAAAACTGATTTTTCTAAAAAGTCAGGATTATCTGCCTGGACTTCCAGTCCCCAATAAACAAAGTTCGACGCTATTCACGATCAGCCGGCGTCAATTCCTTAATTGTTGTGAGACAAGGGCTTTTTGCGACACTTTCGACGACAGCGAGAATGTTTTGAGTTGATTTGACGGTACTAGTTCAAACATGGCCTCTTTGCTCAAATTTTGCGATTAGCTTTAAAATGGCTTTGCGAGAAGGTGATTCATAAAAACCAAAAACACCACAGACTCTGTGAACTGTCTTGGCGAAATTCTCACTATTTCTATACGTTTCTGGAGTGTGTATCGTACCATTTTCTTAAATTGTATACTTTTTACTAGCGAATGTCTGAGATTCAAGACTTGCTATTCAACTGATCAAAAATGCTGCAAAATTTAAAACAGAACTTTTTAATGAAAAACTTAGATTTAAAAAAATATCTTGAAATCATCTGCGTAAGCAAGAATAGTACGTTTAAGAGGTTATCCAAGAAGAACAAAAAAGTAGGTGTGTATATTAGAGCACTATAGTAACCCAGATGTAACAAGAAACAAATGTAGCATATTCTATTCAAAATACCTCGGCCTATATATAATAAGATGCTATGGTCAATCTATCAAATATTCTTGATACAGAAATTTTGCTTTTAATGCATACATTACAGTTTTTATATAGCACAAGATTAAATTTTATGAAACTTGGTTCCAAATTGCCCCAACTTACCTTAATCAGAAGTAAAGCATGTCCATGGTGTTTTATTTATGTATCCACCCAGCCAGTCTCAAATACACTACAAACTAAACAGGATTTTAATTCGATTTTCAAAGAAAAAGGAGGATCTTATTTCGTGTAAATTCGATTTGTCACGATTCCGTATAATCACATCAAACCGCATCTTCTGTCCCACCATCGCGTGTTTTCTTAATGAAAAATTTCCTCGAAGAACAGGATTGTCCCATCCTGTTTTTAGATGCGGGCGCGGAATGCGTCGAGGATATTCCAAAAGATGCAAGACATGAATGCCAACGGCCTCGCGCTCAAAGCATTAAAATTCGGATACTGGCGATACCGCCAGGTGGACAGGCACGCGGTCTTTGTACGGGTCACGCTTGTTTTTCTGCTGTTCGAATGAACTCGAACTCTGGATGGAGCTGCAAGTATGTCCGACTGCTGGTTTGGTAGTCATAATTTGAAAACGCCGCTGCACGCGTAAACCTACAGACTTATATGAGGGCCAGGGGAACGCGACAGGGACGAAGAAGCAGGTGTTTAATGTCGTCCGGTGATGAATTGATGTCGGTACATGATTTCTAGAAGAGATCGAAAGACACAGTGTGGCAGTCTGAAGATAATCTAAGTAATTTTTCTATTTTACAGCAAATAATTCTTTCTTCTTTTTTTTATAAAACGAAGCGATTGCACTAAAAAACTAATTTTATTACCTATTTGAAATAGATCAAGAATTCGGATTCTAGGGGAAGCCACTTACGTATTTTTGACAGTGTCACGTTGAGCATAAGTTTTAGATTACGGATTTTTATACTGGCTCGCACATAAAATTTCTTTTTTTTTGGGAAAGATGTGATCTGTGCGATTGGTGTTAGAAAATAGCCTATTGCACCCAAAACTGTCACTTTTAGTCAAATTTGGTGTTACAACTTAAAATAAGTGTAAAAAGAAACAGGATATAATTTGCTAGGATATAATATAAATTCAACACCGCAAAGAAGTCAAATAATTCAAAATTAAACAAAAAAAGGAGTTAACTTACACAGCATAGTAGTAAAATATTTTATCTACTGTGGAAAAAAACTATCACCGGTCTTAATCCACAAAAATTAAGAGGATATCCTAAAAGTGTGAATTCACAGTAGCACCAAGTACGGAAGTTTCTGCTTTATTGGTATTAGATAAGTGTTTCAAATAATATTCTATTTTTTGTTAGAAAAGAAGAAATATGCATTTATTTTAAATGATCAAGCTTACTTAGCTTGCGTGGAAACCCTTTTTTATTTATCATGAATACGTTTATCCTGTTGTTTCTTTGTTTGTGTACTCGTGCTATTTGCTATTTGTTCTAGAAGTGTTTAATAAATAAAAAATATAATGGATTTGCGAAGTATTCGAGAAAATTTGCCAGTATTGGAAGAGCGTATGCTAAATATGGAATCCATCGCATTTGCTTTTTTAAGAACGGGCGTAGAATATTATCGAGTGTTTGTGGAACATTGTGAAAAATTCGAAGCAATGTTTGGCATTCCATTTGATTGTATAAAATATGATCCAACTCAGATTTGTCCAGAGAACTTTCGTCAATGTTCATCACATGAAAATGGAAATATAATTGATATAAAGCTTGCCCGAATAGGAACAATTAGCATTGAATTTAGTACAGCAACATATGTACAAAATTTGGTGGAAAAACTACAAGTAATGAAAGGATTGAATCGAGCGAAGTACTATGAAAAAGAATCAATATAAAACTATTAAGTTGTAGAACTTTTATAAATAAAATAATTTATTTAAAGTGACAAAATCCAAATTATTCAAGATTCTGAATTTCATTGTAATACCAATTTACCGAAGCTTGATTCCTTCGTATTCCTTGATTTTCATATAAAAGGAATAAACATTTTACTTTCAAATACAAACTCAACACTTTCTTACATTGGAATCGCCGACTCCATTTATTTTAACATCAAAAACGGATGGATGTCAGAGAGCACCGGAAAGAAGTTAAAAAAGTGTTAACTCCACATTTTTTGATGTACTACTACCATTGTAATCCATCTATATCAGCAAATTTTATTTATTCGAAATCGGTAATTTACAACAAAAGCATAGAATACCTATACATAATTCCCTACTTCTGGAATACCGACAAGAGAGTGTCATAGACTTCGCCGGAAATGGACATGTAACAGAAGACAAGATAGTGAAGCCGTGATCTTATTTGATGGAAGGAAGTACAAAGCTGCTAAAAGGGAATTGAAACACCTCATACTATGGGCAAACAGGAGTTTTTGAGAGATATTTTTCCAAATAATATTGACTCCTTTAAAAGAAAAACCATATACGAAGACAAATTGACCCTTTTCACTAAAGATGAATTGGTCGAAGCTATAGCGAGATTGAATGGGGATGAGGACTTGATAATCTGACCCAGGATGCGGTAGGGGTTTTGGCGGGGGCTGCTCCAGAGGCTTTACTGGGGTTTATCATAAATTGTCTTTTTTTATTTAAAAGTGTTAATTGTGAAACTAGTCCACAAAATATTGAACAGTTTTAAATGTCAGAAGCTGTTGGAATCAGAACGTAATTTGTATTTGAAGTATTACATGCGGCAAACTAAAATTAAAAATCTTATGATTTATATAAACGAAACTCAAAGCTTCGAACATATGTATATTAGTCGTACAGGGTGAACATACAAAAGTTCTTAAAAATCATTTTGCATGACTCAGTACGTTACAAATTAAGTACCCCATTTAATAACACCATACCACGTCCTCGAGTAAATGTAGGTGTAATAAAATTTATTTAAAAGTGAACAAATTATAGGATTTTCGAAGTTGACAAAGAACGTTACATAATCTTGGTAATTTTAGTAAATAATAAATTTAAACGAAGAATCTAACTTCAAAAGAAATCAGATTTTCACACATCAGAGTCAATGTCGATTGTGTCCTGCCAGGTACGGACAGCGCTGTTTCGTGCTTATTAGCAACTCATCAGCGTACCATAGGCAAGGCACAATCGACACCTCTCCCGTGCTGCGGTATATGCACCGTAAGCAAGTCAAAGAGAATGACATGACTACAACGACATCTATACAACAAGTGTATAGATGCCCAGCGTCCTCCGCAGGTCTATGCACAGCATACAGAACACTGCAAGAGTAGGCTTACACAATAAGCCAATGACCACTAGGGTGCAGCACTTACACGAAAAGCGTGTAACCTAAAATATACGAAGAATCTAACTTCAAAAGAAATCAGATTTTCACACATCAGAGTCAATGTCGATTGTGTCCTGCCAGGTACGGACAGCGCTGTTTCGTGCTTATTAGCAACTCATCAGCGTACCATAGGCAAGGCACAATCGACACCTCTCCCGTGCTGCGGTATATGCACCGTAAGCAAGTCAAAGAGAATGACATGACTACAACGACATCTATACACTTGTTGTATAGATGTCGTTGTAGTCATGTCATTCTCTTTGAATAAATTTAACATTTTATGTTAGTTGAGTTCATAAAGCATGCACGATTTTAATATTTAGTCTTATTGAGTTAACCATAACAATTTAAGGTTTTTTCTTTTTTTATGATTTCTTTTGTTAACATTGCAAACGCATTGCTTGTATTTGAAACTAAAGAAAAATGTTAATATTGTGGTTTTTTTGATTCAGTTAATTCCGATTGCCTTGATTGCAAATCGTCGGCTGTAACATTTTGACTGATGTGAATATGTGACACTGTATAGTTTGGGTGTTAGTCATGTTTCTAAAACACATACTCATATTTTAATATTTCTGCCAAGCTAATGTTTGCTGCTCTCATTTTTTTTTCTGTTCATGCGAAATAAAAAAATAAAATCATATACAAAATACTTTATTTTTATGTTAAGATATATTATCAATCGTGATTCGTAATGTTAAATCAAGTGCACATAATTTCCTAGATATTATTTTTAAAGCTTCTATAAGTACTTTTAAAAATCTAAATGCTCATTAAAACTAACGCATAAAACATGTATATCGTAGATAACATCATAACAATATGAAAAAATCAGTTGTATTTGACTACTGTTCAAAATATCGGAAAAAGTAATCTGCTGGATTAAAGTTACATATAGTATTTTACTATTATGAATTTACAGTACTTTTTTTCGTCCAAGTACTGAGATACACTATAAGATTATTTTTTATCGTTTATTTCCTTTTTATATATTTCAGTGATTAGGCATGTAAAGCATACGACACTAATAGTACAAACAATGTCATCAAATATTTAGTTATTGTCTTTCAAGTTTTGGAATTAATATCATTAAATGAAAACAGAATTAGATCGAATGCATTCAGGCTTATGGTGGAATCCAAAAGTCTATTATATAATAGGCATGAAGGTCGAAAAATGCCTATAAACCATAGAGAATCGATGGTCTGGTTGCTTTTGATGAAATATTGAAAGCTATTCAAATAACAGCCAGCTTTGCTGATTTATGCGGGCGCCTCTTAAACTATTCAAAGTGAAACATTTTCTGAATAACAAATGTAATTAAAAACAAAAAAATACAATTATTGAATTATAAAAAGATCGGTTACTGTTCACTGCTTCCCAGTAACATGTGTGCAATTTTGCATTTTCTAAAGTAGTCTGAAAAAGAAAAAAAGAAAACAAAGAGAAGAAGTGAATCAAAAATTGTCAGAAATGTTCTTTTACAATACCTAACTAATTGTTTTAAAAGGTTCTAAAAAAAAGCTTTGACTGGTTTGCTTTCTCCCAAATCTAGAGCTCATTACGAAGCCCCAGTATATATTTAAAGTCTGAATGCACTTTTTTAGTTAGGAATTACAACCAACCAAATTTTTCTTTTATTTAACTTTATGAACTGTACTATACTAAGTCTTGCTAGAGTTTGCTCGCTTAAAAATGAAATGCAATTAACTTTTTATTTGTGTGTTACCAGATGCTTCAAAAAAGTATTTATTTAAGACTTACCTCTGCAGTTTATATGTACATTTTTTTTATTAACTTCATTTTTTTTCATATGCAAATCCCTCGTAGAAGAGAAATACACGCCTAATCGCTTACTTCTACGCAATTAAAGGTGCAAGTAAGAACCTAATTACGAAAACGAATAATTATATTACACTCACACGCGTAGAATTAATACACTCTCTTAGTTAGTAGCACAAACTTAAAAAAAGACGTTAAATATATTCACAAGGCTATACCATTAACAAATGAGCATGCATTAATGATCCCCGCACAAAATGGTAAACGCGTAAGGAAAGATAAAGTACCTAGTGAGTTAATATTTACTATTAAACGTAGATAGGTATAGATAACAGAAAATCGCTATTACTATTTTAGTATACTTTTACAATCACGGGAAAGTTGTGATTACATCAAATAATAGCGATGTATCTTCAGGGAATTGTTTGATAAGTGCATTGAACGATTACACATGCCAATTTAATAATTGGTTAAAGACCAGGAAACCCAAAGTGTATTATAACAATCTTCTGGTAATTATTGCATACCATGCTGCAATACCATTCATTCAACGGTCCAGAAAAATCAGGAAGATGCGATCAAATTCCGCGAATTCTATTAATATTCTAGAGTGGTACCTTTTTAATTGCAGAGCGCGCGCATAGTAACTGCATAATTACGATTACATAACGAGGCAAACATGAAGCAATGGAATCTGCATGCATTCATGTTATGTGCAGATATCGTGGGCTGTAATAGACTTCAGAGGCTATGCAACGCCTTCTTTATTGCCTAAACGGATAATTCATAATAATTTCTGCTTCCTGTGCAATTAGTTTTGTATATCGATGCCTATGTAGCGACAGATATGACTTGTTTGCATAAAATATGGGGATTGGCTTAGAAAATATAGAGAAGAAATAAGTCAAAGTTGGTGAAGTTTAAACAAAAGCATGCGTAGTAGTTGCCATAGAAAAGTAAAGGGTTTGGTTTATTGTATTATTGGAAATATAATTAACTAAAAATAATAAACTAATTAGGATAAATTCGCTTACTTATGCCTATATAAATAAAAAAAAAGCTTCAACAGGTATACTGCATTCTAAACTTGTATATAAGCTATAAAAAAATCGACACAAAATGTTTATTGTTGATGTTATTTGTCGTCTCATTTGGGATGGAAATAAAATGCCAAGATTTATACATATTCGTGTATTTGAATGTAAATTATTAAAAAAGACATTATTTCTGAAAAAAAAATATTATAGTTTAGAAGCTTTTATTAGTAAACTATTACTATATAAATATTTTATATTAGTAAAGAATACAAAATGTTGGTTTTTTATAGTTTTTTGTTTCATTTCTATGTATTTATCAAATAAAATATGAAAAGTGTAAAAATATTTTAACGTTTAATTTTAATTGGTTCTTAAAATGATTATTTTTTTCTCTCTCAATGATTGTTAAAATTTAACTCAGGGTCGTTAAAGGCCTTCGTATTGAACGATACACAAATACTGCTACTTACCTTGGCTAAATTGCTTTAGTTGTTTTTTAAATTTGCCGCATTTCTGGGGACATTTTTGTATATAGTCTCACGTGCAATGACAGATTGCAATCGAACTGAAATTTGTTGGTAACAATAGTGTAATTCTACCTTTTGGCGTGGTGTGCTTCTGTGAATGATGTGATCAAATTTAGTCGGATATTTTCAATAAAAAAAAAACAAATATTCAGGTAAAGTAAAATAAAATATATTAACATCAAGTAGAATTCAAATTTGCATATCTCAATATAAAAATTTAAATGTGAAGCAACAGAAAAATTAACCTGTAACAATCTTCCGATAACCTAACCTAAAATAAATAGTTCTGTGCTCTTTAGCTAAATTAATTTAAAGAATTCTAATTCGATTAACCGTTTTTTTTTGTCTATTTTAGATTGAAATCTAATCTCTTATCCTAAATAACAAATTTAAATGGTAACTTCAATAAACAACGACTTTTTTTACGTAACTTGATAATCTTAGCTGCGACAATTCATAGAGCTTGTATATCATACAAACGCAAGTTTCTGAGCGCTTTCAGGTAATTATTATATATCTTTTGGATAAGAATGGATATTAATTAACTGTTTTCTATCTTTTCACTTAGAACACGTGTTCGTAATGTCACGAAATTGGACAAGAAATTAATCGTTTTTTGTCGAAGTTTGGTCCTGTCTCGAACCTGCGAACTGTTTTCGGCGTCCAGATGTGTCCTGGATCGGCTTCTCGCAGTAACCGGTGTGTTTCATTCGCTGTATCTGCGTTGCCGGCAATTGTGTCATCGTTTTTTACCTTATAGGGTAGTTCGTTGTCTGAATTTCTTTTAGGAAAGTTGTTTAATGGAATCTTATTAGTTTTACATGTATCAATGTACTTACGTCTAATTATATGACAAAAAGGTTGGTACATATGCAGCGATAAATCTACCTAATAATATGAATGATGAAGTAGGCAAGTAAGCTGCTGCTGGAATTGAATCTGTTGGAGGATCTCAGAAAGATATTTCAATGCAAGTGTTTTTTTTTTATTAGATTACAATATTGTCGGTATGCTGGTATTGCATATGTATAATACTATAATTATAGAACCGAAAAGATATTCAGGTAGCTTAACCTAATTAATTCAAGGTATTAATAATAAGAAACTACTTTATTTTACGGTAATCTGATTGATGAAGCTAAGTTCATAAGTTTGGACGAAAATGATATAAAGGAATTAATTTCTATATATGGAATAATAAAAACATTTAGTAAAAAAAGGCAGGGACATACGTACACTTCTCAAGAAACAATTCGAGGGCACCGGCATTAAAAGCAATCCAGCGTTTTATTTTAAATCTTTGATTAAAAGGCTTTGTAATGAGGGATTTCTAAGCAGTCATTCATTTAACGCATTGTGGACTCTTAGTTACGTTGAAAAGACTGCTGAATTTGAATCGATTGTAAGTATTTTGGTAGTTGTGATCTTTAAGTACATACATGTTGTAATGGAGACTCTTACATTGCTGTACAATAAACTATGTGGTTTTACTGAGACCTCTTTATTTTTATTAACATTAGTGAATACAACAACTAAAGGTAATGAAAAAAATTGTTAGACCTGAAACTCGATACATGCACAAGGGAGTAAGACTTACATGTGCATCTAGTACTACTTTTGTGCATCTGAACAATAAAGGCGTGTATGTAAGTTTGATTGAACATTTAGAAGGATAAAACTTGAGGTGGCTATATTCATTTCATAAATGGTGTGAAAGTAAATACCAAACTATGGCAAATCCCAAATTTTTAATTCTGAAGAGTTTCGTGAAGCCCGAAAACTTCTAACTAGCCATTTCCGTGGAGAATCCTGTATATATTTTATGGCATTCAAGCTTGCATAACTTAAAAATATGTACGTATGACTGTACAGCATGCTTTAAATGTACATTAACACATGCTTACACAATTATTTTAAAATTCCAGGAATTTATACAAATTAAATTAAATTATCCATAAAATTGTATATGAAATTTCATTCATATTCAATTAATCATATGTAGATTCGAATCTGGAGTGCTTTTTGAATATTATATGCTCTTAAGGATAGCTGCTAAGGAACAGAAATATCTAAGGATCAAACACAAGTACCTCATTCTTATGCTATTGAAACGTTGATTACCTGAATGCTAAAGAGTGTTATAAATACCGTTTTCATGACGGAGTAAAAATTATATCATTAACGTCATAAGACTATAGCACGGCACGTCTAATAAATGTGATTAATTTCAGTGTGTTCATCTCCTAAATAGAGAACTAGTAACTTACACATTCATACGTATGTAGCTGAAATTAGCTGAATCTTATTCTATTCAATCTCTGTCTAATGCGGGTATTTACTGATCAAATACAAAGGGCACTAGTTGATATTATTATTTATAGCATAATTCAGTGTTTGTTATTTGATTATGTAATGGGTACCAGCATATCTCGGACATTTATCTAACTAATTAGTGCACTGAACATAACCCGCAATATGAGAGTAGTATTTATACATCACGTTTATCGCTTTAAATTGTACTAATTACATTCTGACTATATATGAGATAAGTAAACTGTAAATGTTCATATAAAAATACTTAGAGGAGTTACAATCCTTTAATTTATCGTGGTTTTGCGGAAATTTGTATTAATAAATTTTAAATCCTGTGATGGGTGGAGACTGTGGCTTGAAAACTATAACAAAAATCCCAAAAGGAAGGTGAAAAAATCCCTTACCACAAAATTAGATAACAACTCTAAATACGTATTTCGGCAACTAAGTTGCCATCTTCAGTAGAAACAAGTGAAAAGCTAAGCTAGAAATAACACTAGAGTGTTATTCCACTAGTGATTTGGTGAAGAGCATATCTTCCAAGGTTTACCTTAGCCGAAAATACTATGTTTAACACTGCTTTTCACTTGTTTCTACTGAAGATGGCAACTTAGTTGCCGAAATACGTATTTAGAGTTGTTATCTAATTTTGTGGTAAGGGATTTTTTCACCTTCCTTTTGGGATTTTTGTTATAAATTTTAAATATAAAATTAAATCTTTATTTTACGTTTCGCCAATGTCGACATTGGCTTCTTCAGAAATTATCCAATAATTATAAAAATCTGTAAAGCAATACCTGTTTTAGTTAATACAAGAAATAATTTAACAAAGTGCAGGTATATTTTATTTCTAAAGTTTGTAGAATACAGTCAATATAAAAAAAAAACTTAAGTATTTAAAAAATATAATAAAAAACATGGAAGAAATTAATAGCGAACTATATGGTGTACAACTGGTTGCGTGGTTTTCTCCTTTCTAAAATAGCAAATTAGGATAAAAATTGGCTTTTTTTTTATGCAGTGTTTTCAAATGCTCCGGAACACCTCATTGTTGGCTAAACTATGGGTTCTATTAAAAAATAACCGTAGAAAAAGTATTTGTAGTATTTTTATTCCTATCTGTGACATATTTTGATTTTCAACAACTCACATGTTTCGACATATGACGCCATCCGTAGTTTTTTTTTTAATGGGTTAGCCTGTATCTTTTCACATTTTCGGATGGACACTTTTTCAGGAATTAAAATGATGTACAGCTTGGTGGGTGTGCGACTTGAGATATTAAAATAAAGCATTTGCTATTAACATCTTTTTGTCAGATACATCTGATAAAGGATATTCGTATTTTTTCTTGCTATCGAAACTACATGGAAACTAGTCAATATTAACAGATGGTTTCTGTATACTAAAATACTTGTTCATTATGGGCGAACTAATAATATAGAAAAATATCTTATTCCAACAGTTCCTTTCAACATATTCACTGCATCTTCAAGCATGACAGGTTCTATCGCCATATATTGTGTGATATATGTCCATATCAGAGCCCTGATACCGGCATGCAGCACCAACTGCTTTCCCCATTCTAAATAGATACTCCTAGAAGTAACCAATTCCTATCAAAAATTGGGTGAGATGATATCCCACCTCACCATGGTTCCCATTTATCCACGCCGAAATGTTCTTAATTAATCTGTCCACCTTCCAGTGATCTGTGTATCCCAACGCCTCTGCCAAACCAATCTGGCCAATCTGCCTTTCTATTATAAACATATTTCTATTCTAATATATTTTAGTGTACCTTGATGAATTCATTTATAACAGTTTACCATTGCATCATTGTCCAATATACCAGATGAGTAATGTATGTCCCATGCACTACACTGCGTCTAAAACCTTCATATATTTGTATGAGCTTTTCTAGGCAATATAAGTGTTTTCTCCGCCTTGGTTTTAATTCTCTGAAGCTGTCGATTCCAATTAAGTTTGGAGTCAGGAATCACACTAAGATATTTCACTTCCTCTGCCGGCTTTATTTCTTCACTCCGAAGCCTTAGCGGTCCAAGACCATCTAACTTTTTCCCTCTCTTAAATGCTGAACTAATATTAAGTGCTTGGACTATTTTCGTACAACTTGTAGAGCGTTATGCATTTTGTATCGCACTTCGCACTTTTTCCTGGATCTGAATGATAAGATCATTTGCCTATTCCAAAGTAGTATGCCCTTCATTACTTTACTAGTAACTCGTCCATGACCAACAAAGAGGACAAAACTTCACCCTCCAGACATACTCTTCCGACCAGAGACACTAGTATTTCTCCCATAATGGTTGTGTAAGCTGATCCGCCTCTAAGCATGCAGTTTATCCAACTACAGATTGTTCAGTAATCCCATTATTCGTCTATGCTTTGCAGATTAATGAAGTGATGCGGAAGAATTATGTTTGGGGAACTTGCTCAGCTCTTTATACAAGCTGATGTAAAGCTGTCTCAGCGAATTTTATCTGCTTAATAATTTTAATTTTGTCAAGTTTTGAAATAAAAGTATCTGTGATTATTCTCTAGGTGTAGGTCATTGCTACCAGTGCTAGAATACCGCAAGAGCAATAAAAGTTACAACAAAATTTTGGCGCAAGATCTACACTCCGCCAAAAAAGTATCGCATAAACTAAAAAAGGGCATTTATGAACCAAGATATTTTTATACGTTCACAAAAAGTTTGCCTCGTGTATGTGAACTATAAAAACACTAACAAAATAATGGAACTTAGCATTTTTACTTTTTTTTTTTCTTAAAAGAACACATTTAGAAAAATGCATATGTGTAAGGTGTGCTCAGTTGTTTATTGAGTGTCTTCCTATACGGACAAATTTTAAAGTGCGAAGTCAGAGTTCTGTACCAACGCTTTTAAAACTAAAATGAGCAATTTAACTTCAGAACAAGTGGCTGCTATAGTTGCTTTAATCGAAGATGGACGATCTCAAGCATACGTTGCTAATTTGATGAACATCAATCAGTCAAGTGTTTCTAGAGCCGTAGCCAGATATAGGGAAACAGGCATTTACAGTAGAAGACCTGTACCAGGTCGTTCAAGATGTTCTACTCGCCAAGATGACCGCTATTTACTACTACAAGCATTACGTCGAAGACATGTAACTGCGAGACAATTGCAGAACGACTTGGCTAGTGTCAGAAATACTCGTGTGAGTACTCAAACTATTCGGAATAGGTTACGACAGAGTGGATTAAGAGCTAGAGTAGCTGTAACAGCCCCTCGTCTCACTAGGAACCACCGAGTGGCTCGCTTAAGGTTTGCCAGAGAACATGTAAATTGGAACATTAATGACTGGGCCAATATACTCTTCACAGATGAGTCAAGATTTGGTCTTTACACCTCAGATAGGCGTATCTCAGTGTACAGACGAGACGGTGAGCGCTATTTGCAGTGTAATATCAGACCTAGACCTAATTTCGCTGGTGGCTCTATTATGGTTTGGGGAGGCATCTGTTTAACAGGTCGTACAGAGTTAGTACCAGTAGACAGAGGTACACTGACTGCCCACAGGTATATAACGGACATTTTAGAAGAACATGTAGTACCATATGCGCCAATTATAGGAAACGAATTCATGTTAATGCACGATAATGCACGACCGCATGTTGCAATAATCGTCCAGGAATACCTTAACGATGTTGGTATTCCAGTTTTAGATTGGCCTGCGGTAAGTCCGGACATGAACCCTATCGAGCACGTGTGGGACCTCCTTCACAGACGGATACGAACCCAAAATGTTGCCCCAGCGGACCTGCATGGACTAGCAAATGCTCTCCGTGACGAGTGGGAGAATTTGGATCAGGCTTATATACGGAGGTTAATCGAATCTCTGCCAAACAATATGCGAGCGGTCATAAGAGCCAGAGGTGGCAATACTCAGTATTAAAAGCTACAGTTATGACATTTTTCTTTCCAAAATTATAATTTCTTGTTTTAATAAAAATCTCAAGTATGAGTTCTTGTTTTTATTTGGCCTGTATTTTATTTAAACAATCATAGAAATTATATCTTAGAGCGCATTAAAGTATATTTACAACTTTATGCTACAAACAAAGATTATGCGATACTTTTATGATTCAAAACTAAATTATGCGATACTTTTTTGGCGGAGTGTATATGATTTGAATGAGTTTATTAACAGAATTTAATTCCCTTCCGTATTTTAAGAGATAAACGCACGACCCATTAAAAATCGATCAGCCTGTACGCAAACGCCAGCATAATCCGATTATAAAGTATATTATCCATAAGACTAGCCCATATACATATGTCAAAGAAATGCATTCTTATACATAGAAAGAATTACAGAAGTTTTGTACATAGATATTGGAGAGTGTTTATTATTCTAAATACTTCAAAAAATGATTCACTGCGTCGTAAATTCAACACTTATAAACTCGTTGGGCCGGCATCGTAATATTTAATTGCTGCAAAAATATTCCATTATGTTCTGTGTCGTACTAGAGACATCCGCATAAGAATATTCTACGTCGCAATTGATCACATAAACTGACAGGCGGAACACTGATCTGCTGGACTGTCTCGGGACTCCGGCTTACATTGAATTTTTTCTTACGATAAACAATAATGGACCAAACGTGTACCCGTGGCGCACGTCTTACTTTTTCACAACTTCTAAGTCACAGTTGTGGCACTGTATAACTTGGATTCTGCTCGTAAAACACAATCTCAGGTGTTATTGATTAATTGTATGGGCATTTAAGGAACTGCAACGTTGCGTATATTTTACGGGCACTGTGACTTTTCCCACATCAACGACTTTCACGCAGTTCGAACTATGCAAACAATTCTCTTCAGATGAAAGTAAGAGTAATTGCATTATCAAGAGAGCTAGCAGGAACAAAACGACGTTGAGTTCTAGCGGAATAAAGTGGTAAAGTTAACTGTTATTATTAAACGCATAGGAATTAAATGCATTTTAAGGCGAAAGCGGTAAATTTACCGTTATGCCGTGAATGTTGGAGCGAATTATAATGAAATTTATAATCTATATCTATTTTTTTTAAACGCTCTTAATTATTATAGGTGTTTTTTTTTTAATTTCGTATTATAATATCAGTAATTATAAACTGTTCAGTGAAAACTTTCAGTTTTTAAAAACGATATTGGAATTTAATTTACCATTATAAGGAATTAACTAAGGAGGTCTGCGACAAACAGCAATGCATTTATTATCGTCCAAGTGTTTGTTTCCCGTTTCTATTTTTGACTTCTAAGTAGAGGCTATGGTAGGTAATAACCGTTCTGGATATTAGGATATAATTCAAAGACGACTTTATTGGTAATTTATGTAAATCGCTTTCCTAATGCAGGTCGTTAAGCGTGTCGGCACAGTGAAATTATGAAATTGGACGTTTCTTATAGTTTTGAATATAAATTGGATTTGCCCTGCCATTGAAAATCATGGAAAATACACTATATCTGGTCCTGGAATCGTACAATTTCATTGCTTCTACGGCAGGGGAAAATGAAGATTTTAATGGATGCATATTTACTTTATTATAGTTATTATTTCGAAACTGATACTATTATATTATACCGTAAGAGGATAGGTGATCAGATTAAAATGGTAATCGATATAGGTATAGATTTTGCGCCATTAAGTGAATTTATACTTTCTCCATAAAATCTAATGGTAAAGCAGTTTTTTGCTATCTAAGATTGTTTTACTCTATTTGCGTACACCTAGTAATTGTAACTGACTGTACGTTTAAAAGATATATTTTAATGCCAAGTTTAATTCTCTTGCAAATAAAGGCTTAGTATCTTACTTATTTGATCTTTATTTTAGTGACGGCCAATACAAGAAAAGTTGTATAGTTTTTCTTTCTTTGTTGGGATCTTTAGCATCTTAGGCGGTTATTTATTTGGAATTCATATTTATTATTAATAATACAGAGTGTCGATAAAGTAACGTACAATGTGTTAAGTGATTTTTTGAAAAACGCCGAAAACACGTCAATTTTATATTTATAAAAAGCTCTTATATTTTTTTATGATAATAGATTTTTTCCATTTCTATTGGATAATTTAAATTTTCTACTCTTTTCCCAGTACAATGATGCATCACGCTATGCCCCAATTTTCTACCGATAATAAGAGACAGGATATTTTCTGAAAAAAAAAATGCCAACCATGTTTATTTTTTGATAAAAATAATTTTAAGATATAATAATAATAATGGTACATTATTTATTGATATACAAAAGTAGTACAAAAAGTATATCAAAAGGAGTACATCAGACATGGTTTGCTATTCATGTACCCCTACACGAACATGGAATAATATACAGAATTCCTAAGAACAATATATAAGTAAGTGTGTACGCTAGGTTTACATTTTGTATGGTTTGAAGTTGGTAGCTATACTACTAAAAACTACCTAAAAAAACACGTGTACAATTTTTGAATAATTAGGGTAATAGGTAATAATATCCGGAAGAGCAGAATGTGTTGGAATTAGAAGTTGGAATTAGTTTGGAGTGTTTGATTCAAGAGAGGTGTCTGAGAGCTTTAATAAATTGCAATAGCTGTGATGGTTTCAGAGAAGGTATTTCTCCCTCGTCTATGACACCTGTGCCAAGATAGTTGGTACGAGTCTCTGTGATAGCAGTGCAGTCGGATATCAGGATATCAGGATACGTAGTCTGTTTCTGCTTAGTTATAGCATGGTCTTTGCTCTTTTCTTATTGTAATTTCGAAGGAATACCTTGGAATGTCTCAGACCAGGGAGATTCTCCCAGGGCGCAGCTCAGAGCTTTTCATCCTGTCTTTGAGTTCGTTTTTGTAGATGCTCATCCCACGCCGAACGAATCTGATTCCACAAGCGAAGTTGCGGCGGCCTTCCTGCTAATAGATTCCTCATTGGCGCCGATTCCAGTATGTCCAGGTACCCAGCACATTATTTGTGTTATATATTTATTTATTTATGGGCCTTACTGTAGTTGTTGTTTACCTGTACGTTGTAGTGTCGAAGTTTTTTGTGATAGCACGTATATGTAGCGCGTATATATTTTACAGAGAATAAAGTTGCAGTTGCCTCTAGACCATCGTATCAGTAATTATCCTCCCAAATAGTTACAATACATTTAATATCTTACAACTAAGATATAACACAGTGCAACTTTGTTTTCTTTGCCTAGGTTATTTAGTCTACGAAGACATTCCCAGAGTAATTTCGAACTGATGGTATCAGAGCTCAGTGCCATTATGGCTGCTTGGCTATCGGAGAAAATTACAATGCTCAGCTTCCGATAGTTTCTGTCAAGGTCCAATTGAGCACATCTTTCAATTGCATTAATTTCAGCTTAGAAAACACTGGGGTATGTTCCTATTGGCTCTGAGTATTTGGTTCCTGGCCTGAATACCCCTGTACCTGTTCCTTTACTAGATTTGGCACCATCAACACATGGTATTTACCTTTAGCGAGTAGGCAAAGGATACTCCTTCCCATTGTTTCTTATTGCCGTCTAGCTTCGTAAGAAAACTTTTTTAAGCTAAATTTCCTAACCATTTCGTCATTCGGTAGACTTAGAAGTGGGGAGAGTCCCGCTTGAAGTGAACAAGACGTCTGGCATGAAGTCTCGCCCCTCCTCTCCTCCCCTCCCCCAGTCTCCGTCTACTAACTAATCTATGCATTGCCGCATGGGCCACTACCTCCACGACTGTGTGTAGGGTGTGACTGGGTGTGAGCTCTAGGATGACCTCCAGTGCTGCGGTTGGGCATATTCTCATAGCTCCGGTGATGCATACGCGTGCTAACCGTTGTAGCTTGTCAAGGACATTGCTGCTGTGACCTGTGTGACCTTCTGGAACCAGGTTATCGCCCCGCACGTTACCATAGGTCTTACTATGCTGATGTACAACCATCGCAGTATGTTTGGGTTGCAGCCCTATGTTTTGCCTGCTAGGTTCCGGCATATCATCAAGGCTCTTGTTGCCTTATTCCTTGTGAATTCAATGTGCTTGTTCCACAGAAGTTTTTTGTCTAAGATTATTCCTAGATTGTTTACTTCTGATTCACATTCGATCACTGTTGCATCCCGAGGATGTCTTTCATGTTCAAAATTTTCCTCTTCCTAGTGAAAGGTACAATCGTGGTTTTCGCTGAATTGATGCTCTGCCGCACTGACCGACACCATTCACTAGTGATTTTAAGGCTTTTTGTATTAGTTCACACAGAATTCCCTCAAACTTGCGTTTTACCATTATAACAATGTCGTCGGCGTATCCTATACGATGTACGCCGAAGGCTGTCAGCCTGTTAAGCAGTTCATCTACTACCAGGCTCCACACCAAAGGCGAGCGTACACCGCCTTGGGGTATTACACGAGTGATTCTGATTTTAATAGTCTGTTCGCCTACTTTTTTCTCAGTTATCCTCGTGGAGAGCACCTCGCTTATCCATCTAGTTACTGTTTTACTCCCCCCCCCCCTTGTTTCGAGTGCTCGCCTGATTGCCTAGTGAGAGGTATTATCAAATGCACCAGAAATTAAAGGCACAGATAGCTGTTTCTCCTTCATCCAGAGTTTTCTAAATGATTCCGGTTAGTTCATATGGGGATTCTCTGTCGATATGCCTGCCCTGTCGGCATGCTGATTTTTGTGAAGTGTTTATTGTTTATTACTTTTTCCATTGCTTTCAATACAAAGGACGTCAAGCTAATGGGTCTGTAGGAT
Organism: Cetonia aurata; assembly: GCA_949128085.1. Lineage (NCBI taxonomy): Eukaryota > Metazoa > Arthropoda > Insecta > Coleoptera > Scarabaeidae > Cetonia > Cetonia aurata. Next base: position 10,214,024 of record OX421887.1, read on the forward strand.
TTAGGTTTAGCCCCATCCTCCTTCCCTATCTTTGGTACGAAGATGACTGTTGCCCTTCTCCAACCTTTGGGCATGTATCCCAGAGTCAGACTACTACTTGCTATATTTACAAGGTGTTGTATTACTTCTTCCTGCCCTTTCTGCAGGAGCACGGGAAAGATCTCATCCGCTCCTGGTGATTTGAATGGCTGGAAGGTGTTAACTTAATCCAACATAATGAAGTAATGCACACAAGACTTGATTAGTAGTATCGAATGCCTTAGTGAAATCTAAGATATCCCTTTAACAATTTCGAGTACGTGTGTACACATTTTGGAGGAATAGTTTACTTATTCTCAATGTATTTTGACCCCTAAGAATAAAGCGGCGTTTTCAAATAACCTCTGAGAAAAAAATCTAGTAATTTTAGACCACGTGATGAATCTGACTGGTCAATTGTTCCACGTCGCCGTATTCATCTATAAGAAAAGTATTGTCAAGGAATATTCCAAAACTCACACAAAAATTAGGACATCTAACTTTGAATAAAATTTGTAGACGAGAAACGTAATCTGCTTCAACTCTTCTAAGTACTCCTGTAATGCATTTCTTTTTGTGATATTAGAGAGGTCCTAAAATTGATCCCTGTGGGGATCAATCACACATTAGTCTCCACTACTCACGATTTATTTATTTCAGTGCGATTACTCAAATAACTTTCGAAAATTCTATGAGCTATACCTCTCACCCCGTAATATATATTTTAAGATTTCTTCTTTTTAATTGTGTTGAAATTTTCTTTTACTGACGTAAATAATCAAATTATCCGTAAAGACAAAACACAATCACAAACTTAGTTTTTTTTATATCCCGTTGGTAACTTTTATCTCTTTTTCCTTAGTTTATAAACAAGAAAAAAGTTGTTGAAGAGTGTTGAGCGTAATCTATCCTTTTACCAAGCATGCTGACATATATTTTCTTATCACTACTAGATCTAATGATTTTATATTTTGCTCTTCTAATACTAGATCTGCTCAAACGCTAAGAATTCCACCTTGTACATATATGAGAAAAGTGTGAGGTATGGAGCCGTCATAGGTTGCAATAAATTATCCTCTAAAGTAAAAGGAGCGAAGTCAATATTGTTATTTAAAAGTCGACAAAGAGTTTACTCACTAGAATAATGTATTTATTCTTTAAATTAATTTAAACTTACATCATTTTTGACAAAATTCCTGCATGTCCTACTGGTTTTCTTCGTCTTAACATTCTTACAGAAAAGTTAATAGGTTGAACCTTCGAAAGATAATCATTAACTAATGTATTATGTACCAGACCTTTTCTGGTCAGGATTGCATTGCAATTATGCTCACGGCAAAATAAATTTCTTTTCCCAGCCAAAAGATTGAGATAAGTTGACTGTATCATTAAATTTAAAACACATAAGTACATGATTGTATTATCATTTACATTCTTTTGCTATTACTCATTGTTTCTGTGGTACATTTATCAGCTGCGAAGTGAAGAAAAGTGCGGTAATAAAAAGCGATTAGTCAAGAAATTCTGGGCATTATCACCCGAAGGCAACTTATATTTAACATTCCCAAGATTGGTGGCACATCTGTAGAAAGCAATCACAAAATATCAGCGTGAATCATTTATGTCATTCAACTTTGCTGTATTCGGATCTTGCATATCCTAAGGCAAGGGCAAATGTTTTGCGCCGATGAACTTGAAATAAACGAAGTAATTCCATCAAAACAATATTTTTATGCTTTCTATTTTTGACATCGTAGCGTTTGTTGTTTTAGTACAGAAACTAGGTAGCCATTTTCCACTAGTAGTAGTCTAAGTAAAACACTATGTCTCAAACTTTTCATGACTTACTCGTCGTTCCGTAAACTCTATTGTCTGTTCTAAAGTCATTACGCGCTTTACGAGGACAATTTACTTATTCTAGCGGCGTACGCGTGTAAATACTTTTATCTATCGCGTTTCAGTCGTGACCTAGAGCACACCGTGTACAGAGAACCTGTTCTAATTTCGAACACCGAGGACATGCACATAATGAATACTAGAAATTCACAATAATGATCCGCATGTTTCACTTTGTGTCGCTATGATGATACCCATTAAAGTTTATCGAGCGAGTCCGAACAGAGGACTGTCTTCTGTCTTCTCAACCTCTCGCTTCTCGCTAATTACTTCCAATAATATAAGAGATAAGTGTACTAGGTTAACGCCGATGTTAATTGCATATGTCACGGATAACGAAAATATGGATATCTCTATGGGATTTTATATGCATTTGTTTAGACAGTGTGATATTCAAGTCCTATTTAGCTCCTATAGCTAATTACTTGAAGATATTCAGCCTATAGATCGTTCAAATTAATTGGACAGTGCGAGTAATGTATTCGTACTGTGGGCATCTCTAGCGTAATCAGCAATTGTCGTAAATGCGAAAGCGAAGCCAGCACGGCAATGCTAATATATCTATTGCGCCTGTTACTGTAATAGGTATATTGGACCACGTTTAGAGCGGGACTTCATATAATATCCGGTGACTATAGAACAAGAACTCGTACTGGGGTGCGTTCACAATAAACGTCGGTTGTCGTTCCGGTAACAACCTTTTATGATTGTATCGTTCACAATAAAACTGTGTAAAAAGTTATTCCGTTCATTTTAAACGCCCGACGTAGATCGGGGAAACAACTTTTTATCCTACAAAATAGTGGGTTAAAATTTACCCGACTTGCGCAGTAGGAGAAGAATTTTAATTTTCGGTTATTGGCCATGCTGATTTGCATTAATTTTACTGACACTCAAGGAAATTTTTATAGGTTAGTAGGTAGAAAATCTTTCGTTAATCTTTTTAAAGTTTAGTCTTTATTCGTTTGCCACGAAAAATGGCAGAAGTAGTAACACGTGCAACTCACATTCTCATAAGAGATGAGCATGGCAACTTGGTTTTCAATGATGACAATATATTACTACAACGAAATTCAGGTATGTATTTTTTTGATTATTATTTATCACAAAATAAATACCACAAAAGCACAGTTTATGTACATAGTAATTCTGAGTACAGAACTTCCTTTTCTGTATTTATGTATGTAGTAACAAGGTTAATATATATATCATGTGTAGCAATGTGCTTGTTGGATTTGGCTCCACATAAATGTTAGAAACATACTTATAATTGAGATCTTTGCAGATCATGAGTTAGTGTTCGTCGCTTACCAATATGCAAGAGGAATATTTGACCTGCCGAATATCGAAAATGATGATGAAGGGAGAGAAGGACCGGACACACGAAATATGTGGTCACGAGATGATATATTAAGATTGATAAATTTGTATAAAGAAAATGACAAATTATTTAAAACAACCACCATAAGGAATGATAAAGTATGGGGTATTATAGCAAAAGATTTGCCAAATTACAGTATTGAGCAAATAAAAAATAAATTTAAATATTTGAAAAGCAAATACACCAAAAAGAAGGATAATATGTCAAACACACAAACTGGAGCCAAAGTTGTGAACTTCAATTTTTTTATAGAAATGGACGAAATTTTCAGAGATGACCCAAACATCAACCCAGTTTCTGTTGCTTCATCTTTAAATCCTTGTATCGTTCAAGAATCAAACGAAGATTCTGAAGTAAGCAGCGAAGGGGGTGATGTTCTACATAAAATTAAAAGACCTATAAAAAGAAAACTACAGAGATCTGAAGATTTGGAAGAGAAAAGGGAAAGAGCAAAGCAGCAAAGGCATATGGAAAGAATGGAACAACGAGAAGAAGCAAAAAAGGAGTTTACGGTACTAATGCAAAAATTAATAGATAAATTGTAAAAATTGTCATCTTATAAGGTATAGAATTTTTATGTATTTACAGTATAGTCGTTATTTCGATACTGTCAAGTACTTTGTTTATTTTTATTTTAAAGGATATGTGTTCATTCATTTACTTAATAAAAAGCGATTAGTAAATATCTTGTTTGATTTATGTTAATCAGTAATGGTTATGTATTTCCTAAAATATTCAAAATATGGGATTTAAAAATTCTGTCTGCGAAAGTATCACAATTTTTTGTTTCTGTAGATTTTATTTTTAGTTATATAATTTACATTTCAATAGTACAAATATATTATTCGTGTATGTCATTCAGATATATACTTTGCTATAAACTATCAAAAAATAATTTTCAAATTTTGAAGTTTGGTGTAATATTTTTTCTGGAAAAGTTATATGTTTCTCTGTAAATACAAGGCTCTGGCTAACAAATCCCTCTTGTGGCCAGCTGCGTGTTCCACAGGTGGATTTCTTTCCACAATGTTTTCATTTACATCTTCACAATTAATGACTCTGTGGCCTTCTTGGACATAATCTTCTATAGGTTCATCAACATTTGTCAGGCATATATTATGCAAGACACATGCAGCTATGATTGTTTGTGGAATTAGATCTACTCTGCTCATATCTAGGTATCTCAATCTTCTAAATCTCCCAAACAACAACGCAAATGCGCGTTCTATGACTTGTCGCGTTTTTGCATGCATCTTATTAAAGTTGATCTTGACATCATCCATGTTTCCCCTGTCAATATATGGTGGCACACACCAATTATTCAAGGGGTAAGCCTTATCTCCAATAATGAAATTGTCACCATTAAAATAAACATCGGTATTATTTACAAACTCTTGATATATATCAGAATTTCTAAATATTCTGATGTCACTAACAGAGCTGGGATACCCTGTAAAGCAATTTGTAAATTCTAATGATGGTACACATATTGCTTGCAAGGTTATTGCATGGAAACACTTCCTATTTATGTACACTTCTGAATTATTTGAGGGTGCCTTAATTGGTACATATGTACCATCAATAGCTCCTACTACACCATTGATTCCAGCCATGTTCTTAAATTGTGTTTTTATTAATTCAATCTCTTGCAAATTTCGCCATCTTATTATTTCAGGAGCAATAATATTTAAAGCATTTATAACCCTCTTAAAACAGTTCCATAGCGTTGATTTACTTAGATCAAAGCGTTCTGCAATTGATCTATAAGAAAATTAGATTATTTGTAAAATATATTACTATGAAACATAACATACTTACCTATAGCTATCTGGTGTACCCAGTAACCATAACACAGAGAGAATTTGCTTCGAATCATCAATTGTTTGTCTTCCAGCAGAACGTTTCGATTTAAGTAATGCCGCAATTTTTTCTAATAATACTTTAAATGTAGTCCGGTTGAGTCGAAAATGCTGCCGAAATTGTTGATCTGTTAATCTTGGAATGGTCTCTTCACAATATAGTCTTATCCTTATAGGCATTTTATTTTTATGTAACTTTCTCTCTTCTACGTCTTGGTCGCTTTCAGACTCAGACGTTTCATCGTCCGAAAAAAGAAAATTATTAAAATATGTTGTTCCTGCTAAATATGTAATGGCTATGATATTTCTTTTCGACATAGTTAAATACTCCCAGTTACTCTTCCCGTTTCCTCTACTGAATAAATTATAGGTTATGTGCACCTATGTTTACACTGTTGTTCATGAAGCGTTCATAATAGACGTTTACTCTGGGTTACAAATCCTTCTTACCCTTTACGGAGTAACGTTCTTCGTCCGACGTTTATTGTGAACGCACCCCTGTACATGTGTCTTTCATAAATTATATACCAATTGTCCGCCTGCGTCCGCATTATAGCGATCCTGTAGTGTAAGCGAGATACACAGAAGTATCCGTGCATTAGAACGGTAAAGAAGTATACGGAATATTCGACTGGATTACATTAGCATATTGCTATGATGCACTCGTATTTGCCAAGAAATCCACATTTCTACGCTGCCGTCGCACAGGCGCATGCGACTTCGCCCGCACACGTGCGTGTCAGATGCATTTTATATTTCGTCGGGAGAACTACTCGCTCGTACTATTTAATAAAACGCGTTGTTGGTAGGTAGATAACGGTTATTTTAAAAATGGAGTACTATACGCCGGAGCAAAAACTCTTCATGATTAAACACTTTTACGGTGGTAATTCCGCGGAAGTAACTCGGGATTTATTTGCAGCTAATTTCCCCGAAAGTCAAATTCCCAATGCAAGCACCATTCGTAGGACCGTTAATCGATTTGAAACTACATTTTCTTTAGGAAATAATAAAAATAAAGTTGTTCTGGATAAAAATGTAAGCGATATAGAAATTCGAGTATGTGCTTTAGTTGAAGTAAATCCCACTATGTCATCTCGACAAATTCATATTCATGTTCGCCAATTTATGACCACTTAATGACGTGATTTTCTCGGTTGAGTAGTTGATAAGCTAGTTACAACATATATAAAATGTTATTTATGATTAATGTTGGTAGTGTTTTTAAATTCCGATGTTCAAAGATAAATATTTTTTTAATATAACCTTATGCATGGAGCTATATAATTAATAAAGGCAAAAATAATATTTTGCTTGGGCGTTTATAATCACATTTGCCATCAGTTATGTTTTTCATCTCTAATATTAATAACTGAAACGATCATAGTTTACAGCTTTCATAAACCGGTTTTATCACTGCCTTCGTTACTTATAGCTTATAAATAACATTTCAGTATTAAGTGCAGGTTAAAATTACGCCTATACTCCCTTAGACAAGATTTGCGCCAGAACAGAACGAAATGCCATTAATTTTCACGTACTAATTTAATTTAAATGAGCGTAAAAGCAAGAACTGGTTCACTACGAAAGTTGTCAGGGACAAAAAGCATGATTACATTACAGCAGGTCATGCAAATACAGGCGCAAACCATAACAGAAAAGTGGCGTGTTGAAAGCAATTGTGTGTATAAATTTATTCCATTATACCGGGTGTCCAACCTAAGATGCAACGGTTCCTAGCCAATTTATTATTGCCTTTTTGAAAAAAAATTTCAAATAAAAGTTGCCTCGAATCATATTCTACGTATGCTAAAATTAGTTTCAGTAATGGCGGACTTCCGGTTGTACCGGAAGTAGATACAAACTTTCTTATTTTAAATGGAACAGCCTGTATATTATTGCGCTTTTGGATTCCTTGTTAAATTTAAATAACAATATGTTAGGGATACATTGGGGCTAAGTTGTACCGTTTCCGAATTACATGACGTTTTTCGAAAAAAATGACATTTGCAGTGTCTTCGGTGTTTGGAAATACCTCAGGAAATACGAAAGTTAGAAAGATGCGGTTTTCGGTTTTCGCTTAACCATGAAACAGCGCACGTCTTTTATTTTAAAATTGTTGCGTTTAAATTACAGCGTTATTAAATAGGGATCTGTAATTTTCGAACTCTCAAATCATGGATAACTTGATATTTTTAAATTGAACGGTATAGCAATTTTTACATAAATGGATGTAAAATTTAATTTTCTTTCGATTTTATACGGGTATCATTGTGTCTATCTCCAACGGTTTTGGAGATATTCGCGATTTTCAGTTTCTCACGATAGATACGTATTGCGAAGCGCCGCCGTCGGCCACATTCCCTTCGCATTTCACCAGGCTTGGGACTGGCAGCAATATAGTACTGGAATGCTTAGAAAATGGCCAACAGAACACAATAGGACCATTTGAATCAAACAAAATTGTCTAAAAGATACTTGAGATGTCTAAAGCGGCATCTTTAAAGTCAACGTAAGCTTGAAAAACAAACTAGGTATCTAACCGTTATTAGTGTTCCGAGTGTCAGAACTGACATTCAGAGTACTGTTTGGAAACATGATAATTAAAGATGTTGATTACTCAAGAAGAATTAGTAGATATGGTTTTCGTTCTCGGTGAATGTTACAGAAACGCTTTGTTAGCGTCAAGAGTTCACGCACAATATTACCCATGTAGAAAGCATCCAGATAGGAGGGCATTTCTGCCGCTACTGGGTAGATTTGTAAGTACTGGATCCGTAGCACATACACAACGGAACCGCAATAACTCCGTACTTACGGATGAAAATCAGTTACAAGGTGCGATTTCTTCTCATGGGGTTTCATTAAAAATAAGCTTTATGAGACGCCACCAACAACCCCTGATGATATGCGCCAACGTATTTTAAGAGCGTTTCAAGAAGTCACACCAAAAATACTCAGACATGCTCAAAAGTGTTTGCAAAAGAGATTTCGATTATGTAGTGCCCAAAACGGACAGCATTTTGAACATTTAATATAATAGTGTTGTACAAATTCTCTGTACAATGACAACATTAGCGTTTAAAGTGTAGCCGTCGAAGTGTACGTACGCCATACATTGGATAGAGTAATGTAGTTTGAAAAATGTGCCGATTTATTGATATTTCAGTAATGTTATGTTATCTTTTATCTTTGCTATGTTTGCTTGTTTCTAGTGGTCCTATTGTGTTCTGTTGGCCACTTTCTAAGCATGCCAGTATTATTGCTGCCATTCCCAAGCCTGGTGAAATGCGAGGGGAAGGTGGCCAGCGGCGGCGCTTCGCAATACGTATCTATCGTGAGAAACTGAAAAATCGCGAATATCTCCAAAACCGTTGGAGATAGACACAATGATACCCGTATAAAATCGAAAGAAAATTAAATTTTACATCCATTTATGTAAAAATTGCTATACCGTTCAATTTAAAAAAATCAAGTTATCCATGATTTGAGAGTTCGAAAATTACAGATCCCTATTTAATAACGCTGTAATTTAAACGCAAAAATTTTAAAATAAAAGACGTGCGCTGTTTCATGGTTAAGCGAAAACCGAAAACCGCATCTTTCTAACTTTCGTATTTCCTGAGGTATTTCCAAACACCGAAGACACTGCAAATGTCATTTTTTTCGAAAAACGTCATGTAATTCGGAAACGGTACAACTTAGCCCCAATGTATCCCTAACATATTGTTATTTAAATTTAACAAGGAATCCAAAAGTGCAATAATATACAGGGTGTTCCATTTAAAATAAGAAAGTTAGTATCTACTTCCGGTACAACCGGAAGTCCGCCATTACTGAAACTAATTTTAACATACGTAGAATATGATTCGAGGCAACATTTATTTGAAATATTTTTTCAAAAAGACAATAATAAATCGGCTAGGGACCGTTGCATCTTTGGCTGGACACCCGGTATGTATAATGTCTTGCTTTACTTAGAACAACAGGTAGCGTTGACACTTCGCTTTTCTTTTGTTAAGTCTTGATAGGAAAGAATTCATTTAACTCAAGTAAAAATTTAATTTTATTTTAGACAGATGTGCCTTAATTTAAGCGGAGTCATTAAGTTATGACTAAGGAATACTTAATTAAATTAGGTCTTAAATTAGAATTAATAAACTAATTTCAACGCAAATGTATTCATAAATATATCAGGTAAATGTAATTATATCTTAAACAACACACAACAAATTTTATATAAATTTTTATATGCGTACATTGCTTCTTACCGTTTGCATTTTAACTTTCACAGCAGTCAGATATACTGACACAAAGTTTAAACAATTCGTTAGCATTTTGATTGACTTATATAACATTAATTACCATGTTCTGATGTACTTCCAACTCCAGTTAATTAGTGACTGTAACCATTATATCTCATTAAAATAAAAGATTAATTACCAGATATGATTCTTAATTATTCTGCTGCAGGCATCTTGAATCTGATTGCACAATTATAAAAATGTTCCTAGTATAGTAAAATACATATTTACTAAATGAATCTTAAACACTTATTATTTCTATTAAACTAAATATCTACTGCCGGAACTTCCACCACCCTATTTCAAAACGATTTTGTTGGTAAATTATTATCTTTCTTAAAATGGATAGTTTTTTCATTTGCTAGCCACAACCTTTTTTTAGAAGTAGAATATTTGTTATGAAATTTGAAACAATCGGTTAACCATTGTTCATATTTGTCTATTTCCACAGAAAGTAGTAGTTTCAAGAGCTGTAGGGTGTTATACAAACTCATAATTCTATGTCTGAAGAAACAAGCTTGATCAGTAAACAATACAGTGGGAGTAGAATTTGCAATCATTCGTAAAAAACCCTAGCCCTCAAAATATCTGCACACGGCGGCCACGATTTGAAAAAAAAAACCGTGATCATCATATCTCTGTACCACACCATTTTTAGGTATAAATAAGGATAGTATAGTCGTTTTAGTATAATTGCGAATAATAATAATCATAAGAAATTAAAATATATTATCAAGTCTGATACTGAAAAAATCTGTAATTTTATAAATAGTGTATTAAATTAGAAATCGTTAGTTTGCTTTTAAATTGAAATAGTGAGAGGGCTCTAAGGAGTCAGGTAAGTTATTATATATTTCAATATATTGAACCAAGGCAGTCCTTTGGCGGTACCAAGTAGCTGTTTTTAAACAAATTATTATAATGTCTTTTGGTGAGGATGGCACACCCCGGATATAAATCGCTGACAGTGTAAGTATTCTGAAGTTCTTAAAAATGTCTTTGCAGGTATCACCACGATTGTTGTCAAATATCGATCGTATACAAGCCTTCTGGTGAATGAAAACCCTTGCAGCAGTCATGGAATTACCCCAGAAGATGACATCATACTTCAACCGAGAAAACACATTCGCACAATAAGCTTGGAGAGTTGTCTTTATGTCTACACTCCGAGAGATCACTATCAATACGTAACAACCACTCGAGAGTTTTCCCAACAAATGTTCAATGTGTAATCTCCAAGAAAATTGGGAATCCTGTTTTTATCCAAGGAAGAGAGTATCATCCATACAAGTAAAGGATTGATCATTTCGCTTAACACTAATTCTTTGCTCACTATTGCTAAATTGTATTAGCTTAGCCAATCTTGTAGGAGTGTTAAATTGTTTTGTAATATACTAGTTAATTCCGAACAATCTGCTGCGCGCGTTATTGTAGTTGTTCGTCTGCATAGATAATTACACCATCTGAAACCACTTTTGGAAGATCGTCCACATATAACAAAAACAATAGAGGGCCAACGATAGAGCCCTGCGGAACCCCGCACGATATCGACAACCATTCCATGATAGAGCTTATTGAAAGAGGCATCCATTGCATTTGTTTTTAAAGCATGTAGCGTATTTCGACTTCACAAAAATCGCTTCATATTAAAATTATGAATAATATGCGTTACCTTATCCACACGCTGTGTGTTACCAAAGAATATGTCAACAAGAAAGGACACATTCAGGTACGAACGTTGTTTGTTCATTCTTGTAGACATATTCTCTGGAATCTGTGGTAGGAATTATCATGATACCGCTATCGTTTAATATTTACATGCATCCGGAAACGTTTCGTTTTTTTTTTTCAACTTCAAAAAACGAATTTTTAGCATTTAGGGATTACCGAGCAATTACTACATACATTAATCCATGAGAACAGTGTCTCAAGAATCCATCACGAGATGGAATAGGCGTGAACATCACGCCATTGTTTTTCGCGTCGCGTAATTATGCCGTCTCCGTTTCTCTTGCATAAAATCGGCGACAACGAACCGCTTTGTCCGCAAATCTTTCTTTTCTAATGCATACGAAACGCCAACACACCGTTAACGCTCAGCGTTGGCGGTCGTGCACCTCTGCCGCAAACCATAAATAACGAATTCTCTTAGATCTGCACGCCCGATATATCGGAATGATACGGGGATGGATTGGCGGGAGGAGAATCTTAATGGAAAGTAGTGTACCGTGAAAACAATCGCGGCGAACGCCAAGGTGACCGAGATATGCGAAATATGTTTGCGTGTTTCTTTTCTCTCACTCTTCTCTGCAAGAGATTACAACTGACCGCGGCGCTATTTAAAAAGAAAGCGACAGTAAAGCCGAGAACGCACTGAAGCGGTTGCGATAGCGGTGTAAAGTAAGTTGGGGCACATTTGGAAGATACGGTGGAGCACTTTGGGACATTTGACAAATTTGAAAGTTGTGAATAAAGTCTCATAAGATATTCAATTATAAAATGTAGTCTGCGAATCTCATCACTATCATAAAGCTCATGTACCAGATGCACTTTAAATGGTTTGCATTTATTTGTTTTTAATATTTTACGTAGGTACTGAACCAATCGATATAGCACAGTCTTGTTAGTAGGTACACTTATTGTGTTGTCTTCATTTGTTGCTATTTTCTTTAGACTTTCATATTTGCCATTTGAAAAATGATCAGTCTTTTCTAAATTGGCAGCCGTACGAATAAATGGGTTTCTTTCTGGGCTGCCGTCGATGAGGAAATCTATTGGCATACAATGTCTGCGCCATTCTCGCATTTTGCCCACCTTCTCCATAAATTATTATCATATCGTAATATTCTTCATTTGAAAACGTAAACATGATTTAAATTTGGCGTACTTTACTGTCTACCTGTCACGGAAACGTCAGTTATATTAAAACTTCAACATACTTTCATGTAATTTGTTTCCATGGGTATCTTCATTTTATCAAAAGTTTCTGCTAATTCTTTTGCAAATACATATGTATTGCTCTACTGTTTAGGTATCTACCCTACCGAATATCATTTCTTGTCGTTTATTTGATACAATATGTATTAATTTATCCACGTCCGGCCGATTTTAATAAGCATTCAGGTGCTTGGATGTGAAGTATCTACATTAGTGTTAGCCTTGTAAAAATTATCATTATCTCGAAAAGTACAACAGATACATAGGTTGGTAGCAGTCGTATAAGATGTTGTAATCGTGTAATGTGGGCTCCTGTCAGAGATTTATTGTATAATTCTTAAAATTTCCCAAGATATCACGCTGTTCCATTCCTCGCTGAACATCCTGTATACAGCCTGTATAACGTATGTCACATAAGTTTTGGGAAAATTTTCGTCGGCGTAAAAATAACTGTAAATAACTTGCAATCTAGTAAACATATGTTCATTAATACTCAAACTTGCTATGACATTTCATAGATGTCAAATAATTTGTCCAATTATGTCGTACAAACTTGAAATACGGAAAAGCATTTACAGCCTGATTGGACATGTACCCAAGCAAGAAATTGTAAACATATTTTGGAATCAAAATATTTCAAAGACAACCATTTATAGAACAATTGCAGAATGTGAACAAGGTATACCATGCCTCAATTTACCAAAAAGCGGACGTCCCGGAATGTTGACCGAAAATCACGCCAACCGAATCTGTGAAAGTGCAAAAAACCGCGGAACGTCATGTCGAAAGTTATCCAGAAGATTTAATGTTTCTCATGAAACTGTAAGAAGGGTATTGAAAAAAAAGGCCTAAAGTTTCGTAAAAGACGTAAATGTCCACGTTATACAGAGGACCAGTTACGAAGAATTCCAATGTGTTGTCGTAGATTACGCCGAACTCATTTTGCAAACAATAAAGTGATCTTCATGGACGATGAAAAATATTTTACGTTCTCTCACTCAGAAATGAAAGGCAATGATGGTTTTTATACCGATAATATAGAAAATTGTGCAGATAATGTTAAATACAAAACCAAAAAAAAATTTGAAGATAAAATTCTAGTTTGGTGTGCCATATCGGAGAGAGGAGTTTCACGACCTTATGTTGGGCACGTGAGGGGTGAGGCAGTTAATGGAAACATTTATACCGAAAGATGCCTACCGAAGTTGCTACAGTTTATTACTACGACTCATCCACGTGAAGAAATAATGTTTTGGCCGGACTTAGCAAGTTGCCATTATGCAAGAACGACTAGAACATGGTTAGAAGCTCACAACATACCCTTTGTGCCAAGAGCAGACAATCCGCCAAATGTGCCACAAGCTCGACCCATCGAAGATTTTTGGGGACTATTGACCAGAAAAGTATATGATAATGGGTGGGAAGCTCAAAATGAAGCTCAACTAAGGCGAAAAATATATCAAAAGATAAGAGAAATTGATATAAACATCGTCCAAAACATGATGGGACAAGTTAGACAAAAACTGCGTGCCATTGAGGCCCATGGCCCTTTGTCATTATTTTAATTGTAGTTTTAATTAATTTAAATATAAGGTAAAATGTTGGTAAAGTGGTCATTTGAATAAATTACGTTACACTTACTTTAAAGAATTTAATTATTTTTCCCAAAACTTATGTGACATACGTTATGTATGTTTTCCGCTTAAGTTTGTTCGTTTAAAGCAATGGGTACTTATTATATTTTTATCATTATAATAATATATACCGTTTATACAGCCTGTTAGCCAACGTTCTGATAATGATGCAGATAACGGACAAGTTTCTGTTGCTATTCTTGCATTATTTACCATGCACGATTGTTAATAATACATACGTAATGCATAAATGTTTTGTCATTGAAAATTGACAGAAATTTATTTGGCAATGAGAATGCGCTCCACCTTTTTTAATGTAGTTATAATTCACACAATCTATTGTGGATGTATTAGGCTTTAATTAAAACATTATTGTTATTTAATTGTATTTAAACGGTAAAAATTTCAGATGCTTAGATCTGGTGATAACAGAGGTCATTCTATCACGGCCACAAGATTTTATGCGTTGCTGTGATGGTGTATTAACCTCCTGGAAAATAATTATACTTATTATTAATTAAATTAAATTTGTAATTATTGTACTTCTTTCTAATTAGCCGCTATTTTAATACGTTGTTTAATAGTTTCAGGGTTTTCATTGTAATTAAAGGTTGTTCAAAAATTTCGGCAGGCTATTGCTAAGAACAAGCATAGCAAAGTGAACCCTAGAAGGAATTACTAAAAAAAAAATATGTATGAGTATGGGCAAGACACAAGGAGATAATATAAAAGTATTTCATTCTCCAATTCCGCACTGTGCTTAAGATAATACAAAAATAGGCTCGAGCAGGCGTTTCTTCAAATTCGTTTTTCTACAAAACTATTTTCCTTATAATTAGGAAAAAGAAACTACCGCCATATCTTGGACATCGAATTATAGTCTATATATCAGGATTGTTTGTCTTGGCTATGGCGTCATATAACCTCAAACGCACGCAGTATTTTTCTGTTCAGCTTGGCTTGCCGTAACTCTTATGATGGTGGCTGTATGATTTGGATTTCCAACTTGCCACAAGTTGTCACGCAGCATCAAGAATCTTCCATCCGCTTAGGAAGCAGATTTTCGCAGTAAAGAAGAGAGATTACGATATCATGACATTCGTGGTTCTGAATATAGTTTTGCGTTTCGCAGTGGTTTGCTACCTTTATGAAATATCATTGACAAAAATGTGAGTAAGGAATTTATTTTCGTAAGAGTTCCCAGTAAGGACCACCGATTTGTCAGTTTTTATGCACATTAAAAATCAATAAAAAATACTAAGAAACCTATTTAAAAAATGCTATTTGTAGGTTATGTGCGAGATGACTTTGAGGTTTTGAGCGACCAGTAGTGTTGTTCCTGTAAAAATTAAAGGCGAAAACGAATTAAATTTACTTGTAAGTTGTAACTTCTTTGCTCTTGGCAACATGAGTTAATGTAAATAAATATAAATTATCTCTAATGATTAGTATGCAGTTGTTTGATATAGTCTTTTCCAATTGTGATAATAATAATAAGATTTATTGCCCAACGGAAAATCCAATTCCAGGACAAAATTAGCGCAAGTTCATATGTACATACATGTAAAAAAAAAGAATAGAGAATTGCAAATTTAAATAAAGTATAGTCTGTAAAAACTAAATAAATTCATCAAATTTAAATAAAAATCGTCTGCAAATATATTCAGAAACTGAGTAGTTACATATAAGTAATCAAGTATAATTAACAAAAAAAAAAAAAAATAAAGTAAAGTCAGTGCCGCTGACGCTCATTGAGAATATATTGGTGTAGTAGCTTGTTTGCCAATTTACACATGTTCAAAAGAGACGCAGTAAATAACAGATTAGTTTTGGGTGTAGGTAATTTGAAGGAAACATAATTACGGGATGAATATTGAGGTACGTGGAAGTTCAGTCTCGACAATAAAGTAATGCAGTCAATTGAACCGTTCACCAGCTTCCAAGTAAATTGCGCTCCCTGCCTATCTCGACGTTCCTTCAAGCAGCAGAAATTTAGGCATTGCAACAAAATTTGATAGTCAGTGCCTTTAGAAGGATATTGTCCCTCTGTTTTAAAAATAACGTATTTTAAAAGTCTCCACTGTATTCGTTCTAATGTAAGTTAATGGCAGATGTAATAGGGTGCCCAAACAGGTGAGCAGTATTCCAAGTAGCTAACAACGAAAGAAATGTATACTGTTTTAAATAACCGCAGATTATTGAACTGTTTCCTGTTACGTATAATAAAACCAAGTCGAGCAGACGCTTTCAAAGCAAAACTCCAAGATCCTTGCATGTGTCAACTTTCGATAATTTGGTTTCGTTAATGTAATATTCTGATGGGAGTGCCCTCCTTTTACGAGTGTATGTGATGGATTGACACTTTGCAATATTCACTTTTAGTTTGTTTTTCAAGCACCAGTCAGTAAGTAGGTCCAAATTAAATTGTAAATGCTGGATATGACTGTAGTTCTCAACATTTGCGTAAATTTTCACGTCATCAGCATACGCTAATACTGGACAAGTAAGTTTTTCTAATAAATCATTCAAATAAATATGAAATAATAGTGGTCTCAAATTAGAGCCCTGGGGCACTCCAGAAAGTGAATAAAATTCGTTGGAGCAATTATAAAAAACATAGTTACTTCAACAAGTCAAAGATGAGTTTATAAGTTTTAGAAGAGATAGTGCCACTCCAAAGTAAGGTAAGTTTTCAAACCAATAGTTGATGGTCAATAGTATCAAAGGCGCTAGAGAAATCCATCTACATCGCATCCACCTGTCCATGGTTGTCAATTTCTGCAATAACATATTGAGTAAAAGTTGTCAAATTGATAGATGTTGATGCGCCTGGTAAAAATCCATGTTGGTGTGTTGATAGAAGTTAACCAGTTCAAACACCTTAGCAAAATTAGATTGAATCGAAATAGGTCTGTAATTTGTTAACAGTGCGGAATTGCTCTTCTTGTGAACAGGAATCAATCTAGCGCGTTTTCAGAGATGATTTAGTGATTTTGGTACGGTATCTACTTTCAAAGTATGTATACGGTAATATACAAAATATTTTCTATCTTTTCTCATTTTTAAGATTCATAAAAAAATATTACGAAATATGTGAAATTATGCCGATTATGACTCCAAATTACAATCACCTAAAAAATTACTACCTAATTGCGTGTGTTATAAATTATAACCGCATGTAGAATATTATTAAAGATACCAACATACACGGTGAAAGGCACATCTGTAATACTTAAAAAACGACAGGTTACTTCAGTGAACACATCATAAGCAATGTCGTTACGAAAGTGTTCTGTAAAAGCAGACGTCGACATAACAGAGTTTGAAGCTACATAAAAGTAACATTAAAAGAGCACCATAGGTGTAGAGAGTGCTGGCGGGCTTCAGAGAGTATTATGTTAAAGCTAAGTACATAATCTAAAACAATGCCGAGGAACATGTATCTACTTACTTTATTATAATATTCATTTAGTTTCCCAAAGGACATGGGAGAATGTTGTCCGGCACTTAGTGTACGGCAAAAAGGAAATTTTATTTACGATTTCAAAAAACTTGTTTGTAACAACGGTGATACGTAGAAGCGAGTTTGTATTAAACATGAAAGTGGGTTTTTATATTATTCTTTCTTGTTATTACTTAGGCATGGTTGTAAAATGTCGCATTAAATTCATTATTCATATGTACGATTAATTAAACAAGACAATATTCTATTTTGCTATAAGTATACAATACATTCATTAAAATCGAGAAAGTGGAATTAAAAAAAATTAAAAATACCTCAGCATGTAAAATGAATAATCTAGAAAATACATATAATAGCTGCTTATCATTACCAACTATATTCAACAATGGGCGCTGTTACATATTTCTAGTTGCATAATTCGGTATTGTTCTTCCTTAAACAATCTTATAATTAGATAAATAATTGCAATAATTTGGTAACTGTCCAGAAAGCTATATAATTACATAAGCTAGCGTTTACAGGTATATTTATTTATATAATCCTCTGGACTTTCTAAAAAAAATGTTTTGATTCTAGACGTTTCTTGCGGGTACAGAATGTGTGTTTGCGTTTTTCATTTTAATGGGTAAAATAAGGAAAATAGAGAGTATTAAACAAATAGGTATATGTGGCTCGTCAAATCATTCACATATCTAACTTGAAAAAGTTGCAATAGCTTAGAAGTTAATAAGTATAAAGAAATTGTGTTTAATAAAAATAATAATATTTAAAACAACGTGTTTCGACCGAAACGGTTTTAAAACGTTAATACAAAATTAGATAAAACGAGTCATAGGTGTATGATATCATGCAATTAAAATTAAATATAAGTTTAGTTTATTTTTTTTATTAAGGTAAAACAGTGGTGAAATATAAAATACTTATGTATAATATTTAAAAAAAAATTATTGACTACTATTTTTGGATCAAACCATATTAAAATGCATTAAAAAAAAGAAAGTAGGGCAAATAGATAAATATTATTCATTTGTAACTCTTAAGTAGTAACATTATTTTATTTTTGGAATTGTTCCAATTGTTCTCGGGTTTGTGAAATATAGAACTTGAAACTAAACAAGTTAAATTTCCTGCGTTTGTTTTCTTTGAAAATTTCCAAACCCTAAAGCCGTGTACACACTACAGGAGCAATATTTAATGCGACGTGTAATGCAACATGTAATGCCATGTGCGCGCTGGCAATCCGCGCGCTGTCAGTTCTTGGCGCGCCATCAAAGAAATGTTTTGTTGCAGTTGGATGGAAATTCCACTGCAAGTGTTGGGTATGTTATACAGGACGGCCCGTCCTCATACGGTGCGGACTTTAAACATAATTAAGAAAATCTTTATCCTCTCCACATTTGTCCAAAACTCCTACGAACAAATCAAGTCTATGCTGCAAATTTCTCTTACCAATTTATCTACTTGATTTATGTAATATGTAATTGAAGCACTTGGTTATTGTACGGGTGAAATCTGGATATTTTTGTGTGTACCCCCTTGATGTGAGGACACAATTTTCTTCACATTCACCAATTGTCAAAATCATGTCAATTCTCTGTTGAATAGAATAAATTTTCGTTTTTGGAACGATTTTAGCCATAAATTTCATCGGCGAACTAAAGTAAGTTTTGATAACTTGCTCTGTCCAAGGTCACCTTTACTTAAATAAAATGACTAGGTCCTCGGAAAAAAGAAATGCTGAGTGTCTGAAAATTAGTGATATATCAAAGAATTTTTAAAGCTGTAAAACTGATTTTCTTTTTAAGTTCTTTTTGCACCTACTTCGTGACATCAGATATATCTTTCACTGCTTACAATCCCTTAAGAAAAAATATACCAAATGCCAGCCCAAAAAAGAACAGTAGCGCGATTGTGTTTGATATTGAAATTGATTAGTAAAAATGTAAAAAATACTTACAGTGCTTACAATATTTTTCACTGCTTAAAAAAGAGCATTGCTGTCCGAGAAACTGATGACAAAAATACTCAAAACTATGGTACTGATAACACTACACACTTTCGCATGTCTTACCAAAAACTTCACTATACTTTTCAGTTCAGATGAAACGAGTCATTGAAACTTGCGTCCAGTGTAGTGAAGTTTGGGGTAAGGTGTTTGAAGCCGTGTAGTATCGGAAAAAAATGAATCACAATATTTCGAGTTTATCAATATCGGACTATTCAATATTCTCAATTGGAATGACTTCATAAATGAATTTGCAGCGAATTTACTTTTAATAGCTTTTATTCGATAGCAATCATTCAGTAATGTAAGCGGATAATGTTCGTCCTAATTTATTTTATCATGAAGAAGATGCCTATAATCTGTGCAAACAAAATGCTCCTTGCTTGTAGCACTACCAAAATAACCTCTATCTTGCATTGCATGTTAAGTAGTTTGCACAGTGTGTAGAGAATACAGTCCCGGCCTTTATTAATCCCGGGATCACAAGAATTTTTATGCGTAATTTTTGCTTTGAATCATCTGTTTGCGATCCTGCCAGTTCATTCTCTTCCGTGTCATGGTTATCTTGACTATTTAACCTTTTAACAAGATTCTGTATCTGTTTCCCAACTAAACCCTGTGTAGGAACTGGAAATAAGTCCATAAACATTCCAAATCCGATAATAACTAATTTTCATCATCTCTCTGTGGATTCTGTAAATAATTCAACACACTAATTTAACTTCGTCGATGCTTAATACGTTTCAGTAAAGATATTTTTATTTTAGTGCTGAGTTTTTGCAGAAATTTTAATGCGGCATCGACTGTGCACAAATTAGCATCTCGCCTACAGAGTGCTTCTGATGTTAATTTAATTGGGGTCAACACCTCAACGATTTTGGTCAACAAGTCAAAATCACGATCGTCTAAACGGATCGGATGGTTGAGATCTATAAGAGCATTGTAAATCAAAAGAAGAAATCGCACCAGCATCGTTAAAGTATTATTCCATCTGATTTTACAATCCAAAAGAAGTTACAACCCTTTTCCTTGTTCAACCATTACCTATTTTTGAAGTACTACTTCATCTTTCAATGGCGATCTTTGAAATATAGTACAAGTTTGCCGATTTTCTTTATCAATCCATTAATGTTTTCCTCTCTTGTTGACTCTGTCTTCTTGCGCAAGATAATTTTGTGACATTACCTCAGATGATACTATGAATGAACGTGTAACGGCGAATTGTATGGACTTAAAAAACTTAGATGGTCCAGAATCAGGTATAATCGTAATGTCACAAAATTAGCTTTTCTGAGGTAGAGTTGCCCTGCAAATTATTTTTCATTTCATAAAGCACATCATAAACGGACAAACCGATATGGGTGAGGCACAGTTATTCTTCAGTGGTAACAAGCCATCCCACTTTAATTATAACATGCGGTCCATCGGTTACAATAGCAACGAAATCAGTTATCAGGGAAATATCAAATTAACCAAGATGCTCTTCTAACAAACGCAGACAGTTTTTAGCCGTGTTAGACTCATAGATCCATGAATAGGAACAAGTCCTAAGCTCCAACTTTTTCTTTAAGACTAGTGGCTTTAATGCAATCTAAATAAGGTAATTGTCAAGATGCAATGGAATGCAAGCAAGATCTGTTTGTGGCAATCCCGAAAATCTTGCGATGAGCTAAGTACAATTTCGGGCTTTTCAGGGCTAGAAAACGGCTGGGATACCAAGAGCCCGCGTTTCGGAATCCCGGTACTGTATTCTCTAATAGTGTGTACAAAGCTTAACGTTTTCACTACAAAACTTAATCTATAGGTATAGAATAATGTAGAAAATGTTCAAATATTCGAACTATATTAAATGTTTGTCGAATTTATAGAAATTTTCAGAATATTTCATTTTTGAGGTTACGCCACTGTAAGTACTGTATAATAGAATAAGGAAACAAAATTTTGATAATGTTTATTAATAATGACTGGGTATGTAACAGAATATGAAGCAGCATATCAGACAATGTACATACATATATTGAATGTGACTACTATTGTAATACAACGTATTATATATAGTTTCTCTATACGCATAAACATTGTTTGCATTGATATCGAATGGCGATAATTTTGCTCCCGGCTAGAGATATTGAAATACTGTAGTATAAAACAATAACAAGGAATTAGTAATAATGTTATTGTTATAAATATTTCCACCGATACTATAATGGTTGGAGTGCATGGAAGTATAGTTATTTCGGTGTGAATACATGATTTAACATGAAGAAATTAAACAAATCAGAAATTAGTATTTGCATATATTTATCAATTGTTTTACCAACGCTATTATTTAATACACGTTAAACGAATTAAAATAAATAAAGCCGCAAGGAAAATATTTGCATTATTTCAAAATACCTAGCTCTTTTCGAAATAAAAATTGAGGAAAATTCCACAGCAAACAATTTTATTCAGCTGTGGAAATTACTATTGCGTTCGTAAAAGAAGATTGTAAAGTCATAAACGGCAAATTTAGCGCGTAACCCGAGCGTTAAAAGCAGTGATGAAGTCACCTAACGCAAATTTTGGTCAAAATCCTATATTTGACGATGTCTTACGTAATAGTGCATGTTGATGGTTTCTAAACATATTTTCATACATGCAAGTCGGTTTGCCGTGAAAGATTAGCACGTGAATCGTATTTGTAAGCAATTTACCCACATTACCGCAGCTGAATTAATTACGTATACGCAACGTTTATTTACTGATCTTATTCAGGTTATAACCTTGGCCTCATCTATGGTCATGTGTTTTTTAAAGCGCCTGGATACGCGGATATAAAGCTAATAAAATCTTCGTCTTATTTCGTAAAAATATCCCAGTACATACATAAAATGTTTTTATAACATTGAATAAAAGCTGTTTATACAATATGTATTCTTTGTTTGCCCTATTTTTATGTTATTGCCAGTTCTCAGATAGTTGTAGCTAGTAAAAATAATATCAATGTCAGATTGAAAACATTGAGATAGAAAGTGCGAAAATATTCGTAAAAAAATTAAGATCGGTGGTAGCTTGCTCTATTGTATAGATAAAGCGTTTAATTTATTAGGCTGTGTAACTGTTTTTTGCATTTTTGTTCAATTTCCGATAATTTCTTTACCTGTTTGGGTTAGAAATTTGTTGAATTTATCTTTTTTCCTGGCAAATTACTTTCCCTTTCTGTCCTTTTTTCCTTTTACACTTATTTTAAAATGTAATTTATTCTGAAAAAGGAACAGCTTTTGATGTAATACTTTATGCAATTTGTAATGCCAGTCGCACGGAATAGCATCTTTCTCGAAAAATTGTTATGTGTGAATCGAGTAGAAACTTGGACGTTAAGAGAACAACTAGTAAAGGCATTGAAGCATTTGAGTTGTGGTGCTACCGACGGATGCTCAGGATATTATGGACAGTCCACGTAACAAATGACAGTAGAATACAACGTATTGGCAAAGAAAAGGAATTTCTATCAACAGTTGAACACAAAAAAAACTAGAATACTTTCATCCGCAATAAGAAATATCGCCTATTACAACTTATATTACAAGGAAAAATAGAAGGGTAAAGAGGGCCTCCTGAAAGACGTCGTACATCATAGATTCAGAATCTGCGAGCATGAACTGATATGAACTCTATCACTTTATTCAGAACGGCTGTAAATACAAGTATGTGGACTAATGTGGTTACCAACATCAATAAATTGATGATAGGCATTTTATTAAGTCAGTGTGTGTCAGTGTGATTGAGATCTTGATGTAGCCGCATATAGTAAAGCTGTAAACGGTGTTCTCTTTATATTTGTAAAGACATTAATCTACTCACACCTGTGTTCCTACTTGTATTTGGTACCTTTGGCCTGTATTTGGATCATCAGTAACCGCTAACCTTTAACTCATTTTTATCATTTCTTGTTTCTTTTATTCTTTCGCATTTCTATAAACGACACTTTCCGTTACAACTAATCTCCGAACTTGTTTTTCAAAAACCCTTTTTTCTAGATAGTTCCTGCCTGTACCCTACTGTAAATTCTACTGGCTAAAAAATCCTTTGTGCGAAAATCATATCTACCATATCATCTTTATAGTAATTCACTTTTATACAAATATATGCTCTTCATTGTACTTTGTTTCAATTCCTATTACTTAGTCGCTAACATTGTTAAACTTTCAAGTATATTAACCTTGGTATTTTTATTATTCTGGATTATTCTAAAAACCGCTAAAAATAGGTGTAAGCAAAATGTAATTCGCCTTTACTTCGGATTATAACATACACAATATTTCAGTTATGAGTTGATAAAATCGATACTTTGCTGGTGATTATCCTGTACTTCTAGTGATAAAAGCAATTTACCTACATCAGCACCCAATCTTATCAAATCAATGAATAAAATAAAATCATTGCTAAATTTGAAAGCGCTTGGACACAGGAAAACTTACTCTGGAATATGTATCGTACTTTTTCAATTTCGTAACAGAAACAGTTATAACTCGAAAACCATAAAACAAGTTACTTTCATAATCTGGGCACCAATGGAGTGTGATTGTGAATCGTTCATAATGTGAAAATATAGATTGTGCTCCATTTAGAAATGTGATTTTTACTGTGCCACCTATTTGTTTTTATAAAACATCCAGTTTTTTGAAATATATTTTCTAAGAATGCATAATTAACATTAATAATTTCCAAAATATGAAACTTATCTAATATAGTCTGAGTAATAAAAAGCGAATTCAACCTGTATATTCAATTGAAGCATTTCATTTCTTTCATTAGATAAAATATCGGTTTTTCTATTATTTCTAAATAAGTTTTAGAAATTCAAGAGTGATAATCAGTTAAAAATTTCGTCTAAAGTAAATAACCACCAATTCATAATTGTAGTAATTATAAAATAAAAGGACAGATTAAGAAAACATTAAATTCAAGAGGAAATTGAATGATGGGAAGTTTAAATAAACAATTAAAGAATGATAAATCTTTGAAAGATTTGCTATACATATACCATTTTTGTGGTTCATGCTATTTCTTTCTTTTTGTGATATAAATCATAGTTAATAGTTTTATTTTGTAAAAATCGAATTTATGTTGTATAAATTTTGTAAGGCAGTAAGATTATTAGACGATTTATGTTCTTGTATTCTGTTTTTTTAAGTATTGTTTTGGTTGACCAACATTTATATGCTATCGCAATTACTACACGGGATGATGTAAACTGTATGTATTATTGTAACGCGGTATTTTTGATTTTAAGTTAGAATGTAAATATTTTACATTGTTAGGATTTTTATGTGAGATTTAACTTTTCTGATAAGGAGGTGATATATGAGATTGCACAAATAAACTAATTATTATTCTAGGTGCATCTTAGAGAATATTTATATCAAAAAACAAGAAAATTGCATTAACGATAACAAACGATATACATGTAATATATCTTTCAAAGATTCTTTAATTGTTTATGCTATCCATCATTTAATTTCCTTCCGATTTTTTCTTAATCTGTCCTTTTATTTTATAATGACTATAATTGCGAATTTTCAATTATTTATTTTTTATCAAATTTTTAACTGATTTGTTGACATCCTCATCATTGACATTGTACCGTATGTTTATCATTGAAATATAGTTGAACCACTATAAATACGTAATATGCAAGAGTTAGAAAAGGGAATCGGAAATGTAATTCAGGGAAGCACATCCAAGACAGTGAGGACAGGGTTCAAAAGAGCGATTAAATGTGCAGAAGGTGGCAACATTCTTGAATATTTATTTTAATAATTATTTATTCATTGCTAAAATAAGGTGCGAAAACCTTCTTACTGCTAAATAAATAAAACCAATACTTTAAATTAAATTTCCTCAAACATGTAAATCAGATTGTTAACGGGTATTGTTCATATTTGAAATAAGGTTCTAGTTTTATAAATAACTCAACAATAACAAGCGTATTATGTAGCTATAGGTGGTTATAGCATGTTATGCAACAATTGTGACAGCGTACGCACGTTCTGCATCGTAAGCGCTAAGAAATCAGTTGACAGAAGCATTCCACGTTTCGAAACCACGTGTTGATATCCCTACGGTTCTATTATTGGCCACCGGGTCCGGTCAAAACAAACCAACCGCCGGGAAACTACAAATAAGGCACACTTACTCCTGGCTTGCCGTCTTCGGCACATTTCTCGTCTTCGCGTTGACGATGCTCGCGTCGACAACAACAACAACAGCACAACAAACACCTCATACCGATGGACGCGAATCCGCGAATGGTCAAAAATAAAAAAAGAAGCGGGTCGAATACGCTTCGCCGTGTGTCGCTCTGCAAATACCACAACGCACACAAGCACATGCACAAAAGGCGAGCAGAAACACCGGTGACCCGTCCAGAAATGCAACATTAGTGGAACTGAAACATGATGCGGCGAAATAATCAGTGTTTGGCGCAAATTATCGCCCCGTTAACAAACAACATTAGTAAGTATATAACGTAAATAAAACTTGACATACCAAGTTGTGTATAGGAACGTGAATATTCCTCTCCGCTTATTGGGTGACCTCGGCTCACATATAGATTCCAAAACAATCGCGCAAAGTCCAGGGCGATGTGTAGGAACCGTGAGGTACGTGGTACGTGCGCTCAACGATTCGGAAAAAAAAAATAGCAAATCGCGATATTGTTATCCGGTCTTTTTTTCTCTCTTCACCGATGCTTTAAATTCTTCGCCTGTACCGGTTGGCAGTTTGCGAGCTCGTGGTAGACTGATCTCGTGTTGGAACGCGCTCCGTGGATGTTTTGGAGCAGAGAAAAGTGAGAGACAATCGCCTCTGCGGTACGTGCAGACGTGCGCGACCTATCTGCCTCTTCTGTCCCTCGGGCAGGTGGCTGTGTTATTAAAGTATTATGTTCCAGGTCCTGGATGGACGCCCCCCGGGGTGTTTCTTCTATTAGAAACTAATAACGGAAATTATATATACCAAGTGATCGCACGCGAGCTGGTTAGATGGGTTCCGTTTGGTCCTTCATATTAATTTTTTGTCCTCTTTCATTTTTACACATCGATCGTATCATTTCAAAACATGATATGCAGAGTATTCTAAATAAAAAATCAATTTTACTTGCTTAAAACTAGGAGCTTTGACATATTTTTGGGAGTTTTATGAAATAAGCGTTAATGTTTCAAAAACTACCAGGAATCGATGTAGAATTTTGCGCTGAATTCATTTCTGCAATGATAAACAACACGTTCCATTTGAAAAAAAGTTCTTCTTAGGATAAAGATATCAATATTGGACACGAGTCAGCCTGTATAGGATTCTGTGATTATAGCTAACCTAAAATGAGAAGTACATACATATGTCATCAATAGGTAGTTATGTCAAAGTGATAGGAACCTGCATCATCGGTTTTTCATTTCGTGGTTTTTTGAGAAATGGAATGGAAATATCAGTACTCAAAATGATCTTCGAGTTCTAAGCAGTCATACCAAAAACCTTCATTCTTCATCTTAACGAGGAGAGAAGATCGCATAGAGGAAGCGAAAGATAAATTGAGTGTGTGTCAATTTAAAATAAAAGGTTGTTTTATTGTTAAACTGTTAACGTTATTTATCCGTATTACTTTTTGAAGATGTTATTTGGAAGTATGGCTGTTATAAAATTCAATTAAAACATGACATTTCGGTCGACTCAGCACCATTCTAGTTAAAATTAATTAATTTACATAAATTTTAAATATTTAATTACATCATAGTCGGACATCTATTCTACAAGTTCCAAAATCACCCTCCAACTGGAATTTCGAAAAATTTTGACCCCTACCTATAGGCTGTATTATTTAAGATAGAAAAAACGTTTAAATAGAAAAATTATAGGATTCTTTCTCTATTTTCCTTTAAAATTTTTAAGTTAATATTATCTCATAAATTGGTAGACAAATGAATACAACTTGAACAACTTAGATAGTATGGAAGATCTTTTTTCAGTGATTTCGAAAATATATATGTTGTTGCTATTTGAATAAGCCGTTTTTGAATTACTCGAATTTATATCATTTAAACTGTATCAGTGAGAACTCTAGATTGTCATGAAAGCAACAGACGTTTCCACGGCATCTTCTGTAACATTAAAAATATTTTATATTTTTTCATTAAATATGGGATATTCCACACAAGAAAAGTGTGAAGTAATTAGATTGTATTATGTCAATAATAATAGAATATCAATAGTTGAGCAACGATTTGGTTAAATTTATCCTGGAAAAAGAATACCGTAAAAAAACACAATCAAAATCATTATGAAGCAGTTCAGCGAGACCCTTAGTGTTCAGAGGAAGACGAGAAGAGTAATAAGAGACCAGCAAGAAGATTGAACTATACTGCTTTATTTTGAAAGTAAACATTTGAAAAGTAATTTTGCCATAAGTAATTAGTTCTTTATTTTGGTTCCGGAAAATCCTGAAAGATCGATACGTGACGCTTCACGATATTGTAATAGAAGGAAAGTAAAAATTTCAAGCACCTTAAGAAGGTATAATTATCGACCTTATAAATTTATCCTAGTGCAAAATGTAAAACATAAAATACAGAGACTGCAGTTTTGTCAATAAATGCTAATTTCTATTGAAGATTCTGATTTTCTAAAGAAATATCTATTTACGGACGAAGCCGTTTTTACAGCGGCGAGAATTATTTAACAGAAAAAAATAAACATTTCTGGGCGCCGAAAATCTGCATAGAATTCAGGCAGTTAGAATACAAGGTCAACAATGCTTATATGTTTGGTGTGGGCTGCTGGAGAACAAAGTTATCAGATCTATCATGGTAATTTAAATGGTCAAAGATATTTAAATCTATTACATTGACAGAAAATCCGTTATGGGATTAACCTATAATAACATAATTTGGCAAAACGATGGTACCCCACCCCATAATGTTCTACCTGTCACTAATCATGTGAACAAGAAATATATTTTTTGGATCGGAAGACATGGCATACTCAGATGGCCAGCGAACAGCCCTGATCTGAACCCTTTGGATTTCTTTCTATGGGGCTACCTAAAAATAAAATATATTACGTAAGGGCAGGTATTCTCAACATTCTTCAAGAAAGGCTACATGAGAAAATATTGACACTAAACAGAGACCACCCCCACTTTATTTTAAACGCAATTACAAGAAAGTTCACGAGAAACTTTGTTAATTGTATAAATAATAGCGGTGATTATGTAAAAATTTTTAGTATTTTGGTTTTTGTTATTGTTTTGTTTTTAATAACTAAATATTCTTCGTTCTATTAAATTTCATACTTATCATGGCAATCTAGAGTTTTCACTGATACAGTTTAAATCATATAAACTCGAGTAATTCAAAAATGGCTTATTTAAATATAGACAATATTTTCGAAATCATTGAACATCGACCTTTCATACTATCTAACAATATCCAGGGTGTTATTTAAAAAATACAAGTTGTATTCATTTGTCTACCGATTTAATAGAGAATATTAACTTTGAAACTTGTAAAAGATAATAGAGCAAAAATCGTAAGTATAACTTTTGTATTTAAAGTTTTTCTAACTTAAATAATACAGCATGTAGGTAGGGGTCAAAATACAAATAGACACCTGTACATATATGAACTGTTTTTATTCCCTTGACTTAACAAGTCTTTGAAGTTAGTCCATGGCCCAAACATTTAAGCCGATTTATAATCAATCATACATTACAGTTGATTGAGTACAGATTATTAACGCTTATTTTCTTGACAAAAACAAAATTGTTCCGGGTAAGAATACATGAGATTTAGAATTTTAAATATTAAGTGTCTTTACACATAGTATCGTAGATATTACACCCTAATATCTCATCTGACAAATTGCTCGCGAATTTGAACGGCCTTATAAAATTGCGATGTCACAAGAACTCTTTCCTCACGTTTGTCATTATCGCCGTATGGAATTTTGTAAAATAATGATTAATAAATATTACAACGATGAATTATTATTCAATAACGTAACTGTTTACAGGCGGAAAAAATATATTTCAGGTGCATGGGCAACAGAACCACGTAATTTATTATTATTATATAATCGATATTGGCTGTATAGAAATCCACATCTTTATACCAACGCGAACGCAGTA
Source organism: Cetonia aurata (assembly GCA_949128085.1). Lineage (NCBI taxonomy): Eukaryota > Metazoa > Arthropoda > Insecta > Coleoptera > Scarabaeidae > Cetonia > Cetonia aurata. Next base: position 10,243,686 of record OX421887.1, read on the forward strand.
TGGTAATCAAATAATCGAGCTTCTTTTTATTATTTTTTTTTTTTTTCGTTTATTGCTGTGTAGCTCTTTTAGCCAAATCGAAAGTCACTAACACACACTACGCTGCACCAAAACGGTTTGTACCCGTATCATCTCCAGTCAGTCTAGAATTTGCATTCCGATGATTATGCTCTTAGCCAAACCTTAATAGCGCAATCTATAAAGATTTCCTAAGAGATCAGCTTCCGATACTGCCTGAAAACGTCCCTCTGAGTGTATGTCGGAAAATTTAATTCCAACAGGACGAAGCCCCAGCGCATCATAGACGAATTGGCACAGATTTATTGAGTGGAACGTTTCCAAACCCATACACGGGACGGAACGGTGCCGTGCACAGGCCGGTTCCTTCACCTGATTTTAACACCATTATAGACTTGTCCTTATGGGACCACGTAAAAACCATTGTGTACGAACAACAAAAGCCCGATACCAGAAAAGAACTACTACCGAGCAGTTATGAATCTCCTGTTTTTTTCGCAATGTTTCTTTTCACCCCTCAGTGAGAATATATCACTTAGTCAGCCTGATGGATTGGTGGTGGATGATCTACAGTGTGTGGCAAACGTTTTCAATAGTTTTTTTTTTTTTGAAGAACCGCGGAAGATTATATATATCGGGTGTTAACAGACGGACTCCTGTAAAATCTTATAATAGTATGTGTGCGTACCCCTATTCTGAGGCCGAGCTATGTGGAGTGATAGCGCGCTTTAAAAATAAGAATAGTCTGGTCCGGATGGTATTTCGTGTGGGTTCTTGCATGGGTTAGCCGGTTCTTTGTTGCGATCACTAGCTCAACTTATAAACAACTTTCCTTAAAACCTCCATTGTCTGACCCATTCATAAAAAGAATGCTCGTAATAATATTGTAAATTATAGGCCCATGTGGTTGAGCTCTAGTTTTTCCAAAATCTTTGAATATGCCATGTTATCTCGACATCTGTACTATCTAGAAACTAACAATATTTTGACCAATAAGCAGCATGGTTTTAGAAAAGGTTATTCAACCATTATCGCCATAGCTTCGCTCATTAATGCAATACTGAACTCCTTGGATCGGGGTGAATAACCAACTGGCGCGTTTTGTGACCATAGTAGAGCCTTTGATTGCGTTAATCACTCATTATTTTATATGGTATCAGAGGAGTAGTTGCCGATTGGTTTGTACCATTTTTGTCAGATAGGACAAAATATGTTAGCATTAATTTCAGATGCGACAAAGATTTTAGGTCGTTTCGCTCGACCGTTTTGCCTGTCGAGATGGGGGTTCCGCAGGGCTTGATCCTTGGCCGGTCCTTTTCTTATATATATTATACAAATGACATAACTAATATGATTGATTCAGTAATAATTTATGGCTATGATACATCGGTCGTCGTTTCTGATTGTCATATCGAGACATGTTGGATCTGTTGAGGTGGTGGTTCGGGTGCAATGAGTTTCATATGAATGCTACCAAAACGAGCTTCGTGGCCTTGTTGATGTTAACGGCGCGGCGGCGCACAGTGGATCGAAAGACGGTAAAAAGCGGACATTGACTGAAATGGTAATAACTTGCTTAAAAATTAATGTTGATCAACGAAAGAAAAGTTTGTTGAATAGGTAAGGTTGTATGTTACATTGAGTAAAAGAAATATTGTTGTACCGTCACTACTTGTTTACATGAGTATACAGTATTTGGAACTGCATAAATCGAAGAAATAGCGTATTTGTTGATATAGATATAAGTTTCGTAGCTGTTTCTGTGTGAAGGAACTTATAATGTAAGTAGAGTACAATATTATGCAACAGGAAAATATTGTGATCACTAAATACATTTAAGATAGAAACATGGGCTTTGGTATCTTAATAGATTAAATGTGTCGACACTATTAAAGCAAATAAAGAGCATATATAATGTAAAATTATGTATCTCTGTTTTTAATAGAAATTTCTTCTGAATAGTGTTATAAACGTTTTTGTGTATAGTAAAACAATTCGCTTACCTCTCTTGATAACAAGTCGTTGATAAACAGTGACAGTACCTACTTTTCATTTCACACAATTTTCTGCCGGTGAAGAATTAATAATTCTACAGCTTCTGGTAATAACTCACTTCTTGTATGTTCGTTTAATTTTTGTCTTGTATGGGAAATATATGGATCGAATGTGATAAGTAGTATTTTCAAAATATCTTCGTTAGTAGCTGAACGGCTGCATTTTCTGCTATTTTTTTCCTGAAGCTTTTAAGGTCTTTATTTCGAGCTTTATGATAATGATATAGATAATCTTCCTGTTTATGTGCACCTATGGTAAAGCATAAATTGTATTCATATTAGCCACAAACCAACGAGATAGAGAATAACTCTTAGAATGTGTAGGTGAACCGAAGAAGTCAAACATACCAAGCATATAGAGAAAGATACCCCATTTTGTTTATCTTCTATTAATCGATTATTATAAGTTAACACAGCACATTTCACAATTCTAACTTAATATTATAACACAATGACAACCATACAATAAATGTAGCGAATATTAAAGAAGTAGCATATTCGATCTCATAATGTAGGTATATGACCGATATTCATAATTATGCTAATTGGTTTATACCCTTTTTAATCCGAGAACTAAGAGATTATGAAACATACATCGAATGTTTCGTCACTGAAATGGCGTAACTTAACAAATTTTTGATAGAAATATTAATTAACATTATAAGTATTTATGAGAATGTAATAAGTATTTATGAGAATGGTAGAAAAGGTATTGCGATAAACAAAACGTCTTTTTTCAAAAAGTTGCGCGAGGTAGCACCTGAAATCGCTGGAGCAAGTACTAGAAGGATCCTAAATGACAAAACAGTTTTCGCCTTTTTGGGCAAATTTGGGAATTTTTTTAAAAAGCTAACAGAAGTTAAAATTTAGAGTAATAGAACACCATCTTCAAGAAATGGTAATTGTATAGTTAGTTACAAATATGATTTGCTAATATTTTGCCGATTGAATTACACATAGTTAATGTATATTCTGAGCAAATTTCAGTTTCGTATCGTTTCTAATTCCGAAGATTTTAGTATTTGAAGAGGACTGTCAAAATACACTCTTAGCGTAACATCTCCGAACATGTACTTTCAGACTTGCTTCTGTTCGATAGATTCCGTCAATCTACTTGTTTGTATTGTGATTTCCATATCTAATGCTTATTTTACTATACACTTACACACATTTTATTATGATTCTGGAAGATTGGCTTTTTTACCCTATGTCAGATTTGTAACCAACATCGATCCACTGTGCGGCGTCCGGGTCACTCAGAGGTCGTCTGTGTGCTTTCTGGGTGTATGTACATGTCGCTCACAGGTTAACGTGGGTTGCATTCAGCATTGTAATTATATCGTATCTAAGCGTAATTAAATATGTTTTCAAATCAGAATTCTAAAATACATTCTTCGTATTGAAAATATTTTATCGTCTTTCTGTTTTGTTCATTCCAGACTTGCATATGGAGTTATCTTCTGGGTTTCCTCGAGTTTCTTGTTTGGAGTATTTGTTGCCCAGAAACGTATCATTCGCTGTATTGTTAATATAAGTTCTCTTGAGTCATGTCGACGGTTTTTCATCAAATTTAAAATATGGCCTTTACCAAGTGTTTATATTCTCGAACTTCTTTCATATATTCACTCAAGCCAGTACAAAATTTCTAAACATTCAGATTATCATAACGATACCGAATAGAAATTTTAGAACCATTTATTGAACAACTGATTGATGATCTTGAAAGCCAGAATTGTTCCTTTCAACAAGACGAAACTAGTCGCTATTGTACAGTTGAAACATTGGACTTGCCGAGACAATTTTTTGACGATAGAATAGTTGGTCGACACACAGAAATTCCGTGACCTCCACGTGCATGTGATTTGACACCAAGTGACTTTTTTTTAACCTTACATAAAAAAAAAACAGGATTTTTGGAATACCTGTGGATAATTTAGCTGACTTGCAGCCAAGATTGAACAAAAAATATTTCAAATTAATACTAATCCAGCGTTTTTTGGATAATGTTGTCCGAAATTTCCATCGCAGAATGTTGAAATGCATAGAAGCCGGTGGTCAACATTTTCAGCAATTCATGGAATTTTTAGTTAAATAAACTGAATAATGATATTTACATTGGGTTTTACTTTTAACCTTTCTCATTTTTGATCGATAAAAGGTCTAAGACATACTTCATATTATTTTAAAAGTTTTACACGCTCCTTGATGACGTTTTTAAATGAACACTCGATATGTTGGAACTGCTGTACTATACATGTACGTATACATATTAGTAAAGATGATTTTCTGTTACGGGAAACATCAAGCAGAGCTGCATTTCTTATTCGTAAACAAACCAACATAATGACTCGTCATTCGAGTTTCGTCTTTTATTTACCGCTTGAGCTGGATATGAAAATCTTGGTAACAAGATAGATACTGGAACACACAAGACTACAAGTAAGGCCACCAACGCTTTCATAAATATGCGGGTGTCAAGTGTTATAATCTACTTCCGGAATATGCGTGTTAAAAGTAATGACGTCAATAAATTCTAAAAATATGATATTCAAAATAGATTTACTATTACCGTATATGGTATCTCAATATAAACCCTATCCTTAAATAGAAAAGCAAGAAAGTTCTAAAGAAATGTTATAATTAAAATTGTTAAATATGTACCATTTAAATTGCTGTATTAGATTAAATGAATTTCTACACGTTTATATACCTATACACTTAGTACTTACCTACCTTGTCTACACGATTATGATTATTTCAACTTCTGTTCATCTGTTTTATGCATGTTAGCATGAATATACAACATATATCTATAATGTTGGAGTCTAAAGAAAGTGTGACAAACCGTAAGGATACCATTTACTATCTTGATTATCCTAATTCTAAGCGTTCTGTGACCTGCTTCTAATGGTATTTTTATGGAATTAAGATATTACTGTAGAATTAGAAACGTTTATTCAAGATAATGTTATATTATAATCAAAATGATTCAGTAGCCGTTAATAATAAATTTAAATAACAAGAAGAATAAATTTATTATTGTGCACTAAAAGAAGCTGTTTTTAGCCTGTGAAATTCCTCAAGTTGTGAGAAAACAGATTTTAAAAACGCTTTACATAATGTCTAGGGTATTGGTAAATACTATTACAAGAAGAAAAATGGATATTACCACGTATTATAAAGATAGTAAATGGTAACGCAGGGACAATAATACATTATCTAATACCCAGTGTTCATCAATATATTTCTGTTTATTATAAAACTATACGTTGTAATATAATTATAATACAACTAATTATAAAGTTTGTTGCCAGTATTTTTATTATGCATTTTCCTCAGTGCATGTATTTTACTGGGATATTATGTTGTTAGTTATGATTATATACCATGATTATATACAATATATGTATGTAATATAAAAATGAAATGACTCTTTTAAAATAAATATAAAAAAAAAACGTATCTCATACCGGTTGTTAATGGATTCGTATTGAACAATACTAGATTCTTGCTACTTACCGTGTTGTAATTAACTTTAAAATTTGCCGCCTTAATCTGGTAGCGTTTAATTAGGTTGGCCACTTGAGAATCAGCTTTAAATTGAACTAAAAGCGGGTTGATACTGATCAAATAGTTTCCCGCCAGATTTTTGTTGAAGTGTCCAAGGTGTCCGAGTTTGTGATTCTTAATAAGCGGTGTATCGGATTACAAAGCAAAGGAAACACACAATAAATAGGTAAATTAAGTAATCTATTAAAAATAAGTAAATTTTTAACATTCAAAGGGTAAGAATGGCAAATCAACAGGTAAACAGATAAATTAATCTTGTTTTAACGTTCTTAAAATTACCTAACCTATAATTATGCACAATGGATGTCCATTTCTTATTTTAATTAAGAATTATATATTAAAAAAATTAAATCCGTTAGCCGTTCTAGGATTGACCTGAAACTTGAATAGATTTGAAAAACAACAGTTCTTAAGTGGATTATAGCTACTTAGAACTTACAACAATCTTATAACTGGCTTAAATCGCGTCTACAATTACAAGGATCTTTCTACAATTAGATCTATTTGGGTAAGTAATGTTTTTATATAGTGTATTTCCTTCACTGTTTTATATTTTGAATTTTAATCGATTTTTGGTGTTAGTTCTCGTAAGAAACGTCACAAGCTTATCAAAACATATATTTTTACGATACAGTATTTGTGGATATCTTGTCCGAAGGCCGATCCCGGTTACTTCTTTCTTGAGATTCGATATTCGGTCTCTCAGGCAAATCTCGCTGTGCACATTTTCGCCGCTACTGGATCGTCTGGTATTGAAAATCTCGGATATTTCCTCCAAGTAAATTAACTTTGCTTATTTTCTGTGTTTACCACTAATTTTATTTTATAGTTTTAATTTGGCACTCTTTATTAAACTGTGCGTTGGCTATTATGCTCTGGATTAAATTTCAGTATTTTATTTTCTAATTTTTCCTTAAATTTTACAATTTTGTGAAACTTTTTCTATTTCTTAAATTTTTGTGTGTCTTTTGTACCCACGCTTTTTTCAATTTTTCTTTTTTATTTTTGCATAGGCCTTCTTGAAGATCCAAATCACGTCGATTACATTGTTCCATTGTTGTTGTTTCTACAATTTAACATTGTCATTTTATATTTGCAATATATTATAATTTTCTATACATGTACTTGATAAAGCTTATAATAATAACCGAAATGTTGTATACATATATGAAGTGTGTTATCATTGAATGAAAAATACCAAAACTAATTATTAGACACGCCTATATAAGATGTAGGGAAAGTTTTACTACATTTTGGTGAAACAATGTTACTATGTGGCAAGTGAAAAATAATCAATTGCGTACGTACACCGTCGTACGTAGTGTTAAAATTTTCACAAAAATCATAATATCGTTTATTTATAATATTCATAGAATTTTATGCCGAATTCAAAAATGTCATAATATAGAGGTGTTCCTTTTAAAAATCATGGCGACTTCCAGTTAACCGGAAGTGTAAGAAACTTGGCAATATTTTACAAAGAAAGTAAATACCAAACTATGACAAATCCTAAAATTTTAAATCTGAGTTTCGTTAAGCCCGAAAACTTCTAACTAGCCACTTCCGTGGAAAACCATTTAAAGCGAATGAAAAATGACATGAGTCATCTATTTTTCAATAATGTAATTATATTTCCAGGCATTATCAAAATCATAAATATATATCATTTGTTGTACAAATATATTTTTGAAAATTTTTGCTAATCTTGCTAGATAAAGAAATAATGAAACTGTATTAAAGTAAAACTAAATATAATATAACACTGTAACTATTATTGGCGCGTAGTATGTCATCTTTTGTCAAAATACTTTGTGTTCGTTGCGTTCGATATACAATATACGTTTATATAGTAATTGTAATTATACTGCTTCATTTTATTTTATAAACATATTATATAAAACAACACAAACATACCTAATAAGACAAAACAATATTTATTTGTTTAATATGCAATATTTAGCTCTCGTTAATAATTACCTACATAATTTTGCATTTTTTGAGTTAAAAGTTATACGTATGCTTACATACATACTAATAGTTAAATGAAAAGGTAAGTATTTAAAAAAATGTTTCAGTAAATATAAATATGCAGGTATATAAACTCCAACTAATAAAACCAAAAAGTATTTTAATATAATATTATACCTATAATATATACATAGGTATACCATATATTTGATAAGAAAATCGTTTAACAGTATATGTAGTAGTTATATGTAGTATGTTTGTAATATATGTTTAACATATTCAAAATAAGATGAGTCTAAAGTACCTACTTTAGTACTGCTTGTTAAGATAAAACATAACAGATTAGTAATTTACAGAATGGAATAAAAAATTGCTGAAATAGGAAATTAGAATTTTTTTGGAGTCAACAATTCTAAAAATAATACCAACTTTATATATGCATATATATTTATCATTAGTTCAAATAATAAATATAAAATAGCTGAAACACGGTTTTGATTCAAAATTAAACCATGGAATTCAATTTGCACTTACCTCATAACCTCATTAATCCTCCCTTTGTGCGATTTTATTCCTTTTGACCGGAATGTAATCATAACGAAACAGATATTTTCAAATGTTTTTAAATATTTATCATTAAATGTACAAAATATGAAACATTTGTATGAATTTCATTTAAGTTTTGCATTTATTTAAATTTTATTTATGCAGGGGTTAAAAGCACAGCTAACAATCACACATCACAACACCCTTCTCAGTCGCTAACCTTATAAGATGAATTATTGTGTTTTTTTGTTTGTTTTAATTTTACAGGTTTTCCAAGCACTTTGTTTATTATTTAAAATGTTTAAAGATATACAACACAATATACGTTAAATATGATTAAGCCAGAGAGATTTTATTTATAAAACTTAGAAGGGGCCTCTAAGGACATCTGTGGGTAATTTTACAAAATTGTATACATTTAATTTATGGTGTAGTGGTGTTAGTGTTTAGTGTTGCCAATCCTATCGACGTAAATCTACCGATGTGTGACTTTACCGACATTCAACTTACTTCCCCATCTACCGACTTTTATCAAAAGTTACGATATTTTCTTATTCAACACCTTCAACCTTCAACACCATTTCAACACCAATATTTGACTACGACCAATTATAAGCTAAAATCAAACTTATCTCTTCCGTCTAAAAATTTGTTCTAATTTTTTATAATGGTCGATAGTGTTGACGGGAGTTTTGAATTATATGGCAATAACATTCTTTTTATAAATATGGAACTATCAATTTTTATATAAAATTTCTACAATACAGTAATTTTGTTTTCGCTTACTAGCTCTGACTCATTTCATGGCAAATCAATGAATTTTTTCAGCAATAAATTTATTATAACAACTAAACGAAATAAACTTGAACGGACGCACTTGAAGTGAAATAATTTTTTTCGGTTCCGTACTAAGAAAATAAAAGTGTAAATGTATAATTTTAAATAAACCTTTTTTAGTAACTTTTTAAATTTTTTGTTTCATATATCGACATCTACCGACAATCTTCCAGATTTATTACCGACTTTTAGATTGCTTAGATTGATGCTGGGTTGGTAACACTGATTTGTACGCTCATGTACGTATACTTCCTCTTTTGTATTTGAAATATTTATTAGAATTTAGAAATACTGCATTAATGAAAATTCATTCTAATAATAATGTAAACATTACATTAAAATTTTCTAAGGTATACAATTCTTGGTAACTCAATATTGACAAAAGTCCCTAAATCTGACGCATACAACACTTGTTACATCTGTGGTTACATCATTTTGACGTGTAAACATAACCAACCAATACTAATAATTTGTGTGATAATGTTATCATGTGACACAGGTTCTTGTATATAAATATATTTTACTGCAGAAAATCTGTTTACATACATAGTTGTTTTATAATGACGCTCTCTAAATTTTATAAACGAATGACCATTTTTCTTCAAACGAGAAAATTGCTGAAAACAACAATTTCTAGTGCTTTTGGAAAGTACCTTCTGGTAACAAATACCGTAACATGTGGTATGTTAATGTTTGCCGGGGATTTGATGCAACAAGAAATAGAATACCGGAGAAAGATGTTGCCAGAGAGATATGATTGGGCTCGACTTGGTTGGTCACTTGATTTATGGTAGATAACTTGAAATGTTTTAGGTATTTTATTTTTGTAGCCCGCATGACTGTTGTGGGTGTTGGATATGGTCCCCTGCATCATTACTTCTATATGGGCATCCATAAATTATGGCCGGTTGTGAACGTATTATCTGTGACAAAGAAAATTATGGCCGATCAATTTATAATGTCTCCTTCCTGTATTGTATATTTTTTCTATGTTGCGGGATTGTTGGAGAAAAAAAATATACCGGAGTGTACTGATGAATTACTTGATAAGTGTGTGGAACTGTATGCGGTGAGTTTTATTTTAATTTGGAAAACATTACATTATTAATTACATGATAAAATTATATGTAATTTTAGGTTGACTGGTGTGTGTGGCCACCAACACAATTTATTAATTTCTATTTTGTACCAATGCAATATCAAGTTTTATATATAAATGCCGTCACAATGTTGTATAATGTATTTCTCTCTTACATAAAACATAGAGAAGTGGCACAAGAAAATCTAAAATTATTGCAGAATATATAATAGTAATAATTTTGTGCATACTTAATTTTATCTCACTCACAATGAAAATATTTATTTTTATTTATTTGTTTTACTGTTTACATATATTTTAATAATAGAGAAATGTGATAACACGTTTGTAAAGTTCTGTGATAAGCACTAATTAAATAAATGTCTATGAAAATGTGAATTAATCTTATTTCTTTATGAGTTAGTAGTAAAAATGTAAGCTTAGTAACAACTTATATATTTATCAAAGAAGAATTAAGTGAACCAAAGCAAAGTAGTAAATTTGCGATAATTTCCAAAAATGCAACTATGACGTCAAAAGCAACAGTTGCTATATACAGTAAAATTTTATCAAGACGGAATTGCACTGAGTGAGTGACTTCTTTCTAAAGAAAATTTTGCTTTGTTTAAAATAGAATGTCAGTAATAACGGCCAAAACATTGTGGTAAATGTAATTTTTCAGGAGAGCTTTTCAAATATTGTTATAAATATCCAGGTCGAAAATTAGCGTGATAAATGTAGGTATTATCTTGAAAATTAATTATGCATTTTTAGATCTCGTCTAACGTTTATAAGCTTTATGTTAATCTTAAAAAATCAACTTTATAAGTTAAAAAAGTCAATAACTAATTTAGACACTAAAACAAAAACAAATCTCGATTGTAAGCACTCTCTATCCTCAGCTAGTATATATAAAAAATTAAAAAACGATACCTATTTTATGAAATAGCGATGTAGAAAGCCAAAGTGAATGGTTTCAGAGATACGAAGAAATATTTATTTTTGTCGCAATTGCGAAATTTTGTGTTCTTTGTTGCCATTGGTTTCTACGCCAATGATTTTACTGATGAAACCGTATACTCACGGGAAGGAATATCATCCCAAAATATGATATCTGGGCCAGCAAAATCCCTATGTTATTATGTTAAATTTATTGTCCAAGGAGGTGGAATGGGTAAGCAGCCAAATTAAAAAAACAAGTCCTTCCCTTTTTTCGTCTGGGCTTTCGTATAACTTTATTTCTTACATCTTCAGAGACACTAAATAACGGTTACACATTTTATAGTAAATAAAAAAAGGAAGGAATAATTAATCACAAATGTAGACGGTTCAAGTAGTAAATTCAAATTACGTATTTAAGAAACAGCAATTTAACACACACATGTGAAACGTAAGGTTAGGCATCAAATTTGCGCGTGAAACGGTCAGACAACTGCACGTATCCTAGACATCATATCCAGCGTACACCGACATCGTATATCCAACACATCCAAAAGACAAACCACTCTCTACCAATCTAATGCCTATCTTCCCTACATTCAAGGTATTTCCCACTTCTTATACGGTCCGAAACACCTTCCTATCCAAACTCAACATAAAAAATCGTTTTTAAACCTAATTACAAACTTTCCGATTCTTTTCCTATCAAAGATCGTAATCCTTTCGAAGCTCCTGGTGTTTAACGAATTTCGCATGTTCGTGCAGCGGTGTTTATATTAGTGAAACAAAGCGTTCGGTGGGCACTCGTGTTGCAAAGCATGAGCGTTGTGCGTAACTGGGTCTGCACTTGCTGAGCGTAGGCTGAAGATCGGTCTCCAAATCCATTTTCATTCCGTCCAAATCCTATCCCGAAATCCTCACTACCATAACCGCAAAATCCGAGAATCTATATAAATCCATAAACATCCCAATAATCTTCACCGTGACGAAGGTTACTTCCTACACAACACCTAGAAATCCCTCATTTCAAAACAAACTAACCGTCACACCGTAACCATTACCTGCTTATAAACCCATCCTCATGTGTCAGTTTTTCAGTTTCGGTCAACAGCGATGAAATAAGCAGCCCTGAAGATGTCCCTTGCAAGTATAGACGAAACGTCAACCAACTGGGACGCGGTTTCAACTCGGAAACTAAGAAGTGTATACTATGTATGTTGTATTTTTAAACGTGATGTGGGAAATTAAGATATATAAATGTCAATGAATACTTATTTATTTGTATTAGATAATCCTTTTAGGTGTTCTTTTAGAATAAAAGAGTGGAGTATGCAGAACAAACTGCTAAATTCTTAATTTTGGTTTACTATTTTAACTTTATTCTGTTATATCAAAGAAATATTTTCTTCGCAATGAACTACTTATTAAACGTAATGAAAAAAATATCTAATCCAACCAAAGTTTTGACTGTGAGAAAGAAAATATTCCTTTAATTGAAAAAAAAAGATAAACTTCAATTTAAAAAAAAATTTTCTGGTGGAAATATTGCTTTGGAAGAAGAAAATATGTTTTAAAAATATTTTTTATTATCAGTATAAACCTAGCTTTAGTTCAAATAAATAACTTATTTCTAAATAAAAAATATTAAATCCGACAAAAACATATCACATCTAAAAATTGGATATGAAAAATTTATAATATTTCTTTACGTGTAAGGAAATAATCTTAGGTTGAAAGAACTTTTAAATTGCGTTTAAATAGAAATAATTGAAAAGAGAAGTAGCTATCTGCAACAAACAAAGTCTTCGGTTTATTGATGTAAAAAAAAGAAGTTCAAAAGTCTGCAAACGATTTTAAGAAATTTACAAATTAGTAGGTACATTCCTTACATTATCTCATCATAAATTAAGATAAGATGACTGATTATCAAGCAATAATAAGAATATTACACCTAAAGGTATATCAATCAATAAAAATTGATTATTTTGAAATAATACATCCGTTTTGTTGTTATCATGATCATTATCAATACGTCCTTATCATAATAAATTCTAGAAGGGATGGTGAGAACATTTAATTAAAAATCAAATCATCTTTATTCAAAATAATAATTTTTAGTAGTTCAAATATACACAGGTTTTAGATTATTTATTCTATCGCACATTACACGCCACTTGTGAACAAATACGTCAGATACAACGTTATCGCTGCGATTATTTTCTAACAATAAGAGGAAATAGGACAAAAACAAAATCTACAAATAAATATGTATGTACCAAACTTAAATTACAAAACAATTATTTTAGATTAAAAATGAAAGTTCGTCACTCAATTGTATTTAGGATTAAGTTGTTCATGTAATGTCATTTCTTTATCTGCCCGCACGGGCATCGGTGATAGCGCCCCACAGTTCGATAATCAAATCATCGGTGAAACCGAATTCTTCCAAATCGGAATTGTCAATTGCTTCCGCGAATTCCATCGAGTTGGTTTTCTCTGCTGCCTTCTCCCATATTTGCGTGGCAAGCTCAGAATCATTTATGCCTAGGAAACTTTCCAGGATGGCGTTGATCTTTTCTAAACCGACGTCCATGATATCATCCTGAAATTTAAAAGTATGATTTAGGTGTTCATCTTCATGTTGCGACATAATTTACCCTTTGTCCGATTACGGCTTGGCCATCTGCTTTGAACCTAAGCGTTTCCCGTCCAGTGCCGTAATTGCTGTTTTTGTATCCCTTCTTGCTCTTTGGGTTTATGTTGCTAAAACCGGATTTCAGCGGCTCCACTAATCGTATTGTGAACGTCGATTCCTTAGGTATTTCTTTTAGGATCTTTGCTACTTCGAAATGTCTTTTGCCGATCATGCTCTCGCCATTTAATTTTTCTATATGATCTCCAACCTGAAGAAGACAAATGGATAGTATTGATAAATGGCCTAAAATGGTTTAAAAAGGAGTATTATAGTTCAATGTTAATTCAATTGCAAGTTAATTGCAGCATCGTTAGACGTTCAGTTTATATTATAAATACCAGAAGTAATCTTTTATTATCTGAAATACCTGAATAACTGAAATATTATCTTTTTGGTACCAATAATTTCTGTGAATGAAACTTGATGTTTACACTAAAACTCAAAAGTATCAGCGGACAAATCACATGAAATAGACGATAAAGAATGTGGTTCTTTCTAGTTTTATTTAATATTTTAAATAAGCAAATTAGATTATTATTTTCGGAAATGAAGCCGCAGCATTCGTTTCCATAAAATTCGCTATGTATATTTTTATGTTTTCGCCAACTAGACTTATAGAACATCATTTTACTTCATGATATTCTTGCTTTTCCAACTACGGCTTTTATTTTCAAATTATTGGGTTAACCAAAGATGTGTACTGTAATAAGGAACTCGCTCTCATGGTCTCTGGTACTTGTCATTGTCAGAGCTACAATTAAACGCCACAATAATATCAGAATATCTGCTCAATGCAAATTAAGATACAGTAATATAGCTATAGTATTTTCAGTAACAAACTTTTACTAATAAACGTACGCGGAAATACTTTCACTTAGAACGAAGCGCGTAAGACTAAAACCACTGAAACCTTTACGTTTAAATATGTTAGATGAAACATTCAACCTACAACTTCTTTAGCTTTATAACTTTAAGTTTGATATTACTTGGGACAATAAATAACAAAAGCTGTGTGTGTGAAGTGAGCTAACATTATTGTCAAAAATGGTAAAGTTTAAAAAAATTGAAAACTTTCTGGGTGCCGCATATATGTAAGCACTTCCATCTAATGCAATACATTTTCAATATTTTGATATAACTGATTGAGTTAACTATACTCGGTAAGTAAAATCTTTCTAATAATATAATGATTTGATCTCGCAAAATCTCATTTACAGTAATTATTATCACAACTAACCAGAACGTGAATAATAATAATAGTGAATTATCACAGGAGTTCTCTGGATGATTCAAGTGGAAATAGTGGATGATCCACAATAAACCATCAAATTTATGGAAGTGTTAATTTTAAATAATAGAATGGTGAACATAGGTCTGTTAGGCACAGGTCTTTAGAAGCATTTGAGCATATTTTTTCGATGTCAATCATATGTTAGTTCCATTTTTTTTTATTTCGATTCGCTGATAAAGTTCACACAAAAATAAATTCCTGAATCGGATAGAATTCGGTATTTCATGGGAAATGATTCTGCTGTATTCCCAGAAGTGCAAATTTAAAGCTGCATCGAAACAACCAGCCATCAGTAACTCGCCAGTTCATAATTACTTTGCTAGACAACAAGTATCTCAATTTGATCCATATATATCAACGAAAAATGATAATGCAATTCTTTTTGTGAGTTACCCGACCAGACTTTGTGAACAAGATGGTTGAAGCCTGGCAACGAACCTCAATATGTTGAATTGGTAGGTATAGTTAGAACAATTATAGGGAAAAAAATTGAGAGGGAATTGAAAAGTATAGTGAAGGCAAACTATGTTTTAATTTAATGGCTATAATATCCGCTAGAAGAATGATTTACGAACAGCAATTAAAGGATTACAAAAGAACTACAGAACAATAGAAAGGAGGCAAATCTTTTGCAAAAGAAAATAACTAAACTCTTATTAAGAAAGAAAAAATTAATACCCATAGATATCAAATAGATAATAAGTATAATTCAAAAACATAATTGATTTTAGAAAGTTAATAGTGAAAGAAGACAAAAATATGCGGGAAATCAAACTAGAAATCTGTAAAAGCAAAAGATCGCTAAAAATCTTAACTTTAACATTTTTAGGCTTAGAAACTATAATATATCACGACATTCGAATACATTGCATAGAATAACACAAAGCAGCAATATGACAAACCAACATTATTCAACTAAAAGCCAGACGGAAGCCTTATACATATATTTAACGTAATTTAGTGCTTTATCAATTAATCGTTCAGTATCCACTAGTTTTGCTACTTCAAATTTCATGCTTCGTCAAGTGTATTCAAACAAACTCATCTATAAGCCACGCGAGCAGCCTAGCATAAAACAGGATACAAAATTACAAACCTGTATGTGAGGTAATTTGTCTACGATCGAGCCTTCCTTTATCCTTTTAATAAAGGCGTATCCAGCACCATTATCGGTTATCGTAAGCCCTAATGCGTCGTCGCTTTTCACTATTTCCACTTCTTTCGGTCGACCTGAAACAGAAGAAGAGAGATGTTTACAGTATTAGAGGTACACATAATCGATTCATGAATTATGGCGGAGGGGCTGATATGGAGTCGTTCTATAACGTGTCAGATAACGATGAGAGATGACTACCGAACATACGTCGTCTATGCAATAACAGCGATGATAACATAGCCCAAAGTGAAATATCAGAACAGAAGGGGCATTAGTGATATTGGCATATCGTAGTTATGATATGGTTAAATTGGATGTAAAACAACACATGCTCCTAATTATCTGTTTAATATTCAAACTAAATTAAATATCGTTAATAGGTGTAACAATTATTGCAATTACCACACGGTTCACATTTTTTTATGATTAAAATCCAAATAGTGTATAAAGACTGTTCTTTTCTTTTTTCACCATAATCACCCAAAAGCCTTTCTCTAAATGGAGAAGTCAAAATATTTATATTATTTGTTCAACTTCAGCAAAGCATGTAGGGACTCCTTTCTTTCATCAAAATCATCCAAAATCTTTTTTCTAATTGGAGAAGCCAAGACATTTATACTATTTGTTGAAATACAGCAAGGTCTATATACAAGAATTTGAAAACCTATATTTATACCTCTATTTATCACTAATACCTTTAAAGTATGTACGTACAGTTAAATCGCACAATCAGGAGCATCGACGTTTGGATGGAGGAACATGATCTTTCACTAGCTCTGCATAAGACTGAGATATTTGTGTCAACACAATGAAGCATACAGACAATTTTCTCTATAAAAGTAGGAACAGAAAGTATAATAACATCCTCAAAAGAGTTAAGTATTTTTGGTGAAATGATTGATTCTAAAATAAGTTTTTGGCCGTATATTGAAATGGTTACCAATAAGGCTGCAGAAAAAGCGGCTGCCTTGGAAAGAGGAATGGCGAATGTTGGAGGATCTAGATAAACTATTAATATCCATGGTGCAGTCAATGCTTTAGTATGGTGCCGAGGTGTGGGCAGATGCCATTAATAATTTAATAACGAGATATACAGCAAGAGCACATCGCGAACAACGACAACAAAGAAGCTCTTGAAAGAAGCTATGGGAACAGAATGATAGAGGTCAATTGACGGTTAGACTCCTTCCAAAAATGCAATGTCGGATTGAAAAGGCACAGGATGAGGTACATTTCTACTTAACAGAATTCTTGTTTGGCCACGGATATTTTCGTTCCTATCTCTATGAAATGGGCAAGCCCATCACACATGTTTTGAATGTGAGCATTGGGTATCATAAAGGCGAGACTTATGGCCATTTTCATAATAAATGTCACTTAACCACTTTAACTAAAGTCTATGTATTCCTTACCTGCACTTTAAAATAAAGTTACTCTAAAGGTCTAAAGTAACATGAAAATCGTCGTTAAACAAGAGTCGTTGTAGTGCATGGAATTATTTCTGTCAGTATCTAATAAATAAGACCCAGCCTGAAGTAATGTGTGAAACGGTTTCGGGCTGGTGTCCGCGAGTAAGGGGGTTTCAATGGATAAGCTAAAGTTTTGAGAGTCCCTCACTACCATTTGCGTAGACACCAGGCAATGGTATCCATCAAGGAGATTCCCCTGTTAAAAAGGTGTTTAAGTAATCTATTCTGTAAAACTTTTTTTCAAACGTAAGGAAAGATCGAGGCAAGTTGGCTAAATCTTTCACTTATTTTGAAATTTTAACGTTATCTGTAACAAGCTTAAAAAATTAACAAAATTTAAAAGACAAACTAAGTTGATTTATATCGAAAACAAGTATGTGATAAAAACTTGCAGGTGTCTACACCCCGTATAAATAGCCCTTAACCTTTCTCCCTCACTTCATTTTTTTCTTAAATGCATCCCTAATTTTTTTCGCAAGTTTTGGTAACTACCAGGCTTATAAATACAATCATATGTCTTTTTTTATTATTACTATACGAAATATTCTCAAAAAGTAGTTCCGAAAAACATATGCAGTGATAGCATAAATGCTGGACTGAAGTGTGCCGCTCCCATGAAATATGACCTGGCATCCCTTCTAATGTCAAACCAATCCATATGATTACAATAAAAATGACAGTAACACCAATGAACAAATGTCAACGGTGCAACATAACAGAAACGGAAAATAATTTTGATAACATTAGAAGAACAATAAATACACGTTATTATTGCTTATCATAAGTATGATAAACCAAAATGATCTACTTATTCTATTTCGAGAAATAAAAAAGAAACCTATATTATTTTTTGATTCAATATTTTATTCTTTTGCAAATAATATGTTTAAAATGCCGACCATTTTTCATTAGGCAATGTTTATACCAACGAAGAAGCTCTGTTGTACAGGCTGTTGTACAAATATCTTGGCAGGCCTGACATATTTGTTTTGTAAGTCGAGAACATTAACTGGTCCTTCGGCATAAACAACCTGCTTTAAATATCCCCACAAGAAAAAAATCTAGGAGCATCATATCTGGTGAGCGTGCGGGTCACTTAATTGATCCGCTATTTCCAATCCAGTTCTGAAACTGTGCGTCCAAATACCGACCAATTATGTGCGAATTATGAGGCGGAGCACCGTCCTGTTACCACCACATTGTACATCTCTCGGCCAAAGGAATATCTTGAAGAAGAACTGGTAATGAAGTTATTAAGAATTCTCTGTACCTTTCCCCCGTTAAGTAACTTGATAGAAGAAAGGTCCAATTAAATGGCAATTGAAAAAGCCATACGCTCCATATAGTCTGAAAGTGTGTCTGTTGTACCCAGTGTGGATTCTCAACAGACCAGTAGTGATTGGTATCGGTTGACCATTCTATTGTTGTGGAAACGTTACTCGTCAGTTCACATGATTTTACTAAAAAATTCTGGGTCATTATCAAGTTGTGGCAAAATTTGTACTATAAAGATAGATTTTATATGGATGGTACTTATTACCCTTAAGGATTCAATTGACGGAAGTTTTACTGATTCCGATTTCTTCGGCAACATTTCTAATTGATGTATGTGGATTAACATGCACGGAAGCTAATGCATTCACAGACTTTTCCTCATTTCTAGTAGGTGGAATAGGCTGAACATTTTTCGAACTTGGGAAACTATCAGTGCGCATTTATGTTCGACATTTGAAAATGTGCGATAGGAAGGAGGCATTATGTTCGGAAAACCTTCTCGATACGCGTGTTCGACTTGTCTAGCATTTTTTCGACACTCATTGTAGATCAGCAGTATGTCTACATACTCATCAGGACTGACTAACGAAGGCATTTTTCTGGGATATAATTAATTTTATGAATAAGAGAATAATAGAAAAGCAAAAACAAATACCTTAAAACACAGACAAATAACAACTATAAAGGAATTGTACACGTATGTATGGTATATCAAATAACTTTAAATGACTATTTGACAGTTTGAAAAACGTAAGATTATAGTAGCATGTTATATTTCATGTGAGCGGCACACTTCAATCCAGCATTTATGCTCTCACTGCATACATTTTTCGGAACTACTTTTTGAGAACATTTCATAGAATAATAATAAAAAAAATACATATGAGTGTATTTACAAGCCTGGTAGCTACCGAAAACTTGCGAAAAAATTACAATAGCAGAATTTGATGTACAATGTCGTTGCATTTCCACTGGATTTTACTGCAACTTTATAACGGTATTAATTTTCGAGTAAATGTGTGTCAAAATAGATGTGGGACATACTGTATATTGACTATTTACATATATTTCGAATTTTGTGTATTTAATTTTTGTCAACACATTTAACTTTTGTTGCTACAAAATTTTGTCGGGAACCGTTGGCAACTTAAAAAATCTTCCTTGTCTGATCATAGTGATCGCCAAAATATCTGGCCAACCTTCCCCAAGAAGAGTGTATCAACTTAATCCTAACAAATTTTATAAACAAACAGGACAGCTTTTCTTTGACCTCATCGCACATGCACTCCATGATCACACCCACTCAGACTCTATGATCACACAGCACCTGATTCAGATGGTAGTCCGTTTATCGGAATTTGCATTTGTACCATAGCACGATATCCGGAATAAGCCTCTTGGTCCACTGCGGCTTACTGGTATTTTCGTCTCATTGTGCCTGCCACAGCCTGACAGCAACCATTTCAACACCAGACTGTCAATTTAAAGCACAATTCTCATGCACACGCTTTCTAATATCAGCCTGCAAGTCCGTCGGCATGACCCCACCGATTTGCTGCAGCACCTCCCGAGATACGGTTCTAAAGGCAAGAGCATATGTCTCTGGATTCTATCGAGAATAACACGATACTTTTTTATTTCTATGATCCCAGGCAATATGGAGGCGCCATATCACAAAATGTTATGCGCCGGTGCAAAAAGGAACACTCTTTTACCACTACTAGGTCCCTTTATATTAGGCATCGGTTGAATAGGGCTGGCTAGTTTGCTTTCCCCTTTTTCCGCGGTATGGGTGACATGTGGCACAATGTTGTCTCTACTATCAAAGATTACGCTGAGGTATGTAACTGGTTTCTTAGGAGTTACAGACGTGCCATTAAGCGTAAAGGCAACATGATAAGGACTGTCTCGGTTTTCTTCAGACAACAAAATTTAAAAAGACGACGTTGTTATGACATGTAATTAAACAGTAATTGTAGAATTTCCCTAATTAAAACTGTAGGTCTTTTTTTTGCTAGAAAGATGTAAATGTCTTCAAAACAACGGTGGAATAATTGTCTTGAAAAATATTTTCTGTTTAATACCATACAGTCAAACTAATTGAATATTCTATTAACGCTATAAAGAATAGCGGTTCTTATATACATCAGGACATTCACAGTTTATGTTTGCTTTTAACGTCTTACGTAAAGCCGTGAAATTGATTTTCTGATACTTATTTGTATCTCTATCTTCTGTTTTCGTTCGTTCATATTCGCTTTATAGTTTCATATCCATCATCTTTTCTTATAGCAATAAATAACTAAAATACTATTATTTAAACGTTTGGTCGCTACCATTGGTAACTATTTATTAGAAATTTAGAGGTTCTTTTTGTAGCACAATGTCTAATCTTTATCAAACGTATTGATTTCATTGTTGTTGATAATGTCTTCATTATTTTGAAAAGGAAAAAATGTTTTTTCTTGGTATCTTATCATCAAAGCGGTTTTGACAACCTGTAATCAGCATTTGGAAAACGTTCCCTCATGGATTTACCCAAGGATATATGAGAAATTTTTGGGGCTATCCCTAAAACTAGTCTATTATTTATTGACGACAGTCCAAGCAACACCTATGCAGCGACAACATGCAAACGAGCTTTAATGACAACCCGCAAAATAATTTAGAAAACATGAGGATTAGCTGAACACAGCAGTGGTATAACCCATGTTAACTTAGAAAAAAGCAACCGACTACGCATCTCCTAAAGATTCAGAGGTTTGCTTGCTTGTGTACCACTGGAGCTGCAAAAGCATCAACAGCCCTCGTTTCAGTGCGATGTTTGCCACGTAAAATAAAAACCCTCTCGGATGTTGGAACCTTTTCGCATTCGGCAGAATTTCGCTGGAGATGTTAAAAACGTTAATAAAAAGAAAAACCGTTGGATACTTATATCAAAGGAGAGGCAAGAATGGTTGCATACCGACTGAAATGTAATGGAAACTAGATAACCCAGAACATTCCTGAGCCTGATAGGATAACAATCATAATGGGAAACCCTATTTTTGCAATAAACAGCGATGCAATGATTCCCAAGTTCTCCCATGAAAAATCCTTTAAGGGTGGCTTGGGTTGGGATGATTGAATACCTAAATAAAAATCAAAGTTCGTATCCAAAACTGGTATGCCGGTGAGTCAAAAAAAAAAAAGAAAAGGAAAACCCTAAATTAAAGAAAATATGTAACACTTAGGCAATATACCACCTTATATCAAATGGAAATAACTGCAATAATAGAGAAAAGTAATTCCAGGATCAACAGATTCGTATACTCTTCCGGTATATTATCGGATAACCTCAAAACTAGTTGGGAAATGCTCGATGCCCTAAGAGTTCTGGCTAAATATTATAAAGCCCCTTTGTCGGGGCATAAAGGCATAGCGGGGAGTGAAATTGCAAACCAATTAGCAAGAAAGGGTCTTGATACAACTTTTACTAGACCTTAGCCGGGTCTGGCAAACAAGAAAATCTGCGATACATGAGTATACAGAATAGAAATCTTTAAAAACGTAAACTATGTAACATGGTGTAAGAAACTACATTCTATGTTAGTTTTTGAATGTGCTGCATTAAGCGAGCGGAGATTGATACTGCTGGGGGCAATGAGGCTACCGAAAAACCTTGCAGATTTATTATTTATATAAAGCAAACTCACCAAGTATAGAGTAATACAATTCTATTGGTCGCAGTGTTAAGAAGTGCATAAAACATCTGTACTTGTGTAGGCTACAAAAAATACGATAATGTGGTGGCAACAAGCTTAGAATCTCAGCGGATGATTACCAACATGTCAGTTACGGGAAGAATGCCTTCTTTCCCGAGAGAGATGAACAAAAAGATTTGCAGTCAATTTCTTTAACTTTTGTGTAAAGTGGATAAACTTCTAAATTACTTGAGTTCTGTCAAAGCGCATCACATTGTTGCTAGTAATTTTAACATTAATATCCTTCTAAAAAATTATCAATCTTACAATTTTCTTGAATTATTAGATTCTTATGGTATTCAAGTAACAGTCTTCTACTCGCATTACTAATAACTGTGGTGCATGCCTTGATAACATTTTAGTTTCTGCTTCGTTGGATGCAAAGATTATTCATATTTATGTACTATCAACTGGCTTTTCTGATCATTATGCTCAAATGATTAGATGCAATTTCGTAAATACTAAACAATGTAATTCTAAAATTTGTATAGTATACAGTCAATTGGGTGTTATTCATTTCTGTAGAAGTGTTCCTCAGGAATTGTGCCAGGATGTTTTTCATTTGCGTGATGTCAATGAGAAATTTGATTGTTTCTTTTCTATTTTCTATTATTACTATAATAATGCTTTGGCTTTACATAAAATTAATATTTGCAATAAATCCAAATTAGTTTGGCAAATTGCAAACATGTGTTTTAAACTAAAACCAATGTTCTACCACAGGGTTATAGTATTGTACATTTAGCTAAGATTTAAATCAACATTTCGTGAACATTAATACAGATAACTCTCTAACCAATGATAAAGCTAAACAACTGCCAGGTAAATCCAGTTTTTTTTATTATTTCCTGTTACCGAACATGAAGTAATTATTTGTGTTAGACCCCTTAAAATAAACACTCATCTGGTATCGATGGGGTTACGTTGCATATATTACAGTCGTGCATAGATTCAATCTTGTCATATAATTAATGCTTCTTTCACAATCGGTATCTTTCGGAATAAACTAAAGACTAGTGTTATTAAACCTGTATACAAAAAAGGTAATATAATTGATTATTCAAATTGCAGGCCCATAAGCCTACTCTCTAACTTTTCTAAAATTTTTGAAACTATAATTTATAGTCGTTTATTATCGTTTTTCAAGAAAAATAAAATCTTTTATAGTTTTCAACATGGCTTAAATAAATGCAAACCGCACTTTTTGCATATATGAATGGTATTTATTTAATACTGGAAGATCATAAGTTAGCTTGTGGAATTCTTCTAGATCTTTGTAAAGTCTTTGATAGTGTAGACCATGCTCTTTTGTTATCCAAATTAGAGTCATACGGAATTTATGGCATCCCTAATGCTTTGGTAACTTCGTACTTAAGCGGAACTTCGTCTGAACATCTTCTAGTATACTATGCTGGTTATGATATTTTATTTGATGCTACACATCTGAAAAGAGAGTATGGTTTAACGTAAACAAACTAATTTTGAATGCTTCAAAAACTTGCTGTTTGGCATTTTGTGCCTCAAACATTTCTCAAATGATTTAAGCTCTTACTCTAAATGATTTAATTACTGATATTGTATCATCAACAAAGTTCCTAGATATATATATTTTTTTTGATCTTCATGGACGGGTTTACCCCGTAAGGCAACTCAGCCAGAAGACCTGTGTCCCCATCATGTTTTAATCATCTCGACCTGGTTGCACCCGAACAAAGAGGTTTCCTAGGTATATACTTCGATAGTTATCTGAGATGGACTGACTGAGATTAGACTTAGAGGAATTGTGTAATTAATTAAAAAGTTTGTGCTATGGAGTAAGAAGCCTACAAAAATTTGTTGGTGTAACCCTGAAAACTGTCTACTATGGAATCTTTTACCCGCGTATAAAATATGGAATAATTTTTTGGGGACTAAGTTCTAATATTAGCAAAGTGTTCTTAGTGCAGAAGAGATTTCTGCAAATTATTTTAAATATGCCTCCACACGAACAGACCAACGAAATCTTGTCAGATGACATCGGCACCAAAGGATATCAGAATATTTAGGTATAGTTTTGGCTCTTGCCTTGTCTTCGGTTGGTTTTTGGATCGGTTTCTCACACGAGGAATTATACGTAGTCTGCCAACATATGAACTTAGATTTTGTTTTAAGCAACTGTGACTACATTTGGCACGCGTAACGTGAAATTTATTTACAGTAGCCATAATAGTTTTTCAAGATAATGTTCTTTAAATTATTACTTTAAACTATTGCTCCTCTAAACAAATTTCTCAAGAATGTCTTCTCTTGTTTTACATTTGATCGTTATTTAATTGATTCGTTGTACCACTTCAACGTCGCTTAGTTCCAGTTAAGACGAAGAAATTGTCATAACCAGGTGACCGACACACATATTACAGAAGATACACTCGATTCGATCAGCAATTAGCGCTATAAGGTTTACTTCCTGCATGAACATGTCGCGCAATAAATGTAACCGATTACAGCTATCAAGTACTTTCATATAAGTAGAAGGAATTTCACCAGCAATGTCGCGTTGCTCTTATATTTCTCAACGGTAACAGAATTGTTTCGCTACGAACTATTTCGCGACCGTATATCTGCGATAATTACTCTATCTAATCGGGATACTAGGAAATAAATTATCGTGAATGACAGGTATATCTACTATCTAGGCGGGAAATAAAAACAAGATTGATGACTCTTACCTTTCTTGTGGGCGAATATAAAATCTTCTAAACCTATTTGTCCGCCTAGCAGGCATTTCATGTCGACTTTATGTGTGTTTAACGTGCAGAATAGTATCTGAAAAGGATATGTAAAGTCGTATTAGTCATTGGCGTTAAAATCTGGATGTCGTGTCATGTACG
This sequence comes from Cetonia aurata, assembly GCA_949128085.1. Classification (NCBI taxonomy): domain Eukaryota; kingdom Metazoa; phylum Arthropoda; class Insecta; order Coleoptera; family Scarabaeidae; genus Cetonia; species Cetonia aurata. The sequence continues at coordinate 10,269,195 of OX421887.1, forward strand.
CGTTTACAATAAATGCAGTGTGCATTAAGATATCGCATTTGCATGTCAAACACGTAAGGCGATTTCCTCATATGGGTTTATTGTATCGTAAAATATCAAGAGGTTATTATATTATTATCCTTTGGGTGCATTCATTTTTTAGATTTATAAAGATTTATTTTCGTGTTTGTTGAATATGATGCATTCATATCATATAAAGATTATCTAGTGATTTTATTGCCATAAATATATTTTCTGGCATTTAGGATCTTTATAAAGGTAAAATGATTTTGCGGTGGTAATACCACGATAAACTGAATATTATCAAGGGATTATATTCCTAAACAGTACTAGCAATAGATTTTATTCGAATTAAGTAATATGCCAATAAATGAAAGATAATATTTTCGACATTGTAGGTACAAAGGGAATAAGTCTATCTTTTGAGCACTTATGATATAAGTAGATAATATATATTAAATATAAATTTATAATTAACATCATAATTCTTTTTAGGTGTGGCACAATTGATGAGAAAAAAAGTAGGGTAATAATTTCTTTTTGAAATTTAAAATTTCTGAGCAGTGTTGTGCGAGGCAATTGAGGGAAATTTCTACATAGAAATTGATTCAAAAATTGTAGAATACTTACCCTTAGAAAAATTCTAAGGGAAGTATTATTTTTAGCTATACAAGATCAAATGAAAACTATTTTCGATCTTATTCTTACGAAAGATATACTTTACAGTTAAAACACTAAATTGTATATGTACCTACACAAAAAATCGTTTATTTCAATATTTGCTTCTATTTATGTATTCTAGAACGTAATTATCCTTAAACAACATTTGCGATTTCACATTTTTCGTGAATCTTCTGAAATCTAATCCCCGCGAATGTTGAGGAATTACTATACTTATTACTGTAATTTTTGTTCGGAAGCAATTTCGTTCAATGGATAACTTATTGAACCAACTTGATAATTTCAAACATTTAAATCTTTAAGAAGGACTTGTTGTAAGTTCATTCAAAAAGAGTACTGAAAAAGGTTTTCCAGTTTCAACTGGAAATTTATTATACAACTTGCAGCCTATAAAACACAATTTCTTTTGAAAAAAAAAAAAAAAGAAGTCATGTGTGAAGGTGGTAGCAAAAGTGATCGAAATCTAGCTTTATGCAAATAACTAATACTAGCATCAAAATTTTGTGAACAAAAAAGTCCACATCCAATATACATATATATGAATCGTATATATATTATTTTTAAATACCAGACGACAAGAATCATGCCAATTTAACAGTAAGCCATATATTGCTCTAATTGCTCTCATTGAAAGAAGAAACACACATTGAGTATCAGAATTGCCCCAGTGAATAAATGCATATTTCATTCAGAAAAAGGTTTTTAGAACGTGAATACGTAGGCCAACTGAAATTTACATCAAAGATAATCCCTAAAACCTTGGCTGAAGATACAAATGTCGAGAAACTATTTAACTGTTTAAAAACAAACCATTTAGACTATATTTACTACTATCTTTAAATAAAATATAACTGATTCCGTTTGTGTTGAGGATTAGTTTGTTTACGGACATCCATCTCTGTATAATCATGAAAGTTGAACTGATCGAATCCAGCAAATTATTTATTTTTATTTTATTTTTTTTATTTTTTATATATTAGAAAGGACGAGATTAGTATCATCTGCATAAATCGATAAGCTAATGTATGATGATAGGCACTGAGGAAAGTCATTTATATAAATTAGAAAAAACGTAGGCCTTAACACCGATCCTTGAAGTACCCAAAGGTTACGCAATAACGGGCTGGATTTAATATTATGGCATAGTACTGGCATTTAAACCGGCTATTCATAATCATACGTATCTTGTACTGCTCTATAGTCTATGGAGGAGAATAAAGTGTTACACAATCAAATGCCTTGGAAAGGTCAATAGACGTCTACATTCTTGTAATTTTGATTAAAAAAATTAAATAATAATAATAATAATAATAATAATAATAATAATACTAGATAATTCTACAAACTGAAGCTATTTCACAAAAAAAAATAAGAGAAAGAAAGTAATTACAAATACATCGATTGCCTAAGAATGAAACCAAAATGAGAAAGAAAGGCAAATTACAATACAAGAAATTATTCTGTAAACTAAACCCAAATACAAGAAAGTAATTATAAATGCAGTGGTAATCAGGTAAAAATAGAAAAATAGAAATAAAGAAATAAAGAGAAGTGGTAGTACTAACTGAATATATAACAGAAATAAAATTAAACGTTTCCGGTGAACGGATCAGTAAACATCTGATCAATATTCTGGTACATATGCGTTAGGGGAGCCTTAAGTAAAATATTGGTGCGCGCTCTGGGAAGGGAAAACGTAGCACAAGATCTACTATTAAGGCGGGGCACACTAAAGTTGAGTTGGCTAAGTAGGGTTGGTGCATTAATGTTATTATGAATGCTGTGTTAGTAGAGCGATTGTTGCGAAAGCCGTCTAAATAAGTAGAAAACAAATTAAAACGCTGAAAATAACTTATTAATTTAGAATTTACGACACTTACAAATATTTTTGGAAAGACAGTTAAAAGGATGGCAGATTTCTTTCATGGTTTGATATCTTGCCTTTTTTGCATTTCAGACTAATCGATATCTTATCAGAAGTACCATGTTCGTAACCCAGATAATCCTGGTTTACCTTACAAAAGCTCAATTTTGTATGTTTCTGCAGGAACAACATGTTTTTCCAAGTCCCAAAAGAGGTATATTTTCTTTGTTTTTTTTTTTAATTTTCAAGATGGGACGTTCTGTTCATTTCGTTATTTTGCTTTGTGCATCTAACGCAGCATATCTTTGTTTATTATAAATACAATTTTGTTCAAGATTTTCAAGAAAATACCTTTGCTCATCCCAAACGAAACTACACAGGGCATTACTTAATCTAACGTACTTATTTTAAATGGTGATTCTTGAGCCAATTTTAAGTCGAAGTGTTTATAGAAACATACATCTTAAATTGCTTGATTTTAAATATATTGAATACCAAAACCTTTCGGCGATTACAATTTGTTTTTATCAAGTTGTAAAGTATGTTTTATTTATAAAAGTAGCAATACAATAGAAACAAAAAATTACCATTAGAATTGACTTTATTATTATCCAGGAATAAAATTAAAAACGATTTCGAAGATTGATCGACCAGCTATCCGAAAATCATCTTCAAAGTTTTAAACGTGAATGATATTTTTATAAAAGGACAGAAAAGTTTTTAAAATAATAAAAACAAAATTACATTTTTAAAGCTAAAGTTACCTCTGCTGTGTTGACTTTAGGGTAAGTATATTAGATATGTATTATGAATAACGCAGGTGAATTTTATATTTACAAAATACACTTAGTGTTGGTGTTATGTTCACGCTTTTACGTAAAACTGTATATATATTGGGGATCCTAGGATTAAGACATACATGTAAGCAATCGCAATATTCAAAGTTTCTTCTCCTGTTTTCACAAGCCATAGAAAGTTTCTTACCGAAACATTTAAAAGAAAATGCAAGGTGCATATAATTTTGGATCGATATAAAGCCATCGTCCAGCAAAAATCAATTGTACTGTACTGTTTTTATGGTTTGTATTTCAATTGGATTATGTAAATCCAAAGTAACTCTTCTAGAAGGTCGTTGTGCCGCAAAATACAATTATGCTGTTGTGCGTTCCAGATTAAATTTCCTTTTCTTCCTATCCTTAAGGTTTGTTAAAATAGATTTGTTGCTAGGCCAAACGCTTAAATTAGCTATATATTGTGTTACTAAATTATACATGGCAATGAAACAATAGTTTTTTTTATAATTTTTTTTTCTTCTTTGTGCACCCTAAGCTTCTCTAAATTAAATTATATATATTACTTTGAAATTGATAACCTACTAAAGATTGAGCATATGTTTTACGAAAGTATTTGCTATAAAGGTTACTTGTAGACTAAATGTAAATAGTTTCGCTAAAGTTACGGTTCTTTAAAAACAACTGAATACACAACTATGAAAATTTAGGTTTAAATATGGAAATCCTTTGCAATGAATACGCTTCTTAATGGTTTTAATGGAAATCCTTTGTTTGGTGCTTGTCTTTTGCTACCCATAAAAGCTATTTATTTTGAATATAGAATCGTACAACTGTGAAAATTCTTGAGATGTTGGCGTAGTGTATGGCATCGTTTGTGAGCAAAAGTTGTTGCCAAACTTTTGAAGATTAAGGTGATACCACGTGAACAAAGGTTTTATCACAAATAAATGTCTGTAAATCTATGATAAATTATACCACATATATCGATTTCATAAGATTTTTCATTTCTCTCAAAACGGTTGTTCTTTTCCTCCTTTTTTCATCAGGGTATTGCATCTCGAATTGGTTAAGAATGAAAATTTGTTAAGTTCATCCTGATATAAAAATGCTAAATGAACCGCGAAATATTAATTATAAGCAATAAATTTGGAATATATTTTTATCATACAAGTAACCGATATATAAGTAGTAATTTTGTGGCGCCATCTATGACAGGAAACATTAATTAATGTATCTTTCTTGCTAATTCTCCTTTTTTCAGTATTCTTTTTTTCAATTTTGAGCACACCTGTACACGTAGATACGAATGATCCAAAGTTTTCTACACAACATCTTAAATAATCGTTACATATAGATGGGTATGTATCAGAAGAAAAAAAAAAGACATAAAAGAAATTATTCCAAATATTTTAGTTCGAAAATGTTTAATTTAGAGTTCATTTGGTTCAACTGGATCAATTGTTTATTTGCTGTTGCATTTTGCAACGAATAATCCTAACCAAAATTGTATTCCTAACAGTTTTGTAGATATTAAGCAAACATTTCTTTGTGTAGTAAAACAGAAAATATTGTTAACTAGCGCTCAATAGAGCGTTTGTTTATATGTATTTCTTTAACCGTTAAGTAGTAACACTAAAGAACTCATATAAACTGGTTACTTTCCAATTGCAAAGATTATTCTAAATGTAACACTTGTTAATAAATCGGTATAGGTACACTATAAATTAGGTAAATTATAAATTATTTTAGATTATTGTCACGAATTTTAAGCGTGCTAAACTTTAGGAATGTTCTGAGAAAAGCTCCTCAATCGATCGTGGTTTGCACAAATTCGGAGGTAATAAAGAATTAAAAAATGGTAACAGACATATGTTCACGAGTAATTGTCAGAATACAAACACACATGAGTAAGGTGCACGACCGAAATGTTCGACTATCAGTTCCAATTGCACGCCATAAACTGCGTCATAGATTACAGGAAGCACGGCCCTTGATTGTCAGGATGTAGAGAATAGTTCGATTACATACTTGCTCGGGGCTTACATATGCAGACACACGAACATACTGTTATGCCCGTATATATGAAGAGATAAAATGGAAAACAACAGCTGTCACATGCAAATGCGCGCGTACAATAGTAGAGTATTTGACCTCTGACTACGCGGTCGAAACCACGATATCGCCAACTGGCGAACGGCTACTTAGTTAAGTTAGTTTGGATTAAACTATTACAATATACGTATCTGATGCTTGTGAGGTGTTGAAATTCAATGAATAAATGCATTAGGTAGATGGAAAGCACGGTTGCCGGCAAAAGTAGATTTTTTCAGATTGGAGAAATTGAATACACTTATCAGGGAGAGCCGACTATTAAGTACGCGTATACATTGGTAGATTAACCTTTAATTTTCTAAAAGCGTACGTCAAGTGTGAAAGGACATGGATAAGTTAAGCATGGTATTTTGCCAGAAAAGAACTGAGAAAGTTAGATTTTCAAATTGTTAATTAGGTATACAAAAGCGCATTGTTTAGAAAGCTATTGTGACAATAGTATATTTTGAATTTTATCTTGTTTCTTTAATCCATTAACAATACCCGCCAACTAGAAACAAAAGAATCTGCAGTATATTTTGTCTGTGTCTGCTATATCCTGAAACATCACAGATCAAAGGCGCAAGACTATTTAGCCTTAGAGGTTCATTCATATCTGTAGACATTGAACGTGACATACATGCATCGTGGCAAACACGACTAAATATCTTATTTTTCCGGAGTTGTAGGCCCTTTGTGTTAGACTAATATGTTATTTGTGCTAGAGGGCCCATTGCTATTCTGAAGGGACCGGAACCAGCAATGGTAACAACTTTGACATAAAAGAACAAAGAAGTAAGATGCCACGTTTCAATCCGGTGGATGCGCCGGAAGAATAAAAATTTAAAACAATTCTTAAAATTAAAAGAAAAACCAGTTTAAAGGAAATAACCTATGGATTTTAACAGCTTAAGTATACAATGGACAGTTTTGATATTTATGCTTATTTTAGCGAGTACCATAAGGCGAAAATATTAATATTTTTTTTTTTGAGTGTTAAATGGGAGGAATGACTACAGTGTTAATTGCAAGGGAGAAGTTAAATTTGTAAGTTAGTTAAATTTTTGTCATTACCATAAAAAAAAGGAATATCGAAATCTTTTTATAGTTGATTTAATTAGCATGAAATGTTAAGAGCAACTGTTATTTCAAGAGTTTGGCGATGCTGCATCACGAAGATAAGTGATTAAACGATTACTTTAAAACTTGATTGCAATGGTGATGGATTGTTTATTAACGCTAAAGGTATCAGCTTGATCTTTGAATGGGATTTTTTAACGATTGTATGGAACCAAAATTTTGCTTGACTTTGTATCTACCCAGTACGTATTGTAACGCAAAAAAGGTGTGCTGGGAAGATGCAAATAAAAGATTAAAATTCTATTGTCTAATACTCAAAAGATTCAAGCTCCAAATATAGGAGTTTAAAACGGTAAATTTTGAATTTGTTTTCATCTATTATAGCAGTGAAGTACTTTTAACTAATATATCTATCGTGTAAAATTTAAGATTAGTAATTGTTCATTTAGATTTCTTCTTTTTTAGTATGAGTACATAGATACAGCTGGATAGATATCAGTTTTATTTTACTATTACTAACAATCGATATCTTCTCTCTTGCTCGCCCAGACTCGCATGGTTCGAAAATGTTTTTGTTTCAAACCTTCGAACCATCTTAAGGATTTCTTAATATAAACTTTAGTCAGCATTAATAGTAGTAAACAAATACGGTGCTTCTACCGTTCGAACAAGTAGAAGGGACAAGAAAGAAAACAAGATAAAAACTAATTGAAAAAAAATATAAGAAAGGCTAATTGCCTTTACTTAAGGTAGACGACGTTTCGTGTACAACACATGCTCAGGTTCTTGTTAATGTAATTAAAAGATTGTCTTAAAAAATGAATTTGTCATAAAATAAAATATGTATATAGTATCATAGCGAAATTAACATTATAAATTCAATATTTAAAAGTGAAGAAGTAAATGATATGAACAAAATTATTAATTCACAACAACATACCAGTTTGATTACGCTGCGCCGTTGAAAAGATTTTTTAATTTTAAGAGGTTTTCAAATACAATAAATTATTTTGTTATAATTTAGCTCCTTCAGGGCTTTGTACAGTGTCCACGGTGGTGCTGCAGGTGGTAGGAGGTATACCACCAATTGATCTGTTAGGGTCGAGGAACAAAAATGAAGTTGAAAGAGGGAATAAAAGCAAGCTGGTGGAAGAAAAAACGGTAATGATATGGCAGGAAAAATGGGATAAATATATGGAAAAAGATCAATGGACAAAGAAATTAATTTCGGGCATTCGAACGTGGATAAACCGTAAGATTAGGAGGTTAGACTACACATGACTCAGTTCCTCACTGACCATGGAGTATTTCGGGAATATGCTAGGAGGTTCGGAAAGGATACTGAAAGTCATTGTATGTACTGCGGGTCAAAAGATACGGTGAGCCATACTATTTTTGAGTGTCTAGGTGGGGTAACATTAGAAGAGGAACCAAAATCAAACTGGAAACAGATATAAGCGAGGATAATGTAATTGGACAATGCTACAGTCAGAAGGGAACTTGAATCTAGTGCATGGGATGGTAAAGGCTATTATGAGCGAAAAAGAGGGCTAGACAGAACAGAGAACTGCGAACGGAGTTAAGAGAGTCGGATTGTAATATCTATTAAGCTGGTTTCGGGCGAAACAGGCAGCGTGGCAAAGAAGTGAGGTTTACGGAGTAGACCCACGCTTGCACGCACTGGATAAGGATCCTACACGCAGCTGGGTACGGGCCCAGTTGTGTCTTTCAAAGATTTCTCTCATAAAAAGACAGACGTAGGACGGTTGGGATATTTGCCTTGCACCGGAACAGCGCTGGTTCGATTCTCGGCCAAGACTGAATGATTTTTAATTGAGTACAGTACTTAGAACATGTTTTCTTTTCGAATATGAAGTAAAACCGTATGTCCCGTGTCAATGCGATATTTGTCAGGCAAAAAACCTTTGTCGGAGAATTTGGCGTAATGATAGTGGAGATGGTACAATGCATTAATAGATGTCAGTGCCTACTACAAGTATGTAGCAACCATTAAACTGTATCCTATGGAACTGGAACGGCGTGTGACATATCATGATATCTCTTCAATATCTCTCTCTCTCCAGGCTTTGAAGCCAGCAAAGATAGTAAACGCGATGTATGTCTGTTTCACTTCATCTCATGTGTTTGGATTGCGACTGTAGATTTATGTCAATTTGAAGGGTTTTTTGAGAATTGTTTTCTTGAGGATATCGTAATGTGTTAGAAAGAAATAGATATACGTCTGTAATCGTGGTTGCCTGTCTGGGGCCCTGCTTCACATTTTCGTGAGTAAGATACCGTTCCAGTTCCCTAGGATATAGTTCAATGGTAGCCACAAACAACCAAACAAACATAAAAAAATGACCAAATCGACATGTATCAACACAATATTGTCTGAAAGTATTAAGAAAGTTATCATAAATATTTCAGTGATCTAACGCAAAACTGTTGAAAATCTGCAACTTACAATTTAATTTTTAACTGAACTAGACTGATCGCTTGTTTGAAGTTGTGTAAAAACAATTATTGCCAATATTTTTAAAAATATTAAAGCAATTTCTTTTATGTGCACATGAACAGAAATTCTTCACCACAATGTCGAACAGTTACTCATTTAGCAGTATCATATTCCTAGGTCTTAAGAAAGATGTTTGTTTCTTAAGCTTCTGTCGATGGTCATTGTGTTTTAGATATTTATTTTGTCATTATGACTGCCATAGGTGATAATATTGCTACTTTTACTTAACTATTATTATAAGATAACTTCATCACTAAACTATTACTACATTGTTGTTAAATGTATATGTTGTAATAGTAGGTTTAATAGATTTTGACTTCTCGTTACGATGGGTCGAATACTGGTTGACCTGCGTCTGTTCTGATATTTGTACCCTGGCCAACAAGTTCATTGGATTCAGATAAATGAGCAATTAGTTCAGGCCACTGACCAATCAGTACGAGAATCTATCGAGATGATTCTAATGAATGGTTAATTGGCTCAGGTGACCGACCAATAAGTGCAGGAATCTGATCAGGCAGCTGTCTAATGAGTATTTGGTTTAAATTTGTTGTAGAGCGGATGCGTTTGTTAATGTATAAGGTAGTTTTCCATGTTGCTGGTGGATGTAAAGCATCATCTCGTTTATTTAGGTTTTCTGGACGTTTTTCAATTTCGATTGCCTTCCTTATTGTTCCTGCTTTTAGATTTTCTATTTTGGGGATGGTTTTTGTTCCATCAAAATTAATTTTAGCTCAGTATGTAACGTATGTTGTGCTACGGAAGAGCTAGACACTCTTTGGGTCTTCTATTGGTTTGTCCGATGTACGACGATGGACATCCGTTACACGGAATTCCTCAGACGCATTGGCTCTCTAATAGAGTTATTTCTTCGGGTAATCTTAAGGCCTGGCCAATTTTTTGTCACGTGATAAATACTAGTCAATACGGAGTCTTTTTAGGATCCTGCCGATTAGGTCAGTCGTTTCTTTTACATGCTGGATAATCGCTTTACCTAAATACTCTGTTCTTTCGCTTGGTCTGTTCTTTTTATTCAGGGCTCTTGTGATCAATTTGCTTTGATATCAACGTGTTAACCACTGCTTCGAGTTGTGCTGGATGGTGGAGTAGCTCAGCGTTTAGATATCGATTCGTATGTGTGGGTTTTCGGTATACCGTGTGTGTTATATTACTTTCTTGTGTTTTCTTGATCAGTATATCTAGAAATGGGAGCCAACCATTTTGTTCCTTTTCCATCGTAAAATTTATTTTCGGGTGCATGTTATTAATATAATATATATGTATATCTAAGTAATGCATGTGATCGATTTCCAACATAAATAAAACAAAGGGTGATACGACGTTGTGCAGAAATAACAACCCAGTCGTCAAAGAAGCATTTGCCAAATTTCTATTTGATTTAAATTTCAATTCGTAATTTCAACATTCAATGAGTAGTGAAATTATATTCTCTGTTTGGCATTTATATACCTATAGAGGTTTCAATGTTATATTTTAATAATTCTTCTTCTAAATTCTCATAGTTTAATATTCATTATAAAACGTAAAATTAAATATGTTACTTCAGCTATCCCTTTCATTATTACAATCCTTTAATACCTTTTTAAATTGTTCTCTTTGAATGCTAACAATAAGTTCCTATGATAAAATTTAAGGAAATATTTTATCGAATGTTTATTCAGGCGATAATCTTAGTTACATTAAAAATATAATTACGTTGTGGGCACCAATAAAAAACAAATTAAGTCTCACCGTTTTAATTCTCTGGTCAATATAATTAGATAATAACCGGCAGCATTTCTAATAATAAATATTTGTACATTTATAATCCTTTATCTGCGTCCTTGAACGTTCACAGATTTTTTTAAGACATGTTTAAAGCCTCTACTTCAATTTAATCACTTTTCATTCCATGGAATACACTCCAAATGCACTAGTTTCTCACGAAAACCAGTCGTTAATGATACATTAAAAACGAGGAATGCCCAGCCTCCATTTGAAAATATGCAGCGGAGCTGTTGAAGCCTGTTGATCAGCTCCACTAGTAATTACTGGCATTCACTGTCGACACGAATCCGTGACTTCCCTGCGCCACATTGAAATGTCAAGCCTCCGTGACCTCCTTCGATCGTTCCAGGAGATATTTTTATTTTGGGAAGAAAGTGATAGAGTGCGTGCGCGATTTTATTGAAATTTTCTCATCTCCAATAAAAGATGCCGGAAAAGTACTATAGAATTTCCAATGATAAATCTTGGAATTTATTTTAATCAAGATGCTAATTGGTAGATATATGAGTAACTTATGCTATGTTCATTAAAATGTTAATTGCAGTTTTACTTGCATGAACGATATGAAATCTATGGTTTACAAAATTACAGTTACAAAATTCTGAAAGAATATGTCAATACATTTTGGAATTATGTTACTATTGTGAAATAAAATGCAAAAGAAATAACTTAAATTTTAGCTTATTTAATTATTGTCATAATAGTAAAGGTGTATGGATTGTGCGTTTGGTACATAAACGTTTTCTGCGTACTGCACTAGTGTCTATCAAAGCAATAGTGTTTATAGGTATTAAAACTCTATTTTTTACATAGACCCCTTACTAATAGACTGCTCATTCATAGTATTTCAGTGAATCTAATCATGTGAAACAGAAATATATATCTATCATTTCCTTGTGTATAAATTTATCCTTTCCATGTAGGTACTACTGTCACAACATATGCCTTTAGAAAAGGTAAGACGAGTCCTAGAAAGTGCGCTTCGGAACCGCAAATTCTATACAGCAGCATCTACCGACCACAAAAGAGAGGATAACCAAAATTCGCTCAGAAGCTACCTACAAGATAACATGTCGATGTGGATAGTGCTACGTCGGACAAATCGGAAGAGCTATCGGTGTAATAGTGAAGGAACATAAAAAGGACGTAAGATTTAAACGAATCGAGCATTCAACGGTGGCAGAACATATGCACGAGACTGGACATAAAATGGACTTCAAAAGTAAATACCACCAAGACCTACGGGAAAAAAATCATTGGGAGGCTACAAAAATATAAAAGAATAAGACCGTCAACAGAGAAGAAGGGTACTAGCTTAGCAACGGGTGGAAGAGTCTTGTACGCAGGGCCGTCATACTCAGTGAAGCGAAAACTTCACGGTTGAATGCAACAAGGACGTATTCAAGAAAAATGTCGGACAACCGAGAATCGGTTCAGTTATCCTGAAGTAGCTGTCACCATGAACAGCCAAAGGTCGAGCGAAAGTTTTGACACACGACGAAATCCGGAAGAAGTTATCAGTAATAACCAACTACCGTTACATTTTCTGCGTCTCGGGAGGTATTATATGAATTCACATGACCCACTTTTGTGCCATCACACTTTGCTGATGATGAACAGTTAATCTACAACCTTTTTCATATCTGTTATATATTCGATGAGGGTGAGTCATTATATCTTCTACCCTTCTAAAATAGTGCCCAGTTCATTAAAATGGTCCTCGACAATTGCCTTATTAAGTCTTTGCGGCCGAGGCGAATTCATAAATTGAGCCTTCCAAACTTAGCAATTGGGATGACAAGAGCCAGCGAAATTTTTCCCGCACACTCCTTAGTTTTGTCAAGCTAGCGTTTCATTTTATTTATTTGGCAGCATCTAAACGCTTGGTGTAGTGCGAAAGTGGGCGTTAGAAGTAACCGAATATCATAGAATCGAATAATTCTGTTTACAAAATCTTTTTTATGCTTTGAAGTATGCACGCTAGAACCATCCAAACGTTTGCAATAAATCCCATTGTGAAGGTATCTTCTCAAGGTACGCCGAAGAATTTTAAATTTTGCGCTTGCACTTTTTGCTGCTATAGCAATGTCCAAATTATTTTGGCACCCCTCTTTACGCAGATTTCTACTTGTTTTGCCCATTTTAATAATATTTCATGTAAGAACTGTGTAGGTGGTAATATGACCCAGGTCATAAAACCAACTCAGCATTTGGGCCATATTATCAATTGTGCTTTACACACGAGTGACATGTAACAAATAGGAAGTTATTCAAGTAAATTGAATATGTGATTGTGGAGTACATACCTTTGCATATCGCACATTCGAATTTTAACTGTGTATTGCAAAGTTAACCGAAAGTTTGGAAATTAAACATTTGATCTAACTTTACTGTATCACAGCCGATTCTTACGCGCGCTACATATATCACCACTAAAACGAACCCCTTCTCCCGACACGAATAAACACGAGCCTGTCTGGTCCGTGCTAACATAGCTGTCACAGTTATTTTCTCCTACCGCACCCAACAGTAATTTAACATAAAAAAAAAGGTAGAGTAACATATTGAAATTACTGCATGGTACTCAATTATTCGATAATATTTTGGAATATGTTTATATTTAACGATTTATGACAAATCCTTTTAACTGCAGGTAATTTACCGGTAGTAATTTCACGTTAATTATAATTACTTTTACAAGTTTTTAAATATATTTTTGAACCTCTTTTCATGAGAAGAAAGTAAACCGCCAGTATTTCCTCATATGGTTATACCTGCATACCCTCGCAATTAAACGTTACTTTAGAAATTGGAAAACTTTCAAAACGGTACTTAAACATAAAAAAAGAGTTTGTACAGTTAGTTAGTTTTGTGATGGTAAATGTGTATTAATTTAGAGAATGAAAATGGCTACTATATGGAAATAATCCATTCAAATTAATAGTAGTTCTACAAATATACCCTTTAGCAAATAAGACTCTCTCAACAAAATTTAAGAGTAAAACTGTAAGAAATGAAACTGAAATAAACACGCTTCCAATCTGTTGTTTGTTAAATATGGCTCATTCGTGAAACTTTAATCTGGAAATTGTTTGTGAAATGCCAATGTAATCTCTCGTTATAATTTCAATTCCTGGGGATTTAGTAAATGCATAGCTGCTGCTGTTATTGCTATTGCAACCATAACACAAACTATGCGTTACACAATGTCAGATTTCTACCAGTGCCAACAGAAAATATGATAATCACTTGGCAGTGAACACAAGTATTGTTCCACAAAACAGCATAGTCGTGAGATTACGTAATCCGTTGAGCCTTGTAATTGGCAATAAAATGCATTAGAACCTCGATACGAATGTCAACTATTTTTTGTGAAAGAGTAGTGTGGATCATTATGAATTATGCACTAATGCTTCAAGGTAGAATGATATAATCAGCCACAAATTAAGTAATATATACAGATATAGCTAGCAATAGTAGTTGAAGAAGAGTGTACAATACCTATCTGTTATGTAGAGAATTATAAATATATTTTCTACATTGTTGCTTGGTTTAATATAGTTTGTAAAAGTAATAATTTACAAAATTAAATAATACTTCGTTAAGTGCTACAAAAGACTGCAAACAAATTGTATAATAAACTTCTGTGTAATCTTTTCATTTTTCTTGAAATCCGTCACTTTATATGTAACGCTGTGGGTACATTTTATACAGATAAATATTTGAATGGATAACGTTTTCACATATTTGAAATTATTAACTTATACGATCAGGGTTTATTATGAGATAAAAAAATAGAATGAAATGCTCTTATCTTCTTTATGCATTGCCAACGTAAAAGCTTGTAATTACAATTTATCTAATACAACTCACATTGCACATTGTATGACAAATTAGATAAGGGAGATAAACTCAATTGAACAGGGCCGACCATATAATCTACCTGGAGTACTTTGAAGTACAAAGAAATCAGTAATAAACAAGGTGTGGTGTCTAAATTTAGAAATTCTTTCTATCCTGTTTCTAAAAGGGATTTTCGACATATATATAGCATACAAATAATTGTAGCTTTAAGCTGAAGAGAGTAATTAAGAAATTTATCTTTCAAGCAGGATGTTAATAGATGTCAGAGATATACAATTTATAAAATTATGCTTTATCACAGATCTACAGGGTGCCCCATAACATGATTATCACAGCATAAAGATGAGTATTGAAGCAATTTTAAGTAAAGAATAACTAATGAACATATGTTTAAAATTCTGTCATACCTGAGCTACAAACATTTGGAATTTTACAAACTGAGAGAAATAGTAACTACCACACATTATAAATATAGTAAATGACATAACGCAAACATGACCTAAGTAGCATCCACCCATATATTACTATTTACTAGGTTGTTTTGCGAGGAATTGTTCAAAATTGTACCTGTTCAAGAATCCACAAAATTTTAATCAAGGGTGGTTGTACTGTGACCAGTGCTTTAACAGGTATCAGCAAAAGAAGTGAGCATCGAGGAACTCTTTCGAGGTAGGTTCGCTTTCTCTCCATAAAAATTCAGACAAGTATCTGCCAGCCGGCTATATCGTCTTGAAGGTTGGACAGGCCAAAACGAGATTAAAGGCTGATCACACAAATCATTAGATCTGTTAAAAAAAATGAGCTCTGAAGAGATTGTCGAATGGAATATTTCGACACTGCTTCAGAAAAAGATAAATGTATTGATACCATATCTAATAAAAATCTTCAGAGCATATATTATTGCATGGCAATAGGTAAGGGTAATATACATACCTATGTTAGGTGAAATATTCGATCCAACGACAAAATTATACGGGCTAGCAAACTTACCATATGGGTATTTAGGAGAGGCCGCACTGAGAGAATAGTTTACGGAGGTCGCATCAGATGATCTCGACAGGCTAATTTCAAAGTTAATAGGAATCATTTTTGGATATTGACGGAGCATTTAACAATCTGCCACAATCTTAATTCTTAAGACTCTACAGAGAAAAGCCGTCATACCAGAGCTCCTCTAGTGGATAAAGGCTGATTTGAAAAAGAGTTTCGTCACATTCACAATTGGCGAAGCCACCATGATGATTGAAGTGGAGCCGGGAGGGGTGATGCAGGACGGGGTCTTCTCACTTTTGGACGACTTAATTCGCAAATTAATCAGAAAGGAGTTGTATTGTCTACTGACGAAATCATCAGAAGGAAATGCCCAAAAGCTTTGATTGAACTCATGCTAATCGCTCTAAACACGATTGACAAATGGTGTAAACAAGAGCGACAAAACATAGGTTCTCATGTTTACAAGAAAAAGAGCCTTAAGAAGCTTACGTTACTATTGTTGGAAGAAGAGAGAATTTTATATGTAAAGAAGTAAAATATCATGGGGAATGTCATAATACACAAAATCCTTGTCAATTTAGCAAAATTATTCAGAAAATTAGAAATGTACATAATGTAATGTTGCTGTTTTAGCTAAAAAAAAAAAAAATGTTAATCTGTAAAAAGGTATAAGGTGTTTCGGCAACAATTTTCGGTGGGTTTTTTTGTGGACCTTCTGGACCAATTTTAACAAAATTTTTGTTACTGTGTATACACAAGAAACTAATAAGCATTTGTGGACAGTTAAGTACACAGTAAGCAAATCTCATCATGTCTACTAACCAAAGGCGACTAGATGAATTAAAAGAGACCAGATTATAATACCAGATAAGAAAGCGTTGGAGAAATGCCCATCGGCAAGAGCGGACTCAAAACGATATACCGACGGTTCTAAAACTGGTATCAGAATAGGAATCAGTCAAAATATATGGAATGAAGCCCAGCAATTCATTACTGCATCATAGAAGCGGAAAGGTAGAATAGATAAAAGTGGTTTTTTCTGACAGCTACTCAACACCAAAAGTAATCAATTCCACAATGGTTGACTCCAAGTTGGTTTGGGGCTAGATTAGTTAAGAGTAAGATTGGGGTGGCTTTTTAACCTGCTTCACAGCGACCGTTTCAGATATATTTTGACCCCCTTGGTCTAGAAGGCGCCCTCTAACTTTGCTTTCCTAATTAGGCCTATCATCTTTGCAAACGGCTCCTTTATGTCGCTATTCGGGGTGGGGTTCTCTAGGCCAAGCACTAGAAACCTTGTCCTCGCCTGACCCTTGCAATGTCACAGTACATGAACTGGGGTTCTTCCTCCTCTTGATAGAATCTGCAGATAGCGTCCTTTGCCAGGCCCATGTTACACATATGCCTATTGAGTCTACAGTAACCAGTCAACAGACCCACTATCATTTTGGCAGTCATTATGTCTTTACTCAGTAGGTCTTCAGTAAACTCAGGCCTCAGAACTCTTTTGCATGTCTTTGTCCTGGTGACTCTTGCCACCATTCTGTGGACTTGTGTTCTGTATCAATTCGTTGATGCACTGTTTAATTTGCGATTTGGTATTACTGAAGGAAGGGCCAGCTCCAACGAATGACCTTGACGAGCGTCATCTTATCAGATCATCGGCAGCCTCATTTCCCTTCACGCCCATGTGTCTGGGAACCCAGAACAATGTTAGTTTCCTTTGGGCGCCCACCTCATTTGGGGCACTTACGCAATCCCAAACCAGGTTAGAGTCAACACTTGCTGAGCTGATCGCTTTAGGAGTTGCCTGGCTGTCGGGCAAGATAGCGACTCTTTTGCCGGACTCTGGCCATTTTTCTACTTCTCTGACACAATAATGAATTGCGGTCACTTCAACCTGGATCACCGTCGTATCCTTGCTGAAGCTTATTGAAAGGACTTTTCTGGGCTTCTTTCCATATATTCCGGCTCCTACGCCATAATCAGTTTTAGAACAGTTTGTATACATGTTCGAGGGCGCTCTTACTGGATAGTCTTTCTCCTAGTTCTTCTCAATCTGGTATTATAACATTATACTTTCTATCCAGGTTGGTGTGGGGCTACATAACCGTCCTAAACCAGAAGTGCATCCGAACAAAAAATAATTTGGTACTACTATTAACTTTTTTAGAATAAACAACAACTTAAAATAAGTGTAAAAGAACACGAAATAATTTGCCAGGATATAGGATAAAATAAAAAAAAACTATCACCGGTCTTAATCCACAGAATATCCTAAAAGTGTGAGATTACAGTAGCAGTAAGTACGCGAGTTTCTACTTTGTAGTATTAAGTGTTTTAAGTAATATTCCATTTTATGTTAGAATAGAAGAAATATTTATTTTAAATAATCAAGCTTTCTTAGCTTGCAGATAATGGAAATCCATTTTTATCATGAATGCTTTTAATCATTTACAGTTTGCAAAAATGATAAAATGTTATTGAACTTTTTAAATTTATTGTAATACCAATTTTTATTGAAACTTGACAACAATTTTGTATGAAATTTTAATATAATAATAATTAATAAAAACTTCATGCGGATGCTATCTTACCTTAATACAATACAATACAATAAAATAATTAATAATAACATTTTAAAATTTAAAGTTCAGATATTACTCTGATCTCTTCCAATTAGTTTCAAACCAATCAGTTTGTTTCTATGAACAGAACATTACTATTACAGGCTGATAATTTATGTTATGTGATCACGAAAACTATACTCGAATTGCGTATGCCTTTGACGATTTCTGATAGTTTCCAATTGTTCTTTCAATATGCAAGTAGAAATCGAAAGTCGGTCAAGCTCTCCATACCCTCCTGCAGCCTATTTTAATAGGTATCTATATTAGATATTCTGTCCAGCGTTAATAACATTAAGTACTGCTTATTCCTGAACAAGTTTTGTGAAAAATTGCCTATTTCTATTACAGCCCGATAGCAATACCAATACTTTTATAACGCAACTTTAACGCGTCCGTTTCTACTATATAATCCATAAGCGAAGTGAACGGCAGTGCATTTCTCATTGAAAAAAAAATAACATACTTTTAAGATTATTTTAAGACAACTAAATATCTTGAATTAACTTAGTTGACGATGACTGTTACAATGAATAATAGATACTCTTCCGATTTTTAAAAGCTACGACATCAGTAACGGTACCTACCTAACGCTTGCATTAGTAGAGTTATCTAAAACTTGAAATGGTTGTAATCTCAGTGACGAAAAAGTTTTGGGTAAGTGTTTATTATACATTTTTGACTTGATATTGCTTCATAAACACATACATATTTAAAGTGAGCTAATCATGTTATAGAACAGCCTATATATTTCTTACATATCTTAAGTAAAATAATTTTTAATTAATCACCAGACGATCAAATTGAAGTCCATTAAAGAAATTAATAATGGAATAATTCCAAATATTCGTTAAAAAATAACACAATTACATACACGATAAATTGATATCAAAGTTTAGCTTTTATCTACACCCATTGCAAGGTTAATTTTTTTTTATTATTCTCAAATATTCTTTATTAGTTGTTTGCCTTGATATTGTTTAAATCGTAAAAGGTATTTGGATTTCTATTAAAATACGAGACAGAAACACCTATTAGATAAACACGTCATTAAGACTTGATATGTGTAGGTACTCATTATCGGCTATTTTCTGAAAACTGTTGGGGTTATAATAGATAAATTATGCTTTGGACATTATTATAATACTAACTATCAGAAGTTCTTGCATCTGTATCTAAATGTGCTGTCTTAAATCGGTTAAAACAGCTTTATAAAAAGTTATACAGACCTTGCAAAATAGGTTTCGTAGATAAAGCAATTACATCATCATAATTAAAAGAATGAACACCTCACCTTTACACTACACTTATAGTTAAGGTAATTCAGCATTCTATTTTAAGTATTGGTTTTTTGAATTTTTCAGTTTACAGTAAAATATTTTATTAATCTAACCATAAAATGGTAACAAAGCTGTTTCTACGTAATGTATTTACATCGTTAAAACCATGCAAAAATACTTTTGTTCGGTTATAACACATTTGTTCGTGTTTAACCTGATAATATTGCTAAACTAACCAAAATTTAGTTAAATTAATATGTTTCGTTTTCTGGTAATAATATCTATCTATTTGTGGCACTGAAACACCTATTTTGCGAAGCCTTAGATCATATATACAGGATTTTCCACAGGAGTGACTAGTTAGAAGTTTTGGACTTAAAAGAACAGAGATTTGAAAAGGGTCTAGCCGAATAAGCATGGTGAACTGGCCCCCAGAACAGATTTTTGAAAAAAGTTATGCATGGGCACTGACAAGTCATAAGAAGGTAATATAGGAATATTTTACGCCCCGACTCCCCACTGACCTTGAAATAATCAGAAAAATGTGCTCCAAATAGGCCTATCTTTAACTTTTTTTTCCTAGAAAACTATTCTCTTTAGAAAAACGGCGCTGCCGCCATCTGTTAGATATTGAACCGTAGTATATTATATATTTTTTTGAAAAAATTTCATTCATAAAATCAAAAAAAAAAATTATTTTGAAATATTTAAAATTATGCATTTTATGGTTCCTCCAGAGTGACAATCACCAAAAAAATACAAAATATTACTAATTATATATACTATAACTCCTATAAGTTTGATTAAAAAATAATGGGTGCAACATATTAAAAAAAAAAATAATTCGAGTTATGACCATCTCTATGCTTATTATACCCATCTGCTGTTGTTAATCTTTTGTGCCTATAATATCACGAGTCAAGTGATAATCATAAAAAAAATATGAATAGTTATTTGCGTTCCGAGTAGAGATAAATATATTTTTTTATTCGAGGTGGCAGTTCGTGACCCGAAGCGCAGCTGTGGACCACAAGCCACCGAGAATAAAAAAGAACTTACCGTACAAGGATGCGCATTAATTTTTTTGTCGCTACCACAAACACAACACTCAATAATTATACATTAATATTTAATAAAAATAAATTGACACATTTGTGACAGACAACATATGTAAACGTCAGTGTAACTGACATAGCGACTGTGACACCATATGTAGAAAGTTACCTGCTACGATAGGTGACCTGCCATGGTAAGTGGCCTTGCATGGTAACTGACCTTCTGCGGGATAATGTATTTTTTGGTTCTTAGATACAATCATACTGCTCACTTCGTTACCTGGTTGTTTTAATTTCCATTACTGTCGACCTTTTGACAATGTAATATCAATTTACGAAAGTGGTAGCGAGAAAATCCTACTGTCTGCCATAGTCATAAAGCTTGTTTAAAAACAATGGTGCTAATATTAAACAAGCGAGTGACCATTAGTATTCCTATTGTATATATGTACGTATCTACTGCATTATGCACCTTTTATTTATCGTCACTAAAGTACCGTTAAGTATAGAATTTCTAAGTTTCTTATCTTTTCAATTCAAAAATAAAAAAATAATCAAATGTAAAAAAGTAAAAAAAATTATATACCAATTCTGCCAAATAAAATACAACTTACGAGAATTGGTAGGATCAAGTAAACAATATCTTTAACTGCTGCTGGAAAATTTAATAATTTAGAAGACGCTGAATACTCGAAAACAGATTTTGACTTTTTTGGTGTTGGGTATATATGCCATCACAAATTAATATAAGCTGATCTTCTGGAGAATTTAATAATTTTTTGGCAGTATCTGTTGTGTTTACTATTAACTTTTGGTGGCATATTATATTAACACCGAAATAATAGAGAAAAATATCTTTCTCAAAAGATAGGCCTGTTTGGGGTACATTTTTCTGATTATTTCAAGGTCAGTGGGGAGTCAGGGCGTAAAATACCCCTATATTACCTTCTTATGACTTGTCAGTGCCCATGCATAACTTTTCTCAAAAACCCGTTCTGGGGGCCAGTTCACTATGCTTATTCGGCTAGACTCTTTGGAGTTTGCAATAGTTTGATACTTACTTTCTTTCTAAAATATTTCGAAGTTTTTTACACTTCTGGTTAACCGGAAGTCGCCATGAACCTTCTTATTTTAAATAGAACTCCTTTTTCTCTAGGTGTATTCTTATAGCATTCGTATTACTTTAGGCATATTCTATTTTGCAAAAATAAATAGGCATTCAATGATTCAGTAGTGACATTACTTATAGGACAGAAAACTAAAAAGTTACCATCAAGAGCATTTTTCATTATACTTTCCCAGTTACAGTCTTTGTGAGTAGTTCAGTTATAATTTTGTTGGGATTTTCACTAAAACTACAGTTATACAATATTAAGCAACACCATAATCAATACAGATAGCACTCGTAATCTTAATAATTCTATTAATGCTTTATCAGCTAATAGATCATTGTTACAATATTATTTAATAGATACATTTAATCCTTTTATAATTCCGTCATAATTCATTTTTCAGCTATTTTTTTTTTAAAAGATTGCACAAAATAGGTTACTAATATATAAATTGGTTTAGCAATATTATGTTAATAATAAATTTGGTTATTATTGTGTTAATGTGACAAGTCTAAAGAGTCACTTTATCTTATCACGTTTATATGTATTATGTTTCAAGTGTAAGCACATCTAAATTAGGTTACTTTCTGTCAATTACTAAATGCTTTTAGGTGTAACCAATGAAAATTTGCAAGAAGGTGAATATAATTTGGCCATTTACCTCTGTAGATGAAATGTCATAACAAGCTGCTATCTTCGCGTACAATTGCACCGAATTTGAGAAACCCGATACAAAGCCCGTCGGGCTTCCATGAGCCAGTTGGCAGGCAAATTTAATCGCCGCAGGCTCGTCGATCGCTGACACAGGTGCTGTAGTTGCGGGTTTTTCCTTCGGAACTTTATTGTACTTCTTCATCAGTTCCTCTTCATTTGTCGGTGCGCTGGGTAAGGGATTCGGGGCTGCCTTGGAATTGGCGATCGCTTTCTTATTCTTCCTGAACATTGTGGAATATAATACACCATCGAAATCGCAACGCACTTGTTAAACACACGCACCGTATCTGAACGAAACACCTCACACGTCTCGCATGACCTGCGTTTGATAGCATTAATCGTTATCAAAATCTACAAATGATAACGAGGTGGTTTTCTTTCCACATACGTAAGCGAAGATATCTGGCCTCTGTACATATATCTACAGCAACCATACATTTGGTAGGTACTAATACTTATCATTATACTATGTATGTGATGATATGCAATATATCTGGCGATGTTCAACGATTAAACCATCCCCAGCAGAATATCGATATCTTGTTGTTCCATTAGAAATCCTCTGTCTAGTTTCTTAAAGTATTTTTGAATCGTTATCATTATGAAAAACATCAATTTTCACAGAATTACAGCATCTCTACATGGTCATCGTTCAAACTGTGTTAAGGTGGAGATTTCTTCGAAGATAAGTGATTCGCTTTTTTCAAGATTTTGTATGTATCAAAAAAAAAAAAAAGAATTTGAATAGAGAATATAGAATTTGTGAGCTATGATTTTTTACGATTTTAAACAAAATTTTAAGTCGTCTTTAACGCATAAACAATGTAAAAATCGGCATAGAATTACGTTTGGCGAAGAAGCACCAGTTTATAAGCAGTTTATAATCGGTAGAGTAAAGTAAAAAAAGCTGGGCTGCTGTTACTAATAAGAACTGCGCTGTTTGAGCAGAATGAGAAAGATTGAATGACATCTTATGAGTTTTATCCGCCTATATTGGTTATTGGTATGAGTTAAAAATTATTATTGGTGATGGGTTCCAACATAAACAGGAGTCCTGATCAAAAATAACGACGCGTTGAATTGTGCAAGAAAGCTCTGGAAAAATTTCAACCCGAGAACGTCAAATAGGTCCGTCAAGTTGGCTACCACACGTTTGAGTTTTCAAAATTTGACTATGGCATCGTTTTGTGCTGATTTGTACTATAAAGAAAAAAAATTGCGCTCATTCCGTTTTGAAGATGTGCACGATTAAAGATGAGCGCTGCGGATACGCTTTTGAATTTTTAAATTTGGCTATTCCATCGTTTTTTGCTAGTTAAACTAACAAAACAGATATTGTTAACAAACTATTGCTTAGCTAACTAAGATTATAGTTAATCTAACGAAACAAGAAACGTAGTAAAAGCCATCATATTATTTTGTAATTTCTATTTTATTAATTTAACAAACCCATCGAGTTCATTTGAACAATATTCATTCCTTGTTAATTTAACAAAGTGAGCGTTATTAAAAAATAAGAGTTAAATTAATAAAAATTGCAGTTACTGCAGGTAATTGAAATTACCTATTCCCAAATTAGGTTTTCTAGTTTTCTAAGCTTTTCTAAACATTATTCTATATCACTATTATCGCAAAATTTTCTACCCATACATATTTGGCAGTTAATTCGTTACATGGTTAAATTGCAGATGGCGCTTCTCTTATTTCACTGCATATTCGACTTAAATTGAATGTACAGCAGGCACTATTATTTATTTAAGTCGTGTATTTACTAGGTACACATCTTATACAAGGTGTGATCATTAAAATTGCGACTTCTGCTGCACTACTGGTGGCGGCTTAGCGGCTGTGAACCAATAATAAAGATATTGTACACTTCATATATTTATATAATAAGAGCTGATAAATATATATATTATAATACAACTATTTATGAAGTTTCTTGACACAGTTGTTATTATCTATTTTTCTCAATGTAATCTAAGGAAAGAATTCAGCATTGTTTGCCGTATCAATGTCGCATTATTGATTGAATAACAATTTTGCATTTGGTTCAACACAATTTGGTATTCAATACAATACAAACACATAGCACAGATAACACTTAAAATGTTTATTAATCTAACTCTAAAATAGTAACAACCGTGTTTCTGTTAAAGTAACAAAACCTGCTACTTTGACTGTATTTAGCCTCATAATATTGAGGATAAAGGAACAAAATTTGGTTGGTTTGACACTTATCATTTTCTGATTGAATACAGGTGTCTGTTTACCTCAAATTTTTTAAAAAGTCACATCAAAACTAAAAACCGAGTATCTGAATGCTGTAAAAATTAGCATCGCGGGCTCTCCAATATACAGCTCTGACCTAGCACCTAGCGATCATCATAACCACCTGATTTTTGAATTGTCTTGAGAAGAGTGGCATAATTGCTTCAATAACTGATTTCATCAAACGCAAAAATGTACTGATGTTAAAAGGAATATTTTGAAAAACAATAATTTTCTTTTCTAAACTGACCCTTGTTTGATTTTCTAAAAAATCCCAAATCCCATTGTAAGTGCACGACGAAAATAATATTGTTTCACATGTATGTTAGACACAATACATACTGTACAGTATTATTGAAAAACGACGAATGAAATTTTTAAATAAAAATGGATAATATTATTGCCAGGTAAACATGTAAATACATAATGATTCAATTATGCGGATTCAAATAAAATAGACGAAAAGAGCTAAATGTGGGGTTTGTTATAATGTTTCATCTTCCAATTACACAATATCTTTATGTAACTTCTATAGTAATATGTATGTACATAGGTGGAAGAATGGTACTTTCAAATACAGTAAACTTAAATTTACGGTCTTTATTACGATAAAACCTACAATGCATATTGCATATATATAGATACTGTTTGAAATTGCTTGGTGTTCAAACAAATATTGACCTAATCAATTACCATAGCAATGTTAAAGACAGAGAGTAACTATTTATGCTAGCCGTTTATTGGACATGACCTTGAAATAAATATTAATCGTGATGTAAGCAGTTAATTTTAAAATTTTACATTTTTTACCAATTTTAACTCTAATAATAATTAATGTCTACCTTGTACAATTGAATGAATTTTGCTAATAGTAGGGAAACTAGTCACAATAAATGCTTCAAGTATTACTATAACTTAAATCAGGAGATTTTGAAATATGGTATATACAGTGTTCTTAATGAAAAAAGAAAACAAAGAGTTTTGCTTGCTTAAAACAAGGAGGTTTGACATATTTCGGGCGTTTTTTTATGAAATAATAATAATAATAATTTATATTTCAAAAACTACCAGGGATAGGTAGATATATCAAACTTGAATACCGATCGATGCAGAATTTTGAGCTGCATTCATTTTTGCAATGATGACATTTCATTAAAAAACAGTTTTTTTGTGCAAAGGTATCTATATTGGACATGAGTTTTTGAACACGCTCTATATCAGTATGGTATCTTAACATCAAATATCTTGAGTAAAATATTTAATTTTATTGAAATGAGTGTAAACGTCAAAATTTTCACAAAATGATAAATATCTCAAAAACTAGTAGGTTTACTGATAGGGAACACTAATACAAATTGATCACAAATGATCCAAGAAATACATAGGATTTATAAAAGTTGCACCATTTTATTTAGAATAAGAAACTTGACATCAACCGGATGCCGGATGAGCTATAAAGCTGAAAATATTTTCTTTAAATAGATCATAGTCGGCCATACACTTCTAACTGGAATTTCAAAAAATTCTAATGACCCAGTTCGGTAGGATACTTGTATATAATCTGGACTACTACAAAGTGGTTGTATGGAGCGATAGCTTACACTTCAAGCATACAAAATTTTGTAACGGAATTGAAAAGCCGTTGTCAATACGAATATGTATGCGCCCTATTTTTAGCCTACTAATTATACACAGAAAAACTGTCAAAATGATGGTAGAACTACAGACCGATAACTTTCTAGACTAAATAGGCATATGAATATCACAGGTCATGCATAGGACGTTAGTTGAAGATTCTCCTAAGAGGAAGAAGAAACCCCAGTCCACGTTAAGCGACAATGTAATGGTACTGATATAATTAAAATATAAAGAAAGAACATTTATTGCGCATTAGGTATAAACAATATTGGAATTCGTATACTGAATATAAGTTTCAAAAAACTATAGGAATTGTTGAGTACAAGAATATGTATACTTGCACCCCTTCACCACAAGAAAGTTAAAATATGAAGATAGGAAACACAGCTCTTCATATAATATAGAATGAAGGATAGGTATTATTCTTACATGATGGAGAAAAGTACCTATACTATATAGACAATATTGTTATATACGTATATTGTTAAATAAAAGTAGTTGTAGAGGTACTAGCATTTGCATCAGGAAACTAATATCATCTGCAATCTTATGGCTAAATTTGAAGAAATTAGCCGCTCTATTTTTGCTGCCCTTTGTCATACAAGCTGTAGTGTAGGGATGTGTCGCCGCTGTGCTCTATTTTAAACAAATGGAAAATGGGAATGCAATGCAAATAATAGTATATATAATAAAAGTATATAAAACTACTAAGCATCAGACCACAAACACCTATTAACTTAAGTTTTTGTTGTGCTTAGATTCTTGCTGTCTTAGTAAACACCACAAAGAAAGTTAAATTTTGCCGCTTAGCTCTGAAATTAAAAAAGAGAAAGAAAGTGGTTTTCTTTCAAGAAATAAACTGCTATAGAAAGCCGAAGGACAATTTGCAGAGAAATACTTAAAGTAAGTATTTTACGTAAAGTAGTTTTCTATAAGTTATAGGCTATGCTATCGTACATAGTAATTTCCCTCGAGAGATCTCTAATCACCGTTCTCATGTAGTAAACGGTGTACTACAATGTACAACTTAATGTAATTTATCAGAAAATCTCTGTGATATTTTGACTACCCTCATTAAAATGGAACACATACTTAGGTATATAAATAGTTAAATGGTTTGTGACAGCTAAAGTAGTAATCTTTTGCAGATAGGGAATCAGGTGGTAGAAAAGTAGTGAAAAATGTCAATACAATGAACTTACAAACTTATTTGTAATTTTGAACTTTTAACGGTGGGACAGTTGCAGAAAATTGTAAGCTCATTGAGGCGCAAGTCAACAACGGATGGAATTGATGCAAAAGTGATTTGTTATGCATTTCCGATCATTGGAGAGACATTATTGGGAATAATTAATGAATCCTTCCAAACGGAAACATTTCCGAATATTTGGAAAACAACTACGAAAATACCGATCCCTAAAACAAAGAGAATGCAAGTATGTTCGGCATTTAGGCCCATCAATACCTTACCAACTTTAGAGAAAGTAATAGAACATGCGGCTAAGGAACAATTAGAATATTATCTGGAAAAAAATTACTTGTTGGTTAATGTTCAATGCGGCTTCCTTAGAAATCACTCATGTGAAACAGCATTAAATTTGGTATTAGGTACCTGGAAGAAAGCAATAGACCGTAACAATAAAATAGTGGCAGTTTTTCTTGACCTTAAAAGGGCTTTTGCTAAGAAAGATTAGCAACATTGGGATAAGCGATATGGCGTTGGAAGTGATAAAGGATTACTTAAGAGAGAGGAAAGAAAAAATTAAGTATAACAATGAGGAGTCAAAGCCCGAGCGCATTTCTGTAGGAGTTCCACACAGTTCGATTCTGGGGCCGCTTCTATTTGTTATCTACATGAATGATATAGTGAGTACTGTTAAGAACTGCAAAATCAATTTATTTACGGCTGATACGCTAATAAGTGTAGCAGACAGTAATGCTGGTTCAGCTATAACAAGGATTAATTGTGAAATTGAAAGTATTGGCAAGTGGTTAAAAATCAATAAACTAAAACTAAATACATTAAAAATTAAAGCAATGATTGTTTACAGTAGTGTAATAAGCGATATTAATGAAAACGTGGTAATTGACAGTGAATATTAAATATGTAATAAAGAAAGTAGCAAAAAAGAAAAGTAGAAAAGGATTTATTTCAACACACTTATATGATATTCATGACTATAAAACTGAAAATGTAGATACCTTTAGATTTTTGACATACAGTTATGTTGTTAGCGTTCATTAAGCAACAAGGTGCTTCGAACTCTTAATAATGGTAATGGTATTACACAAATTGTATTGTTATTATAAATAATTAAAATAAAACATTTTTTATAGATTTGAAAAAGGGATACTTAATAAAAAAAAATGCCGAAACGTTATTCCAAATGATGTGTTTTGATTTTTTATTTTTAAAAGCCATACTCCAACCAAAAACCAAAATTTAAATTATATTTACTTATTGGCTAAATAATATAATACATCAAGATAACTTTACATTAGCTTTAAAATGCATCCAGAATAATCTGTTTTACAAAGGGCTTCGGTTGTTTAATGGTATGTCCACCGTAACAAAAATTAAGAGAATTTAGATACCACTGTTTGAAGTACGTTAGGGATATTTGCTAAGTTTAAAATACATAACATTGTAAAACTGTAAACATCTAAATATGACAAATAATGTTTACATATACAGTATTTTCATAATTTATGTTGGTTAATTTAAGTGATACCTATACTTAAAGCCAAATAGCCAGGGTAAAATCTACTTATTTGTTGTTATTAAAATTATACCAAGAGATAGTAAAATAAACAGTAAAATCGATTATTTCCTGTCTTCCATCAGCTGTTGTTTTAACCATAACAGTTGTGGGGCTTTAACAACACAGGATATGAAAAAAGAACTTTTGTTCTTTATCGATTAATTGAGTGTCAAGGTTAGAATTACGTTCCTATATAAT
Organism: Cetonia aurata; assembly: GCA_949128085.1. NCBI lineage: Eukaryota > Metazoa > Arthropoda > Insecta > Coleoptera > Scarabaeidae > Cetonia > Cetonia aurata. The sequence continues at coordinate 10,298,525 of OX421887.1, forward strand.
TATTGCTCTGACGCATTTCAAAAGCGAAACATTCCTGTTCTGGCAATTATTTATATTATATATTATGCTACTAAATGGATGATTGCCTAACGTAATCACAATCCCAATAAAGCAGTTTGGGCGTGTCCAGTAACTTTCATGCTGATATGTCAGACAACTGAATTTTTTTTCGATTCTAGGCCGAGGAATGTCGTGTTATTTGTACGAGTCCTTTTGTGTAGATCTACATTAGCTTTCTAAACTATTGTGTATGCTATTAGGAGAGAATTACAATGCAAAACTATTATTTTTTCGGAATATTTATACTGCTTTATAAATATTTAATTTTAATTTAAATAAATATTTGCCAGCAATTTTTGTTTGCTTAACACAAAAATCAATCAGCAAAATAATCACAACAACGTTGAATAACCTATAGAGCCGTGATTACGAATATTGAATATATATTTATGGGTGTCTAACGGAAATTAAAACCAAATTCAAACGCTAGAAATACAATGCTCTATCCTAAATCAATTCCCAACGAATGATATTATTCCGTTGTTGCATGTTTGTTAGATTCAATACTTTTTCGTCTGTTACTGAATAAACCTGTACGTTAGGGTAAACATAATTTGCAGACGCTTGTAATTATTGTTTTATTATATACAACTACTTGCACCCTTCCATGCAATATGACTCACCAAAAGCATTAAATTGTGGACTTTCCAGGTGAGTAAATGATGATTGAGGGTTGATAACTACACTACCTGAATTCTTAATATATTATAGCAGCTGTTTTCTTGGTTGTAAAACTGAGATTATTAGTTTGGATTTATATTTTTTTAATAAATTTCGTCATTATGCTTTTTTTTAATATTTGAATTAATATATTTTGTGTTGGTAAGAGATATACTTTTTAGATCAAGGTGGGGTAGTAAACAATGAAGGTTCAGTTATATTGAGTCGGTTGTTTTGAGCCATCATAGGTATAGCAGTCGCCACGAGTGATGGCGAGGAGTAGGGATGCGCTGTAGACGCTTTTAAAAGCGTGCACGCCCACTTAGCTGCAATAATACGTTCTGAGTATTTGTCAGTGGCGGAACTGATCTGGGCTACGGTGAAGAATAATGTCGCAGCAAGAAACGTAACTTTTAAAATGGAAGATGTGCGTAAATTAGCAGAAGAAGAATTTCAAAAAATATTACCAGAAGATTGGCTACAACGCTGCAACCATGTTGCTAATATAGAAAATAAATATTTACAATCAGAAACTCTAGTTGACGACAGGACCGAAAATTTAAGAGGTTTAACTTTATCCATTAAATTTTCAATTTGTTTAATAGGTTATAATGTTTAAATTCAATAAACCGTTTAAACAATAATCCTTTTTTGTTATTATCATCGCTGATGTTTCCTGGTAAACAATTCAGGGGATTATGTGCCCCTTAACGGTTAATCGGATTTAAATGTTTATTAGTTCATTAAGATTATATTAACATAATATTTTTGTTTTTTGTTGTGAATATACATATGTTCATATATTCCAGGAATAAATTAGTAGGTAGGCACTTGTAAATAGTAGTAATTAGTAAACAAAATACTTATATTGTCCGGAGATATCCCATACTAATAAAATCATTTTATTAAATTTTTAATTACATTAACGTTGCATTATTCAATATTAACCTGCACGCCAATGGTATAGAGAAATTATATGCAGAGGCGATGGTAAATCCGTTGTGCCCGTCTACTGCTGCGCGAACCTACTCCCACCGCTCGCCATCACTTGTGGCGACTGCATAATTCCGATTAATAATGTTATATAAGGAAACCGGCTTCTGCACCACGCCTCTCACCTTAGTGTTTTTTAAATATATTGTCGGCATATCCCATGCCTGAAACCTGAACTGCATCACCTAAAATATTTAAAACGGCTGTTAGACTACAATTAACCATTTCTTCGAAGTCTAGCATAAACCATGATTCATTGCACACTTGTTTGGTTCATAGTAGTGATGGGATCACTTGAATAAAAAATAACCAATTATTAGGGTTTTGAAATAATTAACAAAAGTTATATAATAAGAGAGATATTAATAATAATAAAAAAAAATTGCAGCTTTTATTTTTAAGTAGTGATTAACCATAATAAAAACGTTTTTTAAGGCTAAAACGATTGATCAACAACTTGTGCAAACTAAATGTAAACGATAGGTTATTGGTGAATTTTTTACTAAGTAGGCTGATGTCCGCAACTTTTCTTATCTGTCCAGCTATTTCATTAGTTGTCTCTGTATTGCTGGTTTGACGTACATTTTTCCGAATAAATCCTAATAAAAAAACTTATAATGGTCCATCGCACCAACAGTGAATACATTGGCATGTTGCTTATTTATAATGAAGTACGCCAGAATTCTGCTGCTGCAAGTCGATTTTATGCTGAGCGGTTTCCTAACAGGCCCAAACCTATTCTGCAACAATTCACTGCTCTAGTAATCCGTGCACGAGAAACTGGTGTACTGCAATTACGTAAAGATCGAGATGGTGGACCTGTCCGACACCAACGAATTTTGGATGCCGAAGAAGGAGTTTTAAACCCTGTCGAAGAAGATCCTTCTAGTAGTAGATACTCGAACAATATCTTGCCAAGTAAATGTATCAAATCGAATTGTCTGGCGAACACTGTGCGAGAATTAATTGTATCCTTTCCATGTACAAAAAGTCCGGGCTTTACAACTTAAAAATCATCCTTTACGTTTACAATTTTTCCGATAGTTTCTACAAAAACATGCAGAAATTCCAAAATTTTTGCCATTGTATTGGCGACTGATGAAGCAACATTTACACGTAACGGCATAAATAATTGTCGTAATACTCATATTTGGGCTATGGGAAATCCACATACTGTTCGTCGTAATCATTTCGAGCATGGATTTTCGATAAGCGTTTGGGCTGGACTGGTCAACGGACAACTTATCGGCCCATTTCTGTTGCCAAATCGATCGAATGGATATGATTATCTCTTAGTTCTTGCAAAATCATTTGATGGAACTAGAAGAAGTTCCTTTGAATGTACGTCGACAAATTATGTGGTTGCTTCACGAGTGCACACCGCCGCATTTTAATCATTTAGTTCACCAACATTTAGATAATGTGTTTGAAAATGAGTGAATTGGTCGAAGTGGTGGTCGGAAGCCATGGTCTCCTCGGTCACTCGACCTTAACCCCCTTGATTTCCACTTATGAAGTGTTATAAAGGCCATGGTATACACCACATGGTTGGTGTATCTTCGTAACCGCATTGAGGCAGCTGCAGCGACAATTCGACGAGCATAGTAAATTATGCCAAATCATGGATATGTCGAGACTTTCCGTTCAACAACACGGGATAACTTTGAACAACTGGTGTAAAGTGGATTCCACGAAAAACACAAAAAGAATTATTTAATTTAATATGTTTAACCACTTAAAAATAAAAACTACAAAATTTCTTTTTTAACATAACGATCTTTCTTATTATGCAATATTTGTTAAGATATATTTACCTTAATGACCTTATTTTAAGATGTTTAATCATCCCTTGAAAATAAAATTACAAGACCGTAAATGTGTTATTGCATTTGTGTTATAAACATCCGAGTGAAAAATCATCTGAGTGATCATTCGGTTTTTATGATTATTCGAATGATGATTATCTGGTTTTTGAAGTACCTAAATCAGTTTTTCCAACACTGGTTCATAGTGCCCGACTGACAGATACGTCGTGGTTTGATACGTATCTAGAGATAAATTATAATTGATTAATATGATAAACTTATAAAATGTTGCGAAACTACTTGTAGCCATAAGAAATTAAGATATGGTTCAATGTGTTCTACCCCACCGGTTAATTGTATCCGCATAGGCTTACACAGTGAACCAGGGGACACTCAACAAAGAAAGACAGGTTAAATTTGATATACTCAATATAAATGCTATTTGTTAATTCAGTTTGAATCATAGATACTATTACGTACACTCATCTGTGAAAAATTATAATGTAAAACGTAAAATTCTGAAGTTATGTGTGTCCAAAGTTTTTATGGTTCACCCTACTACCCTGGCCTACTATCCTACCCTACTTCTTTTGGTTTCTCAATAGAAACTAAACATTTTATTTGATACTTCAGTTTACCAATGATCTTATACTAACCTTCAGCCAATTCAAATATTGTTGCTTACTGTTGTGACGAAGTTCTTAAAAATAATAACCGTTTAGTGTTGATTTTAGACTGCCAGTGTAATTTATAAGAAATTTGGCGTCTTTTATATTTCTGTTAAACGTTCCACATATCCACTTGTCATCCTGTAAAACGTTTAATCAGCAAGGAGTTTCCCCAAAAAAATCGTCATAAAATACATCTTAAAATTACTAAATTCATTGCAAAGAATATGTAATTTATTTCTTAGACACGTGGACTAGTCAGATATGGCATTCTATTATATCATAAAGGTTTTTTGGTAGCTCCATCGTTGCTACCTTTAAACCTATGTTTATGTATTTGTTAACATAACTGATATAGATAAAATAAATTGTAATTATTATTAAGGCTAGTTCAAACTGTCCACAATAATTACTAAACGAATAAATAACACTAACGAAGATTTATTATTCAGAATAAGCCACTAGTTCCATGGCTGTGACATCCAGATGTACTTATCAATGCCTAGTCGGGATTTCGGCCACTAAGATTATTTTATTTATTTATTTGTTTCTCATTCTGAAGCATAATCAGACAAGAGACTAGATTGAAAAATAATAGAAAATCTATAATTTTAGGAATTATGCTCTGTAAAGAGTTCAGAGAGCTCAATACTCAGCAATAATAATATTTACTAGCGCAGACAGTGCCCAACACTACTGATTAGCAATAAGAGAACGTCAACTCTCATAATCAGACTATATGTACTGTCCACATCAGAGCGCTGCACAATTCTACTTGTAATCGCTTTCAATTGAATTGTGCGATTTCAACTCATAACTAAAATTACAAGTTACTCCGATAAATCATGTTGTAGTTAGTACTTTCAATGAATTGCACAAATACATCAGCTAAATAATTTGAAACTGACACGCGTATTTAAAAGCGAGCAAGTGGAGTTAGAAGATTTAATTAATATTTCAATCTCCTTTTATGTTTATTAACCAGTGGCGTAGCGCAAAAATACGATAATGTTTTATTTTTAAGGATGGCCCCAGCCGCCTGAGGGCCCCTCAGATGGCTGGGCTCCCTTGCCGTGCGTTGCGGGGATATAATTTACGGCACTGGAATTAATGATGGAAAACTTATTAAATTTGTGAAGATATTATGCTATATTGTCAAACTATTTCTACAACATGTTTCTAAATAAGAACACGATATTGTAGGTCGACGGTAAACCACTAGATTTCCGTTTGTAATTAACGTTAAATTAATCAAAAAAAAATTCCATAGGCAACAATCATTATTAACAGACGCGTTTCGCCTTACCAAGGCTCATCAGTGCTACTAGATGAGTAGATTAGATACAAGCTAGCTGAATATTGAAAGCTTGGAGAGTTTTTGTAAACGCAGGATACACGATAGAAGATTTTCCAATAAAGATAAGACTAAAAATTTAAGAAAGGAGTCCGCCACGTGTGGATTTTGTACGAAGATTCAAACAGCCTGTATTTCTATCTGTATATAACAGGTCAAATATAAATGGATACTTATATACAAGCGGGACACCCCTATAAAATTTATATTTATTGTCCGATTTTGACCAACCTTTTTTTAAGTTGTAGTGTGTGAAAAACTGTACTCTCGAACAAAGTTTCTCATTTTTTTTTATAGACAAAGAAGACGTACTGTGTAATTGTGTAGCGATGAAAATGCAAGAATTTATTTAGGAATTTTTTACAAAAGATATGAGTACGCTACTGTATTAAGGGTCACCCGAAAAGGTCATGTACCAAATTTCATAAAAAAATATTGCATATTAATAATTCTGTGACAAAATTAAGAATCACATTCTTCTTATGAGTTTATTTTTAAATCTTTGAATCTTGACCATGTATATATTTCATTTCTCTATTTCTTGGTTTTTAGGTCTTTAATAATAAAAGCATGAATGACTATAACGACGTTTCGCTTTATTAAAAGCTTTTTCAAGTTATAAATAAATGTAAAAAGTGTGATAAATAAGATGTTTTTGTTTAATAAATGACAAATTGTTTGTTTTCTATGATTTTGAAAATATTATTATGTTTTAAAACGCAATCTTTAATTAAAACATAATAATATTTTCAAAATCATAGAAAACAAACAATTTGTCATTTATTAAACAAAAACATCTTATTTATCACACTTTTTACATTTATTTATAACTTGAAAAAGCTTTTAGTAAAGCGAAACGTCGCTATAGTCATTCATGCTTTTATTATTAAAGACCTAAAAAACCAAGAAATAGAGAAATGAAACTTATGAGTTTATATTGTTTTGATCATGTAAACCATGGAATAAATTATCAAAAATAACTGATAACATTAAACAAAATTATGGGAATTCCAAAAAATGAAAGGTACCTTACATTTTTAGGTTATGCTATATAGTACCACCGCTGTCCTCTAGATTACTGTAAGTGATATATAAGAAATTGAGTTAAAGCATTAGTTCTGCTAGTGCCAGTGAAAATATTGTCAAAAGTGTACAACTTAGTATTGTCATCACTAATAAATAAACTAAATAAAAATAAATAACTAAGTTTAAGATGCAAAATTGAACTTGGGTGTCTTGTTGGCGATAATGTTCTTTCGGCAAAAGATGCGGTCAGAGAATTTAACAGAAGTTACTAAAGTTTTCAACAAAACAAGCGGTGTATCAAAGCATATTCTCAACAACACAAACAATGTAAGGGTGATTAGCAATAACGAGTGAATATTTAATTATTTTCACGGTAATCTTCATTCGAGTTTGAGAACGGCTTCTCTAGACTTAAATATCCCTAGAAAAAATATTAGAAGGTTTCTTGTAAAAAACAAAATTAAGCCGTTTAAGACGAAATTTTTGCATTCTCTTGAACAGCGCTATGATGAAAGAAGATTGGCATTCTGTTTTTGGGTCCAGGGAGAATATCTGGAAAATAGAAACTTCTTAAGGGAAATATTCTTCAGTGACGAATGTTTACAACAAATGGGGTGATATCGTCCCAAAATTCACGATAAAGCCAAAAGACGATATTCACATAAAATAAATGTATGGTGCAGGGTACTTGCGAATAGAATTTGGACAATACAATTGATACTCTTTTTTTGAGGCTCGCTTTTTGGGCTCGCTTGAATTTGAAGTTTCAATTAGATGGGTCTCACGTACATAATGCAGTAGTGGTGAGGAAATGGCTTAATGAGAACTTTAATAATACATGAATTGGACGAAACAGTCCTTTAATTGAATAGGCGTCAAGATCACCGGGTTTGATCACACTCGACTTTTTCCTTTGGGGCATCCTTAAGCAAAAAGTGTATAAGACAAGACAACAGTCAATGGAAGAACTGCGAGGTAGAATAAGTTAAGCATGTGTAGATATTACACCAGAAAACTGAGAAAACTAACCTTGAACCTCCGAAAAAGGTATGATAGTGTATGGGAAAAAATCGCGAATTAGAGGAAGCAACAAGAATTTGATTGAAGGTAACTTGTATTTTTTGAAATTTCTATAATTTTGTTTAATGTTATTACCAAAAGGCGGATAGGGACAGGCACTATAAGCGACGATTCATATAGAGTCGGCGCGTTATACATATCGAGTGTTGTATACATACGTCGTAGTGTGACAGTAGCGCAGACAGATATACTTTAATACGAATTTTAACATTTTGTTTAATAAATTTGAAGTAGATATTCATTTATAAGCACTGATAAAAACGATTCTTTAAAACAAATAAATATCCCTTTGGCGGTATTTTTTAAAGCAGCCGTTTCTTTAAGTTAATCCATATTTCTTTCATTGAAATAATATTATTTTTCCACAGAAGTAATACATACTAACTGAAGGCAATCATTTTTTTAAATAGTAGGGAAGTAATATCTCTTTGTATTAAAAAATATTTCCTCTCAGTATGACAATATTGTACTTAAACAATATACCTGTTATGCAAGTCCGTGTAAACAAAATTTATTTGCATTAATTATTAAAATATATTCTAACTGCTGATCTGTAAACTGAGTCCGTTTGCTTGTCGTATGTTTTTAAATACAGAAAAACTTCTTTCTACACAACTAGTGAGAGGTGCATATTTAAAGTATATTTTAAAATTACTATACATTCCATTGTCTTCGGAACAGACATTTTTTAAGATGTTTAAATCCGGATTACGGTTAAAAACTGCGTCAATTTTTTTGCACAAACGGCCTCCAAAATCTCCGGGAATATTTTTAACTTTATGTAAGGTAGTATTTAGGATTTCGATACCTTCTTCTAGTTTTAAACTTTTAGTTTCTAAATATTTTATAGTATTAGTTAATACTAAATACTAGTTATTTTTAACTAAATACTATATTGTGGAGACAAATACGGGACGCTGAATAAAGAGATATTCTGTGCGACCCCTCTTTACTTGACTAATTCCGTATCTAGTGCGCCTAGTCGATCAACATTGTGTATCGTGCTCCGTCCGCCTATGGCCGAGCTTCGTAACGGTGATGCGATGAATAATAGTCGATGGTGCCTGTGATTATCCGCTCTTTAGTTATTACGAATAAAAATATTATTGTCAGTTATTTTTAACATTTTATTCCGTGCTTTACTGGTTCAAAACAATGTAAATTCATAAAAAGAATGTGATTCTTAATTTTGTTACAGAATTGTTACTATGCAACATTTTTTTTATGAAATTTGGTGCATACTCATTTCAAGTAGCGCTTAATCCTTTAGTGTAGTCATATCTTTTGTAACAAAAATGCCTAATATGATTTCTTGCATTTTCATTCCTACACAATTACATACTTATGCCTTGGTTTTCTACAAAAAAAAATGTGAAACTTTGTTCATAAGTACAATTTTTCACGCACTACAATTTAAAAAAAAGTTGGTCAAAATCGGACAATAAATACAAATTTTATGGCGATGTCCCGCTTTCAAATGGGTCTCACTGTATAGATATTATTTATTAAGTAATTTAATATTATTTTTTAAAAACAAAATAAATAATGGCAAGTTAATAATAGACTATTAAATGTGATGTATATAATGAGCGTAGTAAAGAAAACTAAATATTTAACAATATGAAACGAAGGAAAAAAAGTTGATAGAAGAGAATGGGACATTTCAATACACAAAAACAGGAAGATAGTTATTAAAGAATTAATTAATTAATATGAAATATCAGTGAATATTTATAAACCTAAACATAATGGTGCATTATTTTTAGAAATATTTATTGCATAAATTGTTCTTTTAATCTCTATATAGATAAAGCTAATTCCAGTTTACATATTCACTGTGTTTTTTCAATTTAAGCGTGTATAACTAGATGGAGAAATGCGTTTTTAAAATTTAAATCTACCTACCTCTGACACTGGGAAATCGTAGTTCTCAGCTACTTTATCATACAATTGCTTCACGTTCGTGAATCCTGATATGAATCCCGTGGGACTACCGTGCGCTAATTGGCAGTGGAACACTAGTTGCGGTCTCCGGACAGGTGGACTCGGTGTCCGATTGTACATCTTCGATAACTGATTATTGTTCTCGTAAAGATGTTCGGCCGCACTTGCGGGAGCTACGGGTGACGCTGAGTTTTTCGATCGACTCTTTCTGAACATTTCGCTCCACTTACCCGTCGAGAAAACGTTATCAATGGAAAACATTAAATACACGCTTTTTATGATTGTTTACTGTATCTCTATAGGTACCCGCTATCACATTTCAGAGTCTGCCCGGTATCTCGCTTCGATCAGAACGCTATTTACCACAGTATCAGGTTGTAAAATCGCGCTCGACAATTTTAAATCGCAAAGGCGTCATCCTTTTATTTAGTAAATATTCCGTATAGTTTCCGCCTAATTTCGATGTGATCAATGCGACGGAGCGTCGACTGTCAGGTCTGGTTCGCTATTGCGGGTTCGACGGTGACTAAAGCGCTCCCGCGAACGGCGGAAAGCAGGTCTGAGTGCGCGAATAGGAGATTTAATGAAAGGATGGCCCCTTTCGATGCTCGATATTTTTTTCCGCGGAAACTGGTTCTCCCGGAGACAATTCTTGTATATCTACATGTAATGATTTTAGAAACAACAAGTTCAGAATTTCTGTGTAAAAAAAATATATTATGACGATAATTTGATCAAAAATATATATTTTGTGTGGTGGTTAATGTTTGGTAGTCGATCTTGGTAGCGATATTACAAAGCATAACAAAAGGAAGTAAACTAAGCCGATTATTTCCAAAAACCCATAAATCCACTTCTACTTTCAAGAAAATAGAAAAGAATTCTGAATGCTAAGCTACCTACTAGGCTTATAGACAAAAGCCGTTCGTTAGAAGTTTCCGAGGTTAGAAAAAACCTGGAACTCTGAATTTTTGGAATCCGGGGCTATTCAAGATTCTCTTTCATTTTAAAATATTTTCAGGGTCTTACCACTTCCGGTTATACCCGAAGTCGCCATAAACTTTCTTATTTTAAATGGAACACCCTGTATATTATTTCATTTTTAAATTCCTGAGAAAAGTTTATGATGAGTTCTAATAGGTTTCCCTATACCTATTTTCAACTGCTACTTAGATATCTTGATGTTTTTGAATATTTTGAAAGATGTAGCGTTATTTGCAACACAGTATCTCTTGCCCATTTTCGACTGGTAATAAACACTTCTAGGGTAGATGGAAGCACAAGAATGACACTTTCGAAATCCACATTGACAATTGATTTGTCGCATACAGGGTGTCCAAAACTGCATGACCAATTACAAAATCTTCAAAGTTGAAAAAGTTCTTTTTTACAAATGGAACACCCTATATATTATTGGATGATCAGATGCAGAATTTAATTCTGCATCGATTCGCTATGACTTTCCCTATACCTATTTACAACAGTTTTCTTGTTATTCCATATTTTTTACTAAAATCTAATAAAACTACAAAATCGTATCCAGTAAGCATTGATTATAAGAGGAATTAGAACAAGTGACTTGACAGTTGTTGATTTTATGTCAAAGTAGTACAATTCTATTTTGCTAATTCTATGAAATACAGTTAATAATGGAGCATATTGAAGAATATTCGAATAATGATCTGCTAAATTTGTTTTATACGCACGGTGAATGTGAACGAATTGTCAGACGCACATGTAAATTATTTAAGGAGCGATATCCGGACTTACCAGCAATGACTCCCGGAAAATTTGCAAGAATTGAAGCTCGGTTTTTGGAAACTGGGAGTGTAAAGGCAACTCGTAATCACCGAAAGCCAGTAATAGATAATGAAGCTAACGAGGTAAATGTTTTGGCTTATTTTCAAGCTTACCTACGGAGTTCAATTCCAGCAGCAGCGCTGGAATTGGGCATATCAAGAACTTCAATTCATAGGATATTAAAAAAACACAAAATGCATCCTTTCATTTTAATTAGAAAATGGAAACAAAACAGGAACATAAGAAAATTTGAAACGTAGTAACAAATGAAAAACAAAAAAATTAGGAACATAATGACAAAAAAAAATAAAATAAATTGAACGAAATAACTACAATAATTGTTCTATGTGACCACCATTTTGATTCAAACACTGAATCACGCTATCATGTACTCCTCGCGAAACCGATCTCCGAAGTTCGTCTGGGGTTATATTGGTGAACGCATCGTGAACACGGTTCAATAGTTCCTCTCTCGTTAATACAGGTGTAGAGTACACTTGCTCTTTTATGCGATCCCACGGGTAAAAGTCCAAGGGCGTCAAGTCGGGTGATCTGGGTGGCCAGTTCCAGGGTCCCTGGGGACCAATCCACCGATCCTCGAACATCAACGTCAATTGTTGATGTACAGCTAGTGTGGAGTGCGCGGGAGCACCATCTAGTTGATACCAACTGTTTGCTCTCTCTCCTGGAGGTAGAGTATTTAAAAAATCACTAACAAATACTCTAAGTATCTCTAGATATCTAGCCCCATTTAAACTTTCATCGTAGACTTGATATGCTACGCTATTGTCCATAACCAGACAAAAAACATTAAAGCTAAACCGGTCCTGGTGATTATTCCCCCTTAAGACGTGTGGATTATCTTATGCCCAGTAGTGAATATTTTGACGATTTATAATTCCTTGCCTGCTGAATTTTGATTCGTCAGTTCAGATAATTTTATAAAGGAATCTTTGATCTTCTGTCATTTTTGTGCACATGAACTCGCAAAAGGCGACGCGTCGTGCCTCATCACTAAGGCGTAAGCCTTGTACAGTTATTTCACAAAAAGGATGCATTTTGTGTTTTCTTAATATCCTATGAATTGAAGTTCTTGATATGCCCAATTCCAGCGCTGCTGCTGGAATTGTACTCCGTGGATAAGCTTGAAAATAAGCCAAAACATTCACCTCGTTAGCTTCATTATCTATTACTGGCTTTCGGTGATTACGAGTTGCCTTTACACTCCCAGTTTCCAAAAACCGAGCTTCAATTCTTGCAAATTTTCCAGGAGTCATTGCTAGTAAGTCCGGATATCGCTCGTTAAATAATCTACATGTGCGTCTGACAATTCGTTCACATTCACCGTGCGTATAAAACAAATTTAGCAGATCATTATTCGAATATTCTTCAATATTCTCCATTATTAAATGTATTTCATAAAATTAGCAAAATAGAATTGTACTACTTTGACATAAAATCAAGAACTGTCAAGTCACTTATTCTAATTCCTCTTATAATCAATGCTTACTGGATACGATTTTTAGATTTAGATTTTAGTAAAAAATATGGAATAACAAGAAAACCGTTGTAAATAGGTATAGAGAAAGTCATAGCGAATGGATGCAGAATTAAATTCTGCATCTGATCATCCAATAATATATAGCGTGTTCCATTTGAAAAAAAGAACATTTTCAACTTTGAAAATTTTGTAATTGGTCATGCAGTTTTGGACACACTGTATGTGACAAATCAATTGTCAATGTGGATTTCGAAAGTGTCATTCTTGTGCTTCCATCTACCCCAGAAATGTTTATTACCAGTTGAAAATGGGCAAAAGATACAGTGTTGCAAATAACGCTACATCTTTCAAAATTTTCAAAAAAATCAAGATATCTAAGTAGCAGTTGAAAATAGGTACAGGGAAACCTATTAGAACTCCTCATAAACTTTTCTCAGGAATTTAAAAATGAAATAATATACAGGCTGTTCCATTTAAAATAAGAAAGTTTATGGCGACTTCCGGTATAACCGGAAGTGGTAAGACGCTGAAAATATTTTAAAATGAAAGAGAATCTTGAATAGCCCCGGATATATATATTTAGAGTTCCAGGTTTTTTCTAACCTCGGAAACTTCTAACGAACGGCTACTGTGGAAAACCCTGTATATTTACTGTTGGATATGATATATGCTTTCAGAAATGATGAGGATTATATGTAGTAAAATTAGGGAACCCAAAATTATGAAAATTTTAATAAAATGGATGGTTTGGATGTAGGGGAATTTGGAATTTATTTGGGAATTAAAGAATTTTGTTTTAAATCTTTTTTTGACAGGCTGATTCTTATAATAAAAACAAATGCAATAGAAAAACTTCTCTCTGAACGAAAGTAAGCATTTTGTGTTGTACGCAACGCATAAAACCTGCTCTTAAGCTGGATTTTCCTTCGAGCTGCAGCAACATCCAAAAGCACAAAGAAATTGAGATTGTTTGTAGCGCAAAGGTTTAATTTCAGAATTAATAATTGCTTATTAGTTAGCTTAGTAATTTGTAGTGTATGTTTCTTATAGTTGCTAATAAATTTGGCATACCTGATGATAAAAACTTTTTTTTGAAGCTTGTTACTTTTCGTCCATTTTATATGGTTTAGTCAACGTGGCGTTACATTAGTTGTAAAATTAGAGGGAGAAGAAGTTGCTAATTTGATGCCATTAACTATTTTTTTCTAATCGGATGTTACAATAAAGCTAAAACAAACGACGACGCAGTGCTGAAATGGTTATTACCGCACGTTGTGCTGTATGAGATATTAACGTACTGGTGAGACGCTTACCGGAATGTTATATGGGCGATTAATGTGCAAATTAGAAAAAACACTGTAAAAAACTCGTGTCACAATGACTTTGTAATGCTCCTTCATTGGATCACTCGCCTCTCCGCAGCTCGTTGTTATATTATTATATACTTGTACTCGCATTACATAAAAGTCATTGTGACACTTGAGTTTTAAAATACTATTACCATACATCTATGTGTATATAAACAAATTTTTTTTTTGCATTTTCAGTACATATTAAAATACATGTTTATGTCTTTAGTAGAAACTTTGTTTTTTGATGCTCTACCTTTCCCATTTTAAGCATTTTTCTTTCAGTTTATAAAATCAATTTTTTATTAATCTTTTTGGATTACATAAAATAGTGATCCTCATTCCATAAAACAGTAGTATGAATTCCGTAGCGGAATTTAGTTAACACCGAAGCCGAGTACATTTAACTCCGTAACCTAACACTGTGAAGGTGTTGACGCAGCACCGCAACTGGGTTCATGTAACTCCGACACGGAATTCACGTTACACCATAACGGAGTGCTTGTAACTCCACAACGGAATTTATGCAACTCTGTAACGGAGTTCTACCAATTCCACAAAGGAATTTATGCAACTCTGTAACGGAGTTCTGCCAACTCCACAAACGAATTTATGCAACTCTGTAACGGAGTTCTGCCAACTCCACAAAGCGTTCTTGCTATAGTTATTATTGTCACCAGAGCCGGAGCCCTCATTACTATTTGCTGTTGAAGGTTTTGGAGAACTTATTCGTTTTCTTTTTCTTTCTTCTAGGGCTACAATTTTCTTCCCTTTCATCTCTGCGTTTGAACAATAATTGTCCAAAGAAACATCAGTAATTTTCTCACTAAATCGGTAGGATATCGAAAATGATGCGTCTTTGACGTATCTTTTTTATTTCTTTCCAGTGGGTGGCGCCAGGGGTGAATATCAATGAAGTTAACCCAATAATGAAAATTGTTAAAATTCATAAAAATCCAACAAACGTAATAAAAACAACGGCCAATGTGTGACAACATTCTACCTACTGCAATTTTTGTAGGTTTTTTAATTTTTTCACGTTTGATTGTCACGCCCGTCATTAAAAGTAGTCCCCCTTGATATTCACAGGCTTCGGAATTTTATATAAATTACAGCAGGTAAAGAGTTAATTGAGCTGGCTTGTTTCAGTTGAAGTGGCCTATATATGCAATTCAAGAATACATTAGGCCTGTTCATAGAAGAATTACAAACTAGTCAGAGCCAATCATATACTGTGAAATCGGTCAGAAAACTGCTTCGGATTTCTTTTAGCCAATCGAATCGCATCTAACTAGTTTGTGATTTTTCTATGAACAGGCTTAATATTGCTAATATACTATTTCTGCAACCTAGATTACATTTTTTATATGGGTGACTGTAAAATCAGTATATCGAGTGGCTGTGAGAAAAATATGTATATGAAACGCAACCAATTAAGCAGAAGTAAATACATATAACGTAGGTGCCAGCTACTAAAAGGTAGATGGCAGACATGGCGTGCAAACGTGCCTGTGTTTTTGCTTGATATTTTTTCTTCATGTAACTTTTCCCCTGTAACAGAGATGGCACTCATATTTAAATAAAATAATTGTCAAGAAATACTGTGAAGTGCACAGACCTGTGAAGTGTGAATTGTAGAAAAAAAATTGGTGCGCTTCATATAACGATGAATTAATGTGTTTTATAAGTTTTATAATAATATATAAATAAATTTAAATATAGTACAGAATGAAGTTATGATTACAAATTTCGTTATTTTTGTTTACAGTTTTAACATTGCACTCATTGAAAAGAAGAAATGAGTACGCTCTGATTTAATCACAAGTTGACGTTTATGTTTGTTTAGATTTATGTAATGCTGGTTATCAATCAATTCGGGGACAGAGTAGCCACTGCGCGAATATTTTTACGCGATAAAATTTACTAAAAGTTCAAGAAACTGCGGAAATTAAAAATATCACTTTCTCGTCTCCCATGACCTTGTTCCCCATGCGACAAACGTTATTATCATACGCAAATTTAAAAGTAAAGTCGGCATTCTTGATATAAACGTCCTGTGGTTCTCTGCTTTAGGTTAAACATGTTCAGTGCCGTGTATTTTACGATAAATAGGGGTGTTTTAAGTGTCGTGAATCAAACCGGTACCATACATTATACGAAAAATTTATATAAGGTAGAGTAAATGTAGTAATTGCTATAGTATAGTGTAAAATGTTGAAAATTAAATTCAATGTATCATAGAGTATCTGAACAGCTGACGTTTATAGGTTAGGGTAAAAATAGGAAGTTGCACATACACATTATTTGTTGACTAATAAATGTTGTTCAGTTTTTGTTTTATATAAGATTCAATACTATTAGTATTGTATTTTCTTGAACTAAAGAGGTGAATGAACACTTGCTGTGCATCTATGCTTATCAATTAGCGTCACAATTCATATGTATCTTGAATTATAAAAACTGATCTGGCATTACACCAACTTACCGCTTTGTTAATGTGTTTTAAATTTAAAATTAATCTATAAACTAACTGGACGATACCAGGATGAAATGGGATTCTGTCATTGATGTGTTTGATGATAGGTTCAAGTAATTGACAGTTTGACATTAATAAAATCAATAAGTAATGCCCATGTAATGGCTGAGCCACCCTTTAAAATACAATGTTTTGGTAGAAAATGCTGCTTTGCTGTTTATCATTAAATAAAAATTTACGTACGTTGTGTGCAAAAGATAGCAGAAGTAATTACTTCTGCTATCTTTTGCGCATAATTGAACTGCTTTTCCATGTTTTACTATTTAACAGGAATAAGATAATAAGCTTATATTAAACGCGTGTTGTTTACAACATTCCAGAGTAAAATGTTATAGTTTAATAGAACTGGTTGTATAAATATTCATACAATTTTATTCCTGCTTAACTAAAGATCAGTTCAATTTATAGATAATATCATGTAAATATTCAACTTCGTCAACGAAAAAGCGATCAAAAGTTTATTCAAATGCTCAAGACGCAATTAAAGACATACCAGATGGCAGCAAATTGCTAGTCGGAGGTATTCACTTTACAATATAATAAATTATCCATGTTTTCCTATTGCAATACATCTTATAGGTTTTGGATTGTGCGGAATTCCCGAAAATCTTATAACTGCTTTACGGCAGCATCCCTCTGGGAATTACACGGTAGTATCGAATAATGCCGGTGTCGATGATTTCGGATTGGGGCTATTGCTAAAGGATAGAAAAGTAAAACGTATGATTTCTTCTTATGTCGGAGAAAATGCAGAGTTCGAACGTCAGTTTCTGTCTGGCGAATTGGAAGTAGAATTGACACCTCAGGTATGCTCGCGTTTTAAAATAAAAGCCAGTTTTACACTTACCTATCCATTGATGAAGGGAACAAAGCATCAAAGCGCCATTAAATAAATGTTTGGATTCATTTAGGGTACTTTGGCTGAGAGGATAAGAGCTGGTGGTGCTGGCATACCAGCTTTCTTTACTCCAACTGCTTATGGTACTTTGGTACATGAAGGAGGAGCTCCCATTAAGTATGATAAAGAAGGAAAGATTGAGATCGCCAGCTTGCAAAGACAATCACAGACATTCAACGGAAAACCCTACATTATGGAAGAAGCTATTACGGGCGATTTTGCGTTGATCAAAGCATGGAAAGCGGATCCTTTCGGAAATTTATTATTCAAGTAAGTGAATATTACAATTTTAATTGATTTTAAAAAAGGTTTATTTCATAAGAAAATTCTTTTGTAAATTCCAACATATATTGAAGGTCATTTGATGTTCTGTTGTTATTTTAAAAAGCCAAGCCTTTCCTTACGTATGATATTTTTATCGTTATCATAATTGCTTACGTAATAAGATTCGCGTAGATTATCCATATGGGTTGTACATATATAATTGCGTATAATAATAATGTTAATAAGAGAAACATTCGTTCTTATCTATAATAATTATCAGTGTTACTTTGCAACATTAATTAACTTTGCTTTTTATAAGATAAATCTAATTTCATTAAATTTATCTATATTAGCCAATAATTTTTCGACCATTTTGTTGTTTATAGTTTTTACAAAGTTTTGCAAAGTTTGTAATACGTTGGTTTATATTTAGGTGTTCAGAAGCTAGATTACATCGTACTCAAGGCCTTAGCTTAGTAAAAATAGACTGTTAAAAAGCGAAAGTATTTTCCAGTTGTCTTCATAGATTATTTTTTAAATTTATGTTTAATTGTGATATGAGCATTTCTTTTTATCCTTGAAAGAAACAAAGAAGAGCTAATTTATTTTTACTAAAGAGGTTGTTACAAAATTGACGTATATCTTATTTTCAATGGTTTAATTTTGAACGAGAGTTGGCGAGATAAATTGATACCAATAAACTTTAATACATTTGATTGCTTTTGTTATTTTAATTGACTTTTATTTCCAGATGTAAATTTTTGCGCCTTAACCAACTTACTATATTTTTGTTTAATTAAAAAACGTCAAAATTTTATTAAAAAGTAGCTTTTGTTTATTTACTATTTTAGGTTGACTAGACTGTTAAGTAAGTTGCACATTTCAACAATATTGAGGTAAAAAGATTCCCTATTCACGTTTTATACAAAATTACATCGCAAAATATCAGTATTGTGTATTATTAGTTAAATCATAAATATTCCAATAGGTATATACAATAAATCACAGGTATTTGGGCACCTTCAATTACAATATAAATTCTAGAAAAAGTTACCAAGCATACCAGAAAATGTTTATTTCTTATTGACTTACCAAAACTACTACTTTGGTATACCAATAAGAAATATGTAGTTTTTATTGGATATGGACAATGCCTAATATAAGTTTTATAAAAGAACGGCGTTATTCGGTGCTTCTAACGGTGCTATTTATTTTTTTCCTTCACCTAATATGTCTATAATATAATTATTTTAGAACTGATATGGCCACCACAACTTCCCTGTTTAACTAGCGGCTTAAGCTTTTTAGCGCGTCGTCAATCTTCAACTAATATTCATCTTCACTTAGTTGATCATTTCCTTCTGTTTTACTTACCTAGCAAAGGCTTTCTCATGCAATTCAACTATGGAGACTCATAGTTTTGTAGTCGCCATTGGTGCTCTTCGGGTCTTTACATTATTTTGGCTGTCTTGGGCTATTTATTGATGTAAGCCAGTCTTCTATCGCAATAGGTGTGCCAATGAAGGTAATAGATTCTTGCACCGAACTTTTTGAAATAATTCTTAGAGGAAACAATTCGTTAACTTTAGCGTTTTGTAATGCCAACCCAGCAGTAGACTTAGCACCTGTGAGGCCCGAGCAACCGCTCACTCAATAACATTCTTCTTTTCGTATTTAAATAAACAAAACCCGTTTGTTATCTTGTTGGAAACAGTACAAAAACGCTAAATGTCTCCTTTAGTTGATTGTTCATAATCTTTTTGAAGAGTGGTTTGAATATGCTTGTAAAATCAAGAATCATATCTTATTTCACTCCTCTTGCACGGAACTTTTTGGAAATCTTCAAGAAAGGCAAGGACTGTGGCGTAGTAATAGACACAAGAGATATCCTATCACTCCGCGCTACACCAATTTAATTAATTCGACACAATTGTTTCTTAGATTCATGAATTTTCATTTTCAACCGAAGACCGAATGAACTAAGAAACGATAAAATATCTAAACATGCTTCGTTATCTCTAAATTTGAACATATGTTTCACTGCACAAAATACATTACAAAAATTGTTAGGGACTCCAAAGGACAACCGTCAACGAAAGTTCTGGCATTTATGAAATCGGGTGCGGGGACTGCACTAAAGTTTATGTTGGACAGACAAAGGGGGGAATCGGAACTAGATTTAAGGAAGACATTGCACATTATCGCTTAGGGAAGCTTGATTCATCCAGCGTGGCGCAGCATATTAATGATACGGGCCATAAAATTAACAGAACCTCGAACTACTAAAAAAAATGTGACATCCTCGAAAGAATTAAACGCTTTTGAAAGCATTTATATCAAAAGAGAATTTAAAAATTTATTGAATAGGAAACTTGCCCGGTTGTATCATTCGATGCTGAGGAATTTATTAGGGCAAAAACACATTTCATTTTCGCAGTTTCATTTTGTATGATTTCAGAATTTACAGAATTCTAGCAGGTCAAAGTAATATAAATTTAGGGTAGGGATGAAGAAGCATGTTTAGATATTTGATCGTTTCTGAGTTCATTCGGTCTTCGGTTGAAAATGGAAATGCACGAATTTCCGAAGCAATTGTCCTGATTTAAGTAAGTTTGTGTAGCGCGGAGTGATCGGATATCTTTTGTGTCCAATCATTCGCCAAATAAATAGTCTCTTTGTTCTTTTTCAGTAAGATCTAACCAACGATCAGAAGGTAGAATTTTGCATCTGGAAACTCATGGATAATCTGGGGAATCTTCTTGAAAAAAAATCTTCTTGAAATGTTCGCAAAAGTATGCATATTTTGAATTTTTGCAATTTGTAAAGAAACATTCATCCCCTAATTCGAATCTTACACCGAAATTTATCTTACAATTAGTCAATTTTGTAACATACATATTTCAGTTAATATAAGTATGATATAAGATAGATTTGGCTGATTCCTGCTCTGAACAGGAATAGACGATTTTATGCGTTAAACTAACAACTAAAATTCGGCAAAGTTTATCGATTTTTGCATCGATCTCGTCAATTGAATCTTGCATCTATTGCTAACTTACAATTACTCTAATCTGCTTCGAAGAAATTGTATGCGATTTAATTACAATTCAAATAAGAATTTAATTATGTCTAATTGATTTTGCAAATACATATGTATTAATTTTATAAAGAAATACATTATTGTTTTGGCCTGTTTTTAATAAATCTCATTATTTGTGACCTAAATATTACGCCATTTATTTTATCACTTTATTTGGAGGCGCAGGAAAATTTAAAAAAATTTAGAAGTCGCAAAATAGTTAGCTAATGTATTGAAAACGCTGAAAAAATACTACTATAATTTTTGTTCTCTTACGAAGCACGGTCGACACTTCTTAGCAATATTTATTATAAAAAGGGGACAAGTTCCTATTTCATTTATCAAAAACATTCACGAATTTGATCTAAGAACAGATAAAATTGTGTCTAGAAGTTTTTTTGCGCTTCATAGATCATTAACAAGTATTTATTTATGTATAATATGCATGAATGATGTATGGGCAAATATTTTTATGTTCCGTTTGTCATCTGCTGCTAGCAAGTCTGCAAGAAATTTCAATCCAACAATGGCTCGAGCAGCGAAAACCACAATAGTAGAGGTTGAGGAACTAGTCGAAATAGGCGACATAAAACCAGATGATATACATTTACCAGGCATTTTTGTAGATAGGATCATAAAAGGAGAGAAATACGAGAAAAGAATAGAGGTGATTTACCCCTTTAGCAACGACAATAGGAAAATTCTAACATTATAATTCTAGAGGCTTACAGTACAGAAATTACAGAGCAGCAGAGATTCAGTGGTGAAGAAGAATCCAGCTGCTGAATTGCGCGAAAGGATAGCCAGAAGGGTAGCGTTAGAATTTAAGGACGGAATGTATGGTATCCTTTTTAGAATATGTAAAAAACGATTTGGGACCATCATTCGGGATTAGTTCGTTTTTTTTAATTTATTTTTTTTTTGTTCGTATAGGACCCTTAATTTATCTCAAGCTAACCTTGGAATTGGTATGCCCGTACTTGCCTCCAATTTTATTCCTGATGATATTGAGGTACTCCTACAATCCGAAAACGGAATCCTTGGTCTTGGCCCCTTCCCTAATCCTAACTGTATCGATCCTGACCTGATAAATGCCGGAAAAGAAACTATAACGATTGTCAAAGGTAAAACTATAAATAACTCAGGTGTGATCCAAAATGCCTAAAATTGCTTCTTTTGTGTTGTTTAAGGAGCTTCATTCTTTTCAAGTGATGACAGTTTTGCAATGATTAGAGGGTATGGTATTTTATTTTACGTTAACGATTATTTGATATTTGTGTTCATTTCCAGCGGCCATGTCGATATAACTGTTTTGGGAGCAATGGAAGTTTCACAGTATGGTGATTTAGCAAATTGGATGATACCAGTAGGAATTATTTCAAAATACCACATCGGCATTCAAAAATTGTACTTTTTTAGGGCAAATTAATCAAAGGAATGGGTGGTGCTATGGATTTGGTCGCTGCTCCAGGTACTAAAGTCATTGTTTGCATGGAACACACCGCTAAAGACGGCAAGCGTAAAATTTTGGAGAACTGCAATCTCCCGTTGACAGGAAAGAATTGTGTTAATATGATAATTACTGAAAAAGTAAGTCGTTTTATTTGTTATTTGAATAACTTTTACTTCGATATTTTCTGTTAATCATAGGCTGTTTTTGAAGTCGATCCAGAAAATGGACTTACGCTTACCGAACTTGCCGATGGTGTTCAAATGGAGGACGTCTTATCTTCGACCGGTTGCAATTTCCAAGTTGCGCAAAATCTGAAACCTATGGGCCAGGTTCAAATGACGAACTAAAAAAAAATTCTTTAACGAACATATATTTCTTTACTGATGTTCATACATGTTTTAGGTTTTACTATAATTAAGTGAAAATAAATACTAACATTAAGGAAAACACAATAATATTGCACTTTATTCTCTGAATTTAGCTTTCACGAAGGCCGGAAGTGGAATTAGGCAAAGAAACAGATTGAAAACGATAAAGCCGACTGTGAAGGCGAATGTTATTCCAATGTTCTTTTCTTCGTCTAGAATTTCACTGAATATTAAATCTGTTGAACCTCGAGTGTAGCGTTCTGTTAAGAATGATTGACCATGAGCGTATCTGCAATAGGGATCTGTTAAACTGTTGAACGTCGATGTTTCTATCAGGTTGATGTTCGTGCAGTTTATCTTGTTATCGTAGGGTAAGGTTTCTAACAATGCTGAGCTTAGGAATATCTTCCTGTTGAGAAAGGCTGCCGCATAGCGAGCTTGTGTAGCGTAAGTTAAGTAAAACAGCCAGTCTTGAAGACCCTTTATGGATCTGAAAATGAGGGAAGAACATATTTATGATCGGAAGCGAAAATACTTAGCCGTTATTAGAACCATCTTAGCACAGAGAACTCCCATTAGACAAGCTCGAAGAGATTTCCCGAAGTGTTCGTTTTATGCAAGCAAACCATATTTTTTATATCGTTTAATTGAAGATTAGTGTTTTAAACATAAGTGTCACAATGGTGTTTATGTAGTGCGAGTACAAATTTGAATAAAAAAGTTTTGAAAATAAACGAGCATTACAAGTCATTGTGACACGAGTTTTTTACAGTATTTTTTCTAATTTGCGGATTAATTGCCTATATTATATTCCGGCAAGAGTCCCACTAGTGCGTTAATATCTCATTACAGCACAGTGTGCAGTAAGAATCATTTCAGCACTGCGTCGTCTTTTGTTTTAGCTTTATTGTAACATCCAATTAGAAAAATATATTTTCGTTTCTAATAAAACGAATATATTTCTTACAAGTTTCCTTAAAGATATGAAAATGATTGCAAATTATAAAATTTATATGAAGTGACACCTAGTCTACCGTAGCAGTAGGTGATAACTATACTTGCAAACACAAACATCGTCCTGTTAACTCAAATTATGCATGTTGAAATCCGGCCACAAAAATAGGTTGTTGATTTCTGAGAGTGTCTGTCGAAAACGAATTCTTTTATTGATTGATTGATTTTTTCGGCTGAACGTATCTTTTTCAGCTTTACTCTGCAACTGACTGTAATGTTTCTTTCATCTTCAACATCTGTCAATTCCACATAGGTGGTTAAAACTGGATAGATTTACATATGGAATCATTGGCCCCGTCAACTACTTTCACAGAACCAAGAATTTGAATAGATTATGTCCTCAGTACAATCGAACAAATAAAAAAAAACCTCTCAGTGAGGGAACAAAACACATAGTACCGTCAACTGGGGTGAATCGGGACAGTTTTTTAACATTTTTGCTTGTAACTTTTTACATTTGAAAGATATTAACTTCAAGCTTGGTGAGTATTGCGAAGGCACTTACTAGTATTAGTAATGGATACCAGATTATTTTTACGACCATTCCCTAAAAAAATATATTTTTTTTAATGCCTGTCCCGATTGACCCCGTGTTTGGGGTGAATTGGGACAGCCACTTATTTGGCCTATAAAAACCAAGTAGCCCCCATTGAGGAGTTAATCGGGACAAAATTTAACAAAGACTGTCATTCTAGCACATAATCAATGAGATTTCTTAAAAAAAGAACAATTTTAAGATGGAAATAAAACATTTATTCTAATTGTTGAGTTTTTGAACATGTCTGTTTACATTAGAATTTGTTAGCATAAAATACACATATAAAGGTGAAATATTAACAAAATAAATATCAAAATCTGAAATATTAAACACAAGTAGGTAAGTAGATAAAAAGATAAATAAAGATGATAAGGCACGTATTTTTAACTTAAAAATCTATTCTAACAAACTTTACGATTTTAGTTTTACAGGTTATTATATGACCTTATGTTTGTAACAAATTTGAAACCA
Source organism: Cetonia aurata (assembly GCA_949128085.1). Classification (NCBI taxonomy): domain Eukaryota; kingdom Metazoa; phylum Arthropoda; class Insecta; order Coleoptera; family Scarabaeidae; genus Cetonia; species Cetonia aurata. The sequence continues at coordinate 10,323,386 of OX421887.1, forward strand.
CCTCTTCTTAAAACGGTTGGTTTGGGCAGTTTACAAATAATTTGGTTTAATGTAATTTCACAATAATCTTCAACCACTGGAAATACAAAAGCGTTTTCTTGTTTTTTATTTGGCCTTAAAAATAAAACTTCAACTTTGTCTTTCTTGATCTTTTTCACTATTCCTACATAGAATTTATTCGTTTTATTTATGGTTTCAAAATAAACTTCAATAAAATCTTCTATTTCCAGATCTTTTATAGATGACACTTTTAAACCTTCTTCTAAATCCTCATTCTTATCTAAATCTTCTTGTATTTCTTCATCTGATTTTGTTGCATCATCATGAGGTTCTTCAATTTCTCTTATATTTTGTCCGCTAGTAGAAGGGAAATCATCCACAGTTAAGCTTTTACCAGGTTGAACATCAATTTTTCTTTTTCGGCCGACATGTGGTTTTTCGGGATTTCGAAGTTGCTGAAAAATTTCTGTTAATGGTGCTATCCAGTCATTGTTATCATCATATTCAGGAGGTTTTCTGCACGGTATTCGTTTCAGCACTTGTTGTCTGTCTACTGTAGGTGCTATCCCAGTAGCAGAAAATCCAGATAAAATATTGCTTTCAAGATTTGTTATATCAGCCAAACATTTCTGTAATAACTGGGGGAAATATTGTTTAGGAAGTGGCCCCTTATTTTTAGTTTTCCACTTTTCTAAAGTCTTTCGCCAACTAATTTTTACCGGACGAAACACTGCAACATCAAGGGGTTGGGTCAAATGTGTGGAATTTGGAGGTAGGAAACAGAATTTAATGTCATTTTCCCGACAAATTTCAATAACGTTGAATGATAGATGAGACGCTAAATTGTCACCTATCACGACCTTTGTTCCACTTAGCTTTCCCAAATAAGGCAGTGCGATTTTAATAAACCACTCTTCGAAGTGAGCTTGATCAAACCATCCACTCGGATTTCTTCCATATCTTGCGCCTGGTGGTCCATTCATCATCCACGTATCGTACAGATGCTCGCTCTTGTACAGTATGAATGGGGGAAGCATCGTTCCATTGCCAGCAACACTAAACATCACCGAAGTAGAATTTTTTGCTGTATCCGTTATCCTCTCGGGATGTTTACAACCCCTTCTTACAACAACTTTCTTTTTACCAACATCGTCAACAAAGCACGTTTCATCATAGTTAATTATTGCGGCAGGTTTAACACCCCTAAGGGTTTCATCCAGATTGTCGAAGTACTGATTTATAGTTGCATGATCAACCGCAGCCCTACATCTTTTTATATTTTCTCCAAACCTCTGCGTCAACTTTGAACGATGTCGATCTAGAAATTTGTTTACCCAGTCTGATCCGGGCATGTTATTAGGAAATTTTTTTATTCGTAAACCTCGACGGTCTAAGTAAGACTTCAGCATGTAGCGAATATCTAATTTCTCCATGGGATATCCCCATTCACCAGCTAAAATGATTAACACAACCAACCTATTTTCTTGAGCCGAAGTTAACACTGTCTGCCCTCCTTGCTTGCGTTGTGGGGCCTTAACATGACGATGGAGAGTTGTTTTTGGTATGCCATATATCTCGGTGGCTTCTCTCAGGGTCATCTGCCCCTTTTTGCACTGCATAAGAGCAGTGTCAAATGTTTTCCTGTCATAATTCTGATACACTGGCCCTCCGACTTTACGCTTGTATGATCGAACCATTATCGGATACTTGTCCCGATTCACCCCGCAGAACGCTCTAAAATAGAAAAATATTTTCCAGGAAAAGACGAAAATTATTTTTTAGAACCTAACCTCAAATTATTAAACTGAACATCATAACCTAACGACGTACATTATTTCATAACCCTATTTATTTTTTAACTTACCTTAAAAAAACTAAGTTTTTCAGACAACGATTAACTAGAGAAAAATTAGCAACAATTAAAGATTTTTGCTGTGGAAACTTGCATCACCTTCACCATCAAACATTGTTTGTTAGCAAGCTGGATGTGTCTACCGCACCATCCACGGTATAGTTAGTCGATAAAGTCGCTATCAACCGAGCTAGGCAGGAAATTCAAAATTGGAAGCACTTTGTCCCGATTCACCCCTCAGTCCCGATTCACCCCAGTTGACGGTATTCCTTGTTGTTGGGGTTTGCCCCAAAAGTGATTGTGAGACGGCAGTTTGGTCCAATAATTTCGATTCCCACTCCTAGTTTCATCTTAGATCCATGCGTATACTAAACCAAGAATCCCCTTTTCAATTTTGACCGCCCTTAGCCCCATTTTTCTCGCCTTGGAATCAGTAGTTTGAATGGCTGTCTAAAGTTTGGCTTAACGGGGCTAGTGTCCGTTGGCATCTCTAGTAACCTTACTTCTGACTTTAATAATAATAGTATTTATTGCGAAACAGTGTACAGCCAATTATAAAGCAAACATAATTTTACATTGGTAGTGAGAATACAAAAAAAGAACGGTTAATGTAGCGTGTAATTAAAATGTAATGGGGATTTTTTTCTGGTTTAGGGAACAACTTTACCTTAGAAGAACACGAATCAACCATGCTAAGTAAATCAGATCGTATTGTGACGCAGTCATCTACTGTATTTATAGCGGAGAATAGCTTTACATCAGCGAACATCAAGACATTGCAACCGATTTACGCAGGCAAATTGTCGACGAACAAAAGAAATAAGAAGGGTACTATATGCGAGCATTCAGAGACTTTAGAATACGCCTCATGATAGCCCAATATAAAATATATCATTTTTGGCGTAGACCTTAGATTTTCCCAAAGAGCCGCTGGCAGGACCAGTATGCCATTGTTGCTCTAGGATAATTCTGTCTAATTGTTTGTTCCAATTCAATCTTTGGTGGAGTATAACTCCCAGATATTTGATTTCGTTTGGGTAGTTTAGTTAGTCGCCTTTCAGGAATACTTTATCTAAAAATAATTTCTCCTGCTTGTGAATGGTACAAGCGCCACTTGCTAACAATATTGTGGACCTTCTGCATACGGTTTAATAGGATTCTATCGTATCTGTCCCTAATTTCAATGACCAGGTTGTCTGCTTAATCTTGGAGATTGTATCTTTTCTTCATGCAGCCTCCTGAACAAGTAATTAATAACCAGAGGCATAACAGGGTCTACAAAACCTCACCTTGAGGGCATCCGCCATTAATCTCAAAGATCAGTGAATTCCTACCTAGCTGCGTAGATATCTTACGACTTTTCATATTTCGTTGCTATCGCAAAATCATTCTAACGTGTGAATTAGATAGACAAATGTGCCGCCTGTAACAACGAGATCCAGCGGTGCCTGGCATCAACATGCTAAACTGCCAGGCGTCGAGCCACCAAGGGCACCCAAAAACCAAAACAAAAAATATCTAAACCCAGTTCTAAATATTTATATTATGCTATAATACGAAACAATGATAAAAATTTTGCTTTAATTCTTTTAGAAGCACTTATATGACGTACAGAAATAGCGTGTTATGTGTTTCCGAAAAAGAACAAAATAGATATAGATACGCAACTGTTTGTATAACTAGCTACTAATTCTGCAATATCTGTTGTTGAAAAGTAAAAACTCTGCGATTCGCACGTTGCCCTATTTAATAAAACCGTACTTCAATCTACTATAAACCTCAACAAAGCATATTTGCCTTACATTAGGCACCATCTTTTTTTTATTAGTATTTCGTTCGCTTTCGCAATGTGCTTACACTGTCAGGCGTGGGTCAAAAGCAAGTCCCAAAAGTTTCGTTTATCTGGATGATTTAGTGAATAAACTTATTAACGTGCAAATCGGTATTATTGCTAATTGGTGGTGTTACATGAAACATTAAAATAACTAGTTTTATTCTTATTTAAATAGAAGCCATTTTAGCAAAATCACTCACACAGTTTAAAAAGCGAAACATTTATTTGCTCTTTGGTTTGTATTATATTCTCACCGTTAACAGTAGCCGTTATATTATAGTAATAAATCATTAACATATAATAAAAATTAAGTAGGACCCAGTATCGAATCTTGTGGTATAGGTACTACTAACATGTATGATCTCCACCAATATTTCATCCCTGTTCTGTCTAGGTACTGATTCCTGTTACTAAGCTATGACTGAAACAATTGAAACAGTTCCCCGAAGACAGTATAAACTCCGCATTTGAAGTAGTTTATTATGTGATTCACATAATCAAAAACGTTCGTGAGATCACTCCAATGGAACTCTTATTGGGAAACATTCGCTGATAGTTGATGTCTGATCTATATTACGCCTACAGGTACATTACAACCTGTGTATAATCTCGATGATCTATTTTTTTTATTTATAATCACTTTTATGTATGAAAAACTTGATGTAGTTCTAATAACAAGAAATCACTTATAATACCACTTTCATTTGTGATGTTTATAATGCAAAAAATGAAGTTGTAAATACTTTTTCTCCTTCAAACTAAACAAAAACTGTATGCCTGTGTCTTATTGAAGTTAGTTCAGGTTTGTTTACATACCTTAATATACCACTGCTAAGTGTTATACAGACACTCGTTACATAAATGCTGCATATAGCTGCGATCAGATGATCCTTGACTATCATCAAAATGGCCATAGTTTGTTGTTCGCTGAATAAATAACAAGCCCAAAGGATTAGTCCAAAATAGAAGTACTCTAACGGAGAATCGAACGTACCAATCAATCTGAAAGAACCAATTTATTATTCTTAACATTTAAAGTATTTAAAGTACTTACGTATAAACTATTGCACTTGCTCCCATTATTGAGAAGAACGAAAAAGGTATCGAGACCAGATTGTAAGTGACCAGGAAGAGTGGCCCGCCATATGTTCCTTCCTGAGATTCTTGATAGTATCGTGTTCGATATATAGGATCTGCAATGTTTTATATCAAAGTAATTGAAAGAGAATTTTTACTAAACTGTAAAAAAAATAATTACATATAAACGTAGTGATGACAATTCCTAAATAATACACTCCAGCCAAGCTGTTCAAAATTAATCCAGTTCTAGTTACAAATGTGTGTTGGTAATTCTTCATGTCATGATAGAAAATCCATACCAAAAGGAAGTACAAAGGTACTAAAAATAATCGTAAGAAGATTTGCTTCATTCCCGAATTCCTAAATCCAAAAGTTGCTGCTAGTAATCTTCTGCAATAATAAGCGAAAAATATGTAAAGAAATAGACAATAATTTCTAGGTGATTGTCGTACAAATATAGGAACCATCCAACATGGAAAGATGATGGCTTTCCATGCAACAAAGGTACTTTATTTCCATGTCCCATCAAGGTACTATGATCCACTGCATGGTTCCCAGGAATTGACGTTTTCCGATAGATATTGCCTTCGATTTTAAATTTCTCCACCAAAGCAGCTATTTGATTGTTGCTTTCCAAAAATCTCTCCCTAGATCTGCGATCAACGGTGGATAAACAAACTAAAATTTCAAGTTTTCGAAGCGAATCGTACTAATGCAATAGATATTTACGATAATACATTAGAGGATTTTCCAGTTGTGGACAAGGAAAACCAATCGCGTTGAAGTATTCCAGCATCTGTCTAGTACCTCCAGTGTAAACCACATCTCCTAAGCATAAATAAAGAACCCGTTCCAAAAATGGAAAAACGTCCGAACGTGGTTTCTCCATAGTTAAAATAATTGCTGTGCCATATTTTTTTGAAGCATTTGACAAAATTGATACAACCAAGTAAGTGTTGAGTGGGTCCAAGTCCCATGTTGGTTCGTCCAATAAGAGAATAACTACAAATTTGGAACTCTCTTTATGCAAATAACTACCAAAACGAATAAGCATTTACTTGGATCTTTAATCAATTGTATTCCAATCATTAGCCTTCTATATTCGCTTTGGGTCAAGTATTCAGTGCATCTATTAGCCACTTGGGACAAAGCTAGATCGGCCATAACTTGCTTCACTCTAGATCTTTTTACATAGCTTGAAATCTATAACGGTTTAAAATTATTCTACTATGACGGAGGAAAAAAGAAGTAAGTTACTTTTGTAGCCGTATAATACAAAGTTTGTTCTACAGTTAAACCTGGTATTAAGTCGCATTTGTGAGTGACATATCCGCATCTTTGTTGAAATAATGAAAGGGTCATAGGCTGGTTGTTCAAAAGTATTTGACCTCTCGTCGGACCTTGAACTCTTCTTGAGATAACATCCAAAAGAGCTTTCTTGCCACTACCTATGAAAATTGTTATGTTAAAGAAAATATATAGGTATAATTTTACTAAGAAAGAGATACCTTTTTTTTTTTTTTTTTTTTTTACCTTTCGATCCTAATACAGCAAGCACTTCTCCAGAATGGACTGTCAATGAAACATCTTTCAATATTACTCCCGTTTTTATAGTACCTACTACCCTTTGCATACAAGAACTGGGTTCAACCTGAAATTATTTATATTAGCTAACTGATGATAGATTATAATGATAAAATACGCATCGTCTTAAGATTACATATACGATCCTGTAGAAAATGTTACAAACATTTCACAATTAGGATAGAAAAATAAATAGGGATAGTAGTGGGAATTAAGAAAAAATACAAAAAAATATTCATATTTTTAATAAATTTGGAATCAGGAACAGAGTATTGTGGGATAACTTTAGACTTTATTTTTATTTTCTCAATAAATTCATATTAAAAATGCGTCACCGAGCTGTACCCAATTATCTAAATATTCCTAAATAAAATTAACAAATAACGAAACTTGATTCCAAATTTATTAAAAATATGAATATTTTTTTGTAGCTACCGGTTTCGAGCCTGTCGGCTCATTTTTAGGTGGAAAAATCCGTAAAAAATTGTCGAAATATAACAAATTAATTCAGCTATAAATGTGATATATAATGTAAACAACTTCACACATAATTTTAGAAACATTAATATAAATTAAATAGAAGTGAAAATTATAAAATTTGGCAACCACAACACATTAAAATATTGCTACCAATTTTCTCGATATGAATAACTCGCACAAGTTGTCAATCTGGATCATTTTAATATGAATTTTGAGGAATAAGATTCGATTTCAAACCACATCATTGTACCCAGTATATTTATAGAAAAGGAATAATTTCTATAATACATCTTTACATTTAAGGTGAATATTATTGTTTTGATAATTAGTATATATTAGCATTTTATGTCCATATTTGTCATAATGGCAATATAATGTTCTTACTGTTAGTAGTTTGTAATGTGTTAGCTCTTTGTAACTTTTTACTATTATTTTTTGCATAAATAAGGTCCATTCAATATGTCAAACCATACTCAAACTAACCATCAGCAGTAAGCAATACAAGATGGTCTGATACTTGTAATTCTATATTTCTAATAATCATAGGAAAAGAATAATCAATGGCTAGTAAAATCTATACACGTTGGATATAATACAGGTGCAGTATATCTGGTTTTAGAACATTCCATAAAATGGTTTTCTAACGAATATTTATTTGTTGACCAATTTTCTATAGGTTCCTATAATGTTTTCTTGTGTTAACAAGAGTTTATTTTTTTTTATAAACAGAGATATACTTTAGTAAATATTTCAAATATCTTAACCAGTTATTTCGATAACAATCAGTATTTTTTATTATTTAGTATTTAATGTACATACTTCTAAGACTACCACTAGCTAATTCAAATAAAAATTAGTACTTCTGCATTAGCAAACGTAAAATTGTAACAAATAAAAGAAGTTCGAACATGTGTTTCATACATAAAATTATTAGAATTCCAAAGACTGCTAATAATAAAAAACAACAATTTTTTTATCATAACATCGAATAACGATCACGATCCAAATTTTTCTAGAAGTATCCTGTACAGCACAGTCAAATAATATTAATAATATTATACCGATTCTCCTTATTCCTGCAGGTGTGTCTCACTCCATTGGGCACGCCCTCTTGCTGCTGCGCTTATACCAACTCGACTAAATCGTGTATATCTGCACTTAAACCTGTTGGGCCAATCCATGTTATTTAAGCTGGTACATTTATACCTAATTACTCTATTTGTATGTCGGTAGCTAGTGATTCGACCAGTCGAGCTCCGAATTCGATACCAATCGCTACATACTCGACTTCTCGATAATGAGTTCTTAGTTTCAAGTACTCAATTTCAAATGCGAATATGTAGAATCGATTTCAGATTCTAAAATGTAGAATCGATTCCAGATTCGAATTCGTAGAATCAATTCCAAACTCAATATTTATTATATTAAAATATATAAATCTACCACGTATGCCCTATGCATCAAGTTATCGTCGCCACCAAAATGTTCTGTTTTGTTTTATTTGATTACGAAAAGAGAGTATGAAATAAAAAAATCTGAATCTGAAAAATCAAATACCGGTCATTCGTTACGCGTTCATTAAATAATAAACAGAGCATCATCATGCCATATATCTATTGATGGTATATCTAATTTCAGGATCATGCGATTATGCTTGCTCAGACCCCGTATAATATGAATTTTAGTAAAGAATACAAATGGAGCTATGTTTTTCTAAAGCAAATCTCGATTTAAAAATAAAATATTCAAGCATTTGACGGTAATTACAAGAATTTCTCAATATTTACAATATAATGCGAGCGAGTGTATATGGGATATTTTTAAGTGGTTTTATTTATTTTTATGGCTAACATAGGTTAGTAAACTAAGCACAAGTGTAGTGTTTTTATATTCTTGGCTTGTAAAATGCTATCAATGAGATTATTTCGTTTGTTTCCTCTGGCTAACATTTAAAAACTCGAATATTAGAATCGTGTCGGGGAAATCGAGTATTAGAATCCAGTCTGGGAACTCGAGTACTAGAATCTATGTTCTCGAGTATTGACTGGATTCTTTTACCAACCGTGTACGAACTACTCGATTTTAAAATCACAGACTCGTGACATCAGTGTCGGTAGCCCATATATAAACAAGTTGTTGCATGGTTCACATAATTAAGCTGAGGGCCTTTTAATAAGGGGAGCTAAACTGAGCTTTGATCTCGACTTTACTAATTGATAGTGAAGATCCCTTGGACTCCTTTTGTAAATAGACAGCCAGGCATTTATATTTTAAGGGTGATAATAGCTCCAAATCGAACTCTGTCCTGTGTCAGTCAAGTTTGGCTGATGTAATTTCCTGTTTTCGTTGTTCTTTGCTTTCTTAGTTTCAAATTATTTTTGTTAATGATAATGACAGCGCAATTGGAATGTTTAACTGAGATTCGCGGTAATATCATTACTTAATTATGAATATAGGAAAATAAATATTCCTAATTAGTAATATTTAAATGCATTTAACTGCATTAGGTAGTAGTTGGATTACAGTTGATTTATTTCATTGATGTAAACTATAGAACATACAAACATGTAGGCACGGCTAATTTAATACATGCTACTAAAAATATGGTTTTAGTAGCACTTATTTTGATTATTTGTTCTCAACATTATGGATGATTTCTATCAAAACAGGAAACAAAAAATAAAGATATTTTCGACAATGTAGCATTGAATGAACAATTGTAAACTGAAAATACAATTTTGTTTAAAAGAAATTAAAGACCAAATATACATATTTTTTCGTGTTAGGAAAAACACATTTGAATGAAATATTTTTATAATAACTTACAGGTCATTTTAATAAAACAAATTAATCGTATTCCGATGATTACCAAATGCATCATTAACAATAATAATAATCATACTTTAATGGAAAATAACAAATAAAATATTCATGATGAGCACTACTGTATAGAACACGATTGATTAAAGACATAAGAAAAATTAATAAAGAAAATAAGAAAAATTATTGTCCACTTTACACATATTATACATATTGTCCCTTGATTTTAGTCAACTCAGTTATTTCAATTAACTCTACTCTGCTTCTTGAGTTTTTGTTTTTTAGGTAAGGTTTAAGTAGTAAAAACTACGTTCTTACGTTCAAATTATTATATATTGATGACTAGTTTCGGCTATGATGCCATCTTCAGATCAAACGTCGATAGGTTAATTTGTCATTATTAAATAAAATAAAAACACTGAACATTAGATTAAATTTGTTAAACAAGTTAAAAAAGTTAGAAATCGAACAAACACCAACTCAATGTAACAATCGAAGATGTAAATGAATAACTGAAAGCTAGAAAAATTTTTTATTATGTTTTTTATTTTCATTTATGTAAAACTTGGGTAAAAGATTTTTTTGTTTGATAAAAATATGAGTCTTTTGAATTTCCCCTCATAGAATTGTGAACGCTGTCCTTAAGCGAGGCGCTAAATTAGTTTTGGTCCTAGAAACTAAACGCCTAACCATCTATAACTCTTATTTTGTAAAAGTATTACCACTAAAAAAACCTTGCAAACCGAAAAGATCCTTACTACGTCTTGAGAGGGGAAACTCGATGCTTTATTTTGTTAAAAGGCTGCGCGCCACCAATTTTGGCACAACGAGCTATCGCTAATCAGACGGGACATTAAAGGAGGCCATTTTAAAAAATAATATATTTATAAAATGCATGTCTATATTAAATACTTGTAATGACACATACTAAGCAATTTTAATTTAAAACAATAAAAAATACACTATACTCCAAACAAATTAAAACATTTTATTAAGCATTTTCCAATTCAATAATATTGAAGTTACATTCTTTATGCAAATGTAAAATATTAACACTGCTTGTGTATGTACATGTATAACATTTCTTAATACAGCAATAACATTTAATAATAGTATGATGTAAAGACTAAATTTTTCATACTAACATCAAGACACCTCCAGCTCTCCCAAAACTAACAATAAGTTTAATATCTGTTGAGCTCTTCAATGAAGTTACTCTCAATATTGAAGATTGCACTATAGCTACATATCATGATTGATTTTTTGTTTAGTTTAGAGGGAATTATACGATATTTAATTAATATAAATAGAAGTTAAAGATTTATAACAATTTTTTTCTAAAACTTAAAGGAAGAAAACTAAACCTTGTAATCATATCAGATATAATTTAATATGATTACATTGTTAAAACTATTTTAACAAAAGTCTCCTTAATTGCAATTATATCATATTTTAATAGATTCGGCGTTTACTTGATGTAAATCCATAGTATTGTATATTTTCTGACAAAGCCGTTGTACGGCGAAACAGCTGTCAATTTAACATCCGACTAATAAAGTGTAAATCTCACAAATTTCGTGTTATTAATTATATCATGGTTAAAAAAAAACTCAATAATTTCTGCATATTTTTATAATTAATTGAACAATTAAATGAATAACATTTGGAGATAAATAGGTGTGAGCGTGTTGTGTAAAGTAAAAGTTGTGTAAAGAGAGAACATCTTCAATAAGAATGTTAATGAATCATTTATTTTAGCAATTAATTGCTGTACTGTCAGTAAATAACTAATATAATAGTAGTCTTATAACAACATTAAGAAGCAATTTTATAACTAAATTGCTTTAAATTTGTTTACTTTCATTTAATTTAATTAAGTCTTTGCAAGTAGAAAAGCTATTTCACTTTTTTTTTATTATTTCATAAATATGTATATACGCAATTATTACTTAAAAAAATGTTCAATTAAGGTTTCACTTAACGCAAAATAATTTGGATGTATTATTTTTTTTTATCATATGCGTTAATATTTGTTACATACCTGTCCTGTATGAAACACATTACAAAGTTCCAATACGTAATCCCCGGAGATCATGTTCGCAAATCGATCTCGAATAGATTCCAATCGTATTTTACGGAGAAAGAATTCTCAGCACAAACAATAAGCGAGGCACATATTGCGTTGTATCACCGTAGTCCTAAACAAATAAATACACTCTGAGAACGCGGTACGTCGCCAATTACGGGCAACAGGTAAGTTACTTTTACTAGGTGCGCTGCGAAACTACAGGTCAGTCGCTGGTGCTTTTGTGAAACGACGGGAAACAAGTTTTGATGTTCAATAGAGATAAAAGTCTGGCTATATACGTATATACGAACACGAACTGTTTTCCATAACTGTACGGTAAACTCCGGGTAAAAAGTTAAACATTACCTGTATCCGCCTGTAGGCTGCTGTATCCACAAGTATAGGCGATGATTTGGCCGAATTTTTGGGGTAGTTCAGAGTGGAGCTGCAGTAAGTATGTACATACGTACGCGCAAATAGTATTTCTCAGGAATCACTTCTGCGTTGGGAGTTGTTCGTTGGCATTCTTCTTTAACAATTTTTTTGGCGTAACCCTTGTAAGGAAGCTGAACTCGTGGCATACACCTTAGAGTTAAGATGCGCTCAGAGAAAAAAAATCAAGTAAGACCCGGCGATCTGGCAGGCCATTCTATAGGCCCTCTTCGACCAATTCAACGATCGCGAAAGTGATGATCCAGAAAACAAATCTGGGTCTTGCTCCATTTTTTTTAAGATCAACGGATTGACTGTATCGTGCAGCATGTTAAACTACGTTTGACCATTTAAAGTCCCGTCAATGAATAGGGGTCCTATGAGATGATCGCCAAAGATACGAACCCAGGAATGATTTTAAATCGTTAGGCCCGTCATTAGCGTCTGACAATGGGAAATTGACTGCGCTGGTATTACTGGACTTTAGTAGCGCCTTTGATACCATCAACCATGAGGTGCTTCTCGCGATCTTAGCTTCAAAGGGTCTCTGCTCGTCGGCCTTGGATCTTATTGCGGCGTACCTATCTGAACGGTCACAAAGGGTTGTGTGTGGTGGCAGATCTTCGGGCGTATTGACTTCGGGCGTGTGCCTTCCGGGGCTCCTCAGGGTGCTATACTTAGCCCATTCATATTTTCAATATATACGTCTGGCCTACCGAGGGTGTTACAACACAGTAATTACCATTTATACGCGGATGACACACAGATATATAAATCCTTCTTACCATCTGAATGGAAGACAGCTGAGCGGGATTTAAACGCAGATCTTGAAAATATTCGAAAATTTTCCGCCCTTCATTGTCTGCGGATCAATCCTGCTAAAACACAGCTTATCCTTTTTGGCCCTAAAAAAGCACGTGAGACTACTAAGTCGTTGATTAACGTACAGGTTAGTGGTGAACTAGTAGCTCCTTCTACAGTTGTGAAGGACCTTGGTGTATATCTGGATGAGGATCTCCGGTTTGCTGTTAATACTTCATTTCTAATAAGAAGATCATTTATTGCGTTAAAATCGATTTATATAAACCGTAATATGTTTGATATGAACACCAAATCCATGCTGTGTGAGTCACTTGTAATGTCCAATTTCAACTATGGCGATGTTGTTTATTTGAATTGTCTCACTCAATATGATATCAGAAGGATACAGAGAGTTCAAAACTCATGTTTAAGATTTGTTTACTCCATACCGAGGAGAGTTGGAACCTCCCTCTGTATTCGAAACCATCAGATCCTCGATATGGAAAAGAGACGCCTTTTACACTTCACGCTCTTTTGCTGGAGAATTGCGAAATATAGGCAACCGGTGTACTTGTCTGATAGGTACCGATTCAGATATCAGGAACATAATATTCCTGTACGCCACACTCAATTGCTATTGCTGACCGTTCCAAAGCACCGCCATGAGTTTTTTAAACGGAGCTTTTCATACAGCGCCGCTGTTACACTGAACAAATACATAATTTCAAGAGGGTATACTGCGTGCTCGGTTCCCTTACTTAAAAGAAAGTTAATACGGTTGTTATTGGAACTATAACTATGAGATTATCAACTTAACAATTCCACGTGCACATATTGTTATACTGTAAGGATGTATTTAATTACTTCTCATTTGCTTTTTTTTTTTTTTTTTTTTAGCTTTGTATTATTATTATCACTTTTCTATTTTTATCTTTTGTATTATCTTTGTATTATTATTATAATTTTTCTGTTTTTCATTACTTAATGAGGCTGTAGGCAGAACACCACATGGTGATACAGTCTCTTTAGCACCATAAAATGTCATCTTTATACCTACATATATATATTTCATATGTATATGATCTGGCTCATGTGTTGCTAATAAATTCCTTTATTATTATTATTATTATTATTATTATTAAAAGTTGTCCCTCTTGATATGAGAATTGACAGTTTTCGCAATTTTATATAAATCACACCAGGTAAAGAACTATTTGAAGTAGTTCGTTTCAATTGAAATGGGCAGTAGAAACACAATAACGACGAAAAAGGAGTTAAGAAGGATATCAAGTATAAGTAGGAGAAATAAATAATTATGCGTTAGATATCAATACGCTAAAATACAAATGAAACAAAATAAATAACAATCACAAAATTCCCAGAAAAAAGCCATGCGATAGCAATAAATGAAAGGAAAGAAGCGAAACTAACAATAATTCAAAGGAAAATAAAATCATTTATAATTAAAATATAACATAAAGAAAAGTAAGAAATACGACAATAATTTGAAAAAAAAACGTAAATAAAAACAATATAGCCCAAAGATTTGGTTAAATTGGCTATAATGAGGTAGAAATCTAAAAGATAACACATCTTCACCACTACTAACAAAAGATATAGGTATACGGGCGTTAGGAATAAATCAACAAATAAGAAATGAATGGATACAGATAAGCAACGCAGCAATGCAAGATTAACAACAAACTGAAAAAAAAATTTTGAAAAAAAGAATAATCTCAATGTTGTTTATTTTTGTCGTTTATCTTCTGTTATAGAAATAGGTCTTAATCATATTCAGTTCTTTATTTTGGAAGCCATAAAAATTTAGTTTCTCTATTAATTTTGCTTTAGATATTGTGTTAAAAGCCCTTTTCATATCTATGAAAACTACTGCAACTGTTTTGTTTTGATGAATTCATTCAGTTCTTTATTTTGGAAGCCATAAAAATTTAGTTTCTCTATTAATTTTGCTTTAGATATTGTGTTAAAAGCCCTTTTCATATCTATGAAAACTACTGCAACTGTTTTGTTTTGATGAAGTTTGTTTTGAATAGCATTAAACAAGTCGTATGCCGCTGACATTGTACTGGATTTTGTCTGGAAAGCATATTGGCCGTAATTTATTATGTTGTGTGTTTGTATATGTGTCATTATTTGTTTTTTGTATAGTTTTTTCCAAAATTTTGTTCATCGTCGACAGCAGAGAAACAGGTTTATAATTTTGCGGATCTTGCGTGTTGCCTTTTTTGCGAATGGATACTATTATCACCTATTATGCTAGTCTGCAAGTAGTCGGGATATAGTTCTTGTAATATTTTATTTGTTAGTTCGCTTAAAGTAGGTGATAGTTTCGTTGCGTTTTGTTTAACTATATTGTTTGTGATTTTATCAAAACCAGGAACTTTATTATTTTTTAGTGTTTTTATTATTTTTAATATCTCTTCTTCCGTTGTCTCTTCAAACATAAAAAGTGGTATTTGTTTTTTTTTTGTAAAAGTGGTTTGTTGGCTTTTGTTATAGCTTTCTATATGCTTTTGGGCTAACTTTTTTCCGACTCTCCTAAAATATCTGTTAAACTTATTTAATATTTCTTTTGGCTCTATTGTAATTGTTCCGTCCGATCACAAAAATAATGAAAGAAATTATTTCTGTGCTCTTCGGGGTATCTTTTTTTTCTTTGCCAATTTGGTTTTTTATGAGTCTCCATAGTATACTGGAATCTTTATGATGTCTTTTTATTAAATTTTGACAATATTGGATTTTAGTATTTTCTTATTAAGTGCATGCTTTCTGGTTTTTAGATTCCCCTTTGTAGTTTTCATTGTTTGGATGCTTTTTTTGTTTTTTGAAGAGTCCATCTCCAGTGGCAGTTTTGCCTTTTTATAATTTTCGTAGTAAAATTTTCTATAGATACTATTTTCTTTGTATCGAATTTCATAATTTTTTTTTATGATGTGTTTATACTCAGTTTTCAAAATACATTTTGTATTCCATATATTTTGTGATAGTAGCCTGTAAAGGAATGTAAAGGTAACTACAAAAACAATTTGAAATGTTTTCCTTAGTCAACTAAAGAGAAAGTCATAAAGAATTTCAACAGAAATAACTTTGCAACGCGTAGATTTTATGCGTAATTACATACCTGCGTAAATAATGTATACCTTACCAGGGTTTCTGGTATATTTGACATACGCTCAAATTATAATTGCCTGTTTTATGTACATAAATAAAGCAAGCGCAGAAAATGTCATACATCCAATCTGCCTTTCAATTTTGTCAATGTATCGCTTTACAAACACGTTGCTGTTGTTATTGTATGGAAATTTATATTGTTTGAATTAATGTGTTAATCATGTCCTGAAAATATCGGTAAGACTTTCTTTATAAGGTGATACAAAGCTGTTATCGTTATTTGTGAAATAAATTATTATATACAATGTGGCCTATAATTAGGAAATACTTTTCCTAATATTACATAATTCGAGTTTTGGTTGGTGCAATTTTTTACTTTTTAATCCTTTTATTTCTTTGTTATGGGAGCCTCTTGACTTTTTGTATTTGCCAGCCAGTCCAATATTTTGGTGTCTTGCACTAGTCTGTACAGGTCGATCGAAATAATTCTTTGAGTTCATCTTTGACTTGCCAAACATTATCTATCTTTTCACGTTCAGAGCCTCGCATTCACATAGGATGTAGTATGCGGTCTCTGTTATCCTATTACATATTCTGCAGTGGGTATCTTCAGTGTTGAGCGCAATTTTCTATAAGTATCTTTTCGGTGCACAGTGTCCTGTTAGAAGACCTACCATTGCGCGAAGATGATTCCTACTGTGGTTTAATAGTTCCTCGGCTTTCTTTATCGGTGGTCCCTTAATAAAGGTCTCTCCATAAATCAGCCTGATTGTATTATTCCAGTGTTCTTTGTGTTTCTCTTGAATACACATCCTAACCTGCTCTCGTGCTGTTTTCGGACACTCTTACAACAGGCTCTAGGCCTATATACGAAGCGACCGATTTATTTCTTGCTAACTTTTTCGTTTCCTTCGATTCCCGAATGTTCGGGCACTCACAGCAAAGTAACTTTATTGGGTTCTGCCAGGTTATTTAGTTCTGGAAAATATTCCTAAACCAGTCGTGACTTCACCCTGGGGTTTACCAATGTCTTCAGTATCCTTTCGCTGTCTATTGCAATATAAATCCGCTTGTTTTTATAAGCCCTATGATTGATTTTTGTTGTGTATGCATCTGCTTGAAAAACTGCGTTATATTTTGCTAGTGGAAGAGTGAATATTGTATTTCTCACCTCACTGTATATTCCAGCTCCAGTCCCTTGTCTTGATTTTTGAGCCGTCAGTAAATCAGATCAACCTACTGAGCCTGTCTCTGTAGTTGGATTGGTTTCAGCTTATTCTCTGTTGTATTTCCACTTCATAACCTCTGTTAAAAAGATATGTCGAAATCATCATACCTCATTCTCAAAAGATTGCCACATGATGTGCAATATTATTGACCATCGTGATGTATGTCCAATGCATCATATTTGATCTTAATCCCTATGTTTTTTCACAGGCTCTTCTAACCAACATGAGTGTCGCCTCCGTCCTGGTTTTCATTCTTTGAAGCTGTCGATTCCAAGTAGGCAAGAACAATGCCAAGACATTTCGATTTCTTCGATAGCTTTATTCCTTCACTCCGGAACTTTGGCGGTCCTAGACCATCTAACTTTCTCCTTCCCGTGAATGCTATCGTGGTCGTTTTGAAGGAATTGATATTTAGACCCTCTTCCTCTATTCATTCTTGCACAACTTGTAGAGTGTTCTGCATTTTCTCCCGCACTATGTTGTTGAATTTACCCTGGGCCAGAATCATCTGCGTGTATTAAAGTCCTGTGCTCTTCATTTTCTGGGTTTACTAGTAGCTGATCCACGACCAGCAGAGGGAACGACACAATGTTCTCTCTTTGCCCAGGAAGGTGTACAAAACCGCTTCCATAGTTTGCAGAGCATGCTCAGCTTTCTGTACAAGCTTATCTAAGGTTGTCTCTGTGGATTTTCCTGCTAGACACGCATATTGCTCTTGATGTAGTGGCCGGTATTGTGGTACATAATTCACAACCCTGATTATTACTGTTCTAATTTTATTTTATGATTTACAGTACGCTATGTGTTGAAAGAATACCTATAGAATATGAAGATCAATACTGCAGATCGTTACTGTAGACTGTGTTTGGATGGTAGAGATGTCATATCACATCTTGCGAGGATGGGATGCATGTATGCCAAGAAACCAGACAATCTTTCAGAAGCCAGAAAGAAAACAAATAGATCAATGAGCCAGATATTTGTATCAGGATTTTTATTATATATTACATGTTTTATATTACCATGTACGAGATTTACAAATGTTAAAATTTGGCAGTATTTCTCTAACATATAATTATACATTTTTGCAATACTAGCTATTATGAAAATAAGTTAACTGTAAGGTAAGTATATATAAACAATGACTAATATTATTAGTATATTCATCAATGACTAATATTATTAGTATATTAGTCATCAATAATTATTGTATATTTGTACGCAACCACAGTTATTAGTGACATGTTAATAGTAACGCAAAAGGTGGGAATAACACCTAATGGAAATTGATTATGTCATTGCCACACACCTACATAATGCATTAATAATAAACAAGTGATGAATGGGCGTCCTTGATTAGAATATGCGAAAATCAACAAACATTAACATCAAATATTTCAAACAGAACTTTATACTTTTTACTCCGATTGTACTTGAGCTGCATGCAGAACGAGGCAACTTGACAACGTGAAAAAATGCGTATCTCAAAATAAAAGCTTAGAGTTTAAATATTACACATCTTAAAATTCTTTTTAAAAGAAATTTATTGAATTCCAGCAATTTTTTCGTTTGTTTCTGCCTTAGTCCGGTGTACTTAAATTAGAAAGTAGTTTTTACCTTTAGTGGCGGGAAATTTGTTAGCGCTAGGTTGGCAATGAATTCTTTTCACCTCAGGTTTACAGATACATAACAGTTGTGTAGTAGTGGCGTAGAGAGGTTTCTTATATGTTCGTCGTAAGCGCAGACCGCAAGCTTGTTTTTATACCGCAGAAAAAGCATCTTATTTTAGGACTATTTTGTGAATTGTTGCTTTTGCGGTAATCATTTTAACGGCTTAACGTAGATATTTACGTTCATCTAATTTAGATTTGGCGTGAAGTGCATCAATAGTGTCCCGAAAATAGAAGAAATTGCTTTAGACGCATTTTCCAAAAGTATTTTTAAAATGAAGCTATGATTTGGTAAGTTATAATCTTATTTCATAAGTCTGTAAATTGCTTGTGTACATCTTTAACGAATAACGTTTTTTAAATAATTCAATGATTTACTTACTATTAAGCGTATAGTAAAAACGTAAAAATGTACAGTTAGGTGTTACGATCGTGCGTTGAAATCACTTGGCTGATAAAAATTAATATTTCGCAGTTTACTATAGGCTAATGTGCTTTTTCATATAAGAATTATCAAGCAACGGTTTCACTCATTACGAAACTAGAATTCATAATAAATATAAAAGAAAATTGTTTAATAAGCTTTATTGAATACTTAAGCTCATATCTGCATACTATTTTTGATATGCTTTGTATTATTTCTTGATTTATAGTGTAAAAAGCATGTTGTTTGAGTCCGTTTCCTTGTAGAATATTACCTATATATATAACATATATTTAATATTATTAATAATACAAATAATCTTAGATGAGAGAAAGTATCTGTAGGTCAATAAATCTGGAAGAATTGGAAGAATTTGGGTATTTAGTTAAATTCACTCTCACAAATTTTACGATGCATTGTTAGAACAAGGATATAATATAAATATTTTACCGTGATTATAACTAAATAAATTGTGTAAACAAAGCTTTATTGCTGCAACCCATTTGCATGTTAAATTTCTAGGACGATCTAGATCTGAACTTATGTGAATCATTACATGCCTAAAAGTGATGACAAGGTTGCTGCACATTTTTAGAATTTACCTGAAATATGAATATGTGTATATACATATATATTACTTTCTTTGTTGTTTGCAAACAGGAAAAACTAATATTTTTAGTAGTTCACTTGTGCATAACTATCTTCCTATTAATGTGATCAGTAATATCGTTTACATACAAAATGCAAAGAATGGGCCCTAGAACTGTGCCTTGTGGGACACCATAATTGATTTGCTTTATCGACGCATATTTCATCACCACTACAAACATATTGAGATCTGAGAACTAAAAAGCATTAGACGAATGATAAACTATGTTCCCTAATGCCATAACGTTTTATGAAGCATAGTACTGTATGGGTCACGCAGTCAAGATTTGTCCGAATTGAGAAGCGCCCCATAATAAGAGGTATACAAGCTGTTATAATCGACCGACCCCCGCGAAAACCATGTTACCAATGATTTAATAATTTTATCTCTTCTAAATATTTCTTGGGTCTACTTTTAAATGCTTTTTTCAATAATTTAGAGAGAATAGGAACCAATGTTATAGATCGATAGTTATCTGCAATGAAATGACCTCCTTCTTAAAATTTGACGTTACTTTAGATATTGGTGTTTTTTTTAAGAGTAAAAAACTAAAATAGGAGAATAATATCAAACATGTGTTTTTTTAAGACTATTAATTCACAATTGATTGATGTAAGGATTTTTGGGACTCTGGTAAGGAATCTCTGAAAAATTTTAGGCATTGATGTCGTCAATAGGATTACATATATCTCAAAAGTGGTTGGGTTTAGGAATAATAAGACTTAACGTAAATTGTATGTAAACGACGCACGGGCTTTATTTAAATTTTATTATATTGAAATAATTGATTAAGAGATGACAGAGTCAACTTTCTTGAGTAACAGATTACTCAAGTGCAATTAATTACAGCAGAGGTGATTCTGGACAATTTCAAGTTTATAAACAAAAAGAAATATAACCCTGTGTCTTAGATGACTGCTCATTAAACTGATTGCATACTTTCCTGTAAAAATATGTACAATGAATAGGAAAGAAGAGAAATAACAGAAGGATTTGTAATTAACAAATAATGTTTTAATGTTGATAGCTTCAATGAAAGGAAGCAACAAATGAAGCTGACGTTTAATAAATATTTCTTTATTGGTTGAATATTTTCGACAACACATGGTGTCGTTATTAGAACTTAATTAGAGTTAACTAAACTTAGAAGTATAATTATAAAATCCTTGCGGTAAACAATATAATTTTAAAAATTTTAAGTAAATACAAAAATGAAAAAATCAACTGTTCAATATACCCAAAGATGGAATAGGTCCTTTTGATACGTATATAATGTTTTCTATTAAGCAGATATTGTTATTGCTTATATGTGGTTAGACTTTTTAAAAAAAACTTAGGAGGAACTCAGCAGCTGCTGATAAACAGGGGGCAATAATAGGTCTACTGTTACTGCCTTAGGTGATCGTTGTGTTAAATTTAAACACTAGTTTGCTTTTGATGATAGTTTTGGATAAGGAAGCCAATTTAAACGATTCTTCACAGCGATGTAGTTAATTAATGGTTATTCAAATTCATCTAATTTTAAAAGAGACGGGGAAGGACTAAATGGTATTTATTCTGATTTGTTCGGCCATTCATTTTAGTATTAAATAACCATGTTTTGCTTTTAACTTTCTATATCTAATTTCACCTATATATCTAACGCCTTTGCAGTTTTTAATTTTTACCTTGCTTCTTCACTTCCTCATTTTACTAATTTCTCTATTTACTCAAAATTTTAAATTATTTTGTCTCATACTTCTTCGAGCGCTGATATATCATTGGTCGATTTAGTTAACGTAAAGAATTTATAATTATGCTTTGTAATTTTTTATAAGGGATTTTATAATTTAATTATTGTTATTTATGTTTGATATTATTCTCCTATTTCAGTTCTTTACTCTTAAAAAAACACCAATATCTAAAGTAACGTCAAATTTTAAGAAGGAGGTCATTTCATTGCAGATAACTATCGATCTATAACATTGGTTCCTATTCTCTCTAAATTATTGAAAAAAGCATTTAAAAGTAGACCCAAGAAATATTTAGAAGAGATAAAATTATTAAATCATTGGTAACATGGTTTTCGCGGGGGTCGGTCGATTATAACAGCTTGTATACCTCTTATTATGGGGCGCTTCTCAATTCGGACAAATCTTGACTGCGTGACCCATACAGTACTATGCTTCATAAAACGTTATGGCATTAGGGAACATAGTTTATCATTCGTCTAATGTTTTTTAGTTAACAGATCTCAATATGTTCGTAGTGGTGATGAAATATGCGTCGATAAAGCAAATCAATTATGGTGTCCCACAAGGCACATTTCTAGGGCCCATTCTTTGCATTTTGTATGTAAACGATATTACTGATCACATTGCCTATAAAAACATTGAATGCTGATGACACTAGGATCTTGCAAAGTAATAAACAATATTTAAAGATATACATACAGTTGTATATCTCAAGCAACGACATAGTTTAATGGTTTAAAATTACGTTTAAACAAATAGAAAACTCAAACTGCATAATATTGGCGGAGTGAAGTGTCTCGGCCTGATACTGAGTGTGGGTGGTAAGCTGGTTTGGGGACGCACATTGAAGCCTTAACGCATTGCTTGTCTATTGTCATTGTACATATCATATATAATTTAAAATCATGATTTATTCCGAAGCATTGTTAATAGTGACTATTGTGTATTCCACTCTGTTATGAAATATTACTGCGGGTAGTTTGGTTCATCAAAAAATTTTAATTGTACAAAAGAGGGTGATTAGAACAATTATCAATTACAACAAAATGTAGTGATTAATTGCAAAAATTGTTTAACTTCTTATTCCCGCCAAACTGTTCACAACACAAAACATAAACATATTGCACACCCGCAATCTAGATTTTCTCCTTTAGGCATGTGTCAATCAAATTATAAATACATATGTTGCCCAATAAATGGAAAGAATTATAGCCTAAAAAAATTCGCAATACTCTAAATTTAAACTTAAAAAGAAATCTTGACTATGAGAATTCATTGATAATATGAGTTTTGGATACTTTTACTGGTATACGATATTGGCGGGCGACATCTAATACCAAAAATTAATCTGAGACAAGAATTTTGTACTTCTTGAATTTTACGAATACTATTTGACGTAATAGAAGGATGAGTTAATACAGGAACATGCATTATCAGTCTCCTGCGCAGGGAAGGAGTAATACAGGTGTGTATCGTCAGCGTAAAAATGATAATTATACTTGTATATATTTAACAAAGTTGGATGTATATATAGTACACAGAAATGGGCCTAAAATTTCCTTTATACGCCTCCGTCCAGAAACACTGATTTTGCATTACTTTAAATCGGCCGGAAACATATCATTCTTCGACCTAGGCCGGCAAAAAAATCACTAAAGGTTGGCAACACTTGTGGGCCTCGACTTTGTCTCGGCCACACAAACCGTGCTCATACTAGTAAAACGATAGTTTCTGGCCTAGTGATACAAATAACTATTGTGGGACGCTAGATCTTATGGACAGATACGATGAGGTGTAATTGTCAATACAAAGACACTGAGTTCTTCCAATGAGGCAGTTATCAAGCAAGTTAACAACAGTGAGCCCCAAGTCAATATAGGACAATATTACCGACATCAAGTCATGATTAATATCGTCGAAGGCTTTCGAGAAGTCTAGCACGCATAGTAAAGTAATATTAGTTTTAGCATTTGCTTTAATAATGTCATCCACGACGCACATCAAAGCAGTCTTACAACTGTACTGTTTTCTAAATCCGGATTGTGTCATGTAGTAAGAGATATTCTTGTAATTGACGCTCTACCAGCTTCTCAAAGACCTTCGACAAGAAGGGAAGTATACTTACCGGTCTCAAGCCGTCGTAGTGAGCAGCAATCGACTTTTTGCGAATGGGGACAACTACAGACTGTTTCCAGCACCGAGGAAAACATCCACTGGTTTAACAGGAATTGATTATATGAGTTAAGTAGTTCACAATATGCGGCGTACACAGCTGCATAAATTTTATTGTAAGACCATCCACGCCAGCAGCATTACACTTAATAGAAAAGATTGTTTTATATACTGTTTGCTCATCTACCACTTGAAATTCAAAATGATTATTACACTGAGAGAAATAGATTGTACTCTTTAACATAAATATAGTATACTTTAATATATTTTATAGCTCCTATAGGGACAATCATATTTTATATTACCGGTGACAATATCTGTACTATAGTAAATTTCTGTGAATAGTTTTTATTAACTCGTATGGTAAAGTTGGTGTACTATATTTGTATTATTAATTTGAGCATACATGTTAGTAAATGTGAAAAAAATGTCTAGTAGCACTGACTATATTTGATAATAACTGTTAAATTTTTTATTGTACCCAGTATAATGTAATATTTTACTATGTACGATACATGATGCTCATACTTACCATATAGCCTTGTAGTACTTACAATATTATTTTCTACTATAATAATCTAACGTCTCTTAGCATTTAAAATAGTAGATAGTAAACAATAATATAATGGATCATATGCGGGCACTATACAGCGATACTTACCTGTAATTTAAAATATAGTACTATACAAGGTTTTACCCAGTTCATGCATAAGAAAAGTGGAATATTACACAATAAAAACTATAATATTGATTGTATTTTTTATTTGTTCTTAAAACCATTATTACAAAAATCCAACGTGTATTACTTTCATTAACATAACAATCACTAGTAGGTTAGATTTAGGTTAATGTTCTATCAAAGCATAAGGTACCCACTACGAAGTATATGCATATAATATCTATTACTTACATTTGAATATATTAATTAACTGTGGAAACCCCCACTCGATTAAAATGTTTTCCACGTTTGCATTCATTTCTGCTCACGATGCACAGAAATCAACGAACGACCAGACACAAACATGCACCGACACGAATACGTACACCTGTATCACACGTACATAACACGTGTCAGTAATTTTGTCGCGGCAAAACAGCTTATTGGTCGATTTCTTCGGTAAAGATC
This sequence comes from Cetonia aurata, assembly GCA_949128085.1. Lineage (NCBI taxonomy): Eukaryota > Metazoa > Arthropoda > Insecta > Coleoptera > Scarabaeidae > Cetonia > Cetonia aurata. The sequence continues at coordinate 10,348,472 of OX421887.1, forward strand.
GACAATGAATAGAGCAAGGGGTGGGAAGAGCGTTACAAACATTTATGTTAGAAATTGAATATGCATCGAATACCTGATAATATCGCAGTCAATCGCAGCGACTATCTATATAATCCACGTCATTATATAGGCTTTCAGCAATAGAGTATATTAATTGTTACATCCATAAGATGTAGATGGTAACATCCAGATTTTGCCTCTTACTATAAGCATGATAAAATCTGGTTATTTTACTCTTAATACGCCACATATTGTCGTTTTGACAATAATGATTTTAGTAATTAACATAAAGAGATTTACGATCTAATTTCTACAATCCATTTTTCTCAGTATAGTATTTAATCTATATAGTTGATTCGTCCTCACTAACAATGTCACAATCTAACTGCAAATTAGGAATAGAATCAGTAAAATAGTAATTAATAATGTCCGGATCTTCCAAGTGTTTTAGGATATTATTGTTTCTAAGTGCCTTTCATATCGAATGAATTAGTTTGTAACAGGTGCTCAACATAAGCACGCTTCTCTCTACGTATTCACTCTGTTGTAAGATTACGCAGGGACTTATAGTATTCCCATTTTGAAACAGACGTAGGTACCTTTTGCGAAAAGATTTCTAATTCATCAATAAAGGGATTGTAATTACAGTTAGGTGGTCTGTAAGCTACCCCGAAGCTGCAATTCTTCCCGTTCAGTTTAACGGAGATCCACAGCTAGTCAATTTCTCCACTGACATTAAGTAATTTAAATTTTAAATGGTTTTTAACATACATAGCCACTCCTCCATCACCATATATATTATACAAATGTTACTATTCTTATTAGATTATTGTTATTTTAATACTGTGTGACTTTATATTGTACACTTTTGACATGTGCATACATACATCTATTGTCACCCACGAAATAAATATTCTCTTATATGTGGTGACATTTTGTTGGTCACACATAAATTCGACAGTTACTATCTAAAGTATAATCGGAACTTTTGACCTACGAATGTTTGGTAATAGAGTTAATTTGTATGTGTAAATTACTATTTAGAATTATTAGGTACCCCTTTAGATTACAGTGCGATGCGGGATATGTAGTATCTACATTCCTCCTAATTTCCACACCAATTAGAAGCGTTTATTTATTAGAAGTAGTATGAGTTGAAGGAAAAAAGGTGGTGCAATATATACAAGAATTAAGGTCAATCATTATATTAGAGTTATTCAAGGATTGAGGTGATAATTTAAGCGTATTAAGCAAACAGTTGACGAATGTTGAAATGGCGTTTTAATTTGCAATCAATTTTTTTTTGTAAATTCAACATTGTGCGATTCTGCTAAAGCGCATTTAAAAAGTTAATAAAAACAATTTCTTTAGTTTATTTTCCCAAAAACAAGTTAATGTTATATTTGTAAAACAAGTATCCGAGAGATTTATCACACACAATGATTGTAAAATGTTAAGTTCCTAGACGTTTTAAAAGTAAATGCGAATAGAAGTAAGTATATAACTATACAAGTAATTACAGCTAATTATCTGTTTAATTAGACAGTTTGTTTACGTATATAGAAACTTAAATACTCAATACTATTTCATTCAAGTGAAGCAAATAACTCCTAGTTGTAATTACAGGTAATTGGTAGCTCCAACAATTAATTTTTATTAACATACCAAGTATTTTGCCATCTTGGATCGTCTATTACAAAACGCTGACAACTTTTATTTCTGAATTATCAATTAAAATTGTATCAAAAACGTGTTTCTTCACTAAAAAAATTCTCGTAACCATTCCAAAGAAGTAAAGTAAAAACTTGTAATACGAGTGTACCTACAGTTATTTTTATGCATACAAGGCTATGTTCTTAAGGTTAATGAAGACATAAAATTTATGGAATATCAGGTCAATGTTTGTATTGCCTGTGTTGTAATTATTCCTGTTGATGACAGGTGTTAGTCGGATTAGAATTTCTTTCATGTCCACATCTGTTGCACTTACTTACATATATATATTTTGCATTTTGGTGCTGATGATATTGTTTTTGTATCGTGGTTAATCAACCCAGTTTATAGTCTCGGTAAGATTGACTAGTAATTAAAAAGCTTTGCATAAATTAATTGCCCTTCACTGAATAAAAAACTTACGTTCTTTTAAAACAGAAACAATGCGGATGCTGGTACATTCAACAATTTATGCATTTGTTATAAGCTTGACGTATTCGTTCGACTTTATTTCGAATTCGCATTCCTTTTTTTGATCAACACAAAGTTACCTTGATGGCCAGGCGTAGGCGTTAATTATGTACACGAGAAGCTTTTCAGCTGAAACTATTCTCACATGGCGAGAGAGTATTGACTTGTTTAAAGTCTTCGTGTGGGCAAATTTACATTGTAGTGACGCGAAACAAGATTACAAGCAATTTATACCCAGATTGTGTGTGTGCATTCTTTGCACTCGAGAGTATTTATTATGGTATAACGTTGCCTGAGATTCTGATTAGCCGATATCAATAGTTATTTTCGTTTTATTTAAGCCGTTGGTAGTTTAGTTTAAATTACACATCACGCCATTATACCTACTAGTAAGTGCGGCTGATTTATTCCGAGATTGTTGCACAGGTATTCGGTTCGTAATTATTTTACTAGTACTGCACATGTATACTTAACCACTTAGTCACTTAGAATCTCTAATTAAAATAGGCTACTTTACACGAAACAATCCCATAAAGATAATGTCTCGAAAAATAAACGTAGTTGAATTTAAGGTTCATGATGAATCAGAGAAATCCGAGAAGAACGAAGTAGATTGAAAATAAGTTGTTTCCTCAACTGAGAGATTTTCTGTTATACTAGGAATTTATTTAAGGCGCGGTCGTATTATTTTGCGCAGGGAATTTCAGTTTGCTTTTCAAGTATTGCGTTGAACGAATACTTTTACGCTATGCCGTGAAGGAAATGTTTAACTGAATTAGTTGTGTAATAGAAAAAATAGAAGGTAAAGTTGGCTGTCCTGTAGTATCTATTTTCATTATTTACAAATTAAACTGCATGTTTTAATAAACTTTAGTTTAGATCTGCATAAAGCTGTTTGATCTTTGCATTCCCTTATATGCGTTCTCTAAACAAATAAGTACTATCTTAACAACGTTAACAAGTCGCAGCGGTAAGTTTAAATCAAAGCATTCCCTATCCCTAGTATGTCTTTGTATAGTTGGATTGATTCCAGCTTATTCGATCTCTGACTTTGTTTTTAAATAGATATGTCAAAATTATGTGGTGTGATCTCATCCCCAAGAGGTTACCTTCTACATGATGGACAATATTGTAGTCTTCCAATCCTACATATTTGCCACTTGACCTTGTGCTAGCATTATTTCGTCAGAAACTATATCTAAATGGTCTCTCAGTACTTGAATCCTTATCTTATTAATTTTTGTTTGCCCATCCATTCTTCGCAAGAATCACACGTATATATTGAGTGTTAATCCTGAACACCCCTAAAATACTCAAGAAGTAAAGGCGAATACTTCTTGAGTATTTTTTTAGTTGAAAATTGCTCTTTAGGCAACTGTACACTATAGTTTGTCGATCAATTATTTAGTTGACTCAAAAATTCTCCGATATCTGTTGTAACACTTTCCAATAGACACACACATAGGTTGAAAGAAAAACCGACCGTTTAGACAGATAGGTAAATCACAGCAGACACTCCCATAATACGCCAGTCACTTTTACAGCTAATTAGAATCTAAATTATTTCGATAACCGTAATTTCAAGATGCCGTCCAATCTAGCAAAATAGTTTAATTATAGCGTATCTAGACATTACCATGTATTAAATGTTTCAAAACACATCTTGCGAATAGAAATTAACTCACACTTAAGTGGATAAAGTTACATATAATAAAACGGATTGCATTATTCATAAACATTTACTTCGTATACTCACTTTTTACTAATTGCGACGTAAAAGTGCACAGCCAAATAAATAATAACTTTCAAAAGTGAGTGTTTATTAGCTTTTGTGGTGTACGAATTACAAATTGAAAGGAATGATTATGAGAATTATACGAATTAAGGATTTATTAAGTAAATTATTAGGAGTATTATATAATAATGGAGGATAATGATTTTTATTTCATTCTTATAACCAATTGCTTGATTAATGGCCCTTTTTTAATTTTAAAAAGGTATTTACAATTTAGTTACGTTATGTTGCATTACAGAAAATAATTAATTGTTTTTATTTGTGAAAGTAAGACTTAAATAACGGCAAATTCTTGTGGTTTCGGTTTGCATAAACTAGTATTAGATCCATTTAGCCGCGTTTTAGACAAAAGCAATAGTTTATACCCAATTATATAGCTAAGAAATATACCCAAATTTTCTCCAGTTGGTAACTTGATTTTTATAATTTTTTACTATGATTTTTTTTCCTGATAGCATCCAGAAAACTGCACATTTTCTTTTTTTTACGCTCTGATTGGACAACCTAATTCTGAGATGAGATGTTTTGAAGAAAAAATGGTTTTTATCTTTTTTTACTCGAGTACCGTTCAATATTGAGAGCTGAGAATTTGGCTGTGGGCTACTTCTGAGGAGGTTAAAGATATATACAATCAAATAAAACACAGCACCAGTTCCAATGAAGAAATCATACCTACAATACGTCGACGTCGATGTTAATATCGTAAGTATCGCGCGCGATGGAAGGCAGTGCTGAGTCAAGGTGTGTTAAATGTAATTTAAATCGGAGTGATCAATATGAAAAAATAATTAAATGTAGTGGCTATTGTGGTAACTACTTACATCATTTGTGCAGTGTGTTTAAGCCAGGAGAACTGAAATTTATTGAAGCACAGACGAAGAACATTAAATGGTACTGTGACACGTGTGCAGGCACAAGTACGGATGTTTTTTCTCGAGAGATACAGTTAAAACTGTTAGAACTCAGTAAAAAGATTGACTTAATGATGAATATAATTCAAGAGCAAAATCAAAAAATTGAAAAACAAAACGATGTGATAGAAAGCCAAAAATCATCTCAAGAATCAAAGAAACAAAACATTTCTACTAAATGTACACAAAGACCGACTACACGTTCTAGAATCGGAGCGACAGATAACATTGCAGTCGCCCCGCAAAAATCGGAAACACCTTCGAAATCACTAAAAGCATTAAAACTTAAAAAACAGGAGAGCGTAAAAAGCCCAAACAAACTCACAGCTGACACAGATGAACTAAAAAAGGAAGAGATACATAATATTATTGAAAACAATGATAATGATAAACAACAAAAATATAGATCGGACACAAATATGCTCGACAATAAATTAAAAACTGTACGCGGAAGCAGAAACAATACATCGCTGGTGGCCGCAGAACACCGACAGTGGATTTTTGTTTCCCATTTATCAAATACAACTACAGAGAGTGAGGTAAGAGATTATCTAAAGGAAAATAATATACAAATTTCTCAGTGTTACAAGTTAAACACAAGAAGTAGCGAAATAGCAGCATTTAAAATTGCGGTTAAAGACGATGTTTATGAGAGTATGTTTAATCCAGAACTGTGGCCAACTAATGTTATTGTTAGACCCTTTAAGACGAGAAATTTTTACAAACCTCTACACTCAGCACCAAACACATAAATAAAAAAACCAATTTTACGTTTATTCACCAAAATATACAAAGCATCAGAAATAAAACAGACGAATTGCTCATACTCAGCGATGAAATGAATGTTGATGCACTAGCCATAACTGAGCATTGGTTGAAACCAAATGAGAATGTATTTGTTTCGGGTTTTCGACTGGTATCTTGCTTCTCTAGGAGGAACGGGTACGGCGGATCCTGTATATTCCTAAAAGAGGGCATTGAGTACGAGGAGCTACACTCTCTGAAAGAAAAAAGCATTGAATCAGTTTTTGAATGTAGTGCCGTTAAATTGACAAACCTAAACATTGTTTTAGTTAATATATACAGACCTCCATTGGGTGATATTAATGAATTCTTCTCGTGTATTGTTGATATATTAGAACTTCTGCAAAATAGCTCAACTATTGTAATCAGTGGAGACTTCAACATTGACCTAGAAAAAAAAGAAAGAAATGCAAGTAGATTGGTAGATATATTCAGTAGCTATAATTTGAACGCGGCAATAAGTGGGCCGACTAGGGTAACAAGAACATCCAAAACCACAATTGACAATATTTTCGTGAATTTTGATAATTTTAATGCAGAGGTGTTATTGTCATCTCTGTCCGATCATTTCGCTCAAACACTTTCGTTTGGAATTTTGAATACTCCTCCGAATGAGCAAAAAATTGAAAAAACTGTTTTTACATCAGAACATTTAGACTCAATTAAATCAGAGCTGATGGGTGTTGATTGGTCTTGTATTACTCAAATAAAGGACGTGAATACAAGCTATAACCGGTTTCTAAATATAATTCAAACTGCAATTAAAAACAATTCGGTCAGAAAATATATCAAACACGATTCAAAAATGAAGAATCAGTGGCTAAGTGACCAGATAAAAACATTGTCTAGGATTAAGCGGCAATTATATGAAGCAATGATAGATAACCGAATTGACGAACAAGTATATAAAGATTTCTGCAAGAATTATAAAAAAGAAATTGAAAAATCAAAAAAACACGTGTACACTAAACATATAGCACATGCAAAGAACAGAACAAAAGGAACATGGGACGTAGTAAACACTATAACGGGAAGAAAACAGAAGGAAATGTTTAATCTGGACGAATTGAAAAAGAAGGGATCAAGCAACGTTGAGATTTTGGCTGCAATGAGTCAACACTTTGCAGAGGTTTTCAAACAAGATAACCAGAAAAACCATAAATTTAATCATAAGTTAAAATCCATACCCCATACCTTTGTGTTGTATCCTACGAATGAGTATGAAGTAGCAGCCGCAATAAAGACTCTAAACAATACAACAGCAGTAGGCAGCGATCGGGTACCTGTAAATGTATTGAAGCTCTGTAGTGGAATTTTATCTGTAGTTCTATCACATATTATAAATTTATCGTTTGAAAATGGGATATTTCCCGACCAATTGAAATGGTCATTGGTAAAACCAATACATAAAAAAGGAAGTAAATCTGCGATTGAAAATTATAGACCAATTTCATTAATATCTAACATTTCTAAAATATTTGAAAAAATTGTGTACGGGAGAATTGAGAATTTCACAAGCAAATACGATGTTTTAAACCATTTTCAAAGTGGATATGTGAGGGGAAGGTCCACTATGAGAGCTATGTTCCAGTTAATAGAGGAAATTAGCATTGGTCTTGAAGCAGGCGAAACAACAGTTTGTACTTTTATGGATCTAACTAAAGCTTTTGATCGCGTACATCATCAGGTGCTCCTGGAGAAGCTGGAAGTAATTGGGTTTCGAGGCTTGCCGTTGGCTTGGATAGAGTCGTACCTGACGAATAGATACCAGTGCGTGGTCGGTAATGATGAATCAGGTAATGAAATCAGGTCGGAGTGGAGATCAGTGGAGTGCGGGGTGCCTCAGGGATCCATTCTCGGGCCCCTACTATTTCTACTATATGTAAACGACTTGCCGGCCGTTGTTCCTGATTTGTTAATAATGTTTGCAGACGATACAACAACTGTTACTCGCGTAAAAGACAGTTTAAAAGTAGTAACAATCTTAGAGAACAATTTAACACTTTTGCAAGAGTGGTTTGCTCATCACAATTTAGAATTAAACATCGATAAAACTAAATTATTGAAATTTTCTAACAGTGCGCAGGACATTCGTGTTAAATACAGTGATAAAGTACTGACCTGTTCGGAGAGCACGCTGTTTCTGGGATGCAAACTGGATTCTCAGCTTACGTGGAGATCACACATTGAGCACATATCAGGAAAGTTGTCCAGTGCATGCTACAGCCTAAGAGTGATATCCCGGAATGTCAACGTTGAAGCGGCTTTGGTGTCATACTACGCGAATGTTTACTCACGTTTGAGGTATGGCGTCATGTACTGGGGGAATTCCGTGGAAGCTGAGAGGATCTTCATCCTACAAAAGGCTTGTGTAAGAGCCATGTTTGGTATTGGTCGCCGTGATACCTGCAAAGATTTCTTTGAAATGTATAAAATACTTACCTTGCCTAGTTTGTATATATTAGAATGTGCTCTGTTTGCTAAATGTAACTATGCCGATCTTTTTAGTAAATATGAACTTTTGCACAGTCATGACACCAGAGGCACAACAAACAGCTATCTTTTGCCACCACCCACACATTTAAGTAAGCTACAAAAAACAGCACTGTACCAATGTATAAAAATTTATAATCATATCCCTGCATCAATAAAAAATCTTCCGTTTCTACAATTTAAAAATAAAATAAAAGCTTTCCTGGCTCGAGTCACTCTGTACAAGATAGAAGATTTTTTTATTGTAACAATGACCTAAACTTAATTTTAGTGTTCTAATGTGTTGTAAATGTATTTTCATGTATATGTATTCATATTGTTTTCTTTTGACTTGTTCTACACGTTACGATGTTTATGGAACACAAATATATTATTATTATTATTATTATTATTATTATTATTATTATTATTATTATTATTAATAAATTAAAACTATATATAATTCAATTTGACAAGCTTACAAACTCTGCATGATTCCAAACAAAAAGAATACTTTGGTAATCTGTATATTATACCTAAATACAACTCACTTCTCTTGATTAAATATGACATATATATCTGCTAATGCTTGCGATATTGTTCTGTTTGGAAATTGCGATATCTTTAGGATATCGAGGTCAGATACAATATTATATTTATTTCAAACGGAACATATACATGAGGGCAGATATTTGCAGTATATCAGAGCATAAACATGCCTTAGAATTACATTTTTTGGGAATAATTTAAGTGTAATGCGTAAAAGTTTGTAATCTAAGTTGACTTAAAATAGTGTTGTGCTCGATCTTAGATTGAGAGAAATTGGCATAAATTTTATCGGTTTTCCAGTTTGTAGTTATTGGTTTACGCTCAACTTACACAGAGTATCTTATATTAAATATTTTTCGAGTCAACACGAATGCAATGGTGCTACATTTTCCTACTGACAACAACAGTACTATTACATACCTTCACATAATCGTACATGCTTAAATCATGTAGTAACATATACATATAATATCCATCCTTACAAGACATGTAAAAGCATCTATTTACGAAATTGCATACATTTCTTAAATGGAAAGGAAACGATTTGAGTTACCCCACATCCGCATCGTTGCTGATAGTATAAGTACATAGTATGTACATACATACGTATAGGTATACTTTGTTTTTGCGCAGCAAATAATAATCTTCAATGTTGATGTCATTTCTCTCTTCAGATTTGTTGTGTGACTAATATTTGTTATGATTTTGTATTAATCACGATTACTTGCCAATGTTCGTGACTTCAAAAATGTAAGAAGGCCATTGAAGTATGTTTCTATAACATTTAGTATGCGGTTGGTATGTTTACTTCACGTGATACAATGCATGTATTTATAAATAATGTTTTGTGTTAAATGAATAGAATGGTTACCTATATTAAAGTTATTGCTTGTAATGTTATTTATTTAGTTAATGTCGCTCTCTAACAGTATTGCGATAGGTACCTTTGTAGGTATAGTTACATTCCAACAAGTGAAATTGCACGAGGAATTAATATATAAACAAGAGTATACATATATTAACAGTTTAATATGCAATACGTTATATTGTTGTTATGTATTTTTCAAATCAGAATTAATTCTGCATCTCACTGTAATTTTGTTAAATTTCCGGTAGTGAAATTTTCAATTGATTTGGGAAAAATGCAGCGTTAGAGTTTATTTTGTAAAATTACAATTTGGAATGTATCAGATTTTGACATATAGATTTATGTAGCGCACAAATGTCTTTACGCAAATAAACCCGTAAATACACAAAGGAAACATAAGCTTTTTAAAGATTTCTTTCAAATAAATGTTATAAAAATTCACAGTTTAATTAACATATTGGTTTATTGATGACAGTAAAAGTGTTTACACAAGGATACCAAAAGTTCTAAACAAGCTCCTATAATCCTCTGAAGAGCAAACCCCCTGATCAAGTGACATGAATGTCCCCAGACCAAAATAGCATCGCTCATCACAGAATGAAATATGTTTACAAAAGTAAACTTTCTTTAGGTGGGTAATGTATATTTTATTACTCAATGATCTTATTGACAAAAAAAATAGTAGAAGATAATTTTTTGACCAAGTAATCAACATGGCTTTCCCAAGTGAGTCTGGTCTAGTGTGACTCCAAGGAAAATGCTTTTAACATTATCAAGGTCTCATCCGACCCGGTCATTAGCCATACTAGACCATTACCCAGAATAAAACTCTTCCATTGAGTGGAAAAGCCAAATAAATTGTCTTTTACAGGTTGCAAATAGATTTATTGTAAATATATTTTTTAATAGATACTATGATTCTTTCTCACATATATTATAGTTTTGTTATTATACTTTTATGATGACAGCTTATTATTTCAATTTTTCGCTGGTAATCTAACTCAACAGTAAAATTGATAAAGCAAAAACGAGATCAGGTTTAAATTTTATGATCCAAAAATTCCAGACAAAGCTCATTTTGGTTCGTTAGAAGTTTTGCCACTTTTCGCTCATACTGACCCACTGTGTTCCCACCACTAGTTCCCTAGTGCATACAGTGTCATTCTGTAATGTTCAGTCATTTTTCCGTTTTTGAAAATGACTTTTATAAATACAGTATTTTGAAATGAATTGCATTTAAAATTTGTAAAAACATACAGTTGAATTCATTTAAATTTATCTAGGAATAGTAATAACCAGGGATCTGCATTAAACCCACATCAAACACTCGACGTTGGAAATTTTATTGCCTAGTCGCATCGGCAAATTGGTATGGACGCGAGAACCTGTATGAAGGGACACTCCGAACAATAAAATTTCGAACGCCGAGAGTTCCATGTGGGTTCAATTCACATCTCTGGTAATAACTATTAAATGGCGAAAATATAATTATTGGTCCATTCTATTAAATAGTATTTTGCCTTGTATTATTTCTGTTATTGAATAGTATTTGCGTTTATGAGGGGTATAAAGAAAAGTAAGATCATCGTATTTTATAAGTATAAAATTTAAGGCATGAAATATATAACATGTGTGCTGCAGATGAAAATAATGTAAATTTATAGTTGTGTGTTTGACAGAAGGAATTTTAAGAATTAAAAGAACAGATAACATGCATAAAATGAACCTTGCAAATAAATGGAACGATAAGAAAGGGATGTAAAACTTATTTCAAGTTTAATAGTGTTCCCCTTCCTCGACCTTTTCTTCAAACTTTCAATATTTACTTCATAAATTATAAATTTAACACGCACGGTTCTCAGACTTATACTTAACATGCACATCGCACATATACTACTTTGGACTTTTATAGAAGAAATTTACTGTTGCAGCTTCTTTTTTCTATAATAAGCTATCAGAGGATTAAAAATGCAAATAATTAGTTATTTTCAATTTTATTAAACTGGCAGAAATCAACCTTATAAACTATATATGTTTGAAGAGAGAAAAACACTTTCTAACTACACCATTGCCTACTACAATTACCATTAAAAGAAAAACAACTTTATCCAGCAGGCCAGAAACGAATGCATACACTAACAATCTGAATCAACTAATCAACTAATCGATTCTATATACTCATAATAGTGCCTTAGTAATGTTAAATCGTTTTTTCGTATCGTGAGTTACTAGACATTGTTGTAAAGTTGGCAAACGCAATTTTTTACTATAACTCAAAAAAATATACATATAACAAATTTTTGATTCCGCCATTGAGCATATTTCGAAAGAAGAGATCAAGATGTGGTTACTCGTGTTTTCCTATTTTCTACGGTCATCGAGATGCCCTATTCTGACAAGCAATTTGGACCATACATAAATAAAATATACGTTACACATAAATATTAATATAAAAAAAATAAATTCCTACTACTAATAGATTGCCTGTACAGTATATAAAATTTGCTTTGTTTCTAATTTGCAAATGAATAAGAAACGTAGAATAATTTTAATGCGTTTTAATGTAAGTACGATAGAGCTTTAAAATAAAATTAACAGCTACCAAGACGCCTTCAAATTTCATATGTTTACATCTGTTTGTTAATTTTAATTTATTAGAAAGTAACTGAGATTTACTCATTTGTAAGAATGCTTTTGTATTATACATCATTCATTGAGAAATTATATAAACATACAGGGTGTTTCAGACCACTCGTCCACTATATTTTTCTCGCGATCTACGCCAGCTAGACTCATGTGACAAAAAATTGAATAACAAAACCCTACCTGAAGAACCTTCTAAAAATATCTTCAACTTCCGGAAACGTTTAGTTATACCGAAAGTCGATAACAACTTATTTTAAATGTAATCATACGTTTTTTCTTGCTTCAATGAATTCTACATATTATTTGAATTAAATTTTTACTAAAGTTCACTATCTCCAAATTTTGACATTTGCATCTCCTTCTATAGTATTCTGTATTTTATAAACCATTAGATATGATGGTCTCATTTTGTTATATATGCTTCCCTTATCCTTATTTTCATTTCTTTTACATAGTACGGACGATTTTGATAAATATCTTTCAACCTTCCCTAAAAATAAAACTCTAAACATTTCTAGTGATCTAGCTGGCCATAAAAGTTTGGACCCTCTACTAATCCATTTATTCGAAAACATTTCACGTAATTTTTCTCTCACATGCACAGCAAAATGTACAGGACAGCCATCATGCTCAAACCATGTGCGGTTTCTTGTTTCCAACAGCACGTTTTGGAGTAGCATTAGTAATTCGTTTATCAAAAAGTTGCTGTACCCATTCCCATTTGGCGTTTCTTCAAAGAAGTATGCTGCAATTATCCGGTCACCCTGGATACCGCACCACGTATTTATGTTCCACTCACTTTGATTATTTGATTTGCATCCAGTGTGGATTTTCTTGTGTGGGATTACTTATCGACGCAGAATTCATTTTTGCATCGAATTAGATAATTAGAAATATAATGTTACATTTGAAAAAATTGAATTTTCTGAGGTTAAAGGTGTCGAGGTTGACTATCGATTTATGAAACAGACTTTATAAAATGTAGTCGTTTCTATTACAGTATTTGGTATGCACGACTATTTTTCTTATGCCGTAAAAAATGAGATAATTATCTCCAATGATTTATAAAATACAGAATACTATAGAAGGAGATGCAAATGTTAAAATTTTGACAAAATCGTGAATATCTCAAAAACGGTTAGATTTAGAAATAGTGAACTTCAGTAACAATTGTATTTAAATAATGTATAGAATATTGACATAAGAAAAAACATGATTCCATTTAGAATGAGAAAATTGCTATCGACTTACGCTATCGGTATAATGGGTGATGCTTCAGGTAGGGTTTCGTTATTAAATTTTTTGTCACTGAATCTAGCTGCCATATATCGCGAGAAAAAAATAATGGACGAGTGGTCTGAAATAGCCTGTATATTATATTTTTAACGGTTGTGTTGTTCTAATGTAAATTTCAAATAAAATGCTACAGTATTTACATATTTGCTTACCTGGTATTTGCAAATTAGAAGGAATCTTAAAAGCAGCTTAACATAGTTTTTATTACATTGAGGACATATAAATATGCCTCAATGAAGTTGGTTTAAAGTTATGGAAATATGAGAAACTATCAGCGATTAATGCATAAAATTAATTTATAAACGAGAACGAAATGTAAACAGGTTGCTAACGGCATTTTTACGCAAAAGATCGATACTCCCCATCTGTCAATTCGCTTTGTTATTCCACTCTACTTCAGTTTATTGTTCTAAATAACTAAAAGTACTAGAAGAAAAACTGTCCTGGAAAAGCACAGTTACTGCTTATTAAGCAAGTGCACATTAACATCTATGTCGCAATAATTAGCTTAAAAGACAGATTGAAAAAAGGAAATGGAACCATCATAAAATGTCCAATTATATTTATTAAATTGTAACTGTAAAACTTTGTGTACGGTGATTGTAATTTTGTATGTATTTATTATTTATAAACAAAAAAAAAAATAAAATTAAGTATTCCATAAATATAGTGAAAAGCACTTATTGTTCAAACATATTAATTTATGAGATGTTACAAATGAACTATAAATTTATGTTGGTGCATTGACTTTGTTCATCACTTATAATTAACTGACGCTCATTACGTGTATAACTTTAGTTAATTAAGATTCAATCTATCACGGTTTGCCGACATTCTCCGGTAATTAAATCTCATAAAATATTAAAATAATGTAGCAAGGAAAAATATTCCTTATGTAGAGATTCAACGCTTTTGATTTATAGTGTCGTTACCAAAGCAGAAAGGAATAAATATGGTATGCCTTTCAAAGGAAATTGTATTAATTTCTGACGAACGACTGATATATCTTATTTCTTGCAAGATCCGTGTTTTCCAACATTTTTTTCGCAATAATATAAATTGTTGGAGAATGTATAATTGACCTTTGCTAAAATGTTGAGTCACAGAATCCACTCATATTTAGCTATACGTGTTAAAATGATTCTTATAATTAGTAGTTTTCGCAATGCTTTAGGTAACAAAGAAATAATACAGTCGTTTTTTAGCGTAATAAATAATTGTTGAATAGAATTAAATTAAATATGATTAAAAATAGATATTTTTTCTGTTAATGCATATGTTTAGCCAGTCCGTAGTAAATCATTCAAACACAAAAATGAGAACAATTTTTGCAGTTTTAAATATATCTGTGTTCTATCAACCATCAAATGATCGGCGTATGGGCTTTGTTCCCGCAGACTTAATATAAAAAAAAACATCAAATAGTGATATGTATGATTATATTGAATTAAGCAGTTACCCCTTGTTAAAGTTTCTATATAATTTACAACCTAAATAAGATTTGTAATGATAAATATATGTGTGATGATACATCCTTCCCCATCTTGGGTTGGCACAGGCTTTGACAAAGCTGATGATTATTGTTAGGTCGTTAATATACACCAAGTAATGAGAGAGAAAGACATTTCTTTACTAATATTAGGAAACGAGTGTTACAAAAGTAAATACAAAAACACCAACAGTTCTATTAAATATTTTTATGTATTAAAATTTTAACAATTTGTCTAATTGTAAATAAAAACAGAAGAAAGGAAAATACTCAATCGTGATTCATTAAAATTTATTTAGCTTAGATGTTTCGATCCAATTGGGTCATCTTCAGAGCCATGTTAAAATTAAAGACTGAACTTCAACTACATGTTTTAAATTGAATCACAAAAAATGTAAGTTTGAACTTCGAAATTTATAATTCAATTTAAAACATATAGTTTAGTCGTTATCCGGAAACGTGAAAACAAATTTATTTTTCATCTACTCACAAAGCTCCTTTTTAAAAGGGTTTTTGTCACGATTGATTGATCTCCATTTTGTCATGAAGTTAGGTAAAACAATTTTCTGTATCTCCGCGAAAAGTAAACTGGCTCTATCATCAGGAATGTCAGGAAATTATTTCAAATGACAAACATGCCACATTTTGTAATACGGAAGTGGATGGGTTTGGAAATATGTCTATATGTAAGGATATTTTGGTACATATAGCGTTTTCCAAAAGTAACGGACCACCGTAACGACTCTATTGACAATGATCCGACTAAAGTTTGTAAGGATATAAGTGAGCTACCTTGTTATGATAAATTTGTTTTTAATCGTTTTTAAGGTAAGATCGTAGTGATCCAACCAAGAATGTAAAATTGTGCGCACTTTCAAAATCCGTGGTAGTTAGTAGACAAAAAAAAAATACAAAAACCGATTTTAGCCTCAAAAAAAGGTTTCTTCCCTTTAAAGTATTCGTACATTTTGTCAAAATTCCTTTTTATGTTCTTGAAAACAACATATATCATAAAAATTTCTAGCAACCTATTTATAATATACTCCAACAAACACGAAAATCACATACAAAACCAAATCAATGGCGATATAGAAAAATTGGAAGCATGGTTTAACGACAACTTATTAACAATAAATGAAGAGAAAACAGAATACATGGTCTTCACAAGAAAAAAAAATAAACCAACCTTTACCGTTAAAGTGAATGGACAAAAAATACAAAAAATTGAGCAAACTAAATATCTGGGAATAACAATACAATCTAATTTAAAATGGGATGCACACATAAATAATTTAATTAAGAAAAATACAACAGCTATAGCAGGACTAAACAAAATACGAAAAGTAATCCCGGAACACATGAAAAAACCAATATATAACAGTTTATTTACATCACATATGAACTACTTGATCAACGTATGGAGCGATACAACTAAAAGAAACCTAGACAAACTACAGAGACAGCAAAACAGAATACTAAAGCTGATACAGTCTATGGATAGAAGAACACCAACAACAGAAATATATAAAACAACAAATGAACTAAACATAAAGCAACTAATTAAACAACAAAACTTACTACTCATACATAAAATAGAGAACCAATTAATTAAAACTAACCAGAAATTAACGAGCAATACAGAAATACACACACATGAGACAAGAAGACACTCTCACCTACGAACCGAAAAGACCATATGCAACAGATACAAAACAACACCAACCACAGAATTCATAACAGAATACAATAAATTGCCAAAAGAAATAAAAAATTTAAACCACACAAGATACAAAAAAGCCATTAAAGCAATAACTCAACATCAGCATACTTAAAAAATAAGCAGTGGAATCATCATGAACGCCCTCGATGCCAGTAGCTCGGGACGAGACAGGGGTCTCACCATCTCGTGACGAAGATAGAGGGCGAGAAAAATGCAGCACGCCGACGCGGCATATTATGTATATACATATTCTTATATGTATTGTTTTTATGTAGCGTTTTTGAATAAATTGTTTGACTTGTAACAATAATTATATGCAGATAGAAAACTTACACAACAGTTAGCATACTTACATATGTTAGATTTATTTCACAGATAGTGTTTTCTAGAAAATTGGGCTTTTCGCATTGAATCAAAGCGTTATGCTTAAGTTCTTTGTAAACATGCACGATATGTAATAGCTTACTTAATTAACACGTTATGAATATTCATGAATGAATTTTAAATCTATTTCATGTAAATTGTAAGAGTTTTGCATGAGCTATAAAGTGGCATAAGCAAGAATATTGTGTGCTATTTAAAAAACTCAATCAATCTTTCATGATTTCACTACAGCATGTCATGTTGTGACCTTTTATTGTTTATCCTTATGGTGTTGCTTTCGATATTTCCGTATTAACATGCGTCCTTCTCACTTTTCAATGAACTCCATTTTCCAAACCGATTCTTCCAAGATATCTTACTTGCCCATATATTTTCTTAAGATTCATCGTATAACACATTGCAATACCATTGTAACTGAAAGGTTATAGGTGAAACAAGATAAGATTACAGAAGCCCATCAATACTTATCCTGTATACAGACGTAGGTTTGGCCGTATGAAATTTAATCCTGGCATATTTTATGCAAATCCAAGAGTTGCTTAAAATAGTACCACCATTGAGTCGTCTAAAATACGAATATCTGCAGGAACGCCCCGACGTTTCTCTATCTGCCATTTCTCAGAGTGTCAGTTTCGAAACGGGATAATTTAATTTACTCTTGTTTATGCCCGTGATCGTGGAAATACATATCCTGACCGCTTGCGCTGTTACCGCAATACGAATTCGCATCATCCGCCTACTACAGCGCGCCAACAGCTCTCGAGATGTTTTATTATTAAACCGCAACTTCGCCGCGGTAAACTTGAGTCACCAACCAGTCATCAACCTCCTCAAGGACTTCTGCTCTGCCCTTTATGCATTGCCAGCCTGACGATGAATAATACCTTAGATGTACCAGTGAACTCAGTCGCGTTTATCATCCGGATTTACATTTTTTTGCCGCTGACAGGAGAAGAAACGACACCAGAAATATTTCACACCATCTCAGCTTTTGTTGGGTGTACCGTTGCTCGCGATTATTCATTGCAACTTCTTCCGAGTGCAGCGCTATTGTGCGAAGCAACTAAATATACGCTTTAACTCCGATTCATTAACGACAACGGTAAATCTTATACGGGTCTTGTTGTACAAATTTCTTGGCAATAATGCTTTTCTTTTGTCGATTATGATGTGTTTGATTGCTGGTCAAGCAGTGTGATATTTCCAATTACTGCACTTGACTTTCACAATTATAACGTAGCTTTAATAATGTTTGTATACATCTTACGTTGCTCCTTTCTCTCTAACACACATTGCAACGGGTATCTCACAAATAAAAATTCTGATGTTGATTATGAAATCCTCGGAATCTGGATAATTTTGAATCCGAATAATTTACTATCCGCATCTGAATGCTATCTGATCCGTTATCCGAAGGCTGGAGTCCAGATACGGTTAGTGGATCCGATATCTAGTTAGTGGATAATTTTTTTACCGGATAATTTATTATTCGGATCTAAGTGTCTCACGAGGAACTGCATCGATCGATATATGAAAGAGTATACATTGAAAAATTCTGAAAATTTTGCAGTTGACAGTCACTTCCGGTATAACCGGATGCGTCAGATTATTAAAAATATTTTAGTTCAATAGCGCACGGTGGCTTTAGTATACTGCGAAATTTTCAGAATTCTCCAATGTATACTCTTTCATATATTAATCGATGCAGTCCCTCGTGAGACATCCTGTACAGTGCAGTTATCCGAAACCGCGCATCCATCATCTGGATAGTGGATAATTTCGAAACCAAATAATTTACTATTTTGATATCCGGGTGCATTATCCGTTAGACCTGGGATCTAAATATTCGTGGAGTGGATCCGGATCCTAATATTTCGATATCCAGACAGTTTTAGATTCAGATATCTGGATCTCAATTTTATTTGAAACAGTAATTATTAGCATAGACTTTTGATTTCACATAAATCACACCGGTCAATCACAAAATCGTGGTCAGTGATTCACAGAACCATTTCTTAAAATAACGTTATTACAAAACTGACTTTACAGTAAAGCGATGATTGCGTTGGTGGTGCAGTACCTACCGTTTGAGAGCCAACGATAAAAAAGCGTAAAGTTCGGGAAGGCCCGCGTATTATTATTCAGCACGATGTAAAATAGTAATTATTTAGTAGATTATAAGTATTTAGAGTAAGTCTGTTTATCGGATTCTTATCGCCCCAGTTGGCCAAATCCATTTCTGATCGAAACTTCGCTGAGATATTGATTATTTGTACGAGCTACAGCGGTAGACATTCGAAATATATACAATGTGCAATCAAAAATTTTTGCATCGTAGAACTAGGAATTGTATGTGTTTATATACGTCTTTTATAAATGCTCCTCGTATCTCGGCCATCGCCTTGCGCATTTAGACTTTACAAAAAGCTAAACAAAGCAAACAACTCCGATGTTTACTGCAAAAAGGAAAATAAACAGCTCAAATATTGCCTTACACCGAAGCACTGGAACGTTAGATTGAAAATACTAAACAATATTGTTCGAAAAATGACAGAAGAACACAGCTCTGTGTAATGGTAATCTGATAGTTATCCTTTTAATAGTTCATAGTAAGGCAGAATAACTTTTAGAAACAACACCTTTTTACATTAAAATAAGACTAAAAATTCAGTTCTTAAATAGCTAATATAAACGTTTTAATTAGCATTTCAAACAGGAAGTTGTTTCGTTAATAGTAGTTTGTACCATATGCACATATATGTTTTATTTAAGAATAATTGTATGAGTTTCTAATTGACTAAACTAGAAATTAAATTTTGACAAAGTCCCTAGGGAACATAAACATAAATATTTGCAATCACATTTAGAAGAATAGAGAGAACAAAAGAAAATAATAATAATATAATGTGCTTGAAAAAGTTGTCGAATGCACAACGAAACGATCGTCGCAGAAGAAAAGGAAAATAAAAGATGAGCATATAAAACTAGTATATTTTATTGACCTACATTCCCGAAGAAACACTTAAACAAGAAATTTCAAACAGGAAACGTAATTTTTATGTTGCCACAGAAAGTGATATTATACTATTAATGTTATAATAGAATTAATTCACTAGACTAAATACGTGTTAACTTATTAAGGTTGTCTCCCAATAATTAGACTTATTGCTAATAGCTGAGTATTACCTCTATTGTATGCTAGGGTTGTAACCTGAGTTTAGCTTTCATTATTGGGTTTTATTTTTGGTGGCTACGCCGGTCAAGTAAGTTTTTGTTTGTTTATTTGTGCTATCTACAGATATAGTCGACAAAACTCACGTATCCAGTGAAGAATGCAGAGGATGGTTGTTGCGTAACATGCGTACGGTTCCAAACCTCGAAAAGATGACCAAAAGTAAAAAGAAAATTAGAGTAAGTGATTTTCACGTTTGCAGCTGTTTACTCTTGTTATTGCAGAGTTAAAATATGCAAGTATAAAAAGCAGATCATTTGTATTTATTTTAATAGCTCAGTCCAAGGGTGAGCCACTTGGCAAATACTTGCAGGCTTGAAGCGAAGGTATAACAAAACATGCTTTTGATATCATTGTAAAAAGTTTTGGACGTTATAGATTATATCCATTCGAAATGAATTCTTCTTGTGATTGTACGTATATATAAACGTCAAACGTGAAAAAATAAAAGATTTTCTAATATGCTGGAATGCTGGAAATTTGTCAATAATTAGATTAATGAAATTAAAGTAGAAATAGTTGAAATTCTGGAAAACTATTTGTAAAAAGTAAATAACTCTGCGGTCAGATTTCAATAATCTGTAGTATATATAATGATTTTTTTATAATTAATTAACCATTTGCGTTATGTAGAATTCTATCAGTAATTGTTTATGACTTTCAGTAATAGTATTTATACCTTCAGTTTATATAGAGACCTTTGTTTATACTTTTATATTTTATCCGTTCATAGATGACTTTATGAACTTTTAAATATTCTTAGCAATTTTATCAAAAATTTTTGTTCTTTGTGTTTTACATTTTAGTCGTTAATTTGATATTGTGCTGCCACATTTTCAAATTGTATTACTATAAATAATTTTGTTTTAACTACGTTTGTATATTTCATAATTTTAAAGTTAAGGAATCTAATATGTATTCAATGTTTTATTATTTGACTAGTTAAGTTTTTTGGCAATTCTTTGTAGTTATTGTGGGTATATTCAAATTATATATTGATTATTATATTAATTCTGGATGCTTCTAGACCGTTTTGGCCTAATGATGTAGAACATTAATTCTCAATTAGATTTTCGAAAAGAAATGCAACCACGTATGATGATAAAATATAAATTATTCGACATTCATCAACTTTAAAATCTTAATCTAATAATAACAAAATTCACGTATTTTGATAGCTTAATTCTAATTAATGGGAAAATTGACAATTGTGCATAGTTCTGAAAATGTTTTTTTAGTAAGTTTCAGTCAAATTATTTTTAACTTGAAGCTGTTGGCGATGCTTGGTTTTCATGTTTGTCGTGGTGGAAAATCTGCTCTCACAAAGGTACGTCGTATAAAATGGTAGTAAAAATTGTAGTGCTGTTTTGCTAACGTGATAACCTAAAATTTATCCAGCGTTTCCTCTGCAATCCAACTCCCGAATCTGCTGTTGCATGAGAAGTCTACTAATTTTTATTGGCCAGAGATGGGTACATGGTCGGTGGAATGATTGGTAAAAGCGCATTGTTTACCCATTTCCACTCCGACGATATTTCTGAGAAATAGTGGCGTAATTCTTTCGACAGATTTTCTAAGTGGCATTTTATGGTCCATCTTCATCCAACGGCCGAAGAAGTCGCATCCAAAGAAAAACTTTAAATTTGAAAACTGGTAATATTTGCAATGATGTTCGGAGAGACGTTTTTTTTTATCATTGATTCAACTTTCCCTTGCATAGTAAAAATGCTTATATCCTGGCCTAGAAGTCCTAGATTCAACTTATTTAATTTAGTGAAAATATGTGACAAATAGGCCAGTTTTTGCAGCCATAAAGGATCTAATTTGTAAAGGTTAGTGTCAAACTGATGAAGTAGTAATAAAAACTACTAAAGCTTGATTTAACAATGGTTTGAGTTTTTCATTGGCATTTTTGATCGGTTTATCCAATATTAGTGCCAAACCTCAGTTGTGCGGTAACTTTCTACAAATTTATTTTGAACCTTTCGTTGTTCAACCAAGAATAACTTACTAGTGACAGAATCAATTAAAGGCTTACCACCCTTCTACCTCCTGTGGAATGGGGAATGTGGAATAACTACGAAACCGATCGCTAATTAAAATATGCCGTAATTGTGGTTTAGACCAATTTTATATTAATTATCCTATGCCACAATTTTTGATCTACTATGCGCTTAAAGTTCTAACATAATATTTTTTGTTAAGCATTGTTTTTTTTTTAAAGCATCTTGGTATACAGCTGTCGAACTAAATGATACGTTCTTTCCTAATAACTTCTAACTTAAATTTCTAAAACATGCAATTTGTACGACAAGTTTTATATAAGTTTACTGTAATAATTAAATAAATCTAAATGAGACTGTAATAAATAACATTATACTATGTGAATTTAATGCACACCTTATTCTATGTTAAACAATATTGTTGTGTTGTTCTAACAATCGTTGTTAAAGCTTTAAATCGTACAGACGTTTCAGTAATTCATCGAAAATATTTGAATCGGAAAACCTTTCTACTGGACATTTAAAAGTAAAGCTTCCTGCAATTGAAATATCGGAATATATCTTCAAATGTAATTTTTACTCATTTGAAATAAACCGCAAGTTAATAGGTAACTTCCTGACACAATTTTTTATTACCTACTAAATTTAAACACAAAAGAAAGGAATGAAGTGAAATCACTTTGAAAACTACAAACTATCACTTAAAGAAAAAAAGAGATAAAGAAAGATTATAATGAAATAAACTCGAGTAATTTGCGCTATTGCCTAAATTTAAGTGAGCGGTCTTGGTCGAGGTCGATAAGCGATAGGAATTGGGTGTAATTGCACACATCCTCTTACACATCCATTGTATTTGATTGCCAATGCTCGTTTACAACGACGTTGAAAAAATTTAGTCGATAATGAATAGGTGTTATTAAGATTTCAGTTCCTTTGAAGAGGGAAGAAGGATGACCTTACATAAATCAAAAGGATGTCGTAAATTTTAACACGTTGTAGATCCTATATTATGCAAATTTGCCGACGTCAGGCACTATTGAAAGCATAAAGGGCGTAGGCAATCGTGTAAGGCGAGAGATGTAGAGGTGTGTATCGGAAGATGTGCATAAAATTTATCGTGTCCTTGCTGCGTTCAATATCATCGCATTCGCAACAATACTCTGGTAATTAATTCTGCCATATACGTCATCGAGAATGCATGGATTCATTTTAATAACAGACAAAGAGGAATACTACAAACTATAATTATATCTTTTGACGGTACGCAGACTATCTACTTATATTCTAACAAAGAATAGTTAACAATTCTGTAATCTTGTATTTGAAACCAAAGTTGTTAACCTGCGAGCGGGCGCGCGACGGCATTTACACCGCTTTATGTAAAACGATAATGGGTGACAGAGAACGTATATCTGATTTTCTGAAGTGGCGGTGTAAATGCCGCCAGCGCGTCCGCTGGAAGATTAAACGAATATACAAGAATGCTTATGCAAAAGTCTCAATGGAGAAATATCCAAAAGATTCTATATGGGAATGGGTGTAGAACAAGGCGATTCTTTGCACCCACTTTTATTCGTACTCATGGTCACGCTATTGAAAAATACTGCACTAAAGACAAAACGACTACAAATACAAATAAGATACTATGGATTACAGCCAGTTGAAATAGATGCTCTGTTGTACGTTGACGTTACAGTTTTAAGTACGGATATATATATATATATATAAGACTAAATTATTTCCCCACTATGTTGTCCGCGGTCTGCCCTTGGGTCTTTTACTAAGAGGTCTCCATTCCATTATGTCTTTTGTTACTTGGTCTTTATCTCCTCTTAGAACGTGGGCCAACCACCTCAGTTGCTGACATTTTATAAATTTGACTATTTCCCCATCATTTATTTCATGTACTAGTTCGTGGTTCAGACAAGCACATTATTTCACATGCATAGCCTTCTTGGATTCGGTGTTTTGTTATTTACCCACCAAGGAGGATTGTATGGTTGGAGTAAGACATGCATTTGAAAATTTGAACCAACAATCAATTAGAGAGACTACCCATGAGGAACTAACTTGGAGATACGAAAAGATACGCACGTTTCTTGCTGTTTATTATCTTTTTTGTAATTTAAGCATGCTGTCTTGTGGTTTTATTATGAAGTATTCTAAATAAGTTTCTATTTTTGCATTGTTAACAATAGGTTTGTGCTTTTGAATGTTTGCTTTGACCGTTCCGAAGTTTTTAAAATTCTGTATTATTCGTTTAACTGTGTTTGGTGACGGCTTCTGCTTTTGACGATACTGAACGACAAAGGTATCACATGTTCTTCATATCACTTTATTGCATTCTCCATAAATAATAAACAAATGTAAATAATCTTCGTACGTATAATTTAAACGATATGAATATGACTTTCTTTTGCATGTTTATAAGGGCAGTTTGATGAGAAAGAGAAAAGTAAGTAGTAGCGTATTTAAAAAAAAAATGAGTTTTGACACTTTTTCAATTTGAAAGTTTAACCGTAATTTTCAGTCACGCTGTATAATGGTTTCGAATGCTACCCTATACGGCCAACAGTTCTGCAAATTTTCGATCGTCCATCTGTCAAAAATCTAAAAGAAATGCAAATACTTAAAAAACGGTTGAAAATAACAACATAGTTCTTTTATCAAAATTATTTTAGAATTGAATGAGGAATTTTAAAATGTAATAGTATATAGAACGTTTCATTTAAAATAACAAAGTTGACACTCACTTGCGGTATAACCGAATTCGTCAGATTATTAAATATATTTTAGTTCAATAGCACACTTCGGCTACTAGAATTTTTCATGTATACTCTTTCATATATCGATCGATGCAGTTCCTCGTGAAACACCCGGTATATGAGCCGTACAGATTTCTGAAAAATGGTAACAACCATTAGTTTGCAGTTTTTATAATTCAGAAAATAGTCGATCCCAAGAAAAAGTAAAAGTGCGATGAGAACGCTATACACTGTAGGATATACGAAATATGAGCATTGACTGCTGATAAGATAAAGAACAGAAGTGTGTGGGAAAGGAGTTTTGTTGTATATTACATACCTCTAAACTTATCTCCTCCTGCAGAACGAAATAATTGGATATTTTCAAGATATTTGTAAGAGTGGTCCTAACACGCTACCATGCGGCATACCTACTCATGTCTCCCCGTCATACATATCCCAATTTTAATAAACTCATTTACTGTATATTAGCCTAGCAGAATTGTAAAGAAAAGCTTTAGAGTTTCAAAGAGAGTAACTGGAGTAAAATGATATATTTTTTCTACTCTGCAGTAGCACAACATATTCTGTGTTTAGGAAATAAAAGTATATATTATGAATAATGTATTCCGGTATCAAAAAACACCAAATATCAGGGAAATAACAAAAACTACTTACATAATTCTTCCTTCTTAAAAATTAAACTTTATTTCTTACATAGTAATACTAACTAAAGTTGTTGAACGCTATTTATACAATATAATTTTGGGAAATCATAATTAATTCACTTATCTACCTACAAAGAAATGTAAAATAATATACGTATACCTAGTAAACATTTAATGAATGTACAAACCCGCACATTGCGCCTTTCGTAAGTACTAATTATATCGTTTAATAGAATATACAAAGCGAAAGGTACCCGAACAACCTGCGGTCTTTTACAGAACTGGATCGCAATTATAAATTGCGATTGCCGAAGAGAAACGACAAACAGTACACAAATTAAGTGGTCAATATATGAACGCAGGTGCTTTACGTAATACCGATACACTTGATTGCAAATACGACTGAGCGTATTCATTAATTCAGACAGACAATTACAGATTTTCATGCGGTTTATATTCTGCATCCGAATTAAACAGTTGTTTTTAATATTAAAAAAGCATCTTGGAGAATGTTATTAACGTATTCGCATGTGTACCCAATTCGAGAAAATATTTTAGTTGCAACTATGTCAATGTGCATATGATAAGTAATCAGTTCATATAAATGTATGCGTAAGTACCTACATATGTGTATACTTGACAGCTATGATAGCAATTATCTTTTTTGAAGAGTAAGGTATGCCAGTCGTTTTAATTCGATGTGTTTTGACTATAAGAAAATCCGTTACATACAGTTAATTAAACATTCAGCGCCATATGCAAGAACCGTATATTTACATTAATATTATTAAATGTATTACAAGCCACTCTTTCTATATAACCTACCATTATTCTTTTGGTCACATAATTTGTCTTCTGTAAGCTCCAAGACGAGATAAATTACTTTTGGGTATAATTTCTTCTTAAACTTATATAACTAATTCTACATATGCCATTGGTCTCATAGTTTTTAAGCACTAAAAATATATGAAATGATTCTTTAAGTTGGTGAAACTTTTGCTTAGATAAATCTTCTAATATCAACCGTGATTATGACTTCTGGTGTATATATAGACATATTGTTGTGGTTATTTCTTTTTTTTCATTGCATTCGATACAAATAGAGTGACTATAACCATTCTCTGAAATTCGATGAAATGAGCACAGCATATGACGTTCCGTGCTTATTGTAACACCCTGTCCATAAATTGCTATACCCGTCGAAAGACCTGTCTAAACGGTGCAGGTCCGCTATTGAAACTTTTTTTCTATCTTTCAGCGTTCAAAAGATGTTTTGGGTAAACGAAATTTGTGGCAAATATCAAAGTCAAATTGCACCCGCTAAAGTTGAAGTTCCGCCGCAGTAGAGAGTGCCCATGACTAAGTTTCCATGATGTCTACAAACTGACAAAGTTTCATTAGAATTTGCGATTTACAGTTCGTGAGCTTCCCTTGTTAGGGTCGACTAACTATTACTAATCCATTTGCACTTGCCAATTTTCTAGTAGAATAGTACTTTTACACAGCACAAGGCAACAGTAAGTCAGTTATCGCTTACAAAGGGCTCAAAGAAAACATTTCGATACTTTAATTTAAAACCATTTAAATAAAGATACCCAATTGCTAAGATAATACTAGCAAATGGTTAAATTAACGCAATTATTATCATTGAGTGTACCTACTTTTTGGTTAATTTTATCCTTCGTGGGTACATTTAAACATGTTCAATTAACACTTCTTCATTTTATTTATTTAATTTACATTCTAGTACGCACCTAAACGTGTATTTTTACAGTATTTTATAATAAACGCATTTTATAATGTCGCATATGATTTGCCAAGTTGGTTTCTAGTGAAGTTCTAGATATACGTATGTATGTAGTGGATGTAAAAATAAATGCCTTTCTAAATAAGTACGAATATAAGATTGAATAAAACAACATCTAATTTAAAAAAGTAATATTAAAAGCATAAGAGATACATTCGAAACATTGCGTAACATAATGCCTAAATTGTATCAGTTAAATAAAAGATCAATTTGATTCATATACCGTGTTTTTCTTAACTATGAACATACGATGTTAATATTTTACTATTGTATCTCATTTTTTAAAATGATTAAATAATTTTTCGTCTGGCGCGGGGTTAGTCATGGTTTCTGACCCATAGGGGGGAAGGGTGATTTTTTTAATGGTTAAATTAATTTTGTTTAACACCGGAGGTTAAGAAGGCCATGCTTTTTTAAAAATAAATAAATTTATTGTTTTCCCAGCAGCGGGCTGAGAAGGTGCATTAAAAAACAATAATCTTATTTGAAACATTTTTAAAGCTTACTTTTCCGGAATCAATTTAATAAATAAAAAAAATTCACCTTCAACCTCCGGGGTTAAAAAGTATAAAATATAATTTTATTACTTAAAATATTTTTAACCCTCAACTGGTATGGTTGGGTCAATTTTTATCCTAGAAATACAGCCGGCAATGTTTTCAGAAAATCCGATTCTCTGTAGGTGCGTTCTGAGTTGTGTGCCCATAGATTGATTGCTGTTCAGCTACCGCAGATGCTATGCCAACGGCCAGTTCTGGTCCCTGAAAATCCTTCGCAGTACCCATTTTTGCAAGAGTGTCTGCTTCCTCATTGCCATGAATGAGTGAGTGCCCAGATTAGGGATAGATTATTAGCCCTCCCAACTGTATTTAGGATATTTTATAGCTCCAGATCAGCTTCGAGTTACATTTATGCCCCTCTAGTGCTTTTAACATCGCCTGACTGTCGCTGAAACTTTTTATTGATTGTTGTTTTTATCCAAAATCTCTCTAGCACACATCTCAATGGCATAGATTTCAGCCTCCTGAAAAATCGTTATGTGTTCTCCAAGGTTGTAGTATTTTCTAACTCTTGGATTACGACAGAATATTCCTGCCCTATTATGTTTTCGAACTGTCCGTAAACCAGCAGGTATTTGTTTGCGTTAGTGTTTTTTCGTTACATCTCTATTCCAGTCTGTTTGGGAAGGAGGTAGTGAAGTATGTATCGATTATTGGTGGAGCACACATCAAGTCCGATGGCATTCTCAGCATACTGTCGGAAGTGACCGGTTCCGGCATCTTGTTAGCCACAATGTGCCATGGGCGAAATATAATTAATCTGGCCTTTCTTTCCGCAACAACATGCAAGGGTGGTAGGTTCAGAAAAATTTCCACTGCGAATGACGGGGAAGAAGACATTGCTCCCGTGATTGCCATACTTGTAATATTTTATATGGATGCAAGTTTTGCTGTGGCTCTAGCTTGCAGCGCTTTCTGCCACTATTCCATCATTCCATAAGGTATGGTTGGACGTACTATCATCACATAAAGCCAATGGATTATCTTTGGGAATATCCCCCAGAGGATAACCTTGTCCTGTGGGTGATCTTTTCCACATGTGGCTTCCAGGTTAGTGTCTTATAAAATAGGACGCCTAGATATTTTACATTATCTGCAAAGTTTCACACCTTGGCTAGTTGGTGGCACCAAATGCTCTATTCTCCTCTTCCGAGCGAACGGTACTATCGTAGTTTTGTTTAGGTTCATGTTCAGGTTTTCCTTGCTACACCAGCTACAAATGGCGTTAATTACCTGTTGGACGACTGAGGAAACGTCATTTTCCCCCGATCCTCTTAAAAGCATCACAATATCATCCGCATAGACTTGCACCTCGGCTCCAAGCGCTTCAATGATAGCCAATAGGTCGTCTCCTTCCATGCGTTAAAACGTTTTTAAAATTGTCAAATGTGACGGCAAAAAGAATGCAAACACTAAACAACAACTTTTTTCAAAGGTACCTTGATTTTTCTGTATTAGGACACTTTTTTAATTTTTTAACTGTTTTCTTGTGAATAAAAATAAACATCTTAATACTTCCTGAACGTAGTTTTTTATTTTGCATTCAAAAGTGTTAAAAAAATCTGGGCGTTCCGTTTAAAAAAAAAAATTGGACGTATTGCCGATTAAACCGGAAATGAAAAAAAATATTAACTGTATTGCATAAAATGCATTTATATTAACTATACCCCCATACCAAATTTCAGAAATCATAATTTTCAAATAACAAAGTTATTTGACCGTTCCGGGACTTTTTACTAACCCTGTATATATTATAATAATAATAATAATTCATGCCTTTAAATCATCCCAACAGCTTTCGCCAATTACAGGGGGCATCTGGCCAGCCATGAGTTATTATTTCGTCTGCGCCTGTGGTGCGTCTTAAGGTGTTTGTTTCTCAGCATTTGTCAAAGAGTAAGGGAAACCTCACTCTGAGAGCAAGCCCTGGGATTCGAACCCCGGACCCCGTGACTGATAGCCAAGCGCGCAAGTCAGTGAACGATCAGGCACGCTGTGTACGGTGGTGACAATCTGAAGCGGTGTCTTTTAATACTCTGTAATGTGTTACATTCTGTATGTAATGCATTAAAACTGAACATAGGGCAATGTCAAACATTATATGTTCAGAGTTAAAAAACTCACGGTATAATAACAGATTTTCGGTTTTGAATCTAGTTAATACCGAAATAGTGATTCAATTCTAATTCTTTCGAGAAACATTTCTATTTTAACGTATGCTGAAACATAGTGATTTCAGTTTATAAAATTTAAAGAACTTATTGTGAATTTCCAATATAAATTCTTCACATAACGATCTTTTTGCAAGCGCAATTGTTGGGATACAGGGATCGTGTTGATTTAGAAAGTTCAATTCACTCATGCTGTGTTGTTGCGTAACGTTTCACGGATTGACCTTACGGTTGTTCTATTGCAATGCGCACTGATTCCGGCCGGTCTGTGATTAATAAACAAATTAGCGCACGCTATTTGTCTAGGCAGCTCTGTTCTTGCGTAGCGTACATAGATGGTACTTTCATAATACCCTGGTATGTAAATAAACATACGTTAAAGTAATGCATTTAACGACGTCGATAATTAATAATGGGATATAATAACGAGAGGAATTCTTTCGGTGAAAGCTGTGTAAAAAAGAAACAGTGCAACAAAGTCGTAAACGAGGAAAACTTGAAAATCTGCTGAAAATACTTGAATGGTTCTAACAAGTATGTCAACATATGTATACGTGCATGTGAAATGCAAATAATAAAATGTGTGTATATCTTTTCAATACGCTTTAAAGTGCAGTGTATGGAATGAACTCAATTGGAGAAGAAAGAATAGCGTAGCAGGCGGATTCTCGTCTCTAGATCGCATCTAACAAGCTTCTTAATTATATGTATTTTCCTTTTATGGTTCTCTCAACACGAATGTCCTCGCTGATATCTGATAAATCAGTAAAAATTGTACATTCAATATTTATTAAGAAAGTTAGGTTGTATAATCATTTTTCTTTGTACATACAAAATAAATGCGTTTATACTACTAACCTACTTAAACCCGGGATATTATTCAAAAAAGTTTAGAACAGTGTAAGTACAAATATTGCATTGCATGAAAATGTCAGTTACGAAGTCAATTTTGGCAAGTATTTATGACAAAAGTAACAAAAAATAGGATAGTTTTATTGACGATTCTTTTACATATATACTAGACTTTTTCACTTGAATGTTTTTGGCGGAGTTTTAGCCCCAAATTTAAAATATTCCAACAATATTTTAACTTCGACAATTATCCTCAAAATTTTAAAAAAAATCATATTATCCATTTCGAACGACACAACTTCTTCTTTAGATACCAGTTGCAACAACCATGTTCTCACGTCAATAATCTTCTAACTATTCAAAAGCTCTGTTCTTTCAGATACTTGAAATTATGACACCATTGTAATCAAAATATTTTGGACAATGTTTTAGTAAAATAACTCTGGTTATAAAACTGCTTTGCAACAGCAATTAACCTAAAAATGCAATTTTAAAGTACGGATGTATAATTAATTTTATATCGGGCACTTCTAATTGCAGCAATCATCTTTTACTCATTTCAAAATGTCCATTCTTCACTTTCACCTTGCTTCTGTAGTAGCTCTAAATTGTTCTGTTTTTGTCTTAGTTTTGTTCCGGAAAAATAAGCGATAAATAATCGCCGTACTTATTAAGATTGTCGACTTGCATCATTACAGCCGGAGTACTTAACAGTTTCTTCATGGTCTTATAATAAGTAGAGTAGCTAAGAGCAAATTGCTTTAAGTAGAAAAGCAACTACCGCTAACAGCGAAATACTGCACACCACGGATGATGAGATTGATTTGATTGTAAGAGAAAATACCTGCTGGTGCATTAAGAGAGGTGTGAAATTCATCGAGCGGTGACGGTGCTTTGTTAAAGTGTCGGAGCAATTAATGTTTGGTACACTTTCGTTTGTTTTTAATTAGATTTCATTTTGGTATTTAACGAGGAAAGTAAACATCTACAGCAGCGCGTCTTATGTTTTCGTAATTAACACTGTAAATATTTGTTTTCGAGTGGATACTTGGGCCCGAAGATGCAGATACAATGATGGTTACATGTTACATAGATACCTAATACTGCTAGATAATTTTGACAATGAGGTGTCATGTAAATAACGTTCAGTCCATTCGATATTTCGAAATACAAGATGTCCGGTCACTTCGCGCTAGTTTATTAATTCGTGTCAATTGTTTCGGAAATTCGTGGATTTTCATTTCCAACCGAAGACCAAATGAACTAAGAAAAAGATATGATGATATATGAACATGCTTCGTCATCCAACTTGAATCATCCAATGATGCAAATCGAGAACATGTTTCTCTGCAGAAATTCGCTGTTGATTGATTTATTGAGGTAATGCATTCATCTAGTTCTTAGAATTTTAAAAGGTCAAAAAGAACTTGGACTTAGGGTACCCATAACGACACGTGTTCATAGGCTATATTACTTATATATTTCTTTTAATTCTTTAGGTAGATCACAATTAGAGGAAGAACATAGACTTTTTGGACTATCAGAAAGATAAAAGAAGGAGAAGAACATACATGTGTACATACTTAGTATTTGTTAATCTAAATTCAACATTCAACACATTAAACCATAGAGGCGCAGTTTATAATGAGAAAGGGATAAAGCAAGGAGACAGCTTCAGTCCATATATAGCATCTGCTCGGAAGAAATACAACATCCTGAATGTGGCAGTTTCTATGCATGACTATACAGCGATGATAGAAATAAAAAAAACAAGACAATCGACTTAGTTAATGCTTAAAAAAACAAGGAACTACCTAGACGAAGTAGCATAACCCGTAAACATAACCTAAGAAAGAAACGATCGGCAATAAATGTACGGGTGCAGCGTTCGAATGTTTTTACTTATTGCTAGTGATGATCTAGGTTTTCAGCGATCTTGTAAATTGTAATTAAGTGCAATATCTGAAGAGTTCCCTCTCTTATGTTTGGGATTGATGGAGACGGGGAGCTTTCCCCCATTGTGTATATCTACGATTCTTGCAAATCTGGATATGAATACAGTTAGACTTATGGTAAATTTTCTTAGTAGCATTAATTGTAGACTTTAATATGATGTTCTGATTGTGTGTCTATACAGTCTTTTGATGGTACATTAATGACTGACTGGAATGGTTGGTGCCAGAGGCTAAAAAAAAAGTGATTCACCATCATCATCATCAAGTGCGATATGTGATATTTCTGAGGACTTAACCTTAACAGAATAAGTCATCAATGAAGGGATCCATATTGTCTTGTTTGTGCGATTTTCAAGAGGTGTAATAAGTGGATGTTGATTCCTCGATGTCGGAGTACTTGTCAAC
Source organism: Cetonia aurata (assembly GCA_949128085.1). Classification (NCBI taxonomy): domain Eukaryota; kingdom Metazoa; phylum Arthropoda; class Insecta; order Coleoptera; family Scarabaeidae; genus Cetonia; species Cetonia aurata. The sequence goes on from OX421887.1 coordinate 10,381,987, forward strand.
ATAACCCCTTCTCGGATGCTGCAATCATTAGGTGTGTTTGTTAAACTCTTCGGAACATATTCGGTTTAAGAAAAATTGGAAGTTTGTGCTGTATACATAAACTTGTATTAAGCTAGAACGAAATTGCATTGCACACATTCCATTTGGTCTGAAGGAGGTGAGAGTTCGTGCAACTATGATCAGCTGTTTTTCATGTGTGTAGCAAATACAAAATGCGAAGCGTACAACCTGTAAACTTTAGAATCGTTAATTCGGCTACAATTCGTTGTTGTTCTCGTGATGTAAATAGTGCTTGCAATGCAAAGAATCATATCCTATTTTATTTTGGTAAATACGGGTACCTAGTGTGTTTTTGGTACGATTTTAGACTAGGAAATACCTATTTACATTGGAGTTGGGTACGTATCATTTACAGTGCGATAACTCAATTTCATAACTTGAATAAGTTAGAGCGCTGTAAATCACCTAACGCATAACATTTGTAATAAATTTTTGGGCAGAGAAAATATTTAGAAATTTTTACTTAACTTAAGAAAGAAAGCGTGTATATAGCACGTTAATGGATTTATAACCTGATTAGATTTCAAGTTTTACATATATCTTTATTATAAAATTTGATAAGCAACAGTCATTATTAGCAGACGCGTTTCGTGCATACATATATATACACATTACTATTATTTACAAAAAAGAGCTAGAAAACCAAGGAACTATTAACATACAAAATATCTACAAAAGTTCGCGTGTGCGACGATTTCGTACCTCATTTTCTTTCTTTTATTTATTAATAAATAATTATTGCATTGTATTATAATTGTTTTTTTTCCAATGTTGTGTGTGATAGTTGTATATGTTATTAGTGATTATTAGTAATCACATATACTACGAATAAAAATAAAAAAAAATTAATACTGATAATAGAAAAATAATGTCCCTAAGAAGGGCTCGTCGAACCTATTCCACTTCCTGGTAAAATTCGTAATTCGTGCCCTCAACTAATTGGGCTACACATACACTAATCAGTCGTATACATATAATTCTTCTTAAGCTATAAGCGTTAATGTTTTTAAATAAAATTCTTCATATTTCAAAAATTAAGGCCCATGCACTCAAACCCATTTACAGTTTTTATACACTGAATTTCCTCTTTCAAATAATATATGACTCATTTAATTTTGTGTTTCGCAGTTCTTGCCTACTCCTTGTTAGATACACGAAAATATTGGAAATACGTTGAGTAAGCTAGTATCATTCTAGTATGTATATCAAAAATTTTAGTAAAAAATTAAGTTTAAAACTGGAACAATATCATCATAAATGTATGCGCAAAATCAATACAAACTTTATTGGGTTTGTAAATATTAATTTATCAACTACTAACCCGCATTACACCCCCATACTTTTTTGTGTCGCATGAAAAGTCATCATCACTGATAATTTTTAGTTCGCCATTAATACTGAGTTACAAACAGGAGATAATGTTTTATATATTGCAGAGTCATAATTATTTGCTTATTTCAAGACATGTTTTAATATGTAATTATAATGAAAGGAAAAATGCACTACGCGCATAATTTTTTGGATGTATAAAACTTCACTTGATTAGGCATTGTTGTTTCTTCCTGCATACAATGGGATGGGTTTCATTCTCAGTTAAAATGTTCGTCATGTTACATGATTCTGTTTAATGACAGGAAAATTAAGCCATTTACCACAGACGGATGAAAGAAAATTATAAAGAGTTTTGGGTATTGTTCCTTTTGTTTCCTATGTTGTGAAGAATGATTTTGAAATGTACATTGGATTTTGTTATTGAACGTGTGTCATTGAAAGGCACTACGCTAATCTTTATTTATAAAGAATAAGTGATGAATACGTTGCAATTTCTGTGAAATTTTGTAATTACAGGTGTAGCGCTTTACATTCTTGCCACTTTTCAAGGTTATGGCATCACCTCATCAGAAAACATTTGGAAATAATTACAATTATATTAAATAATTACACAGTTGACGAGGTATAAGACGATAAACGAATAATTCATTAAAATTTCAATCTAATACTTTACCTCGTTTAAGCAATTTAATGAGACAGATGTGTCAGAAGCATTAACTGTACGAGTACAGAAGGAGTAAAACCTTATTGGCGCGAATTACCTTTACGTGCAAGAACTGCTTTGGTAGAATTGCGCCGCTTGTCAGCTGGGCATTCCTATTACAGTAATTATATCTAGAACAGGTAAAGATTCGTGATTTAATTTGCTGTAGTTAGTTCTTTCCTTCTAAATGGACGAATGTCTGATACGGTTTCGAATACTCATAGCAACATTTGCATATATCTATGGAGTACGGGAGTATAGAAATAGGAACAGGTTTTGCATTGGACAAAATGGGAGCTTGCAGATTTCGAAATGTTTTATAACGTTAAATATTAAGCATTAATGTAAACATGAAAATGTGAAGTGAGGCCAATTAAATTATTTATTTGTTTATTGAGTTAACTTTATGGCATATAATACGTATATATGTACATGCATACACAGGATATGTAAAAGAAAATATTCAAAATATAACACGCACACACATCGCGGCCGCTGCGTCCCTCTTCTTCGCCTCGAGATTGGATATCCCGGGCTACCGGTATGGAGGGCCTCCTGGTTTTCGTCCGTCGTCTAGTCTGATTGTGTCTTCTTACTTCGTTCTATTTCGTATAATGTCTTTCACTTTCTTTTTGAACTGTACATATCGGAGTTGTTTTATATTTTTGGGTATAGTGTTGTACATGTTAATTGTTTCGGTTGTTAATATTTGCGTATACTTTAAGCGTTTAAATCTTTCTGTTCTTATGTGTGCTACCCTTCGTGTTCTGTAGTCATGAATCTCTTTGTTTGTTGTTAATTTTACATTGATTTTTATTTGTTTATTTTCAATTTTATACAACAATAGTATGTTATTGAATACAATTGACTGAGTTATATTTAATTCTTCAGTTTCCCTCTATATGGCTGTTGACGGTGTTCTATAATTCATATTGTATTGGCATCCAGTTCGTGTTTTATGTTATTTATTAAGTTGTACGCAGCCGATGTTGTTGAAGATGATTGTTGGAAGGCATACTGATTGGGACTTATTATGCTATATTTTTGTACATGCTCCATAATTCTCGTTTGTATAACTTTTTCCACAATTTTATTCAATGTTATTAATAAGGAAATTGGTCTATAGTTTTCCAATTCGCATGGTCTTCCTTTTTTATGTAACGGTATCACTAAAGCCATCTTAAGGTCGTCTGGATATATACCTTCATCTAGGGTTTGATTAACTAATCTACATATCAAAGGAGCTAATTTCGTTTTGTTATTTTTTATAACATTCGTAGTGATATTATCGAAACCAGGGGCTTTATTATTTTTCATGCTACCGATTATTGCCAATATCTCGTTTTCAGATGTTTTTCCAAACTTAATAGGTGGCATTCTCGTTGTAGTAGTGGTTGTTGTTGGTCGTTTATTTCCTTGAATTTGCTTTTTTGCCAATGTTTTTCCTATAGTTGTAAAGAATTTATTGAATTCGTTAGCCATTTCGACTGAGTTTCTAGTAAGTGTTCCATCTTCTTTAGTTATTTCTAAAATTTCTTTATTCATCCTTTGCTTGTTCTTTATCTGCTGGTTTACGAGTTTCCAGATTTTCCCTGGATCTTGATTGTGTTTTTTGAACAGTTTTTGAAAATATTTCATTTTGGTGTCTTTTATTAAGGTGTGTGTGTGTACTCTTTTTGGTTAGTGTATTCAGTTTTGTACCTATCATTTGTTGGATGTTTTCTCATTTTCTTGTACAAAGTGGTTCTTTTTTTTATCGCCGCTATAATAGTGTCTTCTATCCAGGGGCATTCCCTTCTTCTTTTAATTTTAATGGTTGTTTGATGTTTCTGTGTTATAATCTGTATTGTTTCAGATAGTTCACGAAAGGATGCTATGCTCATGTTTATTTTACTTATTTGTTTATGTCATTGTAACTAGTTCGCAAGTATTCGAAAGAATTGTATTTATATTGTTTTGGTAACGTAGTACAGTTATTATTTGAATTGTCTCAATTGTTTTGTTCATCAATATCTTGTACTCGACGTCTTTTCCTATATAGCAAGCTATTCCTCCTCCTCTAGTTTTCCTCGAATTGTAGACGGATTGGTAATTTTGCAATTGATATAGATTTTCTTCATGAGGACGGATCCAAGTTTCCAATACAGCAAGAATATCCGGTTTGTGTGTGCTTGAAATAGCTTCAAGTTCCTCAAATTTGGTTTTTATACTTCTCATATTCTGCATATACCTATACATTATACATTTCTGTTTTCGGTTGTATTGTCATTTGTGCTTGTTTTCTTTTGCTTAAAACTGATGCAGGTCTTCTTCTTCTTGGATCTTTATTTTCTCACTCGTACTATCCTTCTTTGCTTTGAGTATTTCTTCTTTATCTTTCTTTGTTTTTAACTCTACGATGATTATTGAGCTTTCGACATTGTGATCTTTTCTGTAGCTTTTTATTGCATTACTATCTAGCTGGGTAACGTTTAATTTATTCATAATTTTCAGAACAATTTCGTTAATTAAATAAAAACTGAAAGGTATGTTCTAAATGTAAATTTAATATTGAAAAGGCATTACTCGCTCGTAAAATGTGATGTGTATCCAATTATCTGATAAGTGGTTGACTCAACTACTTTTTTTCTCTCAGAATGTTAAAATTAAATTTTAAATATATAATTGGATTTATATGTACAGTAAGCGTAAAAATTATGGAATAAAATCTATGCGGCAGAAACCACCTCTACTCCAAACAGAAGCGTGCGTTTCATGCATATAACGATGTATAGACATATTACCGTTGCAGACTCCACTTCGCTCTTACATTTGCGAAGATTGCCGATTATGCTAGAGGTGTCCATAGGACGCTCGCTCTTACGGTATAACTGTTTGTGCGTTATACTTCTTCGACAAGTCAATTTTTATACATATATATTGTGTGGTACTTTTTTCCAATAAAGATATCATTGAAGAAGTAATGCAGTCATCATAAATGTATTGACATGAGACTCTCACATTTTGGTATTAAGGATAGAAAGTCCATCGTTTTCCGATTATAGCTATATTGTACAGTATGGCCAGACAATATGCCTATGAAATAGGAAGGTCTACCGATACCACATTAGACGATCCCAACAACTTAAATTCAAGGTCAATAGAAATTAAGAAATAGCTATTGCGACATTCCTCGGTGTTTTACGACCATTCAACAATGCCACTACAAACGGAGTCCTGTCTCCTTTACAGTGGACTACTCTAATCGATGCCCTAATCTGGAAATTAAACAAGAAGGGTTTCAATATATGCTGGTAGAGCGATTGCAAATTGCTCTAACACTACTGAATGCCCCATCGAGAAAATGTGGTCCCAAAATATGTCCTTTGATAGAACCCGCTCACGCATTCAATATTTGTGAATGTTGTGCATTTTTATTTTTGCATCTAATGTGAGTTATTTTCAACCCAGTATCTGCAATATTGTGCTTACATACTTTTCCTTATATTGAAAAAATCAATTCGTCGTTAAACACAATGCTATTCAATAAATCTGCTTGTTTTGCTACATTTTATTAATAATTTTTTATAAGAATAAAACTTCTCTCGCCTGAAAATATTCATAACACATATTGGTAAATATTAGAATTTTCTGAAATTCGATGACTTGATTTCTATGGATTATTTGGTAGTTACCTCTAGCACATGCGTTTTCAGACGATCTTCACGAAGATGTGCAAGTATACATCTTCGTGAAGGTGGTCTTAAAATTTGCCAAAACTTTGTTGACGCATGATTGCGTTATTGGAATGTCTTCAAAATATTAAGCGTTGAAAGGTGTGACAATTTCAGTTCAGTTGTGTCAATCACTATATTTAAAGAATTTACCATTTTTTTTTTACCACGAATGTAGTAAGACTTTGGACTTTCAATTAGCTTCTTCTCCAAATAATTAAAGATTGATATTAAATCTTTGCAAAAAATACCTACTGCTTTCTGAAACAAATGAATCCAGAGTTGTTCTCGTTAAATAAACATACAATTACCTATTCTCAAAGTTATAAACAGCCACAACCATAAAATATAACAAGAAAAACAAAAAAAAAAGAATGTCATGTGTTTATTTGGGATCGCAAGAAATATTAGTTGTGCGTGCCTTTTTAAAAGTTTGGATTCTATTAACCGAATTTAATTTTTGTACAAATATGTTTAGCAAATCACCAGAGAGGGTTTATATTCGTTAAACAGGTTGTATATGTACCCTTTTACCATTGAAGAAATAATCGAATATTGAATTGATTCTTACTGTTAACATATAGCATTTAAGATAATATCTGAACGAAATACGTTCTGCGGCACAGGTTATTATTTTGCGTTTGAATTTCTATTAACAAAAGGAAAACTATGGGCAGGTGTGCGTTTTTCAAAAACAACCTTAAAAAATAACATCCTAATATGTATATTTGAGAAGTACACCATCTTGCATCCAATCGTCCACCTCCTTCTATTTTGTCAATCTTCATCTCGCATATGCCTGTCCTGCATTGTTCGTACCACTCTCTAATCCCATGTGAGTTTAGGTTTTCCTCTTTTCTTACGTTTTGAGGGTTTCCAATGGAACACTTGATGCCCATCGTTCCTTTAGCATTCTCCTCAGATGTCCATACCATCTCAACCTCCTGCTTTGTATTGTATCCTAAATATTCACTGACGTAACCCACATATATTCCCGAATGTATTTATTTCTTATCCTTTCTGTTCTTGTTACCCCATAGCTGCGTCTCCGGAAGTACATCTCCATCGCTCTTAACTTTCCTTCACTTTTCTTTTTTATTTCCCGGACCTCGGAACAATATAGTGCAACACTCTCAACTATCGTTTTATAAATTCTTCTTTTCAGATGTATGTATGTGTGATATTAGGGTGATAGTACACTGCGACCTGAAAGGTCTATTGTGTCCCCTTCTCGCTGTATTTACAGCTGGCCGTCCAGTCTGATGGATGTTTCATCCTGTTCCCCACAAAATCTACATTCGGCCTCCTTCGCTATTCCAAGCCTGCTTAGATGTCCGTTTAGTTTACAATGGCCTGTAAGGGTCCCTGTTAATATGCGAATACTATTTTTACTCAGGTTGATGAACCCACAATAGGGTTACCTTGTTCTTTTTGCCTAGATCGTTTAGTTTTTGTAGACACTCCCAAACCATTTTGGAGCTGATTATGTTTGACCTCAGCGCCCTAATGGCTGCTTAACTATCAGATATTATGATTATCTCCTGCTTTTCATAGCTTCTGTCAATGTTGACCTGGACGCATCTTTCAATAGCGTGTATTTCCGCCTGGAAGGTACTTGGGTGCATCCCCAAGCTTTCGAAATATTTGGTTCTAGGCCCATATATCCCTATTCCAGTTCCCTCTGCCGTTTTTGAGCCATCTGTGTATCATTTAATTGCGTTTCTATTGAGTTTCGAAATGGTGCCTCTATCCCATTCGCTCTTGGTGCTAAGCTTTGTGGTAAAATCTTTCACAAAGTTGAACTTCCTTGGCATGTCGTCTCGGGGCATGTCTGAGGTTTGGTCACCTGCAGGAAGCTGAGGCTTATGCCTAGCCATTCCTTCACTGATCATCCTACGTGTGGTCCTTTTAGCTATGCTCTCCACCAAAATGTGAAGAGGAGTAAGATTTAGTACTACTTCAATCGCTGCTGTTGGGCAGGTTCTCATTGCCCCAGTTATGCATACACATGCTAATCTTTGCACTTTAGAGAGATTAGCTCTCGCAATGGCCAGATTAGTTCTCTTGCTCCAAGCCACTGCCCCATAAGTGATCTTTGGTCTCACGATTGCTGTACACATCCAGAGCAGTATTTTTGGGTTGCAACCCCAGTTGTTGCCTGCAAAGTTTCTACAAACCATTAGGGCCTTCTTTGCCTTGTTAGTTTTTCTCTTTCTTTGTGATAATTTTATTCCATATAATCGAGTGTAACTGTTTTATTGCAACTCTGCTCTTTGCTATTCTCTGCTTAATTTCGTCCTCACTCCTCCTTTACTACACATCCGTCTTCCATTTCTAGACTTTTCCTGTGTCTCCGACTACAATTTTTGAGTGCATTTAAATATATTTTAAAAAGAGTAGGTGCTATACAGCACCCTTGTCTCACTCCTTTATTTACATTAAATTCTGATGACACTATTAGGTTTCCAACTTTGACCCTACTTAAATTTCCTATATGCAAATTTCATTTATGTTTAAGAAAATTAAACTATACCATTTCAGAAATAAGGAAAAAGAAACAATTTTCGACTAAATTAATATTAAAATTTGACTTCTGGAAATCAGCCTCTTAAAGAAACTCACGAATTTTATTTCATAATTTTATTTTCAGACTAACCGTATAATATACATAATGTATTTTAATTTTATTGTTTACAAAAACAATCACAAAATACCTGATAAGTAATTTTATTATTTATTTTTATAGAACCGTCCTTACCCTATATAGCTAATTAATATGTTCGACTTTTTTCTATACCCACTATGGAATACACTTACACATAATTAAACAAGCAGATCGATCTGAAAAAAGGCGTTAGTAGGCCAACTGATGTAATATAGTCGGCACACCTTCAATAATAAATACCAACAACTGATTCACGTCTACCAATTGGCGGACGGGAATTCTAGTATAGACTTGAAGACCTCGATTTTTCCGGGTTGTCATACAAGTATTATAACATATGGCATTTGTGTACTTATATATATATATATATCAACGCTTGTAAGTGTTATGGTTAACACGCATGAGATGTAAAACCAAATGTCGCTACCGATTATTTAAACAAATCATGTTGATGCATTCGGTTAGGTAAAGATACTTCACATTCCATACAGTTATTGAAGTCGTAATAACAATTCTTAATGAACGCATGCGAGCAGGATATTCTATTGTATGTAATTTGAAAGTTACTTCAAGCATTGCCTTAAATCAAGGGTATATTATTCTGACATCTTCAGTTTTTTTTTGTCGAAACATCAAATAGGTATTGTGTCATGACTCTTTACTTTATCGAATACATAATTAAAGTAACAGCTTCTTTTGAAATTCTTGGATATGTAAATAAGTGTTGAAAAAGCAACATAGTTTATATAGTGTTTACCAAAACTCGTTTGTCTCGTGTAGCACTGAGGCAATGTGTTCTGTTAGAATGGAGTCTATGCAATTGAAATTTAGTCACCAAATTTGTAAATTATTTTGTTTTGATAATCACTTTCCCCATGAACAATGTTACAAATTGAAAACAAAAATGAAATTCGCACATTTCCATTCTCAACCGTAAACCAAATATAATTGCTCACATTATTTTGTGTACATGCTTTACTACCCTACAATCCTTGTATTATTATATCCTTATATTATTGAATTCTTACCAATGGTACCCTGAAGAAATTGTAGTTACAGTTTGCATCAAAGAAGCAGACAGAAATAGGCATTCTTTGAAAAATACGTTTAATTCGCTTCTCATGCGTTTGAATATATTTCTTTATTTGATTGACACCCTTGTATTTTTGCTCTTCATAATACTTCTTTGTTTGTTACTGGACGAAGCTTCGATTTGCAGAATACAACTAGACACTGATATTTTGTACCATCTCCACTGAAATTTGGTGTTAGAACCTCTGGTTTTTACATGCCAAACATCGCATTGACGTGGCACCTATGACTTTACTTGTTAACCGAGAAGAAGGCATGTTCTCAGTCTGCAATAAGTAACAAATACCTATCCAGAAGGTTTTCAGTCTATTATTTACAGATAAAGATGCTAAAACTGGTATCGACGAATTTGGGAAAAACAAAGACTATTATAATTCGGAAAAATATACAGGCTGTCCCATTTAAATAAAAAAAAGTGGAGCATACTTCCGGTTGAACCGGAAGTATAGTAACAACAACAAAATCGAAATCAGATGTATCATATTTTATATCTGCAAAGTTTCATCAATACCATCGTTTCCGTTTCAAAGATATTTGATTGGTTCTATACTAACACTAGGCAACAAGTTTTAATTTTTTATTTTTTCTTTAGTATGTACGTAGTAGTCTATGTACAGTTTTGCTTTCTCTTACAGTCGTAATAATAACGATAAAAACAAATTTATTTTGGCACGTCAGGTTTTGGTATAAACGTTCTGTCTTAAAATGTTTTCCTTCTTACTTTTCTTTTATACTGTTCTACGGTACTTTCTGATATCAAACTTCAATAATCAGCCAACATTTCACTGTTCCACTTGCCCTCCTAACGTTTTCCAATAACAGAAATGCCTTGATGACAATTCTCGCCGTGTTCATCACTGACGCCGCCGAGGTTCGGGGGAAAGAAATCCATGTGCGAGTGTAAAAAATGTATTTTAAGGCTCATGTTACAGCCTAGTTTATGGTAATTTCTAAGAAGCTCATTAACAATTGCTATATAATTATCAGATTTTGTGTTTCCTAGAAAATTTTGGGTCACAGTCTTAAAAGCATTCCAAGCCCCTCGTTCCATTTGAAGTCTCTTCAAATTGTGTATTTTGTTACAGACGTGTAATTTGGGATCCTACAAAAATTCCCTCTAAGTTTTGCATTTGAAATATTGGGAAATTTTTGTTGAAGGTATTGGAATCCACGACCATCCTTATCCATTGCTTTGACGAAATTTTTCATCAAACCTAATTTCATGTGTAATGGCGGTAGAAATATTTTACCAGGTTCCACTAGTGCCTTATGAAGTATATTTTTTTGTCTAGGAATATACTGAGCCCTGACTGGTCAATCTTTAACAACGTAGTAATTTCTCGATCAACTGTCACACTCACAAAGGAAACAGTAGTGCTTTGTGCACCCCAGTTGTAAACCGAGTAGAATTGCTACAACTTTGAGGTCAGCAGTGATATGCCACTTGTACACTTTGTAATTAATTTTGTCGAGAAGACCAGTCATATTTTCATAAATTTCCTTCATATGGACTGCGTAGTCAACCGGGATAGATAGATAAACGTTTCCTATGTGAAGAAGGACAGCTTTCAAACTCAATTTCGAAGGATCGATAAAAAGACGCCATTCTTTTGGGTTGTGCTGATGACTTAATGTCAGTATCAAATCATCGATATTATTACAGAATGAAAAAAAAACCTTCTTCGATTAAAAAATAGTGACAGTTCTTTCTGGCGATTATGATACACAGAAATATGCGTGTCCGTAGCTAACAGCTTCCATCCTTGAAATCTAGATCCTAGTATTTCTGCTTGAGTTTTTGACAAATTCAGATCTCGAATAAAGTCATTTAATTCTGACTGATTTACTAAGTGAGGTCCATCCTCTAGAGATAGCAAACTATAAACTTATTTTTAATATTTTTATACTTGGTAGTGCTTTACTTAGAATTAAACGAAAATATTGAACGAACTCACAAACGCCAAAAAAACTATGGTTACAATTACGTTTAAATTCTCACGATCGTAAGTAAGATTGTATATGTACTCTCACTCTAAGAATCCTAACAATATTGTCATTTGATTGAAACGTTCTAAATATCTTTTCTAATCTCTGTCAAGATAGTGAAAGCTTTGATTTAGTGTATACATCAGTACTTGGAAATCTTTCAAATCCTGTATTGTTCGCATAATTACTATGCAGTAAAAATCCAGTGTACATTGTTTTGCCCACATGAATGTCACTTACAGGTGCAGTGCTATATATACCCACTCAATAAGTACAACAGGTACAAATTTCATTTATCTAGGACACTTGCTTCCTGAGTATCCGCGCTAAATATATTCATTTGGATCATCTTAGAGGAATCAATTCGCATTTATATAATGGTGTTGTGTACGTAAGTACATTTTACTTAAGGAGACATGTTTCTGCGTATCTTTCCCACAAAATCATTATTCTCGTACAGAAGACCATTATAAAACGATGCCAATGACCCCACTTGCAATTCTGGCAGAATATATCTCGCTTTGACTATATTACGGCGTCTTCCTCCTTTTACACGTTTCTGTCATTGTTAGTGAAAAAGAAATACCAAATATTACGGTACAATAAATTTCTTGAACACATTCGGACAGCATCGTTTAATATATCGTTTAGTTTGTTAATTTCGTACACACTATCAGAATAAATTTCATTTTTTATTTGTAGTACGGCATATCTATTCTAAGTATGTTAAATAGATATTTTGCAAGGTAATAGAATTACAATATAGAAATTATTAATATGAACAATATACAGAAAATCTCCAGTCTGGTTGATTATACTTGCAACAACATTATAACAGTACCCTAACACACTTCAGGAAATTTTCTACGGACGAATCTTGGATTTTAGAGTAACCGCTGCTGTTGAAATATTCAAGTTAAAGCGGGTCGAAAACAAAAACAACAACTTAACAATCCTTAAAATAAGGACAAGGTTAGAAAACCAGTTCCCTAATAATTATAATAGCATCGTTTAAATTCCTGTGTCATACTTTTGATTCTGGGCGGTGAATAATAGGCAATAATTAATTCATAATAAGAAATAAGCCATGCAAGTCAATATTATAAGTTGTCAAGTAGGAAATAATTTCAGTGGTATAGTCAACATGAATATTCTCCTATTATGTAAAACGTATTACTTTTTTGTTAACGATAATTATTATATATGCGAATATGATATATGTGATTATTTTTTAATCACAAACACGCGAGTTTCAAATTGATAATTACTTGCGTATTTCATTAGCACATTTAAGAAGCATCTGAACAAGATTAATGCAAATTAAAATAAACTGCAGGAAGTAACTCTTTAAAATTAACTGCGTTACTTGTTAAGCTATATATTTAATAAAAAAGATTTGTCTGGTTAGTTTTTTCGTCGAATTTTCGTGGTGTTTATAAATATTAGTTCTAATTTCAATTAAAATCACTTTTGCTGCATTAAATATTGTATTTAATTCCTTTTAAAGCGAGTTTATTTAAAATTTACCTTGGGAATTATATGAGCCGTTGAAAGTCAGAGTGGTCTATGTCAAAAAATAAGGTTTTAAAAATAAATACAGAGCTAGATTCTCCACATTCAAGTCTATTGCTTGACCAAGTTAAAAAAAATATTCTTTTGGTATTTGTCATAAAACATCACCAGTTTATTTTTGTACCGTAACAGGTTACTGCTAGTGTTTAAGGGCAAAATGGTACAAATCCGACTTAGCCCACTATAACTGTAAACGTATCAGTGCTTATCAGCTTCAGATAGTGTATAGTTGTAAGAGTATCAATCAGCTGGTACTGCGATAAAATTAGAAATATGAGTTCTAGTGAATCAGAAGTAGAACCACAGTAGAACCATTTAGTGCTAGTGGAAGCGAATACGATCCAAACCGAGCGGGATGATTCACGGCTTGAATACGGAACACATTTTGTATCTACGCAAAGCTGAAAAAGCAAGATCTAGTTTGACAAGCGACAGGTCTCTGTCTATTTTGGATAAAGATGTTTATGGATTTACTTTCGATTTACAGAAGGCACTACCCTTTCCAGTTTTGACATGTTCAGTTGCGTACTATAAAAGAAACATGTATGTCTACAATTTAGGGATACATGAACTACATGAAAATGAAAATGCATTTATGTACGTATGGGACGAAATAACTGCATCACGAGGGACGCAGGAAATAGGATCATGCATACGTAAACATACACTAGAACATGCAGGAAATGCAAAGCACATTATTGTGGTCAAAATCGCAATTTTAAGCAATGTTTGTTCTGGCTTAAACTTTTAGCGGATACTAATATTGAAGTAATTGATCATAAATTCATGGTTCCCGGACATTCTTATCTTCCCAATGACCGCGATTTTGGCCAAATAGAGCAATATGCTAAGAATCGATCAATATACGATCCCAGCGATTGGTATACAATACTAAAAAAAATGCAGATCAAAAAATCTATTTACGATTTGTGAAATGAAGCAAAATCACTTTTTTTCGACAAGGCCATTGGAACAGTCTGTAACTCGTCGATATAAAAATGAAGATAATGCTCCTGTATCCTGGCTACAAATCCAATGGTTACATTTTGAAAAAAATTATCCTTACAAGATATTTTACAAAATGACCCTTAATGAAGATTTCCCGTTTGACGTAATTGATGTGCAAACAAAACGACAAGGTGCACCTCGAAATTTTAAACATGTTGTGTTAACTCCGTTATACGAATCCTCACTCTCAATCAATGATAAAAAAAAGAAGAATATGGAAGAACTTTTTCAGTTTATTCCTCCCGTTAATCAGAAATATTTTGTAGATATTATTGGAGATAGTAGTATTGAGGATTATGGCCCTTTTGAATATGATCAAGATGAATAAATATTTGTTTTGCTTAATTTTATAAATATTACGTCAATATTTTGTCTTTAATAATACCAATAAAATCTGATGAGATATAAAAATTGTAAATGTTTGTATTTTCCCAAACATCACCGACACCAAGTGTATACTCATTTCAATGATACGTTAAAATGCATAATGGTCTATGTCTTCAAACTGCAAAAAAATAAAACAAAAATAAAAATAAGAAGTAATTACTGTTTACAGATATTTAAGTTAATATGCATATTAAAATATTTTCGTAAAGATAATTCGGACTTTTCTTTCAATAATTTTAGACAAGACTAAACTAACTTTACGCGAAAACTAACTTTACGCTTCCATATCTCAGAATAAATTTTTTTTGACTTAGATCACTCTGGTTTTCAACGACTCATCTGATATCAGTAATTGACGTTTAATTTTTTGTTTCAGATGAGGTAGAATGGTGAGAAGTCGCACCCCATCGGGTGGGGGTTCCCAAGGATTCGAAATGGAAAGGAAATATTCTGTGCCATCGAATCCTGAATCCAGAGCGTTTTCCGGGACTGCAAGCGAGGATTTGCACGCCTGGTCCATATACAGGTAGATTCCTATATAAATAATATTGAAATTGCTGAAATGAATGCCTGAAAAATAATGCCCGTTTAGTTATTTTTTTTTTCTTAGAATAGTTTTGTATATTATAATTGTTATCTGGAGGAAAGCGTAACAAAATCAATTGATGCTTTCTATTTTCATGAATGGTAAAGCTCCGTATATGTATAGGTTTTAGGCGAAGAATGAGAGAGAGGAAATGGAAATGTTGGATGTATCAAAAAATCAGCAAGAATATGCGTTAAAATTGTATTCACTTTCATAAAAAAATAGGCTGTTGGTAGAATTAAACAATAGTTACTAAACTAATTGTGGGATAGCTATGAAAACATAAATTTACGGCTGCAAAAGGATTCCTTCAAAATTCATTGCAGCATGTCTACCTACAAAATCTAAAGATATAATCTATCGCCTCTTCTACAACCCTCTTCATTTCTAGAGTACATTTCAGTGAACGGCATCGCAATTTATAAAAATAGTAATAACAAACTAATTGGTGCACAATTAATGCAATGAGAGACAAGATTTAACAAATAACAAGTAAATACGACCACTTAGAAAACAATATTAAGGAAATGTTGATAAAAATCTTGTGAAATAATTACGGGAAAGCAGTGAAACACAAGAATCACAACTGACAGATAGTTTAGTAGCTATTGTTTAATTCTACCAACGGCCTACTTTTCTATGAAACTAAAAACAATTTTAACGCAGATTCCTTCGGATTTTTGGATAGTTTCAGCATTTTTAATCTAGAGAGAAATAACTTTTAATTCGAGTATCAAGTATGTGGTATAATTGAGATCGCTAAGAATCTCTTTCAAATTAAGACCCATGAGGTTCCATTTAAAAAAAGTAATTTTTTTATGAAAAAACTGTCAATCTGACAATCTGTTACTGTCAAAAATATACAGGCTGTTCTATTTAAAATTTTATATTTGTTCTTACTTTTGCTAATACCGGAAGTAATAAAAAATAGTTCCATTGAAATTTTATAAAAAAATATGTATAAATAAAAAAATTATGAACAGAAACCTACGGGCTGGGACACCCGATGTCTTTTTGAGGACTATACTGCCGCATTTCCAGATTTAAGCGGGAATAATTATGTATATATAGTTGAGTGTCGCAGTTGCCTCTTGTTCCCTACCCGTTCCAATCCAGACTAAACTCACTACAGCCACATTCACAATCATTTTTCTTATTGTGTGTTAATACTGACTTGGGTACCTTGCCCAACGACTGATCCTCCTCAAGCTACCCGGCGCCTCCACCAAATGTCGCGACTTAGGGCGCATAAAGGTAACTTGGTGGTGAACAGTCGTTACGCAAGATACCCAATTATCACTCGTCGCTACACGGCGGAGTTCTCCTTCCGAGATTCAACACTCAATTATATATAGGTACATAACTTTCCCTAGTTAAATCTGGATATCCGAGTTTTTGTGGCAATATTTTGTGACGATTCTTTCCAAGATTAAACACATCACCGACAAGCAAGGATATTTAATTTAGTTTTTTTATGAAATGTCTGACATTTTATTGGATTTTTTTTTGCTATAATCTCTCATATGATTGCTACCAATTTATACCTTATACTTATCGCGATAAATATAATGTTTATCCATACAAGATTAGTAGAGTAGTAGTAGTAGTAGTAGATTAGCGTACATGTAGGTAATTCACATCTGACAATAAGCAAAATAGGTATTACAACATATTGCAAAATAAAAAATGACATTAATGTCACTACGATGCATTATCTAATATCCAGTATCTAGCAATATGTTGAATCAATGTGAATAAGTTAATAAATTTTATACTAAGAAACGTATAACAACATATTCTCTAGTCTAGAGTTAATATTACTCTAAAATACCCATGACAACAAAATACTAGTAAAAGTATGTTGAATGTGTATGAATGTCGGTGATGTTTTCGTACATACCTATATATACAGGCAGCCATGTTTGCGATTTAAAATAAAGACTATGACATGAAAATAATGAGGGATTTGAGCAAAATGTAACATATTGTATACCAGTAAATTTCCTCATTAATTGCATCCAGGACTAATTATTATTTATGTAATAGAATGCTTAACATGTGAAATGGAAGTTCAGATATTGATTATTAGTATACACAACGGTGGAAGATAAAAATACTGCCAAACAGAACAGTAATGAAAACGAAACACCTAGCCAAAGAACGAAGAGGGGGTCCAAATTTTAATGCTAATGACTACACTACAGGAATGATAATAAATTAAATTATTCCTTTACCATCAAATATTTTTGACATACAATAATTTAATCACAGCCCTTTCTACCTTTACTGAATCGTTTAACCTCGTTTAACCGTTCCTGCTATCTCAATTTTTTTATTCAGCTACGGTCTTTGTGTTTATTAATTACAAGTAGGGACTCCGTTACTTCTTTTCTCAGTACAATATATCGCTGAAAAATACATTCAAACTTATAAAAGAAACACGATTAATTAAAGGTAAATTTCTAAAAATTTCAAAACCTCCATTTGTTTCCGAGACGCGGTGCTATGTCATATGCTAAATGTTTAAAACAATCAATTGCTAAGGAAAGGAACAACTGAATCATGTTTGAATGCAGTGTGCATGAATTTGGCGATAATTTAGTTTCATCGGGAGAAAACCAATTCTATTTTTGCCGTATGTCGCCAGTCATCCATTCTATCTAACTGGCAAATGATGTAAAATAGACGAAATGTATTGTGGCAAAGCAAATGTCCATCAACTCCCTCTTGAAAACGAAACTCGGTATAAAAACTTATGGTAGTATCTCAGATTTCAGTAACGAATCAAAGTTATGGCTAAGAGAATTTTACAATTACTATATGTATTATATATAATATTGCTACAAGGAAAAAATTATGCATAACCATAAATTAAGAACAAAAGAATGAGTTATGTTCTTAGCTTGCATTTTGCTGTTCATTTACAGGCAGAATCTGAATTCAGATTTCACGGATAGCGCTTTAGGATCTACAGATAAAAGTCCCCTGCCATACGGTAATTTTCAATTACGTGATACAACAGTGCAATCGATTTTGTCACACCCCAGATATGGACCCAAGTAAGTAAAACAACTGCATCTATTTACATAGTAATTAAACCTCCAGAAATTTTGAATATGCAATGTACGGATTGTTAGGAAAAAGTATCCAGCAAAATTTATGGTAAATAATGGTAGTTAGAAGCAATATGAAAATTATTGAAAGAAGTTCTGAATGTTGATATATGATAATATGTCATCAACGTTTATTTTAATCCGCTAGTGACATATTTCGATCGTTTTATTTCGTTCATAGAAAAAGAGAAATTCTTTTCTCGCTTTGCTATTATTCCCGTAGTTTACAATACTACGTTAAATTCAGGTCGAATGAACCAAACCGGAATGTTTGGTTTTGTTGTTTTAGTGGAACTGGTTAATTATTTTGCTGAAAAACATGCTTTTTTCTCAAATATTTTTATGTAATAAATCATAAGGTGAGTTTATAATTCATTATGAAAAATTACCATCAGGAATTTATATTATATCGATTTATATTTCTGCATGATATACACTCATTTCTTTTCAGTGTTCAGTTTCTTTTTATTAGCGCAATAAATTATAGCTTACTAGTAAGGTCATAAATAACAATTTGAACTTTTATCCTTGCAAATTATTGCTTTTATATTGAACCAGATTTGTTAACAAGCAATTTAAAATTTCAAGTCTCTGTACATGTATATATACATACATATATTGTGCCTATTAAATCAGATGTGCAATAAATTGCTTTTCTGATGGATTTTAAAATGTATTGAAGGTTAAAAATATCTTTATTTATAAATATAAGATTCGTTTTCTTTACGAACAATTTTACGATAAAACTTATAATCTTGATTTCTTGATATTTAAAACACTAGATTTAATAATTACTAATTATTAGTTACACCCTACCTATTTATGATTTACGTGAGTTAGTTATCATTTCAGAATAGACATTTTCCTGTGATTTCCCTTGATATTGCAAAATAAAGTTGTATTAATAATTCCGTATTTATTTAATATTATTTTTTAAAATATTTAATGATTAATTTCTTTAGGATGAGAACTTAGACCTTTTAGGTAACTATATTTATCGCTAAGAGTCGTGCAAAAAAGAAAAGTAGAGAAAATGCAAAAAACCGTATCTTTTAAAGGGAAATGTGAGTAATAGGTCGGGTATGAATTAGAATGGTGCAGATACTCTGTTAAATGTTAATTAAAAATTCTCCAACGACCAAATGACTAGTTAATTGAAACATTTCGCAAACGGTCAAGGAAAATCTAGAAAAGAAATTTCCCAATCATCATGAATAAAATGTGTAAATATTCGCATAATTTGCTCGTTCTAAATTTAATATATATGGGTATAATTTTTGTTCTCAAAGCTAAGTATTTCTTAAGAGGCCCTTGTGAAAATTCTTCAAGTATCATTTTCAGGTTTTATGACGAAGAAACTATTTTTTATTCACGAAATTACCTAAACACTTCTAATTTGTAGACTTTTAATGTCAAAGAAAAACAGTGAATTCCTTTAGATGACAAGATTTATTGTTAGACAATTTTCATAGTAGGTTGGTAAGCACGACCAGGGAAACTCTTTTCGATACCTAGTATCTCTGGTATATCCAATTTTCAGTCATAAGTAAATGCGGTGCAATTAATGATAATTATCACTATTTTAACGGTCGTATCCTTTGCTATTGTAGCAACAAACTCAATATTTAAAGACCATGGTTTTTTTTATAAATTATCGAGATAAGGAGCATTGTGAGGTAGTTGATATTACAGTAATTTAAATAAGAACAGATGATCTTACACATTACAACAGAGTTTTATATTATTATAAGAATCATTAAAATTTAATGGTTTTAGCGCTTCCACATATCTGTACCCTAGAGGTAAATGATCGTAAGTCCACTTTAACGAATTTCCCAGGAACAAGAAATATAAGATAACTTTACACTTACTAATGTTAAAAACAATCTTAACTCAGTTTCGTAAAAAAGTGGAGTTACGATCGTTTACCTCTAGGGTACAGATATATGTACTTACAAAACGTGACTAATCTCATTTATCATATTAGATCGGCATTGGGTTCGAACATGTACACCTATTTGAAATTCGGCCTACCGAGGGTATTTCCGCCCAATCACAACGGTTCCCACCGGTCTGGGACGCCACAGCACTTCAGGAACACCACGCAGCGGTCGACGAATATCAGGTAGGCGTAATGATATGCGTCCGGTGCATTGAACATCGATGTATCGGTTCATTTATCGGCGACCAAATTGGTGACTTATTGAATGCCGCGACAGGGCGTCGAAAACAGGAAGCCGTGGCCCTAGGGACGGCAGTTCCGGTTACGACAGCTCCGACAACGAGACGACCAATTACAAGAATAGCCGGAAGTACAGATCCGACCCGGACTTTCGGATGCAGAACGTCCATCCTTCTTATCAATCGCCCGTACCTCCAAAAGTAAGTTCACAAAAAAATCTTAGCAAGTAGTCAATAAGATTATAGTCCATATAAATTAGGTAATTAAGTATATATTGGCAAGATGGCATGTACCTACAGAGTGGACGATATTCGACAAACACCACTGACTTTGTTCATCATCTGTCATAGATTAGCTTAGATTTATTTATCGTCCAATAACTACATAAGAGCAAAATGGACAAGTCATATAGGAAACAATACTAACAATAAGTTATATGATGTAATGTATATCCGAATGAACGTATATGGTAGGTAAGGTTTAAGTAGTAAAACTACGTTCTTACGTTCAAATTATTATATATATTGATTACTAGTTTCGGCTATGATGCCATCTTCAGATCAAACGTCGATAGGTTAAATTTGTCATTTTATCAAGTTATATATTTCATATTACTTCCAACGATGAACTCATGTATTCTACCACAAATTATGGTTAAAATTTTGGGAAGCCAGAACTGGTAATTAGACAGGTGCAGTCGCGTGGACTTTAGGAATGAGCGCTTAAGTTGCAGTGAGCGAGATAGCGCTACGCTCGCTGCTAGACATAGCTCACTGCAATTTAGACGGTTATTTCTAACGGCCACGACTGTACATATAAGTATTGAAAATATTACATACATAAATGATCTGGCTAATTTGAAATTGCCGGCATGCCAAGATCCAAAATCCCAGTTAATTCTAAACAATAAAATGTGGACAAGAATGCTCAAAATTACGTTTTTGACTTTACCGACGTTGTTATTTGGCATAAGCGAAAGCAACTTGGATCAGAACCAACATTGGAATGTGTAATATTTTTTAATAGAATTGACAAAGCAAGGATCAGGAGTTCTGAGAAAGTTGTTACATATTACTACTGACAAGCAAGAAAAGAAAATCAACATCCAAAATAACGCTATAAGTCTAAAGCATAGAAGTCCATTAAGTCAAGTGTTTAGTACTAAAACTAAAAAAATAATTGTGTCAATTGTGCGAATTGCGCTGCTCCTGAGTTGAAACAATATTTTAAATCAATCCTGGAACTCAGAAAATTATTATTTCTTCCGTACTAATTGATCAGATACGATATCAATTTCTTTAAAGAGAAAACTAAAAACAATATTCGTTTGTCCTTGAGTCTCTTTAAGTCGCAAAGAAGAACTTTGCATAAATTTATGCTATTTTTCTATAAATATTGGATTTTTGGACGTACTTTTAGGATGAAATCGTTTACTTTACAATGAATTTCGACCTTATAAAGATAAGTGCATATAATCCAGAGTTAAGTTCGGATATTTACGCCACATCAATTAATAAATACATATATAAAGCGTCCAGAGTAGAGATGTGTCGTTCCACTCGGACTCGGTACAAAGGAACTAGTCCGCACATGGAACTAAAAGGAACGAGTCCGCTATATCGTTCCGAGTCCGGACTCAAATGTACCTATTCGGTACATCGTTCCTTTAAACCCAGTTCGGTCGGAACGAAATGAATTCGGTCCATAGTCGGTGTGTTATGATTACCTACATATACAAGAAACTGTTATCGCTATTAAGCGATTTGCTGGTGTTGAAAGCTTGTTTATATAACTTGACTGTAGAGTGTGGACGTGTTTCTAAATAAAAATAAAACGTTCTTTGTTTTCTTTTTGACAAGTTGCATCTACCATAGTAAATAAAGTCTATATTGGGTTTATTATTTAATACGTAACTTATGCACATGTATAATAGATACGGTATATGTAGATGTAGATTACATTAGATGAATGCTATGTTTGTATTGCGTACTCACTCTTTATACCAATTCCGATCGGAACGACATATCTCTGCCTGGGTATAGCGGCGAGCTGGCGAGTGTATTGTTCAAGGAACGATACCTATACCGAATGTACCTATATTTGATTTAGTTCCAAAGGAACGAGTTCAGCGGACTAGTCCGTAAAAGGAACGACATTTCCCAACACTAGTCCAGAGGTCTTCTTGGCCCATAAACTGGGTAGCGCGTTTCCATTTATACTTATCCTTCGCCTTCATCTTTGAGTTTTCAACTCCCTTTTCGCTGAGGTCTCCAGAACTGAAGTTAACCACTTCATCTTTAAGCGTCCTTGTCTTCTCATTGAAGACACCTACGTACTCAATAGCTTTTTTACCACACGGTTATTCTTTGTGCCTTTATGAAACGTATTATTGTAACTTCTCCGAAGTCCTCGTTTACCACTTTGTTGGTTTTTCTCTTCCACGTATTCTCCTGTCTCATATGCCAAGTTTCTCCATGTTTTTTTTCCACGTTTCCGATCCATATATCACAATAGGTCTAATAACTGTTTTATACATTCTCACTTTTGCGTTCCATGAAATATGCCTCGCTTTTATTAACTTGCTTAACGTCCCCTCACACCTATGGCCTTTTATTAATGGTGGTGTTATTTCAACTAGATGTACTCCCTTTTCCGAGAAACACACCCTCAAATAACTAAATCACCTCAATTAGTAAAGCCGACATATGTTTTAGACTGTACAAGTCAAAGTAAAAAGAAATATTGATATTTTTTAACTGGATAATGTGATGTATTCAGTTTTTGGTGAAAAATTGTTTGATCCGAGAAACTTTTATGTTTCTTTGCTCTTGCGTCTAACTTATTGTTTCGCATAGAAAAGAGTTTCTTCAAACTGTAAATTAAAAAATTTTTGTGAACGATTTGCAAAAGGTTTCGATTAAATCAGTTTTGGGCACGAAGGCCGTTTCCCATACGAATAAGTGCGTTTGTGGATCTCCTTAAACTAATAAAATTTAATATGTGCAAGTAATTTTTGCCAACCTAAAACAAGAAAGAATGAATTTCAAGTGAAACATGTGCTGTATTCACATTTTCGTATTATGAATGATTTTTTTAATCTTCGTTTTCAATATAGCGAAATATATCTGATTTTTCCTTACAGCCTCACCCTGGAGTACCACTTGCAGCTCTTCAACAAGGCGGATTCAGCAACAGTTCGAATTGGAATCGCAACAAAAGCATATCAGAAGCAAACCTACTGGCGGCAGAATACACGAGATCTTACCAAAACATGCATTTACATGATCCTAGAAGAAACAGCGTAGCAGATTTTGGGCATCATGATGTTGTTGATCATAGGTACTTTAAATTTCTCTTAAATGATTCTAACAATGGAGTTTAACTATATAATTTCCTAGCCATATTATGAGACCGTTATCAAAAGCGGAAAGTCACTTATCCTTAGGAACATCCAGGCGCGGAACTTCAGTAATTCGAGGAGATTACTTAAGTGCAGATGACGAAGTACCAACCGCGTTTATGTATCCACACCTGCAAGTATGCCGCCACCAAATTTGCAGAGTGATTGAATTATTAATTATTCATTTGTTAGGTATGCGGTTTGGGGATCCTACCGCAATCTGGAGGTATCTGCACGAAGAAGCAACACCTACTGCTCAACGATATATCGTTCGAAGTAAGAGGGGGCGAAGTATTGGCGATAATGGCAACTTCTGAAGATGAAGGTACCGCTATTTTAGACGTACTTGCTGGTAAAACTAAACCTCTAGTCGGGGACATCGTCCTTAATGGTCAACACGATGTTCGTCAGCATTCTCTCAGGAACAGAGTGGCGTATGTGCAAAGCGATTCTCATTTGTGTAAAGATATGACAGTGCTTCAAACGATGAGGTTCCATTACGATCTCAAAAAACCGACTCCGAAATTAGAACATTTAAAAATAGACGCCATAGATAGAGTAAGAAGTACTTTCTGCATTGCGATACGACAATTCTAATTATTTTAATTGTAGATTAACCTGCTGATAGAAGACTTAGGGTTGGAACAAGTTAGAGACACCAAAGTTTCAAACATGACGATATCGGAGAGGCGAAGACTAAATGTTGCTTGTCATCTTCTTTTAGATACTGACATTGTCGTATTAGATCAGCCAACGAGAGGCATGGATATATTCGACACATTTTTCTTAGTCGAATATCTCCGGCAATGGGCTAGTGGTGGAGGTGGTAATGCTTTAGGTAAAATCTTCAATTGAATAAATATCGTTTTATTTTCTTTCCCTTCCATGTCTAACAGGACGTATAGTAATTTTAACACTACACCCACCCACATATGAAATCTTTACGATGATTTCGAGGATATTGTTAATATCAGCCGGTAGAACGATGTATAGCGGCAGAAGAAGGGACATGCTCCAATATTTCGCTATGGTTGATTACCCTTGCCCATCATTTAAAAACCCATCGGATTATTATTGTAATCACATAATTTTTAAGCATTCTCGAACGATTTCATTTCATTTCCAATAATTTTCAGTGGATTTAGTTACTTTAGATGATCTATCTGCGGAAGCAATGCTGGAGTCTTCCCAAAGAATTGAACAACTGGCAGACGTTTTCAGGCTGAAAAAAGAACCTTTAAGTGATCCAGGATTGCCAACATCGCTACCTTTAACCATTCGGAAAACAAATTGTTTCTCGCAAGCCTTTGTTTTATTTACGTAAGCAAACCTTTTAAACTTCTATTTGGGACGATCACACCTTTGATATTCTTACAGGAAAGCTATGATTTATACACAACCAAAAACGTTTTTGAACTGGTTGAGCTTAATAATAGTCTCAGTCAGTTTATCACTGATAATGGGTGCTATTTTCTGGGATATACCAACTTCAGATCCTCAACTAAATTTAAACGATAGATTAGGTTATCACTATTCAACGATGTGCGTAATTATTTGGCCTATAGTGCTGATTCTAACACTAATGGAAGTTAGGAGAAACAGGAGAACGGTGCAGAGGGATATAAATGATGATTTGTATGGAAGATTTACCTATATTATCACGAAGGTTGGTATTACTTTTTGGATCTAGAGGAAAAGTAAATATACTTTTTGCAGACGATTGTAAATATATTCCCCTCACTTTTCGTGTGGTTAATCTATTTGGTGCCAAGTTATTCTATGAGTGGGCTGTACATGCAAGGTACTGGAAACTATAAAGGATTCTACATCTATTTAGGTAGCATTTACTTTCTTCGGACGCGCATCAAATCAGTAACGTTTTTTTTTCTTTTAGGAGTAATGTTATTATATTTAAGCTGTGTACAAATATTTATTCTCGCATTCATATATCTAATACCACTTTCGAATACAGCCACATTTTTCGGTTCCGTCATTCTTATGTTGTTTTTCTTCGCAAACGGATACGTAATTCACTTTAAGGACGTCACGATTTATACGAAATGGTTGGATTACTTAAGTCCGAACGTATGGTTATTCTCGTATTTACTGAATAGGGAATTGTCGCCCGAAGCTGTAGCTAGTAGTTTCGCAACAGTGCATTGTAGAAGCAAGCAGGTGAGTAAAATCCCAGGTTTCTATCATTTTATTATGAAATATTTGAATATGCATATTATCTTGTTTACAACATTCCTTGGTAGCCCATCAAAAAAATGTTTTTGAATGGTTAAATATACATATGTTTTCTTGTAGTTCAACATAGTATGAAAACTAGCCCCTGAAATATGTAATAATCCTTAGAATTATTATCTCTTACGATTTTCAATCCTTGCTAATTTCTTGCATTCATTTCTATTCTTGTAATTCACTTTTTGTCTATGTCTTCTTTCCCTTCTCATTTTGACATAAATCTGCTCCTTCTTCTTCATTTCTTGGTATTAAATCTCGTTAGATACGCATAGAGTTATTGCTTATTTAAGAAGTTGTACCTACAAAAACAGAGTAGTCTAGAATTTGAAGGAAAATGAAAAGGGCCATAAACTAACCAGGCTCAACTTTAGGAAGAATAAGTAGTCGAAACTAGAAGCTGCAAAATTTCATTGTATAAAATAAACAAATTAGGAACAGCCACCGATTTAATTTAACTTGTTTTTTCGAGATTTATTTCTCTCTGTTGCAGGTTTTGTGAAAATTCTTGTTGATCGCCATTATTATACTTTTAGTAGGTCTGTTTAAAGAGTGTCTATATGTTTTATAATACTAATAAGCAGTTAGTTGTAAACTGCAATAGCAAATTAGGGCAGATATTGAGTCACCCTATTTGAACCATGGGCTAAAGTGCATAAATTTAATCTCCTGTGTATTAGCACCTTGTTGCTAGTTAACACGTACTTTAGTTTCGTCAGAATGCCGTCTTTAAAAGATTGTTCTATCATTATAGGTACAACGACAAGATATAATCGTGCAAGCATCATGTCCGCCACCAAATGGTACTCAAGTTTTAGTCAACTATGGACTCTACCAAGAGAATCTCCAGTTCTACGATTATGGGAATGTGCCTATAGCGATGGTGGTATTTTACAGTATATGCTTCGTCATAAGCTGTTTCGCTTTCCTTGTGAATTGCTGTGGAAGTCGATCGTCTAAAAGTAAAGGCCGAAGTGATGCGAATAAACCTTAGGTGCAGACATTTTCTAGTTTAACCATTATTTCGCAGTAAGATGTAATTTATTAAATATAAAATTTGATGGTAACGTATAAGATGCGTGCGATTATAATTGTGCCGAATAAATTAATACAATAATTTTTGTACAAAGCTTTTAATTTATACTGTTTACATTAAATGATTAGAAATATTTACTTAATGTTTAGGTATGTTTAGTTTTAAGTCAAAAACAATAAGATCAAATAAAAACTTTATTGTAAATAATGATATTTATGTATAACACATTTTGATTCCATACACACTTCGAATTACATAATTTACATATACAACTTACCGCGAATGTCAACGTAAATATACACTAGTGAACGTGTATAAAAAATATTTTATATAAGTATGTATATTATCACAACTAAACAATGTAATGTATGAAAGCTTGAGAGGGAAAAACATATTGAAAAGAAAATTATAAAATACTCAGTCAATAAGTTAATAGTAATAATAAAAAAGGATAGATGAAAAATCGAGATATTATTTTATATTAAAAATTAGAAAGTACGTCCCATCACAATTTTCCCTTTGATGGCATCGTGCGTGTTTTCCACGAAACCCAATTTCCCATAAAACGCGTGAGTGTAACTGTCGTTGGTGTTCATAACAACATGGACGCCAAATGAACCTGCAATTACAAAAGTTCTCCATAAGTATAAAACACTTATTACTATTTTTTTATTTCAATTGTTCAAAAACACTCTAAACACAATAACAATGTTACTTACATAAATAACAATTTCTTGGTGTGTATTATTTAGGGAACACGTAAATTTCTTTTTTAATTAATTGGAACTGTGGCTAGGAAAAATAAAACAAATTTTCCTTATTTCATGTGACGTTTCAGCATCCCTTGCATGCCTTTTTGCAAACTAGGTAGAACAATACGTTTAAAAATTCACACGTCAATTATAAAAATATTTCGTGCATAGTACTTAAAACGTGAAGTATACACATTATAAAATTTTTCTCACAAACAATAACGAAGACAAACATTTTAAAATTATACCACACGCAGACTAAACAAGTATACATACAAACGTGAATCCAATATTGGAATACGACCTGTCAGGTCGCTTATACTTTAAATTTTGAAATGAAAGCCCGGTATACTAAACATATACTTAAACCCACAGCGGTAAAAAATAACTTACCATTAGCTCGCAAAGCTGCCAACAAACAAGTAACCAACCTCTTGCTAACCGATTGGTCGAGTACCGAAGGTAACAAGCTGCAAATCATGCTCGAAGGATGCGTAGGACTGCTCACGTACACCTCATCCTTGTACGTGTGGAAGTATTCTATGCTCTCCCTAGCGTATTTCGAAATATCCTTCCGGTCCTCGTCTAACGGATATTTAGTGCACATTTCCGGTATCCACGCGAGATCCTGTTTCACGCGGAACTTCTTATAATCGGGCGATGCGCATGCGTAGCCGACCAGCCCGCCGTCGTCTTCGACTACCATGCAAAACTCGGGATGTAGAACTAAATACGGGCCGACTATTCTATCGGCCTGCAGATCTTTCAAATCATCCGGATATGGAAGACAATCTTCTAAGCCGTCTTTGCAAGTTCTGTTGCAGACGTCGTACACTTGGGCCTCGTCCGACGGCAAGTACGGTCGAATTGTGAACACTCTGCACGTGGGGACGTCAGGCGCTTTATATACGAAGAGATCGTTACCAGAATCTACTGGTATTAGTCTCTGCAAAATAAAACGGTTTTGTGTTGTCAAGAAAGTCGGATAGTAGCTGATCAAGTCAATAGCCGACAGACCCATCCTTGACGTTTCAATTTCAATATACACCACCGGCAATTAAAATTAAAAAAATTTTTTTTTCAATTACGATAGAATTTTTCAGGAACAATTGAACAACCAACTCACTGCAGAACAAAAATATTACAATAAAAAATTAAGTTAATGCAAGGTTCATATAGCAAATCCCTTTGGTATACTTAAAAAAGATTTTGTCAACTTTATCACTGTGAGTGAAGGAGTGTTATAAGAGTCTGTAACATCATAAAAGCATGTTGGGTGTTATACAATTTGTCAAGTTTCGATTACTTTAGTACTTTTCAATGGTTACAGATGATCAGATTGTGAGGTGATACCAGATGAAGAACTTTGTTTGTTGTGTGTTTTCAAATACACTCCGCCAAAAAAGTATCGCATAAACTAAAAAAGGGCATTTATGAACCAAGATATTTTTATACGTTCACAAAAAGTTTGCCTCGTGTATGTGAACTATAAAAACACTAACAAAATAATGGAACTTAGCGTTTTTACTTTTTTTTTTTCTAAAAGAACACATTTAGAAAAATGCATATGTGTAAGGTTTGTTCAGTTGTTTATTGAAAGTCTTCATATACGGACAAAATTTAAAGTGCGAAGTCAGAGTTCTGTACCAACGCTTTTAAAACTAAAATGAGCAATTTAACTTCAGAACAAGTGGCTGCTATAGTTGCTTTAATCGAAGATGGACGATCTCAAGCATACGTTGCTAATTTGATGAACATCAATCAGTCAAGTGTTTCTAGAGCCGTAGCCAGATATAGGGAAACAGGCATTTACAGTAGAAGACCTGTACCAGGTCGTCCAAGATGTTCTACTCGCCAAGATGACCGCTATTTACTACTACAAGCATTACGTCGAAGACATGTAACTGCGAGACAATTGCAGAATGACTTGGCTAGAGTCAGAAATACTCGTGTGAGTACTCAAACTATTCGGAATAGGTTACGACAGAGTGGATTAAGAGCTAGAGTAGCTGTAACAGCCCCTCGTCTCACTAGGAACCACCGAGTGGCTCGCTTAAGGTTTGCCAGAGAACATGTAAATTGGAACATTAATGACTGGGCCAATATACTCTTCACAGATGAGTCAAGATTAGGTCTTTACACCTCAGATAGGCGTATCTCAGTGTACAGACGAGACGGTGAGCGCTATTCGCAGTGTAATATCAGACCTAGACCTAATTTCGCTGGTGGCTCTATTATGGTTTGGGGAGGCATCTGTTTAACAGGTCGTACAGAGTTAGTACCAGTAGACAGAGGTACACTGACTGCCCACAGGTATATAACGGACATTTTAGAAGAACATGTAGTACCATATGTGCCAATTATAGGAAACGAATTCATGTTAATGCACGATAATGCACGACCGCATGTTGCAATAATCGTCCAGGAATACCTTAACGATGTTGGTATTCCAGTTTTAGATTGGCCTGCGGTAAGTCCGGACATGAACCCTATCGAGCACGTGTGGGACCTCCTTCACAGA
This sequence comes from Cetonia aurata, assembly GCA_949128085.1. Lineage (NCBI taxonomy): Eukaryota > Metazoa > Arthropoda > Insecta > Coleoptera > Scarabaeidae > Cetonia > Cetonia aurata. The sequence continues at coordinate 10,412,339 of OX421887.1, forward strand.
CGGATACGAACCCAAAATGTTGCCCCAGCGGACCTGCATGGACTAGCAAATGCTCTCCGTGACGAGTGGGAGAATTTGGATCAGGCTTATATACGGAGGTTAATCGAATCTCTGCCAAACCGTATGCGAGCGGTCATAAGAGCCAGAGGTGGCAATACTCAGTATTAAAAGCTACTGTTATGACATTTTTCTTTCCAAAATTATAATTTCTTGTTTTAATAAAAATCTCAAGTATGAGTTCTTGTTTCTATTTGGCCTGTATTTTATTTAAACAATCATAGAAATTATATCTTAGAGCGCATTAAAGTATATTTACAACTTTATGCTACAAACAAAGATTATGCGATACTTTTATGCAAAACAATTAACAAAGCAAATACTTCATAAAATATCGTTTTATTTCGTTTTCGACAAGTTGTGATAACAATAAACTATTTATGATGGAAATCCTCAATAAAATAAATATTATTGGGAGGAATTTCAATTTACCGTATTAGCAGGAAATAAAATCATTACAAACGATATTTAAGGAATGGCCAATAAGCATGTCTCCAATAGAGAGAAAGGATTTATGGATTCGTAAAATTTTAACTGTATTTGTGGAAATAATATTTTAACAATGACGCAAATCAAACCCATAACTGTAGAAAAGCGATCGGCTATTCTAACTTTGCACCAGGAAGGATACTTCGTACGTGTGAATGCGGAAAAATTACAAGTTTATTTATTATACTATTCACCAATATTAGACCACCGGTCTGGCGTACCGTGATCGCTTTGGTCCGTCACGTCTGAGAATGTGTGTAGAGCATTGATGCAGTAAAGTGTTAAACAAGCGAGGCTGGCGATTGACAGAGCTCGAAATCGGAGCAGAAATGAATAAGAAAAGTGAACATCCCATTTCTGTAATCACCACAAAACGTCATTTAAGAGAGAGAAGCCGGTAGCGTTGTGGCAAGAAAACCATTCCTGCGTTGTGGAAACGACCAAAAAACGGTTACAGTGAGCTGATAATTATATTATAATTATAGAAATTGGACAGAATACTATTGGAGAAATGTTCTTTGGACTGTAGCGTAAGTGTTTGACCAGAAGCGTTGAATGAAGATTGCATTCTTCTCACAGTGAAACACGGTGCCGCTTCAGTAATGATTTGGGGTTGTTTTAGCAGTGTAATGATCGGGGATCTAGTGAAAATCGACAGCATTATGCTGAAAGAAAAGTGCAGACAACTATTGGAAGAGACCGGCGTGATATCCAGATTAATAAGTTTAAATTAAATAAAACGTGTAAAGATTATTTAACGGCTAAATCAGAAGAGAACGTTCTACAGATCATGTGCTGCCCCCCGCAGTAGTGGCCGGAACTACAACACCGCATCAATCAACTCCGCATGTGGGGGAAGAAGGCTGCGAGAGGGTACCCGATGCCTACTTGATATATATTGTTATATATAAATTAGTGAAAATATAGCTCAAATTTATTTTATAAGTGCAGATTTCAGATGAGCAATTTAAATACGGATCTTGTGGTCATCGGGAGACGTTTCAAGATACGTACAATGGTAATTTTTTAAGAAAAGCACAAAGTATTGGGAATGTCACATGGGACCCACTATCGACTTTTATACGTGAATCGCAGATAACTTTAAAGAGGCTGAATCCAACACGCTGGACTGGAAGATATACCTCACCCATAGCAGTGAAATTGCGATTTAAAGATATTATGAGAGCGCTCTCGGAATTGCATCTGAAAACAGAAAAAAGAAGAAAGGGAGGAAGCATATAGATTGCGTGAGATAAATATACCCCTCCCTTATATAGTAAAGATCTAATAACTGCAACAAAAATAATACAATCAGCTACAAATAGTATAAATATAGAAACATGTACGATTCACCCAAAACAGAAGCAACTAAAATAGCCGCTCAATGGCAAATTTGTCCGACTTTTACACGCAGACAATTTCAAAACGGCATTTTGATGAATTGGCAACCGATTATCGATATAATTGTGGCAATGTAAATGTTTTTCATAGAATATTAGACATAGTCGTTAATCAACTTTATAATTGATACAATGGAATGAGCGAGGTAACTAATTTATTTTCGTTATGTTGCCCTGATTTTATTAAAATTACATGAAGCAGCGGTTTTAAACAGAAAGACTTCGATCGTGATATAGTACTGATTTGACAAGCAATTTTCCACTACAGATAGTAATTACGACTAATACACTTAGAAATGAAATCAAAGAAGTTTCTACCATGAGAAAATTTGCGGAACTATTATTTATAAAATAAATCACTGTAACACTACTATACCACTTCTGAGAAGCATGCCGACTTCTCAGAAGTTGTTACGGCATTATTATAGTTTCTAACTTTACCCGTTGCCGTTGCAACATCGGAAGATCTTTTTCGAATCGAAAATTATTGAAAACTACCTGCGAAATTTCATTAGTGAAGAGCTTTTGCAAGATTTACCCCGTTTGAGCATAGAAGCTATAATTGTTATCCAGGAAAATGGAAATCAAAGATGTTGTAAATAGAAAAACGGTTTTGTTCATGTCCGTTCAGACATGACCCGACTTTCCGTTCGGGAAAAGTCTATGGAGTCTATTCAGTACGATGTAGAACAGCAATTTTATCGCTACGCCGATCTATTTCAACTGCACGTGTTCTGCGGTCGAGTAAGTATATTTTTGATTTGATTCTTATCACCCTAGTCGACCAAATCCATTTCTGATCAAAACTTCGCTGTGAGATATCGGTTATTTCTACGGGTTACAGCGGTAGGCATACGAAATTTATACAAAGAGCAATCGAAACTAGGAATTGTATGTGTTGATACATGGCTCTTATAAATGCTCCTCGTATCCCGGCCATCGCCTTGCGTCTAAAACACGCTTCAGCTTAGTTATTTTAAAGTCTAGAAAAAAGGACTTATATGTTTAATATGATACGTGCAATAATGTAATTTTATAATTATGGAATTTATATATTTTGTCAATTTCTAACGATAATTAGTTAATTAATTAATAGTAAATGCGATAAAAAATATTGGTATTTGTTGCTATTTTTTATCCATTCTGTCGGTGACTGTATACGTATTGTACGCGATGTCCCACGCCAAGGTATACTTGATGCAATAACGAAGGACGTATAAGATCGTTATAAAAACTATCGATATACAGTAAAGTAATGGCATGGACGTCGATTAAAATTAAAACGTTTAATATTTTATAACTTTGTGAAAATGTGAACGAGTCCAAAACCATACCGCAAAATTACATTTTCATATAAGTTACCTAAAAGTGACATAAGCCATATGATAGCACCAGTGATGATTATATATGGTTAAACAAGTAACTTACCTGTAAATCTGCAGTAAGACCGCCACGAAAGACCCAAGGCTCTTGTTCACCACTCATGAAAGTTTCTTTCCATCCCTTCGAAAACCCTGAAGAAATACAAAAAAGCCCTTAGTCACAGAAGCAAAACTAACAACGCATCGCCGCTATCGCAAAAAAGTTACGCCTACAACATTTTTACGCTTGCCTGCATATTACAGCTATACTTACGAGTCGACTAATCAACCAATCACTGCTACTGTGTTATTAGTGTAGCTACGTACTAAAATAAATTTACGCATTTTTATGTATCACATATAATAGTGTGTTAGTTATTTTGATTACGCCATCAGATACGGTTGCCAAATATTCAACGAAAGAAAGAGAATTACGCAAAAGCAAGCCTTAATACTAGGTATCTCTCCTGTATGTATGCGTACATGTGTATGTCCCCTGGGTGTACGAAGGCATTGATGAAGGGAATTGGCCGCCAGCTTAAGAAAATAAATATTTTCATTAATTAGTGAGTTTAAACACAAATTTGCCTGTATAACTAAAACAGTTAGCAATCGAAATGAAACCATTTAGCGTCAATATGTAAGCAATGTTTTTTTAACCTTATTGTCATGTACAGGAGGGCCAATTTCGATGGGATTTGGGGGTTTAGCATAGGTTTCTAGCATAGATATCGAAAAATAAGTATCTCCTGGGCTAGATTTTTGAGACAAGTTTAAATACGAAAACCGGTTTTTGTTATGTCAAGTAGTTTTCAAGCTACAAAGGGATTTTCAAAAGGTTGCATATTGGAAAAGTCGTCATCTTTTTTATTACTAAAAATTTTGTTTTTTTTGAACAGGACAATCAAAATCCCAAATTGTTTTTAGTTTTTGAAATATAACACAAAATTTATATTTTTCTTATGGAACATGTCATATTTTTTATTTATTTTTTTAATCTACATACAATTTCCTTTAAACTTATGTACCACAAGCAAGGTTCTGATTATTAGTTTTTTGGAATATTCAACGATTTTTCAAATTACCATAGATGGTTGTGATGGAGGCGCATTATCAACACAAAATATTTTACATCAAGTAAGCCATGCCCTCAAAAAACGCCATTAAAATAAAGTTCCATCAGAGTAGGCTTTGAGAAAACAAAAAGTCTTTCTGTATGCCTACAAACAATATCACAGCAATAAAGAACTGTCATTATCAAGTGAGACGTTTGGTTAAAATGTTTCAACATTTTGAAAAATATGATAGGTTTGAGTGCCTTATAGAAGGTGATGAAAGTAAACAATTAACTTTACAAATTTATTACGGACGTCGTCCAGGGAAAAGACAACCCTGTGGTAAAATGCTTAGCAGAATAAAACAAAACCTGATATTACATGGGTTGTTGCCAAGTCCCAAAACGTATAGAAATCTCATGATAGATAAAGAACTGGAAGAGTTGGCAATTTTGGGCGAAATAAATGTTTTTCCAAACACTTCCACGAGAGCAATGGAACGAAGTAGTGGCGTCGCTAGAACGACAGTAAGAACGATTTTAAAGAAAAATAAATTTAGATTTTATTGGCCGCATAAAGCGCATCAACTGCGACAGCAAGACTTTTGACCGAGAGCATTTTGTGGCTGGCTTTTAAGTAAATAGGAAGAAAACCCCAAATTGGCAGAAATGTAATTTGGACAGATGAGGCCACGATAAGAAGTTATGGGATTTTTAACAGATACATTGGTATTATTGGGATGAAGAAAATCAACATAAAGTAATAGGGCACGCCAATCAGGGCAGATATAGTTTTAAAGTTTGGGTTAGGTTCTACAGAGGTCGGATTATTGGACCTTTTTTTATTTGATGGTAATCTGAACTGACAAAGATATCGCCAAATTCTACAAGAGCATCTGGTGGATATTATTGCCCCCTACAAAAGAGAATAATTGTTTTCTTCTTTCAGCAGGATAGTGCTCCACCACACAACACCAAAAAAATTTAATTGCAAATGGAAATCAAATTTACTCCCCACCAGATCTCACACTCTGCGATTTTTATTTTTCGGGAAAGATTAAGGACCTGATATGTATATCGGCACTAAACTAATAATTTAGAAAAATTAAAAAATGCTCCTCGCCAAGCTTTCAGGGGCATCACTCCCATTATGTTATTAATGCTGGCAAACCGTGTTAAAAAGAGATGTCTTCAACAAAATCAGCGTTTTTTTTTTGTTTTTCTTTAATATTTATTTTTGTATCTTTTAGGTATTTTTAAATAAAATTGTTTGTAAAATTTTTTTCAATTAAGAAAGAAAACAATTATGGCAAAGTGCATGCTTTTTTCTTGTCATTGCCTACTCTGATAATACTTTGTTTTAAAGGCAATTCAGAAGGCATAGCTTACTTGATTTAAAATATGACATCTTTTTGTGTTAATACGCCTCCGTCACAACCATCTATGGTAATTTTAAAAATCGTTCAATATCCTAATAACCTTCGTCGCCTACATCAGTTTAAAGGAAATTTTATGTAGATTAGAAAAAAAAAAAAGATATGGCATGTTCCATAAGAAAAATACCAATTTTGTGTTATATCTCAAAAACCAAAAACAATTCTTGATTTTGATTTTCACTGGACTCGCTTAAAAAAAAAACTTAAAAAAGTCATTTCAAAAGCAAACATTTTTAAATACAAACTTTTCAAATATGCAAACTTTTGAAAATCTCTTTGTAGCTTGAAAACTGCTTGACATATCAAAAAGCGGTTTTCGTATTTAAACTTATCTGAAAAATCTATCCCAGCATATGTATACCTATTTTTCGATATCTATGCTAGAAGTACCCTAAGCCTCCAAACCCCATCGAAATTGGCCCACCCAGAAGGAAGTAAAACATTTAATTATTTAGGTTGTATTATATTGTGTTTGCGAAAAAGACCCACCGCGGGAGGGCAATCGTTTATAATTAATTTTTCGTCTTATGCAATTATTCCTAAAGATGTCGCTTTTAATTTTTAAATTGTACAATAGCTGTCAGTGTTCGCAGTACGCAACAGAAACACAGAGGTCGATAGAAGGAAAAATGTTTTAAATAATATTTATTTCATGCACATATCCGATGCTAATACTATTTGGTCGATTAAGTAATGAATCCGTCAGCAATGGTAATAAGCATTGCTTATACACTCATTTCAATGATTCAACTAAGGAAACTGTAATCTCACTGTCACGAGAATTTGCCACGCTCGCTGTTAGCTTTTAGCTGAACACGTCGGTTATGGGTCCCTTCTGATTTCAAAAAATAATTAACACTCCGTCGTTATTATTAATAATTAAAATCCGGCATTCAGCAGGACGAATCCTTTTACATTGCTACTTAGACCCGGATTTGTTTAAAAGTTATAAAAATTACTTTTTTTTTCCAAACTTACGTCTCGGTTTGTAAGCTTATTAAGTAAAATTAAAAGACCAAAACATATAAATATACAGAGTGATTTTAAATGATTGAGGATGCTTTGAATTTCCCGCTCTAGATTTTAGGGTATTTTACATGTTCAAAATGGCTACAATGCTAAAATGGCAATCAGCTGTCAGCGTTGTGGGCGACTCGTTAGCACAGACATATTTTCATTAGTTATTCTATTTTTGCTATTTATTACTATTACTTCCATCATTTCTATTTGAAAGTTCTTTTTAGAGCTAGTTTTTTTTATCAGGGTTGACATTCAGGTATGTTTTGCAAAAATTTTAAGGAAAATTAAACTGAACTGAAATCTTTCATTTTTAGTATGCCTTTTGCAGTTGCACAGGACGCTTTTATTTTAAAAACACATTATCGGCGTGGTATTCACTAAGAGGGTTTTATCTATTTGGATTCTTAAAAACAAAAATATTCCAAAAACGACTTCACAACTTGGAGAAATACAAGCAGCCATCGAACAAGGCATTCAAAATATTAATGAAACTCAATTACAACATGTATTCGAGAATGTCAAAAGAGGAGTAAATTAATGCTTAGAAGCATATGGTGGTCATTTTAAACTTATTTTATGATCTTTTTCATTAAATTGTATATTGTTAAAATTGTTTTATTTAAAATTCGTGTTTCAATGTCAGCAAACTGACAAGACAATTATTGGATTAATTAAAAACGTCATTAAAGCATATGTATTTCATTATATTTCTATATCCCAAGCACCATAATATTTATTAGATCATATCACTACCGTATGAATCGTCCGTTTGGCACGCCACTGATAAGAAACATCAGCTAACCAACGCAATAAAAATTTTGTGCAGCGGGAAATTCAAACCATCCTCAATCATTTACAATCACTCTGTATATTCCAATAAGTAAAAAATTAGTTATGTTGTTTGTAAGTTTGAACGGCAGCGCCATCTCTTGAACCTCGTCTTATAACACCCCTTCTTAAACTGCACATCACGAAAGCCAATTCGAATTTTATTGTTACGCCGATGTGGTTCAGCTGCTCTTGTTCATCGGTCGAGCAAGTCTGTTTATCTGATTCTTATCACCCCAGTCGGTCAAGTCCGTTTCTGATCAAAATATACAGAATGGGCCATCTCATACGGGCTTTAAACGGAAAAGTATAGGATTTTTTGAAATACTTTTTCTTTAGCTGAATGGAGTTTTGTATGTACAATTTTAAATTATTTTTCATTATACAGCGTGTTCGAGAAAAAAGACCCACAACAAAGTTGTCTTTTTTTAAAAGTAACATTCTGTCACTAATGACATATTTGATATCTCGAAACCAAATTAGAGCAAATTTATGTAATATTTCATATAGCCATCAGTTTTTGAGATATTTTAAAATTTATGAAACTGTAGTACAAAATTTAAATTTGATTTTTATTGTGTAATCCAACGTTAAGTACATCTAACTACATTCATGATTCAGCTAAGAGGCTAAGCTATGGAATGGAGTTAAATTTTAGTCACACAGTTATACTGGGTACTAATAAACACTTGTTTAATTTTGATGACTTTTGCAGTAAATTAACTTTCTTATAAACCTCTTATAACTGTTTGTTTATGTCATATTGCGTTCAGATAACCCGACATGCCCTTATTTTTTTATATAAAATCTATGTGTGGGAGCCTTAGTCTCCTCAGCTACACAGCTTTCTCGGTGACGTAGTTGCGGGACCCTAACTTTCTCTCTTAATATCAATTGGGTGGAATATCAATTACTTTGATTGTCTGTCATGGCACATTAGACTACTAGAAATTAAAAAACGCAATATCTTGTTTAATATTTAAAATAAATATGAAGTGTTATATGTTTTTGTAAAGCCCGGAAAATATTCTATTTAATCAGCATATAGCCTACTATGGTCTCCATTTAAGAAAAAATGGCATGACGTCATAACTCAAAATTTCGCAGAATTATTAAAAAATAGATTGTTTCTAGATCTCAAATAAAAAGCTGTGCCAAAACTGTCAAAACAATTTTTTGAAATTTTAAATAATAAGAAAGTTATAACGCATAATAGAAATTCAAGAAAATTCATTTTTTTTAAATATCTTGAAAACGGTCAAATAAATTTAATTTTTTTTTTCACCAATGTTTTTATCTCGCAAAAGTAGCTCTGGACTGCATACATGTTAGCACGATCTCTTAAATGATTAACGGACTTTAAATATTTAAGCAATAAATGTTAACTTTACGAAAAAGTAACTTTTTAATATTTTTTTATCATTCGTAATTGATAAACGGTATATGTTCTTCCCATTCAAGAAGTACCAAGAAAACTGAATCCATTCTAGTGACTATTATTTATTTCTTTATTTACTGTTATTTATTTATTTTTGATCAAGTTTTCAACTAATTGTCACTTTTGTTGCCAATGTTCATAAATTAACAATAAGATATATTTCTATCATTAAACTATTTTAATATAAATTACGTAATTAAAACATCCTTTCTAGACATTTTAACTGGTGAAGGCAGAAAATACTGCTAAAACGTTTTAAATAAACATAGAAGTGTATAATAAAGCCTACATTTCCACTAATATTGCAGTTATTAGTTATTATATATAAAAATACTAGACGTTTGGAATATAATATAATATTGTTTTTTAACTTAAATCAAAGTGAATATTGCTTTGTGTATTGTGAATAATGGATATGCTATAAACATTCGCATAAGAATTCAATAGAAAGCAATCGAGCACAACACACTAATTAATAAAACAACGAGTCGCTTTAAGTTTCATTTCAACCGCTAGCTAGACTAATGAGAAATGTTTTTGCAAGAATGTTTTATAGTTGTTTTATGTTTAATTATGTTGCGAAAACATTTGCCCACTTAAAATCATTATTAGTTTACGTAAAAAACTGACAGTGCTGATCAGAAAATTTCGTTTTGAATCATAGATAAATCTATTACCATACCATAAAAATCTACGCCCTAGAATACAGATATTTTTACGCAATTTGTACGTTCCTGGAGATAACCTGCAAGAAAGCTAAAAAAGAGGAGGAAGGTAGAATATATCTGTGCAGCACCTACAAAAAAAGGGGTCTCGATTCTTAAACTTTTAAAGGAATTTTATTAAATAAAAATAAAAATCGCAAGCCAATGGTAAAGCAACAGACTTTTCATAAAATTCGTTGTTTCTGAATTATTTCTTTTTCTTTGAGTTTAAGTGATTTTCTCTCAACAAAGCAGTTTTTTATTTCTTTAAACACGTACCTAACCACTTGATATACGAATTAAGTAGTGATATTACTCCTCGAATATCCCAGACATAGGAATATAAATCGTACAGCAATTCCCTATTGTTGCAGGCTGTTAAGTGCTGGAATAGTCGATTTACGCCTTCTGTCATCTCGTTCATCTTCTCGGCTCTTAGAAACCATTCCTGTACCTAATAATTACGAATATTACACTTGCAATATTTCTAATAAAATATTAAATAAAACGTACCTCTGGATTGGACTTATCTTGAATTTGATTTGGAGATACAACCAGGTGGGCATTGGATTTCAGCCAATTAAATTCTTGCAGTAATTGCAAGCCCTGCCCGCCATGCTCGAATGGTAGGTAAAACAAATCACATAACAGTGACAAGTCATCGACTGTCAGCTCGCAATCTCTTCTGAAAAAATTACAGAAATGAAAAGTAGCGAAAAGATTCCATGCGAATAAACTTACTTCTTTTCCTCCAAATTCTCTACCAGCATTGTATTGGTATCATTGGTTTCAACCTGCATGCTGCCACTTGAAGCCTGGATTTAGTTTATTGATATAAACGTTTGGAAAAATTATAAATATCAAAACTTACTGTTTCGCTCATAGCCACATCTTCATTCGACCCGTTACATTTGGCTACGTGAGCTGGTGATATGTTTGGTGTGCTGTTACAGTCCATGGGTTCGGAAGGGCTTAAACTAGACTCATTGCTCAAATCGTTGCTTATATCTGTGTTCATGCTATTATCTTCCTTCACTGCAATGTCATCTTTACAAACATCAGCTTTGCTAGGTTCCTCCTTTGGATCCTTAATATCACAATGTATGTCTTTATTTTTGTCTAGTTTAATGTGCGCTCCGTTTAAAACCGTTACAGGTTCTGCTGTGTCGTCTGCAGGCATCAACTTAACGGGTATCGGAGCTATCGGATTTGGAATTGTATCATTGCAAATAACTTTGGTTTCAGATACCAATGAATTCATTACGGGAGTGGGTATAGGGTTTACTATTGCATCGGTTGTTGTTACCTAGAACGTTTAAATCCTATATTGTTAATATCACAAACTGATACAATCCAATCAAAAGTTTTTTTTGAAGTTGCTGGCTTTAAAGGTACACTCGAACAATAGGCATAATTAAATAACTTCTTAATCAGATAATCGCTCGGATAAAAAATGTATCCATTATTCTGTATTCAGTATTAGGTTATTATGTAATTGTTTTAATAATAAATAAATAAATCGTTATTTAAATAATTTATTATCTATGAGCGCCAAGACTGTGGCGCAGTAATAGATACAAAAGATATCCGGTGACTCCGCGCTACACGATTTTATTAATTCGGGACAATTGTTTAGGATATTCGTGGATTTCCATTTTCAACTGAAAACAGAATGAATTAAGAAAAAGTTATGATACATAAACATAATTCGTTATCTCTACTCTAAAACCTATATCTACAAGTGATTTTTTCTACGCCTACTTTGACCCGCAAGATTTCGCGAACGCAGAGAAAAGTGCAGGGAAATATGTTTAGCCCAAGAAATCAATCAACACCAAATTATGCAGAGGGGCCTGTCCCCAATTCAATAAGTTGTTAGAGTATTTTCTCATACACATGGTTTCGTAAGCGTCTAATTCCCTGGAAGAACATTTTTCAATAGTTCAAGGTTCTCAATATTTATTTTATGGCCTGTATCGTTAATATATTGTGTACTGCTAGAAGAATCAAGTCTCCCATAGCGATAATGCGCGTGTGTTCCTTAAATCTAGTTCCCATTGCACGCTTTGTTCGTCCAACATAAATTTTATTGCTGTCCCCGCATCCTATTTTATAAATACCCGACCTTTCATAGTCGTTCGGTTTATCTTTCGGGTTTCCTGAAAGGTTTTATAGTATGTTTCGTGACGAAAAAACGTGTTGTGCTCTTTATAAATACCGCCTATGTCTTTCGAAATGTTGTGATAAGGTAATTTGTCCACGAATTTCCGAAACAATTGTCCGGAATTAATTTAAATCGTTGTAGCGCGGAGTGATCGGATATCTTGCGTGTCTGATTGTGAGTATAAAATGATAAACTATTAAGAAAAATGTTAATGTTTGTTCAGCAAATAAATGATATTGTTCTTCAAAATTGTTCAGTGCATTTCGACACTAATAAAAAATAATGAATTTACTATTATGAAATATTTTTGATCATAAGCAGATTATCGTATAAATTTGAATTTTGGCCCCCATACTTAAAAGCATAACAAATAATAAATACTGTGAGATTAATTATAAATTAAACAAAATGTGGTCATGGGAAATAAATAAAACATTGCAAAAGCAACAAAGCGATAAAAGAAAAATTACGTTAACGGTGCTGCAAACTTCTGCTAATGCTTGAAGTTGAGTAGTTTGTACCATTGCTGTAGCTGTTGTTCCGACAGAATTCGTAGTAGTGGTGGTCGTCAAGCTCATGCACGTATTGATTGATGGTATTATGGGTACGGGAACAACCGCTGGCTGCGGCTTCGCAATGGGACCCCAGGCAGTCTTATGTTTACTAAACTCCGGTAACCAATCGTTGATCGCATTTCTGAGAGCTTGTCTTGGGTGGTACATGTTCGGTGAGAGAGTAGTCGGAACGTCTTCACCTGATAAACCATCTTCGGTTTCTGTTTCTAGTTTGATATCAGCAGATACGGTATCGTCTACAAAACAAATAATGATAAACAATTAATACATACAGGTAATGAGAGCCCTGACCGCATTATTTGTTAAAAAAGGACTGAAGCAATCGTATTAAGTGACTTAAGCTATGCTTAAATTGATTGATGACGTAGTGCGAATACTCATTAAGAACTGGTAACCGAAATACCAGTTTCGTAAGAGTTAGAATTTGTTCTATTAGTAAAAAGTATATGTTGTCACTTGCGCAATTAAGGAATACCTGCAGAATAATGCCCACCCACATTTAGGTAGTATTTCCCTAAAGCGATTGAAAGACATTATGCGAAGAAAGCCGAGGAACTTAGCATATCCTCAGATAGCAGATTGCTTGCAACAACATACCCCAAGAGGAGATCGACCATCTAGTGAAATCAAAGGTAAAATGCGAACACCAAAGAGCACCCTCAGGTTTGCGTTAAGCACTGGGTAATAAGGTTACTTTACCGTGGGTGTCCGGATATACGGGAATCGAAGGAAACCGACGAGTTGGCAAGGAAGAGATCATCGGCTTCATTTATGGGCCCAGAACCTTTTCTGTGAGTGTCCGAAAACATAGCACAGGAGCAGGTAAGAAGTTGGGCCCAAGAAAAACATAAACAACACTGGGAAATCATAACCAGACAAACTGATGGAAAACCCTTTATCAAGCGACAATCAAAGAAGAGTGCAAAACTACTAAAGCTTAGTAGAAATCATCTTCGCACTGTAGCAGGTTTACTAACAGGACATTGTGCACTGAAAGGATACCTACAGAAAATGGGGATAAACACCGCAAATACCCAATTCAGACTGTGTAATAGAATGATAGAAACCGCATACCACAACCTATGTGAATGCAAGGCTCTGGCTGCAAAAAGACAGGCAATTTTTGACAACCCAAAAATGAACCCAAAGAATTATTTCCAAATGAGACGAATTTATTCATTAATTTCAATTTTTCGCATTTAAACGATCATCCAACAACCCGATTAGTGTAATTTTAAATTACAAACTTTCTTTTCAGACCCCGCGGCTTGATCGTGCCGGTTTATCAGAGATGAAAGGGTATAGGACCCCAGGTTCCCCATCCTAGATGAGAAGTTCCGACCTTCGAGAACTATTTCGATCGACAAGAGATCTGTACAGACCAATGCAGGGCACTATGATGATTGAAATGACTGGCATAATTTGATGAGTAAACGACATAGGAGATATAACAAAAAGCCAAAAGGCTGCAGTATGACGGGAGACTTTAGTTAGTTAGTTTAGACTACTCGTACACGCCTCCGTTAAAAACGTCATCAATCAAGTTGATTTTTTGATAGAACAAGACTTGTTATTGTACACTAGGCAATTGTCAAAATAACTCGGTTTTAACAAGCAAAGTAACCTGCTTTATCGTTTTAAGTGTTTTTCTGGAAGAACGAAAGATTTATCCCTATAAACCTACTTTTAATCATACTTTGGGACCAGGAGATGATGTAAAGCGTCAGGATTTCTCTTTATGGAAGGGAATTGCTAGTGATCGTTATTTCTATCGGCACATTATGTTCTGACGAGATTTCATTTTCTACTAATGGAACCGTTTTCTGGCAACAGGTTCGATATTGGAGTGACAATTTTTTTTTTAAATTAAGGATCATAGGCAGTATTTTATTAAAGTTAATGTATAGTGGGCTATTTCGTATTATGGAACAATAAATCCATATTTTTTTAATAACAACGTTAACCAGATAATATATTGGAATATCCTGAAAATTTATTCGATGTGAAGTGAATTGCCTCTCAATTATCAGCTGTCAACGAATTTTCAATACAAAATTTTGTAATCGTTGGATAGGTATAGGACTGGATATAGGAATTTATGGCCCCCAAGGAGTCCAGATTTGAGAATTGCAGATTTTCATTTGTGGGGACGTTTAAAACAATAATTAGGCGGTTTATGCAGAAAAGTTACCTAATGGTTCTGAGGTTTTAAAAAATCGTATAAGGGATACTATATCCGCCGTGACGATTGGGGAAATTCGAAATATCTTCAATTTGATTTCTGTTTGAATAATTTAATAATAAAATTGCAATGTTTTATTATTATTGTAGTTTTCATTGGAAATTTGTTTCTTAAAAGTCAAGCAAAAAAGTTCTTCCTTTGACAATTTCAAAATAAAGGTTTTTTCCCTCTTGTAAGCTCAATCTGAGGACATACTGTATATGAAACGTAAATTCGTGATGTAATTTTGTTAATTTCTAAAGTAAATTGTCATTTAGGGCGAAAACTATGCAACAACATAACCACCTATTCTGGCAAATTCATACAAAGAAAATTAACATGTGTATTTATTAGAGATGAAACGGATAGGCCGGATAGCCGGATATTCGGTCGCCGGATACTTGAAAAACAAGTATCCGGAAACATTCAGAGAAGTTTCGAGATAAAGCCGCTGAATCTCATTCTCGGCCTGTTGTTGATGCTGTTCCTGGTAAAAGTACGTCTTCGTCATCGAAAGAAAAACAATTATGTTTGTCAGAATCGTTTGACAGGAAATTGCTTTTAAATGTGAACGATGCAAAGGCCAAAAGATATCATTATTTAATCACTGAGATGATTCCACTGGATAATGAACTGTTATCTGTCGTGGAAAGAATCGGATTTTCAAGGCTTCTAGAACAAGCTTTACCTCGCTATAAAATGCCAAGCCGCACCTACATTACACAAAAAATTGTTCCTGACAACTACAACAGAATTTATGAAAAATCAAAGGAAATATTTTAAGTGCTATCACAGTTTCTGTGACGTCTGATATATGGACCTGTTTGCATAACAATACCAGCTTCCTGAGTATTACAGCTCATTGGTTGTCTCTTGACTTCCAGCTGCAACATAGAGTTCTTGCTATGAAGGCTTTCCCAGGATCGCACACAGGAGAAAATATAGCGATGGAACTTAAAACGATCGCAGCATTGAAGATCCAAACTGAAGTAGTAGATATGATCGCCACTGGTAGACATCTGATAACTCACTTTAATCATTCGGGCTTAGCTCAGAAAAAATTGTTGTTGATTCAAAAGGAACTAAATTTACCGACGCATCAACTCAAGATATTAACACTACGTGGAATTCTACCTTCTATATGGCAGAGCGCTTGTTGGAACAAAAACGGGCTATTTCTCTTTATCTGGCTAATCACGATACACTTACTAATACAACGCCTCAGTAATGGTGCTTGATGGAGCAATGCTTAAAGCTGTTGAAGCCTATTGAGGAAGTAACAAAAATTACGAGTTCTGGCCTCTCCTGCATATCCGAGGTAATACCACATGTTGCTACATTAAAAAAATATGTAGACAAAGAGAAAACAGCAGAAAGAACGCCTGACTTATCACACATGAGAGCCTCGTTGAGAGCTGAATTAGAAAGTCGTTTCAGCCTCTTAGGTCAAGATCCAAACTACCCGATTGCAACATTCTTAGACCCAAGGTTTAAGACAAGCTATTTTGGGACTGTTGAAGCTGAAAGAGCCCAACAGAAAATCCTGTTGGAATGTGTGGAAATGGCTTGCCATGAATCTTCCAACAGTGGAAATTTACCTGCAACGCCTGCAAAAAGAACCAGACATGACAAGGCAGTATCAACTTCAACCATCACTAGCACACCTTTTGGCCATTAGTTAATTTTGAGTACTAATTTCACGACAATATAAATAATAAACGCCTTTTCTAAGATTATATATCGTCTTCTTTATTTCAGGATTTTACCAATAAATCTGTTTATTAGCGTGATTTGATAAAATTTTTCAGCTTAATAAAAAGAAACCGGTTTTTGTCGAATACTGAGTTACTATCTGGTATCTGGCCGGATAGTAAAACTAAGCCGGATAGGCCGGATACCAGATATCCGTTTCATCTCATGTATTTATACAACAAAATAAAATAATTTAGGTTGTCTTAGTACAAAAAAATAAAAAAAAAGTATTTTCAATTTATTATGAATTGATAATAAATTACAGCAGTTATAAAGATTCTAAATCTGTTGGGAGATATTTAAGTATTAGTGAATAGTGACTAATACTATACAAAAATTACCAACAAAATTATGGCTAAGCAGAAACTTTATATCTTTATATAAAAGAAATAAATATTTACTCACTTAAAGTTAAGTCTCTTTGTCCATCGACATTACAACGGCTCCACTGTGCCAATGTGTGGATTGCAATAAAATTCGCACCATACTCGCAATTGGGATTCGTCAATACCCCACGTAATTTTGGAATTAAATCAGGCGACCTCCCTGAATACGGTCCTAAAAATACACGTTTCTGATCGTAGTCATTCGCATGTAAATTATCCCAAATCACAGGAGGTCTTCGTAAAACATCAGTAATTTCTTGAATGCCTTCCTTCGTTAATAGCCGTGAGATAACTTTTGGACCCGTCCACATGATATCAATCTCTTGCGCTAGTTTTGAACCTAAGGTGTTTAGGTATTCAGAATTTGTAACATTCGGTATCGCCCTGGTAGCACAATATTGTGTCGGACACACTAGGAATTTCGGTTGCCCTAGATGTTGGTAAATCTCATTGGTTATGGACACTTGAGCGTGAGCAAATGACTGAAATACTTCTTTATCCGCTTCCGACATTTCCGGCTCGATATCATCAAACAGTAAAGCAAATGCCGTGCAACCAAACTGGGCGACTTGTTCTAATTTCCTCTTCAGTGCTGTAACTTCTTTAGAACTGCTATAAGTGATGTCTAAACCAGGTGATAAAGCATAATAGAAAGTTACATTTTGATCCCTGGCTGCTGTAATCAAACTAGTCAGATGTTCTGCCTCTTCAACGGTGTACAAATCTCTCCAATAGGCCCTGTGCTTGTAGTCATCTTTCGGGGCGTACACATACGAACACATTCCCCATTTTTTCATCCTACAAATAGAACATTACATATTCCACATTCACTACTTTCTCATAAATTCTACTTTTGAAATAAATCTTTTCTCTGTTCCGTTGTCCATGGTCTACCATAAAATCCTGAAAAAAACACAGAATTCAATTAAAATATTCATTTGAGAATCATCAGGTACTTTTCCGTAATTCAACCACCTTCAATAACCGTTTTTTTAAGTTATGTATATAATTATATATTTTTTATGAAGATAAATTGTATACATATCCACTAAATTAATTACCTTCTACAACCCCGCAAATAAAATTTCCGTTTTTCGTATTTAAATTATCTGATGAGGGTAGGTTATGTGTTTCTGCCATTTTCTCACGACCAAAAAGTTCCGTTCACAATCGAACGCTAGAATACACCGACCTTGACTCAAATGAAAATGTTTGTTGCATATTTACATCTTTGAATTAGCTATTATGAACGCTTTGGATAATTTTATACAATGTCTCGATAAAGTAACGCACAATATTCATAACTAAAGTGAGTTTCAGAAAAACGCTGAACACGTCGTTTTACTTTTATTTTATATTTGACACAAAAAAATACTTTCCTTTTATTTCCTGTTTTATATTTTTGGTACTTACTATTTGTTATTTTTTAATATTTCCCCGATCGAAATAATTTTCTTATTATTTTAAGAGTACAATGGCACCGTACATTCTTGAGTAATTTTTATTAATATTTTTAAATCTTCCGCCAATACTACTTGGATACGTTCTTAAATCGGAGATTCCAATTTTATCTGGAATAAAATTTCGAATCCTCCTTCGCTGAAAAACAAAAAATAAAGTGGGAAAACAAATTAGCAAGTAACTTAACAAAAATAAGTTGGCTGATACGATCTTTGAAACATTTAATTACAGTCGTCAATTTTTAATAAAGGAATAAAGAAAGCATTCTTTGTTAAATAGAACGGCGTTGGTTTCTATTCTCTAAATATACAGAAAAGCTAACTGTTTAGATCTACAGCGAGATGACTCCTCCTCCTAGATGGCGCACTGTACAAATAGAATTTATAGGATTACAGATTGGCGTCGTGCAGTGGGAGACATCCTGTTGTTGAAAACGGTTGACTAACTGTAAATATATATAAACAAATTAGAATATTTTGGGTAAAGTGTTACAACAAACAATGAAAGCGAATAGAAATGTTTGAATGCTTGAGAGTGACAGCAATATGCTTGCATTACCTATTTTCGAACGCGCTCTGACTAACAAATAATTATAAATTTAGTTTGATTATAGGATAAACGTTATTGCTTCCTGTAATCCGGGTGTCTAAATATGTATATCTAATTGC
Source organism: Cetonia aurata (assembly GCA_949128085.1). Taxonomy (NCBI): domain Eukaryota; kingdom Metazoa; phylum Arthropoda; class Insecta; order Coleoptera; family Scarabaeidae; genus Cetonia; species Cetonia aurata. The sequence continues at coordinate 10,431,353 of OX421887.1, forward strand.
CTGAAAATATTAAAATAAGGTGTAATTTATGTAATTATAGATTTGGTTTGAATGTTGGATTTGTATATAATATATGTATAATACTTTTTTTCTTATTTTTTTTAAAATTATATATAATTTGTTTTCGTTAACTAGGCTGCTATATATATTTTATTATAATTGGATGTTGCAATAAAGCTAAAACAGAAGACGACGCAGTGCTGATATGAATATTACCGCACACTGTGCTGTAATGAGATATTAACGCACTAGCGGGGGACTCTTGCCGGAACGTAATATAGGCGATTAATGTGCAAATTAGAAAAAATACTGTAAAAAACGTGTGCCACAATGACTTGTAATACTCGTACTTTGACCTACTTCAAACTTATACTTGCATTACATAAACGTCATTGTGACACTTGTGTCTTAAAATATTATTATAATTTTAACAATTGTAAATATAATATCTAATAACATAATACCTCTAGCTTATTATTTTACAATTAGAAAACTTTCTCATAATTTTGAGAAACATTTGCGATGTATCACATCAATAATACCACTATTTTAATTGATACAATTGTACAAATTGAGGCAGTTTGGATATCAAAATAATATTCCAGCAGGTAATGCGCGCCTTATAATGGTCATGTAGAATAGAAATATGTTTATTTTGGATAATTTTCTTTTAACACTCGCTAAAAAATAATGGAAAAATATAGGGCGTAAACATTTCCACGCTATCAATATTTTCGTATGTGCAAGTTACGTCAGTTGTTCTGGCCCTCAATGAATATATTTTTGTGACGAAACGAAACCAATACCAGGCGCTGCTCGTGCTTACGTCAGTCGGAGGCTATGACAATGATCGTATGCTCTCGTCAAATACGTTTCTATATGTTCATATGTTACGAAGTTATACGAAGAAGTTCGATCAATGTCATAGCCTCCGACTGATGTAAGCACGAGCCGCGCCTGACCAATACCTAATAATTTATGAAATTAAATGCAAAATAGAAGAGGAACTTAATACTCGCAATCTAATGCATCAATTTTGTTTTTTTTTTCATTTAGGGTAACAAGCTGAAATGATTTCTTTCAATAATTCATTCAATTATGCTATTGCTTTTACTGTGAACAACGTTTATTTTTGATTTATGTGAATTTATATAAAATTTATACAAAGTATTGTAGATATGTAAATAAAAACGTGTACGCAAATATGTATGTATAAATAATGTAACTCTTTCAATCTATCCCGAAAGCCACGTAACCCATAATTCAAAAACTTTCCGGAATGTTTTTCCGTTCACATAAAGTTATCATTTGAACCATGTTATAAGTAAATTTTTACTAAATACATGTCAGATTTTCGGATAAATTCGGATCAGCTAACTAGCGTTACTTGAGTTGCCTATCGTTGTGGTCACGCTTTCGAGCTAAAATAATGTTCCTGCATGTCATAGATAATTTATTTTTGTTGAAAAATTTATTTTTGCTGAAAAAGTATGGGATTAAAATTTAAAGAATCATGTCTATATATCAAAAAATTAAAAAATGTGTCTTTTTGTATCATTATAAAAATAAAATTTAGGTGTTTGTTTTAATCACTAAATTATGACTATCGTGCGGGATTTTATCGACATACTGCATATTATATTATACATTAAGAATCTATTTATCATTTTTACTACCTACTTTCCTAATGAAAATTTAATTATTTCCACAATTAAAATTAAGAATTATTGATATAGTTTGTATATAAATTAAAATGTATTAATCTTAATTAATTTATATCTTTCTAAACATTTAATTAAAGGCTTGCAAGAATAAATAAAAATAATTTGTGATTCAATATAATTTATTTGGGCTTATGCATAGGCAGTCGGTGTAATAACTTTATATTTTGTGTTGGTAGGGGTGCATCATAAATAAATTTTACTACACACTCACGTAATGAAACTAAAATAATACAGCATCTGTATGTAAAATATATATTTGATTTGTATCCTTTAGAATACATTAATTAGTAGTTCCAGCAATTAATTTCCCTTATTTTTTCAATTATCTTGCATATTTTATGTAAATGATATATATTACCAGACATTTTCATTTTTTTGTTGTAATTCTACGATTTTCTTGTGTATGCTAATAATCTGCAAATAAGAATAGGTATTATTAATATGAGACAAGAAGGAGTGCTGCAATTATATATTAGTAACTATATTAAGCACGGCACTTAAAGTATTTGAACAAATAAGTAATAAAAAGGAAATTTAGAACAACAATAGAACCAACGTTATCTCGATCACAAAGTGGATTTAGAAAGTAACGATACAGAAATAAACAAAAGAATACAAAAAGCGAAAAAAGATTTATAAACAAAAAAGAAATATCAAAGAAAACTGAAATGACCAATACTGACGTATGGATGTAAAACATGGGTTTTGAATCGAGAAGAATTGAGCGAATAAGAAATGATATAATCAAAGATCGAAAAACACAGTTACTGCAAGCGTTTATAAAACAAAGACAGTTGAGCTGGTGGGGACACCTTTCAAATGATGTATTGCAACACCCAGATTTCTGTTTAAAAAATTTATTGATAACGTGATCACGCACACATAGAAAAATAAGAAAGTAATCTGACGAAACACCCATTTAAAAATAAAAAGCGATGGGCTTCAGGATTTTTCTGTAAAGTCGCTGGTTTACGAAATAACGAATTTATTCCTTTCATTTAAACTATACTATATATATATATATAGGTTGAAATATATTATTATGAGATATATCTTATTTCTTTTTTTTGCACTTAATATTAAAATTTTCTACCTTCTGGATCTCCTTTTCGCTTTTTTCTAGATCTATGCTCTGCGCCTGATCCGATTCGTCTTCTAGCATCTTTAGCTGACCCACCAGCTCGTTGATCAGTTTCTGCATGTCGCTGTTCTTCTTCGGGACGTTTTTTCTTCGCTTTAGTATCCTCTCTATGTCCTTGGTTAGGTCCATCCTCGACGGCATTCTTTCGTAATCGGGATCTGTGTCGTACGGAACTTCTATCTTTGACCCGCCTTGGATTTTTCTCGGCGCTTCTAGCTTCTTCATCGACCTCCATGAAGATAGTGCTTGGAGGTTTCTATTTTATAGGAAACGGTGTTTAATACCGCCTTAAAATTTAGGTAAACAATGAGATACCTTTCCTGCTGAAGACGTCTCTCTTGCGCGGCGAGCAATTCTCTTAATTTTTCCATCCAAATCTCTTTCAATTCGTGATCGAAAATCTTTTGAGGATTGGGACGAGTCTTTCTTACTCCTACATACTTGTTACTGTTGTAATAGGTGGGTATTGACAATTTAGAACAATACCTGGGTTTTTCTTGCCTTCTACCGCTGTAACATACAATGGCTTTGTTGGACTCTTCATTGGGGAGGACAGGGCGCTGCGATTCCGCAGATAGAGATCTAATGGATATAGTGGGGATATTTTCTATTTGGAGTCTACTGTGGTGAGAAGCTCTACGTAACAATTCTCTGACGTCAATTTTTTCTTTGCGTTTAATTTTCTTTTTCAGAACTTTCTTCTTATCGCCTCTTGCTTGAATGTCTTTTGCGGGTTCAAGAGGTAACCCATGTTCTTTATTATATTCATTTCTTAAGTAAAAACAAATAGCCTCTGTGCCTTCCGAAAGTATATCTTTCGCTGGGTAAGTTAACGGATTTTTACCTAGTTGTAATACAATTAATTTTGGTACTAAACCTAAGAAAAGTATATAAAGTTCATTACATATTTGTTGTCGCAAATATATGAACCTACCTAATTCGTTTGGCAATACTTCTAAACAGTTACGCTCTAATAATAAATTCTCCAGGCAAGCATGGTTAGCGATGGTTGTAGGTATTGATCGTAACTTATTGTTTCTCAAATCCAGCCAGTTCAACTTCGGTAATTTGGAAAATAAATCATCTGGGAGTGTTTCCAAAGCATTGCCTTCTAAATAGAGCATCTGTAAATTACACATCTCCAGCACCCGTAAGGGTACTACTGTCAAATTTTGTTGAGAATGATCACAAATAACGTCGATTCTAGACATGGTGGTGTATCTTAAAAGAATCTCCGTATATACTTCACTGATTTTACGTTGTCATTTTGAAGGGAACTACTAGTTTCCAACTCATATAAAAATGGTTACCTTAGCGACTCTAGTTTGTTGGTAAATAAATTATAGGCATTATTGATCGCTTTTTAACTTACCGATACGTGTATTTATTTCGTATAAGACTGTTTATGGATATGTCATCACTAAAGACCGGACTATATGCAAAGAAAAACTGAAATATATGGGCATATAATATATATGCATGGATTTTTCAGGAAATATGCATAAATTTGGGCGTTATATGCAAAAAAAGTTGCGAAAATATGCAAAAATTTTACCTAAAATAAATAAAACCAGATATTTAAATATAAACTTTATTGCACAAAACTTTTTTACGACATAGTTCTAAAACAATTTATAATTAAATGTTCTTCAAAATTGTGTAAAAGAAAGTTTTGTCTTTTATCAGAATACATATGTTTAGATATTGAAAAGCTTGAATTGGTGCATTTTTAAACTTTGCAATGCATTCTAAATTAAAATTGCAATCGAAATCATTTACTGTTTCACTTTTAAAAATTTTGTTAATTTTGTTCAGTTTTAAATACCCCTCATTTTTGTTTATTACTTTTTTAAAGTTTTCGTATATAAGATTACACATTGTACCATTAACCTTCTTACATAGCATATCAAATTGTTCTACTCGACTCATTCCGAGAGCGATATCCTTTGTGTTACTAATCTACGAATGGAACTTCAAACAAAGCTATAATTTAACTAAATATACAGAAGGTTTTGTGGCAATTCTGTTGATGTTATTATCTTTTTACAATTTTCTAGAGAAATGCAGCAACCAGTGATTTCAAGAATTACATTTTTTCTTCCTTCAAAATTATCGGTGTAAAAAATTGCAGCCTCTAACCATGTAGCCCATCTCGTAATAACCGGTTCAGGAGGTAACTAAACACCAGGAAGTCGCTCCTTATAAAATTGGATTCGCAAAGGTGCTTTTAAAAATACTTTTTTTGACATTGCTAATTAAATCATTCACCAAAGGGAATTGATGTCCTCTAAGGTGTAGCGTAGTCGAACAACATTAGTAAAATATTTTCACAAGGTATACTTCCATTTAAAAAAAAGAATTGATAACCCTTCTTGAACGAATTGGGCAACTGTTACATTATTTGATTCTTGAAGTTGTTTACAAAGAATTAAATATGAGTTGCCTAGAATATTTTTATGAAGAATTCCTATTAATAAATGAGCTATATAACGGTCACACCTATCCGCACTTTCATCTACGATTAAATAAATAAAATTATTCCCTACCAATTGTTGTATTTCTGACATTGTTTGCTGGTAATAATATGTGGCATCATTTTTTCGTAATGTACTTTCGTCAGGCATATTATGTTTGCAATATTTTTGTAGAAACGATTTCAAATTATCATTATATAATTTTGCTAATGGTATGTTAGACGAAATTAATGCCTTGCATAGATCCGCATTAAATTCTTCTTGTTCTAATTTTCGTGAATTTAAATATTATTAATATTTTTTAGTATTTTCTCTCAGAAGACACCTGTAACGACAATTGACGTTTTATATCAAATGTTAAAAAATTAAAAAAATTGTAAAGCTTTTAGTAAAATTAATAAATTAATAATTTATTCTCAATACCAAAGCCTGTATGGTGTGCCCGATGTTCGGCGAGGAGTCCTCTAAAATCACTGTTGAGCTAGTACACAACATAGTGGTATGTTTTGAATGGTTAACTGTACCAAGCACACATTACTTAATTAACATTATGTCCTTTTTAGAAATAACCATGATCAACTTTAAATGTAGATATTTATTTACTTTCTGCACATTTTCTTTCGCTGTTGAAATAAGCAATATCAGAGTTATATTACACAATATATCTGTGCATAGATAGTTCCCTCAGTTTATCAGTTTGTGGCTACATTCTATTTATAAATGTCCTAAAAATATATTAGCGTGTAGGTATGTTATTGTGATTAGTAATGGTTTAGTAGTGAAAGTGCAATCATACATATTTGAGCTTATCTACGGATTTTAATATAATATATTTGACCAATATATTTGAACAATAATCGCTTCCTGTCAAATGATAGGAGATAGCAATTCCCGTCTACAGAAATAGGATATGAATCAGTGGCATGGTAATACCAAAAGGCAACCTCAGATGGGATACCGACTTTCATCTAGAAATGTGTTTCGCGCCTTCATAATTTATAAGCTAACACTATTTGCGTTTATTAATTCGTGTATTAATAGTGAAAATAATAATGTCACTGCAAATTAGAAAACTGGACGAGCTTATAAAACCTATTTTAAAAGATGGACAGACATTTTTGTCGAGCGAGTGTGGAAAGCTTTTACCTCCAGGAGAAAATTATGGAAGTGTCATGTTGCAAGTGCAAGTGAGAGTACTAAATAAAGATGGAAAAATAGACGTAATTCATTGCGTTGGGAAAATGTGTCCTCCGTCAGATCTACTGTGGGAATTCTTCAATACCAAAGTGACTTTCAAGAAAGAAATTTCTGTGTACAGAACCATAGTGCCAATCTTGAATCAGTTTGGACGAGAAAAAGGATTTGATCACCTATTAGATTTCTTCGCGCGGTGCTTGGGAGCAAGGATATCTCTGGATCCTAATTCAAAAGAGGTAGATAAAGACGCAGTGCTTCTCTTAGAGAATCTTAAAGTCCAAGGATACGACATCGGCGACAGGTTTGCCGGTTTTGATTTGCAATGCACTAAATTCCTTTTGAACGATCTGGCAATTTTGCATGCCACAACAATTGCATATAAATCTGCCAAACCGGAAGACTTCAATAGCAAAATTCGCGCACATTTAAAGAGAGAATTTTCATTTAATTTGGCTGGGTCGTCTATAACTCAGACGATCAAAAGCATTCAAGAAGTATTAGGCAGAGACTCCAAATGCGTACCTCACTTATCAAAAATCGAAGAAGCAGCCAACAAGCTTTTGAGTTATTCTATGGAAAGTCCACTTAAAGAAAGAGATCTGTTTGCCACGTTCACTCACAACGATTATTGGGTCAACAACACTATGCTGAAATTAGAAAATGGCAAACCTGTTAGTAATAAGTTGGTTGACTTCCAAATTATTGAGTATCGATCTTTAGCGCACGATGTGATATTTTTTCTATATAGCAGTGTAGAATTGTCTGTTTTAGAGAACTATTTGGATGAATTAATAAAATATTATTATCAACAGTTTATTGTAATTTTAAAGAAACTAGGTTGTGATGTTCACCAATTTAATTTTGAAGAAATGCTGGACGAATTTAAGTACATTGGAAGAGAAGAAGAATTAGGCCATTTAATGGTTATGTTGCCCGGTGTGATGACATTGAAAGAAAAGGCCAAAGAATTATCTGAGCTGAAGAAAGATGAAACGATAAGGCTAGATGCTGTCCACGAGAACTGTTGGAAGAAATTAACTTTTGTGTTGTTAGATTTTGTTAAAAGAGGGTGGGTATAAATATTTTTAAAATAAACTATTTTTGAATAAAACTACATGTACGTTTCTTAAATTTTAATTATTTTGGTTTTTTTTTTTTAAAGAATGTATTAAAATAACATCAACGTATCTAATAACTCTTAATACTCCATACGGTGATTCAGAATTGTATATTGGTAAAAATAAAAATATGGAATATAAATATTGCTAATTATGATACAATATTAACATTTTTAATAAGAATTATTCAAGAGAGAGAATAATTGAAAAATGAATTTCATAAATAACCTGTTTAATAATTGCGGGTTATGTTAGTAATAAATATTACATTGCAGTACCTTTTTGAATTATCAAATTCTTTGCAGTGCATTTTGTGTTATTAAAATTAGAACAGGCACTTATGCTTTTGGTATGCTGAATTATTTCGCAGATGTTTACGTCACTATTCCACGACAGATGAGACAAGGAAATCGTCATCTCTTTATTACATTGATACAACAGCTAGTGAAAATATCATATGATTAGATAAACATACATAATTATGACATAGGAATAGACTACATGGAAGATACAGAAATAAGTTGATAATCATATCAAATACAATGGTATTTCTCACAAACTTTAAAATAAGAAAATTTTGATAGTATCAAAACTTATTCAGTTAATGAAACTTTGAATATTTTATTTATTTATTTAGAGGAGATAAGTGCCTTAGATTGAAATAAATGGTTGGGATGATATTAGAAGCATATTAATAATATCTTCATTTGTTTTTATGCGGCTCATTTTTCTCGAACGATGCAATATGTACACATCTTGAAATTTTTATTTTGAGCCACTTGTTCCTTTTCCCCTTATGTTAATATTTGTAATGAGTTGAGGCTATGAGGAAAATAGTTTAAAGGAAAACATAAAATACCTTAATGATACATATTTTTTAAAAACAACTACTATAGCCATCTTCAGGTGCGAAAACGTCATTCAGAAAAATATTAGATCAAACAAGTCGAGCAGTCTAACGTTTCTTTTTTTCCAAATGAAGTTTTACACATAAAGATGGCTATAATTCGCCGAAACATGCAGTGTGAAAGATATTTAAAAATATACAGATTGGTAGAAATAAATGAATATTTATTTTCAGATATTATATCTTCGGCTAATGATTTGGAATTTTATCAAAGATAAAAATTATTGTTTGCATTATATATTAACCTTCTATAATTCAATTTACTGGTGATAATCAGATTATAGTAGTTTAACTTGTTATTTAGTAAGTATATCTTAATTAAATTATAAGTATTTAGCTGAAACCATTCCAGTATTCATACTAAATCTTTCGCGTAGGTATATGTGTATTTGTTTTCCGAATATTGTTGAAGGTTAGATTACTTGTCATATTACTACAAATTATGTAGCCAACTGTAACTAGTAATGGAAATCCGAATTTTGCCGAAACGTCTTGCAAACTAAGTATTATTTTATTACACCAATTTATACTCTAAAATAAGAAAAAAAAAAACATATACTGGTTAACTAAATAAATAATTCAAAATTTATATCTTTAGTTCTTCGTCTCGTGCACCAAATTTGTTTGTAGTATACGCACTTTTCTGAGGATATAGTAGTTGAATAATGAATGATATGTTATTAAAAAGTATATAAAATCTACATGAACACATTTAGTAAATGCATATGATAATTCTTTATTATTTGATGTTGAATGTTTATTATTATTATTTAATTATTATAATTAATTCTCTGAATTTGTTATGCGCCATTGATTTCCACGTAAAAGCGCCTTTTTTTTGAGAAATAAAAAAAAAGAAATGATTAAAAAATTGGGGGGTATAGGGTACTCCGTCCCCCATTATTAGGTTCTTGCGAAGATAGGTTACGGCGTCTTTAGGACCAAGCAACTTATTTCTTAATAAACTTTGTTAAATGCATAGTACAACAATTAATAAAATAAAAATTACAAAATAATATGGTTGTCACATTTTTCTTGTTAGATTAATTATAGTTTTGGTTAGTTTAACTATATTTTGTTAACAAAACTTATTTTGTAAATTTAACACCTGTTGTTCCCTCAATTATATATTTATATACTAAAAAAATTCCCCTCTTGAAAATGTTTATACTCTGAAGGGGTGTTGAGATTCTCAAACTGAAACTCATTTATACTTCATACCAAATAACACCATATATTTATACGAAGACAGTTTCATATCAAGACTTTTTTCATATATAGATTCAAACTTTCATTGTATATGCTTAAAGAATCTACGTATTTAATTGTGTCAAATTAATATTTTATTATCAATGAGAAAGAAATAGTCCTGAGACAAAAATGTACTTGACTGAAGAAAATGATTTTATTCGGAATAAATATCTATTCTTCCCTGGATAGTATTTTGTTTCGTGCAAGAATAAAATATTTATTATGTAATTAATATGGATTTACATCAAGTAAACGCCGAATCTATTAAAATGTTAAAAAACAAGAATAAAATCTCAAAACAACTTTTTGTTTTCAATTTGAGAATGTATTTTTATGTCTGTAGGTATTCTTCTAGTAAAAGTAATATGCTCTGTTTTCGAACCTGAAACAAAAGAAGAATTACGGTATATTGGACTCAGTTATTAAAATGTGATAACTAAAATATTTGTTCATAGGAGTGGCGCGCGTTTGCGCAAAGTTTTATTTCACAGTCACAGCTAAATAACTGCCCTACAGTGTACAGAAAAGGTTTCTGTTTGTGCCCTACAGTGCCCAAATTTCTTAATTAGTGTTTGTATAAAGAAATATTTTATATAGTTTCTAATATTTGCAAAAAATAAAAAATACTAATCAGTATCGCAAAAATGTCCTAAAGTATAGTATAAAGACAGTACATACCTGCAGATATAGAATCCATTGTAAGATAATAGTTCAACACACTTATTTTCACTTTCAAACTGTTATTACATGTGTAGCTAGTAGTTCTGTAATCCTGTATTTATTTCTTAATTTGGTGAAAAGAAAGTTAATTCAATGTACTTAAAGATTTTGGGTTTTGGCCAGGTTTTCGGGAATTTGCTCCACTGTGCACGATAAAATTGTCTCACAAAATCACAAACAACATCATAGTGCATTTATATTAGTTATACGAATGCTTAGTTTTTTACAATTTGCTGCAATAATTGAATTTCCATCAGTTTATTAGATCATAATTTCTAATTCCTTTATTATATTACATAATTAAATTTAATAAACAATTTGAAGAAGTTTCCATTGTTTGAAGGTTTTATCGCCGAGGAGTTGTTCTTGTGGAATCTTCCGTGGGGTGGTAATTGTCGACGGATTCTTCGACTCGTGTGATATACACTGACGTAAGTTAATTAACCAGGTCTATCTACCGAAATCAGCTAATTACCGGCCGACGATTAGTAGCCATCTCTCGATACAATTTCCATAATGCCACAGTCACTCAAAACTGTATCAGCTTTAGTCAAAATATCAAATTTGCAAGGTATTTCCTTTCAGAGATATAATGTGGTAGGTCATTAATAAAAAAAAATAAAGGTCCCATTACACTACCTTGTAGTACACCTATATCATCATATGTTGTTATGTTTTACAATATAATTTTTCTCTCACTGAGAAAAGAAATACTCCATTGGTTTAAAATATCACGAATATTTAATTCATTATTTTTTTGGAAACAAATGAGTACCTAACCGTGTCAAAGGCTCTTGTTAGATTAAATAATATACATATTAGATATAGGTACTTATTTTAGATCACCCTATGTATAAAACTAACGAAATCTAAATGTAGGGGATATTTATTTTAGAATGCTATTGCTGTCTATTATATAATTTGCTTCTTCCTGCATTTTAGCCAATTCACAATTCAGTATTAGTTGCTATCTACATTGTCTCGCTACCAGGCAAGATAAAAATAGTTATCCATATATAAACGTTAGTTCATAAAAAAATAATAGAATAAACAAATAGTGTAGAATGTGTTAATTTTTCTTTTAAATTGTAGTGGGTTAGTAAATTTCCTTCCCTATTTACCTATCATTTCTAGCAGTGAGAGTATCATGCTTGATGTAAATATAGATATGATGCAATGACATTGCAAAATAAAGACTAATATCGTTATGAGATAATAGCGTTTTATTTCTGTGTTGAGACTGATAACGTAAAGTTTAGAGTTTACACATTTTTTGCGCTTTAAAATCGTTGACTTAGCGATAAATAATAACGATCTGCAAGAATGTCCCTGGAAATTTTAAAGCTCGACGAACTCATAAACCACACTTTAAAGAACGGAGAAAAATTTCTATCCTGTGAATGGAAAAACCTTCTACCTCCAGGAGAAAATTATGGAAGTGTTATGTTACAAGTGCAAATAAAGGTGGTAAATAAAAACGGAGAGGAAGAAGTAATTCATTGCGTTGGAAAGACAACTCCACCGACAGAATTTTTATGGAAAGTTTTCAACACCGAAGTGACTTTTAAAAAGGAAATTGCCTTATACAGCACCGTCGTGCCTGCTTTAAAGCAGTTTGCGGAGAAACAAAGCCTTTCTGATTCAATAAATTTCTTTCCTGAGTGTTTGGGTGCGAGAATATCATTGGAGCCGAATACGAATGTCGTGGACAAAGACGCGATGCTTCTGTTGGAGAATCTTAAGGTTCAAGGATACGATATTTGCGACAGATTCACCGGTTTTGATTTAGAATGCGCCAAATTTATTTTAACAGATTTAGCAACATTGCACGCTGTAACCATTGCATGCAAGAAGAAGGAACCAAAACTGTTTAATCGTAAAGTAAGACCACATTTAAACAGAGATTTCAGCTTTAATTTAGATGAAGCTGTATTGAATCAGATCACTAAAAGTATTCAAAAAAGTTTAACCACGATTCCGGAATGCACACCACATCTATCAAAGGTTGAAGAAGCAATAAAGAAACTATGCAGCTACTCTAAAGAAGCTCCACTTAAGGAAGGGCAATTGTTTGCTACATTCACTCACAACGATTATTGGGTCAACAATACTATGTTGAAATTTGAAAACGGCAAACCTGTAGGCAATAAAATGGTTGACTTTCAAATCATCGAGTATCGTTCCTTGGCCCATGATGTTCTATTCTTTTTATATGTTAGTGTAGAATTAACGGTGTTAGAAAAGTGTATGGATCAATTATTTAAGTATTATTATGAAGAGTTTATTGAGAAATTGAAGCAATTTGGATGTGATACCAATGAATTTTCTTTCGAAGGTATGCTAGAAGAATTTCGATATATTGGCAAGGAAGAAGAATTGGGTCATATATTATTCATGCTGCCTGGTATAATGAAGTTAAAGGAAAAAGCCAAAGAATTGTCTGAATTTAGTGGGGACGATATAATGATGGAGCAAGATATGATACATGAAAATGGTATGAAAAGATTAAGATTTGTGTTGCTAGATTTTGTTGAGAGAGGATGGGTATAAGTTGTATATATAAAAGCATATTCAAAATATATAATTTTCTAGTGCTGTGATTTTATTTAAAACCTTCAATTTATATAAGATGAATTTCATGAAACGTAGCATGGTCACAAAATTTTATTCATTTACAGCAAAGACCAGCCCAAAACTATGCTAGTTTCAAAAATAAGTAAGTCAATAAGTGATTATGGTTTACAAATTTGCATTTCAGACATTTCCCAGCTTACCAACTTAAATTTATTTAAACAATATTGAAACAAAGGATACTGACATACGACTTTTTTTTATATAGTTTTAGGATACTCAAATGGAAATGAGAAATAATTTGAATATATGTTAAACAAACTTCAATCTTACGGTATCACTGGTAAGCTCTGGCTCTGGTTGCGGTCATATTTGTTGGATCGGTCGCAATGCGTGCGATTGGGTACCACTACATCTAAATGCATTTATGTAACGTCGGGTGTACCACAGGGCAGTCACCTTGGTCCAATTTTATTTTTACTTTTTATCAATGACATAAAATATTATATAAACTATTCGAGGTTTCTCCTTTTTGCCGATGATCTCAAATTATTTGTCAGTATTTCCTCTCTGTCAGATTGTCTGAAACTTCAATTGGATTTTGATGGAGTTTTGACCTGGTGCCGTGACAACAATATGTTACTTAATATCGATAAATGTAAAATAATTACCTTTACTAAAAAGAAAAAAGATATCATTTACCACTCATACAAAACCGAAACAACGATACTGAATCGCGTTTACCAAGTGAAGGATCTGGGCGTGCTTTTCGATAGTGGTTTGGCATTTAATTTACATATTGATGATATCACTTGTAGAGCACTTAAATTATGTGGCTTTATTAAACGTCAGACTAAAGATTTTACGAATATTATTGGAGTAATATCCTTGTTCCAAAGCCTAGTACGCTCCATTTTAGAATATTGTTCCATTATATGGAATCCGAACACGACGTTTCATTCTGAAAAAATCGAAAGAGCTCAGCGTAAGTTTGTTAATTATATTCTTTTTAAATTAAATATTGACAAAAATTTATATAGTTACCCTGAACGTTTAACATTACTAAATTTAGAGGCTTTGTCTGCTCGCCGCAAGATTTCTTTACTTAAATTTGGCTATAAATGCTTAAATAATATGATAGACTGTCCAGAATTGCTATCTTTATTTTCCCTTCGCGTTCCAATTGCTAATACCAGAAATACCGATTCATTTTCCTTGGAATTTCATAGAACTTCCTATGGCTATAATTGCCCTTTGAACATGGTTGCCAGAGAATTGAACGAGTTTTCTAAACATTCAGATATTTTCAATATAAAATTTATTGAGTTTATAAAACTTATTAAAACTCATTTACGTTAATGTTTTGAAGGAAAAAGAGGAAAAGAAGAAAAAAATATATTAATATGTTTTTCTTTTTGTTTATTATATTGAATTTGTTTTTTTTTTTATTTTTTTCCTCGTTTGTAGTTTTTGGTTTTTACATTTAGTTAACAGGCTATTTGTAACAGTTATAATTTAGTTTGGATATAGCTTAATTGTATTTTCTTTATATGTATGCTGTTTATGTAATTATGTATATGTGACCCTTGTAGGTATATCCTGTCGGTCATAGGTAAATAAATAAATAAATAACGACGAACCGAAATGTTAAATTTTGTCGGTTCTAATTCAAATTAAATTTGCATTATTCAAAAGGTATTAAACTAAACAGTTAACTTCTTATATTTATCCGTTGGAAATAAAATAAAAAAATTGGAGCTTTTAACCAATATATTTTACATGATTCTTACATGCAATTTGATGAGATAACCTATAAAATAGTTGTAGCAAACAAAAAGTTCATATTCAAGGGGAAATTCAACAGGAAATTCAAGTTTAATCACCATTAAACTGGGAATTTCCCGTTCGGCAGCGATGGAAGCAGTCAGAAACCCACCGCCTAATCCTGATAGTACAAATATCGACAAAAATATAATGTATGTAGTTACATAGTATTTCAGGTATTGACTTTTCGAAAGCGTTTAACAGTGTTATAATAAATAATAATAATAATACACAGCATTGTGTATTTAAATATTCCTAATCATTATTAACCGTAAATATAACATAATCTTTCCTAGTTAAATAAGAGAAACTTTAGTTCTAAGTATCATAGTATATCTGTATATAATAAGATTTGTAATCGTTCTATGCAACATTTCATTACAACCATACTTTATAAAGATATCTTAGTTTAAAATAAAATTACAACAATTGTGTTGGACAAACATAAACACTTTAAAGTTTGCATTGATTACATCCTTAATTTCATGTTTAATACACGAACAGTAGTAACTGTAATATTCAGAATACATGTAGAGAATTATTTCTTTCCCTTTGGACATAAAAAACCATTACGCGGAATAGTGAAACGTCTCAATGGGATTACTAGAAAGTTTCAAGTAAAAGGAAGATACAACGTTTGGCTCCAAGAAAGTTATTTAAAAGTTATAATTGCTGTTAGGTATGTAGTAAATGAATAAACACAAAGTTCCAAAGACAGTTCAAAAAATGCTTTAAGGCTTTTCAGTTATTTTAAAAGTGTGTAGTTGTATTTTTCCACGTTTGCTAATTGACATTTTGTTATTTTCAGTAATTTGCATGTACCCATTACATACGTCGTATGTGTGTGACTATCCGATTAAAGAATTGATATTTACCTTTGAATAAACAACGTAGGTATGCATGTTATGCGGATGTTTTTACTTTTGAAGCTTACTTTTAAACGTAACGATAAATTTGTTAAAGTTAGAAGCAAATATTATGGACATCATCATCTATTACAAACAGCATGATCTGCATTCTGCATTTAACCAGCGATTTCTCTCTAGAAGCAAGAGAAGCGATCTCTTACAGTCACGGGAAAAATAATTCGAGCATTGTCCATAATATTTTTTACACGTTTAATATCTGCTATCCATTTTCGTGTTGATAGATATTTTCGAAATTTCGTAAATATCATTTATCCATGCATAAATAATAAATATTATGGAGTATTATCACTAAGAAAAGTATCTGCAATATGTATTTGTACGTTTACCACAAGCAATGATTTTTAAATCAATTTTATTAATAACTACACTTTTTAATTTACTACATAGAGAAATGTGATAAATTCTTGCAAATAATACGGCTTGATTCATGAAATATTTTGATAAAATCGAACTTCAGACAAACAATACCACCTGCAAATTTTATACACATTCCATTAATTGTATTAAGTATTGTTGTTGAAGAAATATCTCATTAACAGACCTTTATTATAGTGCAAAGAGGGTAGGTATATAAATTTACACTCGAAATGTAAATCTTATCACCAAAAGGCGGATAGCCACAGGCACTATAAGCGATGATTCATATTGAGTCGGCGCGTTATACATATCGAGTGTTGTTATACATACGTCGTTGTGTGACAGTAGCGCAGACAAATATACTTTAATACAAATTTTAACATATGCTACATTTTGTTTAATAAATTTCGCTTATATGCACTGATAAAAAAGATTCTTTAAACCAAATAAATATCTCTTTGACGGTATTTTTTAAAGCAGCCGTTTCTTTCAGTTAATCCATATTTCTTTTATTGAAATAATATTATTTTTCCACAAAAGTAATACATACTAACTGAAGGCAATCATTTTTTTAAATAGTAGGGAAGTAATATCTCTTTGTATTAAAGAATACTTCCTCTCAGTATGACAATATTGTACTTATAATAAATATACCTATGTTATGCAAGTCGTGTAAACAAAATTTATTTGCATTAATTATTAAAATATAGTCCGTTTGCTTGTCGTATGTCTTTAAATACAGAAAAACTTCTTTCTACATCACAACTAGTGAGAGGTGCATATTTAAAGTACATTTTAAAATTACTATACATTCCATTGTCTTCGGAACAGACATTTTTTAAGATGTTTAAATAAATGTTTTAAGATGTTTTATTTAAATAAATAAAATTGCATCAATTTTTTTGCCTCCAAAATCTCCGGAAATATTTTTAACTTTATGTAAGGTAGTATTTAGGCTTTCGATACCTTCTTCTAGTTTTAAACTTTGAGTTTCTAAATATTTTATAGTATTAGTTAATACTTTAAAGTTATTTTTAACTAAATACTATATTGTGGAGACAAATACGGGACGCTGAATAAAGAGATATTTTGTGCGACCGCTCTTCACTTGACTAATCCGGTATCTAGCGCGCCTAGTCGATCAACATTGTGTATCGTGCTCAGTCCGCCTATGGCCGATCTTCGTAACGGTGATGCGATGAATAATAGTCGATGGTGCCTGTGACTATCCGCTCTTTACTTATCACTTATTTACTGATATTCCACAGTGCATGATGTTTATTGTTGTTGAAAGTGTTAACTTGAAAATATGTTCTGTAGGTGGAAGATCTGAAGGTAGGTGTTTGATATTCCGTAACAAGTAACACATCGTTTTCTAATACGGTCTTATTTTTACAGAAAGCACCATGTAAGATATTATTCTAGTAAGCTTTTACTGCGCAGCCATTGACGTTATTATGTATCTCAGATAGCGTTTTACATAATTTTGTAAAGTTTAGTTTCGTAAGTGTACATAATATTTTTCTATTTGATTTTAGGCTCGACTTATACTATTTGCCGAAGTTGATGCAACAAGAAACTGTAGGGTTATTTGAATATCAGTCCACAAAATTCTTTAATTCATTGCAACATGATATTACAGTATTGCCATTAAAACAATTCAAATGTGTTTTAAAAAATCACCTGACTAATTGTGCTTTTTATGCAATGGAAGATCTCTTTTTGAAATATCAATGTTAAACACATATAGTTTAAGTGCAGAATTTATTATTATTAGTATTTATTTTTCTTATTTTTTAATTTCTCCTTGTATAGTGCTCTTGACTTTCTTTTGTATATTTTATATATTATACTTTTGGAAATAAAGTTCATCTATCGAATTATCTATCTATAACCCAAAGTGGCAAATATTTACAAACATTAAAGAAAAATGCCACGAAAGCGATCGTAGTGTGCGTAACTCTACACATCGATATTCTAATTGGGTCGACGCATATTTTAAGTTTGATGCTACTATGGAACATGTAAGGAACACCCCTACGACTAGTATAAATGCTGGGCGGCTAAAATCCAGCTTTGCATCCAGCAGTCAAAAAGCAAAAAGCAGAAAATTACAACAACTATTAGAATACGATGCAGAGGAACCTGTTTATGCAGTGCAAGTGCAATTTTGAAATAAAGGTAACCGTGATCCTAGTCGACAAATCAAATCAATGGCCCTGTCATTCGAACAACAAACAATTCCTTGATAACAAGAACTTGCCAAAAGGTAAATAGCAAATAGTTCTATTATCGGCTAATATGTTCAGAGTTAACGTTCGTAGAAAATATGCGACTATTATATAAACATTCTACGCATTTTTAAATACTTGTTTAGATATTTATTGCATATACTTGGAACGTTAGTGTGCTGTTTGGCAAAAGCCTAGCTTTTGGAGTGATATAAGTGTTACTATTATATATATACAAAAAAAGATTAGTAAAATAGCCATTATTGGAATTGTAACTATCATTCATTTGTATTGTATACTATTGTTGTTATTATTTTTATCTTTTCACGCTCGTATGTACTGAAGTACTGATAGTATAAAGTAAGAAATAAAAAATTTGAATACACTTTACCTGCAGAATACTAAATTATAGTATCGCTTAAGTATGCATTTTAATTTGAGTTAATAGAATCAGATTGTCCAAACACGAAGATAAAATATTTTTTCTTTATATTATATTTGTTACAAATAATAAACTTCTTGTATGTACAGATACCAGATACATTAAAGTTCAACAACATACATAAATTGCGGTTTTTCTTGGTAAAGTTTCCATCTGCATTTCTTTATGATGAAATCATCAACTTTGATATCGGTTAGTTCGATTACTTCACTAGTATTGTTCCTTAAAATATTGGTAGTACCATTATTAAATGTGACAGTTTTTCTTGGATCTTCACTATATTATTCCTTAAAATCTTCGAGTCCAGTGGAACTACGTAATATCGCATTATGTTTTAACTATAGATTTCCTAAACCTTCTTTTCTTCTAATGTTGCGTAGATGAAAACCCTTAGAAAGGTGTCGTAAATAATCCAAAAATTTAAATATGAAGAGGAAATATTTATTATATTGGTCCAACGTTATAAAAAGCAATTGATATTCCAACGGTTAGTTGTTGAAAACCGCTATCTTCAAAACATCGCACCGAACCATGAGTACGACCTGACTTATCGCAATAAATTAATAAAAAAGATTTTGAATGATATCCACGAATATTCTTTTTTAGTTATCTTTTCACTTCGAATAGCAGAACACTATATTGCTTTACAAATATAGATATGATGCACTCACGTTGTAGAATATAAGTCAACCTTACATTCCTGCGTTCTAGTTGACAGTGTAAAGTGTAGAATACACACATATTTTCTTATTTAAATTTATTGAAGTCATACTAGACGGTGAAAATCTATAAGAATGTCTTTGGTAATTCGAGAACTAGACGGACTCATAGACTCCAATTTGAAAGATGGAAGAAAAGTTATTTCCTGTGAGTATAATAAGCTTCTATCTCCAGGTGAAAATTATGGAAGTATCATGTTACAAATACAAATTACGGTGGTTAATAAAGACGGAGAGAAAGAAGTTATGCATTGCGTTGGGAAGACAACTCCACCGACAGAATTTTTATGGAAACTTTTCAACACCAAAGTGACTTTTAAGAAGGAAATTGCTTTATATAGCACCGTGATGCCTGCTTTAAAGCAGTTTGCAGAGAAGCAAGGTCTTTCCGATTCAATAAATTTCTTTCCTGAGTGTTTGGGGGCGAGAGTATCATTGGATCCGAATACGAATGTCGTGGATAAAAACGCGGTGCTTCTGTTGGAGAATCTTAAGGTTCAAGGATACGATACTTGCGACAGATTCACAGGTTTTGATTTAGAATGTGCTAAACTTATTTTAACAGATTTAGCAACATTGCACGCTGTAACGATTGCGTGCAAGAAAAAGGAACCAGAACTGTTTAATAGTAAAGTAAGACCACATTTAAACAGAGATTTCAGCTTTAATTTAGATGAAGCTGTATTGAATCAGATCACTAAAGGTATTCAAAAAAGTTTAACCACGTTTCCGGAATGCACACCACATCTATCAAAGGTTGAAGAAGCAATAAAGAAACTATGCAGCTACTCTAAAGAAGCTCCACTTAAGGAAGGGCAATTGTTTGCTACATTCACTCACAACGATTATTGGGTCAACAATACTATGTTGAAATTTAATAACGGCAAACCTGTAAGCAATAAAATGGTTGACTTTCAAAGCATCGAATATCGTTCCTTAGCCCATGATGTTCTATTCTTTTTATATGGTAGTGTAGAATTGACGGTATTAGAAAACTACATGGATAAATTATTTAAGTATTATTATGAAGAGTTTATTGAGAAATTGAAGCAATTTGGTTGCGATACCAATGACTTTTCGTTTGAAGATATGCTAGAGGAATTTAGATACATTGGGAAAGAAGAAGAATTGGGTCATATATTATTCATGCTGCCTGGTATAATGAGATTAAAAGAAAAGGCCAAGGAATTGTCGGAATTTAATGGAGGCGACATAATGATGGAAGAAGGTACGATACATGAAAATTGTTTGAAAAAAATAAGGTTTGTGTTGCTGGATTTTGTTAAGAGAGGATGGGTATAAGTTGTATGTACAAAACCGTGCGCAAAATACATTTATATGACATTGTAGTGCTGTCGTTTTATTTAATATCTTTAAGGTCCTATAGGATTAATTTCAAGAAGCGAAGTTTGATCCCAAAATTTTAATCATTTGGAGAAAAGGTCGATCTAAAAACGATGGTAGTTAAAAAGTATGTAACTGTTGAATAACAAAAACAGAATTAAATCATTATCAATTTATAAGTTTGCATCCCATACATTTAGCAGCTTTTCAGTTTAAATGCACTTGAAATAATTATGCAGAGATTGAAGAATTTGAATGAATTATTTCGATTGTCAATAATGGAAAAAGAATGTTAATTTGTAATTTTATCACTGTTGTTTAACAAGTGGATTTTATAGACGCTACCAACTATTACGTATTATTAAATTTCCTTTCTTTTATTAAAGAAATATATTCAAAACGGTAAATGCAAAAAATAGTACTTCATAACACTTAAAGCACTCATGGCTACACACATGTTTTTCAAATTTGAATTCATGCTTTAAACTTTTTATGAAACTAATACATTATATTAGCGAAGAGATATAGAAATCCCCAATAATAATATTTACACTACTTATTGTAAATGCAAAGATCGAAATATAAAAGAATTTGTGTGAATACGTAATTATATATTTTTGTTTTATAATTGACTGCATGTCAAAGACACTTCACTATCAAACAGAAATTGAGAACTGGTTGCATCCTTGCCTAAAGCAATATGAATTTCTTGAATAATCAAGAAATTCATATTTATCAATTTCTGTAATAATCAAGTTCCTCAAGGGGTCTCGACATTTACTGGGGGTTTCGTCTTCGAATCTTGGTCAATTACGGTAACTGGTGTTTTTCCGGGACCGTAATGTTGAGTAAAAAAAAAATTAAGAATGCATTTTTCTGGATATACATATTTAATATTTTGAAACCTTACATAGCAAATAATATATTTTTTTATTTGGCACTGTAAATGGATATTATGAGTTAACATGCTGCATAATTGAGGTGATAAATGATAATAAATAAAGAGAACAAAGAAATACTTACTAATTAAATGAAATACTAAAGAAAAAAAAACTAGCTCCTAAAAAACAAAATTAAGGACACTATAAGCTATAGTATAAAGATTGAGGTTGATATACCCACTTTTATTAATGGATGAATTACCAGTATGAGTATTTTCAGTAATTTTAGTAATTTTAAAATTTCGTCATATGGTTTATTTATTTATGTCAGTATTAGACTAAAAGGTTGAATTAGATTATAAACTGCCCTGAATAAATAAAATACAATTTGTGTTACATTCTGTCTCGACAATATATTTCTTATCTTACAAAGTTTCTATTTATTTAAATGTCAGATCCATCTTCTTTTAATAAAGTCCAACAAAATAAACCGTAGTCTTTTTGCAAAATTTTCATGGAGAGCATTTTCCTTTACAAGCAAATCATCACTTTGAACATCGGTCAGTTCATTAGCTTTCTCTTTTAAAGTAAAAATAATCGGCAGTATCATTAGTATATGTGGCAGCTCAAATTCTCCTGCAACCTCAGCACATTCCTCCATAAAATCTTCGTATCCACACGAACGAACATCACATCCTAAATTAAGTAAATTCTCAGTAAGTTTCCCGTGATAAAATCGGAAAAGCTCTTCTAAATTTTCTTCTAATATGGATAATTCTACGCTGGTATATAAAAAGAATATAACATCATGAGCCAAGGAACTGTAGTCGTTGATTTGAAAATCGAGGATTTTATTCTTAATTGGATTCCCGTTTTCGTATTTTAGCATTGTATTATTGACCCAATAATCGTTGTGCACCAACGTTGCGAAAGTTTCATTAAAATTTCTACGTTTCATTTGAGCAATATTTATCCTGCGTACGGATTTTTCCAGCTTTTGCAAGTAGGGTACGCAGTCCAAGTGGGCAGCGATTTTATTTCGTGTTAGTCGAACCAATTCTTCTATTGTGGCGTCATCAACTTCGAAGACATAACATTTTCCGATGTAAGCAAGGATTTTTGATTTAAATTCTTCGGGTTTGGCGAATCTATAAGCGATAGGCGCCGCATGCATGGTTGCCAAATCTGTTAGTATTAGTTTAGTGGATTCTAAATCAAAACCAGTAAATCTATCTCCCATATCATAACCGTGTACCTTTAGATTCTCCAATAAAATAACTGCGTCTTCGTCCACATCGTTAGAGTCCTTGTTCGTAGATATCCTTGATCCTATATACTCAGGCAGGAAATGAATGAGGCAATTGATCCCCTTTTCACGACCAAATTCATTTAGCGCAGGCGCTATCCTTTTGTAGATGTTGATTTCGGCCTTAAATGTCTCTTTGGTGTTGAAGACTTCCCACAAGTGTCCCAGAGGTGGACACGTCTTTGCTACACAGTGAACTATCTCTTCTTTGCCATCTTGTGTCCCTACTTTTACCTGCACACGTAGCATGACGCTTCCATAATTCTCACCAGAAGATAACAGCTTTTCACACTCATAACTTTTATAAATTTGATCAGGTCTTAAACAAGGAATTATTAAGTCTTCAAAGTGTTTGATTTCGAACGACATATTCCTTTGTTCATTAAAAATTCACGACTAATCTTTATTCGGTTATATTAAAGATACTTGTAAGAACCGACTGTTGTCATTAACGTACATACATATTCTAGTACAAATACGTAAATAAGTTTGATAAGCCGTTAGTTTATCTGCTGCTTTGGATATTTGGTGTCGCAAGGTCGCTTAAATAAATACAAACATTGTGTCAAAGATTCTGACCTTTACAAATGAGTATTACACAGCTACTTACTACGATCATAATTAGTAGATAAGGGAATGTTGAGAATAGATAGATAGAATTAGTAGGCCAACAAACTTTAGAGGATCTTTGCTTTACTTTTTGCGTACATTGTCATGCGTATTTAGCATATATTATTTGCTAGTTCTTTGTTTAAGTATAGAATCTTCTGTTTAGTACAAACTGTTGCAAATAACTAAACTGAGGAAGGTGACTATCGCCAAATATATCTACGTTTACGTAACAATTTAGGATAAATTTTATTATGTAACCAAAATCAAGAATCACTCTATACTCTGCGCTAGATCGGCTTCATCGCATTTGTGCATTCAACTGTACTTATTTCCACTAAGTTTATCTACTCACGTCATCAGAACAACTTGAAACTGAACCAATTCCATTACAAAATTATAGCCCAAGAGAACGATTCTAGAGTTCAGTTCATCTTCATGTTATAATCAGATCCACAGTACATATGTAATCATTCATTGGAGAAAGTGAAACTGTCATGGCGACCTAGTTCTCCCGGGCCAATAGATGTCGCTCAAACGTTATGAAGGCGGTAGAGTTCAAAAATAGTTTTATATTTAATTTAATTATTATAAAAAAGAAAAAAAAAACGAAAATGCTTATTTATTGCATTTATATTATTATTATATTTACTAGACAATTTTTTACATTGTTGATATATTCCTGAGTGACAACAAATTTTAAAATTAAAATCTACTTGTTTTTTAAAAATAAAAATGTTTATGAAGTATGTTTCCACTTGCACAATTTTCGTTTAATATGTAGATAACGATGTTATATATTTGAATCATCGTCTTGACAAATGAGTTATTATAACACTGTCATTTCTGCCTTATTGCTCCGCTATAATCTTTCAATTTAATAAAATCCGTTGTTGTAACGACACACATCACACTTTTTGAGAGACGAAGTAATCTAATCGAAGTTATATTTTATTCTTTGTTACTTACGAAAAACTAAAAAAAACACAATAATGATAAAAGAAAAGTCTAAAATACAAAAAACAAATAAAAACAAAGTAGCACAAAACACGATCAACACCGTACAGGGAGCTTTCAAGAGTGTTTGCGAAAAAGACCGATGGCTGCACTGCAATCGTTTATAATTAATTTTTCATCTTTCTTATGCAATGTTATTCCTAAAGATGTCGCTTTTAATTTTTCAATTGTACAATAGCTGGCAGTGTTTGGATTACGCAACAGAAACACAGAGGTCGCTAGAAGGAAACATTATTTTAGATAATACTTATTTCTTGCAAATTTCAGATTCCACATACGATGCAAACACTCGACTATTAAGTAATGAAATCCGCAGCAGTGGCAATAAGCATTGCTTATACCTTAATTACAATGATTCAACAACAAGGGAAACGTCACGACAATTTTTACTGATTTTGGTTACTGATTTCTTCTGATTTCTAAACATAATTTAACACTCCGTCGTTACTATTAATGATTAAAATATGTAATTCAGCAGGACGAAAAGGTACAAAAATTACCCTTTTTCTAAACTTTCGCTCGGTTTGCACGTTTGTTAACTAAAATTGAAAGCCTAAAACAGGGAGTTCCTGAGAACAATATATCTACAATCGTTCGTATAAATCTATGTTCCAATAAATTAAAAATAAGTTACACACTAAAAAGTATTTGCAATTCCTACGGAAAATTCCAGTAAAGTATAGGGTAAATTTACCAAAAATTAGAAAATATACCTAAAGTTTTCTAGTAAATTTCCCAATTTTACCTTATACGTTACTGGAATTTTCCGTAGGAATTGCATATATGTATTTTTTAGTGTGTATGTTGTTTGTAAATTTGAATGACAGCGCCATCTCTTAGTCCCCTCTTAATAATGTAAGTGACTTTATAATTTTTGCTTTTGGCATTTGACACATGGAAAACATCTGATCTATACTGCAACTTACATCTTTTCGGAAATAACTGTAGTTAGCTCAGGTACGTTTTGGCTTGATGCAGGTAGAGGACAACACACTGAGCAAAATACTGGTTGTAATATCAACAACCTACATTTATTGAGTGAATTAGGTATATAATAGAAATCATTAATATGCAATTATTTACATTTCTATAATAATCTATATTCATAGGTTCAATGAAAGCGTTCATTACATTAATAAAGGAAATATTTGCTCTGCGTAATGATATATTTGAAAGAGAATGCACGTCTTGCATCTTGCCTCTGTTACTCTGTATTTAGAAGTTCGCTATTGTCAGCGATAGTTGTTTGACGCTTATTTATTTATTTACCAAATAGCAGCTAAAAACTGCTAAGTACACGACAATTTTAACAAATATACAAAACAAGACGTAATACTTACAAAAAAAAGTATATTATTTAGATAATTAAATTCAACTTAAATATAACTAGTATATAAATTAACTACACACATTCATATTGGAAACAAACTAACAAATTATTATTATTGCTAGTGCTAGCTTTTTTAAGACAATGGTAAGAATATTATTATACCATTAGTGTACGTTCAAATATGAGTTTACTTCATTTTTATATTTCGTTTACAGATTTTAAAAGCTTGAATCGAATAATCCCAATCTGAATATGAATTATTAAGTAACAGTTATATGCAAGTGGCTACTATGTATTTATTTTTGACCATCCCAGACGTGCCCAAAAGAAGACAATAAGATAACTAATTTCTGTAACATTTTTTTTTCTATGCTAAACTTGGGCGTTCACCATGATTTCTTCACCAAATATGCTTGGTATACACCCAAACAATATAAAATTACAACTTCATCAAAAAGTAATGACATATTTTGTGTACTGACGCAAGTATGGTATAAAAGCAAAATAACATTTAACTAATATTTTATTTTCAAAGTAAGTTTTCTACACTAGTACCATTTCAGGACACGGTTATGATGCAAAAGCCATGCCTCTCGAATACAAAACACATATTAAATATCAATTGTTTAATAATATTTTTTTATCTAATTTGTTATAACAATAAATCAACGACGGCATAGCACGGTAATGAGCTATTATAACTCCATTATAACAATTGCTAAAATCCCTTAGGATTATGAAAAACAATGATTAATTGATTAGCATATCAACAAACAATGTTCATTGTATGGATGCCTTTGTTCATTCTATTGCCGAAAAACGTATACATAAAATTGATAACTGATAACTCGCGGTTTGTCGAGTAAAGGAATACGATTTATTATATTATGTCTAGACAGTTGTGATTGAAATTCTCTCCGTGGATAAAAAATCCAATTTTAAATAATAAATGAAAGTCAACTAATGCGAAATAGATAAATAGTATAAAAAACGCGTGTCACAATGACAGTTGTAATACTTGTGCAATCACTTGTATTACAACAAACGTCATTGCGATACTAGTGTTTTAATGCACTATTTTCTAATTGGATGTTGTAATAAAGCTAAAACAAAAGACGACGCAGTGCTGATATGGCTATTACAGCATACTGTGCTGTAATGAGATATTAACGTGGTGGGGGGGACTCTTGCCGGAACGTAATATAGGCGATTAATGTGCAAATTAGAAAAAATACTGTAAAGAACGTGTGCCACAATGACATGTAATGCTCGTACTTTGAATCTCTCGCCGCTACGCGGCTCGAGATTCAAACGTGTACTCGCATTACATAAACGTCATTATGACACTTGTGTTTTAAAATACTATTGTTCAAGCGTTCAACCTTTACTGTACAAAGGTGTGGGGGTGGTAAAAAAAATTATCCGCGCTAGTTTGATAGACCTATACAAGCCGTGTTTAATGATATGATAATTTTATTTTTTTTCTTTTATAATAACGGTGTAAATGGCAAATATTCAAAAATTAATTAATTATAATTTCCAGGGTAGAGGTTACTCCCTAAAAGTGAGATTCCGCAAGCATGGAAAATAGCGATTTACAACACTCGATGGAGATGGAGTCTACAAATGTGTCGAGTATCAACCCTATTTATGAATAACACCTCAGAATGTTCCCTTGTTAGAACTACATAAAAGAATAACTGTATGCAATGATGAAACAATATCTCATATACTTACATCAGTAATACATACTATAACACCAACTGATTGTCTAATGACCAGGCCATAGTCGAAAAAAGTAGACAATAATAGAAATAGTAGTACAGTAAAACCTCTCCTAACGGACACCCCTCCTATTAAATTTTAAAATATCCCAGCTCGGCAATAAAGGAAACCAATGTATTTCTGTAACGGACACCTCTTTCTAACGAACGGACAATTTCAAACGCCTGATCTGGAGGTATCTATAGGAAACTAATGTATTTAGAGCCCCCGGGTGACGTCAATATGACGTAAATAGGTTTAAATTCGTTTGATTTGATTTGTCACTGGGTACGAATCAGGTCTTTTTATCATGCCCTTAACACCGCGACCTGAGGCCTATTGTATTATTCCGTAGCTAGTGAGCTTTTTTACATAAACAGGTTAGTCTATTTAACTAGATTTATTAGCTTGTGTTGTAAATCTTTTCCGTCAGATCTGTCACTAGGTTGGTTGCTTCCAAAACTGGCAGTCTCTGCCGTCGGCTGTCTCCTCCTCCTCATTGCATAATCTACAAATAGGCTCATCTTTAAAGATGCCAATTTGCCGTGTCCTGTTAGAAGATTCGTCACCGTTCTAAGCTGTATTGAATTGAGACTCAACACATTCGCAGCTAAATGCTGTGATGGCTGCCCCATCATCTGTTTGGTATTTACCTGCCTTTTAACGCTTTTCCAGTGTACTGGTGTTTTTTTCACTCAGTTACTGCACCACGCATCACAGGTCCAGTAAATACTGTTTCAGAGCCCTTCCTTGCTAGCTTGTTTGCTAATTCGTTGCCTGGTATGCTTTTATGCCCAGGCACCTACACCAAAGTGATTTTGTTGCCAAGGTTCTTAGGTTTTCCAGACAATCCCAAACTAGTTTGACGTTATCTGATAGGATGCTAATGTCTTTAGGGCCGTCTGACCATCCTTTAGGATATGAATCACCGGACTCTTTGGTTGTTTCTCCAATGTCCTTCGGGCACATGTTTCTATTGCTAGCATTTCCTTTTGGTATACGGTGGTATATTGCCTAATGCCGTATATTTTTTAAGACTCAGGGTTTGAAGCTGGTATATATAGTGATACCAGCTTCAGAAGTCGCAATTCTGTTTGACTCTTCTGCATACCATTTGATGCCGAATCCCTCGTTTCTATTTTGTTTTCTGGTCATTCCAGTCTGGAACAACCTCGAAGGGTTTATCAAAGAAGAGTTTGGAAAACATCATATATCACTTTTCCATTTCAAAGATGGCGTTGTAATTTTTAAATTTAGTATTCTGGGTTCTCCAGTCTACACCACACCTCAGTGTGCATGCCCCGATAAATAGGTAGTAGCTGACAAGTTGTCGTATATGTAATTTTGACGTCAGGAACGTGGTCTGGACAAAGCTCGGAGATAAATATGAACGCATCCCTGAACGGACACGTTTAAGACATAGAATTTTATTTTTAGAATTTTAAGCTATAAAATTCCTGTTAATAAGTAGATTGAAGGCAGCTAAAAGAGTAACAAGGAGTTTTGAAAATAACGAAAGCCTTATTGAATATTTTTTTGTCTTGATTGAAGTGCGTACATACCTACCTAACCTACACAGTAATAAAAAATTGTTAATCTTAACAAACTCTGTTGCTCCCGAAGGTCCACAAAAAAGTTGCTAAGGTAACAACTACCCAAAGTTGTTACTGAAAAACTTTATGCTTTGTTAAAGGTTAAAATTTTTTCAGCTACAACATCAACATTACATTATGTACATTACTAATTTTCTGACACCCCTCTGTAACGGACAAATTACTCAGCCCCGCGGGTGTCCGTTGTTGAGAAGTTTCACTGTAATTAGTTTGCATGTATACATCATAAATAATAGTAAGTTAAGGTAACAACTACCCAAAGTTGTTACTGAAAAACTTTATGCTTTGTTAAAGGTTAAAATTTTTTCAGCTACAACATCAACATTAGATACATTATGTACATTACTAATTTTCTGACACCCCTCTGTAACGGACAAATTATTCAGCCCCGCGGGTGTCCGTTGTTGAGAAGTTTCACTGTAATTAGTTTGCATGTATACATCATAAATAATAGTAAGTTTTTAAACTTGTTTCAAGTTTACGTGCAAAAATCGATGCCACAAAATTTTGCCTTATGTTCATACTGTTATATTGTGGTCTTACAAAGTTTCTATGTGCCTATTATGAATTTTGAAGTGTCTCTATGAAACTTCTAAAATTGATATTTCCTTATCGCAAATAATGAATTTAACAGTCAGGCGTCCTTTTTAGTCTTTTTGTATAGAGTGTTTGCAAATACTGATAGACGCTATATTGAAATAAAATGCTTGATAGGGAATAATCTAAACGACTGTAGGGGTCAGAGGTTTTAAGAACACACTCGTATCGTTGGACCCAGGAAAGTAAGCAAGAACTATGAATGAATATGTGGTTTTCTTGATTACATCGGTGGAAAGAATAAACACTTATTTTGAATTTAAACTGATTGCAAATATGCATTACATCCAGGGCCCAAGATTGAAAACCAATGAGTTCAATAATTGTTAATTCAGTGGAACGATATAGAGAAGACTGGCATAGCCCCTGTCCAAAGAACGCAAGCAAAATCATGAAGTGCGATCGTATATTAAAAAAGAACACAAATGTCGTAAAGCGTACTTTGAAAAAATTGGCCTCGTAATAAAACGCTTTTATGAAACGAGTATTTTTATACGATTTTTTGTATTTCGATAATTATCAATTTTATATTAATGTTTTCATGTTAAAAAAGTTCAGAGGAGACAGTAGAATTTAAATTTGACATTTGATATGTACACCTGCGACACAATGAAAGTTACCGACCTGAAGCGAAAACTCAGCGAATGCTTTTGCTTTCATTAGTACAAACACACAGATGCGAGCAAATCGGGATGTTTAAGATTGTAAACAAAAACTTCAAGGAAAATATATATTACATAAACATAAGTTGTTTTGTCAAAATATATAACAATTTAAAAATACCTTAATGTCAGACTAAAATGGAGAGAACAAACAATTAAAATGCAATGAAGTAAAATTTTTAAAAACTTTTTTTTAATATCAAGCATATTATGAGAAACCAATTTTTTTTTAACTTCATATTTGTAAAATCCAAAATAAAATTTAAATGCAAGAAATATATTAAGAATCTATAATAATGGAGTATTTTGGATAAGTTAGCGATGTCTGTATTTACGCTGGTTTTGTCTTTATGTAAATCTTTTCTAAAATGCGGTAGTATAGTAGCTTTTTTCTTTAGTTATGATTTTTGTGCTAGATATTGTTTTGGTACTTGGAGGACCTTTTTTACATTTTGCATTTTATTATAACTTTCAGATTTAAGTAGCCCGAGGCCCCATTAATTGTAAATATATCACTGCAGGGGATTGAACATATTAGATGAGAGTTTTTATTAAAGGGAGTTTTGGATTTTAAATTAGTGAACATGATTTTTAATTATTTAGACTTCTATAAGCTACTTTAAGTCGATATGGTTTTAGACTGGAGTTGATTTTGTTTTATCGTGGCTATTTTTATGGCTAAATAAAGAAACTAGTTCTAGAAAAAAACCTCCACACTTTTTTGTTTAGTTAGTATGCCTACAGTATGAGAATGATGATTTTTTTTGGCCTTAAACGTAATAGAAATTATATTTTGTTTTCTTTGAAGACATAATTGATATATAATAAAAAGACAAAAAGTCCTTGATTGTTATAGAAGCATTTGCGTTTCTTGTATTTCCATGGTGTTTTTGAATGCCTTCAAATTAAATGTATGCAATTTTTTAAATAACTTTGTTTGTATCCCTTTACCTTACTTTTCATCGATTCATAAGATAATTTTTAAATTTGTCGCCATACCGATCACATGTGCCAAAATATTTCCTTTTTGAAAATGGATTTACTTTTATTGATAGTTGAAGTTGAAAGTTACTTCGTATAAGCAAAGTGACCCGCATAAAGACTCCTCAGTTCACACATATAAGCCAGGATTGTGAACCCATGCTAAAAAAGAAGCATTTTATCAATTTTGTAATCCCTTTATCTTAGGTCCACTTTTATACATTATATATACAAATGATTTATTTCAATTTTTAGAAAAATTAAACATACCCAATTTAAAAGTTATATGTTATGCAGACGACACAAACTTCTTGTTAAAAACAAATTCTTTAACAGATGTGGTAAACCTTGCTGTATGTGTGTATAATCAAATATTATTGTGGTCAACCAAAAACTTTTTAAAATTAAACGAGAGCAAGACGGTGGCGGTACATTTCAAAAGTTTAAGATCAAATTTAAATTTAGTAACTCATGTACATAATAATATCAAATTAGACACAACAGTTAAGCTGCTTGGTGTAACGTTGGATTCATGTTTGACTTGGGAAACACATATTCATGGTCTCGCGGTCAACCTGAGGAAACAATGTTTTGCTTTGCGTACACTTAGAGATGTTTGTAACCTGGACATCCTAATAACAGTTTATCATTCTTGCTTTCACTCACGTATGCGTTATGGAATTGCATTATGGGGATCAAGCTCACATGTCCAGAGGATTTTTGTTCTTCAAAAATATGCCATCCGCTTGATAAACAAACTAAAAGCAAGAGACTCATGTAGAGAGTCGTTTAAACAACTCGGAATAATGACGGTCTTTGATACCTATATTTACAGTGTGTGCTGTTTCGTTCATAGAAACTACAGTATATTTAGTAAAAATGAAAATAACCATGTACACGATACAAGAACAAAATCTCTTTTACGCTCAGATAGGCACACAACTACTCTATATCAGAGGAATGTTTTCTATAACGGTTGCAGATTCTATAACACGTTACCGAATGATTTTAAACTAGCCAATATGTATAAATTCAAAAGGAAATTAAAGGCAATGCTACTCATGAAAACTTGTTATAATGTAGACGATATCTTTAAAAAATAATATAAAACAATATATTTTTTTTTGTTTTTGTAATTTTCCTCTTTATACTCGGGTCAGCCTAGCTGTGTATCATTAAGTATGGTTTAATGGATTGTATTGTTTTATAATTTACATATATATATATACGTACATATACATATTTGTTTTATGTCTTGTATTTTGTTTAAAAGCTCTTCTTACTTCCGACAAGTCATATCTGTTTAACGTACGTTGCTTGCGATAAACAGATATGCGATATATTTTTTTCTTCTTGAGCTAAAAATATAGTAGTAGTATGTTGTGTATACATGTTTTACTTGGAATTTTTTACACTTGTTATGTACCTTTTTAATGACAATGTCTATACCTTATGGTAAATGACAATAAAGCTTATTATTATTATTATTATTATTATTATTATTATTTACTGACTCATTCACATACACCCTCGCCAAAAATTAAGCGGCACTCCTACACAAACCCCTCGTACTTTTAATGTGATACACTTAATTTAGTTAATTGTGAGCAAAAATAATGCGCCCGTCTCTATCAACTTTCCTCCCTTTCACCAATCATATCAAGTCACCTTGATATGTCAAACAAAATTATTTCATTTTAGAAAATATCAATTATATCATACTCTATCAATTCCCCTTCTTGGAGTAGCAAAAAAAAAATCCTGTAGTGTAAGCGAGATACACAGAGGTATCCGTGCATTAGAACGGTAAAGAAGTATACAGAATATTCGACTGGATTACATTAGCATATTGCTATGATGCACTCGTATTTGCCAAGAAATCCACATTTCTACGCTGTCGCCGCACAGGCGCATGAGCCGTCGCACACGTGCGTGTCAGATGCATTTTATATTTCGTCGGGAGAACTACTCGCTCGTACTATTTAATAAAACGCGTTGTTGGTAGGTAGATAACGGTTATTTTAAAAATGGAGTACTATACGCCGGAGCAAAAACTCTTCATGATTAAACACTTTTACGATGGTAATTCCGCGGAAGTAAGTCGGAATTTATTTGCAGCTAATTTCCCCGAAAGTCAAATTCCCAATGCAAGCACCATTCGTAGGACCGTTAATCGATTTGAAACTACATTTTCTTTAGTAAATAATAAAAATAAAGTTGTTCCGGATAAGAATGTAAGCGATATAGAAATTCGAGTATGTGCTTTAGTTGAAGTAAATCCCACTATGTCATCTCGACAAATTGCTCGCAAATTAGGTATCTCTAAAACAACGGTTCAAAGATTTTACGTACTAATAAATATCGTTCATACAAATTTACAAGTTCACAAGTAGGTACTTCTTCCCGATGATTATTATCGCCGAATGGAACTTTGCGAAAGAATCATAAATAAATATCACGATAACCAGTTTTTTTTTTACAACGTACTGTTCACAGATGAAAAAACATTTTACCTACACGGGCATCACAACCGCGCAGTTTGTCGTTACTAGTCGCGTAAAAATCTACATTTAAATATACCAACGCGAACGCAGTATCCACAGAAGCTAAATGTATGGGCAGGTATCATTGGAAATCATAATTGGGCCTTTTTTCATTGACGGTAATTTAAACGGAAATAGATACCTACAGTTACTTGAAGATAATATTATTCCGGCAATACGGGAGCGATTTAATATAAATGAAGTTTGTTTCAGCAGAATGGTTGCCCAGCACACAATACACGCATTGTAACAAACTTTATAAACGCGGTTTTTGAAAACAGATGGAGCGGTAACTCGGGCCCTATTAAATGGCCAGCGCGGACCCCTGATCTAGCTCCAATCGATTTCTTTTTATGGCCCTTTTTACATAATACAATATATGGATACGGTGATCAACGGCCATCAAACCTAGAGGAACTGCGCGCGAGAATGATTGAAATCAGTAATACTGTCACAGCAGATATGTTAACAAATGTTCGTAGGAATTTTTATGATCGGTTGGGTTACTGTTCTTATCAAGAGGGAGGTTTATTTGAACACTTAATAAATTAATTTACTTCAAATTTTATTATTGTTTAAGAATAATATTCTCTTTTAGCTAATTGCAGGTTTATTGCAATGTTGAATACAATTCTGTTTTAAGAATTAAATATTTTATTTTCCATTATTTTATTATAGTTGCGTTTTTAGATTTTATACTTGTTGAACAATATTATTTTAGTTTTTATTTTAAAGTTTAGGAGTTCTGATTATTTATTTTTGATTTTTTATGTTGTTTATGAGGCTGTGATGAATTAGTTCACTGACATGTTATCAGTGATTATCTGATGCTTCAAACAACTAAAAATATTTACTTATATCGGGAACACACTACCTCTAACAGTGCTTTTTATTTTTCAGGAATAGTATTTTCTACCACATGTAATGTTATTAATCACTTATGCTATAACATAGAACTCTAAAAGACTTTGATTTGCCTATATGCCCCAATACATTTATACGTGTAACTTATAATACGTCCGCTATCGTTTGTAAATGCTATCCGCGTGCCGATAAGTAGGCGTGGCAATTCAAGGTGGCACGCCCATTTATAGTCGACCAGTAGTTACTAATACATGCATCGTGCTATGAACGGTTGCCACACTGTATAAATGAAAGAATTTAGAACAGTTATAATATGCTACAAGAATTAGAACAGCATCTGTTATATAAATTATATTCACATGTTCATTGTAAACATTTGAATTTATTTTATTCCTACACTATCACAATTTTATTTTATCCTATTTATTTCCTATTATCGGAGAAAGCCCCTCCGATTATACAGGCATTGCTGTAAACGTGCGGTAAATTCTAGCGTCAGGTCGGTAACTTTTATTGTGTTATAATAATAATAATAAATCTTATAGCTGTGTGTACGTTCTACGCACCTCAATAAACAAATTAGCCGAATTTTGCAGATCCCACCCTGTGTTCCTATTTCAATTTTCTTTTTTACCATCAATAATGAAAAAAAAGAATTTTTTTTATATATCACTTTTAATTACAATTATTAATTTGCAATTTTGTAGTCTTTGTTTATACATTAATAGTTAGGCAATGAACCAACGGTACCCGTAATTCATTGCCTAAGTATTAAATATATAAACAAGGCTGTTGTAAATAAAACCAAAAGCGAAATAACCGTGAGATAACTTCTTTTCTAATTGGATATATAAAACAAACGATGTCGCAGTCCTGTAATCAGTTATTACCACACAATGTGCGGTAACGAGTTATTAACCCACTGGTGGGACTTTTGCCGGAATGTAATATGAGCGATTAATGTGCAAATTAGAAAAGAACACTGTAAAAAACTTGTGTCGCAATGACTTTTAATGAATCACTCGCAATATAATTGAACGGTGAACGCACCACTTCCGTTACTTTACCGTTCAAGGACGGTATGGTACAATAAGTACATACCGAATTGAACTATATACCAAAGCGTCACTTTCGGTCCTTTACTCTTCTGTGAAGATTTTGAAGTTATTTTGGGTTCGGTTGTCAAAATATTTGTCAAACAACTCTGGCATTTAAATATGAGTATTTTGAGTACTACAAATGCAAGTAAATTGATTTTAGTAAGTGATAATCATGTGGTAGCCGAAATTTTTTACTCAGCACGACTGTAAGGTGTCTTATCGAACTCGCTTCGTTGCTCGACTCGTAATCTTCAAACTCGTTCGACAAAACGTCACTTTCCAGTCCAGACACGTAAATAACTATTGACAAAGTGGTATTTACCTTAAAATTAAAAAGATACTGAAAAAAAGTGTTATTGTAAAGAGCAACATTATAACTCTCTTTCGTTGCAAAGTTATTAGCACTCAACCATGAAAAACTTAGAAAGGTAACAGCTATCCAATATAACAGTAAAAATAACATGCTGAGAGCAGTGCTATAATGAGCTCCAGTATTGGCACCTTGTTTTCGATGAGGAAATCGCTTCATTATGACACCGAAATAAAAAAAAAACATTCTTAAACTGGAAGTATATAGTGCTATAGTGGATAAATATAAAAAATATATAAACGTTTTGAGAATTTTCGTTGAAATCAAATAGAGGGCTGATTATTTAATGGCGCGGTTGTTCTTCAATGCATGTAAAATATGGATAGACTGTGAACTGAGTTTGGGTGGGTTCTATGAGGTGCACTTCACCGGGAGCATAGTACCGTGAATCACAGGAACCACCTATCAGGCGCGGCTCGTGCTTACGTCAGTTGGACGCTATGATATGTTCTTCGTATGCTCTCGTCAAATCCGTTCCTATATGTTTATATGTTACGAAGCTATACGAAGAAGTGCGATCAATGTCATAGCCACCGGCTGACGTAAGCACGAGCCGCGCCTGCCACCTATACAATTACAGAAGCAACACTTGGCCACTAAATACGTTATGAAGTTGAAGATCAAAGGTCGCAGGTCCCATTAATAACACTTATCGCCTTTCCATTTTAGATTTGACAATTCCATATTCGGCAAAGAAAAAATCTTGTAAAGAAAGTTCCAGTGGCATCAAAGAAGATAATATTACCATCTGATATAGACAAATATTTCGAAATATTTGACAAAAGGGGTAGGTACTTATCGGTGATGTTGTGTGTGGAAAATATCGCGCTACAGCATTGAAAAGAAGAAAAACTGAGACTGTTGTAGAAGCGAACGACGATAATGTATTAGCACTGGCTGAACAATCTCACAATTAGTCAGGTTTATCAGAGCCGAGTTCATCTGAGTCCAGTACGAATACATCTTTACCAAGCATAGATGACCAGCACTACAATTTAAACATTTAGAGTACACCTCCCGCAGGACGATACAACAGATTCTGAATTTATAGATGCCCAAATTCAGAGAACAGTGGCCAGTCATGGATATTGTTGTACTTGTTTTGCTACTGAAAATCTAATTGGAAATTGTTGTTGTTCAAATCATCTGATTAATAAGCGCTTGACTTTAATCGGCTAGCTATTTATTTAAACTCTACGAGTCTCCAAGTTAGTTTACATGATGGAACACTTCGCTGATAATGGGGAAGACGATTAATTAATACCTATATTTAACCATTTATTGAATAAATTTAACCTGGTAAAAAACGATGATTTTCCTTTGATAATTTATGCTTTCTATGATCTTTAGTTAATCGCTATCCAACGGCTTAATACTATTTTGGCATCTACACAGTAAAAAAATTTTGTTAATTTTAGTAGAAACTCTCAAAATGCTTTCAGTATCTTAAATTTAAATCATACAAACCCCAATATATCTCATACTTTAAAAGAAGGAAATGTTGAACAAAGATTCGAATTTTGTGCTTGTATCCAAGAAAAATTGGAAGAAAACAGATTTATGACACGACACGTACTTTTCTCTGATGAAGCGACGTTTACGTCTAATGGTATAGTAAGTTCGCAAAGTTATCGATGTGTGCTAATCCCAATTTCCATGTCCAGAGATCAATATTCATTTAAAACTAATGTATGGTGTGGCATTTACAAAGATAGAGTTGTTGGACCATTCTTTTTTCGAAATAGCATGAATGGAGAAAGATAACTATAATTTTTAAATAATCAGTTGTCTGACTTTCTTGATACCAACAAGATGGAGCATTATGTCACTGTAACAGAAATATTTTTTCTCCCATTCTTTTAACGGTAAAGTGATCAGGAGTTTCTTTGGCCTCCAAGGTCTCCAGACATTACAACCCTAGATTTTTTTGTGGGCCTATTTAAAAGAAAAGGTATAGCTTCAGATGCCATTTCAAAATGTTGATCATTTTGAAAGAAGAACAATTGTGATGCGGCCGGTTACATTCAATAGAGACCTAAAGATTTTAACTTAGAGTATACATTAGAGCAACATGTGAAGCGATAACTCCAGATGTGACTAGAAATGTCATAATAGAATTTAATTAACGAACAATAACCTGTTTAGAAATGGAAGGTGAGACCATAATTCTGATTTTCCCTGTATCCCAGCGAATGTTTTAAAAAATTTTACGTGATTATGGGTCTACAATTGATGCAGGGCTTAGAATACTTTTTCTTTAAATGTAAGATAAACTTTTTCTGCATTTGTATAAAACTTTTTGGGACACACTGTATTATTATTATATTTAACTATATCCACAGTCTAAATTTTAAGAACTTGTAGATTTATCAATAAACAAAAAATGGTGTTTTTAAGAATTACGTCGCTAAAAGTTGTCGCAAGGTGTCGCTTTTTTTGCTATGGTGCACCAATTGGATCGTTAAAAAAAAATTGAGGTACTAGGGAAATGGTAAGACAAGATTTTATCAAGAGCGCTACTTCGTAAAAACTAAGAATAAAAAAAAACAGAAAAAAAACGTGTTATCGGTGGAAACGGAATTATTCTTTTTGTTCTGATACCCTCCAAAAAACTATATTTTCTTTTTTTTTTACCTTCCGGTCGGCCAACCCAATCGTAAGATAAATTTTAAAAAAATAATATTTTCAAATATTTTTTTTTGCTTGAAGACCGTTCAATATTCAGGACTGAAAATTTTGTTGTTGGTCATTTCTCGGGTGTCAAATGTATGCCTCATTTCCAGCCAACAAACCACCTGGAGTCGGGTAAGTACCCGGCTAAGGCTTTCCTTTACAGAAAAGTTAAAGATATTACGTTAAAACAAAAACAAATCTATATAGTTAGTAAAGTACTATAATATAATGATTGTAATGTAACAAGTTTGAATGACCATGAATACTCAAACAATTTTATTGCCCTTCCTGCTAAGAATACATATCTATATTGGGTAATGAAAGTCATTCCTTAAAATCTGAACAAACAACAATATTACCTAAAGAAAAT
Source organism: Cetonia aurata (assembly GCA_949128085.1). Classification (NCBI taxonomy): domain Eukaryota; kingdom Metazoa; phylum Arthropoda; class Insecta; order Coleoptera; family Scarabaeidae; genus Cetonia; species Cetonia aurata. Next base: position 10,470,982 of record OX421887.1, read on the forward strand.
ATAAAATATATGAAACAAAAAATTTCTTAGAACTCATCCAAATTAAAAAGAAAATAGTAATTTAGTGTATAATATAACTTTCCTTACAATATTATAAATACAATAACTCTATAAATGTATATTTTCCCCAACATTTGTACAATTTTATTTGCCCCTTGCATTAAATGGCAAACGAGCAAAAATGACAAACAAATTCAATAAAAAAAAAAAAAATTATAATGCCAATTAAATATGTAAACTATAATACACTTCAGAGTATAATTTAAGGTAAGATATCTTTTTTATTTCAAAGTATTCTAACTCCACGCTCAAATTTCTAAAAAATTGCGTCAGAAATATATATGAAATAGGTAGGTACTACATTTTATTTCTTTTGAAAGCACAACAAAAAACCATCTGAAATACCACACATAGTAATTAATATGTACATACATATATGCAAATTAAATTAGTTTTACTTATATAAAACATGCATTACCTACACTTAAGTTAAGTTCTGCCTAAATTATATCCAATTTCTTCTTGCAAAATCTAATAAAATAAATTGCATTCTCTTGGGGTAGTTTTCATGGAAAATTGCTTTGTCGGAAAACAACTCGCTTAAATCGAATTCTGATAGATCCTTCGCTTTCAACCTTAAGATTGGGAAAAGCATGTACAGTAAATGAGAAAATTGAGCATCTTTCGCGATAATTGCAAATTCGTCCATCAAAGATTCGAAACTATAAGCACTGACATCACAGTTTAGCTTAGTTAGAGTTTGAATGAACCTGTTGTAATAGAACTTGATCAGTTCATCAATTTTGTTTTCTAATATTGGCATGGCTACACTACTATACAAGAAAAATATCACATCGTTTGCTAGAGAGCTGAACTCGACCACTTGGAAATCTACCATTTTATTTCTCACCGGTTTCCCTTCCTCAAATTTCACTAAAGTGTTATTTACCCAGTAATCGTTATGGACGAATGTGCAGAATATGTCTTTACCTTTTGGGGGGTTCTTGTTGAAGTAATTCATTTCCCGTAGAGCTTTGTCTATTTTAGGTAAGTGTGGAATACAATAGGGATTATCCTTACAGACATTCCTGACGACTTTTCCTAAATTCTCGATGAAATCATCTGTGGCGTTAAGCATATAGTCCTTGTTCAAGTATGGACGAATTTTGGTCTTAAAATCTTCTGGCTTGGTTTGTTTGTATCCGATAACTGCAGCATGCATCACAGCTAGATCCGCTAGGAGATATTTGGCGGTGTCCTCGTCGAAACCCGTATATCTATCACAAACTTTGAACCCTTGCACTTTGAGGTTCTCCAGTAGCAAAACGGCGTCTTCATCGACCACATCTGAATTCTCGTTAAGGGTAATTCTAGCAGCAAAGAACTTGGCTAGGAATTCCACAAGGCAATCGATTCCATTTTCACGTCCGTATTGATTCAATTCTGGTTCAATCACTTTATAGATGGCGATTTCTTTCTTAAAAGTCACTTTGGTGTTGAATAGTTCCCATAACGCCTCCGAGGGTGGCGTGGTTTTCGCCACACAATGCAGAATTTCTTCCTCACCGTTCTTATTTAGAATTTTTATTTGCACTTGTAACATAACACTGCCGTAGTTTTCGCCATTGGGTAAGAGATTCGAGGACTCACAAGAAACGAATTTCTCGCCATTATTCAAGTACGGTTTTATGAGATTATCTAATTGTTTGATCACTTTTTTCATTGCACGTTGTGTAAATGCAGTCACGGCAAGTAGAACTGAAAATACGCGCAGATTTAACAATGAAGTGCCGTTTTGAATGAAGACTCCAGAAAAAGAAAAAGCTGATCTTTATATATGTATGTATATATACGCATAGATATAAGTATATCTGTGGGCGGGTCATGTTTAAGATAAATCATAAGGAGGTGGTTTAAATTAGAAATCGCTAATTATTACACAATTTTGCAATGTGAGCTGGTGGGGATAGCACTCCGTTGTGTAGGTAGAGTTGTATCGAAATATTTGTAAACAGAGACGGACTGTTAACTCATCAAAAATAGGATTGGACCCTATAATTTATTTTCTATGTAACCGTCATTTAATAACAAATAATAATATGTATTATTATTTTTCTGTATTTACATAATGTCTGCTTAAAGGTAATTTGTTTGTTTACAAGATTGCTATTCGGGGCACATTAGTTGTCCCAATTAAATTGCTTTCTTAGTTAAATTTACCTTGTTTTTCTGTTGAAACTACATAATTATATTATTAATATTAAAATAATGACTTAAGGCATACTATTATAATATATTTGTACATACAGAGTAGGTGTCTTCGAGCAATTGATGGATAAAACAGTGACAGCTGGTCGATTGTAAGTGGAAGGGATTACATTTAACTCCTACCGCCCTCGTTTAATTTAGTTCGTCTGAAAGACATTCGAAAATGTCTGCAACATTTATATTTGCCTTTCTGTTGTTCTTTACTTTAGCCTGTCGATATGCTGGCTCAAGACTGTCTACATACAGGCCACAGCAAAACTGACGGGTCCGATTAACTTGGCCAAACTTTACGAGTGTATTCTACTCATCAAAATAATTATAAAACTTCATATAAAAAACGAACCCTTAAATAGGTGTTTCACTAGTTTTAATAATTTCGCAAATTATGGAATATAACTTTATGATTGTAGTATTTTAACGATTGCTCGAATAAAGTTCATGCATATGATCATAGGAATTGGTGCATTGAGATTCGAATGATGGTCCATCTCCTGAAATGTCGTCCACAAAAAGACAAAAAGCAAAGACAAACATTGTCATGTTCCCAAGAAGCTGCCTGGCTGTACCGTGAAACATATCCAGCGCGACATTGTCCAGCAAAAGGTACTTTTACGGCTATTCATCGAAGGTTTCTTTCAACTGTGGGGCTAAACGAATAGTTCGTAATGCTGTACAAGATGATATTCTTGAGATAGTTGATGCTGACCCAAGTACAAGTACTGAATTGCTACTGATGTTGGTATTTCATCTAAGACTGTTTGAAATGTTTTGCATAGTCAATTATTGTACTCGTTTCATATAAGGGAGACTTGCCTGAGACGGCATACTTTTTTATTTTCCATTGTAGTTTCAAAACTATATCTACTTAAGAATTATTGAGTCACTCTACTGATTATGTATGTATCTACTTTATTCAACAGAAATACAGATTAAAAATAAAAAGATATAATTTGTTTCTAGGTAATATAAAAAACTCTTAACTATTGCAAGTGCCATATCACCTACACAGTTGTGAGTGAGATGGCATATATGTCTTAACAAATATTTATTTTTCATAGAAAATTGAAGCAAAAATGCTCATTTTTAGATTTTTTAAATGTCACAGATAAAACTTTTGTCTTTTTTGTCCACTCCGGCACATGCAACGTGGCACCACAGTAAGCATGATTGGCTAACTTATCCAAGCTTCTTTAAATTTAGATCTGGAATAGAGGGCATTCCAGTATATACAGGCAACTTCGTCTTCGTCTTCATCTACATGAAGATTTTCTTCATCCTCGCGGGAGCTAGCTTCCAAAAGGAGTTTTTTTTTTGCGGACGCCCTTGCCGATTTCCTTAGAGTATTTGCATTTTTTTCTGCGACTATGTCTTTTGGTGCTTGTATTTTAGGTGTGGAGCTGATTATTCCAAATTTCCCCTTTTCTCCACTTTGTTTTACGTGCCGTTTGAGTTATTGGAGCACTAGGTAATGTGACCTATCAGATATCGAAATATCATTGAAACTTGTAGTCGAAGATTGTGGCTTCTTCAGCTTCATATCAACTCCAACTTCTATTTGTCCAGTTGTTTCAGTAACTACGGGTATATATGTTACTTCGCCTGGGTCAAACATATGATCAGGGAACACATTGAAAGGACGTATTCCCTTAGCAGCAAATCCACCCTGTGCATTTTTTTAAAGACACTGGCCACCTGATGAAATGTAATAGTGCTTCCGGGATGATTCCTTAACCAATTGCTCAATCCTTGATTACAATAGGTGCTGAGAGACCAGTAGAAGCTGACATCCAGTGGTTGTACTCTGTGAGCGCAATGCGGAGGAAAGCAAAACAATATGATTCCAGATTGTTTTACAAGTTCTATTACGTCAAGACTTGTATGACTACTGTGTCCATCCAATAGTAGCAATACTTATTTTTCTGGATTTGGTTTAACAAATTGAACGAAATGTTTGGGCCATTTCAAGAAGACGTAGCCATTCATCCAGCCATTCTCTTGTGTAAATCCCGCTGATCCGGTGGGAGCATCGTCCATCAGTTCTTGTTTCATATTTTTCCTAGGGAAGATCAAGACAGGTGGTACTAAAGTACCAACTGCATTCATACAGTACACCACAGTGAAGTGTTGGCCTCGTTCCAGACTTGTTAGGATGCCAACTTGTTTACAGCCTCTAGTGTTTAGATTTTTTTTGCATTTTGAGATGGAAGAGTTGATTGTCCAGATTCATCAACATTCCAAATGTCGTTAGACTCAAATCTATAGGTACTTTGCGAATACCTCGGACAGGCTTTCAAAATATTTTTGAATTTGTTTATTAAACGCTCTCGCTCATGCTGCAGAGATTGCTTCTGGAATTCTCAGGGTAATAGATGGGTTTCTTTGCCTAAAACCCATACTGTCATTCTCAGCGTGGCTAAAAATCGATGTGGTATATTTTTTGCTTCGGGGATTTGAAATGCCAATTTCCTCACATCTGTGTTGATCAGTCTAAAAAATTGCTCTCTATATTCTTTAAATGCTCTACCAATTTTTTTAGTTAATAACAAACTTCTTAAAAATTTAATAAATGCAATTAGTTTTACTAAAGTACGTAAGTGTAAGTCTATTATTCAACTTACCTAATACTAACAAGATCTTCCCAAATTTACGAGTTGTAAGGAACACCACTAAATCTGTTCACTAGTCATAATTCTTTACAACGCAGCCAGCTAATGCGGTGACGGAAATACGCGATGGTTCCGCAGATCACCGTTTGAATGCAATGTCTACGCACAATTTATTTTAGGCGGTAAATTTAAATCGGAAAGTACAAATGTACGTGCTATGTCATCTCATACAGTATGCCGTTTCAGGCAAGTCTCCCCTACAGACAGCGCATGCTATTTCAGATGACGATTTCTTTCCACGATTGCAATTTTGTCGTTATTTTTTGGAACAATGCAATGGCCCTAATTTTCATAATAGCGTTCTCTTTACCGACGCGTGCAGTTTTTCAAGAAATGGAATAATGAATAGTCGTAATAATCATCGAAGGTCGGACGTGATCCGTTTGAAAGAGCACATAATCGACATCAACAGAGATTTTCCTACAACGTTTGGACGGGCATAGTTGACAACTATCTATTGGTACCAGTGTTTCTTCTACAAAATGACACACATTTGGTTAAAAGAAATTCTTTATTTAAGTTTTGAATGTAAATATTCTAAAATTTGATAATTTTTGTGAGACACTTGAATATTATAGGGTTTAAGTACCTTGTGGGTGTTGGATATTGTGTATAATTAGCAACTATTAAGTTGTTGTTATAAAATTTATGTAATGTTTATTTTATAATTCTAGTAATTAAATCTATTGGGTATTGATTTCCGGCAAGTATATTTTTTTATTTTCTTTTTGTAATTATTGGTCTATAACTAAGGCTTGCAAGTTTTATTCCTCTGTCGAATAGAGCTATTGCTACATTTCTTTTATGTGACATAAGTTGACATGATAAATAATAACATATCTGCCTCATACAGTTGGCTTGTTGTACCAGCATGTATTAATGGAATATTTGGAATAGAAGGGTATGAATCTTCTACCAACTTGACGTCTTTTGGAGATGTATTAGATTACAAATAAAATAAAATAAACGAGATTAATTTTCCACAAAAAAAAAAGAAATCAATTATTCTTATATCAAGGCTACAAAAAAAGGAACAATATAAGAAAGAACAGTATTATAATTAAATTCCTATATATTACACCGTATAATACAATTAATAAATTAAACTTATTGTTTACAGATGTCATGGGAGATAATAATCAGTATTAAATATCTATGCCTACTACTTGTATTAATTCAATATACATTAAAGATAAGTTACGTACATCAATAGATTGTATTAGCCAACTTCCTCCTGTGCGCTGTCATTAATTTAGAATAAGAGAATTAATGACAGAGAAAGCGCAATTGAATTACTAAAATGGTAACAAAAAAAAAATAGGTTTCGGGAAAACATTATTTGATTATTTCTTTATTATATTTTATTCCATGATATATTCATGCAAGAAGGAGAAACTTTTATTGCGGTCACATGTCCTGAATGTTTATTTATCAGTTTAAGACAGACGTATTTTTTGCATTCATGTTTTCGCACAGCAATTAAAGGTCAAATTGATTAAGTGACACTCCAAGGAGATACACACTGGTGTGTAAAAAATCTATGGGGAAAATATTACCGGGAATTATTCTGGACATACAAAGCGAAAACAAATTATAAGACAATGATACTAAACAAACGACAATTATAATTTTAAATGGCGGTTTCTTTGATGATATTATCCAAATTATTACTTTAACGCGGGTATTCGCAAACTGCGCAATTCCAGGACTTCAGTATTTCCAAGTAACCTTTATTGTTAAGTAAGAATTTAAGCCACATGAAAAATACACATTCCTTTGCGAACACTGACTGCTCTAAAGTGGAATGAAATTTTTTTTGTGGTCTAATTGTATTCTTTCTCTACTTATACAAATTAAAAGTACACATGTTTCAAGTTATGATGGTGTTTTGGCATCACTACTTGAAATAATCACAAAAGTATCATTAGAGGAATTATTTTAACATTCAAAAAAATAAAAATACAACTAACCACACAGAACACATTAATGACTCGAATGTAAGTATAGTAATATTGGAAAAATTAATTCATTGTATTCTGGAACAGGTTTCCTTTTTAAATTTTGCGTATTGTTCGCCGACATACTATTTGTGTTTGTTGTTATATGTAAATGTTTGTTTTTTACTTAAATTCGTTCGTGAAACAACAATTTTATTATAAAAGCGAAAAATACCGCAATGATATTAAGTCAATATGGAGGAAATAAAAAATATAGTAGGAACAAATAGAGAACAAGTAAAAGTGATTTAATTCCTCACAAATTCTTTAATAATAAACATACAATCAGTTTCGTCCTTCAAAGCGACATCATCAGGCTAGAATTTATATCAGCGAAGATGAAGACAACCGCTTGATATTATACAAAATAAAAAGGGCCTTCTTAAAACTAACTCTTAAATTAATAAAGAAGAGAGATATTTTCCATTGTATTGTGGAATGCTTGGGATCATTTAGTCAGCTTTAGATCAGATGATGGATCTGACGTTTTGATTGTTCGTTCTTATAGTCGTTCTATGCGTCAGTCAGTGCCATGAATTGTTAAAAAATATTAGAACATTAGCACAAAAATTAGAAGGGGCTCAATCCTACTGGAATGAAATTTGGGGATGTGAAACATTATTTCGTTTGACTGGTCTAAGTGTTCTTGATTAATTTGTACTATTATATGAACATTAGGGTCTATTTTAATTAACTGGAGAGATGGAGAACCGAATGGCGAAGCCATCAGTTTAGGGGGCTCCACTTCCATCTTCCATGCTGAAGTTATAACGATACAGACCTGCGCAGAGAGCATCTTAAACTGCCCGCATGAGAACGGATCGGTCGAAATTTTCTCTGACAGCCAAGCTGCCCTCAGGGCACTACAGGCTGTCAAATTTGCTTCCGAAGTGGTACTGGGGAAGCTTGAAGAATTGGCTGAGCATCACAGCATTACGCTGAGATTGGTGCCTAGTCACTCTGGGATTAGAGGCAACGAAATTGCTAACAAATTAGCTAGAGGCGCCAGTGGTCTACCGTTCACTGGTCCAGAACCGTCGTGCGAGAGTTCCTATGGCGGCATCAAAGCCTTTGTCAGATCTCAACTCGCTGCTAGTCACCGCTCCTATTGGAATGGACTAGTGGGCGTGAGACACTGTAAAATCCTCGGTATTCATCCAGGCGACGAAAGACTCCGCAAGGCAGTCTCTATGAGCAGGGCCAGACTGAGACTTCTTAAGGGAGTCCTAACCGGCCACTGCTCATTAAACAAGCATTTGCACCGCATGGGGCGAGTGGACTCTCCCCTGTGTAGAAACTGTGGGAGAGCAGAAAAAACTCTTGTGCACCTCCTTGCCAACTGCCCGGCAGTGGACAGGGAGAAATGGAACTGTCTAGGGGTCGCTCGATTGGACGAACCCAGTATAAGCAAATTAACTCTCGACCAACTTGCGGACCTGTTTGTTCGAGTACAACCAGGGCGAGAGGGTTAAAACATCATGGGGGCACAATAGGTCTTAAGACCGAGTTGCCTCACGTGGTAAACCTGCCCATGAAAGTCAAAAAAAAAATTAACTAAATGATTTAAATGATCCAAAGCATCGGATTCAAAACGGATTAAAAAATATCAACAGTTCATCAGAGGTGTCAAATTACACCTTGTATATTATATATGGTAAGCAAATTACCCACTTATTTAGGACAACGTAAGACTCGAGAGAGAGGGTAGAGGCTTTATTTATGTTGAAAAAAAAATCCCATTGCCATACAGTTACGACGTTAGAGCTCGAAAACAGAAAATGACGAATAGTTTCTTTGAAAACTATAATACCTTTTCTTAAAAATAAAATTACCGTGTTTTCTTTCCGCTTTTCAAAAAATCGCTTATAATGAAGTAATGAATATTGTACGTTACATTATTGATACCCTGTATATTTTCTTAACAATTACCTTAAGAAATAAATCAATAAAATAAATTAACGTTAAAAATGGAATGACTAGGATCCAAACTGGTGGTCTATAGCCACGTTTTCCATTTACTTTGTATTTATGGTACTGCGGCTGCCATCTATAACTCAGAAGTCGAGTTTCTCTTATTTATCTTCTGAAGTAGTTAATAGAAACCGACCGTAAAATATCAGAATGTAGGACCAGTGCAAAGTGATCTGTATTTTTTATTTTAGTATCGGAATGTGAAATTTAGATGTGTGTGTTACGAGTTATAACATATCTATGCTGAAATATCTACTACCATTAGTTATGTTGTTATTTATAATTTCCTTAAAATTTTATATTGTCAAATATACGTATACTATTTTGCTTACAAATTAAAGAAAATTAAAGTAAAATAATAGAAAATATATTATTAGAAATGTATATTGTAAATTCACTACGTTGCTTATTGCTTAAGGTTATAAATAAATATAAAATCCATAAAATGAGTGTGCTATATCAACGGAGTGCAGAAGTAATGTGGCATTGCCATATACTTTTTTATTTTTCCTTTCTTAAACAACCATAGCTAACATTATTATTTTTAGACTAGGTCAAAAGGTGTTACCTCTGTGTTTCCAATTAGATAGGTACCCTTTGAAAATTTTTCGGAAAAGATACCCTTGCTCTATTTAAAGAAAAAGGTTATTACAATGCTATTTTATTATGCGCTTAATATATTCTTTAAAAAGTTATGGAAACAGATGTTGATGTTTGGGCTTGTAGATTCATTCTCGTTAAAGTTCTTTTTATATTTTTATTTTGCTATGTACGTTTCGGCAGCTATTACCTACCTTTTTCAAGTTCTTGATTCTGGTTCCCAATTTTTCATTGATGTCGTTTACCCCTTATCTAGTACTGGTATGTACCGCTTTTAATTTTTATAATTCAATAAGTGGATAAACTTTCAAGAAATGTTAAACAAATAAACATTTTAAAATTGGATGCATGTAAGAATGTGTGTGGTGTATGTCAAATTGTAAAATCTTTGATTATTCCCACATTGGTTTTGGCGGTTAGTCACATTTTGGCAACAATATTCCTCTCATCTGCTTCATTCGAAACTTTGAATTTACCCAAAAAGATAAAACATGTATAGCTTTCACCAGTTGACAACTATTTTTGGCATTACATAAACGGATTCGATTTTCTTGTTCTTGTTTTATAAGAACACCACTACCCTTTGTTTCCATATCACTGTACTATACACTGAATGAGATGCGATTGAATTATGTAAATATCAATAAATATTGATCTCCTTGTCGAGTACAGAATATTAGGTAGTAAATAACTCGTGCTCGTGCTCTGTCATGATATGCCGATAATCTTTTCTATTAGAATATGTTTTCCGACAGCTATTTTAGTTCCATACCTTTTATCAACTTTATCTGCTCTAATTACTGTCATTGGCACCAATGAAGCCAGTTCTTCTATCGGTGATTCATAGTTGGCAATGTGTTGACCTATGATTGCAGCAATATTTTTGGACAGCAATTTACTTCTTCTTGATCAAATAAATTTTGGAGATAATGCCTTTTTCTTATCAGGAAACGTTATTTTTTCAATAGCAGTTCAACATTCAACAGCAAATGATTTCATCTTTTGGCCAAAATTTGACTAACAGTGTAATGGGCTTTTACAGAAAAGACTTTGATAAAAATAAAAATTAAATTATTATTAAATATATTTTGTTGTTGTTTTATTGTTTCTCAAATTGATCCAATGCATTTTTCCGCATTTGGTCCCAGATGTTTTTATCACTCTTCTCATGAGTCGTCTCGTATGTCGTTTAGTATTATACTATGTTTTAGACTACCACATCCGAAAGTACAACCTTACAACACTCATTCAAAGATAGAAAGCCCCATTTTATCGAATTAAACGGTCAACGCATCACTTCCGTTACTTTACAATACTTTTCTGTGAAGATTCTGAAGTTTTTGGCAACCGAACCTAACCAAAATATTTGTGGATTTGTCAAAGGCCTTCGATACCATTGGTCATAGCCTGTTGTTGGACATGCTTAAGTAGTTCGGGGTTCGTGAGCAGGTGTGGAGGTGGATCAAGGACTATCTATCCCAAACATATATGAGAGTGGTAATTAGCTCTGAAGCTTCTGCCATCATTCTTGACTCTGGTGACGCCAGCAGTGCTGGTTTCATGGATATGCAGGTTTATTTCAATCAGTTGCAGATATGGACACACAACAAGAAATTAATAATTAATTACAATAAGACAAAGGCGATTCATATATGGTCGCCGCATATAAGAGTTGGCTACATTCCTAATTTGGTGTATCACAGGCATGACCGTCTTCACATATCTCATTTTGCGGATGGTGCCTGTGATTGCGACGATCATTTGGAATTAGCTAATGAATTTAGATACCTGGGACTCGCCATTGATTGCAGTTTCTTATGGAGGCCGCACATTACTTCTGTCAGAGATTAAGATATTTTGGTCAATGGTTCTATTACCCGTCATACTTCCTGCCGTTTTGTGCAATGACCTATTTCATTAATCTCTTGTAGAACCCATTCTCTCGTATGGTGTTCTTATGTATGGATGTGCATCAGAGTACTTAATTAATAAACTAGATTCTGTGCAAAGGCTGATTCTAAAAATATGTCTACAATTAGGCCAAGTTGGATTAACTGGAAGAAAGCGTGGCCTTTTGTCAGTTCGGAAACTATATTGTTTTTGTCGCGGTGACTTTGCTGCTGTGTTTTCTGAACATTTAACCAGGGCGTTGGAGTGCTGTGATTTGTAGGTGCCTAGAGGGAAAAGCAAATATGGTAGATGAAGTGTGCGAGTGGCAGTGACACAGTGATTCAATAAAAAAATAAATAAAAGATAAAGATCTTTACGGTTGCGTTCAGTGTCGTCACTGTGATTGCTGAAAAAGGAACTAAAATTACATTTGTTAGCAATATCCTAATGATGACTTATCTTGCCATTATTTACGTTGATTCTGCATTTACTGTTGTTTAAACTTAATACTGCTGCATTTCTTGCTTATATTAATATCTTTGTGGTGTTGTTACTATTGCTTGTTAACCTTAAAATTTATGCACTACTTTCTAAAGTTAAATTAGTTTGTTATGAAAAGACTATCTGTCTCTATATATATATCCTCACCAGATACACTATAAATCATTTAGGGTTAGCTTATACAAGTAGTATAAATGTAAAAGTATCCTGTTGAAATACCGGTTATCATATGTAGCAATAATCGCTATAATCTAAATTGTATTTCAATTTTTTACATCGGAGTTATTTCATTTTCAGTTTATTACAGTAAATAGAAACCAATATTCAAAGTTTATTTCAACTATTTTAAAATTATAAGCGGTTACTCAACGTTCATGGCACGGACACTTTTGGGAATGAAATATTACACGTGTGTATTTTTTGCACAGATATACACGTGCAATAGATACAAATGCATTTTTAGCCGAATAATTGCTGTGCTTATCTAATATTAGATTTAAAATATACGTAAACTTCAAAATCACGTAAAATCACGTAAAAATAATATTACACTAGCAATACATATATTATGTTTTCTACATAAAATCTTACTTTATTATCGCATTAACTTTCCTAAGTGTTATCACGATTATTAACACTTGTGTTATTACTAAATAAAATAGCTACTTTGCAAAAATGGAAAATTCAATAGGATTTCGTAATTTGTGTGTGTGCTCCAGTTTGGATCATTTCTTTCTTGATGGGAGTGTTATATAGAATAGAATAGAATAGAATAGAATATATTTTATTGTCATCGTTTAAAAGAACATAGACATTGTCCATAACATTACATTGATACAAAAATCCACAGGGCACGTCATTATTAATAGGTACATGTTAAATATTCTTCAATAGAATAGAAGCTATGTTTATACAAAAAAGTTTTTAATTTAGTTTTGAAATGGAATTTGTTACTACAAGTTTTTATATCTTCTGGTAGTTTATTGAAGAATATTATTCCTTTGTATGCCGGGCTAAATTCAAAAGCTTTCGTACTATGTATAGGTATACTTTTGTTTATTCCTTTGCGGGTCGTCATAGTACTATATGTATCAGAATTTCTTAAAAAGGTATTTTCATTATTTTTCAAGTTCATCAAAATTTCATAGATATACAAACACGCCACGGGGAGAATATTCAGTTGCCTAAATAAAGGACGACAAGAAACGTCAAAGGACTTACACAACATGCAACGTAGAATTTTTTTTTGCAACGTAAAAATTTTTTTAAAACTAGGTGTGGCGCCCCAGAAGATAATGCCATACCGCAATCGTGACTCCACATACGCGAAATAAAAAATTCTCAGCGAATCAATGCTTACAGCACCCCTAAGACATCGCAGTCCATAAAGAGCAGTCGCCAACTTACGCGACAGTGTGGTACAGTGGAGTTCAAATTTTAATCTAAAATCCACTGTCAAACCCAAAAAGTTAACATTATCACTCTGCGGTACGGACTTACCATTACACGATACATACAGGCTGCTACCACCGTCCACCGTCGTCAGCGAAAATCGCATCAGACCCATCTTACCGTGGTTAAGTACTAAATTGTTAGCATCACACCATCTCATCATGTCCCTGACCAACTTGGATGTTAAATTAGAGGCCGATTCAACAGTATCAGTCGTTATAATACAACTAGTATCATCAGCATACTGTGCTAGTCTACAATAATCAAGTGTCGACTGTAAATCGTTGACATAAATTAAAAATAGGGTGGGACCTAATATTGAACCTTGCGGAACATCGCATGTCAAGTCAATGTAACCGGAACTATATGTCATTATCATATCATCCTGAACGCCCCTAACACTGACTACAGCCTTCCTACCAATCAGGTATGAATAAAACAAATCGTAGGCCACCCCGTATATACCAACCGACTCTAATTTTCTTAACAAAAGCGAATGGTCTACCATATCGAATGCTTTGGATAAGTCAAAAAATACACCGGTGACAACATTTCTCTTATCCAAGCCCTCATAGACGTTGTACAAAGCATGTTCAATCGCAGCACTGGTGTTCTTTCCAGAAAAAAAACGGAACTGCGCTGGTGACAATATTTTAGAGCAGGTTAAATAATCAACTAATCTGATATTTATCACCTTCTCATATATTTTAGCAAATGCCGAGGGCAGGTATATTGGTCTATAATTTCCTACATCTAGTGCATTACCTTTCTTATGAATAGGAATGATTTTATTAAACTTTAACTTATCCGGATACCAACCTTCAGATATACATCTATTAATTAAATATTCTAAGGGACCTGTCAAGTAATTTTGTACCTGTAGTGGGATAAAACATGGCACGTCATCAAAGCCTGCTGAATGTTTTTTAGCTATATCTTTAAGAACATTTTCTAATTCCAATTTGTTTGTTGGCAGTAGATATAAACCTTTGGCGTTAGCTACAGCAGGTAATTCGGTTTCGATTTTATTTTTGTTTTTATTGGTGACTGTAAATTGTTGTTTAAAAAGCGCTGCAACCTCATTGGGATTGTCAACTCTATCACCCGAGCCATTAGTGAGAATTAGATAGTCGACGCCACTACTGGTAGCTTTTGTTAATTTATTAATAATACGCCAGGAGGTTTTTGATTTATTTTGCGAATTTAAAATTAAATTGTCATAAAATTTCGTTTTTGTTGTTTCGACCAGTTGTTTATATTTTTTATTGGCTGACTTATACAACTGGAAAACTTGCAAGTCACGACTACTCCTATACCAGTCATATAAGTCACGCACATACCTGCCGTATTGTCGAAGTTCATCATTGTACCAACATTTGTCATTCTTAGGATTAATTAGATACTTTTTCCTCGGGAAACTTATGTCAAAGTAATAATAAAAGATATCATAGAAAGCATCAAATGCCTCATTACAATCTAAATTGTCGGAGTAAACGTCTTGCCATGTTTCACTACTTATAGAATTTTTAAAGTGTATTATAGACTGCTTTGAAAACCGGCGTTTATAGATAAATTTAGGAGGCACGTCATATTTGTGAGTTACATCCATTAAGAGATATCTATGATCTGACAATAATGACTCACCGGTTGTACTATAATGTTGATAATTTTTTGTAGCAAATATATTATCTATTCGAGTTCCAGATGCATGACCCACACGCGTATCTCCCTTTATACAAGGCACAAGGTTAAAACATGCAAATACATCTAATA
This sequence comes from Cetonia aurata, assembly GCA_949128085.1. Taxonomy (NCBI): domain Eukaryota; kingdom Metazoa; phylum Arthropoda; class Insecta; order Coleoptera; family Scarabaeidae; genus Cetonia; species Cetonia aurata. The sequence goes on from OX421887.1 coordinate 10,486,100, forward strand.
CACCATCCACAGCGCTACTTTTTTCATTAAAATTAATATTAAAATCCCCACATACAATTACATCAACCACATCCACACACACATCATCTAACACATGAAACATATTTTCTAAAAATATGTTCAAATCTCCAGTGTATAAGTTACTTACCTGTTTATAACTGCAGCTAATTATTTAAAATAAATTTAGACTTAATTGTAAAAGTAGTTTAGGTTAAATATGAACATGCTTACATTAACTCATTTTATAAACTACAAGGAGTTAATGAGATTTGAAAATATTGATGACAAATATGTTTTAATATATCGTACTCAAATAACAAAAATGGAACTTACTGGGGTAAATAGGAGAAAAAACAGAATAAACAAAGAGCAGATCTAAATGAGAATAATTTATTTAAATGGTTACAGATATGTGCTTTATTGGAAAGGTAATGAATTCATGAGTTATATACAGTGTAACAAATATAATTATTATTATAATATTCATTGCTCAGCTTTTAATTAGGGTTGCTTGCTTCTAAAACAACTACAACCATCCCCTTTTAATCAAATCTAAAGTAACGAACTTCATCCTCTTATAGTAATTTTGATGCAATGACTTTTTTTCCACTAATATATCACCCATGTTCATATTGGACAGATCCTTGGCCTCTCCTTTCAAGGTCATCATAGGAACCAACATGAAAATAATGTGCCAAAATTGCACATCCTTCGCGAATAGTGCACACTCGTCCAGCATGGCGTCGAAACTGTAAACACTAACATCAAAATCGAGTTGCTTTAATACCTTCACCAAGGAGTCGTAATAAAATCGAAACAGTTCGTCTAGATGATATTCCAATACTGACAATTCCACACTCGAGTATAAAAAGAAGACGATATCGTTGGCCAGGGAGGACTCTTCAATAATTTGAAAGTCTACCATATTGTTCTTCACTGCTTTGCCGTTTTCGTATTTCACCATTGTGTTGTTTACCCAGAAATCGTTATGCGTGAGTGTTTCGAAAATCTTATTGCCTTTCGGTGAAGTTTTCATTCCGTCTTTTGTATATTTTATAGCAGATTCTATCTTTGGCCAATGAGGTACGCATTCTGGTATTGAACAGAATGATTCTTTTACCTTTTGGTTGCTATCTCTTTCAATATCTTCCGATACCTCTGGGATAGGGTGCTTGGTAAGATAGGGCAAAATTTTCTTTTGATATTCCTCAGGTCTAGCACTTCTAAACGCTATTGCGGCCGCATGTAGTTTAGCTAAATCTCCTAGGAGTAATTTGGCTGTTTCTAAGTCAAACCCGACAAATCTATCCCCAACTTCATACCCTTGCATCTTGAGGTTCTCTATCACAAGTATTGCGTCCTCATCTACTTCGTCTGATTCAGGATCCAATGATATCCTTGCACTTTTGCAATCTGCCACGAAGTCGATGAGACAGTCCAATCCTTTTTCACGTCCAAAATCATTCAACAGCGGCACAATTGTCTTGTACAAAGCGATTTCCTTTTTAAATGTTACCTTTGTATTGAATATTTCCCATAGAAATCCAGGTGGTGGGCACGTTTTGGCTACACAATCAACGACTCTCTCGGCACCGTCTTTGTTGGAGATTTTAAACTTCACCAGTAACATGGTACTTCCATAATTCTCGCCTGGTGGCAAGAGCTTTCGACACTCGTACGATAAGAATTTTTCTTCCGGTAGTAATAGAGATTTTGACAAATCTTCTACGTTTTTTATTTCCATACTTGCGCGAGAAAGTATTAAGAGTAACAATAAAAAACAATTACTTTCACAACTGAATGGATAGTGTCAAGGGTACGACAGTAATATTCGAACACAATAATTGTCGAACCCAAAATTCAGTCGTTACGTAGGTAGTTAATAAGTAGTGGGAAATTTCGCGATTAGCTGAGTTAGAATCTTACCGAACTATTTTGATAATTACTTCATCATAACACACTTCAACTGCACTGAACACGCCAATAATATATTTGCTGTTTAGTATTGCCAACTCATGTCACACTAGGGATATGACTAATAGACGATCTCTGACCTAGTTTTGCACATCAAGAGATAGAATACATTTTGAATAGGGAAAATATTTTTTATTTATTTTGGTTAACCTTCAAACGTTTAACATGTATTATGTTTGTATATTTTGGGAGTAAATAAGATGTGCGTATGCATTATTGTATCAAGGTGAAAGTCCAAGGTCAACATTCGCGTACATAAACTAAATACATACATTGTGCTGATTTGGGATGAGTTTCAATAAATCGTAATGTTGGAGGTAAGTAAGTACACATGCCTGTTATTCAATTTCTGAGTTAAGGTATAAGATGATACATGATGTACAAAGTTTTAAATAAATGTTCTTATTACTTCACACATATACAGGCTGGTTTTAAAATAACATCACGCATTTTTAAATTAGAAAGAAAAAATATTGCAATTATCTCAAACAGCTAAGGCAACCAAGACATGAGTTTTTAAAGTTACTTACTCATGAATATTTGACTGCCTTACCTATATTGCAAGCGAGTGCCCCTTATTCGCTAAACAGTATTGAGTGATGCATAACTTGTCAGCGAGTAGAAAGGCTAGCTGGTGCGCTTTGATGACAAAAATAAACTTCTGGGCAAAATCACAGTTTAGTTTTGCTATTATTTGTAATTTTCACAGTTTTAATTCGTAAAATATAGCATCTAGATAGCTTAGGATCTCATCTGTTATTATTGACAAAAAAATTGCAATTATTTTGTGAGGTCATCAGTTTGCAAATCATTGTACTTACGTGGTTATTAAACAAAAATTGGTTAGTTTAATTTTGTTGATCATGAGTTTGATTTTCATTTGTTTAAAATAATGAAATACACACTGTCTAACATAGGTATAGTCGAGCACGAGTCTCTTACAGAGCACCAGTACATCTGTTTTGACTGTCAGATTTCGAGTAATAGGAAGAAACCTGCTAAGCAGCGAACTATAGTGGACTGGAACACGTACAGAACCGTCCTGGAATTAATTAGGAAGGAAGAAGAAGGAAACATCACTCATTAGTCCTGCATCAGATTAGTAAAGGAGGCTATCGATCTGAGTAAAATCCCCACAAACGGAGCTAAGGACCGCACCGTCTACTGGTGGAATGCTGATATAGCGGAGCAGAGAAAGCGTTGCAATCTCATTAGGAGAAAAATAACTCGTGAATCCCGCAAAGAGAATCAAAGAGCAGATGTCCTAGCAGAGCTGAGAAAGCTGTACAAAGCCCAAAAGAAAAGAAGGATTTTTCTAAACTTGTACGCCAAGCCAAAAAGAAATCTTGAGTGGATTTACGGGACGAGCTCGATAGTAATATCTGGGATGACACCTATAGAATTGTGTTAAAGAGGTTCAACAAGGCGGCACCTTATGAACTCGATCGGGAACGGAAAAAATATTTCCTAAGGCAACTTTTCCTTCTGCGTGTGAAACCGCGGTTGATGGCGAGGTGGACACTAACGTCGTGGGGTTTACATTAGACGAGCTGCGCTCTGCGGCCAACACTATGAAAAACGGAAAATCGCCAGGAATAGACCAGATACCGCTGGAGGCAATAAAAATCATGGCAAGCGAGCGGCCTGACTTGCTTTTACCAGTTATTAACAGAATACTGAAGGATCAGATATTTCCTAACAAATGAAAAATTGCCAGAGTGGTTTTAATACAAAAAAGTGACAAAATTCCGGAGCAGCTGAGTTCTTAGACTCATCTGTATGCTAAATACCATAAGCATGTTAGAAAACCTCATTTGCAATAGATTGCTGAGAGAGCTAAAGGAGAGCGAGGACCTACATCACCACCAGTTTGGATTCAGGAGAGGGAAATCAACCATTCGGGCCTTGGGGTTCTCCCTGGACTTTATAAGGAGGTGTGACACCAGGTGGTGTGCTCTGGTCACCATTGATGTCAGAAATGCCTTCCACTCTGCGGGTCACCAACGAATCATTGAACAATTTCGTAAAAGGAATATCTCCGACTATTCCATGAATATCATCTCTAGCTATTTAAAAAACGGAAAAATTGCTGTTGATGGCGGTGACTTGTTGGATGCCGGTGTGGGGGTGCCGCAGGGTTCGGTCTTGCGTCCGACCGTTTGGAATGTGCTGTACGATGGAGTTTTAAGACTGGAGTTGACCGTGGATGCCGCGATCTTTGGCTTTGCCGACGACTTGGCTCTGATTGTAGGAGGAAGAAGTGAAGAGTCTTGTAAAGAAACTGTAACTGTTGCCTGGATGAGATTAGTAACTAGAAGATGAAGAATGACCCAGACCTGGTGCCGGAGAAGACTGAGGCGGTAATCGTAAAGGGACCTAGAAGGCGTGTTCAGGTAACCTTTACGCTGCTGGGCGTGACCATAACACCGAAGACGAGCGTCAGCTATCTGGGAGTTATTGATGATGAGAAGCGCAGCTTTGGCCATCACGTGCGTGCGGTCACCTGGAAGGCGGAAAATGACGGCCATTGCAAGAATACTACCTAACCTCGAAGGCCCTAAGAGCGGCAATTGTTGTTGCTATGTGGTGCGCTCCATAATGTCATTCTATATGCGGCCCTCATCTGGATTGGGGCGCTTGCTTTCAAGAAGCATTTAAATCTACTGGTTAGAGCGCAAAGGAAGGTACTTCGCTGCAGGTAGTTGGGGTTGTGCCGATCGACCTCATGATCCGGGAGAGAGCACGCCTGCTGGAGGCAAAAGAGGATGAAACACACTATGCAAAAGAGGCCAGAGAGATGACACTTGCGAGATGGCAAGAGCGGTGGAACACCGGCAGGGAAAACGCTCTGTGGACGAGAAGATTGATCAAAGACGTTAAGCTTTGGGTTCAGTGCAAGCATCGGGTAGTTGACTACTATCTGACTCAAGCTCTTACCGCCCGTGGGTGTTTCAGACAGTATGCCAGACGTTTTGGCAAAGACCGGACCGACGAGTGTAGGTACTGTTTACGGCCGGAAAACCAGAGCACACCATCTTAATAATAATAATTATAATAGTATTTATTGATTATTACATCAAAAAGATTGCATCGCCTGTGTACAGAGTACGTTCGGCGCTCTTCCTGCAACCTAATACAATAGCAATAGAAATTAACAAAATGTAACTTAAAATAAAAAAAAAGTATTGTAACAACATGAAGAAATGAATGCACGAAAGTAAATTATGATAATACTCGTTAAAAAAAAAATGAAAGAGGATGCTATACGTAAGGACAATTTAGCATTAGTCATAAACTTAAGGAAGTCAGAATCGAGAATAACAAAGTCACAGCCGAGAAAGTCACAAACGAGAACAACATTTCCTGAAGAACGTCACCGTAGGCACCATTGCGAATCAATCGCCACATACTGATGTATGTGTTGCTAACAAGGTGTTTGAATCGGTCACTTCCGACGGCAAGCTGGGAAGCCATGGGACATAATGTTTACTCGACTAATGATCGATACATACTTCACAACCTCCTTTCCAAACAGAGAGGAATGGAGATGTAATGAAGAAACACTGTCGGAAGCAGACACCTGCTGGTTTACGGACGATTTGAAAACAGAGCAGGTCGTTGGCGCAGGAATATTCTGTCGCAATTTAAGGGTTAGAAAATACTATAAGCTTAGACAACATACAACGATTTTTCAGGCTGAAATCTATGACATTGAGATGTGTGCTAGAGAGATTTTGGATAAAAACATCAGACACAAATCAATAAAAAGCATTAAAGGCGCATAAATGCAACTCGAGGCTGATCTGGAGCTATAAAAACATCCTAAATACAGTGGGGATGGGTAATAACCTACCCCTAATCTGGATACCTGGGCAGTCACTCATTCATGCGCATAAGGAAGCAGATGCTCTTGTAAAAGAGGGTGCTGCGGAGCATTTCCAGAGACCAGAACCTGTCATTGGCATAGCACCTACGGTAGCAAAACAGCAAATCAATGTATGGGCGCATCAGAAAGTGCTCCAACCTTGGAACAATTGTCTTGGTATGGTACATACGAAAAAGTGTATTTCGTTTAATCATGTCAGAACCCAGGAACTACTAGAACTTGACCGTAAAATGTCAAAGTAATTGTTTGTGTTTACAGATCACTGCAAACTCAGAAAGCACCTACACCGAATCGGACTCTCTGAAAAGACTGAATGCCGGATGCGTTTGGAAGACGAAGAGACAGGGAAAGTCTAGGTTCATTCATTATTATAAACAATTAATAATAATAATAATAATAATAATAGTGCCTTTATTGTGCATTCATTATGAGAAATGGAATACAAAATGCAACAGAACAACAAGAAATGAAAGCACAATCCCAGGGCGAGGTTCAGTTACATAATGAATATGTGAACTGCTCTTTCCTAACCCTGATGAATTGAACAAAAATAAAATGTGACATAAATGCCTATATACTATAACTTAAAATGCTAAATTTTGTGTGTGCATGCAAGCCAATAAAGGAAAACATATTTATTATATAATTAGAATATATAACTATATGTAAAATTCAACGAAGCTATATAGAGAAAAGAAATAAATAAAAAAAGCGATGGAAAAACTGCAGTAACTAGTTATCAATGTAAACGTTTAACTAAATATTAATGCAGGTGACGGTCTAGCGCACATTAACGAAATCGCCGAGCTAGACAAAGCATGGATTTTAATTTTGATTTAAATTGAACCACTGTGCACATCTTCAAATCAGAAGGAAGGTCATTATATTTTTTATATATTCCGAATGAGAACGATCTTTCAAACAGAGCGAGTCTATGCAGTGGCGGAGATATTCGCTTCATATATACTTTATCCAGAATTAAATTGAAATTCGAGCGGTTCTTTACGTCAAATAATATTTGAAATTTTTCTCCAAACACCTGATTTCACTAGATATTTAAAAATTCTTATGTTAAACCACGTCAAATCGATTGTGAACTTATAGTTAGGAACTTAAAGTCGCTAACAGTTATTCAAGATGTCTGGTGAATAAATATTAACAAAATAATGAAAAAATGTCTTCTGAGGAGTTTCTTTTTTGATTGGTACTGCACATATAAGTACTCTTGCGAACTCTTACAGCCACCGATTAGTAAATCTTTGCTTGGTGGAGGTAATTACCTTAACTAGTTTAGTTTATGCGTCTTATTTATTTTGGTTATTACGTTTATTTATCTATTATACCTCAAGGATTATTGATCACCGAATAAGAAAAAAAATAATGAGGCATTTCGGAGAATAAATATCAGCAAATATCCCATACAAACAACGTTTATACTGCTAATTTAAAGTGCTTACAAACATGTATTTTCATTAATTGCATAATTAGTGGGATTACGACCAATTTATTTCAATTATTCATCCTTATCATCATATAAGTTTGTATCATAAAAGCGAATGCATTTTTGTAATCTGACTTTGAATGGGCTATTATAAAATGCAATTATATTTCTGTTTTCAAAACACTAACTACAAAATATTGTTTCTCTTGTTGAAAAAAAAAACACTTGAAGGAAATGTTTGTATAATATCTTACAATTCATTTCAGCAAAATAAACAGTAATCCGATTATTATTAAACAAATTCAGCAGAAATACATTTAAATTTAAATGTTACTGTTTTCTGGTATTTGCTTTCACAGATACCTTCTATAAAATAATAATTAAGTATATTAATAATACCTCTTTCGACAATTTTCATTGTTGCCAATAAAAATTTGAACTGATGAAGACAAAAAATATCTGTCAAAACGTCTGATTTCTAAAAATAAACTTAGAAATATCAAAAAAAAAGCCAACATTTCCACTGATATTGAAGTTATTATTTATAATAAAGAGGCTACCAAAATAACGCGTAAGAACGCTAATGGTGATGACACTTAGTAATCTATAGCAAACTAAATTTATATCGGGTAAAATACTATATTTGAAACATACACATATATCAAATCCAATTTCGTTTAGCGAAATCCAAAATGGTAAAATGTAACCTGGGATAGTAGTTCTCATGCAGTAATTCGTCATCTTCAGGAGCCAAATCTTCTGGTTTCCATTCAGTCATTTCTATAGCTTTGCCCCTGACGGTAAATAAAGGTGTCAGCATGAACATTAAGTGGCCAAATTCGATATCTCGACCCGCTTCGTTAGCTTCTTCAATAAACGATTCGAAAGTAAAAGGAGGCGCGTCACTTTTTAATCTTCTTAAAATGTCTATTAATTCATCATGGTAAAATTTAAATAATTCATCGATTTTTGTTGTGAGAACGTCCAATTGTACGCTGGAATATAAGAAAAATATAACATCGCGAGCTGGAGAACCGTATCTGCACACTTGAAAGTCCACAAACACATTACTCGTTGGTTGATCGTCGACGTATTTGATCAAAATATTGTTAGGCCACAGATCCGCGTGGACAATCGTTGCAAAAGGTTCCCTATATTTAGTATAAGGGTAGAAATTTTGCATTGTTCTCGTTCCCCTGGCAATTCTATCCAACAGCGGTATACACTCTTGATTGAGGCTAGCGTGCCTTTGGACACTTTCCACCATTTTTTCGATCATATCATCCGATGGCACGAATGTAATTCCTGGACCTAGATTCGGAAGTACCTTGGCTCGAAATTCTTCCGGTTTTGCTAGTTTAAGATCGATTATTGCGGCGTGCATGCGAGCTATATCCTTCAAGATTAATTTGGTGCTTTCTAAATCTAAACCGATCAACCTGTCACGTATGGTATATCCTTGCACCTTCAAATTTTCCAGTATAAATACAGCATCATCGTCCACGACGTCTGATTCTGGATTCAACGAGATTCTAGCTCCAACACATTTGGCGAAGCACCCAGTTAGATCTTCTACTCCCCTACATCTTGCTAATTTTTCCAAAATTGGTATTATTGTTTTATAATGATTGACTTCCTTTTTGAAAGTCACTGGAACATTGAAGAACTCTCGTACGATTTTACTCGCCGGTAAAGTTTTGGCTACGTACCACTGTATTTCCTCCATGCCGTCTGAATTTTTTACTCTCACGTTTAAAGCTAACATGGTGCTGCCATAGTTTTCACCAGTGGGGAGAAGATGTTTGCAGTCGTACGAAACAAACGTTTTTCCATGGTTTTCTAGGTGTGGACCAATCAGTTCTTCTATATTCTTAATCTCCATTTAACAACAACTTGCTTAACTGTAATTACACAAAAATGTTAAGTGATATCTATTTAATGTTAACAATAACACTGACTTAACTACTTTAAATTTTAACATGTAAATATAGAGGTTGAGTTTGCGTATTGATGAAACAGATTAATATTTCCTGTAAGTAATTCGAGGTTATCTTTTCTGGAGCAGTGTTATGAGAATATATCGCGATACGAATATTTCGCTAAATGCCTTATCATGCATTATAAAACTATAAATGGCAAAGGTTACACCGAGTTTAAAAAGTTCTCATATACTAGAACTACTACTCTTAGTTTTGCTTTCACACCATCAACAGCTTTCGCAATTATAGTGGGCACTGCCCATGAGTTATTATTACGCTTGCGCTTGTGGAGCGACTAAAGATGTTTGTCTCTCAGTATTTACCAAGGAGTGAACAAAATTTTACTCTGAGAGCAGGTCACCGGACCTTGTAATTGATTGCCAACTGTGCAAGCAATTAGCCAATCAGTCGTATACTGATAAGATCTTAATAACTTACGCATTTATTCTTCATACTGTAAATATAAAAATCGAATCAGCAATTAAAATGCAACGGCACGTGTTTACAATTCAATTAATTCAACACATCATAACCCAACAACTTTTACCAGGCTTATCTTCAGATTTAACTGTTTATGAGATATATAACAATTGTATGAATTATCAAGTAAGATATTCTTGTTTTAGGATATAAATTTTTCAATTAGAACAAGTACGGTATGCGGAGCAGCCAACGAACAGTTAATTACCAAAATTCTTTTTATATAAGTTACATTAAGTATTAGTAAACCTATTTGTAAGTATATTAAACATACAGGGCGGTAGAACAACAGGGCAATTGTTAATAACTACATAAATACCGATTCAATTGAAAAGTATCCTTCATAAAAGCTATTCGACAGCTTTTATGAAGGATACTATATATTTGGAAGTGTGTTTTTTTAATTGTTTTTTTTTGTCGTGTAAACAAGCATCTCCTAGGTGTTTTTAATTGTTTATTATGCTACGGTCGTTTCGTCATCTTGATAAATGGCTGTTTTAAGCATGCTTGTTTTCTTATAATTATATTTTATTCAAGTTCATTATGCTATATAAAAAAAAAATTACAAATTATACGAGTATTATACAGTCCATGCATTTTCAGCTGGCTGGAAACTTTATAACTTGCACGCGATGTAAAGGTACTCCTACTATCTTCGCGATTCGTTCAAAAATCGTCATTCAGTATGTATTGCAGTATTCCCAGTGCGTCGACTGGAATCCGTCTGCCTCTTCGAGCTGGTGACGTAAGATGCGAATGAGGGCGGGGCTTCCGTCAACAGAAACTACATGGACCGTAGTTGAATATACTGTATTGTTTGTTATCTTACCAATTTTCAGCTAATGTTGTGTATTAAGTATAACTTATTTCCGTTTCGGAAGTCGTCTGTACTTTTAATATTTTAAATTGTATTAATTAATGACTAAAATACAAAGAAACAAACAATTTTTATAACATTTAAATGTAACATGCTGTAACAGTTCGAAATCAACTTAATATTTTTCTAACATTTATTTAGACATTTTGTCTTAGTTTTGTAATTTAAATACTTCTTTAATTATTTATTTTGATATAATTTTTATGCGGTTGCTATACTATGTACGCCATCTGTTGAGTTGCCCGAAGATTGCGATGTTGTCGAACTCTGTAATTTTTGCATTATTAATTTCATTCTTGTAATGTTAATTCGGTTGACGGTTGCACTTTTAATATTAGTAATTGTAGTAGTTAAAAGTTCATATTCTATGTATTAATTCTTTTTCTTTTTAATTGATCAAAACGATTAGTAGCTTACTTCAGAATTTTACTCGGCGCGTGCGTTACTTGGCCGTCTTCATTTTGTCTCAGTCACCTTTTTGACCCGTAAGAGGCTGAACACAAAAGGGTTCCTGTCACGCGTGGTGCGTAGAAAGATTGTTGGTTCTAATTTTGATTGAATTTACCTTTGGAATTTTTGGTGATTCTTCGCTACTGTAGTAGGATAATTTCTCGCACCAATAATTTAACTAGACATACGTTATTACGACACGTTCGGATTTTAGCGGAAACAGGACTCTGTTGTAACACGTGCATTGCCGCCCTCCATCTAAGGTATTGTAATTATTAAAACTTCATAATCTCTTTTTTTTTTATTCGATCTTTAAAATACTCATTCAATCGTTTTAATCTAAGGCAATAAAGTACGGGAAGAACGTAATTAGCATCCCAGTAAAACCGATGACCGAGAAATTCTTGGACGAATTCTCCCCGGACGTATAGGGAATACATATCGTCTCCCGAACACCCAACGGTATTCAACAACCGATTCCTTCGACAACGGACCTCAGATAAGTGGAACCACAAGTTTGAATTCAGTATTTTACAAGCTATACTTCTAGTCATTAATTAAATTTTCTTCGTATAATAAAACTATACCACCATTTTACATTTTAATTAGATTTACGTATTTAGAGATTTATTATAATAATTTTGTAACGAGTGTTTGGCCAAACGGTTCGATCTATTTAGCTCTCCTCTGGAGCGATTTGTGTTACGTTTTTTTTTTTTTTTTTTTTTCTTTCTGTTAAATTTACTGTTGGTGTAATTTACATACATATACAGGTTTGCTCAAAAGAGCTAGTACAAATCACATTAATTCAAGCTATCTGTTTTATTCTTAAAAATTCATAGTTCTTTCTTTCACTCAATATATTTATACTTTTGTTAAATTGATGTTTCTTTTTTTTTTTTTTTTTTTTTTATATATATCATTATTTCATTAGTGCGCATTGCGATCGGAGAGTTTCACCGTTTTATGATCGGACTTAGAGGGGATTTTAAACGGTTGTGGCGCCCCTTATTATGATTATCGGAAAATTACAACTTGACCCACCCCACTCTCCCTAGCTGGCGGGGTCCTCTAAGTTCACAGCAGAACTCGTGGTGCGCGCGCAAGTATTGGGATTATCGCGAGGGGCTAGTTTTGGCAACTTATTTTATTTATCTTTTGTTTTACTTTGTCATTGCTGTCACAGGGTGACAAAGAAATTTGGCGCCCAACGTGGGGCTCGAGAAAATTGAAACGAGAAAGGTCTTTTGATATTCGGTTGGCGTTTTACTGGGTGGTCGTTGTTTTTGATTTAATAATACGTATTATCGGTTTTCACTTTTCACTTTTTTTTTTGTAACTTTTTGGCTGTTTTTTTTAAATTCTCATTACCATGGATGGACGGTTAGCAATTAATAGGCTTGAACGGGATGAGCTTCTTTACGAGTTAGCGATTAGAGGGATTTCAGACAGAGATACGGTTGAGGACATGAGAAGGTGCTTGCGTACGATGATGCGTTTGGAGAGATCGGATTCAGATCTTAAATATCCAGCGTATCCTTATACGTTCAGGCAAGATTCGGAATATATTGACACTAAGATCAAGGAAATCAAAGATTTAGTCGATAGTTTTGCGGATACGGATAGTAGTGGTCAATTTTTGAAAATTTCAACTAAATTGCTTCATACTTTTGAACGTGCGCGAAGAGCCAAATCTACGACTGACGATGAACATTCTAAGCGTACACAATACTTAGCGAACTTATTAGAATTCCAAACATTGTTAAAAGTCAAAGCAAAACAATATAAGAAACTTACTACCGAGGGTCAATCGCCCCTTGATATTAGTATAATCCTGTCATCAACCTGTGTTCCTGCTGATTCCGACGCTGAAAGCTCTGAGGAGGAACAAGTGACTCCTGCCGCGAAGAATACTGTTGCAGTCGCGTATAATTCGAAAAGTATCCCGGTTTCTAAATGGAATATAACTAAATTCCGTGGCGATGGTAAAAGTTCATTGAGCGCTTTCCTTGAACATGTTGAAGAGTTATGTTCGTCGCGAAATGTCACTAAGGAACAATTGTTTGTATCGGCATGCGATCTTTTTTCCGGCCAAGCATTAACTTGGTATAGAGCTGTCAAAACTCGTGTACATACTTGGTCAGAATTGGTAGATGAGCTGAGATTACAATTTCAACCGGTAGATTATAATGAAAAATTGTTTCAGGAGATTCGTCAGCGTACTCAGGGTAAAGATGAACCCCTCGGTATATATTTAGCAGTCATTACCAATTTATTTAATCGACTTACAGTACCAGTTAGTGAATCTGTTAAACTTAAAATAATTTTACAAAATTTATTGCCTTATTACCAAAATCATTTAAGCTTAATTGATGTAAAGTCGCTTGATCAGTTATTGAAATTGGGAAGGAAGTTAGAAGCTTGCAAAATTACTGTTGACTCTTATGCGCCCCCTCCCAAAAGCAAAAATAACTTGATTGAGCCCGATTTAGCATATGTTTATTCTCCCTCAAGCTCACGTACTGGTAGTAGTCTTGATGTTAATGAAGTTCGCGCTACGAATTTATCAGGTCTTTCCTTGACCAAACATTGTTGGAATTGTAATCGAAGTGACCACTTGGCTAAACAGTGTACCAAACCACTAAGACGACATTGTTTTTCTTGCGGTCGCCCGGATGTTACAAAGTTTAATTGTCCGAATTGTAAAGATAAGTATCAGGGAAACGGATCAGGGAGACGTTTAGTTTGTGACCGGTCTACGTCTCACTCCCAATCTACGGTCAACTCACAATCGATACGTTGTTTATTAGATTTTGTTTTATCTCATGTACAAAATGATGAAAGACCTTATGTCAGAGTAACAATTTTGGGTAAAGAAATTTTGGCCTTATTAGATTCAGGTAGCAGTCGTACTATTATTGGGGGTAAGGGATGGAATTTACTGCGCAATTTGGGTATACTGAATCTTGATAGTTGTGATATAAATGATGTTACTGTAGCGAATGGCAATAAGTGTTCCTGTATAGGTATATTAAAGGTTCCTATTAAACTTCATGAGATAGAAAAGATTATCGATATTCTAGTAGTGCCTGATCTCGATCATACTTTGATACTTGGAGTTGATTTTTGGTTGCGCATGGGCATTGTGCCTGATTTACGGTCGCGTGCATGGAGTTTTTCTTCTGAACCGAATATTAGCATTGTAGACGCTCTGAAGTCTCAGGAGACTTTAACGATTGAACAGCGTACCATATTAGGTAGTTTTGTCAGTAATTACTTTGAGGGACTTAAGGATAACCTAGGTTGCACGAATTTGGTGGAACATAAAATTGAATTGTTAGGTAATGTTGAACCAATCAAACAACGTTATTACCCAGTATCACCGGCTATGCTAAAACACATCGATAAAGAACTGCAAGATATGTTGGACAAGGGTGTAGTTGAACCCTCAACAAGTCCATGGAGTAGTCCTATAGTGATGGTTAAGAAGAAAGATGGTAACTGGAGATTCTGTGTAGACTATAGGCAGTTGAATAAGGTAACTAAACGAGATGCATATCCACTACCTTATGTATCTAGTATCCTGGATAGGCTAAGGGATGCAAGATACTTGTCTAGCCTTGATGTAAAGTCTGCTTACTGGCAGATACCCATCGCTGAGGAATCCCGTCATCTGACAGCATTCACAGTTCCTGGACGTGGATTGTACCAGTTTCGAAGACTTCCTTTTGGTTTGCACACAGCTCCTGCTACTTGGCAAAGATTAATCGACCGTGTGCTAGGCGTTGATTTAGAACCCTACTGTTTCAAATACCTTGACGATATCATTATTACCACTCAAACATTTGAAGAACATATGGAAATTTTAAAGAAGGTATGTGAACGTCTCACTGGGGCTGGTTTAGTACTTGGAAAAGATAAATGCCAATTCTGCCGTTCCGAATTGAAATACTTAGGTTACGTTGTGGATGGCAACGGTCTACATGTTGATCCGGCTAAGGTTGAAGCCATTCTACAGATACCCACACCATCGAAAGCATCAGAGGTTCGAAGCATGGTTGGTACAGCATCATGGTATCGGCGGTTTATTCCGAACTTTTCGACAATAATACAACCTTTGACAGAATTACTTCGTAAGAACGCACAGTTTAGGTGGACCACCAACCAAGAAGAAGCTTTTAGAAAGATTAAAGAACATCTTATCTCGGCACCAGTTTTATCATGTCCAGATTTTAATCTTCCGTTTACTATTCAAACAGATGCTAGTGGCTATGGAATTGGCGCTGTTTTAACGCAACATCATCCAGAAGTTGGGGAAAAGGTCATTTGTTATTTGTCCAGATCATTAACAAAACAAGAAAGAAAATTTTCGACCACAGAAAGGGAATGTTTAGCTGTTTTATGGAGCATTGAAAAGTTGAGACCTTACATTGAAGGGACTCATTTCACAGTAATCACGGATCACTGGTCGTTGTGCTGGTTGAACAATTTGAAGGACCCTACTGGACGATTAGCGAGATGGAGCCTCAAGCTACAACAATATTCTTTTGATTTAGTTCACCGCAAAGGGAAAGAACACGTAGTTCCTGACATGCTTTCTCGGTCTGTTCCTGTGGTAGATGCTATCGAAACTTCTTCAGAGGTAACCACAGATAAATGGTATAACAACATGTTGTGTAAGGTTAGGGATAATCCTTTACGTTTTCCCATCTGGCGTGTAGAGAATTCAAAACTGTACAAGTACGTAGAAACCCAGACAATTCCCGGTTTTGAGTTGGATAATAACTGGAAGTTAGTTGTACCTAAAGATAAACGACGTCATATCCTCAACACTTATCATGATGAGCCGACAGCTGGTCATGCAGGTATCTTCAAAACTTTTAAACGTATCGCACAACACTACTATTGGCCTAAGATGAAGTCAGACATCAATAATTACGTTAAGAAATGCAAGGTTTGTTTACAAAATAAACCTCTTCAATCGAAACCTGCTGGTTTAATGGCTACTCGGCGTATTGCAGATCGACCATTTGAGTGTGTGGCTTGTGACTTAATTGGACCACTACCTAGATCTACTCGTGGCTATAAATTCATACTAGTTATAGTGGACACATTTAGTAAATTTTCACTGGTTATCCCGCTTAGAAATGCTACTGCCAAACTTGTGTGTGCAGCTGTTGAGGATCATCTATTTCTTATGTTCGGTCAACCTAGAGTTCTCATTAGTGATAATGGTACGCAATTAAAGAGTAAAGAATTCAAAAACCTGTTGGAATCTTATAATGTAAGACATATTTTTACGGCTAATTATCATGCACAGGCTAACCCTACGGAGCGAGTTAATAAAACCTTAGAGACTATGATTAGATGTTATATTTCAGATAATCACCGGACATGGGACAAACATCTGTCTGGATTAGCGTGTGCCTTAAGAACTCAAATACACGAAAGTACTGGTTATAGCCCATATTTTACAGTTTTTGGCAGAGAATTCCCACTTAACCTCGATTCCAAAATATCGGAATCGGAGCGTCTTGATAGTGACAAAGTAACATCAACAGATGATAGAGTGCAGTGCCTTCGTCGTCTTTATGCTGAAGTGAAGACAAGGCTAGAGAAAGCCGCCAATAGAAACAAGAAATACTACGATCTTAGGAGACGAGATGTCGCTTATAACATTGGAGACCATGTGTACCGGAAGAATTATGTGTTATCGGATGCAGCGAACTTTTACTCAGCTAAGTTAGCTCCGAAATATATTGGGCCATTTAGGATATCACGAAAAATTTCACCGTGGATGTACGAATTGGAGGACTTAGATGGTAAAGTTCTTGGGAATTGGCATACGAAAGATTTGAAACCGAATAGTGACTGAATTGCCCTTCTGGTGGGGCATAGAATACACCTGAGGTACTCTGCCTTAAGGACACCCCCCCCTTTTTTCTCTTTTTTTTTATGGATACCGATTAACACCTGTGGTTTTTGCTGCCCATCCATAGTGGCCCACAAGTATGGAGGTTCCCTGCCTTAATGGATACTTTGTTTGAACCAGAACACCTTGGACTTTTCTTCTGCATGTTGTACTTTCTATTACTTCATGCCAGATCTGACTTTTACCCGGATTGGACGTTTTCAGAATAATTTTGTTTTTTTTTTCTCTGTGGTTGGGAGCTTTTGATTTATTTTATTTTTAGAGTTATTTTAACTCGACTTTTAGATGTAGTCTTTCGCCTGGAAGACAGCACTAACTTAGCAGCAGTAGTGTTAAGGTTTCATTCCGAGAACTCCTTTTTTTTTCTTTTAGTCGTGGAGTACCTTTTTCTTTTCTTTAGGGTTGAATACTTCTTTGTTCCTTTTCTTTTTTTTTTTTTTTTTTTTTTTGGTGTTCTCAGGAAGCATTTTGTATTACCGGTAGTGTCCAGACGCCAGTTGGTGAGCTCTTTTATAACATTTCTGCCCTTCTGGTGGGCTCGAGTTTCGGCGAGCGTAGAGGTGAATCGTGCTTTTTGTTCCGAACTTGGCCAAATAGTTATGTTTAGAATCTTTTGTTTCTTGGAGCACAAGCTAATTGAGTGTTGGAGTGTAAGTTTGGTTGTGTGTGGTCAAGCAGATCCTTACCTATTCCTTTCCGAGGAGTTGCACGAGGGCAGGCTAGTCCGTAAGGCCGCATGGGCTTCTCAACCTTCCATTGAACCTTGTAGTGTATCCTTAATCGAGTTGTCCTATCTCTCCTTGTGATCCCGCTACCTTCTTGTGTTCCCTCCTTCAGCTGCAGTATGGATGATTTGTTGTTTGATGCGTGTGGTAGAGTTAGTTTGTTGTTTCACTTTAGGCTGCAGTACTATACACTGTAATCACTACGTTTTTTTATTGGGTTGGGGGAATGGTTTTCAATTTTGAAATTTTCTGGGGAAAATTTCAAGCAAGTTAGGGTGGAATTTGTAACAGTTCGAAATCAACTTAATATTTTTCTAACATTTATTTAGACATTTTGTCTTAGTTTTGTAATTTAAATACTTCTTTAATTATTTATTTTGATATAATTTTTATGCGGTTGCTATACTATGTACGCCATCTGTTGAGTTGCCCGAAGATTGCGATGTTGTCGAACTCTGTAATTTTTGCATTATTAATTTCATTCTTGTAATGTTAATTCGGTTGACGGTTGCACTTTTAATATTAGTAATTGTAGTAGTTAAAAGTTCATATTCTATGTATTAATTCTTTTTCTTTTTAATTGATCAAAACGATTAGTAGCTTACTTCAGAATTTTACTCGGCGCGTGCGTTACTTGGCCGTCTTCATTTTGTCTCAGTCACCTTTTTGACCCGTAAGAGGCTGAACACAAAAGGGTTCCTGTCACGCGTGGTGCGTAGAAAGATTGTTGGTTCTAATTTTGATTGAATTTACCTTTGGAATTTTTGGTGATTCTTCGCTACTGTAGTAGGATAATTTCTCGCACCAATAATTTAACTAGACATACGTTATTACGACACGTTCGGATTTTAGCGGAAACAGGACTCTGTTGTAACACGTGCATTGCCGCCCTCCATCTAAGGTATTGTAATTATTAAAACTTCATAATCTCTTTTTTTTTTATTCGATCTTTAAAATACTCATTCAATCGTTTTAATCTAAGGCAATAAAGTACGGGAAGAACGTAATTAGCATCCCAGTAAAACCGATGACCGAGAAATTCTTGGACGAATTCTCCCCGGACGTATAGGGAATACATATCGTCTCCCGAACACCCAACGGTATTCAACAACCGATTCCTTCGACAACGGACCTCAGATAAGTGGAACCACAAGTTTGAATTCAGTATTTTACAAGCTATACTTCTAGTCATTAATTAAATTTTCTTCGTATAATAAAACTATACCACCATTTTACATTTTAATTAGATTTACGTATTTAGAGATTTATTATAATAATTTTGTAACGAGTGTTTGGCCAAACGGTTCGATCTATTTAGCTCTCCTCTGGAGCGATTTGTGTTACGTTTTTTTTTTTTTTTTTTTTTCTTTCTGTTAAATTTACTGTTGGTGTAATTTACATACATATACAGGTTTGCTCAAAAGAGCTAGTACAAATCACATTAATTCAAGCTATCTGTTTTATTCTTAAAAATTCATAGTTCTTTCTTTCACTCAATATATTTATACTTTTGTTAAATTGATGTTTCTTTTTTTTTTTTTTTTTTTTTTATATATATCATTATTTCATTAGTGCGCATTGCGATCGGAGAGTTTCACCGTTTTATGATCGGACTTAGAGGGGATTTTAAACGGTTGTGGCGCCCCTTATTATGATTATCGGAAAATTACAACTTGACCCACCCCACTCTCCCTAGCTGGCGGGGTCCTCTAAGTTCACAGCAGAACTCGTGGTGCGCGCGCAAGTATTGGGATTATCGCGAGGGGCTAGTTTTGGCAACTTATTTTATTTATCTTTTGTTTTACTTTGTCATTGCTGTCACAGGGTGACAAAGAAATTTGGCGCCCAACGTGGGGCTCGAGAAAATTGAAACGAGAAAGGTCTTTTGATATTCGGTTGGCGTTTTACTGGGTGGTCGTTGTTTTTGATTTAATAATACGTATTATCGGTTTTCACTTTTCACTTTTTTTTTTGTAACTTTTTGGCTGTTTTTTTTAAATTCTCATTACCATGGATGGACGGTTAGCAATTAATAGGCTTGAACGGGATGAGCTTCTTTACGAGTTAGCGATTAGAGGGATTTCAGACAGAGATACGGTTGAGGACATGAGAAGGTGCTTGCGTACGATGATGCGTTTGGAGAGATCGGATTCAGATCTTAAATATCCAGCGTATCCTTATACGTTCAGGCAAGATTCGGAATATATTGACACTAAGATCAAGGAAATCAAAGATTTAGTCGATAGTTTTGCGGATACGGATAGTAGTGGTCAATTTTTGAAAATTTCAACTAAATTGCTTCATACTTTTGAACGTGCGCGAAGAGCCAAATCTACGACTGACGATGAACATTCTAAGCGTACACAATACTTAGCGAACTTATTAGAATTCCAAACATTGTTAAAAGTCAAAGCAAAACAATATAAGAAACTTACTACCGAGGGTCAATCGCCCCTTGATATTAGTATAATCCTGTCATCAACCTGTGTTCCTGCTGATTCCGACGCTGAAAGCTCTGAGGAGGAACAAGTGACTCCTGCCGCGAAGAATACTGTTGCAGTCGCGTATAATTCGAAAAGTATCCCGGTTTCTAAATGGAATATAACTAAATTCCGTGGCGATGGTAAAAGTTCATTGAGCGCTTTCCTTGAACATGTTGAAGAGTTATGTTCGTCGCGAAATGTCACTAAGGAACAATTGTTTGTATCGGCATGCGATCTTTTTTCCGGCCAAGCATTAACTTGGTATAGAGCTGTCAAAACTCGTGTACATACTTGGTCAGAATTGGTAGATGAGCTGAGATTACAATTTCAACCGGTAGATTATAATGAAAAATTGTTTCAGGAGATTCGTCAGCGTACTCAGGGTAAAGATGAACCCCTCGGTATATATTTAGCAGTCATTACCAATTTATTTAATCGACTTACAGTACCAGTTAGTGAATCTGTTAAACTTAAAATAATTTTACAAAATTTATTGCCTTATTACCAAAATCATTTAAGCTTAATTGATGTAAAGTCGCTTGATCAGTTATTGAAATTGGGAAGGAAGTTAGAAGCTTGCAAAATTACTGTTGACTCTTATGCGCCCCCTCCCAAAAGCAAAAATAACTTGATTGAGCCCGATTTAGCATATGTTTATTCTCCCTCAAGCTCACGTACTGGTAGTAGTCTTGATGTTAATGAAGTTCGCGCTACGAATTTATCAGGTCTTTCCTTGACCAAACATTGTTGGAATTGTAATCGAAGTGACCACTTGGCTAAACAGTGTACCAAACCACTAAGACGACATTGTTTTTCTTGCGGTCGCCCGGATGTTACAAAGTTTAATTGTCCGAATTGTAAAGATAAGTATCAGGGAAACGGATCAGGGAGACGTTTAGTTTGTGACCGGTCTACGTCTCACTCCCAATCTACGGTCAACTCACAATCGATACGTTGTTTATTAGATTTTGTTTTATCTCATGTACAAAATGATGAAAGACCTTATGTCAGAGTAACAATTTTGGGTAAAGAAATTTTGGCCTTATTAGATTCAGGTAGCAGTCGTACTATTATTGGGGGTAAGGGATGGAATTTACTGCGCAATTTGGGTATACTGAATCTTGATAGTTGTGATATAAATGATGTTACTGTAGCGAATGGCAATAAGTGTTCCTGTATAGGTATATTAAAGGTTCCTATTAAACTTCATGAGATAGAAAAGATTATCGATATTCTAGTAGTGCCTGATCTCGATCATACTTTGATACTTGGAGTTGATTTTTGGTTGCGCATGGGCATTGTGCCTGATTTACGGTCGCGTGCATGGAGTTTTTCTTCTGAACCGAATATTAGCATTGTAGACGCTCTGAAGTCTCAGGAGACTTTAACGATTGAACAGCGTACCATATTAGGTAGTTTTGTCAGTAATTACTTTGAGGGACTTAAGGATAACCTAGGTTGCACGAATTTGGTGGAACATAAAATTGAATTGTTAGGTAATGTTGAACCAATCAAACAACGTTATTACCCAGTATCACCGGCTATGCTAAAACACATCGATAAAGAACTGCAAGATATGTTGGACAAGGGTGTAGTTGAACCCTCAACAAGTCCATGGAGTAGTCCTATAGTGATGGTTAAGAAGAAAGATGGTAACTGGAGATTCTGTGTAGACTATAGGCAGTTGAATAAGGTAACTAAACGAGATGCATATCCACTACCTTATGTATCTAGTATCCTGGATAGGCTAAGGGATGCAAGATACTTGTCTAGCCTTGATGTAAAGTCTGCTTACTGGCAGATACCCATCGCTGAGGAATCCCGTCATCTGACAGCATTCACAGTTCCTGGACGTGGATTGTACCAGTTTCGAAGACTTCCTTTTGGTTTGCACACAGCTCCTGCTACTTGGCAAAGATTAATCGACCGTGTGCTAGGCGTTGATTTAGAACCCTACTGTTTCAAATACCTTGACGATATCATTATTACCACTCAAACATTTGAAGAACATATGGAAATTTTAAAGAAGGTATGTGAACGTCTCACTGGGGCTGGTTTAGTACTTGGAAAAGATAAATGCCAATTCTGCCGTTCCGAATTGAAATACTTAGGTTACGTTGTGGATGGCAACGGTCTACATGTTGATCCGGCTAAGGTTGAAGCCATTCTACAGATACCCACACCATCGAAAGCATCAGAGGTTCGAAGCATGGTTGGTACAGCATCATGGTATCGGCGGTTTATTCCGAACTTTTCGACAATAATACAACCTTTGACAGAATTACTTCGTAAGAACGCACAGTTTAGGTGGACCACCAACCAAGAAGAAGCTTTTAGAAAGATTAAAGAACATCTTATCTCGGCACCAGTTTTATCATGTCCAGATTTTAATCTTCCGTTTACTATTCAAACAGATGCTAGTGGCTATGGAATTGGCGCTGTTTTAACGCAACATCATCCAGAAGTTGGGGAAAAGGTCATTTGTTATTTGTCCAGATCATTAACAAAACAAGAAAGAAAATTTTCGACCACAGAAAGGGAATGTTTAGCTGTTTTATGGAGCATTGAAAAGTTGAGACCTTACATTGAAGGGACTCATTTCACAGTAATCACGGATCACTGGTCGTTGTGCTGGTTGAACAATTTGAAGGACCCTACTGGACGATTAGCGAGATGGAGCCTCAAGCTACAACAATATTCTTTTGATTTAGTTCACCGCAAAGGGAAAGAACACGTAGTTCCTGACATGCTTTCTCGGTCTGTTCCTGTGGTAGATGCTATCGAAACTTCTTCAGAGGTAACCACAGATAAATGGTATAACAACATGTTGTGTAAGGTTAGGGATAATCCTTTACGTTTTCCCATCTGGCGTGTAGAGAATTCAAAACTGTACAAGTACGTAGAAACCCAGACAATTCCCGGTTTTGAGTTGGATAATAACTGGAAGTTAGTTGTACCTAAAGATAAACGACGTCATATCCTCAACACTTATCATGATGAGCCGACAGCTGGTCATGCAGGTATCTTCAAAACTTTTAAACGTATCGCACAACACTACTATTGGCCTAAGATGAAGTCAGACATCAATAATTACGTTAAGAAATGCAAGGTTTGTTTACAAAATAAACCTCTTCAATCGAAACCTGCTGGTTTAATGGCTACTCGGCGTATTGCAGATCGACCATTTGAGTGTGTGGCTTGTGACTTAATTGGACCACTACCTAGATCTACTCGTGGCTATAAATTCATACTAGTTATAGTGGACACATTTAGTAAATTTTCACTGGTTATCCCGCTTAGAAATGCTACTGCCAAACTTGTGTGTGCAGCTGTTGAGGATCATCTATTTCTTATGTTCGGTCAACCTAGAGTTCTCATTAGTGATAATGGTACGCAATTAAAGAGTAAAGAATTCAAAAACCTGTTGGAATCTTATAATGTAAGACATATTTTTACGGCTAATTATCATGCACAGGCTAACCCTACGGAGCGAGTTAATAAAACCTTAGAGACTATGATTAGATGTTATATTTCAGATAATCACCGGACATGGGACAAACATCTGTCTGGATTAGCGTGTGCCTTAAGAACTCAAATACACGAAAGTACTGGTTATAGCCCATATTTTACAGTTTTTGGCAGAGAATTCCCACTTAACCTCGATTCCAAAATATCGGAATCGGAGCGTCTTGATAGTGACAAAGTAACATCAACAGATGATAGAGTGCAGTGCCTTCGTCGTCTTTATGCTGAAGTGAAGACAAGGCTAGAGAAAGCCGCCAATAGAAACAAGAAATACTACGATCTTAGGAGACGAGATGTCGCTTATAACATTGGAGACCATGTGTACCGGAAGAATTATGTGTTATCGGATGCAGCGAACTTTTACTCAGCTAAGTTAGCTCCGAAATATATTGGGCCATTTAGGATATCACGAAAAATTTCACCGTGGATGTACGAATTGGAGGACTTAGATGGTAAAGTTCTTGGGAATTGGCATACGAAAGATTTGAAACCGAATAGTGACTGAATTGCCCTTCTGGTGGGGCATAGAATACACCTGAGGTACTCTGCCTTAAGGACACCCCCCCCTTTTTTCTCTTTTTTTTTATGGATACCGATTAACACCTGTGGTTTTTGCTGCCCATCCATAGTGGCCCACAAGTATGGAGGTTCCCTGCCTTAATGGATACTTTGTTTGAACCAGAACACCTTGGACTTTTCTTCTGCATGTTGTACTTTCTATTACTTCATGCCAGATCTGACTTTTACCCGGATTGGACGTTTTCAGAATAATTTTGTTTTTTTTTTCTCTGTGGTTGGGAGCTTTTGATTTATTTTATTTTTAGAGTTATTTTAACTCGACTTTTAGATGTAGTCTTTCGCCTGGAAGACAGCACTAACTTAGCAGCAGTAGTGTTAAGGTTTCATTCCGAGAACTCCTTTTTTTTTCTTTTAGTCGTGGAGTACCTTTTTCTTTTCTTTAGGGTTGAATACTTCTTTGTTCCTTTTCTTTTTTTTTTTTTTTTTTTTTTTGGTGTTCTCAGGAAGCATTT
Source organism: Cetonia aurata (assembly GCA_949128085.1). NCBI lineage: Eukaryota > Metazoa > Arthropoda > Insecta > Coleoptera > Scarabaeidae > Cetonia > Cetonia aurata. The sequence continues at coordinate 10,510,883 of OX421887.1, forward strand.
TGTATTACCGGTAGTGTCCAGACGCCAGTTGGTGAGCTCTTTTATAACATTTCTGCCCTTCTGGTGGGCTCGAGTTTCGGCGAGCGTAGAGGTGAATCGTGCTTTTTGTTCCGAACTTGGCCAAATAGTTATGTTTAGAATCTTTTGTTTCTTGGAGCACAAGCTAATTGAGTGTTGGAGTGTAAGTTTGGTTGTGTGTGGTCAAGCAGATCCTTACCTATTCCTTTCCGAGGAGTTGCACGAGGGCAGGCTAGTCCGTAAGGCCGCATGGGCTTCTCAACCTTCCATTGAACCTTGTAGTGTATCCTTAATCGAGTTGTCCTATCTCTCCTTGTGATCCCGCTACCTTCTTGTGTTCCCTCCTTCAGCTGCAGTATGGATGATTTGTTGTTTGATGCGTGTGGTAGAGTTAGTTTGTTGTTTCACTTTAGGCTGCAGTACTATACACTGTAATCACTACGTTTTTTTATTGGGTTGGGGGAATGGTTTTCAATTTTGAAATTTTCTGGGGAAAATTTCAAGCAAGTTAGGGTGGAATTTGTAACAGTTCGAAATCAACTTAATATTTTTCTAACATTTATTTAGACATTTTGTCTTAGTTTTGTAATTTAAATACTTCTTTAATTATTTATTTTGATATAATTTTTATGCGGTTGCTATACTATGTACGCCATCTGTTGAGTTGCCCGAAGATTGCGATGTTGTCGAACTCTGTAATTTTTGCATTATTAATTTCATTCTTGTAATGTTAATTCGGTTGACGGTTGCACTTTTAATATTAGTAATTGTAGTAGTTAAAAGTTCATATTCTATGTATTAATTCTTTTTCTTTTTAATTGATCAAAACGATTAGTAGCTTACTTCAGAATTTTACTCGGCGCGTGCGTTACTTGGCCGTCTTCATTTTGTCTCAGTCACCTTTTTGACCCGTAAGAGGCTGAACACAAAAGGGTTCCTGTCACGCGTGGTGCGTAGAAAGATTGTTGGTTCTAATTTTGATTGAATTTACCTTTGGAATTTTTGGTGATTCTTCGCTACTGTAGTAGGATAATTTCTCGCACCAATAATTTAACTAGACATACGTTATTACGACACGTTCGGATTTTAGCGGAAACAGGACTCTGTTGTAACACGTGCATTGCCGCCCTCCATCTAAGGTATTGTAATTATTAAAACTTCATAATCTCTTTTTTTTTTATTCGATCTTTAAAATACTCATTCAATCGTTTTAATCTAAGGCAATAAAGTACGGGAAGAACGTAATTAGCATCCCAGTAAAACCGATGACCGAGAAATTCTTGGACGAATTCTCCCCGGACGTATAGGGAATACATATCGTCTCCCGAACACCCAACGGTATTCAACAACCGATTCCTTCGACAACGGACCTCAGATAAGTGGAACCACAAGTTTGAATTCAGTATTTTACAAGCTATACTTCTAGTCATTAATTAAATTTTCTTCGTATAATAAAACTATACCACCATTTTACATTTTAATTAGATTTACGTATTTAGAGATTTATTATAATAATTTTGTAACGAGTGTTTGGCCAAACGGTTCGATCTATTTAGCTCTCCTCTGGAGCGATTTGTGTTACGTTTTTTTTTTTTTTTTTTTTTCTTTCTGTTAAATTTACTGTTGGTGTAATTTACATACATATACAGGTTTGCTCAAAAGAGCTAGTACAAATCACATTAATTCAAGCTATCTGTTTTATTCTTAAAAATTCATAGTTCTTTCTTTCACTCAATATATTTATACTTTTGTTAAATTGATGTTTCTTTTTTTTTTTTTTTTTTTTTTATATATATCATTATTTCATTAGTGCGCATTGCGATCGGAGAGTTTCACCGTTTTATGATCGGACTTAGAGGGGATTTTAAACGGTTGTGGCGCCCCTTATTATGATTATCGGAAAATTACAACTTGACCCACCCCACTCTCCCTAGCTGGCGGGGTCCTCTAAGTTCACAGCAGAACTCGTGGTGCGCGCGCAAGTATTGGGATTATCGCGAGGGGCTAGTTTTGGCAACTTATTTTATTTATCTTTTGTTTTACTTTGTCATTGCTGTCACAGGGTGACAATGCTACTACAAATTTATTTTGACAAACGTACAAGGATAAAGTGAAGGAGTATTTGCCATGTATTTCTTGTACTATATAAATAATTTTTTGCTTAATACTTATATATTTTTCTCCTTTTACTATTTTTACAGTGTTTACAAATTTTATATAGCTGGAAAACTTGTTGAGTTGTTGATAGATATGAAAGATTTTATTTATGTTAATATATTAACACTAATTTCAAGATTAATCAATCCTATTAATAATAATACTAAATCTAATTAACAAACTAATATTTATGTAAGATGTAGACAGCTGGCTATTTTATTATATCGTCGTAAATTTATTTTATCTTCGCTGTGATTAATTAAATGCTGATCTTTTTTATGTCGAATACATCTTTTATAAGTATTTTATTATAGTTTTTTTCCTTTTTAATTTTTTTTGTGTTGTTAAAGTCAAATATAGGTCTTAAATTAACATGGTGTAGCATGGTGTAACAGGGCAAAAGCTTGTTGATTTTTTGTTTTTATACTATATTTGTGTGCGTATAATCTTTTATGTATATTGTTTAGTCTGACCAATATATGTGTTTTTACGGTCTATTTTATAAATTACATCTGTTTTATTTAGTTGGCCAACTATTTGTTTTGTTTTAGTAAATAGCTGTTTATTATTTATTTGTGGTTTATATACAACGATTAGGATGTATTGTATTTAAAATATTTTCTATTTTTTCTGATGATCCAGGCATGTAATGAATCGACACAAACATGTCTGTTGTTCTATGATGTTCTTCTATATTTTTGGTGGTATTGGGGGTATTAATTTTATGTGTTTTGTTAGATATATGTTTATTTCTGAAAAAATGGGATAGTTATTTCCTTTTAACATACTTTTAATTTCTATAACTAATTTGGTCATTATTACAAAGATGGGAGATCTCATTGCTATTCCGAGAGTTTGTTTGTAGCAATTATTTTGAAAATTGAAGTAAGATGTATTTAGACATAATCTTAAAGCTTTTGCGAATTAATTAGGATTTAAGGTGGTGTATTCTCTTCATTCGTTCCATCATTCTTCTACAAACTTGATGGCTAAATCGGTAGGGATCTTTGTGCATAACGATACCAATACGTCTAGGTTAATAATTTTGTAATTTTTCAGTATTTCTGTAATTGTTTTAATGTGTTTTATCAATTCCAAAGACTCTTTTGTGTGGACTTTATTTTTTTCTTAGAATATTTTGAATTGTATTAGTAAGAAATATGCATAAATTGATAAACTGTATATGGGACTCTGAACGCATGATTTGTAAAGCTATAATATATAAAATTAGTTGAAAAATTGGTAAGATAACAAAAAGTTATAGTATATTTAAACATAATGTAATTTGCAATTAATTTTTATAGGGCAATGAACCTAAACGGAATGTATCTAATTATAAGAGAAGAAAACATGTTTGAGAAAGTCATTATGAAGATGACGAAATGGCCTTAGCATAATAAATAATGAAAAATACCCAGAAGCTTTCTATTTACGCGCCCAAAAAAATTAATTTTAAAAATAAAAAACACTTTTCCAAATTAAAGCAGTGGTCAAAAGATAAAAACAAATAGGTTAGAAAAGATATAATAACAGTAAATAAATATACATGTATCAGTCAAAGGCTCTGTAGTCTCACTGTCAGATACGGATCTGAATGATGCATTGTAGTGTAATAAAATTGTGAAGGATTGCTTGGAAATCTGTTATTTAAAACGGCTAAATAATGGAACGTCGAGTAGCATTTACAATTAGAAAAATATAACCTACTTACACCATAAGGAATAAACAATCCTCTATATTACTGTTATTCTTTAGAGAAACTGCTTGAAGTTGTTGTGAGATCAAATCGTACTGAACATAAAAGCTGATTACAGATCGTTACGCACAGATAATAATAGCTAATTACAGCACTATCATTTCTCGTTTTGGTATTGTTTTTGCCGCTGTTTATACACATCGTAAATGCTGTACACATACCGCAATTTCAAAAATTATGGAAAGTGTGTTATTATGTATATTTCTGCTTATTAGTAATTCATTCTGACGTTTTGGTAATACCAGAAAAATGAACTTCAATTTAAAAAAAAAAAACAGTTAAACAGTCCGCGATGGAAATGTTTCTTAGAATCTGTTATGGTATTGATCTTTTAGATTTTGTTCACTAATTGATACAACATTTCGAAACATATAATAAAATTGTTAATAATTGTAAAGAATGACAAAGACATAATTCAGATCTTTTGATGACGGGACATTCTCGATTATAGCTCTATTTTTTATTTTGGAAAAATTTTTTTTCCAAGTTTTATAAATTTCAATGCAACATCACCAACGCGTCGTAAAAGTAGGTAACCGTATGTTTTACGTTCCATTGTGATTTATATAAATTACTATATGTCTATATTTGACATTTGCTAACTTTAGCGGAAGATAACATGATTCTTTTAATTATTCCTATGTAACAGAAAGAAGTATAATGTTAGAACTTTAGTTCACATATTACATGGCAAATATATCATAATAACTAATGATTATATTGATTTATTATAAATATATTATCAATACATATCATCAACATAAACATTTATGTGTGTTATTCGGATATTTTTCAAGTTTGTCTATGAGAAATTTGTTTGCGCATTTATTTGTGTTATTCATCAACTCTTTTACCATCAGATCGATAATCATACCACACCGCCATGCGTTCGGCATTGAACCACTGTTTTAGACTCACAATTAGTATTAATAATGATGATAGAAAGTGTATAAAGACACCATAAATAGTAATGATTTCAATTTGAGATAACCTAGCATCCTTGTAACATAAAATCGTGACCATGACTTTATGTTCAGTGGTGTATTTACCGTCAATGCCGCCCTGGGATACTTAAATCTGGCCGACTCTCCCCCCACCCACCGGTACTGAAGTTATACTAAAATATAACTAAAAAAAAATACTTAAAACATCATTGACTGAAAAAAACGTCTTCCAAATGCAAAACAATATCCCCCACTGCTTTTACTTAGGAAATATGTGCCTAATATAATAAGTGCTAATATACATCGTCGAAATTTCAGAAATTTATTACACGAAAAAGAATGAAATTTTTGAAATGTAATTTTTTTTTTAACAAAAGCTTATCCCTACAAATAAAATTATTTTATTTTAGTTACAAAGTGAAAGCAGTTGAAACTGAACTACAAAAACCAAGAACAAAGGGTATCACACTTTTTGACAGGTCCTTCACGGTTAGGTATACATGAATTACAGTTTACAATGCACAATGTAAAAGTAGTCCAGAAGGATAATATTTTCAGTACAACTGTAATAAATTCTTCTTGACATAATACATAATTTACTTTTAAAATTTTATTTTTGTAGTATTTTGATTTCCTTGAAATGTTGAATTGTTATTTCAAAGGGATGAAAGTTAACAAAACTTTTTTTTTTGTAACCTGTAGACATATTTCCATTTTTTTAGTCGTCACGATTTCGGAATTATTTATTTTGATTTAATTTTTTTCAAATAAGAACAGCGCTGCTTACTGGGTTATTACGAAAGAGCACATACCATTATTTTGGTACGTTAGATTAATATGGAGAATGAGGCGCGTATTAAATAAATTTGTGAAATTGTTTTACACAATAAGGTGTACATATGCAACTTAACTAAATTTATATAGGTAGGTAGCCACATAGGCTCTTATTTAGAAGGTTTCCGGCTTAACGAAGCTCTAGATTTAAAAATTTGGGATTTTTCACAGTATTTACCTTCTTTCTAAAATATTTCCAAGTTTCTTATACTTCCGTTTAGCAGGCAATCGCCATGAATTTTGTTATTTTATGTGGAACACCTGTATATTATTACATTTTTAAATTCAGCATAAAATTTTATGACAATTATAGTACAAATAGAGTTCTACTATCAACTGTTTCTAAGATACAACGCCTTTTTTTTTTTGAAAATTTTGACATTTACAGCGTGATAAATAATTTATTATTTTTTACTTGCTTTATGTGCTAGTGGTACCGCATTTTAATTCTTATTTTATTTCTTTCTTTTTGTCATGTCAAAGTATAAAATTAAAAATCTATATTGACTTGAAAATGTCTTAATAAATTAATGTACTTAATGTGATGGTTGTTAGCGTACTCATATGTACGAACGTCTGTGTATATGGTATGTACCACAAATGTACCAAAAATAAACACATAAAAGATATAAATCGCTCCACAGAGAGGGTTACGTTCGATCGGTTTAGGCCAAAACTTAATGTTACATGAACTATATAAATAATAAATAATATGGATTAAATTAGTACTATCTAATGCCACAAAGACTAAATCGACTAACTATCACATACGGCACATTGTTACGGCAGACGCCATCTGTGGATTGTTTTACAAACTTCGAATTTTGTAATACGTTTTCTAACTGTTAATTTCATTTGTTTCATGTTAATGAGGAATTGCACGACTTTTTTTTATGTCATAGAATGATAGAGAATGTTGTAATATTTAGCCCATCATTAAACCTTCTTTTAAATTGTTTCTCATTAAGGCATAATTAATTTTCTTAAAGTGCTCTGACGTCACAAGTTCTTTCATTCATAAATTCTTAGTCGGCATGATTTGGCAATGGAGCGATAGTCATCGTATGGTCATCGTAGTTCGCATCATCATCGCAGATAAATAATTTTAAGTTCGCTGTTCGCATGCTTTGCGCGTACAGATGGCGTAAATGTATTATTACGATATTCTGTGTTTATTTTACGCGGTTTGAAGGTTATAATCTTTGAGAATTCGTTCTTTTCCGATAAATTGGAGAACTTTAAGCGCAAACTAAAACAAGATGCAGAAATAATGCCGAATCCCAAATTCCTTTGTGACCATAACCTGCATAGCATCTTAATAATAATCGTATTTCGCAGCCGGTAAATAACTGCAATCTGTGATTATTACGGGGGAGTAATTTCTATGTTGCCATATATCCACGTTCACTCATAAAATTTTACTACGTACTTGTGACGTATAAAGATCTTAAAAAATTTATATTTCAAGAACTAATTTACAGAAAACCGTCAAAATTTCAGTGTAAATATATATTTAGGTCATGTACAAAATAACGTTATTTTAACAAGAATTTAAAAAAAGTGCAATTCCTCATTTCGCATTACTTTAGTAACTTCAATCTTAGTATTTAATTTGTTAATTAATAGATTTAATAAACTATTAATTAATAACTAACGTCATAACCACGCATGAAAAGAATTTATAAGTTTGGCCCTTTTATTTTCTCCATTTGAATTAAGATAGAGCATCAACTTGAATTATTGTACTTATTATCGTTTGTGTTGTGGTTCTAGTGTGTATCAGATTTAGTTATACGAAATACCCTGTATAATAATAAACTCATTCTATTACTCATTATTTACAAGAGCATAGACGAAAAAAACATACAATAAAAGAAATTTATTTTATTACTTAAACACGTGATACTATACGTATAGAACTCCTCCTTATCTATCTATTTGCACTCGAAACTAGTTTATAAATGCATTAATGCACGCGCTGTTTAGTTTATCCATATCATTCTGCTAAACAACGCTTCTAAAATTAACGCCAAAATGAGTGCTATTAATAATTTGCAACAACTCGTTGAACCATACCTGACACAGTGTAAAAAGAGATTTATTTCTTACGAATCCAAATATTTTCTTCCACCCGGCGAGAATTACGGAAGTACAGTACTGGCAGTGAAAATCCTGGTGAAAAATCAAAATGATGTAGAAGAAACAGTTGATTGTGTAGCGAAAATGTTACCAATTAGCGAACGGATACAAAAACACTTCAACGTGCCTGTAACGTTCAAAAAGGAAATTATCCATTATAATACGGTAGTGCCAGTTTTAAACGAATTCGGGATAAAGATGGGGTTTGATAATTTGATGAACTTTTCTGCTCCGTACGTGGGGGGTAGGTTGTCGTTGAAATCCGATTCAGACACAGTAGATATGGATGCAGTACTGATAATGGAAGATCTGAAAATTCAAGGGTACACAGTTGGAGATAGGTTTGAAGGTTTCGACATGGATACCAGTAAGTTAATATTAAAAGATTTAGCGACCATGCATGCAAGCGTTATAGCTTTCAAGTTAAGCAAGCCCGAGGAATTCAGAAGCAAAATTTTAACGAATTTGGGCGAAGCCATGACGTACGTTGCTCCAGATTCAATGCTCGACCTGTTGGTACAGAATATACAAAAGCACGCCTCGCGAAATCCAAAATGCTTGCCGCTGCTTGATAGGATCGCGATTGGCACCAGAAAGATGCGAGACGTATTTATATACTCGAAAGTTCGAGAACCGTTCGCTACGTTAGTTCAAGCTGACATGTGGGCCAATAATATATTAATCAAATACGAAAATGGAAGAGCAATTAGTAACGTCTTCTTAGATTTCGCACTTTGCAGATATGCTTCTCCGGCTAGAGACGTACTTTTTTTCATTTACTCTAGCGCGCATTTAGAACTTATACCAACAAAGGTGGATGAATTAATAAAATTCTATTATGAGAAGTTCATAGACACCTTAAGCAAACTCAAATGCGATACCCATAAATTCACCTACGAATTGTTTTTGGAGGAATTAGATGTAGCGGGCAAAGATATCGAATTCTCTCAATGCATGTTCATGTTAACACCAATCTATACATTACCGAGTCAAGCTAAAGATATGACGGAATGGACACCAGAGCATCTGGCTCCCAATGATGGAATGCTGCACCCCAACTTCCATGTTAGATTACATAAAACAATTTTGGATTTCGCTGACCGAAATTGGATTTAATTGTTTTAACCTTATAAAATACTTAAAAATTTATTTTGTAACTTATAACAAATAAAGCATAATTTCGTTAATTTCCAACCAAACATTTCCATTTAATACACCCAATTAAATAAATAAATAAGCTTCAGCTTATGCAATCTCTAACAAGTCATTGATTAATAAGAAATTCTATGTTAACCTCTTATATGGGCTTAAATGTACAGGATTTCCCACGGAAGGGACTAGTTAGAAGTTTTCTGGCTTAGTGAAACTCTTAACATTTAAAATTTGGGATTTGTCATAGTTTGGTATTTACTTTCTCTCTAGAATATTTGCAAGTTTTTCCCCGGAAGTCGCCATGAATTTTGTTATTTTTAAAATGAACACCCCATACGTTATTACATGTTTGAATTCAGTATAAAATTCTGCGACCATTACAACCAGAGTTCCCTATACCTATCTTCAACTGTTTCTACGATATTACGATTTTTGTAAAAATCTTGGCATTTACACCGTGGCACGTAAACTCAAACAGAACACCGGGGATTTACATTTAAGGATTATTTGTTGCAGAATTAAATTTAAATAAATATAATAAATAAAATATTCGTTTTATTTTTTAATGCTTTCAAATCGTCGAATAATATTTTGAAAATAAATTATTATTGTTTATAAATATATATAAATATTATTGCTATAACCACTATTTGTTGCATGTTTAAGGGTTCAGATAAGTGCATATTTATGTGTAATTTAACAAACTAAATAATACAGAATATTGGATTAGTTTATTATAATCTGGATATCTTAAAATTTTATATTCGTAGAGAATGCCAAAGAATTGCTAGAAGAACTTGCCGATAATTTAAAGAAATTCAGAAAATGTCATTTTCTTAAAAAAATTGGTAGTGTTAAAGAAACTGTAATATACTTGTTTCTGAGAATGATTAAAATGGGATTAATGTTTTAGCGTAGTTCGATATTTCGACACACCCTGTGGTTTAATACTTGCTGCTTCTGAAGATTCGTTTCAAAAACGTCTGTCCAATGAAGTTTGAAAAGCAATTCAATGCATTTATGTTCAGTAGAACTTTTGTGCACCTTTTGACTGAAAACAATAATTTATTGTAATGTCACAGTCAAAATTATAGCAAATCGATGTAGAATTTAATTCTGCACCAAATAATGTTGAAACATACCCGGTATTCTATTTGAATAAATTGCGTTTTATAACTTTAAAATTTCTTTTATATCTTATATATCTCTAATTTTTAGACACCCGGTATACTTAATATGAAAAGAAAATTCTACTATGTTTGTGGAATGGAATTGTGTTGGTGAAATCATGTCGCTCTTTATTTATAACTCTGAGGATCTTGCCTCTATGGTCTTTGTATTTATTCGAAATTTTAATGTTTTATAAGGGTAATGAAGAGCCTTTTGCAAAAAAACAAGTATATTTATAATAATATGCCAACGAAGTCCTGCACATAAAACAAGCCTTTACAAGCGTAGTCTATACTTTAGATGCGTAATGTATTATAACGTACTGCCGTCAGATATAAAAAAACGCCTCAACATTATGCTCTTATAGAAACCTATTAAAGGCTTTATATCACTAACAATAAGTACAGCTGTTTGTGCGGATGAGTACTTTAACAATGGACTTCTCTAATTTTCTAATTGTATTATTTAAATTCTGCATCATTATATGAGAAAAATAATCAACCGCAGTCATGAACATTTTTTTAATGTTAGCTGTTAAAATATGACTTCAATAACTATCGAAAATACTAAAATACCTATCAAAAAAGAGTTAAAAGAAATCACAAAGAAAAATGTAAAATTAAATAAAAAATAATGTGCTTTTTGGAATTTTCCAAAAAGAATGTTTACACAATTGGGGTATATTTTTAATTTGTAAGCTATCAAACTATTTATATTGGTGTTTCCAAAAAAAGATGCGACATCAAAATGTCAGAAGGTGACGTCTTGACTGCGGCATTCATAGTAATTCATAGTTCAATTCGGTAAAGTGGCTCAAAAACAAGGTAAGACATCTTAAATGTATATTTTTCGACCGGACGTATTATTGGATATGTTTAATAGGTGCTTGGCTGCGGGAATTTTTCCATCCCGCTGGAAAAGGAGACCTGAATGATATATAGACGTACCGTTAACAGTGTATGCTGGAAACTTCAGGTAAGCTTTTGTAAAAGTTCGTCCAAATTCGGTCACATATGACAGCAGAGGATGCCGGAGGTCTATCACCCAATCAATTTGGATCTCAGCAAGGCAGATTGATCGCTGATGCTCCACGACAAGTTTCGGAACCAGTAATTAGAGCAGAGAGTCACAACCGTTTTTCACGTAAGGTTATCCTCTTTGTGACACCTCATGTAAAAAATCCTTTTAAATCGGCTAGCTGGGACGATATTCTGAAGGTGCCAGAGAATTCATTTCGTATACCGCAATATCTTTTGTAACTCATAGAAGATTATTTACGGGATCGCTCCATTATATATGACACAAACGAGGACCAATGTGGGGATCCATTCTGGGGTACGTTTGGAACATTCTACATGATGGACTCTTGATGATTGAAATGCCCGAGAAGGTATGCTGGTTGGGTATGTTGATGATGTCATGTTGCTCAGCACTGCTCGAAATGTTAAGCTGCCCCAGTTGAAACTAAATCAGACAGTGAAGAAGGTTGATTTTTAGATGGGAGAACATGGTTTAACATTGGCGCAAAATAAAGCAGAGATAATCATTCTCTCTAAGAAGAGAATTGACACTATCATACCCCTGCGAGTTGTAAAAGTGAAGATGACGAGTTCTGACCAAAACGACTTTTTCGCTTCAGATCCTCCATACTGCAGCCAAAGCAAAAGGAGATTGTTGATGACGGCTGTGGAATCGGTATTGTTGTATGGATCAGAAGTGTGGGCAGACGCGCTTAGTAAACAGTTGTATCGAAAGTTCAAGTTGTAACCCAAGTTCAATGGAGGGCTACGCTGAGAGTGATGTCAGTTTATCGCACTGTCTCGGAATCTGCGATTCTGGTGGTTGCAGGAATTATCCCTCTATCTTTATTTGCCAGCAAACCTACAAACTTCTACAAAAATAAAAAATTCCAAGACATATTTATGTTTGTGTCCATGCAAATTAAACAATAATAATGCCGCAATATGTTGAATATTTGTAAAATAAATTGCAATTATGTGGGTGAAGAGTCTCATTTTGCAAAAACCGGTTCGCATTTACCCCACTTCACCTCACTACTAGATTCTTTTACACAGATACTATACAATAATATAATAATATAAAGCATTATATACAATTAATAAAATAGATTTTTTGCGCCTCCGTCCAGAAACACTGATTTTGCATTACTATAAATCGGCCGGAAACTTAGCATTCTCCGGCCTAGGCCGGCAAAAAGACCGCTATTGGTTGGCAACACTATATTGGAATTACTGACATTTCTGCCATTAATTATAGATTCGATGACAGATGACAGAATTCTCGTTACACAATCTCTTAATTAATTCATATTCATTCTATTTCTATTTTCGGAAGATTTTACAGGTAATAAATGGTTAATAACTTCACACACAACCTCTGTAATATGAGCCGGGGTCTCAATTGTCCTTATTATTGATGAATATGTATCAAAACTGCCAAGAAAATTAAAACGTCAAAACACTAAGGTATTTTAACCCTAATTTCCAATTCAAAATTCATACGTAATATGTATTGCCAACCTCTACTGTTAACTCCCTGCGTTAATTTCTTTTATTATTTACAACAAAATTAAGATTTGTCGGCTCAAAAAATAGTGTGTAACACACGGCCAGAAACTCTTTTGCGAGTATTCGCACTTGTGGGACCTCGGCTTCGCCGCGGCCCCACAAACCGTACTCACACTCGCAAAACTATAGTTTCTGGCCTAGTGATACAAATAACTATTATAGTATTCAATTCTTGGCATAATTTAACATCATAGATAAAAATATCATAGCAATGCATATATGTATTTTCGTTTAAATGCTTGATCTGCATAAGCGATTGGCGCTTTAAATAAAATCCACGATACCATGCAATACGAAGTAACAGAATAAAAAGATACTTACACAGATTTTTATAATAATAATAATGTGTTAAAAATTTATCGAACTGGAATATCTTTTACATAACGTGACCACTCATGGTATACTTGTTTATGTATAACGACAGTAGTTTTCAATTTAATATATTCTAAACAAGTATACTTACGTTCGCTGAATTGTTTACTATCTTTATCTTTATTGCATTGTTTATCAAACGAAGTGAACCCTTACCCGCAGCATCTCTCTGAATTAGCAGTCATGCTGATAAGCGATAATTTCACCGGAAAGAACGTACTTACTTAAATTGGCAAACTGATTATTAGGTCGACGATTACGAAGTATGTCTGTAATATTTAAATTTAATATTCTTTGTACATAGATATGTTAATACGTTATCCTAATGAAATCGTTGTTGTACGAATTATGAATACGTTAAGCGTACTCACTCACCAATGATAATTTGCGTATCGTAAATATTTGTTTTTGGCTTTATTAAGATTGTGATAAAAAAAGAAAAATGAATTATGACAGAGATACTCTAAACTAAATAAATTATAAATCATAAACTTACTTTGTTGCACGAGGGCATGTTTATACTAGAAAGCTACAGGGTATTTCTGGAGGGTAGCTTGTTTATTCCCAAGTATTTATAAAAATCTGTAAACATTGTTAAAACCATTCTATAAGCCACTTTACAAATGGAAAATTGCTGATAATGTTTATCAACTGCCGTTTTTGGGTTTCTATTACACAATCCATAAACAAAGTGAATGGCCGGCGTATTCTTTATTCGAAAATAAAAATAACAGTATTACAGGCTTTCTTTTCTTAATATAGGTAACACAAAAATAGTGATTTATGTTTTCCAGCCGCGGTGCGTACAAATTTTTTTCGGATACCACATGATTAATGATTACCACCTACTAATATCAATTTACATGCATTTGTACTGTTCAAAATAAAGATCACTGATATTTGAATGACATATTGCTCGACAGCTATTTTGACAACTGAACCTAGAAACACTTCAGAATCTTAACAGAAGAGTACGGTAAAGTAGCGGAAGGGACACGTTGGTACTTCAATTCGGTATGTACTTATTGGACTCCATCCGTGGAAGTGACAGTTCATCTATAGCAATTCATGGTTCAGTTCAGTAATATGGTGCTTTATATCCTGGAATGAGTGCAGTGAGGTTGAACTTTCGGAGTGTGGTAGTCGAAAAAAATATAAATATAGTTAATTAACTTAATTGACGGTGGCTGTCATAATGAATAAGTGACCCTAAGTCATGAATTACAATCATGCTGACATTTTAATAACAACGAAATCAACAGTGGTACATATTACCATTAATTGGATTATCTAAAACTTCAAATGCTTGTAGTTCAGTTAGGAAGAACTTTTGTGCATATACTCATTTGACATTTTTGTCTCGATATTGCTTCAGCAACACATCCTTAAAGTGTAATAGTCATGTGAGGGGACAGCCTATATATTAAAATAGAGACGTGATAGGTTGGTCTGCAAATACAGCAGCTGTGCCAAAAAATGTAAAATTGCGCGGATATTGTATTCTCAACCTTAGTTTCTCTATCTAAAATGTTTTAGCGATTATAATTAAAAGCTAGGTACTTTTCAGAAACACTCAGTATTTTCATACCTATTTAAGGATTGATAGTATGTTGTCTTTGCAGATGTTTTATGTTCAGCTGCCTAGTAATTATGGAAACACTGTTTTTAGGCAAACACACCTAAATTAAGTTAATATTTTTATAATTGTGCTACTTCGAAAATAACAATTCTACAAATCCTGTCTCAAGGTTTCAGTTATTTACATGAACTTACATATGTATATATGTAATAAGATCCAAGTAAAAATCTTTCTTATTTAATTCAAAAACAATTATACATTAACGTTCAGTTTTTTGTTAGGTTTAGTATTAACATGATAGGGAAATACGCTAGAGTCATTTTAACATCGCAAATCGAGATGGTTTCCTATGTTTATACATTTATAAATTTAATGTATTTTGTAAATAGCAAAACAAAATTATTTATATTACATTTTTCTCGTTAACAATTATATCTTTAATGTCTGCTTCTTGATATTGTAATAATTGTAAATCTGTTTTAGTTGTTAAGTAATATTTGCAAATTCACGCGAAATACGCTTTGATCTTTATTTGTAACTAATAAGAATTCCTACCAAAAATATTTGTAAATTCTTTCTTTAAATCGTCTATATAGCTAGAATGTGTAGGTAAACTATACAGGTGTCCCAGTGAATTGGCTGTTTCGAATTTTTTAACTTGCGGTATGAATTTGATCGTAAACCTTGATGAGAGGTCATAGTATTAAAAAAAAAACGCTGTTCAACTTCATGACATATCTCTCATATAAAATTTCTTCTTTTAAATAAATCGTGTTTCACGTGTTTTTTATTATTGTAAGTACAATTCCCGAGTTTTAAAGTATAGCAACTATTTCGGAGTAGATGAATGTTATTAATTCAAATGGTTTCTTTTGAGAAACAATGGAATATTCACGTTCAGCAATATTATTTGCGTTTTCAAAATATAATGCAAGCATATCATAGGCCTCCGCTTTTATTGCTATTAGGGTTTCGATATCATTGCGTAGGTATTTGTAATTGATGGGGAAATGGTTTCAGTTAATGAGATTATTTTTCATTATTCGGTATCTGGAAAACGGAAGAAAGATATCACTACATGGTTTTCGTCATTATTTCAATCTGTCAAAATTCTTCAAACACAACATCAAACCATATATTGTTAAATTTGAATTATAATTCAGGAAAAAACCTATATATTTGGGAATAACGCCATCTGATACATTTCTTTAACATTAAGCTCAAAATGTGATATTGAAAACAACACTAAAAGTCCTTTCAAAACAAGCCCATGTTTTTTGTTTTTAATTCAGATACAAAGTAAAGAAATTGTAGCAAATTTAGTTTATCCTGAGTCCACAACGCCTATTATACTTTTATAACTCATAATATGATAAAACGTCTGTAACCAGAATGTTGCATAATTAAGTAAGGCTTGTAATGATGCAATCGGAGCTAATCTTAAAAGTTCTACAAGTAAATTTCAAATTTACTGTTGATTCTAGCAACTGTGCTCCCTAGCGGACACGTTCTGTATTAAAAAAAGTAATTTCATTAAACGTTTCTTTGCTACTTTCACTGCTGCAGTATACAAGGTATCATCATTTGCACGCTGTTCTTCATTGTTGATATTTTTGCCTTATTATTAGATTTGATTTGTCTCCTTAGTAACGCCTTTAAGATATGCAACCCATATCGCCTATTGGGTACCAAATGCTTATGACTGACTGACTTTTGCGCATTATAGGTTGTCTATTTTAACGACGTTATCAAACTTTCTTCCGTAACTTTTTGTTTGAGTTAGTTCAAATTATCGTTGAAATCAGTAACATACACTTTCTGCTTTGAATATCCCCACAAATAAAAATCAAGGGGGGTAACGTCTGAAGACCTTGATTGATTTATTATAAAAATGTCTATTTAATCAATACCTCTAACTACAATTGCACTATGCGCGGGACAACCATCATGTTGAAAATAAAGGTCACGTCTAATTTCCATAGTTCATCCAAAACAGGTTCCAAAAAGTTTTCCAACATTTCTTTATAAGAATTTTGATTTAGCGTTGTGTCGAAAAAATAGGCACCAATAATTTTTTGTACATAATACCGCACCAAATATTCACGCTTTTTTTTATAACGCTGACTATTTGTGGCAATTCTAAAATACTGATTTTCATCAGACCCATACTTGCAATTTGGTGAGATAATAATCCCATTTGTCGGAAATGTAGACTGGAAAACAGAATGTTTCTATAAAAAATCTATTATTTGTAATTAAATCGCCCATTATTAGAGCAAATTCTAAGCGAATTGCGAAATCTCCTTCTTCAAAGGTGTGTAGGTTTATGGGCCTGTAAGGATGAATTTTTAGGCCCATTACAATTCGTGCCTTAGTGATTTTCTTGGATGGCTTCTTACGGAGTCGATAGTTATCAATGTAACAGCATCATTTTCATCATTAACACGTTTTTTCTTTTTAATATCTTTTACGCCTCCTGTTGTGTCAAACTCTCGAACGCAGTTAATACAAACGTATATTCTTCCAAATTTTCTTGACTTTTTTATATATGTATATATCTGTAAATCTTCTTGGTTTTTAAAAGTCGAATAGTTAAACACTATTAAATTAAGTAAAACGTTTCGGTTTATTTGCAAACCTTAATCATTTACAGTTTTAAAAATTAAAGATGTAGAAAATAAAATTTTGGTGTATAGAAATATATAACAATTTTGTTTTATTGATAAAATCAGTTTGTATTTTGTTTTAATTTGATAGTTTAGAAATGTTTTATATAAAGATTGTTTTGTGAAATGTGTCAGTTGTATTAGTTATTGTAGGTTATGGTTAAATATATATAAATATGAAAAAAAAATATTAAAATTTCATTCATAGAATTAAGTTATAAAGTTTAGTGAAAAATTGTGTGTCAGTTTTATCATTTATGGAATTATTCAAGTATATACTTGAAATAATCCAAATTTATAAACATAATAATTCCATAAATGATAAAACTGACCCACAATTTTTCACTAAACTTTATAACTTAATTCTATGAATGAAATTTTAATAAAAATTTAGTAACGTTTTTCATATTTACCCATCACCTACAATAACTAATACAACTGACACATTTCACAAAACAATCTTTATATAAAACATTTCAAAACTATCAAATTAAAACAAAATACAAAATGATTTTATCAATAAAACAAAAAATGTTATATATTTCTATACACCAAAATTTTATTTTCTACATCTTTAATTTTTAAAACTGTAAATGATTAAGGTTTGCAAATAAACCGAAACGTTTTACTTAATTTAATAGTGTTTAACTATTCGACTTTTAAAAACCAAGAAGATTTACAGATATATACAAACGTATATACACATAGTTCTAGATATTTTTCATTAAAAAGTTCTATTACATGAAGATAAGATAATTTGTCAGCATTATTACATTTTTTATAGTAAGTACTGATAATATATGCTAGATGAATACTGTCAAATATTCACTATGACATTTTCCTTGCAATATGGGCTACCTATCTTAAAGGCGTTACTAAAGAGGCTAAAATCAAATCTAACAAAACGCAAAAATATCAACAATAAACAAGAACGTACAAATTTCATATCTGAAGTTCCGGTTATATTACAGACAACTTTTATTTAATAGATTTTTAATTTACGTTTCAAAAATTGGTAGTTTACTCTTAATACAATTTCACGTTTTCTTATTTTTTGACCAGTCGGTAAGTTTAATCAATATTTCGATTACCGGAAAAGCCTTTCCAAAGTAAGCAAAACCTTTTATGAAGAATGATTTTTTCTGTGGAAACAAAAATAATCTAATCCGAGGATACACTTACTTAACGAAGAGATCTGTATACGTTTGTATACAATGGATTTCAGTCACCAGAATATAAAGTTGCTTCGGGAGTGCCTCAAGGGTCCAATCTAGGCCCTTTGCTCTTCTTATCGTATATAGATGATTTACTTTTCTTACTGGATTGTCCAGCACTGGCGTATGCAGCTGGCTTAAAAATTTATTCGGCAGTAAAACACCCTACTGATGCTGCAGTTCTGCAAAGCAATCTAGATAAAATATATATTTGATGCGAAAATAATATGCTAAAGCTTGATATTAGTAAATGCTTTAACGTATCATACACAAGAAGAAATACGGGTTTCTCGTCACATATTGCGTCTTTTACTACAGCTCCGTTTACAAAAAATCTTTACTACAGAAATATTATAGAATTTAGTGTTGTATATCCTAAACGTATACATTTATACATTTGATTATATAAAGGACCCTGAAGGTAAATCCATATTTACATCATTATTTTAAATGAAACACATATTTGTCAATTTTCAAATTCTGTACAGAAAAATAATGAGCTTGTTTAAGTTACTAGGTATATGTTTATCTTTAATAACAACGTTGTTATTTACGTTGTTATTTATTAAAGATAACCTTGCATTGTTTGAATTCGTTTGTTTTCATATTTTAAATACGATATACCCATACTCATTTTGATATTCCGTTATACCGTTGAACATTTGCTTAACATTTGTATAAAATAACGCGATCTTTTTAAATGGCAGCCTATACAGGGCGCGGCACCAAAATCCGGAAAAATTCAACAACTTTTTTTTCGAATACTCCTCGAATACTCCCCTGAAAATATTTTCAATTTTTTCCCCAAAAAATGTCATAAAGAACAAAATTATAAAATATATCCCCAACTTGCTTGAATGACGGCCTCTATTCTTGGTTTGAAGCGGGCACATGCGCAAGTTTGTTCGTAACCCTCCATGTCGGTGAACGTTGCCACCATAGAGACGCGCAATGGTGCTACTTTGGAATGTCGCAACTTATTAGTGACCTTTTCAACCATACTCCTTACGTAATAGTTCAATGGATTCAATTCTGGGCTGTTTGGAGGCCAGAATTCTTTCGAATAAAAGATATTAACATTTCCCGACAGTCAATTTTTACTTACGGCCGCTCAGACGGTACAGCTTCTCTCCGTAGCTTCAGCATACTCCCCAACACGTCCTTATACACTTCATTGTTGATGTTTTCTCATTTGTTAAGGAAGGGCGTTGGCATGACATCTTCTTCACTTGAGATCACACTTAGCACCTGAACTTAGCTGATAATTTTGTTTTTGTAACAACGGGGACATCTTCTAGATCGTCAGCAAGCAGTAAACATTTTTTCGTCAGAAATAATCTGATTCGTACGCAAGTTTTGCTCCTTGTTCAAGGAACACAAAAGCAGGTTGAAGTGATTAACTCGTTTTATCCTGGCAGCTTCTGAAAGCATCTCTCGCACTTTAATCGCATATGATTAATATCGGAGGACCTCCTCGACGATTCGACACATAGTATTTTCACTCACACCTTTGAACCGATAGCTCTTCAAAAATTAGCTCCTGAACCCTTTCAATGAGTTTGTGCGCTCTCATAACCACTTTTTAAAGTGAGCTTTCCTCACGAATGCTAACAAATCCTCATTAAACATTTCAAATTTGTTATATTTTGTAACAACGTCATAAATCGATTTTGGGTATACCCTAAAAAACTGAATTATTTTGGTTGCAGAGCGCCCAGCGCGAATACTTTCATAAACCATGGCTCTTCCATTAAATTTGGCACTTCCATTCAACATTGCGATTATTTTCAGTTTCCGGTTGCTTACTACATGTCCTAGTCTATTATGATTCCCAAGACCGACCTTTGGGAGTGGAATGTTATGGGGGGAATTTCAAATTGAAGGTAGTCTGGATTTTGGCGCAGCACTCTGTACTTTTGCTTAGCCTAAATTAATTCTCATGAAATTATATTTGTCTTAGCAACTAAGTAAGACTTTAATGAATGAAATGATAACTGCATATTTTAACAAATTTCACCTTTTTACTATATGTTGGCATGGGTTCCTACCAGATCACTCAACAAATAGATGACAAACTCTCTTCTAACGTTGATGCCAATTTGCTGTTTTATGATTTGTCGAGAGCATTTGATTATGTCGACCATAACGTCTTTATTAGGAAGATACATAACTACGGAGTCAGAAGTATCCCTCTGCACTGATTCAGTAACTATCTATCTAATCGCTCGCAAGTAGTTGTAATTAATTCATCTAACCTACGTGAAGTTAATAAGGATGTATTCCAAGGCTCACAGACACTATTTTTAATCTTTATTAATGATCTCCCTTGGAAATTGGAGTGTGCTGTTAACCAGTCACCCTTTATGCAGATGATATTAATATAATGATTAGTTCTACTAGTGCCTCATGTTTTCTTGATACTGTAAACCAATCCAACAACAACCTTCTGCTTAATGCTGACAAAACTAATTTTGTGGTAAGGGATTTTTTCACCTTTCTTTTGGGATTTTTGTTATAAACTAAATGTATGTTATTTAAGAACACTAAAATATATAACATCGATAACTTTTGCCTAAATAATAATCTTTTTCATTTGGACAAATGCTCTGAACTCCTACGAATCACTGTTGATGAGCAATTGAAGTGGAATAGCCATATCGACACGTTCTGTATTTATTTATCTAAAATGTGCTTTAAAGATCATAAGATTTTAGCGTTCTACGATGGGTTTTTTATGGAAGTCTTGTGTTTCCTACACAATCGCAGATCGGAGTTCTTTGCTGTTAGTAGTACGAGGGAATCGAACTATTATCACCACTTCATAAAAATTATATATTATATTATATTATATTATATTAACTCTTTAAAATATTTTAAACACAGAGTTAAATTCTATTTACTACATTTGTGATTTCTAAGTAGTCTCGCTTGTTCTTTTTTGACATTGTTTTGTATGATATACCATAGTTTAAAATAAAGATCATTATTATTATGGTCCAGTTATTGGAATTTTTCAATCTAATTTTTTTCGCTAAAATTAATCAGAAACTGTAATCTGATTTATTTTAAATTGGTTTTAGCGTTTTATTGTATTTAAAATTGCGTTTATAATACTGAACATAAAATATTTTTTAAAATCTAATAAAAATAATTATATGAAGTGCATAACATTTGCATAACACAATATTTTAACTTGGTTGTAGATTCATTTGTATTAATTAGGTAGTTATCGTTAATAGTTGTGTCACATTAAGTAATAAAAATAATTATCATGAACGTGACTACATTTGTAATTTGCATACAGTTTTATAGCTACATGTTGCTTGCATACATTTATACATTATTTATGTGTTTATCTATGTTATATTATATCTTCATTCTTGTTGTATCTTTTCCACCATAGGCTAAATATAAGCTATGCGCATCGGTTATTTTCGAATTCGCAAGTAGAAAGTATTACTTACACTATATCATATTACTAGTCCAATGATTAATAGAAGATAATTTTGAATAAAATTGATGCTCCACTTTTAGAATGATATTTATAATGGTAACTCACAAGTATATGTTTCGGGTATTATATCTGACTAATTAGCCAATGTAGCAGTAAAATATTTAAAAGTAGTTTTAATTACATAATACAATGTTTAATCTCTTAAGATCGGAAAATAAGATACAAAATCACGTCACTTAGCAACAAAATCAATATAACTATGTGACTACTAATATACACAAACAAATTCTAATTCAGATATTCTTTACAAATTACTTAAACTACTTTAATCGTTTTAAAAGATTATTAGAATATAGTAGCAGCAATGCTATGTTGCTACTTACAAAGATTTTTTTTTAAATTTTAACTTTTCCCTGGTGTATAATAAATCATTTATTGTCTATTGTATGCTTACCTACTTATTTGTGTATTTAACAATCAGCAATAACGATAATTACGTGCATGTAGGTCTGGTATAGAAACTCACAAAGTAGAAATATTCATTGTAAGAAACAAAATTTGTTGAATCACATATATTTAAATTTGCCCAGAGTAATTTGATAACAGTCAAATCGAGCAACCTAATACTCCGTAACTATTTTCTCCAATTCGTCTATTTCGCCAAAAATTTGCAAGGCGATATTAAACATATACAATAAAGAAATAAAGAAAAAAAAGCTTGTGGTACTGATACATTTGTCCTCACTTATTCCTGTTAATTGTATTAATAGCTTTACTTCTAATGATTCAAATAGCTTAATATTTCATTCCGAAACAATTTGAATAACCGTTTAAGGAATTATGTAGACATTTAAAATATTTGCTGCTTTTTATGTAAGTAATATATAGATGGCTCTTCAACATTATAAAAAAAATGGAGAGTAATGCTTTCGTATAAACTATATCCAAAAAAAATTCACACTTCAATGACTTCAATGATGTAAGTCTGATGTAAACATGTAGTGAAAGCACTCGTTAAATTAAT
Source organism: Cetonia aurata (assembly GCA_949128085.1). Lineage (NCBI taxonomy): Eukaryota > Metazoa > Arthropoda > Insecta > Coleoptera > Scarabaeidae > Cetonia > Cetonia aurata. The sequence continues at coordinate 10,533,950 of OX421887.1, forward strand.
ATCACTTCCAAAACTGTTTGATTTATATTCAATATTATACTGTAATGTAACAGAACAGAATGATTTCATCATCGTTTGAGAGTATTGTGAAAAATTTATGCGTTGTAAAAGACCCGGTCTTACTTTCGGAATAAAGCTCTATAGTAGTGGAATTAATCTTTGAAAAAATAAAAATTAACTACACCCATCCCCGTTTGATAAAATCCATTAAAATAAACTGCAATCTCTTTCCAGCAATGGGGTGCATCCTTTTCACGTTTTTATCGACATCAGAGGAAGTCCACGCACCAAACTCTCTCAATTCCTTGGCCTCACCTTTCTGCGTAAATATGGGAATGTGCATGGAGCTCAAATGCGCCAACTGCAAATCCCAAGCGGATTTAGCGCATTCCTCCATGAATGCTTCATACCCGAACTGCTTGATATCCGTATCCAACTTTTTGAGTGTCTCAATAAAGTAGTCGTGGTAAATTTTGAAGAATTCATCGACACGTTTCTCTAAAATCGTCATATCCACACTACTATAGATAAAAAACAGTACATCGTTAGCCGCCGAATTGTATTCGATCAGTTGAAAACCGATTATTTTGTGTTTGATCGGAATGCCATTTTCGATTTTTAACAGGATATTGTTCACCCAGAGATCGCCGTGGACGAAAGTTGCGAACGGTTCCCTAGGATTTAGTGGAGTCCTGAACGAGCGCGTTAGGTTCATCAATCTCTCATCTAATTGAGGAAGATGTTGGACGCAATCCGGATTTGCGGAACCTGCAACTCGTTTCAAAGTTTCCACAAATTGTCGCAGTTGTTTCTCACCGGCATCGAAGAAGAAACCCCGACTTAAATGCGGAAGGATTTTTGCTTTGAATTCTTCAGGTCTTGCCAGTTTAAAGGCGATTATTGACGCGTGAAGATTTGCCAGGCCTTCTAACACCAACTTGGTGCCAGCATAATCGAATCCTACGAATCTACCTCCACATTCGTACCCTGATGTTTTCAAATTCTCCATCAGTAGGACAGCATCGAAATCCACTTCATTTGTGTCAGGATTCAGTGACACTCTAGATCCACGATATTCGGCAAAGTTATCAATAAGCTTCCCAATACCTTTCTCTTTACCAAATTCGTTTAACGATGACTGTATATCGCTATACACACCTACCTCCTTTTTGAATGTTACTGGGGTGTTGAAAAATTCCCATAGAAACGGTATGGGAGGTGTGATCTTCGCTACCCATTGGGTATCCTTATCTTTACCGTGTGCATCTCGATATTTTATCTTTATGTTTAGCAGAATGCTTCCGTAATTCTCGCCGAAAGATAACAGATTGGAAGATTCGTGCGATATAAGTTTGTTGCCTTCACCTAAGTGCTTGCTGATAAGTCCTTCGAGATCTTTCACTTCCATATTTTGACCGATAAGCAATCGAATGACGTAAGACTAAAGAAATCTGGCCAGTTTGACCAGCTAGCGAAGCGACTCGTTCACGACTGAGGATAACGCAAACCATCGGCGCCTCAAATACATTTCTTCACGTATGTTACGTTACATTTCGGCAGTCGTAGTGGAGGTAACGTCTTTCTGTCGTTGAATGGGCATTAAGGTTTTTTTTGTGGTTTTGATCTAGAAACTGTGCTATGACGGTAATACGTAATTACGTGGTTGGGAACATTAGAGAAATATCTATTCTTATATTATTAATTCCAATTTATAAACCGCATGTTTTTGTGGAATTTGCCTTCGTTCGCTTCCTATTATACAAACAATACGTAGGTCAAGGTGACTCAAGTGATAATGGTTATATAAACACGGGAGAATTACTTTATTTCTTGTTGTACTATTTCAGTCACTGTACTGTATTTTAACTATGTAATAACTAGTTACAAGCAAAGAATTGCTGGAGTTATAGTGAATACCACTTGTTGATATACATTTGTTTTCCTTTATTATATTGTATTCAGTATCCATGTTTAAGTCTTTCTAATAAGTTGAAGCAACCACTCAAGCAATTATTCCATAAGGAATTAAGCTATGAAAAAGACGCATAATAAATGGATCTCAAAGTTTTAGTTCCCACAATTTTTGATATTTAATGAGAAAAGAAAATTAAATGTTTTGATTTTTGGATTATACACTCTACATGCTATATTTACTTATTTACTTATACAGTGTGTCCCCGGATGGACCTAAGTATACTTATAAATTATTTATCTTTTATTTTCACATAAAAAATCAATCTTTATAAAAAGCTTTGATTACTTTGGAAAGGCTTTCATGATAATCGAAATGTTGATTAAACTTACAGGCTGGTTAAAGAATAAGAAAACGTAAAATTGCATCAAGAGTAAACTACGAATTATTGAAAAGTAAATTAAAAATAGTATAAGTAAAAGTTGTTTGTAATATCATCGGAACTTTAGATATGAAATTTGCACGTTGTTTTACATAGTTGATATTTTTGCGTGACTGTTAGATTTGATTGTAGTCTCCTTAGTAACGCCTTTAAGATAGGCAACCAGTATAAGTTGCCTATTTTAATAGCGTTATTAAACAAATAAGGAATTAAGATATAATTTTAATTTGAGAAATTATCAGAAATTACAAAGTTGTAGACGTAGATATGTACTTATTCACCAAAATATATTTTAGTATAGGGATTACTCAGTATAATGACCCCGAACTTCTATAAATTTTTGTATTCTCCTTCTGAATTCGTCGTAAACTGCACTAACTGAATTTTTATTATTTAGTGCTTTCTATAAAATAAAATTGACGCTTTTTATTGTTTTTCAAGAAATTCTTTAATAATAAAATTAGGAATATTGTGCTTATTTTCGCGGCACCCTGTATGGATTGTTCAGTTTTCATTAGACAATGAGTCAGCCGCTTACAACGTTCTAATGGGTCGGGATATAAATATTTTAAATGTGTAGTATTTTTTCTTTTATATTTAAAATGGTTTTATTTTTAAATGACAAAATTTATAACAAAATTATTTACATTAATTTTCATTATTAATTTTAGGGAAAACAAATGACATATTTTGGTTTAAAACTACCTAAGTGGTTTAAGTTTTCATTCTGAAGCAATTTCAATAATCGTTTAAGGAATAATGTGTAGATAGATACTTTAAATTTTTGCTTATTCTGTGTGATTACTATATCATGGGTTCTTTAAAGTTATAAAAAAATGGAGAGTACAGTTTTCATACAAGTTATATGAAATGCAGCGGCGATCCGTGCTTACTTCACTGAGGGTTATTACAATGATCGAACTTTTTCGTATCATACTTAACATAGGAACATATGTGACAAGAGAAGAAAGAGATGATCAAAGTAATTGCTCTCCCTGTGGTGTATGCACGAACCGCCACTGACAAAGGACTTATTACACTTCAACGTTTTCAGACGTAAGTCTTGCATTAAATACTTATTTTAATTTTTATTTCTTATTATGCACACTAAGAAAAGAGATTCTTTAAACCAAAACAATATTTCTTCGTGCTATTTAAGAGAACTATTTCTTTGAGCTAAAACATATTCCTTTCATTGAAATAATATTATTTCCTCTATAAGTAATATACATATATTAATTGAAAGAAATTGCTCTTTCAAATAGCGGCAAAGAAATATTTTTTTGTTTTAAAGAATCTTTTCTCATTGTCAGTGTAGGTAAATGAGAATCAGTTTACTTGATATCTACCAAGTATTTGAAGTTACACTAGTTAAATTAATATCACTGCCAAAACAGAGTATACCTACTTCTACCATTTATTTTAGCAATGGTAATTAACCCATAGTTTGAGAGTATTTTGAAAAATCAATGCATTGCAAAATCGGTCTTGTTTATATTTTTGGAATAAAGAAGAACGTCTAAGTAATAGATTTGTACAATTAATATCTGAAAAACAAAAATGAAAATAAAAATTAACTACACCCAACCTCGTTTGATAAAATCCATTAAAATAAATTGCAATCTCTTTCCAGCAATTGGATGTATCCTTTCCACATTTTTATCGATATCAGAAGAAGTCCACGCACCAAACTCTGTCAATTCCTGGGCCTCACTTTTCTGCGTAAATATGGGAACGTGCATGAAGGTTAAATGCGCCAACTGCAAATCCCAAGCGCATTTAGCGCATTCCTCCATGAATGCTTCATAGCTGAACTGCTTGGTATCCGTACCCAACTTTTTGAGTGTCTCAATAAAGTAGTCGTGGTAAATTTTGAAAAATTCATCGACACGTTTTTCCAAAATCGACATTTCCACACTACTATAGATAAAAAATAGTACATCGTTAGCCGCCGAATTGTACTCGATTACTTGAAAATCGACTATTTTCTGTTTGGTCGGGATGCCATTTTCGAACTTCAACAGAATATTGTTCACCCAGAGATCGCCGTGGACGAAAGTTGCGAACGGTTCTCTAGGGTTTAGTGGCGTCCTGAACGAGCGCGTTAGGTTCATCAATCTCTCACCTAATTTAGGAAGATGTTGGACGCAATCCGGATTTGCGGAAGCAGCAATTAGTTTTAGAGTTTCCGCAAATTGTCGTAGTTGTTCCTCACCGGCATCGAAGAAGAAATCCCGGCTTAAGTGCGGAAGGATTTTTGCTTTGAATTCTTCAGGTCTTGCCAGTTTAAAGGCGATTATTGACGCGTGAAGATTTGCCAGGCCCTCTAACACCAACTTGGTACAAGCATAATCGAATCCTACGAACCTATCTCCACATTCGTACCCTGATGTTTTTAAGTTCTCCATCAGTAGGACAGCATCGCAATCCACTTCGTTTGTGTCAGGGTTCAGTGACACTCTAGATCCACGATATTCGGCAAAGTTGTCAATGAGCTTCTCAATACCTTTCTCTTTACCAAATTCGTTTAACGATGACTGTATATCGCTATACACACCTACCTCCTTTTTGAATGTTACTGGGGTGTTGAAAAAGTCCCATAGAAACGGTATGGGAGGTGCAATCTTCGCCACCCACTGGGTATCCTTATCTTTACCGTGTGCATCTCGATATTTTATCTTTATGTTCAGCAGAATGCTTCCGTAGTTCTCACCAGAAGATAGTAGATTGGAAGTCTCGTGCGATATCAATGTGTTTCCTTCACCCAAGTGCTTGCTGATAAGTCCTTTCAGATCTTTCACTTCCATATTACGAGCGATGGGCAATCGAATGACGTAAGACTAAAGAAACCTAGCCAGTTTGACCGACCAGCGTAGCGACTCGTTCGACACTGACGATAACCCGAATGATCGGCGTCTCAAATACACTTCATATCGTACGCAACATTTCGATAGCCGTAGCGGCGACAGCGTGGTATTTCTTATGTCATTGAATAAGCATTAAGATTTGTTTTTTGTTGTTTTGATCAAGAAACCGTGTTAAGACAGTAATCCGTAATTGCGTGATTGCAAACGTTTGAGAAATATCTATTAATTCCTATGTACAAATCGAATGTTTTTGTGGAATTAACCTTCGTTCGCTTCCTATTTACACAAAATGCGTAGGTTAAGGACTTAATAGTGATAATGATTATTAAGAAAAGAAATCTATTTTTTAGGAACAAATCGACCAATTATTGTTCCACGGGAATATACTATTTAACTTCGCGTGTTTGTATAGCGTATCTACACTTGAACATCTGTCACGGTTATTATCTTAAAAGCCTACGTACATGAATTTAGGTTAACATTGGACTTGTAACTATGTGCAGAATTACTATTGTCGATGTTGAACATACAAAGGAAATAACTCAAATATTTGGAAATCGTTCTGTTAACTGATTATATTGGCTAGTTGGTTTTTCTATCTGCTATAAAAGTTTACGCCACATTATAACGCCTGTCATTCAGATATATATATATATATTATATATATATAATAAAAACTCTAACCATAAAGAACTTTTAGAATATTTAATACAGGCATAAGCGACATGAATAATAATATGTATACAGAACCTTATCGCGTTATGGTATTTTTATTACCCATTAGTTATTGTAAAATGCGATTAACGACCGCTTGTCGATTAAATGAAAAAATATCGGCTGTTTAGTTGGTACATACTACGAGAAAATATGAAATGCGATATTTTTTATGAAAATCGAATGGATTCAGGTTCAGGCAGAAAGCCACCTAATCAGCGAGAGCAAGCCGGAAATGTGAAGTAGGCGTTTCGGCTCTGTCTGCGAATGAATTGTAAGGTTTCACATATTATATAAAACGCCTGTTTAAAAAGTATATAGTTTTATGTAGTAAGTTCGCGCACGTTGTTTTGGAAAATGAATTATAAATTTTAAAAATGTAATTATATCTTGAAAGGGGTTTGATAAAATATAAGTGCTTATATGTTTTTGTTTATCTCTGGTCTTCTGGATTATTGCCTATGCGTCCCAATAAGTTTTATAAACAAAACTAAAAGCAGAGGAAGTTGCCAAAAGTAGCACTTGTTTGACACCTAGAGTCTATCTACGACTTTAATAATACACACTGTACAGCCATCAGTAAGGTGTATATTACACTATAAAAGTTTTTTCACAAATATCTTTTATAAAAGAACTTTTATACTGTAATAGGTTAACTTTTATAAAAGGTATGTATCTTTCATAAAGTTTCTTTCATCGTATTTAGTATTTTCACCCAATACTTTATAAAAGATATTTGCCAGATAGGGAATGCAAATTTATGTTAAGTTACATAGTAACACAAAACGATAGCATTCCTAAATTATTGAACAGAGTAACAGGATCCATTTACCGTAACATCATCTGATTACCAAAAGGTAAAGGTAGATATGTATCTCTCGGTACAATTTTGGTAAATGGAAAATTTTGAAAGAAGTTAGAGACGTTGATATGTGTACATTCATATATTGAAAGCGCTCACAAATTATTAACCAGATTCATTTTCCGTCATATCAGGTTATTAAATACCGATAAACGTTAATTAATATCTAGGTACTTCTCAAACAAGTTTTATATACACTACTCTATCGACATATCAACGTTGATATTTTATAAAGCTTTTATAAAACATTTTACGTAGTGTAAATATAGAAAGTTTTGACGGTAAAATATCTTTTATAAAAAGTCTTTGTCAAAGAACTTTTATAGTGTAATATACGCCTAAGAAGGGAAGTCCCACATTAGCAAGAAAAACCTAGAGAAAAATAGTGAGCTACAACCTAACTTTCATTTTACACAACCTGCGGACAATCAAATCACATATCTTTCTGTTATTATCGTTTAATAATACCTAATAACTAGTGCTTCATAAAGTTCATTAATACTGTCTTGGTATAGCCACAGTATAGCTGAGATGTTAACAAAATTACCGTCACCGCAAGCGCAAGCTGGGAGGTTATTCTCGAATATGTGGGAGTGGAAATTTCGAGAGAATTGTCAAAAGGTCCCCGCAATTCCAATAGTTCAGATTTTTGAGTTGGATTTCTTACGTTTTCGTAGGAAAATACCCCTCAAAGGGTCCCTTGTATTTTCTCCAAGAAATAGTAGGAGAAATTGAATCGGTTCTTAATGATTCTTAACAATAAGCGAACCTAGTAAGTAGTAGATAAGGAAATAGAATAAACAACGGTTTGTATTTCGCGACATTAGAAGCAGGCTAAATTAATATAATAGGTCTATGAAGATAAAAAACGCGCAACGCCATCTATCCATGATATGTTTGGTAGCCTCCGCATCAGAAATAGCAAAGCTAGTAAGCTGTAGCGTAGTACAGGCATAGCCATCGCCCACCAGAATGCACCAGACCAATAATAAATGTGAAAATGAATTATAGTGGTCACAATTAAGTGATTACTGCTAATAGTTATATGTGTAAAGATTGAGATTTCTGTATCAAACAAAATTTTTGTTTAAAGATCATTACTAAAAGATAATGTTATATGGAATGGTCTGTGCACCTCATTGAATCAAATTAATGAAGCGTACAATTTTCCTCACGTACGCAAGGCTAAGTAAATGGTAATAGTATTTATTTCATTTTTGGATTAACCTAAAAAAACAATATTCGACTTGTAGATTGTTTCGTTCGAAGGCATCTCTAGAAGAGCTTCACAATGATTGCACAGACATTTTGCAATCTATAGGATGATTCAATATTAAATATAACGCGTTTAAAAAAAACGAACATTAATATTTTTATTTCATTTTTCATCTTTACTCTTCATTTATATATAATCTGTAATTAAAATTCTACCAGCGCACCGGTCTAAATATCTGCTTGAAACTTTATAAATACAAACATTTATACAATCTAATTATAAATGTCACTTTAAATTACTTATATTTATTATATTGCCTGGGTTTGACTAATTTTCTAGAACTTATGAGAGTTGGCCTTTTTGCACGTGCTTTTTTTAGGAAACGAGAGTTAAAATGCATGCAAAATGTATTTAATATATTGCAGACTACAAAATGTAACTTACAAATAATTAACCTTTATGGATTATGCTCGGATTATTGAACTACATGGGCAGTGGTTATTTCTGAAACATTTTTGGAGAGTTGATAGTACTTTCTCCATTAAAGCCAGTAAAATCAATCGCCGTATACTCATGTCTGAATGGCGAACCAGCTGCTGGAAATCGACATTTTCGAGCGTATGCTAATTGGGAATGCCATCAGACGTGGTATGTAATTGACCAATGATCGATCCATTCTTCACTACAGCACAATAATTAATTTCTGTTGGCGGGAACCTCGCCCTCACACACATCTTACGTCACGAGCTCGCTGAATACACAGCCTACAGTGCTGCAGATACATGTTACATTAAAAACTGAATTTCGTATTTTGTACGAAAATACACCTTTCCAGGAACAGCCAGGAGACGCAACGAAAAAACATTGACCCAAGCAGATATCTGCTGGTAAAGATAATGTAGTGTATGTAAGATTCTTTTTAAAAGGTGGGCAGCGCAATTTGGGAATAGGTGGATGGATGCTCATCCTGTTCCCCACAAAAACTACATTAAGCTTCCTTTGCTATGCCAAACTTACTCACATGGATAACGTCATGGGATGATGAAGAGACAGCCTACTTACCTCCGATGGGTAGGCTGTCTCTTCATCATCCCATGACGTTATCCATGTGAGTAAGCTTTGCATAGCACCCCCCAGGAGGGGGTAGCAGAATTACAAGATCTTATATGTGTCAATACGTCCCTGGCCCGCAGGAAGACATCCAAACTCTAATGATTACATATTTTCCACGTAATTTTACGAATTTTTTTCATCTTGCTAGTAAGTATTTCATAAACAAGTAAAACAAATGAACCTTTTTGTTTTCTACAAATACTAAACACGGAAAGTTTAAATTAGAAATGTTTTGTTTTGATGATGTTTTGTATAATAAATAATAATGATATCTTATATCTAAGATGAAGTCATTGATATCGAACCTAAAATCAAATACTTTCTAAAATCGAGTATATGGATTCGAGTGTGGACTCTAATCGAATTGGATCAAGTTTATACGGGCTCGAGTCTACGTATTGGCGAACTAAAAACTTGAATACGTAGCCAATGGTTCTGCAGTATAATGAGTACGTTAAAAAATCGAGTGTACTGAATTCAGAATACCGACTTATCGCGCCATTAATTGGCTGCGTCTGTAAGAAAAAAATTAATGCCCAAGTTTATTACTGCGTGGCCCATGATTAAATAGAATTCATTGTTATTCGTTTATTTGTAATTTTTCTCACATATTAATTAACTGTTATTTGCATTCTCATATGTGGTATAAACGCAAGCATGTGTGTAAGTAAAATGTATCAACGTATATATTGTACGCAATACTAACATCTATCACAAACAGATTTAGCCTTGAAATGCATTAAAGTTATTACATTACTATTAAGTTAGTTTATCTTATTCTACATCCATTTCCATATACATAATTCAGCTAATTAAGTAGAAGTATATGGGAATTAACAAGTTAAGAACCGTATTTGTTTGTTTTTTTCCAGTGACGTAATATAACAGCAAACGAAAAAGGAACATTCTAATATGTATTATTAGTTTCTTCAAGATTATTTAACCGGTGTGTATTTCTTATGATATTTTTTTTTCCTTTTCTTTGGGTCTTCCGGTTTAGTTAATAATACAATTGTTTTTTTACGTTTCGGAATATCTAAAGAACAAATAGATTTTAATAAACAAACACATACAATTTACAAAATTAACTGTCAAAACTGTGAAGGGGTGTACATCGGACAATCACAACAATACATAGAGAAGAGAATTTACTCTCACAAATACAGCATAAATACAAAAAAATGTAAACTCTACTGCTCTGGCAAAATGCATTAAATAACAACCATAATTTTAATTTTAATAAAACTGAAATTTTAGATATAGAAAATAATTATTATAAAAGACTGTTTAAAGAAATGTGGCATATTAAAAGTAATAAAAATTCAATTCATGACAAAAACGATATAAATAACTTAAGTCACATCTATAATAATTTAATTGCAGTAAATTCCAATGGAAAAACGAATTGAGTCGTCATGCATCTTATCATATAACAAACTGTTAGAGGCGATTTTCGCGTAAATTTTAAATAAAAAACGGTCAGTCTTTTTACGAATATCTGTTTGTTGAAAATATATTTGAACGGCCTCGCGCTTTAGTATATGTTTGTTTGTCGATTTGTAATATGTATTTGTGTCTTTTATAATTTTAAAATTTTGAATTCTAAATGTTAGTAATAAAATTACTTTGACAACACCGCAAAGGTGAAAAAATGGAAAAATTAAATGTAAGTTTTTAAGCATATACTTATTTTTGTTAATTACTACTGAATTTTCAAACACGCAAATTGTTAAATTTTAAGTTATATGTATTGAATCGTAAGATGGAGTATGAAACAGGAAAAAATATAATTTCCGAAACGTAAAAAAACAATTTTATTATTAACTAAACCGGAAGACCCAAAGAAAAGGAAAAAAATATCATAATATGTATTATTTATATTTACTACATAATACAATAGATTTTATCTATAATTTATTTGAAATTAACTAAATTGGTGGTCGTTTTATTCGTGATACTTCAGTGGCAATTTCAAATTGTACTATCATTACTTAATTAATATTGCTGTTGTTGTATCGTTTAATATTTGTGGTGGAAGATACATACGTACATACATTATAAATTATAACGAAAGAAATGGTCAGCGTACATAATGATTCAATGTTTACATACCATTAATATTCTGAATATACGTTTTAAATAATAAAGCATGTATAATTCTCTGAAATACTGGAAGGCTCTTTTTTTAATAAGTAAATACAATTATTACTAGTGATGTGAATTTATTCCAAATTTTAGAGTCCCTAATTGGATTAATTAAGATGAAATGAGAGTTCGCCTTCAGATTTGAGTATTTGGTGTGTCAGTTTTTCCATGTTTTTACATTTTACCCATTATATAAAAGCCTCAGTGTTTCTTGTCTAATGAAGGGTGTTTAAAACCGAAACCGGTAGCATTATATAGTAAATAAAATCATTTTGGAAAAAATAGAATGTACTTACTTATTATCATTAACTTTTGAATATGTCTTATTTGGCAATAAAATTTAAAGATATAAGAAAAATATATGCTATATGCTAACTAATATCTTAAAAAAGGTAATGTTTTCATTAGATAATTTTCACATCTTCTTGAGCGCAATGTCTATCAGCGTTCTATCAGGGATAGTAATGGACTCGGAAAACGCAAGGATACCAAAAGTAGCAACAGAAAATATAATAGAAAAATATCCAGAGTTGGACATAAAGATAAAAAATGGTAAAAAACTAACGGGAATGAAATAAAGCACAAGCTGAAGGGTTTCAAACCTGACCACATCAATGAAGATCTTACAAGAGAAGAAATGGAAAAGCGAAAGCAACATTGTGTTAGAGCAAAAGAGGAGACATACAAAAGAAAAACAATGAAAATAGGATACAATAAAATAACAGTGGATGGGAATAACTGAGAGAGGAAAATAGAAGATCCAAGTGAGGCAAAAAACTAGGCGAGGTGGAAAGGAAAAGAAGTGGACAGATAGACCAAAGAATGAACGACAAGAACCAGAACGTTAAGTTTATTAGCAATAAGTGTAGCAATAAGTTTAGTAATCAAATTGATTATGGTATGGGGTGATAACCTTGGTGATGCGGAGGGTAAAGATGAGAGTGGCTATGAATGTATAGATAATGGTGGCAATGAGATTGGGGGTCAAGAGCAAAGAAAGTAAGCGGGAAAAAGTTGTAAACCAGTAATTGCTGATAGCAACTTGGAATGTTAAAACTCCTTTTTGAAAACTGGAAAAATAGAAGAAACCGCAAAAGAAATAGAAAAATACAAATTAGACATTACGGCTGTTCAAGAAGTTAGATGGAAATATCTGGGAGAGGTTAAGAAAGATAAATATATACCTTTATACAGCGGAGAACAAAAAAGTGGGAGTAATGGAGTAGGTTTTTACATAAAAAAGGAGATAGAGAGCACTATATTAAATTTTAGACCATTAAGTGGAAGAATAGCAACACTAAGAACAAAAATAAAAGATAAAACGTAACGATAGTTAATATATACGCACCCGCAGAAATGGCAGAAGAAAATGAAAAGACATATTTTATGAGTTATTAACCAATATCTGTGAAGAAATACCAAATAAAGATGAAATAATACTGCTAAGAGAAACAAATGCCCACCAGGTGGGAAGGGAACACTATCTAAGAAGTCTGGTAGGTAATGGAAAGGCGACTATTCACATCATGAAACAAACGACAATGGGCATAGGTTATGTCAAATTGCCGAAATACTGAATTTTTATCAACTAAATTCAACTACATCCCAAACGACATAAAATCACTTGGAGACATCCGGGGGGTAATATAGAAAACCAAATAGACCATATTTTAGCCACCAAGGGAATTAGTCAAAAAATAATAAATAGCAGAACTTACAGGGGAGCGCAAGCAAAAACAGATCGTTATTTAGTGATAGCCAGGATAAAAAAGTTAATAAAGTACTTTGAGACCAAAAGAAATATAAAAATGTGGGAGGTAGAAAAATTAAAAAAAGATTATGAAGAAAAATGTGCTAGTACTACAGGAAATTATCCAGCAAAATAAACGAAATAGATGAATCTTGAAAGAAATGAAAAACAGTATAATAAAGACGGCGAAGGAAGTGATAAACACAAAAGTAATAAAACAAATAGAAAAAGACCGGTATGATCACGAATGTGAAGAAATTCGAAAACAAAAAACGGTAGCGCAGAGAGCATGGATGAACAAAAAGGACGAACAAAGTAGAAAAGTCTATAGGAGATATAGGAGAGGATGCGCGATACTGGGAATTACAAATTGGAAAGAGAAATGCCGGGACAGAGAAAAATGGGGGAAAATACAGATTCGGTAAAAACAAACAACAAAATGTAAAAGATAAATAATGATGAAGACAGAAACGAGGAGTAATCCACCTCGATAAACGGATTTTACGTTAGCCATAACCCTAAGGATTGAAAGGCTTGATGATAATGATGAAGCTGTGACCAAGAAGTGTCAAACTTTCCTGACAGCAGGTAGAGTGGTTACTGGGGCAGCATACCCTAGTACCAGTGTTCACTGTGTATAGTTTAACTTAAATATATGGTATAATTGTTATAATTTGTTAACGCTAATTCATAACCAATGAGTACTGTACGCCTATCCTTGTGTAGTAAAGAATTATTGCATATTGGATAAACATAAACGACATGCTTATAGTACTTTACATAAGTATTATAATTAAACGAAACCAAACCGAGAGTAACAAAACACTACTTACTGTGAGCAAAGTAGATTAAATTATTATATAACAGATGCGAAAGTTCGATGAATTACTAATTGCTGCTAATCGATAACTATTCGAACAGATAAACAACAGCCGGGCGATCATGGCAATTCACTAATAATGTATACCCGTCTAATAGGTACTTAGTAAAGTGGGATACCTATATCTCTAGGCTTGACGTTGCCTAACATCTTTTTAATTTGTCCTGCTGCGTTGTATTAGGTACTGACATACTTGAAACTTATTTTAGTATTCACCATGTATCATAAAAAAAAGAATGACCAGTTGAAATATTAATCAAACGACGTATAAATAAAAATGCATTGAACGATAGTAAACTAGAATAACGCTACATTTGGTACTAAAGGTTAAATATTTTATTTTATTTAAGTTTACTTGTAATATGTTTGCAGATAATTAGTTGGTATGTTTCAGTGATGGTCATTTGGGAGCTTTCATGATCATTTCATGATGTTGATCTGTTGCTCGAGTCAGAAGGGAAGTACGGTTTGCGTATAAGCATACTTCTCAGTAATACTTGCTGGAAGATCGTTCGTGTATATAATGAATAGCAGCGGCCCAAGGATCAATCCTTGTGAAACACCGTACTTCATAATGAATCATACATCTGATGTTCTTTTATTCTATTCTATGTGCCGCATTCTGTTAGTGAGATAAGATTTAAATCAAAAATAATTTTAAATTATTTTGTAGCTATATAGAGGACGGGTTAATATATTAATAGCTTGAAGAAATCGTTAATCGACGACGAAATGTTGCTAAGACAACGTATATTAAATAAACACCAAATGTATTTATAAATTTGGTTATTAGTTACCTAAATACCCAAATTAAAATCCATCAAAGTTACGTATTATTAAGATTTATTATATATCTACATAAACTAATAAAGTAATTTCTGAACACACGATAAACGCAAAAATTCACGCCACCGCCGGAATTTTCTTACGAAAATGTGTTCTCTCGGATACTTGTTCTACTTGCATTTATCAAAAATGCAATATTCTATCAATATCGGTAAGATTACTAGCAATAGACTAGTATCCATAGTATCCAATACTCAGTAACCGCGTTTTAATTTTATCTATACATATTTTATATTCATTAATGTACCAGCTGTGTTTGACTTTCAAAAATAAATTTAACAACGTTTTTTTTTTATTTATATAAAAGCAAATATGTTAACGCATACATAGTTTTGTTTTGTACTAATTTTGAAATATCTTTTCCATAAATTGTTTCATCAACAATTATTACAAATAACCTTGGTTTTTGTATCTTAATTAAACGCCTTTTTTTATAGTTTACGTAATATATTTCTTAAAATCATTTGTTTTGGCTGCAATATTATTACGAAAAATGACATTTCTATAAATCTGTTTTAATGACAGAAAACAATTTGCCATACATGTGATACATGTGGTGATGTTGTTATATGATTGCAGCCAATCTAACAAGGTCACATAGTAGTGATTCGTAATGTACAATTTTTTTAACACTATTTTTCGATTTGAATTTGATTGTGCAGTGTTATTTTTTTTTTAATTATAATAAATGGCTAAGTAATTATGATCTACTTCCAATTCGTATTTAATTCATAACATGGTGTAGTACACGTATAGATAATTGCACCTCAATTTGATTATAGAAAATGATGTGTGGTAACATGGTTGGTTCAAATTTTAACTAAGCCCGTTCTACCTGCTTCTCTCATTGCTGCAAGCTGATGCTGTCATCATTTATTACTCTCTTATCTCATTTGGCTTCGCTTCTCTGTATAGTTTACATAAATGGTGAAATATTTGTACCCGCATTATATTTCATACCATTCAGTAGTACAAAAAAAGCATAAGGAAAAGATATCCAATGAAAAATTTAATATTGTTAATAGTTTAATGAAAATCTTCATAACGGCGGTTCTTGGTTCCGTTGGTCAGGCTATACAAACATTAAAAAACCAAGGAAATGATAGCATCTGTTTTATGTTCATAAAAAATTGGAGTTTTAAATGTGGAAAGTGTTTATAAATCAATTACATGGTGATGTATTAGAATAGGGTTATTTAACAAGATGAAGCATCACCTCTTGTAGCTCAAGATATATTGCGCTATTTGCAACAATATTTTGGTAAGAGACATTTTTATTAAAAAAAAAAGAAAATGTCATTGGTCATCATAGTCACATGACCTAATCCTTTTAGATTTTTATCTAAAATATGCTTTACAACTTGAAACGAATGCGAATAGCTATTGAACAGAAAATCTGCAATATCGATCAAGACCAACTATGGTGACTATTTAAGAATATTAAAGTACGAGTTAATCTATATTTGTAATCTAATCATGGACACTCAAACATACCTTGTAATGAATGGCATGTGCTTGTTTTATTGTAATAAAATCTACAAATAATTTGAATTGTTTACTCTGAATATATTGTGCTAAATTTTATCACATTTACGTTAATCTTTTTGCATTGTAAATCAGTTGTATATCGATTGAAGGATTATTATCAATGTTTTATTATCCATAGAAATCGTATTTAAGGCGCTATTGACATGGAGTTCAACATTAAAGTGCCACCCTGACAAAAAAAAATTATAAAAGACGGGAAAATACCGTCATTTATAATTTTTCTTTCTAAGAAAAACACTATGTACATTGGTACAGAGAAAATACTTGCATTAAACACATAAAATTGTGCAATAACGTGTTTGTATTCTTAGAGTCGTATGTAAGCAGAACTGTTTGAATAAAACTTGCAAATACTGCTAATACAAACAAATCCATCACTGTTCTAAAGTAGATAGATTTCTATAAATCTACAATTCGTTATAAAGCGCGGATTCTGCCGATCAATTTTCAATACGAACAAATTCTATTTAATACGCTAGGACCAGAAGGTATCGCCATTTAAAATCTGTCTGTGTATTATGAGCTTGTAAAGGAAGCAATATGTACCGGGTTTTCCATTTTATTTTGATCATCAGTTATCTGCGCTACTGTTGCAGGTACTATGGCACAAAGTTAAACCTGGACGATCGGCAAGTGACGAGATAGTATCGGCGGACACGTTGCAAGCGATATTGAACCTTATGCGCATTTATCGTTTTTCCTTTGATGTAAATGAACCCGATAGGAAGCCTAAAAGAGTACCTACATACAGTACAATCTCGATTATCCGAAATAATGTGGACCAAAGTGATTTCGGATAATCGAAATTTTGGTTAATCCGAATTTTTTTTGGAAAATAGGAGGTTAGGATGCGTATATCATTAGATCGATTTAAAAACATTTATGAAATATTTTACTTGAATTTATGTATTAATTTAAAAATAACATCAACAAATAATTTGTTTAATTTTTATTACTTAATTCTTTTTAACATAGTATGTACATAAATGCCTAAATATGTACATATGTACATTCATAAAAGACATGTTAAATGCAACGTAAAATATAAAATATATATCCCATTCTACACTTTACTGTACTTGCACGCACTTGGGTGAGTGGGAGCATTGTCTAGTAACAAAACACATTTTCTGGGGTATCCGTGCTCTTTTAAAGAAGACTCTACTTTTGGTACGAAACCTTCAAAAAACCAATTTTTGAATAGATTTGCATTCATCCAGCCTCTTTTTTGATTATAATGGAAGTTTGTGTCTCCCAGAAGCATTAGCGCATGCAAGAACAGTGATACGTTCTTTGCTACGCTTGTAACCAGGTGTTCCAGCTTCCGTTTTTGAAGCTAAGGTACTTGAGGGCAAGATTTTGTAGTTCAAGCCGGTTTCGTCGCAATTATAGATCTGGTCTGGTTGTAAATCATTTTCTTTCATAAGCTCCATAAAATTCTCTGCAAATTTTTTTGCGGCAGATACATCGGCAGACAACTTTTCTCCACAAACTTTCAGTTTACGTACACCATGTCTTTTTTCCATGGGTCTAGCCATCCTTCACTTGCAGAAAAACTTTCAGGCGCTTCAATGACCGGCAACTCTTCGCTTAAACTCACTGCTTTTTGTTTTAAAATGGTCCCCGAAATTGGTATTCCACGTTCTCGATTCTGTGTAAACCATAAAAATAAAGAATCATCCACTTTCTCGTATTCACCTCTTTTCATACTTTTTCGTGCCGGGGTCGGCGATGACAAAACACTACACCATTTTTCAAGTTTTTCGCGATGTTTTCTCCATTCTGCAACCGTACTCACGCCTAAATCCTTTGCTATATTTTTAAGCAAATCACCATTATCTAATCGTCGAACCGCTTTAAGTTTTTCCTGCAAGCTGATAACAACGCGTTTACGTTTATTGCTCTGACACTGCATTTTGTAAAATATTTGAGAATAAAACTACTCTTTTTGCGATAATAACAGACGTTAATACATATGTACTTGTAACACTCTGTCGGCTAACCAAAACTATTCACATTTTAGACCGTCGTATTGCGGTGAAACCCCGAGGGGAACCACCTAGCAGTATATGTGAATCCCAGACGCGATTCGTATAATCCGAATTTTTTCGGTTAATCGGAATTTTTGTTTTTAAATAGTTTGTTTCGGATAAACCGGATTTCAGATAATCGCGATTCGGTTAATCGGGATTGTACTGTATTTAGAATTTAACATCATGTCATTTTATATTTATAATATTTATAACTGTTATATATGTATTAATAATTAAATGTTCTGTCCAATCATTTATTTTAAAAATTCTGTGTCTACCGGTTTCTGCCTATTGCCATCTTCTGGACACACAGTATGTCTAAAAGGAACTACGTCAAATAAATTTGTATAGGTATACATTATTATATATATTATATATATTATTTGACGTAGCACCTAGTTCCTTTTAGACATACTGTGTGTCCAGAAGATGGCAATAGGCCGAAACCGGTAGACACAGAATTTTTAAAATAAATGATTGGACAGAACATTTAATTATTAATACCAATTCCAACCAATCAAAAACTTTCATGTTATACATGTACTTGATAAAGGTTATAATAATAACCGAAATGTTGTATATATGAAGTATCTTTATCCATGAACGACCTAAAAACCGAGAGAAAATCCCAAAATAATTAAAGGTCAAGAAAAGAAGATTTTAAATACAAACATATTTGTAGAAGGGGTTTGTAAATTCAGATGCCGTTCTATATATTCTCTCTTTTAGCATATTTGTTTTTATTATCTTTTACGTAAATAGAGATTCTTTTTCGGCTGTGGTGTAATCAATATTAAATTACAAATGGAGAGTTATAAAAAAACTAGTCATTGTTTTGTTGTGGCATATTTTTTTCAGAGCCTTCTTTATTTCTATCTCAGAATATCTTCTGATTTTATTTAATAAAATAAGTCAGTAATTACTTAAAATAGTCGTATATAACATACTATATTTGAAATAAGCGGACGTAGGCCTATCCAAAAACAAAAATATAGAGGTTGTTCTATTGAAAAAAATGTTTTGATAGTTGTAAAGTTCTTATTCTATAGATGTAAAACACTTGATTTTTTTGTGAATGTAATAGTAACAGAAATAAGTAGTGGTTAAAATAAAATTAGAAACCCTGTACATTAGTAAAGAGATAATACTTTCATTAAAGACGTACAATTTTGCAATAACCTGTGTGTATTCTTAGAGTAGAGTGTAAGCAGACCTATTTGAGTAAAACCTACAAATACTGATAATACAAACAAATTTATCACCGTTCTAAAGTGGATAGATTCTTATAAACCTACATTTCATTATAACGCGAAATTTATGTCGTTCAGTTTTCAATACGAACAGCCTCTTTAAAATTCAGACCACACACGATCGTTTGAAACTTTTCCCAAATTATTTCGCAATAGATATCCCGAACATCAAATCGCCAGTAGGCCCATTACTCACCGAAGATGGAACACGGGCATTGTGCAAAACTCATCCCCGATCCCGAAAATCTACAGGACCATCGATCGCATCTCCGTTACAAAGCGAATAAATAGATGCGACCATGGTTATTATTGCTCTACGCACGCCGTATGCGAAAACAGCGCTCTCATCTCGTCAATACTAAAACCTACTTCCGGATCTCGGATGTTGTTCGTATGGGGTGAGTTTTCAATCGCATTTTTAGGGGTGGTTAGTTATGCGGTTTGCTCGCAAAGGGATGATACAGACGGCCCGCTGCGAATGCTAACTATCGTGTCAATTTGGGTGGATGTGACCCCGGGGTGTGGCTTCGTACTATACGTAGATGCGGGGTACTTAGCAAGTGACGACTGTTTGAATAAATACGATTCGTAGAACGCTGAGTGTAAGTAAAATATTACCATGCGTTAAAATTTGCTATTGACTTCGTTTTGGAAGTATATGAGTTTGCAAATCATTAGTTGACCGAGGAGTAGCTTATTGCTGGTACACTTTGAGTGGAAGATATCCCAATCAGAATGGACAATGAACGAGAATATAAAGCAGCAGCGTAGCAGAATTCAACTTAACAATAGTGCAGAGCAAATTTTTAAAGTATTCAATAGTAATATACAAAATTTAAGAAGCATTTGAATAATATAAAGCCGCAAAGAGTATCAAAAATAAGTTAATTCATTTTGAACATTTATTATGTCTGTTTTTATCACTAAAATTTCTTATTTAAACGACTCGTTGATTGAAAAACCCGCAGTAGCAACAGGACAACATGTTGAATATTCATTACTAACAAGAGTTCATCGCAGTAGTTGTAACTGGACTGAAACAAATTCAAAAATTATTTTTTAAATGCATCTTTACTGTGAGAGCTCTCTAAAATATAACCGAAACATTGTATGTACGAGTGTTTTTTTTTTTATCATGAATCGACCTAAAAACCAAGAGAAAACACCAAAAAAATTTTAATGCCTGCATTATTTTAAGGTGGGTCTTCCCTCTCTGAGAAGTTCGAATAGGTACAGAAGCCCAACGGCAACCACCCTGTTGAGGATTTGGGCACTTCACAAGTGATGCACTTTTTCACTATATGCTATGCCGCTCGTCTGCTTTCCGCCATGCACGAGTTGTAAGGCCTAATAGGTATAATTGCTAAATCATCGGTGACAGTTTCTAATGAAGGAATGATTAAATATTAGGGATTAATGATACCAAAAGAATTAAAGACACTCTCTTTATCTGATTGAGCTTTCGAAATATTTTATTTCTTCATCAGCTACAATAAGACACAAATCACGCATGAGATGTGATAACAAATTGAGGTTAAAATTACTTACCTGCGTACGTCGAACGGCGTATTTAAACATAAGTCGTAAATATAAAACTACAAACATAAAAAAAAACAATATCAACAAAAATGACTAACAAGTTTGAGAAATATAATTTAAATTGAACCCCCAAAACCCCTCCCCAGATACGGCTCTGTAGGACGCCATTAATGACAACGACAGGGTGCGGTACGCGTGAGTAAAAATGGTAGATTAATACCAAAGAATTAGCTGAAATACTATTATTATGGATTTATTAAGTTTGTTATTATCAATGTTAAGTAGGAAGGAAGAAATATAACTGAGGTTATTCATGTCAGTTCCGAAGTTTACAGTACTATATTGGTTAATATAAGTCATTTCCAAAAACAATCAGTTTTTATATTCATTTTATACCTCTACGATGGAGATGTTGTGAAAATCCAGATGATGGTCTCTGCTAAAAGTGTGATCAGTTAAGGCACTCTTATTATTATCCGCGGAGCTGTCGATGTTGTCTTGGTAATGTTTTAAGTCTAGTTTTTAAATATTGAGCTGATTATTATATACCATATATAAAATTTCTTGTAATTCTTATAAATAGTGGTAGATTGTAATAAAATAGGAATTTGATCTTTCATTTTAGAAAATAAACCTTTATGGGGTTTTTAATTATAAAAGGCCATTTTTAAGTATTGAAGATTTTTAAAGACGGAAGAAAGTTTAAAGGATAAATTATCAATGTAACTTCCTGTTGTTTTACAGGGCGATTATTATTATGTGAACGTACTCTATGTAACTACGTACTACTGTGGGCAAGGAACAAAATGGGCAACAATAGTTTTACTGGATAATCATTAATTTTGAAAATGTGGAACAAAATGTCCAAGTTCTTTCTATAGGATTGTTAATCCGATAACTTGACAACTCTATCACTCATATGTAGTAGTCGACATTTGAATTTTTAAATTTCCCGCCATCTCATATGAAGTTGGCGTCAAGAGATAGTTGAGACATGTGATGTGAAGTTAGTATATGTTATGCGTGACACACAGAATAAACGCCGTTAGAAAGCAGTCCCGTGTTTTATTCGACGAGTTCAAATAAAAGGCCATCAGACTACACATAGCTTTGCTGGCGTTAATGTCTTGATTGATAGGATAGTGGGAATAATAATTGATGTATCTACCCGAGAAGGTGCGCTTCTGATGCCAATTCTACAGAAAAGCTCTAATCGTTATTTCTGATAACTTTGGTGTCAAATAATTGAACTGCAAGGTTGGTTTCACACTCGACAGTGAACTATATGTGTGTGTCAAAAGAATTAGAGGTCTGTATGACAAATTTTATCTGCTCAATAAGAACGGATGTGATGATGTCATCCACGTACACTAAGAAGAGCGGTTACTGAAATAGCACACAAGAAATAGAACTATTAAGCAAGTGGTCCATAACCAATCTGGCCAAAATGAGACTTAAGGTGGAGCCTATCGACGTACCAAAAGTCTGTTTGTAAATAACATCCTTGGTACTGCTTTGATGCGGCTGTAATACTAATTTTATTTGAAAGCTAACCATAATAATGGAAACAATGAAAATCAGAATAATTGGTGTTGCCGGATTTATTTGTGGGACGTTCTAAGGGAATTCCAATGATGCATTACTTGCAATATTAGAAAATAAAAAAATAATAACTGGCCGGGTGTAAGGTACCCCGCTCGCCCGCTGCTAATTTGTTTCGAAAATAATTTGCGTCATCCTTGGCTATGTAATACATTTTTTAGTTACATTGACAAAAGGGTTTCTTTTGTTAAACTTGAAAATCATACTTTAATATAATTCAGTTAATATAACAATTCAAGTTGTTGAGTTAACAAATTGACTGGGAAGAATTTTAGAAGTAAATTTTACTAATTTATTTGCTAAGTATGGTAAATACGTTATTGTTATATTTAACTGTATCTGCAGCGTAAATTTTATAAATTACAGAACTGTATCTCTGAGAACTAAAGATTGGAGTTGTATTAACATTATACTCCCTCTGTCCAGAAATAAGTGTCCGATTTTCATTGTTTTTAAAAATTAAAGAAAGGTGGCGCTGCTTTAAAAAATTAACTGCCAGTTTGAAAACAACTTTTATATGTCAAGTTTTTGACAGCAGTTTGAAAGTTTTGTAGTTTTTCAAGAATTTATGTTTTCAATCAAAAATCAAGATTTTCTCAAGACTTGATATAAATCTCCGGCTTAAAAAAAAAATATGGCAGATGTGGTAAAAATTTTGGCGAGAAACCATGGTAAGAGACCTAATTTGACTCTAAACACAAGGCAAGCGGTTTACCATGCATTACTTGAATTGAGCGACAATAATAAACTGAAACAAGGTTCAATCAAGGCGACAGCCAATAAATTCAAAATTTATGTGAAAACTATAAGCCGAATATGGCATCAAGGGCGAAAATCATTAGCCGATAGTGCTGAAGTAGCATATGAGAAAAGACCATTTACAAAGACTTGGTAGGCTTCCAGTTTCTATAAATTTCGATTTTGAGCTTTATCAACATGTACAAGATATTACTAATTATTAAGCTTAAATAACTCAAATTATTCCTAAAAGTTTGTTAGTAACAATATTAGTAGTTAAGTTTCAATAAAATACAATTTCAAAAGAAATCGGACACTTATGTCTGGACAAGCAAAAAAATCAAAACGGACACTTATTTCTGGACGGAGGGAGTTTTTCTTATTTTGTATAAGAACACTCTAAATCTACTTATTAATTAGGCTACCATAAATTTTAAGTTGTCTCAGAAACTATCAAAACAATTAAGTTCTTAAATTAATTGAGAACAATCAATAACACCAAAATTAGTACAATGTCCAAGATACGAAGTAAGTTACACGATGACATACATATAAACCTAACACAAGGTACATTGGAAAAAAAAGATTTTGTAAAATTATATGTATGTAATTGCATGAAAATTTCTGATTATGTTGTATGTACAGTGAAATGCAAAATTAATGTCGTACCCTATGAAGCCGATATCAAAAGTTTTTCCTTTTGGTAGTGGCTTATGTGTCTGTATATGCGTCGTTTGATGTCGAGAATCTTAAGAGTTCTTCTTAAAATAACAAACCGCCAACCCGTATAAATTTATGATCGACAGTTTTCAATTTTATACCTAAGTGAAGGAGAGGCCACAACTCTTATATAGTTTACGATGTCTAAGTATGCTAAAATATTTCAGTATTAAATTGACTCCTTTTCCAAGGAAAAAGTTTTGATATTGGCTCCGAAGGGTATAACATTAATTTCTGCAATTTACCATACGTGTTTTACAATATAAATGCAAATTTACAATATTGCAGTTGCACAATGTATGTAATGAGATTACGGAGTTTTGCATACATGCTTCTAAATAAGTAGAGAAACAATGATTTTGTTCCAGCGCGTAATATTAAATATTTTATATATGATACGCGTGTATAATGCAAAAAGTTGCCATATTACTTTTGGCAGTTAAATTCAATATGGTTGTAAAAACTCAAAATAGTTTGAACATTATATTTCAATACGCCTATACAGGGTTTTCCACGGTAGCCGTTCGTTAGAAGTTTCCGAGGTTAGAAAAAACCTGGAACCTTGAACCAAAATGGTGGTCACATAGAACAATTATTGTGGTTATTTCGTTCAATTTTTTTTATTTTTTCTTGTCATTATGCTCCTAATTTTTTTGTTTTCCATTTGTTACTACGTTTCAAATTTTCTTATGTTCCTGTTTTGTTTCCATTTTGTAATTAAAATGAAACACATACGATGTTTCAGTTTCTGTCAAAAATCACATTAAAACAGAAAATATTGACATAACAAGAAAACCGTTGTAAATAGGTATAGGGAAAGTCATAGCGAATCGATGCAGAATTAAATTCTGCATCTGATCATCCAATAATATACAGGCTGTTCCATTTGAAAAAAAGAACTTTTTCAACTTTGAAGATTTTGTAATTGGTCATGCAGTTTTGGACACCCTGTATGCGACAAATCAATTGTCAATGTGGATTTCGAAAGTGTCATTCTTGTGCTTCCATCTACTCTAGAAGTGTTTATTACCAGTCGAAAATGGGCAAAAGATATTGTGTTGCAAATAACGCTACATCTTCAATTCAATTTTCAAAAAAATCAAGATATCTAAGTAGCAGTTGAAAATAGGTATAGGGAAAGCTATTAGAACTCATCATAAAATTTTCTCAGGAATTTAAAAATGAAATAATATACAGGCTGTTCCATTTAAAATAAGAAAGTTTATGGCGACTTCCGGTATAACCGGAAGTGGTAAGACCCTGAAAATATTTTAAAATGAAAGAGAATCTTGAATAGCCCCGGATTCAAAAAATTCAGAGTTCCAGGTTTTTTTCTAACCTCGGAAACTTCTAACGAACGGCTACCGTGGAAAACCCTGTATAATAAGTAGAATACCTAGACCTTCATATATGCGCATGTAAAATTACAAATGCGTTTGAGGTATCTGCATGCTTAGCTCTCCAAATATGTTATAATTACCTCACATTTTTTTTTTTGTGCACGAAGAGGAAAGCGCGATCTGACAACAATAATTACGAAATCTTTACGTTAGTAAAAAAAAAACATTGCTCTATCAGCTGTATCGTATTGTATTGCGTGGTGATTGTACTTGTACTTTACCCACGGTATATCTACTTTCTCTCTATTAGTAATGTCGTTAAAGTAAGGATTGAGTTGGATAAGGTTCGTTATAGTAGCTTTGCCTAACATAAATCCATTAAAAAGAAGAGGTTATCTAGCTTTGCTGTTGTCAACTGTCTGCCAGCGTAAATAGCACTTTGTTAAATGTTTTGAGGACCTTTTTAATTAAAAATACAATTCACAATTTGAAAATTTGACTGTTACGCATGCATAACCCTTTTGAACATTAGCTACATATATGAGTTGCCAATTTTCTCTATTGTAAATAGACATAAAGTCATTGAGTGTGTATTTCACATTAGTGTAGCTACAATAACTTTTATTTTAGTTTTATTGAGGATAATTAGTAAATTCTACTGTTATTTAATTGTTCTTGGTGCATTTTATACATACTTTTTGCATTTATTGAAGAGGGATATCTATCTAACGGCAAGATGCAAAGTTTTGAACTTGCATGTATATTTGTAATAATTGCAACGATAAACAACGAAATGAATTCTTAGAAATGTTTTAATGATAATTGCAAGTATGAATGTCAATTGTTTCAAATTTTTTGTTGTTGAAAATTTTTATGTACTGCAAACGTGTTTGCTGTAGTAACTAGTTTTCAAAACAGAACCAGTTTGTTTGCAGTTTATTATACAACAGAAGTAATAGATGAAATAGTATTACCTGGTAGTATATACGTACAATCAGTAATTAATAGCAGCTAAGCAAAATTGATTCAACCAATCCGCTGTGTAAAAATAAATGATACATTGCCGTTTTGCTGAATAAATAGCTGAGCTGATTTATCTACCACCTGAAGTTATTTGTATTGTATAATTCCATTCTTTTACGGGTTTTGTAAGTGGTAAAAGTATTTACAAACGTAAGCATGCATAAAAGCATATTCAATATATTTGTAAATATAGGGCGTGCACTAATGAATCATTAATAAAAAAGGACAATTGATGCAGTATACTAAAAATTTTGCACATGGAATTATAATTATATATTTTTTTGCTATAGCTAGTATAAAAAGCTCGGTGAAAGAAAACAAATGACAACATTTTTTTTATTTAAGTAATGATCTATAAATGACTTAAGTATGATTCCAGTACAGGACCCACTCATTATCGATGTAAAGCATGCGACTATAGGTCTGGTCGTTGGGGCTACACTTTCTACAGTGGCTCGTAAGTAAAACAGTACCTATAGAAGGTTTCCTCTTTGCATATTAGAGAAAGATAAAACATGGACTAGTGTTATTGGTGTAACCCCAACGAACAAAGCTTATATAGGTGTGTATACTCCGGGACAGTGCGTTATTGCGTTAGCATCATTTGTAGGAATATACTGATCACATTTATTAATACATGTAAGTTAGTGTTTGGGCTGTTTCCATCGTTTGCAGAACTGCCTAAACAGTAACTTATAATTTATTCCATTATCAACAATTTCACATCATAAGTTCCAGTATTTTTTGAGGCAGAATGTTGAAAATATCCCTAAACACCTACAACAAATACAACAACTTGATTTTATTAAAAATTTCTGGGGTTTATAAATCTCCAAAGAGAGTCCTCATTAACGTACCGGCATTTATTATTTGAAGTTATTTGTTATTTCTGTATTTCGTACTATCACTGGTAAATGCAAACAACTTTCTAGATAAAAAAACATTGTGTCTAATAACATAAAACTATATATTTTATTGATTTTGCTTGGACTGACCTAAATTTTATTCCGGAACCGATCGACGAAAAACATTCTTCGTACACCCAACTCGGCCAAAGTAAACAATAACATTCTATTGTTAACAGTATCGATCGCTTGACAGAATTTTTAGAGAGAAAACTATACCAGAAGTATATTCGTGTAATTCGTTTAGCCTTGTTGAAGGATATAGTGCGGTCACTTTTTTAAGTTAGTTCGATTTTCTAAGCACAAACAGTTGAAAAACTATCTCTGGTTAGACATTCTCTCTGTGGTTTTTGTTAAATCCCTTTATTATGGAACTTTTCTTTGAGAAATATGCGATTGTCTGTATAAAATTTCTGCGGAAAGGTCATTTTAATAGTTATAAATTCATCACTAAATACTTTTCCCAGTACAGTGTGGTTATATTTTATCTTACGAAGCGTTGAAGTAGTTTTTGTATCGATTCTACACATCTTTTAAAGTAATGGAAAAGGAAAGAAACAAGTGTGCAGTGGTATCGTCTTTTGGGGTCGAGAGAGAATTTTCAGAGTCGAACAAATCATAATAACATTCCCCTCCACCAACTTTTTGCCAGTTCTATGTAATTTATCTTGTACCGAAGATTCGTGATTCAGAAGGGTGGTCGTTTTTCATTCTGCAGCAATGTTTCTCTTCGTTGAAGTGGTGCAAATTTGTTTGGCAAGTCGCGGAAAGGATATTACGGGTAGGCAATTCAACTAGACGTTGCCTGTTTGTTGTTTAAAATAATGAATTGACAGAAATATATGCCAGAGATTGGCCTAAAATACTTTTTTTTATTAATAAAATTATAAAGTGAACACAAAAAAATTCTTATATTATCAACTTAACTATGAAAAAAGGTTACAGGTGGAATTCTATGCATATCTGTGGTCCCTGTAAAGTTAGTTATCTGCAAATCTGTAAGCAACTACAATACATCCTTACAGACTTGCATCTTGCAAGTGCTATAGACGTGCACAGAGTTCAACTATAAGTGATGTTGGCAGATTTTTGTTGTCAATACAGTTGCGATATTTTCACGCAACTTAGGAATTTTTGTTACATTCAAACTGATGTTTTTATAAATGTTTAATCAGAAAAAATCTATCAAATTCCGCTCGAACATAGAATGGAGAGAGTAGATTCAATAATATTTATGATAGGATGATTAACGTCTATTGGAGAGATGTGCCAATGTCGATGAGCCAATTACTAGTGACCCAAAAACGAATGATCTGTTGAAACAAGAATCACCAAAGACATTCAATAAGTCAAGGAACTAGACTTAGCAAGTTGAAAAATAAGAGTTTCAATGAGTACTGCTGGATCCAGGTTCGTCCACACTTGCACGGTTAATCTTCAGCCCTGCTCGCTGTTGACCGGAAACTGAAGAATGGGGATAGCTTTATAAGCGGGTATTGGTTAACATTCAGTGGCGTGTGGCGGTTCCAGATGTTGTGTAGGAAGTAACCGTCGTCACGGCTTATTAGGATGTTTATGGATTTCCATGGATTCTTGGATTTTGGGGTTATGGTGGTGAGGATTTCGGGATAGGATTTGGACGGAGTTAAAATGGGTTAGATGGCCGGTCTCCAGCCTATGCTCAGCTAGTGCAGACCCAGTTACGCGTACCGCCCGAGTACAACGCTCATGTTCTACAGCACGAGTGCCAAACGAACACTTAGTTTCACCAATGTAAACACTGCCGCACGAACATGGAATTCCGTAAACACCAGAAGCTTTGAGAGGATTACGATCTTTGATGGGAAAGGAATCTGAAACTTTGGAATTAGGTTTAAAAACGGTTTTTATGTTGTGTCCGGATAGGATTCTTTCTATACGATCGGTAAAACTTTGGATGTAGCGAAGATAGGCATTGGATTGGTAAGGAGGGGTTTGTGTTTTGGGTATGTTGGATATATGGTGTAGGCGTCGGTTTATGTTACGCTGAATATGATATATAGGATAGTTGTTCTTGGTAACATGGGATAGTTCCCGGGATAAGGAGTTAGGATCGGATATGATAATAGCCCTTTGCACTAAGCAGTTTATGATCCGTTCCTCTGAACCGGACGATAGTGTCAGAGGGCATTTAAGTAAAGGTCGGAGTGTGTAGGTTTGCGATAAACGGGATGTCCCAACGAACCATCAGAGCGACGATTCGCTAGGACATCTAGGAAAGGAAGAGTACTTTCTAGCTCGACTTCCATGGTGAATTTAATGGATCTGTGAAGGGAATTAAGGAATGTAAGGAAAGTATCTAAGGATCACCTCCATGTGGTCAGATTACAAAGGTGTCATCAACGTATATAAACCAGCGTGTTGGTTTCTGGAAATAGGAAATTAGGACTTGTTGTTCAAATGCCTCTATAAAAATGTTGACTGCAACTTGAGGGATGAGCCAGGTATCCACCAAGTCAGACAAGTTTTCAGGTTGGGGGTTGAAAGATAAGATCTCACAGATTAACTGAACGGTATCGGATATAAAAACTTTGGTAAATAATGATTCGACATCGAAACCAATAAGTACATTCTGGGGATCTATTGTCAGTTCACTTAGTCTTTGATCAAAGTATTTAGGGTTCTGGATAAAGGAGTCACTCTTGCCAGTGTAAGGTTTTAGGATATTGGAGAGGAATTTCGAGAACTTCCAGGTGGAACTGTTAATGGTACTATCTATAAGGCGTAAAGGAACATTGAGTTTGTGGATTTTTGGTCGACCGTGTAGCTTAGGAGAGATGAAATAAGAGGTAACAAGGATTTGTGCAATTTAGGAGGGATAAAAGACGATTTTATGGATTTGATGACGGAACGTTCTTGTGTGCGGTGGGATTACGTTTTAGGAGCCTGTAGGAACCATCTTGGAGTAAGGTTATGATTTTCATATCCATCACTGTCCAGTACCACTGTTCATTACGAATAAGACTGGCGATGTCGTTACGGATTCTGACAACAGCTGCCTCTATGTCAGCAATTATGTCTTCGGTAGGAATATGTTTAGGTGTAGGTGCAAAATTGGAACCTTTGGATAGTATAGCAATCTCATAAGATATATCTCGCTTTGAGATGTTAACAACGGTGTGGATTATGGTGTGGGGAGTTTGGGATGATTTAGAAGAAGCTAAGGACTCGAATTTACGGGACTGTTTGCGGGTTATCAGGAGTATGGAGTCGGCTTGTTGGAAGGTTATTCGATCTAGATTAATCCAATCGGCTTCTGAAGTCCTAAGTGTAAAGATAGGAGATTGGTAGAAAGGAAATTTAGTTCATATCTACTGTGCTTAATTCGAATCAAGGCAAAACTGGCACGTTGATAAATACGGTTCGTAGAAAAGGATGTAACGTGATGTGTGATCCGTAGGGATTTGGAGATGATTTTGTGATCACGACATTTAAGAAGAAAACTTAAAGAGCAAATCGGTCTTACCAAATTTAGACGTAGACAGCGTTGAAAGAAGCTGTCCTGAAGATGTCCTGTGCAAGTATGGACGAAACGTCGGCCAGACATAGTACTTGGACGTGGTTTCAACTCGGAAACCAAGAACTGGAAATATTTTCTTTAAATAGACCATAGTCGGGTGTGAGTACCTTGCAAGTTCCAACTGAAACTTCAAAAAATTCTAATGAGTCCGGTGGGACACCTGTATAGCGTGAAGTGTGTATTGAAATAAGTCCGTCAAATACCGTTTTTTTAAAATATGTTTTATTTTTTTTTTAACAATAGTTAAAAAGTTTACTTTATATTACTACATACTTACACAATAGCTGGTATATTTGCTCTAATACTTTGTCATTCATTCATTCTAGTTTAATTTATGTCATTAATTTTTGATTATATTAACTAACACTAGGTATTGTTATATTGTTAATGTCTATTTAACATTTTTTGCAACTAGGTATATCGTTTACCATTATTGCATTACTGAAAATAAAATGCATGTATACTTACATAGCATTGTATAAATGCATAACACTTTCTATATTTTTTTTTCAACATATTTCACTATACGCCGGGAATGATATTGAACAAACTTCTTTAGATAGGCGCCTAGAAGTTTTTATTACCTATCTGTTAAGAACTCAAGTTAATATTTTGATCACAATAAATTTAGCTTTGCTTTTTTTTCCAACTGTTCTTTTTATTATAAGATCTTTACAGCTTGTGAAAGGCTTATTTGTACTAAGCGCATTCACGAAGTTTTAAGACTCCTATTATTTGTAGGAATGGTATTATATTGTGGTTTCTTTTTACAATTGGTAAGTTCAAAAATACATATATTTGAGACAATTGCCCTGTTGGGTACGCTAATTTACTCCGGCAATTTTATCGTAGTTCAATCACACTATTGTTATTAAATAAAGCGGCTTTTTTTGTAAAAAAAAACATTTTTCCTCACAACACTGAACATTTAATTTAAAATTTAATAGAAAACGCATATAAACTGAAGGCATTGGCAAATCAAGGGTTACCAACATGACCATCTTGTGTTTAAGAGAACTGCATTTAATGCAATGCGCTCGCTATTGTGCATATGTCCGCATTTGCTTTTTTTCAATTGTGTAACTTCATCCTTCTCAACAATTCCCAACTCTTTCTTTAACCGTTCAGCACACTGGAAACCTTTCAACATAATCTATTATCAAGTTTCATTATTTAACCGTAACGTCGTTTCTTTTCGCTTACTCGACGAAGAAAGCAAAAAAGCCTTCGACACGGAGTATAACAATGCACCGATTTTATTCGGCGTCTATTGCAGCGGCCACATAAAAATCTCTGAAATATTTCTTAAAAGTCTGCAGCATCGGCGAATACGTGCGTCACTAAATCATCTATCCGACGGAACGGAACCAACAGACCGCCATTCATCAATACAATGCTAACGTTCCTCTAATTCACATACGCACTTGCAAAACTAAGCGACATACACATAGGTGATCCCGAAAATAATAGCCTGCGGTCATTTGCGGTCAATATTATCACATAAATTACCGACAACACGTCTCTATGCCACCCACATCATACACAGTCGTCGTAAAAATACTACTTTCAGCTTTTGAAATTGAATAATAGGAGAGAAAAGGCGAATGAACTGTCCGGTGGGTGAATGAAACTCGAGTAAATTATATTTGTTGACAGTTCTCTATTTTTGCTGAAGTTTTGTCAATAAATTCACGAAGGAATCTCTGTAGTCTAGTGTTTTCAATGCATTGATCAAGAAATTTTATAGAATCTACCCTATTTAAAGTCAAAATTATTCACATAGACTATTGTCTATGTGAAGAGAATAGCAACTCCATGTAGATTCATGAATAAGAAAGGGAAGGGTGTGACTAAATTGATTTTAGAAACTACCTACGGTATCTCCTTCTTCTAGATTCCGTTTTCTTGTTGCCTCAGTTGCCTCTTTAATTTCTGATGCTACTTCCTTTACATTTTTATGAAAATCTATTTGTATTTATTTTCCTTGTGTATTCAGAATGGTTGCAAAATATCTATCTCACATAACCATCTCGAAAATAATATAATAATGTAATATAATGTATGCAAATGATATTATGCACTACCAAAGCACACGGAAAAATGTATGCATAAGCGGACGATATATGCTTAGTCTACTCAAATGATAACGATCAGAAACTACAACAATACATTGACGAGGACATTACAAAAATAAAGGAATGGTGTTTTAACCACCTCATAACAATAAACGAAAGTAAAACAAAATATATAGTTTTTACTAAAAGACGACTAACCTCTACTTTTAATATCAGAATAAAAAACCAAATCATTCAGAAAACCACTCAAGTAAAATACCTAGGATTAACGATACAAAAACACCTAAAATGGGATGGACACGGCAAAGACCTTACGAAGAAAAACACTAGAACCATAGCAGGCATAACCAAAATAAGAAGGCTAATGCCTGAACATATGAAAAAATCACTGTATCATGCTCTTTCCACATACCACATGAGCTACATGATAAATGCATAGAGTGAGACTACGAAACGTAATATAGAAAAAATTGCAAAGGCAGCAAAATAAGATTTTGAAGATATTACATAGATTAGAGAAAAAAACACCTACACTAGAAGTTTACGAAAGAACGCAAGAATTAAATATAAGGCAACTGACCATCTTAAAAAATTTTATTCTTATACACAAGATGAAAAATGGATTAATAAAAACCAACAGCAAACTAAAAAACAACGGAGAAATACATAACCATAACACAAGAAGACACTCACATGAAAGAACTGCAAGAATAGTCAGCAATATGTATAAAAAAATCCCAAACACAGAAGCAATCAAACATTATAATAATCTACCCACAGAGATTAAAAAATTAAAACACGCACAGTTTCAAAAAGAAATCAAAAAAGGAATCCTGACAGACAATAACCCTTAAACGGAAAAAAACCATAAACCAAAAGACAAAAGCGCTCTCAAAACCGATAGGTAGTCATCTCGAGGCGAGAAAGACAGCGTGAATACCATACATACATACATTTTGCAACGACATTGTTATTTGTTTGTTGTATATTTGTTGTTGTGTATATTGTTATGTAAATAAATAGTTATATATATATAAAAAAATATCCCATTGGTTTTTTCTTTTATTTAACTAGGAGGGATGCAGCAATTTTGAGGTAATTCTTTATTTGCTACAAATTCTTCTCATACATTTTCCTCTATTTTCCTGCTTGTTTTCCTTTGTAAAGTTATTTTACTGCATTTATTTATGTTTCCTTTATACAGACACATTTTCAGTTGCTTTTGTACTCGTACTCATAAAAATAGCTTCTAGTATAATCGTAATTTAATTATCATATGCATGAACTAGGTGTTAATATGACAGACCATCATAAACAAACGGCCAAAATAACGCAGATGGAGTTAACGCAGTTAAAGTGAGCATTAAGATAAAACAGTGGCATTCTTTATCGAGCAAGACTAAACAATTCTATGACCTATGGAAGTAATAAAATTAATAATTATCTTTTATTGCGCTTTTAACGCAAGTGACTCTACCAAATTGAAAATGAAGAATCATGCTTGACGTAACATATAGTCAAGCACGTTTACATTTCTTGTTATTCTGGTTGCTGTGCGGAAATCTTTCTATTCGACCTATCAAAAGCATTCAATTGGTGGTTCAGAGTGGCGGTATTTCAATAATTTAGTTTACTACTACCGAAGTCATGGCTTACTTTAAGAAAGAAACAACCGATAATTTTACTTGTGCAATATTAGAGTCTTAGGCAAAAAATACGTTTCAAAATAGAGGCAAAATATAAATTTAATGATTTGCTTTTCCAGCTGGATTTCTGGCCACAAAATGTGCCAGTTAGACGCTTTAATTTTATTACGTGAAAACCTTTTTTTTGATATCATTGGAACACCGTCTCAGAATTACAGTAATGGCATATATCGAATTATGTATACACTACAGGTCATATTGGGATTTGGCGGAAACACGCCCCTACGCGTAGATGCGCGGTAGCCGCGTACCCCGAACGACGTGCTGCAATACATACTGAATTACGATTTTTGATCGAATCGCGAAGATAGTAGAGGTTCTCACGTGCTAGTTATAACATTTCCTTCTATATCTTCGAGTGTGTCTCACTCCATTGAGCATGCCCTCTTGCTATCGCGCATCCCCCAGTTGATTTTGCGTAAACTATAGGTAGTAATTATTGTAGAACTGTTTTTAATCACGGCTTAATTTCTATACTATTTAAATCTGATGTATGTGCAAAAATATTGTAAACAAATTATTCAAAGTAACTAATACTGACAAGGTGTTTGAGTTAGTTATTCTTTATATAGAGGCTTTGGGAAGGGGCATAGTTATTAGGCGTATTCACAGATCTCCTGATTGCAATTATTAGCCTAGATAACACTTTGACAAAGTAACTGTTTATTACGGCAATTGGAAATGTGGTAATTTTAATATTAATTCTGTGATAAGAAGTAAAGAACTTAATATCCTCATACAATTTATGCACAAAAACGTACCCTAAGCAATCACAATACAGTTATAGATCACGTAATTGTGTATAGATGACATCTTGTGCTTTATGGTGGGAAAAAGGTCTTCCTGATTATTTTTCTCAAATAGTGTTAATTCCACCCGAAGACTAAAATTTGTAGGTATAACACGCAGCAGACACTACTCAATAGCTGATTACAACCACTTTTCTTTTCAGTTAAGTAGGGAGAATTGGCACGAAGTCTATAATAGTAAAAATATTAACTATAAAACATCTTTCTGAATATTTTTAGCTAATACCACGATATTTGCTTTCCTAAAGTGAATAAAGCTAGGAATAAAAGAATCTTGCCTTGATTGCTTCCGAGAAATTCGACAGATACGTGATTTGTGTCTAAAAAATAGACTGTCTGTGAATGTTGATAAGAGTAGGACTATGCATTTTCATGCTATTGCATCTAACCACATCAAAGCATGTCGGTACGATTACAAGGTAAATCTCTAGAACGTATCAGTCACCGATCTGGTGGCTGTTACTATTGACTGCTATAGGATTTCTGGGAAGATTGCTGGCTGTTATTATGCCATAACAAATTTAAAAACATTTTCCATTTCACCAATCTGTCGGGCGATGTATCGTAAACAAATAGAATCTTCTTACTACAAAAACGGGCCTCGACTTTACAAGGTTTAAAAATAATCGTTAATATATTAACTCGATTCACGAGATGACTTTATAAGACATAAAAATAACCACGACATATAATATTACTCGATTCAATAACAACATTCAAACCGTTTAAACACCGTTCATCATTTTATGAATCAAACCGAATATGTAAAACTTCTTTATAATTATCACCTTGAAAACATTAACAATTGCCCAACTATCAGTAGAAAAATAAATTAAAATTGTTACTAGCAGATAAAGTGTACTATTTGACAGATGAGTACTTTAATGATAGATTGTATGCACGTTCTTCTTTTTTCTTTTCTTTTCCTTTATTAATAATAATAATAATTTGAAATAGAAACGTCAACAGTAATAGGTACAATAAACAAGTTAAAAATTACATTTACAACATAGTGAACAAAGTTTAAATATTTAGACATTTAACTTTGAGTGAACTATAATCTATGGCCGATTGCCTGTTCTTCGCTGTTCTCTGGCACAAGATTACGCAAAGAATTGACAAATAACTTATTTTTCTTTTTAATGAATACCTTGCGAATGAATTACAGCTTATCGCTGCAGAAGTCTTCGTTTTTTTTTTAAACTAGCATTTTGCACAATAAATCCAAAAAGAGTTCTGTAAGGAAATTGGCAGCGTTTTTTAATAATTCCTGGGTGAGGGTGTTTACGGGTATGGGTGAGGTGCTGGCCAAAGTGGTAGAGATAGGCATTATCAAGGAACTCCGATAGGGTATTCAATTGGAAACGTTATAAAAACAAATATACTTTCAAATAATAAGAGTCGCGCACAACACAAACAATGCACAAACTTATAACATAATAAATGTAGCGTTCGAATGTTTTTACTCATTGCTAGTGAAATGAATCCAGTTGGTTTTATAGAGGTTCTCAGAGATCTCGTAAATTGTAGTTAAATGTGATATGTGAATCATATTTTCTTTGAATGCTCGAAGTTTTCTTCCACTGTGTATGTCTACGATTCTTGCAAATCTGGATATGAATACAGTTAAACTTATGGTGAATTTTCTTAGTGGCATTAATAATTTTAGACTTTAATAC
Organism: Cetonia aurata; assembly: GCA_949128085.1. Taxonomy (NCBI): domain Eukaryota; kingdom Metazoa; phylum Arthropoda; class Insecta; order Coleoptera; family Scarabaeidae; genus Cetonia; species Cetonia aurata. Next base: position 10,571,223 of record OX421887.1, read on the forward strand.
AATGTTCCGATTCTGTGTTTACAGTTTTTTGATGGTACGTTCATGATTGGTTGAAATGTATTTTTCTTTTTTAATAAATAACTGTCATTGATTTCGATACATACCAGTGTTAATATTCACTTTTCGTTGCATAAGTATCGAAAAATAACTTTTTGAAACCTTTGTAATAATGTTAATAAGTATTGAAATGCATTCATTTTCCTCATAGTATTTTTTCCTATATCTAATTTTTAAGCAAGTGAATTGGAAATGCAGTCCAATAAAATGTAGTTGCTAATAACCTAATATATAAAATAGAAAAATAGCTAAATTTCATAAAAATCACAACATTCACGCTTTCTACAATAATTTCTTCACCGGCACCGGTGCAGCGACGTGCGCTGAAAATTAAAATTACCATCATTTATTCTATTTCTCCGTGAAAAATAAATCCAATGCATCAAGTATGAGCGACACGTGGCCCGCTATTGGCAAATCTTCAAGTACCTGTATGCGTATGTATTAGTGAATATCATTAGCTACTGTACCGACAGATATCTATCTCATACGTGCTTCTTAGTTCATCAATTACGCCTCCCGTATAACACAGACACAACAAAGCCATATGATGCACGTATGTCGCCATTAGTAGCGGTCATTTCTATAGGCCTGTATATTGAAATGGAGACGTGAGGAGTCCGGGTCCCGGCAGTCAAGTTGATCACGGGACGACTCGAAATCTACGATCCAGCTCAAGAGCATTGCGAATACCTCTTAGTACTTTCTTTCATTCTGGTCTAACACCTGTTCAATTTTGGTTGATCGTCATCAGACTTTGATATCTTTCTGGCAACGCTTTTATATCCAGTTTGATGTTACTCCTCGAAAATTCAAACATTTTCTAATAGCATCTCAAGATGGACACAATCAAACGCTTTCGCCAAGTACGGGCTTCTCATGGGCGAATCTTCGGGTGGGTTCTCTTTGATTTGGAGCAGTTATAATTTCATTGAATAATTAGAACATGGCATGCTCTGTAGACCGACTTTTAATGTAGCCCTCTACACACTATCAAACACCTCACCATAAAATTCATTGAACTGGTCGCACGTACGTCAGTGCCACAGTTTTACGTATTTTTGTCAACATTTAATGCAGCCGTTTAATGCTATGCATCTGCAGTTTTTATAGTTCTTTTTGCCTCCATGCTTGCTTATTGGTCTCATAATAATAAAGATGTAGGCATTTCATCATAACCGGTAGCCGATGTATTATTTAAGCTATGTATAATTTGAATAATTTCACTGGAGTCGTTGATTACATCAATAATGTTTGTAGAACATATTTTTATTTTGTTTGCTTTTTTTTTTAAATTGGTTTGGGCGTTAATATCAACTATTTTTATAAAATATTTATTAAGTTGGGATAGTACTTCATCATGATTTGCTAGGCTATCCTGGAATAAGTTTAGATTGAAGGTTGACTTTTTATTCCTTTATCCTTCAGGTTCCCTTAACCCATATTCTTTGGTTCTGTTATGTGTTTCGAATATACTTGTCTTATTGTTTATTAAATTTTCTTCTTAAAATGTTGGCAGAAACAAATATTCCGGTTGAGGTACTCCTTTAGTAAACATTCCTCCACACAGTTGTCTTTTTATTCTCGGTAAGTCTTTTTTATGTTCCGTTAGTCACTTGCCTATTATGTTTTAGATCGTATAACTGCTGATGTCTCATATGCAAACATTATGGTTACGTTTTCTATGGCATTAGGTTAAGTTGTTCATATAAAACAAAAATAAGAGTGGTCCCAAAATCGATCCTTTAATAGCCAATTGAACATTCGACGATTATAAATAAGGATGTTACTTCCTTTTTGCTACTAGACTTAACACATATTTTTATTTATGTTATTAATATGAAAGATTGTTTTTTATTTGTACTACTATCTGTATTCCGTTTATGGCTATTGTTAAGTGAATTATCTTAATAGTTACAAATCTGTTAAGTGTATAACGTTTCTAATTATTTATTTAATATTGAAACAGATTTACGAAGCTAAATTATCTAATCAATTGTCGTTGTTAGTTTACTGCGAACTCAAAATGTATTACAATAACATCGACATTGCCATTCTTTCTATTTTCTCCGTGATTTACTACCGGTCGAGTTACTTAATAAATACCGCCGACCGTTGAAGTAAAAACGCCCCCAAATATAGAGCACAATAACGCTTTTATTGGGGCGACCAGCACCTGTAAACTGGTATCCGTATGCGAGGGTGTCCGTCCTCGTGAGAACTTACGCAACGCACGTTTTTTTAAGTGGACCCGTACGAAAAGAAACATCCTTCAATTGAACCCGAAAAGTTTCACAGTGGACGGTCAGATACGTTCACCGTTTGGCCATTATGCGAACTGCCGATCATTCACAAATGTCAGGCCAATATGTAAAAGTATTGAAAAAAAGGAAAGATAAAGACTCCCAAGACGAATGGGAGGTGGGATCGACACATTACGCCAAGTTGTCTGATAGATATACGCGCCTGGTGTCAGAGGTTAGTTATTGTGCCATTACAAAAGTGCTTTCAGATTCGTTTTTGTGCATGGATGGATGTTTGAGATAGTGTACAGATTTTTTTACTACTAAGCACTGTTATGTTCAAAGAAAACCAACACGGTACTCACGCCATTCATTTTTAACATAAAAATGAACGAGTAGGATTATAATGTGTGACTGTATCTATTTCTTAAGATTAACTAAGGCCAATGCTAATGGAATGAGTAGAAGTTTCCAAACTACAGTATTAAGAGGTTTCTAAGATTTATAATAGAAATTACATTACATATGATGAAATAAATAGTGATTATAGGATGTGTAGTTGCGAATTATCTAGTTAAGTTTTTTATTAATCGAAAGATTTACAATACATAGATATAGAACATGTCAATATCCTTAATTAACAAAAAAGCAGATATAAATATAGAGGACACAAATGGACATATGCTAAGTATACGTCATTAAAAACAATGACGACAAGCTAAAAACTAAATTATCCAAGACAAAGTTCATGTGTAACCATCTCTGAATGCGGAAAACTGCAGAAACTCCTCAACAGAGTAAAAATAATGACATTGCGAGAACTGTTTGAGATTCTGGGTAAATGGACCCAGCTGGTCGGTAGTTTGAATGTGCACAGTTAAAGCGCCAAACAGATATTTGCCCACATACGTTGGATTCTTTCGATTTTATGTAAATTGGTTCCGTGTCTCGTGCTATAACCATGGCAATTATAATTGTTTTATATTGTACCTATATAATGCGCTTCTAGATGTAAATATATGGAAAAAATAGTATAAGGTTAGCTTTGAATCTGTAGATGTCATTATGCTTCAAATTATAAATTAGTCTCGACAGTCTTTCCTGCAAAACAAATAATCTCTTCCATTGGCAGGTGTAACTCAAACATTTACGTTATAGGACATGGCTGAATAGGCCAATACGTAATAAACATTTAATAACATTTTTTAATCCACTAAGTTTCTCAATCGAAGTAAAACTCAGTAATTGGTATCCAGCCTACCGCATGCATGATCTAAATGAGCAGATCATTTCGTATTCGCATTGACATACACACCCAAAATTATTGAATCATCATAGCGCATCAACAAATAATGTTCATTGCATTGCCTTTGTTCATTCTAGGTCGCTAGTTCGTACATGAAATTGCTAATTGGCGTTCTTTACAGCAATAATATATTTATTAAGCCAATCAAGTCATCATTTCCTTTTCAAAGACTTTGATATCATTAATACAATGAATAGTTTATTACCGAATAAATTCTTGTGTCATTTAATAAAATATTGTTCACTGATGTAATAAATTTGTTCTTCCTAGCAATTTTAATGCACTATTTCGTGTGGTCAGTAAATTTTTTCATTGGTTTAGTACCCATTTTTGGTTCAGTGTGTCTGATGTTGTTGTCAGACCTGTATAGTAACTCGTATATTTAATTATACGAAACCAACTCAATTTCAATTTCCTATAATTTAATTATCGCTTGCTAATGCAACTGTAAACACCAATATTTAAACTTATATCCCTAATTACCGGCAAACGGATCTATTTGCCATCATATATGGGAACTGGTGGCGTATAAATTACTCGTATGTAAATTACAGTGCAGAACTTTGCATGTAATTTATTGGACTGTACTCGACTGCCTTATATTAAATAACTCCCCAGCGGCATGCAATCGCACTTTGCCCTGGATTATCTAAACTCGGATTAATGCATAATGGAAAATGAGCTGTTGGCCGGTGAAATTGAATATGACACTTAGCGCTTTTGCATTGCAATATTGCGGTCTACCGGTTTTGCAAACTGTTTTAAACAGTGGTCGTGATTAATATACCTATCTAATGTGACAAAAGCAGTTTTTACTGCGGAAATGGCAAGGTAAAACCGATACTTATTGGTGTGCAATTGACAATTTAAACGTTTGTGTGGTTTCGTTTTTGCAGCAGGTAATTTTACGGACAAAAACGGACGATTTTTGAGGTAATTGTAAACAAGAGGGTTTACGCACAATTAGACATATTGAAACAAGAAACGTTCGTAGTGTAAATGTTGGAAAGAACCTTGTTATTGGTAATGAGAGGAAGGCTATTTATAATTGTATGAAATAGTGTAAATTTAACATTTCAAGGTTACTTTTGTGTTGTAATTGATATAAAAATTTGTATATTAAAGATAAAGTAAGAAAAGTGACTTTCATGAAGCTTCAAGGGTACTTATTCCAGTTTTGACGCATTAGATATTATTTCCTATAATAATCGTAAATCGTAAAGAAATATTCCAACATGCGAGTTAATAATCCCTAATTTGAAGAATCATACATTCAAAAGATGCTGTCCCAAACTTCTGCACATAATTCACTTTCAAATACAACAAAATGAATTATCATAAAAAAAACAATCACAAAATCTAATTTGGCGCGCAGCATATATTCTCAATCCGTAAAATTAGTTTTCTGCGCTACCTACAGACAATCCAATTACGATTGGCCAACTAAGGTGTGATCTGGGTGAAATGTCTTCCTCTATAGTTGATTGTTTCCCTTCAATTACAGTTTCTGAGAGATATTGATTTACCCATTCAGACTTTCAGCTGTATTTTATTTACATTTATCCTTAGTTATGATCTCAAAAATACATGTCAATCTTAAATTTATACGCTTATAAATGGAAAAGTAGATTTTTCGATGAAATAAAAAAATACTAAATAATCTTTGTTTAAGGGACAACCGTGGAGATTTGGAAATTCATTAGTTAAATAGAGTAACTGCACATTTAGATTAGATTAAATTAATACTGAAGTTGTCATGGGAGTTTGTTTCACCGCGATCTTTTTAAATCCATTGTGATCCCTTTTATCCCAGAAATGCTTTTTAATTTTGCCTTTTTATTAGATCTATCATCTTAGAGAGCGGCTCCTTTGGAGAGCTAACTGTTTTGAGATTACCCAAACCCAGTAATAGAAATCCTGCACTAAAAGATCTATGCAATTCCTACGGAAAATTCCAGTAACGTATAAGGTAAAATTACCAAAAATTGGGAAATTTACTAGAAAACTTTAGGTATATTTTCTAATTTTTGGTAAATTTACCCTATACATTACTGGAATTTTCTGTAGGAATTGCAAATATTTTTTAGTGTATGATGTTACCAAACCAGCGTTACTGGTACACTACATGAAGAGGGGTTTCCTCTTCGTCTTGGTGGATTCTGTAAATAGCATCTACTACTATGTATACGTGGCCTAATTACCCTATTTAGTCCACAGTGAGCAGTTAGTAGACCTATTATCATATCCTGTCTTTAATCATCAGGTGCTTTGCAAATTTAGAAAAACAAGAACTGTTTTACTCGATTTTGCTCTGGCGATTTTGCCACTACTCTTTGACTTGTTAAGTATCCATTCATTGATGGAGGTTGTTATTTTGAATTTGGCAGTGTCGAAGGAAAAGCCGGCTCCAATTAACAGCTTTGACGGTCCTCGTCTGGTCAGTAAAACCACGACCCCATTCGTATGGTGGGGCTATCAGGACAATGTTATTTTCCTTAGGATAGCCGTCTCGTTCAGGACGCCTATGCCGTTCCACATCAGTTTAGGGTCAGCACTTATAGAATTAATCGTTTTAAACGTCTATCATACAGAGAATTTACCGTCGGTGTGACGACAATTTTGCTTAAAAAGTAGGACTAAAAAGAAATAAATAAAAAAATAAAAACATTTTGACAATAAATATTTCTTTATTTTATACTTTAACATTTTTAATTGTTCAGGTTTATAATATTGTGGGATTACGTTATAATTTTTTTAAGATTTGCCTTATAGCACTATTGTGTATGCAAGAAGAAGTTGTTGACGGAATGCGTAAATTTATTCTGAATTTCAAATATTGGGCGACAATGTTAAATATATTAAACTCTACACCACGCATAAAACTATCTGCTGTGCCTAGAATGAATGTTAAAATTAAGCGTAGGGGTTTACCAATTGTTTAATTCCCTTTTATATTTTCGGATTTTAATTCTAAATTGTGTATATTATTTTTTTAACTAGCACTTGTTATTAGATGATATAAAAAGTCATTTTGATGGGGTTGTGGCAATCAAATTATTTAAGTACAATCACAATCTAATATACGTGATTACGTAGGTTTCAGTTTAAAAATTTTCTATTTTTAATATAATGAATTATTATGTTCAATTTCTATGATTAATAAGCTTATATAGACTCTTCAAATTACAGTAGGACTTCTAATCGGTCGCTGAAGACTAAACACGACTCCACAACCCTGAGCAATTGACGATTCTGTCATGACGAAACCAAGACCCTAGTCCATATTCCATGCTATGGTGGATATTTAACTACGTAAAAAAGCCGTTCCAAGGATGATTGATCCAATTAAGAAGGTTACATTGAAGATAGAACAAAATGGACCAGTTTAGTATTTTTCTTTGTTTTTAGGTAGATTAATAACATATATTTACTTCATATTTACAACCTGTCTGCTATATTTTAAACTTTATCAAGTACATGTAGTATAAAAATTATAATATATTTAAATGTAAAATGCCAATGTTAAATTGTAAATAAACTTTTTTGTTTTATAAATGATAAAATCATTATTTTTTGTTTTTAATATGAACATATGGAAAAAGGTGCTTTATATAAAGATTGCGTTGTATAGTGGTTGAAAAAACGTTTTAAATTATATAAGTAGATTTCTAAAACGTATGTTTTTATTTCTTCTTTCAGACCATGATAAATTTGTAAAGGGTGCAGTGAGTATGAATGAATAAAGCAACAAATTATACATAAATCCTAATAAGAACTGGTTCCAATGTATCGTTTGTTTGAAGTCTTAATCTATGCGGAAATTGATTGAACCTCACAATCCATAACAATAAAAGGATTAGCTTTACATTTAGCATTCTTTTTTCCATTGTGATGGCAACTCCTCAGGAGCTTTCTGATTAATCAATGCCATATCCCGATTACACTCCATGCAACTTTTATGTACAATGAAGCGGAGTAATCAGAAAACAGGGTAGTTTTTCTTTTGTCCACAACACAAATCGCAAAATACCTGTAATTTTTTCATATCTTCGTTAAGATGTTTACACATAATGGGATAGCATCGAATAAACCTCATCTGTTGCTTTTCTACCAGCATTAGTTTGCGTGTAGGTATAAAATAAGGCATTTCCAGTGGAGAATTAATGAATATTAAAGGAATAAAAGGACAATTGACTTTAAAAAAACGGTATTTTATCAAAATATTTGGCAGCAGTTTCTTTGGTAAGTTTCATAGGAGGGTTTGTACTATAGATGCTTCTTGTTGAACATAATATTCATGTTTTTCACATTAAGCTCTTCAGGCAATTAGGTTTTCTTTGAATTATGCAAAGTATAATGAGATGATCTGACCCGAAATGATTTATATGAGCTAAAATGGCATCATATACATCACCCTTAAGTTTCAATAGTCTGTTTAATGATAGCCACGGTCATTTTTGCCTGCTGCAGCAGATTGAATATTGCTTCATAGCAGAACGGAATTTCTAGTGGATTATCATTTCTTATAACTCGATTCATGTTTTCATTATTTTTACGGTGTCTATGTCGATTTGAAGGTTGAAACGAAATTAGATTTGATAAATGCATAGGTACTTTGTTCATCATGAAATGATAATCTAATAAAGTTTCGTATTATACTCATACTGTCATGTTCTTCTTTAATGACAAAACATTTTAGATTAGAACAGAGGCAATTATTAGCTTCAATTTTTTTAGTTGCGTCACTTATTCGAGTATGCTTTGCCTTTTTCTTTGTCAATGAATTCAATAAATATTCTGTTTCAATAACAGACATGATTAACGTGCCTTACTAATTCGTTAAAGCATTTTAACCGTCGTAAATTGTGCAGCACTACATATAAAATATTGCTATGCCAGTTCGCAAGATCAGAATGGGTGGACAATCATGCTTATTTCAAACACCCACTGGACATTCATCTTCTTCTCGCTAGAACACTAGCTATACATAAGCGTTTTAAACGGTAACACTAATCGTTTTCGCAATGTATTAATTGTTATATAAAAATAGCATAAGTCTGGACATTAATAATAGACATAATTTATTAATTAAGTACTTCAGTAATATATTAAATATAATAATAATAATTTTTGGACAACCATTAATTCCGTCTGTATCCTGAAATTATTCTTAATTTATTTGGTCACTCACTTTTTATATAGGAATAGACTGTTGCATATTGAGTCATTGCTTTCATTTTAAAATTTTTATTGTATAAAATAAATTATTGTGAAATATCTAAAATATGACATCTTAAATATTTGGCTTATTTTTAACAGTCTATACGCTTATTGTTTTATTAATTAGTTCTAATATTTAAGTACAAATAGAAAGCGTTCTCTAAGAATAAACGGGGTTCCACCAGTGTTTACTACTTTCTTTTTAATTATACAGATGGTTATGAAGTTAACGATATTCTTCCAAGGTATGAGATTGTGGAGAAAATACTTCAGTGGCAGCAACTCTGACACACTTCATTCCAAATTCAACTCCAGCGCGTCGCACACGGAACCGTTTCTAATTCAGGTCACAAACGACAAATTACCTTTTCAAACGGTCGACCCGCGTCCGCATTGCATAATATAGACGGTGCAGGACGATATTTCGTTTGCTAAATACGACATACAAACGTATGTATGTACCTAACGCTGGTGCATGATTTACTTGTACAAGCGGAGGACTGTTGATGCATCTATCCATCCATCGGTAAAGGTAAAGACCTCCCGCCGACCTTCGTGCGGATGTTTTGACAATTTCGTGCGAAACGGAAGTTTCTTTCTCGATTATTGTCAACACCCCAACATCCTGCTGAGCGGTAATGATACTCTGAGACACCAGGCGATCGGATCCTTTCATTTGTGTCCGATAGTCCGGTAGTTATTACACAATGGACATTAGGATGATAGTGATTTGCGATGCTAACGTTCTCCGCAGTTCCCCCATGGTGCTTGTTGCGAACTTTAAAGTGTTATAGCTTAAACCGTAAATACGTGGTACGTACGGCTGAATAGCATTGAGGTGTCGCAATAAATCGTTGTTGTAAATATCACTTAAAAGTTAGAATTCCTGAAGCAATACAAACAGTTTGTTCTGTAAAGAATTGTGAAATGTAAGTCCTTAGCAATGACTTTTAAATAACATTATAAGAGTCTAACACAAGAGAAGATCAGCTGAAGTTACTAAAAATATTTTACTCTTGTTCATATTTAAAAGGTTTTCTGATATGACTTGAAGTATCCTATTATTTTATTTTTATTCTTATTTTGGTGTACGATTCGATAATACATCTTTTCAACTTTTTTAAACATTTCCTATAGGTTTAAATTTTATTTTGTGACAGATTATAAAAAGCGTCTCATTTATTAGAGTATAGAGCTTAAACGCAATACGACCTTATAGCAAAGATTTGTATTGTGTTAACTTTAGGTTATCGTTAAAATAAAAAACAGAAGTTATGACATAAGAAAACAAAATTTGTAATTATCTCTGTAACTGATATATTTTAATATGTATACAACTTTATTATGTTAATTCCCTTGACCCATGAAACACACATTATAAAAATTTCAGAACACAAGGAAAAACTCGACTATAATTTTCTTTATATCTACAAAAACTACTTTTTGTGAAAAATTGATTTTCTTATACATTTAAGTAAGAAACAAATGAGAACATCTCTTACTTTTGATTTTACGGAAAAAGACATATAAAATACCAAAAACGAACAAGAACAAGACAAATTTCTAACAATTGATGTTGCTTAATTTTTGAATAAGACATTTGTTGGATATTCACATTTATTCATCACTTTTAGTGTATATCTTCGATTTTACACAATATGTCCCACGATTGAGTTACATAGGGGAAAAAATAATTTTTGATTTCCCAGGAAAAATCACTTAATGACAAGCTTTGTTTTTCTTCAAACCCCAAAATCCAACATATTTGTTTTAGAACTTACAAGGGGAGATCGCCATGTTAAGCTCAGTTTTGATACCGACTTTGTCAGTTGGTAACAGCGACCCCTTGGAGTACTTTTGTAAAATATTAGCTATAGATGGCCAGGCATTTATTTTTTACGATTTGTTTGAGTTTACAGTGGTTGATGGTCTTGCATTGTATACTCGAATACGACATATGTTTGCAAGGCACTCGTGGCGTAGTGGTAAAACCCAGTGATAATATGCGAAAGGACTATGGAATGAAGCCGTTTTTTTTTTATTTTTTCATTTGTTTCTTGTTTGTTTTAATCGTTTCAAGTTAAATATTAGAATGATAATGAAGGTGCAAAAATGCATTCTATTTACACAAATTGCCCGTAATATCAGTATTTGATTAGATGTGTCGGAAAATAAACTAATCACAAGTTGCATTTCGGTTAATTGCATTTCGATTAATTGCACTTGATGGTAATAGGAAAACAATTAATTTATTTCCTTAAAATTAATAATAAGGCATTATACAAACATTTCATCCAAAGCAATTCTAATATTTAACTTGAAACGATTAAAACAAAAAAAAAATGACAAAATAAAAAAGAAAGCATCGGCTCCGTCGAGATTCTAACCATGGTCCTACCGCAAACTATCACTGGCCTTACCACTGCGCCACTAGAAGCTTGTAAACTTACCTTCTATTTGAGTGCACTTAAGCGAGACTATCAACCACTGTAAACTTTAAAACATCGTAAAAAATAAACGACTGGGCATCTATGGCTAATATTTTTCAAAAGTACTGCAAGGGGTTCCCACCATCAATTGATCAAAACTGGGATTAATATCTGGCGACCTCCGCTTGTTAGGTAAAAATACTAAGTTCAGCAATAAAATTGAGCAGGCAATCTTTCATGACAGTTCAAAGTGTTACTTTATTGCGTACCTTTTTTTTGTAATAAGGGTAATATTCGCAAAGCAGCAAGGAATCTATTTGATTCATCGCTATGGTACAGATGAATACAACTATCGTGCAGTAATAACAAAATTTTAACAAAGGTTTCCTGAGGTTGACATCTGTCATGTTGGTGCACGCAAACTTGTGCAGGTTACTAACATTAAAAGGAAGAAAAGAGTACAAAGGGGACGACCATAGAACCCTTTTAGCATTGAAATCAGTGGAGGAAAATCTATGAACATCTCTCAGTAGGAGAGGTAGGAATTAATAAATCGCATTTGCAAAGAATCATTACAGACAACAAAATTATGGCTTTTAAACCGTAGTTTAGACAAACCCTGCAAATAGGTGATGGGGTTAAACGTCAGGATTTTTGTTTATGGATTGGAAATGAAATTTTTGCGAATAGAGTTCTACAAATTGATGGTGTTTCGCTACGAATCTACGTTTCCCACAAATGGCACTGCGGTTTCGCAGCATTGCAGATACTGCAGTGAAATAAATCCATATTTTACTTTTCCAACTCGAAGTCGACATTTTAAACAGGTAAATGTATGGTGTGCAGTTACATACCAGGGTATAATTGGACATTATTTGTTTGGATCCTTGATAGAATCCCTCCCTAAAATTAGACGAGCTATCATTGATTTGCGCAAACTCTGCATACTTTAAACATGATGGCAGTCCGACTCATAATTCCATAACTGTACGGGGATGTGCAACCTTCCAGTTTGTAGCAAAATGGATAGGGCGGGATGGTCCTAATTCGTGCCCATTCCGCCGTCCAGATTTGTCAATTTTGGTTTTTTTTTTTTGGGAAAGGTTTAAGCAATTTGTTTATGTTGAACCACTGCAACATAACGTGGAGCATTTGAAGCACAAAATACAGACAGCAATGCAGTCATTACCTCTTGAAGAAATACGCAAAAGCTATAAGGAGTTCAGGGTCCGATTTGAACTGTGTGCTAATAAGGGCGGTGCTGTAATTAATTGATGCTCGTTAAGAGTCTCATTGTCTTAATGTGTTTCTCCTTCTTTGTAGACCTTGTATTGTTCAAATGAAAGTTTTTTGCCCGGCTTACTGTTTTTACCTAAGTTCTAGCATAATTTTTCGTGATACGCAGTAGCTACACACGAAGTAATATTGGATTTTAGGTTTTGAACACAAACAAGACTGATTATTAAGAGTAACTCTTTCTGATAAATCAAAAATTATTTTTTTTTCTCTTAGCAGCTAAATCGGGGGACATACTGTATAGTATTCATGATTGGAATTTTACACTGATATATCTAGCGTCATACTTAAACACCGGAACTAAATAAATAAAAATATGAGCCCAAACCTAGTCTTCTTATCAAATTTAACATATCCCAAATACCTATTTCCAGATATCATTGTCAGGACATTAACTAAATTGCATGTTTCGAAGTGTTTCAGACTTTGTACGTCCTTATTCATTTATTCTAATTAAGAACTGCTCTAATATTTGAAACAAAATTAATTATATTTTTTTTAACAAAGGTCAAATTAGTTCCCGTGAGTTGTGCATCGAGAGAGATGAAAATAAGCAACACCTAATGCACCGGTTTAATTCCGAGCTTCGATAACTTTTAATTAGGTTAGCTGCAGCGCTAGTTACGTAACTGATACTTGCAGAATTTTGTGAAATTTAAATTAAGAAATTTTGAAGTTTAAGTAGGTATATTCAAACTTAAAGAAAGTGTAATACTTTTTGACAGTGTTTATAATTTATGTTTCTCGTTTAATGCAAATCAGTTTCGCAAAAGCAACATTGTAAAGCGTATGCTTTACTACCTACTATAAAGGTATCCTTTATAGTAGGTACACTTCTCACGGCGAAAATCGGTAAAGTAGTTGAGAATTTTAAAATGATTTAAGTGCAAATGAGGCTTTCAGAAGACGTATTTTTGTATCAGAAGGATTAACTTATTGCCATAAATTACAATAAACACTCGATGATTCAAAAAGAAAGATAATTACAGAAATAAAGGTTTATACATTTTGCCGGTATCCCGATTTTTTTCATGAAAAGTGTACGATTCAGTTTATTCATTTATGTTTATAGATATAATGATTACTGCTTAGGAAAAACTTTAATATTGTGTTGGAGAAGGAGTACGTGACTGCACAATGCTGAGGTTAAGCACTAATATTGGGTAAACCAGTCAAAAATGCCAATGAAAAACTGAAATGACTGTTAAATCAAGTTTTCGTAGTTTTATCACTACTTCATCAGGGTGACACTGTAAGTTTTACAAATTAATGAGACAATCAAAACCAAAAAACGCAAGAGTTGGTCGTTAACAATCCAAAACATTAGAAGGGCTCAAACAAACCTTCCAAACATGTTAAAAAGTAAAACGACTATCATACAATGATTTAAAATGAAAAAGTTAAAATTTAAATCATTGTATGTTAATATTTTTACTTTTTAACATGTATTTTGGAGGATTTGTTTGAACTTTTCTAATGTTTTGGAATATTAACGACAAACTCTTACGTGAGTTATTTTTATCCGTTTTTTTTTTTCAGTTTGAGATAAAGTAGTAATAAAACCACGAAAGCTTGATTTAACAGTGATTTGAGTCTTTCATTGGCGTTTTAGACCGGATTATCCAATATTAATGCTTAACCTTTAATATTGTGGTTAAGTATTAGTTAAATTAGAAAATAGAGAATGATATATTTCACTAGAAGTCGAAAAAATCGGCATCATGATCATTTTTAGCTAATGTAACCAAAGAATTAAGATAGAATAAGAAGTAAAAGTTAAATTTTAATGTTAAAATTCGCTTAGGAAGATCATATTTTTACAGTAACAACTGAGCATTTTACAAATTTAAAATCATTAGAGGTGAAAAAATGAACATTTTGAGGCAAAAAAAATCAAATTTGGTTGCATCTACTGGGAAAATTATTCCAAATCAGAACCCTATTTAAACTCGCTTATTGACTAGTAATTAGTTCAAAAACTGCGAATTTCGATTATATACTAAATTACCAAATTTCGTTTCTTGGAAGTTATAGTAACTCTTCAGAAACATCCGCTATATTACTTGCATACTCTTGGCAATTAACGTTTGATAAAAGAACGCATCAAATGATAACCAATAACATAGCATTTGCAGTTACAACTTTATTTTATTGTTTTGTTAGCTATATAATCAGATATAGGCACATGTTACGTTATTTGAAGCAATTTCTCAATAATCAAAAAACGCATTTTTACTGCTAGTAGGTAGTAGTTAATATCTAAGAAATAAAACAAAATTGTTTGGTAGCAAAATATATAATTTCCTTTTCGTATGGAAAACATTTACAAAATATAAAATATAATCTTTGGTATATTATGTACAAAATTTCATTTACACAGTATCTACAAATCCCTCTCCAAAATAAGGAAATCTCAATAGTTCATGCGTCAATTGCACAATTTAAAAACACAACCAAGCTGCTAAATCGAACTTACTTTTTACATAATGGCACTGATTGATAGATTTCCTAATATCCATACATTGGTATGTAGGGGTAAGCAGCTGCTGAGCTCCACGCTTCGTACGGCAACATGACAGGAACGGCGTATAATCCCCTAGGTTGCATATGCGTCCTCGTGTGTTTCTTTAAATGGTCCTTCCTACCAAATCGCTTCCCGCATTGACTGCAGGGAAATGGCCGAAGACCACTGTGGATCCTCTTATGCCTGGTCAGTTCTTCATTTCGCGTAAAGGTCTTTCCACAGTCCTTCACGTCACACTTGAATGGTCTCTCACCCGTGTGTATCCTAATGTGTCCTTTGAGTTGACCATTGTTTGAGAAACCTACGTTGCAATGGGGACACTTATATTTTTTTGGTCTTTGTTTTCTGTTCAGGGCTTTTGATTGGTGCTCTTGCGACAGGACTCTTGCGTATTCTTCTAAAGCGTATCCTTGCGAAATTGATTCTAAGAATAGAGGATCGTTCGGTGCCAAGCCTAGAGAGTGCGCCAAGTTTGCGTGAAATAAATCGGGATAGGTGTTAGAAGAATCAAATAAGATAGGGCAGTCACTCAAAGAGACTTCCGGCTCTTGCATTTCGGAAGTTTGTTGGTGGTGGTTCAATTTCGCGGGCTTGTGGTCTTCTTCTATAGCGTTCTCGTGTATGTCTTCGACCTTCTCTTCACTTTCGTTGGTGGTAGTCGATATTGTGCAATCTTGCGCTCCTTGGTTATCCCATGGTCTAAATATTTTCGTTTCTTTATCCTTTGCGTGGGATAACAATGACTCCTTACCGAACCTCTTCAACATTTCGCCGTCGTATCGGTCACTATCTCGTTCCGGGGAAACTAAACAAATCTCCAGTATACAGTAGGGATATATATGACATCGCGAAAAAGGGGGCTGGACCTATCCAAGAGGGGGTAGAGATTCGGGGCAGCTACTGTTACTATTACAATAACTTTTGTAACCCCCTTTGTGCTCGTTGAATGAGTTGTGCATTTCGCAGGGCCCTTGGTTGCCTTCGAGGGATGGGCCTAAGGGGGGTGATTTTTAAGGGACGTCGTGTACGAGAGAGGTCTCGGTGCGTTAACGCTTTACACGGTTGTCTCTTAAATAGGTTTGCGGTGGGGATTTAGTTGTTGTTCGGTGGTGTGTGTTTTTCTCCCGTGCTGAATGCTCGAGTGGTTTGGGAGGGAAGGGGGAAAGTCTGTTTAAGAAATTCGATTAGGTGAGAGGGTCTGCTAGATTTATATCCGAGGTGTTAACATATTTTTTAATAAAAGTGTCCGCGGTGGAGGAAAGAGAAATGCCGGTTTGCGGCCGTAAAGAAGTAAGATAGAGCTGCTAACATTTGTTTAGAGGTAACGGTTCTCATCTGAATATTTTATCCTTATGAACAGACGTTACATTTTCAATGCTTGTTATGTTTTTAAGAGCTAATAACCCCATGGACCAGAGCAATAAGGTAGGTACTAAAACTAAGGGTAACAATAAAGAAATAGAAAGACAAAACTATATACTATTGAAGTACCCAAGCATGTTAATAAGAATAATAAATAAAGAACAACATCAACCAAACCTAAAAAACTTATGTATCTAAAATTTATAAAAAGGATTTTATGCATTGGAAAACATTCTGATGTAAAAGCAATTTTTTTTAATAAATGTATCTCGTAACATTTTCATTTCTTAAAAAGCTTCTGTTGAACATTTTAATACCTATATTTGACATTTCTCAAAGAATGTAAGATCATACATAGATAATCCTTATTACTGGTGTTTGTGGCTATGATTGCCCTTATTTTTTGGTAAAATACTTACCTTTACTTTTTGCAAAACTGCGATTTTTAGCTTTGCTGAAATCTCTAAGCACCTAAGCACCCCTGATACATTTTTGTTGTTCATTGATTTTATTACACAATAGTTTTGTAAATTACAAAACAACTGCCTTGGTAGATTTACAAAACTATGACATCAAGCATTCAGTAGGTTATTTTGTTCCAGAAATTATAATATTCATTCATAAACGATGTGTTCAAGAGATTAGGGTATAGATGATATTAAGGATAGATTTCTTTTGTATTTTGATCAGAAATGTCAACGTTGAGGTACTAGAACCAATTATTGATTAAAATATTGTTAGCAGTTACTAAACTAAGTTGGGGAATGATGCGCGTAACATCAAGTTCCAACACGGTATCCACATAAATGATATTCTTATTAAAATAAATATTGATAGCATCAAATTGCATCATTTTGAGAAGCTTTTGCTGTACCTGTAGAATTTACTAATGTAACATTCTCAGACACTACTTTATTAATTAGCTTATATTTGGATTTTTAATGTTTTTATTTATTATTGTTCAAGTTACTTTGTTTCTGTTATTGTGCTGTAAAATGGTGTATCAAGCTATAGATTTTATAATGATCAACATTGTTCTTTTTATATACTTTATAGCTTTAGGTTTAGCTTCGTGAAGGCATAGTAGTTCAGTTTTGTAATAATTTCGTTGAAACGTTAAGTTATAACACACCCGGTTTATAACAATTTGATTTTATTAGCAAAAAGATATGAAATCTGTTTACAAAAATACGCACAACTTTTCTGTCTAATTTTTATGACACTTCTCTTCTACACTTGTTTCGATGACAACGATCGACTGCATTGCTACTTTTTTACAAGTTTGTAATCCACGGTTTTCCAGCATTGATTATTTTATAGGTTTAATGGGAACACTAAGTCTATATAGATATTCGTAATATTTAAAAATGCTTCTACGCTCTCGTGAATGTCATAGCACGCATACATATCTATCCACGTTTCATTTATTAAATAATTCAAAATGTTTGATAGCTTTCTTGATTGAAATGCGTAGTATACATATAAAATCCCAGCCTTATCATAACATTTTCCTCCTAGTTTGTCTTGAAAAGTTTTGACCTGCTCTACTTTCGATTCTCATCATTCACACAATCTCAATTGTTGTTATTTGGAGTGTTGCACAAATCAGCTTGTTTCCAATTTATTTGAAATAAAATATACATTATGACAAATAGAATTACATTTCCAAGATATTTCTAAATTTTCTGGGAAAAACTCTGCCAACGTTCTCAGTAAATCAGTTTTACTTTGTGACTTTAATTTACTAAAAATCAATATTCGAGCTTTGTTATATATGACATACTTAACTTTTTTAAATTGTTCTAGATAAGTATCGTAAATAAAATATATGTTTATAATGGAAATAATAATAACTTGTATTCTTTCCAATCTATTTATTTTTAGAGTATTTAAAGCGACATGTTTCGGTCTAAATTCATCAGGTTTTAAAACGTTAGTGGAAAAATAGATGAAATAAGTATATTTTCTTTCTGATGTCCTAGAACCTGTTAATGTCAATTTAGGCCAAAATATTTCATTTCAAAGATTATAAAAATAAATAGAATTGAAAGAAGATAACTTATTATGCACATATTACAGATTAATTCACTAGAGAAAATTGATTCAAATAAGATTTACTGTACACGAATCTACTATATTTCGATAAATAAGCTTACCAATGTTTGGAAAATTGCAAGTAAATTTTCCGATTGTTAGAGCTTTAATGAAATGTCTTAAAGGGATGTCTTTAAATATGTTTGAAAAGATTCAAGGAGGTTATACAAATTTGGTCCATATAAAAATAATGTTGTATAGAATATTCCATGCTATACTGCAGACGGATACTATTGTGTTACTCTTGGTGTCAGAAATTTGTTCTTAGTGCTAATACAAAATATGAATAATACAAATTTCAACGATAATGAAGGAGAATATACTAAAAAGGCAAATTGGTACAACTATAGAATACATAGGGAATTAAATATTCTATTTAAATTAATTGCTGATAGGTGTAAAATTTACCATTATGATGCTATATACCTAAAAGTACTTTTACATTATATATAAATAGTGCCTTGCGTTTATTACACTGAATTAGTAAAAACACGTTTTGTCAAAAATCAGTAGATAATGACATAATTAACACTTGTGAGTTTCAGTTATAGAAATTCCAATCTAAACAATAGTTTTATATATAGTATTTTTATGCAAAAATTAATAATAATAATTTGTATAACAGTTGTGTTTTTAGTAGCCTTTTTCTATTTTAGATAATAACTCCAATGTCTGGTGGAAATTAAAGGCTTTTCTTTCTGTCTTCATCAGTGAAAATCTGATTGTGAACGTTGAAGTTGTTGAAATGAGATTTTCAATATATTGAACGAACCAAATACCACTTTGAACGCATTTTTTTGTATATGCGTCTTCTCTTATTTAAAGAAGAAATCGAAGCATCTAAATGCTAGGCAAATCCTATCTTAGGTTTATGTATTTATTTTTTATACTTTCTAATCTTTTATAAATGTGTCCTGCACATTTACAGTCCAATTTTTGTAGGTATTAGTCATGGAGAAATATTCTAAACCAACATAATCCATACAAATGTGAAAATTTACGTTTTATAAAAAAAAAAACACTATACAGTGGTTTATAAAGAAATGTATACTATACTGACATTTGTAAAAGTACGAATTGCTCTAAACTAACAATAAGATAATTAAACTAAATCAAAGGAACTAGAAAAAAAAAAAAAGAAATTCATGACATATCCTATTTTCTTTTCAAACAAATGATATTTTTATAACACTTATGGAAGTATTACAATAAATTATTAAATAAACAAATATTCTAGAATACATTAAAGTCCCTTTCTAAAAGTATAGAATTGTCAATAGTCTGATAGCTTCAAGTTTATCCTCTTGTAATTAAGTTTTTGACCATTTAAAGTAACTACCAATATCATATACATAAATTAGAAATAATGAGGGATCTAGATAGATAAGGAACTTGCGCCAAGAAGTCGGAGAGAAGTTAGTATAATGTGCGATGTTGTTGAAAGGTTGTTACGAAAACCAAATTAGCAAAAGCCATAGAGTGAATTTACTGAAAAATGATGATTATCTGATCTTTCAATACATTTTCGAAAATTTTAGAAAAAGCAGGTGTAATAGAAATTGAACGGTAGTTATTAGTATTTCAACTTTTTATATCGCGGATACTTTATCGTTTATTCCGCTGTAAACTAAACTATCAATTATTCCTGCCTTTCAAATATTTACTCTACAGGTTTATTGTGGGGCACACATTGTTGCGTGGATATTTTAAAAAAATATTTAAAAAAATGTAAGGACAACAATGTTAATTTTTAAATTTGAAAACAGTTTACTCAGCAAGAATTTAACCCTGTCTCATCTTATATTTACGACACCGTAAAAGCTAATACGACAAGCGGATATTGGACATAAAGAAGATGCGGATAAAATGGGATTATGTTTTGAGAAACATGTCAACGATGCGGCTCGTATTTTCTGCGAATGCTTTACTTTACAGTGACGTACAAATTATGATCGATAGTTTCTGGCGCTCGTTTTTTTTTTTTCACCTTTCGATGCTTAGACACCGTAACCCTTGCTCAAAATACATGATGCTCACGTACTATTTACAAATTTGCGGATCGATCATAATCTGTCATTCCAGCATAATGGTAGTTTATGTGTTCTAGTCATGTTACGTGCATGCTCCACTCCTGGAGAATTATTCGGATGAGAGGCAGGTGAATTTACTGAATTAAGTTTTAAAATTTAATTACGCTTTTGGAAATGTCTGTAATGCCGACGGCCTGGCGGTTGTTTCCCTGTGTTCGGGTTTCTGTTGCGGAAAGGCGAATGCCCAAACGGGGCCGCGAGATTGCATAATAAAAGTTTTAGTTTAATTAGGTAATGCAAGCTTTTATGAAAGATTTAGGATCAAGCAATAAATAGTGTCATAAAAACCTTATGTTTTGCAATATATACCTAATACAGTAGTTCTAGACTTTCTAGTTTTCTAGTTCTTACTGCCTGTTTACCAATATTGCACACTAAACACAAAGTATTTCAAATTATAATAATGTATTATTAATATTGAAAGCATGGGAGACATGTAATTTAAATTAAATTAAAGAATACAAAGTGTTGACAAATAGAATATCGTCAAATAGTGATGGTGGGGTAATAGAAAAGTTGGTATACAAGTAACTCATCTATCTGTATTTAAAATACGTGCAAATACCCCTGCTGGTAATTGTTTTATTAAAGCATGAATCATTGCTTTTTGCATGGTTTGCGGAAATATTTTCTAAAATAATTCCTGGCAAATTTCTCACTAAGATTTTTGCAACATAATCTCAAAATTTACATTTCCTCGTTTATATTTTAATATAATAATAAGATTTGTTTTAAACTTGCATTATATCAATATTTTCATTATCCGGTTTCTCCAAAATGGAAGTCAATAATTCTTTTTACCCCATTAACACTTTGTTTCATCGGTTGTTAATCAGTGACACATGGCAAGCTTATAGCTTTAGTGCTTGAGGTAATCATATGACGAGTAGCCGGAAGCCTTATCTAACCACAAGGATGACCTTTCCTGGATGATTTTTTATTTTGATGTGAGAAATGTTTTCAATAAATTCTAATCATCAAACGTTTAATATAAAGGAATAATATAAAATATGTCTGTGGATGATAATAAATACGTACAGATAATGGATCTATCTTTTTAAACCCGTGGCGTAGATTGGAGGAACATCAAGGGTGACTGCCTTTATGAAGCTTATGGTTTGGCGCACTTAATTCTGGTTGTCGGGCAAATATCTCTTGTGGAGCTTTATATAATCTAGCCCTGGTTTGTGAATATAATAAGTTTGATCAGCCGTTATGCTTTCATCAGTTAGGATTTTTCTAAACGTATCATCTATTTTGCTGACCACGAAAAATTCTCAGCAGTACTAAGCTGTTCATATCACAACCATAGAGCATTATCTAGTGTTTTGAAATTTGGTTACTTCAGTGTAAGTTGAGGAGCTAAAGATGTAAGTGTTTCACTTGATATATCAAAGTAGTAAGATTTCACCTTCACTTTGGTTTTCTACGTCTTTCTTCTAGTCTTATGGCTAGTTTTCAGTTTTTTCGGTCTCAAAGTCTAGTGCACTCTTTTTTAACCGGCTTTTCCTTTTGTTGAAGTTCAGTGCATGTATTTTTTCTCTAACGAAGTGTTTATTGGTCATGTTTATATAAACCAAATTTAGTACAATACACACAAATATATACATTAGAGAGGAACAAACGACTTTAAAGTTTTTAATTTATATTGTAAAAGTTTCATAAAGCTCAAATAAAATAAAATAGAAACTCCTGATAATAAGCCGAAACATCTTGCAACATAATACGCAAGATTGTAGCAATGAAGAGCAGTGTTACATATTCAATCTAATCTCATTCGGACACATTACAACAAGCAAATTAATTTAATCATTACTTTTTTTAATCAGCGTTCAATACTTTATGGTTATGTAACGCAACCTTACAATTATAATTTCAGTCATGTATTTGACGGCATTTTCTCAAATAAACTAAAAATGCAAGCACCTAAACTGTGTTCAATTTAAGACGGTAATTAGTGAAGAAGATAATGAGCTTTTAATATGAGATTTGAACTGTGCCACACCCCGAAAATCTCTAAATTATACATCAGAACTACGCTCTAAATAAGTAATCAAAATAAAAGTAAAATATGAAATGGTTTATTGCATGAAAATATAGTTATTTATTAGTTCCATATACCAACGATTGATAGGATAAATTCTATTTGAGTATTTCATACCATGTTTATTTTATAGGTAACTATACTGCATATAAACTATTATTTATTTATTTTTTGTACTCGCTTATCAAAACCTGTCATTTCACGATTCAATTTGCCTTCGTAAAAAGTCACTTTATTTATTACCATTATTCATTCTTTTCAGAAATTGAAACGGAACAATTATTAAAAATTTTGATTGAGCAATTTTGACAACCAGAGATCGATACCCCAGGGATTAACTGGTTTGTTTGAATTGATCTTGATTGCGAAGGTAGAGTAACGTTGATTGTATTATTACATATATCTTGTATTTCAGATGTCGAACAAGTTGCAGGCGGAGATCGATATCTCTAACGGGGTCATTGTTTTAGCCAATTGAATTCTACTATGCAGAGAATTTTCGATATATCCTTCTGCAACCGTAAATGATTTCCATCCACCATGCCTTTTAATTGAAAGCAAGTCACCTCCTTGGTTTGCCAACAATGTCGCTGAACTCCTTCGGAAAGAGTGACCTGTGAAGTTACTTGCGCTATCAAGCTGAAGGTACTCAGCTATTCGCATTGGAATTTGGCCAATTGTGTTAAGACCACAGGTGAACTAACACACTTGCCATTGCGATATGTTAAAAAGAATCGCTGCTGACTGTCTGGTCTTAAATTTGCATATTGCCGAATTAATGCAATCCATTCGGGCTTAATGATTGCAAATGTACGGCTGTTACCTGTTTTAGTTTCTGGAATTGTTACGATAATTAAATTCGATTTAAATTCTATGTCTCGCAATGACATTTTGCAAAGTTCTTCACGTCGACACGCTCCAGAAATACCCAATATTAATACAGCCTATAAATACATATAGTGTTGTATGGAATTTAAATATACGGAAATGACTTTACCTTCATTAGTAGGAACAAAGAATTTGGTGCTTCAGCAATAAATTTAGTAATTTGTTCTTCGGTTAATACTGCTGATTTTTTAGGCTGATGTTGCTTCGTTATCTGTTTTAAATACGCTATGAGTTTTGCATATTTAGATATATCCGTATTATCATATATTATTAAGCATGATTTTAACATAGAATAAGTGGACCATAATGATTTATTTGATTGTAAATTTTGAAAATAAACTAATAAGCAATTTTCGGAGTATTTTTGTATATTTTTAGATCTAGCCCAAGTTACGAATTTAGTATAAGTGTTTTTGTATACGTTTTTTGATTTTATGGGTAATAAATTATCCACTGCAATATTGGCAGCTTCGCGAATTTCAGGCGGTGTACATTGCATTTCATTATCAGAATTCATGTTGTTGGTGAGGCTTTTATTTTGTATGAAATTTTTTGAATTTGACAATTTTAAATTAAATGTCACTTCAAATAATCAATACTGCCAACTCAATTTTTTTAATTAATATCAAGAGATTAGTAGTGTGTCATAAACAATAACGTATTTAACAGTATGTATTATTATTATAGTTCTCGTACAAAAAATATTGTACAAACTTCGTGCGTGAAACATTTCGCGAATTCGTGTCCATAAACTGGTCACTCATTCGCGAAATATGATTTCACGCACTTGGTTCGTAAATAACTATTACAACACACAATGTCATTTGGGTAGGTGGCAGGATGTAGGGATTTAGTATTTTGATATAATTAAAATAAAGATGTTATTGTTTCTATTTGTTATTTTCAGTTGTGTATTTATTTCTGGTTCACTTTTGGGCAAATAGTAATTGATAACAATTAAAATTTAATTTAACATCATCAATTACAAAATAGTTGAATTACAATGTAATTAGTTACAACGATGATGAGTTATTTTGTAATTGATTACGCAGTTCAACTAACTTGTAATTGATTAATGGCCAACACTAGTTTCAGGTGAGTAATAGTTGCCTACTATCTTGCCTTTTATATAATTAAATCCATAAGACAAGAACCTGCAAGAAGTGTACAAAAGAGAAAACCTGAACAAAAGCACTCCATAATTCTTAAGGTAGAGTTGTGAAGTGTGCTAATTGTCTCCTTAATAGTTTAGTAAGCTAATTACTTAATATTTTTATATTCAGCGTATAACTGTGCTGGTTTCCTGCGATGTTTATACCTCACAGGAGAGGCGTATTAAGAGCAGATATCACAGATTTCGAGATATTTACGCTATTGACCTTGCAATATTGGCTTCTTTAATATGTTAAATCATATTAAGATAGCAGATTAACGAAAATTCAGTAAAACCTTCAACACAAACGTACTACTTATATAAAAGTTCTAGTATCCTTTCGTTAGATTTGTCGAAGGTTATCTTCGTTACTCAAGTAGTCTTTAAGCTGTAGTCTTTCTACCTGCATTATTTTACAATTGATGTATATTTTGTGTAAGAAATCGTAATAAGAAACAAGTTACGTCATTAACTTATTTATACATTTCAATTTCTTACATATTGTTTCTCCTGGAAATTAACATGAGTGAATCATAAGGTATTTCACATCACAAGTATGTGAATAAAAGGTATTTTAATTCGTAGATGTATTTAACCTTAACCAAGCATCAATACATTTTTTGTTAAATGATATGTGTAATAAATTGTAAACGTTACTTTGAATGATTTTTATTACATTAATTTTAATTAACACATCTCGATTTTAAATTTGACTTAAAAAAAAACAAGAATTCAAACATACCATGCTATATTATTTTACTTTGCGACGTAAGGCATGTTGCATTTTAAAATAATCAACTGAAAGCATTATGTAAATATCAGTATCCAAGCAACATAATCATGTGTATAATTTATTTCCACATAGAATTTTCGTAAATAAAGAGCAATAATAATCATCTGCTACGATGATAATAATTTTAAAATAAATATAATTATAGTAGGAAATATTTAAAATAACCTATTTAACATAACTGCAAAACTGCAAATCAAGTCGCAGAAAAGCGATTGCACTAAACCCGAAAATTCACTGATTTCTGTTTCATTTACTTGCTTTAAGGTACGGATATGTACTTATTGTACTGATTTTTTGCAAAATTTATTTTAGTGGAAAGGCATCTGAAATAAATAAACTGGCGTATAAATAAATATATACGTACTAAGTTCACGCACTTAATTCAATTATTATAATTTGCACTATACATCAAATGTGATTAATAAACAACATTTTAAAAAATGTGTACCCGAAGCATTAACTTAATTACTTGGATGACTTGCAATACTGGGAAATCACATTTGATTAAGCAAAATCATAATCATCAATCTATGTATGGATTGTATAAAACACATTGTTTATATTTATTATTATCTTCTTTGTCGGCATCAATGTTTGACGGGCACTATTTGAACTCTTTGATTGTAATAAAAACTTTTATCGTTTGATTAATAATATAGCGAATACTTTCTGGTAAAATAATCTTGATGACCTATTCTAATGTATGCATATGAAATATCAACCAATTAAAATAATTGAGAGCGCTGATAGTAATTTAAATATTGCATGACTCTTAAATTTTCTAATAGTTTAGATTATTTTAAATTATTTCTCATATTATTTATCTTTTCAGCTTTCAATAACAAATTTTGTATTAGATAAGTGCGCTCCCCATTACTGTTGTCGACAATAGAAACGTTCTCACTCGATGAGAAACAATGAATAGTCGTACATTTTCCTAAAAACTTTAAATTTTAAAATAGCATTGTATGTCATAGATATTGTTTAAAATGTTTGCGCTATAACGTTGAAAAAGTATTTCAAAGTTTGTATAACTCTGTCTCTGTATTTAAGCCCTAATATAGTCTCATTAAATCTCCAGTACAATTCTTTTCAGCTCATTTTCTTATTACGCGTGTATTTTCTATATATTGGAGTAAGTATTATGAAATAGGGAAGGAATAAAAAATATTTCTTTCCTCAAATTCTGTACTGTAAGGGTTTTAAGTAGGGTTATTGTGTTCCAGAAGTAGGCGTGTTTTTTATATCAAAATAAATAGAGATTTGATAAAATAATTAACTTTCTGGTATATAGTGAATGATTGCTCCAGCAGGCTGCTATGCCAGTTACTAATGGATCTAAGAAAAGTGGTATGGTTAAGACTATACAGTCATAAGATTCCTAATTCATATGTAGGATAAAAACGCAGCTAGCGATTAATAATTTAAACACGACAAAATAGAGTTTAGAATGTGTGTAGATAATAATTTCCGTATATTAAAATAGTTGTTCATTATGGGCGAACTAACGGAATGTGATAGAATTAGTTTGTTAATGATGGTTAGTTTTGGAGACAGGTAGAGATCTCTACAAGATGCATGCAATGTTTTTATTATTACGTTCCCTGACAAAAGTGTTTTAAAATCAACAATCTGATGGGCGTCGCGAAAGTTAATAAAACAGAATGTGTTAAAAATTAGACAAAATCCTGCTACAAGTAAAAATCATGTATAATCTTCTAGAAAAACTCAAAACGTCAATAATAAAACTGTCTATATCACATTCTTAGCGAGAGATCGGTAAAGAGAAGAAATATTGTCGAAAAATATGTTTCATCCCTACAAAGTGCATTTGCATGCAGTTTTGTCAGGAAATAGTGGAGAAGATTGATCGTATTGGTGAATTTGTCAACAATATTTTATTCACCGACGAAGCAACATTTTGTATAAATGGACATGTAAATCGACGTAACTCTATCTACTGGAGTGATCAGAATCCTCATTGAATGGAAGAAAATCATACCCAAATCTTCAAATATTAAAGGTATGGGCAGGTACAATCAGAGGACACATGATCGGACTGTTCTTTATACCTTATAGGGAAGATTTGAACGCTATAGTTATTTACAACTTTTGCTGGAGGAAATTGTTTTAGCATTAATTCGTTTGTTTCAAAACTCCACAAATCCTGCACTATTCTCAGATGCCGTCTAGTATCAGCAAGATGCCGCATGATGGAGTTGCGTAAAGTACTTAAATGAATTATTTCCATATAGGTCGAAGAAGATCGAATTGGGATGGTCTTTCAAGAGACGCGATTCAGAACTAATTAAGGTCATTCGTTGCTAGATTATTGTCACGCTGCTGAATGTCTTCAATTTGAACATTTATTATGAACTGTCTTGTTTCGGATATTTTATTACTAATCATTTTCAAAATGTGAAAAGATACAGGGGAATCCATTTAAAGAAACTATCGATCACGTCTCCAAACATGCGATAATTGTTGGATTGAGTGATTTTTATGCAGGAAAATTGCGCGTTCTTTTTTAAATTAAAAGCCCAGATAACTTTTGAATTGCTGTTGTGAAGATGAATGATACTATGACGCTTTTATACCACAAGTTACATTATCGTTTTATGCATTTAAAAATGCACAGTATCTTTAATTAAGGAAATATTAATTTTCTAATTGCTTTGTTGTCCTGTTTTTACAATCATGTAACTATTAGATACATCTATTATTCTTAGTTGTGCCTCTTATCTCGATAGTGATTTAAACATTTTTTTAAATTACATTTTTATAATTTATAATTTTCAAACACAAATTAAATTTCAAAACTTAATGGTTTTTGTTTAACGTAAATAAACTGAACGTGTGGTTTTTAAAATTTAATTTAAACTAAAAATAACGTATTTACCTAATTTTTTACATCTGACCTTTAATTTTATATTATTTAATAATTTAATATTGTAAATGTTTTAGGGATACACACATATTCTTTCAAAGATTATTAATAATGAAGATATACCGTTTATAAATTTCTATAGACATATAGAATTCCTAATTTTTTTTAACGGCTGTGTTTATCTTTATTTATTAATTACCTGCCCATTAGCGCTAAAAATACTCATACTTTTCTGGTTAATTGCAATTATAAAGTTGTAGTGTTAATCATAACAAGGTTAACAATATTGCAATAGTGTACTCAAATCTCTATAAATAGCCAGTATGCATTTGGAAACTGAGTACCACATAAGTTAATCAACTGTGGTGTAAAGTTCGTTCTTTTTTCTATTTGGGGTGAACCCGAGCGAATCCTAGCCCCATATTTGAATATGGTGACGAAGGAGGGGTTGATAGTGCCCAGGGGCGCGTTGGTAAAGCAATTAAAAGCCTACCCCATGCGACGCCCTTAAAGTATCCACGGCATATAATTCACCCCTGCCGTTTCGATACCCTCGACGAACGTTACCCCAACCGCAATATCCATTGATAACAAGGAGCGGATACTGAAATTTGTATGGTTACCATTAGGGGCAGCGGAACCGCCATTTTATTCATGTGTTACAAATTCAATGAGGAAGAAATATGAATGATTCACGCGGTGACAATGTGACTTTTCGGCGCCCTGGGGTTTCCTCATACGCACATTGTTTATTTATGTATTATTTGTAACTTTTGTCCTTCGCTAACATAATCAAGTTCTGTGTTCTTCTAAACGAATTTGCACCATTGATTTGATCTTAAGAACACATTCGCATACGACTGTTCATTATATACCGAGAACAATATATTGTGTACAAAGAACATTTTCTAGAAAACATATGGTTGTAATTAGTAGTTATAGATTAGTATACTAACAATAAGTCACACTGAATTGTATCAATGAGAAAGTAGCGAGAACTGTTTTTTTTTTTAAATTGTGATGGGGTGCTTACTTGAGTAGCTAGTTGATGTACCAACACACAATTGTAAAATATATAAACTATATGTTTGTAGTTAGTATATTGTGATAATATATCGCGTGCCCCAACTCGTAGGTCGCGGTCTATATTCTTTTTATTGTAGATATTCTTTTATAAAATTCTGTATGTACTATTTGCTGTAAATTTCCAATTATTCAACCTATTTTATAATTTGTATCACTTCCGGTTTTACCGCAATAAGAATACACTTAGAATGGAATACCCTGTATATTTTTGCGAAATATCTGAGTCTGCAGACTGGATTCTGGATTATCGTTTCCATGGTTACCAAAATTTATATTTTTCATGCTTCAATAGTACCACAAATACGTTAAAAATCTTCCTAACTGTCAACATAATACCTAGAAACTACAAATGTTACAGTTTTGTACACCTACTGATACGTGATAAAGTACACTGTGACAGTTATTTCATAACAAGTAAGTTTTTCTTAGTGCAACCTCATCCTCAATTTAAAAAAGAAATTCTTGGCGATTCCAATTATACCAAATATGTACTAGGTATTCGAATTAAAAGTGATATATAAAAAAAAACTGAATGAATAGAATTTAGATTAGAATTGTATTCAGTTTTATACGAAAGTAAGCCGTTGGTAAAACTGAACAATAGCTACTAAACTGATTGTGGAATATACCTATAAAGTTACGGCTGCAAAAGAATTCCTTCGAAATTCACAGTGAATTAAAGCATGTCTATACCTACACAATCTAAAGATATTATAAAGATAGAATTTAGTGTCTTTGTATAAAACTTGTTCAGTTCTAGATTACATTTTAGTGAACGGCACCGTAATTTATAGAAATGGTAATAACATATAGCTGGTAGATAATTAATGTAACGAAAGAAAACATTTAATAAATAACAAGTAAATACGGCCACTTAGAAAACGAGATTAAGCAAATATTGGTGAATATCTGATGAAATAGTTAGGGAAAAATAGTGACGCAAACAACAATCAAAACTGACATTTAGTTTAGTAGCAATTATTATATAATAAAACTCCTATGGCCTACTCTTTTATGAAACTGAATACAATTTGAAACCATATTTCTTCAGCTTTTTAGATGTATCCAACATTTTTAATCTACAGATAACTTTTAGTTCGAAATATTTGGTATAATTGGAACGCCAAGAATTTCTCCTTCAAATTAAGGTTGAGGACCCATGAGGTTCTAATTAAAAGAAAAAATCACTTATTGTGAAACAACTGTCAGAGTGTGCTTTGTCACGTTCGAGTAGGCGTATAAAACAAAAGAGTGTAACAGTTGTAGCTTCTGGGTGTTGACAGTTAGGAAAATTTTTAGGGTATTCTCTTCAGATTGAAATATAAAAATAAATAAAAAAAAAAGTTTTGATAACCAAGAAAACGAAAATTAACATATCATGGTCATCTCAGAAAATTACAGAGAAACCGAATACGCAAATTTTTTTTTATTTTATTTAAAATTTTAAGTTTGTTCTCATTTTCGTTTAAACCGGAAGTGATAAAAAATTATAAAATAGGTTTAATTATTGGAAATTTACACTGTATAGTATCTACATCCCGAATTTAAAAAAAAATAGGTATCTGTAAATAGAAAAGTTATAGGCCGGTACCTATGAAGAGGGACGCCCGGTATATCCAACACATTTACCTAATAGTTAAGGATATAAATGCGATCGCAAAATTGTATTATAGCACATATTTTCATTCAATAATTCTTATTGGGGAATATCTAGTTATTTTGCGTATGCCGTTGAGAGAATGCCATACATGCTAAATTTTGTTACAAAATATTGTTGATATAACTAAAATTATAGCCAACCTAACAAAAAGAACGTAGTCTAGGCAGTTCACTAAATATACATGCCTTGATCTAAATATTATTGTAGCAAGGTTTTCTATCATAGTAGTAGCAACTACGTTAAATATATTGTATTGCAGAAGTTGTAATAAAAATTACAGTTCTCTTTATTCAAGCAGAATAGTAGTAATATTATAAATTTGTTAACAACTAAATGAGATAATTGTGTATAATATTTTTTATTTTTCGTAACTCTTTATTTATTAACAAAACAATAATGTCAACATCCTTTATCATTCGGTCAACCTGGTGGATTTACCTGCTGGTAAATATGCAGGTACAATTCGTAGTCAGCATATTTTCTTGAAAACTATTTCTCTCTCTCTCTCTCTCTCTCTTGCATCTAGTTACTTCGATCCCTTCATTTGCTTGTTCTAGCAATTTCTTCTCTGTAACAGATCCTCTAACTCTAATCCCTCATTTTCTTCATCCTCTTCTGTTTGGACACTTCCTTTTGATATGTCCAGTTTCTTTGCAGTAACAGCACTGTACACTATCATTACTCTCAGCTTTACAGTTACGAGCTATGTGCCCCTCTTATTTACACTTGAAACAGTTTATATGAGGGCTTTCTCTTTTCAATGCTGATGCGACTTCAATTGTTATATTCGGTTTATATATCTCCTTTTGCCCCCAGTTTTGATTTACTCGCTCTAGTGTTACCATGTCACCCATTAAGTCATCTATATTGCCATGTTCTTTCACCATGAATCCGGATATATTCCTACTGTCGAAAAGTCCGACCAAAGTCTGCTCTTTCGTTTCGACAAATTGAAGGTTCAAGGCAAAACATAGTAAGTACTTCTCATGTGCGTAAGTGCTTACATCTTCTTGAGGAAACTGTCGTCTTTTCCTCATATTCCCTCCCATTTTGTTGCAGTGCTAACAATACTTAGAAATGTTCTCTTAAATGCTGTTCCAAAGTCTCTCCACGTTTTAATTTATATCCGCCTCGCTATATACCAATTCTTTGCTGGTCCTACAAAATTTAGCCTGATAAATTCTATCCTAAAAGTGTCTGTCTATCAATTTAATAGAGCACTACTATGGATTTGATCCAACTAATCTTCTGCCTTTATATGGCCCAATTCACCATTAAATTTTTCTAGTGCATTTGGTAAACTGCCGTTTGCCATTCTGGATTCTCTTTTTTCTAATCTGTATAAAGCCTGGGACAATATTTGCGTAACATTCAATATTGATGCGCATTCGTCATGTTTTTGATTGATACCACTGTCACTTCTTTCATCATTATAGTTTTCTAGTATATCATCAACATCTGCCTTGCTACAAGCCATGGCACCAAATTTAAAATTTTCCTTGTTTAACTTCTTTATTAATTGTAGCCCCCCGATGAAGTCATTAAATAAATGACGAAATATTGAGGTTCAGAAATATTAATTTTATTAGACAGACCGAATACCCAAACAGAGTTCTGATTTCTTGAAATATTAATCTGTCCATAATATATAACAAAAATGTTTTTATGCATGTACAAAGCATGCTGCTTTTACTGTGTTTAACTTTGAAAGATTGCTAATCTGACAAAATTTGTTTAATTTAACACCTGTCGTTTTCTAGTTACAACATTTACAACTTTTCTGGCACTAGTTGCGCCACAAATATATTGTGTAAGTGACTGTTTTCGAAAATTCTTTGTTATACTTTACAAGTGTCACCATAGTAACTATCGTTTATAGCATTGCATATCATAATTATGGAAAATTTTACTCAGACCTTTTTTCTCTGTGTATGCACTGCATTTTCTCATACTGTTAACTTGCTAACAGTAATCCTAATTACCTATATGCATATGTTGGCAAAGGATTCACAAATTTATGGCTACAATTATAGAGTCTGTTATTACTTGTGTTATTATTAGTGCTACAACTTCGGTTTCTACTACGGATACATTAAAAACACGTCCGACTACGATTGCTAATTGCACTTACCGGAATTGAACCGGAACTTAATCCGAGCTATTTGTTCTGCGGTGTGGTCGCTTGAAACTGGATAAGTTTATCGATAAAAAGTTAAAAATATTAGACAACTGGGTACTTTTAATTAAAGTTATACGAACTGTTTCACAAGTGTTTGTTTAATCAGAACAGCTACTGCAAGTTCTCCCAACTGTAGTAACAAATGAAATAAAGTTGGGTGTTTAAAACTGCTAATTTTGTTATAATTGAAGCTATTACGTGATGCTAACGTTTTTTGGAATTAAAATCGTAAAACAAAAGAGAAATAATTGAACATTTTGCTTAACGGTGGAAGATTAGATCAAATAAAATATGTTTAGAAAGAATGGTTACCATTTGCAAAGCTGTATATGAATAAATAAAATGATGTAACAACCTGCAATAGATTATCTTCAGATGCAGATTTCTTTTTTTTTCTTCTAAAATTAATATAAAATTCATAAATCTGCCTTAAAATTGAGCTCACGTCAAATTGTTGGAATATTTTGTTATTTGCTTTCACCAGCCTTTGCGTTCTGATTGTGGAAAACCATAACCAAAAAAAATATGATAAATTGCAATTATACTGGTACTTTATTTTGTGCCCTATTATTAAATACCCAACCCGCTTAGCTATGGCTGTTTTTACAATGCTGCAAAATTATAAAGTGGAAAACAGAAGATCTCTTTACTTAACTCCCATCACATCTGTATACAATACAGCATAAGTAAAGGTGTCCACTTACGTATTGAAACATATGCAAAATAGGATAAGGGCACCCTGGATAATCATCTTTGACAAGTTCTTGGAGCAAGGAGCTCAATCCACTAAGAGTAGAGAAAATTGTACCCATGTACAAGATGTTGAAAACTTTGACAACCACCGCACCATTAGTATGCTGCCCAAATATTCGAGTAGGTTATAACGTTAAGGTTCGTTACATACTTAAAAAGTCGACAATTTTTAACACCTAGTCAACCCAAGTGGAGGTAATACCTTTAAAATTAATAAATTTTACTTATCAAATCGTGTTCAGTTGACGAGACTAAGAATTCACAGTCTCAGCCAATAGAAGTCAGGTGCGGGGTAACACAGGGTTCTATTTATCGGTCCTTGGCTCTTCATTGTGTATATTAAAAACCTTCAATTTGATGTTAAAAGAGCTGAGATTCCTATGCCTGCAGACGGTACTTTTGCTGCGAGATACGCACCAAAAATAAATACGAGGCTGCCATTAGGTACGCTGAGAAATTGCTCACTGCAAACAAATAAAAATTAATATAGGTAAATAAAATACCAAATTATTACAATAAGACGTTCGAATTACCCGTTTGCAGCTATGCTTCGTAGCAATGTTGTAGACAAACACTTAAAATGGTGCAAGCACATTTAACAAGAAGATTGTCATCTGCTCTGGTTGCCATAAGGAAGTAAATACAAGAAGCACCTCATAATTATCTATAAGTTCGGTTTATGATATTTTGAGAATGCAGCAGGGGAAACGTCGTTGGGGAAGCAGAGCAAGTCCCGGTAACTTTAGTGAATGTCAACCAATTTCCAAATACTTAGATCCTTTGTGAAGGGTACATCAAGTAGGTGAAGGGTGTAAATAATATTGTTTGCTTTATTGCTTTAAAGGGAAACTAGTGTTATCCACTAGTTTGCTCTATTTATGTGATTTTCTCGAATAATACAAATGAAATGGTATCACTATGATCAATCCGATGGTAGTTTAACTTGTCTAACCTGTATGGGTGTTCCAAAGATAATTCGATTTCTGTAATTCTCTAAACTTTTGGCTCATACCCTGTAAGTCGTAAGTAGGGTTCGCTTTTTGACTTAATAAGATCCTAGTAATATCCATACTAAAACTTCACATAATTATACCATATCGCACGCGAGACTCGATCTCAGTCATATAAACCATTCTCAGTTCTTCCAACCTTACAATACTTTTTAGATGTCTAAGTCTGTAAATGCATTTTGAAATAGAGGAATTGACTTGCTTGGTTATAACCAAAACTTCCAATTACGGTATTTCCGATGTGAAGATAAAATTGAGTTAAGGTATGTATTTTGTCTTAAATGAATTTAAGAAGAGTTTATTTGAGACAACCCATTTTTTTCATAGGGACAAAATGGAATTGGTTTTATTTTTGATAGAGTTAATCTGGTCATTAACTATTCTCAATTGTTGTTATCTCTACAAATTGATAAATAGGAACAAAACCAATCAAGCGTAATACCTCTAACTCCCATCTACTCTAGTTTATAAGTTACCAAATTATGATTGACGCAGTCAAAAGCTTCGCTTAGATCGCAGAACACACTGAGTAGCATTTGCTTATTCTCCACATCCTTAGTGAAAACATAAATATTTGTAACGGCTGTAATTGTAGTCTTTATGGATTTGAAATCGTGTCAACATTCAGAAATAATCTTGTGTTTTTCTACAAAAGGCAGGAGCCTTGCCAGCATTGCGTGTTCTAAAATCTTTCCAATAGAAGAAGTTAATGAAATGGGTCTATAATTAGACATGTTACTACGGTCATCTTTTTTTGTAAAGTGGTATGATTTTCGAAATAAAAACATGGAATGTTGATTAGATTGTAGGTTTATCTTCCAGGGGGCGGTCTTTAAAATTCTTACTAAGGGATTTCGGTAAATCTTGAAAGAAATAATAAAAGGCATTGGAAACACTGTTTGGAGAGTTAATCATATTATCGTTGTCATGAATTACGGATATATCCCCTTTATTTCCGTTTTTATTTGTTATTGATAATATTCCAAGTTAGTTTAATTTTATTTTCCGATTGCATAATAAGTGCATTGTAGTAGTTTTGTTTCGTTTCTTGCTTTCGATTTTGTCTATATAATTCATTTAAAGTTGGGTATTTTCTTTGTAAGCCATACAGATCTTCCAACTTTGAGCTGGATTCAAGAACTGCTGGTGTAATCCTTCTATTAGAGCTATTTGTTTTGCAATAACACCAAGGGAAAGAAATATAATAGTAACTTAAAAAATAGATATAAGGTGTTAAATTTGTCCTATGTTGCGGAAGAATTATAAATATCATTCCAGGATTCATTCTGCATATAATTGCAAAAGGTTAATTTGTTATTAAATCCAAAGTTCACAAAGCATCATAATCCAAACTTATAGATAATTATGAGCTGCTTATTCTAAGTTTATTTTCCACCAACCTTAATAAAGGATAATTATTAAAAGGAATAATAAATATAAAAAGAAAACCGATTACGCCATCTTGCGGGAATATCAGAAACTTTCAAAAAATATTGTTAAGGTTGTTTTCATGACCACACTTACTACCTATATATTACCGTTACCGAGATGTGGCAAGTGGCTTCACTTAATGAATCAGCCGGAAAGATTTAGCTTCTCAGAGATTTAAAGCGAAAGTGAAGAAAATGTTGCTGAAAAGGAAGCTGTACAGCATCGAAGAGCTGCTAGTTTTTTTGAAGTGTATTGATGATAATGTTATGTTCGTGATTATCTTTTACTTGGTACTGTGCATCTTTTGTGTTCATTTAATTTTATCTTTCTTTTTTAACTATTGTGTTTTTTATACACAGCAAAGTAAAATTCTTATAGTGGTTTAATTGCAAACGTGCTGGTATTTTTGTTATTAATATATACCACTTGTTGGCTGTTATATGTCACAGCTTACTAATATTAATTAATTAATAAATAGGAAACCAGTAACAATAAATACCTAAAGAAGAGTAGATACTTAGATAGTTCTAATAAATAATATACGCTGTTCTCTATGAAAAAAGTGGTTTTATTTTTTAAAACTAGGAGTTTTTGTTATATTTTACTCAATTTTATGCAAATAGTGTTAATATTTCATTATAGTAATAGGTATACCAAATGCCCTGTAATACAAAAAAGAAAATGATGCTCCATTTGAAAAAAAGAAAAAACAAGTTGTTAACTTAAATATATCCATATTGGAGATGAGGCAGAGGATACCTACTTCCTTATACTTACGTTCGCATTAGTAAAACATCTTAATTTCTAATTCACTGTGAAATGTGTGATTATATACGAAAGGGTGCAAATACCAAAACATTAAGAAACTGGCCCTAGATGACATATTGATATTTGTTGGATGGATAACAATTTTGCCATTCTATTAAAAAAAAAAAATAATATCAACACCTTGTATACAATACGTATCGGCTATGATACACCGACTGCAAATTCGTCAAATTTTAATGAACCAATTCTTTAATAATTACTGTTCTGTATAGGACGATACCTAGCACTACTTTTACTGTTACCTGAAAGCACATGACACGCAACACATTTAGCATGTTAATTTTAAAACATACATACCCTCTTCGCGTTGTAAGGCTATCCTATACACAGTAAAAAATTTCTGCGTGTAAAGCTCAAAAAGTAAGTGGTAAAAAGTTTGCGTGTTAAAATTAACACCTAATTTGGTTAAACTTGCATTTTGTTACCCAAATCAATTAGGTAAAGACATATTTGCCCAATATTTGAAATATTTACACCTGGGGGTGTAAAAATTTGACTTCGAAAAGAGAAGACCATACGCCTGCGCATGCACAATTTCTATCAGATACATGTAATAAAGAGAGATAAACTTACAAACTACTAACGAACAATTGAGACGTGATCGGATTCGTATTGAAACATTAATCCTGTGCCTCTGCTTTTTAGCTGTTTATAGTTTATACGTACATATTTTATTCTTTGTGCAACCATTATATTGATATGAATTAAATGCAAAAGTATGGTTAAATGGCTGAGTATTAGTGATACGCCTATCTCGTCGGCATATAAACATTGCATATCAAACGGTAAGTAATCAATTACACCATTTTGAACAATTGTTAGATATGTAGGTAGTTTGTTGCTGTATTTCCTGAAATATTTATCAGTTCTAAAAGTTTATATGACATATTGTAGGTTATGCATATATGACCAATCGTATAGAATGTAATTCCCTGTTTAGTCTATTCCCTCCATTCAGGTTGTTAACTCCATATTCCTTAACCTAACTGGTAGCGGAAAGTTTGAAATTTAAAATATATATATATTTTTGTTAATATCAACGTACTATAATATTGCCGTGCTGTAGAATGGTTTTTCTTTTATTACATAACTTGGTTATTTAGCCTTATTTATTATTAGTAATGTTATTGATATATTGTTACAAGGTATATTTTTGTTCAATCATTAGTGTTCGTATTCGTTTACATATATTATAGTGCATGTCGTTTAAACGTTGTTCTGTACCTACATTGTGCGTTTTGCGAGGAAGCAAATGTTTTATACAAAAAGATATTTCGAAAATAAATTTATATTAGCAAATTGAAGTTTCTTTTGGATCACTTCACCACCTTACGTTTATTACAGTGCTTAGCGTATATATACTGTACGATATACATAACCTATACAAATAAAATATCATCAGTGCACCGCTGTGACTGCTGACTGAGAGCACTTCTATCGTCTGCACGAACGTACTACCGCGCAGATATGCTTTCATTTACAGCTAAATACCTTAATTGCATTTACGTTATTCAGTGTAAAAGCTACATCCATGTAGTGTACCTATAACTAACACCCAAAGGTGTACATCATCTCTTGGTAGTTTACACTGGCAAGTGTCTTACACTATACACGTTTCAAAGTGTAGGATTTACCAAATCGTTTTGGTAAATTTTACCAAATTTCACAGTGTAAAATTTACCAAAAATAGTGTAGACTTATATAGATCACTTTTAGTGTTAATTTCTACACGCAATTTTTTACTGTGTAGAGGCTTTTTCCCTAAGCCACAATAATCCATTTTCTTGTCCGCCTAAAATTTATTCGTTTGTAGTAAATCGATCATGCATTCTAGATAATGTGCAACGGATTTCTTGCAAACATAAAGAACAGCGACGAAATACCCTCGTTTAAGAAGGAGGGCGCACTCCATCTCTCTAGTAGGACCATCGATACAACGGGATTCGGTCAAGAATAAACGTCGTAATACCCAAGTGAAAGCAGAAGACGAGGGAAGACGTCCTGTTTTATACAATCCAACTGGAACGCGAGTCGAATTTTGATGTATCGATGGGTTTCATAGATTGTTTCGGCATGATCCCTACATTCTATTATGTACTTAAGTTCTTCAGAAAAGATTTTATCGCGCACCCGGTGATACAAAACTCGAAATATCTATTTATTATGTAATGATTTAGCCATTTTAATCTAATATTAAAAAAAAAAAATTCGAAAAAAATAAATATTAAAGAAAATAAAAGCATACATATATAATGTTTCAAACAATGGTCCTTCACTAAACTAGTCGTTATGCAACATATAGAAAGAAGACATAAATGAGGCTGTAGTTTAAGCCTATCAATTGATCAAAAATATTGAATATCGCTGCTATTTCTTTGAGGAAAATATGCATATGAGCAATATGAGCTATCTCTTTGCCTTATTGATATGTTCTAACTTACTCTACACAATTGCATGTAAATATTATACTTGCTAGGAAATGTTTTTATTATCCCATATATAGGAATTAATTCCTTCATATCATTTTCGTCCAAGCTTATGAACGCTTCGTCAATCAGATTACGGTAAAATAAAGTAGTTTCTTATTATTAATACCTTGAATTAATAAAAAATAGGTTGAATGCGATTAAAAATACACACCTTTAAATCATATTTTAGATAAATTATAATACTGCATATTGCCGTGCTTTCTTTTTTTGCGTACCTTTAATATTCAATATTTGATTAAAATTTAGAAATACTCACAATGTTTGATTTACGTCTGCGCGGCAGTTAAACGTCAAAAAGGACGGCGACGCGATAAACACAAAGGTCAAGTACCAAACAATAAAATCGCAATTTTGTAAAGTCTGACGTCAAGCGAGATGATCAATTGTGTGCCGTGCTCTTAGGGTTGATTGTTGTGTGCACAGACACGTATACCCAGTCCTTTTTTTTTTACTGGTGCGATCGTCGTAAAATGCGGTCTCGTTTCCGTAAAAATGGAAAGTAGATTTCAAATTGATCGATTGGTCATTTGCAATTATTGTTGTGGATCGGGGGAATTTATTTTTTGTGGCGTGTGTGCGAAAGTATATAGAGATGTGAAGAGTATTACAACTAATTTGTATCTTTACACGCAGAAAAATGAATTCTAAGTTTAAAACAAGATATCGTTTTAACACAATTTCCTCCTAGAGAAAATGAAATAATTTTGTAAACCTTTTACCACAAAGAAAATTTAGTTTTATTCAAGAAAACTTTCGTTTGGATGAATTTTCTTAACTGGAGCATATATTAAATAATTTTGCTGTCGGTAAATCCTCTACCACTAAGAAAATTAAAAGTTTTAATTCAAGAAAACTTTTGTTTCGATGAATTTTCTTAACTAGAGAATATATTTGGTTAGTGCAAGTAAATAGAGAATGCAGCTTATTGTGTATGTTCATTAATACGTTGTGTGAATTTCTTTTAGGGCCGGTCTTTCAATCTCCTAATAAATGTATCTAATAACAATTCAGCTAATAAGTTATTATGTAAATAAGACCGTCTTTCAACGAATATTTTTAGGTTAAGGATACGTATTTCAAACATCTACTAAAGTTCCTAATAAAAGGTATTAGCTGAACTTGAAATAACTGTCTTTCCATCAACTAATAAAAATTATGTAGGTAATAAATTGGTTTATTCTCCTAATATCTTATTGAGTGCTTGAAGTAGCCAATAAGAATTATTAGACGCTTAATAGCGCATCGAAAATCTCTGAAAGTTCTTATAACAACAAAGAGGGTTATGTTTTCAAGTTTGGAATTATTTATGAACCAGACATGTCTTGAAGATTTCGAGAATTGTTTTTGGAAGGGATTTGGTCGATCTAGTTAAAATAGTTCATCGTGATTTATCAAGAGGGTTAGATTATCAAAACGCAGTGTATAGACAATAAACAATATTAACAATAAACAATATTGACAATAAACCATATTAACAATAAACAATTTTGCCAAAAACCAATACTCACAATAAAAAATATTAACAATGAACAATGTTAACAATGAAAAATATTAACAATGAACAATGTTAACAATAAACAATATTAACAATGAACAATGTTAAAAATAAACAATATTAACAATAAATAATATTGCAAAAAAACAATATTAACAATGAACAATATTAACAATGAACAATGTTAACAATGGACAATGTTAACAATGAACAATGTTAACAATAAACAATTTTGGCAAGAAACAATATTAACAATGAACGATGTTAACAATGAACAATATTGACAATAAACAATATTAACAATGAACAGTGTTAACAATAAACAATATTGACAATAAACAATATTAACAATGAACGACGTTAACAATAAACAATATTGAAAATAAACAATATTGCCAAAAAACAAAATTAAAATAGACAATGTTAACAATGAACAATGTTAACAATAAACAATATTAACAATGAACAATGTTAACAATAAACCCTATAAATAATAGCTGTCGGCCCGGTATTTTAATCTGCTAATAAATGTGTCTAATAACAATTTAGCTAATAAGTTATAAGGAAGATATATTAGGTAAATAAAAACAGACCGTCTTTCAACGAATATTTATTAGGTTAATAGTTATTCGGTATAATCATAACGCGAGTCTATGCTGGTAATATCCCATAAGGTTTACAGTAAGCAATAAATGACAGCGCTATACAAATACTTACACAATTTAAATCTCTTAACAAATTCTTCATCATTCCAATTATTTAAACAATTTATATGAGGCTCGCTAATACTTATACTGTCTGTCACGATTAACTTTTTAAACAAGCTTGGCCAAATCATCTTCCACAAACTCCCCGAAATCTTCAAAAATATCCATGTTTCTCGTTTATAATAATAATTTCAATCAATTTCAAACTTTTTCCTTTTTTGATTGTGTTGGTGACATTTGAAGACTTCTGATAAGCTTGTTAAGGTTATAATAGTACTTATTGGCTACTTCAACCAGGCAATAACATTTTAGGAGAATAAACTTATTACCTACATAATTTTTATTAGTTGGTGGAAAGACAGTTATTTCAGTTATTCGGCTAACAACTTTTATTAGGAACTTTATTAGGAGATTGAAAGACCGGCCCTTAGGGAAGTTGTTTAATGGAATCTTATTAGTTTTACATGTATCAATGTACTTATCTCTAATACATGACAAAAGGGTTGATAAACATATGTAGCGATAAATCGACCGAATAATATGAATTATGAAGTAGGTAAGTAAGCCTTACATGTGCATCTAGTACTAATATTATGCAACTGAACAATAAAGGTGTGTGTGTAAGTTTGATCAGAACATTTAGAAGAATAAAACTTAAGGTGACTGCATTCATTTCATAAATGGTGCGGTGTATTTGCAAATAACTTCCGAAAATGTTATATCCCATATTTTATCAATTTTCAAACTTCCTCCTTATTTGCAGATAACGCACAGTTAAAACTACTTGTTACCAAAAAAAACTTTTTCAATCAAGCATTTATTTCAAATAAATAATATTTTCTATTTGATAGAAATAAATATTTATCCTTGTGTAAAGCGTTATGATTTTAAAGTAATACTATTGTTAAAGAGATATGAAAAGTGATTTAATTCAAGAATTGTAACATTTTGCTCCAAGACTAATGCTTTTAATGCAAATAAACGATATTCTTAACTGGAGATTAAAAGTAGTTTCATCTAGGACTCCTGACCTCTTATGTCAAGATTATTTTTGTCTTGCGGATATTCAAGACGAAGATTTATTTTTACAAATTTAGTTAAGGTAAGCATGCATTTTTCTGTGTGTAGGTGTTACTTTTATTTAACGAATTAATTTTGACACTTACACCGTCAGTCAATAAACATGTTTTGATCGTTT
Source organism: Cetonia aurata (assembly GCA_949128085.1). NCBI lineage: Eukaryota > Metazoa > Arthropoda > Insecta > Coleoptera > Scarabaeidae > Cetonia > Cetonia aurata. Next base: position 10,614,445 of record OX421887.1, read on the forward strand.
GAACTAGTATTATTGTTTTAGGTTGTTTTGTAGCTATATCAAATATTTTCTGTGTGTTCAGACAATGTCAACATTAAAATTATGTAAGGAATCATAAATACTAACAATTATTTATAGTTTATCTGCAATATTTGTTAATATTGATATACATATGTCTAATATATTTAAGTATCATTTTAGTTTCTTCCGAAAACTTAGGTGTAATAACTGCTTAACCGTTAGTTAATAAATTGATTTTATGTATAAAACACTTCCAACTAGATGTAAGGCAATTTTCGCGTTTAAAAACTATAAGAAATAAACAATATCAGCAATATAAACACCTCATTATTATAAAAAAATAATAGAAAAGTTGAAAGAATAGCTTTTTGAATACCAAATAATCCAAGAACAAGGTATTGCTACCTTTTTTTTTTAAAATAAGATGGTTTACAAAACTATAAATTTAATAATTCAATGAAAATGGCATAGTTCTTTACCACCGTCAGTAAAGTTTTGTATTTTATAATGATATAGAATTTAGCTCTCAACGAAATGCAAGTGGATGAATTTTTATTTTCCTAACTATATATTATTTGTAGTAATTTGTAATAAAATTAGCCGACACAATTTCGGTAACATTGATACGTTGTTCTTTTTGTGATAACCTCCGCCATCTGTTTAAATGCTACGGTTCAGTTCAATGACGTAGCATTTTTGCTAGAGACTCCTGCACTGAGAACAATGAAAATGTCGGTACAACAAAAATTATTATTTTAAATTTTTTGCATTCATTCAACTAGCTTTGGTTTAAATTAACACATTTAAATTTTTACGAAAACAGTAACCTCGTTTGAAGAAAATGCATATTATAGTTGAATTATACAGGTATATTAATTCAAACAATTATTTGCTTTAAACGTCAGTGAAACTATAACAAAAATCCCAAAAGAAAGGTGAAAAATCCCTTACCACAAAATTAATAATTTAATAACTGTGGCTTGAAGACTATAACAAAAATCCCAAAAGAAAGGTGAAAAATCCCTTACCACAAAATTATTAATTTTGTCCATCACAGGAGTCAGTGAAACTATAAAATTAGTTAAATGTGTAGGTGTCCATTTGAAAGAACATTCATTTCTGTTTTTCAAAATGTATCTATTTGAAGTTGTTTCACACAACACTAAAAGTACGAGAAAAAATATATTGATTATTAACTCAAACAGTAGTACATACCTAGTTTAGAATAAAGTGTACTTAAATTTTCGTTGACTTGTCAATAAATTAAAAGTTCAAAAACTTCCATGTAATATATCATTGTTTGCGCAGACGCGATGCTTCTAGTTCAGGTTCAGAACATGTTCAGATTTTGTTGAAGTTATACGTGGCTGGGGGTGCGTCTAAAACAATTTTGAATAAAAGATAAGCATTTCCTTTAACTATGTGAGTTTATGTGTACTGAACCAATCACACATATTTTTGTTGTGTGCTGTACATATAATATTTGTGAATGAACATGTGTCTATATATGTAAGGCATGGTAAGAAACGTTTCGTTTAAGGTTAGTTATTTATTACGGATGTAATAATTTTAGAAAATGGAGGATAGCGAAGTGAATCGGCTACTGCAAGAATGTGGATTTTGTGAATATATCAACTAGCAGAAGAAACATTCTCTACACATTAGCAATGAAATGTCAATTAGCTTTCGTATACTAGCACAAAATAAGTTAGATGGTAATATAAAATTAGGTTCTAATTTTGGAAATGTACAATAATTTTTTGCAATATTATATACCGCAACAAGTTAGTTTAAAATATTAGCGTATTCTATAAGCCACAGGCTTTATTTTTATTTGTATGATATTTGACTTTAGAAATTGACTTATACTATTTGACTATAAAACAATGGAGAAAAACTTAAAATTTGCCTAATTTCTTTAAGAACAAATATTCAGTCCCTAACGGGTTAAAGCATAAGTTTCTCTTTATTGTACTCATTGTTATTGATAAAAGGTTTTTATTTATTGACCAGTGTAATCGTGGTTATTCATAATAATCTAAACGATGAAATTGCAATTAAAACTCTTATTGCTGTCTCATCTGCGAACATCAGAACTAATTAAAAAATGCCTGTGAGAAAAATAAATTTGTACATTTGCACTTCGTCCACGCAGACAAAGGGGGACGTATATATGTACCTACGAATGGCGAAAAGCGCACATGAAACAGAAGTACAGAGGGAGGCCGCTTTGTCGGTGCAATAAGCAAAGCAAATTAAGTCTAGTCGGTTGGACACATTGAGTCTCGGTACCTTTGGTGCGGAGCGCACGAAATACCGAAACGGAGGGTGCCCATTGTTGTAGCGTCAAATGTTCTTCACAGTCCCTAAGCGGGCCACAATGTCACTTTCACACCTCCTGTACTGTTATTGTTTGTGTATTGGCCGGATTAGATCTCGTTAAAAGATCAACAATGCGTCGGCGTGCGACAAAGTGCCTTGGAATAAGTCGGGACCCATTCACCGGACGGTGACTTTGAGATCTTTCCTCGAGTAGGACGACTTCTTGATCTCGTTTCGTCGTGAAGTGCGGTGAAGGAAGAATAATAAGTCGTCCAATTCGGTAAATAGGTTGTAAATAAGCGCGGATAATCTCGGTTTACAAATCGTGCCACACAAAAGGTAAATAGAGCCGCGGAGTTTTGCGAGAAGTGCTCTTGACAGGTCGAAATGCTTTTAGACCATTGTACGACATAATTTAGTCGAATTTCACTTTTAAATAGAGCTTACCTGTCATCTTGTTAAAGTAAGTGTGAATCCCCAGACTACGCAGATAAGAATTGAGATGACAGGCACATTTGCAAGGTTAATTTTAGTATTACAGAAAAAGTAAATCCTCTTAATTCTAGAATTGATAAGTAATAATATGTGTGTATATTTGCAATTACACCACTACAGACATTTTCATACAAATTTTAGTATGTAATAAGTGCATTTGTCAAGTCTATAGATTAAATAAACAGGCCCAAATAAATAAATTTAAAATTTATAAATAACAAGCAATTATACAGGAGATAATAATAAAACTATAAATGACGACAGAGAAATAAAGTAGACAAACAAAGCATGCATGATATTTGGACAGCAAGTTTGGAACTTATTGACACTGTAGCATTCCTGCTCCACCAAGATTTTCTTTATTTGTCTCTTGAAGACTGCAAGTGGTGGGTTATATATAAATAAGATAAATAAATAAAACAAATAAATAATAAAGTATAACTTAAGTTATTTTAATTGTAAAAGAGCTTTGATAAAGTCGAAGCATTTTTATGTATATCAAGCATCCCCACTGAACCAAATCTCTTTCCTAATCTTCGTGATAACGCCGGTAAAAGCGGGCTATTACAATCGACTAGAGCTACATTCGCATCCAAAGCACCGTGTGATGGCCAACACTCTAAGCAAAGCCTTCAGAATCTCAGTTTTTACAGGCTCATAAAATTGGAAAGACTAATAGCAAGAACGTTATAAGAAACATATCATAAAAGCATCTGAAGAGCCACGCTATCTTAAATGAGTAGCAGGAGAGAGGAATAATTTTTAGCACTTTTCTAATACGATATCAAAAATTACACGGGGAGCATTACTTTTCATGCCAAGTTCTCCTAGAATTATCAAATAATCGTGTTAGGAGCAAACCTTAAATACATTTTATGTACTGTTGAGTGTATGCAGCATGGCAATAACGAAAAGCTGAAACTGAAAGTGTGAAACATCCAACATGCCATAACTTATTGTCAGCTGCTTCAGTAGGTAATGAATATCCTTCAAAAAATTTCAGCTTAATTAAAAATGCTCAATAAGCTCGATATTTTATTTAAATAAATATGAAATATGGTCCAATAAGGCGTATTTGAAGTTGTTCCTCCTGGGATATATTAGAGATAGATAACTCCGTTACCCCTTTTTTATAAAATAAATTGTTAAAAATTATTAACTATGTCGGTAGGGAACATACAATTACATCATTCGTGCAAAGCAGAAGTTAGCTGTGCAAACTTTAGCACGGATCTACGATATAACTTATTGAATTACGTGAGTTAGAAAGCGAGCACTTCAGCGCTTATTTAAAAAGTTATTGTTCGATGTCAATTACTGGCATAGTATCTACTACTGACGCTATTGTCCTCCTATATCGCTTTTTACATCAAGTTTCACTGAAAGGCTCTGCCTGCGATTTCGTTAATGGAATGCCAGTGCAATTCTTCATTATTTAGTAAAGGCTTTTTCTTTTACTAAACTATTGTACAATAACGCGCGATGTGCAAGGGTGGCAAACATTAGTACTATTTGCCTTAATGTATATATCCAATGGCGAAACCAGTTCTCTCCCGTTGCGTCGTTTGGTGGAGCTGGTGGATCACTGTGATAGATATAACAAACATCTGGTTATAGGTTGTGGCTTAAATGCTTATCATTTAGCCTAGGATAGGCGACATAAATAATAGGGGTAGACTCTTAGTGAGTTCATCCCCTTTACCAACGTTGACATATGCAACAGAGGATGCAAACCTACGTTTGCCACAACGCGATATCAGATAGTAGTCCAGAGTCCAAGCAGTGTACTTGACTGGTGTTTGGTGGGACATCGATCGACCAAACGAGTGTTCAAAACTTGATTACGGAAATCCGAGGCCAACGCAGTCATTCGAGAATCTACTATCTGTCAACCTGCAAGGGTTGATTTCATCGGGAGGTCTGCAAATTAATAGCCTCCGCTAGTTGGATGCAGATTGTGGACGCCTTTAAGTAATCATGCCCGCGTAAGGCTATGTCGGAGAAGAGTAAGACTCTACGGTAGAGTCGATATCCCTTTAAGATGAGAACCAAATTTAGAAAATGTTCTGAAAATTGTTCCTTGAAGATCACTTTCGTTTTAGCAACAACTCATCGTTGCTGTTAACAAGAACTTCACAACCTTTATCTTTACAAAAACAAAACTATTGTTTTTTAGATTTTACTTAATTCCAATAACCTTTTGTGTCCTCAGCTTCTATTTCTTGGGGTATTTGTAGGATTTTGGCGAACCCGGTTTTTATTTTCGTTTGTTTCCTAGAAGATGCTTAGGTCAAGGTCGCTCTTTTCTAGAGATCAGGTGGCATAAATAAACAAGGAAATTTGTTATTCTGATCCGCAATCGCAACATATGAGGGCGACAAAAGTCACTAGCTAGTGAATCAAAATAATAAATCAGTATCCGTACACTGGAAAACTTGAATGCATGGTGAAAAAGTTGAGTGTATCATTAGGTCACGTCCTATCATAGGTGTATTCCTAGATACATTATCTTTACTATGTACTTACTACTGTAGCTGAGGACATTCCATCATGAAGGCACACACCTAACTCTAACCTACGCTGCAATTTGGTTCTGATCACAATAAAACACAATAAACCAGTTTTAAATATCCCAAAGTTTTTTTAGTAATCGTTGGGTGGTCAAGCGTAATTTTTGAATGCTGTTACACCATGGCAGCTGAAAGCAGAATATTGTGGCCTGTTCAATTAGCTAGTATGGGTACATTATGATCAAGGTCCAACAGTCTCTGTTAGATAACTTGACCATTGACCAAAAATGCATTGTACCATTAAAGGTAAATACAAAGAAAAAATTGTAACCTTACCATTTAAGGCTTTTCGCCAACAAGAGAATTAAGACGCGAATGCTGCCCATCACCCGTACTATTTAAAATATGCAATGTAAGTCTTTTGAAACCTGACGTAGGCCAACTAGTACTTCCAAAAGCTAAATTTATATATGTATATAATTTCGAAAATTTCTGAATTCTCAATAAAAAGCGTTATACATTTTTTTTTGCTGGACCCACTATTTTAGGGCATCTGGTAAAAAAGAGCTAAAATCATTAAATTAATAGTTTTTCAGTAATAATGACGCACGTTTCTTTATAAAGGAAAACAATAAATTTATTAATAAAACCAGCGTAGACAATACAATATCTGATGTTCAAAAATTGCATGTTCTTTAATAATAATTATATTTTACAAAACAGAATCCGCTTAAAAATACAATTACTAACACTTTCTAACAAATCGGATTTTTCGCCTAATGGATTGTTTTAGGTCAATCAATAGAGCAGTTATGTAAACTTTACTTAAAAAAAGAAAACAGAAAAAATTTAGATGGCGTAAGGTCAAGGTTACCTAGTAGCCCATTCATTTGGCCCCTACTGCCTATCCATTTTGCTAGCAGCAGCTCATTGAGACAATTCCTTATATTGTAAAATGAAGTAATCTGCTGTCGTGTTGGGAGTAGAACGACCTTCTTCCTATGAAAGGTAGTTCACCAATAAACGGCTCAAGTTTATTGAATAACAATTCTGAATAAGCTTGACTATTTCAGTTTTGTTATAGAAAGATAGGTTCTATCGCTTTTTATTGTAAATCTTGCACCACACGTTAATTTTAGGATTATTTTGGGTTCTCCTTTCTTCAGTCCAACATTAGTTGGATTAGTATCAGTCCAATGTTTATAATTTTGCTTATTGACCATACGGTTTAGACAAAATCTTGCTTCATCACTATAAAAAGTAAAAAATTCCAGTCTCCTATCACAACTGCCATCATGCAATTTCTGATCGCTTATCATTTTGTCCCCCAAAAACGATAATTTGCTTTAAAGCATGGTTGTAAATTTGTTAGTCTTACAATTAATAGTTTTAAGTTTCCACTTATAGTTGTTTGCTTCAATCAGCGTTGTTTATACAAAATAATGTAGTTTAATCCTTTCCTTTATGAATACTCACAGAAGAAGTTTCCAAACAAATAACTTTACGCTAAGTTTCTCTAAACATTCGACATATTGTTCTTTCTCGGGAGTCTTCAAATCTGCGTTTTACTGCTCACGTTACCCATTATTCTATTTCGGTGCCGTTGCAAACAGTACACTGGAATTCGACGCCTTTGAGGAGGATCTTACGGAAATAGTTCGACAGTAAAGCCTTTAGTTGCCCACTAATTAATCTTATTCGAGACGGTGAGATTGTGCAAGAAACTTTCTAGCGGCTACATCTTCGCCAGGCTGCCGTGGTTTACGTAATTAATTAGATGGCGCTCAGATAGGGTGAATAAGCCGTTTTTGAGATTTAACTTTTACCACTTAAAATGGTAAGAGAATGTACGTAAAATATGTGCAATGTGAAGATTGTATTAATATCTTCCGTGTTTGTTTTAGTTGTGAGCGATAAATGTTTGAGGTATTCAAGTAACAATTCTTTGTTTACATTTTGTTAGAATGGAGTACCCAGTAACAAAGTTAGGATAAATATTCATATACAGCTGTGGAAATCAAATATAATTATTTTTAAGAATACAATTATTTATTTGTGTGGACGAATTAAATGACTTTAGCAGCCTATAATGAAACTTATATATAGTTTCTTACATAATTCCATAATTCTATTTTGGATTTCGGCATTGAGTATAGAGTAATTACAATTTCTAGAAACTTTGACGATCCGTTTTCTTTTTCTCTTTTTTTTAGGTAAAGGCTACCAGAAATTATAATTGGGATATTAAATTTTTAATGTTTGGAGAATCTAAAATAAATACACCAACCAAATCCTAAAAATAAACAGTTATCCTGAAAATTTGGTCAATTCGACAGTTAAAAAACGCTTACATAAATATTACAACACCAGTCAGTTATTACACATCCAAACAAACAATTCAAATATCAAATGCATTCCACTACCACACATTAAAAACCTTTCAGAAAATGTTAGCTCCACTTAACATTACAGTTGCACATTAAAATTATAACAATTTAAAATTCTTATATAAGAACTAAGCTTAAAGGTACTACTCCAACAGAAAAATAAACTCGTGTGCTATATGAAATCTTTTGCAATGATTGTGATGCAGTGTATATTGGCAAAAAACAACATCTAGCGGAAAGAATAAAAGGATATAAATATTCATCAAACATCACCTCTCTTAGAAAACATATGAACAATAAAAATCATACATTTAACGTTGACCAAGCCAAAACTTTAATAAAGGACGTAACATATTAGCAAAATATTAACATATTTTGAATCAATTCAAATAAAAAAATAAAGTAATTCTGTAAATGACCGACAAGAAGTTGCCAACTTATCAAGCTTTTATTTTTCCATAATTTAACAATATTTACAATTTTTTTTATAATTCTCTCTCTAGTTCATATTTTATTTCACATTACTATATATTCAACTTATTTTCATCAACACAGCACGTCTGCGCAATACATAAAAACAAAGTAAAACTTACATCCACAAAACCGATACCTACTCGAATATATTTTCAAATCTATATCATTTCGAATTTAATTTTAAAAATCACTCAGTACTTATTTACATAATAAGTTCAAGTTTATAAATTTTAAAGAGTGAAAATGTTAATTTAATTCTTTTTTCTCCAAACCATCATGGTTTAAAGTAAAAAATAGTTTTCTCTTCTATATTCATAAAATAAACCCATTTTCGATTTAAAACTAAGGTCTTCAATATCTTCAGTATAAAATATATATACAACCATATAAAGGTGTATCATTTTAATCGCCTCAGGCAAATACGTTGAAAGATATGGAAAATATGAAAAAATATCTCAAACAAAAGTTGTATGGTTAAAAGTCTCGGCACTAGTACTGTCTAAGTGTAATGTCCGGGCCGATAAATGTAAGACCCGAGATTGATCCGGCTATGAAGGCAAGACTGATCAACTCAATAAGAATGTTGCATTAGTGTCACATAACTTGTTTATTTTTATTTTACATAAAACGCTTAAATATACTACCATCCTGTTGGACCAATAATCACAAGCGTTTTTCTAAGAATATTGGCTAAAAAACTGTCACATGCTCGTCTAAAACAGTCCTTTAGGTCTTCAGTTGTGGTGGGTGCCGTCTAGTAGGTAGTGTTCTTTAAAGAGCCCCATAAGAAAAAGTCCGGTGACCCTGGAGGTATTGCTATATGACCACCTTTTTCAATCCAACGGCGTAGATAAGTTGAACTTAAAAAATCTCTTACAGCGCGCGCATAATGTGGTACTGATTGATCGACATGACAAACCCAATGCGGACTAATATTGCAGTAATAACGACTATTTATTACGCCGATTCAACATACCATTGCTTTCAAATGTAGCCTCATCACTAAACATAACACGAGAAAATTCTAATTTACCGGCAATAGCCCGTCAACTAAAACTTATAACGTTTTCAGCTTACTGCACTACACCCGTGGAGTATATCTAGCTCCCTTACTAATATTATGTATTAAAATAAGATGGATATACAATCAGTGCATAAAAGTGCAGTAAAGTGCAGTAAGCTGAAAACGCTATTAGAGTAAATTTTATTTGCCTTGGTGAGGGAAAGAGATCGTATGAGCATGCGTGAAAATATATACGCTAGGATTGGTCATTGGTCTCGACAGGTTCCATATTTGTTTATCTATATGTTCATATAGTCATCCATTTTGAATTTACTTCGGGTTATGTTTGTTTAGAAGTGAATAGACCATAATAAAAATGGGCCTATTCCGACGATAAAAAGAGCGATACTATCTTGTCAGATCACGAAATTTTTATAGCATCGATAACGATTAGTGCGAATGAGAAATCAAAGCACGGAAAACGAAGGGCTAAAACAATTAAATTTGCGATTACAGTAGCTACAATACGAAAGGAGAGATTTATTAGCGGTGATACAGTGTTATTAATAAGTGAAACGGAAATGATTATTGTACGTTAGAAGGACTATTAGCATAGTGATCAGGAAACTTTGATTTGAGTTGGTGCTATATAGACGTTACACACAGACATTACGGACTATTAGCGATTTTGCGTTATGTGAGTACATGATAAGATGGTATGCGGATATGTGGAGAGTAATTAGTGAAATTATAGGGACTATTAGCAATACCGACTTTTGTAAATGGTAGGATTGTGAAATATGCAACTATATTATATGAAATTTAACCTACAAAATTATGACATTGTTGAGATATTTGTAACTCAGATAAATAAAATAATTCAATCATTTATGCCTAGCATTTTTTTTTCTGTTAAGGAAATATTGGACACGGTCAGCAGAGTTAGTTTCTGAATATCAGCGACAGCTAAGGTTACTGGCGCTGCGTGCTGCATTCCAGCATAAGTTGCGTTCAATAATGTCAAGCAAATATCATATTATACTACATCTTGGACAGTGCTAGTCCCGAGAAGTATACCAGTGACCTTCAAGTCTGATAACTAGATATGTACTTTATAAAAAATACTTTAGCATTATTAACGTTTCGAAAAGCCCTTGTAATAAGCTACAAGAATATGGAATAATATACAGGGTGCTCCATTTGAGCATTTGATATGACCTTTATATGACTTTCAAATCACAGTTCAGGGTCAAATCAATCATACATCTTTACTTTCTTCTTTCTTTTGATTTTTTTGAAATATTTTTTCATATTTTCCATATCTTTCGACATATTTGCATGGGGCAATTAAAATGATACATCTTTACATAAGTATAGTCGAAGCCTTAGAATTATAATTTTTCGAAATTAAATTGCAAAGTAGTATTATTATTTTTCCCCATCCGCTACTACCAAGAAATAAATATCATATTTGATAACATATCTATCTGAGATATTCATATAATCGAAAACAAGATTTACAATCCACAATGCGCGGTTTTTATATACGTAGCACTCTTACACTTCGAATCAACCAAGGCCTTGTAAGGAAAGAAATTTTACAATTCACCTACGTGATCCTCTTCAGAAATAATACTTTGATCGTCTTTGTCACGTGTTCGACGCAGATATAGGTATAGAACGAAATCGTCGAACGAACAGATGTGCTTTGTAGACGCATCATAAATAATATTGAAAAACAGTTGAAAGATACCTTTTCATCCTTTCTCTCGGATGGATGATTTCGCTGCGGTTTGCCATCGTTGCTACCGCATTCGCCAGAATCGGACTCGTGTGAATGTCGTGCTGCCGATCGGCCTCTACGCCCAAGGCGCGCATAAATATGGCTTTCCAGTATTTATTCCAACGAGTCCCGTGCGGTCATTGTGAGAAGGAACCCGGAACAAAAGCGGGCGAGCGCTTTATATTACAATTTGACCTGCGGTCGCAGGTCTTTATACGTTCGACCACCAGGGCGCATTATGTCCTACTTGATTAGTTGCGATTTGTTTGCAAGGGAATTGATAGCAACTGAATCCTATGAGATCGATTTTATTTTCCTAAGCATTTTGTAGTAGCGATGTAAGATTTCGTTACTTTTCTTGAAGAAAAGTATTTGAACTTTTATTTTTAGTGCCTCCAGTCCTTCAGGTTAGTAGTGTTTATTTATTGAGTTTTTTTATATTTCATTTACTTATTTATTTGTATATTCTACCGATTTTATATACACTCCGCCAAAAAAGTATCGCATAATTTAGTTTTGAATCATAAAAGTATCGCATAATCTTTGTTTGTAGCATAAAGTTGTAAATATACTTTAATGCGCTCTAAGATATAATTTCTATGATTGTTTAAATAAAATACAGGCCAAATAAAAACAAGAACTCATACTTGAGATTTACTCGCATACGGTTTGGCAGAGATTCGATTAACCTCCGTATATAAGCCTGATCCAAATTCTCCCACTCGTCACGGAGAGCATTTGCTAGTCCATGCAGGTCCGCTGGGGCAACATTTTGGGTTCGTATCCGTCTGTGAAGGAGGTCCCACACGTGCTCGATAGGGTTCATGTCCGGACTTACCGCAGGCCAATCTAAAACTGGAATACCAACATCGTTAAGGTATTCCTGGACGATTATTGCAACATGCGGTCGTGCATTATCGTGCATTAACATGAATTCGTTTCCTATAATTGGCGCATATGGTACTACATGTTCTTCTAAAATGTCCGTTATATACCTGTGGGCAGTCAGTGTACCTCTGTCTACTGGTACTAACTCTGTACGACCTGTTAAACAGATGCCTCCCCAAACCATAATAGAGCCACCAGCGAAATTAGGTCTAGGTCTGATATTACACTGCGAATAGCGCTCACCGTCTCATCTGTACACTGAGATACGCCTATCTGAGGTGTAAAGACCAAATCTTGACTCATCTTTGAAGAGTATATTGGCCCAGTCATTAATGTTCCAATTTACATGTTCTCTGGCAAACCTTAAGCGAGCCACTCGGTGGTTCCTAGTGAGACGAGGGGCTGTTACAGCTACTCTAGCTCTTAATCCACTCTGTCGTAACCTATTCCGAATAGTTTGAGTACTCACACGAGTATTTCTGACTCTAGCCAAGTCGTTCTGCAATTGTCTCGCAGTTACATGTCTTCGACGTAATGCTTGTAGTAGTAAATAGCGGTCATCTTGGCGAGTAGAACATCTTGGACGACCTGGTACAGGTCTTCTACTGTAAATGCCTGTTTCCCTATATCTGGCTACGGCTCTAGAAACACTTGACTGAATGATGTTCATCAAATTAGCAACGTATGCTTGAGATCGTCCATCTTCGATTAAAGCAACTATAGCAGCCACTTGTTCTGAAGTTAAATTGCTCATTTTAATTTTAAAAGCGTTGGTACAGAACTCTGACTTCGCACTTTAAAATTTGTCCGTATAGGAAGACTTTCAATAAACAACTGAGCAAACCTTACACATATGCATTTTTCTAAATGTGTTCTTTTAGGAAAAAAATAAAGTAAAAACGCTAAGTTCCATTATTTTGTTAGTGTTTTTATAGTTCACATACACGAGGCAAACTTTTTGTGAACGTATAAAAATATCTTGGTTCATAAATGCCCTTTTTTAGTTTATGCGATACTTTTTTGGCGGAGTGTATACATATTCTAGTTTTAAGTCTTAGCAAAGTATGCATACACTTACACATTATATATTTTGGCGACATATTGTTCCTTAGAAATGGCAAACAATAAGCGACTCTTGGTTGATTGATTGCAAATATAGGAAAGTGTATTTCAGCTGAGTAATATTTCACATTATCTCGTTGAATCTTACGTCAAGCAAAGTGCATAGTTACATTTTTATATATACCTACCTATTTTAAAATGCACATAGTTAAAAAGCGAAGAGATTTCATACTTCCAGAGCGACTTTGATGTTAACTCATTGTTTTCTTTCTGTGCACTTATATGAGGCTTTTAGGACTCTTGCTGCCAGGATTACTTAAATATCTTTTGTAACTGCGGTGTTTTATAACCCCAAAGGTACAAATATCTATGAAAACTGTAGAGAAAGGAATGGGGAATAGAAAACAAGCAATTTCACTAGGCAAAGAATGATTACGTAAGTTTATTCAACGAAGTGCTAATAAGTGTAAATCTTCCGAAATGAGAATGCTAAATAATTGTATATTATCACACAGAATAATTAAAAAGAAATAAAGAATTTTGAGTACACAATTTATGAAAGGGTTAGATTTATTGTTCCGACAAAAAAGAGTAAACACTAGCGACGAAGAGGTATTTCAAGCGGCAATAAAATGTACAGAACGATGTACAAATCTTTTGCGCGACAAAAGAAGTCAAGTCCATCAAAGGAGGTTAAAGTTTGTATTGCACTACAGAATAAGACAAAGCACAATGGAGTAAGACATTGCACGACAGAATAATACAATGCAGGGCAGCAAGAAATTCAAATAATAAAACATGAAATAAATATAGCCTGTGTATCAATTTAAAACAGGGAATATGTTATGCATTAAAACAATGAAACATACAAAGAGATGTTCCTAATACGAATACGTTTTTATTCTTTACTCGTTCGATACCCTCAATATTCCATATCCAATAATACAATATATATCGATTTATTGTGTCTAGATTTAATATATGAAGAGTTATTAAATTTAAACTGTGGACATACGATATTAACATTTACCTGTGTTCATGGTAATCAATTTTTTTTTCAATTATTTTTTGGTGGCAATAGATAGAGAGGGGGCTTTCAAAATATTGTAATTTTTGTTGTTCCGCCGCTAGATGACTCTGGCTTGACAAGTCAAGATTTTTAAAATGTTAAATCAGTAATTAAAATATGATTTGTAATTTTTGTATTTTCCTTGTTTGTTCTGTGTTCTGTTAAATTTCATGGGTGTGATATGTTTTTATATCACAATATTTTGCAACCTTTTACAGCAGCTACCTACGATAATTTGTACATAGTAACAAGCAGATTATAATAACGGTGCGAAGGAAAACCTAAACAAATGGAGAATGTAACAAATATGCAAATTCAAATACATGTCTACATAAGGTGTTTACTAAGTTATAAGGATTACAAGAACAAATAATTACGAAAATGAAAAACATAAGATAGATGATGAAACAATTAAGTTTATCCTGAAATATTAAAATGAAGGTAGAATGGAATATTTTAGCTTTTCATAATTACGGCACAGTTGTAAATTTACACTAAAAATGGGTACAAAGCCAAAATTAGCTCTACTATTTCTGATGGCAATTTCGTGGAGCTTTATTGGCGGTGGGAGAGTACATTTACGTAAGGTTTTTGTATAAGTTACATTTCGAATGCGATTGATAAATTAAGGTTACATAATACATTTGATATACTATGATTTTAGCATCATACATTCCCAGATGTTCATTATCGGATCACAGATTGTGTGAGTGCCTGAAAGAGAAAGCAAATCAGGTGATTCCTATCATAAGTAAAGGTAAGCTTCAGAATATATACAGGCTTACAGAATAATTTACGCTATTAGGGTGTATGTGAAAAACGTATGTTAATTATCTTGTTATGCAACCGAGAAAATGGTGAATTGGTGTGTGTCATTTAGAGAGCATGACGCTGTTGAGACTTGGTAGACATCAATCTGAGTGCATTTATGTTGCTAAAACAGGGCTTCTATAATGACATTTTTTTTCGGTTTGTTATTGCATTTTCTTTGATGTTTTTTTTTCTTTTGAAATTATATTCTCCATTTGTTATTTTTGCATTATTTTTGTGTCACAAGTTATTTAATTCATTTTAAAACGTTTGAGCTTTAAAATATAGTGTCATGAAGAACAAAAAATATGAATGATGAAACGAGTTAATATTTGTTCATATTTTTCGGAGTATGAATGGACTTTGTGATGCGAATAAAAACAACTTGAAGTCAATATGGAAGCACACTCGTTTCAATTACCTTTAAACTAAGTTATTCAATAGTAAAAAATTGCAACACATTTTATTTACTTTTGTTTACAGGCGATGTGTTTTACAATATACCACCGATTTTCCCAATTTCATATGCAGAAGCGCCAATCGGCGGTGTTTGTGTAAAATATGTTATGTACAATGCAATTTGTAGTGATTGGAACACGCTCGTAATTACTGACATGTTGTAAGTTAATAAAGAATAATATAATGAATGTGATCCGGATTAACATACATTTGTAAATATATTCTACCATATTTGGCTTCTTTTCTATCAAGAAGTTTAACACTTATTTTATCTATCGATCCTTTACAGTGTAGATTTGAGAAACCGTAAGTTCGGTTTCGAGGGAGTTATCGAGAAAATAGAAGTCGCAGCGCAAAATTATACCATCATCGAGGGTGAAATGGTCGGTATCCGTGCCAGCGGACAAGGTAAAAGTAATACTACTCTTGGTGAGTATTCTTTGGTCTTGCACGAAGATATACCGATTAAATAACCATTAACTCTTGCAGTGGGTGGTAAAGTAAAATACAATGCTCACCTTCGGTACTATAGGAAAGGCGGCGATGTATATTTGGACTGCTTTGATTCTACTGCGGATTTGTATGTTGAACGTGCTTACTTTTACTTTGAAGACCTTCAATCTGCAGAGGAATGTGAGTATATAATTCTACAGTGGCGGTTCTATTGATTGTGGTGTTATTTCTTTCGCAGGTGATGTTAACGCGTACCTCAATGAAAATTGGGAGAAGTTTTACGCCCAAGTAAAACCGGCGTTTGATGATTACACTAATGCGTTCGTGAGTTACTTGTTGGATCCGATTATTAACATGGTGCCGTTTAACAAGATATTCTTGCCATAAATTTGAGACAGAAGATATTTTCTTGTACTACTTTCGTTATATCCAAAATTGCTATTGGATTTGTGTAATTATATTAAAACTTGCACATATTTGCGATTTTAGTATATTTATCTTAATAGTAGGCAGTTAATTTTTGAAAGTTTCTAACATCTTTTGTATCTTTCATAGTTTTAATACAAAACTTTAGTGTTAGAGTAGAATATCGAAATACAAAATTGCATAAAGCACACAGAAAAATGCATGCCCCGGGTTTTTAGTTCGATAACACATCAATAGATGGCGACTGAGATCATATATAACATATGTCATACTACTACATATATTGCGGGTCTCGTATAGAACCATTAGCACAAATTTCCGCCGATGAAGGGGGATGGAAAATATACTTCTTTGCCTTACTTGGTTCTCTCTTTGACAGAGTTTGTTTACTCAAAAGTTAGAATATAGGTTATCTCTGGTGAGAATACACAAGTCATAGACTACGTTTGCACAGGCATTTAGCACCGGTGCAGTTAAATCGGTATAATTTTAAAAACGATTTAGCAGTGCTGTTTACACATGCAATGTTAATAAAATGTTGTTGTCTTTAGACTTTAGACACAACTGTAATGAAATTAGGCGTTCCCAAAATAAAAAAGAGTTAAGAACACATGCCGAATTACCGGAATTTAAATAAGCCACAAAGGACCATTGAAGTACATAGGATGCACAACACCTATAGCCTATGTTATTATCACCAATAATATATGTCTGATCATATCTGAACAACATTCCATGCTTTGGCCTAAGGAAATAAAATGTTTTAAATTGTTTACACGTAATTTTATGTCAGATGTTATTACGATAAAGCTATTGCTAAGATCGTTTGATTTACTAAAGTCTTTTTATTAGAATTAGTGTAATTTGTTTACACAATATTTTACTATGTTTAAAGAAAAGCAATTTATGTAAAGGTAATGTTACAAACTCGTGTAAACGTAGTCACATATGTATGTAATCATTAAAGATTATTTTAAAGTATATTATTGAATATATTTTCACGTGGTGCAGAATAATAATAATTTGAATTCTTTGGAACAAATGATACCAAAATTTGGAAGAAGTTCCACCGGATATTGAAAGTATTTCTACAAAGAGTAGACAAACCCATGCAAGAAGAAAATAGCAGTTATTTTTATCGATTGGTGATGGAGGCTTACATCTATATGATACCTACCGTTACCTATGTAAAGGGAGAGCAAAAATTAAAATATGGGGCTATTATCAAAAATTTGAAGTTCACTGTGCACCTAGAAAGAATATAGATTATAGTTGTTGAAGGTGTATGTAATTGTAATTAAGTTACTCTGAGTGGCGCCCTGTTGGTAATGGAATGTTAATCTGTTTTTTTTTTAAATACTGTAGACCAGGATAACCTACACCCGAAGTTACGTCATTCTCCCCTCAAAGCACTGATATTGTAAATAGGTACCTTTGCTAAATAGTTTAGTTTTGCTAAGGTTATGTTTAGTGTTGTAAATATAGGTATTATTGCATTATGGAAAACGAAAACAACCAAACTATTAAATTATATGATGCTGCATCTAGTGAAAGTTATGAATTAGAAGTATGTAAAAATTATGCAATAAGAGCATACAACGGTTAGTAAAATTAGTTATTGTGTATAACTTATAAATACACACGCAACGGTTGTTTTAGATTATAACTTTGCAAGTTTTCTTCTTTCTCATGCTGATATTACGAGATACTATGGAAAGGTTAAATATTATGAAAGAAAGATTCAACATCGAAAAGCAGTTTATTTATTGTTTGGATTTTCTTTTATACATCAGAGGTTTCAATATGTGTATTCCGCTTACTCAATTTACATTATTATTAATCATCAAATTATTAATATATAATAATATTATATATTATTAAGCATAAAAATTAATGGGGGTTTCAATATCGTACAAAATGCTATCTATCTCAACTAAATTTCTTGCATAACTGTTAGAAAAGATACCAATAGCCGCAAGTAAAGAGAACCGGGAAGTTCCAACAGTTTAACTTTCAATATAATAGTAAATGATAGTAAGAGCTATTAAAAAAGTGGATGATTTAAGACATTATTTTCTGATAGTACATCCCTATGCCTAGTTACATTAAAAACTGTACGACCAAAGTGAGTACTTTCTAGAAAGTTATACCCAGATACATATTATACAATAATATAAAATATAAAACATTATATACAATCAATAAAATAAATGTTATGGTATTTAATTCTTGGGATAATTTAACATCATATAACAATATCATAGCAATTCATAAAACAACAGATTAATTAGGATAATGACGTGGAAAGTAATCTAAACTAGTAGGTAAATAAAACAATTATTTTATGCAAACTAAGAATAATAATAATCCCTCCGAATGAGGGATTTACTGGAATCCGTGGACAAATAATAAATAAAATGAATAACAAGACGAACAATGATGCAATTAAATCTGGCATCACATGTTAAAAATGTTGACATTTGTGTATTTACTATAGAAGCGAGTGCAATGTTAAGAATAATTCTGCTACTACTTTTTGCAATTTCTTGGGATCTTATTAAAGCTGGTGGATTAAAATTGCGTAAGGCCTGAGTTACGTTTACGACTTTCAGCTTATTGATAAATACATAGGTTATATGTATCTTATTGTGTAAACCAAATGCGATTATTAAAATAAGACTCAAAAGGGTTTGGTCTCAATATTTCGGATATTTTTAGCATCATACATCCCCAGATGTTCACTGTCGGATGCGAAATCGTGTGAGTGCTTGAAGAAGACTGCAAATGAAGTTATTCCTGTTGTTGTTAAAGGTAAGCATCGGTAGGTGACATGGTTTGCTGGATATTTTAGGCGATTAATGCATTAAATCTTTATGCAGCATTTCTAACTTCTGGACACGCCGTTTGTCCTTTTTCCCAACCGATTTATATGTGCGTCTTTAGTGGGTAAACTTAGTTTGGAGTCCCACACTGGCTATGTATGATTCCTGCATGGTCAACAAAAAAAGAATCGATAAAGGAGTGTATATGTATACATATATAGTTATATCTAGTATGTTATAATTCCTCGCTACTATATATTCATATTATACTAACTCATGGCAATAAAGGTCATCAAAGAAATGTTGAAAACAAAAAAATAATTACAATGTGCATATTTTATAAAGCTTGCAAATACATGATGATTATGCAATTGTTTTTGTACGGAGAATATAAAAATAAGTTACGATATATCTGCATGATGTGCAGATTTATCGGCAGGTACGTATCTCTGGAATTTGCATAACAGTACCCGTTCCTAGAGTCGGGCTGCACAGTCGTTTGAATTCTGCTACTCCTAAATATTTATTTATTAATTTGACTCCAGCAGGTGAGAGCTTCAATCTGAAAATCTAATGCCTAATAAACACAAAACACTATGCTAATGGTTTGAAAACGTGGAAAATATTAGTACCAACCTAGACTAAACTTAAACATACTATTTGCGTTCCAAAAATTAACTCTTAGAAATCTTTAATATAAGTACGTGATTATTAAAAGCCTTTAGATTTATTGTATGTTACAAGACATGTTTACTTATTTTATCCCCAGGTGACGTGTTTTACAACCTACCACCTCTGCTGCCAGTTTACTACGCAGTAGCGCCATTCTATGCAACTGATTTAACCTTTGATTTATATAATGCTCGTACCGATGACTATAAGAAGGCTATAGTTACTAACATATTGTAAGTATCAAAGAGAATGTCGTCTAATATAGTTGGGAAATTAAAGAAAAAGTGAGAGAGAGAGAGAGAGAAAGAGAAATGTAAAAGACGGGTTACTAGGGGTGTGCTAATTTAATGTGACATAACTTATTGTTAGTATTCTTCTATTGAGAACTGTATTACATACTTAACGGTTTATATTTTCAGCTTGGATTTGAAGAATCGTGAATTCGGTTTCGAGGCAATTGTCGATAAATTAGAAGCCATAGCGGACAACTATACCATCATTGAAGGTAGAATGCTAGATATCCGGGCATGTGGACACGGTAGAAGTAACTTCACATTCGGTGATTACTTTCCAGTACTACACAAATAACTTTTGAACAACTTTTTTAACTCTTTCAGTGAACAATACAATAACATATAATGCCCGCCTTCGTTTTTATAAAAAAGGCGACGATGTGTACTTGGACTTTTTTGATTCTAGAGTCGATATGAGTTGCGACCGTGCTTATCACTATTTTGAAAACCTCGAGTCTGCAGAGGAATGTTAGTATCTATATAACCGAACGGAGATTCTAGTATTACTTAACTGAGATGTTACTTATCTTTAGGTGATGTTAACGCGTATCTCGATGAAAACTGGGAAGAATTTTACGTTCAAATGAAACCGGCGCATGATAACTACAATAACGCATTCGTGAATTTTATATTGGAGTCCCTTGCTAATGCTGTACCATTTAATAATATGTTCTTGCCATAGGCCCGAGATTTGAGGTTTCTTTGCTATACATTTCTTATTACACTAAAAATTTGTAATTGATTGATTTCATTAAACTACTAGGCTACAGAGACTAAGCCTCCCCTATTATTTTTAATAAAATAAGTAGCGTTTATTATGTATTAAAATAATGTTTAAGCATCGGCTATATACTAAAATAAAGCAATTTTGCAAAAAAATATATAATCAATAGTAAAATGCAAACAAATTTCCAATAATACTATACGGACTATAATAGCAAGCGAGGAGGCTAGCCACGGATTTGGCTCCGCGCCGATGATTAATGCCATGACTGAAAGCAATGCGTCTCCGTAAGTGCATGTGCACTTTATACGGCGAATACGTATGGTTGGAGGCTTGCCGCCAGGGTGAGATCGTACACGATCAGCATGTTATCGTGCGTTATCGGTCGTAAAACGTTGCCACGCAACTGCCCATGCGACTCCCAGCTCCCAGTGCTAATAACTTAAGAACCGTTGGGTGAGTTTTGTTAGGTTACGCACACCAAATGAATAAAATGAACGAAATTAGAATTTGTCAAGATATTGTCGTCTGGTTGGTAAGAAATTCTTTTAGTTGTTTAAACATAGAGACGAAATTACACATCGTACAAAACATTGACAAACCACGGCCTAATTTACTAGTATCTAACGACGGCAACCGGCAAAATCGTAGTTTTAGTTCATTATGGTACACTAAATGTGGTTGGTTAACGGATTCAATTAAACGGGAAAGATTATTTTGTTGGCCATGTCTACTTTTTTGTAACCAAACCGAAACGTTTTCGAAATTAGGTTATACAGATTTAAAAAATCTACCGCGCTCTACTGAACGGCATTCTAAGTCTAAAGAACACATTTCATCGTTGTCCAAATTTAAATTATTTGGAAAACAAAATATTGCTACTGCTGTAGACAGCGCGGGCAAAGATGCAATTATTACCTATAATAATGAAGTTAGAAAAAACCGAAAAAAATTAAGAAAATTAATAGACGTAACAATGTTTTTACCATCACAAGGTTTAGCTTTTCGGGGACACAATGATACTTCAGATTCTTTTAATCGTGGAAATTATAAATAATTACTCGAACTCTTTAGTAAAACCTACTTTAGTTTTAGTGAACCTAGTTTTAATAAATTTGTGAGTAGTAATATTTTTTCGGGTACATCTAAATCTATAGAAAATGATTTAATAGATTGTTTTTTTTTTGTATTAAAACAAAAAATAGATACAGAAATTAAAAAAGCTCCGTTTTTTTCTTTGCAAGTGGATGACACCACCGATATTTCCTGCAAGTCTCAATTATCAATCATATTACATTATGTCAAGAGCGGTGAAGTTATTGAAAGATGTTTGGGCTTTTTTGACGTATCATTAGTCGCTCAAGCATATGATGCACCTGCCCATCCTGCCATAACAGATGCACCATCAGAGCATTTAAATGCTTTACAAAGTAAAGTAAAAACAATTGCACCTCAAGCTCTTTTTGTATATTGTCATGCTCATGCCTTAAATTTAGTTTTGAGTAAAGCTTGTAATATAAACAATAAATCTAGTATTTTCTCTTCTAATTTAAGCGGATTTACTACATTTTTTTCAAAATCAACAAGCAGGAGCTTACCAAGTAGCTCTAATACAAGATGGAATTTTACATCGCGTGCAGTACTGACGGTTCAATTACATAAAACCAAATTAATTGAAGTTTTTGACTCTATAATCAATAGTGATGATTTCAGAAATGATGCACAGAATATAAGAGAGGCAGTAGGATTAAAAAATTATTTAACCAACGACAAATTTTGCTTTTTATTAGAAACTTTTAAATTGATTTTTGAACAAACCGAGATTACATTTTCAATATTTAGACTATTTCTTTTACATTTTGAAAAATATTGGTTTGATAAGGGTTTGTTATAATTTTTAGAGTGTATTTTTGGTTTACCATTACGTTTATTAGAGTTTATTTTAAGGCTTTATCACCTTTTTATTTCTTTATTGCAGAATTTTATTTTATTTCTTGTTAGTTTGCTAAGAGTTTGTTACTGTTTTTAGAGTTTATTTTTAAGTTTTTGTTACCTTTCTACCTCATTCATTTTCCTATCCAGGCAAGATTTCACTCTCACGTCTACGTGGTTCTTGCTAGACAATAAATTATATTTTATTTTGATTTATTTTTTTTTCAATTTTTATTCTGCACTTACAATGCTACAATAATATACATATAAAAATATAAGTTATTGACCGAGAAGAGTTACTTAGGCTACAGTAGCCTCCCTTGCACAAAATGTCACGAGCCGCCACTGGTTGTATGTTCGTTTTATAATGGTATTCGGGTTCAAGCTCCTCAATGATAGGCAGAAGGTTGTTTACGAGTAGTAACTATAGTGGAGATGAAATTTCTCCCAGTGAAAACTCTCATTGTGTGTGATATTAAAAATATATGCAAACAGTTATAAAGTTCGGAACTGAAAAAGCCTACTTCATTCGAGTTAACCAATGCAAATAAAGTAATGAATCGTGTGATTACAATTTGTAATTAGAGACCCAAGCCTAGATATTATAATTAAATAACTACCTGAGGAAATTGAGTTTTTAACGGTTACTCATATACGGACAATAATATTCGTAGAACAACAAATTGATTAGAATAAAGACGTGCAAAGTAAACTAAAATAGTAGCTAAATAAACGTATGCAGACAATGTAACAAACATTCAAGTTCATAAACAAATCCGAATGAGGGATTTATTAGAATCTGTAAACAAATAATAAATGAAAGACAATGAAACAATAAAATTTGGCATAACATGTTAAAAATCACATAGTTTTAAATATACTATAGAAACGAGTGCAATGTTAACTCTGTTACTACTTTTTACAATTCCTTGGGCCCTTGTTAAGGCTGGTGGATTAGATTTACGTAAGCTCTAAGTTACATTTACATGTATTAGCTTCTTGATTTAGATGTAGTTCATAGATAATTATTGTATGAACCAAATGAGATTCCTAAAATAAGACACAAAAGTTTTGATCTGAGTATTTCTAATATTCCGTAATTTTAGCATCATACATCCCCAGATGCTCACTGTCAGATGCAAAATTGTGCGAGTGCTTGAAGAAGAATGCAAATGAAGCTATTCCTGTCGTTGTTAAAGGTAAGGTTCCGTTGCTGTTGAGGTTTGCGAGGTATTCAGCGCGATTAATGCATTAAACTTTTGTGCAACAATTCTAACGTCTCGACATACCGTTTGTTCTTTTTTTCGCAACTGACGTATCCACTTAAAACCTTCAACATGGTAAAAGGATTCTTTAAATGGCAGACCATTGAAGACACACAAATGATGGTTTCATTGACGATAAATGTAAATTTAAAATGACAATTCATAATTCACACTTTTCCGACTATTAATAAACTGATTCAATGCAAACTCAAATCTAAGGAAGAAGCACATTCGTTTCATTGATTATTACATTTGACAAGGGAACACCGTGAGGGTTTCCCACCGATGGGATTGAAATTTGAGCATTTGTAGAACCCATCTAGTGTTGTAAATAGCTGTTTTTCCTTATTGCAGAACTCCAAGTTTAGACGAATTCTTTATTCAAGTTTACAGCATACATAAACGACACTACAGGTGGAGGACTAAACTAACTCTTGAATTTCACAGTTACGCGTTAAAATTTAGACTTAGCTTTAATCACTTCTTAGTGCCTGTTTATATTATCAAAATGAGCGAGAGAATTCTCACGCTTGTGTCTATCATCCCAGAATACACCGAAACATTTTACCTGCTCGAAGATGATATTCTTTATATTATATAAAGAGTTTCTAATCTATGCTTATCCTAACTTACATTGTGTTCACGTGATTTAAATGGACATGAATAATCAAACGAAAAAAATTGTAGATTTCAACTATTGATGATGGCAAATTTTATTCAATATCAATTTATTGAATAAAGCTTGACCTGAAAAGGCTTTCGCGAATGCTTTCCATATATAAAAGCGGTAAACATCTTCGTGGGAGTAGTCACCATATGCGTGGCACACTCGCTACTCTGCCAATCCTAAATTCCTATTAATTTGCCTGCAGGACGTGAAAATATCTATCTGGAAATTTCATTCTTAATAACTACAAAACACTATGGTTTTGAAATGTGAAAAATATTAGTACCAATCCCTGGAATAAATTTATACATGCTATTTGCGTGCCAAAAATGAAATGTATAGTATACGAGATTATTAAAAGCCTTGTAATGTGCCGAAGAAATAATCAATAATTCTTTTTCATTTGATTAATTTTCCCATAATTCGGTAGCGTTTAATTACGTCTTTTATTTATTTATTATTATTGTTCTTTATTGTTCTCGCTAAGAGATTTACAATTATTATACACGGCCTTTAAGGCAAGTAATATAATAAATTTAAACATATGTATAATAACAAAAGAGTTAAATTCTATTCACGCTATTCTATTATCCCTTCTTCTCAGTCTCCGCAAGCACCCTGCGTACAGTTCTAGATGTGCTCAAGAGCACGGCCTTTTGGATCTGTACATAAAGCTCCCGTTGCAGATGCAACGTATTCAGGCTCTCATATAATTTTTTTGGAATCTCCCCAGTGGCTCCAATAATTATGGGAACTATAATTGCGTTCTGCTGATACCACATTGTCTTAATTTCATTCGCGAGAGGTAAGTATTTGGTTATCTTTTCTGCGAATGTTTTGGCCAGATTTTGCGCCAAAGGCACAGCCACGTCTATAATATATGTTTTGTTCTCCATCTTATCAACAATAATAATGTCTGGGATGTTGGCTTCTACGACTATATCTGTCGGAATTTGCCAAACCCAAAGAATCTTGCACCTGTATGTTTCAATAGTATTTTGCGGCGAGTACTTATAGTATAACGATTCCTCAACCTCTACGCCATGTTTTTCACATATTTTCAGGTGCAAGATTTTAACTACATTATTATGTCTTTCCATATAATCCTTCGGTGCCAGGCTGGTGTATTCTCCCACTATATGGTCGATAGTTTCTTCTTTATCACCACACATTCTGCATCTATCATCTTGCATACTCCGGTCTTTTATTATATGCTTCCGGTATGATTTTGTGGCAATCACTTGATCTTGCATCACAAAGACAAAACCTTCTGTTTCCGCGTACAGATCCTCTCTAATTAACCAGGTGAATGTAGCCTATTTATCCACTTGCGAATCTTCCAGGATCGTGGGGTATCTTCCATGCAGCGCCTTTTGTTTCCATCGCCTTCCGTAAGTCTAAGCTGCGTAATTTTGTTGTCAGTCTGTACCACCGCTGCGTGCAATCTGCTGGCTTCGCTCTTACGGAGGAAGTACATTCTCGGATTTTCTACTTGTCGTGCATGCTGATCAATTGCTCTAGGCACTCCTCTTCCACCTTCAGTTCTTCGAGGATGAAACCTCTCTATCGCGCTCTTTGGGTGGTGCGCTCGATACTTCGTGAACGCCTTTCCAGTTATTATATCTAGATTTTGCAACTCAGTAGTAGTCCATGTAAGAATACCGTAACTGTACGTAAGTAGCGGCTTGGCATAAGTAGTTACTACTTTCACCTTGTTTCTGCCTCCTAATTCGGGTTTTAGCACAAGGTGCACTCTCTTTGTATATTTGTCCATCAGCATTTTCTTACAAAGTTTATGGTCTATCGCCCGAGCCTGCATATATCCTAGATATTTATATCGCTCTTGTTGCCCCATGGTCTCTATCGTCTGGTCCTTATTTATTTTATAGTCCTCGCTATATTGCCATTCTCCCCCGACTATTGTATATATTCTACATTTATCTACTCCAAAATTCATACCTATATCTTCGCTAAGCTTATTATTATTTTATTATTATTATTTATTCTTCTTTACAATGCGAATATCGTCTCCGCAGACGACACGCCCTTTCACGCACGCACAACTCCCACCATCGCGACCGTATGTGTGTATAAACCGCGCAGCTGTCGGTAAGAGGAGCCTTTGACACAACGCGGCATTCTCTCCAGTTGTCTACGGTTTGGCAGTTGGCGTCGGCGAAGCTTCTGACGCAACGCAGGAATTCTACCAGCTTTCCTCGCTCTGACAATTGTGTCGGCAAAACTTTCTGATACACACAGATATTCCCAGCCTTCATCGCTCTGGCAGTTGTATCGGCAAAGCTTTCTAATGCACGCATATATTTATTGCTAGTCATTGTCGTTTTGTAAGGTCGGTGCCGGCACAGCTTTCTGGCGCGACATTGCACCAACTTTCTACGTTAAAACAGCCCGCGTATTTTTGATCTGGTCCGGGATATGGATTCTCGTTTCATGTTATCAACAGAATTAAACAGTTAAACTGCGTCTACATTTAAAAGTGCCCAGAAGCCCCGCAAATATTTGTTTATATTTACGATTGTACATACATATGTTTTCGTCACTCACCTGTTCTCGTCATTGCCGATATTGATATCTTTTGAACTTATTTTATGGTAATAAATTCTTGATTAAAAACAGGCTTTTAATGTTTAAATTGTTGCGCGCACCCTGACCGCAACCCTGGATGTCCCGCACTCACACCAATAGCTACCACTCTCAGGTTAAAACACTACGTGCAACGGGGAATAAAGGCGTAACGTCCGCGTCGATCAAATCTACATATGACATACCGTTTGACAACGACTCGCATAGCTAGCGACGCTGTGCGGCCACGAAATGAGACCGGACGTGAATATTTAGACATACAGGGGTCAACGCAAAAGTAAGGTAGTAGATACATATAGTTTCATTCCATACACTTTTCCTTGCTTTTCAAGCTGCTTAGGAGAGAGGATGTAGCAAATATAAGTAATGGTGGTAAAAAAAATTATCGCCAGTATAAAAGGCGCATTTAGGGATATATAATTGTATTAATTTCACCCCACAAACGTGAGGTTCTCTCTATAAAAACTAAAAACCATAATTTCCGACTACATGTTTGCCAAATTTCAATTCCAAAGGTGAGTAACAATTCAGGGCGTTTCCTTGTATGTGTACTAGTTTTACAATGTTGCAAGCCACTTTTACTTATTCTTTTCCCAGGTGACGTGCTTTATAATCTACCCCCTCTGCTACCAGTTTGCTACGCAGAAGCGCCATTCTATGCTAATGGTTTAAATATTGCTTTGTACAATGCCCGTACTGAGGACTATAAGGGGGCTATAGTTACTGATATATTGTAAGTATCTACCGTAAGAGCGAGCGCCCTATGGTCACCTCTAGCGTAGTCGGCAATCTTCGTAAATGCGAGAGCGAAGTGGTGCCTGCAACGCTAATATATCTATTACGCCTTTTACTATAATAGGCTTATTGGACCATAGAACCAGAACTCGTGCTGTATGTGGGACTCTTCTAACAGTTAGAGAATTAAAGAAAAAAAAAATAACCAGTAGAAGATGAGTTACTAGGAATGTGCAAATTTATTGCGACATAATAGCTCACTTCTCTTCTATTAGGAACTGTATTATATCTATACTTAACCAATTTATATTTCACAGTGTGGATTTAGAGAATCGTGATTTCGGTTTCGAGGCAGTTCTCGATAAGATAGAAGTCACAGCGGAAAATTATACCGTCATTGACGGTAAAATGCTCGGCATCCGGGCTTGTGGACACGGTAAAAGTAACTTAACGTTTGGTGATTATTTTCCAATTCTATACAAATACCTCTTGAATAACCTTTCTAACTCTTTCAGTGAATAATAAAATAATATATAACGCTCGCCTTCGTTTTTACAAAAAAGGCGATGACGTGTACTTGGACTTTTTTGATTCTAGAGTCGATTCGATATCCGAACGTTCTTATTACTATTTTGAAAACCTCGAGTCTGCAGAGGAATGTGAGTATATAATCTTGCAGAGGTGCTGGTACTACTTGGTGGTGTTACTTTATTTTCAGGTGATGTTAACGCGTATCTCAATGAAAACTGGGAAAAGTTTTTCGTCCAAATGAAGCCGGCATTTGATGATTACAATAACGCGTTTGTGAATTTTATATTGGAGTCTCTTGCCAATATTGTGCCATTTAATAATATATTCTTGCCATAGGCGCGAAGTGGAAAGTTTATTTATTGTATATTTCTTATCATATTAAAAAAAATTTCATTTATTTGTTTGATTAAAATATATAATGAAAATGATGTATTATCTCATGATAATTACAAGTATGACTCTAAGAAAAAGGAAATTCATAAAAGAGGTAAAAAACAGAATCCATGCAGAATGGATGATAAATTTAGATAGATCATTCTCATAAATGAAAAAAAGTAGTATATCTTTTTACCTCAACATTCATTCTTGTAATAATTATTACTTACAGTTAATTATTCTTTTTTTCGTTGGTATGAGAAGTTTACTAGCAAGCTCTAGCTTCAATTCAATTTAGCCGGCATGCCATACATTTTTTTTTTAATATTAATACTTCAGCATGCTGAAAGTAATCGTAAGGTGGAGTATGGATAAGAATACCAAATTCCATTATTTATTATATGATTTAAATACCTTTTTTTTTGGAAGGTGTGCTCAATTGAACCTTGACAGCAAAATATTGTAATTTTTTCCGATAGACAAGCAACTATAATGGCACTGAGTTCTAATACCATCAGCTCGAAATTAGTCTGGAAATGTATCGAAAGATTAAATAAGCTAGGCAAAGAAAACAAAGTTGCACTATGCTGGGTACCAGGACACACTGGAATCCACGACAACGTGGAAGCTAATCTATTAACAAGGAGGGCCGCAACTTCGTTTGTGGAACTAGAGCCGTTCTGCGGCATACGGATGAGCACCTACAAAAAAGAACTCAAAGACAGAGAGAAGAAGCTCAGACCTTCCCTTTGGGAGAATCTCCCTGGTCTGAAACATTCAAATATATTCCTTGGAAATTACGATAAGAAAAGTGCGAAGACCATGCTAGAACTAAGCAGAAACAGACTACGTATCCTCAAAGGTGTCCTTCTAGGGCGTTGTCACCTCGGGGAACACATGACAAGGATAGGTCTACAACATAATAGCGGCTGTAGGTTTTGAGGGGCTGAAGATGAGAGTCCGGAACACCTGATACCCAACTGCATTGCTATCACAGAAACTCGTGCCAACCATCTTGGTAAAGATGTTATAGACGAGGGAGAAATACCTTCTCTGAAACCATCACAGCTATTGCAATTTACTAAAGCTCTCATACTGGATGGGGAGTTATAAGCGCGGGCAAACCCTAGCTGCTTATAGTTGATGTAAGAGCGCATAAGGGATCAATAGGTCGCGGTGCAAGGTCACTCTAATTAGATCTAATCTAAATAGCTTTTTAATCCAAGCCGAAGTACATCTAGTTCTGCTAGTTTCCGGAAAAATGTAAATATTAATAGATTTCGATTATTACTAGTTTGTCCCCAAAACTGCGTCTTCTGCAGGTTTTAGTGCTTCAAATGTAGACGGCCTCGTAGGTCAAAGATTGACTCAAGGTTAAAAGCGTGGAAAATGGCAGCGCTTACTAAAAAAAACTCCACATAGAGTGGAGTCCGAAAAAAAAACTTCCAAGGACGATTAGATACGTTTAACGACGATTAGCCTCGTAAAACGTGCAACCCAAAAAAAAATGGAACTATCACGCAATGTGATTTCCAGTTTGCATAACTAAACATTCAAATGTGACACTCAGTACGGTTAAAGCCGCGTTCGCGATAAATTCTTCTCCCAAGAGAAGCTAAAATTAAAAGTACTAGAGCGAAACCCTGGAAAGTGGTGTTTCAGCGACAGGATCTAGCCCGTCATATCGATAAATTTGCCCGAGAAGATCGCGCGCTAGCAGCGACATCTCATACACGGAAGCGAAAACGTAAGTGGGTGGGTAAAACAGGACTTCTGCAGGTAATAATAGGTAATTTTGCACATAAGAAGATCTACACTGTGTTCTTAAAATGACAGATAATAATCGTCCTTCTATTATTTCCCTATGGGCGCATGAGTACAAAAATAGGAGTATTTCTGTTTACTGGTTGACATCAACAATTTCTCAGTATACAGTTTTTATATAAGTAGTATTATAACGTTTGCATCCGTATTTTATCTCTATAATCACAAATTTGAGTTGCAAACTGCTGCTAAAATTTATGACACGCGTCTCCTCTTCAAGTCTAAGCGGTTCTGCCACCAGCAACAAAAGTCATCGTTGTATCCTCGTTTTATATTGGTATTGGCCTTGAAGCGCCTCAATGATAAGCAGAAGCTTGTTTACGAGTAGTAATTATAGCAGTTGCCATAATATTCCTCCCTAATGACATGCAAAGAAAACTAAAATAATAAATAAGGCAAACACCTGCATATGTAAACTGTATGAACAATGTAACAAACATGCAAGTTCAAAAACAAATGCGAATGAGGGATTTACTAAATCCTGTGAACAAATAAATGAAATACACAACAAGACAGACAATGAAACAATTAAATCTGACCTAACATGTTAAAAATTGCACAGTTGTATATTTACTATAGAAGCGGGTGCGATGTTAAGAGTAAATCTGTTACTACTTTTTACAATTTCTTGGAGCCTTGTTAAGGCTGGTGGATTAGATTTACGTAAGTTACAATTACATATTTTAGCTTCTTTTTTATTTACAGTTCATATCTAATTATTGATAAATAAACAAAAGAAATGCGATTCTTAATATTAGACTCAATAAGTTTGGTCTCAGTGTATCTGATGTTCTACAATTTTAGCATCATACATCCGCAGATGTTCACTATCGGATGCGAAATTGTGCGAATGCTTGAAGAAGAAAGCAAATGAAGCTATTCCTGTCGTTGTTAAAGGTAAGGTTCGATTGGTGTTGAGGTTTGCTAGATATTCTGTGCGATTAATGCATTAAACCCTTATGCAACTTCTGCACATTCCGTTCGTAGGTACTCTTTTTGCAACTGGTTTATTTGCTTAAAACTTTTAACTTAGGCAAAGGACTCTTTAAATGGTAGACTCCTGCAGATATAGAATTTATGATACCATTAAGGATAAATATATAATTTCAGGAGTGCAAGCCATTATTCACACTTTTCAGCATATGAATAAAGTTTGAGAGAGAACTACATTCGCTTCATTGATTATTGAACTTGAGAAGGGAACACCGTGGGGTGTCACCTATCGATCGGATTGAAACTTGATATATTTTTAAAATCTTATTACTCGGACTATCCCACCATACAGTTTCTCACATCTCCACTAATTTGCCAATGTGACTAGGCTGGTGGTGACGCGAGAGAGGTTGGTATTCCCAGTAATAAAAATATGCACGGTGAACAATAGAATGTGATTGAAGTCTCAAGTCTTAATACCGTTAATACCAATAAAATCATATACAGCACATTTCAATTGAAACGAAGCACCTCAAATAATTCTTTACTTCACCTGCTGTGATTTATGTATATAAAATTCCGAAACCTGTCCCTTGTCATGTAAAGGGGGACGACTTTTAATGACGGGCTTGACGATTTAAAATTATTCCTGGAGCACAGCCATCATCCTTAAAATTTGAATAGGGAAAGCGGATCTTGTGACCACTCAATCAAACGGTATTTTAATTCTGTTGATGGCAACATGTATCAAAAAGTAATTTTTTTAATCAGTAACCAAAAAGTGCATAATTTACAACCTACAATAAAACACGATTAGAATGAAATGGTTTGGATTTTGCTTTATCAAATGTTGAAAATGATTACTATTAACCTCCATACAATAGAACAATCTCGTTTCAAATGCTGACCTGACATTTCGCAACATTTCTGAAGTTATTCGTTTGCATTCTTTAATAATTTTTTGGGGTAATTCTTGTAAGGAAGCTGAACACGTGATGCATACTCCGGCAGCGCAATGTGGTGACGCTCCTCTTTCTGAAGTACTATCTCATTCTCCAACAAATCTGGATCTTGCTCCAATTTCTCTGTGATCAAAGGATTGATTGTATCGTTCAGTATGTTCAAATACAATTGACCATTTAAAGTCCCGTTAATAAATGGGGGTCCTATGAGATGATCGCCAAGGATACAAACCAATACATTAAGCTTCTGTGGCCATTGTGGATGTGTTTCCCGCGTCAATTGGGGATCGATATCAATTCAATATCTGCAGTTGTGACGATTTACTTCACCATTAGATATTATTCAGTAAGTTTCGATTATTGTTGAGGCGTTCGGTCATCAATTCACAAAATCCAACATCAAATCAAAATGCATGTCAAAATTATCCTCATTCAATTCGTGTAGAAGTAATTCTAAAGGGATGTAATTTGAACTTCTTAAGTATTTTAGAAACTGATGAACGGCTTACTCCTGATGGTTGAGATACCTGTTGTATCGACGTCGCATTTCCAAGCACTGCGACCTGACCTAAGATTTCGACGTTAATATCTTCATTATTGACAACCCGATGAAAATTTTATTTTTGTTATGTATAGAGCCCGTTTCTGTAAAATTTGGATTAATTTCAGTTTGTACTTGTGTGGTATATTTTGGGCTGCACGATTTTCGTGAATAAGCGAGCTGTAAATCTTACACCCCTACCATTCCTAAATTACAAAGTTACTAATTGCACACGTTCTCGAATAGAATAGAACATATTAATTTATTGTGAATGCACGATTAAACTAAAAGTAAAGTGCTCTAAAAGACATTCAATTGAACAAGACAAGCTTTAGACACTTATTTTGTACGGTATTAGTTTACGTGTGCAAACTAATACCGTACAAAATAAGTGTCTAAATAATAATTCTGTCTAATCTAAAGCTGAAAACAGAAGCAAAAAAAAATGGAGAAAAACGACATTAAAAATGATAAGTTAATATGACAAATACAAGTAGGAGTTACCTTGGTTACCACAAAAAAAACGCGAAATGTCAGGAGAGCACATATGGAGAGCATTTGCAGCCATTTCAATCTAACCGTGTTTTATTACGCAGGTTGCAAATTATGCACTTTTTGCTTACTGCACTCCCTTACCACTAGTTCCTACTTCGTTGGAGAGTGGGGGTTGAACGGAAGTGGGCAAAATATATGCACAGATCATCTTTGGGGAAATACCATTTACCCGTATATCATATTTGCTGCACACTCATCTCTAACTACCCAGAGAAAAATTGAAAATGTATGATACGAAACTCCATATCTATAATCTTAACAATAAGTAGTTTCCTACAAAATGAGTCACATTTTTACAAATAATGTTGGTAGTAGGTAGGGTCAACCACATGGGTGAAATAAAAGCTTGCTGCTATTTTATTTTGCGGTATACATTGGATAGAAAGTACCGATTTATGATTGTGGGGGTTTCTAAAAACTCAAGAAGTTTCATACACTTTTAATTTCTTTATTATTATATAATTTTCGGAGTAGTTATAAGAGAGGATGTAGCAAATATTTACATATAAGTAAATGTAGTGACAGGATGATGGTAATCCGAGTCATTCAGACAGACCTATAGAAGACGCATTTAAGGATATATACACTCCGCCAAAAAAGTATCGCATAATTTAGTTTTGAATCATAAAAGTATCGCATAATCTTTGTTTGTAGCATAAAGTTGTAAATATACTTTAATGCGCTCTAAGATATAATTTCTATGATTGTTTAAATAAAATACAGGCCAAATAAAAACAAGAACTCATACTTGAGATTTTTATTAAAACAAGAAATTATAATTTTGGAAAGAAAAATGTCATAACAGTAGCTTTTAATACTGAGTATTGCCACCTCGGGCTCTTATGACCGCTCGCATACGGTTTGGCAGAGATTCGATTAACCTCCGTATATAAGCCTGATCCAAATTCTCCCACTCGTCA
Organism: Cetonia aurata; assembly: GCA_949128085.1. Taxonomy (NCBI): domain Eukaryota; kingdom Metazoa; phylum Arthropoda; class Insecta; order Coleoptera; family Scarabaeidae; genus Cetonia; species Cetonia aurata. Next base: position 10,648,941 of record OX421887.1, read on the forward strand.
CGGAGAGCATTTGCTAGTCCATGCAGGTCCGCTGGGGCGACATTTTGGGTTCATATCCGTCTGTGAAGGAGGTCCCACACGTGCTCGATAGGGTTCATGTCCGGACTTACCGTAGGCCAATCTAAAACTGGAATACCAACATCGTTAAGGTATTCCTGGACGATTATTGCAACATGCGGTCGTGCATTAACATGAATTCGTTTCCTATAATTGGCGCATATGGTACTACATGTTCTTCTAAAATGTCCGTTATATACCTGTACGACCTGTTGGGGAGGCATCTGTTTATGCCTCCCCAAACCATAATAGAGCCACCAGCGAAATTAGGTCTAGGTCTGATATTACACTGCAAATAGCGCTCACCGTCTCATCTGTACACTGAGATACGCCTATCTGAGGTGTAAAGACCAAATCTTGACTCATCTGTGAAGAGTATATTGGCCCAGTCATTAATGTTCCAATTTACATGTTCTCTGGCAAACCTTAAGCGAGCCACTCGGTGGTTCCTAGTGAGACGAGGGGCTGTTACAGCTACTCTAGCTCTTAATCCACTCTGTCGTAACCTATTCCGAATAGTTTGAGTACTCACACGAGTATTTCTGACTCTAGCCAAGTCGTTCTGCAATTGTCTCGCAGTTACATGTCTTCGACGTAATGCTTGTAGTAGTAAATAGCGGTCATCTTGGCGAGTAGAACATCTTGGACGACCTGGTACAGGTCTTCTACTGTAAATGCCTGTTTCCCTATATCTGGCTACGGCTCTAGAAACACTTGACTGATTGATGTTCATCAAATTAGCAACGTATGCTTGAGATCGTCCATCTTAGATTAAAGCAACTATAGCAGCCACTTGTTCTGAAGTTAAATTGCTCATTTTAGTTTTAAAAGCGTTGGTACAGAACTCTGACTTCGCACTTTAAAATTCGTCCGTATAGGAAGACTTTCAATAAACAACTGAACAAACCTTACACATATGCATTTTTCTAAATGTGTTCTTTTAGAAAAAAAAAAGTAAAAACGCTAAGTTCCATTATTTTGTTAGTGTTTTTATAGTTCACATACACGAGGCAAACTTTTTGTGAACGTATAAAAATATCTTGGTTCATAAATGCCCTTTTTTAGTTTATGCGATACTTTTTTGGCGGAGTGTAATTTTATTAATTTTATCCCCTAAATGTGAGATTGTACAAACCTGTGGGCGGTGATTTACGAAACCCGATGGCTTCTATAAGTTTGCTATCAGCTATATTTCAATTCGATCGGTGAGTAACATCTCAGAGCGTTTCCTTGCAAGTTTATTAGTTTTACGATGTTGCAAGACACTTTTACTTATTTTGTTACTAGGTGACGTGTTTTATAATCTACCACCTCTGCTACCAATTTGCTACGCAGAAGCGCCGTTCTATGCTATCGGTTTAAACATGGATATGTACAATTCCCGTACTGAAGACTTTAATAGGGTTGTATTTACTGATATGTTGTAAGTATCTAAGAGGGTATTGCTTAAAATAGTTGGGGCACTTAAGAAAAAAGGACGCAGAGGATGCGTTAATAGAGACGTGCAAGTTTATTGTGGTATATCATACTTCTCTTCTATATATACTCAACGATCTATATTTCACAGCCTGGATTTGAAGAATCTTGAATTCGGTTTCAACGCTGTTCTCGATAAAATAGAACTCACGGCGGAAAATTATACCATTACTGAAGGTAAAATGCTCGATATCCAGGCTTGTGGACACGGTAAAAGTAACATAACATTTGGTAATTATTTTCCAGTTCTGTACAAATACCGTATGAATTAACCTTTTTAATTTTTTCAGTGAATGGTAAATTAACATATAATTCCCGCCTTCGTTTTTACAAAAAAGGCGACGATGTGTACTTGAATTCTTTTGATTCTACAGTCGATACGAGTTGCGAACGTGCTTACTACAATTTCGAAAACTTGGAATCTGAAGACGACTGTGAGTATATATCCTTACAGATGTGCTGGTATCACTTAACTATGGTGCTACTTTACTTTCAGGTGACGTTAACGCGTACCTCAATGAAAATTGGGAAGAGTTTTACGCCCAAATGAAACCGGCGTTTGATGATTACTGTAACGCGTTCGTGAATTTTGTGTTGGAGCCGCTTGGTAATGTTGTGCCATTTAATAAAATGTTCTTGCCATAAGCGGGAAATTGGCAGTTTCTTTGTCGTACATTTCTTATTATGATGAAAATTTGTAATTGATTAATTTGATTAAAGCATATATTAAGAAAACTAATCCATAAAAGAGGTAGCAAAGATAATCCATTCAGATAGATTACTGTTAAAAAATGAAACAAACGTAATTGTTATATAAGTAATCAAGTAGTTACACTCTAACGAAGATTTGGTAAAATTCCTGTACGGTTTCGGGGTAATATAATTGCCCCGAAACCGTACAGGTATTTTACTTGTGCGAGTAAAACTACTTTGATGCAAAAATACACCAAGGAGATTTACTACTAGTGTATGAAAATTACTAAGTAAATTGAAATTTACTGGGTAAATTTCTTACGATAAAAAAGGTCCCTAATATGCCTCGACAGGGTATACCCTGTCGAGGCAAATTAATGTGTTTTTTGGAACACAATTAGGTGTATTGTGTGTTTTTATATGCACAAACCTATATGTTTCAACGTTTGTAAATTATTATTATGCCCATCGAATTAATCTGTTGTTGACTAATTTTGGTAAATCTCGTTTTGGTCCGAAAAGCTGCTGTAGTGGTTTGTGATCTGTGATTAGTGTGAAGTGCGTTCCTCTTAAATATTGATCAAACTTTTTTATTGAAAAGAAAATAGCCAGAGCTTCTTTGTCTATAACAGAATATTGTTGTTCTGCGCTATTCAATTTCCGTGATGCAAAGGCAATTGGCTGTTCACATTTGGACTGTTCGTTATAGTGAAATAGTACTCCGCCAACACCTTTTTCACTTGCATCGCAAGCTAGATATAATTTTCTACTTACTTCGTAAGGTGTTAAAGTAAATTTTTGATCTTATTGAAAGTTTCATGTTCTTAGTTAGTATTTGGTTTCCTAAGTAAATTTCCTAACTGTGGATAAAATCACGAAGTAATTTAATAAGATTCCTTGAGAAAGCATAAAAATTTTAGTAATATTACGTTTTCACAGAGTCCATCTGCACGCTATTCAGTTACTTTTGCGTTACCAACTGCTACCACAAATATTTATAGAAACCTATACACCGTATGCTTACAATAGCTAACTCGCATTTTTCTAACATTTTTCTTTAATTTTGTTTAGTAAGTTCTACATTTTTATTTTCATTTTTTTTTATACTATGAAATTCATTTTACTTTATATTTTGCAACTGCGCTAATTATTTGCTTTTTTATGCTACGTGTTGTAATCAACTTTGTTTATATTTACCCTGTAATTGTTTATCGTTGGGTAATAAAGACTATTATTATTATTATTATTCACGTAGCACTTTTACCTACAATTGAAAAATACTGGTAGATATGTGGGAAATTTACAAAAGTATTTACCCAGTTTTTGGTGATTTCCCCCCAAATGTTACTGGAATCTTTAGCAGGAATCTTGGTAAATTTACTAAAATTTTTTAGTGTGTAGCTTCTAGGCAAAAGTATATCTTAAAGAAAGTTCAAATTAGCCGAAATATTACATTTCATTAAGCTAAAAAATCAGTAACAGCATTTATTTGAGGTGACAGTTTTATAGGTTGCGGCAAATTTGAAAATAATACATTTTTACGTCAACGTTCATTATACAAATATTTATTACGGATTTGGTTGTTGTTACTTGACTGCTTTTTGACGGTTTGCTGATTATACTCTCAGCTTCCTCCGAAGTTTTTCCAAAGACTGAAGATGTTGCCTTTTGCTCCTTGTTGTATCCTCTATTCCTGTTCTGTTTCGCTGATCCATATCCTTTCTAGTCCGATGAACCACATCGTTTGTTGTGTAAAATGATGGAAATGATAGTTTCCAGTTACTTCGATATAGCTGTTTGGCAACTGCATATTACGTACGATAATATAGATCCGTATGCTGACGGCATGCGTCCTTCTGACGTTCTTTTACTCTGCACTTTTAATTTCGGTAATAGGTCTTTGTTATGAGGTAGGAGTAGTTATTCTATCTTGCTTACTATGTTGAATTGTGTGACTATGTTCTTCCAAAGTTCTAACGGTTTCCACAATCTAATTTTCTCTACTATTCTTAACAACGTGTTGATGAAAGATCTTTTCTGTTGTGGATGATGGTAAGATTTTGCATGAAGTATGTATGTGTCTTCCGACTGTATACAGTGTGACCCAATCTGTTTTCGTTGGTGTGTTTTACTAGTACCTCTAAAACTTATATATGGATATTTTCTTCAATCTCCTTTATGAAGTTGATGTTGATGTAACAGTGCGTGTGGTCCATGGAGCCATATTATGAGGGGTCGATATGGCTAGGAAGAATCTTACCAAATCTTTGTTTATTATACCGAAAGAACACCTAGGAATATTAGATTCCATTATTTATTACATGCTTTAAATAGCTTGTAATCCCGAGTCGAAGTCAGTCTAGTTTTACTTGTACTTCAAATAATAGTAAATGTTAATAGTTTCTGCTAATTACTACTATTATTATATTGAAATATAATATGTATATCTGAACAAGTTTGTCGTTTAAACTCGCAGATAACAAAAGATATCAAAAATTTTTAATTTCTGCTTTTTAGAAATTACGATCTAAAGGAAGCAAAGAAATCGTAAAAGATCATGAATATAAATGTATATAAAATACATCTTCGAACAGTGTAGGCTAAGGATTTTTGGTCTTAAAATGATAGATACCCGTCCTTCTATTATTTTTATTTAGCTTATCATGGGCACACTTGAGCAAAATTATAGCACTCTCTTTTTTTACAAGTTGTAACGACGTTTCTTTCGGTTCGGTTCGGCATACTCATGTTTACTCCTTACTCTTTAATACCTTACTTACGGGCTTTAAATTACTTCCCAGTTGAAAGAGCCGCTGGTCGTAAGGCCACCTGTCAAACGGTGAATCACAACTTCGTGGCGGCTTAAACGGTGTCACCTCTTATTCACGTCGTTACAATAAAGTTTCAACCCCAAAGTGGTAGCTATGAGTGTGAGGGCCTGTATGTTTGAATTGCGCAACAAAACACTGAAAGTCTATTCTAAATCAAACATTTATTTCCATACGGCATGTGTGAGAGACATTGAATATATATAGCAAGAAAAAAAAGGTAAGTGTCAAAACATGTGTATGTACAGGCTGTCCCACCGAAGACTGGGTCTTGGATTACAGCTCTATTTGTCATTTTAGAAAGAAACTTTTTCTACAAGAATGTTATAGAATTCAATGCTGCATCACCTAAAAATATTTTTGACTATACAGAGTGTCCCAGAAGTAGGAAAACGGATACTTACTTCGTTATTTTAAATGGAACACCCTATATATTATTTCATTTTTCAATTCTACGTAGAAAAATAACATGACTTCATATAAACTACTATATGTCTATCTTTAATAACAACGTTGTTATTTACTCTTTTGTCAAAAGTAGTCCCGATGCAAAGCATCGGTTAAGGCGGCGTGGTTTATATTTGCATTTGTTTTAGACATTCATATTTTAAATATCATACATACATACTTAGTCTGATTCAACATTTGAATTAAAATCGATGTAATTGTATACAGGTGTCCACTATAGCCCTGAACATTTGCTTAACTTTAATCCAAGGTAACTTGATTTTTTTAAATAGCACCCTATATTTTTGCTTGTGTTAAATTAATCCTTGCCCAAAACCCTATCAATCCATACTAAACATTTATGATGCCACATGCACGACTTCATAGTTAATTAATGATTTTAAATAAATCCAATAATTTTTCCGTTAATTTGCAGGTCGCCTTGGTATATAAGCGCTAAACAAAGGAATAAAGCTGTGAATTAGTAAGTATACGTCGGCATCGGGTCATAATTTAAAACTAGTAACACTTTGTTTTGAAAAAATCAGAAATTTTATGTCATTTAACTCTGTGATTATGCAAAATTTCTTAAATATATATATATATATATTAAAAAACCGTTAAAATTACAAAAAATAAACATTAAAAACAGTCAATACATCATTGAATTAATTATTTGAATGTAAAGGAAATGTTCAAGAATGTCCTCTTTCTCTCAAAGATATTTCTATCTCCTTTTACGTTACTTTTTGAAGCAACTCTGGTGAAACGGCTAAAAATGCCTCCCTTAGTGGTAAGTTCCCCAACATTTCATAGAATTGCGTTTGCAAAAAATAGTTGTATCGCTCTCCGTTTAAATTATTCTCGAAGAAAAAGGGTCCCACAATGTGACATCCAACAAAATTCTTCCTCATACATTTGTTTTCCATCTACCTTATACCGCACGTGTTGCTACAGATCTAGGATTGTCTTGTGCATAAACGTGAGCGTTCTTTCTGATTGGTACACCATTACTCTGGAAACTACCTTCTACCCATCAGTCACAATGTCTTATTCGCCTTCCGTAATCATCATCTGTAGGCTGCTGATGTATGGATGCGTGGTAAGGATGATATTTATGTAACCGTAAAATCCTTTGAACAGTACTGTTATACACACTTCAGCGTTTCTGCTGATATGCCTCGTGCCCACATTTGGCTGTTCAACCTCAGAAGTAAAAACATTGAACTCATTATCTTCATTAATATGATGATAACGTTTATTAAACAGCACAGATGCTTTCAAACCTGTGCTTAACATTAAAACATTCCATTCTTGGACACCATGTTGTCTATATATTTTTCAAGACAATTTTGTCCACATTCACCTAAATGTAAAATTTGAAAAATTGTGTAAAACGGGAATATAAATAGATATAAATATATGTAATTGGGAAAATGACATAAATGGTTACGTACCAATCAAATACATCATATCAACAAATTCTTCTTTTGAATATTGCATATTTTGAAGTATATAACAACATGTATAAAAAAATAAATAAGCAAGCAATGAGAGAGCAAGGAAAAGGTATTATATATACAAAATTATTTTTTGACAGTTTTGAGATTTAATTACTGCGAAACAATTACCATGGCCTACTAAAAATATGTTCTATAATTTCTGATCATACATAAATGACATAAAATTTTTTTTTTTAAAAAACTTGTTATTAGTTTTATATTATGACCCTATACTGACATGTATTTGCTAATTCGCAGCTTTATTCAATTGTTTAGCTTTTATATACCAAGGCGACCTGCAAATTAACGGAAAAATTATTGGATTTATTTATAATCATTGATTAACTATGAAGTCGTGCATGTGGCATCATAAATGTTTAGTATGGATTGATAGGGTTTTGGGCAAGGATTAATTTAACACAAGCAAAAATATAGGGTGCTATTTAAAAAAATCAAGTTACCTTGGATTAAAGTTAAGCAAATGTTCAGGGCTTTAGTGGACACCTGTATACAATTACATCGATTCTAATTTCAATGTTGAATCAGACTAAGTATGTATGTATGATATTTGAAATATGAATGTCTAAAACAAATGCAAATATAAACCACGCCGCCTTAACCGATGCTTTGCATCGGGACTACTTTTGACAAAAGAGTAAATAACAACGTTGTTATTAAAGATAGACATATAGTAGTTTATATGAAGTCATGTTATTTTTCTACGTAGAATTGAAAAATGAAATAATATATAGGGTGTTCCATTTAAAATAACGTAGTTAGTATCCGTTTGCCTACTTCTGGGACACTCTGTATAGTCAAAAATATTTTTAGGTGATGCAGCATTGGATTCTATAACATTCTTGTAGAAAAGCTTTCTTTCTACAATGGCAAATAGAGCTGTAATCAAAGACCCAGTCTTCGGTGGGACACCCTGTACAGTCATGGACATACATAAATCTATGTACAGCGACAAACAATCAAACCTTTGCGGGGCTTCGGTAACGCTTTTAAAACTTAAATGCGAAATCTAATGGCTTTAATTCTGTTAACAACATGAAACGATAATCTGTATACGGGGTCGGTCGACATGTACATGGACGATTTCCACGGGCTATGACGGGTTAGACATCGGTGACGGCGCCAAATTTTACAGAAGGGAAATGATTGTAAAATCCTGCGAGCGTCAGAAAGCTGTGGAAACGCAACGGCCAGAGTAGAAAAAACTGGTAAAATGCTTGTGTTACACTAGAAAAGCTTTGAACAATTGAAATAAGAAGCTCCACGTGTGTCAGAAAAGCTGTGCCAACACATCAACCAGAGCGGACTCGGAGGTACTAGTACAAGTTGATCATTGGAGTCACAGCCTGTGACTCAATATTTGTTGTTGCTATTACGCTAATCCACCAGTTAGCTTTGCTACTCATACCCAGCCCAATTAATTAATTGCGCTAGTGTACGCATGGAAAATGCTTGGCAATACCTACAGCAACGGGAGCTAATTTATTTAGATGTATTCCTAGCTGAAAGAAGAATGAGTAATGAAATTATGATTGTAATGAGTGCAATTTGACCAAATTGCTATCTCATTGATACTTGAAAGTAGCCAGTCGTTGTGCTTATAGGTTTTCTTTTTGCTTTTATTGTCGTTTTTAAATGAACATATTAAATTTGTAGGTCTCTGTTTCTAACAACACTAAAAGTGTAAACATCTATTGAAATTGTGGGGGAAAATAACTAAAATATAGAAATCGCGATATTATCGGCTAAATGATAATCATAGAGTTTAGACTTAAAAAAAAAACAATTATTAAAAGAAAGCTTTCTTAAATGTTGTAATTTTTTAACTACGTAAAAACAGTTTTTCTAATACTCATAAAGTGATACGCAGTTGTAAATAATGACAGCGAAGTAAACTAAAATAGCGAATAAAAACAAATAAACAATTGAAATAAGAAGAACAATATCACCAACAGACAAATACAATAACAAATGAAATACAAAACAACATAGACAATCAAAAAATTAAATATAGCTTAACATATATACACAGTAGTCTGTTTTGCTAACGGTTAATGTTAATTAACTTTCATCATATGTATATCGCAAAGTTGTAAATTTACTTGTGAAATAAATACAATGTTAGTAGTAATTTTGCTACTTCCTTTTATAACTTCTTGGGGTCTTGTTGAGGCTAGTGGATTGGATTTACGTAAGTTCTATATTACATGGATTGGATTCAGTAATTTTGATATTCAATAATTTTAGCGTCATACATTTCTAGATGTTCACTATCGGATCCGAAATTGTCAGAGTGCTTGAAGAAAACAGCAAATCAGATTATTCCAGTGATTATTAAAGGTGAGGCATCGGTATATACAGGGGTCTGCTCATATTTAGCTCTGCGGGCTTAGTGTGCATTTGAATGCATTCATATTTTATAAAACAATTTTTATTTCCGTATATGCCTTTTATTTTGTTTTACAACAAACAAAATAAGAAAAGAACTCTTTAGATCGCGAAACTTTGAGATATGGAAAACATAAATTATGGTTATATTCAGGAAAGGAAATATAAATTTATGAAAGCTGAACATACTCAACACACATTCGTTTTCTTGACCAATGATCTAAGTTGATCAATCCCACAAATTTGCAAAAGAAAACCTTTACTTCTATTTATTTGCAGGTGACGTGTTTTACAGTATACCGCCTATGTCACCAATTTCCTATTCAGAAGCGCCATTTTATGCTACTGCATTAACATATGTGTTGTACAATACGCATTGTGACGATTTCAGTAAGCTTGTAATTACGGACATGTTGTAAGTACCTATAAGTAATTGTAAAAAAGAGGTAGTTGTGTAAGATACTTCGAAAGTTAAAGTAAGAAAGACGTAGAGGAAAGATTGATAAGGATTTCTTCTTAAGAGAAACTAACCAAGCTACTTTTGAGTCACAATAAAGATCATAGCCGTGTAAGTGTGGGTTGCCGGCCACAGGAAATTTTTTACTGAAAATTGGGGCATATATTTAATTATTTGAAAATTTTTATCTCGCGATTGGATTGGCTGAATATATAAAAAAACAGGAAAAATTTACAGTATCTTAGAGGAAATCAGAAAAAAATAATACGGTTTTCATCGATCCTTTTCTTAATTTTTATTTTTTCACTCTATTTTGTTGCAGTAGCCGTTTTGAAATAATCACCAAAATCTTTGTAAATCTTCTACTGCCATTCCTCTAATCCATTCAAATGGTCAAAAGTAGTGGTGATAAGTTTTACGGCCTGAAGATGTATTCTGTACGCGGAACCGGTCGCTATTAAAATTTGCTTTAACAGTCATATTGTGAGCTAGTGGACCTACTTGTCTTTTATTTTTCTTTAACACGATCTCACACACAGTCTATATAGACAGTTTCAATATATTATTGTTATATTTAACTATATCCACAGTGTTTTAAAATAATCTAGACTTTTGTAAAAGGCTCCGCCAAAGGATGGATTAATAACGACGTGCAGGTGCGTTCGAATTGTCGCCCCCGCCAAAGGATGGATTATCGCCGGCACGTGGGTGCGTTCACTTGTGTGACCAAATGTTTAAATATACGGAGAGTCAAAGCATAAAATATTGTAAAACAATGAGAAGAAACATAATAACAGATGAAGTAAGAATTATTTTGGAATTAAAATTATTAGGAAAAGAATTTCAATTAAGTTATACATCTATGCAAGGTAATACATGCAAGAGTTGAAGACTAATGCGAGCAATAGGTATACGATAAGAGACCAACAAGTTCTTTTCAATAAGGTACAGAACAAAATAAAATAGAGCAAGATGACAAAATAACGAACTGAACATACAAACATGTGAAAATGAGGTATAAGTACAACATTAGTTTAAATTTGTCTTCCCAAAACAATTAAGTAAAACTATTTTGACTGTGTTAAAATAAAATTACATTATATTGGGAGTTTACCGAACCGTCAGTATGTATTAAAATTATGGTGTTTGATATTTATTCTATGTAAAAATGATCCTTTTATTGAGATTGTTTTGCAAATCCAAATCATAAGGAATTTCAAATTCAAAACTATAACCAGCGCCTACGACATGAGTAGACAAATTGGTACTACAATTTCTTGTGAAAATATTGTATTATATTGTTGAATACGTTTTTTAATTTAATTGTTAAGATCCTGTGATGGGTGGAGACTGTGGCTTGAAAACTATAACAAAAATCCCAAAAGAAAGGTGAAAAATCCCTTACCACAAAATTAGATAACAAATCTAAATACGTATTTCGGCAACTAAGTTGCCATCTTCAGTAGAAACAAGTGAAGAGCAATGTTAAACATAGTGTTTTCGGCTAAGGTAAACCTTGGAAGATATGCTCTTTACCAAATCACTAGTGGAATAACACTTAAGTTAAACACTATGTTTAACACTGCTCTTCACTTGTTTCTACTGAAGATGGCAACTTACTTGCCGAAATACGTATTTAGATTTGTTATCTAATTTTGTGGTAAGGGATTTTTCACCTTTCTTTTGGGATTTTTGTTATAATTGTTAAGATGTTTGATTAAGATGTATGCTAAATCATATTGGTTGCATTTTATTTTGTATACCATATTCCTTATATCGAATTTGTCGTTTTCATCTGTCAAGTTACTGAATATTTTAAGTTTTTCCAGTGTTGCTTTTATAACAAAACTATTTCTTGTTTTCTTGTTTGTGAGTTTCAAGGACCTGCTTTAGCTTATCTGACCATTGAGGTATATACAGGATGGGCCACCACATACGGCGCGGGCTCTGTATGGAAAAGCATATGATTTCTTGAAATCCTTTTCATTTAGCTTAGTAACGATGTCAAACCAACTAAATTTAAATAAATTGTATTAGATGTAAAAAAAAAAATGAAATGCTATCCACAAGAAAGCTATTCATGCTAGGTATAGGGAACCCTAATATATTTTGAAAGGGAATTAAATTCTACGTTGGATAGTATCATCAGATATAGGATGTTCTATTTAAAATAAGAAAGTTAATTTACTGGAAAAGTCCTCAAACCTAAACAAGCGTTTATGAACACTCAGTATAACTGTGTGACTAAAATGCCACTTCATTTGATTGCTCACCCTCTTAGCTGAATGATGAATGTAGGTAACTGTGTTTAATTTTGGATTACACAGTAAAAATCAAACTTACATTTTGTACTGCAGTTTAATAAATTTTAAAATATCTTGAAAACCGATGGTTTTAGGAATATGGAGTATTACATAAGCTTGCCCTAATTTGGTCGTTAGATTCCAAATATGTCATTATATATAGGGTGTTCCATTTAAAAAAAGGTAACTTTGTTATGGATCTTTCTTTACGAACACCCTGTATAATTCAAAATAATTTTAAATTGTGCATACAAAGGTCTAGCATTCAACCAATGAAAAAAGATTTCAAGAAATTATTTGCTTTTCCATATAGAGCCCGCGCCGTATATGGTGGCACACTCTGTATATTACTTTATGTCGTTATCTCAATTCACCTATTGATTTTTTCGATGGTATTCCTCTCTTTAGTATTATTGGTAAATAATATTTCAAATATAAATTGGACAGAATAATTATATATTATAAGTTTTTGTTATAAGATTTGGAAATTAGTTCTATGGTATCGGATGTTAGATAATTTTAGAATTCTATCTTTAAGATCTTTATAAAATTAGTCTTTTGATGCAAGGGTTAAAATGAGTTAAAATTTAGAATAGGAATAGTGCTTGATGGTTTAAAGTAAATGTCAGTTATAGCACATCATCCACACTAATGACCAGAACATCCAGAAAATGCAAGTTATTTTCTTATTGTATGTCCAAAGTAAATTTGATTCTTTCATAAAAGCCCTAATTTTATGAGTTAGGAGGCCGTTCAATATTCGGAACCGAAAATTTGGCTACTTCCAGTCTTCAAATATATGCCCATATTTTCACCGAAAAATATCCTGAGCCGGCAATCTATACTGATCCTCTTTATTGTGACTTACAAGTAGCCTGGTTATTTTTTATTAAGAACTTTATTACCTACATATTTAAGGATCTGTTTTTTGCAGTGTGGATTTGAAGAACCATAATTTTGGTTTTATGGCGAATATGGATATAGTAGAACTCACAACCGAAAATTATACTATCACTAATGGTAAAATGCTCGATATTCGGGCATGTGGACACGGTAAAACTAACACAACATTTGGTGAGTACTCTCAAGTCGCATACGAAACTACCTTTTGAGTAACCTCTTTAATTCATTCAGTGGGTACTATAATAAAATACGCTGCCCGCCTTCGTTTCTACAGAAAAGGGGGTGATGTGTACTTGGACTATTTTGATTCTAGTGTGGATCTGAGCTGCAAACATGCTTATTTCTATTTTGAGAACATCGAATCCACAGAGGAATGTGAGTACACAATCCTACAGTGGGTCTGGTATAATTAAATATAATTATGGTGTCTTTCTTTATTGGCAGGTGACGTTAACGCGTACCTCAATGAAAACTCGCAAGAGTTTTACACCCAAGTGAAGCCGGCGCTAAGTAGTTACTGTAATGCATTCGTAAATTTTATTTTGAAATCGATCGCCAATGCTGTGCCATTTAATAAGATGTTCTTGCCGTAGACGTAAGATTGCAAAAATTTCTTTGTTCTGCATCTCTTATCATTTTCAAAGTTAGTATTACAAAGAAAAGTAAACCGCAAAAAAGGTAATAGAAAGGATCTATTCAGAATAAGTAATATAAGAATTATTTATAAAATACAATCCAAAAGTAGTTTTTACGTAAGTGATAAATTATAGTAATTCTAAGTAGGTTCCAAACAAAGTATATTTCTAAATAAGTAACAATATTAAATAAATACATTTTATTAATCTAAAAATTTGTTTATGTTGTAATACCATTTATCCAAGGTGGCGCTTTTACAGCGCGCGACAAAATTGCAAATTATATCCTCATTTATATTTCAACGTTTATTCCACAAATGATCATTATTTATAGCTTCGGCTTTTTTTGTTGGTATGGGGGTTTATGATTATAAACAGAGAGAATATCTTTTGTAGAAGTCGATGTGGACAGTACATATTTTCGGCAAATATCAGAATTCAGAGGGCTGCAGTAATCGAATATCTTACCAATTATGAATGTAGGATGCCTACATAGAATTATTGTTCATGTTAGTATAATTGTCAACTAAACTTGGTGCTACATATGCAAGAGCATTTTAGGTTTCTATAGGAAGAACTTTTTGAGTTTATCTGATAGTTCTTTTTAGATGTTCATTTGCTAGTTATTTTCGATATATTTCTGACATTTTCTAACGAATTTCTACCTGAAAAATTCTAGTCAGCTGCCACCTATCTGTTGATGTACTCTTATCGTTCAATCGCTCTTATTACTCAAATCTATCAAAGAACGATTAAAAATAGATTAGATTGGTTGCTTGAGCCAAGAAACCTATTACCTAATAGACAAAATGGTTTTAGGAAGTGCAGAAGTGCCCTGGATGCGCTAACTGAGCTTGCAACAGAGATACAAATTAATCTTACAAAAAGTCACACAACTTTCTCCATATTTCTAGATTTTAAAAACGCATATGGTTATGTAGATCTAAATAATCTACAAAAGAAGATTACAGAGGTTGAGTTACCAGAATAAGCGTCTGAATCCATCATCAACCAATTTTGTAACTTAATAGTGTTTGTAGGGTTAAAAACAAGTGGAAGAATAGGACCTAGACTCCAGTACCAAAACCTCTTATAGGGATCTAACTTGAGTCCTGTTCATTTAACATATACACTAGGGATTTTCATAATACCTTTACTCCATTTCTTAACATAATTAATTCAATGCGCAGATGATTTGTGTCTATACGCCAGTAATTAAAGGATTTATTGACTCAATTTACTTATGTCAAGTAATGCCAAGAAATTCACAAACTGACCAACTTATAATTCTCTAAAGTTGTGTAATTTTCACGTACTAGAGCTAGAGACAGGGGTACCGATAGAAAGGTATCGATACTCGGTGTTAAGGCGACGATTAGTTTTTAGTTAATTCGAGTTGTCATTGTTTAAATATCGTTGCTGTCGTGGTTAGAACTAGACAATTGAACTTGTTTACATTATTATAAAAAGTGTCAAAATATCAATCACAAAATAAAATCGTTGTAGAATAATTACAATTGGTTTGTCCATTAATACAAAGCAATAAAACAAATATATATACAATCTAAACAAAAATTACAGGAAAAGTAACGCTCGGTATCGGAAAAGCATCGATGACGAATATCGAGACATATGAGTACTTAAAGGAAAAAGTATCGATACTTTAATACCCTATACTTTAAATTTGGACGGGTACTTTTAAAAATATAACGTTATTTATCGTTGACAGTAGGTACTTACTATCTTACTGAAAAGAGTTTTGTCATATAAATCGTGAATATAATAGAAATAGGTACTTGATTACTTGAAAGTAGTCGGTCTTTGTGGTTATTGACGTTTATGTTGATGCTTCTATTCTCGTTTTTATTTGAACACCTACATAAATTTGCAGGTCTACGTTTCTAATAACACTAAAGGTGTAAACATCTATTGAAATTGCGGACGAAAACAACTAAAATGTAGAAATCGCGGTATCATTCGAGAAATCATAATCATAGGGTTTAGAGCTAAAAAAAAGAACAATTATGAAAAGTAAACTTTCTTAAATTTTGTAATTAATTATCGTATTACGTAAAATTAGTTCTTTTAATATGTATTCATAAAGTGACACGCAGATTTAAATAACAACCTCCAAAGTAAGCCAGAATGGGGAATAAAAACAAATAAACAATAAAATAAAAAGAACAATGCCATCAACATATAAATACAATAACAAATGAAATGAAAAACAACATAGGCAATTAAAGAATTAAATATGGCTTAACGTATTTGACATATCACACAGTGGTCTGTTTTGCTAACGGTTAATGTTAATTAGTTTTCATCATATATCGCAAAGTTGTAAATTTAGTTGTGAAATAAATACAATGTTAATAGTAATTTTGCTACTTCCTTTTACAAGTTCTTGGTGCCTTGTTGAGGCTCGTGGATTAGATTTACGTAAGTTCTATATTATATCTACATACATATCTACAAGTATTCTATAAAGCAAATGCAAATCTTAAAAGAAGACTCAAGAAGCATGGATTCAGTAATTTTGATATTCCATAATTTTAGCGTCATACATTTCTAGATGTTCACTATCGGATCCGAAATTGTCAGAGTGCTTGAAGGAAAAAGCAAATCAGATTATTCCTGTGATTACTAAAGGTGAGGTTTCGGTATATACAGAGGTCTGATAAATATACTGCGTGATTAGTGTGCATTTGAAAAGGAGACCTCTGCATATAATGCATTCAAATTTTGTGAAACAACCTTTTGTTTTGTTTTACAATTGATTTATTCATCTAAATCTCAAAATTAGAAAGAACTGAACATAGTTAAAACTTTATGGCTTATGAATAAAGTAAATTCAAATCTAAGATAGAAACCCATTCGTTTTCTTAACCAGTGATCTAAGTCGATTAATTCCCCAAACTTGCAAAAGAAAGCATCTACTTCTATTTATTTGCAGGTGACGTGTTTTACAATATACCACCTACGTCATCAATTTCCTATTCAGAAGCGCCGTGCTATGCTACTGCATTAACATATATATTGTACAATACGCATTGTGACGATTTCAGTAAGCTTGTAATTACGGATATGTTGTAAGTACCTATAATTGTGAAAGAGGTAGTCGTAAGATATTTAGAAAGTTAAAGAAAGAAAGAAGTGGAGGAAGGATTGATAAGGATTTTTAAAGATCGCTAGATATGTAATAAAGTTTTTAAGAGAAAATAACCGAGCTATACTTTTGAGTCACAATAAAAGTGATAGCCGAGTCAGTGTGGGTTGCCGGCCCCAGCAAATTTTTGGCTGAAAACTGGGGCATATATATGATATGTTTGGAAGTGGTCGACAGCTAAATTTTCAGCTCTGAACATTGAGTGGTCTTCGAGTAAAAAAATAAAAACCAATTTCTCTTTGAAAAGTTTTATCTCACGTTTGGATTGTTCGAATATAAAGAAAATATGCGGTTTTATGGAAGCCATCAAAGAAAATAATTCGGTTTTCATCGATTTTTTTTAGTTTTTATTTTGTTGCAGTAGCCGTTTTGGAATAATCTTCAAAATCTTCGTAAATCTTCTACGTCAAAAGTAGTGGTGATAAGGCCTTAAATTTTACGACTAAGGAGGCCGTTTAATATTCAGAGCTGAAAATTTGGCAGTGGGCCGTTTCTAGGCTTCAAATATATGCCCATATCTTCACCCAAAAATCGCCTGGGCCGGCAATCCACACTTACCCAGCTATAGCCTTTGTTGTGACTTTAAAAGTAGCCTGATTATTTTCTATTAAGAACCTTATTACACATTTAACAATGCGTATTTTACAGTATGGATTTGAAGAACCATAATTTTGGTTTTGTGGGGGATATCAATATAATACAACTCACAGCCGAAAATTATACCATCACTAATGGTAAAATGCTCGATGTTCGGGCATGCGGACACGGTAAAACTAACACAACATTTGGTGAGTACTCTCAAGCCGTATACGAAACTACCGTTTGAACTACCTCTTTAACTCATTCAGTGAATACTACAATGAAATATTCTGCCCGCCTTCGTTTCTACAGAAAAGGGCATGATGTGTACTTAGACTATTTTGATTCTAGTATGGATCTGAGCTGCAAACATGTTTATTTCTATTTTGAGAACCTCGAATCTACAGAGGAATGTGAGTATACAATCTTACAGTGGCTCTGGTATAATTATGGTGTCTTTTTTTATTGGCAGGTGACGTTAACGCATACCTCAATGAAAAGTGGCAAAAATTTTTCACCCAAGTGAAGCCGGCGCTAAGTAGTTACTCTAATGCGTTCGTAAATTTTATATTGAAATCGATCGCTAGTTCTGTGCCATTTAATAAGATGTTCTTGCCGTAGATCTAAAATTGTAAAAATTTCTTTGTTCTACATCTCTTGTCATTTTCAAAATTAGTATTGTTTGTAATAATAATAATAAGCTCATATAATAAATTGCAATAAGATAAGTCAAAGAAACGTAAATCGCAAGAAACGTAATAAGAAGGATTTATTTAGAATTAGGAATAAATTAAGGTATATTGTTCATAAAATAGAATCCAAAAGTAGTTCTTACGTAAGTGATATATATACAGTTTAGTAATTCTAAAAGAGGCTCGAAGCAAAGTATATTCCTGAATAAGTGAAAATATTAAATAAATACATTTGGTTAAACTAAAATTTTGCTTATGTTGTAATAGCATTTATCCAATGTAGCGCTTTTACAGTGCGCGACAAAATTGCAAATTATATCCTTATTTATATTTCAACGTTTATTTCACAAATGATCATTATTTATAGCTTCAGCTCTTTTTGTTGGTATGAGTATTTATGATTATAAACAGAGAGAATAGCCTTTGTAAAAGTCGATGTGGACAGGATATATTTTCGGCAAATATCAGAATTCAGAGGGCTGCAGTAATCAAATATCTTACCAATTATTAATGTAGGAATTATTGTTCATGTTAGTACAATTGTCAACTAACCTTGGTGTTGCTTATGCAAGAGTATTTTTAGGTTTCTATAGGAAGAACTTATGAATTTATCTGATAATTCTTTTTAGTTGTTCATTAGCTATTTATTTTTAGGATTTTGGATTTTGTACGAATCGCGAAAATAGTCAGACTTTTTTCGATATTTTTTCGGATGTGTCACACTTCATTGAGCATGCCCTCTTGCTATACAGCCAATACAAAAAAATTACCTGTAGTTCTTAATAATAATAAAAGAGGATACGCTCAGTTTCTTGCTAATAGAGGATAGTTGTGTTAGGAAAAGAAAGTGACTGTAGAAAGTAAGAAACATCATTATCCATTCAATATTATTTCGGTAAGGTATCGATGAAAAACCACTGATTGTTGAACAACTGGATGATATTGAAAGCCAGAAAGACGGAGCTACTCCACGTTGGACAGTAGAAACGTTGGCCTTCCTGAGACAATTTTCTGATGATCGAATAGTTAGTCTACATATAGAAAATTTCGTAGTCTCTTCGTTTATGCAATTTGATACCAGGTAACTTCCTTTTATTGGTTTACATAGAAAACATCATTTTTGAAACACTGGATAATTTACCTGACTTGCAGCAAAGAATTGAACAAAAAGAAATTATTGCTAATCCAGCGTTGTTTGACAACGTTAACGGAAATTTCCTTTGCCGAGTGTTGAAATGCATAGAAGTCGGTGGTCAGCATTTTCAGTAATTCATGTAATTTCTAGTTAAATAAACTGAATAATTACATTTATATTTGATACCTAAGACATACTTCAAATTATTTTAAAAATTTTATATGCTATCTACTTGCAAATCTAAATGCAATTTATAGTTTATTTGTAAAAGTTGTCCGCGAATTACACTATGAAACAAAGAATAAAATAAATAACTGAACTCTCAATTTTTAAAGTATTAAACATGAATACCTGTTTTTCACGAGTTCTATTTATACTTCTGTCTGTATCATGTTATTATCCAACTGAAACACAACTCTGTAATTATAAATCCAAAAGAACTAATATAAACTTGAATAAACTTTGATGCCATTTGCTAACTAAATTAATGCTCTTGTAAACATACACAATCTATTTGAATCTCCAAGAAAACTCCCATTAGGTGGAGTAAACATACATAAAGAGGCAAAGAAAGTTAATAATTCTATGGGTAAATGCTGCTGGAAACCACATCTCTACATTATCGTTGAATGTATTTGGTGATAAAGTGTGATTTTATTGTAATATTAACAATAGTTACACTTTATTTAAAAAGGAAAAGGTGGCAAAGGTTTTTTCTATTTTTATAACTTCTACGACAATGATTGTCTTGTCTTGGTCACTATCACGATTGATAAATTGATGAACCATTCAATGTATTATTTTTCGTACGAGATTGGAGTCTTATAGCGAACTACCCACGCGCTCAATATGATCCAGAAAGCTTATTGGCTTACAAATCGAACCTTACAAATACCGTATTTTGAAATGCGAATTCCATTTAAGATTTGTAAGTGGGCGGCCATAACGAAGCACCGCACCTCGCACCGCACTTAGCATTGTACCTTGGTATCACTGTGCGAAGCAAATGTAACTGTAGAATGAAATGCACGTGGCCACAACAGCGCACCGCCCCTTGCCTCGCACTAAGTATAGTACCTAATCATCGCACTGCAAAATCAAGCTTAGTATTTTTCGACCCTTCGCACGGAGCACTGCTGCGCAATGGACAAAGAAAAATTAATAGCTAGTGTCTTTATCAGAGAGGCATTATGGGACAAAAATAGCAAGAATCACCATAATAGTATGCTTTTAACAAAATTATGGAAGGATGTTGCACTTGAATGTAACACTACAGGTAGAATTAAAATTATTTATTCTTTTAACATTAACTTTCACATAGGATTATTACAAAAAAATATTGTAAACTCGTCTCGTATGTGTTTTGCTTCATTGTTTGGTCTTCCTGCTGGTGCTGGCATACCATCGTTTCGAAAAATGTATTCAGCATCCCATAGATTATGTTCCATTCCTTCCTTGTCGATAATTATATTATGTAAAAGACAAATTGTCTTAATAATTTTATCCGCGTGTTCAACACTGGTCAATATAGGTTTATCTAGAATTTGCCATTTTGATCTCAGAATGCCAAAAGCACATTCTACCATTCGTCTGGCACGGGATAAACGTTTATTGAAATATTCCTTTTGTGCGTTTAATTCGTGTCTACTAAATGGTTTTAATAAATTTCTCATCAGTGGATAAGCTTCATCCGCTACTATTACATGTGGCATAATTAAATTCGAATTAGGTAGAGGACTATCATCAGGCAAATTTAATGTGCCAGTGGTCAACTTCTTATATAAAGCAGATGCTTTAAATGTGCCACCGTCGCTCTGTTTACCGTAGCCTCCAACATCAATGTTAATGAATTTGTGGTTTGCATCAACAAGGGCTTGAAGAACAAAGGAAAAATACCCTTTATAATTAAAATACATTGATCTAGAATTACTCGGACAGCGCATTCGGACATGTTTCCCATCTAGCGCCCCGACACAGTTAGGAACTCATATTTGAAATGCATTGTTTAGGGGTTAAAAACAAACTGGAATAACAATATGGATTGCTAGGTGCGGTGCGTCAATATAAACTTTCGCTGGCAATGCTATGTGCGAAGCAGAGGTGATACTATGGTGCCATGCTAAGTACGGTGCGAAGTGCAGTGCTTCATTATGGCCATACCCTAAGAATACACATATTGAATGTCTTGGTAAAATGCGTTTAAATTTATGTAGTAATAATATCTATTAAGTGGCAAAAATATAATTATTGATCGATTCTGTTAAATAGTATTTCATATAATGTATACATGTTTCAATTTACTAAGTATAGGAATTAGTGTTGGGAAAAACCGGATACCTAATCATCGTTCCAGTGATCATAAAAACCGAATGATCACTCAGATGATTATTCAATTGGATGTTTATAACACAAATGCAATAGCACATTATACAGGCTGTTTACGATCTTGTGATTTTATTTTCAAGTGGTGATTAAACATCCTAAAATAGAGTCATTAACGTAAAAATATGTTAACAAAAGTTCCATGATAAAAGAGATGTCAATGTTAAAAAAGAAATTTTGTAGTTTTTATATTTTTTATTTATAAGTGGTGATTAAGCATATTAAATTAAACAATCCTTTTTATGTTTTTCATGGAATCTACTTTACACTAGTTGTTCAAGGTTAATTAAATAAATATTTAATACATCAAATAATAAATATTACTTACTTTATTTAAAAACCGCAACATTTTATTACATGATTTGGAAAAAAAAAACTAAGCCACATGTTTTAAATATCCTACACAATAAGTGAAAACTTTATTTTATTTTTGTTATTTTTACTTTGCATAGATCATAGGAGTTTTTTTATCTCCAAATAAATATTACCGAGCGCACAAACACGTGTAAACGGCCTCACTATTTTACTTCAATTTTATTGGTAAGGCCCTGTTTGTAGGTAGAAAAGAGGCGGTACCAATTTAATGAATTCAGAAAATATTAGTTTGGTTTTTGCAACCAAATATACAAAGCACGAAAAGCTTCCATAACGGTCCTTCAATTTATCAATGCTATCAGACAAAGAGCAACACCATAAATTTTTTTATTGGTAGCGTACTTGTCAATTACCTAGAAACTAATAATTAACAATCAATAAAGCATTTTCTAACCTCTCTTATTATAGATAAAATAATGTTAAAAGCTATGCATTTTCACTTAAAAATTAACAGTGGAATTTTATGCATATTTCTGGCGTCTGTGATGTTATTAACAGGGCCATGAGCATGTATATACTTATAATGGATGCCTATAAATTTACAAGCACTATAGCAATTACATAGGATTCCTCCATGAATTAATGATATAATTGGGTTCTTTGCTTTAGATTTCGTGTTCGTCAATCCATGACATTTAACGCAACTGAATAGAATGAAAAATACTAGGATCTATAATTTCTCTGCGCAATATCTACCTTTAATATAGAACTTTTCACGTTTCTAGCATTTCGGTGTCAATAAAATATACGTTTTTTATTCTTTAGCGTCTCAGTGGGATCTGTTACCGTTTCCTAGGATGCATTAAAAATTGATTCGTTGATGTTACAGAGAATTGCGCGCGGTTGTTGCTCGACGCTTGCCGTTCGACTCATAGCGGTGTCGGCTGTAAGGGCAGTAGTTTAGTAATTGTATGTGGAGAGAACTAGAGGTCGCCTCGCCGTTTAAATTTTGATGATCCGATAGACTCGGAATAAGAGTTTCAGACTTTTCTGCAGCTTCAACGACTACATCAACGGTACGTTGGTTGCATACGTCAAGGGGCTTTCTATACCATAACACAACGTTATCCGTAACTATTTACAGACCTGTATAAATTACGAGATGAACTGGTGGACTTTAGAAACTAAATATTGTCAGTTTTCTATCAAAGTAAAAATAGAAAGGACTGTGGTTATTGTTTATACAGTTTTTTTTTTTTTTTTTACAATTTTGTCTTCTATATTGACAATCAATCTAGCTCACTGCCAATTGCAGTTCATGGATATGCGGTTTGTTCGACACTGGTGACTAGTATAGACAAAATCTAAAAACATGTAATATACTTACTTGAAATAATCCAAATTTATAAACACAAAAACTCAAATAATGATAAAACAGACACTCAATATTTCACTCATTTAATCTTATAATTAAATACAACAAAATGTTTTAGAAATCTTGCTTCCTTTCTATTGTATCTACCTTTCAATAAAACCACGTGCTGTTCCTTACACTCTCTATTTCCGATTCCGTTCTCGAACGCCATACCGTGTTTTACACAGTCATAAAGGTTGTTCATACATTATTCCCCGATGTAGCTTACTACAATATATGTATGTATAAATAAAGTTGCTGAAACAATGCACACTTAATATATAAGTAATAACATGTAAATTAAAATTCTTGGCTGGAATTAGCGACTTCAGACAGGAATGTTTTTTTTTTTTAATGTAAAACCATATTATTTTACGTTTCGGCAATACATATTGTTGTGTTGTTTGTCTAATGTATTGATAAATTAGTTTACTAGATGTTTAACTCTGTATATAGACATTTTCGAATGTCTAAGAATATTTTCTGATTTTTATTAGGACACTCAGCCGGATACTTATGCAATCATGTTTATTCTTCTCGAAATGACATGAAACGTATTCTACATCTTTATCTTTATTCGCATAATCTTTCTTTAGTACATTTTTTATAAGTTTAATATTAACTTCAGCTTCCTCATTAGAGGCAGGATGATACGGTAGTGGAAATATTAATTGTAGGATACTTATTGCTAAAAATTGAGAAACTTCCTGACTGGTAACACTGTTGCATTGTCTGACACTAATGAATGAGGTATACTAAATGTAGAAAATATTTTTTCTCAAAATTTAGTAATATACACTTCTAACCATTTAGAATTGAATCCTTCGTATCTGCGTCGAATTCGCGCTAATGAACAATTAAACTATTATTCATAGCAATTTTAAGCACGTGGGATCCTTGTAGCCACTGTTGTATCTACCTCTCAATAAAACCACATGCTGTTTCTTACACTCTTTATTTTCGATTCCGATCTCAGACGCGATATCGTTTTTTACATAGACATAAAAGTTGCTTTATACTTTATTCTCACAGTGTACTACAATATACACATAGTACTTACCTACACACTAAAAAGTTTTACATAATTCCTACGGAAAATTCCAGTAATGTATAGGGTAAATTTACCAAAAATTGGAAAATATACCTAAAGTTTTCTAGTAAATTTCCCTATTTTTGGTAATTTTATCTTATACGTTACTGGAATTTTCCGTAGGAATTGCATATATTTTTTAGTATGTACTTACTTAATCCTCTTCACTCCACGTGGAGCAAGCTATAGTGGACGCCCTCACTATAGCTTCCTCCATTCGTGTATGTCCACTGCTATTAATTTGACTTTCGCCCTAGTTTTTCCCATATTCGCCGCCTCTTTTTTAATATATCTTTTCTAGGTATTGCAGACCTTCCTTGTTTTATTCTTCCAAGTAGTTGATAATCTAATGCCTCTTTTGTTGTATCACCTCCACTTTTTTTTGAGCATGTGCCCTGCCCACCTCCATTTCCTTCTTTTTATATTTCCTCAATTTGTTATTATTATCTGTCGATTAGTAATTCTGTTTGGCCGGAAGACTCTTGTTATTTTTCTGCAGCACGTGTTTTTATTACGTTTCTACACCACATAACAAAATACTTTTTCCGTTTGTATTGAAAATTCGGATTTTAGTTGCCATTGACAGCTCTTGACTTTTCCACACGTTATTAAAACTTAAATGTGTTTCGGGCGTTATCCACTCTTACTTCGATTTACAATACTTCCAAGGCATGAAAACTCTTTGACTGTTTCTATTTCCTTTCCTTGTATTTTTCTAGGTGTATTTAATTTCAGGATTTTAGTTTTTACCTTATTTTGCATGTGTTGTTTTTTTTCGGAAGTAGACAAATATCGCCCGCGGGCTCAAGATATTCGTGCTGGTTTCGGAATTTCTAATGTATGTCTTGTTAGTTCTTCGTTTCATTACCCAATCCATTAGTATTTAGAAATAGGTCGGTGAGAGGATGCAACCATACTTCACTTCCGTTTCAATATTGATTTTGTCCGTCAAGATTCCATTCCATTTGACTCGTGCAGTGGAATTTCTATATAATTATTTTGTTATCTCTATATATGTTCTCGGCATTCTATACCTTCCAATAATAGTTCATATTCTTTCTTTGTCTATTGAATCAACGGCTCTTTCAAAGTTTATGAAGTTCAGGTATAATTTATTTTGTCATTCTATCGATTGTACACCACTTATTTTCCCTGAAACGCGTCTGATTTGCCCTTACATTTCTATTCAGACTCTGTTTTACTCCATTTAACACTAATCTTGTTACAATAATCCCTTCTGTGTACTCCTTCAGTACATTTTCTTCTCTCCAAATTTTATTTATTAGTTCTTTTACCATCTAAACGCTAGTCTCTTCTCCCATTTTCAAATGTTCATCCACAATCCCATCTGGGCCAGGAGCCTTATCATCTTTTAAATATGGAATAACACCTCGTACTTGTTCATCTATGGATTCTTGTTCATCTATAGTATCTGTTTCTTCCATTTTTCAATTTATTTCTTTGCTATTAAACATTTTGGTTATATCCACCTACCTTGTAATGCATTTTCTGTCTTCAGAATCTTTCCGTATTTGTTCTTCAAACGCCTTGTACATCCATACAGCCTCTTTATGCCCTTTTGTCTTTCCTTGCGCTTCTTTTATCTTATTTATTTATTTTCTTGTATCGGTTCTCTAGCACTAGTTTTTTCAGCTCACGTTTCGTTGTTGTAATCCTGCTTCTTCAATTTTGCCTCATCTCTCTTCAAATTTGCTCCATGTTCCTCTCGTTATCTATCGTTTATTTGTCTTTTTCTATACCCCAGTCCTTCTTTTGCTGTAGTTTTATATATACCTTTGTATATTGTCCACAGTTCTTCTATATTTTTTTCCTTTTTATGACCGCTGTGTTTGTTTACCCTATCTTTGCTCAGATTTGTTTGGTTTTCTCGTTTTCTTCCAGCCATTGTATGTTGTATCTCTTTTATGCCCTTTTTCCAAATGTTCCTGATGCCGTTAGCTTCATCTTGATCTATGCTCTTATTAAAATATGGTCAGGTGCTGCATCCGCGCATACTCTCACCTCAATGCCCTCACATCCAACAAGAAGTGCCTCCATTTTAGAAATCTATAACATACAAAAAGAAATTAAAAATGATTTTCGTATTTGACCAAAAATGTTAAACCAAACATTTCACAACTCATTCTTTATATAAAACACAAATTAAACAAAACAAAAATCGTCTTATTATTTTTTAAACAAAAATTTATTTAACACAATTTCACGTTACCATCTGCAACTTTTAAATAATTTTTAGAAATGGAAAATGTTTTTTTTTTTTCAATAAACCGAAACCTCGTTTTATCTCTATTATTATGATTATTATTATTATTATTATTATTATTATTAATCCACATGCTGTAATTCCGATGTCAATAATGATGAATAAATATTACGATAACGAATTATTTTTGAATGATATTTTACTTACTAATGAAAAAACATTCTGCGTTCATGGGCATCATAATCGTGAAAATGTTCGTTATTGGTCGCGTAAAAACCCACACTATAATTACACCAACACGAACACAGTTTTCACAAAAATTGTGGTTGGTGTTGGCTGGTATTGTTGCGAATGAAATAATCGGAACTTTTTTTATTGAAGGAATTTAAATGTAAATATTCTGCAGATAAAGCCGTATTGATGTGGAAAGGTAGAAAAGTTATGACGTAGATGTGAGTGGCATAGTGGATACAAGCATGAACATTAAAAGGCTAAGAGAAATATATGCGAAAAAATCTAAGACGCTGTAGTTTTGCTTAAATTAGAAGGCTAGATAATGTCACTGGTAGCAAATTTGCTATATATATTCTGCACATTAAGAGGATTTATTACAAACATATTCTAATACCCTTGCGGAACTTTATATGTGTATGTGATTAATACAGTTTATTACGGAAGTTTTAGGATTGTGCAAAACATATTTGTGGAAGCTGTAGCTCGTAATCTGTTTACTTAGCGATACTACGAACTTGACAATATACACTCCGCCAAAAAAGTATCGCATAAACTAAAAAAGGGGATTTATGAACCAAGATATTTTTATACGTTCACAAAAAGTTTGCCTCGTGTATGTGAACAATAAAAACACTAACAAAATAATGGAACTTAGCGTTTTTACTTTATTTTTTTCCTAAAAGAACACATTTAGAAAAATGCATATGTGTAAGGTTTGCTGAGTTGTTTATGGAAAGTCTTCCTATACGGACAAATTTTAAAGTGCGAAGTCAGAGTTCTGTACCAACGCTTTTAAAACTAAAATGAGCAATTTAACTTCAGAACAAGTGGCTGCTATAGTTGCTTTAATCGAAGATGGACGATCTCAAGCATACGTTGCTAATTTGATGAACATCAATCAGTCAAGTGTTTCTAGAGCCGTAGCCAGATATAGGGAAACAGGCATTTACAGTAGAAGACCTGTACCAGGTCGTCCAAGATGTTCTACTCGCCAAGATGACCGCTATTTACTACTACAAGCATTACGTCGAAGACATGTAACTGCGAGACAATTGCAGAACGACTTGGCTAGAGTCAGAAATACTCGTGTGAGTACTCAAACTATTCGGAATAGGTTACGACAGAGTGGATTAAGAGCTAGAGTAGCTGTAACAGCCCCTCGTCTCACTAGGAACCACCGAGTGGCTCGCTTAAGGTTTGCCAGAGAACATGTAAATTGGAAAATTAATGACTGGGCCAATATACTCTTCACAGATGAGTCAAGATTTGGTCTTTACACCTCAGATAGGCGTATCTCAGTGTACAGACGAGACGGTGAGCGCTATTCGCAGTGTAATATCAGACCTAGACCTAATTTCGCTGGTGGCTCTATTATGGTTTGGGGAGGCATCTGTTTAACAGGTCGTACAGAGTTAGTACCAGTAGACAGAGGTACACTGACTGCCCACAGGTATATAACGGACATTTTAGAAGAACATGTAGTACCATATGCGCCAATTATAGGAAACGAATTCATGCTAATGCACGATAATGCACGACCGCATGTTGCAATAATCGTCCAGGAATACCTTAACGATGTTGGTATTCCAGTTTTAGATTGGCCTGCGGTAAGTCCGGACATGAACCCTATCGAGCACGTGTGGGACCTCCTTCACAGACGGGTACTAACCCAAGATGTTGCCCCAGCGGACCTGCATGGACTAGCAAATGCTCTCCGTGACGAGTGGGAGAATTTGGATCAGGCTTATATACGGAGGTTAATCGAATCTCTGCCAAACCGTATACGAGCGGTCATAAGAGCCAGAGGTGGCAATACTCAGTATTAAAAGCTACTGTTATGACATTTTTCTTTCCAAAATGATAATTTCTTGTTTTAATAAAAATCTCAAGTATGAGTTCTTGTTTTTATTTGGCCTGTATTTTATTTAAACAATCATAGAAATTATATCTTAGAGCGCATTAAAGTATATTTACAACTTTATGCTACAAACAAAGATTATGCCATACTTTTATGATTCAAAACTAAATTATGCGATACTTTTTTGGCGGAGTGTATTTTCCACTTACACGCTATTATATAGAATCCAATTCGGAAAAAAAGACTAACAAAATCTCATGATATTGCTTACTGGCATACCAAAGTTGTACTACAACGCAACAGGAGAATACATAGATAGACATATATAGTTACAGATCGTGGCGATAGCCTCATACTGGAATGTGAGAGTTTGAAAGCGATAGCGTCAGAAAACGTGCTCGTGTATACAGCACCTGGTAAACGCAAGCGAAGAAATTAAGCGCCAGCTATTTTTGTCACATATTTTACTTAACGTCGAGGGGTGAACTTTATTAATGGACCTTAAAAGCTCCGAAAAGGAAACTTCGTTCGATCTAAGAGGTTGCGTATTCAGGTAAATATGCCGGGGATGCGTTCAATTTCCCTTAATTAATTTACGCCGTGAAATTTGTCAGAGCAACACGTAATTTAGGTAATGGCGCCTGCACGTGAAATTTTAGTATCTTACGGAGCTGCTGACGTATTAATACGAGACGGTAAATGATGTAGCATTGTTTTTGTGATATCATGTATTTCTTGAGATCCACATTTAAATAATTAACCTCCGTTGTTTCTTTAGAATAAATTAGAGCTTCAAGGTTGTTTGAGCGAGAAAGATTACAATGCAGCAAAGATTTACATTTTCCCTCATTGTTGATTATGATCTTCGCATGTGTATAATGTAAAATTATCTGCCGTATAATCATGATACATAATCTCAAAGTATTTTAGCTCCGAATTATGCTGTTAGTGGCCGGCGACTTTCGAAAGGTATTCATTCCTCCTTAAGCTTAGAAATTACACATTATGTAACCAAATAACCGAGAAGCTAACAATAAATATTGGTGTTTATATCTACTTTACTAATACTAGCGTCGCCGGATGTAGAAAATCGAATAGGCCTATCGAATAGGTATATCGACTATGTCCCTGATGTCGTAGTTTGTGCGGTTCTTCTACACGAATCTGTACTCCTAGCCAGCATAATCAGTCGCTGTCCGTGAGCATATATGTAGATGCGAAATGTGCGCCCGTTATTTTTAAACTATTATTTTATACTGGTTATACATATGAAGAATTATATGTCAAACGTGCAGAAACGTAGATTGCTACCATTTACCTAAACATTTAATAAATTTATCGATAAATTCCCGGATTTACGCTGTGATGGCTCAAACATTTTTTGTGAAGTTTGTTCAAAGAATTTGATCTGGCAGAAACGTGACTGTGAAATGCAGTTTTTATACAAGTTATCCGGTTTGTCATAACGTCGCTTCTACCTCACCTAATGCTCGATAATACTCAGGTAATGCCGCTTAAGAGGGTAAGTGAGTTTTACCATTATGAGCGATTATTTATTCCATTATTTACGTTCTGCTATCTACTATAACCTCATTTCATTTATGTTTCTAGACAACAATAAAAAGTCCTCACTTTTTATTGTTTTATGCAACCTAAATTCATTTTCTTACAGCTTGTTACAACTTATTTTTTATATTTATTGTGTCTTTCTGATATATTTTATAATATATTTTTTGAGGAGGTTTCTGTATGATTAATGCTAGGGGACTTCAGCTTCTTAGAAACTTTGAAACATGTGGATTTTACATTTTCTTGTATCTCTGATTGTATAGAAAAAATGTTAGTCAAATTACCATACAGGTATATAAATAATGAAATATAAATAATAAAATATGTATGATAACTTATATTTGATTTACACAACTGCTTGATTGTTTATGTTGTTTATTATGAATTCAAATGGGAGAGACTGGCAAAGAAGATAAGGAAATAGATATTTGTATTGTACCAAACCAGGTATAAATATGGTCAGCCGATAGCATCGAACTTGACGCGGTAGAGTAGAATGCAGAGCAGTGGAGCAAATATAGGACTGTTCCCATGGAGCAAACACAATATTGCTCATATTTTTATCCAATCGCTTACTTTAAATTTGCATTTATTTGCAAAGAGAATTCTTAGTTTATGCAACCATATTTCACTAATCTCTACTTCCATCTCAAACGTGCTCTGAGGATTTTTTTATAATGCAGATTAAAGTTATGTCTGACAGTTAAGCGGCACCAAGTTTCCCGTACGTGTGGAACACTATACAGGGTTTTCCACGGTAGCCGTTGATTAGAAGTTTCCGAGGTTAGAAAAAACCTGGAACTCTGAATTTTTGGAATCCGGGGCTATTCAAGATTCTCTTTCATTTTAAAATATTTTCAGGGTCTTACCACTTCCGGTTATACCGAAAGTCGCCATAAACTTTCTTATTTTAAGTGGAACACCCAGTATATTATTTCATTTTTAAATTCCTGAGAAAATTTTATGATCTTCTAATAGGTTTCCCTATACCGATTTTCAACTGCTACTTAGATATCTTGATTTTTTTGAAAATTTTGAAAGATGTAGCGTTATTTGCAACACAGTATTTTTTGCCCATTTTCGACTGGTAATAAACACTTCTAGGGTAGATGGAGCACTTTCGAAATCCACATTGACAATTTATTTGTCGCATACAGGCTGTCCAAAACTGCATGACCAATTACAAAATCTTTTTTTCAAATGGAACACCCTGTATATTATTGGATGATCAAATGCAGAATTTAATTCTGCATCGATTCGCTATGACTTTCCCTATACCTATTTACAACGGTTTTCTTGTTATGTCAATATTTTCTGTTTTAATGTGATTTTTGACAGAAACTGAAACATCGTATGTGCTTCATTTTAATTAGAAAATGGAAATAAAACATGAACATAAGAAAATTTGAAACGTAGTAACAAATGAAAAACAAAAAAATTAGGAACATAATGACAAGAAAAAATAAAATAAATTGAACGAAATAACTACAATAATTGTTCTATGTGACCACCATTTTGGTTCAAACACTGAATCACTCTATCATGTACTCCTCGTGAAACCGATTTCCGAAGTTCATCTGGGGTTATATTGGTGA
Source organism: Cetonia aurata (assembly GCA_949128085.1). Lineage (NCBI taxonomy): Eukaryota > Metazoa > Arthropoda > Insecta > Coleoptera > Scarabaeidae > Cetonia > Cetonia aurata. Next base: position 10,680,901 of record OX421887.1, read on the forward strand.
ACGCATCGTGAACACGGTTAAATAGTTCCTCTCTCGTTAATACAGGTGTAGAGTACACTTGCTCTTTTATGCGACCCCACAGGTAAAAGTCCAAGGGCGTCAAATCGGGTGATCTGGGTGGCCAGTTCCAGGGTCCCTTGGGACCAATCCACCGATCCTCGATCCTCGAACATCAACGTCAATTGTTGATGTACAGCTAGTGTGGAGTGCGCGGGAGCACCATCTAGTTGATACCAACTGTTTGCTCTCTCTCCTGGAGGTAGAGTATTTAAGAAATCACTAACAAATACTCTAAGTATCTCTAGATATCTAGCCCCATTTAAACTTTCATCGTAGACTTGATATGCTACGCTATTGTCCATAACTAGACAAAAAATATTAAAGCTAAACCGGTTCTGTTGATTATTCACCCTTAAGACGTGTGGATTATCTTGTGCCCAGTAGTGAATATTTTGACGATTTATAATTCCTTGCCTGCTGAATTTTGATTCGTCAGTCCAGATAATTTTATAAAGGAATCTTGTATCTTCTGTCATATTTGTGCACATGAACTCGCAAAAGGCGCAAAACGCGTCTTGCCTCATCACGAAGGCGTAAGCCTTGTGCAGTTTTTTCACAAAAAGGATGCATTTTGTGTTTTTTTAATATCCTATGAATTGAAGTTCTTGATATGCCCAATTCCAGCGCTGCTGCTGGAACTGAACTCCGTGGATAAGCTTGAAAATAAGCCAAAACATTCACCTCGTTAGCTTCATTATCTATTACTGGCTTTCGGTGATTACGAGTTGCCTTTACACTCCTAGTTTCCAAAAACCGAGCTTCAATTCTTGCAAATTTTCCAGGAGTCATTGCTGGTAAGTCCGGATATCGCTCGTTAAATAATCTACATGTGCGTCTGACAATTCGTTCACATTCACCGTGCGTATAAAACAAATTTAGCAGATCATTATTCGAATAATCTTCAATATTCTCCATTATTAACTGTATTTCATAGAATTAACAAAATAGAATTGTACTACTTTGACATAAAATTAACAACTGTCAAGTCACTTGTTCTAATTCCTCTTATAATAATCAATGCTTACTGGATACGATTTTGTAGTTTTATTAGATTTTAGTAAAAAATATGGAATAACAAGAAAACCGTTGTAAATAGGTATAGGGAAAGTCTTAGCGAATCGATGCAGAATTAAATTCTGCATCTGATCATCCAATAATATACAGAGTGTTCTATTTGAAAAACATAACTTTTTCAACTTTGAAGATTTTGTAATTGGTCATGCAGTTTTGGACACCCTGTATGCGACAAATCAATTGTCAATGTGGATTTCGAAAGTGTCATTCTTGTGCTTCCATCTACCCTAGAAGTGTTTATTACCAGTCGAAAATGGGCAAAACATACTGTGTTGCAAATAACGCTACATCTTTCAAAATTTTCAAAGTAGCAGTTGAAAATAGGTATAGGGAAACCTATTAGAACTCATCATAAAATTTTCTCAGGAATTTAAAAATTAAATAATATATAGGCTGTTCTATTTAAAATAAGAAAGTTTATGGCGACTTCCGGTATACCCGGAAGTGGTAAGACCCTGAAGATATTTTAAAATGAAAGAGAATCTTGAATAGCCCCGGATTCCAAAAATTCAGAGTGCCAGGTTTTTTCTAACCTCGAAAACTTTTAACGAACGGCTACCGTGGAAAACCCTGTATATATGATCCATATTATCTATTACCTATTATAAATTTCAAAAAACCGATTCAAACGAACAATTTCGGTCTTAAAACTTTTGCTCTGCCTCTTGCCGTTAGTGAGTTTTCAATTTTTAAAAATTGATTTGACCCACCCAGACTGTTTTTTCCACACAGGAAAAAAAAAACGCGTATACTTATTAGAAGTGCGCATTTTGGAAATTATTTCGGCCCAAGCCGACCCGCTCTTTCCTAAAATGGGCGAGGCACGGCCCGTCGCGTTTGCCAACTCAGCCCGCCCTTCGGCCCGTCGGCGTCGACGCGTCAGGCTGTGTGAATCACCGATTGCCCTTCCAAAAGTTTATCTTCCTTTAGGAAAGCTGTTTTAATTTAAAGAATTACATTTTTTATGTGCAACTGCAAATATCTATAATAAATTTCAGCAGCTAGTGGTGGTCTAATAGTAGAATAGGATTGACAATTTATATGATATTTGTCATTTCCAATAAGCATATGAATTTCATTTTATTATAAAAAGGATATAGATAGCTTTTTTCAGTATGAAGTTAAAAATGTATATACTTAACATATATACCTAAAGGTGTACACATGATAGGTATTCATATTCACTATGTTTGCCAAAAATTAAAATTTGGTAAAAAGTACAAATTTCAAATGAAATTTATTTTATCGATATACAAAATACAAATGTAATATACAAAAAATGGAATTTTCTAAGTATATAATAGTCGTGTGTCAAATTTTAAAATGCATGTGTAAAATTTTGGTAAAGTTTTTCCATTTATTAAATAATAAAATAAAAAACAGTGCAAACCAGTACTAGATTTGTGTTAAAGAAACGCCTTTGAAAAAAAAATTAAAAATTGAAGCTATCAGACAAAGAGAAAAATATCTAAATTACCTACTACTTGTAATTAAGAAATACAGTCTTACACTTAAAAGTAGAAATACATAGGAATAAATAAATAAAATAAAATACTTAAGAAATGAATAGCGGTAGTATCAACAGCTTGACAAGGTAGCAATTGTCTATGAAGGCGTACGTACCAAAATAAAAACGTAAAAAAAAAACGTTTATTGACCTACAAACCTCATTATCGAATGTCATTTTATTCGAATTGTACCTATATAAGTATTTTACGTTTATAAATGTAAATGGTGATACATACAATAGAATACAATGGTTTATAAATATTAAAAACTAGTTGCCAAGCAGATGTGGCCGCTTGCAGAAAGTTGAGCGGGCTCGACGAGCCCAGCCGGCTTGTGGGCCGCTCGTTTCATTATAAAAAAGCCCGGCCCGCCTCTGAAATTTTTTGACCCAGCCCGTTCACACCTCTAATACTTATATGTGATATGTGGAATAACCATAATTTTTTGAATTTTGGGATTCGCGATCGTTGCTTTTTAGGTCAGAATGAAGAGCCGTTAAGTGTCGACAAACAAAAGCAAATTTTCATGTCGTTTCTGTAATTTTGAAAACTTTTGACACTGAGACTACTCTCCTCTCGCCAAGTTTTATTGGTATGAGACAAGCTTCCCAAGAGAGATATTACACCTTGTAACTTCGAATTAGTTTCAGTAGATTTAGCAAATAAGTCAGTCAAATTAGCAATATTATTCTTTGAATGGATTAAATTGGGTTGCAAAACAGTGTCTTTGCTTTTAAGAAATTCCAACACTGAATCAAAGAGTGCCTAAAACCGTTTCCAACATGCACCTTTAGATAACCAACGAACTTCCGTGTTAAATGGAAGGCAACTATAATGTGCATCATTTCCCATGCAAAGGTGAGCAAATAATTTATCATGCAGGACATTGCTTTTGAATGTAAATGGATCATAACTACTTAATTTTTTATTGAATCTTTCGCGGACCTTCTGACCCTGTACGCGCAGCCTCAAATTTATTTTAATCGGCCACCACCGCCCATATAGTTCCATACGGACCCCTGGGGGTCCGTAGGAGCTACTTTAGAAAACACTGGGATAGAGCAGTAGAAAAACAAAACACTCAAAAAAGGAAGCTATAGCAATGTCAAACAGGATTTTATGTCCAGAAACACACCCAATAGAATCGAAAAACTTATATACACCGCAACATTGAAAAGCATGGTAACTATGTAGTTCATAGGTGCGGTAAATGAAAAGAACAACAGAGAAAAGCAACCTACGAAAAATGTAACATTGAATAGTCTAGCTCCATAACATAATATCATACATATTAAATATATATGAAAAAAACATCTTTAACATTGGCAGAGATTGCAAATAGGAATCTTATTTACAGCACTTTATAAAACTCGCTGGCGATATTCAAATCTTTATGTTGTTTACATCTTATCTCTTTCGCGAAGATTTTAAGATTCTGGAACTAATAAAATTTCTTGCTTTTCCGTATTTGTATTATAATTTTTAATTTCTATACAGAAAAATACCTTTATTTGCTTCCTTTTAGGGGTAGGATGTTTGTAAATTTGGCTGTATACATTTATTTAACTGAAACGCAGATTGAATTCATAAAATTCCGATGTTTCTTCGTTCTGTTTAGTCGTGACGATGAAAATAAGTATTCTTTTTCTTTCCTGGCTAATAATATATTGAAGCAACCATAAGGTTAATAATTTATTATGCGGTGAAAATATAAGAAGTCAAAGTGAATTCATATTGTGATTGTGGTTATTTGTCCGTTTTCATTTCCTTTAATATACAGCTATTGTTATATCCAAACCCTTTACTATTAATTATAAAACGTACACAAGATTCCAAAGAAATTCTATTGCAAATAGCTGAGATAATTGACTGCTTTGGGATATTATCCTTACCTTGACCAATTATGTAGACGCCCGCGTCCATAGTAAATACAGTTACTGTTATGATGTGTTGTTATTTTTATAAATGTGCTGAATGGTAAGGGTAACCATACAATATGATATTATATTTCCCAAGCAGTATATGTCTTAGCAAGAATTAAAGCTTTTGGAAGACTGATTAGGTAAGAATAAATTATATTTTAACTACTCCCTCCGTATAGTCAAATGTCCCCATTATCTTCTCCAAATGGATCATCTTGCCCTGAATTTCTTAAACGTCTTTCATATTTAAGTGGCGTATTTCACCACCTAGCCCAGCTCTCTTCACCTTCATGTGTTCCTAGTGTTCTATTTTTATTTTTCAGCTTCTTTCTACCTTCACCCATAACTTCCAATGTTTTAAAATTACTTCCCCAAAATGCATTGTTTCTAGGGCACTGTTTGTATTTGGTTTTTATTTGTACAGTTTACACTAATTTATGGTTTACTATCGATCTGGGAGTGGAGAGTTCTACGGCTACAATTCAGATCGCGAAGACATTGCAGTCGGTTTCCTCGATATCATTTTTTTAAAAGATAAGATAAGGCAGGTGGAGGATTTTGTGGGCTGTTGTAAGCTAAGGAAAAGGTATATATTTTTGCATCTGTATGGTAAGTATGCTAAAATTATCGTCAACGAATATAGTGATCTTTATCATGTGACCCAATATGCCATGTCTCCAAGAAATTCTAGTACCCGTGGAACAAAGATTATAGATTGAAAAGTAAGCCTGTGTATTTTTCGTCCTCTTTGAGCTTGATGTTGACCTCCCCTGGTAATGATAATCTTGTAATGTATAGTCCTTTTTTGTGTGATCAAAGATAGCTGTATCTGATTTGTTCCACCGTGGTTGCAAAGGCAATTTCCGAAGTAACTTACATCATTCTGGAGCATTGTATACACTTCCGGTTTCCAATAAGGAGGGATATCTTTTTCATCTATTCCACAGCGGAATCTCAGGTCCTTTAATGTACATATAGTGTTTATACGCATTTTGGGCAAGCCTATGCATCGCTGTCTCTTCATGTATTTTGCATGTTCTGCGCTTACGGTCGAGTATTCGTGCCGCAACATTTTCTTGACCTAATTGTAAGTTAGTGTTTATAATGTGTTCAAGATATAGATCTTATTGTTTACTTGTTCTCTTTGATTGAAACTAAAAATGCGAGGTTATCACTGTTATTTTATTATTATTAAATATTATTTCTACCAGCTAAACGTTATTGAAACTCTCATCAAATGCAATTCTTTTCAATGGTGTGTTAAGTTCGATATTCGCTTTTATTACTCCTTAGAAAGTTCTAATCCCTTCGAACTTTCAGCAGAAACACATAAAAAAAACTTTGGCGACACTAAAACTTTAATTAGATTGAGATGGGGAGGCTCACTTTATTGAACGATTGTGCGTAACAGAAAAATAAATCAATCCCTTTCTTTGGAACTGAAAATCCAAGCGAAAACTTTACGACAAGGTCAGTGGTGCGGATACCGGAATTTAATGTTTATCCCAATCAATAGATCTCGGAATCTCGCGTATTGTCGGAATGAAATGTGTAAACTGCTACAACCTATCCAATTGCAAATAAAATGACCATATATATTTAACTTTACCGGCGCTTTCACCAAAATCTGCAAGTCGTATTTTTCTGCTTATCCTATGAAAGTTACACCGATTTTACTATACACTCACGTCCAATGTCTATTTTATTAAAATCCAGAGCAACGTTCTCTTTATTATGCGAAATATTTCTAAAACCTCAGATCAGTGTAGCCATAAGGTGAATATGGGTTCTATTTTGATTACATTAAAGTGAAATCCGATTTGAATATTTTGTGTGCTTTTATGCTGTGATACGTCGAGCATGAAATACCCTTAAATTATATGTTTATACAGGAAGGGAATTCTAAACAACAACGTAGGGATGTAATCTTGCAAGCTGAAAACTGTATGTGCTGAGGTGCTCCCGCTCTTTGTTAGAACTAGATCCTAATCCGATTTACTACAAGATTAAGTACATTGCAAAGGAAATATCATTGTGATGTAAAATTGGCATACATGATTCCATATGAAGTTGAATAACTAATTATTTAATTAGTCTTACTTACTTTGGTGTTGAATAAAATACGGGTTGTTTATTTTGCTTCTGTATTCTTGTCTATTGGTCTGTTGGTTTTGTATTTATTTGCTGTATTTACAATTATAATTAAGGTACATTAGAAATGCTAAATGTTAAATAACTTCCCTGTCTTGTGCGTTGATTATATGTTTAATAAGATTCTGTAGCGTTAAACATGCCCTTTGTTACTTTTGGGCTTCATTTCTGTCACTTTAGCTTAACATTGCATTCTGATGCAGTACTAGTTACATTATAAAAGCTGGAAACACACAATGCTAATATAAATGAAAATAATGCTAGAAATCCTGACGCGCGTTACTTAGAGAGAAGGAATCAAAGACAACTTAAACGAGGGAAGTTTCAAAACGATCTAGTACATAATTAAAAGTTTAGTAATTTAATATGTAACATAGGCGTCGTAAGCAGACCTTTGCTTTGCACATTGATACTTGCGTTGGCAGTTGTGTAAGTTATCTTTGGGAATGCAGGGTCGGAGATTGTTGAAAATTGTATATATTTTGTCAAATCGTAGCAAACACACAACACCTTTAGAGTCCAATCGATGCACACATACATTTACATTAGTTGTAAAACATATTATCTTGTGTATATTATATCAAATAAATTATTTAAAGGTTAAAATGCACAACATATTCAATTATGTAATTTACGCTTGTTTTGTTTGCGTATTCAACAATTGCAAATTTATTGATGCCGTTTGAAATATGATATTTACACAAACCAAAAATTATTCCTACACAATCACAACTGAACTTAGTTATCCGCTACTGTGGAGGTCCATAAACGATATCGCAGAAATAAAATTTCGAAAGCGCACGTGACTTCGCCTTTATTTTGTTGCTCTTGTATAGCTGGTTTAGTTTTCTTATACATTCTAAAATCACATTGGAGCTAAATATTTGAACTCACCCCCTGATGGCTGTTCGACTATCAGACATTATGATAATTTCTTGCCTTTCGTAGTTATTGTCAATGCCGAACTGAACGCATCTTTCAATAGGGTGAAATGTAATGGCATTTCTATTGAGTTTCTGAGATAATGTCTTTATCCCATTCGCTCTTGGCGCTTGTCGTAAATTCTTTCACAAAACTGAACTTCCTTGACTTATCGTTCCCCGTGGCATGTCCAAGGTTTGGTCACCTTCATTCAACCATTGCCTCTCTGCTCATTCTGCGTGGTTCTTTTGGTTACCCTCTCCATCAAAATGCTGAGTGGAATACGATTTAGTACTACTTCAATAGCTTTGTTAGACAGGTTCTGATTGCCCCAGTTATGCATACACATGCTAATCCTTGCACTTTGGAGAGATTAGCTCTCGCATGGCCAGACTAGTTCTTTTACTCCAATCCACTGTCCCATAAGTGATCATTGGTCTCACTATTGCAGTATACATCCGGAGCAGTATTTTTGGCTTGCATCCCCAGTTAATACCTGCAAAGTTTCCACAAACCATTGGAGCCTTTTTTGCCTTGTTGGTTACTGTAGTTACAATCTCTCCACAGGTAATCGCTGCCCTACGCAGATTATTTATGTTGTTTTCAATTGTTTTTTCGTTAATATTGATTCAGGTGTCAGATTTAAATCGTTGTTTCAACGCTCGTAGTAGTTAGTTGATGGAGACCGAGAATTTTTCTAAATTCGGTCTCCTCCGTTTGTGGCAACAGTTATTTTCATATTATCATGGAAGTTATGAAAAGATGTGCATCAGATGTATCTTCAGTTGCTTCATGAAATTTTTGTTTGTACTCGTTTTGTCCGAATGTTCCGTCACAGCTCCACTTCGTGTGAAGCACAAGTGTGCGTTCTTGCTAGTCTTCGGTCTCATCTTTTGGTAGCGTAAAAAAAATCTTCCTTGCTGTGCGATTAAGCAGATCTTGCAGTGGCACTTCCGCTGATGCTTCAGTAATTTTGACGTTAGCGAGGTAGCACTGATTATTAGCGGTTTGTATTTTTTTTAGCTTGGGAATATCTTATAGCCGAGATATAATAATAATATAATACAATAATATTTATTTTGTTGTAAGACAGACAAGTGTATAATAGACGTCAAAATAAACAAAATGAAGTAATAATAAAACATAGAAAGTAAAGAAAAGACTAATCATTCTTGAAAGTAGCAAAACAAAAACATCTATGCATATTCTAACATAAATAAGAATACATAATAAAAAAAATCATGAACAGCATTTCTTATCAACTCCATACTGTTTGCTCTGTAGCCAATTCTGCTTGGGCAAATGAAGCAAGAGCATGATTCGGGTCAAAGGACGGTTGACCTTACCGTGGAGCAGCAGCGTTTATGGGAGCCTGAAAATGAGTACTTTTGAGAACGCGGATTTGATTCGTTTGTGATTTGCGTCCACATTTTCCAAATGATTTGGTAAACCTGCCACCACGATTGATCTGACAGTGTACTTCGATTTTTCCGAATTGTTTCTCTTTTTAATTTTCGATTAATGCAATGTTATTCTGAATGAGATATTAATAAACTACAGATCTTGAACTTTTTGTAAGTTTATCTGCCATATAAAGAAATAAGAACAAAAAGAAGTTATGAAGATCGTTAATGTAACTTCCAAGAATACCCAAATAGGAATATTTATTGCTCGGCAAGAATTCTTTTTTTTTTTTAAATGCCTCACGTACTTTTATTCTACTTATCAACTACAATGTATGGTATATATTCAAATTGCCAGGTATTTTCCGTCTTGGCCTCACTGTGCGGTGTATACGCTCTCATTATATACAGGGTGTTCGGTTAATGCCGGCAACGGCGACAGTTTGGTTCGCCGCGAACCGAGCGAAACCTGCCAGAAACAAAAGGAATTCCTCAAGTCTTGAGCGATATAGGATAAGGGATGGGTCCATCGATTTAGGGGCGGACGCATGCGCCCGACTACTCAGGGAGGGTATCGGGTTTGCCGTTCCGTAGCGCGAGAGAGCGAAGTCCGCGGTTGACGTAGGTTTGACCACCCTTCCGTTACTGCTGCTGCGTACCCTCGCGCTACAGTGCCGAAGACTAGGCGCCGAGATTTTACGCAAAACGAGAACGGCAGTTAGTAAGGAGGAATCGGCGAAAATTTTGAAATACGTCAGTCGAGTTCGCCGGAGCAAGTTAAGAGGAAAAAAAAAAGTTGCGCACGCTGAAAATAAAACAGGAATTTGTAATAAATCAAACTTTAAAAGTTATTCTTGACGGTGTTTCATTATTCTGTGCCTACAATGGTTTTTATGGGATAAAACTTCGCTGAGTGCATCGAGGCCAAGGTGAGTGAATTTGGTATGAAAATAGGAATTTAAACTAATTAAATTTCAACAATTAGTTTTAGACGTTATTTAAAATGCCTTTTTTTTAACACTTTGAAATAATTAATACGAAGTCACACTAATCGACTAATTTAAGGCGCTTTACGTCGCTAATCAAATTTTCTCGGTTAACTTTGACGTAATCACCTCCCTAATTGAATTACAACGCTACACATCCCCTTAACGTATGAATATTTATTCAACTAATTTTATAGCCGCGTAGTTTGAATATCTCTTCATTTTACATTTTTAAAAAGCCTTGCTATTGCACTACTGATAAATACAACGACCTTTTCCGATCGCCAACCGAGTTTGAGGTCATTTTAAAAGGGTCGGCCATAATTAAATTATGTTTTCGCTGCATGACGGCCTTTCGTTAAATAACGACGGTGTTTCGCGAGCTTATGGGCGTAGGTACGTAACGTACTAACGCAAAGGTTTTTAGGAGTTTGAGCGAGCGCTGGTTGCAGACGGCCGGGCCAGGAATTTCCTCCAGCGCTGGTGACGGGAATTAAATATTTAACGGGCGCCCCACCTCACGGTTTTCGTATTGTTTGGAACTTTCCCTTTGTTTCCGCCGCTTGGGATAACTTTTTTTTGCTCCTTTGTTCGCGTAATTTAATTAATTTGTATGATATAAGTGCAGGTGTCGATTCGTGTTAAATTGCTAGGTGAGAGTTTGGTTGAGATTACTGAAGTATGACTCAATTAGAGGATTTGCTCAGTATGAAGTTCTATTGTCAATGAAGGGTGGGCCAAATATGACTTAAAACACATTGGAATTAAAAACTTTCTATAGTTTATTTTTTAATTAGGAGGAGTAAAATGAAAAGACGCATTTCCACAATGAAATTTTTCAAAGCTACTTTTTGGGGGCAGTTTTAAAACAACTAGGATTTTATATAAGTTGTAGTTACGTATTAATTACATATTCATTAGAAAAATAAATAATTAATTAATTAAATATAGAAAACGCTGCATAATAATATTTATTCATCAAATACACATCATACTAGATTAAATACTAATATTAAATATAGCGTATTCATTTTCATAAATAACTTGGTCTTAACTACATATTAATACATTACATACCTTCTAAAACAATTATTCACTATCACTTTCCATTTCCCTTGAACTACTATCTTTGCCCACTGATATAATAAATGGCTCGATTATATCATCGGTTAATCCATCTAAATCAAGAATTTTTCCTTCTTCTTTAACCACATGTTCTACACATTTTTTCTAATTCCCCGCAATGACATTCTGGTTTGCCTGTAGCAAAAGTACTCCTACACCTGCTAATTTGAATGAGGTATTCTTAGTTGTCGCTTTATTTCTTATTTGAGCCCATACTAACTCAATTGGGTTGAGTTCGCAGTGATAAGGTGACAACCTCAAAACCGTTTTGTTGCAACTTTTGGCCATCTCATCTGTCACATGTATCTTATATTGGTCTTTACTAATCTGAATTAAATGAAGAAGGTCAGATCTAACCATCTCTTCATCGTACTCGATATTTTTTTATTTCAACCAAGCCTGCATATCCAGTTTTTTAGATGTTGTTGTAGAAATTTTTTCAATTTTTCAACTATGATATGTACCATTATCCATAATAATAACACCATTGTCTGGTCGCACTGTCAATATTTGATGAAACTATCTTTCAAACACCTCAGCGTTCATTTCATTATGATAATCGGTTGTTTTCTTGCCTTCGAAAAGCAATAAGCCATTCTTTACAAAATCAGCCTTAGATCTAATGTGCAAAATAATGATACGCCTTCCTTTCTCTGCAAGATTACGTTAGCCTGTAGTCATTTCTTCATTAAACGCTTGCCGTCGACTTTTCATAGTATCATCTATCCAAACTTTTTGTTTGGTATCAGCCATGTTTTGTCCAAATAATAAATTGGCCGATTTTGACGACGATAATCTTTTATAGTCATCAAATATTTTCTTCTCCACCTCATTATATCATCACATTTTATTCAAACACTTTTTCTATATCTTATTCTAGCATATCAAAGTATGTAAAATATAAATTTGAGCCCCTATATTCAAAATTTGTTCCATATAATTGGAACATCGGCACTAACCCGAAGTTTAGCAATTTCATAAATTTGTACAATCTAGAACTTATCTGTGGCAAATCATCACGATGTTTTACTCCACTCAGCGCTTTATCAAGTGTAGGAACTTCATTTTTATAAAGAAACTTATGAATTAATTGCCTTATAGAATGGTTGACAGTTTCATCGTAATCAGCAATTAAAGAACGTCTTCCAGAAGATCATGGCAGGGTCAGTTTTTCTTTCTCCTTGTATTATTTTATTGTACCATAGATAGTAAACTATGCCACTCCTAAAAATAAGATAGCATTATAATATATGTACAGTGATGGTAATATATTATGACACCGACATATCACGCTTGATATTTTGCAACAATAGCAGTAATTCTCAATCTGGGGTACGAAGTTTTTCGAATATATTCAATATATTCTGCTCCTCTATCAAAGATAGATGTCCTAAGCTCACAAATTTTGGAATTCTCGGCGGCGATGTTTGAGTTCCAGAAGTAGTTGTTACTTCATCCATCTCCATATCCATGAAAAACGCTGTGAAAATATTTTACACGGAAAATATGCCTGCCAATTAGTTCTCAGAAGAACATTTTTATTATTACAACGTAAATTTAAGGAGAAAATATAAATACCGGCAATATGGCAAAACGGAGACAGGCGAAATTCTGTTTCCCATGAACTTGAGAAAATTTAAATGGAACTAATGAATTTATCAACTATTTTCGGAACGAAATATCTACTGTAATAAAGTACATACATGGGTACAAAAATTTGACATATTCATTCTTATACCTGGTTCTGGTAATTCCGTAATGCAACCCTTCTAAATTTCTCTTCTAATAAAAGAATTGGTTCAAGATTATTATTTAACCGGTGTGTATTTCTTATGATATTTTTTCTTTTCTTTGGGTCTTCCGGTTCTTTTAATTAATAATACAAATGTTCTTTACGTTTTGGAATTATATTTGTTCCTTTTTCATATTCTATCCTACAATTCAAAACATAACTTAAAATTGAACCATTTGCGTATTTGAAATTACAGTAGTAATTAAAAGGATAAGTATATGCTTAAAAACTTACATTTAATTATTTTCATTTTTTCACATTTGCGGTGTTGTCAATGGAATTTTTAATAAAATTTAAAATTCAAAATTTTAAAATTGTAAAAGGACATATTATTACATATTACAAATCGACAAACAAACATATACTTTATACAGTATACAACAACTTATGTTTTAATTGAACTAAATATCTGTATAAACTTATAATTTAACTTCAATCTTATAATTCAGCGCTATTTAATTATTTGTTGTTGTGTTACGATAAACAATAGTAGTACATAAATCTTGTTTATATTTGGTATTTACTGTTAGCTCAATTACAGCTGTAAATGGGTATTCTGGGTTACTTAATAATTACGATCTAGCAACTCTTATCAGAAATATTACCATCTTATCAATATATTACCTTCTGTTATAGTGCTGATTATACATTTCTTGATTTAATATAACTATTTTCTAATTATTTTAAAAAAAACTGGCTCTTGATTGGTTTTGTTTCGATTGGACTAGCTAGTATTGTAACAATATTAACATTGTGTGTAATTCAATTTAACTGTTTTTTTTTTGTTGTCAAACTTATCTTTTTAATTAATTAAATTGTTATTGTTAATCTAAAAAGGTTATTTTGATTATTGTGTACAACCCGACTACCTTGCCGTTTGGTCCCGGCTGGCGCCCACATTGTTTTTACACCTTTTAAAGAACAAACCCATGACCCAGCCCCGATTTATGAGCAGCGGACAATTTATATTGCGTGAATTGCTGCAACAGCATTTCCCCACGAACAACTATGTCGCACTGTCAATGTTCAAAATTCTCTTCCATATATTAAGGCTAGTACACCTACTTCCTACACTACTTCAATTTTTTTTTTTTTGGTATTTCCCTTTTTCCCAAAAATGTAGTTCGAATGGCGTTAAATACCCTTCTTAGTCGTTCATTTATTTCTTCGTCTAATTTTCCATTGTTTTCTATTATAGTTCCCAAATATTTGTAATGTGACACTTGTTCCAATTATTTTCCTTCTATATAGATCTTATGGGTCTGATGTTTTGCTGCTATAATCACCGTTTTTGTTTTCGTGTTAGGTATATATCTTCATGTTAATCTGTTTTCAATGGTGTGTTTCTTATATTTATGTTATATTGTCGGCTTTTTTCTGAGTTTGCTATAATGGCTGCGTCATCCACGTTCATAGCCTTATCTATTGCGACTGAGGACAGCATTGGGCTCATGACGCATCCCTGCTTTAATCCTATTTTAGTTTGGAACATTCCTTTAATGTATGTAAAGTATTCGAATACTTAACTATAATTACGCTGATAATCCCAATTGCTTAACTAATTCTATACAAGAATTGAAATGTAGAGCTGTTTTTTGTTTACTTCTTAAAATAAAAAGAACAAAGTTCCATATTTAAAAACATAAAAAGACTGGATTAAGCTGTACTATAAAAGAAAGTAATAATAATAATAATAACGAAAAATATGAAACTCGTGCACATCTGGGGCTCTACATCTTGTATTTACAGCATTACTGAATGTACAACACGTTTAAAGTTAATGGATCGCCATTACTAACTTTGTTGTTTCTAGAGGTTAGGAAGATGCTTAAATTCGGACAAACATGATTAAGATAGTACGATGAAATAGTTATGGCATTATTTAAGAAATATTATTGTTTTGGAAATAAACTCTCGCACTTTGTTTTTTTTTTGGGGAATATATAATGTTAAATAAAGAAAAAAAAAAAAACAATACAAAATCACAATATTTTTTTTTATACACTCCGCCAAAAAAGTATCCCATAATTTAGTTTTGAATCATAAAAGTATCGCATAATCTTTGTTTGTAGCATAAAGTTGTAAATATACGTTAATGCGCTCTAAGATATAATTTCTATGATTGTTTAAATAAAATACAGGCCAAATAAAAACAAGAACTCATACTTGAGATTTTTATTAAAACAAGAAATTATAATTTTGGAAAGAAAAGTGTCATAACAGTAGCTTTTAATACTGAGTATTGCCACCTCTGGCTCTTATGACCGCTCGCATACGGTTTGGCAGAGATTCGATTAACCTCCGTATATAAGCCTGATCCAAATTCTCCCACTCGTCACGGAGAGCATTTGCTAGTCCATGCAGGTCCGCTGGGGCAACATTTTGGGTTCGTATCCGTCTGTGAAGGAGGTCCCACACGTGCTCGATAGGGTTCATGTCCGGACTTAGCGCAGGCCAATCTAAAACTGGAATACCAACATCGTTAAGGTATTCCTGGACGATTATTGCAACATGCGGTCGTGCATTATCGTGCATTAACATGAATTCGTTTCCTATAATTGGCGCATATGATACTACATGTTCTTCTAAAATGTCCGTTATATACCTGTGGGCAGTCAGTGTACCTCTGTCTACTGGTACTAACTCTGTACGACCTGTTAAACAGATGCCTCCCCAAACCATAATAGAGCCACCAGCGAAATTAGGTCTAGGTCTGATATTACACTGCGAATAGCGCTCACCGTCTCGTCTGTACACTGAGATACGCCTATCTGAGGTGTAAAGACCAAATCTTGACTCATCTGTGAAGAGTATATTGGCCCAGTCATTAATGTTCCAATTTACATGTTCTCTGGCAAACCTTAAGCGAGCCACTCGGTGGTTCCTAGTGAGACGAGGGGCTGTTACAGCTACTCTAGCTCTTAATCCATTCTGTCGTAACCTATTCCGAATAGTTTGAGTACTCACACGAGTATTTCTGACTCTAGCCAAGTCGTTCTGCAATTGTCTCGCAGTTACATGTCTTCGACGTAATGCTTGTAGTAGTAAATAGCGGTCATCTTGGCGAGTAGAACATCTTGGACGACCTGGTACAGGTCTTCTACTGTAAATGCCTGTTTCCCTATATCTGGCTACGGCTCTAGAAACACTTGTCTGATTGATGTTCATCAAATTAGCAACGTATGCTTGAGATCGTCCATCTTCGATTAAAGCAACTATAGCAGCCACTTGTTCTGAAGTTAAATTGCTCATTTTAGTTTTAAAAGCGTTGGTACAGAACTCTCACTTCGCACTTTAAAATTTGTCCGTATAGGAAGACTTTCAATAAACAACTGAACAAACCTTACACATATGCATTTTTCTAAATGTGTTCTTTTAGAAAAAAAAAAGTAAAAACGCTAAGTTCCATTATTTTGTTAGTGTTTTTATAGTTCACATACACGAGGCAAACTTTTTGTGAACGTATAAAAATATCTTGGTTCATAAATGCCCTTTTTTAGTTTATGCGATACTTTTTTGACGGAGTGTATTACATTGTCGCTATTGGCAGTTAATTAATGTAATGTTGTAATGAATTTGTCAAATATTGAAGAAACACGGAAACACTTAAACGCGATATCGGGACTACTATATTCATCTAAAATTACTATCAATACTCGGGTAGAAGTTTGTATTAGAAGTCAACATGAATACTATGGCTGCGATTTGAAACCGATTCGTTTGCAGCGATTACTCGCCTTCAAAAAAAAAAGCATAACTCGTTTCAGAAATCGGTTTTAGAAATCCGGTGCCATAAAGCCGATTTTAGAATGGTTTCAATAACCAGTTATGATATTAGCTGCAAATATCGCTATCTAAACCAAAATTTATGGTATAGTGAGCTATAAAATGACAAATCATTTAATTAATATTACGTCATTTTCAGAAATAAAAATGAACAACGGCGTTACAGAGTGGTTTCAAAAATCGGTTTTGGGGGGAAATTAATTAACCGTAAAATATCTCGGTACGGTAACCTGATTAAGTTACAGCGATGAATCGAAAGTCACGACTATGACTTAAGTAATTTAAACTTTCTACACGGCAGAGAACCCGAGAACCGAAGAGCAGCCAGCAACGACGGCCGTGAAAGCCTAAAGACTACTTTGACTATGATAAGCTTAAATAGAACTGTTCTCTGTGCAGTAGTAAAAATAATCATTTATACAATATGCGTATAAATTGTCACAAAAGCTATACGCAACGACAATCTTCGTTCGATTCTGAATAAAAACTCTTAATGTTAAAATGTCGCACCATGTTTCGTCTGTTATCACGGGATCCTTGAAGTTCAGACTTTTAGTGCGCAACTAAGCCTTACTCTTGGATATCTGTTAATAGAAATACCTGCAATTTAATTTAAAGAAGAATTTTTGCTAGTTTTATTTCGTAAACGGTTTCTTTTTGATTTAGAAGTTGGTTTTTAACATTTAACATTTTAATTTACTAAAAATAAATTTGATAACGTGGAACTAGGAGTTTTTATTTCAGAGTGATTCCAATCAAAATTAGTGTAAAATTTTAACATTTAGGTATTCGACTATCGTGCTAGATTTTCCCTAAACTCTGCTTTCTCCGTGGTTATTTGTATTGTTTTGATTAGTTGTTGTGCTTCTGTATTTTATCGTTCTTTTGTTGCTATTTTATTATTTCACCATGGATTTTACATTTCATGAATATGTCAATATGTACCTGGTGCGCGGTTTCTGTAATGTAAATGCTAATACAGCAGAACCAGCGTATCGCGTACGTTTCCCAAATCGGAGACATTCTAGTGGGAATGTATTTCGAAGGCTGGATCAACGGCTATGTGAAACTGGTACGGTTACTAAAAGAAATTCGTACAATATCATTAGAAGAGCAGATTCAAGACGCAGTAAAAAAAGATCTTTCCGTTAGTACCCAACAGTTAGGTTAAATCTTAAATATCCCTTCTAATAGGACCGTTCAGTTGGTTTTACGAGAAAACCTTCTTCATCCCTATCATGTTTGTAAAGTTCAGCCGCTCTGTGAAGACAACAACATTCTCCGAATAAATTTTTGCAACACATTGTTCGGAGCCATGAGGGTATGTTTACCAGAGATGGTGTATTTAATACCCATTATTTTTCACCAGCGGACGGAGGAAAATCCGCATACATATCAGGAATATCGTCACCAAAAAATGTTTTCCATTAACGTTTGGCGGGGCATAATAAATCACCGAGTTGTTGGGCCAATTTATCTTCCTAATCGTCTTGATGCCGATGAATATCTCAATGTATTGGAACACGTTATTGACGAGATACCATTGAACATACACCATAATATGATTTACATGCATGATGGAGCTCCTGCACGCTATGCTCGAAATGTAAGAGAATGGTCGGATGAACACTTCCCAAACAGATGGATGGGTGACGGCGGTCCTATCTTATGATTTGAGAGATCTCCCGATCTCAATCCTTTAGACTTTTTTGTTTGGGGTTTCATTACAGAGATAGTTTATGTAGCCTCTCCTCAAGACGCTGACAAAGTCAGAAATAGAATTAAGGTGGCAGTATTGGAAATTACACCAGAAGGACTCTAAGAAGTAGTATAGACGATCGTAAATTGCAACTTAACTGCCTAAAGACGCATAATGGTTTTCAATTTGAAAAATTATGTAGGTAATAGTGTCAATGATTTACTATTAGATAAATACTCCAACAAAGAATTAATCCTGTTATAAAATACACTGAAATTGAACATTTTTCAACATTAATTATTTTCACAATATATCTAATACTACTAATAACGAGTAAAATGTTTTCGAAGGTCGAAATACAGAAATCATTACTGTCCCTACAATGACAATAGTATGCGGCTACAGTGTTGCCAAATGTATGTTTATTTCAAATGGTTCCTGAATACGTACGAAGCATGATACGATATTTTAACATTAAGAAGAAATTTCGCAATAGGTTTGACAGTTCAAGGAACAGTTCAAACAGCGTTCTGGCCTTGACCTATTCCTTGAACGGTTAGGTTGTTCCTAGAATATTTTGAGCTGTTCCTTGAACTGTTAAGGTGTTCCTAGTAGTGTTGGGCAAGGTGCCAAACACGAGTTTGTCTAGTCCTCGATAAGGATAGTAATTTTTTTCTACCTTGCCCAACACTAGTTCCTAGAGCTATTCCAGGTATAACTTTAACTGATAAGGTTGTTGCAGTTATTCAAATTTCGCGTGCTTCGAAGTCGCTCCACCTAACCGTAGGAGTGGTGGGTATAAAAAGCGCTTTCAGTTCCCTATGCTATTTCTTATGGGATTTTTGTTCAGAACTGTAATAGCTTAGCATCATATAATCAATGCATTATAAGAAATACCGTTTAGAACATAAAAAAACGATGAGCATTATAGTGCAAACTTTTCTTAATTGAATATGTACTGATCACCAAATGTTTTTTTTTCCTTGAATGGGGTTCATGAAATTCATTTCATAAATTCTCATTACTTTCATAATATCGTGGTAAACTTCGCTATGGGTCTTGACATATTATATTTCCGCCCCCATTACAACTTTTTACAAACAAAATAGTAGGACGTGTCGGCAACCAACTGTCTCTAACATATTCAAGAATTGATAACATGAACATAACGTAGTGACCTTAAACCCCTTTCGGATAAAAGACCTAAACTTCGACGTAATATCGAAAAAGGAGACAAATTCAATTTGATAAAAGATAGATTCCTTGTTGAACTAAACCTGTTTTAGTTAGATTAGAAAAGTTTTGGAATCTTCCGGCTGAAACAGGAACGAAGCAGACAGCCTTAATATTGCCAACATATTTTGTTGCATTGATTAGATGAAAACTTCATTTATATGTTATTGCCTGTAAATATATTGAATGAATTTTAATAATGTATATTATAAGTAAAAAGCAATATTAATAAAATACTCTTCAACCTGCCGTCAGAACATGATGAAGTATATTTTTAATATTTAATCAGGGTTTCAGCGACATTCATTTCTTTTTTAGCAGCTGCATTGCTACCTTGAAAGGCGTTACGAGTACCTGAATTATTTATGTCTGCTCTCGGAAGCTACTGTTCGAGCAAGCTGGTGCTCTTATTTACATTTACTTGGGCCATGTAAGCTTAGGCCTTCATAAATTATAATGAATAAAATACAACCACCCTAAGCACGAGTGGAAGTACAGTTATTTACACACATATTTCAGCGTTCTTACGGAACGGAGCCTACAATTTGACTAATGCATCACAATTACGCAAGGAGCTTTGCAATTTTGCTCATGCTTTTTCAGCGTCTCTTGCATGCTTTATGTCCACGTGGTGCTTGTCTGGTTTCATCTTAACAATGAGATTAGTGTCTAAAATACAATTGTATTAAAAACCTTAGGATAATACGGGAGAATTGAATAAAAAGATATTTAAATACTTTTAATTATTCCCCTGCTTCGTATGTTTCACAAAAATAAATAGAGGGTAATTTATTTTTTACGTTCCGTAATTGCCCTTTGATGTCTGCTGTTACCTTCGAGGAATATTTTAATTTACATTTTTTTTCTTTATACCTACGTAAAGATATGTTACGGACAAACATTCTTTGATATTTTTTAAAATTTTGTATTTGGAAGTAGATATATATATTTATAATATAATTTCGATCAGGAAATGTTGTTAAAAATATTTGTATTACCTACCTCTTGGCTTTTTTTTACAAACAATTTTGTTAGACGTTGGAAAATCTGGTTTAAGAACTTTTCATACAGCACAAACTTTTTTAATTTAACAGAATTCTACTTCTGAATTGCGGAGTTTATGCTGTGCCAGGAAAAGAAAAATGCCTTACTGTACTTTATAGCTATTGATTCTTGTTTCTATTAATATCCATTATATTGGTTAACTTATGAGATATTATGTGCCATCTAATAAACCTTAAATAACCGTTTTTAATTCGAAAATAGTTGAATAAACGCGCAACTTTGGTAGATATTTACTGTGATTATAACAAACGATAAGATATCTCTAGAATAATACGTTTAAATACAGTTTGTTATATCTCTTTTGATGTATTGTTTTCAAACGCTTTTAGTATATTTGCACAGTGTGTGCCAAAAACTTGTATTTAGTTCAGATTTCTTGAGCTTACTTTCTTTTAACTATTCCCCAAACATAAAGAACAAACAATTAAAATATCTTGTAAATGTTGTTATATCTTTTTCAAAATCCGGACTTCTCTTTTACCTAAGCTTTCTCCAGAGGTATTGGGGTACGTGTAGTTATATATATATATATATGATTTCTCAATTTTATTAAAATCAATAGATTTTGGGGAACTTATTCAGTAGGCTTTGCTACACAAATATTAAAGAAATCAAAGAAAACGTGACCCAAAAATTAAACATGTCGTTCAACCATAAAATTATAAACATTAGCACCACCTCAGAGCTGCCAGTAGTAACATAATATCTGTAGTAGACCCTTGAACGGTTCAATAGCAGGTTAATAGCTAGATATAGATAGTAGACAATAAGGTAGTTAAACATATTATGGACACTACAGCATCTCAAAGCTTTTGGGACGAGATAACATCTATTCCCTGAAACTATGAAAAAATTAATTGTACTTCACAAAAAGGCGCATTAAAATTAGTCCGAAAAACGAGTTCATCAAACCATTGAAGAAGATTTTAATAAATGACAAAGCAATTTATTGGGTAATAAGCTATTCATTGTAATGAAACCAAAGTAGTTGAAAATGAAATGATTTCTTGATTGGCTCAATGAAATATGTTTTTGTTCTAAAGAACACAGATTGACAGTGAACTTTTTCATTCAACCTATGATATAGACTATTATAGAAACATAAATAATTGCATTCCAATGATTTCTGTTTATTAGGGTCGTGTTCCTTCATATAGGAAGATCAAAAAGTTTTTGGATTGCGATAACCATGGAATGTAAACCATCAATAGAACTATTTACTTCTACTGCTCGGACCTTTTCGCTAGTGTCACGCTAATGACATAAGCACACAACCAAAAATAAAATATGTTTTAGGTTATGGTAACTAGTCTTTTTTGTATTATTTGTTAACATTTACAAAGAAAATACAGTACACAAATTTCAAGATTCATTACAGCAAAAAAGTAAGTCAATAACATTTAGGTAGGTATAAATATTTTAAAAATGTTAAAAATGTCTTCTCTCTTCTTGAAAACATAGATTAACATGTCGGCACACATTATTAAAAACTCGAGAAAAAGATCAGGTGGCACCGAGCGACACTTTTCAACAATACGTTCTTGTAATTCCTCTAATGTGTGGACCGAATCTTTAAAAATAGTATTCTTTAGCAATGGGAATAAGAAATAGTCAAACGGACTCAAATCACAAGACGTAGATGCATAAAGACCGTCTGTCATTAATCTTTCATCATAAAATTGCCTTAAATTAATGTTGCACGAGTAACATGGTGTCTCGCATTATCTTGTTGGAAGTATCCATTATGAAGCTCGTCATCGTGCACTTGATTGATGTACGGCTCAAGTATTTGATTGCGATGTCTTCCACATATGGTTTCTTGAAAAAATATTGGCCCAATTATTCGTCTGCGGGACATTGCAAACCAAACACCTATCTTACGACTATGTAAAGGAGTCTCGCGATGAAAATTACGATTGTTCGCGCTCCACATACGCATGACCTGTGTATTAATGCATCCAGAGAGGTAAAAATGAGATTGGTCTGTAAAAAATGTTAAGTTGAGGATGTCGTTATCCATGTGATAATAATCCAGGCACAGTACGATACCCTATTCAAATAATCTGGTGGCAGTAACTCTGGATACATCTGCATTTTATACGGAAACATGTTAAGGTCATGCTAAGGAATGGTTTGACACATTTCATAACTTAAATTGGCTTTCTGTGTCAATAGGATATTCCTACTAATAATAATAAATGTTTTATGTTCTGTTTGAAACATTCTGAGTGGTTAACCTGCTGACTTGAAAGTTGTCAAGTAAATGCCAAATAACAGGGAAATAAATAATATGTCGATAACTTGTCGAATCCACATCCAACCCTCATCCAATCATCTAATGATCATATGATATATTTAGTGAATGTGCTAACTATTGTCATCAAGGTATGTTAGTTGTCCGTTCTCGCAATAAAGTCCAAACCATTAAAACAATGGTCAGAATATCAATCAATAGTTTATTTCGTTCATATTGTGGATAATTTTACGAAAATTGTACGTAAAAATTAACAATGCATATTTATATTATCAACAACATCATTTATTGAACTTAGGAAAAACTAGCTACTATAACAAATATTATCGTTGGGCTAACGTAAAATAATTTGTTATAATAATGGCAACGTATTTATTTCACTAATGAATCTTGTTATTATTTAATCATATGTTGTAAATATTATTTTATCATAAGAATAAAATATTTTGTTCTGCCAATAAAAATTTACTTATTAAATGTAGATTATTAATACAATGACCAGTATTTTTCTCAATGTTTGAAAGAAGCATTTTAAACTTTAAATTATGTACATATAATATATTCTTCCAGTATTTATGTTTTAGTGTGTGAACTATTTTTGGTACTGGTAAAATTGCTCTTCTTAACATTTAACAACATTTTGGTTTTGCATGCCTGATGCCTGATGATTTCAAATTCGCACTCTAAAGATCATAGAAACACATCACAAAAATGAACAAACATGCAAACTAGGAATCAAGAATAGTGCTAAATAAAATATATATATAGGTAAATGGGTTCGTATAGTTTGCGCATGCCAATTTTGCTTAGTCGCACTGTTTATATATTTATGTCTGGTAATTTTTCAAGGTTTCTATTGTAATAGGATCATCACCTTATATTCAATTACTTCTTGACGGTGTTCCGGCAGCTGTTACAACCTCCTTGTCCTTTAAAGTTGGAAAATTGTTTGAAAGATACCGCATATAGTTAAAGTTACCTTATCTCTAATACTATTTTAACCAACTAGTTAGCCAACAAGGTTTTGAAAAGAAATAATTTAACAGCTTTTTCTTTTATTCATTTCTATTTCGTGTTTTCATTCTACGCTCTAAAAGACCTTATGAAAAGCCACTAATTTTGGTTTTGAAGTTTTAATTTGCTTTTTTTGGCATAGAAAGAACTTCGACCATAAAAAACACATCGGTTAATGAGTTTTATATGTTTAGTAAAGAAAACGTACATCGACCGATTTTGAAGAGCTTTCGTTTTGTATAGACGCATTTTCTATGGCTGAACTCATTGGTATAAACGGATGTATACATTTTTAGCTATTCCAAAATGTTCGGTGTGCGTTTTTAGTAAACAAACAATAAAATTTTATTTCGCAAACACTACCTATAAATTAATAAACTAATATGTGCCCAAACAAATTTTGCCGATAGATTTATAATTAAAATATAGATACATTAATAAAATACATATTACCCTATTTCAACAGCTATTGGAGTAATGTCCAAATTCATAATTTAGACTGATTAAGCATTCATTTCCACAAATTTTAATGATGTGCAATGCATAATACCAATGCATAAATCGTTGCATACTTGTTAAAATGTAACGAATGCCATAATAAATGAAAACTTCAAAACAGCCAAATCGAATTAAATCTGATTTAATAATTGTAAGTTAGTTACGGGCTTAATTTATATTTTAGTATTTACAAGTCCAAAATCTTCTTCCACTGTGTTGTTAGGTATTATATAATAGGTGAATATATTTGATTTTTGTATATTTTTGTTTCGCTGAAGTTGGAAATAAAGATTATATCATATTATTATATTAGTTAAAGTTAAAGTAATAAGTCTCACGAAGAGCAGATACAAATAAATTGTTTGAAAAATTATAAAATGAGCTTTTTGTCAGTTTGAATTAAGTACGCAACCCACTAGCATCATTGGCATACTCTCTAATTCATATTTTTAATTTTAGTAATCTTATTCGAGATTTGCAGACGTCTAGGGTAGCACTACCATAATGAATAAACGATTTATAATAGCTTTATCAACACAGAATAAAAAAACATTATTATACCCTGGTTAATCGGACGGAGAAGTATTCTGGATTATATCGTCCAAGTTCCGGTCTTTTATTGTTATCTAATTTCGCTTGAATTTCTTGATGTTCGGGTTAATTAGCCGAAGGGTCACATCCCTAATTATAATCATATCGAGTTCCTTTGTTGTACATTCCGCTCCAAAGTTAATTTGCAGGCGAATTTCGGAATGGATGTTGGAGAACCAATTACATTTCGGTTGTTTAATTTAATTAAAGTAAGTGTGCGTTAACGGGGCATAGGAGTGGATTTATACATATATGAGCTTTGATTCTATATATGACTACATATACTGCTATGATATTGTTATTGATGTTGAATTATGTTAAGAATTGATTCATTTATTTGATAGAAAGTTAATACTTCATTTAATAATAATAAGACAATCCACGATATTTTCATTGAGTATAAACAGGACATTTTCATTGAATATAAACAACAGAATTCACAGCGACGTATACCCCACAACGACCTAACTACTACTAAAATAATATTACCTTTTCGTTAGGAGGACAGTAAGGCGTATTATTTAGTGGGGATATTCAAGCAAAGTGCCATCTGTAAAACGGAAACCAATTTATATATTTGTCTACTTACAGATGACTCTGGGAGGTGTTTAAGTGAATAAAATTGATGGTTAAATTTTGATATGTAATTAAAATAAAAGGAATATTGTATGCGATATTAAAATATAAGTACGGACAAATTTAGCAAAGGTTTCATAGCAATACATATATACAGCTCTGGAAGAGCAATTTTTTGGGAAACCGACTAAAACCTACAAGCATAGTTATATGCTGGTATCTTTATTTGGATTAAATATGCTCACTACTGGGTTAGCGATTGTCTTTTCTCACAATAGAACTTGTTGTAATCTATGTGACATTAGGAGCGACTTATTAATACTTCAGTGATTGTACAATTGTTTATAAGAGCATTAGTTAATCTTTTATCGGAGATTAAAGAAGATTAACGATATGTATTCCACAAAAGTAAATACTTCTTAAAATAGGCTACCATAATGTATGATAGTAACAGATAGAAAATAAGTAAATATTTTCTACATCTTTCTGGCACCTTCACCAAATGTAATTCACAAATATGCATTTTATGGACTGTTTTTGTTTAACTATTTGTTTGTTGCTGTGTGAAGCTTCAGGTGTATGGAATACACGTTATTTTGCCTACAGCGCAGGTGCTTCTAAGTACTTGTAAAGATCTTTTACATGCTAAACATTGCATTGACACGGACCTTAAGGTTCTACTTCTTATCTGATAAGAAGGCGAACGTGGTTTTTATCCACAGTTAAAAACCAAACCATCTCAGACGGACATCAAACACACTTTGATCAAACGATACCTAAAAACCGCTCAAGCAGTGACACGGTTATGTTTGATTGTCTATTTGATTATATGTAATAATGAGTCTTTGAAACAAGTTAAATAAAATATATAACTTAGAAATTTCATTTACTATTTAAATAAAATAAAATTGTTAGAAAAATAAAGAAACAAACAAATTATATTTTAAGCTCTTTAGATACGTTTCCATGTTTCCACTGAATTCCAGTCATCCTTCACCAGGTTCCTTTTTCAAGCTATTATACTTTCAAATTAACTCTGCTTTCCAATCCAAGGTTCACTGTTTGGAATTGTCTTATATTTATTAGTTTTTATTTAAAAGCATGATCCCGAAATGAGGGTGAGGCGGGCAAGTTAATGATCATAAATATTCAATTAACCATTCTCTTTTTGGCTGCCTATCAGGTGTTTTGAATGAATGTTGAGTTAATTAAATTGTCACTTTGGTTAGAAACGTAAAATCTCACCACGGCATGGCTGATCATATATTGTTGAAATCATCAAACCCAGGCAACGCGATGAAAGCGGATTAGCTCTAGAAACGGCCCCGAGTTTCTGCCTACCAGGCATCATCAACATCACTTCGAGTGCAAACCCATCATTGCTATCACATCTCAAGCTCTGTACGCCACCGTCAGTTAAGGTATCAAGAGTTTAGATGTGTGCTCTCTAAGAGACACAAGCCGACTGCCCGGGTTAAATCTGTGACTGACTTATCTAGTGCCATTCCCCTATCATGGCTTTTGCTGATATGGTGATTCTAATAATAAACAATGAGCCACGCAGTTTTTCTTTGAAGAAAATAGATCTGTGACTGCATTCCTGGTTTATGCTACAGTCATCACTTGGGTTGCTTGGTTTATATCCCACAGGGAGCGCACATCTAAACTCTTGATTACCTGACAGGCGATGATGGATAAAGTTTGAGATGGGATAGGGATGAAAGTGGGTTTGCGCTCGGAGTGACGCTGATGATGGTTGGTAGGCAGAAGCTCGAGTCTGATAGTAGTGTTGTCCCGATATCATCGCTTTTGCTGGTATGGTGATTGCAGCAATTGACCATTAGCCTCGCCATGGTGGTATTTTTTGCTTCTAGTTGTATTTAGGCATTTTTTTCTTTGATGTATTACTTTCTTTGGTGTTAAACGTAGATTTCACGAACATTTTTCAGTATATTAATTGATTGTAATATAGAGTATTGATAGGTATTGCGCCGTATTATTATACGTGCTTCATACTTAAAAGTCTTCACTGGTTACCTTAGTTATCGTTAGAAAAGTGTTGATATGGATGTATTGAATATAAAGGAAAAATTGAGGTCTTATGAGAACAATTTTCTTAATAAACGGGGTTAAAGTGAAGAATAAACCACGAAATATAGACAAGATAAACCGGTGCACCTGTATAAAATTCGGAAACACTAAGCATTTTTACGGAATAAAGTAAGATCAAAACCGGAAGATGTATTTTCAGAGATGTCTGTCAATATAGTAAGTAAATGAAGCGGAAATATGGATAATTTGTTAGGAATAAAAATGTGAGTAGAGGCAAGAGGAAGAAAAAAGGAAATAAAATAGTATAGAGAGAATATTAGTAACACAGTAAAGATAAATAGAATCATATAACACCCATGACGAAAAATGTAAAGTGATTTACGTAATGTATGCTGGAAAAGAATTTTTAAAGGAAGCCAACATATATAAAATGATCTACATATCCAGTCGAAAAACCTTAAGAGAGTAGAGTATTCGAATAGAGGATATGATTACTTACTGCTGTGAATATGTTCTGTATTTTACTCGTGCTCATAAAATGTAATTAATTTCTACTGTAATTTCATTTTAGTGACAACGTTTTCGAACAAATTTTTATGAAATAAATTCAATGATAATTTATAGTATTTATTTATTAATCATAGATAATAAAAGGGTGTGCCAAATGTAGTCCACGGAATATTAACTTTAGAAGTCTATAACTGTATTCTACTATAACAATAAATATTTGTTCGCATTATATAGTTCTATTGTACAGTTTTATCTTTAAATTTCTCCTATAAATCTCGGTTTAAAGAATTTGTTTTTTTTTTATTTACTATCACTATGGCTTCTATTAGTGCTTATTGTTTTATGTACTACCATGCCTTATAACCTGCTTATTTATATATATATATATATTTAATATTGAAATAAAGTATTAATTCTAAATTTCATCAGCTAGAGTTTTTATAATCCGAAGATATTTCGATAGCAAAGAAGACATTCTAAACGAAGATGGCATTAACGTATTTTCTAGAACTTAAATTTAATTCAACGCCAGACGAGCAAAACTGTTCGAAGCCAATATCACCTAGAGCACTAAAAAACCAAAGTTCTCACTAAAAACAAAAGGAAAAATTAACGAACTTCGCTGCGCTAGACTATGATCTAATCAATGATTAACCAGCTTATAGAGATTAAATTTCGAGAGAGACAGATATATAAACCGGCAAGATAAATCGAATTCCACATTTTAATTAATTTGGGAAGAGAGTTTTTACAATTTTACAGAATCAAAACCATGAAGTATTTATTTTTGGAAATATTTCGCATTTTAAGAGTATTTGCTTTTTGTTTTACAAGGATACATGCATTCATATTTGTCACTACTTAAAAAGTGAATTGGTGATTACGTAAAAGTACTTCCTGTATTTTTTTATAGTATAAAGTACTTGCATTAAATCATGATTGCAGAAGTAGCTATGATTATATTATATTTCAGGAAAAAAATGTAACGAATAACATAACGGAAAGACGCATAGGAAGTGCACGAGGAAAAAGATTGAAAATAGATTTAAATCAATAATGTCGCATACAAGACGACTAAGTTTTTCTTTTTATTTTAGAGAAAGCACTGTAGCGCATAATGTTACTGAAAGGTTTTTTATTTCAAACCTTTGATCCGCTAATACAATCTATGTTGCTTTTTCATAATATTTTGGATAGTGTTGCTTGTTATCTTAATATAACAATTAATTGAAGCATATAGTATTCTTATATGTTCAACTACTGTCGATATTTGACTGTAAAGACACATTTGTAACACATAAACACTTATGCAGGAAGAAAAGCTGTCATTGTGCCCGAATAAAATGTTTGAAATTTCCAAAATCCATTAGCCAAAATACATAATAACTCTTCTCGTTGAATTAACAATTCAACTAAGTACAATTAGCTTTACGAAAAAAATCGTACAGTAGCTTTCGTACGATAAAAATCAATGCGTCTGCAACTAGCTTAAAACGTTGTGTTGTTTGCACCGTACATTGGTACTTGTGATAAACAAATCTACATCAATAACGAGGAAAGAAAGTTTGAAGAGCTAGGGTCTAGTGACAGTTCCTATATATCCTCTCTTTAAAAAATTGCTCTGCAAGAAATATTATCACCAAGAGTCAACTTAAGTTAATTTCATAAATTAACCAAAACTTTGTATGTGTCAGTTTAACAGTAAATTTATTCGGTTCATCCGGTATTGGGTATTTATTGCTGGTAGCTTTCCTAATTGTAAGTGGTTTGGTCTAAGTTTATCGATAAAGCAAACTTACTTGCTCGTCGGAAATTTATAGGTGTTTGTGTGCAGTTTGGCAGTAAGCTGTTAATGGAATCAGGAATTGAAAAAGCCCCTATGAAGTGACAGTAGTAATTAAGTATTAATTTTAGTTAATTTAGTCATAGATATGGTTCAAAGTCCTGTGTTCTTCTATTCTATTCACATGTTGTTGTCATTATTTCCTTGACATTTTATGAATTTCTTATTTTTCTGTGTGTTATACCATTTTGTTATTTTTTCATTACGTCTTCTGTATATTCATAGGGTACTATCAGAAATAGCTCCTAATGCCATCTTATTTTGGCCAATAATTTTTCTTTTGTTATTTAGTTAAGCTGCCTCTTATATAGACTAATAAGTTTTTTTTGACAGACACAAGTTCCTATGCATGAACCAATATGGGTTTCAAAAGCAAAAGTCAACAATTGGTGCAATAGTGGAAGTGATTGAAAAGATATCTGAAGCACTGGACAATAGATTGGAAGTCCAGCTGACATGTTGTGACCTCACCAAAGCCTTTGACATGGTAAATCACAGCATTTTATTGAAAAATTAAAATACTACGGTGTGAGGGGCAATTGCTACAATCTAATAGAATCATATTTGACTAATAGAGTACAATATGTACAATGTCAGGCTGGGGTGTCAAATACAAAAAAGGTGTGTCCGGGTATACCACAGGGCTCGATTCTGGGTCCGTTGTTATTTATCATTTACATCAATGATCTGCCATCTAATGTTGCCGGAGGGGATGTTTTTTTGTATGCCGATGATACCTCCATTTTAACTACCGCAAAAACAATAACTGACTTGCTATCCAATAGTAGGACGGCGTTGGAGGAGACTGCCGTATGGATTAATAAAAAGGGTCTTCAAATAAACAACGAAAAAACTCCAAAAATTACCTTTAGAACGAAAAATAAGGGAGAAAATAACAGCAGCGTAAAATTCCTTGGAGTTCACATAGACAGTTGTTTGAATTGGTCCTCACATATTATGACAATTAGTAAAAGACTTACTGCGGCAGTGTATAGCATACGCAGGATAAAACATCTTGTTACTTTGCAGGTGGCATTAATGACGTACTACGCTAACTTCTACTCCGTGACCGCTCACGGTATTATGTTCTGGGGGATGTCTTCGGACGCAATCCGAGTGTTTCGCCTACAAAAAAAGCTGTTAGAGTGTTAGCGAACATAGGACCTAGAGACTCATGCAGAGATGAGTTCGTTAGACTTGGCATACTTACCTTGTCTTCGATATATATACTCACCACAGTTAAGTTCGTACATTAGAATCAAACGAAATATGTTAAAATCAGCGATATTCATAGTTATACCATACGTGCTGGTGAGCAATTAAGAATTCCATTGCATAGGATAAAAAAAACACAAAACTATGTTGACTATTGGGGTGTGCAATTATATAATAAATTACCAACTAACATAAAAACTCTGAACGCAAAAAAATTTGGGACTGCAGTGAAAGATTTATTAGTGAGACGCGCGTTCTATTCTGTGGAGGAGTTTCTAAAATCGAGTTACCATGGTTGTTTTAGCATCTTTTTGATTTTGTCTATTTTTATCGTTTGTCTTCAATGTATATACAATGAACGATGTTTTCTTTTTTTTTTTACTTTGGTATGTACCTGTATTATATTACTGTATATTTTGACGTTGTCAAGTAATTGTAATTACCTGAACTAATAATAATAAACTAAACTAAACTAAACTTATTTCTAATTTGAGTTTGACAGGCTCTTCAAGATTAAAGATGTTTTATTAATGCTTTCTGGAAGCAGTTCAATAAAGTTGAAGGAGACATGAGTTCAAAAAATTGCTAGAAATGAAGAGATACGGTAGTACAAACATTTATACTACTCTTGTATGGCGCTCCATCTATAAGGATTATCTGTATATAGATCCATACATAAATTAAAATAAAAAGTTATACTTTAAGTTGTTCTTTTGGTGAGAAACAAGCTAATACTTCTGTAATTGGATTTACCTTTGCTTGTTGCTTTCGTAGAACTTTTCAATTAGTACAAATTCTATCGTTTAGGGCACCACTGCACTGGTGGTATATCGATTTTGTCCTAATTTGTTACGAGATTAGTGTAGCCGTTACGACGTATTTGCTTTCTTAAACTTAGGCAATTATTGTAAATCACGGCCAGAAGGACAAATAAAGAGATCAATACGGCCGCTGATTCAAACGATTATGTTTTGTAAATAGGGTTGTTAAATCTATAGTTCCGCTCCAAAACAATTACATTAAATTGTTAAGCTTGTTTTAAATGGTAAATTACTTCTGGGTTTGAGTTTGTTAAAAATTGCATAAAACAATCAGAGATTAATATTTTACGAAGACTGAAGCACTTGCAAATTTGATGTGAAAGCTACATTTTTTTTTGTAAAAGTTAAAAAATTAAGGAAATAAAATTATAAAAACTACTTGAACGTCTGCTTTCTAATTGTTCCGATTTTTTTTTTTTTTTTTTTTTTTGAGAGGAGGAATCTTCACGAAGACACCGTCACACCCGTATGTGCCGATGTGTGGGATTCTGGTCGGAGGGTGCAAGACCAGCCTACCCACTAAACCTCCCCTTCTTCGCCACGCGGTGGGCTCGGTACCGCCTTTCCAGGCATCAACGTCGAACACACCCAGCTATCACTTGCTCCTACTACTAGTTACTACGTTCTGATGTCTCTTTCCTTGTGGCTCATAATATGACGCACCATTTTCTTTACAGCATTCCAATTTTGGCTGCTCGCCATCATGACCGTAACCATGTTTTCCACGGACAGTTGTGTTCCAATTTCCCTCATAACAACAATTCTCTGGCCATTCCAATGTTCACACTCAAAGAGGGTATGGTGTGGTGTGTCTACCTCTCCACAGTATGCACAGTTATCTGCTGTTGCCTTGCCGAACCTCTTGGCATAGGTTCCGAAGAATCCATGGCCGGTCAGTGCCTGCGTGAGGTAGTAATCCGTGGTCCGGTGAGTACAGGCGATCCATGTTCTTATTCTTGGGATGAGTTTCTTGGTCCACTGTGCCTTCTCCAAGTTATCATCCCACCTCTTCTGCCACATATCTATCATCTCCTTCTCTGCCATTCCTCGGGCCAGCGTACCACCATTCTCGAACATGATCTTTCTTTTGTGCGCCAAAAGGTCTATTGGGGCCGTGGATGTGATAACTTGTAGCGCCTCAAGTGATGTCGTCCGAAACGCTGACGCTACCCTCAACAGCATCCCCCTCTGCTGTCTTCCCACAAGGTTCCTGTACACCTTTTTCTCTAGGACTTTAGACCATATCGGTGCGCCATACAACACTATCGAGTGCATAACTCCAGCGAGCAACTCCCTCTTTGCACTAGACGGGCCTCCCATGTTAGGCATTATACGGGTGAGTAGTGTTGTCCGTTCCCCCGCTTTCCTACACACATATTTGACGTGGTCCCCAAAGTACAGTCTCTGGTCCAACACTATTCCCAGGTACTTAAGGGTCCTTACTGGTCTTATCCTAGTTCCGTCGACATTAAAGGAGATGTGATCTTTCTTTCGCTTGCCTTTCAGTATCAGCGCTTCTGATTTCTGTGGTGCCAGTTGTAGTTTGTTTTCTGTCAACCATTGACTAATTTTGCTAAGGTTTTTATTTACTTTGGCCGTTAAAGTATACTCGTCCTCAGCTGCCACCAACAACGCCAGGTCGTCCGCGTATCCTATCAGCTCAGACTTTTCTGTCAGCCGGATCTTAAAGATATCGTCGAAAAGCAAATTCCATAGTACAGGACCAAGGACGGAACCCTGCGGTACCCCCGCTTTGACCTCGACTTCTGTCTCCCTTTCGATTTGAAGCCGTCTCGCTTCAAAGTAATTACTTATTAAGTTGACTAAGTACCTTGATATGTTTCTATTCGCAAGGCTTTCTAATATATGGTCCCAGCTAGCATTGTTAAATGCATTCTGCACGTCTAGGGTGACCAGTACACACCATTTGGCTTCGCATTTCTCCACTATACCCACCACGGCCTCCACTGCATGCAGTGTCGATCTTCCTTTGGTAAAGCCATATTGCCTTTTGGACAGTCCACCGTTCAACTCTATTTCTTGCAGTAGTCTTGATTCCGATTTTTAGAGTACCTGTTATCAGTAGGTAATAATAATAATACAACAACAACAATAACAATAATAATGAAATATAATACTAAATCAATAATAGTGATCATAGTAATAATAATAATAGTAATAATAATAAGATTTATTGCCCAACTGAAAATCCAATTCCAGGACAAAATTATTACAAGTTCATATGTACATACATGTAAAAAAGAAAAGAATATAAAATTAGAAATTTAAATAAAGTATAGTCTCTAAAAGCATTCAAACTAAGTAAATTCCAAAAATTTAAATAAAAATGGTCTGCAAATATATTTAGAAACTGAATAGTTACATATAAGTAGTCAAAGTAAAATTAACAAAAAAAAAATTAATGTAAAGTCAGTGCCGTTGACGCTTATTGTCAGCGAATATATCGGTATAGCAGCTGTTTACTAATTTACACATGTTAAAAAGAGGTGCAGTAAGTAACGGATTATAGCTTTGGGTGTAGGTAATTTGAAGGTAACAGAATCACGGGATGAATATTAAGGTACATAGATGTCTCGACAGTAAAGTAATGCAGTCAATTGCGCCGGTTCACCAGCTTCCAAATAAGTTGTGCTCCTTGCCTTTAACTATCACACTGACAAAAGTCAATGCTAGGTTTTTCCACTATCACCAAACAACAATGCACAATCTCTCGACGCGCGTTTCGCTAACCAAGTTAGCATCATCAGGAGATGATTAATAGTAAAGTAAAATTATTAAAACTACGATAATATATACAACAACATTCCTGTACAGGCGCATTTTTAACGGGGAGGGGATGCCAGCCAACCCTCCGTTAAAAATTCGTCGGTTCCAAGAGTTACTCTAATTACCGATGTCGTAAAAGTATACGATCTTGAGAAAGGTCGGTAGAATGACTATATAAGGAAACATCTGTGCAAACAAGTGTTATACTAGGCACTTACCCGTCTAGTAATCTATACAATACACTTTCTGGAATTGGCCCATTGTCGGCATTCATATTGACTTTGCGTTTGGCGATTTCTACACTTTCATACGCATCTAATTTATAACTCTTGTTTACATTCTTTAGTAATTTCAAATTTTCTAGGCTAATTCTATGATTGTTATTGAAAGCGTGGTGGGCAACGCTTGATTTTTCTAAACGTCCATACTTTAAATGTGCCATGTGTTCTTTAAATCTCGTTAAAATTGATCGTTTTGTTTGCCCAACATATTCTAAATTACAATCTTTACAACTAATAGCATATATCCCTGATTTTTCTAATGTTTCTATAGTATCTTTAGGGTTTCCAAGAATTCTTTGCAGTTTGTTTCCTGAATTATACACTAAACTGATGTTAACCTTTTTAAAAATCTTACTTAAACCGCGCGTAATTCTTGGTTCATACGGTATAGATAACATTTTAGGTTTCTCTACCTCGGTCGCTAAACAACTTGTGTCCTGAATTAATTTTTTAAATTTAATTTTATTAATTAACTTATCTACTAGCTGCGCATCGTAACCATTAACACTAGCTATCTCCTTAATCACTCTCTTCTCCTTTTCAAACCGTTCTGTACTTAAAGGGAAATTTAATAATCTGTTTACTAAGAAATTAAAACTAGTTGTTTTATGTTGAGGACAATGGTGAGAGTCATTATGGATATACCTATACGTAGCCGTTGGTTTTCTATACACGTCGAATTCTAAGCCATGCGTTCCGTTTCTCAACACTAACACATCCAGGAACGGGAGTGACTTATTATTCTCCAGCTCATACGTAAAATTAACAGAAGGGAATTTGCCGTTTAATTTATCAATAAATTCTTCAATGTTTGCTCTTTTTGTATTGAAAATTGCGAAAATGTCATCTACGTATCTTAACCAAACACGGGGGAAGTATTCAAATTGTTCTTTTGCTTCTGTCTCAAACCGACTCATGAAGAGATCCGCCAAGAAGGGTGACAATGGATTCCCCATTGCCGTGCCTTCACGTTGTCCAAAAAAACCGCCTTGAAATTGGAAACAATTCTGTTCCATGCAGAGCTTAGTTAAAGAGACGTACTCTTTAACAACTTCATCACTAAATCCGTTTGATTGAAGCAATTCTTTTAGATAATCTAACGTTTTTGGAATCGGAACGCTCGGAAAAAGTGAACTGACGTCAAACGAGACTAATACTTCGCCTTCTGTTAACTTCAAGTCTTTAACCTGTTTGATAAATTCTACGCTGTTTTTTACGCAATGTGGTTTGATCGCTAGATGTCCAAACTCATTTGTCAACCATTTAGCCAAATTAGAGCCCTGGGGCACTCCAGAAAGTGAATAAAATTCGTTGGAGCAATAGCCATTATAAAAAACATAGTTACTTCAACAAGTCAAAGATGAGTTTATAAGTTTTAGAAGAGATAGTGCCAATCCAAAGTAAGGTAAGTTTTCAAACCAATAGTTGATGGTCAATAGTATCAAAGGCGCTAGAGAAATCCATCTACATCGCATCCACCTGTCCATGGTTGTCAATCTCTTCAATAACATATTGGGTAAAAGTTGTCAAATTGGTGGATGTTGATCTGCCAGGTAAAAATCCATGTTGGTGTGTTGATAGTAGTTTGCTGAATATTAAAATATATATTGGAGTAAATAACCTCCCCAAACACCTTAGCAAAATTAGATAAAATCGAAGTAGGTCTCTAATTTGTTAATAGGGCGGAATTGCCGTTCTTGTGAACAAGAATCAATGCAGCGCCCTTTCAGAGATTCGGGAATGTATCTGTCTTTATAGCAAGATTGATAACAACTGAAAGTCGTTCAGTAAGCACAAATCGTGCATCACGTATGAAAAGGCTAAGCAATCCATCATCACCAGAAGTGTATTTTTCAGAGAATTTAGACATTATTTTTACTAACTCGTCTACAGTAACAAGTGGAATAGCAAAGAAGTTTGAAACATAACCAGGAATTTCTTCAGAATCATCAGTGTTGTTGTTACAAAAGCCAGCCGAAGAGAATTTCTCTGCAAAAGCATCAATTATTTTTTGAGAGTCATCTACCATCATTCATTCATAAAGCTCCTGATATTCTTGTTGATCCTTTTTTGTTATGTAAAATTAAGAATAATTCTTTGGGGTTTGTAATTATTATGAAACATTAAAGAAAATCGAAAGACCAGGGTGATAAGGATCTGTCGGTACGAAAGGACGTGAATTCTCTACCACACTACAAGTAAAATCGCTAAGTATTAGATCTAAAACTCGATCATCACAATTCATAATATTGTTAAATTGATTAAGTTTAAGAAAGCTCCAGAAATTATAAAATAATTTGGTTTTTGGACTTGTCACATCAGTATTACCAAAATATAGTAAGTTAAAGTCATCTGTAATAAATGGAACAACTCGATTCTATAATAGGATGGAATTTTAAATTAAATAGATACTAGAGAATTTTGTTCTCTTTAAACCTTGAACTTGGATAACCAATTCTAAAAAAGTATCAAATGAAAGTGTGAAGTTTTGAAATGCAATAACCTGCTAACAAAAGTTACAATTGTTTTCTTTTGTTCCAGGTCTCTATTATTTCTGTGATAATCATTGTAATTTGAGATTATATCTTGGAGGTGCGACAATGCAGGTGTGAGCAATTTGATTGTTATTGACCGACATTATTGCTGCTTCAGCAGTAATACAGAAATTCAGAAGATTATAGTACCAGCCACGCGAATGAGACTAAGCTGATGTTGCATATTATCTAAATGTCAGTTCGGAACTCTGGAGGCCATAATCATTAAAATAATCTAGTATGATCTTGTTGAAATTATAGTTGATCATGCATCGACGATTGGTATATTTCATCGTTTTATATCGCGAATCTATTACTGTTTATCATACTAGATGGAAACCAAGATGGTAAATGGTTATCCCAGAATTATGACGCGAGCACTTTACAGCTTCTTACACAACATGCAAAGTTTGTGCTTTGTAGCATGAAATATTAACTCTTAGTTGTAGGAAACAATCGAAACGAAACTAAACTACACATAAATATGGTTTAACACTGACGCTTCAAGAAGAAAAAGATTTTCTGGTGCCCTATTAAAAATACAGGCCAAGCTTTTTTCTCCAAAAATAAATAGGACGTTTGAGTGCGAACAAGTTTGAGTGTTTTTTTTTATTAAAAGCACAAAAAGGGAAACAGCCTTCGGCTCCCATTCCAATCTTCCATTACTCTCGCTAGAAAACACGTTTGAGGTCAGCGCAAGGGAGTTTTGTAAACGCCGCGCCGAAGGCAGATTAATATCAGGAATATTTAATACCGACCTGTTTTTAATAAATCAAATGCTGACGAGATCGACAGGCAATCGAAGAAATTTCATCTGTTAATTTATCCTATGAAGTATAGATTACTCTATGAGGTCATGACACGAATATACTTCCTATTTGAAATTAATTAAGCCATTTGCAGGTTTTATTTCTTTGTTTTTTTTTTGAAAATAGATGCTCTCATTTTATTGGTGGAGTTAGTTTTTTTTTTTACAGTTATCAGTCATAACAAGGATGTTATTGCACAGGTGAGTTTCGGAAAGAAATCAGAATTCTGAAGTTATATTAAAGGAAAATTTCCTTTCTTCCTTTTGTTGCGGGAAACTACTGACATAGAACCTTTGGAAACACTGTAGCATCTTAACCTTCTGCATTTGATGAATTTTTTTGCCTACTAAATCATACCAGCCATTCCAAAATGCTGGTACTCTGTACTAAATCATCCGATCAAAATCAACTTTGACTCCCCAAAGTTTGCGTCGATTTTGCGTCCAGAGCCTGGCATTAATATAGAACGAATGCAGTGGATATCTCCACTATTGATCTCAATTTTCTGTAGAAGATCTGCTACTACGCGAAGATTACTTCTTCTGAACTTTAGTAATTCTTAGTATTCTTCTCTGATGATTTCTTAATAAATATATTTTCATGAATTTGTTCTTGGTGTCTCTTTTGGACCTAAATCCTTACCTGTTCTCTTGCTGTGTCTTTGGACACTCATATAACAGGTTCTTTCTATTCTGGGCCCGTACATAAATACCATGGTCTGTCAGATTATTCAGTTCTCGTATACATTTTCAGACCAGCCTTGATTGTATCTCGAAGTTCACTAATGCCTTCAGTATCGACTACCTGTCTGTTGCAATACAGACCCGTTTGTTTTCATAAGCCGTCATTGATTGCTATTGCACAATGCAATATTTGTATGCTGTGACAAATTTTTGCAGTGGAAGCGTGATCATTCCATTTCTTGTTTTTCTGCATCCAGCTTCAGTCTCGTTTTCAGTTTGCGATCCGTCTATAAACCAGATTAATGTCCCGAACCTGTCTCTAGTTAAATTGATCCAGTTTATTTGACTCGTGGTTTCCTGCTAGATATTTCTGTTAGATAGCAGATTTGTTAGACAGAAAGATGTCTGCAAGTAAGGTTGATAATACACCGCGAGCTGAAACATCAATTTTATTGTGTCCCCTATGCCTGTTGTATTTACAACTGGCCGTCCACTTCGTTCTAGAAACTACAGAATGTCAGATCAGGTAACACCCCTCCTCAATTTAACATGCTCCCATGTGCACAGTCCTTGAGTTGTACGTACAGTGCAATTTGAGATTTGGTGGATGAATGTTTCATGCTGTTCCACACAAAATCTACATTTTGCTTGCTTTGCTATTCCAGATGTCCTTTCAGTTTACAATGGCCTGCTAGAATCCTTTCCCGTAAGCAAACATTATTTTTACTTGGGTTGATACATTCCGTAGATCTCTTTCAGTTATAGGTTCCCAAAAGAGTTATAACTTGCCGTATTTCTTGGAGATTCTCTCGGTATTTGTATTTTCTCTGCTTTACTGCACATTTGAGTTTCTCTAATTGCTGCTACTTATCCTGCAAAAGGGTTCAGGCAGTACAAATAATATTCCAGACCCTCTCTTAACCAAAGTATTTATTTTGTTTCCTTTCACTTTTATGTGTCGGAATCTACCGAAGGGTTACTTTATTCCTTTTGCCTAGCTCGTTTGGTTTTTCTTAGAAACCTCTAAACCACCTTGGAGCAGATTATATTTGAGCTCACCACCCTGACTATCAGACACTATTATAATCTCTTGCTTTTGATAGTTTCTGACAATGTTGAACTGAACGAATCTTTTCATAGCTTGTGTTTCCGACTGAAAGATACTCAGGTACATCCACAAGTTTTAGAAATATTATTTCTGTTTTCTGTGTACCATTTGATAGCATCTCTGTTGAGTTTCCGGATGGTGTCTTTATCTCATTCGCTTTTGTTGCTAAGCTTTGTAGTAAATTGTTTCACCAAGCCGAAGTTTTTTTGCATGTCATCCCGGCGCATATCCCAAATATGGTCACTCTGCTCATTTTTGCTAAAAAACAGATTCTCATTGACGCAGTTATGCACACTTATACTAATCTTTGCACTTTAGATAAATTAGCTCTCGCGGTAGCCAGACTAGTTACTTTGCCACAAGCTGCTGCTCCCTAAGTGATTATTGGTCTCACTATTGCTGTATATGTCCAGACCTGTACTTTAGGATTGCATCCACAGTTATTACATGCAAAGTTTCTAGAGACCATTAGGGCCTTTTTTGCCTTGTTGGTTACTTCAGCCTCTTGCTTCTTCCACATAAGTTTATTGTTTAGGATAAGGTTCTTAGCAGTATTTTAAGCATGGAATAACACTTTGCCCTCGGTGAACGTTCTGTGGAGGAATACAAGTTTGGTGGTATATGCCGGTGTCTTGTTTTAAACCACCAACTCGCTAATAATTTTCAAATAGTTTTGCAAGGGTCCTTATAATATTAATTTTAATTGTCATAATTTCCTGGAAAGCCTTTATATTGTTAAATTGCGGTGCTAAAAGGGTTTGAATAAAAAGCAATTCTAATTTTCCCAACTAATTCTATTTCTGACATAACTTTCAAGGGAGCGGAAGATTCGTTTAACTGAACATTTCTATAAGTAGACTAGAGTATAGGTAGCCTACTTCTTAAAAGACTGATTTAATAATAGATTGCTTGTGTATTTTAACAGCTGGAAACAAAATCTCCACTCTGTTAAGTTTTGATATTTCAGCATATAATGGTCAAGTGAAATTTCTCAAGACTTGTTTTAGGTGGTGACATAATCTGAAAATCGCATCGTTTTTGGGGAAGAAAGTATGCAACACGTAGTTTCCATCGTGATTTTGGAGCATTCTATACTTCTACACCATAAATAATATGAAAAAGCATTGGCTATATACATATTTAATAAAATTAATGCAAAATTAAAGCATTAGTCCTGATAACTGCAATTATCTGCTATCTTCTGGTTTTATTTGCTTTTAGTTTTCAGAATAAAGCTGCTGTTATTTAAATTCTAGGTGTATATTTTACGGTCGGATTAGCAGAGTAGAGTTGTCAATGGACGAGCTGAAATTATACAAGATGGTGGTCATCAGCGATATCCATATATTTGTACTGTATAGTTTTGTATTTATGTGCACACAATAAACGATTTCGTTCTTATTTTCATTTTATTCTTTGTTAAATGCATAAAACTTTGAAACAATATACTTACACTTATTTGGAAATAATTTCAAATTTCCCGCGTATTAGAAATAGTTCTTGCTGACTAATGCTACGCGCCACCAGTCTTAAAAGGTTTGGAACTATGCTTACGCCACGTCAAATTATACAGAAGGTCCACATCTATTACTACACTGAGAGAAATAGATAGTACTCTTTAACATTAATATAGTATACTTTAATATATTTTATAGCTCCTATAGGGACAATCATATTTTATATTACCGGTGACAATATCTGTATAGTAAATATCTGTGAATACTTTTTATTAACTCGTATGGTAAAGTGTACTATATTTGTATTATTAATTTGAGCATACATATTAGTAAATGTGAAAAAAATGTCTAGTAGCGCTGACTATATTTGATAATAACTGTTAACAATGAAAACTATAATAAATATAGTTTAATAATTTTTAATTATAATTAATTAATATAATTTGATTAGCCGGTGACAGCCGGGCGAATTGCCGTCGTATCGGGCAGGATTGCGGGAATCAGACCGGCCCGTGCACTGTAGAGTACTACCGGTATTGAAGCGCCTCGTAATTCTCGTCTGTGGGCGATTGTCCACAGTACTTTTTACACGACGCTAACCATGTACAAGCATCATATAGATATTACGCAGCCACATTTACCGATCACAATTTACATTGAGTACGAATTTCAAAGATTATGAAACAAGCGTAGCGCCATCTTTACGACAAAAGCCGTAGTATCACATATTTATGTAGCTAAACCAATTATGAGTATTATGATATTCCTACTATATAGATATAAAACTATACAGCATTCATTTCATTCCATCTCATTATTAATGCCGTTTTCAATAATCAAAGTAAGGTGACTGTTGCAAGCACCTAACCTAACCTAAATAAACACAACACAGTAAATTTGCTACACCTGTTATTATAACTGTCTTCACTACATTATATGCAATTTATTATATTCACTTGTTGTAAAATATTGTAAAACATTTCACTATATTTTGTAGAAGATTGTCACACAATATTTTTAAACAATTTTATTGCTTTTTTTGTAACCGT
Source organism: Cetonia aurata (assembly GCA_949128085.1). Lineage (NCBI taxonomy): Eukaryota > Metazoa > Arthropoda > Insecta > Coleoptera > Scarabaeidae > Cetonia > Cetonia aurata. The sequence continues at coordinate 10,723,708 of OX421887.1, forward strand.
GATATAGGAAAATGCAACGCCGTTGTTCTAAAATTTTGCACAATAGTAGGAATTCTTACTACAATTTCCGTCATACAGTGAAGTGTAAATATACAACATGGATTTTTCTCTGTGCAGACACAAACATGCACCGACACGAATACGTACACCTGTATCTATCACACGTACATAACACGTGTGAGTGGCAATACAGCTTATTGGTCGATTTCTTCGGTAAAGATCGACAATGAATAGAGCAAGGGGTGGGAAGAGCGTTACGAACATTTATGTTAGAAATTGAATATGCATCGAATACCTGGTAACATCCAGATTTTACCTCTTACTATAAGCATGGTAACATCTGGTTATTTTACTCTTAATACCCCACATATTGTCGTTTTGACAATAATTATGTTACTAATTAACATAAAGAGATTTACTATCTAATTTCTACAATCCATTTTTCTCAGTGTATATATATTTGTTATCTATGCATCCCGTAAGCGCTGATTCGATTCTAGGCCGAAGCGGAGATTTTTAATTGTGGATAAGAATCAGAACATGCCTTCTTCGCAGATAGGAAGTAAAGCCGTATGTCCCGTGTCAATGCGATGTTGGGCTTGTAGAAAATTCCTACCAGAGGTAGGCTCTTCTTCGAGTTCAGCAAAACTTCAGTGGGGTTAAATATCGTGAAATGACTCGAACCACCACATCTTTTTCCCCAAGAGACGCTAGCTCTTCATTTTCTATTTTCTCCTCGCCTTCCTCGTAAGAACGAAGTAATATTCATCAAATTATATGACAGGATGATATCACGCGGTATGACGGAAGAAATCCGCCAACGTGTTCTCCTACATTCATAAGCAAAATTAGTTGAATGGATATTGATTTCGATAACTAAAGCTGTTGAAACGTAGTCAATGCATTAAGATTCACCTGTCGGTCTTACAATTTTTTTAAAGCACATTGATTAATTCTATTCTGCACTGTTCATATATTCTATTAACAACGTCAGTGTTGACGTTATAAGTGGAGCTTTGATGTTACTAAATTTAAATTGCAATTTCTTTAGTCTATTTCTTTATACTTAATTACGTTATAGTTACAACTTAAAATAGTTTATTTATTTTAGAAAAAATCTAATATTGAACAAAACTTCATTAATATTAAAGTAATTCTATCCATACATTTCCTTTTCTGTAAAATAGGACTTAGATTTGAAATGATGTTTTCCTGCTATTACAATAAACTTTAATGATATATTTAGCACTCATGCAATTTACATTACTAAATGCTTGAGGACGTATATCTCGTGATGGATGTGAAATCGATTTTAATAGCATCAATTCACGTGCAGTTAATGTCACACACATTCCGATTGGAAACATATATTCGTGCACGGCATTTGACCTTATAATCTGAAAGCAGCATATCGTGCGCCGTAAATGAAGGTCCACGTAAAAAACCACACCCTATCGTAAACAATGCTCCAGTTATCACCGTCGGTCGTGAGCTGCATGCGGGGAAGCATGGCATAACCCAAAAATGTTCCCCGTTAAAAACGGATTCCTGTAAATGCGAGCCCTCTCAGCGATATCCGCTCAATTACCTTAATAAAATTGGGAACGTTATTCCCGATTTCGGGCTAAAATCCCCGATTTCACCTGCCCGTCCGTCAATTATGTGTAAAGGGCGCTAGAACTGTAAGTCGAGGCAATCAAATGCTGGTAATGCATACAAAGTAGTATGTAACGGCCTACTAAAACCTTATTGCCACTTGTCTAAAATCAACGAAAATAAATTGTCCAGAAGAATAAATCTGGAGCAGCTGGAAGATGATTAAATAAATGCTTTCCTGGTAATCACTGTAATTACTTGCTTTTTCGAATACGAAGAATGAGAAATGTAGAATAAGAAATTACCGTAAAAGTAAAAATACCGTAAAATGAACTTAATATTTAAAGTTTGTATTCTTAGGTAGGTATACTGACGTTGATACTTTCGTACAGTTGGCTTTGACTTCAGTAGCTCGTTACGAGTCTCCAACTAGTTAGTGTCTCCGCTTATTAAGTCTTTGAATTACGTAACTGCTCCAGTTGTTTAACTTTAAAATAAGATCATTTCAGAAATGAACGTAAATTTCTATAAAATATATATAGTAGTACTACATAGTTATTACAATAAAATTCGAAAAAAAAAATATATAAAATAAGTTATGTTCAAGGCCACTTTTAATGTTCTATGCAATGTTCTTAGTTAGTTCTAACCGTTAGAAAGAGTGTCTTTTTCTGATTTCAACCATATGTAACATGTTGACAAAAGTTTTTGAATTATTAAAAATAGCGTTTATAAGGTGACCTCCCACATAATATTGAAGAACTTCGAGGTAGACTAGAAAATGCTTTCAATGCAATTCCTAGGAGAACCATACAAAGGCAGCTCGAAAACGTGCGTAATTGGGCATTAATGAAAATGGCGACATATTTGAACATATACTGTAATTATTGTTTTCTTTATATGAATTTAATTAAATTCATTGTTAGAAATAAGATACAAAATTAACATAAACTTTGCGAAAACGCACATTTAATTTACCATTTGTAAAATATCCCATTGATTTCTATCCAAATTTCGGTTACCGTAAACATTACGCGGCTTGGTAAACGATCCATACTCGACTAACCTTCTATTAAAATCTAGGAAAATGGTATGATATGGTTGTCGTCGTTCAGGATACAATTGTAAATATCGTGTACTAGCTATTGTTGCATTTCGATTCGATGATTAAAGAATACATAACACATCTCGTTTCTCTTCGTTGGTATACTACATTTTTCCATTATTAATGCAACGATAAGTGATTGACAGTTCGAAATTTCATGGCTACCTTATTTAATCTTAAATTTAATTCTTCGTCAGTTAAAGCATAATATCAAAAACTTTTGTCAACATGCTGCACATGCTTGAAATCAGAAAAAAAGACTCTTTCTAACAGTGTCAAAATTCAAGATGGCGCCCATAAGAAATAAGAAAGTTGATGATGACCAGAAGACAACGAAACGTCGTATAAAAATCTCAAGTACAACATTGCATAGAACATTAAAAGTGGCCTTGAGAACGTGTCTTTAGTTTTTCTCTGAAAGGCTAAATAAAAGTGCTAGAGGCAAAATAAGAAAAAGACATTTTTCCGTTTTTTAAAAAATTCTCAAACGTCATTTGTTCTAAGTCTACTTTCTTTTCGGGTTCATAATAACCACAAAATTTAGCAACTTTGTCAAATTTAATCCTATCGTCTATCTTCAATAATAAGCAAGATCTCAATGGTGAGGATCGAAAACGAATCAGCCTGTATAAAAACGTGACATCATTGTATTTCCGACACAATTAATTTATTTTATTTCATCAGTGAATTCTAAGATTTGCTGTACCATTAAACAAGATAGAACTGCTATCTCGTTAAAAATATTTTTTTCTGTACTATACAGGAAATGGCTTCACAAATACCATTCACTTATTATTTTTAATGTCGTTTTGTTTTTGTTTATAGCTTTGCACGCTTATTTTGTACGGTATTAGTTTACGTTTGGATTGTCTAGTGGAATGTTCTTTAGTGGAGTTTATTTTTAGTTTAATCGTGAATTTCCATTAACTTAACATCGTTTGTTCTATCCAAGAACGTATGGAATTAGTGACTTCGTATTATCAGAATGGGAGATATGCAAAATCTACAACTCGCTTATTCAACCAAAATCATGCAGGCCAAAATGTGCGACCGAAGTACTTACCGGAATTAATCCAACAAATTACGAAAACGGGCTATGTATATAACAAAAAACAATATTTTCATCGGCTTGTCAATAATGAAGATTTAACGTCGAAGTTTTAGATCAGATCGCAGTGGTTGGAAATGCGAAGTCCATACAATAGGTATTTCAAGCATCATGGATTCATCATTTATTTAAAATTATACTTTTACACAAATTAAATGAAAATGATTTTGACAGGAAATTCGATTTTGTGAACTAATGACCGAGCGTCTCAACAATAATCAAAACTTACTGTATAATATCTGTTTTTCGCACGGATCATCTTCAATGAATGATGAAGTAACCTCCATTCGACGCGGGAAACACATATACAATGGCCACAGAAACTTAATGTATGGGTTGGTATCTTTGACCACCATCTCACACGACCCCTATTCATTGACGGGACTTTATATGGTAAATAAATTAAATATATTTGAGCATGCTGGACGATACAATCAATCCTTTGATCACAGAAAAAGTGTAGCAACATCCAGATTTGTTGGAGAATGAGTATTTGAGCAAGATGGAGCGCCTCCACATTGCGCTGCTGGAGTACAACAATTTCTGGATCATCACTTTTGCGATCGTTAGATTGGTCGAAGGGGGCCTATAGAATGGCCTGCCAGTTCGTCGGATCTTACATAATTTGATTTTTTCTCAGCGGGCATCTTTATGCCACGAGTTCAGCTTCCTTACAAGAGTTAAACCAGAAAATTGCTGAATGTTAACGAATAGCTCCAGAAATGTTGCGAAATGTTAGGAGAGCATTTGAAGCAAGGTTGTACTATTGTATGGAGGTTAATGGTGATCATTTTGAACATTTAATCAGTAAAATCCAAACCATTTCATTTTAATCGTATTGTATTACACAGATTGCAAATTAAGCACTTTTTGCTTATTGATTAATAAAAAAACGACTTTATGGGTGGCCACAAGACCCTTCTTTCCTATTCAAATTTTAAGAAGCAGTGTTGTTGAGCCCGTAGGAATGATTATAAATCGTCAGGCCCGCGTCATTAAAAGTTGTTCCCATTGATATGATAATTGTTAGGTTTTGGAATTTTATATAAATTACAGCAGGTAGGTTTAGGGTGACTCGTTTTAATTGAAATGCTCTGTATAGTACTAATACATAAACTTTTCTGGATCGAACGCCATTCTGTTTAATTTGGATCACTAGACGAGCCCTAAATACAAGATGCAAGGATCGTTACGCAAACTTCAAAGAACATAAACATTTTGTAGATTTCGTATGGATGTGTTATCATTTGAGAGAATAATATAAGATCTGAAAATTTTGAAGTTGGGAAAGTGTGTTGTTACACGAATTTACGAATCTTTTCAGAATATCGTCTTGCTTGGAAAATTACGTCTTTTACGCTTCGAAATACATTTCTTAAATACTAATTGAGCGATCAATACAGTTTCTTTTCGCTACGTTCAAGAACGTTATGGGAAAAATCACAGCGTGTGTTTTCTAATAAAAAAATGCTGGAAGGTAGAAGAATACTTAATTGAGAACAACTATTGGGTCTTTACTTCACGAAACGATCAATTACTAATCAGAATTTTATTTTAATATTATTCCATCTATTATTAGAAATTTATTAGGAATATATCGTGCTGGTAAATTTTCATTTGGATACTAGACAACTTAATATCTATGATTTTTTCTACCAGCGCGGTACATAAATTCGCAGGTAGTAAATTGTTAACAGAGACATTACTACAATTTCAGAGTGCAAATAAAAGCAAATGCGGTTAAACTAGAAAGAAGTTACATATATTATAGTGGGATCCTGAGCATTCGTTTAAAACAGTAATAGTAATGAAAATCGTACATTCTCATCGCATAGATCAACCACAGTGTCTACAATCAAATGAACTTTACTAATAATAGGAAAACTTCATAACTACGTTACAAGACGCTTGGAACTTGACCTTTACTTACCTGTACCCAGTTCAGACTTAACTAAGAACTCAATCCTCTACGACGCAGTCAAGCATTATCACCTTCTTCCAATCCAACTCAAATCGATACCAACGTACGTCAAGTTTCGCGGGAAGGTAAAATCATACCTTCTTCAGGAACCTCTTTACGCTGTTAGCGATTTTTGCGGAGAGGAGTAGTATTAAATTTGTTTTTCTTTCAAACTCTCATTTCTCTTTTTCTTTCTTTGTGCGGGCAGCGCAATCCTCTGGCTTATTCTTTGACGACTTAGTGTATCTCACACTTTATGTCTGTGTTTGTTCTATATGTACTTTTTTATTATTAAATTTGTTAATTACACTTTTTACTCTGCTTTGTCCACAAAATTAATTTATAATTTCTCATGGCAATAAAGCACATTATTTATTTAATACTTCAAGTATTAGTACTACAAGTGAATGCAAGAAGAGATGATACATCATTTTGAAATATGGTATGCAGAATGTTCTGAATGAAAAAAAAAAAAACCCAGTTTCACTTGTTTAAGACTAGGAGTTTTGCTATATTTCTAGGTGTTTTGTGAAATAAGTGTTAATATTTGAAGAACTACCAGGAATCGGTGTACCAAACTTTAAAACCGATCGATACAGAATTTTGCACTGCATTTATTAATTTAGGTATCCATATTGGATTTGAGTTTCCTATCACCCTGTATAGGATTTTGTAGTTACTGATGCTGTAATATATGCTTATGACTAAGGACGGCATTATATGCACAGTGCATATATTGTATGTTTGCATATATTTAAGTATAGTCTACATGTCCACGTATTATACTGATTAAAGTTAATTAGCGTTAATGAGTGATTGGGTAAATTGCATATTTAGGCGTTTCTCTGCATATTTAAGCTAATCTATATGTCAATATGTAGCATTAAATTAGAATAAGAAGAATTTAATACGGATCTATGTATGGCATTAATATCGTCCAACAAACCATTAGCAAAATTAAATAATGTTAATTTGAAATCCTTTCTACAAAAATATTGCAAACATAATATACTTGACGAAAGTATGTTATGAAAAAAATTATGTCACGTCTTGTTACCAGCAATGCCAGAAATACAACAATTGGTAGGGAATAATTTTATTTATTCAATCGTGGAAGAAAGTACGGGTAGGTGTGGCCGTTATATTGCTCATTTATTAATAGGAATTTTTCATAAAAATATTTTAGGCAAATCATATTTAATTTTTTATAAACAACTTCAAAAAGCAAATAATGTAACACTTGCTTAATTCGTTCAAGAAGGCTTATCAATTTTCTTTTTACCTGGAAGTGTACCTTGTAAAAAAATTACGAATGCCGGTGATGCATCAAGCATGATAAAAGCCACCCAAAATTTAACATTTTTTTATAGTAAAATTATTCATAGCACTTACTTATGGGTTCAATCGTGTAGCCGAAGACATTAGGAATCAATTCTCTTTGGTGAATGATTTAATTAGCAATATCAAAAAAGTATTTTTAAAAGCACCTTTGCGAATCCAATTTTATGAGCGACCTTCTGGTGTTCAGTTGCCTCCTGAACCGATTATTACGAAATGGGGTACATGGTTAGAAGCTGCAATTTTTTACGCCGATAATTTTTAAGCAATAAAAAATGTGATTCTTGAAATCACTGGTTGCTGCATATCTCTAGAAAATTGTAAAAAGATAATAACATCAACGGAGTTGCCACAAAACCTTCTGTATATTAAGTCAAATTATAGCTTTGTTTCAAGTTCCATTCCTATACTAGAAACGCAAGAGGATGTCGGTCTCGGAATCAGTAGAGATAGTAGAAGAATTTGATATGCAATCTAAGAAAGTGAATGGTATAATAAGTAATTTTATATACAAATATTTTAAAAAAGTAATAAGTAGAAATGAGGGATTTTTAAAATTGAAGAAAATTAACAAAATTTTTAAAGATAAAATAGTAAATGATTTCGATTTCAATTAGAATGCATTGCAAAGTTTAAAAATGCATTAATTATGTCTGTAGATGTTGAAAGAAGCTTTTCAATTTCTAAACATGTGTATTCTGATAGAAGACAGAACTTTCTTTTACACAATTTTGAAAAACATTTAATTATAAATTGTTTTAGAAATATTTGTGCAATAAAGTTAATTTTTAAATTTCTGCGTGTATTTATTTTAATTAATACAAGCTGGACGCAAATGATCCAAGAAGTACACTGAATTCATAAGAATTGTATCATTCCATTTAAAATAAGAAAGTTAATACGAACAGCCTGTATACCGGATAGGCTATAAAGCTGAAAATATTTGCTAAATAGATCATAGTAGTAGGCCATAGGCCATGACTACCCCGCAAGTTTCAATATCACATTTCAAATGGAACTTGGAATTAAAAAATTTTAATGAGCCAGTTCGACGGACAGCTTGTATAGTATAGTTTAAAGGATAGAGCGGTATAGTTTTATTTTTTCTGTTTCGCGATGTAGTTCTCTTATAAACATCAGAGTTTGTCCTCTTCTTTATTTTTTTTTAATATAAGTATTTTAGATGTATACAGGAAAAAGACGCAGTCACACTGAAATAATACCCATAATTTTTCTTAAAAAAAAACCTTTTCTTCACCTGTAACTTCTGTACAACTTTCTGCAGCATCGTAAGCATTTACAATTTGTCTTTCTGTACACTTTCATACTACAAAATTTTATATATGACGCTTTAAACTTTAAAATACGCTCAGCAAAAAGAATGCGTGATTTGCATAACAATTATGTGAAAAAGCGTATGTGGGAGCGCAGTAATGTTTTATCCTGTTCAATTCGGTAAAAAAATCGAAGAAAATAGAATCAAAAATATTTATTACTACCTACAATAGGCATCTTCTGCTAAGCCTATGTTAAGCATATGCAAATTTAATCTGCAGTGACGGGTCAGTGTATCTTTAATAAATAGACATCCTTGTTCTTCTAAAAACTGTTTTGTCTGTCTTTGTCTAGGTGATTTCTGTCATCGCTCATTGGACTTGTTACGTATACTTTCGTTGATAGACTTTGTAACTTATGATTTGATAATGTTAAAAGAAGGGCTTCGTTTGGTCAATATTGTTGGTTTGTACCTCTTCCTTTTGGAACTATACTTATAATTAGGAAGATAACTCCTAAAGCAGGCTGACATTCGGATGCAGAGAGTTCTAGGTTTTCTTTTTTAGAAGTTCCAATTATTCTGTGTTTCTTATTTTGCATTTTACGAACAATATACTTTTCCTTATCATTAATGTAACTCACTTTTGACAACACGCACGTGTATACCTTAATATTTAAAATCATTCTACATTCATTGCCTTGACGGAAGTATTGTTGTTTTTGGTGAGGGTGTGCGCACTACTGGAATAGGTGGCTATTAACGGTGAAATTTTTAGTGGCTAATGCCCCAGTGATGTAAAATATCGATAGGAACAGTTAATGGGCCGCAACGATGGGTGTTTCCGCCTCCGGGACAACTGCGAGATCAAATTAAATATGCGTGCGTCGCGTTTTACGGATCGATTAGCAACGGTACAGGTTGGTAAAAAAAAGTCCAGCATATGAGGAAACTTGGTGCACACGCATCATTAAATGATTTCGAAATTGAGGGGCGCACAATGTGCCGTTCTGACGCGGGTGATTCTGGAAGGAAAATGGAAAAGCTTGAATAAATTTGCATTTTACGTGTTGTTCAATATCCTCCTACTAATTAACTTCTAAACCTGCTGGAGCAGCAAACACACGTGTTAGCTATAAAACGTTTACGTTTGTAGTATCCATTAGACACTATAAAATTACATACCGTGGGGCAAAAAAAGCATTGTAGCAATTATTAATTGTCTTTCTTGTGGTTTATTCGCATTTTATTGTTCTTATTGTTAGTTAAAGCCACGTTGTTCACCAATTCAATAATTGTCAGAAAACAGTGGTATTTTAGTTATCTAATAATATTAATAATAAAGACATGTCTGTTCCCATGATTCTAAGCTAAGCTTTTGATTGTATTAATAATAAATTCTTGCTTGGTATGGTAGTTTGCATCATATTTACTTGGAAGACAGACCACCGCTGATATGTATATAAAAACAAATTGATTCAGTACGATAAAGAAACCCTTAAGCCAAAAACCATTGTTTTAGACAAGGATGGTAGTATTACTACCGAAGTGGGCTTCATCAAAAGAACTGATGGAACCTACGCATGCTCTCATAAAGAAACACTTGAGGAACTGTTTAAGGTTCACTTTCCTTCCGCGAAAATCCTGACAGCTGATTTGAGGCTGGCCACAAAGATCACGAGACCCGGAAGAATCAAGTGGGCGTTGAGCAGTTTACGCCTTTTAAATCTGTGGACACTGATGGAATGCTTCCGAAAAGGGATATAGGTATTGATACCACATCTCACAGAAATCTCAAACGCCAAAATCATGCAGACCAATAAACATGTCCTTCTTTTTATTCATAACAATTGAAAGGTTCGCGGACAGGTACACAAGAAATACCTCACTGAGAAAACAGCTACTCAGTGATAGACAATATGCCTATCAACGGAGAAAATCTACAGAGGTCGCATTGGACGATCTCAACAGGCTAATACCGAAGTCAATAGAAGACAAGGAGATCGCTATAACAACTTCCCTAGATATTGAAGGAGCATTTAACAATTCAATTATTGAGGCTTTACGAAGAAGCAGCGTTACACCGCAGCCTTTTTTTGCAGTAGATAAAAGTAAGCCTGGAAAGAAGGATAATTACATCCACACTCGGCGATGCTACTATCGAAGCGGAAGTGGAAGGGGGATACGCGCAGGGTGGACTTTTATCCCCTTTTCTGTGGGCTACCCTAGTAGACGACCTAATCCGGAAACTGACTAAAGAAGGTTTTCAGTGTTCAGAGTATGCTGATGACCTTACAATAGTAGTTAGAGGGCGGTTTCTGGTAGAACGTATGCAAACCGCATTAAATACTGTAGATAACTGGTGTAAACTATGCAGTAGTAGTAACGTCTGACGACTATCAGTCCATGCTCAGAAAACACAAGTTGTCACGTTCACGAAAAAAAGAACGCTAGAAAGTTTAAGCCACTAGTGTTAGGTGGTGAAAGAATTCCAAATGCCAAAGAAGTAAAATTTGAGGGTATGGTCAAATCAAAGATTTACATGGAACACACATATCCAGAGCACAACCTACAAAGCCACTATTGCTCTACGCAGGCGCAAGAGGTTGTGTGGAAGAAATGAGAGCCGCAGCCCCAAAATGACTTTGTGGTTATACACAAGGGTAATTAGGCCTACGATAACATGCGGAGCAGTAATATAGTGGCCAAAGGTGCAGCAGGGGGGTGCCGCATAAAACGCTTTGTGGCATACAAAGGCCGGCTTGTTTGTATGCTTCGGGAGCGATGAGATCGACTCCTATTGCCGCAGTGGAAGTAATTCCAAACCTGCCACCACTATATATATTTATAAACAAGGAATTGCTATGTATGCAGTATACAGACTTATGCATAGTTAAACACCGATAAATAAATCGCATTGTGCTGACCATAAAACACCAGTGGATGAACTTGAGGAGGCACCCCTTAATCGGATGCCAAGTGATGCCATGGTTCAGAAACTTAACTTGGACAGGAAGTATCACGGTATAATAGTATATAAGAAGAACTGGGAGAAGGCTCTTTAATAAGAGCGGAGCCGAACTGATATACAGACGGCTGTAAAACTGATTTTGGCGTAGGAGTCGAAATATATGGAAAGGCTCTTTCTATAAGCTTCAGCAAGGATACGACGGTGTTGCAGGCCGAGGTGGCTGCAATGCGTTATTGTGCCATGGCAGTGGAAAGATGAATCGAGTTAGATAGACGCGTCGCTATCTTCTCCTACAGCCAGGCAACACTTAAAGCGATCAGTTCCGCAAGTGTTGATTCTAAGCTGGTTTGGGATTGTGAAAGCCCCTTAAATGAGACACGTCATTGAAGAGGTTTGCACCCAAAGGAAACTAACCTGGGTTCCCAGCCACACGAGCTTAAAGGGAAATGAGGCAGGCGATGATCTGGCCAGCCAAGGCGCGTCAAGATGATTTATTCCTTCATACCAAATCGCAAATTAAAAAATCCATCAACGAATGGATATAGAATAAGTCCAAGGAATGGTGGCAAAAGTCACTAGAACAAAAGCAGGCTTAAGAGAAGCCTGAGTTTAGTACAGACAGGAAGACTGTCAAAATGGTAGTAGATCTGTTGACTGGTCATTGTAGACTAAATAGGCATATGTACAACATAGGCCTGGCAAAGGGCGCTATTTGCAAATTCTGTCAAGAGGAGAAAGAAACCCCAGTGCATGTGCAGTGCCATTACGAGGTCCTGACGAGGACAAGGTTTCCCTAGTACTGGGAGTAGAGAATCCCACAGCGAATAGCTACATAAAGGAGCCTCTCTCAAAGATGATAGGGTCAATTAAGTAGGCAAAGTTAGAGGGCGTCTTCTAGGACAAAGGGCATCACGGTAAATCTGAAAAGGTCACGCTGAAATAGGTGAGAGGTAATACGTGACACAAGAATGTTGATTCTGCAAAGCAACCAGAGGCAGTCAATCCTATTGTTAATTATATTTAACTGTACTACGTCAGGTTGCAAAAATTTGAGCAATCCAAGTGTTCGTAGTTAAAGAAGTCCGTATCTAAAATCTAAGCTTTTGCTAAATTTATTAGCTGATTCAGAGAAAAAAGTTGAAGTTTTAAAAAAATTGACCCGTTTAAATCGAAATCCACTAATACAAAATGAACAAGCAAAGATTCCATTATAGATAAAATACAGGAACTTACAACACACAAGCAACGTTTTTCTCACCCTATATTTTTTGTAATTAATCAATTTAATAACTTATCTTTCTAAAAATAATTTGAATAAATGTTCAAAACCCTGGCAAACAGAGCGTGTTGCTAAGAATATAATCTTTGCTTTGTTAATTTTAAATGCAAGAAGTCTTAGTAAGTTGTAAAATTTTCATCCACTGGGGACGAGGTTAAAGTTAATTTAAAACTTTGCCCACTCTTACGTTACATTCGCACCGAGACCAAATTAGTTTTTCAGGCCTTTCTCTTTTATGCTATGGTGTAGAAATTTGCCAAGACAGTCTCTCATAGGAGCTATGTACCTCAACATTTTAAATGTTAAATATCAACAAAAATGTTGAGGTACATTCTATTACATTTTATTTTTTACTATTTTTAAATTGATACTTGTATTGAAATGCTAGGTATTTCAAGCCCAGCTCTGAAAAACAACATAATAAATAAACATGGAGTTTGTTTCCACACTGCGCTGCTATGGAGGACACATCATCCAAATACAAGTAACATTAACAAACAAAATATAGGTTGGCATGAATAAATAACAAATGAATAGCGAAGAGATAAACAACAAATATATGAAAACCTCCTCAAAAGAGATTAGGCGTTATGTTCTAGGTATAAGTCAACAAAAAATATATACAAACATATGCATAATCAAAATATAAAAGTAATAATAAGGTAAGGTGACAAGAAGTCACCGGATAAAAACATTTATTCATCATGCTTGTTTTCAAGTTAGCTTTAAATAAATGAACGGCGACTTTCTCGAATGTATTGCCAAACATTATATATGTACAGTGCTTTACAATTTAACAACTATTTTTTTATTCATTAATTATGATATTTATTTTTATTTAATCAATATAGAAGTAAGCTAAGAAAATATGGATTAGACTTGAAATTCAACGTCAATCAACGCACCAGGCTCAGATTCAGTGAGCCTGTAAATTAGTGAAAAGAGAACATCGTTGAAAGAAACTCTGACTAATAAACTTTATCAACAAGCTTACAGTTTAGGACAGCTGTTAGAATTATTAATTGTTTTCGGTTTCAAGGAGTTGATATTATTAATTATAAATATCATGTCGCTGCAAAAAGTGTTGGAGGCCAATTAAAGATTCAAATATTTTGTGGAAATTCTTTATTTACCACAAGGGCGATGTTCTATTTTTGTTACTTCTTAAAGTATTGCATGATCTCAATTAAATCCTTTTGGACAAGTTTGTCGGCGAATTCAGTATGCGGTACTGCGGCTGTTTCTTTCTCGTCATTACGTAGACTGCATATAGGTTTTTATCGTTAACGACTCTTACTCTGTACAACTTAGGCAGCCATACCCTGTTAACAGCCTTATCGCTGTATTAAGTTGTATCAACAAATCCGCAGCCAAGAACTGTGATGTTTGATGTGTCTTCAGCCGCTGCACCACATATTGCAAATTTGGTTAGAGTAAGACCTAGTTCCGGTTCACCAAAAGTTACTTCAAAGCCCTCTCTCGCTAATTCTTTTGCAATTTTACTACTAGCTATTTCTTTATGCATCGGCATCTACATCGAAGTAAATTTGTTACTGTTAGGTCGGATTGTTAGATCTTGCACGCATGCTCAAACTAGCCTGACATTAGCTTTATTTTATTTAAGATAACGAGCAGTTCGTCTATGAGAATAGTGGAGAAAAAGTCCTCCCTTGTAGATATCCATGATCCAATACAACGTCGGCCTATCGACCACCCTATATGTTGGATACGGCTGGAAAGCTGGTATAAATGCTCCTAAAGACTCGTGGCCATCGTAGATGCCCTCGGAGGACTATCTTCCAGGCAGCATGACTTTAGGAAAGGCCATTCGACGACTACCGCCATTTAGGAGATAGTGGACACTTACTACCACGAACAGCGCAGGAATAGACACACCAGGGGGTAGCGACGATTGCCACCCTGGATATCAAGGACGCCTTCGACAGCACTAGATGGGATATAATCCTCAATGGCCGCGCCCTGGAACACGGTTCCCGCATTCCGCATTACCTTCTGCGGATACTGCGAAGCTACCTGACAGATAGGGTACTTAGGTACGAAGCCATTGCTGCACGGTAGTGAGAACGGTGGCGGCCGCCCAAGGATCGATCCTGGGTCCTGACTTGTGGAACATCTTCGAGGATGATATTCTCCAAATGGAGATGCCTGCGGATATCTACCTGGTTGGCTACGCTGACAATATTGCAGCTCTCATTGTCGCTTCTGACATAGAAGATGCTCAGAGGTGGCTGAATCAGGTCATGAGAGAAGAGAGAGAGAGAACTGTCCACATAGAAGACGGAGGTTGTTTTGCTGACCTAACGAAGAATTCCTTACAGATACCACTTCAAGTCGGCAGAGGATCAATTCCAACAGCGGAGTCTATAAGATACCACGAGGTGTATCTAAACAGTAGTGTGACGTGCTGGTAAGACATTTGATTTACTACAAACAAAGCGACTCAGAAGATCGCTCAACTCAGTCGATTGATGGTCAACGTAGGTAGGGCATCTGCAAGTAAACAGCGGTTTTTGATTTCGGTGTCCGAATCCGTTGTCCTGTATGGATGAGATTTGGGCGTTTGCGCTCCGAAAGAAGAATTACCGCAGGAACATGACAGCAGTCCAGAGCGGAGGTGCTCTACGAATCGCAAGCTTCCACAGAACATATTCGGGGGCAGCGGCCTTTGTCGTAGCAGGAGTGGTTCCTATAGATCTGCTGGCCAAAGAGAGACAACAAATCTATCTGGACAAGCTGGAAGCAGGAACAATCACCGAACCTGAAATGAAAATTCGTACCATGCTGGCAGGAGCGATGTGAGGTGGCAGGTGGACAGCAGAATTAATTAAGGATCTCTCAGTCTGAATGGACTGAGACCACGTAGAGATAGATTATTACTTCACTCAAATGCTGACAGGGTACGTGGAAGACGCAAACAGATCAGCTGGAGCAAGACATCGGGCTAGTAACGCTGGCAAACTTAATCGAGACGATGTTGCGAGGCTGAGACACATGGCGCAGACTCTCCACTTTCGCAAAAACGATTCTGATCACCAAGAAGTAGGAGATGCACAGACGGTAACCATGGGGCACCACCTCGACGGAATGTGTAAAACGATACAGAGGTGGAATCCTGCCCGAGATGGAGGCTCTTTAGTGGGTGGGAGTCCCACGTACCGGGGTATCTTTTCAATCTTATACTTCTTTACTATTTCTTTAATTAATGTTGAACACAATCGCGGTTAATTCATGCTCAAGCTTTGCTATTTCCTGTTTCTTTTTGTTTTTCGTTGTTGTCGAATACAGTATGGCTTTTGTTCATTCGATAGTAGAGATAATTGCTTTGTATTAAAACTACATTCATGAAAAGCGGTTTTCAGTATTAATTGATTTTGAGAATACTATAGAAAATGTGCTAGTTATCATCTCTACACAAATAAGTATAAAGTAAAGAACAACAAAAATATTTATTGTGACCTCGTTTTTTGTTCACTTAATGTGTGCTATGGAATACATTAAACGCATTGGAATTAAATTTTACGGGCAGTTTAAGGAAGTTAAATTCATTTTGATCCCATTGCTATGATTGCCAATTAGTGCAGCAATGCTTTCTGCTGTGTGCATTATTATAAATTTGCTGGATTTACATACTTGATACATACATGCATTTTTTGGAGGTGCGGCGTCCGTTAATAGACTCTTCAATTACTTCAACTAATACGATAGCACTTATGATGAAATTCCATTAAGCCTCTTGTGCATTGGCTTTTACTCGCGCAACCCATTTATACAGCATTATGAAGTTTACTGCGAACCAAGTCAAGGGAAACTTGGTGCTTCCGGATAATAAATGTCAACTAAAATAACATCGACGGATAACCTACTTTGGCAGTTTTAAAAGTACACACATACGAGTGGTTTGCTCTGGTTCCTTGGAGAACGAATTTCCTGCTACGTGCAATGAACGTTCACAGCAGATGGGTAACACAAACCAAACAACCAGGCCGCGAAACAATCGGAAAAAGAAAATACACAGCTAGAACATGTTTTTGTGTCTCGCAAGGGTTCATTAAATTCAGGATGACTTCCTGTTCGTAAAGTTTTCATTTCGGTGTAACAAAAAATCAGAATACATTAAAGTAGGTTTACCTAATTTAATTTCTGTAATGTAAATGAATCCCTTCTGTTGATTGCCTGTTTGTTTATAAAATTCCCAGTTTTTCCGCAAATAAAATATATTATTCGATTTAATAAAAGTTAACTGTAAATTTTATGTAGCGGCCTGTTAAATTAAATGATACTTTTCATTGCTTTAAAATAAAGTTAACATACTAAGAAGTTTGTTGACTGTAATAAACCAAATATTCTTTACCTTTCAATAGAAAAATTGTATTTAGCCTTCCAGATATCTAAATAGGATATTTTAGTTTTATACTAATTTATATGAGAATTCTTGGAAAAAATCATTCTATTACAATTCTGTCCAAACTAAAACATGTTGAAGTAGTGTTTTGCTATTAGAAGAAGAGTAAACATTTTTGGAACATATTTCTTGCCATCATGTAGAAGAACGTCTCTTTTAAATTGAATATATGTAATTGGAAGAAGCTGTTAATCTAACAAAGAGAGGTTATCTGAAAATGTTCACGGCTACTAGATTATTAACAAATAATGTCAGCAGGGGAAACTGGGGCAACTTACCCGGAATACCTCTTCGTCTTACATGTTCAGATGTTGAAACATTTTTAGTTAATAATATGAAGCATAAACAAAGTTTAGGTTAAGGTAAAGTTTTTTACGTCTTCTTCCCATTGAGTTTGTAGAATACATAACAGAAGTTTAAGGAAGTTTCATTACAGGTTTCTTTTTATTCTGTTTCGTTTTATCAACCGTTGCTCATTTGTACCTGTATGCACCTCTAAATCAGCATATGGAACAATTAAGCTTTTTTATTATTAATCATGTATAAAATGTTTTTTAATTGCATTAATTTAATGAAAATTATGAGGTTGAAAATGGTGGAGGCGACTGTTAATTCCAATCTACTCCACGATTAACCCAATTTTACTATGCAATTTTTGCTACATAAGTTAGGATTATAAAACTGACTCTCACTGTAAAAGAATTTATGTACAACCTTATAAACCAATAAATATGTATATTAAACGAAGTAATAATATATCTCTAACAACATATTACTGATGTACTAATTGGATTGTAAGGGTTACAAGGGGTATAAAGTGTTTGCAGTATTTATCTATTGAGGGGTACTCCGAAAAACTTAAAAGGGGCTACAGATGCCGTTCTAAATAATTAAATATTAGTAACATAATCAATATAATGAACCATTAATTAGAAATCAATCCATAGTTACTACACGAATAACTCATTTAGTTTAAATGTAAAGTGCATTATTATAAAATATAATTAAAACCCGTAACCCCTTTTACTGTACTGCAAATACTGTTAACGCTTATACTTTACAGGTAAGCACAATAGCGAATCTTTTTAATCCGATTAGTACGAATTGAGGTCATTTGAAAATATCGCGATGGCCACTATATGTATGTATTATTGCTATCATATTTTTATTTATGATGTTAAATTATGCCAAGAATGGAATACCATAAAACCTATTTTATTAATTGTATAAAATGTTTTGTTTTATAATATCTTGTGAATGTATAATACTTTTGTAACTGTATTAGTACTTACTATATCGTACAATTATGTCGGGAGTGTGCGTCACCATAGCGTTTTACTTTAGCGTAACTGCGAATACTGCTGCACGGTTTAAGTATCCAGAGTTATGGATGTGATTTCCTATTTGCTTCAATAAAGTTACTACTATTATCAGAATGCACATGAGCTGGATGCCCTCTTCTAGCGATAAATCTTTTAAAAGTGCTTATAAAGGCTTTAGATGACAAGCCACTAACTAATCTCTATGTAAATAATGTGAAACGTGTAAATACTGCTGCGTAAACCTGACTGATCCGATTGTTGCGTCTTATGGAAAGGACCGCAATAATCTATGCCTATGTTTAATATTGTACGCGCAGTTTCGCGCAGCTTCCCTTGCTGATGGTGGCTAGTATTTGGACCGAAATGATGCTGCAATTTGTCGTACACCTGCATGTAGCAATTTTCTCGTTCAATCAATAATCTTGTGGTAGATCTGATTAGCAATACTATCTGATGCCTTTTATTGTACAATAAGGTTTGAATTCTGACTTCTACCTCCTACTCTGATGATTCCTTAATTCTCAATAAATGGAAACAAACATAATAGCTTGCTGCGGTGGGACACTAATTGCTTCTTGCGAAAACAGTGCAATTCCTTTGTAAATGCTTCCTGTTGCACTAATTTGATCTAGCTGGATAATCCTTCTTGGAATTCCTTTCTTCTAACGTGAATGGTTTCCTTTGTGTAATGTCTTCAATTTCCCAAAACTTCGCTAGGCTGAACTCCAAGTTCGTTTGCAACGATATATGATTTGTTAGGTTTGATTTTTTATGTCTATAGACACAGAAATCTGCTAATTTTACTATTATAAAAGTTGTTTTAATTTTATATCATCTTTATGTTTATTAAAGATCAGAAAAACCTTTGCAGCTAATTTTAAAAAACCATGTAATTTATTAGAGAAGAAAGAAATAAACAATAGAGCATACAAATCGCAAGATAAAAAGGACGCCCATGTTCATAGATTCATAAGCGCTGTTTCAGTAAGACTCATCTTGCGCTTATGAAATCTCTTGCTTGCCTCGCTTACTTAGAATCACCAGGTAGCCTCAATCAAACAGTCATGAAAGCATTTCCATTCGTACATTTGGAAATCAAAATATTGAACATAAGCCTAGAAAATTCTGGGAAAATTATATTGCTTATAATTGTCTCTAAAATCTTGCAATAAGTGTTGTTTTATTCCAGTAATTGGGTTTTGGAACCTTTGGTGTAACAATAACTATCACACTAAAATGTTATCTATACCTTATGAACCAAGAATTACGCGCGGTTTAAGTAAGATTTTTAAAAAGGTTAATATCAGTTTAGTGTATAATTCAGGAAACAAACTACAAAGAATTCTTGGGAACCCTAAGGATACTATAGAAACATTAGTAAAATCAGGGATATATGCTATCAGTTGTAAAGATTGTAATTTAGAATATGTTGGGCAAACAAAGCGATCAATTTTAACGAGATTTAAAGAACACATGGCACATTTAAAGTATGGACGATTAGAAAAATCAAGTGTAGCCCAGCATGCTTTTAATAACAATCATAGAATTAGCGTAGAAAATTTGAAACTACTAAAGAATGTAAACAAGAGTTATAAATTAGATGCTTGAATGAAAGTGTAGAAATCGCCAAACGCAAGGTCAATATGAATGCCGACAATGGGCCAATTCCAGAAAGTGTATTGTATAGATTACTAGACGGGTAATTGCCTATTATAACACTTGTTTGCACAGATGTTCCTTATATAGTCATTCTACCGAGCTTTTTAAAGATCGTATACTTTTACGACATCGGTAATTAGAGTAACTCTTGGAACCGACGAATTTTTAACGGAGGGTTGGCTCGCATCCCCCTCCCCGTTAAAAATGCGCCTGTACAGAAACGTTGTTGTATATATTATCGTAGTTTTAATAATTTGACTTTACTGTTAATCATCTCCTGATGATGCTAACTTGGTTAGCGAAACGCGCGTCGAGAGATTGTGCATTGTTGTTTGGTGATAGTGGAAAACCTAGCATTGACATTTGTCAATGTGATAGTTGTTGTTTTATTGTAAGCCCATAATCTACGGGATTTAGTGCTTGCAATGTAGCAACAGAAATAATTTCATTTCCAAATCATAACATTACTGCTTAAGCCTGAATGGCCTCTACACATATATTTGCATTTGATAATGAGTACCGACCGGAGTTCGTTAAGAAATAAGAAACGAATATGGTCTTGAAATTATGAAGAAAATGAAACAATGGGCATCATTAAACGTTAAATTGGTTACCCTTTGGAACAGGAAACACAGACCGAATACCTAAACAACGTTTCTTATTCTTTATATTTACATATATCCCGTTTTGTATAGACGTATGCATAAATTCAAATCTTTGTGTAAATGCTAAAATCAGATAAAAGTGTTATAAGTACGTTTTATATAAATTGCTGCCTTCAAGATGTTATTTTATTTACCTACGGACTTTTATATATCACAGTTATAATTCATTCAGACGCTAATTTATTGCCCTTGTTGCCGCCGCGGGAAATTATGAACGACCTTAATAATCGATAAATCATTTTTTCCGGAAAGATAAAGTATAAAAATGTAGCCCATTAAATGGAGCCTTCAATCACAAGTAAGTACTTATTTAGTGATTAATATTCTAAGTTAGTAGGCGAGATTACCGATATTCCACCGAGAGCTGGAATAATTTAGACCGGAATGGCTTTAAAATTTAAAACATGTCTCTAAAATTGGGTATTCATTTTTTATGTTCCATTATTCGTGCGAAGATGATGGAATCAATACAGTTTACACTACAGTTTCAAGCAAAGCTAAAATGATTGTTTACACGTTCGCTACGAGTATTAAAGCTAACGTTAAAGTAAGTGCTAAATTCCGGAATGCCTTGCATAATAAAATAATAACGGAAGCTTCTCACAGGTATAACGTGGTGGCGTGGTTGTTTAAATTTTAATAATGAATACGTTTTATATATTTTTGTTTGAAGAGCGTTTTTAAGAATCAAAAACTCTACTGTTTTTTTTATTAATTTTCAGAAATTCTTAAGTCAATTCCTACAGGGCGTGAAAACCTAACGTTTGCTTAGCATTCATTTTGTTTCCCAGTTGTAGACATTCAGTGTCTTTAGATCCTCCTCTACCTCGTCGATCTATCTCTTTCTAGGTTTTCCTCTTTTTCTTCCGCTCATAATATCCTTTTTAACACTTTCTTTGTAGCTCTACTGTCTGGAAGCCTCTCTAAGTGAGCCAACCATCCGATCCGTTGTGGGAGGGCTCGCATATATTTCCATAAGCACCATATTATATATCTATATTTCTCCCGCTTTCTTATTCCTGTATATCCTTATCAGTATCTTTTTTTCCCATGCTTCAAGATGTTCTCGCGCTTCTTTATTCCGGACCCACAGTTTCGAGCCATAGAAAACTATCTGTCTGAAAACAGTCTGGTAAATTCTCTTTTTCACACTTCTCTGTTTCTACTTCTTTTTACCATTATTGCTTTCACCTTTTCTAATCTTCGTTCTTGTTATTGAAGTTTAGGAAAAGTTCCAAGATATGTTACTTCATTGACACTTTCAAATCGTGCCATCTACGCTGCTTTTGGAGGTTTAGATTAGATTAGATTAGATCTAATTAGGGTAACATTACACCGCGACCTATCGATCTATTGTGCCCCCCTACATCAGCTGCAAGCTGCTAGGGTTTGCCCGCACTTACAGCTCCCCATCCAGTCCAAGAACTTTAATAAATTGCAGTAGCTGTGATGGTTTCAAGGAGGGTATTTCTCCCTCGTCTATGACGTCTTTGCCAAAATAGTTGGTACGAGTTTCTGTGATGGCAGTGCAGTCGGATATTAGGTGTTCCGGACTTTCACCTTCCGCTCCACAAAACCTGCAATCACTATTCTGTTTCAGACCTATCCTTGTCATGTGTTCCCCCAGATGACAATGCCCTGTCAGAAAACCTGCAAGGATGCGTAGTCTGTTTCTGCTTAGTTCTAGCAGGGTCTTTGCTCTTTCCTTACTGTAATTTCCAAGGAATATCTTGGAGTGTCTCAGACCGGGGAGATTTTCCCAGAGGGAAGTTCTGAGCGTCTCCTCCCTGTCTTTGAGTTCTTTTTTGTAGGTGCTCATCCCTATGCCGCAGAACGGTTCTGGTCCCACAAACGAAGTTGTGGCGGCCCTTCTCGCTAGTAGATTAGCTACCTCGTTGCCGCTGATTCCAGTGTGTCCTGGTACCCAGCATAGCGCAACTTTGTTTTCTTTGCCTAGATTGTTTAGTCTACCAAGACATTCCCAGACTAATTTCGAACTGATGGTATTAGAGCTCAGTGCCATTATGGCTGCTTGGCTATCGGAGAAAATCACAATGTTCTGCTTCCGATAGTTCCTATCAAGGTTCAATTGAGCACATCTTCCAATCGCAGTTACCTCCGCTTGGAAGACACTGGGGTATATTCCCATTGGCTCTGAGTATTTGGTTCCTGGCCCGAATACCCCTGCACCTGTTCCTTTATCAGTTTTGGAACCGTCTACATACCATTTGATGGCATTTGCCTTTAGGGAGTAGGCGGAGGATTCTCCTTCCCAATCTCTCTTATTGCTCAGCTTCGTAACAAAAAAACTTTTCGAAGCTGAATTTCCTAACCATCTCGTCATTCGGTAGACTTAGAAGTGGGGAGAATCCCGCTCGAGGTGACCAAGCCCTCTGGCACGGGGTCTCGTATCCTCCAGTCCCCGTTCTGACTAGTCTGTACATTGCCGCATGGGCCGCCCCCTCCACTACTAAGTGTAGGGGTGTGAGGTCGAGGATGACCTCCAGGGCCGCGGTTGGGCATGTTCTCATAGCTCCGGTTATGCATACGCATGCCAACCGTTGCAACTTGTCAAGGGCATTCCTTGTTGTGACCTGTGTGACCTTCTGGAACCAGGTTATCGCCCCGTACATTACCATAGGTCTTACTATGCCGATGTACAGCCATCGCAGTATTTTTGGGTTACAACCCCATGTTTTGCCTGCTAGGTTCCGGCAAATCATTAAGGCTCTTGTTGCCTTATTCGTTATTAATTCAATATGCTTGTTCCACAGAAGTTTTTGGTCTAGGGTTACTCCTAGATATTTGACTTCTGTTTTACATCCAATTACTGTTGCATCCAAACGGATGTCTTTCATGTTCGAGGTTTTCCTCTTCCTCGTGAAAGGTACAATTGTGGTTTTCGCCGAGTTGATACTCAGCCCCACTGATCGACACCATTCACTAGTAATTCTGAGGCTTGTTTGTATTAGGTCACAGAGCATTCCCTCAAACTTGCCTCTTGCTATTATAACAATGTCATCAGCGTATCCTATACATTGTACGCCGGAGGTTGTTAGCCTGTGCAGCAGTTCGTCTACTACCAGGCTCCACAACAAAGGCGAGCATACACCGCCTTGGGGTGTTCCACGAGTGGATCTGATTTGAATAGTCTGTTCGCCTATTGTTGTCTCAGTTATCCTCGTAGAGAGCACCTCGCTTATCCATCTGGTTACTGTTTTACTCACCCCCCTTGTTTCCAGCGCTCGTCTGACCGCCGCATGAGAGGTATTGTCAAACGCACCGGAGATGTCTAGGAAGGCACAGATCGCTGTTTCTCCTTCATCCAGAGTTTTCTGAATGATTCCGGTTAGCTCATGCAGGGCAGTCTCTGTCGATCTGCCTGCCCTGTATGCATGCTGACTCTTGTGAAGTGGAGCCTTTTCCATCACCTCCAGTCTGACATAGTTGTCTATTACTTTTTCCATTGCTTTCAGTACAAAAGACGTCAAGCTAATGGGTCTGTAGGATTTGGGGTTAGTCCCATCCTCCTTCCCTATCTTTGGTATGAAGGTGACTTTTGCCCTTCTCCAACTTTGGGGTATATGTCCCAGCGCCAGACTACTCCTTGTTATATTTACAAGGTGTTGTATTACTTCTTCCTGCCCTTTCTGCAGGAGCACGGGGAAAATCCCGTCTGCTCCTGGCGATTTGAAAGGCTGGAAGGTGTTTATAGCCCACTTCATGCGCTGTCTTGTACAGATCCGTCTGGCAATTTCCCAGTCCTCAGGTTTGGCCCTCCTGGTGTTTCCAGTTGCATCTTCTGGATCTGTCTGCTCGCTATCGGGGAAGGAGGTTAAAGGTGTATCTGTTCTCCGATTTCCTATTCTTAGTATCACATATTTGGCCTTCTCAGCGTTGATTTCCAGTTCATTTCTTCTAGCAGCACATTCGATTCTTTTTATATTATATATATTTTATATATTTTCCATGATCTCCTCTCTGTTAGTACCAGTGGTGCCTTGTGTGTTGGTATTACCCTCCTTTAGTGTGACTTTCCATATGAAGTTAAATATCGTTATAGGCACTCCCTGGCGAACACCTCCTCAGTGCAGAAATAAGAGTTTTCTATAGAGTCAAATGCATATTTTTTTCAAATGGAGAAGTATTCCCCTTGTAACTCTATAAAGAATTATCAGTGAACATGAAAAATAATTTTATTCCATAGGTGGTTACCACACTGTATATGATTTTCTTAGTGTATTTTCCCGTATAATAATAATAAATACAATAATAGCTTTGTTTATAGCTCATTCTATTTCCATAAATGGCATACAGCGTTTTTTTTTTTTTTTAATATAATGATAAAATGTTTCATCAGTGGAAATTACAATATTTACGGCTGCACTTAACCCGGAAAGTCACGTTTGAATAAATAATGGGAGCATTCCTCATGGGATTAACAGCTTATTGATTTTCCTGTTTCTATGCGTTAAGCTGAATGACAAATTCAATAATCTAAAAACAAGTTGATCCAATTTGGCGCAATGTAAAACGATCCTGTTACATCTATTTGTATCACAATCATACATAATAGAGCAACAAAAAGCTAATATTGTAATTTTTGAATCGCTTCTCACTTTTTTCTCTTCTTTGCAGATGAATTCGTTTTTAAAGCAAGGGAAAATAAAACTAACATGACGGACGGAAAATGGAATACTCTGCAGCACCGCAAAGTGAAATTCAAATAAACGCCTTGCCCTCACTAAAGAAACTAAAGCAATAAAGTTCCGCTTTGTCAGATATTGCGCGCACAATCTTCTTCTGAACAAGAATAGAGGAAGTTGCACCACTACGTTTAAAGATGTCCAAAACGTTAATCCTCATAATCGACCTCGATACGATATTTAAGGCTGAAGCAATGACAGTTGATCAATATGACATTACCACCGTATGACGTCATCGTGAATTGTGCGATTGAGCGGCCACCAAACATCGTTGCAGCTAACGCTGACCTCCCGATCTCTCGAAATCTGAAGAGACACCCGCCGAAAACCATGCGTTCCTTCTCGTGCAATCGCGAAACCATCTTCCTGATAGTACTCGTCTTCTTCACGTCTCTGGTCCAGCCTTTTAGAAGCGGAAGTAGCGACATTCGGTATATAGGGAGGCAACTGCCGCTCCTACGCGGCACTAAAATGTATTTTGCCATAGCTTCAATGCCCAGCGAGCAGAGTTACGCTCGGGCGTTCAATAAGGCTCTAATGAACATAACGCAAAGTTATCTGGAGAGCAGATTGAAGCAGGTTCGTTATAATATCACGCTGGACACGCTAGCGATAGAGCTGCCGGAAAACGGGAGCTTCAGCGCGGTACTCCTGGAAAGTTTGTGCGCGAAGTTCGAGGGTAAGCACGTCGTGGCGGTCTTGATAATTGGAAATACACCGGCGGCGCAGACGGTCTCGTTGACGGCGACGCACGCTGGGATCCCTGTGCTGTGGGCTAGAGGACAAGGAGGAGTTCCGCCGGGATTTAGAAGTCCGGTAAGTAGTGCTTTGCTTCTGAAATGAATGCGGAAAGTTTCGATTTGGTTAGTGCAACTATTCTTTCAATCAGAATAAAACCTCTAAAGTATTGCTGAAGAGAAAACTCAGTGTGGAGAAAGATACCTTCATGGTCTCTTAGTAATAAGTAAATATATTTATTACACTTACGCTGGATGTGGTGTGAACCGCTCTACTGTGTCATTATATACTTTCCAAAGTTGAACATGAAGAAACAAAATGAATTGTCAAGATATAAGAAATAGATTTTAACCTTAAATTATTTAAAATTTTAAAAATATGCAGGCGACACAAGCACTAGCCATCATATGTAAAACAATGCGTAATTGCAATCAAATAGGCAGCACTGTAATTACCAAAGCTTGTAACGTGCCGTTCTGTGGGAAAATTCAGCGTTGATTCTTTTTTCTTTTGATTGATTTTTCCATAGTTCGGTGCCGTTACTGCCGCAGGATATATTTTAAGTGTTTAAATTATTGCGCACATCCCCATCGTAACCCTGGATATCTCCCTCACACCAACAGCTACCACTCTGGGGTTGAAACATGATTGTAACGACGTTTTAAGACGCGACACCCGCAGTTCAAGTCTATATGCGACATTCTGTTTCACAGCCGCGGAGATTTAGACATACATGGGTCAACGCAAAAGTAATAAGCTGTACAAAAGTCAGTAAGTAAATAAAAAGCACATAAGTAAGAAGTAACTAAACACAGTAAACAGTACATAGACGTTGTTACAAGCTGAACTAAGAAATGTAGTGTTGATTAAAAGTTACCTAGATGAAAGGCAAGTGTAACGAATAGTCAATGGAGAACAAAGAAGTCAAGAAAAAGCGAAATTTATGGAATGTTGTTGTTAAGCGTAATTGTGTCACTGTGTAAATAGAGAAGGAAAAAGTAAATGGAAATGGAGTTGCTAATATCCGTTCTGTAGCTAACAGTTTTGATATGTCTATTATATATCTCTCATATGACCAATTTTAAGAAACAAACGTCTCTTATACAGGCTGTCTCAGCGAGACCGTTCATTAGAAGTTTATGGGGTTCTGTTAAATGTAAATTTTAAAATTCAGAATTATATATAATCGATTGTGTTCTCTTCAATTAAAATATTTTTGGATTCCTAGCGCTTCCGGTTAAGCCTTAAAGTCGCCATCTACTTTGTTATTTTTAATTGAACATCCTGCATATTTTTACATATTTGGATTTACCTACTTGTAAGCTTTATAAATACCTTTACCTTTTGCAATTTGATTCCGCCGTTTTGTAGTTATTCGATTTTTTCGAACAAAATTTGCTATAGCAGACATTTATTCAAAGATCAGAAAACACTTGATTTTTTAGATATCAATTTAGGATTCATAATATGCCTAAACAACATGTTGGAGTATGTTTTGGCACCGAGAACGGCTGTGTACATTGTGGGGATACTTTACCATGGCACGTTAACTTTTCGAAATTTTTAAGAACTATAACTTATTTTTTTCAAATGGCACCCCCATATTTTATTATTTAGTCGTCTTCAGCGTGTAATTTTACATCTTTTATACCCGACATATCCTAAACCTGAAATTGATAGTTTAGAAGATAATTAGGTTTTTTTTTGAAAAATACACACATAACTCACCGATACTTATCCAGTGTGCCATGGAAAGTAAGTGTTCTCAAAGATTTTAAGTCCCACTTCTTTACGTGCTTTGCTTGTGAGTTAATAATTATTATATATATAGTTAAGTGGCTTAATATTATTGCGTTAAAGAGTCTACGGTCATAACCGCCCTCGACACATGTTTCGAACATTAAGG
This sequence comes from Cetonia aurata, assembly GCA_949128085.1. Classification (NCBI taxonomy): domain Eukaryota; kingdom Metazoa; phylum Arthropoda; class Insecta; order Coleoptera; family Scarabaeidae; genus Cetonia; species Cetonia aurata. The sequence continues at coordinate 10,751,757 of OX421887.1, forward strand.
TGAGTTCCCGGGATACTTCCTAGATGTAATGGGTCGGAACTCCACCCAGTTGATTACAACAGCTTCTTTTCAAGTTCAAAGGCAAGTTGTCAAGAAAATCTTCAACCGCAATCCGTAATAAATTCAGGTAACGTACTGCCGTTAACACGCCCTCATAGATGACGTAAGAGAACCTGTCATTCATCATCAGACAAAATACATTGAAACTAAACCTGATCTGATAATTTCTCTGATCGCATGCGGATTGACTGAAGCCCAGATATGGTTATTATGCCTGTTAAAGAATCCTTTACGTAAATCTTTGTGAAATTTAAATACCACTTTGTTGGGCATACATTGGATCGAAATTGCATGGTTTCTGAATTACAGAACGTTCTTTTTTTTAAATGGCATTTTTTCCAGGTGGCGCTCCACCTGGGAAAAATGCTGGGCTTTCTAGTTCTTTACTATTGTTTGTTCTAATTACTAATATCTATTTTTCTCGAACATTATATCCTTAGTATTTATTAACAATTATCTCTTTCAGTATGGTTTTATTGAATTAAAATTATTATTATTGGCTTTCAATATTGGATTGATAAAAGATAATGAAGTCGCAGGCCTCTGCCAGTAGCAAATAAGATTGAAAATGGTACTCATGCTCAGATATAATAAATATTCGATATCATTTTTGTTATGTTGCAAGTTAAAACACATAACTTAATTTCACAATAAGTATGACATAAACTGGCTACGCTTTGCTTTTCATTACTCAACCTGAATCTCCCACTCACCTAACTTTTTTCTGCTCTAGTTTGTTTTTTTTTTGTGCCTTATATACCAACAAAATCCCATCAAATAAGATTCAGTATTGGATTAGTTGGCCTGCTGGTTATCTACTGGCTTGAGAATTCGGAGATCCCAACTGAAAACGAATCTCTGACCGTTTAGATCGTTGCGAAAGTCGGTTAATGGTCCGACGAATGGAATCCCTGGGCCGAATTTCGGCGGGATCGATTCACTGGCGCTAGTATCTTAACAATTCACTGTCACTACGATCTCCAGCGGCTATATATATACACGGGCGTGTCGGTTTTAGCGTCCCAACTCGGTTACCGGCCTAATGCGGATCCGTCAGTCCGAATTTACCGGATTGCTTTGTGGAAGTGGGCTAAAAGGATACCGTCAGTAATCACGGTTAATATACATACGAAAATTTTGATTCTCCTTTGCGCTCCGCTGGGGTAATTTTTATTTGAAAACTTGTTTTAACTTCATTCATTTCCTGCTTTTCAAACTTTTGTTTGTTCAACGAAAAGAAAGTGGATTTAGCGAGCATACATTAAGCTTTACTGCGTACTCTCGTGTAAAGAATAGATAATTACATTTTGAAAAATGTATAAAGATTTGTAAAAAAAATTTATTAACTTTTTCTCTTGGGGTGCTTTAACTTCTTATAGTTGGAAAAAAACAATCGAACGAGTTGCTAGTCGGTTTTGCCTTGAGGCATTACAGTTATTTTTCAAACGAAGCACTGGTCATTCTTCGTCAGACCACCGAAGAAGATTACGTATGTCTGTCGATGTCAATTTCAAATTTAGTAACGGTTATTGTTTGTTTCAAAATTTCAATTAATATTTTTTAAATAGCCAATCTAACTATGCATTTTATTTTATTTTTACCTCATTTTGACCTGAAATACCTGTAAACCTACTTCAGATTACCTGGGTCCTTGTATTGAAAAAAAGAAATTCGGCGAAGGTCCTGCTTTCAGGCAGAAGTTCATTCTATTTGAAAAAGTATTTATATTTCCATAAGAATAAGTGTGTTTAAATTATTGTTTTAATGTCAATTTTATAAGAAAATGTTTTATTGTAGTTACGTTAAATATGAGGTTAGAATTATGTCTGAGCGCCTTCAAAAAATTTTGAATGAAATGGGTTGGTGTCCCTATTTGTTTTTTTTAATACTTCCCTATTCTTAGTTAGTTACTATAGTGTCTTCGGAGTGTCCTAATTTCTTATAGTCGGAAAAGCAGTTGTGCTTTATTTTTTAAACGAAGCACCAGTCATTCTTGCTCAGACCACCTAAGAAAACAGGCGTGTTGCTATGGTTCATTTCTAGTTTTTTCCTACCTTAATATTAATAATTTGTTATCGGGATTTTTAAAGATTCTCATTTTATCGACAGATTGTGAATACTCGCAGAGTACTTAAAATTTCGACATTACGAATCTCTGGTTATACATCCATATTTTGAAGGTTAATTCTATACTTTTTAAAATAAATAACGTTTTTTTACTGGTAAAAATCTCTTCCTATTTAATAAACAAGCCACACAGATGACAATAACATACACATCGATAAATTATTAGCATGATAATAAGTATTTTAATGGAACACTAAATCGAGAGTGATACTCTTCTCCTACATCTTCGGAGTATCTATTAAATAAACTAGATATTAAGAAATCGAAAGTTAGCTGAAAACAAATTTCAGAAGACAAAAAGCCTTCAGAAGAAGAAAATAAAGTGAAGATTATGCTACCGGACAAAGTAGCTTTTCAGGGAAATCTCAAATAGAAGAACCAGCTCCTGAGAAGTGTTTCATTGGAAAAAGTCAACAAATGTAAAATAACTCTTTACAAATGAGCAAGTGGAAAGAGCCGTCATGAGTAGCAAGAAGTTTCTCTTTATCACTTTTTGCCTGAGGTTTGACTACCAAAACCCTTGAATCGAAAGGACAAACGTTGACAAACTGGGCCTGGACTCTTTCCAAGTATTCATGAACAACTGTAGGTTAGCGATGTTAATCCCTACTCAGCAAAACAGATAAACACCAGATACAGATATTTGATTTATGTGATGTCAAAAGTTCCTACCCGTTCAATCTTGAAATATACAGTAGAAAACCACTGAATGATCGACCTCTCACTGCTTCAAATTGATATTATGAAGCGGCAAGTCATTCCTACAGAAAATTCAAATCAGGATTTGATTATAGGCAATTGGTGTACAAGTGTATTACTTGATGATTATTTGCTCAAGAAAAACATAAAGACAACAGTTTTGGGTACAATGGAGGAAAGCAAAACTAAAATTCCAAACGATTGCTTATTGAAGAAAGACAGGGCTGCCTTTTTGGATTAAAGAAAAAAGTGAAAACCCGGCTTCCTTATGTGCTCCGGAAAAATAAATCTGCAATATGACTTGTAACATTACGTGATAATGATTAGGTGAACCCTGACACTCGAAAGCCCCAAATTATTATGGACTACAACGCTGATAAAGGCGGACAACTTGGTTTATAGGATAAAAAGGACATGGCCCTAGTCTTTTTTTACAGGTTGAATATTGACGGTATAAAATTTGAAATTTTATTATAATTCCCTTTATTCAATCAAAATTAGACAATTAACATGATAAAGGGGTGCAATATCTTAAGACTGAATATTAAACATTCACCCCTGCGTGTATGCGCTTTTCTTTAAAACTGGATTACGGTCGGACTATTGGACGGTGGAAAAAGAAGAAAACTTCCAACTGATTGTAAGTGTGCGTCAGTCATGTGCATCGCATAAAGAAAAAAGATTTTCAGCACCAATAAAGTATTGTCGGTGCCAATCATTTAGATGTAAAATCATGTTGTCGTTCACGATAACTGCTAGTATACCGATTTTGACGATTAGCTTAAAAAAGCTTATGAATTGAACTATCGTTTATTGTCCCAAAACATGTTTGCCTTTTTGTTTTGGATAAACAAACAATTTTACACTCAACTGTATGTGTCCTCACAAGCAACCAGCTGCAGATAAACGCCTGTTCAAGGAAAATTAAAGGGCTGAAAGGGTAAAGCAGCATTTAGCATGATATATAATAAATAAACATGTAAACATCAACGCCGTTAAGGAAATCTATGTAGCTGCACCTACGTGCCTCACTTCCCAAATATATTTCGCAGTATGACAACCTCTTGCGTACAGTTTATGTTTTATTAATACGTGACACATACACATACATGATATGAATTCTAGATACATATAAAAGCTCACAAGGCGAGCAGCGTTTTAGCTTTATACTATCGAGTTTTCAACTATACAAAGTACGGTAAAATCGCGGTGTCGTCTCAGTGCTTATGGCCTTTCTTTGACAGCGGACGAAATACCAAAAATACGAGGTATGAACGTCGCCTAGAATACGTAATGATGCCATTGTAATCATACACGTACTAGTGGAGCAGTAGTAAACGTAGTTTTACGAGGGGTATTTTCAGAGCTAGTGCTTGATCATTGCCTTTGTGTTGTGTAGAATATGTTGCACGTTTCTGAAGTCGAATCCTTCCATGAGGAAAAAACGTACTTAATTCAATTGTAACTACATTACTCTCTGCTTTTATGTGATATAGTTGTTTCCTTTTATAGCTACTAGGATAACACATTAGGATTACCAAATTAAGAACGTGATTTTTTATTTAAATATCAGCGCCAGCAAGGACTGTAAGCGTACGAATATTTAATGCTTTCTCTAGCAAAGGCAATTACCGGATAACTGGTACTGATTGGCCTGAATTCGGATTCTGTAAATAGAGTTAATGGTAATTACCTCTTGTACGTAGTAATGTACAATTTAGTATGGTTAGGTAGGTAAAATAAATTAATTTTTAATAATATACTGAAAACTATTTTCTACGTTAAAATACCTACTTCTTTCAATACCCTTGTTCCAAATAACTACGTATTTTAAAAAGAGCTTAAATTTTCTCTCTAATTTGCTTTGGAATCGATTGGTTACCTAATACTGATATTAGAGGATGACTTAAATTTTGAATGTCTCTTCAACTACAGAAAAAAATATTGAGCAAAGTATGCATACTATAGCAATGTAACTTCGCTATTATTACGACACATGTACAATTAAAATAAAAATTTGTTAACCCTCCAGCGGGCGCGCCTTCTGTAATCCCATGAACAGGCGCGCCGCGGCTATTGCACCGCAAATGTCTTTTCTTGCAAAAAACACCATTTAATACTTTAAAATGTGTTTAATAAATAAAACTGAAACATATGTATAACCAAAAATAAATGTAATTCTACAAGTAGTACTTAAAAAAATAAATCACAAAATAAACTTCTTATATAAACAAAAATAAAAAAACTTCTTATTGCACAGATATTCAGATCGGCATTTTATTCTACTTCCATTTCCTCTTCTTTACATTTTACGCATGTAATATGTATGAAACTATGCTTTTTACAAATATTTTTGCCACATTTGCTACACATTTGTTCGGTTTTATTGTTTTTGTGAGTGCCACAAACGAAACAAATGCCAACCTTCACTGCTTCACTTCTTTCAGACCCATCTTCATTTTTATATTTGGACAAAAAGAAATAAATCTCCTTAGGTAGCGATTGTATCAGAGACCTCTCTTTCAAGTGATCTTTCATTAGTTCAAAGGACAATTTTTTCAAAAACACACGTCTATTATCTTTGTTGTCCAAATTGTTAAATTTAAATCTAACACGGGCATTTATTCTTCTTTGAATCTTCATCCACATCTGAGGTATTGTGTATTGTGGACAGAAATATAACTGTCTTGTTTTTCTTTGGAACGGAAGAAGTAAGACAGAAATTTTCTTGGAATCCAAAAATATGAGAGCTGACAGGTCTGCTTTGTTGGGTAAAAATTCGACTGGTATTTCTCTCTTATTCTTCTTCATGGTTCCCAAAAATGTTATACCTTTTTGCAAGAGATACTCGGCCAGCGAATAGCTGCTATAGTAGTAATCAGTGGTGACATTTCTTTTTGTGTTCTCTATAGGGACAACCAACCTTTTCACAATGTCATCCGGTTTGTTAGAGGCAGCATAGGGTCCTGCTGGTTGCTTACCGCAATAAATTTCAAAATTAAGTGTGTAGAATGTTTTTGCGTCACAAAGTCCATACATTTTTATTCCATATTTGGCAGGTTTGTTAGGCATGTACTGGACAAATGAGCATTGTCCTCGAAAAGGATGAAGCATTTCATCAATGGTACCAAATTCACTTAGAGTATAATAAGTCAAGCAATTGCTAACAAATTTTTGATGAAAATCATGTATCGGAGCAAGTTTTTCCTGTAACTTTCTTTCATCTCGAGTACATATGTTGTCAAATCTTAGAGAGCGAAGCAAGAAAAGAAAACGTTTGTAACTGAAGAGAATTAGTCCTGTGCCATCTGAATCCCAGAGCTCCAAACAATTTGTATGACTACCTTCTTTTATGCCTATTAAAATTAATGCACCTAGGAGGGCTTTGATTTCAGATTTGGTGGTGTTTTTGCAGTCTCTTTCTCTCGAATATATTATAGACGATTTCTTATTATCAATATAGATGTTGGTATATGTCACGATATCATCAATCATTTCATCAGTAATGTACAAACTAAATGCATCAATTTCGCTTTTCGCTTGTTTAGCATTTCCTTTTGGACCGGGTAGAATTTTTATGATGTTTTTTGCTTGCATTTTACCTGAAGAAACAGGCTGACTAATCCATTGTCTTTTCCAATAAAAAACTGATAATCTTCGTCTTGAGCGCATGATTCAAATTCTGCTTCTTCTTCATCTGCTGATTATTCAGAATCACTGCTGTAATCGTTCCTTTCAATAATTTCTGACTTCTGGTCTGAGTCGCTGTCAAAATCATCATCAATTACGTTACAATATCCTACACGTTCATGTTATATCGTAGATCTTTCTTCTTCTAATTCACTTACCACCTGTTGCAACGCTTTTTCTAATTCGTCCGGGCTCAAATTTTTTTTCCACCTGCAATAAAAAATTAAAAAATCTATAAAAAATTTGAGCTAAAACGACATATATAAACGCATACGTACGTAAAGATATAAATATCAAACACAATAAATAAGCATCAACACATGCTCAATTCGAAAAAACAAATACTCCATAAACATATTATATTTACATGACGGGGCGCGTCGCGGAAAATCAGCAAAAATTGCACACTCTAACTTAAACGCAACACTGCAACTAATGCCGACCGAAATAATGGCTGTTGGGTATTGAAGTAGGGTGACAAATGTATCTAGTACGAATATCTGGAAGAACGGCGGCGGCAGTTTTAATGTACAGCATTTACAAATAAAAATTTAAAATATGCAGCACTTTGCCGCGGGCGCGCCCGCTGGAGGGTTAAAATGAGCAAACCTACAAAAAGAACTTAACAAATTATTTAAGTTTTAGACTATAATTTTTAATTATTGACCACTGTAAACAGTTTTGTAAAACATTTTTTTAGCCCTAAGGATGTCAATATACATTGACGAAAGTTTGGGCAATTTAAAAAGAGTTTAATTTATTTTATCGCTCCTTGACTGCAATGCCTACTAGAATCCTTAGACTACTATCAGGCGGTCGCAAAATTTTAATCAAGACCATATCTATAATAATATAATATATGGAAGATCTGTTAGATATAACCAAGAATATGCTGATATTTTCTAAGAACAGCCTGTATAGTTTTAAGCAGAATTAAATGTTACACAACTTATATCTGAAACTTTTCTTCGTATTGTTACAAAAATATCTGCAGTATAAGCGTAAGGCTTAACGGAACACCGTGTATGTACGTTGGTCACGTATTTTGAAAGACTTACTTATATATGCTGCAACTATTGCATTTAAACCTACCTTCTAGCTTTCTTATTACTGGAATTATATGGATAAAATTCAAAATCCGTCAATTTTCGATTATCTATAGGTATGTTTCATATGTTTTTAAATTTCCGATTTCAGGATCTTCCCTTGTAGTATAAAGTTAATGTTGCTTCAGCTGTTTTAGCGTTACAAACGGTTACTCAACGTAAATGGTGCGGATTTTCTACCAATTAAGCAGTAAACATGGGATAGTTCACTTACAGTTAGGTTGTATGCATGAGGTAAATATGCATACAACCTAAGTGTAACCATCAGAGTCAATAGTTGATACCTGTATCATAACACGGTACGATATGCGGTGGGCTAAATCCGGAACCACAATTGTAATTAATTCGTAATTTATTTCACCGAACACCAGAACATTTAATTTACCGCATTCAATTTTGCGCCAACTGATATATATATATAATTGGAACGTTTTATTGAACTTTGCCGAATGACTACATTCAGTCTCCGAATTTCGCACGATAACGTCAATAGAGGGAGCTTAAAAGTATCAATCGAACATCCACAGTAGGACGATACTGCTATGGAATTAATCCCGTTCAACGTTCGGCGGTGAAGTGGGTAACGAACGTTATACCGAGCCGATGTAATTGTATTCCCTTTGCCTGAGTTAATTTCACAGTTCTGAACGTGAACTCCAGGGAGGATACGCTGCGCGTATACTGCATCGCGTTTTCTATGCAAAAGAATTTAAAATTATCGAAATCTATTTTGCGTATACCGTTTGCGTATACTATTGATAACTTTGTTATCTTTGGAGGTACAGAATCGGTCAAATGGACAAAGTAGTAGTATTTTTTATGGCGCTAACAATTGTGAAAACAGAAAAACAATTGAGCGTCGCGTTCTCTAGATATTCGTCCAAAATTATTTTTTTTTATGGAACGCCCTGTATATTTTTTTGCAATTTAAAAGAAAATTTCAAACTGAACAAAAAAGTCTTAGTACACTATTATAAAAAAATATCAAATAAAATAGTTATTGAGAAATCTTGTTGTTTAGTAGCTGTCAAATTATTTATATTTGTTATTGTTAAAGTTACTGTGCGGAAAAAGTACTGTTTTTACAATTTTTTCAACCGTAACAATGGCATTTACTCATTTGGAAAAGTGTGATATGTTGGAGTTGTACTTGCTGTTTAACAAAAATTCAGATAGAGCGCTAGAACGTTACATTCAGCAATTTCCTGACCGTGATGTACCAGATCGTCGCTATTTTTTAAAACTTTATCGAAGATTAAGAAGCAACGAAACAATTTTTATAAAGAAGAGGAAAAAAATGATTTTATATTATCACAAGAGATAGAAATAAATGTGTTGGCATATTTTCAGGTACATCCAAATAATTCTGTAAGGGCTTTGTCCAGAGAATCAGGTATTTCTCATAGCACGATCCATAAAATGCTAAAAAAATATAAATATGTTCCCTTTAAATATCCGCCTGTTCAAACTCTACTCCTGGGCGATTATCAAAGACGATTAACTTTTGCTCAATGGTTTATCAATGCTTTTGAAGAAAATCACAATTTCTTTAGACACATTTTATGGAGTGATGAATCTAACTTTTCTAATCGCGGGATGTTCAATAAAAGAAATAATCATTACTGGAGTCGTGAAAACCCATTTGCTGTTTATCCTTGTAATCCCCAACACCGATTTAGTTTAAATGTTTGGTGTGGTATAATCGGATCCCGAATTGTTGGCCCATTTTTCTATGGGGTTATTTAACAGGAGAAAGATATGTGGCATTATTGACAGAAATTTTAGAAAATTTTCTGGAAGAATTAAATTTGGTAGACAGACAGATTATTTACTTTCAACAAGATGGAGCGTCCGCACATAATCACGGTGACAAAAGTGAGTTATTAGAAAGATTATTTGGAAATAGATGGATTGGCACAAATGGTCCTAATCACTGGCCCGCGTGTTTACCTGACAAGACGCCATTAGATTTCTTCTTGTGGGGAGCAGTAACAAATCAAGTGTACAAACATAGATATACAACAGTGGATGAGCATCAGGAAAGAATTTCCAACATCATTGACGACATCGACGGTAGGACAATTTTAGGAGCTACTCGTAATGTTCACAGAAGATTGATAAAATGTATTGAAATGGAAGGAGGTGTCTTTGAACATTTAATTTGAGTAATTTTCTTGACTATTTTTGTATTTATTTTTATTTGTTTACTAAATTAAACGCTTTAATGAATGTGACGCTTTAATTTTCCATAGGTATATCAATTTCATGCCAACAAAGCACTCAACAACACAACTTTTGACTCCATATAGTACGGATACCAAATGAGACTACCGTGCTCTAACCGTGATCTCACCAGGGAAAAGTATAAGGATTTTAGGAGAAATATGTTAGCAAAACATCGACTATGTCGAATAACGAATCCTAGGCTCTGCCTCGCCTGCTTACAGATGGTTTGAATGTGATTGATGAAGGTAAGCTTACAATCAAACAAAATACCCAAGTCCTTCACAACCTCGGACCGGGTCAGATCAATGGTGTCTATATTATAGTTGCATGTAACAAAGTTAAGCTTCCTAGTAAAAGTGACAATTCTGCATTTTTCTATATTCAGCGGCAGGTCGTTGGATTCACACCAAGTGGAAAGCCGATGTAAATCTGTCTGCAAAGCAGCACAATCATCAGGGCCACCGATACATCGGTAAAATTTTAGATCGTCCGCGAATAAAAGCTTATGCGACGAAATGACATCGGGAAGATCATTGATAAAAATTAGGAACAACAAAGCACCCAAGTTTGAACCTTGCGGAACACCAGACGTTCCGACGTAAGACTGTGAGGTATAACCATTGTAACAAACGCTCTGAGATCTGTTGTTTAAGTAGTTACGAAATAAGTGTAGTAAAGAACTACTAAACCCAAAAACGGACAACTTCCGCAAAATGAGTGCGTGGTTAATGCGGTCGAATGCTTTCGAGAAGTCGGTATACACCACTTCGACCTGTTTCCCGGAATCCAGTTCCCCGGAAAGATACTGATGGAATATTGCTAAGTTAGTAATCGTTGACCTACCTTCCATAAAACCATGTTGGAACGGTGAGATATAAACTCTAACGAATGGATAGATCTTTGAATACAGCAATATTTCAAAAATTTTAGAAAAATTCGATAATATAGCCATAGGACGATAATTTTCATTTTTCACATTCATCCGAATGTATTCTGACTTACGTAGTATGTTTGGTTTAAGTCATGTTTTTAATGTAGTTGTCCTGTAATTGGATTATATATTCTGTTGGACAAAATATATATATTATTATTAGTAAAAGGTCTATGGGTTTAACCTTAGTGGTACTTTAATTTAACGAGACCTTCGTCTAGGTATAGAAGAATTTTCTCTTCTATATAACTCTGCCTCCAGTTCTACAGGTGAAATACCAACACTAGATTTACGTTCGACGTTCCCTAGCAATGATTTTCTTAACCTATTTGCGTGTTTAAACATAATATTATCTTTCAGCTTTATTAAATATGTTACTCTACTAATTACCTCCATTACTACTCCTTCTTTTTACTTCACATTTTCCAAATCTGTAACTCACTTCACTTTTACCAACATTCCTTTCCAACTTTATATCTTTTTGGGCTTACTAAGGTATCAGAATCTCCCAAAATAGCTAGAGTTTAACGTATCCAACCTTGTTTTAGGTTTGAATTTAAATATTAAGTCATTTGGGCACATGCTAGTCCAAGTGCTTAGTGTATTTCTACATATATGAAAATGTGAAATTAACTAGCTGTTGCTCTAAACTTAGGTTTGAATTTTGTATTAAATATTTGCTCAACGCACTTTCAATAGTACCAATATGCCTTTCAGCCAACCCATTTGATTGTGAATTAAGTATATGGTGGAGATTATAGTGTACAAATGACATTTACTTAAGCAGAATTTTTGGAACTCCTTCAAATTACTTTCTTAGTTTATCGATGGTTTTATTAGCTTCTGTACCCCTTGACGTCGCATGCACATTTAGATTTATTGTCTACTATGAGAACACATGTTTGACGTTTGAAATATTTGCCAAATATTTTCAGTTGCAGGCCATAAAATCAAATTAATTTCACGTGCGTTAATTTGAGTAAATAAAATTAACAAGTGATACATTCACCGACTAATAATTCAATATCATCACTTAATCTTAGTCATAACACCGCTGACCAAGCTGACATTTTGCACTTAACTATTCCTATATCATCTGAATAAATAATTTCGAGTATTTTCTTCCTTACCGATTGAAAAATTATTAACCTATTTCCTACTAATAAACAACTTCCGTCGATCATCAATTCATTGTGTTTTCTTAAATAAGGTTTCAATCAGTTATCTTCTAATTTAGACTACCCTCTTAAACAAAATTCCTTAACTCTCAATAACACTGGATCTTTCTTGGATAATTGAATTTCTTCAACTAAATCAAATGAATCTATACTTGAGTCTACATCAGTAACAGCATTTAAAGGTAAACGCGTCAATGTATCAGCCTCTACTAACTCTGAACCCTTTTTATATTCAATTTTATAATTATAAGACAGAAGAATTAAACGCCATCTTATATACTAATCGAGATGTTGACATTACCTTAATAGCATTATCTGGGTTAAACATAACTTTAAGTGATTAATGATCTGTTATTAATATAAAAGAACGTCCGTAAATATATTTATGAAAATGCTCAATTCCCAAAATTATACTGAAGACGGGAAGTCACTTTGAGAGTAATTTCTTTCGGCTTTAGATAATGTCCCACACAGAAAAAAGAAATAATAATAAAATAATTGTAAAATTTAGTACAATAAATTGTAGAGCATATAGGGACAAGCACAACGTTTATTAAAATTTCCTACAAAATTGTTGATGAAAACGATTGCATTTATTGTAACAAACACAATTTATGTTGATATAACTTATATATTAAAGTAGCATAACATACAGGTCACTTGTTGCAAATAGTACGTTTACCACAATGGTAAAAATTACAACCAATCTACTAAAATATTATAAACTGCTGTAGTAAATTTTGTCAACAAGATTTTGCATACAAATCAACAATTACAATAATTAATACAGTTGCGTATTATTTTATTAGCCCGTGAGCGCGCGCGAATTGTCATCGCATTGGGCGTGATTGCAGTGATTTGAGTGGCCGTTAACTGCGCATTACCGGTGTGGAAGCATGTCGTAATTCTCGCACCGCGAGCGATTATCAACCACAGTATCTTTTATACGATATTAATCATACACTCCGCCAAAAAAGTATCGCATAATTTAGTTTTGAATCATAAAAGTATCGCATAATCTTTGTTTGTAGCATAAAGTTGTAAATATACTTTAATGCGCTCTAAGATATAATTTCTATGATTGTTTAAATAAAATACAGGCCAAATAAAACCAAGAACTCATACTTGAGATTTTTATTAAAACAAGAAATTATAATTTTGGAAAGAAAAATGTCATAACAGTAGCTTTTAATACCGAGTATTGCCACCTCTGGCTCTTATGACCGCTCGCATACGGTTTGGCAGAGATTCGATTAACCTCCGTATATAAGCCTGATCCAAATTCTCCCACTCGTCACGGAGAGCATTTGCTAGTCCATGCAGGTCCGCTGGGGCAACATTTTGGGTTCGTATCCGTCTGTGAAGGAGGTCCCACACGTGCTCGATAGGGTTCATGGACTTGCGGACTTACCGCAGGCCAATCTAAAACTGGAATACCAACATCGTTAAGGTATTCCTGGACGATTATTGCAACATGCGGTCGTGCATTATCGTGCATTAACATGAATTCGTTTCCTATAATTGGCGCACATGGTACTACATGTTCTTCTAAAATGTCCGTTATATACCTGTGGGCAGTCAGTGTACCTCTGTCTACTGGTACTAACTCTGTACGACCTGTTAAACAGATGCCTCCCCAAACCATAATAGAGCCACCAGCGAAATTAGGTCTAGGTCTGATATTACACCGCGAATAGCGCTCACCGTCTCGTCTGAACACTGAGATACGCCTATCTGAGGTGTAAAGACCAAATCTTGACTCATCTGTGAGGAGTATATTGGCCCAGTCATTAATGATCCAATTTACATGTTCTCTGGCAAACCTTAAGCGAGCCACTCGGTGGTTCCTAGTGAGACGAGGGGCTGTTACAGCTACTCTAGCTCTTAATCCACTCTGTCGTAACCTATTCCGAATAGTTTGAGTGCTCACACGAGTATTTCTGACTCTAGCCAAGTCGTTCTGCAATTGTCTCGCAGTTACATGTCTTCGACGTAATGCTTGTAGTAGTAAATAGCGGTCATCTTGGCGAGTAGAACATCTTGGACGACCTGGTACAGGTCTTCTACTGTAAATGCCTGTTTCCCTATATCTGGCTACGGCTCTAGAAACACTTGACTGATTGATGTTCATCAAATTAGCAACGTATGCTTGAGATCGTCCATCTTCGATTAAAGCAACTATAGCAGCCACTTGTTCTGAAGTTAAATTGCTCATTTTAGTTTTAAAAGCGTTGGTACAGAACTCTGACTTCGCACTTTAAAATTTGTCCGTATAGGAAGACTTTCAATAAACAACTGAGCAAACTTTACACATATGCATTTTATGTGTTCTTTTAGGAAAAAAATAAAGTAAAAACGCTAAGTTCCATTATTTTGTTATTATTGTGTTTTTATAGTTCACATACACGAGGCAAACTTTTTGTGAACGTATAAAAATATCTTGCGTAGCGCCATCTTTACGACAATTTCTGTGGTATCACATATTTATGTAGCTAAAGCAATTAAAAGTTAAATGGTACTCCTACTATATAGGTATAAAACTTTGACATAATGCTGTTTCAGATAATCAACAAACATTTTTAATTGCAGATATTCAACCAATCATATTTATATATTTGTATTATAGAAATAATTAACTGCATTAGTATGTACAAATACTTTTCTTTCTAACTACACTCCGCCAAAAAAGTATCGCATAAACTAAAAAAGGGCATTTATGAGCCAAGATATTTTTATACGTTCACAAAAAGTTTGCCTCGTGTATGTGAACTATAAAAACACTAACAAAATAATGGAACTTAGCGTTTTTACTTTTTTTTTTTCCTAAAAGAACGCATTTAGAAAAATGCATATGTGTAAGGTTTGTTCAGTTGTTTATTGAAAGTCTTCCTATACGGACAAATTTTAAAGTGCGAAGTCAGAGTTCTGTACCAACGCTTTTAAAACTAAAATGAGCAATTCAACTTCAGAACAAGTGGCTGCTATAGTTGCTTTAATCGAAGATGGACGATCTCAAGCATACGTTGCTAATTTGATGAACATCAATCAGTCAAGTGTTTCTAGAGCCGTAGCCAGATATAGGGAAACAGGCATTTACAGTAGAAGACCTGTACCAGGTCGTCCAAGATGTTCTACTCGCCAAGATGACCGCTATTTACTACTACAAGCATTACGTCGAAGACATGTAACTGCGAGACAATTGCAGAACGACTTGGCTAGAGTCAGAAATACTCGTGTGAGTACTCAAACTATTCGGAATAGGTTACGACAGAGTGGATTAAGAGCTAGAGTAGCTGTAACAGCCCCTCGTCTCACTAGGAACCACCGAGTGGCTCGCTTAAGGTTTGCCAGAGAACATGTAAATTGGAACATTAATGACTGGGCCAATATACTCTTCACACATGAGTCAAGATTTGGTCTTTACACCTCAGATAGGCGTATCTCAGTGTACAGACGAGACGGTGAGCGCTATTCGCAGTGTAATATCAGACCTAGACCTAATTTCGCTGGTGGCTCTATTATGGTTTGGGGAGGCATCTGTTTAACAGGTCGTACAGAGTTAGTACCAGTAGACAGAGGTACACTGACTGCCCACAGGTATATAACGGACATTTTAGAAGAACATGTAGTACCATATGCGCCAATTATAGGAAACGAATTCATGTTAATGCACGATAATGCACGACCGCATGTTGCAATAATCGTCCAGGAATACCTTAACGATGTTGGTATTCCAGTTTTAGATTGGCCTGCGGTAAGTCCGGACATGAACCCTATCGAGCACGTGTGGGACCTCCTTCACAGACGGATACGAACCCAAAATGTTGCCCCAGCGGACCTGCATGGACTAGCAAATGCTCTCCGTGACGAGTGGGAGAATTTGGATCAGGCTTATATACGGAGGTTAATCGAATCTCTGCCAAACCGTATGCGAGCGGTCATAAGAGCCAGAGGTGGCAATACTCAGTATTAAAAGCTACTGTTATGACATTTTTCTTTCCAAAATTATAATTTCTTGTTTTAATAAAAATCTCAAGTATGAGTTCTTGTTTTTATTTGGCCTGTATTTTATTTAAACAATCATAGAAATTATATCTTAGAGCGCATTAAAGTATATTTACAACTTTATGCTACAAACAAAGATTATGCGATACTTTTATGATTCAAAACTAAATTATGCAATACTTTTTTGGCGGAGTGTATTACACAGTTTTCTCCGTGCAGTGGTGATAATTGCAAATGATGGTCAAAAATTCTTTTATTTTGGACACGATATTACTAAAATTTTAATATATCTACTAGTATAACGTAAAGAGAATCAGCTAGTTAATGAAAAAGTACGACTTGTAAACAGGAAATTAGAAATTAGGTCAATGTAGAATGAAATAAATTTTACTGAATAAAGATTACATAATTGTAAATCTTTCTCTGTTTAAAGGTATTCTCACAAATTCGTTATTATACCTCTTCAATTTTACCTCATTGGGTGCTTTGTTGAGTGTGTCGAGATGCCTTCTGTCACATTTATTCTGCCTCATTTACCACCAGGCTTATATGTACCATCTGTGCGTTTGTAGCTTAAGTGTGTGACAATGTCGTGAAAACATCAGAAACATGCTTTTGTATGTATTAGGTTGCTTATCGTGTTTACAGTAGTTTTGTTTTATATTATTGATTTCCGATTCAAGTACCTACCGAGCCTTGCCTTTAAATTTTATATTGTACAAGACTGTGTATTGTTCTTAAACGTATTGAACACAATGTTCTAAAAAGTTCGTACGAAACGGAAAATTTTGCATCTTTTATTTGTTTACTAAACTATACAAACTATAATTAAAGGGCTTATTACTGGCGCATCTACCATATATTATTATTCAGAAACATACAGTTTCTCTTTACAAAGAAGAAAATGACATTGGATATTTCGAATGATTTACCTTTGATACTTTGGAAATAACCTGGGGAAGAATTCGCTAGATCATTTTTATTCAGTTCGCATATATTTGTAGCTTGTGCATGACTTGATAAGGCGAAGGTAGAAAGTGCGCGAAATCTTACATTTAAATTCTACGCTCGTCTCGACAGCAGCATTTACTTCAGGCTACGGTTGAAGTAATAACGCAACATTATAAAAGCGGCGAAGATGAAAAATAGTTCTCTCCATCATGAAAGAGGACTTTGATGTTGATCTCCTTTATAATATTTGTCGAAAAACAGATGAGGATTTTGATGGTGTACATTTTTCTTAGCGATGGGAGTGTTTACACCACCATGAGGGTATAAATAAAGTTCCTATGGGGGAATTCTTTGAAAAGTTTGCGTACGAAAGATTAAACGAGCAATAATAAAGAAACTTGAACTCGTAAATCTCCCGTTCTTCCAATCTCCATCCATGGATCACCGGAAGCGTTAAACGGGAAGCTGTGCAACGCCTCATTCCCTTGCAGATCCTAATTAATCACAGCAATGTTATCAACATCGCAGTCACGTGCAATCAATATCTCGTTTTATCTGAAGAAAACGCTGAAGGGAAATTTTTGTTTTAGCTTTCTGGGTGGTATTCTTTTCGTTTGCTCTTGGTTTCTTTCTCTCTCGTACGACAATCGTCAGAAAATAAGCCACGTAGCAAAAGACGTTTCCGAAGACCGCAAAGACCTGTGCTAGCATTTTCTCCGATCGAAGGTCTATAATTAATTCTCAATTCCCTAATGACAAATTCCTAAAATAGAAAAATAGCGTTTAAATTAATAGCCCTGATTCTATTTGTTAATAATGTAATTTTGTAATTAGAATCATAACTATCCCTAATATTTAATTCATAAGAATTTACCTAATATACTTGTAGATGTTCACCAAATTTATTCCAGCGAATCTACTAAATCTGCAGGAATAATTTTTAGGTAATTGAAAGCAGGAATCTACGTGTAAGTTCAAACATTGATACTTTTATTTAGAGCAGATTATTAACGCATACCTTTGACTGTTTTATCGTCGAAGTACTGCATTTTCTGTCGTTACCCTAACTACTTACGTGTGGCACTTACCTGCACATAAAAGGTGATAAGTGGGAGTTATTTCTGCAACCTTAAAGTGTTTTGTCCGGTCTTCACTAATCGCCAATGTTTTATGTTGTGGCGTTTAAATACATAGTAAGAGATTTCATCGCTTAAACGCATTCTGACAGCGCTGTTTAAATTTGGGACACTCACGGGCAGCATTTTCTTTCTAATTTTAAGACATATTTAATTCATTATCTAGGAATGTTTCATCATTGGAATGATAATAAATATTTGTACACACAGAATTTCCTTTGTTTTTAGGTATTCATTAATGAAAACAATAAACATATTAATAAAACGTTTCAGTTTGTTTATTAAACCTTCATTTATGGGTATAATAAAAAATAAATATTGCATGTCATATTTATTCGTTAAGAATGTTTGAAAAAATCTTTGTTTTATTGATAAAATCAGTGCTTTTTTATTTCAATTTGGAAATTTTGATGTGTTTTATATAAAGATTGTCTTGTAAATTGTGTCAGTAATTATACATAAGGCCAAGACAAAAAAATTTTCAAGGATACTGTTAGAATATTTCTTTTATATATAGTTTCATTTTCTACTTTTGATTTTAACGTGTTGTAAATTATTTTTTGTTTAGGTTTTACATGTTTATGTATTTTATATTTATTTGTGGACTTTTTATGTACATGTTTCACTTGTAAATAGTAAAGCTCTTTTTTGGTTATGTATCTCTTGTGATTGAAATAATCAATTTAAATTTGAATTTTAACATATGTTTTTCAAAGAGATACGTAAAATAGAGCATAAAAGCATATAAATTGAATTGGTAAATTGAAAGTGGTTAGATGAATCACTTTCAATTTACCAACTCCAGCAAGCGCAAAATTTAAATTCCGTGAAACACAGACCCTGAAATTTATTATTGCAAACGAAATTTTCCAAGGAGTCTTAAAATAGTTAAAAAAACACGAAATTTGAGAAAAAAAATATTTAAATATTTTACACTATACTGAATACTATCTGTAAAAGACAAAATCATGATATTTTATTTCGTTTTATATAGAAAGGTATCTAGTCCCTTTTTTATTCGAAACGATTTCAATAAAAAAAAGTGTGCTAGTGTATTTCACATTCGGCGGGACAGTAAAACTGTAACTGCCTTATAGGATTTAAAGTTACGACTATAAAATGAAATAAAAGCTATAAATTGCAGACGAGTTAGTAAAACAAAAGAAAATTTAACGGCTGCAGGTGAAGATATAAATTGATAATATATCCTGGTACCTTGTCGATTGTTATTCTGTTCATGTAAGATTAATTAGTGCATTCGTTGCGTTGCACGAACCACAAACAAAGTAAAATCGTATGTGTTCCTGTTTCGTTCAATAAAACTCGGCGGATACGGAAATTGAATGACTACATAGAACTAGTTCAATTTCCGGCTTTAGTTAAATGATACGTGCTTCGTTTGTGTAGTAAAACAATTGCGGAAAATAGTAGAATATTGGATTTATTGGTTTGCTAGATCCGTCGGAGAATGTAGTGCTATTTGTTACGATAATTAATTACATATAGTAGTAACTATTTCACATTTTATTTGCGCACATGTATATATTTAAATACTCTTATTTATTTTAAACAGAAAATTTGGGTGAAGGAATTTCGAAAGATAAAACTAATACATATTTTCTTGTAAAATGTGCTAGCCGAACTCAACATTACAAAGGGATCCACGATAATAAGGCTACTGCAACGCTTCCACAAAACTGAAAAAGCCATTATGCATGAGAAAACAAAGGAGAAAGAAAACAGAGAGCGTTATTCTTTTAAGGGCTATTGTATTCAGTCGCTGTTAGAGAGAAGTTAACGAGCAGCAACGGTAATTCTTTATTCGGTTATTATTCTACCAGTACTTACTGCAGGAGCGTCCTTTTTTAATTAATTCTTTTACCTCTAATTTAGTTAAGTTAAATAAAATTGTGCAAGCTTAAATTAAATACTACTTGGAAATACATATGGAACAAGTTGTTAATTGCGTTAATTAATTTCTATAATACATATTTAAAAATAAAAGCTGAATCCAGTTATAATCGTCTCGCAATGCAATACACAAAAGGAAGATAAAGTAATGACTATTCAGTTATACCACAAAATGATCTTTAAGTAGTTTGGTAACAAAACGGCAGCACTGCGTAAAGAAAAATATCTGAGTAGCGCCCTAAATATCGATATAACATAATCTTCTTAGCTAGTACCATATTTTATGACACCAATAAAATTCTGGTAAAGTTTTTGAATTATCTCAAAGTTATTAGTTTTAAAATATAAAAATTGAGGATATCTGGTACACAGTCTCCATATCTTCATCTACGTAGTAGATAGATGGCAAAGACTTTCAAACACCTTACCACCACTTTCACTACACTGGGCATACGTTTTTCGTACGTTCGTACGTTTGAGTATTTTTATCATCAGAGATTAAGGAAATAAAATATATCAAAATATTCTCTTTAAGAAATGTTTGGTCAATACAGAAGCAGGATATTATAATTAATAATTTAATAATTCCACATATGGTTACGCATAATATCAGACCTTTCTTGTTGGTGAAGGTGTTGTTAGACTAAACTGGCGCACCATATTTCGCAGCGGACTGTAGCTAACTACAAGCCGTGTTTAGAAATGCGTCAGGGCGTTCTGACTATACCTGACTATCTTTTTGGCCAATATGCTGACCAGTTTTCTGTTGAAAACACTGGAACGGCTATGTGACGTTACCTTCGAGAAGTAGCCTTACCGATGTATCCACTTCAAACAAATCAACATGCATAGATCCCGTGCAGATCTACCGAATCTGGCCTCCACTCAGGTGCGGCGGATAGAAAGATCATTGAACAACTAAATGTCTACCCTGGATGTATTTTTAGATATAGAGGAAGCTTTTGATAAAGCGTCCCTTAACAGTATTTTGCATTTTGTCACCATTTCTGTGGAACCTTGTGGTAGATAACCTTGTCCGTATTCTCAATGTATCTGTCTGCTACACAGTTGCATATGCGGACGATATCACCGGGTTAATTGATGGAAGATTCGAGGGCGTGCTCTGTAATGTAATGCTGACGCCCTAAGATCTATCGAAAATTGGTATGGGGAATGTGGCCTCTCTGCAAACCCAGGTAAAATAGAGATGGTACTCTTCACCAACACAAGAGAAGTGGAACAACTACAAATACCACAATTGTTTGGCACTGCTCTCAGTTTTTCGGATAATGTTAAATATCCGAGTGTTGTATTTCACAAGAGGCTGAGCTGGGGCAAGCATGTCAAAACAAAATCCGAATAGCATGTATGGCTTTTTGGCAGTGTCGCCGCATCTTGGGTAAGACTTGGAGACTTTCCCCGAGAATTACCTTGTGACTGTGTACTGGCATTATTAAGCCCATGCTAACCTATGGCGTTCTCGTCTGGTGGCCAAGGGTGAGATGAATAGTTGTAAGGAACAAACTCCTACATGTTTCAATGTGCAATGTGCACAACGCCTACGGCGCGGCGGCAATGGAACCACTTATATGTGTCCCTCCTCTGGACTTGTGTATGGAAGAAACGGTGCTTAGAGAGAGGCTATAAAATTACGATCCCGAGGTTCTCAACGTGATGGTGGGATGTCGCAGCTACGCGAGCATCCTTTGTGAGAGCATCACCAAGGTGCCTCTCCTTTGCCTTCAGCAGACACTACCGCGTTCCTATTGACTCCAAGGTTGAACCACAATCTTCGATCGCTATCTCCACTGATGGAACAAAAACGAAAATGGGAACGGGGGGACCGACTTTAACCACTAGATGATACTTATAAATTAATACCGTTAGATGTTACATCTCTATGCACTAATATATCCCCAGGTCTGGCAATCAATGCCGTTAATAAACATTGGGACGAATTAAAACGTGACGCACCGTAAACGTTAAATGAGAGAAAGGCCAAATCAATTTCTTAGATTTGACAAATCCGCACTAAGACAAAAATTCACATAAAAATTTGCTTTAAACCAACAGCGTCTGATAGATACCTTAACTACAACTCATGTCAACCACTATCGATAGAAAAGTGCGCCATCACTTCTTCAGCAGATCGAACCATAAAGTTAAGGGGCTCACAATATAGATCTGAAGTTCAATAAATCATCAAAAATAAGTTACATACATTTTAAAACAACATCATCATAACAAATAATAACAACAGCGATTATGATCAAATATATATATCCAATTCCATACGTTAAAACTCTATCAGAAAAGCTTAATATTGGTAATATTTTTTTTTACAATATAAATTAAAAATACCACATAAAAATCATAACAATTTCAACGGTCACTGCATTAAACTCAAATATAAAATCCCACAAACACAACAAACAGATCTTTTAGACTACACTGGTAGTCTAAAAGATCTCCTGTGATAAGCGTAAAGGGTTATACATATGACGAACCATGCAACATCTTTCAGACTGCTTAAATTGCTACAAAAGAAGCACCTTGTAATGGGAAACATACATTTAATTTCAATATCACCTCAAATTTAAATAAAGATAAAATCATAAAATAAAATGATACTATGAACTATTTATAAATCTATCCTGTAATTACTTTTGGCATGAACCTGGCATACACTCCACAATCTTTAAATTTGTTTTGGTCAAAGAATGACCTACTGGCATTATGAATTTGAAAAAAGGTGACGCTCTACTCTATTCACATATTTCGCATATTTATATCTAAAAAATAAACATTACGAAGGATGGCACTTATATGATTTAAATATTTTCTGCCTAATAATAAATAACAGGATTTATAGTTATTTCTCAGGACTTGAAACACGAAAACAAAATTTAATTCTATTTTCGTCACGCCAAATTTGTTCACTATCGAGATTGTGGTTTACGTGACATTTAAAGGGTTGCAGGTCCTAACCCAAGTTGACATTGGTGCAAGCGAACATGCATCCTCTATCGGCGTAAATGTGTCGTATGTCAGCTTATCGATCGACCGCCTTCCCTTAACCAGAATAAATATAGAACAATTATGGTCAATGTGAACTTCATGTCATTCGCTCAAGGCTTCGGATTTCAACGAAGATGTAGAGAGAAAAATGAATCTGCGTTATCTGTTATTTTTTTTTCTAGAGTTTTCGAAGAATAAATTTGTAAAAATTTAATTGGTGGGTCTACTTAAAATGAAAAGTTTACAAGACTGCTAAAAGCATAAAAGTGAAATTATGTGTCCTGCTTACACACGGAGTTTTTGTTTTATCGGAAAAGAGTGATTAACTTTCCTTAATTTATTTTCTCGACTCAAGGGTAATCGGTATTCATGCCCACAGGCAGATCCTTTGCCCATTGGGTGTCGTTAGAAGTGCCTTTATAGAGCTCGCTTTGACGCTTTTTGAATAGTAAAACCTAGTTGAGAATGTGAACAATTCTTTTATAAAAATATCAATATCGATGGTAATCTATTAAGGAAAAGAACAAAATATTTAAACTGGTACCGCCAACAGTAAGATAAAATTGCATAAGAAAGCATTGCCAAAACGTGCATTAAAACATAACCTTACCTGATATATTGGTGCAGCGATCGTAAAAAACCTTAATAGAATAAACAATTTATGAAATAAATAAGTTTATTCACCAACTATTACAAAACTTTTATTAATGCAATTAATATAAATGATAAGTAAATATATCGTGTTTAGATTCTTGACGCTTATTGGCAGCAGATGCAATAAAACACGGCATAATTAATGAGTGTATCTCAGGTTCTAACTAGCTTCGAAAGTAAGCAAAACTTTACCGTAAATTTACCGTCCCTTAAGCATGTATGCAGAAATGCAGGTTTTCTTTAATGGCTGCGATGTTTGCGCCGTTACTACCGGCGATTGTGCCATCAAAATCGATGAGCTACTAACGAATGCAATGTTGTAAACTATGTGCGTGCTTGGAAAAGCACGCCGTTTAACATACGAACTTTGGAAAGTTTGTTTATTGAGAGAGACATGAGTATCTCCCTCTAAAGTTACACATAGGGACATAATTTGCTAAATAGTTGATACTTTCTTTCTTGTATGCGGTACAGGGGACTACACAGTAATATTTAGCAATGAAATATTCCTCTTTCGCTGCTTTTGCTAGTATGATAATTGGTGGCATTTTTGTTTCTAATAAAAGATGTATTTTATTTTTATAAAAAGTAGTAGTTTTTTATTCTCCACTTGTGATGTCATCATTCGTTTAGCTTTAGAATTACTTGAGTGAAATGCTTTAGAGTTTCGGAAGTCCCATACTGGTATGATTGGGGAGAAATTTTTATTAAACGTCAAGTAGCGGACCTCGCCATTCCTTCCGCCGCAATGGAAGTAATAATAATTCCCCCTCGTTACAAATTTATATAGAAAGAAGTGCTAGGTCCCAGTTTACAGACTTATGCACAGACAAACACGCATAGATGGAAATGAACTCAATAATCCAATTGAAATTGTAAATACTTTTGCTAATACGTTTTCCTCTCCTTTGTCACACTGAATAACACCTTTTGCACTGACTTTGAATACAATTCACATCGTCATTCCAATCCATTGGTTACCGAAGACGAATTGATATGACTAATAGCCGCTTTTAGTAACAAGTGCACTGCAGGTAAAGACATGTTGCCCAGTTTCTTACTTCGTTTTTGCAGATTTGTACTAGCATCTCCTTTGCAATACATTATCAATCTTTCCACCGCATGCTGCACCTTTCCTGAACAGAGCAGTGCACGAAAAGGGTGATCGAGACCTTCTGTCAAACTTCGGACCCATTTCAGCATCGTCATGAATTGCTGTTCGTGAGACTGAGAAAATAACGACAGCGCAAAATTTCGAGGAGTCCATATTGACAAACTTCTACTCATTGTCAGTGAATGCATACGGCATCATGTTCAGGGGGATGTCTTCGGACGCAATCTGGGTTCCTCCTACAAAAGGGAGCTATTAGAATTTTAGCAGGAATACGGCCTAAAGATTCGTACTTACTCTACACTCAGTGTATATACTTACCACAGTTAAGTTCGTACATCAAAACCAAAGGAAATATATTAAAAACTGCGATATCGATAGTTACGCTATACGCACCGATGATCAGCTAAGAATTCCGTGCCACCAGGATTAGAAAAACACAAAACTATGTTGATTACTGGGGTGTGCAATTGTACAATAAGTTGCCAATTAACATAGAAAACCTAAACACTAGCAATGAAAGATATATTAGTGAGACGTGCATTTTATTCCGTTGAAGAATTTCTTAAATCGAACTTATCTTGACCATTTTAACATGTTTTAATTATATACGTTTGTTTTGTCTTCTCTGTATATACAATGCAATGTCTTTTTACCTTTACTTCGTCAAGGTCTTTCGTTGAAGCTGGCCCTTCCTTCGGTATTACCAAATCGCAAATTAAAAAATCTATCAATGAATGGAGACATAATAAGTCCAAGGAATGGTCGCAAAAATCACCAGCACAAAGACAGGCAAATGAGTTCTTAAGGGAACACAGGCCTGATTTTACTAAAGACCTGCTGAGTAAAGTCTGTCAAAATGATAGTAGATCTGATTAAATAAATGCTTTCACTGTATTTTAATATGAGACAATTTTTATTAAAAATTTTGCTTCCTGTAGGATTTGAACCCGACACCTTCCGCTCGCTGGAAGGACGCTCTACCAGTTGAGCTAACGAGGTGTTTGGGTCCTCACAATTTGAGTTGACTCAAATACAGATCTTAGAAAGCCGGCAGGACGGCAAATGTGCAATTAGTGCACTTCTTACAGTATGAAATCATTAAATAAATGCTTTTCTGCTATCACTGTAATTTAATGATTTCACACTGTAAGAAGTGCACTAATTTGATAGGAAATCTGTTGACCGGTCATTGTAGACTGAGTAGCCATATGCATAACATAGGCAGGCAGATTCTGCCAAGGAGAGGACGAAACCGTAGTTCCTGTATTGTGCCACTGTTATAGCCTAGCGATGACAAGGTTTCTAGTACTGGGCGCGTAGAGAACCCCACTGTTAACAGCTACATAAAGGAGCCGCTCTCAAAGATGATAAGTCTAATTAAAAAGCCAAAGTAAGAGAGCGTCTTGTAAGCCAAAGGGGATCACAATAGATCTGAAAAGGTCGTGGTGAAATAGGTCATTATAGCAACCCCAACGCTAATCTAATCTAATCTTATCTAATGGCTAACGAACAAGCCCTAAAATGTGATTTCGATTGCGTATCCATTTATTATCAAATATATTATGTAACTAATTAGTAATAAATTTGGCATTATGTGTTGAAACGCCATTTTGATGGAACTATGTGCTTTCGCGTAAGTTTATCGGAATACTGTTTAGAAGGTGATCTACATTACGTTAAAGTTGTAAACAAGATTCAACCGGGCACAATACCTTATATCTATATACTCACAGCATTATTAATTATAATCTATATTGAGAACTTTATATCTTTGACGTTTGATAGCAGAATATATTTCTGCGTATATATAATTCCCAAAAATTCCTTTGCATTATAATGCTACACGAATAGTAATATCCGTTTAATTTCTATACCTACTATAAGTTGGTATATACTATAGGAGTAGAAATAGGAATTTTGATCGACCATATATTGGAAATCGGATAAAATAAACCCAATAATTAAATTAGCATTATTTTACGCATTGATTTGATAACTTTAACGTATCAAGTAAACAATCGAACAATTATTAATCATCAAAATGACGTATTACTGCAGCAAATCTAACCAATACGAAACTGTAATAGCTTTCGGTGATCACATTCCATGATAATTAAAACAGATATGCATAAAGCGACTTCAATGGGTATATCTGTATAATTAAGCGCGATAGCTATTTATGCTTTTATTTAACATTACTCGTATTTACAACTAAATAGACGCTTAAATTGCAATTTAATTTTTTTTTATCTATGCATGGACAATAACTTTAGGAAACTGAGATATCCCCGAGTCTTGTTTTTCTTGCATTCGTATTGTATTGTGAAATTATTCGTAATTTCCTAATACAATTTAAAAGTACGGTAGCTAATAAAATATACAAAAATCTATGGTCCATAAACGTATTAACCTACAAGCATTGTAGGATCTCATAAAATGTTTTCCGACGTAATCGAGCTTGATAAATGATTGTTCCATTCATTTTCGTCAAACCGAATATGACAAATCTGTCAATGTCAGAAACTCAGAGCCACTCAAAGTCCAATATGTAGTTCGAGAATTCGACGCCTATTCCACCAGTAAGATTAATATATTTCCCTCGCTGGGGTTATTAATGAGGCTATTTACAGGTTCTAATAAAATGTGTGACGAAAATGGGGGATTCGGGAATGTACTTTCAACTTTTTTTTGCATTCAAATTTTCAAATCTAAGTTAAAGCAAACATTCGCAGACGATATATAAAAAAAACGTTGGAGCAATAAATCTCATTATTCCATTAACGGCGAAGGTTATTCAAGGAAAATTGCCCAAATACGTAAATAAACTTGCTCAGAGTACAGGCGTAGAAAATACGATAGCAAGCATTAAGAAAAGTTTACTCTCATAACACTACTATATTTTCTTGGTTGTTAGTATAGCGCCCTACAATTCCATTATTGGACCTCCTTCTCTTTTACTTCTGCGGGTTATGTTTACAGTATACTTTACTTTTATACGCACCTGTTTTTCTTTCTTTGATTTGTTTGTTATTTCTGATTGTTTCTCTTTTATGTGTATTTTTTACACGGCTGTTTATTCGCATCACCATAGTATTTGCTTTGCAGGTGATTTACTTGTTTCTTCCTAATTAGCTTTTGTTTTGAATATGTTTGGATGTTTTGCATGAAATAATTTTATTAATAGGAATGAACTGAGAAAACCCATAGTATTATCAAAACCTCCGCAATATTGTTACTTCGAGTAATAAACGCTGTTAGTAATGTCAACACTGTTGAATAAACAATGTTACGCGTTTTGTTTTTCAACTGGGATATATTTCTGAAAAAAGGGATTAATAGCAAAAAATATGCAAAATAAAAAACGAGAACCCTTTATTTATTAAACGAATACGAAAGCTTAGGAACACCAGGTTCCATCGCCTTGGTGTATATCCAAAATTTAAAATATTGTTCTTCTCATTTATTAATTCGTATATCCCTTTTATCTAGAATAGTGGCCTGGGATGGATGTTGCATGAATCGTACAATGTATATACCGGGAGAAAAGTTGCGAGCTGTGGATTGCATTCTAGGCGACTGGAAATAGGAGAGACTTCAGTTGTAGGAGTACTCACGGACACGGTCGCAACACAAATTTGTTAACGTTCAGCGAATCATCTTAGCTCAGTGAAAGTAAAATGAGCGAGATATTTTCTTTCTCGTTAGAGCTCACTCTTATATCGCTATTGATGGTATGAACAACAAATTAATAACCAATTACCTAAGTGAGCTATTGATTTACGAAGTTTGTAAAACTAATATTAAATCCAATATTACATTTGCATTAGTGAAAAGGGCAATATTAGCACAATACCCATTTGATAACTAAAAAGCGCAATAAATTGCTATGCGTAGCATTGACTTGTTTTTATTCATACCTATTTATTTTTATATCGAAGCATCAGATAATGTAAACTATAAATTTAGGTGGCAGAGCTCTTAAACAATAGCGAAAAAAAAAAAGAATGTAAAGGAGTTTTAAAAGTTAGGAATCAAGTAAAATAACAAAAATAGATTCTAACAACCCTAACAATAGTTAATGAAATACCTAATCGTCGGTAAATAGCATATTATTTAAAAAAATATTTATGTTCGGGATCATTAATTGACAAAATTCCATACGACGGTAAATAAAAAATAAGACAGAAATTGAATAACTAACAACACATGATAGCGGTGTATAGTAGTAATTTGTTTTTTACGTAATTATTTTTCTGTTGAAGCATCAAATAATATAACTGACAACAGATTTCTGTCATAAAACTCATCATAGCCTCATGAAAAAGAAAATAATATTAAACGTTCTAAACTGAATAAAAATTCTTACCAAATACAAACGGTAAAAGTAAATAAAATTCTGAAACTTAACAAATTCCTATTGGAAGAAATAAAAACTCGGTGAATATAACAATTCAAACTTAACAGCAATCATTGTAAACAAATGTAAAACTATAAATGTGACAACAAATGTTAAAAACAAAATTAACTATTTATTAAATGTTCGAATAACTCTCCCTCTTCGTAAGACTAGTAACCCAGCCGCTCATAAAAATTGTGACGAACATTTCTTAAAAAATCCTTCAATGATTTTCACGCGTAATTGTTCGTGATTGAATGGCCTTGTTTACCGTTCCTGTATATTGAATTATTTAAAAAGGACCATAAAAAGTAGTCGTTTAGGGCTAAATCCGGAGAGCACGGTGGCCATTTAATCGAACCCGAATTACCGATACATCTATCTTCATAAACGGTATTTAAGAAATTCCTGACATTACGGGTATTGTGCGTCGGGCAACTGTCCTGTTGGAACCAAATTTCATTAAAATCATGTCGCTCCCGTACAGCAGGAATAATATTAGTTTGCAATAATTCTCAGCACTTATTGGCATTTAAATTTCTTTCAATAAAAAAGGTGTGATTATTTCATTCCCAACAATACCATCCCACACGTGCAATTTTTGTGGAAACTGCGTTTGCGTTGGTGTATTATAATGCAAGGTTTTTACGCGACCAATAACGAACATTTGTACGATTATGATGCCCATGAACGTAAAATGTTTTTTCATCAGTAAATAAAATATTATTCAAAAATAATTCGTTATCGTGACTTTTATTCATCATTATTTCACAAAATTCCATTCGACGGTAAAAGTTCTTGAGATGTGCAAATTTTGTACGACCGATATTTGGGGGTGATAAGAATGTAAAATCACCCCCAATATCCGGCGACACTTTATTAAGGAGCGAAGTGGACCGGACACTGGCATCGTTTGAAGTGAATTACGCATGTCTGGCAATTTGTTCCCTTCACCCGGCACACAGTGGTTCAGACCGCGAAAAACGCGATCGAAAATAACATTTTCAACTTCTTCGTACAAAGTTAAAATTGCAATAATTTAATCTTGAATAGTTGCTCTATTTGATGATGTAAATAATATGCAAAGTTTTTTTATATTTGCTTTCAAAGTTCAGTAAAATTGAGACGTTTCTGAGTATAGAAGAGTGTAATTAAAAAGACTGTACCACAAGCAATATTATAATGACATCAATAAATAAGCGCACTTATTTATTGATGTCATTATAATATTGTTTTTCTAACTGAATGTTGTAATAAAGCTAAAACAAAAGACGACGCAGTGCTGATATGGCTATTACAGCATACTGTGCTGTAATGAGATATTAATGTGGTGGGGGGGGACTCTTGCGAGAATGTAATAAAGGCGATTAATGTGCAAATTAGAAAAACTACTGTAAAAAACGTGTGCCACAATGACATGTAATGCTCGTACTTTCAATCTCTCGCCGCTACGCGGCTCGAGATTCAACTTGTACTCGCATTACATAAACGTCATTGTGACACTTGTGTTTTAAAATACTATTATATAAGTGTTTTATTAAGTCACATTACTTATTATCGGATAATGTTTACCTGGTACAAGAAAATTAATTGTTTGTAACAGGTAATCGAATTATAAAAATTTGCCTTAAGTAGAGGATTAAGTTTAGTTCTACACAATCCTACAGGGTAATTACTTCATTTATGCCTAAATTAGCTGTTTGGCTTGATAAATTCAAGAAAATTAGCTGCCAATATTTGCCTATTCCGAACATATAAAAGAAAACCCCACTTGATACCCGATCATCAGAAACTCAACTTTAAGTCGAAAGTTTATGCAGATTTGTGAGCTATTTTCGAAATTTCTGACGTTAGAGTGGTTGTAAAAGATTGTGTTTTTGTTGCAATAGTTTCTTTGAAAACTTATAACATAATGGACGCGAAAAAAATAAGTCGATTGGAATTACACGAAGCCGCTATAAAGAATGATGATAAATCGACTGAAAGTAAAAAAACGAACAATGTATCGATTTATGCTTGATACATATGGGTTTGCCGAAGAAGATAAATCAAGTAAAAATATTTTGTATTGGCTGGAATACATGTTTTTTTTTTTCAAGATATTTTCAATATTCGTTATATCGTCCAATAGAACATCAAGTGTTTTTATGAAAAAGCATTTCCTGAGTCTGTTTACTGCGATCGTCTATTAACTTCGGGCATTCGAGGTCGTCCTTCAAAGAGTTTTGCTGAAGGTTCTGATGTTATAAAAAGACGTAAAACCGAGGAGCTCAGAAAAAGTACTTCCATGGAAGAACTTGTGCATGCTACTGCAATGAAAGTATGAGAAAGTCGAGATAAAATTACTGTCGATTTGATAATTGAAAGTACTTCAACTACACCAACTAGAAGGAAACGTGTAATGGAAAAATGATGCTTATTAGAACAACAGCTTTAGAACGTGGCTGCAAATTATATTCAAGTTACCACGATATTCTGAAAGCAAAAAATTTTCAGAAGCACTTCTAGAAAATGGCAATTTGATTCGGATATTTTAGAGTTAGTAAATATTATTGGGGAAGATGATACTGCACTGGATATATCATCTGAATTATTCACAAACTATAAAATGTAATTCTTTCTTTCTAATTTTTATTTTGACTAAGGGTGTTGCTGTTAATGTATAAAAAGATTTTACTGAAGCAAATAGGCTTAACTTTGTATTTTGGACAAAAGTTTCTACAATATAATTTGAGGATGTTTTAAGGGTTTTTTTTTTATTAACCAAGTACAAACTACTAAACATGTCAAATTCAATGCATTAAGGGGTGGTTTTGACAAACAAATACTTCGAATTTGCAAACTAAACTGTCTAATTTATATAAAAAATATTCTTCGTACTTGTATTAACTGCTATCAATTTTTCACATTTAATTGTTGTATTTTAGGGGCGGTTTTACAAATAAGAGTTTTTTATGCATAATTTGAGATTCAGCATACTCAAAAACATAAACTTACTCAACTTTTAATGTAAACTTTGTTAAAACTAAAGAGTAAACAATTTCGATCGCGTTTTTCGCGTTCTGGACCATTGTGCGGCAATAGTACGGAATAAGGGCTTCGGTGAATTGTTTCAAGTTGAAAAGTGGGTGCCTTTGATAGCATTTTGTAGTACTTAAATAAGGGTAGAAAATGCCGGTGTCTGCTTGTCGTTAAGTGGCGATGACATCTTGCGGAGTGGAGATGGTATATCGAATGGTATATCTGATACACTCACCCAGCAGAATAGGTAACATATTTCTCGAATTAGTTAACCCATAGAAACCATATTTTCATACTTATTTTA
This sequence comes from Cetonia aurata, assembly GCA_949128085.1. NCBI lineage: Eukaryota > Metazoa > Arthropoda > Insecta > Coleoptera > Scarabaeidae > Cetonia > Cetonia aurata. The sequence goes on from OX421887.1 coordinate 10,784,284, forward strand.
CTCATATTACGGCAATCGATAGGTTAAAAGTGAACTCTTTTGTATCTAATCTGATTGTCCTAAACAAACCATTTAAAAATTCAAATTCTATGAAAGGTTACAGAGTATTTTCCGCAAAAACGAGTTTCTTGACCACTGTGCGCCGTTGTCTGAAAATATGATGTTTTAAAAAATAATTTCGGCAACACATTATTTTAAAATTTGATGAAAAATGATATCCATGACAGAATTTGTTTATTTGACACCTTTGGCCATTAATGGGTTTTAAATACGGGTTCGTAATATAGCTTATTGTTTACAGAGTTTTTTTATACTTATAAGCTTCATTAGTTACAGTAGTATCTTCGCGTAATCGACAGCACTTATCAGCTTTGTTTTTAACGAAGTACAAGATACTATTTATAAATATTTAAATTCAAAAGGAGAATGTAAATAGTAATCCGTTCTCTTTTCAACATTCAAATTTCATCCGAAACAGAGTAATTACCTTTTAAAACCCACGTAAATTATTCAATGGCTCCAATTAAGTGAACTTCTTAAAAGCGAGGCCACGTGCAGTAGATAATAACTCGCTGTGAATATTTTATAGCACGCCTCTCGAATACGGCGCAATAACCAAGGTAGCGATTTTCTTCTCCCCTTTTTAATTCACTCCAGTAAATCAAATTTTAATGAAAACATCTGCATGATGAACCGCTCGCCGTCGATTGGGCTTTATTTCCAATTCGACCAAAGTCCATTTCGGCTAACCATGAAAAGGCAGAAAAATACAAAGGGTAGTCATGGAGCAATAATGGCATAGTGAAGAAAGGCGGATGAAGATACCAACTGTGAATGTGTTCTAATAAAACTTAAGTGCCGCTGACTTCGTTCTGTTAATGCTACCTCGTCAACTTATAAGCGCACATTAAGCTGGCATAGAAAGCGCCAGTAGGTTTTATTTATATGGTTTGTTTTTATTTTTGCGGATTAATTGTTAGAGTAAATAACTTGGAAGTTTGTTATAAAAGCTTCACGGATTTAAAATAATCAACCTAGTATAGTGTTAAGTGTAAAGATAATTAAGTAAATGAGAAAATAGAATTGATGTATATGTGGAAGAAGAAATAGTTCTATTATTTTCAACTGTAGGTAGCTACCAGAAATACGGACGTACGTAACTTAATATAAAATCCAAACACGTAGCCATTTCAGCGTCGGAAAATTCCACAACTTCTATTTCTTATATACGACTTTTCCAATGTATTTCATCCCACATCCCCCTAGATGTCGAAGTTATTTATTTTTTTCCGTTATTTCATTACGTTAGATAGCGAATTCGTCTATAAGATATATATATATATATATATATAGTCTGTAGGAATCGTAGTGGGTTGCAGTCTAGGAGCGGAAAAAATTCAAAAACTCATTTATAATTTATCCAAGCTTTCGTCAATTCCATTTTTATTGACTTCTTCAGGGATAATTAGTTAAGTTTTTTTTAAAGGTTGGCTCATTCCTTAATTTATCGTTTAACAATGTTGCTAGTAATACTTTTTAAAAACTATTGTAAATTAAATTAAAAAGAAACTTGAAGTTAAAATTATTTTAAAATGCAATTTACATATAAAAGTATACGAACAAGGGACACATACACGAGACAAACAAAAATTAAGGAATGAGCCAACCTTTAAAAAAAACTTAACTAATTATCCCTGAAGAAGTCAATAAAAATGGAATTGACGAAAGCTTGGATAAATTATAAATGAGTTTTTGAATTTTTTCCGCTCCTAGACTGCAACCCACTACGATTCCTACAGACTAACATTAGCCAGTCGCAAAAATATCAATCAAGACTATATATATACCGGGTGTCCAGCCTAAGATGCAACGGTCCCTAGCCGATTTATTATTGTCTTTTCGAAAAAATGTTTCAAATAAATGTTGTCTGGAATCATATTCTACACATGCTAAAATTAGTTGCAGAAATGGCGGACTTCCGGTTGTACCGGAAGTAGATACTAACTTTATTATTTTAAATAGAACACCCTGTATATTATTGCACTTTTGGATTCCTTGTTAAATTTAAATAACAATACGTTAGGGATACATTGGGACTAAGTTGTACCGTTTCCGAATTACATGACGTTTTTCGAAAAAAATGACATTTGCAGTGTCTTCGGTGTTTGGAAATATCTCGGAAAATACGAAAGTTAGAAAGATGCGGTTTTCGGTTTTCGCTTAACCATGAAACAGCACACGTCTTTTATTTTAAAATTGTTGCGTTTAAATTACAGCGTTATTAAATAGGGGTCTGTAATTTTCGAACTCTAAAATCATGTCTAACTTGATTTTTTTAAATTTAAGGGTATAGCAATTTTTACATAAATGGACGTAAAATTTAATTTGCTTTCGATTTTATATGGGTATCATTGTGTCTATCTCCAACGGTTTTGGAGATATTCGCAATTTTTCAGTTTCTCACGATAGATACGTATCGCGAAGCGCCGGCGCCGCCGCCGGTCACCTTCTCGCATTTCACCAGGCTTGGGACTAGCAGCAATAATACAGGCATGCTTAGAAAGTTGTCAACAGAACAAAATAGGACCACTAGAAACAAGCAAACATAGCAAAGATAAAAGAAAACATAACATTACTGGAATATCAATAAATCAGCACAACTACATACATTACTCTATCCAATGTATGGCGTACGTACACTTCGAGCGTCTTGCTCGCAACAGGCTACACTTTAAACGCTAGTGTTGTCATTGTACAGAGAATTTGTACAACACTATTATATTAAATGTTCAAAATGCTGTCTGTTTTCGGCACTACATAATCGAAATCGCTCTTGCAAACACTTTTGAGCATTTCTGAGTATTTTTGGTGTGACTTCTTGAAACGCTCTTAAAATACGATGGCCCATATCATCAGGGTTTGTTGGTGGCGTCTCATAAACCTTATTTTTAATGAAACCCCATGAGAAGAAATCGCAGCTTGCAACTGATTTTCATCCGTAAGTACGTAGTTATTGAGGTTCCGTTTTGTACGTGCTACGGATCCAGTACTTACAAAACTACCCAGTAGCCACTGAAATGCCCTCCTATCTGGATGCTTTCTACATGGGTATAATACTTTGTGTAAACTCTTGACGCTAACAAAGCGTTTCTGTAACATTCACCGAGAACGAAAACCATATCTACTAATTCTTCTCGAGTAAGCGACATCTTTAATTATTATGTTACCAAACAGTACTCTGAATGTCAGTTCTGACACTTGGAACACTAATAACGGCAAGATACCTAGTTCGTTTTCAAGCTTGAGTTGACTTTAAAGATGCCGCTTTAAACATCTCAAGTATCTTTTAGACCATTTTGTTTGTTTCCAGTGGTCCTATTGTGTTCTGTTGGCCACTTTCTAAGCATCCCAGTATTATTGCTGCCAGTTCCAAACCTGATGAAATGCGAGGGGAAGGTGGCCGGCGGCGGCGCTTCGCAATACGTATCTATCGTGAGAAACTGAAAAATTGCGAATATCTCCAAAACCGTTGGAGATAGACACAATGATATTCATATAAAATCGAAAGAAAATTAAATTTTACATCCATTTATGTATAAATTGCTACACCGTTCAATTTAAAAAAATCAAGTTATCCATGATTTTAGAGTTCGAAAATTACAGATCCCTATTTAATAACGCTGTAATTTAAACGCAACAATTTTAAAATAAAAGACGTGTGCTGTTTCATAGTTGAGCGAAAACCGAAAACCGCATCTTTCTAACTTTCGTATTTCCCGAGATATTTCCAAACACCGAAGACACTGCAAATGTCATTTTTTTCGAAAAACGTCATGTAATTCGAAAACGGTACAACTTAGCCCCAATGTATCCCTAACGTATTGTTATTTAAATTTAACAGGGAATCCAAAAGTGCAATAATATACAGGGTGTTCCATTTAAAATAATAAAGTTAGTAGTTACTTCCGGTACAACCGGAAGTCCGCCATTACTGAAACTAATTTTAGCATATGTAGAATGTGATTCGAGGCAACATTTATTTGAAAATTTTTTTCAAAAAGGCAGTAATAAATTGGCTAGGAACCGTTGCATCTTAGGTTGGACACCCGGTATATATACATACCTCATACACATATGTAGATGTTCAACATATTTATTTCGCTCTGAACTTGTACCTTCCTAGGGTTGAATAGGATAGACGCACCAGTGAATGAACAACGCCAGTGAATGAGCAATTCTGAACTGATTTCCGACTTATAAGAACTCTTTCTACTTGTTCCGTCCCGTGAAGGCTGCATCATGGTCTACACCCATAGTGCATCGTTGCTTAGGCAACCATTTAGCGCAGATTCATATTTTGTACAAAATCACGTGTTGTTTGTGCCGGGTATAGTAACGAGTCGTGCAAGTAAGGATCACTGTTAATGAGAAAACTGTCCTTTAAATATTTATGGTTGCTAATTGATCATGTATTCTATGTATGCTCTCTGTTTTGCCCAAAGTCTGCGTCAATATAACGGGTTCCAAATACTAAGTTTTTAGGTCTGTTACCTTGATAAATGTTTAAATTGGGAACTACATACCACTAACTTATCTAATAAATTAATATCATTATGCTTATGATACAGGCTAAGCAACATTGGTAGTGTTGAAACAGTTCTCTCCTATTATTGCGTCAACTTTCAATCAAGAATAACGTACGCTATTATATTTTAGGGAGCTTCATCGTTTGTTGGAAGAATATTGCCTCTGCAAAAGTTAGCTAGTCGAAATATTGTTGGTCTATCTAAATACGCATCGTGTCGCCCTATCTTTCAATCAATGTATATTTTACCGTCAAAACACGAAATCAGTCATCATGGCCCTTTTGTTAATATTTGTTGTAATTGTAGAACATATAGGGAGGAGTACAACCTCTATTAAAAAATTCCTACAAGATTGTTAACGAAAATTATTGCATTTGGTGCAACAACGGTAAAAATTGCAACCAATCTACTAAAATATTATAGACTCCTATAGTAAATTTTTTCTACAAGATTTTGCATACTAATCAACTACGCTATTGCAATAATTAATATAGTTGGGCATATAATTTTATTTGCCCGTGACTGCGCGCGAATTGCCGTCGCACTGAGCGTGATTGCGATGATTTGACCGGCTGTTAACTGCGAAGTACCGGTGTGGAAGCATCTCGTAATTCTCGTACTGTGGGAGATTATTAACTACAGTATCTTTTATACGATATTGATCATGTAGTAACTAAGAAGGCAAAAATGGCCCTAATAGTGTGTAGAAACTTTGCAGGTAATAACTGGGGATGCAACTCAAAAATAATGCTCTGGATGTATACAGCAATAGTGAAACCAATCATCACTTATGGGGCAGTGGTTTTGAACAAAAGAACTAGCCTGACCATTCCGAGAGCTAATCTCTCCAAAGTGCAAAGATTAGTATGTGTATCCATAACTGGAGCAATATTAATTATTGTCATTAAGTACAGCAAAATATGATATATTAAAGTGCATTTGGATTTGAAAACTTTAGTGAACTAGCACGTCGTAAAATATTGGTTTGATGCTGAAAAATATTACGTAGATTTCAAGTTGTAGAGATGGAAACGTCTTAAAACTTTTAGCGCAACAATGGGTAGCTTCGAAAGGGGAATCCGTAACATTATAGGGGAGAAAAGTACGAGATTCTTGGCTATTTTGCAGAAGTATAACATACGCCACGTATGTTTTCCTTCCTAGCATAAGAATTTTAAGATTTATTTATTGCGCGGGTTGAATGCAAGCTTTGAAAGAATCGAATTTATTTTTGTGTGGTTCACGCAGAGTGATTCAATTGTTTTATTTGTCATTTTCCCAAACTAATTAAATTCAATTCCTTTATGTTGGTTTTTAAGCTCTTTGCTAACTTACAATGAAACGGCTTTATGAATATTAGACTTGATTAGATTGAGATTGTGGTGGCTATGTATTGTGGTCTGTTGTGATTCTCTTTATCCTAGAAAATGATCCCTAATTGTATAGTTTTAATTAAACCTATATTATTTGAAAGCGGCTACTCTTTGAAGTAATAGCACAGAATAAGGTCTGGAATTTTCTCTTGGTGTTGACAATATTTACAACTGACGTCCTATTTCGTCATATTGAGAGTTTATTTGGTATTTCTTATCTTCTTTACATGAAGGGGAAAACCCTACACCTTGGTTAAGCTTGTAATCATCTCTATTTCGTAGTTGATGAGAAATGGATTCTTTTTTCCTGCTTCTTCTTTGCGTTTAAATGTAGCCACACTAGTAGTGAATTACTAATAAGTTGGAAGGCTTGATCTCTGATATTGAGGATCGATCATTTTTGATTAGGTAGCTTGAAAATTTAAGGTGTCATAACTATTAGATTAGATGTCTCCAGAGGAAACATTGATTTTAAACAGCGGGCAGCAGTAAATATAAAAATGGGAATTCATATAGCTTGGATATAGGTCAAGTTTGTACCTTGACCATCAAATTACCACTACGCAAACTATAATATTGTTCTCCAACACAGACAAAACAAAAAGAAATCGGATCGCGAAAAAAAAAAGATTGATTGAGTGGCATTTACTGCACCAGGGTGTATCCCGACCCTGGTGGTTTACCTGATTCTCCTGGCAGCTGGGCAGTGGCAGAAAATGTGCTCTACTGTCTTTTTGTCCATTAAACACAGCTGGCATTCGGTTTCATCAGAGTCCAGGAACCTGACGACGTATGCTCTTTATTACTGAAACGAGAAATCATCAGAGCTCCTAAAAATTAAATCGAAGGCCTACAAGAAAATCAAAACTACAAACTATCAAAAGTAGAAGTAATCTTTTTCCAAATATATATGTATGTGATTACTGTGACGTATCAAGTTTGTTTATTTGTTTAGCCGTATTTGTATAAATTTTAAAGATGTTTTTTTGGAACACTCCGTGTTTCGTTTCTACATGTTGTAATAATAATGTTTTATGTTGTCCTTTATAGTGTAACGATACGATTTGTTATTAATTTTAACATTAAATTTTATAACGAGATTTCATTGAGCAATTGAAAGAGGTAGCTTAGTCAACCGAAACGTTTGATATGTTTTAAGTGTATCTTAATATAGCCATATTATCCAAAAAGCAACTTTAAAATTTATTACTTTGACGTACGTTGTTGATTATTGCCATTATAAATATGAAAAAATACAAGTTTTATCATTTACTTTGTATTGTAGCTATAAATGGGGCCTTCAGTTTGATAAATAAACAGCCTCCTATTTCTCTCGACTACTACATCAAATGGTTCGATATTATTAGGGATTTCTCTTTTTGTTACGCACAGTGTTCGACTTCATTTATCATCCATTGTGCGATCGTAGTAGCTACGAAGAGATATTTCTCTTCCTGCTAGTATAAGAAGAGAACATTCACTCAAGTTCTGGAGTTAAATTTCATGTTTACACGCAGGCCAAGGTTGCAAATTATAATTAATGACGTTCAGTGTTGTTGTTCCTTGTTAGAATCCGGTATTGTACTGGTACATTACTGGTTTCGCTACTCATCTATCCTGAAATGTCTTCTTAAGCTCTTTAAATTTATTTACGTGAGCATATCTCGGATAATTGGATCAATCTCTCAAATTGTATCCATTCATTACGAGACGAGTTTAGCATGGGTGCGTAAACAACCTACACCAAATCAGCCTTGATTAGAGGGATAGAATTTGCGGTTTGATAATTTCGGGATATCTATATTTAGCCTTCTAGTTTTCCCAAATTCCAACGCTTCCTGATTTAGTGAATATAACTGAGAAAATTATTAAGTAATTACATATATTATTTAAATACTTACTTTTCAGCTATAGGTGTAAAAACTAGCTGCAAATATAGATCCTATGTCATTTCCTTAAATTTAATTATAATCATTTTCAAAGCAAAAGTTCATTACTACAGTACGTAAACATTAAAAATAAAATTTTAAAAGCTGTGGCGATATCTCTGCACAAATTTTGCTTTTCTTGTTACCTCAGGCCTAAATGTCTTCTCTTAGCTCTGTTAAAATTATTTGAAGAAGTTATTGATTCAAAAAGTAGGAGATTTTTGGAGCTTTGCTTTCTGTTGTCAGTATATTTTTAAGCCTGGGGTGTTTAGCGTCGGTGCTGTTTATAATATACCATAAGCAGCTTCCATTTTATTTGCCACCAATCTAAAGCATTCGATTGCATACTCTACCTTTTCTTTTTGGTAAATTTGTTTGGTTACCCCTTTTTTTGGGAATCACTATGAATATGTGTGATTGATAGCCTAATGATTGCATAAATTTAAAGGTTAGCCGATGCATGTGTGGTGTTTCGTAGGCTTGGGTTCTGGGCCCGGGCACACTTAAATGCCCTAACGCATATGGCCCACAGCTTTTTCACTGAGGATACATTTCTTATGTGACATGCCTTGAATAGTGGCGATTTTGACAAATAAATAAACGCATACATATAATCCAGAATCTGCGAGTGGTTTACTTGATATTACTGAAACAAAATTACTGCTACGACAAACTTACCTTAGCATTCTTATTAATAACAGTCTCCTGTTGTCTTCTACCGAGCTTGAAGCGTTTGGGGGTTATTGTGAATCTTGGGGTGAGCCAAACACGCTCAGCAGTCATTAAGGGGGCTTGTCATCTGTATTTTATGCTCGAATAAGATAAGATCTTGGTGAAAACATTGCAAAAAGAATTTGCTTTTCACTCTATGAATCTTACTGTATGAGATTTTACCACTTCAAAAATTTGTTCAAAATTGTTAAATTGAAAACGCAAATTGTATCTATAGTGAGCGGTGTGGACGGGGATGGATCATTTATTGTTGTAAAACCCGCAAGTTCATCAATATTAATCTTCCAAAACTAACACCTCTTTGTAAAAGTTCTCTAAATTACATAGGTTCCTACTTCTAAAATGAATCGCCATCTTCCATAGTAGATTCGCACAACATGAAAATATTCCCGTATAAATTGAATGTTGTGTTGTTAAAACAAGCCCTTTATTCACTTGATGAATTTGTTAAATATAAATTTTGTAACGTTTGCTAGTTGTGAAGGTAGTTTATATTTTTGTTTTTATGTTTATTGTATTTTTTATAATGACATGTTGATTGGTGATATACAAAACATGAGATATATTATGAAAGTATTCGAAATATTATTCTTGATTTACGTATTATTCTTTTGTAAGTCCATTTGATTAAATTATGGCAGAAGTATATAGAAGTTTTGTGCAATTTGTTTCAGTTTTCTATGGGATGTAAATCAATAAGACGTTTACGGGAAACCGTTCATCGAGGTCGTTAACTTTTTAAGTTTCCGGTGTAGGAATATAAATATAGAGCAATCTTTCCTTTCTTGCAACTTTCCTTGCTGAAGCTTATCGATTTATGTCCGAGGTTCTATAAATGTATTCGGGCTAGAAGGAGTGAAAGCACTTTTTTCTGTAAAAGATGCTTACCCATGAATAAATTTGATTTTAGGATAACGTCTACGTAAACATTGGAATGATTGATCCATTTTGCTATCTAGTTTCATACATAATCTATATTCCCGAACGTAACATACGTTATAAAGAAGGTTTTTGGACAACATGTAAGATAGTCAGCATTTTTAAATATCCATTGAGGTGGTTCTTATAACTTTATTTGTTTAGACTTCTCTATAGGGCACCAGACACTTTAAATTTTTTTAGAGGAGAAAGTATATTAGGATTAGAAATAAACTGCAATATATCAAAACATATGAATCTAGGAATTCCAAGAAGAGGAAGAAAAGGCAAATTTATTTTGGACTATGAGGAAGGTGGAGTGGAAACGGAAATGTAAATGAAAAAATGTATCAAGTGGTTAAAGTAAATGTTATTAACTGGCAATAAAGAACAGGATGAAGAAAGGATCTACATGCCTAGGAGCAATAAGAAGAGTCTTATTGTTAAAACTGGTATCGCAGAATTGACACGCAACTATAGTGAAGCCAGTAATAATATTTGTATATAAATCTTGGACAATGACGAGAGACAGAAGACATAGTAAAAAACTTTAGGATCTATTCAAATGGTACCAAAGTTTAGAGGTTCAAACGGATGGGATGCTAAGAGTGGGAGAAGCAAACATCAACACACAGTTTTTAGATATGAGGACGATGAGTAATGGAGGTAAACGGTGATATAGAATAAAATGGAAAGATTAAGTAGAAGAGGGTTTATTAAGAGTAGTATTGATCAATAAATGAATATAGCTCAAAGAATGCTGGAGAAATACGAAGCAAATGCTCAAGCTTTGAGCCATATAGTTGTTTACGCTTTAGGTACACTTTTACCTCAAATCCATCAAATCACCTAAGCACTATACACCATTAAGCGTGTTTTAAATAAATCTCTAAGAATTACTCTCCTGTCTCAGATAACAGGGAGACCATCCTATTACGCCACATATAAAGAGTGGCATAATGGATTTATTATCGGATACGCCTGGCCAGCTTACTCAATTTTATCTGACTTGAATCTTTTGGAGACGCGATTTCAAACTACGAAGAGTGTTGCTGCAACTGAAACAAAGTATAATAGAGATGGGACTGGAAATAAATTAAAATAAGTAGTATATTTCATGAACAAACAATAGGATTGATAAAAAAGGAAAGTTCGAAGTGATAACAATAAAGGGACATAGCTACAGTTTTCAGGAAGTGGAATTGTTTATGTATTTGGGGTCCCCATTCAGTAGAAAACCAAACATGAGAAAGGAGATTAAAAGCAGTATATTGAAAGGAAACAGAGGTGTAAACCAACCCAAGAACGTTCTCAATAGCAAGCTAATATCCACAGAAGCAAAACTAAGAGCGAATAAATCAATATTGACTTCCATAGTATTGTTTGGAAGTAAGATTTGGACGAGCGTGCATTTTTCAGTGTGGTGAGAAAGTCTTTGAAAAGAATACAAAGGAAAGATAGTGAATGGTAGATGAGAAAACAGATCCAACAAAGAATTACAGATAATATACAACGAACCGGACATTGTGGGCATTGCGAAATAACATAGCTTAAGACAGTTGGGTCACATGGAACGCATGGGGAGTGGAAAAGTGCCAAAATAATAATGGAGTGCAGCGTGAGAGGAAAGAGAAGACGAGGAAGGTAGAAAGTAAGATGGGTGGACGAGGTGTTGAGAGATATATATTTATTGGAAGTAATATAGATAAAATCTTAACACTAATATACACACATAATGTAACTAGCAATAATATACTTCAAAAAGTAAGTACATATTAATATTCCTGAATTGTGTAAAAATTATATGTACGACGATACTGCTGCAGTCTGGTTTTGCACAGATAAAAAGGATTCTTTAAATCAACGAAATATTTCTTTGCCGTTATTTAAGAGATCAATTTAGGTGTAAACGCGTAAAAAGTTGCCAAATCATTGCATCGCAGATGCGCGGTGCGCGAGTCATTTCTTAGCAGCCGCGTACGTTGGTAACTATGCATATGGATAAGTTCGCTCATCCCGGCAGAACTCCAAGTTATTCAAACAGCGGAGGCAAGCAAAACATACAACGAATATTTTTGTTGTGGAAAAGGAAAACCTTGCACAGACCGGCTCAGCACCTCAAAATATAATTGTGTACTGAAGACGATATGCTACATAGGTAAAATAAAATTGTCGATGTGAATAATTCAAACTGAGAGTTCTTCTCAAGCACCGAACTCCATATAGTGCATAGGTAAGCGTACTTCTTAATATATTGGAATGATCAGGGAATTTAAGATTTTTGTCAACTACTAGGCCTGAAAACTTAGCATTATGCCTTAAATGAATGGATTTACCACCAAAAGGCACGCATTAGCTACTCCCGTCCTCTACAACTTCCAGCGAGAATGTCAAAGCGCATGTCTTGTCAGTGTTCAGTACAAGGCCGTTGTCGCTACACCAATTGTTCATATCTTTTACTATTTTGCTACTGAATATGAAGCATTTCCTGGAGTTGATGACTTTACAATGCCTCCACAGGCATGACTCCACAGTCACCAGCATATTGCGCTAATGTACAATCAGTCAGCGCCAAACCCGAATAATTCATGTATATAACGAAAAGCGTAGGACGCTGCACCTAGGAATGCCAGATATAAATTAATAACGGAAGAGTAGTGATTCCTGGTTACACTTTCGTTATTCTTCTGTTTCACACTTACTTTTGTCTTTCTGTCATATAGAAAAGAATAAAGGAGGTCATAAGTCAAGAACTGGAGAGGCCTGCTTAGGCATCGCGGGAGCCATGTCCTCGACGCTGACTGCGGCCACGGGAGCATTCTTGGGCTTCCTCCGCTGCAGTCGGTGTTGCAGTCAGAAGCTACTCTAGGAGCATACAGAGTAAAATGTAGCGGGTATAAAGGTTTCTCTGGCAAAATCGGAAACCATACCAGCATCTTCAACTACATCGAACAGGCAGTACCACTATCAACAAGGGCGAACAAGATTCCGACCGTTTTCAGCTTTACTATAGTAAATACCTTGTACATATTTCTCATAGTGAGACTTCTAAAGCTTATGTCCGCAAACCGAGGAGAGGTTCCCATCGCTGATTTGTGGATGCCTCGAATGGCACAGGCATTGGGATTTGCAGAGGTGCAGAACCGAATGGCGAAGCCATTGGTTTAGGGGGCTCCATCTCAATTTTCCAGGCTGAAGTAACAGCCATCCGGACCTGCGCAGAGGGCATCTTAAACTGCCCGCACGGGAATGGATCGGTCAAATTTTTTTCTGACAGCCGAGCTGCCCTCAGGGTACTGCAGGCTGTCAAATTCGCTTCCGAAATGGTACTGGGGTGCCTTAGGAAGTTCGAAAAATTGGCGAAACATTACAGCATTATGCTGAGATGGTTATTTAGCCACTCTGGGATCAGAGGCAACGAAATTACTGATAAATTAGCTAGAGGGGCCAGTGAACGGCCATTCACAGATCCAGAACCGTCGTGTGGGAGTTTCTATGGCGGTATCAAGGCTTTTGTCAGATCTCAACTCACGGCTAGTCACCATTTATATTGGAATGGACTTGCCGGCGCGAGACATTGCAAAATCCTCGGGATCCATCCGGGCGAGAAAAGCCTCCACAAGGCAGTCTTAATGAGCAGGAACAGACTGAAACTACTTACTGGAGTCCTAACTGGCCACTGTGCACTGATTAAGCACCGTATGGGACGAGTGGACTCTCCCCTGTGCAGAAACTGTGGGAGAGCAGAAGAAACTCCTGTGCAAATGCTGGCCGACTGCCCGACAGCGGACAGGGAAGGATAGAGTTGTCTAGAGGTCGATCGGTTAGACGAACCCAGTAAACTTACTCTCGACCAATTTGCGGACCTATTTGTACGCCAGGTACAACCTGCCCCTTTTGTTAACCAGGTACAACCTGCCCATAGAGGTAAAAAAAAAGAACTGGAGAGGGAAAGTAAGCGGCAGAGGAAAGTTGAGAAAGATAACCTGTTAAACCATGCTGGCCTGCTGGGCCTGCAACGTGTGGTACCAAAAGGCACGCATTAGCTACTCCCGTCCTCTACAACTTCCAGCGAGAATGTCAAAGCGCATGTCTTGTCAGTGTTCAGTACAAGGCCGTTGTCGCTACACCAATTGTTCATATCTTTTACTATTTTGCTACTGAATATGAAGCATTTCCTGGAGTTGATGACTTTACAATGCCTCCACAGGCATGACTCCACAGTCACCAGCATATTGCGCTAATGTACAATCAGTCAGCGCCAAACCCGAATAATTCATGTATATAACGAAAAGCGTAGGACGCTGCACCTAGGAATGCCAGATATAAATTAATAACGGAAGAGTAGTGATTCCTGGTTACACTTTCGTTATTCTTCTGTTTCACACTTACTTTTGTCTTTCTGTCATATAGAAAAGAATAAAGGAGGTCATAAGTCAAGAACTGGAGAGGCCTGCTTAGGCATCGCGGGAGCCATGTCCTCGACGCTGACTGCGGCCACGGGAGCATTCTTGGGCTTCCTCCGCTGCAGTCGGTGTTGCAGTCAGAAGCTACTCTAGGAGCATACAGAGTAAAATGTAGCGGGTATAAAGGTTTCTCTGGCAAAATCGGAAACCATACCAGCATCTTCAACTACATCGAACAGGCAGTACCACTATCAACAAGGGCGAACAAGATTCCGACCGTTTTCAGCTTTACTATAGTAAATACCTTGTACATATTTCTCATAGTGAGACTTCTAAAGCTTATGTCCGCAAACCGAGGAGAGGTTCCCATCGCTGATTTGTGGATGCCTCGAATGGCACAGGCATTGGGATTTGCAGAGGTGCAGAACCGAATGGCGAAGCCATTGGTTTAGGGGGCTCCATCTCAATTTTCCAGGCTGAAGTAATAGCCATCCGGACCTGCGCAGAGGGCATCTTAAACTGCCCGCACGGGAATGGATCGGTCAAATTTTTTTCTGACAGCCGAGCTGCCCTCAGGGTACTGCAGGCTGTCAAATTCGCTTCCGAAATGGTACTGGGGTGCCTTAGGAAGTTCGAAAAATTGGCGAAACATTACAGCATTATGCTGAGATGGTTATTTAGCCACTCTGGGATCAGAGGCAACGAAATTACTGATAAATTAGCTAGAGGGGCCAGTGAACGGCCATTCACAGATCCAGAACCGTCGTGTGGGAGTTTCTATGGCGGTATCAAGGCTTTTGTCAGATCTCAACTCACGGCTAGTCACCATTTATATTGGAATGGACTTGCCGGCGCGAGACATTGCAAAATCCTCGGGATCCATCCGGGCGAGAAAAGCCTCCACAAGGCAGTCTTAATGAGCAGGAACAGACTGAAACTACTTACTGGAGTCCTAACTGGCCACTGTGCACTGATTAAGCACCGTATGGGACGAGTGGACTCTCCCCTGTGCAGAAACTGTGGGAGAGCAGAAGAAACTCCTGTGCAAATGCTGGCCGACTGCCCGACAGCGGACAGGGAAGGATAGAGTTGTCTAGAGGTCGATCGGTTAGACGAACCCAGTAAACTTACTCTCGACCAATTTGCGGACCTATTTGTACGCCAGGTACAACCTGCCCCTTTTGTTAACCAGGTACAACCTGCCCATAGAGGTAAAAAAAAAGAACTGGAGAGGGAAAGTAAGCGGCAGAGGAAAGTTGAGAAAGATAACCTGTTAAACCATGCTGGCCTGCTGGGCCTGCAACGTGTGGTACAAATTCAAGAAGAAGTTTTCCAAAAAATAATGTTTTAATAGTTACACAATGAATATTTGAGAGGAAGCAGTTATAGAAAGCAATCAGAAGTGATAAAAATAGATAAGTTAGGTTTTATACAAGTCTAAACAATAAATAGTGATTTAATGGTCAAAAGTGCTCTTGACACGTACTACCAATACCACAGCAATATCTACGAAATCAATCATGAATTCCAGCAGCAGAAATCTGTCCGTTCGGTCAATATGACGAAAATATTACACTCACAGGCGTATTATGAAATGTAATACTGAACTGGACGGACTCGCTTTTGTCGCCTATTCAACATCGATTTTCATCAATTCATTACTAAGAATCTAGCGGACAAGCCAACGTGATAAATATAACTCTTCCCGATGTTGGTTAAATTTTCATGCTGTATTGATCTATTTAAAGGCATTGCATCGTAAAAATTCACGGTGCTTTAAATCTGACGGTTTATTTTTATTTGTTTCCTCTATTCAATTGCTATAAAGTTGGAGTTGTTTTGGCAGAAATTTATTGACAGCTTTGCTGGGGTTTTGTTGGTGCGAAATATATACGAGTGGGTTTCTACACTTCAAGGCTCTACAGCAAAGTGGACTATTTACGCGAAGCATTATTTACTGAGGTACACACAACAATTCAGAAATATATAATAGCTACTTATGTGTCCTATACAACACTAGATAAGAATAACAATAATAATAAGCCATTAATAATTGGGTAGTATAAATCTATAGAAGAAATTATATATAAAATACATTGATCAGGTGGCTGTAATGTAACATAAATTCTTATGGTTTCAGCATGTCCGTCTTCTAATCAAAAACAAATTTAAAGTACAGTGTACCTTCATTTTATTAGCAACCCCTTTTACTAAAACCGTCTGACGATGCTTCAACAACCGGACAACACATTTGCTTAATTTATTTTCTAAAATGTTTTGTTTTTTTAAAGTGTTCGCAAATAAAAAAAATGCTTTATACGACGAAAAGAATTTTGAAGGACACTTTAAAGAGGCTATCGCAAAACAAAGTTTATATTTAATGACAAAACATTCTCCACGGAAAAAGTATGTAACACCGAAACGACAAGATATAAAGAATAGGAATATTTTCATTAACGAAGGAACTAACTGATTGTCAGTAAAGTTTGCAATGATATGGATCAGAGATTCGCAAAAAACTGTACAGTTTAGCACAAATAGGTATGGTACCAGGAATCAATCTCTCTGCTTTATCCCATGTGTTAACTTCAAACCAGGCCATTGTCGGATTTCCATGTTTTTTACATCTTAGATATTTCAAGTAATTGGCTTTGAATGTTTGATAACACTTTTGTGCCCAATAATGCCAATAATGCTTTCGTTTTCTGAAAATATTCTTCATATTTTGCTGTAATAAAGTCATGTAATAACCCAGCTGGATATTATTTAACTTTGTATTTCTCTGCAGAATAGCGCGATTGCATTTTGTATGCGCCTATTGCATGTTTTTAGATGCAATTTTTCACTTTCGTGCTAAAACTGCTTTCTGCCTTGCATTTCCTTCAACACTTATTTTGGTTGAAGTCTTTTATGCAATGTGTCCTCGGATGGCCTTGTTATTGGTATTATTAGTAATAGTAGAATATATATCCTTATGATTTGATTAGTCTTTTCGTTTGCTGTGGCCACTAAGGCCTATTGTAAATCGGATGTTAACCTGAAGTTTAGGCTCTTAAGATAGCTCAGAATATTGTTGAATATAATATATCTCAGGTCTTCTAAGGAAAAGTCAATGTTCCAAAATATCACATACCTGATTCTCGTGGCAGTTGGACATGACAGATTTTTTCTGTGCGTCCACCAAACATAGCCACCAGAGAGTTCGATTCTGCTTAGGAGCCTTCTACGTTTCCAGGGTCTTGTAAAAACAGAAAAAATTACATTGACTCTTCAAGTGAGGTTGAAGTAGTTACCTCATTTTGATATGATTCATTAAAATACACTGTCGCATTTATTAAGCTAGGACATACTGGAACAATTTTTGATATAGCCTACAATTGACTTGCTGTTTTACTACTTCAGTGGGCACCTGATGTTACTCCTCTGCACCTTTCTCAAAATAGTATCCGTTTGCTCATTTCCTCGAGTAAATGGATACCCAGGCGCACAGTTCCACTTTACTGTTTTTTATGGTACCACTCAATATGACGCAGGCCATATCCATTTTGGATCAGTTGGCTAATAAAGATTATTATTATTATTAGCCCGGCTGATAGCCCAGTGGCTTGCGCACTTGGTTATCAGTCGTGAGGTCCAGGGTTCAAATCTCACTTTGGTCAATTACGATAACCGGTATTTTCCGGGGTCGTAATGATGATTAGGAGGGAGGTTTGGCTCTGCAGGAGCGCCTGATAAGCATTCGATGCTTAGGCCTTGTCAACCCCCTTAAAAAAAAAAAAAAAAAAATTACTATTAAACTTTTGCTGTCCTCAACATATTTAGATAACTTCAGATTTGCTTTGAGTTATATTTATATTTATGCGCCTTTTGGGCTTTCAATATTGACTGACTGTCACCGAAAAGATTTTCTTATTTCTTGAACAATGTTTTTCTTCAAGATATCTCTGGCATACATCTGAAAGGCATAGATTTTGGTTTAAAAAATCGTTGTGTGTATAAAAAGCTGCTGTGTTTTATTACCCTTGGACTGCCAGTACATATCCGTCCATAGGTATCCGTAAAGCAGTAAGTGTCTATTTGTGTCAGTGTATTTCTTTTTCGTTTCATTACATAAAGAGGAATGTATGGATCGAGAATTGTGTACACGTGGCGTTCTCATCATATTGCTGAATGCGACTGCTTTAGCGACTTGTTCACCACACGGACATGAGTTTGTAGCGATCGATTCGCTGTGCATCAAAGGTGGAATCTAGTTAATCTGGCTTTTCCGCAACAAGAGTGGACAATCCAAAAGGATTTCTAAGCCAATGACGCGAAAGGAATTTTACTGTGCGTCTGGTTGTGCCATCATCAAATCGCCCTGATAATTGGACATACTACATTAAAAAAAAAATTAGGGCAATTTGTACGGAGAAAGTATTTTTTTGACCATTTCCCGTACTTAGAAATTTGTAAAGGTGTAGAAGCACGGAGCATTATAGATGCGCGCAGTAATATTAAAAAATTTAAGTAAATATTCCGTATGGTTTTAGAGTCAAGAAATGGCCCCAAATAAGTTTTTCGAGAAATCGTTATATAAAGCCAATGGTCTAGTTTTGGGAATAATCCCAAGATATGCCACATGTCTTTTCGCAACAGCTGCATCATGATAGCCTAGCCTTTTAGGTAATCTTTTCCAAATGCGGATATTAGGTTGGTGTTTTATTAAATATGACGCCTAAGTACTTTACATCATCTGCAAATACAAGCTTTAAACTTGAATACTGGGTGAATATCAGCTGCTGCACTTTTATCTTCCTAGTAAACCGTGGTTTTGTTCTGAATGGATCTAGATGAGATTAGATTAGGGTTGGGGTGGCCAAAAGGACCTATTTCACTGCGACATTTTCAGATCAATTGTGATACTTTTTGTCGTAAAGGCTTATTTTGCGTTCTTAATTAAACCTGTCATCTTTGAGAGCGACTTCTTTGTATAGCTATTAATTGTGAGGTTCTCTCCTCCCAGTTGTAGAAACCTTGTCCTCGCCACGCCATCACAGTGGCACAGCACATGAACTGGGGTTTGTTCGTCCTCTTGGCAGAATGTGCGTCATTTAATCTAATGTTATACATAAGCCTATTGAGTCTACAATGACTGGTTAACAGACCTACTATCATTTTGTCAGTATTCCTCTATGTACTCCATTAAAATTCAGGCCGCTATTTCCATAAGAACTCCTTTGCCTGTCTTCGTCTGATCACTTCATGTTGTCTATCCATTAATTGATGGACCTTTTTATTTGCGATTTAGTAATGCCGAAGGAAGGGCCTGCTCCAACGAATGACCTTGACGGCCTTGTCTGGTCAGATCGTTCACCGCCTTATTTCGCCCAACTCATTAAGAGAGCTTACGCAGTCCCAGACCAACTTAGAGTCAACGCTTGCGGAACTGATTGCTTTAAGTATTTCCTGGCCGTCAGAGAAAGCAGCGACGTTTTTACCTAACGCGGGTAAAAAGTAGAAATATGATAATATATCTACTTCTTTGATGCAATGATGTATTGCAACAATCTCAGTTAGGAACGTTTAAGGAAGAAGATCACGCTTTACAAAAAGTTGTGTATGCTTTGAAATTTTTTTTGTGGTAATCAAAATGCTGATTAGTGCAACAAAGGCAAGAGGATACAAATATATTAGGTTTTAGTAGAATAATAGAATGAATGCCACATCTAAAACGAATCAACGCTGTATTGGATTTGTTTTCACAAAATCTAATTCTGGAATAAAACCCTATTTTACCTGTACCGTGACGATTCACAGCATTTTCGCTCCAACACTTTTTAACATAGCACAAAGTAAACACGATTACCACATACATACTTATGCTTTCATATCCGTCGACTGCATAAACACATCGAGAAAAGTCTACTACTGGAGCGTCGAGTACGGAGAAAGTAGTTAAGCGAACCGTTTCGAATTTCGCAGATGAACAATGGCCTCGACCTGCATGGTGATAACATCATGGCAGCGCTAACCCGGAAGCATAATTTAGTGCCACTACTGGGTGAGCAGGTAATTGATTTATGTTGAACGAAGGCTATTTGTCTCCATATAATCCGCTGGTTTTAGTCGGAATAATCGCGAATAATGGAATTGAAACGGCGCTTTTCGCTGGTGCCGGCGAGGCCGGACGTGAAACTGCAGACGTTGAATCGTCAAGGGCATATGGATCTCTTCCACACTTCCATGTTTGCATTTTCATATTCCATCGGAACCGTATCTAGTCATCGTTTGAATTTATTGCGGATTCTTATGATACAAAGAAAGAGACGTCGTAAAATTTATAATGCATGGAATAGGTACAAGCGAGGATGGAAGCGGTATTCAATTTCTCTGCATCTATTTGTAGGTAATCTTTTATTGCTTTTCTCTTCTGGGAAGTACAGGGTGGACCAAATTGGATGTACATAACGGGTAAATATACTTATACCGAAAACAAGAAAGGCAATCCAGAGCTATTTTTGTGAGATCAAAACACTGGTGAACAAAAAATTAAATTTATCTTGCCTTTCTTAAGATATTTAAAAAATTGATTTTTCTTTAATATCTATTATGCATTATGCAACTTTCTTATTATTTAAAATTTCAAAATATTAGTTGGACATTTTTGAGATAGCTTTTTATTTGGGATCTAGAAACAAAATTCTATTTTTTAATAATTCTGCGAAATTTTTAGTTATCTTAAATGGAATGCATAGTAGCCTATGTCATAATTAAATAGCATATTTTGCAGCCTTTATAAAAACACATAACCTTTTATGTTTATTTTAAATATTAAGCAAGATATTGCGTTTTTAAATTTCTAATAGATTTCTAGTTTGCCATGGACACGACAGATCTATGGAAACGGCCGGTAGAGTGCCATGACAGACAAAAAATAATTGATATTTCATCTGTCAAATAATAAGCGTTAGCTGATTTTATATTTTTTTTTTTTTGAACAATAATTCTGCTTTAGATAAATCACCAGGGAATCTAAGGAGCTTTAGATATATATATTTCCTAATAAAATGGTAGTGTCGCATGGATATTCAGGATTATCTCATAACCTTCATAAAGTTAGTTGTGTATTAAAAAAAAAAACACTGTAGGGCGTTTCCAATATAATTTAATATATTAAAAAATACAAATATCGAGCAAAACAAGTTAACTGATAAAGTAAAAACGTTAGTTATTCAAATTGCCGTCCGGCATTTGCAATACATTTCCGACATTTCTTTTCTATTGCATTTATGCTATTTATTTTATGAATCGGTGTTAATTTATCAAAAGCTTTAGCCAGATTTACACGCAGTTGTTCAGCAGTGTCACAAGTATATTTGGAAATTTTATATTTTAAGGAACCCCACACAAGAAAATCTAATGGTGTTAAATCTGTAATTTGGGAAATTATGATCTAAATAATTCCTTGCATCTGGGCTATTATGTGCCGGTGACCATCTAATTGAAAATAAATTTTATTCTGTTCATTATATGGAACGTCATCTGGAAATTCTATTAAATGAGCATTTAATAATTCAATGTATCGCGTAGCTGTCAAATTACCATCATATATACAATAATAAAATCTGCAAATCTTTTAAAAGCATCCAATATTAAAGCCAAATCATCTTTGCCTCTGAATGGGTCTGTTTATATGGGAATTATGTCACTCTAATAATGATTATTATGCCTATTAAATATGCAATCGGTAGTAACGTAAACTTCATTACTCCTTATTTTTCAGTTTGTAAAGTTGACATTTTGTTGAAGGATTCGTATATATCGCCGACAAAATTTAGTCCTTCTTTCATAATCGTTGGAATAGAGAAAGCGATTAATTTCAGTTCCATAATTTTTTTAATTTTTTCCAGCCTTTTGAAAATACAAGTATAGGGTAAATTCCTTTCGGGATATCTCTGAAAATACAGATTTAAAGCTCTCGCAATGTTTTTTCCACATTCAATTGATGAAGTCAACAATTTTTTAAATGCACCAATGCAATAGCAATATAAACCGAAAGTCATTAAACAATAACGGAACTGAAATAACTCGAAGAAGATAATAACGATATTGGATAAAATAATGTACCTACCTATAACCCCGCTCAGAGTTTGACAGATAAGAAAACATCAATTGGTTCCTTTGTAGGAGCATGGCACTCTGTGTAGGAAATAGTATTCATACATTTATCAATCACAGAGCTTGACGTTTATTATTTGACAGGTGGAATATCAATTACTTTGTTTATTCGTCATGGCACCCTGCTAACCTCTTCCATTGATCCATCGCACTTTAGAAACCTACTAGAAATTTAAAATTGTTTAATTTTTAAAATAAACATAGAGTGTTATATGCTTTTGTAAAACCCGCAAAATTTCCTATATAATTATAACATTAGGCTGCTATGGTTTCCATTTAAGAAAAATAATGTCAAAAACTTTCGGAATTTTTTAAATATCTTGAAAAAGGGAAGATAAAACTAATCTTTTTTTGTTTACCAATGTTTTTATCTCGCAGAAGTAACTCAGGACTGCCTATGTCGTCTTTTCGTATCTCCGTTGCAAGGCATATTACGAGTAAAATATTTTCGAAGATCGAAATACAGAAATTATTACGGTATATTTACCATTACAATAGAGTGCGGCTACAATGTTGCCAAATGTAGGTTTTTCTCAAATGGATCCTGAATACATATGAAGTGTGATACGACATTTTAACATGAAGATTTTTGATTCAGAAGCAAACAAAGCATGTCGTTGCGCTCGTAGCTTTTGTGTCAATTTACACACACGTTATATTGCCATGTTTCAGTTTGATTGTATAAATTAAAATTATATCCAAAAAACATCTAACTGATACATCCTTATCGTATTTCCATCTCTGAGTAACAAAAAATTGTCAGGAATCAGGTACACACATTAGAATTATCGTTTTCACTCAAAGTATGGAAGATAGTGGGCAGGTACTCACTTACATCCTTTGGAAGAACGAGTACCTAAGTGTTATATGTTGTTAATAATATAGAAACTTTGTTTTCAGCATCTTTATTAGAATTACTATGCCATGACAAAGGCGGACTTAATTAATCTAGGTTCACACGTGGCCCACGTCACCTTACATAGTTTAAATATTTATAATCCTTAACTTATTCTTCAGAAAATCAATTCCTAACATACCTATGATATGCCTTCCACTTTCTTTTCAAAGACATTAGAAACTTTAATTTATCAGGGATGTATTTACTGTAAGTTGTTGTCAATAAATAAGGTCGAAGAAGCTTTACGTATTTTTAATATTAAATAAAAATGCCGCTACACCACGACTCTATAATATATTTAGTGTAAAAGCTTCTTTCCAATTCAGAAACAGCCGCTTTGTTGCTGGCAGTGATTAAAATGCGAGGCATTGATTTTTAAATAACTTCCGATATCACTTATTGTTACATGTTAAAAGACAAGGGACTCATAGCATATCAGGGAATAATGCTTACAAATGGCAATGTTTTTGTATATTCTAAAAATAAAATGCGTATACCGGAAAACTAGTTATCCAAGATAGCTTCCCTGCGTAATGCATGCTAAAAAGGTGTATCTGTCAAATCCAATAAAATAATGTACCGTTTTGCATTGAACCACATACCCAAATACAAGTAAACTGGATGTGCACGGATCTGGAAACAGTAGGATAGAAGTTAGACATTTTGCCAGTGAATCGATATGATCCCAGCGGGAAAAGTGCACTTCAAGTTTGGGTAGGAATATGGTATTACCAGCTCCTTAATCCACTCGTAAATTTACTGGTGCTTGAAGTACGGCGTAATAATCTGCTCGTTAATTTCTTGGGGGAGTTCTCACTATAATAGATTCATTTTAACGATTTTAAACAATTCTTTCTTCAAGAGAATTGTTTAAAATACTTTCTTAAAAGTCACTTAAAAAGGTTTTATAATAATAACACTGGTCAACAGTGAAATTACTTCTTAGGTGAAAGTACCCAATCCTGAATGATTTCAACGTGCTGAACACGAATATCACATTGAAAAAAGTTGATTGGCTCACGTTCCAGAGATATTGACGTTTTGTCCATTGTATAGATGCTATTGCATAATGTAATGCAATTTAGTGAGAAATTACGAAATTTTGCGTCATATTGCATCACCCCTTCATGCAATGAAGTTAATGCAGCATTTGCTGTAAGTTTCCATTGAGAGTGTTGCGAAATTTATTGCGCAATATCAAGCAATAGCTAATTATAGTTTATTTATAAATGGCCGACGTGACAATTAACTCGTCCAATGTCCGTTCATTCGCGCATATTTTTCGAAGCTCTAGCATACATAAGTGATTGCTATAGTGTAAAGTAACTAAACAGTAGCAATGCCTCGTAACTGTGTTAATAGTGCAAATAACTTCTGTTATATATGCGGAGAAGTGACATTTGCTGCACAGAAAAAGAACATCAGTGCAACAGTTAAGAAAGCGTATCATTTGTATTTTGGTTGCAAGATAGGCGACCAGGACAAAGACTGGGCCCCACACGTATGCTGCCGCACTTGTGCCGTAAATCTTTCACAGTGGCTTAATGGCAAAAGAAAGGCAATGCCATTTGCTGTGCCCATGATTTGGAGGGAGCCCACCAATCACGTTGACGACTGTTATTTCTGTATGGTACCACCAGCTTCTGGAGGCATCACCAAGAAGAAGAAGTGGACAGTTGAATACCCTAACATACCATCTGCTCTGCGACCTGTCTCTCATGGCGAAGGACTCCCAATTCCAGAACCTCCTACAGATTTTTCTATCAGTTCAGACGATGAGGATGGCCATGCGTCGGCGAGTTCTCCTCAACGTGGCATCTTGTTCGCGATTTGGATCTGTCGAAAAGCAAAGCGGAGATACTGGCCTCAAGACTTCGACAGTGGAATCTTCTGGAACAGAATGTCCGAGTGACTTCATTTCGCACTCGCCATCAGCTCTTCGAATCTTTCTTTAAGAAAGAAGAAAGCCTTGTGTTCTGCTGCGATATTGATGGTCTACTACAAGCTCTCGGTATTGCACATGATCCCCACGAATGGCGGCTGTTTATAGACGCTTCAAAACTGAGCCTAAAGGCGGTTTTGTTGAATAATGGGAACCAGCTTTCATCCATACCTATTGCACATGCGGTCTACATGAGGGAGACTTACGGCAATCTAAAGCAACTACTGGAGACGATTAACTACAGCAAGTATGGCTGGCAGATATGTTCTGACCTGAAGGTAGTATCTCTGTTGATGGGTTTGCAGCAGGGATATACAAAGTACTGCTGTTTTCTTTGTCTGTGGGACCGCAGAGCAATCGATTTGCACTACATCAAGAAAGACTGGCCTCCGAGAGCATTTTTTAAGCCTGGAGAAACGAATGTACAGCACCCACCATTGGCACAGCCACACAAAACCATCATCTTGTCAAAAACTTGGTAAAAGCCATGGATAAGAATGGACCTGCATGTAAAATTCCCTCGACTCAGTGAAGCCAAAATTAAAGAGGGCATCTTTGTGGCGCCTCAAATTAGACAGCTCTTCCGAGACCCCAAGTTTGAGGAACTTCTTCAAGGTAAAGAAAAACAGATTTGGGATGCATTCTATCAAGCGGCAGCAAACTTCCTGGGGAATGACAAGGCAGAAAATTACAAGTGCCTGGTTGAGGATATGTTGGCTTTGTTTCATGAATTCGGCTGCAATATGTCCTTAAAGATCCACTTTCTTGATTCCCACTTAGATTTCTTTCCTGATAACTGCGGGCAGGTCAGCGATGAGCACGGCGAACGCTTTCATCAGGACATTGCCACCATGGAGCAACGGTACCAAGGCAAGTGGTCTACGTCAATGCTAGCTGACTATTGTTGGACAATCAGTAGAGATGCTCCACAAGTCCACTACAAACGGCAGGCCAAAAGAAGTCGAAAGCCAGAAGCAGACTAATGTTTTCTTACCATGTATTATAATATTGACATAAGTACACTTTTTCTGAAATATGCGTAAATGTTTTCTTACCATGTATTATAATATTGACATAAGTACACTTTTTCTGAAATATGCGTACATATTACAGAAAACCCGTAGCCAATTCAGCTTTTTCTTAGTCATTTTCGTGTTCAGCACATTGAATTCATTAAGAAATGACTATTTTCAGCTTGGAAGCATGAACTTTTCGAAAATTTGTTGCCCAGTGTAATGGTCAAAATACTTAAAATTAATGAAAGAGATCCTTCAATTACTTCTAGGCGATATCTTAGGAGTTGTGATTTGGGAAAAGTATTACCAATGTTGTCAAGAAGTTTATAGATTTTAATTCATATCTAGATATCCTTTTTGCGTTAGCGGAAATTTTGATATAAAATTTAGATGGCATTGAGTTCGATTTTGGAGCCGGTTTTTAGTCTATCCTCGTCAAGCAACCAGAATGGGGTGGTCCCTAAGAGGAGAAATTGAATTTAGGGCTTTGTGAGGCGTTTAGATAATTCCTTGCGCCCGTAGGTTTGTAGTTTATATAATATTCTAAAAAGTCATCAAGGAAAGGGTTCCAGTGCAGAAAACTTAGAAGTTAATGAAGGCAAGAGTGCTGTACTCGTCAGGTCTACCAAACAATAAAATAATGAGTTAGGTTGCCAAAACGAAATAAATCTACTTAATTCAGATGCTTAGCTATCCGAACTAATTTTTTGTTGTATCTGAGAAACCAATAACAAGAAAGTGTAATCGCTTTGAAATTGTTGATGATTTCTTTAATAAAGCAATGAGTTGTTTGCGAAAAACAAGAATCTGAATGCTTTAGTAGGTTGCCTTATTTTGGCTGGACAATCTATTTTTCTATGCTCTTGTGTACCTCAAAAGATAACAACAATAAAAGTAAAATGCTTAAGTTTCTTTGTCCGTAGATACTTTGTTAACAATTTAGAAGAATGTGCTATTCAGGTTTGCACATTTTGAATAAAACGACAACTACTTGCCTTGATACCTCTTATTCTGGAATGCGCTCTCTCGTTTTTCTTTCTTAGTTAGACCTATCGTCTGCGAATTTGGTGTCCTTGCCAAGTAATTACATTAGCACATAATATGGACGATTTTTTCTTTGTCTTGGCAGAACCTGTAACTAGTATTTTTGACGAGATAGATGGCATGCATATGCTTTATTAGCCTCTAGTCAGCTAGTGATTCTATTATTTTCATTTTAAAAGCTTTTAAAGTTAGGAGGTGTCTTCTTCTTCTTTCTTCTTCTTTTCTCCTCTTCTTCTTCTTTTCTTCTTTTAAAAAATATTTCGTGTGTTTCTGTCTTAATATCATTATTTGAACTTATTTTGAACCCATTCGTTGATAGACTTTGTAATCCGTGATTTGATAATGCAAAAAGAAGTGCGAGGTCCAACGTAAATCTTTGATGATCCCAATTTGTTTAGATCAAATCCTCTCATGCATCTGAGAACCTAGGCCAATATTAATTCTCTTTGGTTACTTACCTAAAGATGCGGATGACTCGTTATAAACGTTCGCTACTTTGTAGAAAAAAACCGACTAAAACGTAATGAGTTGTGACAACCTCAGGCTGAAACACCATCGTATAACTCAATGGAGCTAACCAAAATAGGCGCTCTCGGGTCCCTTGCACTCTCCTCCTACAGTATGCATGTATGTATTAGTACAATTCAAAGATTTGTGACATTTAGGGCCGGTATTTCAATCAATTAATAAAATTCCTAATAAAAGTTATTAACTGAATAACATGTTTTGTACAAGCATATTAGTTAAATTGTTATTAAATACCCTTCTTCGGAGATTGAAAATGTCTTTTAGTATTCGTACTTTATGCTAAAACGCTTTGTTGTCTACGATAACGATGGCATTCCAAAATCTTTGAATGAGTATTCACATTTATTCCTCATTCCAACATAAATACGAGTTAGTTATCTAGGAACCTTTTTTTTAAATACTCACAGCACAACATACTTACAATGTTTTTCTTTTGATTTCCTCATTTGTCAAATGTATTCCCTTTTCCTTTAAATTATTTAACATCTTA
This sequence comes from Cetonia aurata, assembly GCA_949128085.1. Taxonomy (NCBI): domain Eukaryota; kingdom Metazoa; phylum Arthropoda; class Insecta; order Coleoptera; family Scarabaeidae; genus Cetonia; species Cetonia aurata. The sequence continues at coordinate 10,812,305 of OX421887.1, forward strand.
ATTAAAGAGGGTGCTGTGTATGTCAAATTATTTCCCCTTTTGTCAAAACTATATCACAGTGTGATTACATATATGTAAGAATGAATGCTGAAAGAACGCTAAACAACAAAGTCTTGAACGAGTTACGTGCTTTAGTAATCAGAGGAATGAACGATGGGAGTTCACCACTCCAGATAGGACGACAATTTAATGTTTTCCCGAACATTGTAAAACAAATTAAGATTTACAAAATAGAGAGCGAGATGAAAAAAGGAGTGTTGGGCATCGTACCAAAAAGATTTCTTCAAGAGGAGCAAGAAAGAATCTGCAATTTAGTTGATTTTACTTTAACTTTAAAACAAATAATAACCAAATTGTTAGAGGAAAATCCACAACTAGAGGTGAGCTTATCGACCACTGACAGAACGACAAAGGCATTTCACTATTCTGTTTCTTTTGTGCCAGAAAGGCGTAACATGCCAGATATTGTCCAAAGTGAAAGAAAAATAGGGAAAAAATACATTTTATTGACGAATTTTGGTCTCTAGAAAATCTTATGTAGGATCATATAAAATTAATAGAGCCAACAAAGTTAAGGCCCAAATAAGGGACCGTAATGTGTATTAATTCATTATATTTATTCACCATTCAAGACAGGCCTTTTCAATGTAGAACACTTTGGAGAATTCTTGACATCTTTGATTGATCACTTAGCCGAAGTTGATATGTAAGGTGCATATTTTGTCATGGGCAACATCCAATTTCATAGAACCGATGAAATTCAAGAACTGATCAGAACTCGTGGACATGTACCACTATGTCTGCCCCCATATAATCAATTTTTAAACCCAATTGAAGAGCTGTTTAACCAATGGAAAACTATCATAAAATGAAGACTGCTTACGGATGAAGAACAACTGTATGTTCAAATTTATAATGCTTTTGAAGCTGTAACACAAGAACATTACCAAAAATATGTTCGACATACGGAAACATATTTAGATTGCCTCAATAAATATAAAATTTTTGAACTAGACTATGTAGTATCTTTTTAAAAATATTGGGTTACATACATAATATGTGTATTATTGTGTATATATGTTATAATATATTCTTTTTGTTTGTTAATTTATAAATAAGAAAAAGAGAAAAATCATATGCAATAACGCGAAGGAGTTTTGACAAATACTGAATTGCAATTTCGATATATTAATGACTAAGCGACGTAGGTGGAAAATAGTTTTGAGAAAGAGTGAAATATATTTGACAAAAGAGGAAAACCAAAAGAAAAACACTGTAAATATAATGACGTGCTTCTCTATAAAATGTAAGAAACAAAACGAAAGCGAAAATCGGTTGTTGAAGATATTCTAATTTTAAACAAAAGCAAAAGTTGGTCGCTTTTAAGCAAAATCGCAAGTTGGTCGCCAGCAACTTGGCCGTATAGATTACAAATCCAATCCCAATGTAGCTGTATTGTCGAAACATTTTTTCAGAAGATGTTTGAATAACATTGTCTCTTTCTCCTTAATTCCAGGGATTGTCTCCTATCTAGTCTACAACTTATCTTTTGGATATTATTTGCTTTCGTTTATTAATTCCTAGTAATGTTCCTAAGTGCCTTCTTAACTTTATCCTGTAGTTTATTTAGTTTTAACGTAAATGGTTTCTCAGCACTCATTTTTGAGTAATGGAAATAACCATACGAGTACACTATTGCGAATGCCAAGCCTGTTTATAAATAAAGATAACGTACAAGTTTTTATTTTTAAGGAATAGTTGTGCTATAAAACGAATTTTGCATAGACGGCACTATAGAATATCGACATTGTACAAGAAAACTTGAACAAAGGCCTTAAACTTGACTGGATTTTTTTTTGTACAGACAGGATTCGCAAAACTAGCTGTGAACAAGATATTATGTTGAACAATCTGGACGTTATACGTTTGTGAGCTTTGCTGGTAACACATATAATATTATTTTTTATTTGAGAGACTTCGCTAACAATAAAACCACATTATTATATACTTTGACGCATTCTCATTTAGATTACAGTTACATGCTTTGGGGATTCTTCTGTTCTATTCCCTTTTTGTATTAGATTAAGAAACGCTAATAGTGTTATTGCCTTTCCAATAAGATGAGTTAGTTTTACTAGTGTTTTATTTGTCCATATATTTAGCTAAATTTTTAAGGCTACAGTTATGCTAAGCGTACATTCCATAGTTATCTCAAGCCTTGAGTAGCCATTATCGTTGATTATTTCCTTTTGGGTACATATTAGATATACAAACCAACAAAGATATAAAAGTTAATACTACTTTCGCTCAGAATGGCGGATACGATTTTAGGCGGTACCGAAATTCATCAATCAATAACTCAGAACTTATGCGGTCTACGTCGACCGTCTCTTCGTCCTCATTCCTCCTATCCAGTTTTTGCCCTTTCGACCCGTCCTTCGCCCAGCACCGAAGTGTCATTAGCGTCTCGTGTTTATCATATTTTTTCGTTCTTTTTTGTTACAGAAATTGAACCCGCTGGAGATCCATTTGGCGCCGACCGGTCGCGAAATGGCGCAGGCCTTGCGAGGTGTTCTACTCCAGACGCACTGGCATACCTTCACCATCCTCGCGGATTCCGAATCCATGTCCGCCCTGCAGCGTCACGAATTACGCGGTACGCTGTCCGAACACCCGCTTCATCCAACATTAATCGCCTTGCCGTCGCCACCTAGGGCGCAGATTATTTTCAGGTAAGGATGGGCGCAATTTAAATTTCAACGATGTGTTAATATTAAGGCTAGAAGGGTGAAAAGGTGAGGTATGGAGATTACGTGAACAGAAAATGAAATGTGTGGGCCGCTAACAAACTAACTGAATTTTTAAAATGTTGGAATGTGTATAAGTTGTATTGTAAGTCACAATTTTATCGATTTTGAAGCCCCGTCTCTGTAAATATATAAATCCATTCGATACTGCAGAAATATTACAAGCTCAAGCAGATTTAATGGTGATTAAAATAAAACTGCATATAGCATGAAAATTTGTTATTATCACTATGGTTATCATTATTTCTAAAAGGAAACTTATTGTTAATAATGTTTGTTAATTTTGTTGAATGTTATTTTAATTAACAAATTCTTAAAAGTGGTTTTATTGCTATTATATAAAATTAATTATTGGAATTCGAACAGTGTGCAATGCTGTATAATGCACAACCAACATTGATGCACTGTGGCTTTTAAATATATTAAAATATCTAAGCTTAAGCGGTGCCAGCATCATGTTAGACAATTGAAACGCGTACTCTTCTGGTTAATGACAATGCATTGAAATTTTGAAATGCATATTATAATCTTTTTTATACCAATAGTATGATGCTTATTCCTCAAGTCTTCGTTTTGATAAATAGAAATAAAGTAAAATAAGTATAATATGGGGTGATAAGACGCATGCGGCGCAAAACTTGCTTGTTTAGTATTGAAGAATAGACACCAGAAAATAAAGGTGGGTCCTGTATTTCACAAATTTTTTATTAAATAATTTGGTGACCGGTTTCGTATAATCTGTGCATCATCAGGTCAGCTGGAAGGTGATTAAGATAACGGAGAGGCCGAATTATGAAATAACTAAAGTAACTAAGGTTATAAATTAATACTTAAATTACATATCAATGAAGTTGAAGTAAATAATGATTATATGTTAAGATGGCGTCCAATGAGGACGGCGAAAGTGATAGTGCTGATAGTAATCTCAAACAGTTATTAGAAACCTTAAAATTTGTGATTTTTGTAAAAAGAATATACGTGCAAGTACGGGTATTAAATGTATGGGATGTCCAACGCACACCCACGCCCGATGCCTGGATACCTTAGCAAAAGCACGGGAATTTAATAAGGAGAAATGGTACTGTCAAAGCTGCACTGAGGATCCAATTGACCTAGTGGATATAACCGATCTGGATACCGAAGCATTAAAAAGAGAAAATGCACACTTAAGAAAAGAAATTATACTAATGTCAAGGCTAATAAATGAATTAGAAAAGGTAAACAACTTACAGGCACTTAGGTTAACAGATTTGCAGGAAAAGTTATTAAATTATAAACAAACTATGAATCCAGCGCCATCCGTGGATGAAAAGTCCAATGGCATAATGCATAAATCGGGAACTGTCGATATAGATCTGGATGGTATCACGCCAATAGATCATACACCGGAACTAAAGAAGTTGGCGCAAATAAACATAAACAAACGAAATAACAACTCGCAAAGCGCTCAAATAAAACAACAAAACCTTTCTTATGCTAATGTCTTAAACAAAGCCACTCAATAATTTCATTGAAAGACGTAATGATAATGAACCTGTTAAAAAACCAAGAAAAGCTGTCGTCGCCGTCGGAATAAAAGATGTCAAAAGTCGTAGTTTTCAAGGCTCTGAAAAAAGAGTTTGGCTATATATTGGGAACGTAATGTCAAGCACTACACAATCCGATGTTCTTCAATACTTGAAGGATGAAACAAAGGATGAGGATTTTATTGTGAACAACTAGCTACCAAAGGGACCAAAAGTGCTTTCAAGATTAAGTTCAAACTTAAAGACTTGCTTTATCAAAGTGATTTTTGGCCTGAGAATGTAGTTATAAGACGATTTAATTTTATAAGCAATTCCGATTTTTTAGACAAGAAAATACTAGAAAAAACACCGACAAAATAAATAAAAATGTAAAGTCTAGAATTAAATTAAATTTTTCTATTTTTGGCCATCTAAATGCCCAAAGTTTGCGTAATAAATTAGATGAAGTTGAAGTATTGTTAGATGAGCATGATATTAGCTTAATGTGTGTTACAGAACATTGGTATACTATAAATGAAATAAATTCTGTTTGTATTCCCAATTACAATATTGTTGCTTGTTATTGTAGATCCCAGTATAGTCATGGTGGTGTTTTAATATTAAGTAAATCCGATATTGTAACTAGTACTTTAAGTTTCTTAAATGACATACACTGTGAAAAGGTATTTGAGTCTTGTGGCGTGATCATTAAAAACAATTGTAGCGAACTGATCATGATATGTATATATAGGTCACCTGACAGTGATTTCACCAACTTTCTGGTTAAGCTAGAAGAATGTCTCTTAAAAATTACAAGAAATAACGTGTCTACAATTTATTATTATATGTGGAGATTTCAACATCAATGCCTTAGTAAAAAGTAAAGAATTAGATAGTATGTGTGACCTCTCAACATCCTTCAATGTTTATAACAAAATCAGGGAACCAACGCGGATTACACCACATTCCAGCACTGGCATTGACTATGTCATAACCAATAACACCAACGTAACGTGTTCTGTATTACATAATGGCCTTTCAGATCATTCTGTACAACTAATCAAGTTGGATGAGCTGGTACTTGAACGTAACTGTACCATACCTTACAGATCATATACGGAATCCAATTATAGTTACTTTATCCATCGCTTATCAATGGAGGACTGGAATGATATTTATTCTAGCGCTGACTTACACGTTAAAATGTATAACTTCACACAGACAATAAAATACTACCATGATATATCATTCGCCACAAAAAGTAGTAACAGGAATAAACAAAATGACAAATGCTGGCTAACTAACGGTATTAGGAAGTCATCGCAAACGCTCGAACAACTCTTCCAATCATATAAATCAGGATTAATGAGACTAGATTACTATAATAAATACAAGTCTATATACAAGCAAGTAATTGCATTGTCAAAGAAAATGGAAAATACTAGTAATACTAGTAATTGCATTGTCAAAGAAAATGGAAAATACCTGGAAAATTGCTGTCGCCCAAAACAAATCAAAAGCTGTTTGGAATATTATCAATAGTACTGTGAGAGCTGCTTCGAAACGAAACTTGCCTAAACAACTAAAAGCAAATGCTTCTATTTTGACAAATACGACCGACATGGCTAACGCTTTCAATGCTTATTTCTCAAAAGATTCCAGTGTCTCTTCAAACTCTGACAAAAGTACACCCTCATCAACGTGCAATCACACTATATATTTGGAACCCGTTCTTGCAAATGAAATAATAAACACTGTATCAGAATTAAATAAAACTGCAGGCTATGATGAAATTCCTACAAATGTAATTAAATGTTGTATACATTACATCTCATCACAACTCGCACACATTATAAATGAATCTTTTTTGACAGGAATTTTTCCGAATTGTTTAAAAACTAACAAAGTGATTCCCGTTCACAAAAAGGGTGATATGGACGAGCTAACTAACTACAGGCCCATTGCACTTCAACCAATCCTATCAAAAATAATGGATAAGATCATGACAAAGAGACTGATATCCTTCCTAAACAAGTTTGACCTGATAAATCTTCAACAGCATGGCTTTCGTAAGGGTTTCTCGACCATAACGGCTCTTACTGACATTCTAAATGAATTATATAGGAGGATTGATAATGGAGAGACTGTATTAACTACATTGGTGTTGTAGAAGGTTTGAGAGGTACCCTTTATGCCCCAGTTATTTTAAATCCATTTGTGAATGCATGTTGCTGTTTGTCCTTCGTGTTTGATTTTTACAATTTTTAAAATGTATTTCTGTCTCGTTTATGACACACCTTTTGTTGTTGATTTTTAACTTTAAATATTATAACTTGAGTGCATTAAGAATTTGAAAAAGGTTGCTGAGCCAACCGAAACGTTACGTTATGTTTTAACTGATATTATATTATTAGAACAGCCAATTATTAAATAAAATAAATTATGTCCTTTAAATACATGAAGTATTGAGAAACTGGATGCAAGTGTTTTATACTGTGAAGCTAATGATCGGTTCTTCTTGAAAACTGATATTACTGAACAGACTTCTAGCACATTTGGAAATAATCCTGCTTCAATTGATATATTAGCAAATTGAGTTACAGTACCAATAACGAGTGAAACCTTTCCTTGTTGATAGGCTACCAGCCATTTCATTCAGACCAACCAAGATCCCCAGTGTTCTGGTAAATACCACGACAGGAGGCCTTCATAAAAATAGATGCTTTTGCCAACTTAGTTTTTATATCGTTCTTCTCCAAATAGAATTTACCTATATTATACTTACAATTGGTTAATCAAATTAATGCATCTGCATGCATCATCGTTATAAACTGATCGCAGTCGTGCCTACATCATGTATGTAACTGTCTACCATTAAAAGTTTTTGAACATTTGTTACCGACAAATATTTACCGAGCATACACACTAAGATAAAAATGGACTCCCCTGTTAGCTGCCGTTGTCCAGTAGAATGAATGGCAATGACGAAAGTTTAAACAATGATGTTGTCCTTGCGATTATTTGGCGTAGTCTGCCGGAATGTCCGACCAAATAATTTAAATCACGTAGAACGTTACACGTGCTATAGTCAGGCCGTCGCACAATAAAACGTTGCGTTTAATGGTAACAGTGCAAATTCGGGTGCCTGCCTGTAACGGCAATTTCTGACTATACCTCGTATATTAACCACGGACTATTCGTGTTCTCGTTTGCAGTTTTAACGTCGACATTGGTTCGTTAACGTTTGTTATGCTGCTCTCTCTTCGAGCAAATTAACAGCAGCAGAGACGTCCGCCGTTCGTCGGCGCCGTCCGCCGCCCAGTTGACCCAATTAAAACGGGAAAGTTTAAAGACCGTGATCAGACGTTGTCGGCGGTTTATTAATGCGTTCTGTCCCGCGTGATCGATCTCCTGTGGACCTCGCCCTTTCTGCTCCACTGCCAAAGGTTAAGAGAGGTCTATTATCGCCAGAGAAAATTTAATATAAAGTTGAACGAATTAAGTTGAGTTCAGAGCATTTTTGAGAATCTTGCTACTTTTTTTTGCAATGCTCGAATAATAATGAGAATGACCTCCAGAGTGTATGGGTTATTATTATTCCCTCTTGCTAAAACGGTAAGCGGTGGCGGAGCTTCAAATTTTAGCGCCCCCGCAAAAGTAAAAATTAAAATTTATGATTATTAAACATATTTAAATTTTATTGGTGCTTATGTTTAGATTAATTAATTTAAATAAGACAAACAGTAAAACACGTTTATTATACATACATATATTTCTTGAAAAAAAAATATTTTATACTTCTCTCAAATATACCCTTAGAATACATTGCCACCTTCAGAATGAAAATGAGACGATACCCAATTTATGTTCAATTATACTTAACCGACAGAATTAGCAACTTGTTCTATTCATTCATCTGAATTTTAATCAACAAATCGGTCTATTAAGTGGTGTTCTACAGGGCTCCAACCATGGACCATTACTTTTCAACACATCCATTAACGACCTTCTAAATTCCCTTAATTGTCCCATTTTACGGTACGCCGATGATGTCAAATTGTTTTGCTGTGGATATGATGCTGATTATACAAATGACTTGAGATTTCTTTCATGCAAATTAAATGGTACTTATGCGGATTCCTAAAGTCCACGACTGTAGATACATATTATTATAATTGCATTAATGTTAAATCTGTTAGCTTGGACATTGTAAAATAAGAAATTCTAGGATGGAAGAAACTGAAACAGTAGTCCACTTTCTCACAAATTCTTTATATAATTCCGGTAGCTTTAATTATGTAAAAAAAATTGTAAAAATGCGGACCAATTCCGTCCTTCCTTCCTAAAAATGTTACTCACAGAGAGTCAACGGTGGATTACAAGATATTCTAGTTCGCAGTTTAGGTCATATCTTGCAGTAGGATCTAAATGCGTTAGATCTTTTTTTAACGTTATGGGGTAATTTAGTAACAATAGCGCAAATTTGCATTTTTCTTTCAGTTCTGAGAACCCAAACGCGTAAGACTTCATGTTTGTAATGGCTACCACGTGCCCAATACACCTTCGAAATTTCAAGACGCAAAGCATCTGGTTCGATTTCTAGGCTTGCCTAAATTTCCTCTATTGTCACCCAATAAATAGCGCGAAGTTTGGACTGGACTGAATAATGTAATGAAACGCCTATATTTTAGATTTATTAAAATGTAATAAAAGAATATATTGACATATTTTTCATGATACCAATGTAAACTCTTTAGATATTAATATACAGTAACGTACACACAAGATATCCGATTACTCCGCGCTAGACTAATTTACTTAATTTGGAACAATTGTTTCGGAACTGTGGATGTCCATTTTCAACCGAAGATCGAATGAACTAAAAAGCGATACAATATCTAAACATGCTTTGTTATTCCTACCCTAAATCTATATTCACAAGTTCTTTTATCTTTTACCGCCTACTTTTGATCTGCTAGAATTCTGTGAATTCAGAACTCATACAAAAATGTAACTGCGAACGAGATGTGTTATCTTAATAAATACTCAAAAAACTTCCCGTTAATTTGGAAACTATTTCGATACATGCATAGGAGGTTAATCAAATTTAGTAGTTCCATTAAATATTCTATAGTTGCCGATATTGATAGGATTGGGATCATCAAATGACACTAAAATTTACCGTTTCCTTAATTCCATATTATTGCTTTTATTTAAAATCTAAAGAACCTACTACTTCAAAACTATCTACTTTGAAGTGTAAATTTTTGTATTTATCTACCAGCTACTTAGACAATTTATACTTAGGTGAATCTATATCTGATAAAATTAGCCTCCTAGATTTCCCGGGTTTTTGAATTTCAAGCAAATAATACATTTTTGAGACCATCGGATTTTAAACAGACAATTTAAAATTTTAAAACCGAAACCAGGTGGCTGCGACTCTCATAAATTGCTTTTGGTTTGCATTGTTATCGTGAACAATAACTCAAATCTGATGCTTTTTCTATCTGTCCTTAGATATTTTCTCACAAAATTTCAAAACATAGTTTCTTCTTAAAAACTAACTTATCGATATTTTTAAAGGATTTTTTCCTTAAATTTTTGGTCCTAAAACTTTTAATGGATTTTAAAGGAAATAAAGACGCAGTGTTAGAAACCTTAGGGGTTGCATTCTCGATAAATATAAAGTATGTCAACTTTTTCTTCATGGGTATACAAAGCGATATTATTATTCATGATGACTGATAATTTATTTTTGGTTCGTTTCGATTGGGAGAAAGGCATAACAATGTACCTGCTTATAAACGTCAAATCCATAAAAGCATAATGGTGGACATTTTGAAAAACCTTAGGAATAATTAGATATTATTGAAATTATAAAAAGTTTTTTAACACTACAGCTTTATTTCTTAATGGATTTTAAAAATTTTAGCACCAAAAATTTAAGAAAAATTTTTTTAAAAAAAAAACAATAAAACTCAGCCTAGTGACATTTGAAATAAGTTAGTGTTTAAGAAGAAGCTATGTTTTGAAATTTTTAGGGAAAATATCTAAGGACAGAATGAACATTTGAATTATTTCTCATTATAATAATGTAAACCAAAAGCATTTATGAGATTTCGGTTTTAAAATTTACATGACACATATCTATTTTAAAAGAAAAAATCGGGAGATGGCTTCATCATGCATAGAAAGAAAAACACGCTGATTTAGAAAATGTAAAAGATATACAGGGTGTTCCATTTAAAAATCAAAAGCTAGGAACGCTTCCGGTCAACCCGGAGGTAACTTGCACATTCAAAGTTATTGCAAAAACTCACAGTGTGATCTACTATAAGCCTTCCAAAATTAAAATTTTTATCTGAAATAATAAAAAAGTTACAGAGTGTATCCATTTCTAATTGTCATTCGGTATATTAAAGACTCGGAGCAAACACGTTTTCGTAAATCATTCAGGGAATACTAACTGTATTTAATTTTGACCAAAGATACAGTGCACAATCTCCATAGTGCACCGGTCCGAATGCCATTTTAATACTTTTAATATAAGTAACCTATATTTCTTAGTTTGTATGAACAGTTTTTGTAAGAATAATACTTTTTAAATATAGGATGACATCTGAAATATTTTAATGATGCCATTAATAAGAAGAAAAGAGGTCGTTAGTCATTTTAGGCTAAAGCCTTTAATGCTCCATTCATACAAATTACGACGGGAACCGTCATTTGTAAAGTTCTTAAAATTCTCGTTAGCAAAAGTTTTATTTTTACCAGCGGCTAGCAGTGTTCGCATCACGAAATTTTACGAATTTTCCGGGATAAATACGAAACCACTTAAAACGGGCCGTGCTTGAGGTTTGCTACGGTCGCAGTCGGCCTGAAATATTTACACATCAACGACTCTTGGCAAAGGCGATCGCGACCGTTCCACGCTCCATTAGCGGGTTGTTTTCTTTACATCTCGTACTTGGAACGGGCAACGTCTCTTCGGACATAAAAATTCAGGCTGGCGCAAAGATATTATCCACGGAAGCTGGCGTCTTTGCGAAAGCTCTCGACTGTTATTAAAGTTTTCCCGGAGTCCAGGAGTATCTCTCAAGCTTACCATAAGTTTTCTGGACGAAATGTGAAAAACCCTCGAACTATTGGCGCCAGCAAAAGAATTAAAGTAAAATTGGAACACTTTACATAAAGGAAAATGCCTTTCAGAGCATCGATTCTGATAGCGACTAAAAAGGTTGGATCACGATAGGACGGAGACGCCGAAAACAGAGGTCCTAAAAGTTCTGAAAAGAAAATTTAATCACATCCCGCAGAGTGCACTGGTTATTAATAAACTTTCGGGGTAGAGTGAAATTTTAACGAGGATTTACGCGCATTGTGCAATATCGTCGCTCCCTAATTAAAATCCCTAGTGTTACGGATCGCCAAATCGAAATTGGATTACGCGGAAACAATTCCTGCACTAAATGCCACAAAACCACCGGCTATTTATAAAATATCGGCGACTGGCAAATTTAATAACCGAACAACACTTTCCGTGCAGTGATTGTATTGATGAAGCGTTATATGTGTACGAATGACGAACAGCGACCCGTAAAACTTTCGGTATGCTACAGAATGTCAAACGGAAATTGCATTTTAAAAGTTATGTTTAACCCTGAATACTGATACTGCGAAATCAGCAGATATTGCAAATGTGTTTCAGCAATTATGGATCAATGTTATAGAATGGAACAGAAAATAAAGAGAATAAAATGTATATACTGAACACTGTTGCATTTTTACTCCTTGTAAGTAAAAGTTGTTATCGCTTATAGACAAGAATGGTGGCCACGTTAACCCATTTTTGCCCAAACGTAAAGAAAAAACAGAAAAGCATTTTGTTTCTTAAAAGACTGTAGGTTTATTCACATATTAATATTTATTTCAAAGAAGATTTGCAGTTTTTCTAAAAACTCAAATAAAAATAATGCCTACTCAGCCAGGTATACTGAGAGGATGTTTATTCAGTATGAATGATATGTCTCAAAATAATTTTTCTCCACACACAAGATATTGTACATTTTTTGGCAAGACTACCTTATATCGTATCCAGGCGCGCACTCTCAGGTACTGATGACTGTCGCAACCTTTCTCTTCTATTATTAGCCTGAAGTAGATAATGCCTTGCAACGAACCCTGTAAACGTCATGTTATCAGATGTATATTTATGGTCTTGAGGCTGGGTTCTCTTTTCCTTGTGAATGCTATTAAGGTAGTCTTAGTGGCGTTGATGTTGAGGCCCACTGATTGGCACCACCTTTTCGTAGTGTTGAGTCCTCTTTGAACTATGTCACAGAGGGTATTCTCAAACTTTTCCCTTGCAAATATGACTATATCATCAGCATACCCTTGACATGGTATGCCTAGATTAGTCAGCCTCCATAGAACTTCATCTACTGTCAGGCCCCACATAAGTGGGGAAGTAACTCCCCCTTGTGGACATCCTCTGGTCGTACTGATCGAGATGGTTTTGCTTCCCACCTCCATTTCCACTGATCTGGTAGAAAGCAGCTGCGACAGCCATCTGGACGTGGCGCCATCTACCCCTCTTTCAATTAATGCTTTCTTGACGGCCTCGTGCGGAGTGTTGTCAAAAGCGCCCTCTATATCTACAAAGACGCACGCTACAGTTTCCTTATTCGTCAGTGCATCCTGGATTTGATCTGTCAGCTCCACTAATGCAGTCTCAGTGGATTTGCCCATTTGATAGGCGTGCTGACAGGGGTGCAAAGGCACCCGCTCCAGGATATCTGTCCTGATATAATTATCTACCGCCTTTTCCACTGTTCAGAACGTATGATGTTAGGCTGGGTTAGGTCTTTGAGATTTCGGATGTGTAGTATCCTTCTTCCCTACTTTTGGTATAAAAGTGACTTTGGCCCTTCTCCCAACTTCTGGTATGTATCCCAGTTCTAAGCTGTTCCGGCTCATACGAATTACGTGTGGTAGGATTACGTCCTGCCCTTTCTGAAGTAGCGCTGGAAAGATCCCATCTACTCCTGGTGTATTGAAAGGCTGAAAGGTGTTTATGGCCCATTTCAACCGTTCGCTAGTACATATGTGCTTGGTCATTATTGTAGCTGCCTTGGTTGGTCTTCTGTGTTCCTCGTGTAGGTTTGCCATATTACTTTTTCCGCAATATGTATCAGAATGATAGCAGTATCCAGTCGAGCTAGCTAACACCCAATTTTTGCAACCGAACCTTGTTGGCTTCCCTCGGATAAATTGCTTTGCTGAATGACGGCAAAAGTAGCGAACCATTGCTTCAATAAATAAGTGTGGAAAATACCCCGCTGCCTGAATTTATTATTCAGAACATTTGAACATTTTATCCGTAGTATCAATGTTTGAATTATCTGCGAAGTGGATGTTTTTTTTTTTTTTGTTTTTATTATACTTATTTCTTGCCATGACTGACGACACCATTCTTATACCAAAATCTTCGTCGTTGCACCAATACATTCTTTCTTCAGGTATATAGTTGGCGATACCCAGAAAAGAAAATAGTGACTATGAATGTTCTTATTTCAGCCAAATTCTTACTGAATTCGTGGTGATTATGCTGAGCACTATATAGCAGAGTTTGTTCAATGATATAATCAATGACAGAATCATCAAGGAACTTTTCAAATAACAGGGTTTGAATTAGCCAACCTATCTAGTAGTATTTGTGTAATGAGAATACTCATATTCTCATCTCCATTATTCCATAACCTATACATAGGGTCTACCTTCCCCGGGTGCATTCAGTTACGACTTTTTGTTTTTTCTGTCTTTACAACCATTTTTGCTTCTTGCTAAGTAGATCATCGTCACTACTATGCCCCAAAATGTAAATACGCCTAGCGAATCATTGGGCGTACCAGCATTCCACAAATTATCTTCATCCAATTCTTCTTTATCTGTCAAATTACACATCTGAAAGCAAAATTATTATATTATCATTTTTCCTCAAATATTCTAGTACATAAGGTAGGAAATTATCAAATTCATGCATAGATACAGGGTCGTCAAAGAAACGCCCACTAATATCTACAAAGGATATTGTTGTCATACTTTGCAGGCATATCATCCCATTTAAAAAATTAGCAATTATAATAAGTACCTCTAGAGGTTAAAACTCTTTGATCAGAAATAACATATTTCCTGTTTTGACTAATATGACGCTTCTAATTCTAATACATTTTTGTCATAGAATGGATTAAATAATCTATGTGAATACATTCCCAATGTACAAAGCCACGGGCCATAGATCTGGTTTTAACTATGCCCATGTGAGTAGCACGCAACTGCTCTAATATTTGTGGCTGCAATGTACTAGGTATGACTATTCTATTATTCCTCATCAAGCAATTATTCTCTACTGAAAATACATGCCATTTAATAGAAAATGGTTTTAAAATATCATTAACAACTTTAAGCCAAGCCTGCAAAACGTATTCTTTAAGTTCTTTTAACAATTGAACCCTATTTGTTTCTTTTTTAATCATTTTAAAATCTATTGGAAAACCACTTAAATTTGAAAAATAATCATGGTAATTGACATCTTCATATGAGTATGTATTAAGCGTATCAAATAATGGTTTTCTGGACAAACTGTTCGCGTGATTATGTTGCGATTTCACAAATTTAATTTTATAATTATAGTTTGTCAAAATTAATGTCCATCTACGTAGTGTATTGGCAGAATATTCAAGTATATCCCTAGCAGAATGAAACATACTTATAAATGGTTGATGATCAATCGCTAATACATATGCTATAACTACACATATATGCTATATAATTCTTCGAATGTTGGTGTATTAGTCTTAATACAGATTGCATTCACATGTGTATTTGCTAGAACATTTAAGAATACTAATTAGAGTTTTAATATTCCTTAACCTTTGCATGTTAAAAATATGTCACAATTGTTGTATTAATAAATAATACTTTTGTTGTTTAGAAGCACTGTTTTTATTCATATTAAGGGTTAGAACACAACTAATCAGTCACATCGAAATAGAAATTACACTGATTAATCATCGCATTTATATTGGGGTAGGCACTTAGCAACATCCCATGACGACGTCTCCTCGGTGACTGATTAAGTAAATGTAATATGATATTTAATCTTGCTCGAGGTCTACAGGTAGCTAGGACTGATGTAAGGGTATGATTTCGTCATAAGGATAAGAGAAATGACTCTTGGATATATTAGAACGAATTAAATTGGTATTAAAATAGACTTGTCACTTGGCGATATTGGGTAACCTTGTTTTACCCCTTTATTTACTTCAAACGAATATGTTGCTGTTCCCTGGAATCTAACTTTGGTTTTTGTGCGTTTGAAACTCACTGGGATTGTTCTTAGTTTTTTGGCTACTTCTAATATTTCTAGCTCTTTAAACATTTTCTGCCTGTTAAAAGTATCGAAAGTACTTTTAAAATCAATAATTAGGTACATGTCTTTCTTTGCCATATTCCTATCTCATTTCAAAAATTTGCTGCAACTGTATGCCGTTAATGGTGGATCTTCCTGGTCTAAAGTCGTTCTGGTAATCTCCAAGAATTTCCTCAGCATCGTTCTTAAACGTTTATTTACTAGATTCGCTAAGATTTTGTAGGCGACATTCAGTAAAATTATTGACCTGCAATTTACGCATTTTTCCTTGTCTCCTTTTTTACATGTGGATGTAATTATCGCAGTGTACCAGTCTTCGGGTATATTATTTTTGCGTCCAATACATATTGGAGAATAAACACTATTGTTATTATAATATACCTTTCTATAACACGTTCTCCCATATTGTACTTACTGCTGCAAGCCGTTATATTTAAGACAGGCCTATTGCATATATCAAAAGTCGTTTTTCGATATTCGGAATTTTCCACTCTGGCCGATTTAAGATAAAACGAGGGTGCCCTAAGCGTTAGCTGTCACGATACAGTCACAAATGGCGAATTTACGTTCTCCCTATCTGAGCACGAATGTTTAATCTTACCGTCTATCGACAAAAACCAACCCAGTATACGGCGTCGATTATTCCCACTTTCTGCAAATTTGTAGATCCGGATACGTCGTTATGACGTAATCCAGCTGAAATAAGGATTAACGAATTCGCTATAAATTTTACCTCCCCATTATGGTAATTATGCCCGACGTGCCGTTACTGCGATGCCTCCGTCCGATCGTCAGATACCGTCCGCCTCTTCCAATTGCGAGACCTTCCCCAAACCGTTCTAACTTCTTCCATTAACGTTGAGAGATTCCACAATTCGACCCAATTTAATAACTACATTATCACACATTAGCAGAAGTAAAATGCGTTCGGTAAGTTAGAAATTTAGATAGGAGCAGTCGAAGATTTAATTTTTGGGGTATGTATGTTTGTACATGTGGTTTACAATTTTTCCTCCTAACAAATGAGAATGGCGAACAATCTTGTGATTACTATGGTTCTGGTCATATAATCGTTTGCTTAAAAGGCATCGCAACAGAAAATATTTATGATTTATTTGAACGGTAAAAATTACATATTAATACAAAGAGCATTCCAAAGCCCGTCAATCTTCATATAAACGGGAACAACTTCTTATGACGCACTTATTGATTTGAAATAATTCTTGGGGGCGCAGCAGCCCCTACACTTAAAATTTGAATAGTCTTGTAATCACTTATTCAAAAGGTCTTTTAATTCTCTTTATTGCAAAATGTAAATCAGTAAGCAAAAAGTACATAATTTGCAACTTGTGTAATAAAAAACGACTGGAATGAAATGGCTTCAAATGCCCGCCCTATGTGCATGCACTTCCGTTATACTTAATGTTTTTATGGTAACCAAGGTAACTCCTGCTTGTTTTTGTCACATTCACTTATCATTTTTAATGTCGTTATTCCCCACTTTTTTTGCTGCTGTTTTCAGCTGTATACACTTATTTTGTACGGTATTAGTTTATACACTCCGCCAAAAAAGTATCGCATAAACTAAAAAAGGGCATTTATGAACCAAGATGTTTTTATACGTTCACAAAAAGTTTGCCTCGTGTATGTGAACTATAAAAACACTAACAAAATAATGGAACTTAGCGTTTTTACTTTATTTTTTTCCTAAAAGAACACATTTAGAAAAATGCATATGTGTAAGGTTTGCTCAGTTGTTTATTGAAAGTCTTCCTATACGGACAAATTTTAAAGTGCGAAGTCAGAGTTCTGTACCAACGCTTTTAAAACTAAAATGAGCAATTTAACTTCAGAACAAGTGGCTGCTATAGTTGCTTTAATCGAAGATGGACGATCTCAAGCATACGTTGCTAATTTGATGAACATCAATCAGTCAAGTGTTTCTAGAGCCGTAGCCAGATATAGGGAAACAGGCATTTACAGTAGAAGACCTGTACCAGGTCGTCCAAGATGTTCTACTCGCCAAGATGACCGCTATTTACTACTACAAGCATTACGTCGAAGACATGTAACTGCGAGACAATTGCAGAACGACTTGGCTAGAGTCAGAAATACTCGTGTGAGTACTCAAACTATTCGGAATAGGTTACGAGAGAGTGGATTAAGAGCTAGAGTAGCTGTAACAGCCCCTCGTCTCACTAGGAACCACCGACTGGCTCGCTTAAGGTTTGCCAGAGAACATGTAAATTGGAACATTAATGACTGGGCCAATATACTCTTCACAGATGAGTCAAGATTTGGTCTTTACACCTCAGATAGGCGTATCTCAGTGTACAGACGAGACGGTGAGCGCTATTCGCAGTGTAATATCAGACCTAGACCTAATTTCGCTGGTGGCTCTATTATGGTCTGGGGAGGCATCTGTTTAACAGGTCGTACAGAGTTAGTACCAGTAGACAGAGGTACACTGACTGCCCACAGGTATATAACGGACATTTTAGAAGAAGATGTAGTACCATATGCGCCAATTATAGGACACGAATTCATGTTAATGCACGATAATGCACGACCGCATGTTGCAATAATCGTCCAGGAATACCTTAACGATGTTGGTATTCCAGTTTTAGATTGGCCTGCGGTAAGTCCGGACATGAACCCTATCGAGCACGTGTGGGACCTCCTTCACAGACGGATACGAACCCAAAATGTTGCCCCAGCGGACCTGCATGGACTAGCAAATGCTCTCCGTGACGAGTGGGAGAATTTGGATCAGTCTTATATACGGAGGTTAATCGAATCTCTGCCAAACCGTATGCGAGCGGTCATAAGAGCCAGAGGTGGCAATACTCAGTATTAAAAGCTACTGTTATGACATTTTTCTTTCCAAAATTATAATTTCTTGTTTTAATAAAAATCTCAAGTATGAGTTCTTGTTTTTATTTGGCCTGTATTTTATTTAAACAATCATAGAAATTATATCTTAGAGCGCATTAAAGTATATTTACAACTTTATGCTACAAACAAAGATTATGCGATACTTTTATGATTCAAAACTAAATTATGCGATACTTTTTTGGCGGAGTGTATTTGCATTGTTTAGTGGAATGTTCTTTAGTGGAGTTTACTTTTAGTTTAATCGTGAATTCACAATAAGTTAATATAGTCTTTCCTATCAAAAAACGTGTGGATTTAGTGACATTATATTATTATGAGAATGAGAAGTGCATCAGATACAGCCCGCTTATTCAGCGAGAATCATGCAGGCTAAAATGTGCGACACAAGTACGTACTGGACTCTGTACATAACAAAAAACAACATTTTCATCGGGTTGTTAATAATGAAGATATTGACGCCGAAGGCAATAAAAAATGCAGAGAAACAACTAATGCAAACATATTTGTCAAACAGAATCCAGACCACAAACACTAATAACTATGAAAGCGACTAACTAACAGCAGAATGCGGAATCCCATTGGGTGGAAACCTACCACCCATTCTGTATATAATGTAGTATACACAAATGATATATTCACTACCAAAACACATGGGAAAATTTATGCATGTGCGGACGACATATGCTTAGTCTACTCAAATTAAAACGATCAGAAACTACAACAATACATAGACGATGACATTACAAAAATCGAGGAATTTTGTTTTAACAACCTCATAACAATAAACGAAAGTAAAACAAAATATATAGTTTTTACAAAAAGACGACTAACCTCTACTTTTAATATCAGAATAAAACACCAAATCATTCAAGAAATCACTCAAGTAAAATATATAGGATTACGATACAAAAAAACCTAAAATGGGATGGACACGTCAAAGACCTCATAAAGAAAAACACTATAACCATAGCAGGCATAAACAAAATAAGATGGCTAATGCCTGAACATATGAAAAAATCATTGTCACACATCAGCTACATGATAAATGCATGGAGTGACACTACGAAACGTAATATAGACAAATTGCAAAGACAGCAAAATAAGATTTCGAAGATATTACAGAGATTAGACAAAAAAACACCCACACTAGAAGTTAGGTATAAGACAACTAACCATCTAAAAAAAAATTAATTCTTATGCATAAGATGAAAAATGGATTAATAAAAACCAACACCAAACTAAAAAAACAACAGAGAAGCACATAACCATAACACAAGAAGACACTCACATGAAAGAACTGAAAGAATAGTCAGCAATAAGTATACAAAAATCCCAAACACAGAAGCAATCAAACATTATAATAATCTACCCTCAGAGATTAAAGAATTAAAACACGCACAGTTTAAAAAAGAAATCAAAAAAGAATCCTGACAGTCAGTATCCGTTAAACAGAGAAAAACCAAAAACCGAAAGACCACAGCGCTCTCAATACCGATAGTCCGGGACGGGACCACCAGTTCCATAATCTCGAGGCGAGGAAGAGAGCGTGAATACCATACATACGTACATTTTGCAACGGCATTGTTATTTGTTTGTTGTATATTTGTTGTTGTGTATATTGTTATGTAAATAAATCATTACAATATTAAGTCTTGAGTTAGGTGGAAGTGCTTGAAAATCCGACGTCGATACAACATGTACATCAATCATCAGGAGTAAGCCGTTCATCAGTTTGTAGAATACTTAAGAAGTTCAAATTTCATGCCTTTAAAACTATACTTGTAGAACAATTGAATCAGGATGATTTTGATAGGAGGTTAGAATTTTGTGAATTAATGACCGAACCTCTCAACAATACTCGAAACTTACACACATAAACTTTTTTCGGCAAAGATGTTACAAATTGGATAAAGTTTTATATGAAAAACTATTACTTTCACTCAAGTTCGGTGTTTCTATTATCTTTTTCGGGTAAATTTTATATTAAAATAAGTGAAAAAAGAAAAACGGAACAAAAATTAAACCAATTTGTCAGGGAAAAGGATAAATTCTACACATTTTTAACACCACAAGGTAAAAAAATCATCAGATATTAAAGAAAAAGACAAAAAAGAGTGAAGTTGCACAGCATAATAAAGTAGTTTATCTACAATGGAGAGAGCTATCACCGATCTTAATCGATAAAATGAAGAAATTGTCCTAAAAGTGTAAATCTACACATAGTTATTTGTTGCAAACTGGTTATCTTACCTTTTGTGACATTAGTAATATCAAATCACTGAAGCTCGAGTCTTATATATTCGTTAGTTTTCACCCAAAAAGGGATAAAGACTTCATTTTTAAATTCAAACCTAACACTTTCCGACATTAGAAGCGCTAACTCCATTTATTTTAACACAAAAAAACGGATGGACGCCAGGGAACGCCAAAAAAGTGTTCCCTGGCGTCCACCGGTGTTAGAACTAACTACAAATTTTTATATGTATACTGTATAATATCTGATTTTCGGACGAATCATCTTTAGATATTAGAGTGAAACCAAACCCCATTTGACGCGGGAAACACATACACAACGGCAACAGAAACTTAATGTATGGTTTGGTATCTTTGGCGACCATCTCATAGGATTTATTATTCTTTCTTTCGACTAGTTTCCAGCAGCAATCTATCCCACAATGGACAGTACTGTATTAATAGAAAGATTGTGTATTTGAAGAAAATAACCTAAGTTTATATTAAGAAAATATTTAATATTAAAGTGTCAACCAAGCAAATTGAAACACCTACTTTCCGTTACTTTTCCCTTATTTCAATAGAAATAACAATACAATCTTTGTAGATAACCCTGTATCTCGTTAACCCTCTGGACACGCACCGCATGTCCGATTTTACATATGCATTATGTTCCGTTTATGCTGTGTAATATCTAGTTCCGTTTGCAGTAAAACGGTGATTGATGTGCATTACAGTCGTGTGTTTGTCACTAATTTATGAAATGACCTTAGAGTGAAGATCATATACAGCGTGGAAAGAAAGTCATGGATATTTTTGATAACTTTGTTAATATGTATTGTCCGCAAAAAAGAACTTGCAGGGGCCTAGCGATGTTAACTACATTAGTTTATACAACACCATTTTCATCTTGTTACTTATTTTGTTTTTAAAGTTATGATGTCATCGATTTTTTTTTAAATGGCAACTTAACACTTGTCTCAGCAGTTTAAATTTCTCATCTATTTAAAAAAAAAATGGCAAAAGATCTTGAACAAAGAATTTGACAAGAAATTAGATTAATGTCACCTGAAACTTTTCAGAATATAGGAAATTAACTTAATAATCGCCTTGGATAAAAGTAAGATGATGGATGATGGATAGGGTCGCCTTTTTGGCTAGCTATGTAGTATAATAAAGGATGTTATCTTAATGGTGTAGTATAACGTCATTATCGGCTCCCTTCTTTAAATCTGTATACCTGAAGCACGTATGAGGCCTACTAACTCTATTTAAATAGTGGTTTTATAATTACCTACTTAAACTTTTCAGTTATATACTATACAATACGTCACTATCACCCATTAAAATCGGTTTAGCTGTTCCGTCCGCTTAAAATATAAGATTCCTATGTTAAAGTGAAGCACCTCTTTAACCAAGTTGGAGCACGTTGACGAGACAACGAAGTGTATATAAGAATCATTCCAAGCGTACATACATTTGTGTGGTTTGAGCGGTTTCTTGCCGAGATTGCTAGCGTCTAGACCACTTCGCTATCTCTTCCTGCACTTCATTTTAATCTTATTATGTTGTGTACGCTATGCACTCGCTTCAACCGCAATTTTAATAGAACAGAAATATCCAATAAATTGTTGGTATGCATATATAAGACGAAAGCAAATTACGTTTTTCCGTCGTTTGGATAATCAGATGTTTAATATCTACTATGGCTCTCTCGAAAAACGTGAAGGTTATAGCTATTAACTACTATCTTTACAGGTGCTGTTGGATCTTACGTGAAGTCAAATTTATTGAATTTTGGCCATGAAAAACCACCAAGATTCACAAAGATGATTATTTTTTGTTATATATCTTGATACAAGTTGAATTTACTCCATATTATTTCCTTTTGGTTTTTTTTAAGGGGGTTGGTAAAGTCTAAGCATCAAGTGCTTATCAGGCACTCGTGCAGAGCCAAATTTTCGTCCTAATCATCATTACGACCCCAGAAAAAACGTTTATCGTAATTGACCAGAGTGAAATTTGAACCCTTCATTTTAGTTGTTTGGTAATAATGGTCAAATCGTTTAATCCTTATGGTTGTCAGTGAGAACCAATGAGGAATTACTTAACTCAAAAAAAAAAGAAGGTTACAATTTTGTATCTAGTCTTAATGCTTACTCGAGCGGTCAGGTTTTCAGGATAAATCCGTTGCTCACAACCGACGTTCCGTCCTCATTTGTATAAGATTCTGCAGGACTGCTCCTTTTGTCGATGTTGACCCCAAACGAAAGAACTAATACATTGGGATAAATTTGTATATGAGTAACGGTCATGGTTTAGTAGGCTATGACGGTTGCATTTAGACGGTTATGGTGATTAGGATGTTTATAGATTTCAATGAATTCTCGAATTTTACAATTACAGTATTGAGGTTTGATTTCAACAAAATTGATCTGGATTTGATTGTAGATATCTAGCCTACACACAGCAAGTGCATACCCAGTTACGTGCAACGTCCAAGTACAACGCATGCAACATGACTGTCCGCTGAACCCTTTGTTCCATTAATGCAAACCATGTAAATAGCAACTTCGAGAGGATTACAATCAATTATAAACAAGTAATCTGAAAGTTTAAAGTCTATGTAACAGTGATTTTAATGATGTTTTTGAGTAAACTGGGATAACTGTTGGATTTCGATATGGCAATAACCCTTTGTATTAAAGAATTTATGACTACATTCTTCTGAGCTGTATGATGATAGATAGATAGATAGATATTTATCCAAAAAATACAAAAGTATAGTGGACAAGTCAGACATACATACATACATATTATGGCGATTAATATAGATAAATCAATATAAATATATAAAATAACACAAAAGATATTAAACATTATTGTACCCCTGGAATAACCAAATACTCATCAAGCGAGTAAACGCAATTTTCAAGCAAAAGATCTCGCAGAGCAGATTTAAATCTCTTTAAGGTTTGTAGTCCCTTAATAGCATCGGGCAACAAGTTAAAAAGGCGAAGTCCAACCGAGATCGGAGATCTTTTGGTTATTTCAAATCGATTTAGAGGCAGTCTGAAATTTGCTCTACTTCTCGTGTTGTACGAATGAACATCCGAATTTAACCGAAATTTACTGCTATTTTTGTAAACATACACTAGGGTCTCCAAAATGTATACACAAGGCACAGGCAATATACCAAACTTCCTGAACCATGGTCTGCATGTTTGATTGCTACTTACGCCTGCGATGCAACGAATTATTCGTTTTTGGGCAAGAAAAACATCGTACGCATGCGGCGAAGAGGCCCAAAAGACGATACCGTAGGACATTCTGGTGAACACCTGACCGTAATAAAATGTCACCAAAGAATTGTGATTCAATACTGTCTTAAGATTTCGGATCTGATAGCACGACGTATTTAAACTATGTATTAATTGGCGGCAATGATCATACCAGCTAAGTGTTTCATCCAAAAGCACCCCAAGCAGGTTAGCGGAAGTTTCGCGTTTTAATAGGTTGCCATTTAAGTTAATATTTACATCAAAATTCGTCCTCGATTGAGAAGTGTGAAAGAAGGTAAAAAAAGTTTTTGAAACGTTAATGTGAAGTTTATTGCGTTTAAACCATTCACACAGTTCGACCAGGAGAACATTTGCGCGACCGCGAATCTGTGCAGGATTGGTTCCAGAGATCGTACCGCTTGTGTCGTCGGCATATAAAAACAAGGAAAAGTCAATGAAGTCTACTATGTCGTTAATAAAAAGTAAAAACAGTATTGGGCCCAGAACCGAACCCTGAGGTGCTCCCAAACACGTCGGTAAAACAGAAGAATAAAAGGACTTGTTGACACTTCCCGATGTAAACGAAACTTTAACATACTGCGCGCGGTCAGACAGATATGATCGAAACCAATCAGCAACAACCCCTCTCACGCTATAACTCTCGAACTTTCCCACCAATATTCCATGATCAACGCAATCAAAAGCCCGTGTTAAGTCACAGAACACTCCAGCTGGACACTCACCAGCGTCTAAACAATTAATAACTTATATATAAACGGGCATTTAGATAACAATTAGAATTTGTAGGTTTGCAGCAAAGCAATGACTGCAACCATCAGAGATTACTTACAAGAACATATAGAAGAGCATCATGGAACTCGGCTTCCATGGTTAATTCTATGAAACTATGTCGGGAATTACGGAAACTGAGGAAAGTATCTGAGGAAACACGTCCTTGTGGCAAAATTACGAAGATGTCGCCAACGTGCAACGAATGCACTTCTTACAGTGCGGGAAAGCATTTATTTAATGTCATCAACGTGTCTAAACCAGCATTTCGGTTCATGCCTTCATAACAGCGTTGGCGGGAACATGAGGACGTAGGACATCCATGGCTGTACCTAAAACTTTTCTATAGTTGCTTCTCTGGTTGGAGATTGGAAGCTAGAATTGCAAGTTTAGTAAATAAGAATTAGTCAAAAATTACAAGAAAATCTTGGAGATCTGCCAATCTACCTCAGTTTGAGCATATACTATTTTGGATTTTTAGATAAATAAAAATAGAAACATGAATATAAAATTATATTCGTTGTGCAATTATTAGCTGAATGAACTTCTCTTTTTTCGCATAAAAGTTCTTTGTATCGTCAGAAAATTTTCTGCTCCAATTAAAGTAAAGTTTAAATTTTTACCTCTATTGCTTTGATATTAATTGAAAAGAATTGCACCGTTTAAATTAAGGTAATACGAAAATAATGAAGAGAAAACCGAAGATTAGATTATGCAAATTCAAAGAATATCCCTAAAAAAAACTTTTGGTCAAATACTTCCTATCATCTGCAACTTTCTTTTATATATATATACATATAGCATTTCTATATATCTCAAGAGTGGTGTGAATATTACTAAATTAATATTAAGTTATCGATAACCAACATCACCTTGTGCTTAATTAACCTCATAAATTAAAGAGATACTTAACGTTGAACTATTTCTTGTATCTACAACGAATTCAGAAAATGAAATTAATTCCGACTACTTTACTGTTTGCTTGTAGTAGAAATACCTACTGACAAAACTTATTAAAATCTTTCTTCTTACTGACAGTTCAAATAAGACCAAGCTTTTACATTTTCATGAATATAGTTTGCCGACTTCAATTGTGTTCGAAAGCGGGCAGAATATTTGTAAGTAGTTATTCCAGGGAGAATCCTACAGAAATTATTTGCTCAGGGAACATCTTCATTTTCTATTCACAAATTTCGTCAAGCATAATATAAAACGAATGCAAAATAATCAAACAATGGATTCCACTAATAGATTATTATAATTAGCCTTGGTTCCTATAATAATCCCATCAAGCTAGTTCCAGAAATCGTTCCATCTTAATTATAGATCAGTGCTGAATCGTTATGTAACCGCCAATTTGTTTAATTCCATGCTTCTTTCATTCTATCGCTTCCACGTTTCCTTGATTGCATTCATTAGATTAGTATTCAGCTGGCGCTGTGAATTCTTTGCGACCATTGTTCTTAAAATCCCGGTTTCCTTTATCGAAATTCTGGGTATTATAGAATACTATGCATCGACTTTATGTGCGTGATATGATTTGTATTTAAAGTGTTACCTCACAATGGCGGTGCTTATAATTCATGTGTTTGCTGTGTACGATCTCTCGTTGCTTCTTTCCAATAACACGGATAAGCCTTAATGAAGGTGTCGTCAGCGTATTACAAACTTGCAATTAGAGTTGAGGCGCCAATATGGTTATATCTTCGGTTGGAATACATCAAGTCAGATCTAAATAACCTTGATAGTAGACGAAGAAGTGTTTCGTCCTATTGGATGAAGAGAGAAAGCAAACAACAATAATTATTTATATTTCCGTATTCCGCCTCATGACGATAAAATTAGCCCTTTGAAACGCGAAAATCGTGGAGAATCTAGGTTGGTAGAATTTAATTCGCACGGGCTTACCCTCTTAAGATTCTAGACGCATATGCTGCAACAACAAAGTGTCGTAGTTTTGCTAAAATTAGTATCGTTGCGTGGCTATTATTATAATGATTATACTTTAGGGAATAAATGGAGCAAATGTAAAGGAAATTAAGTTCGTTACAGCTATTTGTGCATAGTTATTCAATGTCTTTCAGGTCAGTGAATGTAAAAGAGGCTAGTGGAAGATGAAAATTCAACAAAAAAATTGAGAATTGGAAAGTAATCAGGAATAGACGATATAACACTGAAAGTAATGAAATGCTTAGCAAATGAAGGAAGAAAACTTTTACTGGACATACTAAATGAAGTTTGAGAAACATATACTATACTACAAGAATGGCAAACCGCAATAATAAAGCCGAATTACTAAAAATGAAAGGTAATAAAAGGTTATAAAAGGATACCTTTGGAAGAAATATTTCAGGAATGTCTAAAAGAAAAATTGCCGTCACTACTATCGGGGATTTAAGCCGAATTGGGTGTCGAAAGATTTCTTTAGGAACGGGCGTTGCCGCGGAATTGCGATCGTTTCATTTGGATTTGTTTTTTCTAGAGGATATTGTTTAATTAATTTAAGATTTTAGGCCCTGCCTATTGCACAAGTCGCCTAACTTCTTGTAGGCTGGTTTATTTAGTAATTGCATTATCATCTCAGAAAAGGTTTATAGTTATTTTGTTCGAATATGACTTCCATTTTTATTCATTTAAATCTTTTCTTTGTTTGAATTATTTGGCGATGTTAGGTTGTCAGTACTGATGTAATCTAGGCATTTCCGTGTCCGTCCGTTGGGAAGTACGAAGAAGAACGATACCGAAACATCACACGTACTGCAGTTTGGCTTCGTGAAATTCATTTTGTTCACCGCATTTGTAGCGAGATTTTTTACATGAGGAATATCATTCATCGTTTGCATTCTCTGTTTACCTGGAGCTGCCAGGGGGAGTGTTTTTTTGCAACGATTTTTCTGTGAAAGGGTTTTCCAAGCAGTAGCGTCAGCCGCCATAACTTCATAGCATTGTTTAGGTCACTGGTAAGCCGATATCTTTTGTTTACGTTCTTCGATCGTGATTTTGTTCTGTCCTTGAGGACCTATTTTGCGTTGATTTTAATTTAGTGGTGAAAATTGCCTATTCGTGAGAATCACCAAACTTTGAGTTTTACCTGCACCAACACCTGCGCAGAGGGAAACCAATACTCCGCACTTAGACCAAACTAGCGTTGATACGCCATTCTGATCGAACCACGAAAAAGCTAAGTTTCTGGTAGTTTCTGGTAAATTGTTAATAATATTAGATGTACACCTATATTCTACCTATTTATTAACCTTCATTAGTATTTAGTGTTGAAGTTATTCCCTGTGTTTATTAATTCATTTATGTATAGAAGGCAGCGATTCGTACTTTTATTTATGGTTGTTGTTATGGACAAGTTGATTATTATTGATTGACAATGGTAAGAGATATTATGTGTCAAATTTAGTAAACGTATTTTTATGTTAAACTGAGTATTTTTCACTGAGTTTTACCGGGTTTCCAACTGCACAACTCAACATTTAGATTTATATATTTTAAAATCATCACCGAAATTATAACATCTACATATTACAACTTACACTTGCAATATTCTAAAGTAAATTTAAGTAGTCAACAGAGTTATTGTAATTAAAATCAGGTAAATATCTATAGTTTCATTTTTAATAAGGGCGGACAACATATTAATGATACAGGCCATAAAATTAAGATCGAGAACCTGGAATTCTTGTAAAATGTAACATCTTCGAGGGAAAGATGCTTACGAAACCATGTGTATAAGAAAAGACTCTAACATGTAATGAATCGAGAACATGCGCCTCTGCACCATTCGTTGTTAATTGATTTATAGAGGTAAACATATTTCCTTCTTAGTTACATACTTCTCTGAGTTCTTCGTATATCGCAGGTCAAGTAGGCGTAGAAAGAAGCAAGAAAGAGGATCACATGCATTCAGTTTCATTAAAGGGTCCGATGTGGAAGTGTTTCGAAAATCTGGTGGAAATGGCCGGTAGAAGCACTTTTATACGTTTACGATCAAGTGCAAGTAGTTCCTTGGTTCTGACATGTTTAGGTTAGATGAGTTTTTTAGCATGCGCTAAACCAGGACAATTTTTTCAATGTTGGGACATTTTCTAACAATGAGCTCCGCAGACATTGATTTGGTGTTTACCTACCATAATCTCTATACTACTGTCAGATCCTGGTTTCAGTAATTGCTGCGCAGCATTCTTTCCCACAAGAGTGTCTGCTTCTCAGATAATGTCAAAAGTCATGAGAAACAGAAAAATGATGTATAATATAAGTGTAATAGCAGTAGCAAAGATATTTTATGGTATTGCAAGAATAGAAAAGTGGAAAGTGCTTAAGATCAAGAACATAGACCGTAACACAGTAAAAGTGATCAAGACTCTATACAGCCACATGCAAGATGTATACGTAATGCCAATGAAGTGAGGCAGGGGAAATAATTCCATAAGTCCTACACTGTTTATTACCTTCCTGCTTCAGATTAACGCAAAAAATAGAAGAAAAGATTGCAAATAGGATACCGAAGAATAAAGCCTGTAGTTTTTAGTCAGCTGATGTACGCCGATCATCACGTACTAAAGGCAACCAGGTAAGAAGATATCCAAAATAAATTGAATGCATGAACCGACAATGAGCTATTAGAAAGAAGCATCTTACAAACTAACAGTAAGAAGGTGAGTACAGCGATGCATGCAGTGTGTAGTAATGATAACAAATTTTGAAATACACATTTTTCTTTACAATACTTTTTTTCTTCTCCCCACTGAATTAGCCGTGTGTTCTCTATTAAAATTTTACTACTTTCATATACTTAATTAAATTAAAAACGCAAAATTCCATATATGTCAATTTCAATAATTTCAGCCTTCTACAACGATCCCTTGACTGACGCACTCACATTTCATTAAAACAATAAATTACCATTACCTCTTATTTGTGAAAAATGAATCTGTAAGAGTAACGCCATATCCACCATATCGATTTCATACGTCGCTCGTCAGTTCGTTAGTTATATCATTTAAACGCATACCATGATCAGAGCATGGAGAAAGAAGTTAGTGGCCCAGTTGCATAAGTTAATTGCTCTAAACGAACCGTTGGACAGATATTGTGGTGAACGACTGTAGTAGAGATTTTTGAGTAGCTTGTCGTGTCCATCAATCTTCAGCGAATAAACCACACTGATGCGTTCCGTGCTAGCCAGCGCTTGGCCTTGTCCACCTACTTGCGCCAGTGAAAAGCAACGAGAACTATCCTGTTCGTGCTTTGCACGTGATGCACGTATATAATTCTAGTAGAAGTCACTTTTGGGTGGAGAGGGGATACTCTTGACTCGATCAGTTAATATCATTTACTCCTAAATTAATAATAATAGAAATAAAATAGAGCGAAAAGAATATGTTCCATTAATGGAATACAATGATAGACAAAAGTTAGTATTATAAATCCATTTTTATTCTTGTTAGGTCTAAAATATTGGAAACTATTTATAACAGTTACCTTTACTTTTATTTTTGACAATTTTCTAGATGTAAGGCCTACCAATCGAAAAACAAAAGAGACAACGTTCTACCTTTCGATCTGGGCATCTCTGTAACCAGTTTTTCTTTATAATTGAAACATAATTTGAAAAGTTGCAACTGGTGATAAGTGTGTGGGTAAAATGCATTTTTTCGAATATATCAAACCAAGTATTTTTTTTGTTTCGCCGTATTGACTTGCTGTTTAGCTAACGTAGGTCTCTGAAATAGGTTTGCATTGCTTTTTCTCGCGAAAATGTCTGCTTGCTCATTGTTTTAAATGAGTGAGTGCGCGAGCATCTAGGTTAAGCTTAAATTATTAACGTTTCCCAACAGATTGAAAGTGTTTTTACATCTCCAAATCAACTTCAGATTTAGGCGCCTCTATTTTCAGTTAAGTGAGTTACTAAAATAATTAATTAAATAAATGCTTTTCTGATTTAACTGTAATTTTTAATATGAGGAAATTTTCTATATTAAAAATTTTACCTCGTGTCGGACTTGAACCAGGCACCTCACGTTTGCCGGACGGGGCTCTACCAATTGAGCTAACGAGGCACTGGTTTCAATACGATTTGAAATGTCCCAAATACAGATCTTATGGGAAGCCGACAGTACGGCATATATAGGGGTGGGAGGTGCCTGGTTCAAGTCCGACACGAGGTAAAATTTTTAATATACAAAAATTTCCTCATATTAAAAATTACAGTTAAAGCAGAAAAGGATTTATTTAATGATGTAAGAAAAAATTGCACTTTACTAAAATAAGTTTTCAATGTTATTTCGCAAATAAATCTAAACAAACACATTATTTTATTGTAAGGTCTTCTTTGTATGGCATCCATTCTTTGCAAAAACAAGAGGATGGTGAGTAATAGCAAGATAAAAAGTTAAACGTTTGAGGTAAAGCGTACCTACGACAAAACGACAAAAACACATTCCAACAAAAGATATATGAGCTTAAAAATATTTGCGTTGCTGCCCTAAAACGTTCCAATCGATGGCGGTTCAACCCGTATTTGTCAAAGGGAAAATGTAGTTTACCCTGTATCGATTGCTGCTACGTCTGCGAAAAGGTGTTTCATTTTCTCTTATACGTTTCTTGTTTTTCCTTTTTCTAGGAAACTGGCGGACATTTCCAGGTCTACGAGGGGAGTCGTGATCCTATTAACCGGCCATAATATGGCCGCAAAGATCCTGGATTACGCCAAGCGTCTCAATATGCTCGACGGTCATTTCGTGTGGTTATGGATCAACACTTCGGCTAACCAGAAATATAAAAACGACACGGACGAACCGATTACTAGCGATAAGGAAGCTTCAACCGCAAACGAGAAGATCGAGGTCTCCCGAATCGAAAAGAGAAATGTCCAAGATCATTTTCGTAATGAAATTAACGATATGCAGTTCAGTTCTTTATTAAAAAACGACCATTTCCTTCTTTTAACGAACGACCATCACCGTAGTAGCTTTAGTACCGATAGTAATAATAGAGCTGCAGGCAGCTCTTCCTATTTTTCGCATCAATCGTCATATAATTATTTAAGAACGCGTAGAGAGACTTCTTCGAACGTTGAGGCCACAGAACATCCTAGCTCTAACGCTACCAAAGTCGACGAAAAAGTGGTTCTAACTCAAGGTCTTTTGAGTTTGAGGCCGCTTCCGGTTCGCGTTGATAGACATCTCGTTAAAGGTGCCGTTAGATTATTAGTGGCCGCGCTGGAAAGGACTCTGTACAGTATTCCTATCTGGCTAATGGACAATTTGCAAAGGACTCAGCTATCGACAAGTTGTTGGAAGCCATCAGGTCCTAGCGAGCAAAATTTTTCATTATACCTGGCCAGGTAAGTAAGTACATATTTATATTTCACTATTCAATCCAAAACCGATGTTAAACCAATCTATAGAAAGACTTTCTTGCCTGGGAAATCACTACTTCATTAACGGCATATATACTGTTAAGTTTCGATGATATTTTGTAACAAGATATGTCAAGTAAAAGTTATTTAACACATATACAAATGGATCACAAAACCATCAGTTATTTTATAAATGATCTTGTTTCTTCAAAACAAAATTAATGTTTCCTTTTCACTTAATCTTAGTCTGCAAAACACCAAGAGTAAATTTTGGGCTAATGTTCTTTTGATGTGCCTGCACAATTAGATTTTTAGTAGAACTATATATAGCGAATCTTTGACAATCACGAACGACTTATTTTCTAGCAATTTTCTGGCAATCAGGCTAATAACAAAATTTTTGAAAGGAATCTAATTTCTTAAATGCTTTAATTTTTCCTCATTTATTTTCACTTTATCTTTGTGCAATATCACACCATTAGCCAACGGATTATAAAATAACTCTCCGAAGCAAATTAAGTAAAATATTGTTACCAGTCATGATCAGATGCAATGCTTTCTTAGCGACGAGTTTCGTAAACGATTTAAATCGACCTTCACTGTCATGCTATCATGAAGTGTTTCCCTTGTTCTTGTTGAAATAGCGTCCCCAGTTCACTATCTTCCATTTGGCCAAAGGCCACTTAAATTGCCTAAAGCACCTTCTCTACTGAACTAAAAGTGGAAAAATGAAAAAATTCTTTGTTTAGAAGAAATATTGCATTAAAATTGGTCTGAAGAACGAGTTTATCTAATCAACGAATAATATTTCATTAAATGACGAAGGAATTTCTCTTTACTATTCATTATATTAATGAAATCATGTTGAATGGTTGTTTGATTGCCTCAATGAAGTATGTTATTTTATGTAGGAACTTGCGGGATAGAATGAACAAAGGCATCAATAGAATGAACATTATTTGTTGATGTGTGTTGATCACAAGTGGTTAATTTAATATATGTATATGTTACAGTCAAAGTAATTAATCAGCGATTATATTTAATCGCCAGTCAATGTGTATAATTACGACATCAGCTAGGTAAAGTGATTAAATAATCACTTTGTCCAGCCATTATTCATAATAGCCAGAACGGTTTGGATGAAGTAATAGGTGTCATTAAAAATTAATTATTTCGTAATATATTACTTATATAATTGAGGTTGAGTAGGAGTACGGCTGTACAACGTTAAGATCATGAAGATGGCAACAATTATTGGGTATCAACAGCCTGTCGAGACAGAGGGAGAAATAAAAGACTCTATTATATTATATTTGCGATGGAAATTGCGGGGATTAAAATTTGTGCTTTAATTCCCTATTGATCTGTGATGTTCTGAAATACATTTTGCTTAACTGGTATTCGGTCACAGCAATTTGTTCGAATTTTATAATTTATTGAAATGAATTCGAACCGATTATCCATTCAATAACAGGTTTAATAAATTGATGGAATCAATTAATAAATTTATTATTGTGTATTACTAATTTGGAAATTAATTGAAAGCAAATGCATTTTAGATTTGATTTTATGATTATGATTTACTTTTTAGAGAACTATAAATACGTTATATAATTGCACCAAAAGTGTGAAATTTAAGTTAAAGTTCAATATCTGGCCGAATTTTCTGAAAGGAACTTTAAATTACAGTTTAAATCTAGCATTCAGAAAAATATTCAGAACATTGTAATTGTAGACGAGTTTCTGCCCTTAAATCTCTTACGATGAAGGCGTGATTTGTCAACCCCATTTTTGGTTTAATTTTGTCAGTAAGGCATGTCATCCATGTTGATTAAATTAGAAAATATAACGCCACGTAAATTAATTACTGCTCTAGAGAGGAAAGCTAAAGTATATATTTCACCTCTGAACAAAGGATCTACATGTTGGCCATTAAATTATTAAATTAAATTAAAATGTTTTTCTCTGGCGCCTTTTCCGGTTTCCGTAATTGTACAAAAATATAATTAACATCATACCTCCTCTATTCCTTGTATATTTAAGAGCATGTCATTTCAAACATTACAGAAACTTCCTACAAAATCTGTGTATTACGACGGGTAGATACGTGAGCAAATAGCCCGCAAATGTTTGTAGCGTTTGCACGGTTTGAATATTTACTTTGAGAACTTAGCGTTTCAGGTGTTGTTGCATAAAGTATGTTTCATTTATATGTGTGGCACCAAATTAATCTGTTCAACTGAAGTAGTTCATTTAGACATAATTTTAAATTTTTCGCGTTCTCAAATTTGCTCATACCATTTTTCTTGTAATTTTATGGAGTTACAAAATCTCGCCTAGAATGATGATAACATTTACTTTCATTTTCAAACACAAGGCGAGTTTCCATTAAAATTAGTTACCTGCCTGGAACAATCTGATTAGGAAACGGTTCCCACAAAACTGGAACTCTCTCAACGCACCACGTTCGAATTGGCTCCTGGTGGGTAAATGCATATAATACCCCTCTTAGAGATACTATTTATAATTTATATAGATACCTATAGGGGTACCAGAAAAAGTATAAGTCTACTGAGAAAAATATGTATTATCACGTATGAGTATTTCACGCATAACAACAATGTACATTATCTTGCATTATATCTCTGCATTATAACTTGCATCCATTGATATTTTACTATCAAATAGAAAACATATATGGCTTACTTTAATTGTATCATTAATTATAAAGTTTACTATTACTATTCTTCTGAGTGTAGGAGAGACGATAATAGTCTAGACACAAGATGAATAAGAAGAGGTCTACAGTTTTACCTCAATATGATTTGTAATGCACACACAACACAACAAGTGGTAATTCAGTTAAGAACCAACGTGTGAAAACATCAGTCTCTTACTCGAAAACTATGATATTTAGGTGACGTTTTTATATTATTCCAATACTGTCAATGTCAGTTTTCAAGATAGAAATCTAAAGTTTTACTGCGCTATGCTTTAGTTTCCTGTATTTGCCTTTTTTTCTACATTGAAGGCCGACTAATAGACAAATATTCATAAATCTTTCAAACAAATACAACAACAAAAATGTCATAATAATGCTTACGAGGATACGATTGGTAGATTAGTCAAATAAAATGTTTTCGCAGATGCTCGTTGCTTCACTTTGGACCGTCCAATTTTTTTTTTTTTGCCTTTTTTGACCATAGCATTTCTCTAAATAACTCCGTCTCTCGCTGTCCACTGCCGAACAGTCGGCCAGGAGGTGCACAGGTGCTTCTTATGCTCTCCCACAGTTCCTGCACAGAGGAGAGTCCACTCGCCCCATGCGGTGCAAGTGCTTGTTCTGTGCGTAGTGGCCAGTTAAGACTCCTGTAAGTAGTCTTAGTCTGTTCTTGGTCATAAAGACTGCCTTACGGAATCTTTTCTCGCCTGGATGAATCCTGAGGGTTTTGCAATGTCTCACGCCGACAAGTCCATTCCAATGACTAGCAGCGAGTTCAGAGCTGACAAAAGCGTTGATGCTGCCACAAGAATTCCCACACCTTGGTTCTGATAAATGGTCATTCACTGGCGCCTCTAGTTAGTTTGTCAGCAATTTCGTCGCCTCTGATTCCAGAGTGGCTTGGAACTCATCTTAACGTAATGCTGTGATGTTCTGCCAATTTATCTTTATTTATTTATTATCAATTTATTATCTAGCTTCCTATGGCAGCCCAGTACCACTTCAGAAACGAATTTGACGACCTGCAGTGCTCTGAGGGCAGCTTGGCTGTCAGAAAAAATTTCGACCGAACAATTCTTATACGGGCAGCTTAAGATGCCCTCTGCGCGGGTCTGGATGGCTATTACTTCAGCCTGGAAAATGGAGGTGGAACTTCCTAAGCTGATGTAGTTAATGTTAAGCTAAGCTAAACGCGTCATTTCAAACAGACATAAGTCCGCTTTTTCTAAATCCTACTTCTACACTTCCTCCAGAAGCTCAAGGCCTTCCGTTTCTATAATTCAATTCACTATACAAATTTCTTGCATATTTACACTGTTGGATTATTTTATATCCAAATAGCAAATAAATCTATATTCAAGAGTAAAGCAGAAAATGTTGGCTCAAGGTGAGCGAAAGCGGCAAAAAATTATGTTCATCAGATATATACTGGAAAAAAAGTAATTGGAAAAAAAGCGAAAATTATGAAAAAAATAAATTGAGAGAAAGAGACTAGCTTTGAAAATAGATTCTTTGTTTAAAGTATCAGCCTATACTTTTATGCGAGATTCTTCTAGCGAATGAAGAAAATAGTAAATACCTACAGATTTGAAGTAGAATTTAAAAAACGCCCAGTTGCTTTCAATCCAGAAATTAAATGCTTGCCATCCTGATTTTTCCTCAGTTGTTTATAAATACTCCAAAACTAGCATCCCGCATTTAAAGACATGCTGCAATTTAACACCGCCTCTGACTGCAGTAGCTATCGATAATATCTTTTTACTTACATGTTTGTAGTGGATAACTTGAACTATAGAGTTTCCTGTTACCAAATCTCCCTTTACATGTCCCTAACTATAGAGCCATACCATCCTCTGGTGCCGTTTAGATTATTGCTACGGGTATAGATTACACAAATGCAATAGTTTGATTAAAACAGGGTGAGAGTTTTAAGAAAACTGTTGCTTCTAGAAAGTATATATCAAGAGTAAGTTACCATGAGAAAAAGAAGAAGTCTGACATTAATCTAAAATTAAAAAAATATAATGTTTCGAAGGAAAAAGAAAAAAATAAAGCACAAAAACATCCAAGCTCAAGGGAGTGATACAATATATTCCTCTGACGTAATTTTTAATAACGGCTCTGCAGAAACGTGGTGATGTTTCGTTGATACAGCGTTCAATTCAGGTCTTCAATGCTTGAGTGATCGTGAGCTTGTTGGCATAGACCTGGGACCTTGGAAAATCTGTCAGAAAAACGATTGGTGTCAGATCATAAGATTTGACGACCAAGTCGAGAGATAACACGACCACCAGAAGACTCGCCTGACACCCTTACTATTCCTGCAGCCAAATTCTTTCAAGAGTAAAATCTTCCACAAAGAACTCAACAACTTCAACAACTTCCTGGCGCAAAGAACTCAACAATGCAAAACCTGCCTCAAAATAAAAATGGTCGAATGATTTCTTCAGGCCACAGTGTATATTAAAAAATGACATGCTTCTCATGCATTTGTTCTTCGTGAATTGTGGATTTTCTCAACCCTAAATGCAGCAAGTTTATCTATTCATACGAAAAGGGGCCTCATCGTTGAATATTATTTTGTTCACTAAATTGGCATTCACTTCTTGTTATTCAATGATCTAATTGATGACATCTTTGCAGCAGTTGTTGAGCTAATTGAACTTTGTAACCATGGAGATACAAGTTTTTGGGGTGAAAAATAACTGTTGAAATGATCAATGTTTGTTCACCATGACGAACCTGGGTCACCATACTCACCCGAACTGCCGTGATATTTTGTTCTAAAAATAACTACTAACTCATATTGTAGGTTTCAAATCAATAACTGTACCTGTACCTACTTTCAAAGTTTTCGAGTATTCCAACCAAACTGTCACCACTTTTATAGTAATATTTGACAATAAGAACGCATTGTTACCTATTACAATTACTATCGACTTGTTTAATCATGAAAGCCAAAATGGCGCGCGATTCTAATCTTCGATCTTATTGATTACCCTTCAGTAGGCATATTATGTTGCAGTACATGTTTAGCTCAAACAACCTTGCATAATATTAACACTTTTATAAAGTAGTAACTTCATTGATGTATGGATCTATCTGTACAAAAATCTTGAGAAAAGGTTATGTTAATTTTCCGGAAAGAAGTCGATTAATTATGTTGCAATTTTCTTAGTGCTGTTTTTTAAAAAAAAATCTAACTGGATAGGCAGGTATAAATGTCAGTTAAGTTACAATTACCTCTAGACAGAAATATTGTACTCATAACTAAAATATTCATTCTGTATTTCTGCCACGTTCGCTGACACGACTGGCACATACGTATAAGTGCTACGAGTAATAACGATACACTTTTTCTACTCTTTTCTCGCGCGAATTCTCCAGAGTGTGGTAGCGTTTCCTTTCTTCCGTTGAATATGTATACACGCATACATACATAGCATACATATATTTATTTGTCCTTAGCCTTTCTCCGGAGCGAAATGACAGGCACGTCACAGGGGATACAAAAGACGATCGATATGCATTATATCCAACACAATACATGTATCTCTCGCGTATTGCTATAGAATTAAGGCAGAGAAGTATTCGTGCGAAGGTGTAAGTGTATTGAAACACGATTGAATCTGCGGGAAATAATAACCTAAATTGATTTCGGTCTTAGGGCTTTTCTTCTAGCATTTCTTTTGTTTTCATTGTTTTCGATTAATCTTTAATGAATAAAAACAATGATAACAAGGTTTAGGTGTAGTGTTCCTCATATTGCACGAATACTTCGGAAAGATAAAAGCTACAGAGCAATATATGTGTGAGAATAGCGCTGTCATAACTACCATTTGCCTTATTTGTTGCTGACATTAATTGGATGGACTGTGCCGGTATAAATGTATGTAGAATTAAAATTAATTCTGTAAATATTAAATTTATTTATAAAATTTTATTTAAATTTAATCTAATACATATTTTTGTTCATTTTCCTTTCATACATATTCTCAGTCAAAATAGCCTATTTGATATTATATAATTTAATAAATTTCGCGTGATTTATTATTTAAAAGTATAAGATTTACAGTACAGGTGTCCCACCGAAGACTGGGTGTTTGATTACACCCTTTACTACAAAATTTTTATAAAATCCAATACTGCATAACCTAAAAATATGTTTGATTATACACAATGTTTCGAAAGTAGGCAAGCGCACACTTACTCCGGTATTTTAAGTAGAACAACCTATATATTATTGCATTTTTCAATTCTACGCAGCAAAAGAATATGACTTCATATTTACCACTACAGTAGAATTATTTTCTGGTGGCGGATGCACGATAGCAAGAAGCCGTTCTGAGTGAAGTCACATACTAAAATGAAACTAAAATCAGTCCACTGCAGTCCTGAACATTTGCTTAACTTAAGTCCAAGGTAAAAGTCTTTTTTTAATAGCACCCTATATTTTTGCTTATACTAAATTAAACCTTACTAGAAGCACTTTTAATTCATACTATACTATACTTGTAATGTCTCATGTAGGATTTTATAGCTAATTTTCATTAATTATGTATCAAATTCAATAATTTTCCATTAATCTTCAGGTCAGCTTGATATATAAACGTTATACAATTGCATAAAACTGGGAATTAGTAAATATACGCCAATATAATCGTAAAATTAAAACTAATGATATGTTTTCTAAATTTAATGTCAGTCGTCTATGATTATCGGAAATTATAGTAGGTAGTAGTCTTTTTAGTAGACCAAGGTAATACGTTTTTAATATTAAATTCTTCTTATGCTCTGGTACTGTGAGGATACAATCGTTTGCATATTGTTTAAAGAAAGGAATATGAATATTGTCGTTATTAATTTTTGTTAATGTATCTATTTCTAACTTTTCCATTACTAACTTTGCAATAGCAGCATGAAGTAATGAACCCATTAGCTGTAAAACTTATTTTGAGTATTTTATTTTAATTAATTATTTCAAATAGGAGTGCGTGTCTTGGACGCAGATGATTCATAATAAATAATTCATAGTGAGAAATACACTCGAAATACAAGTAGGAAACCCATCTTTGTCAAACATTTAATTATCATAAAAACAAATGATGATTTCATAGGTTTAAAACAGGAATTTAAATAAAAATATCTAGGTATATAAAAAAGTACAATTAATCTTTATAACAATGATTACTCTACTGAAAAAGTCAGGAAACATCTCTCTTCCACCTATGGAACTGTATGATCATAGCAAGTAACAATAACACTAAATGTATAAATTCCTAGTAGTGCAACTTTTTCCGTGCCATACCTGTAACCTAGGCGTTAGAGTTGGGCAAAATTTACGAGCAAGGAAGCAACCGATACGAAGCCATAAATATCCATTTTCGCATAAAAATGAGCTATCCGCCACTTTTATGTCCGCTATCAAACACTTCCCGATAAAATGGCGTAAATAAATATGAAACGATATCGAAGAGGACTATTGAAACTTGAAATTTTAGATGTTGCTATGCGTTTTCGATGGTAAAATACACCGCTTCTGCATCGTATTATCCGAAACTTTATCCCCGTAATATTCGACTAGATAAGATATGCATAATCCTCACTTTTATATCGCATCTTATTAAATTGCTGTGAGAGAGCTCTCCATTAATCAACTGATTTACCTATTAAAATTTAATGAAAGTGGAGGAGTAATAATGAGTTACTAAAACATTATATCGGAATTGTTACTATCAATAAATATTGATAGATATTGCCGAAAATGAAGGCAGTAAAGTAAGGGAAAGTAAATTAAACCCTTAACGAAAATGGCTCAATGAACAGATCAACAGCATTCCAATATACATACAAATATGTTTAAGGAATATGTATGTAATGAGGAGCCCCTAACCTTTGATATTCAGAACATAGAGAAGATCTCTTCCCCATTATTACAGAGTGTACTAAAATTTACATGAATATGTAATGAGAATAAATCAATACTATTATTAGACAGTTCTAGACGGATTCTGCCTTTACCTTACCTCTTGGATGAGATAGATAATGAATGATTCACGCATGCGAGGTAAGTTTACAGCGCCTTGGAGGAATAGCCTAGATAAAATTGTTGGTTAAACATTTGCAGAAAATCCATGCAAAAAGCGAACTAGGGAACTGCTACATACGAATAGGAAATAGCGTGGTATGTTTACAGGCCCGAAAACATACCATGCGCACTCGCTGAGGTACTTGTACTAATTAATATAGGGCGCCACAATTTAGAATATGTTAGATTAGATTGGGTTTGGGGTTGCCATAGAGGCATGTTTCACCATGACCTTTTCAGATCTACTGTGATGCTCTTTGTTCTAGAATCTAGATGATGATCTCTAGTTTTCCTTGTTAAGTAGACAAATCACCTTTGAGAGCTGCTCCGTTATGTAGTTATCTGCTTTGCGATTCCCGAGCCCTGTAGTAGAAACCCTGTCCTTGCTAAGCCAGCGTATTTGCACATAACATGAACTGATTTTTCCTCTTCGTCTTAGCAGAATCTGCAAATAGCATCTCCTGCCAGGCCTGTGGTGTGCATATGCCTATTTAGTCTACAGTAACCAGTTAGTAGATCTAGTATTATTTTAAGCTCTTCTTACTCATTGTCAGTAGATTCTTTGCACATTTAGATCTCTGTACCTTTAAAAACTGTTTTGCCTGTCCCTTGAAGATTTTTGCCACAAACCTTTAAACTCGTGTATCCATTCGTTGATGGACTTTGTTGTTTCTAATTTGGTAATACCCTTCAATAGTGCTAAGCATAACAGAATGCGTCGAGTTCGAAAACGTCAAAATTATCACCATGTTAGCGACTTTTACTGGGACAGAATTGTTGCCTATCGAAATGTTGGTTTGTCCTATCGTAAAATTGGCCGCCGTGTTAATTGTACTGCAATGGCGGTAATGCGTGTGTGTTATGTGTGGACAGAAGAAGGTTGAGGCACGCGAAGGAGGCCAACCGGGCAATCGAGGCTTACCACAGAGCGTCAAGATAACCGCTTCAGATAGCTAGCTCTACGCGACCGTTTTGCCACTAGGTATCAAATTGCTGGCCAATGGTTTGCAGATGAAGGTAGATC
The DNA here is from genome assembly GCA_949128085.1 of Cetonia aurata. Taxonomy (NCBI): domain Eukaryota; kingdom Metazoa; phylum Arthropoda; class Insecta; order Coleoptera; family Scarabaeidae; genus Cetonia; species Cetonia aurata. Next base: position 10,854,451 of record OX421887.1, read on the forward strand.
TGTTACTATGCGTACACTATATCGTCGTATTCGAGCCTTTGAACTTTTTTTTATTAACGATTAGTGCTTCCTTTGACTGGAAACCACTGTCGTCAACGTTTTAACTGGCGCAGAGAACGGTAGCATTGGGAGGCAGAATGGGATGATATCGTCATCAGCGATGAATCGCGATTTTGTCTAAGTACGCGCGATGTCCGTAGAAGGGTAAGTGGAGAACAATGTGATATTGAGTTTGCTGTTGAGAGGCATGTACAGAGGACTGTTGGAGTAATGGTTTGGGGGCTATTGCCCATGGTAGCCCATCACCACTTGGCTTTATTCGAACCAGTATAACAGCTGTGCGTTTTGTTGATGATGTCCTAGAAACCAGCCTTGTCCAGATGGCCGTCCACCCGTCCTTTTTCAGCAGTACAATGCACGTCCCCATATTGCTCAAACAATAAATATTCTGCAAGAAGCAGGCGTTAATGTTTTGCCATGGCCACCCCGTTCACCGGATTTGATTCCCATCCAACATGTGTGGGATATGACGGGGAGGACTCTGTCCACTTTGCACCATTTTCCACAGACTCGGGCACAGTTAATCCATGAAGTTCAACTCACTTGGAACGAGGTGCTACAAGCAGACATCGATCATATCATTCTGTCGATGCCTAAACGTATACAGGAGTGTACTCAGCTATGGGGTCGCCAAACACATCATTATTATTTTTTTGAATTACATGTTCATAAAATTTCTTGCAAATGTTATCGTTTTATTTTTGATGTAAGACTACCACATTGCCAAAAAAAAACAAATTGAAGAAATTATTCCTTCTGGGTGTAACGCTTCTAATGTCACGGAGTATATTTTGTCATGCAGTTGAAATGTATTACCAGGCGAAATATGCTGTGAAAATCTTAGGGAAATGTGGTCGCAAAACTTCTACCCGTTTTCCAAGCTCGCAGATTTGAAGAGTAAAAACCTGTTGAGTGTCCACTTGATTTTAACAGGTCTCGTGATGTCAGTGGCCAGCCTCTATCCTTCTTATTTTGGCTTTAGATTGTATAAAATCGCCTTACGGACATCCATCAGAACTTTGGCGAACGGATAGTGTACTTTCCGTAGTCCTTCAATGCTTTCTTTATGACTGCTTGTGTTTTCTAAGTTCTTTTGATGAAAGCTATCTCGGTCCCAATATGTACTCTCAGCCTTGGGTAGAACTTTGTGAATTCTTATATATTCCGAGTCTTTTTGTTGTACTGCATCAGCTTAATTTACCCACAATTTTTGAGTGGGTTGCATAAGTATGGATACAACCCAATAAGTTTGTAAACTGCGATGAACACTATAGATAGTGTTCCACAATCTCTGGGTTGGTTGATTTAATTGCTCAGGATTTCACCTCTTCTTCACTTCATTATTATTATTATTATAAAACTGTTCTCGGTTTATTATGGAAAAAGATAATTTCAGTTACACGATCGGCATGTAACCGCAGTGTATTCGTTTAATTTCCTTCTTTGCTTCAGTTTACTATCGTGTATTTTACAGGTCGAAATGAAACCGGAAAGGTTCCAGAGCCATCACATAAAAATAGCCACAATAGATACGGTCTAACCTTAAGTCGACCTTCCATAGGACAATAAAATAAATTACACCTTTCCCATCGCGTAGTAACCGCTATCTATCCTATTTTATTCCATGGTTTGCGATGTTTAGTGTTAGAATTTCTGTACAGATACCATCGGGGAGCTGCCCCGGGAATCAGAAATTACCACAGAGACTACTACTTTAATAAATAATGTACTTGTCGGTGTATACTGCGAAAGATAGAGGCGAATCTCAATTCAATAAGTAATGAGCACAGAATTCCATAAACTCTCTATTGAAATAAATGGAAATCTATTTATATAATGCTTGATTTTTTTTTTTATTGCAGAAATGTTTAATTTATTATTGATGTTACTTGCATAAAGCTACAACTTCAAATATAATTCCAGATATTAATTTTCTCAGGACTGTAACTGCCTTCATGTATCTACACACACACAGTAAATAATTTTTTGCAGCAAAATGATTGGACTTTAACTGGTTGGCTCTACTACTTTTCTGTGAGCTTCTAGAATTCACTTGAATACCAAATTCGTCAATCAAATATATTTTTTCTCTATGGACCGTTATTCTGTTATACAGAACGGCATAATCAAACCTACTTTGGATAATATCTTGTGCGTTACACCTTCTGCCACAAAAAGAAACGCGTTTTACAGAATAGTGAAATGCCTTTGTCGATCGGTCAGTGGTCGATAAGCTTTAGTGTTAAACTGCAATCCTCAGCAATTAAATTACAGATTCTTGCTTGCTTCTCCTGAGTAAATTTTTTGAGACGATGCAAAACATTCCCTTTTTTCATTTTGTAAGTCTACAAGACTGTGAGACGAAGAGTGTTTCTTACAGTGTCCGGGAAAACACAAAATTGTCGTCCTATCTAGACTGGCGAATTACCATCGTTCATTCCTCTAATTATTAAAGCACGTACCTCGCTCAGCATTCATTCTTACATACATGTAATACCAATGTGATATAGTTTTGACAATTGAGGAAATGGTTTTGACAAAAGGGGAAATAATTTGACATACACAGCACCTTCTTCAATTAAGATGTTAATTAGAAAAAATAGTGTAATACTGTAATTTATAAACAATAATTTTTCCTTAGGTAATATTTTGCTGCTTTACAAACAACACGGATTTAATAAAACCGAACCGATATTCTTGGAATTTAGCATTCTGAACAACTTTCCCGATAATATTTTCCGACTCATTGAGCGCAAATGCGTTTATCCTAAATGGAAAGTATTCTTATACCGCCCATCTTAATTTCTAAAAGATAAAAACTTTAAATAATTCTTTAAACCAAGCATAGCACTTTCCCAAAGTATTAAAACAAAATTCTATTCTTAATTTCCAAAAAATTAAAGCTGTAAGTAATCGAAATGTTCACTATAGTTAGCCTTCTTATAAACTTCCTTGGTAAAATGGGTTTTTATTTGTAATTGCTGAAAAACGTAAGGCAACAGCATTGGCACTCCGATGTCTTTTTTTAATTGAAAGCGTAAATTGGCAAACATTCTCCAAGAATACAAACAGACACTCAAATTTCCCCAGCGCGTCCGCTGCTTTCCCTCTCATTTCCTATCTTCATCGATAAATTTAATTTGGCGTTAATGAGCTCCGTGACGTAAATAAGTGAGCGGTGCTCTGTGGATTTTACCGTCTGCCCCTTGAATCCCCCGTCGGGCGTCGAGCAAGGGTGAGCAATTAAGGGACTAATAACGTCACGGGGAGAATCGTGACGTGTACACCACCGCTGCGAATCCCCCAAAACGAAATAACAAAGAAGTGATAAATAGATCCAATCTGAGAGTTACGAGCGCGATGTGGCACAAATATAATTTGCCGGTATCCCCCCGGTGTCGATGCTACCTGAACCGTCGCGTTAAATAATTACCACCCCCGGTAGTCAATAGGCGCTTGTCCCAGTCGGTAAACGGGACGCGGAATGGACTGTTTTATTGTGGAAATGAATGAATGATGAACAATGCCCATATAATTGAGTTAAACGTAAATCGACGCTTATCAAAAACAGTTGTGGATTTGCAAAATTGATTAGTAAATTGGAGTGCAATTTAAAGTATTTTTAACTGAAACTGAGAAATGAAAAATTACTGCCCAATATCCCCTTTCTATTTTTTTAATATGTTTGTTACAATTTTCTATAGCTTGCTCGTTGTAGTTTTTTTTTATCCTGATTCCAAAAACACACGACACTAACAGACTATCTAAGCTATGTCAGTTGTCCTAAATATTAACATCACCCTAGTGACGTGTTAGTGTGATGCTACTTAGTAGCTACTAAGGTGGCGTATTAATAAAAGTACAGTTAGTAGCTACTAGCTAACAAGATTCTAATAGCAATTTAGTGTAGCAGCAATGTGTTTTAAATTATCTCTGGTTTTAACGGAAATTTCTCCCAAAAAGATTCACTAACTGTCATATTTGAATCTCATTTTAATGTCAAATAAATGTAACAATTGTAATAGTAGTGATAGGTTTGAGTTGAGTTATTGTCTCGTTTAGGTTCTTTATTGAATAATAAATAATAAAATAATAGCTTTCTAAATAAATCATTAACGCATAAGTAGTATAGCATATTTATTAAAAGTTGTGGACTGCTTTCATATTTGTTACGAATTGGATGTGATAGATATCCAACAAGAAATAGTAGAAGTTCAAGAAGTTCGTCATGTGATTTATCGAAACCCAAAACTTTATTTAGAAAGGGTAATCCGTTGGAACATTATGATAATTGCTATTTAAAGGAAAATATAGAAAGACAATGAAAGTGGCATATGGTATAATCCATTTAATAAGAAATGATACTTCAAATCCAGAAAATAATCGTTGTTCTCCTAACAGTTCAGAAACTCAAGTGCTTGTTACAATAAGATATTTGGCAAAAGGAGCATATGGGGATGATATAGGTTTGTGTATGTAATGAGAAAGTATGCCCAAATGGAATATTCTTATAGGCGAGCTACATGATCTCTCACAACCTACATTAAGTTTAACGGTGAAGAGGGTAGTTGAAGCACTTGCCAGCCATAGTCAGGAATGGTGAAAATCCTTGATTGCTTTTAAATAGAACAGGTTATTATTCATTGAATGTTCAAGTAAGTTTGCATATAGGGTCGTGTGTATTACATAACATCTTATGTACTATTATAGGTATGTATGTATGTTGTTGCTGGGCGAAGCTTCGGGTTGTGGAGTACACCTTGACCAGACCTTGATACTTCTAAGCACTGACATCTATTTGACGTATTATACCAACCTCATTGAAATTTTGCCGAACCCGAAGGAGTTTCAAGTTCAGATAGGAATTCTTTACGTGTCAAGCATCGCATTGACACGGGACCTACGGCTTTACTAGCTATCCGAGACGAAGGCATGTTCTGATTTTTATCCACAATTAAAAATCACCGCTTCAGCCTGGGATTGAACCAGCACCTGCGGGGTGAAGGGCAAGCATGCAAGCCATTCAGCCACCGAGAGGGCTATTATAGGGAATATGCGATGCAAAATGTAGGATCATAGAATTTGGAATGAATATACACTTCGAGAAAGATTTGTGGTATAAGCCATTCACATTAGAAAATAATATATATAAACACGTTTCCTTCAGAATTGAGAAATAAATGGAATTAATGGTTGGAGATAATGGATATAATTCTGTTACTGCTGCATAACCAGAGATATAATATAGCTCAGAGGTCAACTCGAAAGTTAGTCGAAAGGACTTTTGGTATCATAAAAAACAAATTCCGCTGGACACATTCCAGCGGAATTTGTTTTTTATGCAACTTAAACTTGATACGACAAAAGCAGGCACAGTTGCCATCGCAATCATACACAATATGATAATAAATGACGGCTTAGATAATGGAGGTAACTATAAATTAAAGAAAATTTTGAAATGCTTGGTTTTAGATTTATCAGATAATGAGGAAGATGAGGAAGAGAACCAACATATTCTGTTGCAGAAAGTGCAGGGACATATATTTCGGCAACAATATATTGAAAAATACTTCAATTAGATTAAGTTAAATATAAAATATACTCATTTTATTTCCTATTAAATAATGGGGTCTTCCAGAAAATCACTTAGACTTGGTAACTTTTCCTTTTTCCGTATATTCTTTTATGATAGGTAGTAGACTGTGCCACTCCTGAAAATAAGACATTATAGCATATGTACAATGATCGCAATGTATTATAACACCAACCCATCATGCTCGATATTCTTGCAACAATAGCAGTAATTATCAATCTGTGGTTATCAGTGCGAAGTTTTTTGAATATATTCAATATATTCTACTTTCCTATCAAAGATAGATATCCTAAGCTCACAAATTTTCGCATTTTCGGCAGGGATATTAAGTTAAGTAATCGCTACTTCATCCATATCCACGAGAAACGCTGTGAGAATGTTTTACACGGAAAATATGCATAATCTTTATTTTAAAAAATAAAAATCTTTTTAAAATAGTGCTCAGATCAAGCAGATCCGAAACATTAATACGCTCTTCTAACCATTTTTTTTTTATTTCGTATGCCTGTAGTAAAGTTTATCCGGGAAAATACTGTACTTATAATGATTTAACGCATAATGGGATTTATTTAATGGAAATGGTCTTGTGTATACAATAATGATACAGAGACATATCTATGCTTAAAAAAAAATACGGTTATAAAGTATCAACACATTTTATTTATTAACAAATTCAAATAGTTTAAAGAAAGCCGGATAATCAATTCTACACGAAAGTATAAAACTGTATGCTGTGTAATCGCAGTTGTAAGTACGCGCAGACAAGAAAGAGACGCGCAGATTAGAGTTCCTATAGGAACATAAAACGTACCCTGGTCATCGTTGTCGCCGCAGATAAGTAACAGAATTTATAACTTCGCAGGGATTGTAACGCCAGGATAGCCGAAGACCGCTGCTAGATGGCGCTGCTGCTGTCGTTTTATTACAGCTTGACGTCGCGTCGGTCTTTAATCAATGTTGACTGGAATAAAACAAACCCTTGCGGTCATGTTTTGATCAATGCCATGCGACAAAGAAAACGCAACTTATATTCCGGTGAAATTGTGAAGAAATATGGTGTAAAACCTTGACGGATGCATGACAGGATACTGGCGTCGTTGCAAATGTAAACACATAATTCATTTCCTTTTCTAAATGAGGCAAAAAGAAATCCGAGTTGGTAAATATACAGCTATTTTACTTCTCCCGGTTTTTTATTACTCAATTACCATAACATTGGTTATACAAGAAACGGGAAAGTTCTTATGGTATATGCCTGTGTTGGTGCTTAATATCCAAAACTTTTTTCGATATTTGACCCACTTTATCTTTGATTATTTATTCGAATTTGTTAATAAGATTATCATCTCTTAACGCTGAAATAAGCATGTTTAGAAGTAAAAAATTAATAGATGAAGGTGCAGAAATATCGATATATAAAATTCCATATTTCAAGAATGTTAATTAGTTCCATCGAATTAGTTGTAAAACCGTTGGTGTTCGAAGCTCACCAATACAGTACAATATGACTGCAGTGCAGATTGACTGCCCCATTGTTATAGTAAGAAATGAAATTGTGAAGCGGTAAGCGGCTTTCATTACAAAGTCGCAACCGCATATTAATTGGCTTTTTACGAAGTTTATAAGCGCGCTCTTATGAAGCGGTTCAATAGACTTTAATTTAAATGAAAAGTAGTTTAGTTATAGAGCGCCAATATGGCTTACAAAAAACTTTCTCATTTAGAGCAGTTAGTTTTATGGAAAATATTTCATTTAATACATAAAGGCGCGCGCAAGATTGTTATAGATGTATAGATTTGTATATAATAAGTCATTGAAACTTAGTGCTACTTTTATTCCTTGATTTTTTCAAAATAATAATTTTGGTTACGTGATTGTCACTGCTTGTTTAACTTAAGTGCTTTTTCAGGCTCTATTGGAAAGAATATCATATTTCATTTAAAACAAAAAGGAAAAGCGTCCAGGCTTTTTACGACTTTGATGTGTTTTATATAGCAATAGCGCCATCTTATTAGCCCGTTAATGTATTACTTTGTGCACCTCAGCACACCTTTTTTTTTTAAATCTTGAGCAATTCTACTTAAAACGTTTCATTAACCATACAAATATTTAAAGACAACCATTGTACCTAATAATTAAAAATAAAAGTTTAGGTTGTTAAAGAATGCCTTAATAGTATTTTAAAACACAAGTGTCACAATGACGTTTATGCAATGCGAGTACAAGTTTGAATCTCGAGCCGTGTAGCGGCGAGAGATTCAACGTACGAGAGAAAAATATTTTACATGAGGTTGTATCTTTGGATTGAACTAGTTTTCAATTGAATGGCGTAATTAAACATATTGATTAATCATCGATGCTAGAGTAATCGCAGCCTTCCCTAGAATGAATGAAGAAATTAATTCTCTGTACTCAGAAAAAAAAAAAGCATTATTGTTATGTTGAAAATCGAACTGGTTGTTTTGTGAGTTCTTCTTTCTGATTCTGGATTCCGAATTACTTGAAGGGTGGCTACTGCCACTGCATTTAGGCCTCATTAGGCCCATTATGCTTCCTCTGTTTACGTTGCCCCACCTAGGTTGTCAAGCAGTCTATTGTCTTCACAAAAGCTAGGACATTCCCCAGGGGAGCTTTCCTGACGCTGGCGATGTGTGGTTAGAATTCCCACCACTAAGCGGAGGTTCTCCCTGGACTTCCTCAGATAGCTTGATGCAGTTTGCCTATCACGGTAAGATAAAGTGCCCCTGGCAAAACGGCACGCGCAGTTGTCAACTCAGGCTTTAATAAATTGCTCATGGGTGATAATTTTAATCTGGTCACACAAGGTAGATATGCCAGGCCTTATAAACGGTCCAGGACTGTACAGAACTGTCCCGAACTGGCCCGTTTGGCCAGCCTATCAGCCTCGTTATTGCCCAGATTGCCGTCGTGTTCTTTCATCCGCCGAATCGTGACTTTATTCCTTACAGAGATCTGTGCGAGAGCTCTGTGATAGGCCAGCATCAGTCTAGAGGTTATTTTCGGTTGCCTCGAAGCTGATACTAGTTGTTTGTTATCTATATACAAATCAATATTTCTCTCCTCAATCCTGAGTTCAAATATGTTGTTGGCCGCTAACGTAAGTTCTGTCACCTCTGTTTGGAAAGCGGACAGCCCATCCCCGAGCGGCCAAAATATCTTAAGGTTGAGTTCCCTGGAGTTCCCTACCACTTTATTTGAGAAAAGTTAAATATTACAAATCATCCTAAAAACCCAGTGCTCCACCTAAAAGGTACTACACTGGGTTACCTGTTCTAAGTATTCAATTATTTCCATAAAAAAAAAAAAAAAAAAAAAAAATTTCCAAAAAAGTACTTTTAAAAATAGCTGGCTATCAGACGTTATTATGAAATTTGCGCCCGTGGAGCGACTTATATTGTTAACTCTCAGCATTCGCCTAGGAATGAGGAAAACCACGAAAACCCCATTCTGAGAGTTCCCTACCAGGGGACGGGAGCCTATTAGTGTCCTGGATCCGTCCATGTAGACGGATATGGAGTCCATAGCGTGAGTACTCGTCGTTGAATTTGGAGCAACAGCGTAGGATCTGTCATAGACAGGTACGGGAGATATACTATCTGTGCCAGCTTCCAGGATAGGCACCTTGGTGCAGGCGACCCCCCAGAGCAGACGTCTGCCGTCCGTATGCCCCACGACGTGTTCCCTATTAATGCCAATCGACAGCCGTCGAATCATGGTTGCCAACGCCACCTCGCGGGCATAAAGCCCTAGTGTGGCAGGCACAACATGACTTCCATGGCAGCTGTCGGTGTTGTTCTTAGTGCACCGATAATACTTAGACACGCGGTTCGTTGGATTTGCTGAATTTTTCCTTAATCTTTGAATTTCCTTTTTTATTTGGAAATCTCTTTAATACAAAATTGTTTCCTATAAAAAAATTATTTCGTTTCTCTCACAGCATCTTTGTCTCTTTAAAGTTAAATCGCCGTATACAATAAATTTTAAATGTTAGTGCAACAATTTTAAACCGACAAGCATATTGAATTTGTTAGCAGTACCTACAGTCGCTATTCTGTAAGCATTGCTTATACACTCATTTCAATGATTCAACAACAAAGGAAACTGTTATCACGACAATTTGCCACGCTCATTGTTAGCTTGTACCTGAACATGCAGATTACAGATCCTATTTGATTTCCAAAAATAATTTAACTCTTCGTTGTTATTATTAATAATTAAAATACGTAATTCAGCAGGTTTGTACAGGACGTTCTCAAGAACAATTGTTCGTATAAATCTAGATATATTCCAATAAGTTAAAAATGAGTTATGTTGTTGGTGTAAATTGATCCTCGCCTTTTAAACACCCCTCTTAATAAACTAAATAATAAACAGGTGATCCATTTCAAATAACAATGTAGCAAACGTTTACCTGAACGTATCGGTATGCAGCCACCGATAGGTTCAGGTAAACGTTAAATTATTTTTGGAAATGAAATAGGATCTGTAATCTGCATGTTTGCGATTTATCTGATAGACGCTGGTTTAATACCAGCGGTTTAATTTTTGATTGTGAATAAAAATCTTCTTGCGTTCTTCTCGGAGCGAAAGTAAAGCTGTAGGTCCCATCTTAGATGTTCCCCGATGTTTGGAAAGCTAAAAAATATGTACTGGAAGTTGGAAGACGGCAAAATTTTAATGAAGATGGTACAATATCTCCATAGATATTGGCGCCTAAAAGTGTTAACATGTATTCCAGAATCTGAAGGTTCACTTAGCACCAAACAAACAAACAGTTTCTTACCCTTGGGAAACTCTGTGTGGGGAAATACTTTAGAATTATACAAACTAGTTATGAGAAGAGAGCAGTTTCGTAAGTTTGTAGCTATTGCTGTTTAGAGAACTACGAGATCGCGCCGCACCGGCGTTGCGTACCAGTGCGAAAAGTTTTCTAGTGTAAGTTTAATTATGCAAAAATATTTGAAAAAATTAAAATTTGACCGTACGAATACTCAAACTTGTAGATCGAATCACTTTGGCACTAGAGCAATGTGTTCAAACCTGTATATATCTAATTAGGAATTATATTTTTATTAAGTTCTTCCAAGTTGAGTCTGTGAGAGTACATAATAATTGTATTAATTTTAACTACAATTTTTGATTTTATAATAATTATTTTATCTTTACTATTTTAACAATATCATCTTAGAGTATTTTGAACTTTTATGGTTATTTGTACAGTTTGATTCGATCCTTTTCTTTTCTCTTTTGACCCTTGGCCTGATGGTGAGTGTATACAGCCGAAACTAGTAGTCTTTACATTTTAAATAAGGAGTTTTTGAGTAGGACCAAAATATGTTCTCTACATTTTCCCAGTTATTTATTCGTTTAGCAGATGCGCGTTCAGGATTTGAATACTTATTCTTGAATATTATGCTAATATTATATATCTACTACGTACATATATATTTCTTATCAATGTCTAGTTCGGTGCAGGAAAACACGAAATTTCTCACAATTAATTAAATAAACAAGCAGCAATAACCTCGCCCAGTGTTTATACAGCGCCCCTCCTCGATTTGGTTATCGTCAGGAGGAATGCTGTTTTCCTTCACTTCCTTATCTATTTCCATTGTGGATAGGTGTCAGATGCGAGATACGTAACAGAAAGCACGAGAAAATGATGCAGGACGGGAAGACAGGAATTGAGTTCTGGGTGTGGACGGGTCCTTTGTTACAAACATGTGATTTATAATTTAGTAAATACATTTTGAAGTACAAATCAAGGAAATAACAAAAATAGTAAAAGTAGTCCAGCTGCAGTTACATTTTTGTCTTTGATTTTCATTTGAATATTGTGCATATACGTATGTATATCATACATGTAAGGTACACAATTGTCACTTGGAAATACGCTTTAATGATCACAAATGTTCACGAAAGACTATAGAGTTTAGATATTACTGCAATAATTAATCGAAAGGATATTCCAGCAAAAAAATAACTCGAATCACCTCACACCCGGCGCATGCCATTTTCACGCACTCTCCACCCATAAATCACCCTTGTCACTTTAAAGTGGCTGCGATTATGTTTATAGCCGCTTAAGAACCGAAACTTTCTTCCCTTACACTATGTATACGTACTGCAAGAAATATTTTAGCAGTGACAAGCAAAAAAGTTCTCTTCGGCATCGATTGCTAGGAAATTTAGCCAAACGTATCGACCAACACGTTCTCTTTTTTTTCTTTATCAATTTTCGTACTTTGCAAGCGCTATCTGGGTCAATTCCTGTGTATATCCCATTTATCATCTACACCCTTTCGCTTTTTACAGTAAGTTGGTAGGTACCACATAGAAAAACATTCGTTCCTTTATTTTTGCTGAAACTATATAAATAACACAATAACTCATGCGGCACACAATATAATTGCTGTTGTTTGTATATTATTTCAAAAGTTCAAACTTGAAGAGTGTATGTTCAAACGATAAGAATTTTGAAAGTGCAGAAGTAGAAATACCTAAAAATTAATGATTTCGGTCTATTCTAGTCTGTATATATTATAGATATTTTTAGCATTACATATTTCAATCAAATATAGCATAACCCTCTTCAGATCTAAAATGCCTATTTAGAAGAATTTCAGATTAAACAAATCGAACATTAAAAACTATGTAATAGTATTTACACTGGCCATATTAGGCCGAAGCGTGTAGCGCTAAAGGTATTTATAAAATATTTAATTTGGAATTGAATAAATTGCATGATTTGACAAACATATTATGCCAATAATCCTTTGGAATTTGTTAAATCTAAAAAGAGAAGTAGAAACGCCAAAATTATAGTCGCGAGGTATTTCAAAAGAAAACGTATAATGCGTGAACAACTTAACAAGGATTTATTTAACAAAGGATACCTAGCTGCCGATCTTCAATGACAAAATCGCAAAAAGTAATCTTCAAACGCCGGAGAAACGTAGGGAAAAGGGATGAATGTCATGTCTCTAACGCTACACGCCATCCCGCAAAAAGTCACTAGTGTAGGATTTATTTTTTTTTAAAGCTTTTTACTATGCAGATCACAAATCTGCCGTCACTTCCGCGGGTCAGGTCAAGTTTTGGTGACATTGAGTTGTTGTTTGCATCTATATATACTTCAAAATATAACGTAAGGTGTCAACAACCCGTTAACCCCCAAATACAAATCACATGTGTTATAAAAACATATCACACATACAAACAAAGAATTCAGAATACAAATAAGGAAAATGCAAACAAATTTAAAGAAGAAGAAGAAAAATTCTTGCTGAAAAAATAAGTAACATAAAATGCCGTATGTGCGGTAATAAAGAGGAAACACTAGATCATCTAATGGCTGGTTGCTCTGTGTTGGCACCAACGCAATATCTGGATCGGCATAATAGAGTTGCGGCGATTATACATCTGAAATTGAGAGGCCAATATTTAAATCAAGGAGATGATACGCCTTACTACAAATATGAACCCGCACAAGTATGTGAAACTCAAGAGGTCCGACTCTACTGGAATAGGAAAATAATTACTGATCGTCCTATTATTCCAAATAACATACCAGATATAATATTAATACTTAAAGAAAAGAAGGTTACTTATATCATTGATGTAGCAGTTCCGTTGGCAGCAAATATTCAGAAAACGTATGCGGAGAAGATTAATAAATATTTACCGTTGGCAGAGGAGATCAAAGCCATGTGGTCAATGGAGAGAGTGGTTGTAGTACCTATAGTAATTGGAACAACGGCATACCTGTGAAAATGCATCAGTCTTTGACAACGTTAGGAATTGAAAAGGAAACCTATCTTCCGATCCAGAAGTCTGTTCTCCTAAGTATGTGCAACATGGTTCGTCGGGTGTTGGACGGGCAGAATAATCATTAGCACCAGCTACCCATCTTGTCTTTAGACCGATGTGGTAGGGGAAAAAGGACCAAGTAAATAAAAGCTTGTGAAAGTGTAAATGTGTGATAATAATAATAATAATAATAATAATATAAAAACAGAAGCAACAGTCAGCGAGCGCACAGCCAGAGCCCCGAGAGTCAATTAATCTGACGTGCAAATAAGTACTCGAAATATTTCCGCTTGAATACACAGATTGAATTACAATTCCTTATCTGTCGAGGGATGTTGTTATATATGTGAGTTATCTGATAAGAGTAACATTTTTTAAAGGACTGGTGCTCGTGAATTGGTGGCGTTAAGGTAACCCTGAACCTTATATTCAATGTATGCACATCGGACCTAACCTACAATTCTTAATTTTATGGGTCAAAAATGCCCTATTACTACAGATCATTTTGATATTGCAATATGCTTTCTGTGTACACTTATTAATGTGTTCATTAAATTTCAGCTTTTCGTTAGCCCCAAGCGTTTGATTAAATTTCTGCAAGGTAGTTTTTTGCCATCAACATATACATATGTTTGTCAATTCTGTTTTCAACTTTTTTGGTGTAAAAAGGGATCATTACAACATATACATGACCGCGCCTAATTTCAGTCATGCTGCGCAGGTCATCATTGATATTTGAACAAGCACTATAGACATCGGCTGGCTTAAACGAGTAATAAAGTTGTGTGTCATCGGCCTATAAGTGACATTTACTGAATTGGTATTATTTTTAAAGTGACTCGCATAGATGCTGGATAAGAGCGGACTAAGTATTGAGTCAGAGATGTCCTCCCCGACTACAAGAGCCTGATTCCTTTGAGAAAGATAAGAGGACAACGACCGGATAGCAAATTAAAAATGTGTTACGTTGCAATGTGATATTTTCCGGACATCTCAGGTGAATTCAGCATCATTTGACGTTCTCTTGGGAACTCGTTCGAAACGAAGCATTCGATAGGATATGTAGCACGAAGTTTCGATCCGTTAGGTTTAGTTAGTGCGATAGTAATACTAATTAAAATACTGATTCAAAGACTATGGGAATTAAAACTTGATTGAGATGAAATTATTCCCATAGGGCTACAATACACATGGTTCGAACTTGCGGAAAACACTGAAAAGATAAATGAAATCAAAATCCCTCGTTCCGTCATTGAGATTGAAAGTCTCACACACTTGAAATTGCATGGATTTTGTGATGCAAGGGAACAGGCATCTGGAGCTTGTATTTATTTAAGGGTAATTAATAAGGACGCCGAAATATCGTCTAACTTAATATGCTCTAAATCCAGAGTTGCTCCCTTAAAGGCAACATCGCTACCTAGGCTAGAACTGAACGGAGCGCTGGTTCTGGCACAACTAATGAGTAAAGTAGAGGAATCATTAAATCTGCAAATCAATAAAATTGCTTATTGGATGGATTCCACTATCGTACTAAGTTGGATAAGATCTCCCCATCGGAAACGTGGAAAACTGTCATGGCAAACAGGATTAGCGAAATCCATGAATTAACAGATACGTCCGACTGGATTCATGTAAATTCGGCCGAATCCACATCACATTAAGGGATCCACATCACAAACGTTGATGAAGGATTCGTTCTGGTGGAAAGGTCCGGCCTCGCTGTAAGAAGAGGAAGCCAAACCATCATGTAATGGAAAAATAAGGATCGTTGACGAAATTCCAGACAGACGACAAGTTGTTCATTTAGCGTCAGAAATAAATTACGAAGTGTTTAATATGTATTCATCATTAACTCGCTTTCAGCGTACAACTGCGTATTGTCTTCGTTTCAAGAACAAGTTAATAGCAAGGTTATCGCATTCTAATGAGTTTCAAAGGGGACCCCTCAATCCAATAGAACTCAGAACATATATGACAATACAACTAAAAATTGCAGAACAGCAAACCTTCAGGACAGAACTGCAACAACTGCAAGCTAATAAATTGTTATGCAACGCTAGCAAGTTGTTAAGTTTAAGTCTTTTGAGAGTTGAAGGTCGCTTAAAACACGCGGACATACCATATCAGCAAAAACACCTGGTAATAATTCCAAGAATCCACGAAATTAAGAATGCAGGAATTCAAGCTACGTTAGCAGCAGTTAGAGATAATTACTGGCCTATATCAGGGAAAAACAGCGTAAAGAGCGTACTGCATACATACATAACTTGCTTCAAGGCAAAACCGAAGGAAACAGAATATCTAATGGGAAACCTCCCGGCCGAAAGAACCTGACCAGCAAGACCAATTGAAAACGTCGGAATCGACTACTTTGGACCTATTTACATCCGCGAAGGCAATAGACGCAATAGTGCAAATATAGAAACCTATGGGGCTGTGTTTGTGTGTTTTGCCACTAAAGCCGTACATATTAAATTAGCTGGCAATTTGAGCACTGAAGCTTTTCTAGCAGCTTTAAGATGATTTACGGGTCGTCGAGGTAGACCAAGCAAAATCTTTTCCGATAATGGCACGCAATTCGTCGGCGCAAATAGACAGCTAGCAGAATTACGAAGTTTATTTCAATCCGAGGAACATGAAACCAAAATTCAGCGATATCTGTCAAACACCGTTATCGAATGGCATTTCATCCCACTATATGTTGGTGTATGCTTTACTTTATCAAGGTAATATATCGTTGTCTTTGGTATTAATAAATAAAATCGCGCTAGGCCTTCTTTTACTGAAAAAATCTTTTATTTTCGTCCAAAACTGATAAGCTTCAAGTAAATGGCTTTTATGAGTGATGTAAGATTCATCTTACTCCCATGTAATTACCTGACAATGGTGAATGGGTATTACAACTTTCTAATAAAATTCATTCTTCTATTCAAATATATTTTTAGTAAAGAGAAGTAGGTATCTACCTATTTGGAAGAGATATTTTTATTGGTGTTCTTCCTAGATTATTCCGTTCTCTTGTTGGTTCCATCTTCCTTTTATATATTATAAATCTTCTTAGCTTAACGCGTAACGTAGGATTACCTACACGTAAATCTTACGTTTATGCTTTCTATTTCTGTTTGTCAAGTTTTGCATTTTATCAAATTAAGCCCGTAAAGTTGTCACGACCCATTAACACGGAAATATGTTCACGTTCACAATGGCATACATATGTAGGTAGAGGGAAAAGAGAAGGCAAAACAGGAAAGCATTTCTGTTGTATATTTCGGTCGCGGCGTCAGTACACAGAACCACGTAATGCCAGACACGGAGAACCGATCCATATATAAACTTGTCGTGTCGAGCCGTGGAATCCTTTGCAAGCGTTAGAGATTTACTGCTTTTGAAATTTGTAAGCGAGTACACGTGATATCGTTATACCTATGCGTAAATTAGTACGACATGTATTTCCCCCACGGTCCAATTCAAGTTGTCCTAATCCCGTATAATGAAGTTTAAATTTTGACTCTCATGCGGCCTTAGAACCTTTTGAATAGGTTCCATAGAAATGCAACAGTTCATAATCAAAATAATATTCACGAGATTCAAGCTCTTGTACTGGCGAAGTAATTCTTCCTAGAACTTCCCTAGTAATGCTAAAGAACTTTGTGCCTACAGCTTTTTCTACCACAATGATCCAAAAGTGTATCATGCACCCACATGGTGGAGTTTATCCCAAAGTTTATAAAATATTATTTAATGAGGTCTTCTTCCGCCTTTGCAAGGAAACGACAATCTTATGATTTTGGTAGCACCTGGCAGCTAACATGCTGACACTCCACACACCGTTGGCATTCCATCCCACCAGATAATCCGATTTTTTCAACATAGGTGCTTCTTGAGTCTCTAATGACCTGTAAAATTAAAATAAGGTGTTTTGACAACTTTGCAAAAGTTCAAGTAATTCTTTGGTTTTGATATGATTCGGTGAAACACATTTTTTCGCATATACCAACCCATGCTGCTTTAACATTGAAGAACTTATTGTTTCTCCCAGAATTTTATAATTCCTAATTCCTAATTCCTAATCCGCTAATTCTTAGCGTGAAATTGTTAACATTGGATGGGCTGTTGAAGTTACTTAAATCCGAACTTCTAACAACTTATAATCATATTTAACTGAAACAAAACCGGACAATATAAACCAAAATCTGTGTTTATAACATCCCATTTCCACCCACATGCTTATTAGCGAAATCACCGGATCGCAATATATATGTGTGATAATACACTGCAACCTGAAATATCTATTGTGTTCCCTATTGTTGCTGTATTTGCAGCTGGCTGTCCAGTCCGATTTATTTTGAAAAGTGCAGAATGTCGGAACGTTCCACTGAATGTAAGTTTACAAGAACATGCTGTTCTTAATGGCAAAATATCTACAGGATATCATTCAAAAATAGAATAAAAGAAAAAAGTTCTTTTTTGGCCACGTCTAGCCATAAAGCATAAGGTGACAGTGCTGGTGAGTCAGCGTAGTAGTGAAGTAGGTTGAAAGAAAGGGATATCGGGCTAATCGTAAAGTAAGACAAAACTGCGCATTATTTGCTAGCTGATCCTATACTGAACTACTGCAAAATTCAGTTGCTCTCATCAAAGATACTATTAATTTTTATCAAACATTGTTTATTTCTCTTCATATTTAGTCAACATTTGCGATTCTCATTTTTGTTACTTTATTGACATGTGGATTGAAATAATAAAATAACTATTTTGCAAGACGTTTTGGTATCGTGCTTTTTTCAATTGCCAGAACATTTTTTTGAATAGTTTTTTATATTTTTAAGAAACATATTTTAAAATTCTACGACTATGTAATTATAACAATTTCTGATGAATGAGTCCTCCAAATCTGGTGACGCGATGTTATAAGCTATTTTTCTTTAATAAATAAAAAAATCATATGTTCTACTCGAGTGGATAGTATATAGGTTTGCCATCGAACCTGCTCATTAGAATTATGCGAAGTTCTAGCTGGAATTTGATTTTGAAACTTACAGAGTAGTCATGACCGACTATGCTCTACTTAAAGAAAATATATTGAATTTTATAGCCCATCTAGTATACAGGGTGTTGATATCAACTTTCTTATTTCAAATGGGGTGGTGCATATTCATTTGCGCTTGTAGTGTATTTCTCGAATCATTTGTGATCAGTTTGTATTAATGTTTCCTATCCGTAAACCTAATAGTTTTTAAGGTATTTGCAATTTTGTCAAAATTTTGTCATTTGCACTCCTTTCAACTAAATTAAATATTTCATATGGGATTAGACATTAAGATACCATACTGATGTGGTCGCAACTACATAGTGATAGACATTAATTGCGGCACAAATTTATGTCCAATATGGTTGTCTTTAAACTTAAAAAAACCTTTTTCTTTAAATGAAACATGTTTTTATCGCAGAAATGAATACACACAAATTTCTACATCAATCGGTATTAAGGTTTGGTAAGTACCTATACCTATTCCTAGTAGTTTTTGAAATATTAACACCTATTTTGTAAAATTGCCAGAAATATGCTAAAACTCCTAGCTCTAAACAAGTAAAACTGATTTTTTCATTGAGAACACTTTGTATACCATGTTTTAAAACGATGCATCATCTTTTCTTGCATTCATTTAGTTATACAGCAGAGATATTAATTATTAGATTTTAGCAAGCTGTGAGTATTATTACAAGCAACAAACAAACACATTGTTCACCTCTTTTCGCAGTACATTTAAGTTCTTAGCAAATTACTTGAAAGAAGAGCCACTATCGATACAGCAAAATATGGCAAATTTATTTGGCACCCATGAAGAGTGTGACAAGCATATTAAAAGAACATGTCCAGTATTTAACGATTGATACCAAACATTAACTTACAATTAACAGAAAAATAATTCAAGAAATCACAGGGCAATTTTATCTATCTTGGAAAATGGAAAACAAATAAAACTATCATAAAACCGCTGCAGAACAACCAAAATACATAGTATACAGAGTGTTCTAAATGAAAAAATCAGTTTTACTTGCTAAAAACTAGGAGCTCTGGCATATTTCTCGAAAGAAAGAACCTGCCTTCAACATGTTTTCTGGGATTTAAAGTTCCAAATCAGTTTTACATTTCAAGTACCGCTGATTCTTTCAACGCAATCTAAATGTTGCAATAGTATTTTAAAACACAAGTGTCACAATGACGTTTATGTAATGCGAGTACAAGTTTGAATCTCGATTCACAGTACGAGCATTACATGTCATTGTGGCACACGTTTTTTGCAGTATTTTTTCTAATTTGCACATTAATCGCCTATATTACGTTCCGGCAAAAGTCCCCCTCCCCCCTACCACGTTAATATCTCATTACAGCACAGTATGCTGTAATAGCCATATCAGCACTGCGTCGTCTTTTGTTTTAGCTTTATTACAACATCCAATTAGAAAAAAGATTTTTATTGGTCGTCTCTGATTAAATTTATTTAAAATATCTGTAGCACGCCTTCCAGTGAGATTAAAAATTAGTTGTGTTGCCTAAAATTGCTGTACTCTTGGATACGAAAACAAAAAAAATAAAAACACAAGAAAACGCTTTGTTTGAAATGGAAATAGGACGTGTCATATATAATCCAAGCAACGTCGTGTGAGATATGATAAACGATAGAACGTCTGTGGCATATCATCCATAACAGGAACCTATGGAAACTCTGCGACAATAATTCAAAGATGGAATACTCCCTAAGAACAACACACCGGCAAACAATTCCCCGAATCCCTCGATAATAACAAACTCCGAAACAATAACTTTTAAAATAAGCGCCATAATGTTTGCTTTTTAATTCACGTTACTCAATAAACCTTCATATTGATTCGTATGCGCAGGTAACTTCCGTCTTGTACAAGTACTTTATTGGTATATTATGTTATACATCAGTACGAAGGACGCAAATTTTTCTTTATTGAGACAAAATTCATATTTACGTTAATAAAATATCACATTTTCATGCATTTCTAAAGTTAAGGTTTGGGTTTAGTGAATATTACTGGAACAGTATTACATACGGTCGATAACTAGTGTAAACAAAAACGACTATCAGGAAAACACTAGGAGAACACAGGTTGTCACGTTCGTAATAAAAACACCGCAGAAAGCTTACAACCACTATTATGTGAGGAAGAAAGGATTCTATATCTCAAAGACGCAACATATCTTGGGATATGTTTCGATCGACGACCTACATTGAATGCAGATGTCGACAAAATAACCAATAAGACTAACCATTGTTACCATCGGCAGGTTCCAAGAGGCTGTGTAGAAGAAATTGGACCCACCATGTAAGATAGACAACAGCAATTAGAACCATAATAACATACGAAGCAGTAATATTGCAGTCAAGTGTCCAGAGCGGCTAGAACGTTAAACGGTATAGAAAGGCTGCTATATCTGTGCGTCACGGATGAAAGGGGCCAACTCCTACTGTTACAATGAAAGTAAATCTAAATCTGTTGGCGCTACACATTTATACACAAGGAATCGCGGTGTTTGCAGCCCACAAACTTATGCACAGTCAAGCACCGATAAGCAAATTGCACGGTAACGACTATCAAAGGTTGCTAGTTGACCTAGAAAAGGCTGCCCTCGCAGACATGCCAAGAAATGCCATGGTTCAGAGGTATAACCTGGATAGAAAGCATCAGGGTATAATACCGGATAGGAAAGCATGAGTGAAAGGCAGTTTCAGAACTGTTAACGAATTACGTGAAGGAATATATGGGAAAAGAACCAGAAAAGGTTAATTTCTGCAATGACACGATAGCGACCCAAGCTGAGGTTGCTGCTATACTGCTATATGCTGCTATTATATATTACTAAGTCTAAGAGGTAGAGAGCTGGACCGACATAGACAAAAGCGCTACCACATTTTCTAATATCGAGTGAATAACTATAGCGATAAATTTCTCAAGTGTTAACTCCAAGATTGTTTGATTGAGACTGTGTAGGTATCCTAAACGAGGTGAACACCCAAAGGAAATAAACATTGAGACCTTTCCTGCAGCACTACCAAATTGTAAACTGCAAAGCCCACTAACAAGTGAATAAACAATAACTCCAAGAGTAGTAAAAATCATCAGAACAAAGACGGGATAAACAGTTAACCAATTAATTGCCAAGGGTGCGTAGACGCAACATTTCAATCTAACTTTCTTTCTGGGACGCTAGGTTTATAATTTACATTTCTATTTAGCGGTAAGTGATCTAGATAAGTCAGGCAACATACAAATAATTTTATTTTTGTTTTTAAATAAGTTTATAAATACATAATAATTTGCGTAAAATCGACCATTTCTGCACGTTCCTAGAAATAATGCTTTTTTGTCACTATTATAAAGCTAGAAAGATTTTCTTTCGCCCAAATATTTATAACACATATATATTTTGCATACTGATTAGTTTCTTTTATTTCAATTTTCAAAATGATATTCAAAATTGTAGGTACATATGAAGAATGCGTATACGCACCTTTAGCCAATAAAGGTAACTTTTATAACGCCAATGCTGTATTATATCGCTATAAATGCTATCTATCATTATTAGTATTGTTATTTAATAGTTTTAGTACTTATGCTCACATTTACTATCGTTTATACAAAATTCGTAAAAAACTTGAACGTAATATTTTGTAGCTGGCGCTGGGGTGGACGGGTGAACATGGAAACAGCGTAAAGGAAGACGGGCAAGGTGGTTGGTATTTGAAGCGATTAGGCATGCTTGCAATAAAACACACAACAGAGGGATTTAATAAAAATCCATGCAAAAATATATGATCCTATGTGTAATTTCATTTAGTTTTGCAAGCCTGTGTGTGCATTTGTTTTAAGTTACAATTCATCAGAATGAGGTAACATATACGTGCATATATTGTTTACAACTACATACAATAGTCTCCAACGGCTACATATTACAGCCATTTTTGAAAATGGGAGATGAAAAGGCCCCTGATGACTGCAGAAATGATGGCTATATATATATTCAGATTGCGAGAATGCTGATTTCAGTGATGTTGTGTACGTGCCACCTTAAGTAGACGAAATTACTGATCAAGAAAATATTGACGATAATTGTGCTACGGAAGGACACTTGGTAGCGGATATTGCTGGAACGTATGAAATACAACCAAATAAAGACAGCGATAGTGACTCGGCCGATGACATACCTCTTAGCAAAATAGCAAAACGTGCGAAGATAGTTTCATCTATAACTGAGCACGATAAATAGGATACTGTTCCAAAGTGGATAAAAACTAATAAACCGTGTTACTCCATGGTACCTCAATCTTAACCTGGTAAATACATTGGAAATGTAAAAGCAGAACATGGAGGAAAACCTTCTAGCGAAATTTTTGCGCTTTTCTTTGATACCGAAGTGGTCGAAACATCTTTATTTTTTACGAATAATTACTCATCTTAACATAATCGGCATGATTTTAGACTTTACAAAATAGATTTGAGGAGATTTCTTGGCATATGTATTCTATATTATTACCATACACTTCCACAAACTGGTATGTACTGGTCAAAGGATGAAGATAAGGAAGTTAGTGCTGTGAGATCCAGTATGGAGCGAAATAGATTTAGATCTATAAAGCAAAATATTCATCTGTCGGACAACACCGTGCTAGATAGAAATAATAAATTTTCGAAACTTACATCTGTTTTTGACATAATAAATTGTAAATTCAAACATATATTCAAATATTTGCGCAGAATCTGTCTATTGATGAACAGACGGTGCCATACTTTGGAAGACATTCTTGTAAAACGTTTATTCACTGAAAACCAGTTAGATTCGGTTTCAAGCTGTGGTGTTTGTGCTCCGAAGTCATACTATTATAAGATAAGCCATCAGCGCAAGAAGAAAATGCAGATTTTGCAAAAGCATCATAATTTATTTATGCAAAAAGTATAAGGTACATCTACACCCTGATTGTTTCGAGAATTTTCATATTAAACCGTAGGATTCAATTATTTAAAACTTTATTTTTTTTATAATTTAATATTTACTACCGCTTTCGGCCAAAGGTACCCACTCTCCATGTTTAAATGCTACCTGATATTTTGTTCTCAATGTAATTACAAATTAGTTTAGTTAATGTAGTTTGAATACAATTTAATAAAAATTTTGAAAAAGTTCTTTTTTAATGGTCATTAATGGATTAAGGAAGGAACAGTCTCAGTTGACTGGAAACATGCTGAATAGAGATAATCAAACAGTAAAAATGATAGCAAAACAGTAGATTAATCGTTGTAGACTAAACAGGTATATCTATAACAGGTTTGGCAGAAGGTAGTAGTTACCGATTCAACCAAAGTGAATAAGAAGTTCTGGTCTAGGTTTTATGCCAAAGCGGTGACCTGGCAAGGCCAAGGTTTCCACTGCTAGCATATTAGAACCTGTTAGCATCTTCTAGAAAGAAGGGGGTTCACATTAGATCTGAAAAGGCCGTAGTGAAATAAGTCTTACGTTAATTCTAATCTAATCTAATTTAGAGGGACAATTACTTCATTTCAAAATACAGCAATGGTATCTATGAAACCTTTATATTTATTTTTTTCTAAACTGGAAACAAGAGCAGTAATCAATGACCCTTTGGTGAGACACTTCGTAAAACCTGCATTACTAAAGTCTTTTATATTATTACTGTTCTATTCTCTATGGCGAGTGCATAAGTTTAAAATATTTTCAATTTGGTTTTTGTTCTACTAAGAAAAAGCATTATACATACTATCATATTTACCTATCGCACAATAATAAAGACGCAGCAGTGTGCTTTCGTGTTAATAATGTAAGCAATAACATAGAAAACCGAAAAGGGAGCACCTAAAGTAATTTCTTCGACTTTATTACTTTACGTATATAAGGACGCCTAACGGGAGAGGAAACTGCAACAGCTTGACCCGTCTGCTGGGACGCTGTGTTAGCTAAATTAACTTTCAGCAGGCTGCTTACGCGACGTAAGGGCAAAGCCAACCGATTGTAGTGAGTCCTTGGAAGCTTTAGCGTGCCGTAGAAAAGATTTCGGGAGCAAGACACTTCTATCTCGACACTTTGAAGAAGTTTCTGAGCCTTTCAAGAGAAAGGATATTATTAGTCTACAGAGTATCTGTTTGGGACGTGTAGAAAATGGCATGCAAATAATAAAGAGTACGAAAGAAGAAGAGGGATTCGTTGACATTCAATTATGCATGCTCGATTTATACCAGACGGGTGTATCTCGCAGTTTATGTTTTTAGATTTTTTTTATGTTGCTTTAAAATATCTTCTCTGAAATTCGGCTGGTACTTTTCCAGGCAGAAGTTAATTTGCCTTGGAAGCGATGAGCTTGATTAAAGGGTAATATACCTACGCTTCAACATTCCCGAGAATGTTAGTTGCAGGAATTACAATGAACGCTTAAATGATTTCTAGCATTGTACCTTAATATAACTATATTTTAAATTGCAGAACCTTGAAATTTTAGGAAAAAAATGCATGTAAAACACCATTGCAAACCTAGTGAGATTGAACACCAATTGGAATTGTTTCCGAGTTAATATGAGTTACACTGGCTGTTTAAAATATTTATACAGTGTTCGCGAGTGCATTATTTTTAAATAATGTTTTATTTACTGATGAAAAAACATTTTAAGGA
The DNA here is from genome assembly GCA_949128085.1 of Cetonia aurata. Lineage (NCBI taxonomy): Eukaryota > Metazoa > Arthropoda > Insecta > Coleoptera > Scarabaeidae > Cetonia > Cetonia aurata. Next base: position 10,879,651 of record OX421887.1, read on the forward strand.
AGGAAATTTGAATGGCAATAAGTATTTACAATTATTGCGAACTAATATTATTCCTGCTGTACGGGAACGGCTTGATATTAATGGCACAATATCCGCAATGTCAGTAATTCCTTAAATACCGTTTTTAAAGATAACGACTTCTTTTTATGGCTCTTTTTAAATAATGCGAACAATTGCACGCGAAAATCATTGAAGTCAGTAACAATGTCCCTCCGGATTTTTTAAGAAATGTTCGTTACAATTTTTCGGAACGGCTGGGTTACTGTTCTTACGAAGAGGGAGTGTTGTTCGAACATTTAGTAAATAGTTAATTTTCTTTTTAATATTTGTTGTTATATTTATGGTTTTACATTTGTTTGCAATTATTGCTTTTAAGTTTGAATTGTTATTTTATTAACCGAATTGCTAATTCACTCAGTTTTTATTTCTTCTAATAGGAATTTGTTAAGTTTCAGAATTTTATTTACGTTTATCACTAGTATTTGATCAGAATTTTTATTCAGTTTAGAACGTTTAATATTATTTTATTATTCATGAGGCTATGATGAATTTTGTGACTGAAATCTGATGACTCTCATGAGTTACATTATCTGATACTTCAACAGAAAAATAATTATGTAAAAAACAAATTGCTACTACACACCTTTGTTGTGTGTTTTTAGTTATTCAATGGTTGCTGTCTTATTTTTTTATTTACTGTCCGATGGAATTTGTGAATTAATGATTAATAATTATCCCGATCAACAGCGAATCATTTACTGTTAAGATTGTTAGAATCTATATTTATTATTTTATTTGATTATTGACTTTTAAAACTCCTTTTCATTCTATTATTTTCGTTTGACATTGTTTACGAGTTTAGACACTGAAATTCATAGTTTACGTTATGTATATATATAAAAATGAGCATGAATAACAACAAATCAATACTTCGCATGGCCGTTTATTGCGATTTTCTAGTTATCAAATGAGTATTGTCTTATTATTTCCCTTGTCACTAATGGAAATGTAATAGGTAAGGCTGATTTGTGACAATATTGTAAACCACAACAGCAACAACAATAATATTGCAACAAAAGCGACAATTTCTAGTAATATAATTATAGTTGTATTCTTGGTAGCCTTTTTCTATTTAAAGCAAGAAAAAAGAATGTAGTTATAATTACTTAATTTTACTGATGAAGACAGCAACAGAGTGTCGAAATGTTTGATTTTCTCTAAATAAATTTAGAAATATCTAACAAAAGCCTATAATCTGCATTAGACGTTGAAATTATTATTGTTTTATAATAGGAATATTATTAAACAAAATAACCGCAGTCACTAATAAAATCAAAACAAATAAACAGTAAATAAATTTCTTTTGATTCCTCCAAGTTGGCTCTGTGTGAGTGCATGATACTTGTACTTCTTCTAGCTTTAGCAATTTAGTAAATTTGTCATTAGGTAAGATTTCTATAAATATTAGACAATATTATCTATATAAATAAAATGGTAACTTGCTTTATTTATGGCAGAAAATATCGAGATTTTTTTTTTTTAATCTCTTTATAATAGTTTGCTGATCATTTTAAGCTGTATTTGTTGATAAAAGTCAATCAAAGATAAGGTAAAAGACATAAAGATTCGATTTCCAGCTACGCCGAATCGTAGAGCCTATTCCCACCGCTGCAGTGCTGGTGAGTTTGTGTAATGGTATAAAAAAGTAACGTATGTGCATGCGTGGCATTTGGCGAAAGGGAATACGATGTATGCGCGGGAAATTTGAAATTGCGCAGTTCTGTTACGGAATTCACTTGCCCTCATTAATGATATTGATTTTCAGAAATTTTAGAAACGATTATTGTTAGCAATGATATCACTATTTATATTCATTATATATTGTTTATCTATTTTTCTCAAATGTTATTTGTTTGATAGAAATTAGGAAGCCCTGATATCTGCTCTTAATTCCGGAATAATCCCTTTACAAATAATCAGACTTTGAAGATATAAAACAATAAAGTCATCATAAGACATAAACAAATAATAATAATGGTATTATTTTGCTAAATATGTCACAAACTGTCATTTTAAGCTTCAGGACAATAAATCAAATCCTCTCTGAAGTTCTGATATCTGTTGTCTAGCAAACTGCTTAGTGCATAACTTGCAAGAATTGCTAGAGTTTAAACTAATGGAGGATGCAGTGGTCTGAAGTACTAATTGTAAGTTTAACTTTGTGTGCGATATAATAGGATTTACTGACGACGCCCACTTTTCTGGTAACTGTTTTTGCAAACAGCGTACCTAATTATAATTAGATGTAGCTTTACTTTCTGAATAGTTTGTTAAGTAGTTTGAACCAGTTTTATGTATTTCAAACAAATACAATGAAACAGTAAATGATACCCTAATTTCCCTTCTATCGGTTAAGTGTGAAGTGTTTGTTGTGATTGTGATCATGTCTGTAACCAAGGAATCTGCATTACAATCTTCGCAGTATTTCCGTCAAGTTGTCTCTTTTATCGTTTCCTAACTCCTCTGACCCCCTGAACGCACAATTGCATATTTCTATGTGCCAAGTACGCAAAGGAAAATGTTGCTAGATTGAGTGTGGATCCTTATTTACCTGGCAAAATAATATTAATTATTATTGTTATCGGATCCTGTCGTTTTCAAAAAGACATTGTAAGCCCTTATCGATAGTTTATGTTTTCCTATAATTTCTTCTTGGGGCATCTCATAATTCTTGTATTGTTGGTGGTGCATACTCTCTTTCTCAAAAGATTTTCGCAGTAATCAGTTCTTGTGTATCTCCGATGGTATTAGCTCTTAGAAATAGCATTTTAATTAGGGCATTCTTCTGTTTCAGGTGGTGACGGGATCTATCCGTGTCAGTGTGCTTCCTCAGATGGTGCCTGTAGATTTGCTGATCCCATTCTTCTCACCACTGCATCAAGAAATGGTAGGCTTCTTTCCTTTTACTTTGATCCACATGATAAACCTTTTGCTAATTCTTGCTGGCCCATGAGAATCCAAAAATTCGAATACTCCTTCTTTATCTTAACATAAAATACCCCTAACCGAATGATGTCAGTTTGCCCAAAGCAACTCTTCCAGAAAGTCTTTGAAATATGTTGCATTTGTTTGATGGTATATGATTTTCTTCAGCTCATCTGTTCTCTGGAACCTAATTGTAATCAGTTGACTGAGTTAATCAAAATGAAATCTTTTATATTTTCTTCTTTACCCTCATTTGCCAAAACTGTGATATGGAGGAGATATATTGCAGGCAGTTAAACAAATAAGAAATAGCTTGGCAGAAATAGAAACTAAAAAAGTAAAATGTGATATATAGGATTACCTGAATATATTAGTGGAGGCGAAGGCGGGTAAAGGAAATTGAGTTAGATTTTATCTCATTTCAAAGATATACGGAGATTTGAAGTTCTAGCCAAGGGCTTTCATTTTCTTTGTGATAGGCAAAGCAAACAGATGAAGCTCCTGATCTACAAATATTTGCGAGAAATGTCATGGACGGAGCACACTTTCCATACCATGGCAATATCTAGTTCTTGTCGGTTCATAAGCCAAGAGTATGTTGTGCAAGTACTTAGAAATTAGGTAAAGTGATAGACAAAGACCAATGCCGTAGAGGAAGATCATATGTAACTATCTCAGGTAGGGTGAATTCTTTGAATATACGGAGTAAGGTACAGCGTGCTTCAAGTTGAGAAGAATGCAGATACCTTACTAGGTTCAACAGCTACTGTTCAGCCGCTATTGACTCGATACATACGGCGAAACGATTGTAATTGGAGAAGACACTAATTTATTGATTTTATTAGTTAAGCTTACTTCAGAAGACCCGAACTAGAAAATGAGTGTACCGAGCAAAGGAAGCCAGTCGTACAAAACTTATATGACCACTGTCATTCAAAATTATTTAGGTGAACTAGGAATGCTGCAGCTACTGTGCACAGCTCCAATTGGTGCGATATTATTTTATTCATCTATTGTAATGGTAAAGTTCTTGTATTAACGAAACTCAAACATGATAAAAATCTCAAACAGAAGGTTCAGGTTTTCAACACCAACGGTGCCTCGTTTCAGATTCAATGACTAAAGAAATTTACGCTTTCTACCAAGCTTCTAATAGTCTAATATGAAATAGAACCTGACCCTTCACCAGGAGGAAGTTGGCGTGAATGTAGAGCAGGTGGAGTAGACTTCTAAATAGAGTGCTGCTACCAATTTACTGCACTTAACAGTAAACTATCTTACAAATAATATAATATTAGTTTAGTTTTCGAAATACTTAAGATTATAAACAAAATCATCATTTATACAGGATGACTGATAAGCCGACATATTTCTTTAAGGGCATAGTAGCATGCCCAAACCAAAATTTGATGCTTCGCTAAAGAGAAACCACACTAGGGAAATTTTTCAAGGATTATGCCTTTAATTTGCTATAACATTTTCTAGAGAAGAGGTGATCAAAGTACATGTTTAATTTTAATTTGGAAATATGGGCTTTTTGTGTTAAATTTTTATTTTAAAACAGTGTTGAACCAATTTTTGTTCCTCTGAATTGTGGTACAGTACCAACATACAGAGATTTTAACGTTTTTGTCAATATTTTTGTAATTATTTATTGAAAAATTAGTTTGTTCTTTTGTACTTAAGTTATTGTGTAATTTATCTACAGTTAAGCTTTCCAAAAAGGTTCTTTTATTGTAGTTATTTTCTTGAAATAAAATTTTGACTCTTTCGAAATTAACTGTGTGTTCTTCTCTATGTAAAGAGAATGTGTTGGCAGCGCACATTCCTTGGGGTTTACTCTGGTATGGCTTGTGTGTTGGGTCGCACGTTCTTGTCACCTTTGAGTGATTTGTTCAATACAATAGCGCGAGCACCCATTGCACTGAAAATGTTTGTACATAATCTTCATATAGTTCTTTCTATTCCCATACTACGACTTAAATGTTCATTACTTTGTTAAATTATCTGTTGTCTTGGTTTTTCAAAGTCATCATCTTGTCTACCAAGTTATACATATATCAACCAATTATTTATATACCTTTAATACGCTCTGAGGGGAAGTGTAAGTAAGACATCTTGGTTAATTAATTATCGTTTGATCAATCTTGCAATTCAGGTCTAAAGAACAGATACATATTTTAAATCCCGAAACATCACAAGCCTAATAAAGTGCAAGTAATAATTAAGCCCAATTCTTGTTTTATTTACTAAACAAGTAAACTACCTTTCCAATATTAGAAGAACAGTTTTAGGAATCGCGATTTCTTTAAATTATTCAACACACCATAGTTCATAAATATATAATCCTCTGCTCCTCTAATAAATGGTGTGCAAGAGATGATTTCCATTGTATTTTTGTCCTGAGTCATAAATTCCTGTCTCCTGACCTTGCCACTTCTTCCTTCCACAACATTGCTTCCTGATTTAATCTTTTGCCTAAATGTTACTCGTTTGGTCTTCCTCTCCTTCTTTTGTCTACTTTCCTTGGTCTCGCCGTACCTGTCCTTTTTTATCCATCTGATTCAGGTGCCTCCACCATCCTGACTGGGCTTTTGGTATAATTTTATCTACACTTTCTATTTGTAACTTACTTCTGATTTCTTTATCACTGATCTTATCAATTTTAGGGTTACATTTGCTGTTCTGCTGGGATAGGTACTTCGCAATCTTTCCATGATTCCCAGGGAATATATTATATAATTGCTATGACACTCCGATGATAATTATGGAGTTATTTTAACTCATACCATATCAGAATATATTGCTATGTTATTTTCTATGAATTATGAAACTCAAAGAACCCTTTTACTGTTTTAAATGATTTTACTTGGCTTATATAAGTGTATTCTATATTGTATCAACGGAACAATGTAGAATTCCGACTAATAACTTACTTGAACGTATATACTTAATTAATGTAACCGTAACCATAGATATGACGGGGTGTTTTGTATTTTTCGAAGTAGTGTTCGTCGTTGGAAATTTTTAATTCAGCCCTATCTGTAGCAAGGCATTTCTATTTGGGGTTGCCCGGGCGAGTTTTCCTTGGAAACGGGCACTTTGTTTAACAAGGAGAATGATCTTCTTTTTCGATCTGCTGAGAGTATAGTATCTTTCGAAACATTTTATCTAGAAATTTGATTATTTATTAATTTGAAATTCTAAAGAATAGTTTACTTACTTCGAATGGTAGTATCATCATGTTTGGTGCAAAGGTGATATGTAGTTATTTGGTGGTTTGGAATCGTCTCTGAATTAATCCTGGAGTTTTGAAGAGCAATATTCGGGGCGAGTTTTGGCTCTGGGTTTCCTGCTGGTATTTGGTACACTTTATGAGAACTGCAATGATTTCTATAATGCGGAACTTATATTGGAAGAGTTGTTTGTGCCTGTAGTATGCCATATTATCATACTTTCGAACTTCTTAGTTCGAAATATTTCAAGATATCTGTGATTAATTAACATATTATATAGTGAAATTTTAGTAATTTGTATGTTTGAGGTTAGTCACAATTCTTTGGGTTTATTCATATGTGATTTTCTTGTCAGTATATTTTATGTTCAGGCGTTGGTTCATTGACTTTTGACAGTTTATTTGGTGGGAAATTTTTACTTATGTTTGTAAAACGACAGATTTAAGTTCTTGGTCTGAAGTGAGACAATCTTCATTATCGTAATATTTTATATAGTAGATGATTCAACTCAGCTGAGAGTATCTGTAGAAGGCTTATTTCTTTGTCACATATTTGATGGTATAATACTAACACGAATAAATTGAGTACCATCTTTTATTCAATATAACGTACAGAAAAACATCACTAAATGATAACCAAACAATCTCATTAAAGATTCATTGATATGAAATGGTATGTTGAGAGCTGTAAAGTGCTTCGGTCACAGCGATATAGTCTCCCCACGTCCCATGAGCTACTGATTTCCTATTGTTTAGAGGGGAGTGAAACCGTTTCAGTGGGGGAAGAATCTACAGTCAGGGCCACCTACAAATTGGGGTTTGGTTTATTTCTGAATTTGTAAAGAGTATCATAGATGACTCTGAATGGTATTCAGTAGAATTAAACAGTTATTTAATTTATAAAAAAAATATTATTTAAATTTTAAAATATTTGTCTATAAGTTTCGTAGCAATATATATAAAATGTAATTTATGAGTAATATAATCTATTTGTATTTATTTTATTACTCTATGCTATATGTAAATCCTTGTTTTTCGACTGTTGTAAGAGAGAGTCGGTTTTGATGTACAATCTGATGAATTCAGATGAAAATTGGTTATCAATCATGGAATCTTTAGTATTATCACATTTACTTGCATCATATATTAATTTCTTCTTGTTTGAATTATATTATTTGGCTAAAGCTATCTCATTATAGAGAGAAAAGCAAAAAACAATATAAGAAAATAGTAAATAAAGATGAATTTAGGTTATTTACTTTCAATTAAGCAGTTTATGAAATCTTATTCACACTTTGCCACTTAAGATTTTATTGTACACAGAACCTTGTCACTTCACTAGATTAGAGATAGGGCGTAACTAATAAAGGACTATACACCATTTGCAAACAAAGCACGTGTTACTGCTGAACCTTCCGTTGCGAAGTCTACTCGGCAAACTTAACGGATGTCGGTCATTTTCTAGTGGTTTTCTTTATCTCCGCTAGCCATTTACCACGGAAGTTTCTCTGTTAATTCTTACTCCGATTAATGTCAGAATTAATGTTCGAAAAAGGACAATTAGGTACGATTTATTGCAGTATTACCTCGGGCGTTCCGTAAATGTTGGGTAATTAAGCACACTCGTCCCAGTAACAACTCGGCATTATTCCGCCTAATAAAAATCATTTTTCATCAAATAGAAATAAATACACTCCTCATTAAGAATTTACTCTCGTAAAGGAAAACAAGCTGTATTTTGTTTAAGATCCGATTATTATTTTGTTAGTGTGCATAGTCACCTATTTACGCCTCAATAACTTTTTAGGATACACAATATTGAAGCCATTCTAGAAATTACAACTTAAGATAAATAATAGTTCAAAATAAGGCTTTTTTCGCTAAAGAGTCCTCTACTTGGATAGTATCTGTTTCTAACACTTGCTTCACTAACTTCAAAAAGTACTTCTTCAAACGTAAGAAGCGAAGAGACCTTTTTGGTAAATCACTAATATGTACGAATTAGTGAGACAGATTCCAGGATGAAGAGTGCCGGGAGAGTCAGGATTTTATAGTTTAAAAAGTATGGTCGGCCGTGATCTCTGGTCCCTAGTTGGAATGTGTAGTGAATTGCCTTTTCTGCAGTTTAAAAATTGTATTGAAGTTGTACAAACTACAGGTCCCCCAAAAGGGCAGCGCGTAGCGAAGATGGGATTCAAAAAGGGCAAAATAAGTAAAGCGAGTAGTAGAAGGATCGAGCTCCCTGGCTACAGATCTGATTGCAAAGCACGCAGAAGATAATTTTTCGAAGAGAGTGTCGATATGGTGAGACCATCTAAGAGTATCGTCAACGATTAGTCCCAGGAATTTAACAGATTGAACTATATTGACGGTGTCATTATCGAATAGACAAGGTTGCTGCAGTGCACCTTTGTAAGGTAGAACCACCGTTTTGTCTTTGTTATAACAAAGGCAGTTGGATTTACACCAATGTTAGATGATAGTTAAGTCCTTAGATATAATACTCTGTAGCTCCGCTCTATTTGGGTTGCTCCAAGTGATGCTGGTGTCATCTGCGAAGAGACAAAATTTCCCACTGATCTTTAAATTGGTGATGTCATTGATGAAAAGAGGGAAACGTATTGGACCAAGCACTGAGCTCTGCGGAACGCCATAGTCAATTCCGATACACGATGACGAGGAACTATTTCCTCTCACTATCTGTTTCCTATTGAAAAGATACGATTTGAACCATTCCAGAGGAGTACCACGAATCCCATAGTAAAATAATTGATTTATTAGAATGTCATAACTAACACAGTCAAAGGCTTTAGATAAGCCCCAGAACACTGTTGCAGTGAAGTGTGTATTATTAATATTGTTATATACTTCATTGAAGACCGAAAAGGAGGCGTCGGCAGTACTTGAATTGGACAAAAACCCAAACTTCCTGGGGGTGATAATTTTAAATTTTTTTAGCTAATGTTTTTTAGCTGTTTTTTGAACGATCTCTCAATGATGTTGGATAAGGCTGGCAGTAGGGCAGTTGGTCGGTAATTATTGAGATCATCTTTATCACCGCCGTTATGAAGAGGGACGATAATAGCTGTTTTAAGACATTGTGGAAAACACCTTCCACAAATGGGTCGTTAATTAGGGTGACAAGGGAACTAATGGCATCATCTGGAAGGCTCGGAAATATTGTAATGGAAAGACCGTCTGTGATAAATTGTGTTGATTTTAAAAAGGGGTTCAAACATAAAATCAACATCTAAAATTTGGTTTAAACAAATCATCTTTATAACAAAATATTACATCTAACAAAAAGAATTAGTTTCCCAATTTGAAAATAAGGAAAGCTTAAAAAAATTGTTACGTCATTAGGAATACGTCCCAGCAAGCACATTTACATTGCTATTATATTACGACAATATAACTCCAGTTGCATTTTACATATGTCATAATAATCAGTTTTGTTGGATCACTAGCGTGTAATTGAAATTTAATGTGCGAAATAATACCACCGAGCACATTCGGAACTACTTCCAACCTTCTTCAATGCTCGATCGTTCCGTAGCAATTTCCCTGTTTGTGCTCCAACAAAATTAAATATCACGAGGTATGAGAAAACATGAAGAAGAGTCAAAACGTCGAAAGCAAATAAGAAAAAAAGAAATATGAAAATATAGCATAAATAATATATAGTTAGTGAAATAGTACTTACAGTTATTTTATTGATTCATATAAATATAGTTTATATTTACTTGCGCCCCCTCGCCAGCCGTGGTTTAGAATGGCGAAACTATTCTGCAGCCTGTACTTCTTTTTCTTAAGTAGCATGACCGCGCAACACCAGATATAAACAATCAAATTACAAAATATATATCTAACTTGTTTACGGCTCCGAAACTTTTCAAATTATTTCTCATGGGGTTAATTTTATAATGTGGGGTATCGTACATTGACATGAATATCAATACTTCTATATTGTGCTATAAGTACCACACTTTAAAAAATTACGAATATCGGAGACATTTGTTTAATCTTACTTTCTGCACAATATCGTTATCATTCAAATAATTGTAATAGGCGGATATTAATATGTAACCAAACTTATCTTTCTACTTTCACAAACTTATCACTGATAGGTACATGCAAAAATGTACCGCATGTACAAAACTACAAGTAGCACATACACACTGCTATCTTATCGACATGAACAACGCAGAGCGGTGTACACATCTACCTCTCTGGTATTCGTATATGTACCTACGTAGTATGTATAATATCATTCTGGTTATGTATTGCAGCGACATGCAACTTTTATTCAAATAATTAAATATCTTTGTTTTATCACGTAACGTAACCAAATGTAACATATATGTAAGTGTATTAAGACCTTATCGTAGTAATGTACTCACGATGTATTTGTATGTAATACCAGGCCTATATAACAAAATGGTATTGCATTTATGCATAAACGATGTAAGCAAATTATATAACAAAATTTACTTAGATGCTATGTAACAGGTACATCGATAAAACCCTTGTGTTTGCTGGGGTATTGGGGTGAAACAAGAAAGTATAAGTAGAAAATGTAATATCTCTAGTTAGGCGGCTTATTTCCATTATTTGTGTAGTTCACATTAATGTAATAGGCAGGAGAGCGATAACGCAATAAATTATTAAATAATTAATAAGGTCTATCCCTGATTTATCACTTAGACAGTATTTCAAACCAGCGACCTATGTATAAGTATTGAATTATTTATAGACTGTAGCAAGGGTAATGTAGATATTAATAAACAAACAGCCCTTTACATAGCTTGTTTCACATTGCTTACGGACAACCCTGGGAGTTAGCTCGAAATAAGGTGTGCAAATCTACAAACCTTTGAGTATCTACACATATACATATACTGTGATTTTAAATTGATTAAAGGCTTGCTTATTTAAAAATTTATACAGATAGGTACCACCGTGTATATTATTTTTTAAATCTTTGAATCTTGACCATGTATATATTTCATTTCTCTTTTTCTTGGTTTTTAGGTCTTTAATAATAAAAGCATGAATGACTATAACGACGTTTCGCTTTATTAAAAGCTTTTTCAAGTTATAAATAAATGTAAAAAGTGTGATAAATAAGATGTTTTTGTTTAATAAATGACAAATTGTTTGTTTTCTATGATTTTGAAAATATTATTATGTTTTAATTAAAGATTGTGTTTTAAAATAAGATGTTTTGATTATTTATTTTTGAATTTTGTAATTAAATAGTTCTTTAAAAATATTGTATTTAGTTATAAAAGTAAGTTATATAATTTTGTGAAATATTGTATTCACAAAATTATATAATTTACTTTTATAACTAAATACAATATTTTTAAAGAACTATTTAATTACAAAATTCAAAAATAAATAATCAAAACATCTTATTTTAAAACACAATCTTTAATTAAAACATAATAATATTTTCAAAATCATAGAAAACAAACAATTTGTCATTTATTAAACAAAAACATCTTATTTATGACACTTTTTACATTTATTTATAACTTGAAAAAGCTTTTAATAAAGCGAAACGTCGTTATAGTCATTCATGCTTTTATTATTAAAGACGTAAAAACCAAGAAAAAGAGAAATGAAACGTGTATGTTATGTTGCATACTCTAGCTGGTAAAGTTGGTTATTATTTTAATAAGAACAGATGTAAGCCGTGTCAGATGAGAAACACTAATATTAGCTTAGATTTAAGATAAATGTAATTTATGTACCCTAAAATGTAAATTCGAATGATAATTTTCTTGAATTTAATTTTGTTTGTCGATTTGCATCCTACTTTTTCAGAGTTGGAAAAACAATCGAACAAATTGTTATGCAGATTTCCCTTTAGCGATTACAATTATTTCTCAAACAAGCCATAGCTTTACTTCTTCTCAGATCACTACAGACGTCTTTTTGTCTGGGTCAGTTCGAATAATACATTCAGAAAACGACAGTGGTTAAATGAACCAAATTTTGGTTAGGTTAACAATACTGCGTGGTTAAATACCGTCAAAGCAGCAAGTTTTGTTATTTTAACAAAAACACGTTTCTCGCCATTTTATAGTAAGATTAATTAAATGTTTTAAGTTAAAATGAAGACGTTATTTCAACTATGTATTTGTGTTGTATTAAATACCAAATTCTGTTGCATTAACCCCAATGTAATGTTTAATGTAAGTAAGGACTTGATCAATCAAACTACAAATTCGAAACAGAAAAGTAGTTTATTAACATCTACATTATACAAAAGATATGCAAGGACTCTAGCGCAGACACACAAGATATCCGATCACTCCGCGCTACACCAACTTTAAATTCATTCGGGAAATTTGTGGATTTCCATTTTCAACCAAAGACCGAGTGAACTAAGAAACAATAAAATATCTACACATGCTTCGTTATCCCTACCCTAAACTTATATTTACAAGTGCCGTTTTCCTTTTACCGCCTCCTTTGACCTGCCAGAATTCTGTAAAATCTGAACTCATACGAAATATAACTGTGGAAGAATTGTGTTTTTACCTTAATAAATCCATCAGCATCGAATGATACAAAGGGCCCTGTTTCCGGTTCAATAAATTTTTAGATTTTCTTTCGATATAAATACTTTCAAAAGCGCCTAATTCTTTCGGGGATGTTGCATTTTTTAGTATTGCAAGATGCTCAATGTTGATCTTGTGGCTCGTATCATTAATATGCTGCGCCATGTTGGACGAATCAATCCTCCCGTACCGATAATGTGCAATGTATTTCTTAATTCTAGTTCCGATTGCCCGCTTTGTCTGTCCAACATAAACTGTATTGCAGTCTCCGCACTTAATTTTATAAATGCCGGACCTTTGGTTGACGGCCCGTTTGTCCTTAGCAGTTCCTAACAATCTTTGTGCAGCGAAACATGTTCACATTATGCTCATTAAAAATGCCGCCTATACCTTTCGAAATTCGGTTGAAGGGTAGTTTAATAAACTCTTTATCGCGGTTTCGAATTAACTTAAATTCGTGGAGCTGGGCACATAATATTTATATTGAACTCTCTTTAAACGGCGGAGTACATCCGTAGAAGAGTAGCCATCGGAGAACGCCACCATTTTAATGCACTGTAATTCTGTGTCTGATCTTATTAAGTGGAAAAGTTATGAATCTATTAATCAAGAAATTAATGCCTGCCATTTTAAGTTGTCCGCAATGATTTGAATCAGCCATAATAATTTTTCTCAATTAGTAAGCTATGGAGAAACGGAAGTTGTTTGTTTACTTCTTCTTCTTCCGTGAATTTTGTACTATGGAATTTTGCATTTAGTTTGGTGACAAAATCAGCGATGGTGGATTTAGTAGTATCGAAAACCACGAATATATCCTCTACGTACCTTAACCAAATCCTAGGGATATAATTAGCTTCTTCTTTCAACTTAGTTTCGAATTTGCTTATGAAGGTATTCACAATGAATGGAAACAACGTGTTACCCATTGTCTTTCCCAGCAATTGTACTCCCCGTCAATTTCAAAACGGTTTTGATACATGCATAGGGATATAAGTCTTTTATTTTATTTATTTACAATAAACGAACAACAATACAATAGATACACATATACATAATGTATGTTGTGTATGTAAATATCTGTAGCGTTGCTGCTCCTCCATCCCTCATCCTCGCCTCGGGAACTACTGTCTCGGGCTAACGGTGTTGAGGGCCTCCTTCTTTCTTCAAGTCGTGGTTTAGGTTTTAACTATTAGTTTTTCTTCCTCAGAATCTGTTTTATTTCACTTTTAAATTTGTGGTACGGTAATTCTTTTATGTTTTTCGGTAATTTGTTGTACATTTTTATTGTTGTTGTATTTAGTGTTTGACTGTAGTTGTGGTGTTTATATATTTCGGATCTCAAGTGCGATACTCTGCGAGTTTTGTAGTCATGTATTTCTCTATTCATTTGTAATTTTATGTTAGTTTTAATTTCCTTATTTCTAATTTTGTGTAGAAATAATATGTTATTGAGGGTTATTATTCCTTGTATGTTTAGTTCTTTTGTTTTTTCATAAACATGTGTTGTTGGAGTTCTATAGTGTAACTTGTATATTATTTTTAGAGCTTTGTTTTGTTGTCGTTGTATTTTGGATAGATTTTTTGTTGTCGTGTTTCCCCAAATGTCTATTAGGTAGCTATTTTTTGCAGCGAATAGGGCGTGGTATAGTGGTTTTTTAAGGGAAGTAGGTATTACATATTTAATTTTATTTAAAGCCGCAATTGTTCTTGCATTTTGTTCAATTAGTTTCTGTATAGGTATGTCTATCCCATTTCATGGTATTTTGTAATTGTAATCCTAAATATGTTGTTTCATTCACTTCCTTTAATTTCTGATTGTTTATTTGTATATTTATTTCTTGCTTTTCCTTTTTTTTTACTATATATCATATATTCAGTTTTTGTTTCATTTATAGTTAGTAAATTATTAAAACACCATTCCTCCAAAATTTTGATATCTTCTTTAATTTTTGTTTCCATTGTTTTTGTACAGTGTCCGGAATAAAGTACACAGGTGTCGTCTGCATAAGCGTATAGTTTTCCATGGAATGGTTGCTCGAATAGATCATTTACGTATAATATGTAGAGAATTGGTGGCAGATTGCCCCCTTGTGGTATTCCGTATTCTGCAGTCATAGGTTCACTCATAGTGTTATTTACTTTTGTCCTTTGTTTTCTGTTGGTGATATAAGTTTTTATTAAGTTTAATTGTTTTCCCTCAAATCCGTAATATTGGAGTTTTTCAATTAATTTCTCTTTTGACACAGTATCGAATGCCTTCTTCATATCAATATATATAACTATTACTGTTTTTCTTTGACCTAGTTCATTTTGGATAGTGTTTGTTAGGTCGCATGCCGCTGACATTGTACTTGATTTTGGCTGAAACGCGTATTGACTGTAATTTATGATACTATTTTCTTGTACATGTTTCATTATTTGTTGGTGAATGCTTTTTTCGAGAATCTTATTTATTATCGATAGCAAAGAGATAGGTCTGTAATTTTCGGGTTTACTTACATCATTTTTCTTATGTATCTATGGGTATTATTATTGTTGTTTTTAAGTAATCCGGGTAAGTACCTTCCTGGAGTGTTTTATTAATTAGGATGCTTATTATATTCCGCAATTTTAACATCAGTTATTCAATTTTAGGAGTCCATTAAATATTCTATAGCTGCCGGTATTATTGCGCTTGGGAAGAGTGAACAAACATCAAACGATCCCAAAATTTCCTCTTCCTTTAATTTCAAATAATTGGTTTCATTTACAAAATCTAGAGAGTTTGAGAAAGAAAGAAATCTAGAGAGCTGTATTATAATTATCATTTTATGTTAATAATATAAAGTGTAGAATATTTTTATTATTGATTCGCAGTGGTCAAAAGCCACCGCCGGTTGTGTGGCATTTCTACGATTTTATTAGCTCTTTTTTGTTCTTGATTAACTTTATGAGCTAAGAACTGTTTGTTAATTTTAATATTTTGGCTAGTATCCTCTGGCAAAAGAAAATCAAATCTAGTTTTTATATTTCTTCCGAACATGAATGAACTGGATCTACACCCGTAGTACTGTGTGGAGTTCTACGATAAGTAGACAAAAATCTCCATAACTCTGTATCAATATTTAAATTTTGTTCAACCGTTGTCTTTAAAGCATTTTTCACGGTTTTAACGGCATTTTCAGCTAGCCGTTAGATTTTGGATGGTAAGTTGGAGATGTGTGTTTAATAAAAATTTTATGAAGATGTTTGAAATTCATAAAATGTAAAAGTTGAATTAGTTTTCTGAACCTCAAACCATTTAGTATGGGCATCTAATATTTCTAAAAAATCTTTTCTTTGAAATGGACCCAAGAGATCTATATGCGAACGTTCCAATGTATTCTTTGCGCACGGCCAATTGCATAGGCTGTACTTTTTTGGCTGGTTAAACAATTTATTACGTATGTTGCAACCTTTTGTTATATTATCAATTTGGTTTTCTAAATTAGGTCACCAAAAATAAAACTTAGTGAATTCATTTTAAATGTACCTTAATGTGTGAATTGCATTAACGCTTGAGTTCGCAACGTATTAGGTGGAATTATTCTATAATTCCCAAACAAAGCTCCTTTTTCTATTAAAAATTCATGTCTCTTAGAGAAATATGGTTTCATAGTCACGCTATTACATTTTACAGGCCATGCGAATTGAATATACTGAAAAATTCTTAAAAGAGTTGAATCTCTCCCAGATTCTTTTACAACTTCATTGAACTTTAAATCAATGTCTGAGCTATTAACAAAAAAGAAACAATAATAGTAAGTTATATCATCTTTTAGACCATTGTTGCTGATATTCGATAAACGCGATAAACTATCAGCTACATTCCTATTCCTATCAGACTTAACATAAACTATTTCGAATGTTCGTGAGATTTATATCATTGCGTGTCTAATATTATTTAGTTTTTCTGATGAAGATTTGACATATGGTATTGCACAATATTTAATATTATTTAACATATATTTCCATTAATCTGTTGGAGCTATTATTTGAAGAGGCTACCAAGAGAACATTTAATAATAATAATAATATATTTATGTCCAACAGATTTTAATAATGTAATTACAGGACATCATAAAAGTCAAAATAAAACAATAATAATATGAAAAGACACATTAAAATATATTAGAAATTTATGTCTAAAATAACATATCTAAAATAATGTCTAAAATAATAAAAAAGCATGGCTTAAGGGAACCGAAAGGGATCAGAGTCACGGCAATTTGCATTTCTGCACATGTGGGTCAGGGGTGCCTTTAACAGAACGTTTGTACGTGCTCGGGGAACCAGAAAAGTATCTGCTGAACGGGTATTATATCGAGGCACAACCAAGCCAACTTGAGATAACAGGGATGGAGAATCCACAATTCCATTCATTAAGTTAATTTTGGCACTGAACTCATCTCTACGTTGGGATAGGGAAGTGAAACTGTGTTTAAGTAGAAGGTCTCCGTAATTGGCACCACGAGGTGGATAAATGTGGTCAACTGTAAACGATAAAAATTTTAGGAACCTCCTCTGCACTCTCTCCAACATTAATCGTTGATAGAGGTAGCAAGGATACCAAACCAGCGAGCCATATTCCAATTTTGAATTCCATGATTGAAAATTTTGTTTTATATAATAACTCAACCTCTTAGGCTTTACTTTTGAAAAAAAAAATGCTTGTCTAGATCTTATCCCAATCCTATTGTGATCTGTATACTAGAGATTTCACTACATGATATATTGTATCAAATCGGACCCATGTTCGAATCCTGCGGAACCTACCACGTTTAAATTAATGGCGGCCGCAACACTAGTTAATTATCTCCCAAGAAATCTTGAAACCATAGCAAGAAGATAAATTTACGATGATCTAGTACCATCTGGGCTTAAAATATACCTACGAATTTTGATACATTGTTCCCAGTACAATGGGTCCATAGAATTTACGATCGTTTGTCCCCCTGAAACACATCAAACACGCTATGTCGGGGTGGTGCACAAGATAAAGCGAGCTCAAAGTCCTTCGTCCGTCCTTGCTCTTGTTTTACTGTCGTACAGAAGGCTCCCTGCTCGAAGGATATTCTGATAGGAATATATGCGACGCAATAAAGCTTACGCGACCAGAGGGGTTCGATCACGCATTGTGTAATACCACTAACTTCCCCTGGGTGGATATGGATGGCGGCGAGGCTGACCGTAAATGTTAAAACAATACTGAAAGCGCGACCTATAACGGCTCCGTAATCACAACTCTGGGTGGCTATAAAAACGTCAAGGCCTAAGGGTCGTTGGTAGTTCATAAATAGTCTTCACAAATTAAGTATAAATGGGCGAAAAGAAATGAAATTAGTAAGTTTTTTGTTGGGTCGTAAACCGGCGATAATGGAAAGTGTTAGTAATGATTCAAATAAACCGTTTTTTTATGAAAAAATCGTTACTCTCATCACTTCGCCTTTTTAAATTCATGTGAGTATATAAAAGTAGAAGCTAGCAGAATTTCAATACATTCCAAAGGGGTTAACGATGTAATAAAAGTCTTTTAGAACGCTCTTGGCGAGAGTGTATTGAATAGAAAAATAGTAATCAGAAAACTATCTGCGCAAATCTAACAAAATCTTTATTGTTATTTACTGAATAAAGCTATTTTTCAAGTCTAGTCCTAGTTAGAGATGCCTAAGTTTATGACACATAAAAAATATAATATTATATAAGGTTACACAAGAGAACCGGATGGTTTTCAAATGCCCGTGAACTTGAACAATTCACTTTCCAGGTACAGAAAGAAAAGCATTTTGGAAGAAAAAATTATTGATATATCAATACAATTATTTAAAAAAGAGGCACTTCATATGCGCAGTATGAAAGTATTGCTCCCCACTTCAAAATAGCTAGTAAATTAGCGTAACGTTGTCTATTTATTTCTTGGAGAGAATAAGAATGTCGGTTTCGTTTAGCGCTAAGGCCATGCTGCTGCTCAAAGGGAGATCAGTTTACACGACCATTATGGGAGAAACACTGGTGGCTCGAGTCGGAAGGGGATGTCCGCAGGGTGGGGTATTGTTTGCCTACTGTGGAAGCTTGTTGTGGAGGTACTACTTGTTAGACTGGGCAGTGATGGACAGCAACCTTTAGGATACGCAGATGATATTGTCAATCTGAACCACGGGTAAATTCAACAACGTAGAGCGGGACAAAATACAGAACTCTCTACAAGTTGTATAAGAATAGTCTGAGTGAAAAGGTCTAAATATCAGTCCCTCCAAAACGACCACAAAAGCATTCACGAAAAGGAGAAAGTTAGAAAGTCTAAGACCGCTTAAACTCCGCAGTGAAAAAATAAAGCTGTTCGAGGAAATGAAATAGCTTGGGGTCATTCTTGACTTCAAGCTTACTTGGAATCGACAGTAAAAAATTAAAACCAAGGTCCAGACGACACTCATGCTGAAGAAAAGCATATAGAAAAACATAGTTAAGACAAAATAAGATGCATTTGATATACATACATTACAATGGTCACACCCATACCCAGTTATGAATCTCTGGTATTGTAGACAAGATGCAGCAGCAAACTGCTATAACTGAACTCAGCAAGATACGAAGGAATACTCCTGCAGCAGTTCTGGAATGCCTCCTAGACCTCTCACCTCTCTATTTGGTGATAATGGGAGAGGCAAGAATTAGGCACCTCAGATTGCAAGAAATTCCAAGTGGCAGATATGCAGGATTGGGACACAACAATATTGTCTATGATGTGGAAGGCAATCTTTTAGGATCAGACCACGTGATTTCGACATATATATTTAACAAAAGTATCGAAAAAAATCCAACACGCTCGGTGAACTCATCTAATTTAATAACGGATCAAAAACGGAGATCGGGACTGTAGCTGAAATATACAATGATGTGAAAAAGACAATAATCAGTCTTCCAATAGGAAAATATGCCATGGTTTTTGAAGCATACGCAATGTTGCACTGTGCCGATAAAATTAATCAAAGAGCTTATGAAAGCAGGCAGATTTTCATTGCAACAGACAGCCAGTGCGATAGGGAACCCCAGAATATAATCCAGACTGGTTTGGAAATGTATTCGAGAGTTGAATGCGTTCTGGCAGAACGCATAAAATAACTTTAGTGTGCATGTCCAGACATTCGGGAATCGAATGAAATGAAAAGCCGATGCGTTAGCACGAAATAGATCAGCGGCTTCATACATATGCCCAGAACCTGTTCTAGGAGTGTCCAAACACAGAACGAGAACAGGTAAGAATTTGGGCCAAAGAGTGACACAAAGAACATTGGAATAATACAACCGGGCAAATTCATTGTAAAACTTTTATCAAGGGACCATCCGAAAAGAGGACTGAAGAACTACTAAACCTCAGTAGGAATCATCTTCACACAGCAGTAGGTCTCCTAAGAGGACACTGTGTACTGAAAGGACACCTACAGAAAATTGGGATCTATACTGGAGAGATCAACTGCAGACTGTGTAATAAGATGACAGAGACCGCATACCACATCCTATGTGAATGCGAAGCTCTAGACGCGAAAAGCATTTTTGGCAAACCAAAAATTAACCCAAAGGATTACTTTCGATGGGCCAGCAGGAGATCTATATAGGTTAGCACAGGGCACTAAGATATTGGAATGGCTGTCATGATTCAATGGGTAAAAAAAAAATGGGAGATTAAAAACAAAACGCCAAGAGGCTGCAGTGTTTCCAAAGAGTCCAAGTTCCAAAGGCCAAACTGTGGTTTTGCATCTAATGATTTATTCTCGTGATTAACCTTAATCTGCACAAATTCAATATCATATAGCAATATATCATTAGTCATATATGCTTACAAAGTCAATTATAAAGAGACATCCAAAAGTTGGGCCCCGAAATGGATCTTAGAGCAACTATCTTAAAACTGCTTGCTTAGACTCATAAATTATCGAACAGTTCTTTAGATAATCTTCAATCATTTGCAGCAGATACGGTGATATTCGAAATATGTACTTATCCGAATCCTGGAAGTTTTCAAGCCAGTAAACGTATGATAGCATTCCCAACATAAATATTGCTCTTATTAAGTATCTTGGTCTGAAAACTCTATGTCATATTCTTCAAACCATCTTTGCATAGTTTCCTTAAAGTTAGGATCTGTAGGTTTAATCCTTCTTTGATTGACTCTAGGATCTTTGTTCAGTGCACTTGCCTTAATCTCAGACCGATGTCTACTGCGCACGTGTAAGGTCTCCCTGCCATGATAAACTACTGAATAATGTGCTCTATATGGTGGACGAATATGAAAGTTGTTAAACAGTTCGTACTTGTCAGAGTTTCAGGTTTTCGACAACGTCGTATGGGTAGGTGTAGAGACCGTCAAACTATGAGTTGGTAAACCCGGCTAGGAACGTCAGTTATCGCATTTGTAACAAAGCTGAATTAAGTGAATTAATGTACTTAATTCTGAATGTTTACACTTATTCGTTTATATTATTAAGCTGAACCAACAAATTTGTGGTACCGTATTATATTTCAAGTTAAATTGCAATATATTAATAAATAATCTGCTTTAAATCACTCTTTTTATTTGCGTAAGCTCTTTGACCATTAAATTGCAATATATTAATAAATAATCTGCTTTAAATCACTCTTTTTATTTGCGTAAGCTCTTTGTACCATTTAGGTACATCTTAAACATCTAATCCAGTTATTTCCCTTATGTATATTATTTATTAGCGTAGTTAGAATTCATCAACATCCCCGTTCACTCATGTACTGCGTACTTTTGATGCAAAATGCATATTTATATAGCTATGATTTAATTCTCGAAGGATGTATACTTATAGTTTTAGAACAAATGGAAAATAGTGCGCCATTTCCTGCTGATAAATAAAAATAGTGATATTT
This sequence comes from Cetonia aurata, assembly GCA_949128085.1. NCBI lineage: Eukaryota > Metazoa > Arthropoda > Insecta > Coleoptera > Scarabaeidae > Cetonia > Cetonia aurata. The sequence continues at coordinate 10,901,353 of OX421887.1, forward strand.
CTACCGTAAAGCAGAAAGATGGCTGTGATTTTAGTCTAAAGTTGGAATAAGAGCAATAAACTCATATAATTTTCAAAATATATTAATTTGTTAAAAGCTTTTTCAAGCAAAGTTTTAAATTAAAATCAAATACAGGCTATAAGAAAACAACATTGCTTCATATGCACATATGTATTTGCTATCAATAGTTCCTTATGCAATTCACAAGTCAAGAGAACCAATAAGAACCCCGTCAGCTTAGTGACAGACGGTTAGAGCTTTTGTTCAGATAACAAATTGAGATAATATAAAAGCCAACGATGTACGCCTTTCTGCCTTTGTAACGCTGACCTTATTTGTCTTTCCAGAGAACTCGAAGTGATCTGCACTGACGCTCTGGCTGGGAAACGATATTCACAAGATATTGGCGTTGACAAAGTGGACAAATCATTAGTCTCGAATTTCGAAATACTAAATTTAGTGCCTGAGCACTCGCAAAGGGACCTAGATGCAACGATTAGCGGTGGATTGAATAAGTCTGATATTTCAGGTATGTAATGCAATTTTTAAGTAGTTAGTATATAAGTAGTTTTTAATAAGTCATTTAATAAGTCGCTATTACATCAAAGTACATGACAGAGTTTGTACACCTCCTTGTGGATCCATTAGCATACCGCCCTTTTCCATCGCGTTTTTCATGAGGAGTTGACACTATCTGTGGTTATACCAATTTATAAATAGGGTAGCAGACAAGAGATTAACAACTATCGACTGTCCTTGACGAGTGTAATTAGTCAGATTTATGAATACAATATTCAGTAGTATTCTTAGTAGTATTAATTCTTTCTTAGATGAATATTAAATACTTCATAACTGTCAACATGGTTTTCGTAAGAATAAGTCAACAACAACTGCACTTCTGCCATTTTATAAATATCTATATATTACAAGAAATCGCCAATGAAAAAATGCCTCGGTTATATATTGCGACGTCAGTAAAGCTTTTAATACTGTTCAACATGACATTTTAATGAATAATTTTGTGGAATACGTGGAAATACGGCTTTTAGCGTCTTATCTTACAATTAGTGGAAGGTTTCAGTACATACAGGTGAAACATAATTCATCTATTGGTGTTTTCAAAACTTGTTATCTATCTATGAACCATGGCGTCTGTGCTTGGTCCATTGGTTTTCAGTTTGTATACCAATGACTTAGTGCAGTTTGTAACTTCGCCATTATATTGCTGTATGCAGATGATACTACTATAGTTGTATCTGAAGATCACATTGATAACTCTGAGAACTTGTACTTCTTAATGAGAGTGAAACTTAATTACATAATATTTCATACTGGGCGGAAAGTGCATAACATCAAAACTACTGTAGAAGTATGCAATAAATCACTCGGGAGGGTTCGGTGTGTGAAGTTTTTGGGAGTACAACTTCAGAACAATTTAGTTTGGGCAAATAATTGCACCGAACTTGCCAAAACCCTAAGTATGCCTTGCTGACTTATTTAAAGCGCTGAGAAATAGCGTGTCAACGGATGTGCTCCTTTCCGTTTACTTTACCGAAATACAATCTAGAATTATGTATGGCGTTCTTTTGTGAGGATATTCGGCTTCATCTCATCAGGTTTTCTTGGCACAAAAGCGAATACTTAGAACTACACTGCTCCACTTAATTAGGGGGACACTACTTTGGGTAGCCTATGTTTCTTACAGAATGGATTTATGGCCGTACATATGCAAAAATAAGAAAGAAGAACTCTTTATTTATTAAATGAATACAACAATCTAGGAACACCATGCCTGGTTGTATTGAAGTTATACAAAATTTGAAATAACTGTCGAAAGAAAGTGTATTTTTTAAGTTTAGTGACGCACAAAGGCACGTTAATTCCATTTTTGACTTGATTTAATAATCCCCTAGCCACAATTTTCTCTTGGCATCGACGTGGCATGGATCGCACAAATCGGCGGATGAGATCTTGGGGAATGTTTTGCCATTCTTTGAGAAGCACCTGGCCCAACTCTTGGAGAGTCTCTGGTGCATTGGCACGGTGCCTAATGCGTCTATCCAGCATATCCCACAAGTGGTCGATAGGATTGAGGTCTGGGCTCATCGCAGGCCATTCCATTACATCAATGTTGTTCTTCCGTAGAAATTCAGTAGTAATGTTGGCGGTATGGGGGCGAGCATTATCGTGCATAAGAACGAAATTATGAAGCATATCATTCGCAAAAGGCACCACATAATCCTCGAGAATTGTGTTTATGTAGGCTCTGGCATTTAAACGCCAAGGGACTATTACAAGATCAGTACGCCCGTCTACAGTTATCCCACCCCAACACATGATCGAGCCATCTCGAAAACGACCCACTTCCTGTAACGTGGCGGTATTGTACCGTTCTCCGATACGTCTCCAGACACGAACTCGTCCATCGCATCGAGTCAGGTGAAACCTGGACTCGTCCGTGATGAGAATAGATCTCCAGTGACGAAGTTGCCAGTTTCCGTGGTCGGTGGCAAATCTTAATCGCGTTTGCTTGTGTTTCCTGGTCAGACGAGATGCTTTGACTGGACGCCTTGATCGTAAACCGTTCTCCCTGAGTCTTCTTCTAATGGTTTCGCCGCATACTTCAACCCTATGAGCAGCTCGAAGGTCATTTACCAGATCTCGAGCGGTACATGTGCGTCGACGGGTAGCGCAATTGACTAAATAATGGTCTTGTCCAGGAGTTGTTTTCCGCTTCCGGCCTTCTCCAGCTCTCCTCTTGTAAACGCCCGTCTCTTGAAAGCGTTTCCAGGCATGGTGAACCGCAGACTTCGAAGTGTTGAGATCTTCGGCTACAGATCTCACTAATCGTCCTTCTTGTAGAAGGGTAACGGCGCGTACGATTTCAATTTCACTTAAATGCCTCATTTAGACTTTATGAATGACTTAATGACAGGACTAGCCGTTATTTTCAGTTGCTAAAGTGACAATTTTGTCAAAATTGAAAAATTGATTTCCTAGTTTTCGTGTTTTACATTTTGGTTTTGGTAGTTGTGCTGAATTTTGCACATCGCCGAGGTGATAAAACGACTTCTTCTTAAACTCCTCTATTCCCACAATAAATAAAGACCTATACTACTTATTTTTGGAAAAATTTGTGCTAATTCTCAGCTATGTGTAGACCTCCTGTAAACCCTGTTATCAAGTGTCCGATATATTGCCGATACCCTATATTTTCATTTTAGAAGTTTTGTGCTATGTTTATCATAACAATCAGCAGTATTTAATGAGTAGTGACTATCATTTATATGACGTGCGGCAAAAGCATCATCTTCACACGTCTAAATTCAACCTAAATGTTCATATTCGTCCACCTGATTGATGAATGTCTAAAACAAATGCAAATATAAACCACGCCGCCTTAACCGACCACTTTTGACAAAAAAGTAAATAACAGCATTATTATTAAAGATAGACATATAGTAGTTTATATGAAGTCATATTATTTTTCTGTGTAGAATTGAAAAATCAAATAATATATAGCCTGCTCCATTTAAAATAACGAAGTAAGTATTCGTTTGCCTACTTCTGAAACATCCTGTATAATCAAAAATATTTTTAGGTGATGCAGCATTGGATTCTATAGCATTCTTGTAGAAAAGGTTTCTTTCTAAAATGACAAATAGAGCTGTAATCAACGACCCAGTCTTCGGTGGGACACCTGTACATTCCTATAAAACGGACAAGCCGAACGGGGGCTATAAACATATAATGCTATCTTCTTAAATTTACCTACAGTGCTTAATAAATATTTACAAAAGCATTTTCTTTATTTTCCGAACCAATATTATTGAAAATAATAAATTAAAAGAAAACAATCTTTTTCCAAATAAAGTACTGTGAATAAACATGCTGGAGAGAAGAAGTTTCTTGTCGAAAAATCTTTCAAAACAGTCTATTTCTTAAGTTCAGTCTTTCCACGTATGCAGTTTGAAAAACAAGCGGTTTTCGTTCCGGGAGTATTTTTATACAAGATATGATCCTCGCAGATTCCCTTTACACTAAGTCACGAAGCGTTTTCCCCGAGGTGTACGCGAGTGACGCCTTCCTCTGTAGACATTTCTCTAGCGAGTCGTTCCGCCAGGATAAAGGGAACGGAAATTACTGTAGCTGGTTGCGATTTTCAGCGCATCCGACCCCATCGTACTACAAATAAAGATGGCATCTTCAGATGTCGCCTCGCCCTTTTGTTAGTTCCTTAGACAAACATTTTCAAATATAGGTTACTGTGGTAATTCGGTAATTTATGTATATATTCAATATTTATTCTACACTACTAACAATAGTTAAAGCAACGCCTTTAGACAACATCAAACTAGCAAACTCGGATATTACTTTTAATTTACAACAAACATGGTGATAGGATATGCTTTTACACAAGAACGCTATTATGATTCTATCTTCTAAAAAGTGTAGCCAGTAATGTCCGTTAAAACGGAAGGTATTCACTTATTTAAAATAAGATCGTCCATTGTTTTTCATTTAAACACCTGTACTGTTATTTTAACTATGCGGAGTTTATTGTGAGGCAACTATGCCCTCCCTTCCATCAACTTTTTTAATCGTTCTAAGATTTTGGCCTTATATTATAATGATTAATGTTCGACCAATTCATTGGAAAACGGCGCAATGGTATGTACGTGGGGATAACTTCAACAGATAAATACCGCTGTGTAAGTGAAAAATGTGAAAAGAAAACGAAATCTGAAAAAACGCATCAGGGCCACCCTGATGACGGCCCACTGCCGAAACGTCGGATTTACAAATTCCAACAGACGAGATGATGGAGAAACAGTCCAATCAACACCAACAGACATTCTTCTTAGCTAATACCAAATTCTGAACATAACTGTGAATGTAACAAACTCGGTTATTTTTTTAGCACACGATGGTTATACATATTCTTTTTAAATGGTCGAAAAGGTATATTAAGTTCGAAACGCATGCAAGCAACTAACCCTCATCGCTAGTTATGAATCAATATAAAATTTTGCAAATTATTTTTATGACTAATGTTTGCATCTAAAAAAACATGACCCCTTGTTTATAGTTTATCTGGATAATAAGTCACTTTAACGTAAATGATGTCCTTCCCTTGGGCCGATCCTAAAAAAAATCTTCCTCAATAATTTCATTACTTAAAAAAATATTAAAATTAATTTTGGGTCCCGGAGTATGTTTTAACGAACACCCACAAATTTTTCGCGAAATGTGCCTGTTGGTCTAACTTGCTGCTATATCCTTTTTTCCTGATTGAATAAACATTTTGCGGAAATAGCGTTCTGAAGAGTAAATAATAATAATAATTCCATTTATTGACAATAGCAATACAAGCCTATATTACTATAATAGTATTGGACAAGAAAATTATCATACGGGATTCAAATCTCTTCGAGTAGAAAGATTAACTTTTGATCTTGTCTTTTGTTAGCTATATTTTTCTACAAACTAACTAAAATCTAAGATATGTAAGACAAACACACCAATTAATTAAACAGAAATTGTCAAACTAAACATTTTGTTGTAACAAAATATGCTAATGCATTGCCAAATTAGTTGCGGAATATTTATCCGGTAATAAATAAACTTGGAAAGTAAATACTACTACCATAATTTAGAGGAATTATTTCGAAAGCCGATTAAACCTTCCTATTATTTAGGCAACCTGTGCGTGAGGAGGCATGGTTAGATATAGTAGCTATTAATAAAATTAATGGAAATAAATTGTACTGTCAGCTTAATAAATGTTTATAATTTTTTTGTGAAATGTTTAGTTACAAAATGAAAGAGCTCAGTTTTGGTTTATTTCGGTTTGGTGTTGTATTTAACATTTTTTATGCTTTAGATATCTTTAAGAGGAATGTAATACTTTTAATTAAGAATGAACATCAGATATTGTATGCCACAACTGCGCCAAATGTTTCTGCATCTACCAAAAGGAGCTATAGTGTTGGATATGGTTGCTTGTTGTTATCCCATGTTAATTATGTAGCGGAAGTTAGCAATCCACTATCTCATTCTTGTTTCAACCACTTTTTCAAAAAAATGTTCCTCTCTAGAGAAGCTGTAAGATTCTCTGCACAAGAAGTTTTGATAAATGTTGATACTTTTATGCTTATGAAGCACTTCCGAACCAAATTTCTCTTCAAATAATCATCCCGAGCGCAAAGAGATTTCATTTATCGTGATTGAAATGAGATTTGAACTCGCAACGTTGGGTAATAGTCGAGACCTCAAGTGAGGCCTCAAGAAATTTCGGACAAAAATGAATCATTCTTCAATAAACTTCTACAAATACAAAATGCTTTCAAGATCGAGAGTAATATTAGAATACTCCCTTCTGAAGTGATAAATTATTCAGTTGTATTATAGCGTCAACTATTTGCACTGACACAATATGGCGGATGGCATTATTTTCGCTTACAAACACCAATTATGAGGTCATATTTTGTCAGTTTTATGTCCCTCGCATTCATATTTATCAAGAAAATGTGTTGACGTTACGAGCCACAGAGTACCCATCCATATACGCGAATTACTCTTTCGATGTACTTTTATGATGGCGTATATTGTCCATCTAATGTTTCATAAAATGGATGTACCATCAATCACGTTATGTAGGTCATCATCTAGAAATAATGCAGCGTTTCTTTTCCTTTTTGTACAGATGTCGCTGAGTGTGTTATCTTCTTTCTCTTGCGCTATAAGGTCGAAACGAATATTGAGTTCGCAATTTCGTCATTCTATCATTCCGGATAATTTATTGCTGAATTGAGAATAAATCCTAAGACCACCTTCATGACACAATAATCCGTTAAAAATAGTGTAAATAAAAAGTATGTTGTGATATTTATTAGCTCATACAAACTGTCCTTTATATCATTTTACTTTAAGTAACTGGATTATATATTCATACTATAAATTTATTCCATCTTGTATTTATTTGTGCACACCGCTAATTTTTTTAATCAATTTGAAACTATTTTACGTTTCGGAATTTTTTTTATTACATTTTCAAAACATTTTTATACATATATATACAATTTAAAGCATAAAACGGATAAAAAGGATATTACTGAATTTAATAAAATAAGTTGTTTATCTTTGATATTGGCAGTAATAGCATTCTGCTCGAAGATATTATCTATTGTAGACAGGCATGTATCGAATAACGTTGCCTCAACACGGAAATTCCCGGTTTGGTATAATTAAGTCCATTAAACTCAAAGAATATTATTTTCGGAAATGGGACTTATGAGGAGTTTTCAAGATTGTGCAAAGTGATAAAGACTTAGGTTCAACGAGCTTATAGATTATATATATTCAACACTGAGGAACAAGTAAAGGTGACCTAAAACAGGTCTGGCAATTTGTCCGCCAGAAACAAGGAAAATGAAGAATTCTACCTGAAATGATATCCGAACATGCAATACTTACTAGCCCTACGGATATTGTATAATCATTTGCTGATTTATTTTCAAGTGTTTTCCAACTTCCCGACAGAATCAATACCTCTATGGTGAACAACTCCATATCAGATTGTATTCAAATTACTTCTATAAGTACTGATGAGGTATTAAACGTGTTGAGGGATATCAAATCTGATGGTACATCCGATCACGATCGTCTTCCGAATTTCTTTGTTAGAGATTGCGCTTTTCTGCTGCGCGAACCTTTAACCAATATCTTTAATTGAAATCTACGAACTTGCACCTTTCCTGAACTATGGAAACTGAGCCGAATAGTGGCAATCTTCAAATACGGTGAAAGAAATCTCCAACTACCGACTTGTTAGCATATTATCCACCTGTGCCAAAGTGTTTGAACAAGTCCTTCATCAAAAACTTTATGCATGCGCAAAACTTCACATTTCTCGATCCCAACATAGTTTTATGACAGGAAGATCAACTGTAACAAACTTGGCTAAAGTTACCAAATTTATGAGCGGGTGTTTAGACAATAGGTTGCAAGTTGACATCATTTACACCGATTTTGCAAAAGCCTTTGACACAATCGATCATATATTGATCTCCAAATTATCAGCTTATGAATTTTCTACCACAACTGTACATTTGATATCTTCCTACCTGCAGTACAGATCTGCGTACGTGTGCTACAATGGTTTTCTCTCAGATACTTTCATAACTACCTCAGGAGTTCCACAAGGATCCAATCTTATCTAATATCTACATTAATAATCTTTTAACATCTGTTACATGCAAAGTCCTAGCTTATGCGAATGATTTGAAAATATTTAATGCAATTACCTCGACTTCCGACTGCAGTGTGCACCAAAGATATCTAGAAGTAATCAAGAACTGGTGTACACTAAACAAAATTAGGCTTAATATCAAAAAATGTGCTGTAATGCGCTACACCAGGTGTAAATCGCCTATTATTCGTTAATACAGTTTGGGCCAAATCGATATAGCAAGGCATATTAAAATCAATGACCTGGGAATACAGTTTGATGCCCATCTGCAGTTTGCTGAGCATATAGAAACCATATGTAACACTGCCTTCCGTAATCTTGGATTTTTAATAAGAACATATCGAAATTTTTCTAAAATCACTGCTCTAAAAACCCTTTCTTATAGCATGGTACAATGTGAGCTCGAATAGGCTTGTGCAGAATGGTATAGTATATATACATGCCATCAGCTTGAATTAGAGTCAGTGCAAAAAAGATTTCTAAAATAGCTGTCATTCAAAATTACCGCCACTTATCCTTCTCGTGGGGCGAATTTCGATGGTTATCTGCGTATCCATAACAGGGATCAGTCGTTCATTGCAGAGATATTACTAGTGCCAACGTTTTGCTTAAACTTATAAATAATAAGATTGACTCTTCGTCTTTACTCAGCCAGGTTGATTTTCTTGTTCCTAGAGCTGGTGCAAGATACACAAACACGTTCCTAATTCCAAAAGCAAAAGCAAACGTTCTTGCAAAAGCACCATTAACGCATATGGCCAGAAATGCTAATAGGTTTTTTGAGGATCCATTTATAATTTTTCACTGCAAACTGTTGCTAACTATTAGTTTCATAGTAGATAGTTATCTAATTCTTTTAATTTCGGAAAGTTCATATGTATAATATCGTCATATTTCCCTTTTTTAATACTTGTTACTAAGCGTCTCATATTTTTTTCTTTTATTCTCTTGTTTTGTTTGTACTGCTTGTATTTAAATATGCACTATCTCAATTATGTTTGTATAGTATCCTGTGAATACATTTTAAATCTGTTGGGTAATAAAGTTTATTATTATTATTATTTCCTTGCTATGTTCTTAGAGTCATGAGGCAGGACCTTGATGAGTATGTTGTAAAAGCAATTTACTTTACACTGTTTGAATCACGTATGCGATATAAAGGAACAGGGAGCCAAGACCTTGTTGCGATTTCACTACTGCAATAAACTTTCAATTTTCAAATTGCAGAAGCGGGCAGTGCGCGTGGTCGGTGAAGTGGACAGTTGAGTTAACTGTCGACCGTTGTTTGTTTCTTCGTAAGATTTTTACTTTATATTCTTCTTTAATTATATATGAGTCATTGAGTACTGTGCATAAACATACTTATCGGTTAGACCTTCATTCTTATAATACCCGTACCTGTAACAATATTAATCATTCAAAGACAAAAACATCTTTTTGTAAAAATTATCTGTACTATGTGGGTTCATCCTTCTTTATAAACTACCGTGATTAGCAGAAAAAGTATTAATTCTTTAACAACTATTAACATAACTAAATTAGAGATTGTATTACTGACACAAACTTTCTGCTCATTTGATGAATTTATTAATTATAGATGTTGACTTGTTGCGTCGTTGTGAACGTATGAATTTTTTTTTGTGTTTTTTTCTTTTATAATATACAATATATGTTCCCTCAGGGATACACTGTGTAGCACTTTTGCTATCTAATTTAACCAGTTACTAACTACCAGTTTTAAAGTCACTAATGGGATAACATAGTTACAAAAACGTATTTTAAATTCAGTTCCGTATAAATTCCTACGTTTTCCCAAAACGATGAAATGAACCCAAAGTCCATTCCATTCATCACATCTTCTGACTGGTCATCTCGCTGGTAGAAAAAGGACGTAGAAATTAATTCCTTGACCTCAACACGTCACCGTTCTAACCTCGTTCTCTTTCGTTTCTGTTTTTTTGCAGAAGGGGGCAGTTTGAAATGGAAACGCGTGGGGATGGTATCCGGAAGATCGGTCCGACTCGACACCATCGTTTGGCCCGGCGGCGATATTTCAGTGGCGGCTGTCTCGTCCAGAGCGAGGACCGTCTTTAGGGTAGTCACGGCACTGGCGCCACCCTTCGTCATGGAGAGCGATCTAGACGAGGACGGACAGTGTCTTAGAGGTGAGTGTCGTCAGGTTTTTGTCGCCCTTAATCCGAGTCGAGCGGAAATTGCTCTACCAAAGAAGTGTGGGTATTACCCAATGCTGTTTGCCTTTCCTAATAACCTATTTTTATCTTTCAATTTTTTTCGATAGGTGGTATGATTAATTTCATTTTACTGATAGGTTTTTTTCAATCAATTACTACAAATATAGGAGATATGTCGCAAGGATACGAATTTTCGTTAAGATTAATTAATAATTACAGTTCTGGTTCATGGAAGTAGCAAGTTTCATGAAGTTGACCTCTCATTTTCATTAAATAGCGTTTTGACTACTTAAAATGCAACTATTAACACAGTATTTTAACATTGATTGAGAACCCTTCGATCCTTCGGGGAACAACTGGAACTCTAATATCTTTTTTTCAAATGTTATAAACAATGGGCCAACTTCACGGGGGTGTACAGGTATACTTATAAATAAAACCATTCCACAAAATAAAACTAAAAAATTATCTTGACCTTATGTAATAAATGACTAGCTTCAAATACATAAAGATACCTCCATGTCTAGACACTTTTAAAAAAGTTATAGTGATAATGCTTTCAAATTTAATGATTTATATCATTCATGGTAAAAATTAATCTCCCAATAATTCTTATGGGCTTAATTAACGAAAAGAAAAGTGCTTGAAGGATATTCCCGATCCCGTAATAAGGATGAGTAATCCTTAATTGTGTAAAAAGCTTTTACAAGCGAATTTGTTATAGAACTAAGTGTCATTTGCATTTTAAATTGTCTTAGTGGACAAGGGTTAGAGTGGTGTATATTCCCAAAATGGGAAAATTGGCGCCATCTCCAATTTCATTCAATTAGCCTGATATAATTTCCCAATGAAAACATTTAAAAGCTGTTAGAGGGTCATATCAGAGAAATAATTCTTCCAGATAGGGCCCTTCACATTCACCAACATGCGTATCACGCAAGTAAATCTACGGATCTTGCATTAAACAGTCTTGTCTCCAGCATTTAGGATTCGCTCGAATCCAAGGAAATAACAATGCCAGCATTTGTGGACATAGAGGGAGCATTTATTAATGCATTTCCTTCATCCCTATGCAAAGTGGTTATAGCGCGAGACGTTAAACCGATCATGGCGGGCTTAAATGCCGATATGCGTACGAATAGGTTTGCTATAACAACTCTAGGCCGTGAGGTAGTCAGACTCAGGCTTGGCAGAAGGTTGTACATGACCTGCTGGCTATCATTCAAGCGCTCGGGGCCAAGAAGATGGCTTATGCAGTATTTCCTCAGCCCTCCAACAGGTGATAAACGCCATTTATAGTCGGAGTAGCAGGAAAACCTGAGTGTTAGCCTGATCAAAACCACAGTTGTACTGTTCACCAGGAAGAGGAGAGTGTGGCACTTCGTACCACTCACCATCTAAAATGTGAAACTTGTATTTACAGATAATGTAAAATATCTAGGCGTTCTATTTGATAAGACACTAACTTGGAATCCACATCTGGAAAAGAGTACTCGCAAGGTGAAGCTATCGTTATAGACCTGGCGAAGAATATGCGGGAAACCTTGGGGGACATCCCCACAGTTAATCCATTGGCTTTTTATGTGATGGTATTACGTCCAACAATAACCTGTGGAGGGATATCATGGTGGCAGCACAGCAAGCCAGGGTCACTGCAAAATTCACATCCTTACAAAAGATTGAAAGTAGGGCAATCACCGGAGCAGTGTCGTCATCTCCATCATTGGCATTGGAAACCCTTCTGGACCCACCAGCCTTGCACATTGTTCTGGAAAGGAAAGCCAGATTAACTATATTTCGCCTATGACATATAGAGAATGAATCGCCACGGATTCATGGCTGTGTGGCCAACAAACTGCTGAAATCGGTCATTTCCGACAGTGTGCTGGAAGTACCATCGGATATGATGTATACTTGACCAATGATCAGTACATACTTCATTACGTCCTTTCCAAATAGGGAGGCATGGAGATGTAATTGAAAAAACACTGACACCTGCTGGTTTACGGACGGTTCGAAAACATAGCAGGGTGTTGGCGCAGGAATATTCCGTCGTAATTCAATTAGAAAATACTACAACGTCGGACAACAGACAACGACCTTCCAGGCTGAAATATTTGCCATTGAGATGTGTGCTAGAGAGATTTTGCGTAAAAATGTCAGACACAAATCAATAAAAATTTGCAGTGGCAATCAGACGGTGCTAAAAGCACAGGGGCGCTTAAATGCAACTTACTGATCTGGAACTGCAAACACACTCTAAATGTTTTGGAGACGGTTAATAATCTATCTCAAATCTGGATACCTGGGCACTCAATCATTCATGGTAATTAGGAAGCAGAGAATATTGCATAAAATGGTGCCGCAGAGCATTTCCCGGGACCGGAACCTGCCATTGGCATAGCACCAAACAACAAATCGATGTCTGTTCAATAGAAGTATATAAAATAGCTAGAGCATAATATGTATCAAATATAATAGCGACTCTGACACTGTCTTTATACATTTTAGATGGAATAGTTCACATACCCTGAAAAGAAATTAGTCAATGTAGTGCAATATTAATTTAGTAGTCATAAAATTACGTTTAATTAACGTATTTAATTGCAATAGCAATAGAGATTTGAATTTGGTGATAATAATGATTCTACCAGCTATAAGTTAAATAGTTTAGATTTGGCACCGTTAAATTTTAGTGTTTACAATGTAGTCAGGTAGTAAGGGAACTAGATAATTGCAATCCTCTCTCACCAGTTGCCGTGATGTCGGTTGTTATTTAATTAAATCCCTTGCACCCTTAAAATTTCTATCATCCCGAGGTTACTCGGACTTAGTTTAATAGGGCATTAAGTATATGTTCATTAATTGGAAAACTTTCTGTTATTCAATAAATCTCCTATAATAGATATATTTTCTTATTTAATATACGAAAACTATTTCTTATCCGATTTAATAATGATATTTTCTCTTATTTCAATTCGCAACAAGGAGAGAGAGAGAGAGACGCCCAACTACAACACCTAAGTAGCTTCAGTAGCATACATATTTCAGCACCAGTTACTTGAACTTCGGGATGCAACATGCATGAACTTAATCAACTTAAGACCTACCTAATTGTGTTTGCAATTCAATGAATTGACTCTGACTCATGCTCCAGAGGTAATTTTGTTCTGGTTACATCTCACGTAATGAATTTACATACACCAGAAAGTAACAAATGGAAATAGGGTTATTGATTTGTCGATTTACCGAATCTTTTTTTATATATCAAACCATTTACCCAATATTCTTCTCTAGTTCATACTAAAATTATATCGATATGTGATCTAATATTGTTCTTTGTGTACTGATTGTTTCGTTTCAGACTACATTTTTATAAACTCCTAATAATGATAAAGGAAGTACAAACATATGTATAATAATATATAGCCAAAACTACTTTATCCTTGAGGAAGCGATTACTAGCAGGAAATTCAAATCACCAATATCATAGAATTGCATGATAAACTAACCAGTTCCATTACTATGTTCATTAGGCGGGTGATTGGTTGACGTGGGTCCGACATCTGTCTGTCTTAGGAACCTAAACAATATTCAAATTCTGATTATTATTATTAATCAGAATTGAATATGCATAAGTTACAAATCAATACCTGTAATATACAGCTACAAAAAATCATGCCATGGACAAAGATTGTAATGCACAAAGTTTGCAAGAGCACTTTTTAAGAATATCTGTGTACTACTTTTTCTTTTTCCAGCCGGTTATAATATGATTCAAACAATACTCCCTTTATGCAAAAGTGTTAGATTTGCAATTCTAATATTAATCTTGCGCTACAACTACAAAATTGGCAAATTACAATATTGTGAGTGCTAAATATTAAATTTTTTGTTTAACTGAGTTGTGCAGAATAGATTTACCTCTAATCGTAAATATAACAGAAACGTTAAAGGAGTAAAAAATATATTGAAATATGTAGTCCACAACAATATTGTTTCACCACACAGTGGCTTCATCAGGTGGATGAAATTAACTAAACAGAATATAAAATGACACACTATTTATACTTTTAAACCTAGGAGTGGGGAATAATTAAAATCCTTTTGTTCATTAAGCGCTAAACCTAACTTACTATATCTATTAATTTCTAAACATTCAAATAAGTTTCTTACTTTTCTTATGAATATGCAAAATATCAAAATTATTATTAAAATTATGATTAAGTTCTAAACAATGATTTATCTCTTTTACAAGGTGAACATTTTTTTATTAACAAATACAAGTCGTTACTATGAGTTTTACTTCTGGGCAGAGAAAGCAAAAGGTCAAATTGTCAATGACTTGTACTTTTGTCGGTAACATATCCTACACAAGGCATCCAACTACTACTTTCAGAATTATATAAAACTTGAGTAGTTTACAAATTTTATAGAGAAATGATTTTAGAGGAGAAAATAGCTTTTGAAAATCCATAATTTTTTGGGTTTTTTTATTTCATGAGGGTATTCTTCTGGAAACCATTTTGCGAGCCCTTTAGAAATGTAATATTTATTTACGAAACAGCTTAAAACGAAAGAATTTTGAAACTATGAATTACATGCATTAAAATTAGAGCTTACTTGATTGCCCTAAATGTTGAAATTCAGAGCCATCTGTTTCAATACGCAATTGCGCTTTTCGCAGTATAGTTTGAATTACTCGCCCAGTATTTTTGGTGGAAATTCCAGCATTAATGCGTATATTCGCATCTTGAAGGAGAGCACAGTATATAAAAGGTTTAAGATTTGGTGTCCTAGCATCCCCTGATATTGAACCACCACGGCCAATCCATTTGTTTGGAAAATGCTCAACCAGCTGCTATCTAACATTAACAGCATAGTAAGCAGGGGCTTAATCGTGGATTTATACCGCATACTGGATATCACATTCAATTGAATGTCATTTATAACTTCTTCCAAAGCAATGAGGCATTCAACTTCACCTAGACGTAAATGAAATAACGTCATCTAGCTGTGAAGGTAAGATGTCTCGTGGCCTCCACGTCAGAAACAGCAAGGCTGTCAAGCACTAGTGCAGCATAGGCACAACCATCGACCACTAAAGTGCACCACACACATTAAATAATGTGTAAAATAATTAAACAAAAGGGAAGGTAGCAGGATTGCTGAATGTGTGAATGCCAGACACGGACAGTACTGTTTCGAATTTATTAGTTCTAGTCAGCACACATGTGTGTGATGCAACCTGGTGGTCGATGGCTGTGCCTATATTCCACTACTGCTTGATAGCTTTGCTATTTCTGACCCGGAGGCTATCAGATATCTTACCTTCACGGGTGGATGGCGTTGCACTTTTTTCATTTACAGCTTTATGTCAGCAGTGCATTTAGATGCCTAGTGACGTGTTCTTAGGAGATTACTAGATAAAACTAAGATTTAAAACTATCCGGATATCCAGATCTATTATCCGGTTCTTGGATCCGGATCTACTATCCAAATCCACTATCTGGATCTACTACTCGGGCTAACTATCTTGTTCTCGCATCCCAATTTACTATCGGGATTTGCCGTCCTGAGAGTGAGCCCGAATCTTTAATCCGGACTCACTATCCGGTTTTGGAACCACATGTAAAGCATACAAGTTATTACGGAACAACTGAGTTGTAACTAGCAAGGATGTGAATTCAGTCCACATCGAACGCTAGGCGTCCCCACCACCCTAATCGCATAGACAAATTGGTGAGGACGCCAGAAACTATATCAAGGGACACCCAAGCAATAAAATTTCTAGCGCCACGTGTTCGATGTGGGCTGAATTCACATCCCTGGTAATTAGTATATGCATTCATAAACTTAGCTTATTGTATGGCTATGTACAGTAGAAGTATCATATTCCGTTATTTTTTTTATTATTAATAATGATTAGCAAAGTCATTTGCGTTCATTGATGAATAAATCGATAGGTGTATCACGAGCATAGTACAACAGTGTAAATACTTGGTTTAGATTTATTGCAATAACTAGTTTTGGAAGCCACTGTTAGCTACATATATAATCTGCGGATCTGTGGTTTCGAATAGCAGATCCGGATTTGGATATCTTGATAGAAAATCTGCACACTAATATACAATTATTTCGACTTTAGTTTCACTGTTACATTGGACTAAATGTGTATGTATGATATTTAAAATATTAACGTATAGAAAGAAAGGCGTAAGCATAGATTTGCCTATATTCGTGGTACTCTGTATACACAGCAATATATCTGGGCTATGAACCTTCAAATTGTATAGAATTTCTGTGGAAAATGTTTTTACTGGAATCCAAAATAGAATTATAATCAAATATCTATTCTTGGACACGACACTTGTACAAATCATCGATTGGTGGTCAAGGACATGTTACTACGTTGTTAAAAATGAACGACAGCAAAAGCCAAAAGGTTTCCAATCTTCAGACTTTTTCTGTAGTAAGAGTTTCTGTTGCGATAATTGACATTCTTAGTATGTATTTGTTATGGAGAGTACCAATATTAATAACTTAAAAAATTCGAATACTTAGAACCATTGTAGTTTAAAATACTAAAACTATCTTAAGGTGTTCTCATAATAGTACTTTTTATACTTATAGCTATGCAATAATGATACACCTAAACTTAAAAAATATACTCCATTGGCGAAATACCTTGGAGATGACAGACGTAAATAAATCCTTATCGCTAAGATTTGCAGTAAAAAGAGTGTTAGTGAGAAAGAAACTTTTTCGCTCGCTTATTTCATAACCTCAACAATATCAAAGAAATATATGAAGAATAATAATAGTTAATGCATTAGAGGATAATCCATGTAAACATATTAGGTATATTCCGTTATTTTATTCGTAGCAGATCATTTAGAAATCAAATTCCTGCCGCAAGATCAATTCTCCCAGTACATCTCGGCGGTTTTCAATTACAACCTGGAATTAGCCTACAATTGAACGGTTGGGTTAATTAAGGGCAACCGCAGCGCGAGATTGCACTTCGATTTACATATTAGGCGATTAATAAGCCAGGAATTAATAGTGCTATTCGGAACTACCTCGAATAAATCACAGACAATGAGAATCCTATTATGCTTCTTTGGTTAAGCGAGAGAATAGTATAAAAGCAAGTAAATGAAGGTCTGAATGCTAGGTTTCTTTTTATATACATACACCCAAGCTCCTTAAGCAGCAATTAAGATGGTGGTTTTATCAAGTTTAGCTGGCATTTAGGTAATCTGTTGCCAGGATAACGACTTTCTTTGACAAATATATATTCAATTACTCACGCTTTATTTACCCATTTACATATTTCATTTTTAATAGAAGTGGTGATAATAAAACGAGGGTTTCTCTGTCTAATTTGCACTTTCAGAATTGGTAAATATTATAAGGTATGTAAAATATCACCTTCCATTTTGTCTGACAAACTATTTTAGTGTGTGAAACTAGCCTTGAAGTTTTTGAGTATTTCCTCAATGACGTTCTCTTAAATAGAACTTATTGACACGTTTTTAGTATTTTTAAACAATAATAAATGGTCTCTATTTATAATTAAAAAAAGAGAAACTAATTATAGACGAAGTCTAGCAGTGCTGTTCAACTTAACCTACGGATACATGTAGAAGAAAAGTAATTTTGCAGTTCGCAAATGATTACAATACAATGCTTCTTCACAATTTTCCTGCCTTCGCAGGAATAATCTTTTTGTTGTCTAAGGGATTTGATATCGTATTTTTTAAAGTTGTAAGAAATACCATTCTAATATATTGATGATGCATAGGAGAATGATCAATTGAACATTGCATAACCGTGGTGTTGTTCGGCCAGGTAACCGACATGGCATACTCCTAAGTATCAAAAACTCAATGATATGTTTAGTCGGATCCTCAACCAAGGCTCTACTAACAGATATACTACACTGAGAGAAATAGCTAGTATTCTTTAACATAAATATAGTATACTTTAATATATTTTATAGCTCCTATAGGGACAATCATATTTTATATTACCGGTGACAATATCTGTATAGTAAATATCTGTGAATACTTTTTATTAACTCGTATGGTAAAGTGTACTATATTTGTATTATTAATTTGAGCATACATGTTAGTAAATGTGAAAAAAATGTCTAGTAGCGCTGACTATATTTGATAATAACTGTTAACAATGAAAACTATAATAAATATAGTTTAATAATTTTTAATTATAATTAATTAATATAATTTGATTAGCCGGTGACAGCCGGGCGAATTGCCGTCGTATCGGGCAGGATTGCGGGAATCAGACCGGCCCGTGTACTGTAGAGTACTACCGGTATTGAAGCGCCTCGTAATTCTCGTCTGTGGGCGATTGTCCACAGTACTTTTTACACGACGTTAACCATGTATAAGCATCATATTGATATTACGCAGCCACATTTACCGATCACAATTTACATTGAGTACGAATTTCAAAGATTATAAAACAAGCGTAGCGCCATCTTTACGACAAAAGCTGTAGTATCACATATTTATGTAGCTAAACCAATTATGAGTATTATGATATTCCTACTATATAGATATAAAACTATACAGCATTCATTTCATTCCATCTCATTATTAATGCCGTTTTCAATAATCAAAGTAAGGTGACTGTTGCAAGCACCTAACCTAACCTAAATAAACACAACACAGTAAATTTGCTACACCTGTTATTATAACTGTCTTCACTACATTATATGCAATTTATTATATTCACTTGTTGTAAAATATTGTAAAACATTTCACTATATTTTGTAGAAGATTGTCACACAATATTTTTAAACAATTTTATTGCTTTTTTTGTAACCGTGATATAGGAAAATGCAACGCCGTTGTTCTAAAATTTTGCACAATAGTAGGAATTCTTACTACAATTTCCGTCAAACAGTGAAGTGTAAATATTACAACATGGATTTTTCTCTGTGCAGACACAAACATGCACCGACACGAATACGTACACCTGTATCACACGTACATAACACGTGTGAGTGGCAATACAGCTTATTGGTCGATTTCTTCGGTAAAGATCGACAATGAATAGAGCAAGGGGTGGGAAGAGCGTTACGAACATTTATGTTAGAAATTGAATATGCATCGAATACCTGGTAACATCCAGATTTTACCTCTTACTATAAGCATGGTAACATCAGGTTATTTTACTCTTAATACCCCACATATTGTCGTTTTGACAATAATTATGTTACTAATTAACATAAAGAGATTTACTATCTAATTTCTAGAATCCATTTTTCTCAGTGTAGGTGAAACTCTACAGGGTATTCAACGAGGAATGGGAGCGCGCGATATCTCCGGAACTAATGAAAATTTTAAAATCCTGAAAATTATACAATGAATCTCCGGTAGTGGCCCACGCAACATGGTAGTGTTTTTAAGATGTAGTGCATCCTCACCAGAAGGCGCTATCTTACTTAATTTTCTTGAATGTTTTTTTTTTCCAATGTGCGACACATTTGTGCCAACTTTTTATAAGTCTGCTACCAGTCTATCTGATGTACTAGTGTTGGCACTTTACATCCGAGTACTTGAATGCTTACTTATTTTTGAAAATTTATATTTAAAACAAAATTTTCAGGTATATAAATGGCAAATATGTGTAATAGTATTGAAAGTAAAAATTGTATTAATTGCTAAGAACTGATGATTCCGTTGTTTGCAAAAGTTACTCTAGTCAGACCACAAAAAAAGAGGCAGGAAATTTGGAATTTGTGAATAAAGTCCCATAAAATCTTATCTATCATCAATTATAAAATGTCTTATGCGGATCTCGTCACCATCATAAAGTCCGTGTACTAGATGAACTCTATAAGGTTTGCATTTATTTGTTTTTAATATTTTCTGTAATGTACCAATCGTTATAGCACAGTCTTGAGCAAAAGATCGAATTTTAGGCAAAACTTGCTAGTATACACCTG
This sequence comes from Cetonia aurata, assembly GCA_949128085.1. Taxonomy (NCBI): domain Eukaryota; kingdom Metazoa; phylum Arthropoda; class Insecta; order Coleoptera; family Scarabaeidae; genus Cetonia; species Cetonia aurata. Next base: position 10,921,775 of record OX421887.1, read on the forward strand.
TTGTGTTGTCTTCATTTGTTGCTTTTTCTCTTTAGCCCTTCATGTTTGCCATTGGCATATAATGTTTACGCCGTAAACAAAAGTAAAATGCAGGGATTTTACTTTATCTATAAATTATTATAATATCCTAATATTCTTCATTTGAAAACATGAATCAAATTTGGTGTACTGATGCCTAATTGTCTATCTGTCACAAAAACGTCAACTATATTTAAACTTCAACATGTATTGATGTATTTTGTTTCCATTTCTGCTAAGATATTTTAATATTGAGAGGGACTTTTCAATGCGGTTATTCGCTAACAATCTACATTATGGAGAAAATATGGTATGATACTCCAATAGATTTGAATAAGGATAGTATCATATTAATTTATTTATATTATTTGGAAGTTAGTAAACTACTGTTTGGTATAATATAAATTTTCTGGGTTGAAACCACGTCATGGAATTTCTTCTGTCCGACATTTCGTCCACACTTGTAAGGACGACGGAAGATATCCCATACAAGTGTAGACGAAACATCGGCCAGAAGAAGTTCCCTTCACTCTTTATTTTTACTAGTTACTTTTAAATGTGTTCAACATTTTTTTATGTAGTTTCCTGGCGTAAATCCAGTTAGATTTAAAACTCTTCGAACTACCGACCACGGCAGACGTGTTTCTGTGGGGATCTATTCAAAATTTTGTTTTTTATAAATGTTAAAATTTCAATTATTAAATTATAATAAACATAATTAATATATCCTATAACATATCATATTCATAAGATTTTACGTACTAATAAATATCGTTCATACAAATTTACAAGTTCACAAGTACTTCTTCCCGATGATTATTTATCGCCGAATGGAATTTTGCGAAAGAATGATAAATAAATATCACGATAACCAATTTTTTTTAACAACGTATTGTTCACAGATGAAAAAACATTTTACCTACACGGGCATCATGACCGCGCAGTTTGTCGTTACTGGTCGCGTAAAAATCTATATTTAAATATACCAACACGAACGCAGTATCCACAGAAGCTAAATGTATGGGCAGGTATCATTGGAAATCATATAATTGGGCCTTTTTTCATTGACGGTAATTTAAACGGAAATAGATACCTACAGTTACTTGAAAATAATATTATTCCGGCAATACGGGAGCGATTTAATATAAATGAAGTTTGGTTTCAGCAAGATGGTTGCCCAGCACACAATACACGCATTGTAACAAACTTTATAAACGCGGTTTTTGAAAACAGATGGATCGGTAACTCGGGCCCTATTAAATGGCCAGCGCGGTCCCCTGATCTAGCTCCAATCGATTTCTTTTTATGGCCCTTTTTACATAATACAATATACGGATACGGTGATCAACGGCCATCAAACCTAGAGGAACTGCGCGCGAGAATGATTGAAATCAGTAATACTGTCACAGCAGATATGTTAACAAATGTTCGTCGGAATTTTTATGATCGGTTGGGTTACTGTTCTTATCAAGAGGGAGGTTTATTTGAACACTTAATAAATTAATTTACTTCAAATTTTATTATTGTTTAAGAATAATATTCTCTTTTAGCTAATTGCAGGTTTATTGCAATGTTGAATATAATTCTGTTTTAAGAATTAAATATTTTATTTTCCATTATTTGAAAGTTTAGGAGTACTGATTATTTATTTTTGATTTTTTATGTTGTTTATGAGGCTGTGATGAATTACTTCACTGACATGTTATCAGTGATTATCTGATGCTTCAAACAACTAAAAATATTTACTTATATCGGGAACACACTACCCCTAACAGTGCTTTTTATTTTTCAGGAATAGTATTTTCTACTACATGTAATGTTATTATTCACTTATGCTATAACATAGAACTCTAAAAGACTTTGATTTGCCTATATGCCCCAATACATTTATACGTGTAACTTATAATACGTCCGCTATCGTTTGTAAATGCTATCCGCGTGCCGCTAAGTAGGCGTGGCAATTCAAGATGGCACACCCATTTACAATTGACCAGTAGTTACTAATTCATGCATCGTGCTATGAACGGTTGCCACACTGTATAACGATCCTCGCATGATGTTAGATAATAGGTATTTATTTGAAATTAAACCTAATTTATTTGAGAGTTTATTTCTGAAAATAAGACAACAATTGATGGAACATTTATAAATGTAATTTACCTATATTTAATGAGAAATTAAAAAATTATTAGTAGGGGCAAATATGCAATGAGGAATATGCTTAGAACTCTACTTGCGTCATGTAGGCGGCGGCCATTGCAAAAATTTATAAGTTTGTCTGCATAAGAATGATCTGTATGTGTAATTTCTCTGTTTAGGCTTACCATGTCATCGAGTCCTGACATCGGATAAGGATAATTTAACGCTAGTGTTCAACGAACTGGAATATAAGCATCGTCAAGAAGTCGGCGAGGACGACTTTCTGTCGAACGCCGAATACAAACAACAATCCGGCCACGATTACGAGGAGGACGAGCGATTTCTTCCGTTCCAACGCTTCAAATATCGCACACACTGCTGCTACGGCCTCTCCATGGATCTACTAGAGAACGTTGCTCAAGAATTGGAATTCGGGTTCCAATTGTATATAGTCGCAGACGGCCTCTTCGGTACGAAGGTAGTTTCACGGAAACGCGTAAAGAAAGACGTCGATAACGCGTTTCTTAACTATAAATTTAAACGAGACGGTGGCGTCAAACCCGAGCAATACGAAGAGGAGGAGATGGAAGTTAAGTGGAACGGCATCATCGGAGATCTGGTTTCCGGTGCGGCTCACATGTCTTTCGCGCCATTAAGTGTATCCAGTGCTCGTAGTGAGGTTATAGATTATAGTGTTCCATATTTCTTCAGTGGCGTTAGTCTACTAGCGGCTCCCAGACAGATATCGGAAATTCCCTTAATGGCCTTCCTCTTACCGTTCTCTCCGGAGCTGTGGATCGCCATCTTCACCAGCCTGAACATAACGGCTATCGCTGTTGCAATCTACGAATGGTTATCCCCGTTCGGTCTGAATCCTTGGGGAAGGCAGAGATCGAAGAACTTCAGCATGAGCTCCGCGCTGTGGGTGATGTGGGGTTTGCTTTGCGGACACTTGGTCGCGTTCAAGGCGCCCAAGAGCTGGCCGAACAAATTCCTGATCAACGTTTGGGGTGGATTTTCGGTGATATTTGTTGCAAGCTATACCGCCAACATTGCTGCCTTAATAGCTGGGCTGTTTTTTCATAATACAGCGAGCAATTACCTCGATGGAAAGGTAAGATTACTTGCACAATGAGTTCTACTTTTTCATACAATATTGTTTATTTAACAAACAATGTTAATGCATCAGGTGTACAACTGTTTCTGGAAATTGTGAAAAGCAGCATATTTATAAACGCAGTTAAAGATTTCGTCAGGCTTTACTAATACTTACTCTACAATAATTTTTTTTCTATATTAGACTGTATCTGATCGTGGCGGATTATAATTGCAATCTAGTAACCCTCAAAGCTAATATTCAAAGTGCTTAAGACACGAATTTTACAAAGCGCTAAATCAATAGATACCGATTTAAATTAAATTATATTAAATGCAATTGACGAAAGAAATCTTAAAACGAAATTTATCACATATTGGTTTATTTGCATTAACTAATGTTTACATTAGGTATATTAAATTTACAATGTGCCATTGTTTGGTTAGAATGAGTACTGTATCCTTATATCGATAGCGTAATAGATGAATAATAGCTTAAGTGGCGAGACAGTTGCATGATCTATAGAGAGATCTTGTCCTAACAGGGCATTAAAAAAAAATTTAGAACTATTGATTGCTGAAATTATTAAAAAAAAATCAAGTTGCTAGGAGATTTGTAGACCTTTGGGACTTTATAGGTAATACCTGACATTATTTCAGTGACAGCAGTAAACTATCTAATACCTAATCTAATCTCTAATATCTTTAAGAGAGATGTTTATCAATCACTATTCCATTCTTTAGACTTTAGATGAACAAATGACACATTAAAAAAAAATAATGAAATATTGCTCTTTTCCCGAGTTCTTATTACCACCTTAAAAAGAAATTCAAATTAAAAAAGTATTCCCATTATATTTAATGTAAAAAAAAAATACGAAACGGTCGAATTTAAAAAGCAAATTTGATAACTCTTAATATTCAAAGGCCAGAAAGTGGAAAAGTCGGTGTTTTTTTTTGTATATCTTTGGAATCTTTTGGAATAATTTATTTATTTATTTATTTTAGTGGTTGTACTCATCAAGAAATAAGTAGATACTATGGAATTACCTTTCTTTTAATAGGGTAGATAAAGCCTAAGCAACTGATGCTTATCAGTAAAGATCGGATTATATGCAAAAAAAACTGAAATATATGCGCATATATTATATGCATGGATTTTTCAGGAAATATGCATAAATTTGGGCCATTTTTGCAAAAAAGTTGCTAAAATATGCAAAAATCTTACCCAAAATAAATAAAAGCAAAAATTTAAACAGGAGCTTTATTGCACAAAAATTTTCCACAACATATTTCTAAAACAATTTATCATTAAATATTTTTCAAAATTTTGCGAAAGAAAGTTTAACCTTCTTACATCAAATTTTTCTACTATTTCGACTGATTCCGAGAGCGACATCCCTTGCGTTTCTAGTTTACTAATGGAATTTGAAACAAAACCATAAATTGATTTAATACACAGAAGGTTTTGTAGCAATTCTGGTGATGTTGTTATCTTTTTACAATTTTTTAGAGAAATACAGCAACCAGCGATTTCAATAATTAAATTTTTTATTCCTTCAAAATTTCGGCGTAAAAAATTGCAGCTGGTAACCGTATACTCCATCTTCTAATAACACTGGTCAACAGTGAAAGTGCTTCTTAGGTGAAAGTACCCAATCCTGAATGAATTCAACGTGCTGAACACGAATATCACATTGAAAAAAGTTGATTGGCTCACGTTCCAGAGATATTGACGTTTTGTCCATTGTATAGATGCTATTGCATAATGTAATGCAATTTAGTGAGAAATTACGAAATTTTGCGTCATGAGCACGGCGAACGCTTTCATCAGGACATTGCCACCATGGAGCAACGGTACCAAGGCAAATGGTCTACGTCAATGCTAGCTGACTATTGTTGGACAATCAGTAGAGATGCTCCACAAGTCCACTACAAACGGCAGGCCAAAAGAAGTCGAAAGCCAGAAGCAGACTAATGTTTTCTTACCATGTATTATAATAATGACATAAGTACACTTTTTCTGAAATATGCGTACATATTACAGAAAACCCGTAGCCAATTCAGCTTTTTCTTAGTCATTTTCGTGTTCAGCACATTGAATTCATTAAGAAATGACTATTTTCAGCTTGGAAGCATGAACTTCTCGAAAATTTGTTGCCCAGTGTAATCGGTTCAGGAGGCAACTGAACACCAGAAAGTCGCTCCTTGTAATATTGGATTCGCTAAATTGATTTTAGAAATACTTTTTGGACATTGTTAATTAAAATCAATTACCAAAAGAAATTGATTCTTGATGTCTTCGGCTACACGATTGAACCCATGAGCTAAGCAAGTGGTATGAATAATGTTTATCATGTATGCTACAGCGTCGGACAACTTTGGTTAATTTTTTTCACAAGATACACTTCCAGGTAAAAAGAAAATTGATAGCCTTTCTTGAACAAATAAGACAATTGTTACATTATTTGTTATTTGAAGTTGTTTACGTTACAAAAAATTAAATATGATTTGTCTAAAGTATTTTTATGAAGAATTACCATTAATAAATGAGCATTAATAACTAACGCAAGTCCAACAGACAATATCTGATATTCTCTAATTTAGCAATAAACAATTAAGTGCAAAAACTAACTGCTGCTTCGGCTTTCTTCAGCCCACTGCTGAATTCTTGAATTAAAGTGTAGTAGTCAACAGCGTCATTTAGTTTATTAATTTTTACTATTTATATGGTTCTGTATCTCTTATTACTTCCAATATGGCAATATTCCCGTGTTAAAAATAACCAACTCTATTGAACGGTCAACGCATCACTTTCGTTACTTTACCGTCCATGGATGGATGGTAGAGTTTACTCAGTACATACCGAATAAACTGCCAATGCGTCACTTCCCTTACCTTAGCGTACGCTTCTCTGAAGATTCTGAACTTTTTCTGGTTTCGTTTGTCAAAATAGCTGTCAAACAATCTGTCATTCAAATATGAGTGATGTGTATTCTGAACAGCACAAACTTGCATTTGTAAATTGATTTTAGTAAGTAGCAATCAGTGGTAGCCGAAAGAATTTTGGCTGCTTCACGGCTGGAAAGTATGTTATCGAACTCGTTTGGTTTCTCGCCTCAGCTGGCGCCTTGGCACACAATCTACAAACTCGTTCGACAAAACGTCACTTTCTAAATAACAAACTATTATTTTATTTAAGAGTTCTCCTTCGCTGACGGTGTCATCATGGTAACATATAAGAAAATCGATTTTAGAAAAACCAGAATTTAGAATTAACTAAATCTTTTATCACGTTTGTATCATGCAAAATTGTACTAAACTCGGTATCAAATCTAAAATCGTTACAGAAATTGCTAAAGGAAGTCACGTACTAGATGAAACCTCGTATTCTTGTTTCGGAACAAATATGTAGTTGTTTCTAGCAAGTATAAGGTAGCGTGCTACTTTGAGTTTGTTCCTGCTTTGGTATAGTCATTTATTTTTACACGTATAGCAGATAATTTAAGATCGCGAGCTGAGCTATTGGATAGTATATTATTATACTTTCGACTTTGGAATTTCGACAAATTCACGGAACAATCTTTAAACTAATTTTAATACAAATGATCTACTTGTTAATGTTAATTAATTATATATTTGGTTAGCAATGTATGTTTAAGTTGTATCATCCTTTATAGCTATATCACTCAGATTTTCTTATTCCCATCATCCACGTTTTTCTCTCTCTTTTCTTTTTTTTTGCAAACTGCAGTACCAATTCCATTGTTTTTGTTTAGATATTTATAAACAAATAACTAGAGAGTAAGGCAGACAGCAGATCTTTTAAGTGTTAAAATGAGCATAGCTGCCTAAGGTTTATAAGACGAACATATGAAAATTTCACTATGCAACTGCACCAATCAAATAACACTTCTGAACTCTCGAATAAATAACTGAGAACCACCAGTTTAACTACTAAAATATTGAAAAAGTGCGAAGTTACTTCCATAAATAACCTTTGTTGCAATCGCTTTGTTATTTGCACACATTCTAGTTTCCATAGCTCTAGTGCTGTTAGGTATGAAAAGCTAACAAAATATGAATTTAGTAATAAAATGATTTCTATTTTACTTAATCGTTCAACATAACGTAACTCAGTAGCAGTGTTGTAATCGGAATACCTGCATGTTAGATTCTACAACAAATTCAGCGCCAAGTTTGACGTCTCTGTCGTGTCTCCAGGTGTTTGTAGTTTACTTACGTAAATCGTTCGAAATACCTGAACGCAAATATCTCTAGAGCTGCCTTCTAACTATTTGTTGGCGAGCGTTGTGTACAAATTTCTGTAAGAATGTCTATACGTTTAGGTATTTTGTTGTACGAATAATAAGTATTTTCTATGGCATTTGTGTTATTTTGAAGTTTAGATATAACTGATGAATAGAATTACAATATTTTAAGGCATTTTTCACTAGTGTGTCAAAAAATTTAATTTTCACTGTGTAAAAGGAATCCGCCGCTCGTGCAGAAATGATTGCTTGTGTTCCACTTTAGCTCATTTATTCTCCCCTATTAAGTTTTAGGTTTTCAGATAAATAGCTCCCCTTTAAATTTACCCGAAAAAAAAAGAAACTCGTTTAATACCGATAAATTTCCTCCAATGCTTTAGCGCTTGGACTTGATTTTTATCACGCCTCTTTTGTCTCGCACGTTTCAACGTTTAAATTTAATGCGAAGACAATTTTTTCTTTCTATTTCTAAAGCGAACATTAACCTCCACGCCATTAAACTGCCATAATAGCGCCTAGAGTGTTTAAGCGTATTTTCATGGAGATTTAGACCCGGCAAATGGAATTGTGGCTACTCTTAAGGGATTATAGAGCGATTGGCTTTATGTAAATATACACATCGTTCAATTAGAGAACTTCGATTGTCTGCTTGAATTAATATAAACAGAATAGGTAGAAGTAAGTACAGAAGCTTACTAATGCAGTTCATGCTAATTATTACGGATTACGTGTATATTCACGGTTGCTCAAGCAAATATTATTGAAACAGCTTTATATTCACTTATACATTCAGAGCGCCGATTTAGTGCAAACATTTATATACATGCATATCTAAAGTTGTAGAACATGGAAGTGAGAATTTAAAAACGTAGAATTTTCTATAGACTCGCAAATCGATTTTTCGTTACTTGTGTAATATACAAGTATACAGGGTTGGAATGCCTTTTAGGAAAATTAGGTTCAACATAAATATTTGTTGCTAAACTTTTATCTACATTTGAGAGAACATCGATCTCAATTGTTTTTAAGTTAAGCCTGTGCGTGTAATTTCTGAATGGAAATGGAAAGTAGTCTGTCCAATGGTAGACTAAAATTAGAAAATTCTTGTTATCCCAAAAAACAGTTCTGATCCATACATTTTTGTCTCTTACCTTCTCTTGGCGAGTTTGTCAATCTTTTCAATCCCCTCAGTTTCTTGGTGTCATAGTACCCAGATCAGACTTACACTGTTCCGATCAGACAATTCTACTAGTTCGTTGAGGCAATCCATAACCAGCTGAGACGACAGTTTTGGGCTTGAATTCGTCTATTGTGCAAGGAGTCCTCATTAATTTTGACGCACTGTAGAATCGCATAGACCTCTGCCTGGAACACAGAAACATGCGTCTTAACTGCGTAACTGTGGCCCTCATTTCTCGAAATGAGGGCCACAGTTTCTGTGTTCTGTGTTACGCATGGTGATGGGGCGAGGATATACTCTCGAGTATATCCTCGCCCCATCGCCATTAGCAGTCTTAGACTAGTCAGTACATCGGGTCAGGTCCTGTCTTCTGGTGTACTCTCTTCGGTATGCTCATAAACCTTTCCCGCCAATCTGATATTGAAACCGTATAGAGACTCTTATATCAATTTCGCGCCAGCATGTGATCGGTTCACATCTCCAGGATATCCACCCTCAGATGTTCCGTTATTGACATATGTGTTGTTCTACCTCTCTTTACGGTCGTTACGTTCTGCAGCCTCTATGCACCCATCCTTGCCTCCCCTTGTATCAAAGGTGGCTGCTGTAGGTGTGCAGCACATAGTCTCCGTTATACCTAAGCAGGCAAGTCTTTGCACCTGCCTCAACTTTTGAACAACACTTGCTTGGCATATCTTTGCCAACCATGCCAAGGCAGCATAAGTGAGCGTCAGCTTTATCACCACATGTATATCCATTACAACATATCTGGTTTTAGCTCCCATTTTTTCCTATATATGCGCCCAGCTAGTGTCAATGCTGAAACCCCTTTCCTAGTAATTCTATATAGAAGCAAGCTTGGTACCTAAAGTAACCCCTAAATATTTTACCTCCTCCACGATATTCATTTCCATTCGCTTTAGTGTTAGCGGCCTTAAGCCTTCTAACTTCCTCCAACGAGTGAATGCCGTATTGTTGGTCTTGTCAGCGCTGATATTCAGTCCTTCCGATTCCGTCCATCTGTTTACCATGTTCAGAGCCTTTTGCATTCGATTTCCTACTATCATGTTGTGTCTGTCACGCCCTACGATAACTAGATCATCAACGTAGCCTAGCACGGGGTGACAGCGACTAGTAAGCGCCTGTATTAGCCCGTCCTCGACTTGGCACCATAATAGCGGAGACAATACTCTTCCCTGCGCGCATCCCCTAGCTACCCGAGCCGACAAAGTCTTACCTGCTATAGGCGCTTCCATCAACTTGCCCAGATAGAGCAAGTACTTTCAACTTCCCTACTGAGAGATTTAGCAATAAAATCAAGCTTATATTACTGCGCTTTATTATTAACGCTCCCCCAATATCGAGGAAGGCTCCAGCACCACTGCTCTGTTCCGTAATGTGTCCTCTACTAGGCGCACAAGCTTATGGAGCGCTCTTTCTGTCGAAATTCCTGTTTGGTACGCATATTGGTCACGATGTAGACGTCTAGTTACAAATACCTTGTCCCTTATATAACTATCTACCAATTTCTCTAGATCCTTCATTATAAATGGCTTTAGGATTATCGGTCTTAAGAACTTTGCCGTAGCCTCCCATTTTGCCAGGTTACGGTATAAACGCTAATCTAGTACATCTGCGCGATTATGATAGCCATGAACGTAAAATGTTTTTTCATCAGTAAATAAAATTATTCAAAAATAATTCGTTATCCTATATCCGTATATTTATTCATCATTATTTCGCAAAATTCCATTCGACGGTAACAATCGTCGAGTAAAAATTCTTGAAATGTGCTGATTTTGTACGACCGATATTTATTCTTATGTAAAGGGTTTAAAACAGTGGTTGCACTAATATTACATTCGCCAGCAATTTATCTAAATGTCATAGTGGGATTTACCCCCGCTAACGCACAAACTTGAATTTCGATATCACTGACATTTTTCTCTGGGATATTTTTATTTCTGTCATTTATTAATGTAAAAACTTTTGTCCAAAACATCGGACCGTATTACGAATAGTAGTCGCGCTAGGTACTGATCTTTTGGCATAATTTCCTGCAAATAAATCGTAACACCCGCTGAATTGCCACCGTAAAATTGTTTTACTATAAATAATCCGCGAGAGTATAATATTCCATTTTTTTAATAAAATTACGAACCACGATCAAAACTTGCTAATCGTTATAAAACTAGGACCGCACCCTCAATATCGCGCGACGCTTTGTTAAGAAATGAGCAAAGTGAATCAGACACTGCTCTGCTTGCCGTTAAACGGCAACGACATATTGTGGAGTTCTTTCATTCACATTACGGCAATCGACAGGTTGAAATATTTAGGTTGGTATATTTAGTGCATGCGTAAACTATCATGACGTATACTTTCCAACAAGGTATGCTACGTCTTTATTCTTTCAATTACTTGCAACCCACAAAAACAACAGACAGGATATCAGTTAATCAAATAATTTTACGAAAATTGTGCGTAAAGGATAACATTTTATATTCATTTTCTATTCATATTTTCAACAAAATTTAAAATGTTTAGTTACCGTTTCTCTTAGATATTCGAATTGGTTAACTCGTTTTAATTAGTGCACTCTTTCCCTTGCCTTTACTCTGGCCCGTTTATCTGTATTTTCATTTCCATGTATTGTTCATATGTTTATCTGTAGACTGAATAGGTTTGCATCTTTCTAAAAGACTTCATTATTTCTAATAACGGGCCAAACAAGTTCGTTGAGAGGCGGTTGAGACGGTATTTAAGGTGTCTCCTTTGTGCAATTTTGCTTTTGTTTCTTCTACAGTAAACCTTTCCGGTATTCCTAGCATGCTAAAAATGTTTTACTTCATATTATAATGCATTCTATCAATATCCAACCCATAGTATTTTTTTCAATTGTGCTTATTTTTTAGAAAATACTAAGCTTGCTCATCTTCCCGACATGAACAGGCTTAGTCGTGGTAATATCTTCTTGTTTGTTCTGAGAAACAGTCACGCAATAGCGGTGCACGGTCGCTCGTTCAACTCGACAAATTGAAAATTGAAATTCTGTGCGAGCTTCAATTGAAAGTAATGAACTCATAACTTGATCTCGACTCCGTTTCAAATTGGTTAACAGGAATTCTCGGCAAGTTCGTTTGGGAAAATTATTTGACTACGTAGAGATAAAGTTGACCTCGGATGGCAACAAGCAATTTCCGAAATGGGCGCCCCTACAGAATTTTTCTTGCCTTGCGCTTATGAAGAATGAAAGGAAACAAGTAATAAAAAGAAGATACATTTCGATAGCGGAATTCCGTCGGGACACAGAAACTCTGAGCATAAAATAACTTTGGGGTACGTTGTAAAGCAGTGGTGTTTCCTCTTGTGTTAAACAGGACCGATAAGTTGGTAGTTTTAAGAGCAGGAGAGGAGAGTTGACTGCCTCAGCATGGGAATATCGTAAGCGTTATTATTTTTTCTGAAAGAAGATCATGAGAATAAACACTAGACGTTTTAATTTTTTAAAACATCAGATAAATAGTTTTTAATTGAGAAAATATATTGATTTTGACAAATAAGAAAAGTGAATTCGTTCATAATTATTACATTTATAAGCATATCAGTGATAAAACAATGCACTTAAATATTAACTTCAATTAATACTACCCGGGGAATGTTAGTGTTCTGTAACTCCAAATATGTTCTCTCTTTGGTTGAGTTAGACAGAGAAATAATAATACAATCTGTATTATAAGGAAAAAAATATGATACAGGTTATAATAAATTTTCTTAATACTTATTGGTTCAGCGAATTGCTTCTATAATGCAATATATTTAATGCTATGAATTAAAAATGTTTGTTGATAAAAATGACAAAAGATGATTCTAATTTCATATGTTCTTTGAAAGTAAACATTTAAAAATAGGAAAACTGTATATAGTTCTCTTGATAACATTTTAACGAATGCTAACAAACTAAAGAACATACTGTCTTGATACAAAAGACTTTCAAGAATTGTTTTATAAGTTCTCTTTGATAGAAAAAAGTAAGCATAATGGCTGCTCGAAATGTGTTAAATGCATATATATAATACTACTATATTGCGGGTAGTAAAGGAAAGCGTTGAACAACACAGAAGGATGAAAGATATACCCATCTATCTCGATGGGGACAGTAGGTTGCAATACGCACGCGCTTGATGAGCCAACCAAAAGCGATTGTGACCATCTATTTATGACAGTTTGTTTCCATGTTTCTTTGTGTATACATGTGTATTATATATATGATATATATAAATTATTGGAACATGGCATCTTGCTATATGTGTGCGTCTCGTCGAGGAAGCACTCGAAGTTTATATAAGTAATTGATACTTATACAACGAATTTATTAATATAGAAATAATACGTATATTTGTTTTAGTTTTCCTAAAGATCCTGCTCTTCGGTCTGCATGGGTTACTGCCAGCCGATTATTAGAAAATGTGGACGATGTTTCCAATCTTAAAATTTGCAGTCAACATTTTTCACAAAATGACTTCTCGGAGCAACCTACACATAGAAGCACCGGAAAAACATATTTTCAACTGAAAATAAAAAATAAGGGTCCATTTCTTACCCCATGACGGGACGTTTGTAATCTATGTGCGATGACAGAAAGAATTATTCGACAAAACATGTCCAACATATATCACAAAACCATAAAATCTCTTTTATTGAACAAAGTGTTCCAAGCCATAGGAACACCTTTCGATAATGATACAATGAAAGAGCACATTGTTTTACAAGGTATATTTGACAATAACCGATATCAATTATCGAAAATGATTATCAGTTTTTATATCGATGTACGATTGTTTCATGAAGGGAAAACATTATCAGCCAAAAATGAATATATCCGGCAGAAATACAATAAATTAATTTTATTTAGAAACCAGTGATAGTTGCATTGATATTTTTTACGTTATAAAATATAAAACTTGAGCGTTTCTTTTATTTATTCCTCCATACAGTCATTGCCTCTCATTAACCTTCCTGCCACTATTTCTCAAATACATATTTTCCCACGATAATGTATTCATAAACATAAATTTCTGTATGCGTTGCCCCCAAAAATCATATTTGAAGATTCTAATGATTACAGCAGCGAGTAATTTACTTAAGCAAAACCCAAATCGTTTTAGGCAAATTTTACGTTGTTATTATAAAATGTACTATTCAATAACTCGATAGCTAATTTTCATATATACAAAGTTATTCAAATATTAATATGAATGCTATAAATATAATGTAATCAAATTTGAATATAAGTCCGCGCCATAATCGGAGTATGCGCAGTATTGCCGATTTACCCCAGAAATCCATATGTCTATCTCGCTTTCTTGTTCCAAAGATTTTACATTGACCTTACGAAGCACACGCAATATAGTAGTATTATATATATGGTTAAATGAAATGCGTCTACATATTCTTTTTCGTTCCTTTTCACTCCTTTTCGGTAGATAGACACGCTGAGTGCCCCCAAAAAATATGGTCGTCTACATTTGCGTAATTAGAATAGCCACTTTGGCTACTTTTTTCAATGGTTCGCTATGCCGGAAATATGAACGCGTTGTTCCGAGATCGTCCCAACTCCATTTTGCCTTCCGCCATTTGCTCTTTTTTTTCATCTTTGTTCTCGCCCACGCCCACGGTTCGTATCAAGGACGCTCGAGTGCATTATCTCTTGTGCTCCTATTTTTCAGCGAGTCCTTAATGGATTTTTTATTAGGTATCACAATTACCGCCGGATGATGATCAAGAACGTCACCCTAATCGGATTATGTTACGGCTGGGCGGGTTTCTCAAATTATACGTTCTAAACTTCGTACTCCTTAATGTGGTAAGGAGACACAAGTCCTTTAAGATATCAAATAAAGCTGTCAAAAACACATACAGTGGCTTCATTGGTCTATTTTGGAAATTTAGAGAGTAAGCTTATGTCGGATTAACAAATATCGGAAGCTGGAACTTACAGAGTAGTTACATACAGTGGTACCGAATTTTGATCAGATTTACCATATATTTTAATTTGAAAAGATATAATATTGTCGATATCACTGCTAGTAATAGAGTCGCCGTTTTTATTATCACAGTTCCTATAATAATTGTGTTTGTCATGCAATCTCTATGACAATTTCCTGTAGTGCAAGTTAGAAAGTTTTGCTATAATAATGTTTAGATCTGGAAAACACACTTTGTAAAATGTATAATATTTATTATCGAGTGAACTTATTGAGTTTGTTGAAATATAAGCAACAAAATAATATGATTTTCTTCACTATGGTTTTCGTGTTAGATTAAGTGCTGGTATTTCATTCAATCTCTTAATAAAGTTCCTAATACAAGTTATTTAGTTCAATGTTTCGTTATAATTTTATAACATCTTCAGGAGATAACGCTAAAAATTACAAATTATGGTAATGAAACATTTTAAAAAAATTTACAATCAATTAATTACTTACAAATTTAACGAATCACCATATAAAAGCCATAATAATCGACCAAAAGTCAAAACAGGAATTCGTAAAATAGTTACAATATATGTATGTAGAAGAAAACGAAACAAACAAAAATTGTTTACAGTCACGAGAAGATATGTTAAAGTTGAAACATAAGGAGTGACAACAAGATAAAAGTTACAAAATTATCGTTGCAAAATGTTACAATAAATAGTACTTAACTGATGTGTATCATTCTTGAAATTTATGGAGCTATTACAATTATTAATATGTACCATTTCAAAAAATAATCGTTTCTTGTGTCTTTGGTTCCATTTCAAGGATAGTAATACCATCATAACCGACCATCTCACCGTCCGATGTGTTAGATTTCCTAAAGGAAGAGGCGAAGGATAATGACTTTACATGTGACCTCTTGGAAACAAAGGGGAAGAATGTTGCTTTTAAAATAAGTGCTCAATTCAAATTTAAAGACTTACTATATCAACCAGATTTTTGGCCACAAAATGTTGTCTTCAGACGCTTTAATTCCCGAAATAATTTTTTAGACGAGAAGAACCTACTTCAACAGAAAGAAAAGTAGTTTTTGTTAAAGTAGGTCATCTTAATATTCAATGCATTCGAAACAAACTAAATGAAGTAGAACTTTACTTGAATCAAAATGACGTTGATATAATGTGTATTAGTGAACACTGGTGTACAGAGGTTGAACTAATTCCATTCAAATACCCAATTACACCATTGCTAATTATTTCTGTAGGTCTAGTTATAAGCATGGTGGTGTCTTGACATTAATCAAATCTAATATAGTTTTTAACACAATTCATTTTTTAAATGCCATTTGTATTGAGAGAGTGTTCGAAATTACTGGAATTTCAATTCAAACTAAGGAGACTGATATGTGGGTTATGTGTATTTATAGGTCACCTGATAGTAATTACCATGATTTCATCATTCGAGCACTCCCTCACTACCATATGCACTATTAAATCTACTATTATTCTTTGTGGTGACCTTAATATAAATAGTTTGGTTAAAAGTGTAGAATTAGATTCTTTGAATGATCTCTTACTGTCGTATAGCTTAGAAAATATTGTTAGTGAACCAACACGTATCACTGCAACGACTAGTACTAGCATAGATTATATTATAACTAATAATCCCATAATTTCATGTACTGTGTCTGATGATGGCTTGTCAGATCATTGCTCTCAAATTGTAACAATTAATGCTGTGTTAAACTGTCGTGATAATTTAAAAACTACAAGAATATATTCAGATAGTAATTACAGCCACTTTATGCGACTTTTACAAAATGAAAATTGGCATGACATATATAGTGTTAGAGATATAAATACTAAAACATATAATTTTCTGCAAACTGTCAAATATTATCATGATATAGCCTTTCCACTAAAAACGATCAAAATAACAAATAACTTAAATAAGAACTGGTTAACTCCCGGAATTAGAAAATCATCACAAACGTTAAAGGAACTTCATAGACTTCTACAAGCTGGTATAATTTCCCTTGAATATTACAAGCTTTATAAATCTATCTATACTGATGTCATACAATTATCAAAGAAACTGCAAAACATTAGACAGATTAACGCCGCCCAAAATAATACTAGGGCTATGTGGAATATTATAAATAAAAATGTATCTTCTAAATCTGCACATGCTATTCCTGACAGAATTACCGTTGATGGCGTTGTTAAATGTAACAACTTTGATATTTGTAATACTTTCAATAAATATTTCGCTTCAATTGCGAAATCTAATAGAGCCGCTCTATCTTTTGGAATTCCATGTCTAAATAAGTTTTCGCTTTTTTTAGAACCAGCCACTGAAAATGAAATATTTAATATCATTAAAAACTCAAAATCAACTGGTTTCCATGACATATGTGTTGAAATTATTAAGCATGCAGTTTGTTTAATTGCAACGCCTTTGTGCCATATTATTAACGAATCTTTTATTATTGGCATGTTTCCGTCATGTTTAAAAATAAATAAAATCGTACCAGTTCACAAAAGTGGTGACATTACAGATATTTCTAATTATAGACCAATTGCATTACAGTCAATGATTTCCAAAATATTTGAAAAAGTTATGAGTAAACGGATTATTTCCTTCATTGATAAATATTCTTTAATATTAACCACCGACAGCATGGGTTTAGGTCTGGTTTCTCCACAACAACAGCGCTAATACAATTTTTACACGAAGTATATCATGAAGTAGATAAGGGCAACTTTGTATTGGCATCTTTAATTGATTTATCTAAAGCTTTTGACAGGATTGATTACGATATACTGGAGGAAAAGCTGGAATGCTTTGGAATACGTGGAAATTGTAAACGTTGGTTGATGTCATACGTCTGTAATCGACAACAACAGGTACGCATGGGTCAAACCGTATCTGAAGCAATTATTATTGAGGCAGGTGTTCCGCAAGGATCTGTAGTGAACAACTGGATCTTGTATGTGACTGGCTTCGTAACAATAACCTTGCAATTAATGAAAAAAAAAAACCAATATTATACGGTGTACATCACCTATGGGACAAACTCATGTAAATGAGAGTATTTTAGTTAAACTAAATGGTAAATCGGTTCAGCAACAGACTTCTGTCATATTACTGGGCTTAATATTCGATCAGACATTATGTTGGCAGAACCACGTAGATTATGCAGTCAAAACCATTGCTTGTTATTGTTATGCGCTAAAAAGGCTGCACAATTTAGCAAACACAGAAACATGCTTACCTTTCTATTTTGGCCAATTTCTATCTAAAGCTACATATGGAATAATTTGTTGAGGTTGTGCTGCGCAGGCACAGAGAATATTTCTATTGCAAAAAAGAGCGAGAACGTAATATATTTGGATTGCATTACTTAGAATTGTGCAGAAATATTTTTAGACAATGGAAATTACTTACCATTCCATCAATTTACATTTTCAAATGTATTATGTATATTAGAGAAGGGCTAAATATATTTATAACCCATAAAGATCACCATGACTATGCCACTAGATATAATACTAACTTGCTGATTCCTTAGCATAGACTAACTTTCTATGAATCAGATCCTATGTATAAAGGCATTCTATACTATAATCACTTGCCAATGAATTTAAAAAATAATAATAACTGTCACATGTTTAAGATTAAGTTAAAAGCATTTTTAGTTGAGAAAGCATATTATTCAGTCACTGAGTACATGAATGAGCGTCTGTAATTTAGATATTGTATTTATTGCTATGTAATCACATATATACTGACTTCCAGAAAAATTGCAACACCTAGAAGTTGTCGAATGATTTTATTGAAATTTTCAGGAAACGTTTATTTTCATTAAACAAATTGATGATTAAAATTTGAATAAAATCTAGCCAGTGGTTTTTTTTTTGCAGGTTGTTTCCATAGCACATAGTAACTATAAATTTGAAGTATTAGATCATTTAGTAACTGTCAAGTTTGCAAATTGTTGTTGTTACGTCACAATTTCATTCTGCACTTGATAACAATGCCGAGAGTACGTCAGCATCAACATTTTGTCCAATTAAGTGATTTTGAACGTGGCCGTATTATTGGT
Source organism: Cetonia aurata (assembly GCA_949128085.1). Classification (NCBI taxonomy): domain Eukaryota; kingdom Metazoa; phylum Arthropoda; class Insecta; order Coleoptera; family Scarabaeidae; genus Cetonia; species Cetonia aurata. Next base: position 10,940,564 of record OX421887.1, read on the forward strand.
ATGAGAGGCCGGACTTTCGCTAAGAGAAATTGCTCGTCGTGTAAACCGAAATGTTTCAACGGTATTGAGGTGTTGGTCCAAATGGTCCGAGGAAGGGGTTCAACATCGTCGCCGTGGATCTGGACGTCCTCGAAGGACTACAGATCGCGAAGAACGTCGCTTAAGACTTTTGGCCACAAGAGATAGATTTTCAACAACTCGATCAATTGCAAATGATTGGATGAGAGGTACAGGACTCAGAATGTCAATGTCAACTGTTTATCGCCGGATAAGATCTTATGGATTGCGTTCATATCGTCCATTTTTATGTCTTCCTCTTACACCACTTCACCGTCTACGCAGACTAGAGTGGAGCAACTTAAGGGTTAATTGGGCGCAGGAATGGCATCAAATTGTGTTTAGTGACGAGTCCCGATTTTGCTTGTGGGCCCACGATGGTCGTAGGAGAGTCAGACGGATGCGTGGAGAACGTAAAAATCCAACATTTTTTGTGAAATGCAACACAGCCCTCACTCAAGGAGTTATGATATGGGGTGCAATATGTTATGGTAGCAGATCACCCTTGGTCTTTATTGACGGCAACCTTAACGCTGCTGGTTACATTGCTAATGTGCTACAACCAGTTGGCCTTCCATATCTTCAGGGGCTGCAAAATCCCATTTTCCAGCAGGATAATGCGCGCCCTCATACGGCAAGGGCTACAACACGGTTTTTGGAAGAATCTAACATTGTCGTCCTCCCATGGCCTGCTCGGTCGCCTGATTTGTCGCCCATTGAACATGTATGGGATATGATTGGTAGGCGAATAGGTAATTTACCGCACCCTCCAGATAATTTACACGATCTTCAACAACGGATTCAAGAAGCTTGGGACGATATACCACAAGCAGCTATAGATCACTTGATTAATAGCATGCCAAGGCGTCTAGATGCGTGCATTACAAATCGTGGCGGAGCAACTCATTATTGAAAAAACTTTTAAAGCTTTTGTTCTTTTGTTTTTAAAACTTAATCATAACTTTGTTTCATAGAAATAGACGTTTTCTGAAAATTTCAATAAAATCGTTAAACAGCTTCTAGGTGTTGCAATTTTTCTGGAAGTCAGTATACTTTACTCTTATTGTAATTCTTATGTTCTTTGTTTGACTTGTCCCGTATTTTTATAATCTACGGGATAAATAAAATTTATTATTATTATTATTATCAAAGTTATGTTTTTGTTCTGGACATGGAGAGATAAGGCACACGGGCGCTTTCAGATGTGAGCATCGCTCTTATGTTGAGTTATTTTACTCTTTAGCAATTGCGACGTCTGATCAACATAACACCCTTGGCAATCGCTACAAGGAATGTTATATACCACATCCGTCTGATGAAGAATAGGAATTTTATCTTTAATCTTAATAAAAATACTACCAATAGTCAATCTCGCAATTTGTATGGTATTAAAGGGTTTTAAATATTGTGCAACTTATGTGCGAAACCATCTGTGAAGGGAAGTTTATAATTTTTAATTTGTGAGGGTGTTCCGTGATTGAATTGTTGAATTCATTCGTGTGTTGAACCTTTGGTTAATTAGTTTCTAGATGCCAGCGCTAATTTTATACATATTTTTTTATATATAAAATGAGCTATTTACAACATTAAATAAAGTGAATCATATCTTATATACATATAAGCTCCAGGACTTTTAGAGGTAAGCCAAAGTTTATCCTAATAATGATAGATGACGGCTTTGTTGTTTCAAAATTATGTTATTTTGTCTAAAATTTACCTGTATGGACGCTTTTTATAAAATAGAAGAGAATTTATTATACATGGAATGGATTTTATTACAATTAGTATTCATTAACCTCAAAACATTTAATGCACGTTTCTGCTTTTAAGAACTTTGAATAATAATAATTCGTTTCAATTTCAAGACTTAATCCCCACTGGATTACGACACGATTAACCTACGTTGGTAGAATCCTTCTGCGATTATAATTCATAAATCTCGGTGACAGGATCTTCCGTATATGAAAATAATTATTATCACCTTAGCGTACGGCTCCCTCGTACCTCGAGGTATGTTGGAATCAGTTGTGTTAGTGGTTGCGGTTAGAACAGTATTTGCTTTAATTATGTTTACTTATGATATACGGCTCATGTTCAATACGTTTTAATATAAATTAACTGGGAGCGTATGAAAATAGTGAACTTATTAGCATGAGATAATAAGTAGTATAATAAGAGTATTATACTACGTATAATTAAATAAAACGATAAGAAGAGTTACTGTTTTCTTTAAATGCGGTATCCTATTTCTTTAGGAGGTCTATATCGTTTGAATGGTTCGTCGATAGGATTTTCTGGAATCGTGCTGCCGGGGCCAAATTCTCTATGCCGTCGCAGAAACTTTTTAATGCATTTCTTCTGGATTTTCTCAATAAATTGTTGTATTCTGTTAGAGCTGGCTTGTATTCCCTCCAATAACCAGAGCCTTAGGGTTTGTTAAAGAACTTTTTTACCTTGGTTCTTTGCAAGTTATGTTCCTTACTCCAACAAGGCACATCTCTATTAATGCTCTTTTATTTCACAGCACAGCTACTCTCGTAAGCTATAATAATTGTTTCTTGTAAAGTGTTTAACGTAAAATCTACATCCTCCGGTGCTTCAAGAAGATTTACATCTTCCAACTTCATTGAAAGGAGTTCTCGGTACTTGCTCCAGCCGGTGTTCTTGGATATTCTGTACTCCTCTGAGTGAACAACCGGGGCTACTGTGGCAATGCAGATGTGCCTATGCTCTGGCATGAATTCTTCGCCCGACACATGCCAATTCTTTATCTTGTATGTATGTGTGATATTAGGGTGATAGTATACTGCGACCTGAAAGATCTATTTTGTCCCCTCTTCTCGCTGTATTTACAGCTGGCCGTCCAGTCTGATTCCTTTTAAAAAGTGCAGAATGTCCGAAGGCCCCAGATTAGGTAACTCTCCCTCTTTGATTTCACATGCTCCCAGGTGCAGCGCCCTTGAGTTGCACAGTGCAACACAGTTTGTGAGTAGATGAATGGACGTTTCGTCCTGTTCCCCACAAAATCTACATTCGGCTTCCTTCGCTATTCCAAGCCTGCTTAGATGTCCGTTTAGTTTACAATGGCCTGTAAGGATCCCTGTCAATCCGAATATTGTTTTTACTCAGGTTGATGCATTCTGCAGATCTCTTCTGGTTATAGGTCCCCAGAAGAGTTTTAGCTTGCCTCATTCCCTGGAGATTCTCCCAGTATTTGGATTTTCTATGCTCTGCTTCATTTTTCAGTTTCTCCAGTGTTATGCTGCTACTTATCCCACAAAAAGGTTCTGGCCCTACAAAAGGTGTTCTAGCCCCTCTCTTAGCGAGATTATCTGTTATTTCGTTTCCTTCCACTCCCGTGTGTCCCGAAACCCACAATAGGGTCATCTTGTTCTTTTTACCTAGCTCGTTTAGTTTTTGTAGACACTCCCAAACCATTTTGGAGCTGATTATGTTTGACCTCAGCGCCCTAATGGCTGCTTGACTGTCAGATATTATGATAATCTCCTGCTTTTCATAGCTTCTGTCAATGTTGACCTGGACACATCTTTCAATAGCGTGTATTGCCGCCTGGAAGATACTTGGGTACATCCCCAAGCTTTCGAAATATTTGGTTCTAGGCCCATATATCCCTATTCCAGTTCCCTCTGCCGTTTTGGAGCCATCTGTGTACCACTTAATGGCGTTTTCTATTGAGTTTCAAAATGGTATCTCTATCCCATTCACTCTTAGTTCTAAGCTTTGTGGTAAAATCTTTCACTTCCTTGGCATGTCATCTCGGGGCATGTCCCAGATTTGGTCACCTGTAGGAGGCTGAAGCGTATGCCTAGCCATTCCTTCCCTGATCATCCTACGTGTGGTCCTTTTAGCTATGCTCTCCACAAAAATGTGAAGAGGAGTAAGATTTAGTACCACTTCAATAGCTGCTGTTGGGCAGGTTCTCATTGCGCCAGTTATGCATACACATACTAATCTTTGCACTTTAGAGAGATTAGCTCACGCAATGGCCAGATTAGTCCTCTTGCTCCAAGCCACTGCCCCATAAGTGATCATTGGTCCCACGATTGCTGTGTACATCCAGAGCAGTATTTTTGGGTTGCAACCCCAGTTGTTTCCTGCAAAGTTTCTACAAACCACTAGAGCCTTCTTCGCCTTGTTAGTTACTTCAGGCTCATGCTTATTCCACAGAAGTTTATTATCCAGGATGAGCCCTAGATATTTAACCTCCTTCTTCCAGTCTATGTCTTGCCCATCTATATTTACGGTCTTGAGGCTGGGTTCTCTTTTCCTTGTGAATGCTATTAAGGTAGTCTTAGTGGCGTTGATGTTAAGGCCCACTGATTGACAGCACCTTTTCGTAGTGTTGAGTCCTCTTTGAACTTTGTCGCGGAGGGTATTCTCAAACCTTCCTCTTGCAAATATGACTATATCATCAGCATACCCTCGACATGGTATGCCTCGATTAGTCAGCCTCCATAGAAGTTCATCTACTGTCAGGCTCCACATAAGTGGGGAAGTAACTCCCCCTTGTGGACATCCTCTGGTCGTGCTGATCGAGATGGTTTTGCTTCCCACCTCCATTTCCACTGATCTAGTAGAAAGCAGCTGCGACAGCCATCTAGACGTCGCGCCGTCTACCCCTCTTTCAATTAATGCTTTCTTGACGGCCTCGTGCGGAGTATCGTCAAAAGCGCCCTCTATATCTAGAAAGGCGCACACTACAGTTTCTTTATTCGTCAGTGTCAGTTTTGTCGTCAGTAAAAAAGTTCAAAAGTAATATTTTTCCGGAAAAACCTACTATCTACAAATAATTTCAACTAAGAAAGTAGGAACTTACCTTGAACGTGTTAGTGTTTATTCGGTTTCGAGTTTATACAAAAAAATATAAATCTGCACTAGTTGTCAATATCCAGAGGAGCCGATAACCACCCAGAGAGTTTCACCGATACACTAGGCGAATCCAGACATCGACAATATACCCAATTCATCGGATAAGAAGTTTCAGAACTATATCAGGCTAGCCAAAGAATTCTTTAATTCAAATAGAGGATTATTCAAAACCATCTGTGAATAAGAAGCAAAGGACAGACTGTGAGTACTCAGACAATCTATAAAATAGGTTAATTTACCTATTGAGACCCAAAGAGTTCACAAATTCCGCCATTAGATTTTTGTAGAGATAAGTTAATTAGAATTTCAAGTTATGTTCGTGTTATTCAACCAATCTTGAAGATTCCTCCCGTTAATGTATTAAGATTTATATAAAACCTTAGTAACAATCCTAGAGATTCAAAAAATCAATTGACATACAATTTTTTAGTTATATTAGTGTTAATCTCGTTTAAAAAAGAAACAGTTTAGGTTAAGAGAACTTTGAGGAATGTAAAGGAGTTAATTCTAATGTCTCGCATAAATGCGACTTTGCATTTATGTATTGATGTTGTTTACTTACATATGTATTTTACTCAATACATTCTGTAATTTACCTAATATGCATTTACTTGAATAACACATCACCGTTATCGATTGTCACAAGTTTTGGCGGTAAAATTACATCTACCAACGGATTTTCCAGTTCATTTTAATTGTAATTTTGCATGCTGAACAACTTAAAATCAAGGCGGTAACAAAGCTGAATTCAAAATTCAAATATTGAAATGTAATTGGCGCATTCTTGTATCTTTATCGGGAACCCTTCAACGGCCTGAGATAGATTTCTCTATTTTCGGTATTTTTATTTTAATATTCAAGAGTCTCGAATTTTTATTATTACAATATGTAGGGCACTAGGTTTGACTGAATCTTTACCAACATTGATTTATACGTCTAAAATCGATATATTAATATTGAAACAAGTGCAATACATAACTCGTAGGAGAATATCAAAAAAGAAGATCATGTAAGGATGCTTTTATCGTTTTCGGTGCAAAAAATCACCGTACCGTTTCGGTGGAAGCGCAAGAAGCAAGACAAACGAAAGCCAAAAGTATAAGAATATTCAAAGCGTCTACTTTACATCGCGCGAAACTTCGGAATACTTTATCGGATTTCACTTGTTTATACGTGCCAGAGTGCTCGAATAAAGTGGCGCGCTTATAGCACAGAAAGGGTAGAATGCAAGACCTTGTTCCATTCGCTGTATTATGGATTTCTCGAGCCGAGAACAGCGAATCCGTTTCGTTACTGCTTGCGCATAATATGAAGAATCGCACATTTAAAGTGAATGCGTCTGCAGCGTTACCTCAACGTATGGCACAAGACTTGTGCCAACTACCTAGTTGGCATAGCTCTTTTACAATTCAACCAGCAAAGTAATTATACGGAACCAAGGAATCTACTAATAGTCACACGGTAGCTATACGTTTAGCGTTAGAAAATAATCATATTACTTCAAGGATATCTTCTTTGCATTGTTTGAAACATCCGCAATGGCTTTAATATTTTTTTTTTGTTATTTAAATGTGAGTTTTAGTGAATTGTTTCTAACAGTACAACATTCATCAGTACCTACGTGTTTTTTCATGTACTTTTTAAATTATGCTCTACCAATTTACATTTTAAATCATATTGAGTATACGTGATGTTCCATGTAGTATTTTATAAATAATTCAATAATTTACTGCCATATCAACCAATTTTCCATTAATTTAGTAGGCTTTGATATGTCAACATCAAACAAAGAAAAATATAAAAGCAAAAGCAAAATAAAGTATTCCGTCTTTGAAACACTAATTTAATATTGCTTTCTTTTTTTCTGAAAGCTTTCCTTTCATACAATTCTTCAAGTAACTGGAAATGTACTTTAGTTACTGTTCATTCATCTCTTATAACGCATTCTTGCAAATTTGCTGCGAGGAGTAGATCGAGAAAATTAATAACCCTATTTTCGACAACAAGATTTCACGTCTTATAATCAAAGTCAATACTGAGTAAGTGCTTAGTTTTATCATAATACAAAGCTGTCAGAAGTAAAACAATTATTTTTTGCATGTGTATCTGGAACAAACAGATATGTGTAGGTAAATTTTACCTAGGCCACTTTTAAACCCCTCTTCCTTAGGTGACCACGAAGTGGGCTATATGGCTAGGAGGAACATCTCAAGACGATTACGTCCACGCGGGCGATTTCCACGTTGGCTTATGGAGACCTATGAGCCAAGGTGAAAAGGGGGAGGTCACAGCGATAGCGTCCACGAGAATGACATCCACGTATCTTGTAGAAAGCTAGAAACATTCCACGGGGACATCTACGACAGGTAGCTTTGGGAAAACATGCAGCCGATGACATCAGAGCGCATATTTTTTGTCTGTTCACGAGCACTTTGGGTGGGGTATAATTTTTACCACAAACGGAAGAGTTGTAAAGGATTTTCTGCTAGAGAAGTTTGGGATAACCATTGTTAATGAAAACGTCTTTGATTTTGTTAATACTGACAACCAAAGTGACAGAACTGATGACCCCCGATTTTGTTAAACTATTAGAGTAGTGAACAATAATCGACAGGTATATTTTTGTAGCTGCTGATATCACTTAAGGGGAGTTGATGACCCCTAAACCTACACCCCTAAAACACATTTTTAACGATATCTTTGGAAATGAACTATAAAGGAAGATGTTCTTCTTGGCCATTCGAACGTTTTGGTGTAATAAGGAGCTCACTGGTGCATGATGGGGGTTGTAGAATGCTAAAATAGGAACAAATCTTAACCCCACAACCACGAAAATGAGAAATTCATATATTTCTGTTCTAATCAATAAACCATATCAAAAAATAATGTTTATTTTTCCTAAAATATCATATACAGGGGTTACAGCCACCTCAAAATGCCCTTTACACAACGCTTTTTTTTTATTTTCTATCTCAACTACGAAATACTTGAGAGCATTCATATTTGATATTGGCGTTAGGTATCGTTAAAAGATGTGACAGCAAGATTTTGGTTAAAAAAAGGGCCTAAGGGTTAGATCAGCTTACTCTTCTGATTTTGTGGTTTTTTGATTTATTTTCGAAAAGAGCTCTAATAATTTTCTTTGAAATTCACATTTTTGCTGTATTTGGTAAAAGCTTTTATTTGCCTATGTCACTTTCTTTTTTCAAAGTTGTCTGAGGTGGCTTTTATTATGCTTAATATCAATATGGGCACAAATCCTCGCAACCGTTCGATATGGCAAAAACATTTCTTAACAACATTAATCATCTAGTAATGCTCACAATAACAAAAAGGTTTCTACGAACATTTTACGAAAGGAGGATATTAAAAATGAGAAACCACATCAGATTCTTTAATGCTATTGCAATAACAAGAATAATCGGGGCCACTTTTTAAAGCAAAATTGCGATCTATACTGTTTGTAAAGCAAAGCTTGGTTTGATGCACGTTGCTCCAGATAACCCTTTTAATTTATAGTTGATAGCTGCACAACATTAATTTTATTTGGCATTGCCATATTTTACATTTTTTCTTCGCTAGGGCTCGAGTGGCTGGTACTTGCGCATGTCCATGCAGACTCTTAGGTTAGTTTAGATGTAGGCTTAAAGTATATAATGTTTTTTTTTCCATATGAGACATGGTTAATAATAATAATAATAATAATAATAATATAACTTTATTGCCCCAACAGGTCACAACCTAATACAGGACAAAAAATAAACAATGGTAATTTGAATGATAAATGAATAAGTAATAAGTAATATTAACAAGTAATATTGAGGTAACATGTGAAGTTAAATATTTATATATATTGCATGTAAAGATGAAAAAAACAGAGTAGTAACAAAGAATAATACGAAATGAAGACTGAATACAATACAAAAAAAAAATACAAAGCAGAAGAATATAAAGATAACAAAAAATTAATAAAAAATTAAGATTTATTTCCAATGGAGCATAAAATAGTAATTGGTGTTCTCCGCAAGCAGTTGGTCCTAGCAGTCGGTATACGGTAACAGCACTGATTTCTAGAGGGGATACGTGGAACAAGGAAGGGTATGCGTTGTAGGAGGAAAGGACAATCCGTGGTATTGTCTAACAGTTTATTTAAAAACTTTAGGCACAATGAATCACGTCTCAAAGTTAACGAAGACATATTATGACGCGTAAAGAGCTCAGTAGAGGGGACACCTCTTGGAGGATAAACACCATCCAGTTTGTAGGATAAAAATTTTAAGAATTTGCGATGGATACGATCGAGTTGTAGATATTCACTAGCATAGATAGGATACCATATTAACGCCGCGTATTCAAGTTTGGAAAGAACAAAGGAGTTATATAAAGTCTTGATCGTGTGTATATCCTGGAAATTCTTAGAAATACGCATTATAAAACCCAAAGATTTAGAAGATTCGGAACAAATCTTAGCGATATGATGTTTAAAAGAGAATGTGGTATCGAACAAAACACCCAAATCTGCAATAACTGATTTTCTTTGAAGACAGATGTCACTGATATGATATGAAAAAGTTAAAGGTGACGTTATACGAGTGAAAGACGATATGTAACATTTGTTAATATTAACATGTAGCTTATACCGATGACACCAAGCTACCAGCTTATCAAGGTTAGATTGTAGGATAAGGAAATCATTTTCTGTGCTAATTTGATGATAAAGTTTAACGTCATCAGCATAGGCAAGAACAGGGCAGGAAAGAGAAAGTAGTAAATCATTGATAAACAAGATGAATAAAAGAGCTTAAGCTAAAGCAGCATGCATATTTTTTTATGTAACTGAGCTTCGCCATGAGGTTGGACAAATTTGTTGATTCGTTGGCATTGCAGCTTGATTTACGTTTTTCTGTTGTTTTTGTACACTCTCTGCCTGTAATGTAATACCTTTAATTAACTTTGTAAGTATTTACACTTGTTTGTTCAATAAAGGTATATTATTATTATTATTATATTATTATCATATGGAAACATACATGTATTTGTTGTTAGTCCAAACATTTTTTTAATAATGGTTTTGTTAAGGAGCGGAATGAACGTCCTTAAACTGGCAGTCTTGAAATTTTGTAGAACAAGATTAAGAAATTGCGTTGTTGATTTGCGTTAATTTGTTTTATGCTTTAGACATTGTAGATCATAAACAATATTAAATAAAATAAACAACACACTCTTTATATATCATTATAGGGCATAATAAAACGAAACCAACACGAAGTAATTCTTTCTTATTGATCATAAATTAATAAAATTAATACACTCCGCCAAAAAAGTATCGCATAATTTAGTTTTGAAACATAAAAGTATCGCATAATCTTTGTTTGTAGCATAAAGTTGTAAATATACTTTAATGCGCTCTAAGATATAATTTCTATGATTGTTTAAATAAAATACAGGCCAAATAAAAACAAGAACTCGTACTTGAGATTTTTGTTAAAACAAGAAATTATAATTTTGGAAAGAAAAATGTCATAACAGTAGCTTTTAATACTGAGTATTGCCACCTCTGGCTCTTATGACCGCTCGCATACGGTTTGGCAGAGATTCGATTAACCTCCGTATATAAGCCTGATCCAAATTCTCCCACTCGTCACGGAGAGCATTTGCTAGTCCATGCAGGTCCGCTGGGGCAACATTTTGGGTTCGTATCCGTCTGTGAAGGAGGTCCCACACGTGCTCGATAGGGTTCATGTCCGGACTTACCGCAGGCCAATCTAAAACTGGAATACCAACATCGTTAAGGTATTCCTGGACGATTATTGCAACATGCGGTCGTGCATTATCGTGCATTAACATGAATTCGTCTCCTATAATTGGCGCATATGGTACTACATGTTCTTCTAAAATGTCCGTTATATACCTGTAGGCAGTCAGTGTACCTCTGTCTACTTGTACTAACTCTGCACGACCTGTTAAACAGATGCCTCCCCAAACCATAATAGAGCCACCAGCGAAATTAGGTCTAGGTCTGATATTACACTGCGAATAGCGCTCACCGTCTCGTCTGTACACTGAGATACGCCTATCTGAGGTGTAAAGACCAAATCTTGACTCATCCGTGAAGAGTATATTGGCCCAGTCATTAATGTTCCAATTTACATGTTCTCTGGCAAACCTTAAGCGAGCCACTCGGTGGTTCCTAGTGAGACGAGGGGCTGTTACAGCTACTCTAGCTCTTAATCCACTCTGTCGTAACCTATTCCGAATAGTTTGAGTACTCACACGAGTATTTCTGACTCTAGCCAAGTCGTTCTGCAATTGTCTCGCAGTTACATGTCTTCGACGTAATGCTTGTAGTAGTAAATAGCGGTCATCTTGGCGTGTAGAACATCTTGGACGACCTGGTACAGGTCTTCTACTGTAAGTGCCTGTTTCCCTATATCTGGCTACGGCTCTAGAAACACTTGACTGATTGATGTTCATCAAATTAGCAATGTATGCTTGAGATCGTCCATCTTCGATTAAAGCAACTATAGCAGCCACTTGTTCTGAAGTTAAATTGCTCATTTTAGTTTTAAAAGCGTTGGTACAGAACTCTGACTTCGCACTTTAAAATTTGTCCGTATAGGAAGACTTTCAATAAACAACTGAGCAAACCTTACACATATGCATTTTTCTAAATGTGTTCTTTTAGGAAAAAAATAAAGTAAAAACGCTAAGTTCCATTATTTTGTTAGTGTTTTTATAGTTCACATACACGAGGCAAGCTTTTTGTGAACGTATAAAAATATCTTGGTTCATAAATGCCGTTTTTTAGTTTATGCGATACTTTTTTGGCGGAGTGTATATTTGAAATCATAAAACAAATAATCTGATATGAGCACTTATAGGAGTTTTCTTATCCGGGTGTACTAATTTTTAGTGTGTTCCTTTCGTGAAATGTTCGTAGAAACTTCTTTTCTTATTGTTAGCATTACTAGAGGATTACCTTTTGTTAAGAAAAATGTTTGCTTCTTCGAACGATTAAAAAGATGTATGCGCATATTGACATTAAGCATAAGACCAAAAATCTCAATTTCACAATTTCGAGAAAAAAATTAGCATAGACAAATAGACGCTTGTACCAAATGTAGCTAAAATATGAATTTCAAAGAAAATCGCTAGAGCCAATTCCTAATCCTTAGACCCTTTTTAACCAAAATCTTGCTGTCGCGTCCTCTAAGGATACCAAATAAGAATGCACTCAAATATTTCAGCCTTGAGATAGAAAAGAAAAAAGAGGATTGTGTAAGGGACGTTTTGAGGTAGCTGTAATCCCTTTGTATGATATTTTGGAGAAAAATACCAAAAACAGGTAAATTTTATTTTTTAATGTAGTTTATGGATTAGACGAGAAATATATGAATTTCTTAGTTACGTCATCGGGGGGTTAAAATTTGTTTTTATTATAGTCCCCTACAACCCCTATCATGCACTGATCTCCTCCAAAACGTTCGAATGGTCAAGAGGAACGTTTTCCTTTATAGTTCAGTTCGATATCTCTTCTAGTTCCAAAGATATCGTTCAAAATCTGTTTTACGGGTGTAATTCTAGGGGTCTGTGACTCCCCTATAAGTGAATATCAGTAACTAAAAACAAATACATGCCTGCAATATTTTATCAAAATCGGAGGTGATCAGTTCTGTCACTTTGCTTGTGAGTTATTACATTTCTCCTATAACGCAAATTGCATACTCTCCTATAAATCATTGAAGGTTGCCAAAATAATGTTAATATGTCTCATGGGAACAGCTATAATAATGTCGTGACACGTTTTTATATAAGAAAGGAATGTCAAAATTAAGTTTAAGAATACATTAATCTAAAAGTTTATCCATTACCATACATATTAAAATAGGGCTAAGGGTGCTGCCCATGAAAGTACCAAAATTCTTTCTGTAAAATTCTCCATTGAAAGTAAAAACGGAGGGGTCAAAAGGAATTCTGTTAATAAATGTGTTAAGGTTAATAGCAGTGTTAAAAAATATCCTGTGCTATTCTTTCTCTTTTAGTGTAAAATATATATTCTGCAGGGGTATTTCCATTTCAAATGGACCACATTGTATGAGATGTTCTATTTCAACAACGACGTAACGTTTAGTTACTTTTAGGAGACCCTGCATAGTTGAAAATATAAATTAAATTATGAAGTCGTGCACATTCTGTGAGAATTTTATACGAAGTTTTGTTAACTAATGTAGAAACTGAAGGAATTTATATTCTTTAAGGTTACCGAAGTAAGTATCATAGTCAAGAAGACAAAATAATCTTTACAAACATTAAAGGGCATTTTATCTTAAATTATTTTTTATTTATACCATTTTAAATTTTAAATTATGCGAAAATTTTGAGAAAAAATTCTGCTTTCAGCATATAGAACATTTTAATACTGTAAATGAAGTCATTTACGCTCAAGCATTGATTTTAGACTTTATGAAAACAATGTCTAAGGTATCAATCTAACTCTTACCAAAAAGGAAACAAATTTTGCAGTACATAAGTTTTTGAATATTCTCTGCTATAATATTCAAACAGTAATGGACGGTTTGGCTCTCAGTGAACATATAATGAATTTCTAGATTATTTGAATTGAAAATCTATAACCTCGCTGATATGTATTGGACATTAATTTCATATTTATCTCTGCAGCAGATGCTTTAAGTTTTTCTGTAATTATTTTTATGATTATATAGTAGTTCTCATGGATACTTTTCCTAGACGTATTAATTTTTTGTATGCACTATTCTGAGATGCGAGTCTTTCCTTGCCAAGGAATAAGTATCCTAGTAAAGATACATGGAAGTGCAACAAATTATGAATACTCTTGAATAAAATTTTATTTAAAACGGATTTGAGCAAAAACTGTAAGAGGATGTCTAATATGAGTTCCAGTGCATATTCCACATAAATCTTCTATGTACTTATTAATCAATTTCAGCCTGTTTCTACACCCTGTAAAAGAAACAAGTACCTCAAGCATCATAAAGATTTGAATAAAGTTACAAAATACCGCCTATGAATTTTATATTTTATTTGGAATATAATCTTAATTTAAAGTCCTCTGTAAATCTACAGCACCGAATACCTTGGAATTTTAATATTCCATAACATTTTCCATCTCTTGTGTTGTATTTTAATTCCTCTCGTCTACGCCGCTCGCACTGCCAGGGATTAGGTGTGCAACGGCTGTAGTTTACGGTCTGAGAAATAATGAGATCTACTTTACATTTTATACCCGATTACGTGAAGGGGATACACAATCCGCCCCATTCGAAACGGTACGCAAAGCTGCGCTTTCTCATTTCCGGTTTAATTTTTTGATTTCTCCACCGCGATATAAAGAATTTTCTGCACTCTAATTCCCCCGTCACAGTTGGGAAAACAAGAAAAACGTTCCCGGTCCGCCCGAGGCATTTGCATAATTCGAATTCTGGATGTTAGCTCGAGCGACACCCCGAACTTATGTTCCATATTCTTATGCTTCCAGTTGCTGAGCCAGAGAGTGGGGGCACCGAAGGCCTCAGCCGCCGAATATTACATACAGAGAGCTAATAGCCTACTGTGGGAGCACATGCACAAGTATTCCCTGGAGAACGTCGAAGACGGCTTGGAACGTCTGCGAAACGGAACGCTGGATATTATCATAGCCGATACGCCCATATTAGATTACTACAGAGCGACGGATCACGGGTGCAAGCTTCAGAAAATTGGAGACGCCATCAATCAGGATACGTACGCCATTGGGATGGTTAAGGGATTCCCGCTTAAGGTTTGTATATTTCGCTTTTCAGATTTTTCTAGCGAAGCAATCGAGTGTTCCGCGCTTAAATCAATCAGACCACGTTTTGCCGATTGATTTCGACGTGACCGTCGCCAAAGTCGATCGTCAAGCAGCTTTATTGCTCTTTTCGAGTAAGATTTTCCAATTTACTCTTCTGAAGGCGAATAAGGTTATCTGCTTCCTATATTGCAGTTGTAAACGTGTAAAGGATTGTAATCTTATAACAAATGTTCGACACTAACCATGTCTACGTATATATATTGTTGACAATATTAACACTTTTTTAACTAATTTCACAGTCAGGAGGTGTTTACACCAGCGGCGGCTCGTGCTCACGTCACTCGGATGCTATTACAATGATCGAATTACTTTGTAACATAGAAATATATACGAAGAACTACGATCATTGTCATAACCTCCCTATGACGTAAGCGCCGACCGCCGCTGGACTATATTCGATTTTGATGGCTCGAAACGACTTGAGTGGAAATAAAGAAGTTGTCAAATGTCAGGAGTATTTACCTATGTTATTTATTTCAAGTAAAAAATTATTTATTTTAATTTTAATCCGATGTCACTATTGTTTTAAAAGGCTACATAGCAGTTTTCACGTTCATCGGTTGCGCAGTATGCGGTTCGTATGCCCTTCGTGCGGTCAATTAATATGTCAACCTTCTTTGACATGAAATATATTGAAATTCATTTGCATGTAGAATTCAAGTGCAGATTTTAAAAAATCCAAGCAATTATATGCGGCTTTCAAATTGAAATAGAAATCAATTATTATAATGTCATGAACAGATAGCAGTCTTTCAAATTCAGTTTTTTATGATACAGTAATCAAATTTTCCCTCGGCAAACTATTAATACATGAACGGAGATACTAATAAAATCAGTATTTGGTTATCACGTATCAAATAATTGTTTATATGAAGCAACATATTTTTGCTGAAAATTATGTTGGATTACGTGTAAACCAAGTGCTTTCGCAAGGGATACTTCGAGAGGGAAGCGCATATGTATATTGTTATCTCATACGCAATTCAACACATATCCGAATTATATGGCAAAAATGTACCTTAAATAGCTACACTTAAACTCGTTTAAACACTAACATAACCAAAGAGCCATCAGATCACTCTTGACAACATGTATTGAGTTTCGTGTTAATGGCATTACTGCTTTTACTGTTTTCACATTTCCGACAAAATTTGAAAATTACCATGGTCTGAATTGATTTTACCCTAACGTATGAAAATTAAATGTTGTACTATTTTATTTATACGTCATAATATAACGAAATAATTATATTAATTCAGTTTTCCTATAACTTATTCATTCTATTCCTATTTCTAATTAATTTAAGATAATAAGATTCGAATAATAAATTTTACTTCGGATAACTAAACTCCGCTAATATGCAATAATTAATTTCAGGACACCATATCGGCAATAATAGCGAAATACTCTAGCAACGGCTATATGGACATCCTGCAGGAGAAATGGTACGGTGCTCTGCCGTGTTTCAAACTAGCTACGGAAATTGCACAACCGAGACCTCTGGGTGTAGCTGCTGTGACGGGCGTTTTTATACTACTGGGAGTCGGCATCGTTTTAGGATGCCTCATCCTTCTCGTCGAACATCTATTCTTTAAGTACACGCTGCCCCTGCTGAGAGATAAGCCCAAGGGATCGATATGGAGGAGCCGTAATATAATGTTCTTCAGCCAAAAACTGTACAGGTTTATAAATTGCGTGGAACTAGTTTCTCCGCACCATGCGGCGCGGGAATTAGTGAACACCATACGGCAAGGCCAGATAACCAGCCTGTTTCAGAAGAGCATAAAGAGGGTTAGTGTCCGTTTTTCATTACGCTATAAACACATCACCATGACAGCTTGAACGGCGCCAGAGATTTCGAGATTTACGCGATCTAATAAATTCCCCAAAACAGGCTGCCATGGTGATGGCGTAAAAGAACTTCATCTTGATGATCCTTGTTTCAGAAGGAACACGAACAGCGTCGGCGTAGAAAGAGCAAGGCGCAATTCTTTGATATGATACAAGAAATAAGAAGGTAAGCCGACAAACTTCAACATACCCAGCATTGGCTACATTAAAATTAAAGTACCATCCGTAGGCAACAACAGCAAGAGAGGGAATTCCCTCTTGAGTCGGTCAAAGAAGTGGATTCCGAATCTTTAGCTTCGGAAGGTAAAAGAAGCAAGCACAGCCCGAGCATAATTAGACGAACGTTTATGCGCACTAGTCCAAAATTGGAGGGCTCTGTTAAAATCAAGTCACCTACCACATATTTTAACAAGCAATTGTTCAGCCCGCGCGCCAAAAATAAAGCGAAAAGCTCGACGAATTTAAACGTCAGAAGATTTAGCACTGACAGCGTTGTAAATTCCCAAACTCTGAAATTAGATCACAGCAACGCGGTAGGAAGACGACTAAGCAAAGACGTAGGGTCATTTTTGAGTAGCTCACCACCAGATATCAATAGCCGAAGGAGCAGTTACTTGGACATCATCAGTTCAGGAAGTAAATTATCTGGAAAGAGTCCTGTGCTATCCATAGAGAACGTGTCTGAATGCAGCAGCAAATCTAACGAACCTTTACGCAAGCTTTCGGATTCTGAAAGCATTGGAAGGAAGCTAGCGACCTTACCCAAATACAAAGAACCGGTTGATCGGCACAAACTTCAACCGCAGTATAGTTTAACGATCGGCAGAAGCGAAGATGCAATGATTCACCAGAACGAATTAGCGCAAACTTCAGCGAAAAGTTGTCAAAACATATCTGACGTTGAAAACATCGAAATGACCAAAATGTATGCAGAGGAAAAAAGTAATTTATCTGACGATGAGATAGCCAGGAGGAACAAGGATACCATAGAGCAATTACAGTCGCAACTACTGGCGAATAAACCAACAGTGAAGGCAACAACAAAGGACAATAACACCAAACCTAGAAGTGTGGTCAATCCTCAGATACGAATAGAAATTGAAGATACTTCGAAGGTCAGCGCTCCAACTAGGAAACATCTGAAGACCAGGCATCAAAGTTTGGGGGAGAAGAGCGTTCCCGAGACTACTAAAAGGGGCAAACTAACAGAACAATCAAGATCCCTGGATAGTAATCCTCCGCGAAGAGAAAGATCTCGATCACCGAGGAAATGTCGCGAGCATCAGGATCTGCCACCAGCTCCACCTCCACCAAATTGCTCTCCAAGAAACTCTAACGGAAGATCGCCATTGGAAAGGCTCTCAAAGGACGAATTGGTACTACTTTGGAGGAGTTCAGAATCGGAACTACGCAGCCACCTCCTCAAAGCAATACGGGACAAGGAAGTGGTGGACGACCCGCCGTGAAATTACGTTTACATAATCATAATTGAAGATGAGTAGGAGGTTCTTTCATTGACCACAAAGCCGAGCACCCGCATTACTACATTACATACTTGCCGAGAACGGTTAAAAATACGTATCTGACATCTGTAATTATTTTTATATAAGTCGTTTATTCAAAGTTTTTGACTTGCTGAGAGATGACTACGCTGATGACCACGCAATATGCATGTGTAGAAACAGAGGCTTGAAACTACAATACAGATCGAAACTACCGACATTATGTTTCTTTTGAATAAATGGCCTTAGGATACGTAGAGTGATATTATCAACGACCACTAAGCGTTTATTATAAATATAAAACATTGTAATCGCCTTCAACTAACAAACACTTAAATATATATATTATACATTTAAAAAAATGAACGGAGGATCTCCCTCAGGCCTTCAACCTAGAACTATTGATTCTAAATCGATATAAATAATAGAGAAATTGATATTATATTATAATTAAGTTGATTTTATCGTTTCTAGAAACTTAACTCGTTGCAATACTTACACCAAGAATAAGTAGTTTATAATAAAAAAAAATGATAGTAGATATCTAATAAAAAAATAATATGCGCACACTAGCATATATACACATATATATAAATTAAATTTTAAGCAATGAAAGGTTATTTTAATTCTATGGATTTGATATGCAGGAGGCATTTCTTGCTAGTAAGATGCAGGCGGCAAGAGTGGAGTGTTTTAAAATAAATTTTATGCCTTTAGAAGCATATGAAAGTATAATTTTTGACATTATTTATCTTTCTATTAGTGTATTTGGCACATATTATAGATAAAATTATCAGTTAAGTGAAGTCTTTGTTTTTACTGTACAAAATTATAATTTATTTTAGTAGCATTAGTGAAATTCATAATAAAAGTCACATGCTTTAATACTCATTAATGAGATACTGTTAATAGTTATACAAGGTAGGTCAAAAGTAATGTAACAATGTGAATTGGGTGCCATTTTGTTAGAAAGAAAAAATATTGGGCTATGTTTTAACGGAAAGTTTATTTGAAGATGTAAAGTTGCTGACATTAAGTTGAAAAAAATGATGTCGGTCAAATGGCTGCTTCCTGAGTTGATGCACATTTGTAGTCGTTTTACCATATTTTCAATTGTTGCTCGCAAAACATGTCGCTCCAAATTGGTGATTTCTTTTTCAATGTTGGCTTTCAAGGCTTACAAAGTTTGAGGTTTGTTCCGGTAAACGCGAGATTTCAAAAAGCCTCAAATGAAAAAGTATGAAGCCGTCAAATCGGCTGATCTGGCCGGCCAGTTTAAATCGCCAAAATGGGAGATTACACGGCCCGAAAATTGGTGTTTCAAAATCTTCATTGTTGCCCGAGATGTATGAGAGGTTGCTCCGTCCTGCTAGAACCAACAATGTTCTGGACCCAATTCAGCAAGTTGCGGCAAATAAAAACACGTTTAACATCACTTTGCAGCGCTCTCCAGTTACGGTGATGCCGTCGGTGTCCTCAAAAACATAAGGGCCAATCATATTTTCACTACAAATGGCGCACCAAACAGTCCCTTTGAGGGTATGCAATGGCTCTTCGTGCATTTCATGTGGATTCTCCGTGCACCAGAAACTCAAATTCTGTTTGTTCACATAACCACTTAAATAGAAATGGGATTCGTCGCTCATTATGATTTTGCATACGAAATCATCCTATTCCTGCACCAGGTTTAACAGAGCACGGGAGTAAGATGACCTCGCTTGACGGTCCGCAGGCTGTAATTGGTGAACGGTTTGGACTTTGTATGTCTTCATGTCTTTCACAAAAATTCGACGCAGCGAACGTCTGGTGATACCAAACTGTGTGTATCGTTGTCTCGTCGACGTTTGTGGACTCTCTCGGACGTCTTCGGCCACAGCATCGATATTCTCGTGCGAACGAGCAATACGGGGCCGACCACTTTTTGCGACATCTCTAGTGGAACCAGTTAGCACGAACCGCTCAACCAAGCGCTTAACTATTCGCGCACATGATGGAGGACGACGAGGAAAACGACGACGAAATTCACGTTGCGTTAAAACAATAGACCGGAAATTGGTCAAAAAAGCTAGAATAATTATTCCACGTTCTTCCGGTGTGTATCGCTCCATTGCTTCCTGTCAACTAATTCTCTATCTGTCTACAACATAAATGTCAAAGCGCAATGACATTTTCGTCATTTACAAAAATCATGGCACATTCACATTAGACATTACTTTTGCCCCACCTAGTATATAGGTACTATATATTTATTAATAGGAATTTCAAGCTTGCGACATTCATTTACTTCCTCTCAAATCTTTATGGGATACATCCCAAGCAACACTGAATATCGTATAATAAACGGTCAAATTTAAGTGATTTATTTTTTCAAAGAAAGTACACAGTACATAATAGAGAAAATAGTCGAAAAATAAACAAAAGAGTGAGCCAAAAAGAAAAAAATTCAATTGCGTGATTAAGTTACTAATTTTAGGTTAGTTGCGAGTTGCGACTATATTATTGTCTCATTTCTTTCATACTTTTTGAATTCAGGTCAATTTTTTCATTTTCTCCATTCGTCATTTCCTCTCTCGTTTTATTTCTTCTATTATATTGTTTTATTTCTTCTTACGTTTTTCTTTAGTTGTATCTGCTTAGTCTTGGTGTTTACTGCTTCTAGTATATTTTCTTGTGTATTACTTCATCATTTAGTATTCTATCTCAATTAGTTTTCTCATTTATTTTCTTTTAAGAATTCGTTTCAGCTGTAATTACTTTACTCTGATTCTCTTGTCAACTTCTTTATTCCTCCTATATCTTCTACTTCATCATTCCACTTCTCTCTTCTCTTATGAGCACTTTCTACTTCAAATACTTTTTAGGCAATGTCTTATGTTCCACCTTTACTTTACTTTTCATACATTTATAGTTGTATTTTGTCTTCTTATTCTTTCTTTATTCTTTTTTTTCTTATTTCTTCATTTCTAATTCTGCCTCATTTAGTTTTTTTCGCATGTCTTTCTTGAGATATCATTGTAGCTGTACGTTTTTCCCGTGTTTCTTTTGCTGTGGCCAAGATTCGTTTACATAAGTTATTTTTGATAAATCACTAAATATATTGGTGTTGTATATATTTAATTTGGGTTTCCTGTTTATTTATTTTTTGGGCGTAACTTTATTATTTATTCTCCAAGTTTAATTGGGCAAATTAAATATTTTCTTGCATACATTTATTTTACATATGTTATTTAAATTAATATGTATATAATTGTTATTAATTCATTATATCTTCCACGAAAAAAAAAAAGAACATACAGACGCGCGAAGCATAAACTCTACAAAATATGGCATAAGAGAGGTTATCCTGTTTGTATGGCAATAACTGGCTAAGAGGAAAAATAGGTTTCTAGCTTAAATGAACCGTCAAAACAAGTTTGATTTTACACACAAGGACATACTCTCCTCTTTATTTAGAATTATTCTTATACAACCAGGTTTTTCTTTAGAAAACCGTTTTTAGAAACACTATAATTCTGCTTACTAAAGTTTATTTCACCCACACATCATGCAGCAACGCTCATCTGAACAGATTTTACTAGATTATTTCTATTTACATGATCATATTGATTACGGCAAAGGGATCATAGATCAGTTTTAAGTCAAAGTGACGAAATCTGAGTTCCTTTGCCAATATTAATAGTGAATTAATGTCAAGAATTATAACTTTTCATTGGATTTTATTGTACTCTAAGTAACTACCTTTTCTTAAGAATACCCAATTAATTCATAATAAATAACACTAATTAATGATTAAACGCATTTTAAAAATAATTCTAAAAAACGAATAACGCAAATTTCGATTAATAAAGTATACATATATAGTTAACATAGACTATATTATAATAACACGTTTCCACATTAAACAATTCTACTATTAATCAAATACTTCTTAAAGAGGATAATATATTATACACATTACATGAGAAATTAAAATACTTTAAATAATATCTACTGCCAATTATTGTTAGGACTATTGTAGTAGATTGGTGATATTGAAGTCTTATGCAAAACTTGAAAACACAAAAAGTTTACTTATACCAGATACTATTGGAATAGATTTATATATTAGAATATGTACTACTGTTGTTACTTATATATAAAACGGGCCTTGTATTAGAATTTAGACTTGAATTCATATTTTCCTGTAATATTCACGTATATCATAAAATGTGTAAAGGGATATTGTACCAATTACTTGTACCTGAATGTTAAGCGAAATATTTTACTTGAAAGCGTTTTAAAAAATCTTACTCTTTATTTAATTAATTCTGACTAACTAGCTTCCATTCTTATTATTATATTGAAATGCTTTTTATGCTCATTATCATATATATTAAAAAGTAGACATTTTAAAATCTCCCTTGCCAATTTTATCAGCTTCATCATTGAAACCATTTTGAATACCTCAAATTCATATTCAAACCACGTAAACTCAATACCTCATTAGAATACCCTATCTAAAAATCCAGCTGAGTACCTACCTAGCAAATTACTTATTTTTCCAAATTAGATGACTATAAAAATTTCTAAGAAAAAAAAACATAAAGATTCTATTACAACGCCCGCATAGTTTTGATAATTATAAGTCAATTTCAGATTTAATGGGAAAAAGAAAATTCTCTTCTCCGTCTATTTAAATAGATTAAAATATATAAGTGAACCCTATATCCTATTATTGTTGATCTTATAAAAAAGTTTATTGGATTTTTCGAGAGAGTAGCTGAGCATAAATAAATGAACTATTTAAGCAAAATGACGACAGGTCTACCCGAACTTGTGATCATTCTAAATGGATGTTTTAAAACAAGGAGAAATTGTTTAGAATATTTTCCTAAAATCTTAATCCAGACGCTCACAGAAAGCACAGATTTTTGTCCTGTACTGTTTGAATAGGAAAAAGTAGCTTTAGAAAACGAAACAGTATCCACTGTCTGACTACGGTATATGATTCTTAATAAACTGATGTGTAACAAATTGTAAGAAGCTGTTGTACATTTAGTCAACATATAAACTGTGAAAATATTTTAAACAAACTATACGATAATATATTTATTGTATATAATGTATATAGTAACATTTTTAGTAACAGATAGATCACATTTGTAAAATATAGATAATGAGACACTTTATTGTTGAAAAATATATGATCTTAGGTGAATATGCTTTTTTCTTAAATTAACCCCTTTCCAAATCATCACATAACTTCGTAATAAAACTTCCATTTACATTTTCAGAACGAAAACCCAATTACAGCTTTATATTACAGTCAATTGCCAAGGTCTGGAATAGTCGTATTCCTTTTATGAGTATGGAAGCTCATAAGCTAGCGGTCGCCAGCTATTATTGCATTAGTTACAGTGATAATTTCTTAGTTCAGAGAGGTGCTTATTACACAAGATGTTAAAGAAGCAAAGTAAAATATTCTTCAAAAAATATTCTAACAGCATTGTTATATTGTTTGAAAAATGCCAAACATCAATAAAATTTATTTGCTGTTTTCCAGTTAGAGCATATTTTTCTCTCCTTTTTTCCGATTTCGGCAATATCCCATTTTGTTACAGTTCACAAAATGCAGGGTGTTTCCTGAAAGAAAAATAAAAGAAAAGGTGCATGAAGCGAAAGATGATTATTTTTAACAAAAAGGAAGAAGAACATGGATTTGAGGGCAAAATCAAAACCTTTTAAAAAGTTGCCTAATCAACAGACCGCAAATAACAAAAATAAATGAAATAAAAAATAAACCACTATCCACTGTATGAAATACCCCAGCCCTATACAGTCTGTACACCAATGGTTTGCTGGATTTACCAATTCATGAGCAAATGTACACTTACGCGGATGATACTTGTTCAATATATTCGAGGCATTGCACAAAATAAATAGAAAGTAATATAAGAACATATCTAGAACAACGGTGCTATAATAATTTGCTAACAATAAATGAAACAAAAACTGAAAGAAGTCATTTATCTTAGACTAAAATTACAAAATAACATGAAATGGGATGCACACATTCAATTACAGATATAGAAACATGCGAAAATAATAGCAGCCATTAAGAAAATTAAATACGTATTAAAAGTAATACACAGAAAATTAATTTACTTACCACGCACTTTTCACTGCGAATAACAGCTATTTAATGAAAATATAGTGTACCATAAAAAAATTACAAGAACTACAAAGATAACAAAACAACATTTTAAAAATACTTTATACCATGAACCATAGAACACCAACAACCATGTTTTACAGAAACACAAAGGAACTGAACATCGAACAACTAATAATGCTAAATAACATATAATTACTATATAAAATTGAACATAAGAAGAATTAGCATGAATTTAGAAGCAAATAAATCCATGACTACAAAACACGCAGGGTATCCTATATCAGAACACAATACTCACAAATGCTAACTTCCGAACCAATTAAAATATACAATGAAATACCAAAAGACCTAAAGAATTTAACTTACACGAATTTTTCAAATAAAATAAAAGAGATGATAAGAAACATGCACAACATAGGCAAATAGACAGGTTTGATGATGGACGACAAAAAAGAGACTCTCAATACCAGTAGGCCGAGACAATGGTTTCATGACGAAGATGAGGGACGCAGATGGCACAGTGATTCCCTAGTAGATATACATGTGTTTATTTTTTGTATTTATTCATATGTGTTGTATGCGAAGATGTCAAATTCTAAACAAATAAACTTCTACTTCAAAAATAAAAAATATCCACACGTAGAAAGCAAACAATTTATTGTCGAACATGTTTAAGCATGGGATAGGATTCTCAATTTTTTAACGGGATACATATTACATAATGTAGACCTTAAAATTACTTTTGTCAAACATAGCTAACTTCATACATTTTTTTCTAGGAAACATCCTTAATCTTGTGAACAGTAAGAAAATCACTCTCAATGTGAAGCATTGTCTAATCCTGAAAAGAGCAGAGGACTAATGTTCGTTGCAAAAAATATCATTTCCATTACAAAAAAGCAGACGGTGAGACTAAAGCTGAATCAAAAAAATATCCTTTTTCATTAACTAGTGCCTTGTATAAAATAAAATTAAAATTCTTTTTTTTTTTTTAATCGCTTAATAACGAAGTTTTAAAAAAGAACAGAAATTGGAAAACTACCTTAGATATACAAGTTTTTCGACAAAAGTGGCTAATTAGAAGTTTTGGTTTGGTATTTTTTTACTGCCTATAAACCAGACTCGTCCGACCCATGGTCACCGACAAGGCACCGCAGCCTTCAAGGTTTATTGTGCCAAGCCTGTGTATTCAAACCAGCCACTCTAATATGGTGGTCCCTTCCACTAATCTGTACAGGTTCCTTACCGATTGGGTAAAGTATGTCTCTGGGTCTCCTTTGGGTCCCACAAATAAGATTTGCCTTCTGCGATATAGTGTCTCGCAGTCGCACAGTATGTGATCGGTTGTCACTTTGGGTCCCCGTCAAACAGACCAATTTTGTGAAGGTGTTCTTTCACCGCAGCATGTTCGGTCATTAAGCTCGCAATAGTGCAGAGCTCTTTCCTGCTGAGCTGCAGCAGTTCCTTAGCTCTTTTCCTACATGGTTTTCCTGTAAAGGTTTAGCCATGTATTACACCGGGTATGTTTCTCCAGTATTCTAGCTGTTTAGTCCGGACCCAATCGCCTATATATTTCCGGGCCATTTACCTTATTTATTTAGTATTTTCGTACTTACTTCCTTTCTAAAATAATAAGGTTTTCACACTTCAGCTAACCAGAAGTCACTATGATCTTTATTGTTTTAAATGGAACACGCGGTATAGTATTATATTTTTGAATTCAACATAAAATTTTATGACCATTACAACTAAGGGTTAGTATATCTATCTTCAACTGTTTCTAAGATTCTACAATGTTTGTGAAAATTTTGACATTTACTCGTAGTACGTAGTTAATTAGTCTTCACTTGCTTTGTGTTCCAGAACTTCCATACTTTCAAACTATTCATAATTCTATTACACACCCGTGTTCCACCATAATTAAATTAATATGCACTCCATTGAGAATATGAAAATAATTCAAAAGGGCATTTCTCGCTATACTTACTACGGCATCTAAGAGCATGGAGCCTTGAACTTATAGAAGTATTGCTAATATTTCCTTTGGACAATAAAAGATGTCACCATCGACCAACCTGTCAAACTAATGACAATGTCAAAGACAAATGTTTCATACATTTTCTATATTAATTTTATTTATACTTACCACGAATACTACGACGAGAAGTAGAGTCAGACCTGGAAGATCATCTGAGCCAAGTAATAATCTTGATATCCTGATGTTTCCTGTCAATTCCATAGTTTTTCCTTTCAGAAATTAGCTCCAGATGCTACGACCATTTAGGTTGCGTAGACATTAACGAGAAGTGGTACGATAGTTATTATAGGCCGGTAAATCTGGATCCTTTAGATAGACACACAATACGAACTGAGTTCTTATACATGAAACCCGCCAAAAATAATAGTGTAAGTACAATGTGGATTTTCTTTTGACAAACTTCGTTTATCTACAATTTGTTTAGAAAGATGTTCTATATGATATACTAACGTTGAAATATCAAACCCTTAACTTAGCTGGTTATAAACGTGGTGTGTACACTTTTTTCTTAATACATGACTTTACAAGTAATGGCCATACTGGCTGGATAAAGGCAAGTTATCTCACCTTCATTATCACCAATGGTTTAAATTTAAAATATTTTCCTTTAGCATATAGCTCTCGGTATAGCAGGAGAAATGGAAGCCAACGTAATATCAGTAGACTGGGAACCCGGTGCTGAACCACCACTTGATCAAGCCGTAGCTAATGCACGCGTTGTTGCTTTAGAAATCGAACTGTTCATTAAAATGCTAAAGGTTATATATACAATTTTGTTAATTGGTCCTACTTATTTTATAGCAAAATTATTTCAGGAACATTTTGATATAGTACCTGATAAGATCCATTTAGTTGGTCATGGTGTTGGCGCGCATATTGCTGGATACGTTGGTAAAAGCATAAAAGGAATTAATAGGATAACAGGTTCGATTCTCTTCTTAGTTTAGTTTAAAATTCCTAACTACACTCATTTACATTGTGTAGGTTTAGATCCCACTGGCCCAAGATTTGAAAATATGCCCTGCATAGTCAGGTTAGATCCGGATGATGCGAAATATGTAGAAGTTTTACACACGGAAGCATTCAATTGTAAGTTCTTTTAAGTCTAACAAAAGTAAATAAGATTATTCGGTTTTTGTAGGTTACCCAAATGTTTTCTAATTATTTACTTAGATACTTCCCCAAATTGGTAATTTTATCAATTACCTACCTCTCGTAATTTTTACCACGATTTGATATTAATAATATTTTGATGGCTAGGTCTTTCTAAGCGATGATTTACCGAAAAAAGTGATGCCAGTAAATCTGTGGTGCATCGTGCAAGTTAAGTGAATGAATGTACAACTGTAAAATCGTTAAAAAGACCTCAAATAGATCTGTCCAATGTCCTTGGAATATACTCCTTATAAAAGACATTTCCTAAAACGTAGTAGATCTTTCAGTTTGTTAACCAATTTGTATTTTCGAATCTGTTGTCATCTATTTCAGCTTTGGCATTTCTTCTACTATTTACTAACAATTAAGTATAAGCATTCGAGGTATTCAGTCGAACATTAACTTAGGGTAGGTTCTTTAAAAAATATTGACTTCAAAGCGTCAAAGTGATCTGAGACCCTCTGTGATATACAAAAACTATTTAGGATGATCGCATCTTATTAAAAAGGAAATATTAAGCTACTTATAACATAGACTATCACGCACTCATTTGGATGAAGGATTTGCAGAAGCCACCAAGTATTGTAAATTACAACTTTGCATTTTGGCTAACCGTCACGTTTAGGGAGTTAAATCAACCCTTGATGTTCCAACGATTTTTAGTTTTCTTTGCGGTTTACACCACAAAATCAGAACAAGTAATGTATCAAGGAATTCACCTTTTATAAGTAGCCAACAGATAAGATTTTCCTGATGCCATTGAAACTAATGGTTATCGCCTTCGCAATGGCGGAAATGCTTGAAATACATTCCCAAATATTTCCTTGTAAGTACTGTTTACGCCTCAAGGTACACATACTTATGTCGTTCACAGTTCCCTTAACGAAATTTAACCTGTTTATTTGCGAAATGGTGATAAATGCGAAATGGAAATAAATGAACGATTTATTGCAATTTTTAAATAAACAATAAACTTATAGTATCAAAAAATATATATTATTTATTTTTGAAAATTGCTTTTCTTAACGTAATTATTAATTTGTTCAATAGCAGTTGGTAGTTTATTAAGAAATATACAACAGTTTGTAAGCTAAGCTTATTCTGTGTCGACGACAGTCTGTGTTTAGGGTAGCGTAGGAAGATCCTTATGGGTGGTATGATAAATAATGTCAAAAGTATTGATTTGGATAGCTGTTTGGAATATTATTGAGCCTGAAATGTCCTGATGAATTTGGTATATTTCAGTCGTCCCACAACTCTTGACATTTGTTTTTGCAATACAAAAATATGTACGATGTAAGTCACTATTGCTACCCTAAACAATAATTGCGTATTTTAAGTGAGAATGACAGCCACTGTAGTATACCATACGCAAGACATTATTACTTACTTGAACAGAAACTACCATCTTTTTACAAATAACATCCATCTGTTCTCTCCATTTTCAAGAATTGTCCATCATAACACCTAACACACGAATTTTATTTTGAGCAAGATATGCGACGTTCTTGCGATGGGTGGAGACTGTGGCTTGAAAACTATAACAAAAATCCCAAAAGAAAGGTGAAAAAATCCTTTACCACAAAATTAGATAACAAATCTAAATACGTATTTCGGCAACTAAGTTGCCATCTTCAGTAGAAACAAGTGAAGAGCAGTGTTAAACTTAGTGTTTTCGGCTAAGGTAAACCTTGGAAGATATGCTCTTCACCAAATCACTAGTGGAATAACACTTCTACTTTTCTACTGAAGATGGCAACTTAGTTGCCGAAATACGTATTTAGATTTGTTATCTAATTTTGTGGTAAGGGATTTTTTCACCTTTCTTTTGGGATTTTTGTTATATGCGACGTTGTTAAACGTAATCATATCGGAATAAGCACTTTGCTTAGTACGAAATAACATTACCTTGGTCGTGTTATGATTATGTCTTAAATTATTTTAGGAAAGCCAATATTCCATCCACACTCTGCATATACTTATTCTCCTTGTGGATTAGAGAACTTAAGTTTTCTTTCTATAATCAGTATGGAAGTGTCATCGGTGTAATTAATAGTTATCTGGTGTGAATACCCGACATGCTTGACATTATAGATATCATAGAAATAAATGACGAATAAGGCAAGCCCTAAGACACTGCCATGTGGGACACCTTTATTAACAACACTGTCCTTGATTTTGCAACAAATGATGACCGAGAAACAAATTTCTTGCTAGCTTATCGGCCTTTAGAATAGTCACCTTTATGCAAAATTTTGGTTATATACCACCTGTTTATATCAGTGTGAGATAAATATAAAGACTTTTGAAGTTAGTGCCCCTTCACAAACAAAACCTTTTATATTCGGCATTACTTCCAGAAGATACTTGGTGCAATTTGAACTTAAAAGAAATGATATTGTTCAAAGTATAGAAAAACTTTTCAAGTCAAAAATTGAATTAGATGAAAGTATTTTAAATTTTACAAATATTGCAAAAAATGTATTTCTTTCTATTTATAAATGGTCGACTCGTAATTGGATATATTTAAGAATTTGAGATATTTTCCTAAAATTGCTAGCATTTTATGTTTTAAACGATAAGGATGGTTTTTATTCAAGACATGCTTCCTTTTACTTCATCTGCAAATAGACCAAACATCTTGCAGTGACTCTAAATATTATTTAAGCTATTGGTTCTGTTTTGCCTACGAACATAATTTTATAAATGTAAAATATAATTCGATGTAAGTATGTAATATCACACCTTTAAAACACCAAACATGACATTGGCATGAAGTCCGCGAAGAAGGTATATTTTGATTTTTATTCACAGTTAAAAATCAAACCGTCTCTAGTTCAACTTCCAAAATAGCCCTTTTCTTAACGATAGTTGGAATATATATAAGAGTGAAGGGTACTTATAGGGGATCATTTACAAGTAAATTTTATGTTTCCTTTGGATCTCTTTTAAGCAATAAGGGTAAGCAATAACATTACGGCGATATATACATTAAGGGTATAATGGGAAAAATGTAGGTGATGAGAAAGTGCAAAGATATTTTCGACTATAGGTGGTCAAGATAGGTGCATCTGTACTTAGAAATGCAAAACAAAAGTGCAAATTTCGTAATGGAGGAAGGTTGAGTTAATATCACAAAAGCATATCTTGCTATTGAAATCTCGTCATAATATGTATTCTATGTGTGTTATGGTTTCATAAGTTACGAAATATGGCAACAAGCTGCAAATTCTAGGTGCACTACATATTTACTTTGCCCAAGATATAAAGATCATTGTGGGAAATGACCGAACAATGCGGTTAATTCTGAAATATTCACAATTCGCAATGACTTTTTCCTTTGGGCAATATTTACTTTGCTTACAATAACTGCTTGCCCGTAACATATAGGCAACTTATTGTTTTATTCTTAATAACAAGGACGCAACCCGCAAAGAAGTAAAAATCAAACGTATTTTTCAACTCATTATCTTTTATGGCCTTCCTGTGAAAGTAGTAGTAATATAAGAAAAAAATCAAATAAAATTAATCCACATTCAGCACGTACTTAACCAAAACTTAAGAGTAATCAATAATACGTTCTGCTTAAGCCAGAAGCCAAGGTACACTTCAACCCATGGGACATTCCGACTTCTACATGAACAACGCCGGTCACCAACCTGGATGCAACGAAACCGAGGCACACGCCAAACTGGTTGATGTAACGAGAAGTGAACTTAGGGAGGGCAAAATATTACCGGCGTGCAGCCATAAGCGCGCTTTCAAATATTATATTAGCGCAATCACTACGCGCGAATGCAAGTTTGTGGGCATAGCATGTTCCAGTTATGAAACCTTTCTGAACGTACGCAAATTTTATTCATAATTTTCTTGGCAGAAAACTTTCAATTGCTGTTGCAGGGTTCTTGTTCCGATTGTGACAATAATCTATGTGCCAGCTTTGACTTCTGCCCACCACCCGATAACGTCTATAAAACGAAATTTTTCGTAAATACACACAGCGACCCGCCATTCTGCAGTAGGTATCAAGGGATCATCGCGTAAACGAGAAAAATATAATTGTATCATTTAGTGTATGCTTACCAGGTTAATATATCGATAGAGAGTAACGAGCACTCTAGGAAACTTGAAGGTCATTTCGAATTCATTCTCACGGATATGAATAACAAGCTGGCATTTGCAGTAGGTTCAGATTTTGGGTAGTATCTTATATTGTTTCACTTCAATGGAATTGCTAGCATTTCTTTGTGTATTTTTGCAGCGGTACAGCTAGAAGCTTTATTCCGGGAATTACCTACACTCTAATAGTATACGCTCCACCACCAGCCGTTACCAATATTAAGGAGGCGAAGGTTAGATGGAGGTGCAAGTCAACATTTCCATTCTTGACGAAAGCTATTTATGTGAAGTATATTGCTGTTAGGAGAGTTCCTATGATGGGAGAAAGGTACTAGTAGTCTTCCAATAATTCGATTCCTTTCAAACTACTGGATCGTAATTCCTTTCGTTTAGTGCACCCGTTGTTGGCATGTGCCCAGAAACAGGTTCTGAAATCAAGGATGCATCATACATTCAATTTGTCTGCTGTGACGCTGCTAGAATTCAGGAGGAACAAAGAATAGCAACCATGACTACAACCACGACAATAAAAACTACAACAGTGCCTATAACAACAACAACAACTCCTGCACCCATTAATGTAACATGGCCACTTCCAAATGAGACTACCACAACGGTTAGACCTCCAACCCAATGTTTGGCGAAAGAGGCTGGTTGGTATTTATGTCATAAAAAATCAAAATAGTTATTGCCTGTAATTAAAAGATAAGTTAAAATAATTTGCTCCCACTATTATATTTTAGGACAAGCAGTGATGACTCCAGGGAATGTTGAAGTCGCCCATGGAGGTAAGTTTTACACCGGGTCTCCGGGGCCATTAAATTTTAATTAAATTAGGGTGGATTTTTCTGTCCAAGCCTATAACAGAGTATAACTAAACAAAAAGTAAAAATATGGCAGGTTAATAAATTTAGAGTGAAACACGAATCCAAATAAATATATTTTAGTATTGCAAGTATTTGTACTGTATTAAAGAAAGGCAACAAATAAGATGTCACTAATTACAGTCCGATTACCATAATTCCGATATTAGCAAAATTTTTTAAAGCCGTAATCCATACCAACTGAACATGCAAATGCAAATCAGTCATTTCGTTTCCCGTAGAACAACGCCGACTAATTTGTGCACAATTAGTCAAGGAATAGCTGAAACTCTTAATCAAAGTGGACAGATGGACATGTTTATGCAGATTTTAGTCGTGCGTTCGATACCATTGACCATTCATTACTGTTGAATAGGCTGTTATAGTTCAGATTTAATAACTCTTTGATTGACTTCGTAGAATCCTATTTGAGAGATAGGCAAACTATGTTTACTTTAACGGGTACCAATTATATATGTTTGTGTCAACCTCAGGAGTTCCACAAGGATACAATCTAGGACCGCTGCTGGTCATTCCGCTCACTAATGACTTAATCACTACCCTGGATTGTTGTGTACTGGCATAGGCTGATGATTGGAAGATCTGTGAAGCCATTTCATCGAAAGATGACATCGAGTTTCTGCAACACCGTTTAAATAAAATGTATGCTTGGCGTACTACAAACAAATTAAGATTCAACATATGCTGTACCTAAATGCTGCTCTGTGTCTTTCGCACGACCACAAAATTTCTGGCACTTATCCTATAGTATTGACCCGGTTTTAAAACTTACATCTGTGAAATATCCTAGTGTAGTTTTTGATGCCAAACTCACTTTCTAAGAGCAAGCTCAAAACGCTACCAACTCTACATATAAGTCGCTCGGATTTATTATAAGAACAGCCAGAGATTTTTACAATATATCGGCTATCAAGTCTCCTTTTTGGGCTTGTTGTCAGTAAGCTGACATATAAGGGCTTCTACTTTTGGAACCCCATATAAAATACACAAATAAACCAAATGGAACGTGTACAAAGGAAATTCTTGTAATATTTAAGTTTTAAGCTAGATGGTAGATATAAAAAAATATGCTAGGCTGCAAATATACTTTAAAACGTGCAACACTTGCCTTTATCAAACCGCTGGAGAAAGTGTTTCTTACAAGACTAAAAATAGACCTATAATAAAAAATCCAACTTTCAGTTGGCCATACTGACTTCTTTAGCTTAATTCTACAATGGTATCGTTCCTGAAATCCCCAAACGATTAATACTATTACATTTATAAGTAAAATTGACACAAGTTATCTTTGTATGATTAAAATTGCATCAGCTTCGGTATTTCAAAGTTTGTCGTTCAACTGATAAACCGTAGTAAATAAAGGAACATCAATACATCACCTATTTTCAGAAAAAGCTGGCCCAGCAACTCCAGCGGCAGTAGGTGGAAGTAATGGTTCGCTAGTAGGAAATATGATACAAGCAAATGCAACTTCCGAACCCGCAGATCTGACCAATAAGATTATATTTGACGAAACGCCAAATGCAACGACTCCTTCAAGTAGTATCATCGCCACAATGGCATCTACCAAAAAAGAAGAAGTGGAGGAGGAAGAGGAAGAAATAGAAAAGGAGAAAGAAAAACATACAACATCTGAAACGGAAGAGAAAGTTCCGACAGAAATTACTACAATGTCAGAAGAGGTAGGCGAAACGATAAGTGAACCGGAAGGAGGAGTGGAGACAGAGATAGAGGGTACTACAATAAAAGTGGAGGCGGAACAAGGTGAGACGATTTCAAGTAAAGGGTTTGAAATAGCAAAAAGCGAAGAAACCACGACTGCGGGCGAAATACTCTTAACACCAAAAGAAGAGTTTATGTCTACAGCAAAGGAGGAACCAGTTAGCGAAATTGCCGCACAAGAAGTTACCGCTCCAGCCACTGCTTCTCCAAGGATTGAAGAAACTACATCTGGGCAAATAAGTCCTTCGTCAGTCGCAATGGTGGCAGAATCGCAACCACATACAGAACAACAAATCGAAACAACTGTATCGTCTGCTGAAGTAAATGCTACAACATTTGCTCAAGAGCAGAGTGAACCAATTAGTGAATCATCAATTGCAAAACAAACGATATCTAACGCCATTGAAGGGACACCTGAAAGTCAGTCGGAGATTGGAAAGGGCATGGAACATATTAGCCATCACACTCATCTTTTAAGTACTTTGATGGTAAGAGTATTTTCCTAAAAATAAACAACAAAACTGTATTTTATACAAAAGTTGCATCCCAACTTACAATACATATGCTCTCAGCTTCCAAAACTTAACGAAAATCACTAAATTGAATGTATTAATTTCAGATGTTATCCTAAGCATAAGTAATAATAATGCAACAAGCACAGATCTTTGACTAAAGCTAGTTTTTCTAAAAAATTGTTTAAAAAGGAAAATAATTTACAGTGAAAAGGGTATGTATGGACGATGGAAATCTCATTAAATGCGTAGAGATATCATGCTATATTATCGTACTATTTCTACAACATGTTTCTAAATAAAAACACGATATTGTAGGTCGACGAAAAGCTAATAAATTTGCGTTGGTGTATTGCGTGTCATCCAGTAGCACTGATAGGTCTTGGTAAGGCTAAACGCGTCTGCTAATACTGACTGTTGCTTTTCAAATTATATTTGATTGATTTAGCGTTAATTATAAACGCAAATTTAGTGGCTTACTGTCGACCTACAGTATCGTATTCGAAAGATGTAAAAATAGTTCCACAATACAGCATAATATCTTCACGAGTTTAATGAGATTTCGATAATTAATTCTCATACGTACTCTTTCGAATGCGATTACTATGTAAATCCGTTTGAGCTTCCAACACCCAATTCGGAGGTACTCATTTATAAAATTAGTTTATGTACAACATTGCATTATCAAATTACTACTTTAAGCAATTTCAGTACACGACAAGTTTGGGAGTAACCTGCAAATTTTAGAATTGATTAGTTTTCAAATTGCTGTACAGTACACCCGAAAAAGACGATCTTTATTAAAATATTACCTTAAAACTGTTTGAATAGTTCCAAAACGCAAAAGCAGCTCTTATATTTGTGTGTCAAAAATTCATTTTCATTAACTTGACGGTAAATTCTTTAATCGAGAGCTGGAAGTAACTGTTGCAAACCCCAAGTAAAGATGTAAATAAAATTTGTGACAGAAAAGAAACATGCTGAAATGCTACTTATTAATTTCCAGAAAGAAAATGTTACTTTCTCAACTATTCCGGTATCAACGGATATTCCAGAGTTCATAACCCCAAAAAGTGAAGAGTCCACACTACACCGAGCTCATAACGAAACAGAAACCTCAGCAACCGAAGCTGGAGAAGTGCAACTCGAAAGCACAATCAAA
This sequence comes from Cetonia aurata, assembly GCA_949128085.1. Taxonomy (NCBI): domain Eukaryota; kingdom Metazoa; phylum Arthropoda; class Insecta; order Coleoptera; family Scarabaeidae; genus Cetonia; species Cetonia aurata. The sequence continues at coordinate 10,976,481 of OX421887.1, forward strand.
GCATCAACAATAATGGAAAAAGAAATATCGCCCGTGCCTCCTTCCGAAGGTTCCACTGCAGCGGGTGAAACAGAAATAATAAAAATATCAGAAGGAGCAAGTGAAACATGCACCGAGTGGAATTCTACAGAACCCGACGAATTCCTGGAAGGAGGTATCGTATCGGAATCTAAGGTACCTCACCCAAGCTCTATGGGAATAAGTGGAACTAGCGAAGGATATATAACGATGGTGGTTGAGGCACAGGTCGTAACAGAACTCATAACTGAACAAGCTCGTCCGACAGAAAGTATATCTGAACTATCCACACAAGCATCCAAAGTAACTACCGTGCTAGCGGCATCATCTAGCCAGGCACGTCAACCAATATCAACAACACATACCGCTTTTGAATTACTTAGCAAGCAAACAGCTGCTGTGAATGAAGCTGGAATAACCGGCGAAGCAGGAGCACATCAAGAAGGGAAAGGCATATCATCTATGGTAGAGGAGATGACAAGAGCTTCAACTGGTGAAATTGAAACTGAAAGGGGCCACACTGAAGTCGGCGAGGAAACAGCACACACCAGTGGAAAATCGTCAGAAACAAAGATGGAGCATTCTTCTGCAACATTTGAATCCATTAGTAAAGAAACAGGTGCAGTGCAGGAATCTGGGTTAACAGGACAAGCAACAGGATCCCCAGAGCTGGCAATGGAACATTCTTCTACATCATTTGAAGCTATTAATAAACAAAAAGGTGCTGTGCAAGGATCTGAACTAACAGAAAGTGCAGAAGCACATCAAGCAAGTAAAGGTATATCATCTATACTAGAAGGACAAGGAACAGGATCTCCAGAGGCAAAGATGGAACATTCTTCAACACCATTTGAAGCGATTAGTAAACAAACAGGTGTTACGCAAGGATCAGCATTAACAGAAAACGCAGAAGAATATCAAACAAGTAAAGCTGCTTCACCTCTGCCTGCAGGGCAAGAAACAGGATCTCCAGAAGCCGCACTAGAACATTCTTCTACACCATTTGAAGCTATTAGTAAACAAACAGGGGCTGTCAAAGGAGCTGAGTTATCAGAAAACCCAGAAGCATATCAAGCAGGTAAAGGTGTATCATCTACGTTAGAAGGACAACAAACAAAATCTCCAGGGGCAGCAATAGAACACTCTTCTACACCGTTTGAAGCTATTAGTAAACAAACAGGTGCCGTCGAAGGGGTTGAGTTAACAGAAAACGCAGAAGCATATCAAGCAGGTAAAGGTGTATCATCTATATTAGAAGGACAAGAAATTAAATCTTCAACTGGAAAAGTTGAAGTAACAGAGAAGGAAGTAGCACGAACTGAAGCCGCAGAAGGAGTTAAGAAGACTTCAGAAATAGGGATTGAACATTTAACCACCCTACTTGAAACGATTAACAAACAAACTGCAGTCACACATGGAATTGAGGCATCCGAAAAAGAAGAAGCATACCAAATGGGTAAAACTATGTCTACTCAACTAGAACATGAAACGAAAATCTCAAGTTCGAAGACTGGAGAAAATGAGCACACCGAAGTTGGCGAAGTAATTTCAGTAGAGACCGAAAAGACCCCAGTGACACCTATGCAACATTTACCAACACCACCTGAAATAGCATGGGAAGAAGCTGCGACAGTACAAGAAGGACATACAAAAGAATCGACTTCAAACGCCGAACAAATTCACACTGAAGTTGCTGAAGGAGCTCTCGAAGAAACTGAAACAAGTCATGAGACGCAGACAAAACATTTAGCACCTGAAACGACAAGTAAACAAGCTGCAACAACACAAAAAGAATATACAGAAGAATCGACTGCAAAAGCCGAACAAACAGAAATGGAACAAACTCACACTGAAGTTGCTGAAGGAACTCCCAAAGAAATTGAAAGAAGTCATGCGACCCAGAAAAAACATTTAACACCTGAAACCACAAGTAAACAAGCTGCAACAGCACAAGAAGCACATACAGAAGAATCGACTGCAAAAGCCGAACAAACCGAAGTGGAACATACTCACACTGAAGTTGCTGAAGGAACTCCAAATGAAACTGAAAGAAGCCATGAGACGCAGACAAAACATTTAACATCTGAAACCACAAGTAAACAAGCTGCAAAAGTACAAGAAGCACATACTGAAGAATCGACTGCAAAAGCCGAACAAACCGAAGTGGAACAAACTTACACTGAAGTTGCTGAAGGAACTCTCAAAGAAACAGAAAGTAGTCATGAGACGCAGACAAAACATTTAACACCTGAAACCACGAGTAAACAAGCTGCAACAGTACAAGTAGTACATGCAGAAGAATCGACTGCAAAAGCCGAACAAACCGAAGTGGAACAAACTCACACTGAAGTTGCTGAAGGAACTCCCGAAGAAACTGAAAGAAGCCATGAGACGCAGACAAAGCATTTAGCACCTGAAACGACAAGTAAACAAGCAGAAACTGAAGAATCATCTAAGGAGATTGAGAGAACTTCAGAAGCACATACAGACCGATTAACTACAACGCAGGAAGCAACTACTGCACACGCATCAACTGAAAGGGTTCAAGAAACCGAAAAGGGACACCCTCAAACTGAAGTCGCTGAAGAAATTGCAGGAGAAAGTGAGGAATCATCAAAGACGCAGCCTGAACATTTAACTACACATCATAAAGAGACAAAAGTGACTAAAGGGCATTCAGAGGCAACTACGAAACACCGTACGACAGAGAAACTTAAAGAACATATCAAAACAACGCCGGCACGTAAAGAGACCACAACAGAATGCGCTACTGAGGATTTGCCTGAGTGTGAGGAAGTGGAAGAGTAAGATTTTAATTCTTTTTTATAAGTTCACATCCATAAGTTTTATATTCTTTTAATGTATGCACAAACAGTGGAAAACAACTATTTATATCTAATGAGGTTAAATACCTAGGTGTTAGTTTGTACACAAAACTGATGTACAAATCCCACCTGCTACATGTGACGAACAAAGCCACGAGGGCCTTCTGGGCTTGTAAATGAATGTTTGGTAAAACGTGGAGGCTAGCACTGGCTGTACACGAAGGTTATAATAGCTTCTATAACCTAAATCTCGCTAGTCTGGTGGCATAAAGCCAGTCTAGGCTATGCGATAAACGCGCTCAGTAAGCTCCTGAAGCTTGCCTACTTAGACATCACGGGATCCATGTCCCCTAGGCCGAATGCAACCATGGAGACCATTCTTGGGCTTCCTCCGCTGTAGTTGGTGTTGTGGACAGAAGCTACCCTAGCAACATACAGAGTAAAATGTAGCGGCAGTAAGGGTTTCTCTGACAAAACAGGAGACCATACCAGCATCTTCAACTACATCCAACAGACAGTACCACTGTCCACAAGGGCGGACAAGATTTTGCTTGTCTTCAGTTTCGCTAGGAAATACCTTGTAGATATTTCTAGTAGTGAGACTGCAAAAGCTTACGTCCGCAAACCGAGGCGAGATTCCCATCGCTGGTTTGTGGATGCCTCGAAGACGACGAATGGCACAGGCATTGGGATCTGGAGAGATGGAGAACCGAGTGGTGAAGCCATTAGTTTAGGAGACTCCACCTCCATGTCTCAGGCGGAAATAATAACCATTCAGACCTGCACAAAGGGCATCTTAAACTGCCCGCATGAAAATGAATCGGTAGAAATTTTTCCTGAGAGCCAAGCTGCTCTCAGGGCACTACAAGCTGTCAAATTCTCGAAAAGTTGGCGGAACATCACAGCATTACGTTGAGATGGATTCCAAACCACTCTGGGATCAGAGGCAACGAAGTTTCTGACAGCTAGAGGCGCCAGTGAACAACCATTCACAGATCCAGAACCGACGTGTGGGAGTTCTTGCGCGGCATCAAAGCTGTTGTCAGATCTAAACTCGCTGCTAGTCACGCTCATTGCGAGACATTGCAAAACCCTCGCGGCAGCGGACATGGATAAACGGAGTCATTTAGGGGTCGCTCCGTTAGACGAACCCAGTCTAAGCAAACTTACTCTCGACCAATTTGCGGACCTTTTTGTTTGGGTGCAAGCAGGTCGAGAGGGCTAAAACATCAAGGAGGCGCGATAGGTCTTCTGGCCGAGTTGTCTTACGGGGTATACCTGCCCATGAAGGTAAAAAAAAATGCACAAACAGTGCCACCCAATATCATATGTATGTATGTGTGATATTAGGGTGATAGTACACTGCGACCTAAAAGATCTATTGTGTCCCCTCTTCTCGCTGTATTTACAGCTGGCCGTCCAGTCTGATTCCTTTTAAGAAGTGCAGAATGTCCGAAGGCCCCAGATTAGGTAACTCTCCCTCTTCGATTTCACATGCTCCCAGGTGCAGCGCCCTTGAGTTGCACAGTGCAACACAGTTTGTGAGTAGATGAATGGACGTTTCGCCCTGTTCCCACAAAATCTACATTCGGCTTCCTTCGCTATTCCCAGCCTGCTTAGATGTCCGTTCAGTTTACAATGGCCTGTAAGGATCCCTGTCAATATCCGAATATTATTTTTACTCAGGTTGATGCATTCTGCAGATCTCTTCTGGTTATAGGTACCCAGAAGAGTTTTAGCTTGCCTCATTCCCTGGAGATCCTCCCAGTATTTGGATTTTCTCTGCTCTACTTCATTTTTCAGCTTCTCCAGTGTTATGCTGCTACTTATCCCACAAAAAGGTTCTGGCCCTACAAAAGGTGTCCTAGCCCCTCTCTTAGCGAGATTATCATAATAACTATTTCATCAGATGCACATTGTGACACTTTTTAATATTATATTGTTTCTTCACGCTCATTAGATAAATGCACTTTTATAAACCATAATGTACTCAAAAGGAACTGTCAAATATAAAGCTGCTTTTATATTTACTTTGATTACAGTTCTGCAGATTTTGGAGATGACGAAACCTCGTCACCAAATTCACACCTGCCAGAGAAAACTACTCCAGCAGAAACGCAGAAACATGAAAAGGAAAATAAAATGAAAGATAATACCGAAAATGACGGTAAAGCGACAACAGAACTGTTAATATCTACATCTCCAAAGAACCACCATACAGTTAAGGAGACCCATCACGTGACGCACCCGGAGCATACAACCGGGAAATCTAAAAGCGCAGAAGAACATAAGAACAAAACTGCAAGTAAGGGAAGGAAGCACAGAGGTCCAGGATCTACATCAGAACTGCCCGAGTGTGATGAACTAGAGGTATAAGCTATTAAAATGTGTAAGTGTATATAATGTTTATTTTAAGGTGTACTTACTTTATTATGTAATTTATAATATATAAAATAAAAATGTATGTTGCAATGTGTTAAGATTTGTTTTCTTTTATTATGCTCAAGGCTATAGTAAATTGAGACGCAGATATTTTTATGCTATCACCAAATTTAATCTCTTTGGTCTATTTTTTGTGAGGTTGCTTAAAAGAGATACTGTGTCTACAGGGTAGCTTTCAAACTATTTATAGTTTGGAGACATGTGTTTTCGAAGTGGCCGAAGAAATGGCTCCATGTACGCTAAGGATTAGGTTATATGACGAGAATTTGTTGATAGGATTACTTACGAAAAACAGAGAAAGGAATAATACGCTTAGGTATTAATAGAGTGTGACAAAATTTCAGTACTTTTAATTCCATTAGCGTTGTGGTTTATTACACGTTTGTATGCTATTGTACGAAATAAATGATTACTGATGCAGTTTTTAATTTTTAATTGCAAAGCTAAATTGTTGCGGGAAAATTAAGTAACAAAAAAGGTTTAGCTTAAGCATAAAAAGATTGCAAGCAGTTTTAATTTGAATTTTTTCTAAATACATTTACTTTCTACTGCCTGTGCATTTCTTATATGTCGCAAGCAAACGCGCCTAATGGAGGGTTAAGAAGTTATGTTTGCGTGAATAATGCCGTATGCAGGTATACCTATTTCACTTTGAACTATTTTTTTTTGTTCCATAAGGAAAATCGCGTTTTTTAACCCTGCAGCTCCTAAATATATTGCTAACATAAATATTCTATTTCTTTCTCTAGGTCCTAAGATACTGTAATTAAGCAACTTTTATGGTTTTCCGTTTTTTAGATATTTGCATACAGCCCTTACTAGGGTGCACCCCTTGGTATAAAGATAACAATTTTTTTTTAGTTAGTTTTACTTTTCAGGTAAAAAAAAACAGTGCTGCTATCTGCTGGAGGGGAAACTCAAATAGCAACAAATGCACCCTTGAAGGAGCATTGGAAGCTGACGGCAAAGTCTTTAATATTGCCATCAGAAAGTTCTTCCGATTTAGAACAAGGTTATGTAATACATCAGTCTAGTAGCAAAGAAGGAGACTTGTATGTAACATACCACTAGTGCCAAGAATAAAATAATATTAAACAAACTCAGAACTGAGTCTCAGATCACAGGTCACTTTCTAGTTGGTCCACACAACGAGTATTTTAAAACACATTCAGTAACAACAACAAATATTACAGTTGAAACAATTTAAAATAATTGGTTCGCCATTTATGTTCCACCAATTATCTTAAACTCTTTCAGTTAAAGATATTCAACTATTTATTGGACGTTTCGCTAACGTGCACGTTAGCTTTATCAAAAGTTTACAACTAAATTTAAAGTCTAAACTTAAAAAACATATTTAAATTTTAAACTGGCATTGTTTTAGAAGAATAAAAACTGTATGCTGTAAATTATAAAATCTGTAAAATTAATTTTTATTAAATTAAATTACGTGTAATTTTCTCCTTAAGTTTATGTGACATTTATATACAATCCTTGAAAATGTCTGAATTAATTATCCCATTCACTGTGAGTAAGAAAACGTCAATTGAAATTTTGGTGGATGCGCCGAATAAATCAACTAGTTACATAAATTTTGTTTGTGCATTACAAGGGGTACAATTATTAAACCTATCTGAGCTGTAGTACATTAAAAATTAAACATTAGCTGTACACGTAATAACCGCTGCAATTAAACGTGAATCGCCGAACAGATGCTGTAGCAACGCCGCATTGACGTCAAGATTGAGAAATCTGATTCGCAATATATAAATTTTACAAGCCTGTTTTTGACATTTGTAGTGAATACCTAACATTTAATATATTGTAAGAGATTTTTAAAAAGTACAGGGTCCGGCAGCGGGATATTCTGATTTAGAAAAGATGCGTTGTGGAGTTGACCCAGATTCATGTTTGTAGAATTGTTTAATATCTATTTGTTGAAAGTCGCTATTTAAGTTGTTAAGTAACAACATAGTTACAATGGAGCCTCTTCTAGTATGTGACAAGTCAGTTCGCAGTATCTTACACTCGGACCTGCATTTCCACCCATATAAGATTATGATCGCAGTAGATCGTTTTCGCAACACGACTCAAGTTCACAGGAAAGATGTTAAAATTGCTGAAATCCACAAGAACTTCACCAGCGACCATTGCATTTCTATAGAGTAACAGTGTAGTATGGCGTATCTCTTACCTGCATTATTTTTTTTTGCGAGAACGGACAAATAGTGACTGTTAACATATCTAACCATGTTGCGTGATTATTTTCTACCGGAGCTAAGAACACAACTCATTAACCCGGCCACAGTTTGGATTCAGCAAGGCAATTTTTTTCTGGATGTCTGATTTAATTGCGTTGGAGATGTGCAAAATCGCCTTCATGTTCACCGGATGTTTCATCTTGTGACTATCTTTTATAGGGCTACTTAAAAGCTCAAATATACGCAGATTGACCACGTAGTCTTGCAGCCCTTTCCGACACCATAACCTGAGAAATACAGAATTTCACAGACGTGCTGGAAAGGACTGTAGATAATTTCATCAGCCGTTTACAAGTATGCAAAGACAAAAATTGAAGCGACCTATGATGTAATTTATCGCAGCTGACTATTTTATTATTAAAATGGCAATGTACCAGTTATTTTTAAAAATTAATAAATTTTAAAATTTAATCGAAAATAAGTGTATGAGATTCTTTCCAAAAACACCCTACCCCCTGTATTATCTCATACGATGAATAAATATGTATAGTTTGTATGGAATTGTTATTATTTAGCCGGAATGAAGGCCACTTTTACTTGTAACTTAATTTATTTCTGTTTTACCACATATAATAATTAAATAATCAACTTTGATACTCATTGAACAAAGAAATTAAAATAGAAATTTGGTAACTGTATAGTAGTTATAAGATAATTGTGCAAAACATTCAGGAAGGCAATTCGTGAATGGACGATTCTGCGGATGATAGTTTTCTTCTCTTCATCTCCATTATCTAACACAGGCCTTTTTCGGTGGCTGGAATTTGCGATGGATTTCATACTCTTTCAAAATATTGTAGACGCTACGTTCTCCAATATCTGTCAAAAGAGACACCATCAAAGATAATTTTTTTCTGATTTTTAGCAAGAATTTTTAGTATTAGAATATGCAAGTTGTCAACCTAAGTAATTGAACGACTGTTCTAGGCTGGCAGTCAGCAGGTACAGTTAAAATCTATAACTTTTCGTCATCAGGTGAACAGATTGTATGTGCATACCTGCTGCCTTGCTGTCATTTCAACAATGGTTACTTTTGAACCGCCTGGCTGCTCCTGACAGATCTTAAATATATTTGAAACCCTCTTTTTATCTTCCACTGAAACATATTGTGCAACCCTTAGGAGGTGAATTTCCCATATTGACAAATGGAACATACCACGAAGAAAGTGTTACCTAAAATTTTCGGCACCGAAAGTGACCGAGTGAAATCAAAAAGAAAACCAAAAAGTTGCTGCGCTACCACTTTACAAACCTTAGACTCAGTGGGTTGATAGTAGACAATCATGCAGGGTGCCAGCCGGCTCGTCGGCGAGGGAGTGGGTTGAACGAACAAACCCAAGATGGAACAAAAATTTCGGCGCCACCTGCTTAGGTTTACTTACCCTGTCATGCCCCCTAGATAAGCAGGAATCCAAGGTGTTAACGAGTACCAAGGGGTAAAGCAGTTTGCAAGTCAACACAAAAAAACACAAAGATAAAAAAAAACAAAGACAGATTTAAATGTAACTCGTTTAAGCGTTTATTGCAATTAAAAGTTAAATATATATGCACTTTTAAATATAGAAAAAGAATTAGTGACAGATAGCCCTACGATAGGACTCCAACACCGAACGCTATGGCCAACGCAATCAGTTTCACATCAATAATATAAAGGAAAATCTTATCCTAAGAATTAAAATTAAATTTTGAAAAGTTTTAGAGTTACCAAATAATAGAATTTATTGAAACAAAGTTGAAATTTTGAATTAAATATACCAGCGGTGAATAAACCACCCTGTATATCACATGCCGATAACTAATCGGTTGATGTTATAATATAATATTAAAGAATTAATCGGTTAAACTGTTTCAATTATACCCTCCGATCTATAATATACAAAATTTCTAGAATTATTGACTAAAACATTAAAACATTGAAAAAAAACTAATTGATCGGGGTAGTTAATTAAGAAAGAACGTTTTATTCGCAGAAAGAATTTAGTAATAAAAAATAATACGTGCAACTTAGCTTGGGTCCCTCAGACGGTGGTAACGGGGCTTGGATGTGAAGTCCTATCCGAAGAAATCGTGATCGGGCTCGACTTGGTAAGCAAACGAAAGCGAGATGTCCGTTGAATTCCCCAAGGGCGGTGCAGGAACAAAGAAAGCCGCAGAAAACCTCAGCCAAACGTGGGTATTCGGATCCTCACTTGAAACGACGTTATAATTCCAAAACTCCAAAAATAATACGACGATAAAACCTCGGTGAAACGGGCTTTTCCAATGTAGCGAAGAAAAATTTCAAAATGGCGTTGCAGACGCGTGGGTTCTCAAATTATCTCGAATAAATCGAATCCATCAGCCGTGGTAATCACAATTCCACACCAAACATAAGCGAAGATACGGCCGATGATTATTTTCGGTAAACTTCCAATTAAATCCACATATGTGAGAAAATATCCGAAATTCCAAAAACAGGAAGAATTTACTCTTGAGAATACGTCTTACACCATTTTCAAGACCAAAACGAAGATGATGCCGGAAACAGGAAACCAAGCGGGAGAATACGTCACACGACCAATCGGAAAATAGGAAATTAAAATTTGAAAACTGACAACGTACAAGAGGTGCCATCTCACGTCGGAAAGATGTGAACACAAAATATGAAGATCTATCAGAAAGCAATCAATAGCAAATCGATGCCTAGAAATCTATAAACGGAAGAATGATACAAACAGAACTAACCTTAAAAATTGAACAACTGTCAAAACATAGAAAATGAATTACTGAAATGGAATAAACGAAATTAGGATCGAAATTTAAGTGAAACAAAATCTGAAGGTAACTGAAATTAAAGATTCTCAAATTCTAGCAATCAAGAGGGAAGAAAGGACCAAAATGATTCGATAACGATACCCGATGAGGAGAAACAATACATAGAAGCATCTCTGAAATTAGAAGGCAGATAGAAAAAGGAAATAAAAAAATGAAAGCTTGTCGAAAAGACTGGCCGAGTACTACACAAGGTAGGTGAAGAAAAAAAACCGTAACAACTCCCCCCTAACCCACATAAGAAATTTTCAACGAAAATTTCAAAGCTCAGGCAGAGGTAGAAACCGAGGGAAAAAGGGTCAAACAGCCAAACAAACAATGCGTACAAAAGAACCAAAACGTTAAGTGTGATAAGAATTTAGAAGATTTAAAGTCTCGAACGGCGACTTCGGACTGAAACAGCTGAAGGCCAGAAAACACCAAAACTCAAGCTCTAAAGCTCATACAAAAGAAAACCAGTGAAAACCAGTAAACCACTATCCGACCAAATCGGAAAAACGGGGACAACAGTCAACCCAAAGGGGTGTGTCTTTTTTATGAAAAGAAGTAGACACAAACTGCAACAATAGCGGGAATCAACTTCAGCCAAGTCCGGGAGCAACTCCGCACGACTACAAGTCACAATCAGATTATAAAAATGAAGATGAAGGGTTCGAGGAAAGGAAAGAAAGTAGTCAAGAAAATAAACAGGTCAAGAAGAGAGAGAAGAAAGAGGGAAGGGAGTCGTGGCTGCGGTAGTGCTGAAACAGCAAAACCCTCGGACACGCGGCTCAGTGGAGGAGACAGAAAAGGAGCAGAAAAAGGAATCTGATTGACGATCAAGCATTCGACGAACCACAACCCAGGCTCAACAAGAAACTGAACCAACTATCAACGACATAAAAAAACAAAAAGAATCCAACCTATGCCCGGAACACACAAACTTAGCGATAATCAAACAAAAAGCTGCCGGGTCTCAGCGAAGGCAGGATTGGGGACAGCGCCCACAACGAACGTAATCCTAAATGCCTAAAAAAAGGAGTCAAAATCGGGAAAGATAAAAGTCAAATCCGGGTATAAGAAAAGCAAAGCCTAAAATGATCTAGATGTCCGAGATCCAAAAGAAATTCTACCTAGCCCAAAAAAAATCCCAACCAACCCGACCCCACACTTGTACAAGGCCCAAGGGGAGGCCAAAACGACACTAATCGGTAGGTTGACTCTTCAAATGCGATACATGCCAAGTTCCTAGAAGTACTTTCTCATCCAAACTCTTCAGCTCATAGGAATTTCTACCAACTCTTCTGTGAATCATAAAAGGACCTAGGTATTTGTCTGCCAGTTTCGCGGTAAAGTACTTTGCAGCATCCGAAAGCACGAAATTCTTACGCCATACCAATTGATTAGGCAAAAACTCTACCTCACGCCTACGCAAATCATAGCGTGCTTTTGACTTGTCATACGCCTGTTGGAGTCGCAAACGAACATCCTTATAAACTCTAACTAATCCTTCCGATCGATGTTCAAAAGTTTCTTTAATGTCAGGTGGTACGACTATCGGTTGATTATCTTTGACCATGCCTCTATGATCCGTACCGGTCAATATCATTTCTCGACCAAAATTCACAAAATAGGGTGTTAAACCTGTGACTTCATGCTTAGCAGTACGAACGGCACAACTCACTTTAGGCAATAACTGGTCCCATTTACGATGATTCGTAGATACATAAGAAGTTAACATTGTCTTCAGCACTCTGTTGATTCGTTCCGATGGATTCGCTTGGGGATGGTAAAAAGATGTATACAAAGGCTTTACTGAATAGGTTCTCAACAGTTTAGTCATTTCTTTAGATCGGAATTGCACACCGTTATCTGTAATGATGGCCTTCGGGACGCCATACTGTAAAAATACCTCGTTCTCCAGATGTTTCACTACAGATGCAGCCGTAGCTTTACGAAGGGGGAAAAACAAAGGGTATTTGCTAAAGCAATCCGACACCACAAAAATATATTGGTAGCCATGAGTAGACCTAGGCAAAGGACCTACAAGATCGGCACAAATAATCTCCCAAGGACGCGAAACAAGTGAATGTCCTCCCATTTTACCTGCAGGAGCTTGCTGTAAGGGTTTTGTCCTCATACAAACTTCACATTTTCGAATATACTGATAAACATCCGACTTCATGCCAGGCCAATAATATTTTTGACTAATACGATTTACTGTTTTATACACACCCAAATGTCCACTAGTAGGTTCGTCATGACATTGGCGGATTATTTCTTTTCGTCCATTCTTAGGTATAATGCGTTTCCATTCCGACTGCTCGTCAACAAGATCAGGATACGGGCTACGCACAAGCTTATGTGGTTCACCATCGATAAGTCGAAACGAAGGATATTTATCAGGCGACGATTTAATTCCATCTTTAAGTCGATCGTACCATTTGTCTCGGCTATCCGCAACTTCAACAGACTCTAACACAGGTACGGCACGCGATAAAGTATCAGGCACTACATGTTCCTTGCCTTTACGGTGTAAAATGGCAAAATCATACTGCTGAATTCTCACAGCCCAACGAGCCAAACGTCCAGATGGATTCTGTAATCTATTCAACCACAACAAAGAGTAGTGATCCGTAATCACGGTGAAATGTGTTCCTTCAACATACGGTCTGAATTTCTCTATCGCCCATAACACAGCTAGACATTCTTTTTCAGTAGTAGAGAAGTTACGCTCTTGTTTGGTAAGAGATCGGCTAATATAGGCTATGACTTTTTCTCCATCATCAAAATTCTGCGTCAGAACAGCTCCTAAACCAAAGTTCGAACTATCACACTGTATGACGAATTCACGGTCAAAATCAGGGCACGAAAGAACAGGGGCAGTTACCAAATTCTCTCTAATCTTAGTCCAAGCTCTATCACAATCTACATCCCAGTGAAAAGATTTACCCTTCTTCAAAAGTGACGTTATGGGAGACACGATCGTAGAGAAGTCTCTAATAAAGCGACGATACCAACTAGCTAATCCTACAATACGTCGAACCTCAGACACATTCTTAGGAGTGGGAATATTAAGGATGGCTTGAATCTTTTCAGAATCTACATGCAAACCTGACTGATTAACAACATAACCCAGGTATTTAAGTTCATCTCTACAAAATTTGCATTTCTCCTGATTGAGAGTAAGACCTGCCGCATGAATACGAGTAATAACTTCCTCTAAAATTTCTAGATGTTTTTCAAAAGTAGGACTGACAATGATAATATCATCCAGATACGCGAAGACATAGGGATCAAGATCAGCACCAAGAACTCTATCAATCAAACGCTGCCAAACCGCTGGACTTCCAGATAGACCCATCGGCAAACGCTTAAATTGAAACAAACCACGGTTAGGGATGGTAAAAGCAGTATAAGGTCGCGACTTTTCAGCAACAGGGATCTGAAAATAGGCCGACTTGATGTCCAATGATGACAGATAATTGGCATCACGCAATTTGTCCAGAGTATGAGATATATAAGGGAGAGGATATGCATCTTTCTGCGTCACCTTATTGAGTTGACGATAATCCACCACAAAACGATAACTACTATCCTTTTTGGGAACTAAAAGTATCGGAGAAGACCAGGGACTATTAGAACGCTCAACAATGTCCTGTTCCAACAACTTGTCCAGTTCAGCATTGACATGTTTCTGCATAGCTGGCGAAATAGGATAATATCGCTGCTTAATAGGTTCGCTATTCGTAATGATGACATGTTCGACTAAGTTAGTACAGCCAATAACATTGGGATCTCTACCCTCAAATAAACGCTTAGTTAATTGCTCAACACGCTCACGCTGACTCTCCTTCAAATCAACATCCAAGGCAGCAACCTGCGCAACCGGAATACTAGAAGAAAAAGACCACTCGCCTCTGCGCAAATCAGGAACAATACCCATTATTCTCCAAAAGTCTGCACCCAAAATCAATGTGGACAAAACGTCGGGAACTATAATAACGTCAATAATCTTTTCACGGTTCTGCAATCTGAAGGGAACCGAAACGGCACCAGGACTCTGACAAGAACGACCATCAGCCACCGTACAAGTAGTTAAATTCTTCTGAAGACGCAATCCCAAAGATTGAAGTAATTTCCACCCATCACCTCCTGCAATGGTTCTAGAAGCTCCAGAATCCAATAAACCCTGAATCGGAATATCAAAGACATAGACGGTAAGATAAGGTCTTTCATCATCGTTAGCGTGACCCAGAATGAAATCAATGATCGCTCTATTAGGATCAGCAACCGGAGAAACGTGACTAGAATGCGCGAGCCGGTTTTCTGACACATTCGACGCAAGTTTTGAAGAACAGCACGGACAATTCCTAACAGTAACTCCAGGTTGACCACATTTGAAACAATGCATGCGACGAGGTTGACTACAATTCGCAGCTAAGTGACCTTCACCATCACAATTCCAGCATTTTCTCTGAGTAGGTGGAGCGGACACTTCCGAAACTGACGAAGACGCTGACACACAGGCAAGATCCGGTTCCAAAGACTGATTACGACGAGGCGGGGGAACGTAAGCCTCTACAAACGCTTTGCGAACTTCCATCTTCCTACCCAAGGTACGAAGGTTCTCCAGAGTCCGAACTTCCGTTAATGCCAACTGACTCTGATAAAAGGGTGCTAAATTTCTCAAAATAATTCGCAGACGACTGGATTCAGGAATATCGATAGTTAAACGAGAGAAAAGATTGGTCATAGTCGAGATGTACAAACTCATAGATTCATCAGGACCCTGAGTGCGACGACGAATCTCATCAAACAACTGTTCATCATAATCTGGGGCTTGAAACTCTTCACGCAGTGCCACAACCAACTCATCCCAACCCGAAAGATTCCTTCGTGATGCACGGAACCAAATTAAAGCCTTACCCGAAAATAAATCTATAGCCGAATCGAAAACGTCCTCCTTCGACACATTACGCGCACGCATAAGTTCCTCAACTCGCTCTAGAAAACCATTCAAAGAAAGTTCTTTATTATCTCCTGAATATTTCAACTTCCAATGCATAACTGGTACTGATTTCTTTGGAACGGAAGGTGTTGCAACCTTAGGCGCATCCTCAACATCACTCAATTCCTCTGACGATGGGACAGGAGAAGATGACCCACCAGCAACTTGAGACAACGAAACTACGGATTGGTTCAAAGTCGAAGTTTGCACTAACTTTTTAACCTTAGATTTCAGAGTGGACGCGAGAGTGACAAAAGATACAAGTAATTCAGAACGCGATTTCCTTTCATCATCGCTAGTAGGCACACTCCTATTAACTCGACCGAGAGCATGAGCTAACTTTGAAGAAATCTTGGAAAAATCTGCCGAGGCTAAATTTCCGGTAAAAGTTCCAACCAAGTCCTCAAGCATTTTCACCTTGTCGGTAAGCGCTATCAAGTCCTCCTCGAATGTAAAAGGATAATTAGGCCACTTAAAACTTTCTAACTTCTCTACCTTTCGGAGACCTCGAAGAGTCTTCCGCATAGAATCTACCGTATCCAGAGTCGTCACCCCTCTAATTCGTAATTCATACTGTAACTCATCCTGACTCAAGCGATTAATTTCCAATTTGAAGTCCATAGTTGAGATATAAGTTCCAAGAAAATGTCAAAAATCCAAAGAAAATATGAAAAGCAAGGAATTGACCCCTACAAAAAAATTGTGGCCCCACCAAAAAATGTTGTGGCCCCACCAAAAAAATGTCAGGCCCCACGTTGGGCGCCAAAAGCTTGTTACCTAAAATTTTCGGCACCGAAAGTGACCGAGTGAAATCAAAAAGAAAACCAAAAAGTTGCTGCGCTACCACTTTACAAACCTTAGACTCAGTGGGTTGATAGTAGACAATCATGCAGGGTGCCAGCCGGCTCGTCGGCGAGGGAGTGGGTTGAACGAACAAACCCAAGATGGAACAAAAATTTCGGCGCCACCTGCTTAGGTTTACTTACCCTGTCATGCCCCCTAGATAAGCAGGAATCCAAGGTGTTAACGAGTACCAAGGGGTAAAGCAGTTTGCAAGTCAACACAAAAAAACACAAAGATAAAAAAAAACAAAGACAGATTTAAATGTAACTCGTTTAAGCGTTTATTGCAATTAAAAGTTAAATATATATGCACTTTTAAATATAGAAAAAGAATTAGTGACAGATAGCCCTACGATAGGACTCCAACACCGAACGCTATGGCCAACGCAATCAGTTTCACATCAATAATATAAAGGAAAATCTTATCCTAAGAATTAAAATTAAATTTTGAAAAGTTTTAGAGTTACCAAATAATAGAATTTATTGAAACAAAGTTGAAATTTTGAATTAAATATACCAGCGGTGAATAAACCACCCTGTATATCACATGCCGATAACTAATCGGTTGATGTTATAATATAATATTAAAGAATTAATCGGTTAAACTGTTTCAATTATACCCTCCGATCTATAATATACAAAATTTCTAGAATTATTGACTAAAACATTAAAACATTGAAAAAAAACTAATTGATCGGGGTAGTTAATTAAGAAAGAACGTTTTATTCGCAGAAAGAATTTAGTAATAAAAAATAATACGTGCAACTTAGCTTGGGTCCCTCAGACGGTGGTAACGGGGCTTGGATGTGAAGTCCTATCCGAAGAAATCGTGATCGGGCTCGACTTGGTAAGCAAACGAAAGCGAGATGTCCGTTGAATTCCCCAAGGGCGGTGCAGGAACAAAGAAAGCCGCAGAAAACCTCAGCCAAACGTGGGTATTCGGATCCTCACTTGAAACGACGTTATAATTCCAAAACTCCAAAAATAATACGACGATAAAACCTCGGTGAAACGGGCTTTTCCAATGTAGCGAAGAAAAATTTCAAAATGGCGTTGCAGACGCGTGGGTTCTCAAATTATCTCGAATAAATCGAATCCATCAGCCGTGGTAATCACAATTCCACACCAAACATAAGCGAAGATACGGCCGATGATTATTTTCGGTAAACTTCCAATTAAATCCACATATGTGAGAAAATATCCGAAATTCCAAAAACAGGAAGAATTTACTCTTGAGAATACGTCTTACACCATTTTCAAGACCAAAACGAAGATGATGCCGGAAACAGGAAACCAAGCGGGAGAATACGTCACACGACCAATCGGAAAATAGGAAATTAAAATTTGAAAACTGACAACGTACAAGAGGTGCCATCTCACGTCGGAAAGATGTGAACACAAAATATGAAGATCTATCAGAAAGCAATCAATAGCAAATCGATGCCTAGAAATCTATAAACGGAAGAATGATACAAACAGAACTAACCTTAAAAATTGAACAACTGTCAAAACATAGAAAATGAATTACTGAAATGGAATAAACGAAATTAGGATCGAAATTTAAGTGAAACAAAATCTGAAGGTAACTGAAATTAAAGATTCTCAAATTCTAGCAATCAAGAGGGAAGAAAGGACCAAAATGATTCGATAACGATACCCGATGAGGAGAAACAATACATAGAAGCATCTCTGAAATTAGAAGGCAGATAGAAAAAGGAAATAAAAAAATGAAAGCTTGTCGAAAAGACTGGCCGAGTACTACACAAGGTAGGTGAAGAAAAAAAACCGTAACAAAAGAAACGATTTCTATAAATGTAGCCTAAAACACCGAACATTCTATACACGCATTTTAACATTACCTTGTCAGATTACTTACGTGTTTAACACAAACAATGTGCTATAGAGCCTTTATAAAAACTGATTTATAAAATATAGGAAATAGCAAGACCAATAATCAAAGCACAAGTTGACAGACACCAAATGACATGTTAAATTCCTTAATTATGTTAGGATTGTCCTAACGTAAGCGTACTCGTCGGTCGACCAATGATAAATGTTATTTTGAATCTGACAAGTTGATGACCCAAAACCAGAAGGATTTCACATATAAGAACAGAAAAATATGCACATCAAACATACACACAATCTTTGACAACAACCGCAATAAATATCTATAATAAAATACCAAAAGAAATAAGAAAATACTCTTATAAATCTTTCAAAATAAAAATAAAACAGATGCTAAGAGAAAAAAACATATAACAAATAATCCAAATATGTAATACAACCGAAGTCGACACGAAGTAAAATAACACCAGGAGGCCCTCAATACCAGTAGCCTGAGACAGAAGTTCCCAAGGCGAAGATGAGGGATGAACATTTATGTACATACTTTATAAAATACACTGTAGAAAACTTATTACTGTATGTATCATTTTTTTGTCTGTACATATTCTGTAAAAAATATTAAATAAATAAATAAATGTCCATTCATTGTTGCTACTGCATCTATTCGCCGATTCAAATATAGATCTAAAAACTGTAAATCTGCCGTCTTTATTCCTTCAATACTGATTTCCATTCACAAGTTTTCTTGAACTACAAACTGCTATACTGTTAGAAGCAGAAACGTCGTTAGCATAGAAATTTATGCTAGGAGACAATTCTAGTGCCTCACTTATTTGCACTTATAACAGTTCTCTCCCAAAATATATATACATCAATGTTGAATTGGGAAATATAAGTTCATTTTTCTTGGAACACTCGCTTATTTTGAATTTTTTTAAGCTAATAATGGATAATACTGATTTAACCAAATCAATGAACTATGCGTTTCCTAAATTTAATGTAATGTATCCTTTTATATGTTCAGTAAACTATTAAAAATTATAATGTGCGAGTTTTTATCATTTCATCATTGTTCTCCGGCCTCTGTTGCAGAATGCGTGCATGAGATTTTGTATACGTAAATACGAAATTCATATTTAATTTAGGGCCGGTCTTTCAATCTCCTAATAAAATTCCTAATAAAAGTTATTAGCCGAATAACTGAAATAACTGTCTTTCCACCAACTAATAAAAATTTAGTAGGTAAGAAGTTTATTCTCCTAAAATGTTATTGCGTGGTTGAAGTAGCCAATAAGTACTATTAGAACTTTAATAAGCTTATCAAAAGTCTCTAAATGTCGCCAACACAATCAAAACAAGAAAAAAAATTGATATTGATTGAAATTATTATTATAAACGAGAAACATGGATATTATTTAAGATTTCGGGGAGTTTGTGGAAGATGATTTGGCCAAGCTTGTTTAAATATTTAATCGTTACAGAGCATAAGTATTAGCGAGCCTCATTTAAATTGTTTAAACAATTGGAATGATGAAAAATTTGTCAAGAGACTTAGATTGTGTAAGTATTTGTATAGCGCTGTCATTTACTGCCAACATAAACTAGGGTTATGAATATACCGAATAACTATTAACCTAATAAATATTCGTTGAAAGACGGTCTGCTTTTATTTACCTAATATATCTTCCTTATAACTTATTAGCTGAATTGTTATTAGACACATTTATTAGCAGATTGAAATACCGAGCAGATCGCTATTATTTATAGGGTTTATTGTTAACATTGTTCATTGTTAATATTGTTTATTGTCAAAATTTTTTATTGTTAGTATCGTTTATTGTTAATATTGTTCATTGTCAATATTGTTTATTGTCTATACACTGTGTTTTGATAATCTAAACCACTTGATAAATCACAATGAACTATTTTAACTAGATCGATCAAATCCCTTCCAAAAACAATTCTCGAAATCTTCAAACATGTCTGGTTCATAAATAATTCCAAACTTGAAAACATAACCCTCTTTGTTGTTTTAAGAACTTTCAGAGATTTTCGATACGCTATTAAGCGTCTAATAATTCTTATTGGCTACTTCAAGCACTCAATAAGATATTAGGACAATAAACCAATTTATTACCTACTGTTAGATCAGTATTGTCTTTCTTTGTACTGTTTCAGGGACGACAAATAAAAGCAACCAATATCTGCAAACATGAACTTATATGCTAGATCAGTATTGTCTTTCTTTACACTGTTTCAGGGAAGACAAATAAAAGCAACCAATATCTGCAAACATGAACTTATATGTTAGATCAGTATTGTCTTTCTTTGTACTGTTTCAGGGAAGATGCTTTCCGCTACGGAGATGCTTTTCACAAGAAGGACGCCCAACGAGGACGCTTTGCGAACAGGATGGTCGAGTGTTAATTATGTACCTATTATTGTTATCACATTTATTGCATAAGATGACCTTGCATATTATTGTGAATCATCGATCCAAAGGTATATCACGCGAGACCCAAATTCTACCTGCGTATTGTTAAGAAAGAATATGAATCATAACTAGATGTAAAGAAATTGTAAAGAGTTTAGTTTGAATATAGTTCTTGAGCAGACTGGTCGTGTGATTATTTTACACTACATAATTTTTATTAGTTGATGGAAAGACACTTATTTCAAGTTCAGTTAATAACTTTTATTAGGAACTTTATTAGAAGTTTGAAATACATGTCCTTAACCTAAAAATATTCGATCCTAATAACTTATTAGCTAAATTGTTATTAGATACATTTATTAGGAGATTGAAAGACCGGGTCTTAAAGAAATTGAACCAGCTAACTAGAAGGACACGAGTAAAGTGCGTAATAGTTTATTCTGCTTTCTAAGAACTTGTACCATCGTATCGTAATGGTTGCCATCATGTGTTATAAATAAAATTATATCAAAAACTG
This sequence comes from Cetonia aurata, assembly GCA_949128085.1. Classification (NCBI taxonomy): domain Eukaryota; kingdom Metazoa; phylum Arthropoda; class Insecta; order Coleoptera; family Scarabaeidae; genus Cetonia; species Cetonia aurata. The sequence continues at coordinate 10,997,469 of OX421887.1, forward strand.
ATATGCATAATATTAACATACGAAGAGAAATTAATAAGGTCGTCTTATCATAATGCGTGTTTCTTTCAAATAACTTTTACTCGCAAAAACACTGCAAAAATTGTTTAAACAGTGTGTATTATTAATAAGCAATTGGACCCAATTGCTATATAAAGAACGCCACCAGCTTCGACTAAAAAACAAAAAAAAATAAACAATAAGATTAGGCATATACACTATTTTATTTTACACTAAATTCACAAACTATTATTTTTAGTATTGTACAATCAATGTTTCCAATTTAACACAATATTCCATATACATACAAAAGTCGCACCCTCCATCGAAGCCTACGCTCGGAACAATAAACTTCTCCAAATCACCAATTTTACTTCCATGAAGGCTGCGAGTTGGCTTATACATACATCTTATCTGTTTAACAAATTTTATGAAAGATATTTTTTAGTTAATGTGCGAATACAGTATCTCTCCGATATACGCATGTAACGTAGTTCATTCTGCTTCTCGTTAGTGTCCTTTACATCATAATATGTGAGGCACAGATTTTATTTTTGCATGAGAAGTAGTAGCAGAGTAAAGAATATCCATAAGACGAAATACATACACATTATATATAAGTAGGTACATCATATTATGGAACAGCGGCCAATATAAGTATTTGTTATATTATATTTCGGTATTGTTATTTCATTTCAAACAGCAACATTTATAAAAGAGGTAAATGAAGAGGCACCACGGAACATTTAGAGCTACAAATTGACATATTATTTAGTGCTTGAAATAATTCAGAAGTAAAATGTATGAGTTAAATATTAGACTTTGTCTTTATATCGATTTTTCCACAGTAATTTTAATTTTTAAGTAATAATAAATAATGTTGGTAGGTAAATAATAATTATTAATTAATATTTATACTCTAACGTATCGTGGTTCTCTTTGCAGTTAGTACACATCCTTTTTTTTAGATATTTACACTACGAAAATTAACACTTATATATGTAGTTTTGGATTTATTCAGATATACATCTATATTTTATATATATATATATATATATTAACATGAGCTGGATAAAAGTAAGACGTTTATACAGCATTATCGTCATCATTATGGGTATCTGAGTATAACATACTTTAATTTAAATATTAATAAAAAATATACATTCAGTTGTTTAAGGATTTACATTAGAAAAAATCATTTTTTATTTCATATGTTTGCATAATCACTTTTAGTGAATTAGTTATATGTAACCATAAAGCCATATAATAAATGCAAATTTTATTTAATTGTTAAAATTTGGTGGTATAAAGGTTCTGACAGTAAGCATGATATTAAGCGAAGAACATAAATTTTAATTAAATTACTTAAATCTAAGTATGGACTAATTTAGATAGTAAACAAACAATTCGTGTGAGCACTATTAATTACTTGTGGTTAGAACACTGTTCATGAATTCCAAAAATACCTTAGTCCATATGGAATATTGCCAGTATATAAATGCAGCGAAAACTCTATATTATTTAGGTTTTATGACCATTAAAACAAAATTTATTAAATTAAACGTCTTTTCTGTTAGTTTGCATCATAGCAATAATGGATTGTCTTGTTTAGTTTTTGTTAATCTCTTTATTGTCTTCTTCATTTTCAGACCACGTTCTCTATTATATGGGAACAGTATATCTTTTAATAACAAATAATAGAGAATACGCTAACAATTTTGGTACAATTTCTTTCATCAACTTACAATTCAAATATATGAAATATTTCTTTGTCAAGATTTTTAGAGATAATCATTCTTTACGTCTTATGTTTTGTAAAGCAAGCCCCGAATTCTTGGTATTTAGTTGGTGTATATATTGAAGTTGTATGATGTTTCCCGTTTAGTAAGAGTTCACAGATATGAAAAAACTTTCATGTAGTTTTTTCATATCTGTGAACTCTTACTATATATCGATACGACTGAAATTCAAATTTGATTCGCAAAGAAATGAATTGCTTATGATTCTCTTACTTTTCTTACTAGTCAGTTCTTAATCCTCAAATGACAGATTCCCAAAAGAAACAATACCTTTTTATCACAACATACAAAATGTTTGGCTTCTCTTATTGATTAATTCACCATCGATTTTAAATAAATAATGCTTTCTTCCTTCTTAATTGGAAATAAATCTGAACAAACGTGGCTATTAATTCGAATTAGCCTTCATTACAGTTGAGTATGAGCAATTAGCAGTACATATAGAGCTTATGAGAGACATACGTAATCATTTCTCACGATGCCAATTCAAACCTGGATGATTTATTGCATTGCTAGCCCTGTTTTTGTCAGGAGGATTTCTGGTTGGCATTCCATAAATAAAAAAGTATATTATCTATTTAAAAATATATTTTAGTACTACTAAATTATTTGATTTGAACGTTCAATTCGACACGTTTACTAATAAGTAGGGCGAGTCAACTTCCATATGCATTATTTATAAATATTGCGAGAGTAACAATTATTGAAGAGTGCTGATTCTATTGCTTTTAATTTTATCAAATTAACTTTTATTTGAGTTTGCATTAGTTTGCTTTCTCCGTCGCTTACAGTGTAGTCTTCTAGCATAGTATTTATTTAAGACAGGTGGTGGAACTTACAATTTCAAATAAGATGCGATTTCTATTTCGTATAAACGGCAAAATAAAATTCTAGATTGTAGTCCGGTTTTGATGATAATTTAAAAAATGATTTTTTTTTATTTTCTGTTTTTAGTTGTAACTTTTTGGCGTGATGGAACTACCATTGATAGTTAAGCGAAATGATGTGGTTTTCCTGAAGACAGCTAAATTGTCACAAAAAAGTTGTTATAATTAGAAATGTCCGACTCCAAAAAGCAGAAATATAATATTTTTCCACGGTGTTACTCCTTTTTAACCCTCAACTGGTATCGTGGTTTTATAGTCACACAAGTGGTATCGTGGGGTGTTTAAGCACCCCATTTCAAAATTATGAAATTTGTAGGAAAAATTAAAAAATTGTTTATTATTTTTAACTAACTTCGATAATCAACATTCAAAATAACATTTTACAAAAACATATATACTAAATATCAATCTTAGGTCTAGAATTAAACTCAAACGGTAATTGCTAAGAAAAATTGGACTGAAAACAAGTAATTCTTGAAACTAGAAAAACGAAACATCAGAATATCCCAGCTGTATTTCCACTTGGAACCGTGTTGGTAAGACTCCGTTATTGCATTCTGTAACGAAAAAACAATGATTAATAAATAAATAAAAATTTTGACACACAACATTTACTTACGTTTCGTCGCAATCCTGACATACACATTTGTTAACTGAATGGTCTTTACAAACCGCTGCTTGGCATTTTTGGCAAAATGTTTTCACTTTTCTATCTTTTCTCCTTGGACAGAAGTTACATCTTCTCTGTTTTGGTGCAGGGCCGCCCATATTTGTATTTCTTTGGTCTGTATTATCACTGGTAATTTCGCCAAGTACCTTTTGAATTGTTGCTTTTAGTTCCCTAGAAAGTTGTTTCATATTCTTTCTTCTTTTCAAGTGGTCGTTTATAAGACTTTTGCCTAACAATATTGTAAAACTTCTACGAGACATCTTATTATCAACATTAGCACATTTGAAAAGAACATGTGCATTAACTCTTGAAATGTCAAGCATTGCGTAGAATACCGCCAGTGGCCATCTACGTGTTCTACGCTGACAAGAATAAGTAGTGCATTTCTGATCAAGGGAGTCGACTCCTGATTTAGTCGAATTGTATAACTCGATTATCTCTGGCTTGCCGCTCTCAGCAATAGTTCTACTGTGATGCATGGAGGAGACTAAAATTACACTTCTATTTTTTTTAGGGACGAACGAAACTAAAGTTAGGTTTCTAGTAAATCCAAATTCTGATGATCTGTCCATTCTACTCCTATTTGGCAAAAACTGGTGGGGTATCTCACCTTTATTTTTTCGGACAGTGCCGACATAAGTCAAACCATTTTGGAGCAGTTTATTTACTAGCTCGATAGATGAGAACCAGTTGTCCCCTGTAATGTTTCGGTTTGTTTTCACTATGGGCCTAACCAATCTTAGGACGCTGAGGGTAGGTACAGATAATTTTTCAGGGTTTTGTTGTTGTGATTCTTTTCCTACATATACGAAAGCATTAAGCAAATAATGATTTTTAGAATCACAGAGGCACATGATCTTGATACCATATTTACGAGGCTTACTTTTGATGTACTGTCTAAAAGAACACCTGCCACGGAAACCTACCAGCATCTCATCCACTGTAGCATATTCACTGCAAGTGTAATTTGCTGTAGCATTATTTATAAATATGTTGAAAATTTCGGAAATTGCAGCCAACTTGTCTCCATCATGTACACGCTGTTCCCTACTGTTTTGTTCATCGAAACGAACTGCTAATAATAAAAAAAGAAACCTTTTTAGACTCATAGTTGCACGAAAAACATCACGTCCCGTTCCATCTGCTGCAAATAACCCTGCAGCATCTTCACGGCCTGACTTATATACTCCAGATAATAATAGGAGACCAAGAAATGCCTTTAGTTCAGTTTTATCAATATGGTCTACAAAAGTGGCGGTATTACCATAATTGGTACTCATTTCAGTGATCTTAGCGTTGGTGTACTCCAATATTATTTCAAGAATATCGTCAGTAAATAGTAAAGACCAGGCTTTGAAAGGTGTCTCCGGCTTATTCGTTGCTGCTGGACCTTTTAGTCCTGGTAGGTGGGTGACTATATTTTGTAAACGGGTTCGCGAAGAAGCCGGCTCGGTTTTTGCCCATTTGAACCTATTTTTGCCGTAGAAATAATTACCTGGTGGCCGGTCTGTCATTTCGTCATCTGTTTCTACCTCTTCTTCACTGTCCGAAGCTTCAATTTCAGATTCAGAGAGGTGATCACTGTGCATACTCGCAGCATCGCTCAAATCAACATCTTCTTCTGCATTCATATGCTGATTTACTTCTTCATCACTACTCAGTTCACTTAAATGTTCTATATAGTATTCCAGTTCGTTTTGGGTCAATATACGTCGCGCCATTCTAATTCTCGCACACGGATTTAAAGTCACGTAAGTGGTATTGTGGGGTGGTTCGGCACCCCAGACTGTTCCAGCACTAACTGGTTTGAACAAAAAAATTATCTACTTTCTTTCACTTACTCTAAATCACCTTCCAATAGATTACCTAAAATAAGAAGAAAAAATAATGTTTAGTTTTTTCGTAGTAATAGAAAGTATTTACCGTGGGGTGTCGCAATACCCCACGATACCAGTTGAGGGTTAAACTTCTCTTTCGGAAAATAATAACTCTAATCGGAAAACATTTGAGGTTGATCAACGGTTTAACTAAGAAATGAAGTTAAGATAACACCAAAATTTGAATTAGTAAACCATTATTGAGACTTCATTCTAATAAGGTTGTTAGAACAATTACCAAACGTGAAAGTTAATTTTCTAAGTTAGCAGATACTACTGTATCTTAACACTGTCTGTAAAATGTACTGATAACTCTACCTTGGACTTCAACCCACTCCAAAAACAGAATAATTGATTCGGTGAGTGAAAGAACAGTATAATTCCAAAAATAAGATCTTGATAAAAACAAATAAAAATCATCTACTTTTTTTGTGGGCGTTTTGAGTATCTTATTTCAAAATGGTACACCTTCATCCAATTTTCTGGGTAAATTACGATAACCGACAGTCTCTAAACAATATTTCATTTAAGTTGGATAGAAAATGCATGTCATTCATATCAATACTTCGTGTTTTGATTTCTTTTGTTTCTTTTCGTCGCTTTAAAATTGTACAAAAGATGTATGCAAATATGCAAGAAAAACTATTAAAATATGCGTTTAAACATGCGTTTATGCTTTCAAAGATGTAATCGTAGTAAGTAAGAAAATAATTATTATAGTAATAATAACAACTTCTAATATAATCAGAATAACTGTGTTCAAGTTACGTACACTGTTTAAGAGTTTAAAGGATTTATTCATTTTAAATAGTGTAACAACAAATAAAGTAAATTTGCTATTATTCTATTTCATAAAATGTATATTTAAATTTCAAACACAATTATTCTAATCATTATTAATTATTACTTGCTCAAATGCTTTTCTAGATTGACCATTGTAAAACTCGTTCTCTTAAAATTAACTTGTAACTGGAAAATGGTCATATAACTTCGCTGGAAGTTATTGGAATTTGAACAATACATTTGGGCCGAATTTAGACTTCCTTAAAAATTTTCTTGCGAGGTATCATTAATTTGCATGTGTTTTTTAAATCCTAGGTTTTTGTTTAACACAGAATTAATTTTTTAAAGATATTATTTGCGTTTCTGATCCAGATTCTTTGATATCTGACAAGGTAATTTTGAAGGAAGTATAAATTTAAGTCCAAATATAATGTGCATTAAAATATGCTCCAATAACTTCCCATAAAATTCTTCATTAAAGTTTAATGTTTTTTTTTTGGGCATGCCGGTTTTACGAGTCAATCTTTTACGTTTCGGAAAAATATGTTTCCTTTTTTAAATAACTCCAAGTGAAGTTGAGCGGTCACTTTATAATATTTGAACAAAAATCTTTATACGTCTATGCTTCATTCAATTTTGCATAAACATTTTAAAAAATACTCAAAATATGCCGTTATGCACTTAACACGTATTTTACATATTTTACAAACACTAGATATAACTAATTGAATTCTACTCGTCGCATCTAAACAAAAATAAACAGCCCACTAAATATTTTTCGATGAATGGTCGCATGCATAGCAACAATTCTGACTCTCACTATCTTCAACCTTTTTATTTTTTCCGAAAACCGATGGAAAACTTTCACGCTTTGGAAATATTTGTTCAGATGTATTCTCGACAGTAAAATAATGAGTAAGGTGAAATTATATTTTCATTGTTATTACACGATTTATTATGACACCTGCCAGTCATCTATTACAGGTTTACCTAGGACTTCTTCCGAAAAATAGAAAGAAAAAACAAATATGTCGGAAAATATTTTATGGGAAATAAGAATTTAGTTTAATTAATAGTGATGAAATGAGTAGTATTAGTATGATATATAAGGAATGAGAGACAGTTAAATCCTATCTAATATAAAAAAAAAAATTTGTATAAAAAAAAATCTAGAGATTTATTTTATATAAGAACTTACAGCAATTTAGTTGCAGTGTAGGGCCAAAAAGACAAAAGTAATATACATATCGAATTTGAACTCTCCAAGAAAAAAAAGGAATGAACATTCGCAATACGCGAATGCTTTCAAATTGCTTTAGGGAATGCTTCAACAAATTTTATATGTTAGGAAACAATATATGCCACATAAAAACGACTAAACACGTGTTTACTTTGTGGAATAGAAAATTATACAATTACTTAACGAACTTATTCTTTTTGACATTTCAAATACAGCTTAGGGAAGAAAATCCAATTGTTTCTGTCAAATATTATTTTAAATACCATATCTTATAATATCAGATGTTACTACAGTATTCAAATTTTATTCTGGGGGTAATTTTTTAGAAACGTTAATATGATATATTATAAAAATAAGACAGATTGATTTTTGAAAATAGGACTGATCCCTAATTGTGGATCATGTTCGCTAATGGGAATATGAAAATGCCGTCAGTTCGTTAATCGATGAATACATAAAAAGTTAAAGTTGCAAAATTCAAAATGATGTGTATCGATATTTATATTTCATGGGGAATTTTTTCCCCTTTTTTTCTTTTTTTCGTAGCCGTAACTTAAATTTTGTTTTTTGTTTCTCTTGGTTTAGCGGCTGGTTTTTAATTCAATGATTTTCTAATAAAACAATCTTTTAGGTTTCGTCGAATCGTAAAAGATTGTTTTATTAGAAAATCATTAAATTAAAAACCAGCCGCTAAACCAAGAGAAACAAAAAACGATATTTATATATCACATATGCTGCAAATTTTAAATTAAGAACAAAATCAGATGAATATAAGTAAAGCTTAAATAAATATAGAAACAAATACATTCTAACTGAAAATATTAACTAATTTCACATAACTTTGGAAATATTATCATTACGTGAAGCTAAAATAAAAGATTACAGAAATGTTTTTGTTTTAAAAATATTTGTGTGGCCTCGTCGACTGTAAACATAGCAAAACTTAGTGCGGTAATATAAGCATAATTGTCATTAATTTAATTAAAGAAATTACCGGTGTTTTCATTGCTATTTTAATTGTTATTATGGAATAATCATCATAAAAAGATCCACATAGACAGTCGAATTTTCAAAATGCACTGGTACCGATTGACATCTACCGACTGTTACATCAGATTATACTTTTTTAAGTGGAATTTTTTAAACATTTTCTCAGCTAAAAAAATCCAATACAAATGTTGTGCGTCAGGTGATTTACAGCGCTTCAACTCTTTCTCTTTCTGAAAGTTAGTTGTCCCGCTGTAAATGACACCTACCGTACTCTAATTTATATAATTATGTCCTGAATGATTTTATTCAGTTACGAAACGCTTTGGGTTGTAATTTTCCTTTTCACAATTATACATTTCGTTGTGTTAATTGTGTACTGTCTATTTTTTTTTATGTATTTTATCATTCTTTCAATTTTTTAAACTTTAAAAAGACAATGATCATTACCAAAACGTCGTTGTTAGTAAATTAAGGATATAATTACAATTGTTCCTCAATTCGGCGATCTTTTATCCTACAACCCAATTAATTTCAGTATGAAACACAACAGCAGTGTTATACTCTTTCTTCTTTTCGTTATCTTTAACAACTCGCAAGTAATAAGCGTAATATTAGGTAGCACCAGGTACGCACGTATAAAATAATATTACCGTGCAGGGGAAGAAATAATTGCTCGTTATACATCTAAATAGTAATAGTATTTTTAAAATTATGTGAAACCATTAAATAATTTTAATTGGAAAGTAGTAATAAATGATGTTGTGGTAATAATGTGGTAATTAATGAATATTAAATAGCTTTATTCACTATTGATCTTATATGACACAATGAAAGCTTATATCCTTTAAGCTTTTACCTGCCAATACAACAATTCATTGCAGTTCGGTCACCGTAGCTGTATAGTCAGTATCCGTAGTTTCAGCTACTGTCATCGTAACTTTGCAAATAGCCTTCTCTAGTCAATCCTTTACATTGTTTGGCGGTTGATTTACAACAGTTGGCCGCTAAGAACAAAGCTCCCAAACAGCCTCGACTTCTCTTATCCTAAATCTTGAGTGAATAAAAATAAAGTGTGTGACATATTTATTATTAATACAGCAATGGTTACATATAACCACCTATGCATATATCGCGCGTCAAAAATATATGCAGAGGCACTAACTAAAAACCTCAACAATATTATAAAATAAGAAAACATATTAACGTAACAATGTATTACATACAATATATTTACAAAATTACACTTAATAATTAATATATTCTGTTTATAATGATCCTCTCAAGTTCCTTTCCCATTTTGTAGTAATTATTTCATCTACTTGTCGAATATACTTCATTTGTTTAGAATATTTATAATATTCGTATCAGTATGTATATATTATGTATAAGCTTGACTACGATCTTCAGTCACTCTACAACAATACAACAACGTATCATCCTAAAAACAACACACGCTAGACAACATAGGCCCAAGATACATAATTGTTTAATTAATTTAAAATGAAAAACAAGATATAATGTAGGAATGATCTAGATTTACACGCAGGTTCCAGTAAAACTATGCTACAATTTCGTTTTTAATAAAATATAGGTACCTAAAAATCACTAAAGTTATTTTGTTTTAAACCTAATTTCCCTTTTTATTGACATTGTTTTGAAATGTGTTCTTCTGACAAAATAAATGAATATAGAACACGTGAAAACATTTCCCTGGTATGTGAGTTGTATAGTTTTACCTTTTAGTGATCGGCCGATTATCCGATTCGGAAACCAGATTAATAGTGACTATTCTATCATTTTATTGTTACAATGAGATTGATCGCAAAGAATGAACCTGGTCGTTACGATATAAACGGTCTAGAACTTAAATACTTAAATGTTTGTAATCTTCTGTTTGCTGGTAAGTAGTAAAGCTGAGATTCAATATCTGGGGGGCGCTGGTTGCTTTCGTTTAGGTTATTAGCAGTTACAGTTGGCAGCTTGTGGACCCTGGGGGGCGTCCGTTAGGCGAGTGCCTTTCGCTCCGCTGCTCATTAGCGCCGGGTCTGTGTCTAAACTGTCCGACATTTTGTCGCAGATTATGTCTACTAGTCTTTCAAAAACAGCCTGCAAAAACAAAATAACGCTATGATTGAAGTTTTAATCTTTACGTACAGAATAGATTACAAAATATGTCATTTAAAATAAAAAATAATAAAAAAAAAAACATGCCCAAAATATGCTTTTCATCTAGAATTTATGCGGCGTATGCATAGAAAATTACTCATTTCTGTCAATTTGAGCCTTTCCAGCTTATTTACTCTCATTCAGAATGCAATGATCGTGATTAAAATGTTAACAAAGTTGCAGGTTTCATTAAATTGAAAATACTAAGTGAGTGGTTACCACCCATCCAATCAATACCTTCACTATCTCTCTCAAATTTTATAGTGGATGTTTATATGAACATTGATTAAAATGCACACATTTGATCATTTGAAATGGCATAAATAAATGGAATCTCAATAAATAAACCTCGCAGAATCGTACACTATCAAGTAACTGAGTGTAATTTTCGCAATTAATGTACGTATGTAAAAACGTCCCTTATCGAATAGTTACACGTGTACAGTCTGAGAATCCTTACAAGATCTAAGCGTTCTGTCACAACATACAGTTATTTTAGTGTGGGTGCCGAGATGTAAAAGCACAAAGGGCCTTCAAACATATTTTTAGTCAACCTGTACCAAATCTGTGATACATAGTGCACCTGCTGAGTGGATCTTAAGAAAAGATAAGCGTCACTGGAACCAGTATTTGATTATTGTGAGGTGGTAGCTCTCAGCTGGAGGCAGCTTGGAACGATGACTAGTTTGCTAAGAGAGCGTGGCTATTAAAGAGAATATTTGCACGGAATAGAAAACTTTGAAGATGGAGCAATGTGTAAATGTTTAATACTTCACCACGCGTTTACTCCAGACACAGCATAGGATAATATAGGGTTTATCACCTACTACTCACAACATATTTTTATCGCTACAATTGATTAAAAACGCTCTTTGTAAACATCAATTATACCGAGAATTGCAAATTAGCTTTGGAAGATTAACTGTCTTTGGACATTGGCATTAACATTTTGAATGATCTGCCATCAGAAATAAGAACACTTTTAGAATACTAAAAATAAGTATAATCTGAAACAATCTCGTTTACTTCACAGCTTGCACAAGATTGATTAAATACAGTCTATCAACAATTTCTAATGTTCTTTAATACAATAATCAACAATTGTTCATGTTTCTTTTATTTTTTATTTAGTTAATCTGCGTAATAATTTACACAATTTGTTGGATTACGGCGGCATATAAATATACAGAGACGTTTCGGCATCATTGACGCCTTTTTCATTTGCTTACTAATTTTTTATTCTCCATTCGACATCAATCATATATATTTTTTAGTTCTTGATACAAACAATATACACTCTGTGACATAGAAATCGCAACACCAAGAAGGAGTAAAAGTTTTTGACCAAACTTAGCAGAAACGTTTAACTACTGAAAGGTTTTGATTAAATTTCAGAAAAATTGATCAAGTGGTAATGGCTTATTTGTCAGTTTCTTCAGTATTTTTTGACAACCTTGTCAGGTGTATATTTTGTGAGCTATTGTTCAGTACTTTATTGTTTTCACTTGTGATTGTTTATTTTGAGGGTGTCATAATACCTAGAGTGCGCCAATTTGGAAATTACCGATTATTCGATAGGGGTCGTATTGTTGGTTTGCGCGAAGGTGGTTTTTCATACAGAGAAATTGCAAATCGCCTTAATCGGAATCAATCCACGATCGTGCATTGCTATCAAGCATGGACCAGGGAGGGTCAGGAACGCCGCAGAAGAGAACTGGGGTGTACGGTGTATCATCAGTACAATACAGATAAGACCACACACTGTAGTATTATCAATGTTCCATGTTTATTGTAATTGGTGACTATTATATAGAGAACTCATGAAATTTCCATATTATTGCCTGATGATCGTGTAAACTAGTTCGAAGAATTTGCAAGCACTTTTTTATACTTTCCATTATACATATACCTAATTGTGGACTCTAACCTTAATAAACATTCCTATGTTACTAAGCTTTGGAGGTCTAGACAAACATAACAGCTGGCCCTAAACACATATAAAACACTGGTTTATGATCTTTATTATTATGCTATCTTGTTATTATTAAGCCTGTGCATCTGACACAGTTTAATGATTGATTTCACAGTATACCGTTGGTTCTGACTAGTTTCCGATTCTTCTATGAACAAGTATACTATTTATATAATTTTGTCATATCCTAACCATAAAATAGAAAAAGAACAAATAAAATGTAGAGAAAGGTTCTAGAAAATATCTAGGAGTGACGCTGAAACAATTATATAATGACTTTCAATTGGATTTTAGCAATATGATAATAATATCATATCTTAAAGGATAGATACGTATATATTTCAGTAGATTTACTTCCTCCATTAAATTAGACGATCTTTTTTTTTCAATAGAAGCACTAGAATTGAAAGCAACGCGAAAGGCGAGATCTTCCCGACAGCGAAATCCAAGTGCAAACAATGTCATTGTTAAAATCCTTTTGACTGACATTGAGTCGTCTCCCCGTACCTTAACGTTTATGTTCTCCTTCGCACTTGTTTCGAAGAATTCTACGCCCAGCTGCTCTGCGAGCTGTTTACCCCTCTCGAAGCTGATGACGCGTTCGTCTTCCATGTCGCATTTGTTGCCGACGAGGATAACTTGGGCGTTGTCCCACGAGTACGTTTTTATTTGCGTCACCCTAAATCAGAGGGCCTATTACTTAGTGGGAAGCGGGCGTATAAATGACGTTTAACACTCACCAATCTTGGACGCTGTTAAAGGATTCCTCGTTCGTTATATCGTACATCAGGATGAAGCCCATTGCGCCCCTGTAGTAAGCCGTTGTTATGGTTCTATACCGTTCCTGACCAGCGGTGTCCTGAAATACATCAATAAGTTATTAATCTTAATATAGAAATGGAGTTTATTACTGAAAAGTAACACAATGTTGCAGTGGCGAAAGCCTAATACCTTATATGAGGCTAAGTATATTGTAATTTTAAAGTTTGTTTAAAATTATTATAATAGTTTGTATACTAAATTCTTATACGATGTGTGTATTAATGTTATTTGCTGCTTGCCCTCTACTGCTCCAATAGAGTGAGTAATTCATTGTAGAATTTAAAATCTCTTATTTTTCATCTTTAACGTATATTTATCTCTTAATATGTTAGTGTCTCTGATGTTGTAACCAATAAAGGTACGAAAGCTATGACAAAAAAAAGGAAACAACTTGTTTCTAATTTGGCTGCTTAACCATTAACCCATTAGTGCAGCGTTTCTCAACCTTTTTGCATTTCCGACCCAATTTGCAATCACAATTCTCATCGCGCCCCCTCCTCTCATATCACTAAAATCGTAATTGTAATCTTAGTTTCTATTTAATTTAATTATATTTTGACGCTAAAGCTCTTGTTAAACCTTAAAAATTACTACAAATGGGTAAATTTATTGATATTTGGCAACACCGATCCGCTGCATTGATAAAATCAGAATCGATTGCTCTCTGTCTCACGTACACCATATCGGACATCCTCGCTGCTTCGCGAGAAGTTCCGATTTGTCTCGAACATTCTAGACTGCCTGCGCGGCGTGCATAAAGCTATATCTCGTTCCACCCAATCTCAGTCGAGTCGATTCTTCTTTCCGTACCTCTACCGTGAATGTGCATGTTGTGATTTGCGTGTTATCTGCAATTTAGGATATTCAAGTAGCTGTAGAATTATATAGTGTATATATGCAGAATCATGGATAAATTTTTAAGTGGGCCTAAGCGAGCATTAGACGATAGTGAAGCATCAACAAGTGCACAGACGAAAATGGTTCCGAAGATAAAATCAAGAGAATATTCTCAAGAATATTTAAATTTTGGGTTTATCAGCACTGAAGTAAATGAAGAAGAAAGACCCCTGTGTGTCATTTGCTCAAAAATGTTGGCAGCAGACAGCATGAAGCCGAACTTAAACGACATTTGGAAACGCTTCATAGTGAGTACGTTGGCAAACCCCGAGAATTCTTCGAATTAAAATTAAAATCGTATGAAAAGCAAAAATTATTTTTAAAAAAAACTTTATCAGTAAATGAAAAAGCTTTACTTGCCTCTTACAAATTTCATATCAGATAGCCAGAAGCAAAAAACCTCACACTATTGATGAAGAGGTTATCCTACCAGCTGCAATTGAGATTGTAGAAACTATGTTTGGAGATAGTTTTGCCAAAGAGTTGCAGTCCATACCTCTATCAAATGATACTGTTGTCCATCGAATTGATAATATAGCTAAAGATGTGCAACACCAGCTTTTTGGGAAATTGCGTGACAAACTTAAGCTTGATGAGGCCACAGATCGCAATAAAAACGCTCATTTAATTGCCTATGTTCGATTTTGTGATGGTATGTCAGTAGCGGAATAACTATTATTCTGCAAACCAATAGAACTCAAAGCAACAGCACTTGCATTATTTTCTATCTCAAATGATTTCCTAAATGAGGCAAACATAGAGTGGAAAAATTGCGTCGGAATATGCACTGATGGTGCTCGTACAATGTCTGGAAGATTCCAAAGTGTACAAGCACTTGTGAAACAAAAATCTCCGGAGTGTATCTGGACACATTGCATGATCCACAGAGAAGCTCTGGCTTCCAAAGAAATGAGTCCTGGTCTGAATTTTGTGCTAACAACAGTGGTAACCGTAGTAAATTATATAAAAATGAGACCACTAAAATCAAGAATCTTTTCTGCACTTTGTAAAGACATGGGTGCAGTACATTCAGGGTTACTGTTTTATTGCGAGGCAAGATGGTTATCACGTGGGGAATTTTTGCAACGAGTTTATGAATTAAGAGATGAAATCGCCATTTTTCTAGAAGAGGAAAACCGACCAGAAGCCGAGAACTTTCGGGATGATTTATTTGTGATGAAATTGAGCTATTGGGTCGACATATTCGAGAAATTAAATACCTTGAATCTTCAACTCCAAGGAGCAAACACACATGTGTTGGATACGAGTGACAAAGTTAATGCTTTTTGTAGAAAACTAGAATTGTGGAGTAGAAATGTAAAGCAAAAAAACCTAGAAATGTTGGATGAATGTGTCAAAACTTACAAGGCTGGAGAGCAACATATAGCAGTTATTTTGGTAACCATTGAAAATCATGTAACCATGCTGGCAAAGAATTTTAAAAAGTATTTTCTTGCTGACCTCAACTTGATAGCAAGTTACGAGTGGGTTAGGGACCCATTTCAAAATACTCCCGGAGGTCTCTCAACCGCCGAAGAAGAAATCTTTATAGACTTCGCGGCAAGTGGCGAAATAAAAAGACAGTTTCGTAATAAATCACTCTTTGAATTTTGGGCAGGGTTGGATGATGAGTTTTCTGCACTAAAATCAAGAGCACTGCGTATACTATTACCATTTTCCACATCCTACCTTTGCGAAACCGGATTTTCTGCGGTGGCTGCTTTTAAGACAAAATATAGATCACAGCTAAATATAGAAAAAGAGCTTAGAGTGTCAATTTCTAATATTAAACCTTCTTTCGAAAAACTTTGCTCTAAGAGACAGGCCCAAGGAAGTCAACTAATAATTACTAATCCTGTTTTAAATTTAATATTTTTAAGTTAATTAATAAATACGTTGTATTCTATTTATAAGTGCATTATATATCAGTGTAAACGTGCAATTTGTTTTTTATTATATCAGAATGTCTTTTCTTTTTCTTTGAGTAAATTGAGTGATCGTTTTACTAATGTTTTTTCTTATTTTTTCTCGTCTTGCTCGCGCCCCACTTTAGTTTTATCACGTCCCCCTGAGGGGACGCGCCCCACAGGTTGAGAAACACTGCATTAGTGCATATTGGCCGTTTAAACGGACGTTGATTTTTATTATGATAATAACTGTATATAATGAAGTGGGGATGATTTGACCGTTAATTGTAATTTTAGAACACGTGATTTGCTTGTGCTTGATAATAGATCAGTATTACTGAACATTTTGACTGTATTTTTCATTGAAATGGATCCAGGATTATATTCGACTAGAAATGACGGGTGAGTATGATTTTTTCTGGTTACTATGGCAACTTAAAATTTAAATAACAGAATAAATATATCATAACATCATTATTGTTTATATCTATAATAGATATAACTCTGTAATAAGTTTAGGTTTTTTGTAATGCACTTCTTATTAAGTGTCCGTTTAAACGGCCAGTATGCATGAAATACCAATAACTTGCTTTTTAGGTTAAGTTTAAATGAACTCTTGGACATTATAAAAATTGAGGACATCTACCTTAAAAGCAGAAGCCGTAACTCTGAAGGCATTACAGTTTATATTATACCGCCAGATCCTCATGAAGGACCAATCAGACCAAGAAGAAGTGGGCAATATAAATAACTTGCCTGGAGTTATTTTACGCCAAGCATGTGAAATTGTGTATGAAGATGCAAACAGTGATGAAGAGAGGAACATACCTTTATCGGTACTTAGAGAAATACTTCAAAATGAACTAATAGAAACACCGAAGGAAAGAAAAACGCATCACTGGTCAATAACTGTTCCAAGTTACAATATGACAATAAATTGTAACCTAAAATTACCTTCAGAGGAGGCACACTTAGCTGAATATCCAACGGATTTCTTTAAATTATTTTTCGAAGAAAATATGATACCAGAAAATTGTTCGTGAAACAATAAATATGGCATGCAAAAAAATGTAGATCTTAGTTTCTCCTTGAACGAATTGTATGTTATATTTGGCAGTTTGATATTATCCGGCTACTAGGATAAGACAACGTAAATGGTACTGGCCCATATTTTGCTATCTTTTTGATAGCATCGTAAATGGATGATTACTAATGAAAAAACTTAAACCTCAAGATCCAAATTGTGCCAGCCTGTTGATATTCAGGCGTTACGTGGCTTTGTCTTTTCTCCAGAGCTACGGAACCAAACCATTAAAATCTAGAAGTACAATTTCTATTGTTGCCGTTAGATTTGATAATGTTGGCCATATTATTGAATATAATGAAACAGAACGCAGATGTAAAATATACACAAAGAAACGCAAGTTTGTTTGCAAAAAATGTGGCTATGCTTAACATCCAAAATAACACAGAAAATAATTTAAAAAAATGACATAACTCATTCCAAGTTGTATTCCATGTCCTCTAATATGTGTATTAAATATGTATGTTCAATAAATTTAAAATAATAAATTATTTACAAATATATGATATTCGTATTATATGCATGATGTCCGTTTAGCCCTGTAAAATAAAAATGGGATCAAAATTTGTAAAACTTTCACTAGCATTATTTCATATAGACTATATTTACATGGTTTATTACAGAAAAAGTAACAATAACAAAAAAAGAAGTACCCATGCACTAATGGGTTAATCACGCCCTTGAGCCCTTCCAAATTATGTTAAAAAAATACAGTGTAACCATTTATAAGAACACTTGTTTAGTAACTACCGAAACATGCAAACACTGCAATGCATTTAAGTAATTCTCTACAATTTTGTTTTGGAAACAGTATTATCTTATATCATTTCAAATAAAGAAGGTAGTCTATGTCAAGTTTTAAAAAACGTCCACTGTATAATACGGGATGTTTTGCTTGTTTGTTGCTGGGCAAAGCTTCGAGTTGTGTAATTCATAAATTTAATATCCGGTGTTATGCAAATGTAATATAAAACTCTTAATATAAATTATGATATCGTACAATACTATTAATTATTATTTTATATTACCTTCTATCATAAACTTTTTTTTACAATTAATAAATGTTTATTACATTTTTTACAACTTATTAAATTGTATAATATGAATTATATTAGCATTTCGCGCATTTCGGTTTAACAAATAATCTTCATTTATTACGATTCAGCTCCTCGCACTTACACAGTTCTGCTATTTCTGATTCTTTCCCGCATAGGTTGCATGGGTTTTTTTTGTAAAGCTCTATGTGGTATCTCTTCAGTGTTTATCGTGTTTTATCTAAATCCACTCTCTTGTTGCCATTGATGGATGCATAAACATGGAATGATATTTTCTAGGAACCAGATGACGTATTCAATTTAGTGCGATGAATGTAGACTTATTGATTTAACTTATTGTTAGTGTTATCAGCAAATTTCTAAATGACGCTTAGGAATGTTAATACAAACTATTGCATTCACTAAACTTTATGTACAACGGTACCAAAATTAACTTAATGGGCGATATTTCTGTATTAACCCCATTGCAATTATTAATAGCGGAGTTACAAGTCTTAGGTATATTTTCCTCCTCTTTTAATGCAGATCCTTTATTTTAGATTGCTGATTTCGACTTGTGGCATATTTGTTGAAAATCAAATGATAATTGTGATTTTTGTGACCAAACCTCATTCTCACAATTAAGATGCTCATCAATGGAATCTTGTAATAGGTGAGAAATTGATAGCTTATTTACCTAAGCAAACATAAATCAAGGTTGCCTAGGAGCCAAATGGCTTCAAACACAAAACAGATTCTAGTGTTGGCACACATGAAGAAACCCTATTATAGAGAATATGTGACGCTGAAGTAATATACACACAAAAGACAACGCTGAACTGTTAGAATAAATATGCTTCTGGGCCGGACTTTTTTGTTTCTGACATACTCTTGGTGAATTTGTTAGCCATTTCATTGCCTACAATCCCCTGATACGCTGGTACTCAAATGAAAGTTCCAGACTGACATTTCTATGTAAGTTCGTTGAGATATTCCACACGCTGGTGGTGGAATATCTCAACGAACTTAGACCACACATTCTGGCTTAGTAATTCATTAGATATTTATTCATCCTCTGGGCTGTACAATAGTATGGGATAAGTCAATAATTATGCAAATACATTCAGTAATAAGTATACACTAACATAAAACGTTAATAGGTTATAAAATAGCCAACATATAAATAATACTAATTACAATTGAACAATCCGTCGATCATCTAAAAATTCACTTAGTGAGTAGTAACGGTTTTTCTAGCAAAAATTTTTTTAATTGTATTTTAAATTTTTTGCGGGATATCATAGTTTTGAAGAAACCTGGAGAGTAATTAATGCAACTTAACCACCGATTTTGCATTCATCCCCTTGGCACTTTGCGAAATCAGATATTCTATCTGAAACATAGGGGGCATGCGTCCCAAATGCGTAGCTATAACATTCATTTCAAAGGTATAACTTTGCCTCGGCACCATCAGCAGTTTTAGGCTTTTCGATATTCTAAATCTCTACGTCCTCTCTTTTGTCCGGTATGTTTCTATATCGACCCTCCACACATTCTGTTATTGGAATCATGGAGTGACTTATATAACAATGTCGCACCGGCTCTTAGTCCGTAAATAAGGATTACATAGGATAAAGAGTACAATATATTTAGGTAGTTACATCAGATTAGTAACTTGAGAGAGAAAGGTTGGAAGAGTCACTCAGTTCTAGGCCTACTATATGGATCATCTCTCTTTTGTAGTCAATATTCATTTTTAAGAGCAGTTTAACCAAATATAAATGTTTTAGTGGTGCATAACATGTAGTTTGTTAGGATATCCCATTTCAGTTTGAATTAAGCGCTAGTTATGCTGGGATTAAGATATTATCTAAGCAATTAAATATTTTATGCGCAAAAATAATCAATTATACTTGAACGAAAAGCAATTTAGACGTATCTTCAATACAGTTTATAGTATTATATCGATCAAATGTTCAACCTTCCGTGCAAAACAGTTCCGACAACAAACTGGAAAACATTAGTTCTGTTGTTTTTAACTACGATTTTCCACGTTTACAAACAACCGACTGCACCGATATTTTTATTTTCCGTTAAGTCGATAATTTAATTTTAGAACAGCCATTCGTATTACGGGCGTCGTCTATCCATATTTTATCGTCACGACTGGCCATTTCAGATTTGAGGTGCACGCTTAAGACCACATAATTGCGGACACGCCAACCACTAGGCTCTCAAAGTCCACGAACAGGAGACGCACCCTCGGAAAGTACCACTCCTAACACGTGCCGATTTTACGGTTGATCTATCGAACCTTCTAATAGTAGTATAATAGTACTATTAACTTCAATGTTAGTGATAGATAGTTAGGACGCGATATCCATTTTTGAGGGAAATAACTCTTCCCTTACGCCTTCAGAATAATAACGAGTAAGGAGACGAGAAAGAATGCGTACTGCAAGGATAAAGTATTGATTCAAGCAAGACACTAGGACAAGTTGTCTGCTCTGGTATCGTGGCAAGTTAAAAGACTCTAATAAACAACGCTGGATGGATAAATTATGGACAAACAAAAATATGTTAATAAGTTGTAGGCAAATTTAATTCAAAGTGTCAGAAAATTAGAGCATGGTGAGGGTTGGATATTTCAGCAGGACAACGATCCCAAGCACATGTCTTTCCTGAAAAAAAAAGAATGGATAATGTATAATGTACCAAAATAGCTTAATACTCTTTCCCAGTCCCCAGATTGAAACCCTATTGAACAATTGTGGGAGAAATTAAAAGGTGGCTCGAGGAAAAGATTTATAACTGAGCGCATATCTTTAAAACGACCCCTAAAGAAAGAATGGAGTCAAATATCCCAGAAAATGACAGAAACATTAATGCACTCGATGCCACGTAGACTGGATGTTGTAGTTAGAAAGGAGGTGTCATAAAATATTATTTTATTATTATTTAAACCCGGTATTTCAATCTCCTAATAAGAGTATCTAATAACAGTTCAGCTAATAAGCATAGGAAAAATATAAGGTTATTTCAGTTATTCAGCTAATAACTTTTATTAGGAATTTTATTAGGGGATTGAAATACCGACCCTAAATCAAAAACCTTTTTACCGTTAGGTGTAAGATATGTTGAGGTGTGTTACTCTGTGCTCTTAGAAATTTCCCCCTAGCTCTTCCTATTTTGATTCATTTTCTTACTTTCCTACCATTTTATATTTCTCTTTTCCAGTTCCTCTTTTACTACTTAATTCCAAGTTGTCCTTGTTATACCCCTTACATTTTTTCCATTGTCATCGCTTTGTATATCCTTTTCGCAATTCGTTCCTCTAGCGTGCGACAAACATGTCCATACCATCTTAGTTGTCCGTCCACTATCTTGGCTTGAAGCGGTTTATTTCAAAGTTCTTCCCTAAAAATTTGGTTCTTTATCCTGTCCATTCTCGTTCTCCGTTTGATTCTTCTTAGAAATCGTATTCCCATTCCATTAATTCTTGCTTTTCGTATGTCTGTCGATATAGAAGATTCACTTTCGTCAAGTATTGTGGGCCTAACTATCTTCTTCATTATTTTTGTCTTAGCGCACTTTTCTATTTCACTTTTCCAAAAAATGTATTTTTCATTTTATTGTAAATTCTTCCTGCCTTACTTTCTCTTTCATTTATCTCTGACTCTAATTTTCCATGTTTCTCTATTATTGTGCTTAAGTATTTAAAACTATTGTTCTATTGTTCTATTTTTCTTCCATTTAGTTTAATATTATGCGTTTTATTGTCCTTTGCAATTACCATTGTTTTTGTTTCGTTATGTTTATCCTCATATTTATCTTGTTTATTCCTTCATTAAACACGTTGAGGTTATGTTGCAAGTTTACCTCTGTATCCGCTAAGGTAACGATATCATCTATGTACATTATCTCGTCTATTTCAATTTCTTAAATTTTTCAATAGCCTATTTTCATTTTTTTGTTCTTTTCTTTGCTTTCATTATAGCATCGTCTATTGCTGTCGGAAATAGCAGGGGACTCAGCTAACACCCTTGTCTAACTCCTATTTCCGTTTTAATACTTTGGACTCTTCATTATTTGTTCTTTCTGTGTTCTGTCGAAGCCCTTTGCAAGTCTACAAAGTATAATGTATGTCTCTATTTTTTGTTTAATAGTCTTGTCTATTACCGGTCTTAATCTTTTCTCTATTACTCTTGCTAGCACCTTGCGTGGTATACTTGTCAATGTAATTCCTAGATAATTTTATTGTCTCTTTTATCTCCACTCTTGTATATTGGTAAAATTATTCCTGTGCTTCAATTTGTGGGCTTTTTATTTTTTTTTATCGCTTCATTCATTACTTCCTGTAGTTCTTTAAGCCCCTCTTGCCCTACGTATTTTATCATCTCTAGTGTGATATCGTGTTTTCCTGGTGTTTTATTTTCTCAATTGCTTCTGCTATCTCCTCACGTGAGATCGGTTCGAAGTATACCCTATGTTGGTGTTGTATTTCTTCTTCTTCTTCTGTGTTCTGTTCTTCACTGGTCAATTCCTTGAAATGTTCTTTCCATCTTTACATTATCTTATCTTCATGTGTTATTACTTGTCCGTCGTTATGTTTTAAGTTTATCATGCTGTGTTCTCTCTTTTTTCTTAATTTCTTTAAAGTCCCATAACACAGTTTATGGTTGTCCTTAAAATTTTCATTCATCTTTAGCCCAAAATCTTTCCATGGCTTTTATTCACTGCTATTTTAACTTCTGTGCGTTTTTCTTTATATCTTGCTATCTAATATTCCTGTTTTTTACTGGTTAAGTATTTCTTCCATGTGTACCTTTTCTCTTTAATTTTCGTTTGAATTTCGTTGTTCCACGAATCCGTTCTTTTGGTATACATATTAGTTATCTGTGACGTTCCACAGCTTGATTTTGCAGCTTCTAGGACTATTTCTTTGAATCTTGACCATCTCTTTTCTACTGCTGGTTCTTCTTTCTTCTCTTTCAATTTTCTACTAACAGCATCTTGATATTTCTTTTTAACATCATCCTTTCATTATTAATAGCTTTCCATATAGCTATTCATTTATTTTATTTAGTTTGTTAATGCATACAATTAGCTAAGAATTGAATTTAATAGATTGTTATTATAATGATCTTGTTATAAAATCAGTCTTGTCCTTTCACTTTCTATTTTGGCGGCAAATTTAGAAATTATTCTACTGTATGTAGACCTTCGACAGCAACTGTACTGTGACAGTTTGCGCCTTTATCATCTTTGCCTCTCGATAAATTATATAGAATCGTACTGAGTATTCAATGGTCATATTTTATTAAATGTTTCAACTTCTTCATTCACACTCCTTAAGAAAAATTTCGAGATGAAAATCACGAACCAAATGAGCTGACATCATTTCCAATTACTACAATATTGATGTGGTTTACAGTAGAATTAGAAACAATGATCATTGTCCACTAGAAAAATATGCCACTATCATTCAAACAGAAGCATACGCAATATTGCATTGCGCAATATATATCAATAAGAGGTCCTTTAAAAACAATCAGATTGTGACAGTCAGCTGATACTGAAGATATTAGTGAACTCCAAGCATTGAATTGTATCCTAGGGAAGTGAAACGATATTTTACTCACGCAAATGTGAAGCCGAGCTCTAAATACACAACCATGATTACGGACGCATATCTATTTCAACACATTACGAAATACCTCAAGAAAATAAAAACCCGTCAAATTGACATAAATCTACAGTCACAATCCAAACATGAGATAAAGTAAAGCAGATATGCGTCGCGTTTACTATCTTTGTTTGCTTCAACGCCTGAACACATTATTATATGTCAGACGCCGTTCCAGTTCCCTAGGATACAGTACCCCAAGGCATCCCCAAGGTACAATCGAAACTGCTTTGGAAATGTAGTCGCGAACTCAATAGTATGACAGAGCGCAATAAAGTCCCTTTACTGTGGATATCTGGACATTCGAGAATTGGAGGAAACGAACAAGTCTATGAGCTATTAAGGAAAGAGTCATTGGCTTATATGTTTAATACCCCAAAACCTGTCCTACGAGTATCAAAAACACGCACGGCACTACTGCAGGTAAGGAGTTGAACCCAAGAGATACAGAAAAAATGTAAAAATCTTTATCAGGGTTCCATGAATGAAGAATGCTGAAGAACTACTAATGCTTAACAGAAATCATCACAGCGCAACCGATCTTCTAGCAGAATATTGTTTACTGAAAGAACATCTAGAGAGAATTAGGACTATACTGGAGATACAGAGTACGTCATAAGATAACAAATACCGCACACTACAGCCATCATGTGTAAATGCAAGGATCTGGAAGGGAAAAGGTAGCCAATTTTTGGTAAACCAAAAATTAACTCAGGGGATTATTTTAATCAATTATCCAGATTAGTACAGAGTACCAGAGGAAATGAGTAAAAGATATTAACAAAAAATAGAGAAGACAGCAAGATGTTGTAGTGTTTCCAGAGACTTCTTGTCAAACGAATCCCAGAAAAACGAAACATCTTCATTTACACTAAATTTAATTTTTGACAAGAATATTAACAACAAATGTGTTAATTAACAAAACTATAATCCAGAAAGCTCTATAACAAGTAATGATATTGAGAATGCCGGACCTTCCTAAATTGAATGTAAGAAAAGAATATTAAAAAATTATCATGTTAGACGAAATCTAACGACAGAAAAGATATAAACATGAGTAAACGTAATGAAATTATCTAAATATATATACAGGGTTAGTAAAAAGTCCCGGAACGGTCGAATAACTTTGTTATTTGAAAATTGTGATTTCTGAAATTTGGTATGGGGGTATAGTTAATATAAATGCATTTTATGCAATACAGTTAATATTTTTTTCGCTTCCGGTTTAATCGGCAATACGTCCAATTTTTTTTTTTTTAATGGAACGCCCAGATTTTTTTAACACTTTTGAATGCAAAATAAAAATCTACGTTCAGGAAGTATTAAGATGTTTATTTTTATTCACAAGAAAACAGTTAAAAAATTAAAAAAGTGTCCTAATACAGGAAAATCAAGATACCTGTCTATTCAGGTTGCGATTACAATAATTGTTCAAAATGCTCTCCATTTACAATTTGACAAAAATGTAAACGGTCAGTAAAATTTCTTATGGAATTTTGTATTTGTTCTGGAGTGATGCGATTGGCTTCTTGAACTATTCTCTCTTCTAATTGTTCAAGATTATGGGGACGATTTTTGTACACTTGACATTTCATGTGACCCCAAAAGAAAAAATCTAATGGCGAGAGATCTGGCGAACGTGCTGGCCATTCGATTGCTCCTCTACGTCCGATCCAACGTCCCGGAAAAATTTCATTCAAATAATCGCGGACATTATGGGCAAAATGGGGGGGAGCTCCATCTTGTTGAAACAAAAATGTGCATTAGGGTGATCACCTATGTTTGCATTTGGAAAGAGGGCCGCAAGTGCTGGAACAACCTCATTTCGCAATAAATTTAAGTACACGTTGCCAGTTAAATTTCCTCTTATAAAAAATAGTCCTATGATGTTGTTTCCAACAAGACCAGCCCAGACATTCACCTTTTGAGGACGCTGTGTATGGACTTTTTCAATCCAATGCGGATTTTCAATTGACCAGTAGCGACAATTATGTCTGTTCACAGTGCCGTTGAGACAAAACGTTGCCTCATCTGAAAAAATGATGTGATCTAAAACATTAGGCTGCTGCTCGATCAATTCCGTCATTGTTTCGCAAAATTGTAGTCTACGATCTGGATCATCTTCAGTTAACTCACGGACGGGATACATTTTATAGGCTTTCATTCTTGCTGATTTAAGAATCGTATGAGCAGATTTTTGAGAGATCTCATAAATTTGACCTAATTCTGTTGTGGACACGTGATGATTTTCTTCCACTGTAAGTAACACATTCAAACTAGTTTCTTCATCTGTTGCTGTTAATGGACGTCCCCTTCTAGGTAAATCGTTCACCTGACGAAAGACTTCAAACTTTTGAATTGTTCGGCATACCGTACTTTTACTAATGTGACGATCCGGATAAACAGTATTAAACAAAATACGAACCTCTTCAAAAGAACGTTGACGATCACCGTACCCACGCATCATTAATATCTCAATTCGTTCTGATTCAGTAAGTTTTTCTGCCATTTTCAAATGTGTCAATGTTTAAAATAAGTAAATTTATAGCGATGCAAAAGTTAAAACGCTTTTAAAATTGTCAAATGTGACGGCAAAAAGAATGCAAACACTAAACAACAACTTTTTTCAAAGGTACCTTGATTTTTCTGTATTAGGACACTTTTTTTAATTTTTTAACTGTTTTCTTGTGAATAAAAATAAACATCTTAATACTTCCTCAACCTAGTTTTTTATTTTGCATTCAAAAGTGTTAACAAAATGTGGGCGTTCCATTAAAAAAAAAAAAAATTGGACGTATTGCCAATTAAACCGGAAGTGAAAAAAATATTAACTGTATTGCATAAAATGCATTTATATTAACTATACCCCCATACCAAATTTCAGAAATCATAATTTTCAAATAACAAAGTTATTCGACCGTTCCGGGACTTTTTACTAACCCTGTATATTGAAGAAAACAAAGTAAACAAAAAAAAACTCACTTTTCCATGTGGTCACTTCATAGCGGTTTGATTACATTATAATCCATACTTCAAATTCCTTTAATTTTTTTTTGAATACGGTACAAAAACCAGCAGCAATTTATTTGAAACATTTTAAATGACTAACATATAACATGAATAAATCATGAATATGTGACATCTTTTACAAAACTCTGAAGAAACGTTCTGAGAAATTCATCGCTTCTTTGAAGTCTAATGTCAGAAATAACATTCTTGATAAAATTGTCACATCCCCGACACAGTTTATTACATCGATATATCAACATATTTTCCACCGAACACAGTTAAATCTTCTCGGGTATCTTCTTTCGGCGTTTCTAAGCACGCCAACTGAAGTCGAAAAAAGATGTTTAATCTTCTCTCGCTTCGTTATACAAGAGTAGCTCCCCGGCACTTCTGTTAACTGCGATTTAAAGGTCTTTGTAATCCGCTTCAGGATCCAATTAGTGTGTTTGATTTAGAGTTCCTTCATTAAAAGTACGGGAGGTTACGCAAACTTGATCCCTCAGTGCTCTGATTGCCAATTTATGTAAATATTTGTTATTTTGCATTTCAAATGGATTGGGCAGACAAAATCGAATTTCCATCAGAGATTTATACAGCAATCTATACTTCTACATAAATACATGGTGACAGTGCCCTTGCAATATTTTCTTCTAAATAATTTTCGAATCTAACTATAAATTGTTTTTTTTTTATATAATTATCTTCCCTTGGTAATAATTACTTTGTGATGTAATTATATGAGGATGCCTAGTATGCTGTACAGGTAGATTCAAGGTGGTACAAGATGTAGGGGTTGAACTTATTGACCTTAACTGCTAAATCCCGACTGTAATCCCGAACCATCTTTTAAGCTACAGTGTCTGCCATAAATATTTGCCCCCACAAAAACCTTAAGGAAGAGATGTGGTATATGACCGTAAATGCAAATCAAAAAGCAAATAGCTGTAGCTCCAGGCCGGTCTAGGAATAGTACAGCTAGCTATGACAAGGAGAGTTACTTGCAGAAAGTTGGGATGCTAGGGCATTTTTACATTAAAGGTAACAAGATGGCTGATCAACTGCAAACTAAGAACTCAGTAGCTATCTCTATAGACCAGAATGTATTTAGGGTGTCTAAAATGCAGATCAAGGAAAACTTCTACAAAGGCAGAGGAAATATCGCTATCTCTAGAGGGCAACTTCCGAACAACTATTATTATCAAAAAAGCTGGTTAAGCCTTTGGTAAACATCAAGAAATTTTTAATATTGACTAAAGTCTCTAAATCGTTAACTCTACTTACTGAGATGCGAAATCTAGACAGACAAATACGTACTCTGCTACTGCAGAAATCTGGCACCGCAACAACTCTTACATTGATGAACATTATAGAGGAAGATGCAGGTGTGAATGTAACTAATAGAACTGATTGGAAAATTTTTAGGGATTACTTGTTGTACCCGTACCACATACAACCCATTTAGGCACTTCCTCCAGCTGACTTTTCTGTACGTATTAAATTCTGTCAATGACTTTTGCACACATTGGTACAAATACCTCAATTACTGCCGCACAATGAAGCCAATTTTTCAAGAAGCGCAATAAAGAATTTTCACAAAAATCACATGTGGGCTGAAGTAAATCAACATGAGTTATTTGAAGATCGTTTTTAACATCAATTCTCTTTGAACGTTTGGGTTGGTATTGGGGGAAACTGGCTAATTGGACCGGTATTTCTACCAACAAGACTTACCGGCAAGGTGTGTGGCAACTTTACTATGTCAGTTTCTGGAGGATGGAAAATATAGAAGATTTGAGAAATCGTATAATTGCTGGGTCTAATTCAGCAAGAACGCTGGTGTTTTGGAGGAGTTCGGCAATCAATTAGGAGAAGTTTGAATACTTGCATCCTTGCGGGAGTTAGTCATTGTCAACAGTTCTTGTAAATTACGAAGCTTTACATATAATCTATTGGTAATAACATGTTTCACCCTGTACCTTCTCAAAAATTATTAAAGGGCAAAATATTGTACAAAATAGACCAAGGAATAACCCCTGCAATCTTTGCCGTATGTTTAGTAAACACTCTGTACAAAAGGACCATATGAAGGTATGCAGATGAGGCTGAAATCTTTAGTTTGGTCCCATCGTCTTGCTTCTATTGACCGCAAGCATACATTTAGCAATTACATAGTTGTTTTATAATCAGATACTGCAAGGACTTCACTAACTTTAATGCCATTTCCTCATTGTATCACGCCTTGGTTGTAAGTAAGCTAGATCACGAGTCCGTTGATTGGTTTTCGATTGATGGTGTACACAGGAGCACTATCGAAAGAATTCAAAAGAAGTTCTTAAAGTTTATTTCATTTCAACTTGATGGAGTCTACCCCCAACGCAATTTCGACTACTTTGAATTATTAACTAGATTTAACTTTTATTACTTTCTGGTGTAACAAATACCCCTGGTTTATCGGTGAAGGTAATCCTCTGTGTTCCCGGAATTGAAGCGAGGAACTGTGAATTAATTGTGGTGCCAGTCCCCAGAAATAATATTATTATAATTTATGCCATCTTGTTTCTATTTATTTGGAGCATCAACATAACTATAATCAATCTTATACTCTTACTTATAGTTATACTATATATTTATAGTTATTTTTATATTGTATTGTCAATCATATCTAAGCAGGTATCACTTATTGTACGTTTGTTAGTGTCCTGTTTTGGAATATTCTGTTGGGCATTTTAAATATATTATTATCTTTTTTTTTCTTATTATTGAAATCCATAAAACAGTTGAGGAAACGTTTACTCTTGGTAAATATACAGTACAGTAAATATAAAAATATATCGTTGAAAGCCAGTTCATTCTATACCCATAATTGATAGTATAAAGATATAAGGTATGAATCAATTGTAAGCGTTTATTCAACAACTTTGCTATTATAAATGGTTATTTAGCGCTTATGGTGCCGACATTCTAGCGTTCTAAAATAAAGAATGTTGCTTGGATGGTTAATTTATCATTTATAGTAAAATATAATTTTAGACGAAGTTTAATTATCAATTAACGTTTAAATAAACCCTTCAAAGAACTTTATTTCTGCTAGAATTTAAATTTTAGATTTTCCATTTAAAACGCAAATCCGAAATCCAAATTAACCTCGAAATCTTCTCAATAGAGGAAGGTCTATTATAGCTCCAAAGTCGGAATTCTTCAATTACGTATAAATTAGGATAAATTAGGAAGTACATTTCTCCTGTCACCGTAATATTCAGACAGATCAGATTAAACTTTGAATTCGCCGCTTAATATATCAGAAAGAGGACCTTAATTTCGTTCCATCTTCAAGTCTCTTGTGCTAAATGAAGACGCCTCGCAATTCCGACACCTTTTTTATACACTCACGCTATATGGTAATTAATTCCACACCCAATTTTCACGAAAAACGTGAGTGAATTATGGTGTGGCGGTGGGACGCGTAACGGTTATATTGATTTTCAATGGAACATATACGCATGTAGCAAACTACAAATATTGAAGTGTAGCTATCTATTTTTGTTTCGCTTAAAAAACGCAACCAAAGGTACACGAGCGAAATGTGTGAAGCATGTAAACACGACGTGAACCAATTAGGTACATATTGGCATAGCGGTAGAATACACACCAATCAAATTAAATTGACTGTGAGCAATCTGTAATTAAGTTAGCTCTCGTGGTAATATACAGCCTTCTGTTTCCTCGAGACACCACCAATAAAAGTGAAGCAAAGCCAACAGTTTACTTTTATCCTGCGACAACACTTTCCATGTGTCTTTCTTTGTATTGGCTAGTTAGATTTCAAATATTTAACTTCGCATTAAATCCAACTACTTGCACAGTAATTAATGGCTTTATAAAAACACCATAAGAGGATAAAGTTGAGGTATTAACCTCAGATTTTAGATTCTTGCGATTTTAATTTCGCCTTTGTATTTCCCTATTTACGATTTTTATTATTTCTTTTATTAGTAATAAATTCTGATAAAATTACCCTTTTTATTGTTTTCCTTTTGTGGCTCATTTATTTTGGTGTTATTTAGTAATTAAAGTAATATGACTTTAGAGATTTTTCTGTCCTTTACGACGTTTGTAGCTGATAAACCAGGGAGAGCATGAACCTTAAAGATGGAAAAGAAAAGTGAAATTATTTGGTATCGTACCCTATCGAACTGTGGAACTTTGTGTATGCATGTGTATGTATTTGCAGACAATTTTAAATATCTGAGTTTCCTATTTGATAAGATAATAACAATAAGCTGGAATCCACATTTAGAAAACGTTACCCACAAGGCAAGACTGTCCTTTTAGACTTGTCGAAGGCTATGTGGAAAACTTTAGAGGCTAATCCCAAGTAAATGGGCTTTTTTCTCGCAATCCATGCCGTCAAAATGTGTGCTAGAGTGATTTTAAAGAAAAATATCAGACCCAAACCAATAAAAACTTACATTGGGGCCGGCTGAATATCTATCCCTACCTGAGCGCTCGAGTACTCAATCATTCACAGAAATTAAGAAGCAAATACTCTTGCAAAGGTTGCTTCAGTGCAATTTCATAGACTGCCACTGTCAAAGCATCTATGATAGCTAAACAGCAAATCAGTTTTAGCAATAAATCAAACTGCGCTCTAATATTAAGACAATGACCTAGTTTGGTACATTCAAAAAAGTGCATTTCACCCATTTAATTATGTCAGGGCCAAGGAACTATTTAAGCTTGACTGTAAAAATGTCAAAGTGATTGATTCTGCTTTTACAGCTCATTGCAGGCTCAGATTACACATGCAAAAGTTACTTTGATCTGAGTTCAGGGTAAGCGCATACCAGAAAACGAACTAGCACACAAACTAGCTAAGAAAGATCCGTGAAACAATATTTACTGGACCTGAACCGGGTCTGGCAATAACCAAAACTG
This sequence comes from Cetonia aurata, assembly GCA_949128085.1. Lineage (NCBI taxonomy): Eukaryota > Metazoa > Arthropoda > Insecta > Coleoptera > Scarabaeidae > Cetonia > Cetonia aurata. The sequence goes on from OX421887.1 coordinate 11,029,224, forward strand.
GGATACCTGGTGCGGAGGCCGAGTGAATAACACAACAACATACACAGCAAACGGATGATGCGGCAGCCATTACGATGGATGTACTGGCTCTCAACAGAGTACTGCTTAGAATAGTGACGAGTACATAGAATTGGCATCTTTAAAGTTGAGCAACCATCGTTTGATAAAACTTTGGGTTTGATCTCAACAAATATTTGCTTCTTTTACTTCAAATAATCTAAATCTATCACTTTCTACAATATACTCTACTCAAATCCATTTACAAGGCAGCCGTTGGCCTATGCGAGTAAAGGGCGTTCTGTGGAACAAATTGGGACCTTAACTCTACGACAACCGTGTGGCGATAATGTAGCGGCCAAAGTGGCGACGAGTACTGGCGGTCAAAGCGCTAAATGGTATTCAAAAGTTGGCTTATCTATGTACCACTGGTATGATGAATTCAAATTTTACTGCCGCAATGGAAGATATTCTAAACTTGCCACCGCTACATATTTACTTATATAGAAAGAATTGTTGGATCTGCAGACTGCCAAGCCAAGTAGGTACTGGTAACCAAATTGCACGGTGTCTACTACTAGACAGGAAGGCGTGGTGGAAAGGCCCACATGATTCAATATTTGTTCAACTATAACTGCAATATTAGAGCGAACTCTAACTGGTATACCGACGGCTGCATAACTGATAGATTTGACTAACATAATAATAATAATAAATGGGAAAGCAGACACTCTTGCAAAAAAGGGTGCTGCGCAGTATTTTCAGGGATCAGATCCTGCCATTGGCATAGCACCTACGCTAGCTAAACAGCAAGTCAATGTATTGGCAAATCAGGCAGTGCTCCAACATTGCAACAAGTGTCCTGGTTTGGTACATGTGAAAAAGTGCATTTTATCTAATCATGTCAGAACCAAGGAACTACTTGAATCCGACCGTAAGAATGTCAAAGGAATAACTTCTGTTTTTACAGGTCACTGCACACTCAGAAAGTACCTACACAAAATCTGACTGTCTGAGGGGACTGAATGCTAGCTGTATTTGGAGGAGGAAAATACAGTTAAGCACATCTTTTGCCACTGCCTCGCCGTAACGGAAACCAGGTATGACATCTTTGGTAATGTTAATTTTTTCCCTAGATGATCTGAAAGAGCTCACTCAAAAAGATTCTCAGCTACCTCAAGGGTGTGAACTTGTTGGATGAACGTTAAAGATAACATCCGCTCTAAAATAGGCCCTAGTGGCTACAATGAACGGAACGGTTAGTTGAACCAAGGGGATATTGTTTTCTTCTCATACTCAATAAATTTTTGCTCCTCAACTGAAGGTGGAGCTGATACCTTTAACCATACTGTCATATGGCAGCTAAAGTGCGTTTATGGCAAGATTGACCAGGTGGTGTCAATTCCATTGTGCTTTTTAAAAAAGAGCCAGAATAAGAGTCACGGACAAATAATCTATTTCAACAAGGACTGGAATTAAACAAAACACACATGGAAAATTTATTGATTAATTTACTAAGGAAGAAAGTAAGATTATCAATTTAGAAGATTCCAAATAGTGAGCAAAAAAAAGTAAATTGGACGTGTCCTATTCTTATGCAAATATGCTAAGTGTTCAGCACCAGTATGCAATAAAGACTGATATGATGTATACATTACATATTTGCTAAAAATGTATCTAAAGTATACGTCGTTTTATAAAGTAAATTAAAAAAAAGAATATTCCTTTACCTTTAAAAACTCTGTACATCATCACCCTGGTCAGCATTAATGGGTTATTTATATGTGATAGTAGTCCAAGGCTTAAAGCGTGAGTTTGGTGAGGCACAAACCTTCCTCTAATTATTATCGAATCAATACCAGAAATGTTGAATAAACGTTTAATTTTGCTTGATATTATATAAGATGCAAACCAAGTTAAACGTTTATTCAACTATTTTGGCATTGTAAATGGTTATTCAACGTTACGACACACAAGGTTGCTTGGTTAATTTTATTAAAATTTATTTTTAAATTGCTCAATAGCAGTATGTACCCTGCAGAAACAGCATCTTTTGCTTGATGAAGATCATAGTATTCAACGCCAAAATAAGTAAGATACATCCTTAAATATCAATTTGTATATCATTTTCAAATAAAAATTTTTGTTTTTCACTACACACCAAACCCGCAGTAATTCAATGTTTTAGTCCACACTTAAATCACTCTGGTTTTTTAAATCTTATCGCATACAATTTCCCACAAAACTTACCCATATCTGTAACTTCACACGCTTGTCGTGCCTGAACACAGTTTTTACTTTGAAGTCTATGCCGACGGTGCTCACGAAAGCCGACGTAAAACTGTCATCGGCGTACCGGAAGAGGAAAGACGTTTTCCCAACGGAACTGTTTCCGATGATCAGCAGCTTGAACATGTAGTCGAAATTCTGATCCGCCGCATCTTTCTGCCATTTCGGATCTGCTCCAGCCATCTGAAATCAGACACGCCTGATATATTATCCGAATGTCACAAGCTCCACAACTTACAGAGCTATATTCGCAACGTACCTCTTTTACGCTTACATAAAATTCAGGTTTACCCTTCTTACTGCCTTTTTTCTTTTTGAACATATACAAAGGCATTTCATCGGATGCAAGTTCTCTATTTAATAGCTTTAATGTCACTTTACCTGAAGTTAGGATTCACTGATAGATAGCAAAATTGATTTACGTATATGTGAAAACCAATCAGCGATAATGGAAAAGTGAGATAACCTTTATATACCAACGTTGACGAACAGGTGCTCCTGTATTTATATGTTACAAATTAATATTTATACGCTGGATATTTGAGCATAAACAGGATAAATGTGGGGAAGGTCAAGTTGTGTTTCAGAGCCCGCGCCGTATTAAAACCAATATGGAGTCAGAACTATCGCTTTTGTTGCAACATTTATCGCAAAGTAGTCTGATGTGTGGCATGTATAACGTATGTCTCAAATGTTTTGGCACAAAATACAACTCTATAAAAAAAAATTAAAAATATCAAAATATTTAGACGGCCTTGCAAACAAAAGTAATTCAATGATCTATCAGTTTAATGACAGTTCAGTTACCGAAATGGATTGCATTGCAATGGCTTATAAATCAAAGCTTAGAAAAAGCGTCTATAATTTAGTTGGACATGTGCCTAAAGTTCAAATAGTCCAACTTTTTGAAAATCAAAATGTGCCGCGGAGAGCCATATATCGCGCGATAGCAGAATATGAGCAAGGTTTGCTATGCCTAAATCTTCCGAAAAGTGGAGACTGCTAACTAGACATGGAGTAAATCAGTTAGTTAAAATGGTCAAAAATAAAGTTTGACAGTCGTTGAGAAAAATTCCAAATGTTAAAATTAATGTTAGTAAGTGGTAATCATGTGGTAGTGAAAAAAATATTGTACGCACCACGGCTGGAAAATGTCTTTATCGAACTCCTTTGGTTGCTCGCCTAGACTAACAATCTGAGAACTTGGTAGATAAAGCATCACTGTCTAACCTTGATAAGAAAATAGCTGTTACTTAAATTTGTTCTGTTCAGAATACAGATTACTCATATTTCTACGACAGATTGTTTGACAGCTACTTTGACAACTAAACCCAGAAAAACTTCAGATAATCTTTACAGAGTACGGTAAAGTAACGGAAGTGACAGTTCAATCCATAGCGCAATTCGGTACTGTGGTGGTTTCTATCTTCGAATGAGTGTAGTAAGGTTATACTTTCGGATGTGGTAACAGAAAAATGTAATTTACTTTCCTCATAACCCAGTAGGTCAGCTAGCCTTCTGTTGAAAAAGTCAAATTGAAATCTAAAAGATAAATTCTGAAGGTTTGAATAAAGTTTACTTTGCTTTTGCAGCAATAAAAATCATTGAATTGTAGTTAGAAAGAAACTAAATACCTCTTTGGTTGTGTTTTCGTTTATTATTCCTAATTTTGACATAATATTAGACTTATGTTATTTTTTTCTGTATTTACTATATTTTACTTATTATGGATCTACGTTTTTCCTGCGCTAGGTCTTTAAAATTACCATTACTACTATTGTTAAAAAACATTGTTTTTTTTATTACAAAATGTCAAATTTGATACGGTTGTAATCCTGATATAAAATATTAAAAATATACTGGTGGTATTTAAAGGTTTTATGCATTTATGTTTAGCTTTTTTTTTTGAAAACTTAGTTTCTTTTTCTTAAATGTTATTTAATTTTTTCATTGCCAAGATTATCACAAATTACAGTTAAATTAAATTACATTTATTTGATTCTCTGATAGCAGTTGATATAAAAAAGGAATTTTCCTTTTGTTGGAACAAAAGATAAAAATAACGTGAAGACACAAACCGCAAGAACTTTCTCATAGAAGTTTGTCAAAGTATTTCTGTAGGGGTAATTAACAACCGAGAGATAATGTATCCACTTCGAACTTTATACTTAAGGTCGTCGATACATGTTCTTTGCTTGGAAAATAAAGTGGTCATTTTTGTTAGAAAAATACAACAAATGTAATACTAAAACTGAATATCATGGAAATGGACATTTTAAGTCCAAGACAGGTGATTTTTTGTACTTTTAACTTACTTCTGTGTCATATCATTCATTGCTTGACAAAATTATGTACTCTGTTTCTACTGTAGTTTCAGTAGCAAGCTCGTAATGTTCAATTTATTTTCTATTATATCCACTCCACAACATATAAGTATTGTTCGCAAACATATATGTTTAGCCGAGACAAAGTTGTTCCAATGAAGATAATACAGTGCACTTCGATTGAAACGAGCCAACTCAAATAAGTCTTTACCTGCTTTGATTTATATAAAGTTCCGATACCTATCAATTGTCATGTCAAGGGGGATAACCTTTAATGACGAGTCTGAGGATTTAAAGTAAATCCTGGGGACGCAGCAGCGCCCACCCTAAAAATTTGAATAGGAAAGAAAGGTCTTGTGACCACTCATTCAAAAGGTCTTTTAATTCTCTTTAAGGCAACATACATCAAAAAGTCATTTCTTTTAATCAGTAAGCAAAATGTGCATAATTTGCACCCTGTATAATACAACACGATTAGAATGAAATGGCTTCGAATGCCCTCCCTATGTGCTATCCTGACATTTCGCAGTTTATTTGTGGTAAAAAATATAATTTCTACGTGTTTTTGTCACATTCACTTATCGTTTTTAATGTCGTTTTTTCCAACTTTGTTTGCTTATGATTTCAGCTTTACACACTTACTTTGCACGGTATTAATTTACATTTGCATTGTTTAGTGGAATGTTCTTTAGTAGAATTTACTTTTAGTTTAACCGTGAATTCACAATAAATTAGTATGGACATTTCTATTCAAGAACGTGTGGAATTACTGACTTTATATTATGACAATGGGAGGTATGCAAGATCTATGGTTCGGTTATTGAACGAACATCATACAGGTTAAAATGTGCGACACAAGTACGTACTGGAATTAATCCAAAAATTTACGGAAACGGGCTCAATACATACAACAAAAAACAATATTTTCATCGGGTTGTCAATAATGAAGCTATTAAAGTTCGAATCTCAGGTCAGGTCGCAGTGCTTGGCAATGCGACGTCGATACAACAGGTATCTCAACCATCCGTTCTAAGCCGTTCAACAGTTTGTAGAATACTGTTTCTCATTGAATGGTGAAGTAAATCGTCACAACTGCTGATATTGCGGTGACACCAAGCCCCATCTGATACGTGAAACACATACACAACGGCCACAGAAACTTAATGTATGGGTTGGTAGCTTTAACGGTCATCTCATAGGACCCCTATTCGTTGACGGGACTTTAAATGCTCAAAAGTATTTGAACATGCTGGACGATACAATAAATCCTTTGATCACAGAAAAATTGAAGCAAGTTCCAGATTTATTGGAAAACGAAATAGTATTTCAGCAAGATGGAGCGCCTCCACATTATGCTGCCGAAGTACGACAATTTCTTGATCATAACTTTCGCTATCGTTGGATTGGTCGAAGGAGCATCTTCAGTCTAAGGTGTTTGGCACGCGTTCAGCTTCCTTACAAGGGTTACTCCAAAAAATTGTTGATGAATGCCAATAAATAACTCTAAAAATGTTGCGAAATATCAGAAGAGTATTTGAAACAAGATTATGGCATTGTATGGAATTGTATGATTTTGAACAATTAATAAAGTAAAATCCAAGCCATTTCACTCTAATCATATTTTATTACACAGGTTGCAAATTATGCAGTTTTTGCTTGCTTGGTATCTCCTTCAGCATACAGGTAATCACTTTCAATGCTACTTTGTTTTGGTATTTGTGGTCGTTCATTTAAAAAAATTGATTTATGAATGTTAGTCCTTTTTCTTAATAACCTAGACTCTGATTCTATTACCTTTTCTATCGAAACAGTGTGCTAATATTTTTTTACATATCTATGAATTTTGCATCAAGTTTTAGTTTTATGTTATTTCATGTATTTATTGGATCGTATGTAACGTATATGGTTGAAGTAAGTTTTAAGACTGGTTCTAATATACCTGGTGTGTATTAATTATCGCAAAAGCTACACGCAGCGGCATTCTTCGTTCAGTTGTGAATAAAAGATCTTAATGTTAAAATGTCGTATCATGCTTTGCTTGTTTCCACAAAGTTCTTGAAGTTCAGACTTTTAGTGCGTAACTGCGCCTTGCTCTTCAATATATGTTAATAGAGATAGCTGCAATCTACTATAAGAAAGAATTTTTACTAGTATTAATTCAAAAAGAATACCTTTACGGAAAACATCCTTTTTGATTTTAAACTTTGTTTTTAGCATTTCTTTATTAACGTGCTTTCACGAAAAACACTTTTTGCGTCTCCGTCCAGAAACACTGACTTTGCATTACTTTAAATCGACCGGAAACATACCATTCTCCGGCCTAGGCCGGCAAACAGATCACTAAAGGTTGGCAACATATATATTCGAGTTACTGACATTTCTGTCATTAATTGTAGTTTCGATGACAGACATTGACAGATGACAGAATTTTCGTTACACAATTTCTTAATAAATTCATATTCTTTTCAAATCAATATTCGGAAGATTTTACAGGTAATAAATTGTTAATAACTTGTTGCGCAATCTCTGTATGCATGATCTGAAGTCTCCATTTGGCCTTATTATTATTGAATATGTATCAAAACTACCTAGAAAATTAAAATGTCAAAATACTAAGATAACTTAACCCTGTTTTCAAATTCAAAATTCATACGTAACATGTATTGCCAACCTGTACTGTTAACTGCCTAGCGTTAATTCTTTTTATTATTTTCAACAAAATTAAGATTTGTCGGCGTAAAAAATAGTGTGTAACACACGGCCAGAAACTCTTTTGAGAGTATTCACACATGTGGGGCCTCGGCTTCGCCTCGGCCACACAAACCGTGCTCATACTAGTAAAACTATAGTTTCTGCCCTAGTGATACAAATAACTATTTTGCGCCTCCGTCCAGAAACACTGATTTTGCATTACTATAAATCGGCCGGAAACTTACCATTCTCCGGCCTAGGCCGTCAAAAAGAAACCACTATTGGTTGGCAACACTATATTTGAATTACTGACATTTCTGCCATTAATTATAGATTCGATGACAGATGACAGAATTCTCGTTACACAATCTCTTAATTAATTCATATTCATTCCAATGCTATTTTCGGAAGATTTTACAGGTAATAAATGGTTAATAACTTCACATACTACCTCTATAATATGAGCTGGGGTCTCCATTGTCCTTATTATTGATGAATATGTATCAAAACTACCAAGAAAATTAAAACGTCAAAACACTAAGGTATCTTAACCCTGATTTCCAATTCAAAATTCATACGTAATAAGTATTGCCAACCTGTACTGTTAACTTCCTAGCGTTAATTTCTTTTATTATTTACAACAAAATTAGGATTTGTCGGCTCAAAAAATAGTGTGTAACACACGGCCAGAAACTCTTTTGCAAGAATTCGCCAAACCGTACTCACACTCGCAAAACTATAGTTTCTGGCCTAGTGATACAGATAACTATTTGACAACTTTGCAGAACAATTTCAAGCTTGTATTTCAAAGTGATTACAATCGAAATCATTACTGTGAAATTTTGACATTTACTTGTGTATTTAATTCGATTATCCTGTTTAATTTTGTGGAAACTCTGCTTTCCTCGTGGTCATTTGTATTGTTTTGATTAGCTGTTGTGCTTCTGTGTTTTATCGTTCATTTGTTTTTATTTTATTCTTTCATCAGAATTACAAATTAAAATAATACAAATTACAAAATCAATCCATACAAAAAGAAAATCAAAAACTGAAAAAAGTAAAACATCACACATAGTATGTGAAATTATCTGTAATGCATAATTGTAATGGTGTTGGTACATAGGTGTATTGGTAAAACCATGCAATATTTGGAAAGCAGAATGGAGGATCATAAATATAACAAAAATCTTAAAGCCCTAAAAAACATGAAATAACTAATTATTCTTTTGATTTTGACAATGTAACAATTCTAAATAAAGAACAATTTTAAAAACACGTAATATACTTGAAATAATCAAAATTTATAACGATAAAATTACAGTTAATGATAAAAGAGACTCAATATTTCACCAAAGTATATAATTTATTTTTATAATTTGACACAACAATATTTTTTTAGAAATCTAGTTGACTTATAAAAAAATTTTTTCGTTATTCATTTTAGCCAAAAAAATCAAACAAAAATTTTTACAATGAAATATTTATATAAAACGCAAATTATAAATTTCATATTAAAACAAAACAATAATGATTTTCTCATTTATAAACAAAAAAATTATTTACAATAGTTTACCTCATTCTATACAATCTTTTATAATTTTACAAATGTTACTTGAAAAAGATTTTAAAATAAACCGAAACGTCGTTTTAAAGTTTCATTTCATTATTGTTATTAACTGACCAAAACACCAAGAAACACATTGTCTATTATTTATTTATTAGATGAGCACGTTAATGAAATGCACTGCCCGACTTACAATTAGCGATGGAGGACATTTCGGTCAAACTACACGTGTCAACCAAATCAAGAAGTAATACTTACATCTTGCGGCAAATATCCAAGAGGAATTTCCACAAACGACAGTAACCTCGTCAATTTCCGGAACTCTGAGTACTGATCACCTAGGCGTACAAATTCAAATTCCAAATTAATGTATTAGCACGTGGATTGCTTGGTTATTTCCGATAACCGATGTTCGCGATTTCGAACTAATATTTGTCTATTAAGCGACCAGTAGAACGGATGTAATCGACTTATGTTGAGTTACAGTTGCATCTAAATCACGCGATAGTAATTAATTGGGGAAGTTTAGACTTAAGCAACGGGAAAGATTGGAACTGAAATTTAATATTTTAGTGGATCTAAGCGTTCATAAATTTTATTTAAGTAGCGTTGTTAAAATTTGTAAGAGATACAAACGCCCGCCGAAGATTAATCTTTATCCCGACGGATTCTACCGGAGTATTGAGTATTTGCTTTTACAGGATCGTATATATCTCTTGAAAATCGTAAACAGATTTCGCTTGAGGGCTAGAAACGAATTACAACGGACGGATCGGAGCTGATGCCATCCGATTGTCGCGAAAATAGGTCACAGGCGAACGCGAATGGAATTCGGAAAGTTTCGGCTATATTACCGTATGAAAAAAGCTCTCGTGTGACATTAGGAGATAACGTACCGCGTACGATGATTTTTAATCGAAATAGCTGTCAGATATTTACCTGAATGTCCAGTCATTGCACTGCACGGTTTTCACTGTACAAAGGAAGTCAAAGTTGGAATGTAATTTAGCGGAACGACCGCAAGTTTGGCGATAACGCGCGGCTGTCTTATCAGAGGCAACACGACGTCACGTTTAAAATACAGTAGTAGCATTCTTTTATAGTCTTGCGGATCGAATTTTCGTCGCAACAAAATTATCTCGGAAGTCGATAGGTTATGTAATGGATAAGTAGGTATAATACCTCCGTTCGAATCTTTTGCTTTTTAACTTTAAAAGCATTAAATGGAAATCTATTTGAGCGTAAAGTATTAGATAGGAAGCTACTTAAACGAACATATTGCGTGTGTTACAGTAAAGCACATTGCTGATAAAATGTTGTCAGTTTTATGGAAATTCGAATTTATTGTTGATTTTCATATGATGTAAGCCAAACACACACGATTAAAAATAAAATATTGATAATGGATACCCATACAGTTAACGCTCACTTTACGTACAACTCGCTTAACGTACGTTTACTAATACGCATATGTTCATTTACTACCCTCTGACCACAGTAATGTAGCAAATATCCATAAAAACGTGTAGCAGATCTAATATCTAATCATAATTCTCTACATCCTATACAAAGTGCGAAAGAGTTTTGCGTAAGAATCACAAAAAAAAAATTCTAAGATTCTAAGAAAGTACTGCGCTTCTCGAAAATCAAAACATAACTGCAACATTTATGATTGAGCCAAAAAAAAATATTACAGAAGATGTTTCATTAAACGGTATCCTTTCCGTAATAAATTAGAATATATTCAAGTTTAAATCATACGAAGGTTCAACAGTGAATGCGTTTTATTTTAAAAATATGTGAACGTGATGTCTACACATACTAGAGATGCGCATTTTGGGAATTATCTCGGCCCGGCCCGTTCCGGCGCACTCGTTTCTTGGATTAGCCTGGCCCGGCCCACCCCGCCCTTCAGCCCGTCGCGTCGGTCCGTCAGCCCGTGTCAATCACCGATTGCCCTTCCAATCTAATATTATAGTGACAAAGATCTGGTCGCTTTAGTAGATATTCTTTAAAATAAGCAGGCAACCTCCCATTAATAATACCATGAATAAATAGTGGATTCGGCCGCTCAAAGCACCGCTTCACCGTGAGCCAATCATGTATATTTAACATAACTCTCGTAGGAGTATAAAAGTTACAACTCAATACAATTCACATAGCCCTGTTCTGTAAAAACTGCAATCTATGTACATCAGTTCTGTTACATGCTATCAACAAAGAGCAACAATAAGTGAAATGCGGAAAAATTATAGTTTTGTATATTAACATTCTACACCATTGAGACAAATTATGTGACACACGGAAAAAAAAAGAATCCTAACTTTTTACCTATTTTTTGCATAAAAAGTCTATTTGATGAGAAAAAGTAAGTTGCGAATCCAAATACACACCTAAATATTTAAACTGACTTACGAACTCTATGTTTACATTATCTATATGTAAGCAATAATTGTTAGACTTGTACTTATTGCAATTTGTCTTAGAGCCTAGTACCATACACTTTGTTTTTAACACATTAAGTCTAAGTTTGTTATTACAAAGCCATTGAAACAGCACGTAAAGTTCGTCGCTCAAAGCTGGCGTTATCTCTTCCATATTTGATCCAGACACAGAAATAAAGAGATCATCCCCAAACAGACTAACAAATGACTGTCTCAGAACAGCATGCATATCGTTTGTATATATGAGAAACAGCAGCGGCCCAAACACGCTCCCCTGCGGAACCCCCACCTTGCACTCAATTTTGTTTTATTATAAAAAGAATATAACTTTTTCGCTATGTAGTTAAAAATGTACTTAACGTAGGTATATATGTTAAGTACATTTACTTAAACTTATACATATAATAGGTATTCATATTCACTATGATTGCCAAAAATCAAAATTTGGTAAAAAGTACAAATTTCAAAAAGAATGTTCATAGATAAACGCATGAAATAGATAATTTTTTTTTATAAATGGAATTAATTTTTTCGATATAAGTACAAAACAAAAATATAATATACAAAATTTTTTCATAATGAAACGGGCGGCCCGCAAGCCCGCTCGGCCTGTCGACCCCGTTCGGTCCGTAGAGACCATTCGCCCGTGAAGCCCGCTCGGTCCGTCAAGCTCGCTCGGTATGTTAAGTTTTTTCAGGCGGCCAAACTTGCTTGGTAACTGGTTTTTAATATTGATAAACCATTGTATTCTATTGTATGTATCATCAGTTGATCATTGATTAACGTAAAATAACGTATGTCACATAAGTTTTGGGAAAAATAATTAAATTCTTTAAAGTAAGTGTAACGTAATTTATTCAAATGACCACTTTACCAACATTTTACCTTATATTTAAATTAATTGAAACTACAATTAAAATAATGACAAAAGGCCATGGTCCTCAATGGCACGCAGTTTTTGTCTAACTTGTCCCATCATGTTTTGGACGATGTTTATATCAATTTCTCTTATCTTTTGATATATTCTTCGCCTTAGTTGAGCTTCATTTTGAGCTTCCCACCCATTATCATATACTTTTCTGGTCAATAGTCCCCAAAAATCTTCGATGGGTCGAGCTTGTGGCACATTTGGCGAATTGTCTGCTCTTGGCACAATGGGTATGTTGTGAGCTTCTAACCATGTTCTAGTCGTTCTTGCATAATGGCAACTTGCTAAGTCCGGCCAAAACATTATTTCTTCACGTGGATGAGTCGTAGTAATAAACTGTAGCAACTTCGGTAGGCATCATAAATGTTGGCATTAACTGCCTCACCCCTCACATGCCCAACATAAGGTCGTGAAACTCCTCTCTCCGATATGACACACCAAACTAGAATTTTATCTTCAAATTTTTTTTTGGTTTTGTATTTAACATTATCTGCACAATTTTCTATATTATCGGTATAAAAACCATCATTGTCTTTCATTTCTGACTATCACACTGACAAAAGTCAATGCTAGGTTTTTCCACTATCACCAAACAACAAAGATTCAGTTCCGTTGACCGTGAAGCCATCGTAATCCAGTAATTGGGTTTTGGAACCTTTGGTGTAACAATAACTATCACACTGACAAAAGTCAATGCTAGGTTTTTCCTAGGTTGGAAAAACCTAGCATTGACTTTTGTCAGTGTGATAGTTATTGTTACACCAAAGGTTCCAAAACCCAATTACTGGATTTCATTTCTGAGTGAGAGAACGTAAAATATTTATCATCGTCCATGATGATCACTTTATTGTTTGCAAAATGAGTTCGGCGTAATCTACGACAACACATTGGAATTCTTCGTAACTGGTCCTCTGTATAACGTGGACATTTACGTCTTTTACGAAACTTTAGGCCTTTTTTGTCAATACGCTTCTTACAGTTTCATGAGACACATTAAATCTTCTGGATAACTTTCGGCATGACGTTCCAACGCGGTCTTTTGCACTTTCACAGATTCGGTTGGCGCGATTTTCGGTCAACATTCCGGGACGTCCGCTTTTTGGTAAATTGAGGCATGGTATACCTTGTTCACATTCTGCAATTGTTCTATAAATAGTTGTCTTTGAAATATTTTGATTCCAAAATATGTTTACAATTTCTTGCTTGGGTACATGTCCAACCAGGCTGTAAATGCTTTTCCGTATTTCAAGTTGTTACGACATAATTGGACAAATTATTTGACATCTATGAAATGTCATAACAAGTTTGAGTATTAATGAACATATGTTTATCATGGTTACTAGATTGCAAGTTATTTACAGTTATTTTTACGCCGACGAAAATTTTCACAAAACTTATGTGACATACGTTACATATATAGGTACAATTCGAATAAAATGATATTTGATAATAGGGTTTGTAGGCCTTATTTTGGTACCTAAGCTTCGGTAGACAGTTGCTACCTTTGTCAAGCTGTTGATACTACGGACATTCATCGCTTAATTACAAATAGTAATTCAGACATTTTTCTGTCTTTGTCGGATAGTTTCAATTTTTTTTTTCAATGGCGTTTCTTTAACATACATCTAGTACTGGTATGCACTGTTTTTTATTGTATTATTTAAGAAATGGACAAACTTTAAAATTTTACGAACACACATTTTAAAATCTGACACACAACCATTTTATACTTAGAAAATTGCATATTTTGTATATTACATTTGTATTTTGTATATCGAGGAAATAAATTCCATTCGTAAAGAAATTTATCTATTTCATGCGGTTAGCTATAAACATTCTTTTTTTTTGTACTTTTTACCAAATTTTAATTTTGGTAAACATAGTTAATATGAATACCTATTATATGTACACCTTCAAGTGTATATGTCAAGTACATTTTTAACTACATAGCGAATTCTTTGTATAACAAAATGAAATTCATTTTGTACATGAATTAGTTCTTTCTTAGAAAAATAGCTAGTTTCAATATTGGAATTGAAACAATCAAGCAGCAAAAAGATATTATCATCGAATGGCCAAAAGAAGTTGCCAAAGAAAAGAAATTAAAACAAAGAAGTAGTGTGTGGACGGAATAATTAAACAATACATCAAAAATCATCAAAATAGCTAAAAGAGGTTCAGTTGTTTCTACAGTAGCTATGGAAATCGGTATAAAAGAAAATGTATGCATAAGAAAAATACAAAAATAAATTATGCAGGTGATGAAAATGATGTATTGCATTACAATTGAAGTTTGGATTTCTTTTATTTTGAAATTTTTATGTTGGTAGACCATTATTTCTTCTAATTTTGTATAATGAAATGGCATTGTATCATAATAACAAAAAGAAAAGTTAAAAGATACTAATATTAATAAATACTGGATTGGATAGAACTTTGGTTTTAAGCTTATTAACTTACTTAAACAATTTTGAGCTCACAGACAAAATTTGTTATTTCGCATAAAATCTATTGCGTTCTGGACTTCAGTCAGCAATGAATGCCCTGGAACTTCAGATCACGACCTTAAAATTCTTTATTTATTTAAGTGATTTAATTTTTTATCTATTTATTTGAGAACCACCATTAATTTGCACTATTCAAACTAAAAATATGTTTTCCTTAGTTATATGATCTTCAGATATACGTTTCGGTTAATTCTGTTATTTAAATAATCCTCTAACAATAAGTGATAATTATTCTAATAGTGCACAACTGTAATAGGTTTATCATATTCTGACACAGACACGAAGGTCTATTTACTAGATTATATAGGACCATGCAATAGCAACAGCAACATGTAAATGTGAAAAAAAGGATTTTAAGATAGGACTATATATAAAAATTATTACATTTATGTTAGAACTGCACCACTATTAAAATAACATATTTCATTATTCATTCCCATAATTATTTTGTTCTCTCGTGGTAAAAATGAAGGAAAACTGTTCTTAGCTCTTCATCTAATAATATTTCTGCCAGCATTAATTAAATTTCGATAAATAAATCCAAACAATCTTTCTGTGATTACTATCTTTATTAATAATAATCAAAGAATATTATTTACTTTACACGTTTTTATGTTCATGTTGTCGTGCATTCGTGCATCAGCAATTGAGTTGTGTATAAAATACATACCTTAACTAAAATTACTATTTCAGCTACCAATACTAACGAACTTTTCGTGTATAAGTCCTTAACACAACTAATTAATCTCCAAATTGGCATGTTACGGAGGCACTAGCGATAACAGCCTCATTTCCCGTTACAAATTATTAATGGTTATCGTTGAAGGCAATAAATAATTGATTGTTGAGACCTAGAATTTGTCAGTATGTACGAGACATATTCAATGGTTAGGTATTGATTTTATGCATACAAGCACTATATATAATCTTAATATTGATACAGTAAAAATACTTTCAAAATGGTTTTAAAGTAAATAAAATTTCCTACTATGTTACCACACATAAACCCATATAGAACAATGTTGTTGGATGTAATACTTGCAGAAAATATTTCCGTAAAGGAAGCTAATGGAACATAAAGCAAAATTAAAAGTTATAAGCAGTATACGAGAGCTTAAATCTCTGAACGCTAACTCTTCGGTAACAGTTCTTTAACTCTTTCTTTCCCGGTGGGAGTAAACTGTAGGTGATTATGTAAGATTTATAGCAGGTGTAAGAAGAAAATACAGTCTGGAAAATGTGTGGCGGCTGTAAAGAGTTTTAACCCCTATAAAATTTACGAGACAATACATAAATTTCATCGTTGTTCGCAGTTGCCATAAATTATAAAGGTTAATATTTTTAAGACCCTAGAACAAATTGCTAGAACAATTTGTGAATTTACCAAATGTTTTTTTTTGTATTGCGTAATTTCTCTTCATACAAAAATTACAATTCAAGTTTTAATAAGTAAATGTAATAAATACCAACTGCTCTTCAAGAATATTGCCTGCACTCAAGGGTAGGTATAGATATGTGTATACTTACACTGCAAAAGAATATAACAAAAAATCGCCGAAGGGCAAAGAATTGAAAGGATACATCAAATAACTCGCCAAATAGAAGGAAAGTTTAAATTGAAAGGGAAGAGCTGACGGAGAATAATTGAAGGATATATGGAAGAAATCTTGACTTGTGCGGAAGAAAAAAAACTCCTTATTATGTAATGCTTTCTTCATGCATACAAACAAATTCAATTAGCTTCCTTGTAAGAACAATGGTTTTAGTTTAGTTTACGATTCATCTCCACAAATACATACATATATCAATATTTTCATTTGTGAAGCCTCCATGGAATATAATTTATACATCTATGAAGAGCTTGTCTAAATGATTACAAAATGATTACTAATTAGTACATTT
Source organism: Cetonia aurata (assembly GCA_949128085.1). Classification (NCBI taxonomy): domain Eukaryota; kingdom Metazoa; phylum Arthropoda; class Insecta; order Coleoptera; family Scarabaeidae; genus Cetonia; species Cetonia aurata. The sequence goes on from OX421887.1 coordinate 11,045,870, forward strand.
ACCCATTTAGAATATACCGGAAGTACAACATACATTATTATTATACTTTTAATTTAACAGTATATCTATTAAGCAAAATGTACGTAAATGTTATTTTAATCTTTCATATTACACTTTGCCTTTATACAAAGAAATGCGAAAACCACAATACTAACCGCGTCTGGCAACTGAACGGTAGAGTCAGAGTAATAATAATTACAGCAGATAATAAGCTAAAATCTACTGGACATCTGGTTGATGACAAAATTTTTATTGGAAAATTTAAATTTTATTAATCAAAGTAGATAATATAAAAAAAATCAAAAGATCAATGGATTCTTTAAATCCATGCAGATATGAAAAGAGCAGTCAGCATTAATAGCTGCATAAAATTCTTTCGACGGATGCACACAGAAAAACGGTTTCTGAGTTCAAAACAAAATATTGTTTTAACACAATTTTCTTATAGAGATAATGAAATAATTTTGTTATAAGTATTACACGTCAAAAGCCGCGCAATGTCATTACGTCGACAAAACGCAGCGCACAATAAATTAAGTTTAGAACGCTATGGGCAATTGTTTGAACATCTTTTATAATTAGATAATTATCTCCGTTACTATTACCTGTTTGACTATCTTTATTATCTATGATTTGTTATTCTCTCGTGTACCACGACCTACTTATGGTTAGACTGTTTAATAAAATATATACACTCCGCCAAAAAAAGTATCGCATAATTTAGTTTTGAATCATAAAAGTATCGCATAATCTTTGTTTGTAGCATAAAGTTGTAAATATACTTTAATGCGCTCTAAGATATAATTTCTATGATTGTTTAAATAAAATACAGGCCAAATAAAAACAAGAACTCATACTTGAGATTTTTATTAAAACAAGAAATTATAATTTTGGAAAGAAAAATGTCATAACAGTAGCTTTTAATACTGAGTATTGCCACCTCTGGCTCTTATGACCGCTCGCATACGGTTTGGCAGAGATTCGATTAACCTCCGTATATAAGCCTGATCCAAATTCTCCCACTCGTCACGGAGAGCATTTTCTAGTTCATGCAGGTCCGCTGGGGCAACATTTTGGGTTCGTATCCGTCTGTGAAAGAGGTCCCACACGTGCTCGATAGGGTTCATGTCCGGACTTACCGCAGGCCAATCTAAAACTGGAATACCAACATCGTTAAGGTATTCCTGGACGATTATTGCAACATGCGGTCGTGCATTATCGTGCATTAACATGAATTCGTTTCCTATAATTGGCGCATATGGTACTACATGTTCTTCTAAAATTTCCGTTATATACCTGTGGGCAGTCAGTGTACCTCTGTCTACTGGTACTAACTCTGTACGACCTGTTAAACAGATGCCTCCCCAAACCATAATAGAGCCACCAGCGAAATTAGGTCTAGGTCTGATATTACACTGCGAATAGCGCTCACCGTCTCGTCTGTACACTGAGATACGCCTATCTGAGGTGTAAAGACCAAATCTTGACTCATCTGTGAAGAGTATATTGGCCCAGTCATTAATGTTCCAATTTACATGTTCTCTGGCGAACCTTAAGCGAGCCACTCGGTGGTTCCTAGTGAGATGAGGGGCTGTTACAGCTACTCTAGCTCTTAATCCACTCTGTCGTAACCTATTCCGAATAGTTTGAGTACTCACACGAGTATTTCTGACTCTAGCCAAGTCGTTCTGCAATTGTCTCGCAGTTACATGTCTTCGACGTAATGCTTGTAGTAGTAAATAGCGGTCATCTTGGCGAGTAGAACATCTTGGACGACCTGGTACAGGTCTTCTACTGTAAATGCCTGTTTCCCTATATCTGGCTACGGCTCTAGAAACACTTGACTGATTGAAGTTCATCAAATTAGCAACGTATGCTTGAGATCGTCCATCTTCGATTAAAGCAACTATAGCAGCTACTTGTTCTGAAGTTAAATTGCTCATTTTAGTATTAAAAGCGTTGGTACAGAACTCTGACTTCGCACTTTAAAATTTGTCCGTATAGGAAGACTTTCAATAAACAACTGAACAAACCTTACACATATGCATTTTTCTAAATGTGTTCTTTTAGGAAAAAAAAAGTCAAAACGCTAAGTTCCATTATTTTGTTTGTGTTTTTATAGTTCACATACACGAGGCAAACTCTTTGTAAACGTATAAAAATATCTTGGTTCATAAATGCCTTTTTTTAGTTTATGCCATACTTTTTTGGCGGAGTGTATATATTCCTTTAATTTTCTTTACAGTTTTTAAAAATAGATAGAATATGACGTTCCATAAGAAAAATTTAAGTTAGGGGTCAAAACTAGTGCAAAAACAGAGCAAGTTAATATTTAAATTCTACCTAAAAAGTACTTAAGGAAGTGAGAAAAGCAATTATGTGTCTACTAGAACAAAAAAATTACTACGAGAGAAAGAAATTTGATATCTTTCTTTTTTTCGCCTAATTCCTAAAATACATGTTTGAAAATTGAGGAATACCCTACAATTTCACTAGTCCTTAGGATTAATTTGTATAATTCAACCAAACCTGAATCTTTTACAAAAGGCGAGGTCCCTATGTTGGAAAATTTATCTGGGACACGTTATATACACCAAATTATTCACAAAACTATTAATAATAATAACCTTTATTGTCCAACAGCGAACGCCATTTACAGGACAATGTAAATATATACAGGCTGGAACACCTCATACGACGCGGGCTCTATATCGAAAAGCATGGGATTTTTTGAAATACTTTTTACTTAGTTGAATGCTAGACCTTTGTATGTACAATTGAAAATTATGTTAACTTATACAGGTTGTTCAAGAAAAAAGATCCATAACAAAGCAACTTCTTTTTTTTTTTTAATGGAATATCCTGTATCTAATGATATATTTGAAAACTAAGGACCAAATTAGAGCAAGTTTATGTATTACTTCATATTGGTAAAACCATCGGTTCTTGAGATATTTTGAATGAAATTGGAGTACAAAATTCGAGTTTGATTTTTATTGTGCAATCCAGCGTTAGCCTGACTTCTTTCATAATTCAGCTAAGAGGCTGAGCAATGGAGTGAAGTGAAATTTTAGTCCCACAGTTATACTGAATGATAATAAACGCTTGTTTAAAATTGATGAACTTTGCAGTAAATTGACTTTCTTACCTTAAATGGAAGACTCTATATCTGATCATACTATCTAGCGTAAAATTTAATTCCCTTTTAAAATATATTAGGATTCCCTATACCTAAGATGAATAGTTTTCTCGTGGTTAGCATTTCATTTTTCCGAAGACTATATTTAATACAATTTATTTAAATTCAGTTGGCTGAGATATCGCTACTAAGTATATAAAAACAATTTATTATTGTTTGACAGCAGTCAAAACTTACTTTGGTTGACCTGTGAAATTGATGGTTAAAATCGTTCCAAAAAATGAAAATTGGTGAATGTGAAGAAAACTATTTTCTTGCAACAAGGGTGTACACACAAAATATCCGGATAGATCACATCCAAGAAAAACTGCGTTTGAAAACGTATTTCAAACGTTTCGGCAAACTAGAAATGTAAAATATGAGAAAGGCAACCGACGGAAACCCATTGTAGGAAATGAAGAAAATGGGTTTCTTGTAGTCGGATCTATTATAGAAAACCGTCATACCAGTCAGCGCAAAACTAGCCGGGAAACAGGAATAAGTAAGCAAAGTGTTGCTAGGATTATTAAAAAATACAACCCGTACCATATCCAAATGCATCAACATGATCGATGGTATCAAAAGCTTTAGTAAATTCGTATACACTACGTCAACTCTGCAAATCTATGCTAGAGCTTATAAATTGAGTAATTTCAGCAAGATTTGTAATAGTCGATCTTCCACACATAAAACCATGTTCCTGAAGAGATATGTAACATCGAAAGCAGTTGTATATCTTACTTTGGAGAAGATGTTAGAGCAGCTGGATAAAATTGCTATATATGCCTATAGTTCTGAATATCGCATCTACTACTTTTCTTACATATAGGATTAATTCGGCTGACTATCCAGTTGTTTCCAGATAACTGTGCTTGTTCGAAGGGTCAAGTTAAATATCAAGCATAATGGAGTACACAAGATAAATGCACAATCTCGAATTATAAAATTCAGTGGACCGTCATGATTCGACGTGTAATCTCCCTTAATGTGTTCAACGGCTGATCGCACTTCATCATATGTAAAAAGTTCTTACTTAAAATAATTTGAGTTCGAAGATTCAAGGATTCAAGGTGGTAGTAGAAGTAAGTATTCAAGGATTCAAGGTGGTAGTAGAAGTAAGTACTGGTGAGCTGAATACCTCGCCGAAGATTTCAACTATTTCGTGGGCATACGTGAATTCTTTATCAGTGAGTTTCATACAACCAGGAATTCTCCCTTTGCCAGTTTTCTGACCAATAAATTTCCAAAAAGTTTTTAGCTAACTACTGATGTTGTGCTCCACTCGGGCCCTATATAGGTCACGGACTTCACTTGTTTCTACCTTAGTTAGCGAACGTACTCTTCATTCACCTCTATAAATGCGTAATTGTGTAGTTTTTCATTTTTTATGGTAAAATTCGTTTAGTTTTAGTAGTTGGACTACTTGATGTATGTACGAATTTGCGTGATTTTGTAGTAAATTTTGGTACGTGCTTGTCATTTACATTGGTGCACAATTCAAGAAACGATCTGTCGACATCACATAGCTCGCCATAAAGTGCAGGAAAAATAGCTTCTCGAACGTATATCTGGGATTAGAATTAGAAGGGGAATGAATAGGATTTTTCAGAAGCAAAATTAAATTAAATTAAGGAAAGCAGGCAATTATTGAACATTTCAGGTATCTGCAACACGTATTTCTTTTTGTAAAATTATCAGATATTGCTTCATTCCAAATAAAAATTAAGAGAAAATTGAATCAATTGAATTAATTGCCCAGTTGATAGTCTAGTGGCTTGGACACTTGGTTATCAGTCGTGAGGTCCAAGATTTAAATCTCACTTTGGTCAATTACGATAACCGGTTTCTTCCAGAGTCGTAATGATGATTAGGAGGGAGATTTAGCTCTGCGGAGATGCCTGACAAGCACTTGATGCTTAAGCTTTATCAATCCCCTTAAAAAAATTTAAGCTTTCAGATAATACTTTTGAGTAACATATAATACAATCTGCAACAGAATTGCTCTCTTAAAATTTATTGTAATTAAATTTGTAGTGTATCAAGAAAATTAATCTATTTGCAAAGCTAATTGCTAAACTCGCAATTCACGAAGATACAAAACGAATAACAAATATCAGCAAATGGAAAAAATAATACCCTTTCTACTTTAAGTTCTCTTCAGTTTCAAACCTAACGAGTTTGCTTTTAAAATTAACATCAGCATTTATACTCTTTGAGCAGCGCTATTGTATACAATTTGCCCCACTTTAGAATTTAGTTGGCTTTAGAACCCAAATATTAAATACAGACAATATTTTCAAGGCACATATTCAATGGGTTTTGTAAATATTGAACAAACATTGGATCACCAAACCGTCACACGGTTATGAAAAAGCATAGTAATAGTTGTGCAACGACCACAAAATGTTGATTAATCGAGGTCTGCAACCCTCACTCAAAGCGACTATATTGCCTGACCTTCCCCTATATATTCCCTAGTTCTGGCAACTTTTTGTCCCTTTGCCACCGTAGGGCACCCCACCCTCTACCACGATATAATATTAAACATGATTCCGTGGTATTCCAATTTTGCCACCCTCGTCGGCCTAAATTATTATTCTGGATATATACCAAAAGCGTTCAGACATTGATTTTGAGAAATAATTGTCAATGTTTTTTTGACGGAGGTATTGAAGTATTGTAAGGCGAAAAAAGTAAAATTAATTGTGTTTACTATAGTCATGTTTAGTAAGCTTTTAATGACTAACATATGTCTAGCCTCAGATATGATCACGGGATACCTACGCTTCAAAATAAGAATAGCACAGTTTGCGGGGGAAGGCTAAGTATCTTGGAAGTGTCTCATTAAAAGTGAAGGAAGGAAACACGGTAAACGCATGATTATAGTAGGTAAAATATCTGTTTGCTTAGATAATCGTAATTACGAAAGGCTTTCTGGTGTATTTATTGTCATATGGAAGATACTTTGAAAATTGGGGATATTACCAAGGTATCTATTTTTAGATTCGCCAGCACTGTCTATAAACGAGGGCTGTGTACGTTTAGCGCCTTTATAGAGCTTAATCCGGGAGCTTCTAGAGCTAACATAAAAACTGACAATTATCGATATTGCATGTATTTAAAGCTTTAATCAAACATTTTATTTAGAAAAACATTTTAGTTTAAATTTTGTTTGTTAATTAAATAAGTTAAACCTACATTAATAATTTTCTTTAAGCAATATTATCAAATAATATAAAAATTTGAGAAAATGAAAAATCTTTACACAATACATATTGGAGCAATTAAAAATAGGTGAATACTTACTATAAAATAATCACTGAAAACTTTCGAGTATCGTTCACTATCGATGCACACAGCTGATATTTTATTGTGCGTAAAGTATAGTCACTTGATAATATTAAAAATGTACTACAATAACAAAGTATCGTTTCGAAAGCGTTGGCACTGTAAGCTCTGCTTCCCACTACCTCGGCTCTATGTGAAAATCGATCAGCTGGAGTACACTCATAGAGGGAAACGCAGTAGGTCTCACCGGAGCGGCTCAATCGATATCTAAACTTATTTCTTCCAGAACGAGTTTCAATAATTTATCATCTTTGCATTTGACGTTTAACTGATGGAATTGGGATGGATGTGATCATTAATATTTATAACACCATTATTGGAAAATGAAGGTGCGATTAATAAAAGTAATGGCGAAACAAATAAATATTATCATATACACAGTGCGGTAGATAAGCTCAATACGACTCTAACTTCATACCATATAAGCGCTTTTACTAATTTTATTTTTTATAATAAACAAAATCTACACAAATTGTATATTTCTAACTTAGTTCTTAATAAAAATAAAATTCTTTACATAGTTTACTCTCAATTTATTTAATATTTTAACAAACTTGCTCAAGTTTAATTTCAAACCCGTGTTCGGTTGGCGTTGACGTCAGAGCGTCGAAATAATTCGGCAAACCTGATGGCGACATCTGACGCTGACGTAACCCACTACCGCAATAGTACCTCCTTTTCCCAAGCGGCGCTCGTCGCTGAATTACAATTTCACCGGTAGATTTCGCCTCAAATACTAGAACGTGATAAAGATACCAATTCGTACTCTCTGGAAAAATAAGAAGCACTCTTTATTTCGCTTTTTTATGTGTGGCATAAAAAATAGAATGTTTAAATGCTATAGTATAAAACTAATAAAAAATATAAAAAATATTATTATTATTAAGCAAGAACTTATTAACAGTAATATATAAACCACCTCAAATTTACTTTAACATATTTGCTAAAAGTCCTACTCAAACAAATTAATAATTATGTGCCCTATTAATATACTATTATAATATTTTAAAACAAAATACTATTCATTCAATGTAAGCAAAAGAATTACAAAGTAATAGAAAATAAGAGGTCAAAGAAATATTGTACTTATTAGCCATTTAAATCAACAAGATCTCTCTAAGACTTTGTCAAACATATATACACTCCGCCAAAAACGTATCGCATAATCTTTGTTTGTAGCATAAAGTTGTAAATATACTTTAATGCGCTCTAAGATATAATTTCTATGATTGTTTAAATAAAATACAGGCCAAATAAAAACAAGAACTCATACTTGAGATTTTTATTAAAACAAGAAATTATAATTTTGGAAAGAAAAATGTCATAACACTAGCTTTTAATACTGAGTATTGCCACCTCTGGCTCTTATGACCGCTCGCATACGGTTTGGCAGAGATTCGATTAACCTCCGTATATAAGCCTGATCCAAATTCTCCCACTCGTCACGGAGAGCATTTGCTAGTCCATGCAGGTCCGCTGGGGCAACATTTTGGGTTCGTATCCGTCTGTGAAGGAGGTCCCACACGTGCTCGATAGGGTTCATGTCCGGACTTACCGCAGGCCAATCTAAAACTGGAATACCAACATCGTTAAGGTATTCCTGGACGATTATTGCAACATGCGGTCGTGCATTATCGTGCATTAACATGAATTCGTTTCCTATAATTGGCGTATATGGTACTACATGTTCTTCTAAAATGTCCGTTATATACCTGTGGGCAGTCAGTGTACCTCTGTCTACTGGTACTAACTCTGTACGACCTGTTAAACAGATGCCTCCCCAAACCATAATAGAGCCACCAGCGAAATTAGGTCTAGGTCTGATATTACACTGCGAATAGCGCTCACCGTCTCGTCTGTACACTGAGATACGCCTATCTGAGGTGTAAAGACCAAATCTTTACTCATCTGTGAAGACTATATTGGCCCAGTCATTAATGTTCCAATTTACATGTTCTCTGGCAAACCTTAAGCGAGCCACTCGGTGGTTCCTAGTGAGACGAGGGGCTGTTACAGCTGCTCTAGCTCTTAATCCACTCTGTCGTAACCTATTCCGAATAGTTTGGGCCGAACCTATTACGAATATCTGGCTACGGCTCTAGAAACACTTGACTGATTGATGTTCATCAAATTAGCAACGTATGCTTGGGATCGTCCATCTTCGATTAAACCAACTATAGCAGCCACTTGTTCTGAAGTTAAATTGCTCATTTTAGTTTTAAAAGCGTTGGTACAGAACTCTGACTTCGCACTTTAAAATTTGTTCATATAGGAAGACTTTCAATAAACAACTGAACAAACCTTACACATATGCATTTTTCTAAATGTGTTCTTTTAGAAAAAAAAAAGAAGTAAAAACGCTAAGTTCCATTATTTTGTTAGTGTTTTTATAGTTCACATACACGAGGCAAACTTTTTGTGAACGTATAAAAATATCTTGGTTCATAAATGCCCTTTTTTAGTTTATGCGATACTTTTTTGGCGGAGTGTATTACAAATTAAGTACATATAAATGCAAGTACTTATGCAAAATAGAGATACAACATAATAAAAAGGAAAAGCTCCAGAATCACAAACCGGCTCGGTAAAAAACGTCGGTATAGTGTAATAACACTTGTCAGAAATCATTTTAATAACGTTTTCAAATTAATAATTTGTTATGCTTTTAGGTAGTTTATTATAAATTTTTATACATATAAAAGTGGGGTTTCTTCCATAGAGTGTTGTCCTGTGTTTCGGTACAGAGACCTAATATCGCACTTACGAACAAAGCTGTTAACGCTTTTCTTAACATACACTTCATCACTCGTAAATAAAAATGCTTGGTAATGTCAGCAGATTACGCTCTTTATAAACTGGTCGACAGCTATCAGTATTTTTTAACAAGAATATTGTTCTCAAGATGCTTTTCTGATAACATTATATCCTCAACCTAGATGAGATTTGAGAATGGTAGTATGTCAAAAGCGTCACCTGACTGATACTGATCCTCAGTTGACGCACAGCACACTGGAGAGAACATAATTCTTTACAAAGAGCATTTACGTGGCTATTCCATGTAAGAGAAGATATATATCGATATGACAGCCGCGAAATTTGGTGTTACTTACCACTGGGATGTTTTAGATCGCAAACGCACTAATAAAGTTGTATCTGGTATACATAGTTTGGTATTGAATGTTAACATGCATATTTTAGTTGCGCTTATTTCTAGACAATTATAACAACACCACGACGTCTTTGCTTCTGTATACTGATTGCCAACTTGAGATAGTTCAACTTCCATTTCACCGGAGGGGACTGCTGTAGTGTCTTCAGCAAATTAAAACAAATCACCATCTGCGAAGGAACGATGGAGGACATTTACAAACAAATACCAATAAATTAGGTTCAGGAACCGATCCCCCTGGGATGCCCTATGTAACATTTATAGTCGATGAATGCGTACGACTTACCCAGAAGCTGAGCATGATCAATCCTAGCACAGGGTTTTGATAAATCGTAATATAAGCCATATACCAGTTTCTAATCATCAAAAGATAGATAAACTAACAAGAGAACATTTCGAAGTGATACTCACCGATCGGATTGAAACTTGGTGCATTTGTTGTACCCATCGAGTGAGGGTGAAAGCTACTCATGAAATTTTGACGATTTTGGATTTTTACAATTTACACCGTCATGGCAAATAAAAAAAAATATTTCGCTAGCTCTAAATGTGCTAAATTTTTGAGTTTGTTAGCGGACCATGAGCTCAGCTATGAAACTCACGTGGACTCTATAATAAAAAGACTAAACAAAACATTTTATGCGATCCTAAAGCTAAAGAACAAGGTGAGTTTTGAAACTCTTTTGGACATTTATTACGCGATGGGGTATTCGTACTTGTCATACAGTGTGGTGACGTGCGGCGTTGCTGTATCTGTGGTCAGTATGGAACAACTTCTAATCGCGCAAAAAAGATTAATCGGGATAATATTTAGTCTTGCTAATACAAATTCGTGTAAACCAGTAGCAAAAGCAAATAGTATTTTAAAACACAAGTGTCACAATGACGTTTATGTAATGCGAGTACAAGTTTGAATCTCGAGAGATTCAAAGTACGAGTATTACAAGTCATTGTGGCACACGTTTTTTAAAGTATTTTTTCTAATTTGCACATTAATCGCTTATATTACGCTCCCGCAAGAGTCCCCCGCTAGTGCGTTAATATCTCATTACAGCACAGTGTGCTGTAATATTCATATCAGCACTGCGTCGTCATTTGTTTTAGCTTTATTGCAACATCAAATTAGAAAAAAGTTATTTAAGGCTACCTAGAATCTATATTTACAAATGCTGCGTGAACATGTTGAACAATTTATCACTAACAAACAAATGGTGGTGGCCGCGGTACAGTACAACCGATTAAACACACTTCATCCGGTATCTACCTAGGCTCCCCCATAACCCTGAAAAAAATCCAAACAGTTCGTGATCTGGACACCGGCTATACCTGGAGTACAAGACTCAGGAGGTGCTCAAAGGTTAAAATAGCAAGCTATGCTAAGGCCCATTGTCCCCCTCGAACACCACAAACTCGTAAGAGGCCGACACCTATCGGAGAGGACTAGCAGGTCACCGCCGGTGGGCTCCCCCTTCCCCTTACTGCCCATGTTGAGCAAGTTCCCTTGCTCCCGTTTGATGGGTAACCGTCGGGATCAATCTCTCGATTCCCTTCCAGAAAATACGCACAAGGCTAGAAAACCTCAGCGTAGAAGTCAGCCGCCTGGTAGCAACTCCCCTGACCGTGTTAGGATTGTTCCACCTAGTCTCCAGAGACGAGCCAAGGCTCTACCGAATTAAATGCCAACCATAGTGTCTGTAACCAAGGTGTCTGTAACCAAGGTGCCGTAGGATCTCCTACGGCAGCTGGAGTTGGTCCGCTTTCAATTCACCTGTGTCGGATGGTTTGCCCACCGCATCGCCTCCCCGTACAGGCAACGGTCAGCATAATAATTCGCCTACCACCCATAAAATCGCCGAGTGTATCGCCCGTTGCCCTACTAGGTAGGGATGGGGTAGACACCTCCCGGCGAGAAAACGCTGGGAGGTTAACGTTACCCGATCGTTGGTGTAACGATCCTAACAAGGATCGTTACACCAACTCTCCAACCTGTAAGACGATCCGCGGCCGAGCAGAAACTCTACCCAATTAGAACGCCGACCGGAGTGTCTGTTACCCATAGACCTGGGATAGGTTCACATCCGACAGCCAGAGCTCTCAGCTAGGGTCCACATTAAGCCCACGTGGTTTCGTGACCCTTAATCTTTACGAACTCTTTTATTATTAAAAACTAAAAATTTTAAAATCACATATCTTCGTTTGATTGAAATATACTTATTTCTATTATACATATTTACGATTTGCATCGCAAAACTCTTTTCAGCAAGATAATAAGCTCAATTTCTTGGTACTCTGTATATACGTATAAAAAAATATCCAACCTAATAGTCAATAGTATTCTCTTATTTATTTTTACTCTTTCTTCTTGCTACCATTCTCTAATCAATTAAGATGTCTTATAGAATAAACCCCTAGACGTACTATCGTATAAATTCACCTTTTCGTAGCGTAACGTTCCATTACAGGAAGATGGATGCCAAAACTGCCCAATCTCCGGAGAGTATAAGACAAAATGGGAATCGAATTGCGGACCGCTCCGCTATATCGCCGAAACACATTATATTTCACTTCGACTGAAAGCCGACAGCAGTGTAAATGCCAAGAAATGGCCGATAAATTGGATTTTGTTTGTAAAGTTTCGGATATCATTGCAATAGATGATCTGCTCCGCCAAGTTTTCCTCGATAATGCAATAGAATCCCTTCTACCGAAGGAGAAAAGTCCCAAGAGAAGACTGTTGAAATATATATGAGATTTGTATGTGCCTTTGTGTAAGTTGTGTAGATAATATTGTTACATACTTTCTTCCAGTAACTTTTATGCTTCTTGTGGTTGTAAGTAATGAACAGAAATGCAGCAACAATATCCAATCACGTTTATTTATCGAATTTTCAAGAGTTAATGTTATAGGGGATCTTGCTTATTTGTAAAGATACAAAATCTACATTTTTTATTTTGTATAATAAATTGTTTTATTACAGCTACATATTTTTTTTTGATATTGTATTAAAAAAAAAAATACGAGAAATGCGATACAACTCTACCACGTCCCAAGGGTTACTGAATTATATATAGTATATCTTCCTATTCGTTAATGGTGGATGCGAAACAGTTTGAGTGGGGCAGAATTACAGCCACGCTCTTCATTTGAGATCTGGTTTATATCTGAAGTTGTTGAGAGTATTACAGATGACTCTGGATGGTGTTCAGGAAAATTAAACAGTTGTTTGCTTTATAAAATTTAATTTAAAATTTAAAATATTTGTCTACAAGTTCCGTAGCAGTACATACTAGAGGTGCGATTGGGCCGGGCCGGCTTGGGCCGAGAAATTCCAGATGCGTGCTGGGCCGGGCTTTTTTATAATGAAACGGGCGGCCCGCAAACCCGCTCGGCCCGTCGAGCCCATTCGGCCCCCATCAAGTCCGCCCGGTTCATCAAGCTCGCTCGGTCAAGCTTCTACAGGCGGCCAAATTTGGTTGGTAACTGGTTTTTAATATGAATAAACCATGGTATTCTATTGTATGTATCACCATTTACATTGATTAACGTAAAATACATATATAGTTAATTACAAATAATTCAGATATTTTTCTGTCTTTGACTGATAGTTTTAATTTTTTTTTTTTTTCAATTGCGTTTCTTTAACATACATCTATAATAGATACTGGTATGCACTGTTTTTTTATTTTATTATTTAAAAAATGGGCAAACTTTAAAATTTTACAAACACGTATTTTAAAATCAGACACGACCATTTTATACTTGCATTTTTTGTATATTATATTTGAATTTTGTACATGGAGAAAATAAAATCCAATTATAAAGAAGTTTATCTATTTCATGCGTTTATCTATGAACATTCTTTTTTTAAATTTGTACTTCCTACCAAATTTTAATTTTTGGCAAATATAGTGGATGTGAATACCTACCTTAACTTCATAGCGAAAGATTTATATTCTTTTTATAATAAAATAAAATTCATATGCTTATTGGAAATGACAAACATTATATAAATTGTCTATCCTACTCTACTATTAAGCCACCACTAGCTGCTAAAGTTTATTATAGATATTTGCAGTTGCACACAAAAAAAATGTAATTCTTTAAATTAAAACAGATTTCTTAAAGATAAACTTTTGGAAGGACAATCGGTGATTCAGGCTTGGGCGGGCTGGCCTGTCAAACGCGACGGACCGGCCGGGCCCGTTTTAGGAAAGAGCGGGCCGGACCGGGCCCGTTTAATAATAATAATAATAATAATAATATGTTTTATTTATGAAAAACACAAAGTGTATATAAAAACGTCATATAAAGCAGAAGAAAAAAGAAGTTTTAGGAAAGAGCGGGCCGGGCCAGGCCCGTTTTAGGAAACGGCGGGCCGGGCCGAGATAATTCCCCAAATGTGCACCTCTAGTACATACATACTAAAATAACATTATAATATACTCAAAATTAGATTTCTAGGTAGAATTTATAGTAGGCGGTAGTGGGAAACACATGGCAGTTATGTCTTCGAAAATATAGCAATGGACGCACAAACCTATTTCCCATAGTTTCCTCAATTAAATGTTTTGTACAATAATAAATGCTTCGAATTTATCTTCATTTATGCATAAGTTACGACTAATTGCGTAAGTAAAATAATACATATATTAGATGTTTACGAACGTATGCGTTCCTACAAGTCGTATAAATATTAATAAACTCAGATTGCGGACAGCACTAATATGGTACGGTACGGTGACAAGGGCCTTGAATAAATTCCAATTCACTTCGAGTAGAATTGAGATCCTTTGTATAATAACGCCATATTCAGATAGATAGTTCATAATTTCGTTGGAGTATTCGTCCAAAAGTTGTTTCAGATGTTTCACTAGAATTTCAGCGTTCGGTAACAAAATAATCTTTTATTGTTTGTGTTTCCTACTGAACGAAATGTGAAGCACAGATGTAGAGTTTGCGAGTTCTGATTTCTCTTCGTAAGCTTTTTGTAACGATTTCGTGGTAATATTATCTTTACAGTGAAATTTAATATTTGGATGAAGTTTTCTTTTCATTGTTCCTACGTGAACACCTTCATACGAATATGAATGTGAATTTAGTTAGATTTTATTCTAGGTAAAATCGTTTCATGCTGTATACGAAATAGGAGCTTCGGTAATATTAAAATTTTGGATGAGAGAAGGACAAGAGGAAGAATAAGTTAATTTAATCTCTTAGCATTTTATATTGCTTAATCTACAATTTTATTTTTTTTAATATAAAATTTAAGGAACGCACAGTTCTTATTTTTTTTCAGAGAAAAAACTCCAAGTTTGTTTTGCTTATTATGTCAACGATGTTAACAGAAAATTCACTGAATTTTTATGCGATTATTAAATTATGCATAAAAAATTTGAGAGCATCATTTGTATTTTACGTAGTTTGAAAGTAATTTGTATGGAGAATGCTTCGAATAAACAAAAATGTAGGGTACTATTTTAAAAAATCAAGTTATATTAAGTTGAAATTAAGTAAAGAAGTTGAAATCAACGTAATAGATAACCACAATAAGAAAAGTGTTTAAAATACGGGTTTCTGAATAAAACGGGAACAACGTCAAGTTATAGCAAAGTAGTTAGTCAAAAGTTTCCGACAAACGAACAAACACAATTAAAAAGTATTACGTTACAAATTCGAAAGTGTCCGATCTTCTCATATGAATCCAGCGGCGAATTGACGTTTTCTTGGACGCTGAATCGGAACAATGCAATCGATGTGACTTGCGTCTTCTGGATGCCTTTGCAAAAATAAAAAAAGAAATGTTAGTTTAGAAAAATTGAATACAGAGAGGAAAATAGCGTGGGTACAAAAGATACGCAAAAATTTAAAAAATAGAAAAAGTTCACAAAATTGTTAAATTTTAAGGAAATTAGAAAAATAAAATACTGAAATTTAATCCAGAACTTAATTAGCCATCGTACAGCTTAATAAAGAGTGAAAAATAAAACTATAAATAATATTAGTGATAAATTCAGAAAATAAAGCCCAATTAACTTACTTGGAGGAAATATCCGAGATTTTCAATACCAGACAATCCAGAAGCGGCGAAAATTTGGGCAGTTCCAGAGATTTGCCTGAGAGACCGAATATAGAACCTCAAGAAGGAAGTAACAGTAATCGCCCTTCGAACAAGATACCCACGAATACGGTATCCTAAACATATTTTTTGATAAGCTTGTGACGTTTCTTACGAGAACTAAAACAAAAAATAATTCTTAAGTAAAATAAGAAATGAACATCCATTTTGCATAATTTATAGGTTAGGTAATTTTTTTAAGAACCTTAAAAAGAGTTTAATTTATCTGTTACTTGTTGATTTGCCATTCTCACCGTTCATATGATAGAAATTTGCTTATTTTTTAATAGATTATTTAATTTGCCTATTAGTTTGTGTTTCCTTTGCGTTGAAAACTGTTCACTGCGTATTAAGATTTCACCAACTTGCACACTTCATCACAAATCTGGCGGTAAACTATTTGGTCAATACCAACCCACTTTTAGTCCAACTTAAAGCTGATTCTCAGACGACCAACGCAAGGAAAAACGCTACCGAATTAAGGCGGCAAATTTAATTAAATCTAATTAAATACGGTAAGTAGCAGAATCTAGTATTGTACAATACGAATCCATTAACGACCTGTATGAGATACAGTTTTATATTTATTTTAAAAGACACACATCATTTATTTTATATTATAGTATGTAAAGTATATCCATCTTGTGATGAAACGGGTCATTCAATTTAACATCAATTTTTTAAAACCACTTGAAAGCTTTAACACACGTTGGACAATTATGGTTAACCAATATACATGCTATTATGCTCAATTTAAAAAATAAATTTGCTTTGATGTTACTTTATGTTCACATTATTCACGATTATTTATTATGGTCTTATATTAGAGAACAGAAGTAATTGCTTTCCAGGACTAATCCCATTCACAAACAATAGCGCTCAGAGATATCCGGACTATATGGCATGTTTTATTTCCATTTTTATTTGTAGAAACTACATGTTGTGCATGCGTGTAAATATAATAAAACCACCGTTCTGCGAATAATATATTAATAGGTATTTCAAATAACACAGAATGAATTTATGGATCTCGTTTAAATAAACAATTATTGGGTTACTCATATTTCCAGTTTTCCGAACAGTAACACTAGTGGATAGCGCATCCAATGCCCCTGCGTAATTCATAATAAACAGTTCCGGATGTTTAGTCTAAAATGACTGTGTTTGTATGACAAGCACTGAATGTGAATTCGTCTTATTTTAGTAACATCAATTCCTATCTTTTGGTGAGATGTTTCTTTTCATATCGGCTTGCATTGTGTACTTTAAGATTAATAACCCAAGTTAAATGTATTTGCAGAAATATTATATAGAAATTTGTTTAAACTCTGAATTAATTCTAAAACTAGTTGGTTCATTTTCAAAATATTATTTAATGTCTCTATGTACGGATTATTCTTTATCTTATTTGACTGGCTCCTGGTAATAAAAAACTGAAAGCACCACAAGTGTTGAACAAATATTTTACATCTTACGCTAAACAGAACAAAGCGCAAGTAAAATACTACAGCATAAAAGAGCAGGGGTTATAATTACATTTATTTTGAATATGATTTCCATAAAGTAAAACGAGATATAAAAGAATAAGCTAATAGAATTTGTATACCGCAAAATAAAGAATTTTTTATCCGCTTGTGTTATCAAATGCCTCGCGTTACAGTTTTATGTTTCCGATGTTCCTAACGTAAATTATATTATAAAATTCATTGCCTTGTATGAAAGGAATCTTGATAGCGTTGGTAGAACCACGGCATCCTGCAATTATAAACAACAAACGGGGCAATGAAAACTTATTTTATGAACAGGATACCCAACATTAATTTTATTTAGTTAAGATTATGTCGGTGAAGTTTATTGGAGTTGACAGAAGAAGAGTTCTAAAAATATGGTATGATTATAAAAGTCCGAAATTTAATATGCGCAAATTTAAATATTCGAAAGATTTTCTGTGTTGAAATATTTAATTCAGTTAATAAGCAATAACATTAAAACACATTTATGTGTCAAATATTTACAAATTCACTTCAATACACTTAGGCACATACACACGAATTACAACACACTATGAGTGAGTTTTCCCATATGCCGGTTTACAATCTGTTTATAATGATGTGTCGAAAAATATTGTATAAGCTGCATATGCAATAAAAACGGTGTTGGAGTTGGCTAAAGTTCGCATTCAATTATCATGTATGTATGATGTATGTATAAATTTCCACAGATAACAATAATTCTAGAAGGAATTGTCAAATAATACTCTAGAAAAGTGGAGAGCAATAGATGTAGTATATCTATAAAGTTTTATTTCATATAGAGTTTTCCGATTAATTAGATAGGTACTCTATTTTATAGTTTTTTCTTAAAAATAGCTATATTTCAGTTTCAGCGTGACTTATATACTCGAACTTTGGATTCTTGCTTGTAGGTAGGAGAGGATAGCTAGTCACGTGTATTTAGCCCCCAGAATATAGACTACAGCCATCTGATAAACTCGTGGGCAGTAAAAATTGGTTGTTCGCGAATCAAATATTTAATTTACGTATTTCCGTGTTCTAGCCTAATCCATTTAATGCTATTAAATGTCTTGTGACAGTTAATATCTGGAATATTATTAGACTTTTTTTAGTATATCATTATTGAAAGTACATAAGTTATTTTATTACTGTAACACTTGCACAAGCGTTAGGGTAAAGCCACGATTAAGTCTGTCTAGATTTCTAAGAATCATCAAAGGTAAATAATTTCATTTTATATTTTTATAATTAACGACATTTATTTACCAGGTGTTGTATATATACTATTATTTGGATCAAATGATCTGATAAAGCAATCGCTACAACACCAATCTAATAATGAAGGCAATCAGTCAGAATGTTGTCTATAGTTGTGGATGTTGTTGCTGTTTCTCTAGTGTAGGCTGTTATTGTAAAGTTAAAAGAATCACATATATCCATAAACACTCTGGTATTTGTGTTCTCTTTCTACATGATGAGTATATACCTGCAATCAAAGCTTGCTGAAGTTAATTGAACAGCCCTTGAGCCGGACACAAATGCAAATAGGGGATATTCGTGGTTTCTGAGTACGCTGCTATAATATCTGGACATCTACATGGCCAATAAAAATATTTAGGAAACAAAAAGGCGTATGGAGAGATTGGATAATAGATGATATCAAAGAAAAATGTAAAACAAACAAATTTTTATATGAAGATATGATTAATAAGAAAGTATCGAAAAGCGATTACAAAAATTACTGTAAGCAGTTAAAAACGAAAATTATTACACAGAAAAAGAAGCATAATTTTGAGTATATCGTGAAATCAAATAACAAATCGAAAGTGGCCTGGGAAATTTTTAGAAAAGCGACAGGAAAGGAGATGAAATAAACTTATAATTTAAGAAATGTTGAAGTTCCAAATCAGTATGTAAATCAACAAGGAAAACTAAATTTCGTATATGACTGTATGTCGAGATAGAGACAATCTCGAGTTACATTCTTTAAATCATTCGATAGAACAAGAAATGTTTCTGTTTCCTACTTCTGTCAATGAAATAGTATACAATAGTAGGTATGTAAGAATTCGAAATTCTTTAATTCTGATTAACAAGATTTAACTTCATTTCTTGAAACTAGCTGTTGATAAGTACCGTGGGATCTGCGGTAGCAGTTTCTTTCCACGGGAAAGACGTTAGACGTTATTCAAATTTCGCTAACCCGTGGTAATGCATTCACGGTATTAACCTTATCTTTCGCTGGCCTAACTAAAGTTCAGTTTGCTGTATCGGCAAATCCCACGATACCGTTACGAAAGGGCATTTGAGGTTCAGAAAAATAACCAGAAACGGCATTGATGCGCCCTCTTGTAGAGAGAAGTAGAGCGTCTATATAAACCCTAGCATGGTTGCTAGAGTTAGTCAGTTAGTCAGTTTTAAGTTCGTGGAGTCCGAATCAGCTTTTGAAAAGCTCGCGTTCCGGGCTTCGTTACCGGGCGAATCTAAATTCTAAATTAAATTTAATAATCCTTTAGTTTTCTTTTTGGATTCTATAAAATCCCCCAAAATTCCGGAAAAACTCGAGTAGGAAGCAAAAGCTTTCCTCGCGAAGTAATTTTGGTGTTAAGTGTTAAAAACCGTTCGTACGAGTCCCTTTTTGTGTTATAAAAGAGTTAGTGTCCCTGAATATTTGGATTACGAGAAGAATAAGCCCACATCTTGGCTGGTAAGATGAATCAGAATCTCGCTTAAAAGAACTAACCATCGCAAAAGACTAGACCGTATCTCCTTCTCTCTCTCTCTCTCTCCCTTGATTTAGGTTTAATTGTAATTTCTAAAGTCTAGATTACATTTTGTTTTATTTTCATGTTTTCTTTTTATTATTTTTGTCAATATATTTGTTAAAATAACTAAATGCATCGTTTTCTTTTAATCTAATAATTTGTATCCCCAATAAGTGTTCCGGAGAGGAACCCTCATTTCAGAGAGACAGCGAGAGTGAAGGTAAATTTGACAATCTTTAGGCAAGTAACGACCTGTTCCGACCGATCGAGAAATAACACCGTGGTGGAAATATCTTTGGCTAAGTAATCAAACCAACCGCTACCGAACCAAAAGATCATTTCCTCGCGGTGGCTCGATCGTCAAAAGAGCAGGTTGGGTTATCTGTAAAAACGAGGGGTGTGATTTCGCATCAAACATTCCGAAGCGGACCACCCTATCAGATAAATAACCCGTGGCGTTACAGGTACAATAATGAGTTTAAAAACACAAATTCCGTTGGCCATGATGGAATAGCTGTAAAGATACTGAAAACATGTGCAAGGGAGTTATCTCATCCCTTGTCGTGTTTCATAAGTTTAACTCTAACAATGGGTGTTTTTCCGGATGAACTCAAAAATTCAATAATCGAGTTGATTTATAAAAAGGAAGATAAATCAGACATAAAAAATTATCGACGAATATCCATTCTCTCCAATGTCTCTAAAATATATGAGAAAATAATACATGAGAGGATATATGGATTTCTATCAAAGTTTAATATAATTAATGAATTTCAAAATGCATACATGAAAGGGAGGTCGAGCAATTGCGCGACATGTCAACTTTTGAATGCTGTAGTGGAAGGTATAAATTTGGATCAACAAACTATCGGCGTTTTCACGGATCTCTCAAGAGTCTTTGAATACGAGGCAATGCACTGAAATTAATTCAATCTTACCCAACAATTCGTAATCAAAAACTAGAAGCTAAACATCAGGAGAGTGGACATGTCCTATTTTGTACCTGGCAAACAATAGAGCAAAGAGTGCCACAAGGCTCGGTGCTGAGACCATTTTTGTTCCCAATATATATAAATAAACTTCCTGAGGTATCAGATTATAGGAGTGTGTTGTTTGCCGATGATCATTCAATTGTAATACGAAGAACGGGATCATTGCAGGAAGATTTGAAGAATTTGTTACAAGACCAAGAAAACTGGTTTCAGAACTATCACTTGAAGTTAAATGTAGAAAAAACAAATGTTACAAATTTCGGAAGCAGCATGTGCACTGTTTGGCGGTCAAAATCGGAAATTTTGGTTATACTCTGCGTGTTTTATCTACGTCTGTTGGTGTGGGAGCGGCGCTTTGTGCGTATCAAGCATACGTTCAGACACGCATCCGATATGGGATTATCTTCTGGACAAATTCGGTTGCAGAAAATGTGCCTTCGTAACATCTTAGGACTGAAAAGAGATGAGACATGTAAAACAATATTTCTTGAAAATAAAATACTTACTATACCGAGTATACAGTGTGGCAACCGTTCATAGCACGATGCATGTATTAGTAACTACTGGTCGACTATAAATGGGCGTGCCACCTTGAATTGCCACGCCTACTTAGCGGCACGCGGATGGCATTTACAAACGATAGCGGACGTATTATAAGTTACACGTATAAATGTATTGTGGCATATAGGCAAATCAAAGTCTTTTAGAGTTCTATGTTATAGCATAAGTGATTACATGTGGTAGAAAATACTATTCCTGAAAAATAAAAAGCACTGTTAGAGGTAGTATGTTCCCGATATAAGTAAATATTTTTAGTTGTTTGAAGCATCAGATAATCACTGATAACATGTCAGTGAAGTAATTCATCACAGCCTCATAAACAACATAAAAAATCAAAAATAAATAATCATAACTCCTAAACTTTAAAATAAAAACTAAAATAATATTGTTCAACAAGTATAAAATCTAAAAACGCAACTATAATAAAATAATGGAAAATAAAATATTTAATTCTTAAAACAGAATTGTATTCAACATTGCAATAAACCTGCAATTAGCTAAAAGAGAATATTATTCTTAAACAATAATAAAATTTTAAGTAAATTCATTTATTAAGTGTTCAAATAAGCCTCCCCCTCTTGATAAGAACAGTAACCCAACCGATCATAAAAATTCCGACGAACATTTGTTAACATATCTGCTGTGACAGTATTACTGATTTGAATAATTCTCGCGCGCAGTTCCTCTATTAGGTTTGATGGCCGTTGATCACCGTATCCGTATATTGTATTATGTAAAAAGGGCCATAAAAAGAAATCGATTGGAGCTAGATCAGGGGACCGCGCTGACCATTTAATAGGGCCCGAGTTACCGATCCATCTGTTTTCAAAAACCGCGTTTATAAAGTTTGTTACAATGCGTGTATTGTGTGCTGGGCAACCATCTTGCTGAAACCAAACTTCATTTATATTAAATCGCTCCCGTATTGCCGGAATAATATTATTTTCAAGTAACTGTAGGTATCTATCTCCGTTTAAATTACCGTCAATGAAAAAACGTCCAATTATATGATTTCCAATGATACATGCCCATACATTTAGCTTCTGTGGATACTGCGTTCGCGTTGGTATATTTAAATGTAGATTTTTACGCGACCAGTAACGACAAACTGGGCGGTTATGATGCCCGTGTAGGTAAAATGTCTTTTCATCTGTGAACAATACGTTGTTAAAAAAAATTGGTTATCGTGATATTTAGTTATCATTCTTTCGCAAGATTCCGTTCGGCGATAATAATCATCGGGAAGAAGTACTTGTGAACTTGTAAATTTGTATGAACGATATTTATTAGTACGTAAAATCTTATGAACCGTTGTTTTAGAGATACCTAATTCGCGAGCAATTTGTCGAGATGACATAGTGGGATTTACTTCAACGAAAGCACATACTCGAATTTCTATATCGCTTACATTCTTATCCGGAACAATTTTATTTTTATTATTTACTAAAGAAAATGTAGTCTCAAATCGATTAACGGTCCTACGAATGGTGCTTGTACTGGGAATTTGACTTTCGGGGAAATTAGCTGCAAATAAATCCCGAGTTACTTCCGCGGAATTACCACCGTAAAAGTGTTTAATCATGAAGAGTTTTTGCTCCGGCGTATAGTACTCCATTTTTAAAATAACCGTTATCTACCTACCAACAACGCCTTTTATTAAATAGTACGAGCGGGTAGTTCTCCCGACGAAATATAAAATGCATCTGACAGTCACGTGTGCGACGGCTCACGCGCCTGTGCGGCGCCAGCGTAGAAATGTGGATTTCTGGGCAAATACGAGTGCATGATAGCAATATGCTAATGTAATCCAGTCGAATATTCCGTATACTTCTTTACCGTTCTAATGCACGGATACCTCTGTGTATCTCGCTTACACTACAGGATCGCTATAATGCGGACGCAGGCGGAGAATTGGTATACCACTTCGAGTGCGCGATATTTGTAAAAGAACATTATTCAGATTTTTTTATTAGAAACATCTTGCTCATTATTATATACCTGCGGTGTTGCAACTAATTATTTATTGGCACCACAGACTAAAAAAACTTTAGTAAATAAAACTGTTGTTACACAAATTATTAGAATATATTATTACTTACCTAGTGAAATAAAGCAGACATTAAAAAATTTAAAAAACAAAACGTATACGTACCTAGTTAAAAAAGCTTTTTATACTGTAGATAAATTTATGCAGACAGTAAGTAATTAAAGGTGTCCTCATTCCTTGTGTTTCAATTTTTATTTTGAGAGTGTATATTATTCAATGTATTCATGTATACTGTATATAGTCAGCGACACAATTAAGTGGACATATTACATTTTATTATTAATTGTTTGTTTTGTAATGTTAGTATTAGTATAGTTTTTGTTTATATTGTTTATTAACGATATTGTCGGGTTTTTAGGTGATTTCCTAATTCTCATGTATGCTGATGATGCTTGTAGCTTGATTGCGGATAATGATCTTACGGCATCCGCAGTTGCTTGCAATAATTTTTTAAATGATGCTGCAACTTGGCTTTCCAATAATGGTTTATATTTGAACAGTTCCAAAACTAAGTATATTCATTTTAAGAATATTCATAATAAGAATATTCATAATAAGAACGATCATGATTTTAATTTATCCATATTGGGTGAGAATATAGTGAAGGCAGATTCAACTAAATTTTTAGGTTTAAAAGTAGACAAATATCTATCATGGGAGAGTCATTGTATTAGTGTGATTTCATGTTTGAATACTGTAAGTTTTCAAATGCGAAGTTATGCGTGAAGCGATTGGGCGAGAGTCTATGCTCAAATTCTATTACGCTGTTGTCCATTCACGTTTGTTGTATGGTATTTGTTTGTGGGGTTCGTCTGTTCACGTTGGTTTTTTAGCGCAGAAGAGGTTAGTACGTTGCATGGCAGGCGTTAGGCAGGATGTTTCTTGCAGGCGGTTGTTTCGGGAGTTTGGATTCCTCACTTTCAAGGCATTTTTATTCTAGAGCTTTTGCGGTATATTCATGCAAATAGATCCAAATTTATAACGCACTGTGGCATACACTCTCACTATACACGAAACAGAAATAATTATTGTATTCCTTTTGCAAAATACCGGGTGGCATCAGTTTCTCCTGACTGCTTAGGTTTGAGACTTTACAATGCTCTGTCGGAGGAGTATAAAGCATGCCAGACGGCTCGCTTATTCAAATCCAGAGTGAAGAATCTCCTTTTGGAAAATGTTGTGTATTCCAGTGACGAGTTTTTCGCTTTATTTGAGTGACGTTGGCTTACCTGCAAATATATATATGTATTTTTAATGTATCATTCTTTTAATGTGTTCAATTTTTTTTCCTTTTTCTGTTTTTTATCTATTTTATAATTAGTTATGAGGTATCCAATGTAATATTTTATATTGCCTAATGGATCTAATAAATACATACATATGTTTTTGGATATTATTTTTATTTAACTATTTGATCTGCTAGAATATCGTATGATTTTGTATATCATTAAATAAGTATGAGTAAAATTTACAGTTTAATTAAAAATCGCATAGTGTCCACTCAATTCAGTCGCTGACTGTATATACTTGTTTTTTTTATGTGCATTTAACCGTTTTGACTTCTGTATTTTTATACAATTGTATGTAAGCTTTTAGTGTGACTGTTTCAACGCCTTGTGGGCATTTTACAGATATATATTATTATTCGTAATCCCAACTTCCTCCTGTATTTCCAACCTTTGGTCCGCGAAATTAATGCATCTCGCCGTGAAATTTTTCGATTGCACCGCCTGATGCAATCCGTCCTCCGTCGCGCGCCTCCCGCTGGAGTCCCGCGAGTTTTTCTCACGCGACGGCAGACGGACAACAACGCGACGCGTCCAAAGAAAAATCCGAAGCCATGCGCATAAGTTACGGGGCAGGTAGAAGTTAGGTGAGAGAGCGTCGTTTCGGCTTTCCCGCGCCAGTTCAGTACAGCACCGGCCGCAGACGGAAATAACCGCAAGTTCGGCGTGCGACGCCGACGTCGTCGTCGTCCGTGTGCAGTCCTAGTACGCTCGCGAAATGTCGAAGTGCGCGATGACTTAGGTAGGTAACAATACCGTCACACCGGTCACGACAACTTAACTGCGTTCACACTCATCACAAGATCACCGTTATACGGTAACGCGGTGTATTTTGTTTATGCAAAATATTATTAGATATTCTGCTTAGAAAGTGTTTCTCCAATTATTCTTTTTTAGTTTACGAGTTTTACTCGTCTAGTTTTATTATCAACCGTTAATTGTTTTATTTTCATTGTTTGTTTACTTATTCTTTTATTATTATTATTCCTGTGTCTGATCGTTTATTTTTATCGACACAACAACACGACAACGTGATCCATTCGTAATGAAAGACGACACGCTTAGAAAGATCTATGTTGCCTTCGACAGAAATGCGAACCTATTCTTAACTTCATCAGTGAGTATATTGCACATTATATAATAGTCAACGTGTGATGGAAATACGCGAAAATTGAACTGCGGACGAAAGTTCAATAATCTCGTGCAACGCCTCCAACTCTGATTTTTTTTTGTAGCCCTCCCAAAACGGCTTTTGTGATCGCCGCGGTCGACACAAGTTTACTAAATCTACGCCGATTACTACAATATAGTATCCTATAAATAACTTAACGCTATGTTTTGCTTGACATACAATTTATTTTTGTCCTAATATATATAGTTAGCCACCTTATTTCTGCTCCAACATTTTCGCTCAACGTGTAGTATGATTAAAATTAAACATAATCTAAAACTCCCACCATAAAATTCAATCAAGAAAAGAAAACAATTCTTTAGATCTCATAGGAAAATATTGCAGCACGCTTCTCCTTAAATTATAAAAACGTGGCAAGCTTAGTGAACACAAATTGAAGATCATATTATTTTTAAATTTTGCTACTTTGGAAAATTTCCTTCAGTTCACTTCAACAAGCAATCTATAAGAATAATAGGAAAAAACGTAATAACGGAATAATTACAATTAGTAATGAACAGGATAAAATTGAAACGGGTAGAACAAACTCCAATCAGTGAACAAAGATGCTCAGTCGTTCATAAGTTGTAGATTCTTATTAAACTGCTAATATTTGACTACAACTTAGTAGCTTCATAATAGCTAAAAACGTTATATTTCGACAATTATACGCAAAATTAAGATATATGTTTAAGTTATGTTACCAGAAATAATTGTACAGTAGGTTGAAAGTAATTTTAATTAAAAGAAATTGTAATCGGGCATTATTGGTTTGTAGAGTGTCATCAGATAATAGAATAATTAAGTGTTTTATTATTCTTTTGTTTAAAATTTAGTTTTACTTTAACCATGCTTTCACTCTTTAAACTTCATATTTGTATTACGTTTTATACACCTAACTGTGATTCTCTTTTTTGACCACTTCATTATTTTATTATCTGACAACACCCTACAAACCAATATTACGCCTGATTAAAACTTCTATCAATTAAAATTACTTATTATAACTTATTATAACTTGGCAGGTGTACAATTATATCTGGTACGATAACTTAAAACTTCTTGTATAAGAATAATTATATACAGTAGGTAGTATTGAACATAAATAACCAAACACGATTCAGAGTCAACAGCTTTTATTTAAGGAAAACAGAAACCCAAAATAATACCAAAGAAAATACCTTCAAATAATGGGTTACTCATCGGTGCGCTGGCTAAACAAATTCATAAACGCCATGGTATATACAATTTTACTTCGTGTTTCAGGTGTATCATTTAAGCAGTCGCTTAAACATTAAAGTTGACAGTTTCTTGAAGATACTGATTCGTAGGATATTATAAATAAATATATATATATATATCCTATTTACATAAACACACACCAGAAAAATGGTAATACTGGGTTCAACATTTTTTTTTAAGTATTAATTTCTGGATCGTTGACTCAAATACACTATTGCGAAGTGAATTACCATTCCACTTCTGAAACAGTAACTCATTCTGTATTACTAGTAGTAGTAGTTTGTAGTTAAAGCAAAGCGTGTTGAGAGGTAGCAAGCAATATCTTCTGCTTACTTATACTTAAAATATTAGTTATGATCAGGGATGTGAATTAAGCCCACATCAGACAGACTCGGCGTTCGACATTTTATTGTTCGGAACATCGTTTCATACAATATCTCGGATCCTCCTTTATCGATGCTGGTGGAAATATAATGCAAATTTTGACAAACAAAGTAAACTAGTCAATTATCTTATACTACCACAGATGGCGCCACTAAGTTACTTATAATTAAGGTACTCTTATGATAAGCGCTTTGAAATTTAGTACCTACTTTAAATTTGTACGTTGTGAGTTCTAATCTTTAACTATTTGGTGTATAAAAGAATTAAAGTGCTACAAGCAAGATTCAAGCAGTTAAATAGTTAAAATCTTGGCGCTGCATAGATTAAAAATCAAAAAACTTAATTCGAAAATGTGTCTATAACCAGTGCGCGATCAGTAAACAGTCGACAATTGTTGAAAAACTTATCCCCGTTTGCTTCGACATGCTAAGCTTGGTATATTTTAAGTGGCCCTTTGAAAGTGATATTTCAAATTTAATACATACAACGAATACAATATGACATTCGTTGTATAAATGTCATATTCAAAGTATCACTTAAACCGAGCTTAAAGTGTTGGGGCAAACGAGCATTACAGAATTGTGCAGCAGGCAATTTTCTTTAAAATGCAACATCCTATTAAAATGGCAATGAAACAATTGTAACAGTTGTTTCTTACGATCAGTTTAACACGTCATACTAGTTGAATTACTTAAAAAATTGATATTTAATTGAAGACATCTTTTTTATTAAGTTAACCACAGCTTTTCTTTTAGGTCCCAAAATTTGCACAGCAAACCCACTGATCGAAGTCATAACTAAAAAGAAGTGTTGATATTACTGTTTCTTGATCCTTTTAGCAATTCTTTCTTTACTAGGTATAGAATATATAATTAAATATAATGCTAATAAACTACTGAATACCCATTACTATTCTCAAACACAATAAGTGTTAACCATACTTTCCATGTATACAAATATTATGAATGTTAGACTTATCTATATATTGTCTTGTAAATTTTATAATGAATGTAACAAAATCATAAAAGAAATTATTCCAAATATTAACACAAGAGACACAATTTTAAAATTTCGTCATTTCGTAAATTTCTTATGGTTTACCTCACGTCTGCAGTTCTAATTTATGCTAACTGGAGGGATGGCAGACACATGTAACCTATTGACAGAAATTCTAATAATCCATTTTTCTTATTTCTCTTTCTTTCAAATTTACTGGCAGAAACTGACAATGATGTGTATCAGTTGCAGAATACGATTTCAGTAGTGGAAAGCAGGTGGCATCTTGTTACAAAATTCCTTTCTGCATATCACTGTTATAAATTGTCTTAAAGTGACTTATTTTTCTTAATATTGTAGCACATTTCTAAGCAATAATTCTATTTAGGAAAAACGAGTTTTATAAGACCCATTTTAAAGCTCAAATTAAAAAAAAAAAACGTCCCTTAACATGAATGTTAAGTAAACCTTTAATTTTAGTTTATATAACTAGTATAATAATAAACGATAGACTTTCCATAAACGCATAAAAAAGTTGAATAAAAACTTTGATTTGTATATAATATGATAACAATAAAAATATTTCATTGCAATATACCTTAACTAATAAAGTCATTAATGCATTAGATGACTGCACATACGTTTTCTGAGTTGTACAAATAACCGTTTTCACATTGCTATCGAGTTATGAATCCAAGCACATTCATACGATTGAAAACGGTTTTTACAAACTGTATCTTAGACTGAATGAATCCATCGTCAAAAACCGTTGTCCTGAATTTGTATAATAAGCTATATAAATAGGATGAAGCAAATTGTGTTTAAATAACAATTCATTATAATATATAAGAAAATAAACCGGCGTCCAACGCGTTTCTAGTGAATTTAAAATGTAATCTTCTTTAAGTCTCTGGCTTTAAATAATTTATGAAGTATGTAAATGATTTAATATTCTGTTGCTTTGTTGTTGACGAATCACAGTAATATTACAGAGCATTTAAATTTTAAAGAAGAACACAATTTTATGCCTAAAAATTATGGTGACCAATACTATAGGAATTAATTAAAAAGCATAATGAATAAGTACGTAGCCACAAATTAAAAATACATGTACTTATAAGACACTGACATTCAGATATAAAGTATAGATATAATTTAACCAAATAATCCTTTAGAAGTTTGTTTGAATTGTGCAGCCGCTGTTAAGTTTCTAATATTCATGAGCAAATCGTTCCTTTACTCTAAAAATTACTTTTAAATTTTCACTATACTGCAACAATTATTGAAAGATACAAACATTTTATGTTTACGTAGATATTCGGTCTGAGAGCACCAAAAAATTGTACAAAAATAAAATCACTAATTCTTAATATTTAATAATTTTTTTTATATTGTCCGTGCAAAACTACAAACTAAAAATTAATGTCGATACCTCTATTATATATAACAAAAACAATAATACAGCCTACATGCGATGAAGAATTACAAAAATAGTCTTGAAAAGTAGATAATTTAATACAATTCCATATAATTTCGGTGTTCCTATATTTTTATACCTCATTGTATATTATGGGCCTTTCATTAGTAATTATTTTATTCCCTTTTTTAATCCGTTTAATATTATTGCGCCGTGAAATTAAAACAAGGTTGGATAATCTGTTTCGGGCATCCAATTATCTTCATCCTCTGTTAAATCAAAAGAGAAGGAAAAATGCTAACTAAATTGCGGTTTTAGTGAATTTTATAGTAATGCAATGTTATTATATTATATAAATAATAATTTAAACTGTCGGACACAATGCTGACGATATATGCCTTGAAATTGTATTCAGTCTGATTTAATCGGAGCACCAAGTATTTAGTATAATTCAATTTAAAGCTGAGGAACTGTTTATAAAAAAACCATTAGAGTGTAACTTGTCACGTTCTACTAGGCCGATAACGCAAAAGAGACAAGTTAGGAAGATTATTAGCGTATTCAGAACACTCTAAACATAGAAACTCCAAATTTTAGTAACCAAGGAAACAAAAACTAGCAAATCATATGTTTTCAGACTCAGAAAGTTACGTATTACCGGTAAAAACGGAAGTAATAAAAATTTGTAATATGGGTTGGATAATTGGAAATTTACAGTAAATAGTATATTCCGAATTTTATAAAAAAAAATATCTGTAAGCAAATAGTTATGGGCCGGGAAACCCGGTACCAAGTACTTGCTCGATGTGGCAGCCTTTCGCATTTTCATTTTTATGTTCTAAATGAAGCTTTATCATTTTAAAAATTAGATAATGACCAAAATTAATTAATTCCCTACTCAAAATCATGAGAATTAAGAATAGTTCTCCCAAACCAAAATTATAAAAAACTAATTTTCTAGTTAATTAAAATCAATCGATTAATTCAAAATGCATTTTAGAATTCCCTAGAATATCAAAAAAATGAATTCTAATCATCAATTAATTAATTTTATAATTTTTTTGGTGCTAGCAAAAAGCATATTATGCTGTTATAATTTATAATGGTTTAAATTCTTTTCTCGATTCTACTACATATCTCGTAAACTCTCGTGTTAAAAAGAACAAATGAAAAGTACACGGGTAGGGTCACAAAAACAAGTATTTAAGAAAAGCGAATTTTAAGTATTCAAACGGGTAGCACAAAAAAAAACTTATTCATTCATTGAAAACATAAATTCAGTATGTTTGATCTAGCATATTTTTTTTATTCTAAATAATAAAAAACTAATATTTATTTAATACTGTTTTTTATTTAGTATTTTAATTCAAAGTAAATTGGTAATTATTTAATTTCGTCGTCGCTATCAATACAGTTGTTGAGTCTTGGCAGATTAGCGAAATACTCCAGGGCTTCCGGACCGCATAATGGTTTTAATTCTTGCAAATTGTTGTATTTATTTATAGGCAGAGGCAACAGAACTGAAATATAAGAAAAATCGAAATAATTGATTGATCGATTGATTTTCAGCGATAACTTACCGTCATAAGACTTCCTCGGGAATAAAAATTCTCCTGGTTTTAAATTTGGAGTTCCTGTTGTGATTAGAGCCTTATAATTTGGCAATGTAACCGTCGCTGTTTTGTGATGTCCGTTGTAAGTATTCCTATAAGTAAGAAATCGCGGATGCTTTTTAGATGCCGAAAACATGTCGGGCGGCCAGTGGACACTTTTTCCTGTAATATGTTTGCAAAAAACTTGTCTAGCTTCTAATTAACTCTTGCTCGACTTCGATAATCCCAAAAAGGAGAACGTTTTACTCGGGCACCTCTCAACACTTCATACCGATGTGATGGAACTTCCGTCCTTATCTTTGGCTTCCCAAGCGAAGAAATAGAAAAGTCCCCAGCGATAGAAATATGTCTATCGCTTTCCAAATACGAGTGTCCTCTTATTGGGAATGTTATTTTAATGCCATCTAAGCGGCCCAGTTGATACACAACATAGTGTATGAATCTGAGCATAGTGTAATTCCTGTTCTGTCCAGGGCAGGAATCGCAGAATATCTATCAATCTAGCACGGTTGTAATAAAATTGTGACGCATGGAAACCACTTTATTAGCTCCTTTTTTTTGCTACAGTTTGAGGATATATAAAGAAAATCGACCTTTCAGTCGTCAAAATGTGAATATTAAACGTATCCATAGACAACTAACGTTTATTGTATACATCGTTAGGGGATATGGATATAGAAAGAGGTAGATTCTTTTTAAAATCCACACAGATTGCTTCATAAAAGTTAGGTGTTTGTGATTTTTTAGGTGCGTCCCTTTTGCGAGTGTAGAATATTTCTGCTTGTTTCTTGTGCGCGTCGTTTTCGACCTGAAGCCGTTTCTTCCCATTTTCAACTTTTCGCGTGTCTATCTCGTTTGGTTTGACGATCTTTTCTAGGACTTCAATTATGGCCAAATATTTGTCGCAAATACTACTACCTTAAGAATATATTAAATTTTGTAATAAAGATAATACGATATTTTTTATATCATACAGGATATGGAGAGTATGCCTCTTTGTGAAGATGGTGCTTCTTTGCTAGATTAAATTCCTCGGACAGGTAATTTTTTTTGGTTTTTTTTCGAAGCTATAATGACTAGTGCGGCCTTTGAAGCTACCAATATGCTGCAACACTGTTAATCATCTCCTGATGATGCTAACTTGGTTAGCGAAACGCGCGTCGAGAGATTGTGCATTGTTGTTTGGTGATAGTGGAAAACCTAGCATTGACTTTTGTCAGTGTGATAGTTATTGTTACACCAAAGGTTCCAAAACCCAATTACTGGACTTTTGAAATAGTTTCATTTGAAATTTTTCTTGGTCTATTAGTATGAAGTCCACTTTTATCTCTTGTAGCTAGTCCTGTTTCTTTTAACGAACGTTGCAAATATTCTCCTAGAAACACCGTCAATAGCATAAAACGCTTTAAAACATACTGGATTTTGCAGGATTCCATCATCACGGATTCATACCATGTAAAAATATGGTTTGAAAAACTGTTTTCGTGAAATTTAACTTTTATGTGACACGAAAGTATTCGCTTTGAAGCAGCAGATGGCGTCAAAATCGCAATTTTCGAACATTTGGGACTTTTCCCTTTCTTTCCGTGTACTCTTCAAATGCTATTTCAGAACGTACACAGAAAGAGAGCTCACCATTTAAGGAAAGCAAAAATTATTTAACATACATAGTAATCAAGTAGTTGAAGATAAGGCAAAATCATAAACACCAAAAGAGTGGATATTTACCAATCACTAACGAACAAATTATAAATATGTTGCACTACTTTCTCGTCACACTGTATATCTTATTTTTTTTTTCTATGAACGATTTTTCTGACCTTGTCACTCAGATATTGAACATATGATTACTATTTTTAATACATGGTTGACATTATATAGCTACATATTAGTAGACGCTCCGACATTGCGTTTTGAAGCTATAATTCTTTTAACAGCCATATCTTATAAGCATTTTACATCTCATTCAAAATATTAAAGTTCTTCAATCAGCTTTATAGTCTGTGGAATACTTATCATATCATATCATATCATATCATATCATCATTATTTATTGGCACATTTATATAAATGTATGTACTTAAACTTAAGAATATGTAAGAAGTGTTATAAAAGCTCCTAGAATGATTTTCAATACTACTTTATTGGTCTTACAGAATGAAATATCAGCGTTTTGAATTCCATTATATAAAGAAAGTATTTTGCAGTTCATATTGTGAACTTTGCGTGTTCCTTAAAATATCGTGCGGACTAATTGCATGCAAGAAAAAATAATTAATACCGAGAAAAACATTTTTCGCCCACACGAAGCGGAACCTATTGTTTCGAACATTTGCGAACGTCCGTGCACGTTACTGGAACATTTTTAATAAAGACGTGTAAAATTCAAACCCTTAAATATTAGTATTTCGCACGGAAGGCGTATCTAGAAGCGTGTAAGATTCTTGGGATTCAGGCGTTTGAGGTATTCGATCAAAGACAATTTTGATAAACAATACACGTCTAGACGAGTTCTCTGTGGGTTATTGGGGCGTGCTTAGAATGTTCCGGATATTGTTAAATAAGAAAAAGTTCAAAGCGATATCCTTTTACTGTGGCCATCTTAATAGCATCGTAACAAGTTCGTGGGTGTCTTACATGTGTTGGTATTGCACGATCTTGCTTCCGTTTCTTTGTTAAAAAGAACAAAGCGTGAACAGTGAAGTGATAAAAACGTATGTTTATAGATTTCTGCGAAAACCAAGTTTTCAAACCGCGGAGTTAAGAACTCTTATTAAGGCTCTTTCCAAAAATAAATTACAGAATTATTTAAATTGAGAGATGAACACACTAGAAGAGTATATTAAAAGGTTGCATGGAAATTTATCTGTTTCAAACAATCTTTACTCAGAAGTAAGGTAACCTTCATATTTAATGTTTTTCTTTTAAAACTTGCATTAAATTTCGGTTAGAATAATTATAAAGAGAATATGTTGAAAAGTATTGTGACTGCTTTTTAAAATATTGCATGAGATGTTACGCACAGCTTACGCAAAAAGTACTGAATTTACTAAAGTAACATAAAAATCTATGTATTCCAACTTTTTGACATAATTATCATTTATTTTGTGCAAATTGTGTTTTTAGCGAATTACACCATCTTGTTTTTCTTTTTTTTTAATAGGTACAAGAAGTTAATTTTGTATCATTTAAAAACTGTTTACTCTCAGAAATGGAGAAAAGTACATCAGAGTCAAAAATTACTTATGAAATACCCTAATAAGTGCATACCATTGTAAGCAAAACAAAAATAACAATAAACAGGAATAAACCAATAACATTATCAACAGCTGGAAAACCGTCTTAGGAAAGGTTCTAATAAACCAGGAAGATGTCTATTGTGACATTCCTTGTGACATAGCTTATCTAAATTATATACTGCTTTATTAACATGCACCAAAAATCCTATGTCTTCAGAAGGAAAATTTTATTGGAATCATGATTTTTTTATTCTACTTTTTCGGAAAATGTGTTATTGCAATTCACTAACTTGTCAGTCAAAGTGAGGTAAGGCACAAAATTCAGATGTCTGGGTGTACTTACAAGTTGTTGATTAACAGAATTAGTTTTAATTTTATTTGTGGCATAATTTATTTTAGTAGTATTTAAATAAAGCCCATGTTTAAGGAATGGATGAATTGAGTTTTAATTTACTATAGCACATCATTTTCTCAATATTCTGTGTAAGTCTTGGCAGTTACAGGTTGATTATTAATATGCTAATGTATCCAGCTATATATGTAAGTTTACAGAAACAAGAACATTTTGAAAAACAGCTTGAAATCTCAATATAAATTCGATGAATATCTAAATGCGTGTTCAACATAGAGGACTATTTGTTTGCACGTTTTGCGCCTAAAAAGATGCTATAAATATAGCTTTAACTAAAGGAGCCATATTATTGATAAAATTTCCATTAATTTTAATTTCGTGGTCATCATTGTCGCGAATTCCGCTTCGCTGTCAAAATCATCTTCTTTGAACTGCTTCAATATTTTCCTTATTGATATTTCTGGAATATTATGATAAGCAATAGGTTATCTGAGGAGTGCTTGTGGTTTATAAGAAACCATTAATTTAAATGAAACATCTAAAATTTCGGTATTGGTTACCAGGCAGAAGTCCGGTCTTTTAGAATTTGAACAATTTTTTTACTTCTTCTTAATTCTTTTTATTTCTACTAATTTTATTCAAATATTCCAGACACCATTCGATGTACTAGTTGTAGCTCTGACTGAAAGAAGGCAATTAAACACCTGACAAGCTCCTAATTTATATTTCTCTTATTTAGTTTCCGCAACTAAATTTTATGAAAGCATACGTAAAACCTAAATGTGTTGCCGTTCGTAGGTTATTCCGCTCACTGTTCAACATTAAAAATGTTTTGGGCTCAAGAACGCACTTTCAGTTGAAGCAACTTTCGTGTTTAAGATTTCTCAGGCATATTTACATGCATGCAGTGTTTTCAGTTTTTGTTGCTACGACTATGAGCTTCATATCGTTTCTGTTGAAATTATTGTAAAATTCCTGGTTTTGGGTTTATTCAGTGTGAAACGTTTATTAAATGAGTATGTCACAAAAATGTGTCTGCTGAGTGAATGATTTTTGTTACGTTTGTTGCAAAATAACATTTATGTCTGAAGGTTTTTGTGCAAATTACCTGTCAGCATTATCTCTATGACGAGTCCTGAGCTTCGCATATTTGGTGCTGGAAATATAATAAAAGTGGAAAATAAAAAACAATATACAACATCTGCTGTGCCGATTGTTTGATGATACACATGATTGCCATTTTTTCACGACTTTATCTATAAAAACAGGATTGTTAATGGAGAAAATAAAACAGTTCAGTACCCAGGCCATCCAGGTGGTACTTAGAAATTTTACCAGTAAAAGAACAGAAACCCAACAGATCTTACACATCCCATGACTCTGATTTTGAGGTAGAAGATGATAAACACACCCGCACAGACTAACTCAAGCGAAATTGAGAGCGCTCACTGAAGACTATAACGTGTCGAAGGAGAAAGCAGAACTTCCAGAGCAAAAACCTCGGCAATGGATTCTCCACCGACGTGATGACAAAGTCCCCCAATATAGACTACGACAGAAGGATGAGCTTTTTTTTTTCTTGAGAAAAAGACAGTCTTGCTGTTAGCCACTGCATTAATGGCTTGATGAATCTGAACCACGACACAAATGAATGAAGGCAGTTCATGGAGTCTTTATAAGGTTTATTTTGAAAGCCATATTACCTTACAACGGCAACTCCAAATTGGTGATGCAGTTCACATACAGAAAGGCAGTCTTCCCCAACACAAGTGGAAAATCTATGGTAATCT
Source organism: Cetonia aurata (assembly GCA_949128085.1). Lineage (NCBI taxonomy): Eukaryota > Metazoa > Arthropoda > Insecta > Coleoptera > Scarabaeidae > Cetonia > Cetonia aurata. The sequence goes on from OX421887.1 coordinate 11,083,050, forward strand.
AGAAATGCGCGCATTATTACTCTTCATGTGTGTGGGATCGTAGGGATAGGAAATCACAAAAAATCTGAACTCTAGCGGAAAACATGTCGTAGCCGACCATTTAAATGGCCTTAAATGTAATTAATATATATTTTCCTCTTAATCCATTGAAATAAAATACTTCTTACCTATTCCATATCACAGATACTATAGCTAAAGTAAGTTTTATAAGTCATATTTGTTTTCTTCGACACAAAATTAATTTTATTTATTAAATGAAAGGAAAGTTTAAAAAGTATTTTTACTGTTAGTCAATAATAAAAATTATTAATGTAATACTTAACGAACAGCCTGTATATTAAACATATTTGCGTCGGCGCTACTGTAAACAATGGCTAAAAAATAAGTCTTAAAGCAGGAACCATTTCGATTTCAGTAATGTGTTTTTTTTTTCCTTTCTCATGCCAGCATCAATATTTATGTTGTGCTTCAGTACACTCACCTGTTTGACTTTTGTTTTTGGACGTGTTTGTCTGTTTTTGCCTTTTTGGGTAAAAAGCACCCTTTCACTTTTATTATACTCTCCAGTTTGTATAAGCTATATGAGTATGAGGTCACTTTCCCTTGTATTTACTTTACGCTCATGCACATAACATTCATTATGTCTAATATGCAAACCTTATGCTTTTGTGTTTAAAATTACTTAGTAACCTGATCTAATAAAACACATTGAGAGGTTGGTTAATTTTTAACGTTGCAAAACCATAAAGAAACATCATTTGGCTAACGAGCCTAAATTTACTGCTCCTCTTGTAAGCTTCCTCACTTAAAATGATGGGAAATTCTAAATTAATTCCATACTGAATAAATTAATATACCTACTGTTATATGGTCAGTAAATATACTTAGATGTGTTATAATTGCTATTTATTGAACTTATTTTGTTTAGCTTTTAACATCCAAGGATCCGACACAGCATGTACGTTTTTAGAAAATGGGGCATCTATTTACAGTTATAAACCAAAATTTTTAATAATAGGTTAGTCAAGTAACACCGCAAAGTTGCAAATAACTTACATATTATAACTTTTCCTGTACCACAATTTTAAACTATTACTTACAGATTATAATAATAATAATAATAATAATAATAATAAGCTTTATTGTCATTTACCATAAGGTATAGACATTGTCATTAAAAAGGTACATAACAAGTGTAAAAAATTCCAAGTAAAACATGTATACACAACATACTACTACTATATTTTTAGCTCAAGAAGAAAAAAATATATCGCATATCTGTTTATCGCAAGCAACGTACGTTAAACAGATATGACTTGTCGGAAGTAAGAAGAGCTTTTAAACAAAATACAAGACATAAAACAAATATGTATATGTACGTATATATATATATATGTAAATTATAAAACAATACAATCCATTAAACCATACTTAATGATACACAGCTAGGCTGACCCGAGTATAAAGAGGAAAATTACAAAAACAAAAAAAAAAATATATTGTTTTATATTATTTTTTAAAGAAATCGTCTACATTATAACAAGTTTTCATGAGTAGCATTGCCTTTAATTTCCTTTTGAATTTATACATATTGGCTAGTTTAAAATCATTCGGTAACGTGTTATAGAATCTGCAACCGTTATAGAAAACATTCCTCTGATATAGAGTAGTTGTGTGCCTATCTGAGCGTAAAAGAGATTTTGTTCTTGTATCGTGTACATGGTTATTTTCATTTTTACTAAATATACTGTAGTTTCTATGAACGAAACAGCACACACTGTAAATATAGGTATCAAAGACCGTCATTATTCCGAGTTGTTTAAACGACTCTCTACATGAGTCTCTTGCTTTTAGTTTGTTTATCAAGCGGATGGCATATTTTTGAAGAACAAAAATCCTCTGGACATGTGAGCTTGATCCCCATAATGCAATTCCATAACGCATACGTGAGTGAAAGCAAGAATGATAAACTGTTATTAGGATGTCCAGGTTACAAACATCTCTAAGTGTACGCAAAGCAAAACATTGTTTCCTCAGGTTGACCGCGAGACCATGAATATGTGTTTCCCAAGTCAAACATGAATCCAACGTTACACCAATCAGCTTAACTGTTGTGTCTAATTTGATATTATTATGTACATGAGTTACTAAATTTAAATTTGATCTTAAACTTTTGAAATGTACCGCCACCGTCTTGCTCTCGTTTAATTTTAAAAAGTTTATGGTTGACCACAATAATATTTGATTATACACACATACAGCAAGGTTTACCACATCTGTTAAAGAATTTGTTTTTAACAAGAAGTTTGTGTCGTCTGCATAACATATAACATATATCCGTCTTATTCCAAAAATCTTTCAAGACTACTACTCTACTCAACTTTTAAAGAACATACGTTCAAATAGAAAAGTTAATAATGGTGACATCAGGAAAAACATGTGTTTCATTGTGGATTACCGCAATCAAAAATCAATATTCCCGTGAACGAGACGTAGCGTATTAACTGATGGCTTTGCGGTTTTCGCCATTGTAGTTTTGCATTATTGTGTCTGTTTCCTAATCCGTCCAAATTAAAAGATGAATGTTTCGATTGAATTCGTAGATAGTTCTAATACCACAATTCCAGTTTTTAGGAGTAATATATTTACTTAGGTTGGAATCTAATGAAAAACCATTTCCCCATATTTTTGCGAAGTCAATTAATTATTTGCTAAATTTGCATGATATGTATGCACAATGAAACATTGGAAAAAACTGCAATAGGCAACATAAAAGTAATTTAAAAATGTCTGTAGCCTTTTCTTTTCAAAATCTAAGATATCTTTAGAAAATTTGAATTTTGTAATTTTTTTTTGGTTTTTATGAAGACATCGTTGAACCAAGATTTAGGGTATTTTAGTTTTCAGTATTATTAGAATATTATTAATATAGATATTTTTTGCTCAAAAGGATTGCTAGAGGGACAGTGGTGGGCTGTTTTAAGTTCTTCCATGCTGTATGTTAGTTTTTTGGGATGCTAAATTCAAATCTGAGGTTCGCTAATAAAATTTTTTGACCCAGCATTAAAAAATTGCAAAAAGTTTAAAAGGTTTGCTTATACCTCGAAAACTATCAACTTTTCGTTAGTGGCCTTCCCATTCAAAATTAAAGAACATAAAATTTCCTACAAAATTTTTGATTTAGGTGTTTTCTCGGTCAAACCATTCGGACTAAAGCGCATTTTGGCTGTTATAGTAAGAACTCACTTTTTCCACTCCAAAACTCTGATTTATGATTCCTCTCAGTTCTCTGAACAGAACCTTGTTTAGATCATATATATAGTAAGGAGCAGCCAATCATTTAAAAAATTACACAATGTCGAAGATAATTAATGAAGTCCGAAAATGTTCAAATACAGTTACAAAAAAGTTGAAATTCCAACGAAAAATGTTGAAAATTATTACATTTTGTCATATTACATTATCATATAGAACAGTTGAAAGTTATCTTTGGAATCTTCTTGCAAATCTTATGTAATCTCCTGCACATCATTAGAAAGAAATGCCGAGACATAATTTTTTTCAGTTGAGCTCACCGCATACATGGTATTGAAATGTTCAGTCAATCCTTGCATAATCTCATTAATTGGTCCCATGAAGGGCGTCAGTAAATAAAATCCACCAGATCTTATAATAGCATTGAATAGTTTAGGATCATCGGGACGACTAGCAAGAGTGTCTGGGGCCTTGGAGGTGAAGGGGTTGGTCAAATATCACCAGACAGATAACTGGGTTTAAGGATTTAATTTTCTCTACTCCGATCACAAATACTGTGAATATTGTCTCACAATTACTTGGAGAAGCATTGATAAATGACTGGTAAAATGTTAGTTCATATGGGTTAGTTCATTTGAGCTGTATATATAATATAATAATAATAATAGCTTCTTTATTACCCAACGGTTTACCATTTACAGGGTAAAAATACAAAAGTTCAGTACATACAGACATAATGTAGGTACATACATACAATGAATACTACACAATATAGTAATAATATAAAAATTCTCAAACAAGTAAATAGAAAAAGAAACAGAATTTGTAACAAAATGTGAGTGAGAAAAAAAATGATGAATATATAAGAAAGAACATACATATACAATAGCAGGAACCAAAGGAATTTTAAGCAGCTTCCCTTGTGGATTGTACATACATAATGCCTTTCCAACTGTTTAAAAATATTTGAAAGGAAGGAAACAAAAAATACTGTGTAAGTATTGTATTTGCTACTAACAAGGTACAAGAAGAAATGCTAAGCCCACGTGAACAACCTACTTATATCTAGTTACTTTAGTATTATATTGTGTCATCTGTAGGACGGTAGTGAAAAGAGAATTTTACAAAAAATTGTATTTCACAAACAATGTTGGATATGTACTAATTGTAAGTATTTCAAAAATATATCTGCTTCTGCATGTAGAAAATATGTGCGTTTTAATTAAGCTGAAAGCAATCTTTCTTCTTCGTTCTTATTTGTGACGTAACAATGATTGATCAACGACTTTCTCTAGTTTTCGCTCGCAAAAACCTGAGTAGGAAGGCGTTCTTATTTTTCACGGAAATTTATACAAGCAATACCACGAAAGAAATATGTTTTAGTGGAGACATGGAGGCTCTTTCGCTGTGTCATGCAATACATTACTTAATTAAACATGACTTGCAAAATGGCTAATTACATTTTTTTAAAGGAAACCTAAAAAGTTTGTTATTATGGTTGGTAATTTCTAAAAAAAATACAGAGTGATATTGAAGGAATTACACTGCATCTTTTGTTGTTTTCAAGATAATGTTTGAATTCCCTTTTTTGATAATTTATTTTTCTAAAGTATCCCATAAAATCGAGATTTGGTTGGGACCACGAGCTGGCGCTGGTATAAATATTCCACGACTAATTCAACTATATCCATATCTTGTTTGTAAAAATTCCTTTACTATTCCAAGAAGCAAGGGGACCCGCGCCATGCACGTAACATATTTCTTAAATAATGCTTAATAGAACGTCTTCTAAAACCTGCCTATCGACTGGCCAATCAAAATAGACAAAATAGGTATAATTGCTGGTATCTGGCCACGTATTAATAGAAAACTCATACCGATGATTTCATATTACGATTTGATCAAGGTTATCATTTTTCCAATAGTGCATATTGTATTGATTCAATACAACACACACGGCGACTAAAACTTGTTTCATCGGTAGGTAAGGTTAATGATAGAAAATTTCCTTTGATGCTGCAATCATTCTCCTTGTTCTATTGGGTGATAAATTTTTTCGAAAATGAATCGAGTGATGAAGCTAATTTTTAAGGATTTATCCAACTGATTGCCGGTTAAAATTTCATACAGCTAAACTTATTTTTCTGGTGCTTATTTTCGCATTAATTTCTAGTCTTTGCAAAACAGCTAGAGCAGAATTGCTAGAATAAGAATGTTTATAAGGTTTTTGCAACCCCAGTATTAACGTTTACTTTTTGAAGCAGGCTTCTTATTTCAATCGACTAAGCTTCGGCAGAAATAGCGCGTCGCCATGACATACAATCATGTCCCTGTATTCTTTAGAAGTTTAGAGAACAATTTTTGAAATAACTTGAAGAAACGACAAACAACAAAATCAAACAAAGACGTAATCAAGAACTCATAATTTCATGGCTACTACCGGAAATTATTTCTTAACGCGTTAAAAATATGATGCAATCCGGTAAAATTGTGTTTTTACAAGGAATATTGTGCGGTAGTTTTGAATTCATCCATTCTATAAGTGTTTTTGGGATGCTGAGTTCGAATCTGAAGTTTGCTAACAAATTTTCTTGAAGCAATACTTAAAAAAAAAACTCGTTTCCTTTTTGCGGTTCTTTGCTTGCTCATATGCCCAATGCCTCACACCAAAACTTTAAAACACATTTTAATTTGAATACCATATAGACTAGCTTCAATTGTATAGATCGAACCTTTTAATCGAACTGTGTATATATATTAAAAAGGCTTCTACAAAAAATCTTTATTAGCGATCAAACGAAATAATATAAGGACACGTATACTAAATCTTAAAGTATAACGTTAAGATAAATAAAAAAACATGATTTACATATAGTCGCCGTCACGATATTTTAAAATAACATCAGTTCGTACTAATCGGGTTATAAGGGTTCGCTATTGTGCTTACCTGTGAGGGATAATCGTTTACAGTATTCCGAAAAATTTAAAAGGGGCTACGGGTTTTAATTACATTTTATAATATTGCACTCTACATTTAAACTAATGAGTTATTCGTGTGGTAACTATGCGCAAACGTTTTATAACCCTTGGAGCCCTTATAATTCGATTAGTACGAATTGCGATCATTTTGAAAAATCGTGACGGCGCACAGTGGTCAATGAGACGAAAAAACCTATAATTTTTTATTTTCTCTAAACGTGTTTTTATTTTCAGTACGTCTTACTTAACAGTCTGCTACTATATTTATAACAAAAGCATATCAAATTTTGCTATACATGATTTACAATCAGAGAAATAATGTCGATAATTGATCGGTCTATTATTTCTGCCATAACATTTATAATGGCCTTATATCTCTATTTACTGCAAAAAATTGAATATAAATTTATTTATTTATGTTTACATTCAATAGTATTCGCGTTGAATAGAGTCGCTCCCCCCTTCATTATAATTAACAAATGAAAATTTAGAAGAAGATACAAAATTAGCTTTTAAAATTTAAATAGGGCACAAGTTTTGAGCACCATCAAGCGCCGTGTCGGGAATGGTTTTGAAATATCCTCTAGGCTTCTAACTAAAGATTAAAGTCATTTTCTGGTGCGGAAACCTGCGGAATGCCTTCTTAGTTTACATTTTTTGGTAAGATAAATCTCAGTGACGCACAAATTCAATTTGTTATGAATAGCATCTCTTCACGTAAAATATACTTAAGAAATACTTATTTAGAATTACAGACTTTGTTTTTAATCCATTGAGCCTTAAACTTTTTATAATAAGAAATATGTTTTTGCATAAAATTTAACTATAGTTATAATAATTTTTCTTTAGGTTTCCTTTACTTTTCAATCGGGAAACATGTTCTATTTTTAATAAATTCACAATGAGTGTTTTTAATGTTTCTTATCAGGAACTAGTAAACGTTTTATTAGAATATGACCGTAATGTAGATAAATATTTAGAATCCATATTTGCGAATAATTTTACTTAACACCAACCAACTTGGATTGCATTCGAAAGGACCTGACCAAAACATTTATACCACATTTTAATAAAAGGATGCAGAAAGCTGACCGGAATAAAATAGGGTTTTTCATAAAAAAAAAAAATAAAGACTGGCTTGAAAAATCATATTTATATCTCGTTTGGATGCCGAAGAACATCACCCATGTTCATCGACAACTCATTCCAAAATGGGTGGTCGTCTTGAAAAGTCGTTTGAAGATTTCCGCGAGAGGACTAAACGTTATAAAGTCAAACAACTAAATAAACAATATTCAGAACAGCTAATTAATTCAGATGCAAAAAAATTGCATGGACCTGACATCAAACCACTCCGTTTTAGTCCGACAACAGCTTCGGCTTTGATATTGGATGCTTCAATAAGACATCACTAGGCATCGGATTTATGTTTAGTTAACTTTTAAAAACATATATGTTGTAATATTATAGGAATGCTGATTGAAGAAGCGTAAGAAGCCCGTAACAAGGATTATCGTTGCCACCGACTTCCTCATTCTAGGAAGTGCAGGAGAGTGGATACCAATAAGGATTTTATGCATATGTTACTGCTAATTTACTGTGAAAAAAAAATCAAAAGCGATTTACACGAAGATGTTAAAAACTATTGTTTTAAGTTATTTGTCGATTTAAGTAGTAAATGTATTAATTTTGATTACTTATTTTTCTTAATGAAGTGTCCTTTTACATTTAATTAATGACCAAGAATTATCTTGATTGTTTCTTAATCAAAACTGGTTTGCTGCATATCACTCGTAATTTTCTAAAATATATTCAAATATATTGAGAAATTTGGTAATATAAATGTCTATAAATATAGATCCTATAAACGTATGAAAGCACAAAATATCGAAATTTGTTTTTTCCGCATTTGCCGAGTTCCGGACCAGTGTGCGCCGTATTTTATATTTAATTTTTTTCTCTTTGATGTAATCCAAATCCCATTACATTGAAAAAATCATTTAAAAATTCCAATTCTATAAAAAGTTACAGATTTTTTTTCCGCAAAAGTGCGTTTCTAGACCACTGTGCGGCGCGGCGACTATACTTATATGCACAAAAAATATTTATTCTAACCTTAAATTTTAAGCATAATTTTTACCTCAATTTGGTGTATGACACTTTTTCTAGAAATACGGGGATTTAGCTCTAAAAGCCCCCTGTGCTACATTACTTATATAAATAATAACAATCATGATATACCTACCGCAATATATTAATAACACATCTGGCATGAGCTCCTAATGCTTATTAAATAATGCCAATGTAGTACAAAATCTAAAGATTGGGGAGAGATTAAAGTGAAGTTTGCACTAGTAATAGACACACACTACTAATAGTTAATCACAGCATTAAGTAGAGTTAAATTGTACATTCTCTCTTTGATTGTGTTATCGGATTTTCTGTAAAATATGCACCAATGCATTTGGATAACGGTACATTCCTTGATAGTGTGTTGTGTAAAGTAGTTTTGTAGTAATTAACCATGTAGTAGTAATTAATAGAGTAAAATTTACAGACCATATTTAACTCGAAACAATCCACCGATTACTCTTTGGAATTTATAGTATAATATATAATATTTAAGTTCGAAACCACCATTTTATTATTTTAAAAACGTGGCATAATACTAGGCAAACATTTAATAAATAGTAAATTCATGCCACTCTTTAGAATCTAAACAACACTATATGTAAAAATAAAGCAACCTTATTCAATGTGTCAAATGTATATACATTTTGCACCTTTGCTGATCCATATACTAACATCAATACTCGTTTACCGGTTGCCAGTGTTGAATTATAGTTGCCTTTATATTAATTCTCCACTTTTTTTCTGGCTTTTGAACGTTAGATTAGTGGCTTTTTTCAAGTTTTTCAAGATATTTGGTCTCTTAGTTAATCTTGTGTAAGAGATTCTGCGCGTATATATGTTCAAACTATCTCAGAACGTGTTTTCTTATTCTTTCTTCAACCAATTTGATTCTAATTCATTTGTTTGCTGCCTGTCTTCCAGTTTTATTTCTCTAATCCTGCTGAGAGCTTTCATCTCATGCGCCTGTATTCCTTTTCTTTGTCGCTTGCTCAGTTTCTACATTTCCAAGTCAAAGCTGGTATGCAAAACGCATTATGAACTTATACCTTGCTGTCTGCTTTTCGTTCACCTTTGTTAAAAATTTGTTTCATTAATAAAAGATATAATCTGGCGATGATCTTTAATATATCTTCTATTTCCATATTAGCCTTTCCATCTTCTTCTGTGATTATATCCAAACACTTAAATTGTTTAGTCTGCTCTAAGTTTGTGCTTCCTAACTCCTAATATTTTCTATTTAAATTTTTTTTTGAAACCGTAACCTATATAAGAGAAAATAGTGTGCCTAACATTTTTTTTCTTGTTGACCATAAGCACGTCAAGAATCTTTGTAGATAAATATAAGCACCATAATCTTGCTGAAAATTATTTTAGATTATGTGTAAACCCACTGTTTTTGCGACGCATACTTCAATAGAGAAATACATATGATGTTATCTCTTAAACATATTCGACATAATCTGGTTTCAAGGAGAGAAGAAGTAAGAATGGGCATCGAACATAATTTAAGATACGCCCAAATTATGTCGCAATAATATAGTTTGTCTAAAGTAAAAGAAGAAATTTGTCGTTTTCCTGCTAAACGCAGCTGTAGAGCGTATCTTCACCCCTGCAGTGCTGGTGAATCAGTGTAATAGTGGGATTGATACCACATATGCATGTACGTAAGGTGGACCAAAGATTAATGCTTTTTGCCCCATTATTTGTGGGAACGACTTGATACCAAGCAGTTCTTATACAATAATTATTATTAAAAACGATATCACTTTCTTCGCCATTTACTATTATTTATTTTATTGATTATTATTGCATTTATATTTCTTAGTAATTATTTCTTTCTGTGTGATATTATTAAACTGCAAGTCTGCTACTCCTACAATGAAACAAAAAAAAGAACTAGCTGGCAAAGTTTGCTACTATCAGTAAACAAGTGAGAAATTTCATTCCAGTTTTCCGCAATTTTACTGCAATTTGATAATTGCGCGAAAAGCAACGGTGAGATAATGAATATTTTTTGTAATGTTACTGCGAAGTCGGTAAACATTCTAGTCAAATAGACACATACAAGCTGTTATTCGATATGATCGCACAAAAACAAAGGTCTTTCGTTTTTAATTACGTTCGTCCAAAGCACAAACACATTAATGTTGTTATAACGGTATTATTTCAATTTATATACAGAAGATAAGTTTCACTGAGATATATATCTAGTCACGTTACTGAAAAATTAATTATATTTTCGCAAAAATACAATTTTTGCCGATGTGGGTATAAAACATTACCTAGCGACGCATTGGGTACAATATATCAAGGTGCTGACGTTATAATTAATCCGTCATATTAAAATTGATGAATTGGTTGTGTGAGAAAAGCTATCAGTGTCATAAAGCGATAAAATATTCAAATTTTAGGTATTGAGTGTATGAAAGCACAAAAATGCACTTAAAATATGTAACAGCTGAAGCGATATATTGTATAAGAATTTTAAATATGTTGATTTTAATAAAAATGATGCATGCTTAATACTTATGTATACTGAATAGATACTAAAGGATGCTAATTCTAATAAAATGCATGTAAGAACTTGTAGCACGTTAACAGTTATTACAGCGTGATATTGCCAAATGTTATTTGTACATTTACAAGTAGAAATGGTTGAACTAAGCCAAGTATTTTACGTCATTATAACACTTACTTAACGGAATGGGCTAATTATAAGTATAATTATAATCAATTTTTATCTAACCTACTTTATTTTGTAATGGTTATGGATAGTATAATTCAAAGCTTCTAATAAACATAGATAATATGGAAGAGATATATTTTCAAGCTATTTCAAAAAAATTCACTGCAAAAAAACTATAACTTTTGAAAGGTTCTATTAATAATATAATCAAGTCAAGCTCTTTCTCGGAAAATTAATACTCGTGAGAATTTAAGGACTTTTCCAAGTTATTAACAATGAAGGTTAGAATAGAGTAATGAATTTATGAAAGCATCCAACATTTTTATATAGCTTGTCGTTTTAGTTTTCCTATCGTTTCAATCCTATGTGGGTAATTCCTGTTTTCCGTTGACCTGACTGTGTTTGTGTTCGTTTTAAGCCGCTTCGCCACAAAAACGGGGAATCTTAAACACATTGGTGCATAGAGCTAAGACGATATCAGATGAAGAACACCTCGAAGCCGAACTCAAACATCTCAAGAACACACTACAACAGAACGACTACAGACTCAAAGACATCACAGCTAGCATCAACAAAAACACCCAAAACAACAGGAAGAAACAACAACTACTACTGGAACGACTTGCCTGCCATACATCAAAGGATGCACTGACAAAATTGGAAGAAAGCTGCGCAAACACAACATCAAAGTAATCTTGAATGCTCCAGAAAAACTATCAACAAAATTACCTTCGCCGAAAGATCGTACCTCGCCGCTCCAAAATTCAGGAGTCTACGAGATACCCTGCACTTGTGGAAAGGTATACATTGGACAAACAGGCAGAAACATCAATATCAGGCTAAAAGAACATATGCGAGATACTAAGTATGAATACACAGACAAATCAGCAGTAGCAGAACACTCAACAAACACGAAACACGGAATCAAGTTTGACAAATGCAGGAAACTAGCAACGGAACCACATTACTGGAGAAGATTGTACAGAGAAGCTATTGAAATACAGAAAAATCCGAACAATATCAACAGAGAAGACGGACAATTACCAAGTATCTGGAAATCATTCTTCACAGCCCAACGGAGAGCAACGGACACGCCTCAACAGACCGGAATGATTACGCACCAACGGACACAGGACCATATATTAACCCCGGATCAGGACAAACTAGTCACTTCACTTCTGAAGAAGATCACGACAAGATGATCGAAACGTCAAGTAATTTAAACTTTCTACACGGCAGAGAACCCGAGAACCGAAGAGCAGCCGGTAATTGTGTTACAATTTTTTAAAAAATTTTTTTTTAAAATAGAGACATGAAGAGATAAATACAACTAGTAGATGTAAAAACAAAATTCTACAATTACAAATGACATTTTAAAAATTATTATTATGTATTAAAAGGTACTTACACGTCAAAAAGGTAAAATTGTCGATTATCAGATAAAAAACATCAAACATGGAAAACAAAATTAAAACTAAACGGACACCATCAATTATATAAACAAATTAAATAAATTCAAGTATAAGAAAAAGTGAAGGGAAACTTTTACATAGAACGACAATGATACAAATGATTTAAAATGAACTGTGAAAATTGTTTAAAAAATTTTTTAGTATGTGTGAATGTGTGTGTGTTTTGCGTGTGTGTGTATAAAAGTTATTCAGGTTGTCTAAAAATGGGATGTTAGTGTTGTGTTAATCTGGTTGTCAAATCCAAGTACGTAAACATAGGTTTAATATTATAGTCTATTTGTTCATTTAAAAGGTGAATGCTAGGTTTTTTCTTATGGCGTTCTATTTGGTATGCCTCCAACAATCTAAGTTTTTGACCCTTATCACAGTTGTGAAGTAAGGTAATGTTATCATCACAGATACTTTTATGTCTAGATTCTAATAAATGTTGATAGAAATTTGAGTTATTTTGTTTCCTGTGTTCTTTAATTCTGGTATCTAATTTCCTGCCAGTTTCTCCTATGTAAGTAGCATCACAATCATCGCATTTTATTCTGTAAACCCCGTTCCGTTGTAGTTTGTCTTTATTTTCTGTATGTGTGCAAAGCATACTTTGTAAATTATGAGGTGATTTATACGCTAATTGTATATTAAATGGTTTGAAAAGGTTGTGTATTGATGTAGAAAGGTAGTTGTATGTAAATTTTCTGTAAATGTTATTTTTATTTTCTTTTATATAAAGTGGATCAGTTTTTATTTTATGTTTATAGATGAGTTTGTCTATTGTGTTATTTGGAAATTTTTTGTTGTGAGCAATTTGTTTTATGATGTTAAGTTCTTTATTATATTCAGTTGTAGTAAGGGGTATATTATGTAATCTTTGTATGTAATAATTTAGTGCTGCATATTTCTGTGAAGGGTGGTGAAAGGAATCAAATGGGATTATGTTATTGCTTGTAGTAGGTTTACGGTATATGGCATAGTGGAATTTGTTGTTTTGTTTTTTGAATTTGTAAATCTAGGAAATTTAGTGTGTTGTTATTTTCTAGTTCGTGTGTGAAGTGTAGTTTTGTATGTATATTGTTTATATATGTAAGGAAGTTGTTGAAAAAAAAAATTTTCTAAACAATTTTCACAGTTCATTATAAATCATTTGTATCATTGTCGTTCTATGTAAAAGTTTCCCTTCTCTTTTTCTTATACTTGAATTTATTTAATTTGTTTATATAATTGATGGTGTCCGTTTAGTTTTAATTTTGTTTTCTATGTTTGATGTTTTTTATCTGATAATCTGATAATGACGTGTAAGTACCCTTTAATACATAATAATAATTTTTAAAATGTCATTTGTAATTGTAGAATTTTGTTTTTACATCTACTAGTTGTATTTATCTCTTCATTTCTCTATTTTAAAAAAATTTTTAAAAAACTTTTAAAAAATTGTAACACAATTACTGTTTCATAACTAATTAATCATTTGCATTCCAGTGATTTGAAGATGGCTTTTAACCGAAACTAGTTATCAAACAATAATAAATATTAGATGAATGAAAGAACGAGTTTCATTACTCTATTCTAACCTTCACCTATAACGTTCATTGGATACTTAGCATATAATTATTAACAATGGTTATCGCGTCAAGATGGTTAACAAGGCATATTAATCTATCAATTTTCGTAGTAACGTTGATCACTTAAGTAATATTAACTCTTTTTTAATTCAATCAAATAAAAAAACAAAACTTATCAATCCTTATGCTAGATATTTCTAATTTACTTTTTTGTTGATTCCTGTAACCCCTTGTTTGTCACCTGGTAGTTGTTTACTTCATTTTACCCGTTTTATCATCTTACAATTAGTGTTAGTCGTCAGTCAATTTTTGTACTTGTTGCATCTATTCGCTGCTCTGATGTTAGTAAAAAATGGCGAACTTCGAATTTTAACTTATTAACTTTAAATAATTTTTAAATTATTGTACGACAGTCATTTTGATTTTTTAATGTGTACTTTACTTTATAATATTAAACTTTTTAACATTTTGATATGCTAATAACCAACTCGTACGTAAGTTCCATTTTTGCGTGCTGAGTTTTGAATGTTTCATTAATAATGTATAACTTCAGTGCCATCTTGAAAGCTACGAAAGCTTGTTCTGGCAGCGATTTGAGTTTTTCATTGCTATTTTTACCGTTTATATCCAACAGTAATAGCTTAACCTCAACATTGTGCGGTCACGTACTTCTTGTCTTATTAATGTACCATCTAAATGCAAATGAAACCAAACCGACTGTGAGTAAACAACCTAGTAAAAGTAAAAGTTATTTGCTTTTAATACAACGAATTTTGAATACCCAATGGATTCCCTGTACCAATCAGAATCATGCTAATAAATGGAGAACTAAGGTTACTAGCTAGCTACAATTTTAAGGGACAAGCTTGATCCCATACCGTATTAATAAATGAAATATGAAGGAAAGAGGAAAACGATGTATGCAAGTAGAGCATACCTACGTACACCCACGGACACCCAAAATGTCCGGTCTAAGTCACAGTGTGAGCGCAACGTTCCATGCACCCGAGTTGCACGCGGCGTTTAGACTACGCATTAGACCGGACATTTTGGGTGTCCGTGAGTGTACATACGGGATTAGAGTATATTCCATACAATTTGTTCCGTATGAAAAAGAAATATAAATATGTACATGCGCACATGTATATCGCTCTTATTATTGTGTGGCGACGCTACCCGTGCAGCAAGTTCCACATAACAAGCATCGTTATTGTTCGGAGGACTACAAGGCTGTCACGAGTTTCTCTCGCTATATCTGTATATGACATATATCGTATAAAATCAATAATATTGTTTATAATAATAGCAGCATCGGAGGATACACAGAAAATAGTAAAGCTAGAATATAAGCTGTGAACCTTTGGATCCTGAATACAAGAGAAGCTTTATCTTTGAAAACTATTGCTTAAAACCTTGAAACAAACATACGAGTATACATGGAACAGGTGCTTAGGATTAGCTTTGATTAACAGACAAACAGATACAACAGCGTTCTACTCTAGACAGATACATACTGCACAAGATCACTCTATTAGTACTTGTTAACCTCGTTACTGATGATTTTAGATATCACTAACTATATCACAAAAAGTTGTTTAACAAGACATCAACAAGTGAATATCTTGAGTAGTATCAAGAGTAACGTCTTGAGTTAGGTAATCTCAAGAAGGGTATAATATTGCATATACTTACACCTTGCTATCAATAGCAAGAAAAGTCAATTTTCATTAAATGACATCATGTTAAGATAAAAGCGAACTCAAGTCTGATAAGAGAAGTATCTCGCTTCACAAAGAAATGTACCAATATGCTAATCAATCGTTCTTGTATTTCAAAGATATTTGAAAAAAAAAATATGTGATGACTGGTATAATGAAAGAAAAAACAATGCGACAGAAGAGCGATTGAGAGTGGTGGAAACTGGTATAGATGCATAAATAATCTTGGAAGACATTTGCTCTCAAACATATGATTATTATATTGACTATCGGCTCTCTGATGATTTTATGTGAGATATTAATTTAATTAAATGCATATTTCGTTCTGTTAACATTGTCTTATCTGTTCTTTATAAAATTCCTACAAATCGGCATGGTGAATGTCTAGATCCATTTTTAACAAAATTTACCTCTGTTTTGATTTCTTATAAAGAATGAGAGAGCTCCTAAATCTACAGTCCTACTGTACGCTTGTACTTAAATGTTAGCTAAATAAATTTAGTACAATTTTTTTTGGCTTACCTAACTTCCTTATAACATCTGCACTTTTCTCGATATTGGTAGCCTACCCAAACTAATATTGTGACTCACAGAAAAAAAAAAACGGCTAATTTTTGATACAATGTACTTCAGGACTTGTTAGAGGTATACAGTTCCAGTTAGGCATAACGTATTACAGATTTAATCAATCTTAAAGAATAAGGTATATTTTTTCCCCATAGTGTGTGCTTTAGGTGCTACCAAGCAAAAATCAAGAAATTCAGAAAATATTGCAGTTTTTAAAGTGCAGTCGTTTGATGTCGTAAACTTGGATTCGAACTACAGGCAGTGATACTAACAACTTATTAAAAAAGTACATACCATGCTATTATTTTAGTATGCAACATATCCATGAGTATATCCCTGATTTGCATTTTTAAATAATCGAGTCAAAGCATTGTGTACAACTAAGGAACACAATCATGCTTATGATTTTTCTGACATTTAATACCCGTAAATAAGTATTAGTAAGCCTAATAATGATCTGTCACATCGACAGTACTTTAATTTGTTATTAACCATAATTCAGGGGATCAAAAATTCCAAAGATAACGTTTACTTATCAGAAAAAAAAAAATATGTAAATGCATTTCTTTATAAAACAGTAGCAAAAATATCGTGTACAAATGATAAACCAACAAAAGAAGCATTTTGTGGTTTATATCCATTAATTACTACTAAAACACGTAGACTATTTAAATAAAAGTTATTTTATGTCGTTTTCAAAATCTCCACTCTGCTTCTCCAAACACTAAACCAATCAAAAATTATGCAATGCACTAGAAATTTTATGGGGAGATTCTTTTACTGCATCTCTCAATAATCTTTTCTTGCAAATCATTTATATTTTGCACAGCTCTATAGGTATAAACTTTTTATTTCAAGTAGCCCCAAGTGAATGATAAATCGTGATAATGGCCCATTTCTTCCACACCACTGTTCATGGAAACTTTCATTAAAAGGGTTTCTCACTTCCACTGTAGAATGACGGGGAACACCGTCATAAGATTTTGAATACCAAGATGTCGAATTTGAGGAATTATTAAATTACGGAGAAGATTTAGATACGAATATTAATTATGCCTATGCACACGTTTATTTTCTGATTATACTGCGTATGCATGAAATTTTGAATATGTAAATTCCTTTGTGACCAATATCTATAACAAATTAACAATGATTCCATTGAAATGTAACTAAAATTAAAATTTACCCTATAATTTTGTGTTTACCTTTCCATTTGAATAAAATGTAGCTTCATCGGTAAAACAAATTTTGTTTAATTTCGTTCGAATTTAATAAATTAAAAACGGTTTGGGAAAAATTCGTACCACCAATTTTGTCTATTTCAAAAAGCTGCTGATAATTTTGAATTTTATAACTCTTTATACCTACTTTTCAAATTTAAGCGCATTTCTTACGCTTGAAGGGGAAATATTAAAAACTGATGCTATTTGGTTCAAACTGCTGATAGAATTTTCTTCCGTAAAAACTATAATATTCAGCCTCATTTCCTGAGTTAGTGCTGCGTTTACTCGATTACTCCTTAAGCGGTTAGCAACACGTCCTTCATTTTTAAATTTATTTAATAGCCGCAATATTATTGAACGATATGAAATAGGTCTAGTTGGATATTCTACGGAAAATAAATCTGGAACTATTTTTGAACTACTACAGTTTTGATACTAAAGAAGAAAAAATGCACTTTTTCTTCTTTAGAGTACATTTTACGGTAAATAAGACAACGTCAAACTTTGACAGATACTAAACTATCAAACGTTGTTTAGTTACAGACTTCATACAATGCTTTGACTCGATTATTTTAAAATGCAACAAATGGATATTTTGCACGTTAAAGTATTAGCGCTTTTGGGTCTCTATTTGCCAGGCCTGTCTATTTTGCCATTCGTATCTATTAAAATTTCTTTCGGACATTGCTTTGTTAATCCCCTGTAAACATGTTTGTGGTCTGCTTCGTTTTCTTCTTTCCGGAGGAATCCATTCCAAAATTACTTTTGGAAGTCTTTCTTCCGCCATTCGTTTTACTTGTCTATACCAAACCAGTTGTCATAATTCTATTCTACTAGGATTCTTACTACTTTCATTTTCCTTCTGACTTCTTCATTTCTTGTGTATTCTAATCTAGATCCATTTCAGCAGCAAGTAATTTGCTTGTATTCTTCTTTGTCAATTGCCAAACTTCGCTATACTTAATCACCGGTCGTAATATAGTATTGTATATTTTCGTTTTTGTCTCGACTCTAATATTCTTCTGCGGTAATACTGAGCTCAGGGTTTATTTATTCTGTCCTTAATAGTATCAATGCTTCTGGCTGTTGTAAGGTTTATTCCTGGATATCTACATTCCTTATAATGTTTTCTCTTTATAGACTTAAATCTAGACCTGATTCCTTTCTCCTATACATATATATTGTGTCTGTCCGTGTTGACTTATAAACCCCACTTCCGATATTCCTCTATGAGTTTTCTAGATATATATCCGAGATCTTCTTTCTCCTGTGGAAGCACTACCTGCTTGTCTGCACAGCATAGTGTATAAAGAGTTGTATCCCCAATAACCAATCCTCAAAAAAATATAAGTTTACGTCCTACTTTTGGGTCGCTGACTTCTAATAAGGATATGATTAATTTAGTAGGGTATCCTTCCAAACGAATGGAAATGGCTTATGATTCCGACATAATTCCTAGAAATACGAGACGATGCACCTACATTTAATTTGTGAAAAAGGAGTATTGTGTAACAATAAATTTATCTAATTTATTACAGTTTTAATAAATAAGTTGCATAAGTTTATAGCAGCCAAAACATGATTTTAGCAAAATTAATTTTATCACAAATCCATTTCTTGTTTCAACCAAAGAGATATTGTACAAGTGCCTAAAATTCAAATCGATTAGTAAAACATTCTACGTAAAAATTCAATTTCTTCATATCAGCATTTCTCCAAAAATAATGTCGTAAATAAACCGCAGAAAAGCCTCATAAAGGAACCCAACAAGCTACAAAGTATCGATAAAACAACCTTTCTACATATACGTTTTCACATTCCATTATTTCCGTTACACATGTTCACATCAATATCCCTTACCCAGATGACCTCGGCCATTTCGGGCAATAGAAGTTTTAAAATATTCTCTCTCGGAATCGTATTTCGAGGGCTGGGGTAAAATAAAATTTTGAGTTTGACTTATCGCAAGAATATGATGAATGGAGAGGCTCCAAGGTACTAAAAGAACGTGCGATTACAGTAAAAATGGCGCAACTCGAGCGGTGAATGATCCCTCTCGCCTAATGGAATTCAGGGGTTGTAACCATCAGCTACACCTTTAAAGATGTTGTGAAACGAGAAATATGAGACATAACTTGCCAGCTGTTGGATCGCAATTTATTAGGTCATTGAGCATATAGGCTGTACTAAATGAAAAATACATTGGATTTGTACTGTATGTCATCAACTTCGTCCATAATAAATTTGGTAAAACATTTATTAAATTTTTTTTTTTTAGAAATCTGAGATGTTTGTATGTATATTACTACTACATTCAACTTAAATTTATTATAAAAGTTGATATTTCTATTACTCTGAACTATTTTTTCAAATTTAAATTGCATATACCAAATGTTTATCTTGTAAGTAGCCAATTACAGTGTATCTAGTCAAAATATAACCAGATCCATTTCTTGCGCGAGTCGTCTAACATATGGCTTTCGGAATCTTCTAAACTGCACAAATCTCAGGCCAGCTGATAGATATAATTCTCATTCAAATAGGATGTAGTATGCGGATCTTTCAATGTACACTGCCCTGCCAAAAGGTCTACTATTATACTTAGATAATTCCTATTGTCTGAAGAACCTTTCTATGAATCTGCCTGGTATCGTTCCAGTGTTTTTTTTGGATCTAAGCCCTAGCTGACTTGGTACTCCACGAAAGTCGATGATCCTTGTTTTCCGGCTGAATATCCACAACAAAGTGATTTCAATGAGGGTTACCAGGCCAGTTCTCATATGATTTTCTTAATATATCTAATGCCCGTTTGTACTGCCAAACAAGCAAAACAGCAGTGCTGATGTAAATCTTTACTGGATTCTCTTTATATGGTTATCTAATTTGTCAATTTCTTTTAGGTATAAATATAGTGGTATAGAGCACTAATAAACTAACGTTAAAAAAGTCAACGTTTGTCCACTTTCTTTTGCGCATTCATAGTTGCTGAAACACAGATACAAACTAGATTTAGAGTGAGTACCAAAGAAAATTTCTTTTATTGTGTGTTTCTTAAGCTTTTTCTCATCTTCAGGTATTAATTATGTATTAAGTCAACAAGATTCCCTTAGTTATCCTGAAATTCATCATCTGTAATATTTCGACAATTATTGATCTTTCATGAATAAGTCGCTTCTTTGGACTTTCGTGTGTACTTTTTCCAATTCTACGGCAATGCGCAATTGGATCTAAAGAATCAATGTGTTTATTTATGTGAAAGTAACCGGAATTTGTTTTAACAACGCAATTTGTTTAACTTATTTACAAAATTGACTCTTTTTACAAATTTCTTATTAATATAACAAGTTTTATTTTCTTTCTTTAACACTTAAGTTAGTAGTATATATTATACGCTGCAAATAAGTGATTCTTCACTTATTGATACCTATAAAACAGCCTCACCTAATTTTAAATTCATATTCTTTTTTTATTTCCTTGTGTGTGATAATTAAGTTTGTAAGGTAATAGTTTCCATAATACTTATTACAGCGTTAACAAGCATTTAATCAGAGGATACCTACTCTTCAGTGTGCCCTAATTAAAATTGGTTATTGGTCACTTCTTATATATATATTTTTTTGATATATCTGCGATGGCATCACATAACCTAATATTACATCATAGGTATGCAGGTGCATTACGTAATATAAGTTCCTGTAGTATTTTCCTGTTTATTTCTTGCTTTCACTATTTCTATTGTTTCTTCTTTCGTATTTGTTTCCTGCTCACTGTTCACTTCACTGCCACTAACCATTTCCTTGTCATGTTATCTATCGCACTAATAATGGTTAACGTTTAATAATTTCAGTTGTTACTCACGAAATACGTACACATAAATCATCAATACATCTTTACATCCCCCAAATAAATATGTTTTTTAAGAGTCTATCATATTATCATTTTATTTTTTAACAAACAACGGTCATGATATGTGAGTTGTGCCAAGGTTGAGGCACAGAAGGCTTGGCTCACTGCGACCGAAGTGAGTAATTCAAATCTGAGCATTTCCTTTGGTTTTTGCTGCCATATTAATCACTTCGGAAGAGATTTTGTCTCCTGTTCGTAGAGTGCTTTCGCAGCGCCCAGCTTTTGCGATAGCAGAGTATGTGCTCCGCAATCCCGATTTAGCATTCGTAAAGCCTACACATGTCAGTCTCGACTTTACTCATCCTTTTGAGATGGTATAAGTTTTGGTTAGTATTTAGCAAAGGGTTGACCAACCTTTTAGATACAAGTTGTCCTGATATTGGTGTCCAGATAAATATCGGTTTCTTATGCTCCCATTATTGGAGTTCAGCACTGATCTGCGTTTACGAAACACCCAGAGGGGTTTCTGGTCCATAAAGACGATTGCTGGCTCTTTGTTTGCCCAGATTTTGGCTCTCGGCATACCTTTCTTGAGGTTTTCTTAAGCACAATCATCTGTAGCAAATATTTCTGTCCGAAAGATGTTTGGAGTTTGCTCTAAAGCTGTTGAAAGACGGCAGTTCGGTCTAATATAGCTCCGATTCCGATGGAGTGCTCCATCTTAGATCCAAACCAGGGATTTTCTTTCAGATTTTGGCTGCCCAAACCCCATTCTTTACTGCTTGGAATCAGTACTTTGAATGATTGCCTAAAATTTAGTTTAACGTGTGTAATGTCCCTTGGCATCTCTAGTGACCTTATATGTGACTTGAGGTCGTGTCAGGACTGCGAGATGTCCTATAAGGTCACCGTTTTTCAAGATGTGTGTCAACTTTAGCCTGTAAACATTGAGAACTGCCAACCTTCTTGCAGATGAAAGGGTGCGATATTTATTGTCACATCCATAGCTGGTGTTGGATAGGTGCGCATTATATCTGTAATTCCCAAGCAGACCATTCTCTGCAATTTCTGAAAAGTTCATGATGGTCCAAGAAATGAATATTCATTCCCCTAATGAAGACAGACAGAATCACAAAAAAAAGTAATGGAAACAAAGAGCGTAACTAAATTGAGAAGAGGAAGACCTAAGGAGAAAATTGATGGATCAAACATATGAAATAGGAAGGGAAAGGGGGGAAGACTTTGAGAGAAATAGAATAATGGCAAAAAATATAAGGGAATGGAAGAAGTGGATACAAGAGAAACCGGAGTTCACACCCAACACCTAAATGGGTAATTGCGAGAAAGAGAAGAAGAAGACTGCTAACTGCTCAACTGCTTACAAAATTATAAGTTGTGGTCTCTTTATCGACAAAATCATTATCACAGATGTTTTAAGCAGTGGCTGTTGTGAAATAATATCCTACCTAAAATTAGTTTTCCTTTGTTATTGTGATTTAGAGGCACATCCTTGCTCATATAAACATTCCTACAGTTTACTATTAATTTCATGTTTTGGCATTATCTCTGTGGCTGATATTTAAACAGTTTTCGTATTTATTTTTGCAGATACATTTATTTTTTATGCATTTCCGAGATTATATCTTTAGATATCAGTTTTTTCACGCCATGAATAGAGTTATACCTTAAGAAATCACACAGAAATACAATAAATTACTAAGACTTTTTAATATATTTTATAATACTATTTATAAGGATATTTAACGTAACAGTGTTGTTTTTAATTCATTCTACTCTAATTATTTGCAGATGATATAATGTGTTCAATAAATTTCAGTAGGGCAATTCGCAAATAACAAACCATCCTTGATGAAACACATACAAACGTTTACCACCTTCTTGTTTCTACATGTGATTATGCACGAAGGAATTAGTATAGTCTCTAAAATATTTTCGTTAAGCTCTAAGCCCATAAAATCTCAATGTTTAACTTTAATCGAACCCTGTTTGTTGACTAACCAAGTCAAAATACTGGTTATTTTCGTACTTGGCCTTCAACCAAAATATCTATCAATCAAATATTTTGAGAAACACAATCTGCGTGTACAATAGGTTCTGCAGTATAATACATCTACATATACACAGCAATATTTTTTTTTACTAGCATCCAATTTTTACGATTACTCATAAATTACGGAAAATATTGGCTCTCAAGTATCCAAAGCGTTAAACATTAAATTATTTGGCGTTCTATCGCAATAACACAATTAATACTACTCGTAAACGGTACGTGATTGTAATTTCAAATATACTAAATTGCTTTCGTGCATGCGTTGAAGAGAAAAGTAAAGGATCGCGTCCTGTTTTGACATTGAAGGTTTATAAAGATTTGGAAATTAGCTTTTTATAGATTCAGCTTGGCAGTTGTAACTCATGGAGGTATATTTGCGTAGATACATACCTAATGTAATTATTATCTGGAAGGTATAGGAGAATTATTTAATTAGTACATTTTTTCTGCATGAATGATTATACCAGAAATAACTAATAAATTATTATAACTAGTAGTTTACTTGAAATTTTTAATTAATTAATTTACTTCCTCAAAACTAAAGCTAGATCATTTATTACTTAATACTAAAATTTGTAAATGGTTTCCTAAGTAATGTAGAAATTACACTGTTATAACATGTAAAGTCTTCATATCCTATGCGCTAACTAATTTATTTCCTGTATTTAAATCTCTCTCAGAGCAGTTCTGTGTAACACATTTACATAGTTTTAATAGCTGTGTCACTGTAATAGACATTCATTAGTTCCCGTACATGGCTTCCGAATATAAAGTATCCCTGAAATGGTGTACTTAAATTTCGCACGTGTTTGAAGGAAATACATCGTTTGTAAGGGCACGAAAACGGAAGTAATAATATGTCCGCGGAGATTTTACGATACCACAGAATAGAGATTATACAGAAGTTTCACTTCAGTCTTATTCCTTATGGTCACGATTTTATTTTTTATCCATACTTTTAGTTTGTCTATTGGACTCCGAGATTCTGCGGAAACACGTTATAAAAGAGTAATGGTTTAAACCGGATGCCAGGGTTTGATTAAGAAAGGATAGATATATGTCCATTTAATCACCGGAGTGAAACTTCTGTATAATCTCTATTCTGTAACAATACCTTTTACTTTCACTTACATATGTCACATGATACAGCCTTAAACATCGTTTCTTTTTAGGATAATTTTCTTTGGCAGTCACTCAATAAATTAATTGACTCCGGTTCATATGTGGAGAATGGAAAATAACATTTTTTATGTTCGGGATTAGCTAAGTAAAATCAAAGTCTTTGTCTGTGTTCCAAATAATTATCTTGCACATTCGAGGCAGCTTCTATTTTAGTTTAATTCGACAACATACATTTTATAATACTGAGTTTGAGTAGGAGATACATTTACCAGTATCCTTATCTCAAATCTGGACGATTCATAGAAATCTACAGTGAAGCGTAAGATTAAATTAAAAATAAGATAAGTACCAGTTTTCATAACTGACTAAAACTAAGTGTAAATTAATATTACTAATACATCATTTTAAGTGAAAGATGTATGATATATATTGGTATATATATAAAATTTGTACGTGGCTAATGGCTAACGCCAAGGCCAATAACAACAACAACAACAACAACAAGTGAAAGATGTAGACAGTTATAGTGCTGATAACCTGAATATAAAGAATTTGCGTTCAACCTTGTAACCTTGCTTTGAATTTATTGGCATCCTTCTGCATTTCACTTGTTTATATTTAATTTAATATAGTCATCACCCTCAGAATGATTTTTATGTACTTATGAAATACAATCGTTTTATCCGTGCAAGTACGTACAAAATTTCTCACTGTTCACTATCCATTATTACCCTTTGCCAATTCATTTTCTAAAAGGAATACCCGAGTTTAGGAAGTGTAACTGACATTTAATTAGATAATTAAATGGGGACGCTGACGTGTATCAACTGGGAAATGTGCCAAACCGTGTAAATATTGACTTATCACTAATTGAATTTGAAACCCGGTATATTGAGTTTTATTACAATTTTATGTGGAAACCACTCCTAAATATCGTAGAGAAAAACGATTAAATGTATGTTTATGAGTGGGTAATGTAATTTATGCTTGTTTTTAGAAGGTTATTGATATTTATGGGTTTCTTAAGAAACTGTCCGACAAAAAAGTGGTCACCGTTCTTCTACACTTTGGTTTTTCCTCTAGGCCACAAGCTGAACCATTTTTCATTATTACCTTCGATGACCCTTATTTCATACCCAAATACATTATTTAAATATTACATAGAGGGAAAGGTTTCTTAAAATCACAGAAATATGCATTGACTTACAGGCATAATTCTTTTCAATAGTGGCAAAGAGTTCTGTTGTTCAATCAAGAACATAATTTCTTTCGTGTAATAATGTTTATTCAAAGTGATATATTGTAAACTGAAGATCAATATTTTGTTGAATCAAATATAAAGAAAACTCTGAACGAAATTAACTTTGATTGCAATAATTACACTAGATATTACCTGAGAAACTCTAACTGCATTGACTTAAGGATCGGAGAACTTTAATGTCAATTAAAGGAAATTGTAGTAGTGACTGAAAGCAATACGTTTGTTTGTATCGACTAACAAATTTGATATTTTCAATAACCCTGATACCAGTTGAATGAAATACTGTTATTCCTGCCTCTGAAAAATGCTACTATGGCGGAACTCATGGTCTATTGCTGAAATCACAATATCAGCAAAGGCAATGGAAGGGGAACACTACTGAAGACGAACTCAAGCTTCACACTACTAGACGTCTTCAGCGTCACTCCTAGCGTAAATTCACTTTAATCATTATGGCATCTCAACTACATCCGCGTTCTCCTACTAGGAAGTCAAGAGTTTAGACATGCATCCTCTAGGGGACACCAGCCAAACTCTCAACCCACGAGACGGCCACAGCGTAAGCCGATAAAATTCTGTTAATTGTGTTTAGGCATTTTTTCCTTTATGTTTTTATATTTATCATAGGAAACCGTTTCTGGAATCACTATATACGCAGTCGTCTGCACTGCTTTTACATGAGTCATGTAGCGAGATTGACAATCCATGAATTGTCCACATTTGTGACTGCATTACCGATTTACGCTAAATATTTACAAATATATACATATTTTTCGACATACACATGAGTGTATCGTGTGTGAAACCTATGAAATTGTGTGTGTTTAATTATCTAAAAATGAGAGGAAGAACGAAACAAAATACAAGTATTTTATGAGTATACTTACTACTGTATTTATTTTATTTGCTTTGTTTCTGTTTTCATTTCTAATTCAGAAACAAAACCGCGTCACTGCTGCTACAAGTATTACTTTGTATTAAAATTCTACTTTATTGAGGGAAGGGGAATACCGGCAAACAGTATATATTTCTCCGACTTAAGAAATCCTTTTTATGTGTGTAGTAATAAATGTTAACGCTTGTTTAAGTTTAGCATATTATGCACGAACAGGGGAAGGAACCAGACAGTTACTTACCAATTTAAAAGAATTTCCATTTTATCATTTATTACATACAATAGTAGCTTTTACAAAAAAAAAAAAAATGGGCCGTGAGACCATCAAAGTAAATTTGCAGAACAGTAAGTGGAAGAAGGAGGTCTAGTATTTGGAATAAACACTAGCTTAAGTAGTTCGAGACCAAAAAGCATTAATGGTATATAGAAAGCTTGCAAAAAAAATATGGATGCAACTCAAAAACACTACTTTGAATTTGCATAGCAATAGTGAAGCCAATTATGGTTTATGAGTGTGTGCATGGATCAGAGAACCAATTTGATTACCGCAAAAATAAATAACTTTATAGCGCTAAATCTTACTCCCTCCACATTTTGATGCAGGATGTAGCGGAAAGGGTCACAAATAGGATGTTGAATATTAGGTATAGGCCTCAATTTCCGGAAAGTGGCAACATGCCAAAAGCAATTCACATTTGTTTAGAAACTTACCATAAAGTTCAATGCACTCACCAGTGGTATCCAAGCGACACCAGAAAACTAAATAAAAATTACATCGAATAGATGACTCCAAATTGGAAGAGAAAGCTGGAATTTGGATATAAGCGCACGCTATTGAAAGATATATCAAGTAATCAATGGTGCCTGTAACCACCAACACTAAGAGATTGTGAAAATGTCCATGAGACAAACTGGTATGAACGCGGTGGGCTTGAAGCTAATTAACGGTAAGATAGTTTGGGAGCGTTTAGAAATACTAAGTAAACTGGCAAAAGCAGATGCTCTATAGGAAAATTTAACTAATCTGGAATCTTCCCTCATCTCACATTTTTTAAAGAGATTACGATTGGATGACTAGCTCTCAATGCAGGAAGGATGGAGGACACAATCGATATTTTAGTTTGCAGTATATTATCATCCTTATCTTATACATGCATCATTTATCACAATTTTCTCCCAATTTTTTTTATTCTATATAGTAGTCTGTCTAAAACTTTCAATATACATTTTCGAGATATAGGTCATGAATTTTATAGTCAAGCCCTTTAGAAAATAAACGGAAATTCTAACTTCGAGCTGACATTCGTATACATACATCAAGCATTTTCCTTTCTATATGTGGGAATTCGAAGACGTAAACCTTTGTAAATATTGAAAAATTGATACGATTCCACCAAATGCGGATACCTATATATTCCTTTACCCCTCTTCGCATTAGGAAAATGGAATAGATGGAACAAGCACCCCGTATTGAATATTTTATAGATCCCGCCCATTTTCACCTGTCCTTTTTCTGTTTTCGATCGAACGTCGTCTACCTTTGACGCTTCCCCTTATTTATTTGTCCGTAGGCCTTAACGAATTGCTTATTCTGCGATGCTTCAGCGTGCGTCTCCATCCCGATGAAAATTTCTTTTATAAATAGTGGAGTAAACTCCGCGATCAGTGACCTAGTTTTGGCTGCACGTGAAAATAAACTAGTCCCTCTTTATTGACATACATGAAATTGTACAAGCGCTTGTTTCATCGAAGGCGAACGTTATTTGATTGGCATATTTAGAAAATAGTAGATATTCTCGTTAACTCATGTTGTAAAAGTAAATTCTTTCACAAAGAATTTTTTATCAAATCAGTTCGGAAAATGAAGCTTAATTATATATATGATTCAGCACAAATAAGCATCTTTCTCGTACCAACATTTAAGCATTTATTGTTAACAAACCAATCAGCGAATTGTGTATATTGCACCATCACAACACACACAGGCACAAGTGGGATAAAAAATACAAATTAAAATTGACTAGAGCGATTAGCATTATTTTGATCTGTGTTTGTAACGGTTCGGAGAAAAAGTAATCGGACGATGTGAGTCGCAGAGGAAAAGAGAGAAGACATCTGGAATCATAGATATTGTCACGTGCCGGGGTGACTAGGGGCAAATGTAGCTCACCGGGGCCGCGCTTCCCAAATAAATGATAATAGCGAGAGGTATCACTTACCTTCAAGGGCTTCCTGGCTTCTTACAGGAGAAGGCTAACCAAACACTCTTGATCTCTATTAACAGTTTTATTAGTCCCTAATCACTATGACGCCACACGGCGAAGTCCCCCCCGTCGCCACACGGCGAACTCTATATATTCACTCTATATCCCCACTATTACTAATATTAATTGGAATCCGATTTGTGGCAATATCATGATATTTATTGCAAATATCAAAATATAGATGTTAACGATATATAACTAATATTTTGATATATATTCGGATATTTTCATTTTGGTTCAAATATGAAAATAATTAATAAGTAAAAGTGTTAAAGGTATCTGAACAAATAAAATAAAGAAGAAAAGTCTCTTATTTATTTATTATTTTAAAAAGAAAATAAACAAAATTTATAAAAATAAAAATCATATTACTTAAAAAATCAACGCAAGCAATTCTATTTTTTTTATTTTGTTGCAAGCTGTGCTAGAGGCGAGACATACATTGAATCATTGGACTTATCCAACAGCGCTGCCTCTGCTGCCACAGACCGCAAATTTCCTGAGGTTTCACTCACTGTTCCCACATTTCCATACTCAAATGATTCCCAAACAAATTTGATGCCTTATCCTTATCGCACCTATTTCAATTAAAATGCCGGAACATAAATGTTAATTTTCCAGCCTTTTCATTGCCTTATTTGTTTCGAAGTTTTGAATTAACAAATTCCGAATGTTGAGAATATTCTTTCTACCCCTGAACTGGCAGCTACTGCGGTTAAAAATTTGTTCATTATCATCATCATCAGGCTCTTCAATCCTTGTGAATTATGGTTGACGCTAGAGCGTCATAAAATCCCTCTCCTTAGATGGATTAAACCTATTTTTCTTTATTTAAAGTCCGTTGCGAGTCCTGGCTGCCGATGTTGTTTTCCTCCACTCCCCTCTATCCCTGCAACTCGACTTCCAATTCGTCACTCCCATCGTTCTTGCATCCTTTTTCGCAGCCTCTCCCCATCTCCTTCTCGGTCTTCCTCTGCTTCTGGCTCCCAGTGGGATCCACTGTGTTATCTTCTTGATAATGTCTGTTGGTTGTTTCCTCATTATATGCCCTGCACATTGTAATCTCTTTGGTTTAAGGTATCTCATGATGTTTTCTCCCTCGAGCTTATCTTCTATCTCTCTGTTCCTTTTTATTCTTGTTTCCCCCTCTTCTGTTATATTTGGTCCCAATATTGTTCGCATTATTTTTCTTTCCATTATTGCCGTCTTCTAGCTCCTTCCTTCTTTCGATTTATTGCCATTGTTTCCAGTGCAGAAGCAATAACTGGTCTGATCAGGGTTTTATATATTTTGATTTTAGTTTTTCTATTTAGCATTTTGTTTTTCAATAGATATTTATTCCTGCCGTATTCCATTTAAAATTCTCTCTCTCACTTTATCTCTTATACTTCCTCCTACTGTAACTCCTAAGTAATTAAAAAGGGCGACTGCTTCGAAACTATATCTTTTTGTCTTTAAAAAGTTTTGTGTTTCTACATCCCCTTTCCCCAGCTTCAAGTATTTTGTCTTTGCTTCATTTATTGTCATACAAATTTTGTCTGCTTCAACATCTAGACTTTCTATAGCCCTTACCAGATCATTTCTTGTATTTGCTATTATTGCAACATTGTCTGCATACGCTTTTAGTTGTATCTGATTGGCATGGTATCTGATATAATATATTTCTTATCTAATTTTGCTCGTCTTATGACACCCTCCAGCACTAGATTAAACAACGTTGGCGATATTGGGTCACCTTGTTTTACCCCTTTATTTACTTCGAACGAATCTGTTGTTGTTTCCCGGAATGTAACTTTGGCTGTGTGTGTTTCAAACTCACTTCGAGGATTGTTCTTAGTTTTTTGAGTACTTCTATTATATATATATATATTTCTAGCTCTTTAAATATTTTCTGCCTGTTAAGAGTATCGAAAGCACTTTTAAAATCAATAAATATTACATGTGTTTCTTTGCCATATTCCCATCTCTTTTGGAAAATTTGCTTCAACTTGTGTATGGCGTTAATCGTCGATCTTACTGGTCTAAAGCCATTCTGGTAATCTCCGAGAATTTCCTCGAGCACTCCCTTAAACGCTTATTTCCTAATTTCGCCAAGATTTTGTAGGCAACATTCAGTAAAATTATTGGCCTGTAGTAAAAATTTGTTACGCATTTTTAAAAATTGCTCTTGAAGGTCGGCCCATCTAAAACATTTTACAGGATGAACTAAGTTTACCGATCTCCTACATGTTATAGGGTGCGTTGTCCTAAAATGTGAATAAATATGATGCAAAATGTTTCGAAGCAGTAGTCATTGCCATTGTAATTGGAATAAATTTCGGGGTTAATATCTGCAAGTACTTCCATATTTCTACTGCCACAGTTATAGTTGCACCATCTCTCTGCATTCTATCAAGAGACTCTATGGGTTTCATACATGTTAAAAAATCTTTGCGATTTGTTGTAATATTAATATCATTGACAATTCTGAAAATATCCTTCTTAATTAATTCCTTTTTGTCTTGACACAATATATTTTTTATTTTAATTTAGTGTAGATTTGGTTTTGTAGTTTCTTATTACTTTGATATTTTATTTTAAAGTTATAATGCTAAAAAATTTGATATATCTCTTCGGATAAATGTTGTACAATAACGATTTTTTATATATTTTGTAATTATTTTCTATAGTTTTGTTTAATTTATTATAAAAACCGGGTATTTCTTATTTGAATATTTTATTGATAAGGTAGTTTTTGTAATTATTTAGTTTGGAACGTTTTCTTACTATATTAATAATATGAGACCTAATTGAAAGTTACTCCTGCCTCATTCAAACTAATAACTAATAGCATTATTTTTTTTGTGAAATTAGAGATAAATTTATAAATGCAATAGGACTAATACTAACACAACATATCTCAAATACAAAAATAAATTATAAATTTAATTCAGCATTATATTGCAAAAGTATTGGTACATAAAAATAATAATAACATAGGCATGAAATGGAACTACAGATTGATTTATTAATTAATTCTTTAATTGAACTCGTTCAGTAATAAATATTTCAGGGGTGATTACAGAATATTATTATTTATATAATTATTTATATAATGTAATATTTCGATAATTTTCTATAAATACAACATTTCTCCTCGCTTGGCCATTCTATAGTTAAATAAACAAAATAATAAGAAATGCTGGAACTTCGCATTAGTTAAACACATAGAACAGACCTCAACCAATAAGTTAGATCTATACGGACGCAAATGTGAGTAGCTGATAAAACACATAATAAAAGTGTTATTCCAACTCTTTTACGAGCAAAAAGTTTCGATGCTAGAAATTTCATCACAGTGATGATGTAAAATCCTTCCGTCGTAACAGCAGCTTATGTAGTTATTTTAAAAATGTGTACTTCAGGTAACACAAAATGTACATCGCTGCCGAAAGTATTACTTCCATTTGTATTCGTACTTCTCTACCAACTAGTTAATTGTAAATAACTAGAAAGTAACTACTGGTAGAATAGCAACTTTCCCTCTTATTTATAACTACTACTTGTTGACATCTTCTAATACGAAATGTTTTTGTTTTTAACACCATATATTGTATGTAATCCCTATAGATGTTATCAGATTAAAAAACAATGAAAAATCGGATGCAACGTACATTTCTTATATTTAGCTGTGTAAATTTTAAATATTCTACCTTTGCGGCAGACCTAACGACCTATTTGGACAGACTTTAAGAATCGAATTCTATTTATTGAAATTTCTACAGTAATTGCCAGCAAGGAATTGAATGGCTTTGTCTGTATAACTATTAAAATCTCAGGCAACCTTGCACAAACTTTATCGGGATTTTAATTAGATCTGTGTGGAAATGCGTCATCCTGTACCTCCGCGAATAAAGCAAGAATCCGGAAGTCTACAACATAATAGAACCCATTCAAATCATCGATTAGATAACGCCGTGTAGATACGCCAAAACTTCGTGAAATTTGCATAACAAAAGTTGGAATCAGTGATATATACAACTGCATTATTGTTTTACTGAAATATGCTTTTATTTTCTTGTGAGGTAATTTATTATTCCATTCCATTCATATTACTTCTACTTCTACTTAGATAGTCAAAATTATGCAATCATATGTTTTATATACCTATTTCTTAAAGATATATTATTTTTCCCCATTCATAAATATAGCTCTAAGCAGGTATAGCATACTCCCTATATATTGTTTTGCTTCCTGTAATAGAAACCAGTCGCTATTTACGCACTTAAAAATACAGTAATTAAGAACTCGCTTTCAATAAGCCTCTTTTTCTCCTGTTATGTGTCAAACGCGTCGTTATAGATGACTGCCGCAAAGATGACAGTAGCAGCGCGAGTGTTTAGTTTGGCGTACAATTCATTATCATATTGCTGAGGGCTTAGATATAGCACAAAATTAATTACAGTTTCCTATTTGACGCTAACAAGAAACGTTTGAAGTGAATAATTAATACAGATCTGACTCTTTACTTACTACACACTAAATACATAATATGTTAATTATCTCATTTGTGGAAAATAGTTCTGTGTTGTATCTGTCAATTGTAACATTCACATCCCATAGTCAATTAACAGTACAAGTTCCAGATATTGTTCTAGCAATTACAAACACCTTTTGGAGGCATTTGAAACAATAAGGTGAAGAAAGGGAGCCACTCAAATGCCATTGACAGCTATTCCGATGATTTATGACTGCTTCTACCGCGAGAAATCCTTCCACACTAATAGCAAATGTAGATGCATACAATCTTAAATACTAAACACTTTCTTACGTTGAAAGGAATGGATTTAGTAGATATTTGTTTGGAAAATCCGCTAAAGTGTGTGTTATGCTCTTTTATTTCTTATACCGCTTCTGCCTTATATACAGTATGGTGACCACTTATGGAATGAAATTATTTTTCATGTTATCAAAGAGTTTTATGAAAAATGCTTCCCATGAATGAAATTTGAAATATACAGGCTGATCCATGTAAGGGCAACACAAAGTAGATGATCTTTTTTAAGTTTAACAGCCTGTATATTTTTTTACTTTTGAAGTCTCCTTCATGAATTGACTTCAACGACTTATAATAACCTGTATTTTAAATTTGCTGTATGGTTGGTCATATTTTTGAAAATTCGACAAACAGAAACCTTACTTATGTTAACATGACTTCCCAAACAATTTGAAAAGTAAACTTTCGATAAAACCATACCATTGGTCATTCAATCAACGTTGATATTTCTTGTTGAAGTTCTGTATAGGGAAATAACTTCTCGTTCTGAACAACTTCTATTAATAATATTTTTTTCAAATCATGAACAGAGAACGTACTTTTGAACAATTGAAAATATTCTTTCAACATCGCAGAATTTGAATGTTAAATTTTAAAATAAAATTAAAAATCAATCAGTTTCAGTCCACACGAAACTATAAACATTTTTAGCCGTTAGCTTCCAACTACTGCTGTAGAATTATAAAAGTTTGCTTACGCACTAATGTAGGCCTTCAGGTTAAGTACTTTTGGCAGTTGCAAATGTTTTGACAAACAAAGGAAAACACCCATACTTCAGGATTCTCTTCTCTCAATAGATCATAGAAGCTTTTAGCCCGTAATTTGTGGATTTTGTTAACCATAATGAACTTTGTTTGACAGAGCTTTTGCTGACAGTTTTCATTTTTTCTTTGAATTGAAGGCTGTTGGACATACCCACATCTGTTTGTGGACTACCGAAACAATATCCGTTTCGGTAGTTCTTGCAGAAATAATTTCGAAGAACTTCTTCATCTTCACATGCCTATCAACATCATTATTATACATCTTCCATAGTTTTATGATATTCGAATGTATCCTTTGAATGGATTTACTCCTACAACAATGTCTTTCTGTACATTTCAATCCCCGAATGAAAGTTTTCATTTTTGCCGATTCTTTTTATATCGCCACCTCTCATCTCATGATCTGGTATTTAATTGTTATAGATTGTGCCTTACGATTCACACCAGTGTGTGACCATGATCTCTTTGGATTGTCGATTTTGCAGTGGATTATCAGAAACGCATCTTGTGCAATTTTAGTTTGGTTAACAAAAAATATGTTATGAAAATATTTGATATCCCGGATTATCAACGCTGAAACACACTGATAGGGTTGATAGAGTCCCGCATTGCGTCCACACGTGGGGAAAAGTGGCAATAATTTTGGTGAATGCCTGTCATAATGATTATCTAGGTTAAGCTTTGGTGCAATTCTAACATTCCGATTAACCCTACCTAATAGCTTTTGGCTTTAGCTTCTATTAACACTCTTTGACCTAGCTTTGTTTCCGACACAATGCTTAATGTCTATAGGTATTAAACAAATGAGCTTCCATTGTTGTTAATTACTTCACTACCTACTTGACTAACAGTAACTACTGCATAATAAAAATCATGCATAGGCATGAGTGTTCTACAACGTGGCCATAACCATGTGATCTGATTTTGACATCTTACTGGCTCACGTTGACATATCGTACTTTGCACCAAAATTGTCAATGGACTTGTCGCGCTTTATATTTTAAAGCACTTTCTAAATGCCAATTGTCTTCTTCCATATCGTACTTTCCAGCTGAAATACATTTTAGCAGATGCAGGCTTTAGTGTAGAATCCAGTGATGTGCTTAACTCATTTTCCTAAAATTTCTGAAATGTCGCACTAGGCATCTATACACCTCGTATATCAAATAGATTTTTTTCTGTCTCCTAATAATCGATGACGCTTTACAATTAAAACTCCATAATCTATAACTGCATCTTCAAAACGAGATTCTGAAATCATTCAACCAAAAGGTTTCAAGTTCATTAGATTTTGTTAATACAATTTTCTTTATAATTGTAAACTAACGTGTACATTTTATTTAATCAAATTACGTATAATAATCATGGAAATAACTATAATTTTTGTGCGTAAAAGATGCTAAAATTAAGGAGAGGTGCGTACTTCTGTTATATTAGCATTTGATTTAAAAGTTTGCCATATTTAACAGTTGTTGGTGCAGCAAAAAATATATACTTAGCACAGTGCTAGATTTAGTACCCCTATTAAAATTTAACATGAGTTTATGAAACAGAACATTAGATTTATTGTTAGAAAAAAAATATAATAATTTTATAGTTTATCTAACTTTTCTTCTGTCGTTACAACAATTCGAGAAGATTATGATTGCAATTGGGTAATAGACACAAGAAATGTTAAACGCCGACAAATTGCAAACTATATATCCTTCCTAGTTGAACATTACATCCAAGACAAAAATGGAAGGTGGCAAATTATCAAGTAGGGACACATTTATCACAAAAGTAGAAAGTCAACCCTACGTGATGGCGTTACAATCGTTAAGATAACAAAGCGGCAACGGCGAACATTTCTCAAACCTCAAGTGGCGCACAATTTCCGACGAGTCATCGGCATCAGTTCACCCAACTATAATAATTTCTGCTCCACTCGTTCGTGTCGCTTCCTACTGATTCCCTTCGCGCGTGTCTACATGGGATTCGATTCGAATTTCTCCGCCAATAATAATAGACGACAATTACACGCGCGTGTATCTTCGCAAACATCTTCCACTTCCTTGCATAAGTATTTGTCGTGGAGCCAATTAAATTCGCTATTTTTATATTATAAACATCCCAACACGCGACACGTAGTAGGTAGTACGAGTTTTATTATGTATTTGGTTCGTTTATCTACTAATTTTAACGACGTGCTGTTAGTTAATTCCGCTGGGCCTTGCCGCCGGTCCGTTGTGTATATTAATAAAATTCATTTAACGTTTGTAGATGCGCTAGTTGAAAATGTGTTTTAATAGACAGTAGCATTGCTATAGATTTAATGACGCAAAGGAAGAATTATTGCTACGAACGTAAAAAAAAGGCTGTTTGTTTTAGAAAATTGTTCATTTAGCTTTTAGTAGGTACCTAGGATAATTATTTATTACAAAGCTTCAAGGAAGCTTTTACTTATTCCAACCGATTTTCTGAATGGAAAAAGTCGAAAACTATACCGATGTTTATTAAAGATTATATTCAAATTAAAAATTATAAAACTGCTTCTATATTTCTATATTAATTTAGTATTGATATTTAAAAGCCCAGCAATTTCACATCAGTTATCACTTTTCCATCATGGATTCATATCAATTGTTATTAATTTAGTAATGAATTGGAGTACCTGGGTAAGCTCTGCACAATTGTGAATTGCTTAATGATATATAATATGTCCCCAAAAATAATTTTACGAGAAAAATTAAATGAAAGAAACAACCGTTGTTTTATGTACATACATGCTGGTAAATTAAGGAAAAGTGAAGATACTTCAGTAGAGACAGGACATTATTTTTTGCTTCAGACAAAATATTTATAAAAGAAACGTTTGTAACGCGATATTAAACTTAAATATTCATATTTACTACTTGAATGGATAAATGGTAATGAAATGAAAAAGAAGTTGTTCTAATTCAAACTATATGTAAAAATTTGTGAGCTACCTGTTTCGGCGTCTTAATATAGTTTAATCTATTTATTAATATTATCATCCTTTTGACATTCAGAGTTATGTGTATAAGGATTGTGACGATTTTTTGATTGGTCCTTTGAACCATATTTTTAATCTATCCTTACGAAGCAGTACTTTTCCTGATGAATGGAAGTTGGCGAAGGTTGCACCAATTTTTAGAAAGAGGGATCCTAGATTAATGATTAATTATCGGTCGGTATCTGTATTGCCTGCTGTTTCGAAAATTTTCATTCTAAAATATATATTCAGATCAAATCTAAATTAACGGATCGCCGTCATAGATTTTGTGGAGGAAGGTCAATAGAGACTAACCTCTTAGTTTTCTCACATGATGTGCGGACAGCATTGGAGAAACGGTCGCAAATAGACACTGTTTATACTGACTTCAGTAAGGCTTTTGATAAAGCAAAATCATCAAATTTTTTATATAAACTTCGCGGATTTGGTTTTTCTTGTAATTTGATTAATTTCTTGCATTCATATTTGTGTAACAGAGGACAAATAGTATTTTACAAAAACATGCACTCAGAACCGTTTTCAGTAACATCTGGCGTACTGCAAGGTAGTAATTTAGGGCCTTTATTATTCACGATTTTCGTGAATGATCTGCTTGAAACTTTTCAAACATCTAAATGTCTATTGTATGCGGATGATTGTAAAATTTACACAGAAATTAATTCCATCGAGAACGCAATGGATTTGCTAGATGATTTGAATAGATTGTCTGTTTGGTGCCAAGACAATAAATTGACTATTAATATAGACAAGTGTGCTGCAAGCTTCTCAAGGAAGAAAGCTCCTCTTATTTTTCATTATAAATTAAACAACACTTACCTTCCATGTAAGAACTGCATCATAGGTCTAGGTGTGATTTTTGAGCTTATAGAAATTTAGGTTTCATTCGGAGAAACTCCACAAATTTTGTGGACATTAAATCTGTCATTTTATTATATAATGCTTATGTAAGGTCAAATCTGGAATTTGCTTCGGTAATATGGAACCTTGCAACGGAAAAAATTTAAAAATATGATAGAGAAAGTTCAAAATAAATTCCTTAAATTTCTTTATTACAAAAAATATGGAACGAATCCACCATTTGAGTCATATAAAAGCATTAGAAAATAATTTTCCATGCCTTTACTTTGGAATCGTCGTAATTGCACAATGATTTATATACTCTATAAGATTTTTAATAACTACTTTCATAATGCTCATGTGCTTTCGTTACTTAAATTGCATGTTATGGGATCCTTCGATGGTCTCTTGTACAGGTGGCATATTCGTGATTTTCTCCATTGAGGACAAAAGATGTTTCATTGCAATGGACATGGGTCACTACGGCGAATATGGATAAAGACGCCTAGGTTAGAATGTTCTCGCTTTTAAAGCGGCCACGACATGATTGATTGTAATTAAGACCACACGAAATTCTTATCGCTTTCGTCTGGAACGTAAATATTGTGTTTACTTCTGCTGCTTGTCCCCAAACGATAACACCATAACTCAAATGTGAGTGAAACAGCGCCCAGTATGCCGTTTTGGTAGCGATGTGCGTAGATACTGACCTAAGTCTACGTAGTGCCTAGAGTACCGAGGAGAGTCTGTTTGTCATTTCCCTCAAATGCATTGTCCATTTCAAAAAAGTTCTGCCAGGAACTGGAGGGTGTCCCTGAATGTTCCAGAATTCGAAAAGTCCTTGCAAAGGAAGGGCCCTGTAAGATTGGGTCTCTCAGTAAGCCCAATGGCGATAAAGCCGAGACTGAAGTGCAAGTCCTCAAGCATCTCTTGGAGGTGCACTTTCCGGGCTCCAGGGTCGTTCAAACCCAGTTCGGGGGGGAATGTGTGGAACTGAGGTCAGCTCAGATACCTGCCCTAAGAGCACGGAGGGAGGACTGGATTCTTGCGCGGAAAGTTATTCAAGTACCCAAAATTCGATGGGCTATCGAATCCTTTAAACCCTTTAAATCGGCTGGTAGTGATGGCATCTTCCCGGCCCTGCTGCAACAGGGCCTGGAACCGCTTTCCCCAGTTATATGTGCCCTGCTAAGAGCAACCTTAGCTCTGGGATACACACCTAGCAGCTGGAGAGAGGCCAGGGTGGTCTTCATTGCGAAGCAGGGCAAACTGTCCTACATGGAAGGGAAGTCGTACCGGCCCATCA
Organism: Cetonia aurata; assembly: GCA_949128085.1. Classification (NCBI taxonomy): domain Eukaryota; kingdom Metazoa; phylum Arthropoda; class Insecta; order Coleoptera; family Scarabaeidae; genus Cetonia; species Cetonia aurata. The sequence continues at coordinate 11,122,831 of OX421887.1, forward strand.
GTCTCACCTCATTTCTTCTCAAAACCCTTGAGAAGATAATTGATATACATCTTAGGGATTCGGCTCTGGCAAGTTTGCCTCTACACGAGTACCAGTATGCCTACCAAACAGGAAAATCGTGTGAGCAGGCCATTCATGAGCTAGCTCGACGAGCAGAAATAGCCTTTAGAAACAAAGAAATTGCATTGGCTACCTTTCTGGACATCGAGGGCGCCTTCCACAGGGCGTCCTTTCGGTCGATGGAAAGGGCGCTTCAAAAATGGAAAGTCGAGCCAACTGTGAGGAGGTGGATCGGGTCCATGCTAAGAGACAGAGTGGTTCATGTTTCGCAGAACCTTTGCAATGTAAAGGCAACCGTGGCAGCTGGCTGCCCGCAGGGTGGAGTGCTGTCGCCCTTGCTATGGTGCCTCGTGGTGGATGGCTTGCTTTCTGATCTACGGATAGCGGGTTTCCACGCGCAGAGCTACGCAGACGATATCACCATCATGGTCTGCGGAAAGTTTGAGGGCGTGGTTTCCGAGAGGATGCAAGTCGCACTTAAACTGGTGGAGAGATGGTGTAAACAAGAAGGGTTAAATGTAAACTCTCGGAAAACGACAATGGTTCCGTTTACTTGGAGGAGGAAACTTCCAAAACTACAGTGTCCAGCCATCTTCGGCTCGAAGATAGTGGTATCTAGTGAGGTTAAATACCTAGGTGTTATTTTGGACGCAAAACTGACGTACAAATCTCACCTTAAACAAGTGTCGAACGTATCGTAGTATAACTATTACAATACGGCTAAACCTACTAGGTATTATAAAAATGTAACGTTGTCTCCTTCAGCTTATCTGCCGTACGTGATGATTATCCCTGTTCTCACTGTCATCTCTCTACTCAGTATCTTTACATTTTCTTCCGTCAATTTTGTATTTGTATACAGTAAAAACAAAATATTGGGTTTATATCATGTTTTTTGAGCTGCCTAAAAAAATGTGACCGAAAATATGATCAGTTCAGAACGCAATAGCAAGGAAGTTATAGACCAGCATTTAAAACACTAGCAATTAAACTAAAATTCATTTAACTACAGCCGAACTTTAAAGTTACATTCAAGTTTACCACAAAACCAATATTTGTATAATGTCTGCGGCGTAGAATACAGCAAATCCCAATTCCTGTATATCGTATCGTTCGCAAGTTCCCTCAACGTTTCGTGTCGATGACTTCGTAATAAACAACATTTTATTGTGAAGTGGTTAAAATTAGAACCGCTGGATATGGTACGCGGCGTGGAACGAATTGTACTAATTGTGTGTAGGAAATTAGGGGTCGAATCGATTTACTCGTATATATATCCTGTGTTTTCTGACATACAAGGGACTACCACTTTAAAAATTAATTTGCACCGAATGCGGCGGTATGAGCTGTGAGTTCTGCACGTAATAATGGTGAAGGAAGAAAGCGTACATAAAGCAATATTGATTATGCTTTGCCTTACACATAAAACATGGAAGTACTAATTAATTATTAAATTAAAGGGCGAAACAAACTTGCTTTTAAAAACTGGAATATCCGTAGGGATACACCTACAAAACATTTTTGATTTTGTCAGCATAGTGCGGCATTTATACCGAGTGCCCCAGCTCGTAGGTCCCGGCCCATAACTTTCTTATTTATAGATATTTTTGTATAAAATTCGGAACGCATCTTTTACTATAAATTTCCAATTATTCAATCTATTTTATAATTTTTCATCAGTTTAGCATAATTTTGTATATTCGGATTCTGCGTGATTTTCTGAGTATTAAAATATAAAATTTGTTAGTTTTCGCTTCCATGGTTAACAAAATTTTTAATTTTAAGTTTAAAGCTAGAGTGCCGCGAATACGCTAAAAACCTTCCAAACTGGTCAACTTAATGAATCTTCTCTCCCAATTAATAAATACCTTGTCTATGGGCGCTTTTACAGCAGCTCCGTATTGTGGGGGTGCACAATTGTGTTAGTACCACAATCTCTCCATAAAGTTCCTATGGAGGAGTTCTAGCAGTATTGGTAAATTATTTCGAAGAGAGTTTCTATAAATCTCACAATTTAAAATATTATCAAAGAAGAATAGATCCACAACGGTGTGTTGATACTCCGTTTGTGTTGATACGAAATGAGCTACAAAAATGAGGGTTTTTTTTGTATCATAGTATTGTGATTTGTTTTTGTTAATTATTCCAGAATTGACAAATGTTACTTCATCTGTGAAAAACAAAATAATTTAGAATATTTTCATCTTGACATAATCGTAAAAGCAGATATTCATAATACACAAATCCCTTTTCAAAATCTGTGTGTGAATATTAATTTGATAAGGGTGAAACTTATGATTTTTTTTAAATACCCCTCGTGGTAGTGGTTGCAATTCCTTCTTGTTTCGAAATTGTCCTTGTATGCACGTGCGAATTTTCCACAACGAATTGAATGACTGTCACTTCATTATTTTCCATAACCATAGTTTTTGTCCTTTCATGTTTATCATAATTCGCAGAATCCGACCAAAGAAACTTTACCAACAAATTTTCAAAGCTCTTATTATCCGATGCTGTACAGGTAGGATAATCCGGTGCATATGTATCTTTTGTGATACCTGGGTACCATAGGTAAACCTGGACGATTGCCGCATAAATAACCTACACATCGTCCAGGTTTACCTTTATGCCATAGTACATTTTTCACGTTGGTAGTAAATACACAAAAAAAAACAAATACCACTTAAATGAGTTCCTCCTCCTTGGAGATATTTATTTTTTATAAATAAAAGTAGGTAACAAATAACAGGAACAAAACGTGCAATGTAATTAACAACCAGATTAAAGTAATACGTAATCACTATTAATCCACAAATAAATAATTCAATTTGCAAAAAAAAGAAACGTGCGGTAACAAAACCATAAAAAATTGTAAAATGCTATGATACCAAAACTAACCTGCAAAATACAACATTATGTAGAAATTTAAGCAGAGATTTGACGTTTCGTTAGATTCTTAGCTTTTGTTTGAAAATCATGGCTACCTAACCATATTGGGTGTCCTACATATTGTAATAGTATTTTAAAACACAAGTGTCAAAATGACGTTTATGTAATGCGAGGAAAAGAAGAATAGCTACGGCCTCGATTTTTTAACGGTCGCTGCAGTAATTTTCGCTCTCACTCGAACTGACAGGCTTTTTTCTTCCGTAGCTGTACTTTCAAATAATGTAACTCGATTTTGACAAGATGTTCCTATTCGCTGTGCCTATAATACATACATTGTGTATTGTGTACATATTCACCTACTGTAAGAATAGAAATAACCCACTGCGGAACTCGTCAAAACTTATGATTAAATTCTAGCGAAGTCCGCATAAAAGGTTGAATGTGCGGGTTGCATATTGAATTATTGAAGGAATTACCATGCTTTCGGAGAAGTAGTGGTTTCGCGCTTGTCTAATAAATAAACTTGTTTGCTTTAACTTTTCTTTTTTGATAGAATATTAATTTTAGTTTGTGTTAGTGCAATTTCATAAAACTTCCTCACAAATAAACACTATATAAGCTGATGAAACTTTAAGACTGACGCAGTAATTTTGTGCATACGATAACTTTTTAAATAGTTTAAATTTGTTTGTCTGGCTACTGAAACGTTCTCCTGGTGGGTTATACACCTTAAAGCCCTTTTTTATATTATTAAAGAGAACCAATCACATGCGCTTCTTTCACAGTTCGACACACCAGTTGGACAGTTACGAATCTACAGATCAGTCTTCGGCCTGAAGTAAAACACATTCATTACTCAGATCATAGACGTTTGCTGATCTTTTCAGAACAACCAAGTTTTCCATGGATTTAGAGCTGGTAAATCTACAGTATCTGCGTTGCTATAAATTTATAATTGTGTGTTACTAAACATGGAACCTAAACCTTCTCCTATTGCTGTCTTATGTGATCTATCGAAATGATTTTATTGTGTTAATCATGACCTCTTATGCGAAAAACTTCACTCTTTAGGCTTACGCAGTAAAGTGTTGGAGTGGATTACCTCATACCTCTCTGACAGAGTACAGTTCGTGAAAATAAATGTGAAAAGCACCAGAATGAGGTACAAGATAACGTCACCATTATTACCCAATAATATTGGAGTCCGACAGGGGTCTGTACTTGGCCCGTTGCTTTTTTCGTTGTTTCTAAACGACATTATTGAATTGCATTGCGATTTCATGATTGCATGCCATGCTGATGATATCACAGTAATAATTTCGGAAAATGAAAGTAATATTGAAGCTCTTACATATTATGCTGGATAAAATTTTTGGGTTTTGTGGTAATAAGCTATCATTAAATTTTAAGAAAACAAAATACATCTTTTTCCATACCTTACAAAAAAAGTTATACTTATTAATACACATTAATAATGTGCAATTGCAGTCCCCGGTAATCCCTTTGAGTTTAACTTTTCAGTGTCCTGCACTAGCTTATGCTGATCACTTAAAAATGTATTCATCTATTAGCAACGATACCGATTGTCATCTCTTGTAAAGTAGCATAAACAAAATTTCAGAATCGTGCAAGATAAACAAATTAAAATTAAACATCAGTAAATGTCAGGTACTCACGTTCACTCGAAAAACCGAAAGCTTTCCAACGTCTTATCACATTGATGCACAAGCACTATCCAGAGTTGAGACGTTCATGGATTTAGGAGTAATATTTGACGGAGCATTGAGTTTTAGAGATCATATTAATCATCTATCTTCGTTGGCTTCTAAACGACTGGGTTTTATTATTCGAAACACGAAGGATTTCCATGACTTACATACTTTGAAAGCTCTCTTCTTTTCACGTGTTGTTTGGAATATTGCTCTATAGTGTGGTCGCCATATTATATTTGCCATCAGCTGGATATTGAAAAAATACAGCGCCGCTTCCTAAAATACCTTTCCCTTAAAATTGATAAGCAGTACCCGGCAAGAGGCATTGACTACAATTCTCTGCTTAGTCGCCATAACTATAAATCGCTCACCGATCGAAGACAAACGCATTGTGCTACCTTTGCTTGGAAGCTTCTGCATGGAGCTATAGATAGCAGTCACCATCTCTCTAAGCTTAATATACACGTTCCCTCCCGGCCATTTAGATTTGTACACTGAGAAAAATGGATTGTAGAAATTAGATAGTAAATCTCTTTATGTTAATTAGTAACATAATTATTGTCAAAACGACAATATGTGGGGTATTAAGAGTAAAATAACCAGATGTTACCATGCTTATAGTAAGAGGTAAAATCTGGATGTTACCAGGTATTCGATGCATATTCAATTTCTAACATAAATGTTCGTAACGCTCTTCCCACCCCTTGCTCTATTCATTGTCGATCTTTACCGAAGAAATCGACCAATAAGATGTATTGCCATTCACACGTGTTATGTACGTGTGATACAGGTGTACGTATTCGTGTCGGTGCATGTTTGTGTCTGCACAGAGAAAAATCCATGTTGTAATATTTACACTTCACTGTTTGACGGAAATTGTAGTAAGAATTCCTACTATTGTGCAAAATTTTAGAACAACGTTGCATTTTCCTATATCACGGTTACAAAAAAAGCAATAAAATTGTTTAAAAATATTGTGTGACAATCTTCTACAAAATGTACTGAAATGTTTTACAATATTTTACAACAAGTGAATATAGTAAATTGCATATAATGTAGTGAAGACAGTTATAATAACAGGTGTAGCAAATTTACTGTGTTGTGTTTATTTAGGTTAGGTTAGGTGCTTGCAACAGTCACCTTACTTTGATTATTGAAAACGGCATTAATAATGAGATGGAATGAAATGAATGCTGTATAGTTTTATATCTATATAGTAAAATATCATAATACTCATAATTGGTTTAGCTACATAAATATGTGATACTACAGCTTTTGTCGTAAAGATGGCGCTACGCTTGTTTCATAATCTTTGAAATTTGTAGTCAATGTAAATTGTGATCGGTAAATGTGGCTGCGTAATATCTATATGATGCTTATACATGGTTAACGTCGTGTAAAAAGTACTGTGGACAATCGCCCACAGACGAGAATTACGAGGCGCTTCAAATTATATTAATTAATTATAATTAAAAATTATTAAACTATATTTATTATAGTTTTCATTGTTAACAGTTATTATCAAATATAGTCAGCGCTACTAGACATTTTTTTCACATTTACTAACATGTATGCTCAAATTAATAATACAAATATAGTACACTTTACCATACGAGTTAATAAAAAGTATTCACAGATATTTACTATACAGATATTGTCACCGGTAATATAAAATATGATTGTCCCTATAGGAGCTATAAAATATATTAAAGTATACTATATTTATGTTAAAGAGTACTATCTATTTCTCTCAGTGTATCAACCTTTGTTTTACCGACGCCCAGAACTAAGTTACTATTAAAAGCCCCTTTATTTAATGTCTGTAAGCTAGCTAATAGTCATTATGAAGTTTTTTTTTTTAGTACTTTATATATTATACTGGAGTTTGCAATTAATGAAATTCTATAGTTTTGTAATTTTTTGTGCATCTTACCTAATTAGTAAAAGAACATCTATGTTGAAAAAATCCTTTTGCACATTTGCGAAAAGAAGCATGCTCGAAATAACTCGGTAGATCAATAATAAGATTTGCTTGTTTCTATTACTGTTCGTATACAATGCGAATACATACAACTTCTCTGAAGCCTGCATAGCTCAAACAATGTAATCCATTTTACGTAAACTTAATCACGTTGACGTTATTCATATAGGAAGCAATGACATCACCTTTGAAACTCTTAATTTAATCAGTTAACGTATGGATAGTTATATGCTATGCATATCATAGGTTACAAAAATGTTCTTCTTTTTATTGCGATTTTAATCCTTTTTTTTTAATTATTTAGAAGTAGATAATTCGAATGCAAAGTCGTTTATTTTAGTGCATCCATCATTTTTTTAGTTGTCATTGTTGTATTCGCCTACTCAAACAAATATATATGTATATGATAAGCCTGAACATTATTTGTTTGCCTGCTATCGTATCTTTGTAAGCATGTATACATATTTATCTAACACAGTATTTTTATCTAACATTCCTATTATCTATCGTTAATGCTAGCAACTCGAATCAAAACTAGGAATTATATTTACACACACAAAAAGTTTAAACGAGAAGAGAACATCATTATCTGCCATTGTTTGAAGTGTTGTTCTTGCAGCTATTAGTTTAGTTGCGTCAACTCATTACGGCGCTATTACATAAGCACGTGTTAGCATATTACGTTATGTGCAAACTAATTTGCGGCAGTATCTGTTTAGAATAAATACAATAGATAATGCGCAATAAATGCCAAAATTTTCTGAATAGTGCAATACCACAGCAACGTAGATAACCTCATTTTCCAGTTTACAACCTTAATAATGATTTTTTTTTCTTTCCACTGTAATGTTTGAAACATAACGCACCCTGACCTCATTTCACATTCCAGAATGTGTGTTTATGTTGTCAAAATCTTGAAATTTTATTCTAAACCTTCTGTTTACGCAAAAAAGCTGCTGCTTATATATAAATGTGTCTACAACAACAATTCCTTAACTTTTTATGATGCCGCAACTAAATCTATTGGGGTATAACAATGTTTGCTTATTCTACTATGAGAGGTCAAGCTAACGTAAATGTTTGATCGGGTATAAATGTCTCATTCGCCTCCCAAGATCAAATGCATACTAGAAATATTTCTTCTTTTATTATAAGTTATAAATAGATTCCAGTAATTCCAAAATAAATCAATCGCAATATGGCCAAGTTATTGCAATAATAAAACAATAAATTGAATGTTATTAGGCATAAATATTTATGAAATGGGTCTGTTGAAATGTAATATATACGTATGTATTACATAAATTGCCCAATTGCAAATATTGGTGCCTAAATCATAAAATCAAAATGATATATGCACATTCAAGATTTATTATAATCTAACTCCCATAATATGATCCCTCCGGATTGTGAAAGCATAAACATAAATTATTTCCATCATTGATTTATATACGATTTAGAATTTATTACAACGATTGTACTCGCATGTATAAATTAATAAAGGAATGTTAAACACAGCATGAACTTTAACAACTTAATCTACAAGAACATTTTTGAGTCTTAATGATTATTGACTCATTAGAATTTCATTTTGAAGTTTGCAAAGTAGTCATCGTCAAATATGATGTATTTAAATAAAGTATTTTCAACTTCATGACATACTTAATCACAGAATTCGTACAATAAGATGACAACAAATGGTTTGAATTCTCAGGAATGTCCCTGGAATCAAAGCTAACCTGGAACCAGTACCTTGAAGTGATGAGAAATAAATGCTGATTTACAATTACCTCATATGGTGGGCCAGCGATTAGAAGCTCACAACGATTCAAAAGTTTAATGCTTGGCCGAAGTTTCACGGGCAAAACGTCGTTTCCGGCCGCCACTTTGAGCTCGTGATGTATGCTGCTAGTAGAGACCCTCTTTCGCTGGTGTTCGTTAAATTGAGGTTACCCTGTATTAATGATTAAGGCTACAATTACAGGTGACAGTTTAATTGTATTGGTAAAATATCCTTAAAATAAATTTATTAAAAGCCAAAGTAACATAAAGGTTTAATACCATCGAATTGTTCAACTTCATTCAATTTCCTGTTTTATTTCTCCTGAGCGCTTTTAGTCATACTTTCAACTTTACTAGGTATCGCAGCGAAGCGAAATACAAAACCAATAAACAAACGAACCACAGCGGCAGTGCGAGTATACTTTCTGAAAAAGCATTGAAAAATATGCGAGTTCGTATATTTACCCAGTCCGTGTGGTTTATTTCCTGTAGTTCGGTCCGGCGATTTAAAGAAATAAAATGAGAACACCGCGTAAAATGCACTCTGGGCGATGCATCGTATATTTAGTAAGCAAAAATCGTCTTCCTAGTGTAAACTGTGTGGCTTTTCGGAATACCGTGTTGCTAGTAGATCGACCTAACGATAGGGGAAACACGTGCGAGTTAGTTCGTGACTTCCGCATGTGCACGTTTATATTGCCAATAGAAACAAACGTGACCTTATCTGTTTTTCACAGCACATCAATCGGTTATAGCTTATAGTAAAACACAAGGCCATAATAATAATAGTCTCCAATATAAGGAGTTTGGTAAATGATATGCGTAATGATATTTTAGCACGAAAACAGTACAAATAGCCATAAAACAATTGTAATTTATGACCGATAGTTCAACAGTTAGTTCTGTTTGTTCAATTCAACTCTGTTAAAGTGGAAACCTGTGTGAAGTTAGCCCCACATTTATAAAATTTCGATAAAATAATTAGAGTTCCAGTTGCCCACCGAAGAGTTCTAGAGTTCTCAATCGATTTTAAAAATAGTTCTGACATTTTAAGTAATCAAAACGATATTTAAAAATATGGGGGGCCAACTTCACGCCACCTGCAACTTTCATGAGCTAGAACTCTGCAATTTCCACTCGAATCGTTTCGAGTCATAACGATAATTTATGGAACTCTTTGGGGGGCTATCAGAACTCTAAAAAAAATCAGCGATTTTTCAAAAAAAAAATTCAGGAATTTTTTGCGCCAATGAAAATAGAACGAGCCAGAACTCTATTATTTCCACCCGAATCTCTTCGAGTCGTAAGGATAGTTTATAGAACTCTTTGGAGAGCCACCGGAACTCTAAAAACACTCAGCGATTTAAAAAAAAAACTTTGTTATTTCCACTCGAATCGTCTCGAGTCATAAAGAGAATTTATAGATCTCTTTGGGGGGAGGCGGGAGGGCTATCACAACTCTAAAAAAGTGTAATTATAAATAGGAATTTGCCTACACAATGCTGGTGATTCTTTAATTTGCTCAAAATTAATAAACTATCGGATAAGCAACATGATTTCAAGTAATATTTAATTTGCTTTTGAAAATATGAAATTTGAAAGTGTAGGTCTTATTTCATTAATTTGTGGTTCCAAATTTTGGATTTTAGTTAAAAATGAGTGTATACCTTTTCTTTAAATAACTAACCAAAATAAATTGTTATTAATCATATACAAGAAATAGTTTAGTATACTGGGTTCCTAGTGGATGTAATTACGAATTTCTTTATCCGATATTTTTAAAAGGCATTAATCTGCATGATAGTGGTAATCGTTTATGTTTTCATTAGTAAATAAGTGAGTGAACAAGAAATTATAGCGGTTTTTCAAATATTGAATTTAGTGTTATAGACAGGTAGTTTATCATTATTATTCTAGAAAATCCTCTTCTAAGTTATTTTGTTAAAATATTATTATTATGGTAGCCCCCCAAACAGTTCTATAAATTCTAGAAAATTCCTATTTTTTTTTTTTAATCGCTGAGTTTTTTTTAGAGTTCCGGTAGCCCCCTAAAGAGTTCTATAAATTATCCTTACGACTCGAAGAGATTCGGGTGGAAATAGAGTCCTGGCTCGTTTTATTTTCATTGACGCAGAAAATTTCTGTTTTTTTTTTTTTGAAAAATCGCTGTGTTTTTTTAGAGTTCCGGTAGCCCCCCAAAGAGTTCTATAAATTATCCTTACGCCTCGAAGAGATTCGGGTGGAAATAACAGAGTTCTGGCTCGTTCTATTTTCATTGGCGCAAAAAATTCCTGAAATTTTTTTTTTTGAAAAATCGCTGAGTTTTTTTTAGAGTTCTGATAGCCCCCCAAAGAGTTCCATAAATTATCCTTATGACTCAAAGCGATTCGAGTGGAAATTGCAGAGTTCTAGCTCATGAAAGTTACAGATGGTGTGAAGTTGGCCCCCCATTTTTTTGAATATCGTTTTGACTACTTAAAATGCTAGAACTATTTGTATAATCGATTGAGAACTCTAGAACTCTTCGGGGGGGCAACTGGAACTCTAATTAGTTTATCTACATTTTATAAATGTGGGGCTAACTTCACACAGGTAAAGTGGAAATATCCAATATTAACTGAAAATATAGCACAATACTCTCACCATCAGCCACCCAAAACACATTCTCTTTGTTGTATATGCATAAAAGTATATAACAGGCGAGATTCAAACCTATTATTTCTGTAAACTCACCGCGAATCCTACTGCTAAGTAGTCCATAATTAATCTTATTAATAAACTTATTTTACAACAATTATCATTTCTATCTTTCGTTTCCATAATTGCTGAATTTTTTAATTTTTAATACGCAGCATATCAGAAACACATTGCATTCATTACAGGTATTAAGGCTATGAGATTATGAAAAATATTATTAAAATTACTGTTACAGTTTAACGCATTAAATGTTCGAAATGTTTTCTATTTACTTGTAGGCAATAACCTATCTATGATAAAACTCTTCTCTAACTTTTTCTAAAGCTTGAGGTGACAACAGAAATAAGGAATATTCCTTATTTCTGTTTGTATTTTTTGTTTAAAGTCATCAATGTTGGTTGGCTTTGTTGCATACACTTTATTTTTAAGATTTCCCCATAAAATAAATCCACAGGTGAAAGATCTGGTGATCTACTTGGGCACTCAATTGCAGCTTTTCGACATATCATTTATATAGTATCTTACAAATACAACAAAATGGGGTGTTGCCCCATCTTGCTGAAACCAAATATTTACACTTTGTAAGGTCGAATTTATCACACTGGGATATAAATTTGCCAGAAACAGAAACAATGTCATTTCTAATAAGATCCAAACATTTTACCGCTGTAAAATTCCCATCAATAAAAATTGGACCATTGATACCTGCCTAGACATTCACCTTTCGGAGATATTGCGTGGCTATGTGTTTCAAGTATCCTATAAAGATTCTCTGCTGACCAGTACCTACAGTTCTGACGAATTACTTCTCCATTCAACATGAGAGTTGATTCATCCTAAAAAAGGAATGCAGTTTTTGTTGATGGAAACATTTTAAAATAGTTGGATGGCGAACGTTATTTTCTCGAGCTATTTCGCTTGAACTTGATGTTGAATTCTTGCAACACTTAATAAAATGTTTACTTTCACATCGTCTTTCACAAAATAGGGTTTTCTTTTAATGGGGATGACACGTCCAGGTCCTCTATACACAGAAAAATGCATGCTTCTCTTGAATAAATTTGTCTTGGACCAAATAAATCTACGTTTTGAATATCCGCAAGGCAAAAACCTCTTAAGGCAAGAGAAAAATTGTTTTAACAGCGTAATCTTGACGTATAAAGTTAGCAGTCTTGGATGAAACTACTTTCAGTTTCCATTTAAGGATATCGTTTACTTACATTAAATGCATTGGTCTTGCAGCCAAATGTTCTTCAGAATTCTTGAATTAAATCACTTTTCATATCTTTTTAAGAATAATAATACTTACCTTAAAATCATACCGATTTATACAAGGATAAGTATTTATTTCTATCAAATAAAAAACCTATTATTCATGTGAATTAAATGCTTGGTTTGAAAAAGTTTTTTGGGAACAACAAGTAGTTTTAACGGTGGCTTATTTGCAAATAAGGAGGAAGTTTTAAAAATGATAAAATATGGGGTATGATAGTTTCAGAAGTTCCACCTTATTTGCAAATATACCCCACTATTTATGCCACCTTAAGTTTTATCCTTCTAAATGTTCAAATCAAACTTACAAGCATACCCCTGTTGTTCAGATGCCTAAAAGTAGTACTAGATGCACATGTAAGGCTTACTTCCCTGTGCATGTACAAATTATCCAGTTTCAGGTCTAACTATTTTTTTCGTTGCCTTAAGTTGTTCTATTCCTTAATGTTTATAAAAATAAAAAGATCTCAGTAAAAGAACCAACATAGTTTATTCCACAGCAATGTAACAGTCCTCATTGTAACAGGTATGTACTTACAACGATTTAGAATAGTTTCTTTAAAGATCACAACTTCCAAAATACTTACAATCGATCCAAATTTAGGAGTCTTTTCAACGTAACTAACAAGTCCACAATGCATTAAATGAATGACTGCTTAGATATTCCTTATTATTATTTGCTCACTTAGGTCATAAGGGTTATAAGTCGTTGAAATCGCTTCATTAAGGAGACTTCAAAAATTAAAAATATACAGGATGTTCAATCTAAAAAAGTCATCTACTTTGTGCTGCACTTGCATGAATCACCCTGTATATTCAGAAGGCGTACATATAAAATTAAAAATTGCCGTGTTCGAGCATTTTTCATAAAACTTTAGGATATCGAAAAATAATTTTATTTCATAAGTGGAGACCACACTGTATAAAGGAACAAATTATTTTGGGTCAGTTACCTTCATCTAACATTATTTTTGGGTCGAAAAAAGAAGTTTTACCCTCTAATCTAAAAAATAATTTAATATCCAGTCAAATTTAAGTGAATAACGAAAAAATGTCGAAGCTTTAAGTAATATTTACAATTTAATAACAGCTGGTTATGTTTATTTTACTCTTGAGACTACCTACATAAATTATTCATATTGGTTGGAGTGCGTGATATCATATTAACTTACATCGTTAATAAAATGGAATATAAATATCAGATTTATGAATCAGGTACACCTAGAATATGCCAAATTTTAGGAAGAAAATATTTTAGAAACTATTTTGTTAATTTTATTTGCTAGAAAGAGGAATTTTTATTACTACACCTGCAATAATTTAGGCTATTTAGAACGTATAAGTCTACAAGTAGCTTTTTCTGTCTGCTATGCATACCAAATTTACTGTATCTCATCTTCGAGAATTTAAACCTGTTCTATAGCTACTTGTAGTTATAAAAACTATAACTTAATTATAAGTGAAATGCTAATAATAATCACAATATACCGGGAAAGCACTCGCAAAAATAGAAAACATAAAACATTCGGTTGATTATCATACCAGTTGCAAATTGGAACATTCATCAGCCTATGAAACCGTTTATAAAACTCTTAGTCATAATTTCTTTCCAAAATAATGGCTTTGAAAAAAGTATTGTCTTATGTATGTATTGTGTATTTAACTTTAAAGTGGAGCGATTAATGAGTGCGACCTTTACCAGATATTTGATTACGCAATAACATGCCAGAGTTTGAAATGTTTGAATCCGAAAAATACACGTTATGTTTGTACTATAACTGCCGATGTGCAAACTAGACATAAACTTGGAACTTAATCTTGGCAAGCGAAAATTACACCGAATAGCAATAGGTGAAATGTGAAATTTTATTACGGCGGATAGTTTTATGACAAAAGCGTTTCTAACGTGACCTTAGAGCACATCGTGAAAGTCTATTTTTTCTGATGGCACCAGGAGAATAGCTAAACGTATTATTCATGGGTTGGAAAATAGCAAGTTTGTTGATATCTAACTTTCCTTACGTCTCTTTGCAGGATAATTATTAGTATGATGAAATTTATGATATTCTAGGAATGAGTTAATGATAAAAGTAATAAAAGAATACAAAGTGTTCAGCGTTCATTTCTTAGAAACAGGTTAAATTGAATATGTTTACACATGATGAAATTTAAATAAATAGTCATTTGAATAACTATGCTTTAGCGATTTATGTAATGACAAAATAAATCAGTCGGTGGAAACCAATGTAATATAAATATATCTAAATCTAACGAGGGTCAGATTTGTATTTAATAACAGTGCCAATCCGAGGAAAACGACCCTTGACAAGGGTAGCAAAATACCGAAACCTACATCAATGTTTGCTTGTAGAACTGTCCAAACATATAACGGAGACGTCACCAGATTAATTGGAAAGGATATGTATAATATAAGAAACAGATTTAGTTTTTTTCCTTCTATTATAAGGAAATTCCACATTCCAGACTGCATTTGATGACGTTTGTACGTTAACAAAATTTACTAACGCACGATTAGTAGAAACAGTCGTTGCCTTGGGTGAGGCATGACAAAAATATATACAGTAGAATTATTTTCAGGTGGCGGATGCGCAATAGCAAGAGGGCGTGCTCAATTGACTGAAACACATCCGAAGGAATGTGTAGATGGGTTGAAACTCGCAAGTGAGAACACTATTTTCGCGATTCGTGCAAAATACGAAATTCAGTTGTTATTGTAATATGTATCTTCAGTACTGTACGCCGGCTAACGACTGGACTCCGCTTTCCTCATCGAACTCGTGAAGTTCAATGCGCGTGGGGGTGTGGATTCCGCCACTAGGAAATAATTCTACTGCACATATAAATTTCGATTCCATGTTATAATTCTCTTGCATATGCAGGCTGTCCCACCGAACGGGCTCATTAGAATTTTTCGAAGTTCCATTCGGAGTTTGATTTTGAAATTTGCGGAATAGTCATGATCGACTATGGTCTGTTTAAAGAAAATATGTTCAGCTTTATAGCCCAACCGGTATACAGGGTGTTGATATCAACTTTCTTATTTTAAATAGAATGCTGTAATTTTTGAATAATTTGTAATCAGCTTGTGTGAAAGTTCCAAATCCGTAAACCTAATAGTTTTTGAGATATTTGTTGACAATTTGACGTTTGCACTCTCCTCAATTCAATGAAATATTATATAGGGTATTAGACATTAAGATACCATACCGATGTGGATGCAAGTACATGGTCATAGGTATTAATTGCGACAACAGTAACCACAAAATTCTACACAGAGTGTTCAGAAGCTCATGTCCTCATGTCCATGTCAAAGCTTTTTATTTTCAAGTGGAACGTGGTATTTTTTCATAGCAGAGATGAATGCAGGGCAAAATTCCGCTTTGATTGGTTTTAAGGTTTGATGTATACCAAGTAGTTTTCGAAATATTAACATTTATTTACTAAAATTGCAAGTAATACACCAATAATAATAATAATATTTCAAAAACTACCAGGAATAGCTATAGGTACCAAACCATTGTTTTGTTAGTTTAATTTTTTGGCTCATCTGAGTTTTTTAACAGTTTGTATAGGATTTGGGGTTACTGGTGCCGCGATTAATGCCATGACCATGCACTGGCATCGACATCGGTATGATATCTTAGTGCCCTTATGAAATATTTGATTTTATTGAAAAGAGTGCAAACGTCAAAATTTTTACAAAATTGAAAATATCTCAAAAACTATTAGGTTTATAATAAGGAAAATTGATGTACACTGATTACAAATGCTCCAAGAAATACATACAATAGATTCATAAGGAAACACCATTCTGTTTAAAATACGAAAATTGATATTAACACTCTGTATACCGGACGGCCTATAAAGGCGAAAATATTTTCTTTAAATAAATCATAGTCAGCCATAACTACTCTGCAAGTTTCAAAATCAAATTCTAACTGAAGTTTGAAAAATCCTAATGGGCCAGTCCGGAGGAAGATCCTGTATTTATACGTTCCTTCACTATAGTCATGAACTTTCTCCCACACCTTAACGGGGTCACTACACTTTTATCGGTAGTAAAAAACCGATATTTTTGTCTGATCTTAAACAATTATTTTGCCAATCCTGCAAAAACCCTAACTGGGTGAAATAATAAGCTTGCTAATGGTAAGAGATAGAGAAAAAGTTTTAAGACAAAAATTGCTTGTTTCAACTAGTTTTAGGCATGGAAGAAAGATAAACATTTTTAAACATATGTTTTTTGACAGTAAAAATCTTTAGGATCAATAATAAGCAATACAGATTGGTTTATTGTATAACAGATACAGTAAACGTTTTTTTTTCCTCCGTTTTTTGTTTTCCTTATCCAAACAAACAATTTTTGTCTTAAAACTGTTTCCCTATCTCTTCCCGTTAGCGACTTATGCGCATGGGTAGAATGCAAACGTATTTTACATATTATGATAGTAACAATTTACTTTCTTCCTGACGTTTCGGTCGACAAGAAGGGTAAACTCTATACCAATCCTTATGCTTTTGACAAGCTCCTGCTCGCATTTTCTTTTTAAATCTTTCTTGCACTACACCTACGTTGTTACTTTGAAAAATGACGGTCGCTCCATCATATGTTTAATCGCGTTTAGACACGAATACGATACACATCGGCAACTGATTTTGCACACAATGGCACACAAAATGGCGACCGCCTAATATGCTATTGACTCAGCGTTATTCTTTTGAAATGAATTGTCAACAGTTCCTAGACCGCGTCGAACCATCAGTTACATGTTTTGAACGCGGCCATTAATGTAGCGTTACTACTTTGAGCTGCTAACAGTTCCCTAGGCCCTTGAGGGCAAACAGCTGCGTGTTCTGTACGGGACCAATAATACATCGAATAAACCATCTACGGCACTATGCTATTGAAGTGTTCTTGACTAGCAATATCATTATTTTTATTCAGTTTGTGACGTAAAAATAAGCGATAACTTATATGAATTTCTCCACAAAATCAGCTGTGTTGCAAAATGTAATTCCGGAACGTTTTTCTTAAAGACTGTTAGTGATATCAACACCCTTCTTTTTGCATATTGCAGGACAATAATACAAGTTGATTCGCAGCCTGTGATTTTTTAAAATACTACCAGATTCAAAGAAAGGCAAAGAAGAACAAAAGGGAGAGAAATCTGCACGCTTGGATGTCGATAAAAAATTAACTAAATACATATATTAAAAAATCACTGGCTGCAAATACAAGACTAGTTTAGAGGAATGAAATCTGCAGGTTAATAGAAAATGGTAATGAAAAATGGCAACGTTTTGACCGCGTTGAATACTTATGAAACCCTTCTCAATTATAAATATATTCCATCTACAGAAAAAATATCTTAGATACTTTTAATGTTAATTTATATTTTTGCAGACTGCTATCAATACTTCTCGGATAGAAATGTATTGGTTAAAAGTGTTTTTGAAAACTTCAGATTCAGTGCTACCACAACCCTAGTAATGACAGCAGTAGTGATTCGCCAGTGCCCCAGAGGAATAGGTGTAAAGTGCTCTACATAGTGACGGATAATTGTGTTAAACATTCGAGTGTAACGTGAAACGGACACGTGAATGGGAAGTCGTGAAAATCTAAACGAAAAGCCGCGTAGAGACGCCCATTCGCGATGCGTGCCCTCGTGGGAGCATGTATGTGATATTTCCGGCCGATGAAGTAGTGTATCTATCATACGGTCGTCTAATTTACATCCCATCCGCGCCCACTACACCCTGTCCGAACGGAGAGAGCCAACAGGGCGATCAGCAGCTACAACCCTCCTTCGATCATAACCCTAGAAGAGACGCACAGTCCTCCACCAATAGTAGATCTCTACCGAGAGGAAGTTACTCCAGCGCCCCATCGACCAGCACCGGTTCCAGTAGGAGTTTCCGCTCTACTGCAAGCGCCCCCACCAATAACAACCACGACAATAGTGAAGCCAAGGATAACACACTAAACCGCGCCAGTATCATCGCGTCCAGATCGTTCGAGATACTAAATCAACCCGAACGACCGAAACGTGACAAGAAAAAGCATAGGACCGAACACAGCGTCTCGCGGCACACTTATCTCGAAGTACCGAAGGCAGCGCCGCCGCAGCCGTCGGCGTCGTCAGTGTCCAGGCGTGCCGATAGGAAGCTTTCGTATTCTGATTACGCGCAAGCCAGCCGGCCAGAGCGGTCCGCAACGCAAGCGGCTCTTGCCGTGAAAATCAACGAATCCGAGGCGAATTGTTCCCGGTATAAATCCGAGCGCAGGGATCATAAGTCGTCAGTGACAGTGACACAATATCCCAAGCCAGGTGATTCGGGTTTGTGTTTGTTTGTGTGTGAGTTTCGAGTGTCTATTTTGAGGACTAACATGGCCTGTCGCTTGTTTATTTTAATGTAACGACCAGAATGTTTCGTTTGTTTCTCCTTTAATCGTTTTGTTTTTTCTTTATTATATTTTTATCTAACTCGAGTGTCTAACAAACTAACTAATTTGCGTTTGTTTACTGTTTGTGTTTCTTTTTTCCTTTAACTCCCAGTAAAATTTATTATCACGGACTATTACCTCACCACCACTGCGCCATTTACAAATCCGAATGCGAATAGATAAATAAAGATAATGCTAGTAAACTATTAACAAACTTAAAAATACCTTTCCCGTTTCCAAGCGCTTGATTTATTTGCTCCAAGGTGTCTATATTATGTCTAAGCGGATACGAAAATAAAACAATAGCCGTAAGTACCGGGGGCCTCCATTTTCTGAGCTCAAAATGCTCTTGGCAGAAAAAATGCCGCGAGTTTCACTTAAACAATATAACAATGCAACTGCCAACGAAACCTTTTCCAACTAAATGAACCTTGAAAAAATGGAAACCGCGTTAGCGCTTACATATTCTATCCATAGGTGAAAATACTCTGATCTGTACTAATTTCAGATACTGCTTTTGCAAAATGTTTATAATGCATGTATAAAGATTAAGGTTGCCAAAATTGAGAAACAGTAAGAAGGTATTAGCATAAATTCTATCAAATAAAATTACAAGAATACACATGCACTAATAACTAACTCACTATCAGAGAGAAAAGCATAGTTTTGTGTGCATGATTGAGTAAACAGTATTTAAAATATTTATCATTAATTACTTTATTATTAATACAGGTGATACAGGATACTGAAAAGATATCAAAGCAAATTGTAGAATGAAAACTTCAATGTTAAATTCTTTCCGACATACTCGTGTGAGTGTGTTATATAATTGTATTTAATTTTGTGTCTTATTGTAGCTGCACTACTCATGAAGAAATGAAAGGCCAATCTTCAGTTACTTCTGTCTTTCCTTGTACTATAGTAATAATTCAAAAATAGTTATTTACGTATCATGGCGAGAAAATGATGTTTTATTTAACGAGTTGGGAGATTGCGAGCCGAGGGGCGGAACCAAACGAGTTCGATAAAACACTTTCCAGCGGTGGTGCGTACAAAATTTTTTCGACTACCATATGAGTACCACTTACTAAAATCAATCCTTGGCCGGTAAAGTAACGGAAGTGACGCGTTGACAGTTGATTTTATAGTTCAATTCGGTAAAATGGCGCTTTCTATCCTCGAATGGGTGTAGTAAGGCTGTTCTTTCGGATGTGGTAATTAAAAAAAAATATATTAACGCTAATTTTAAAGTAATTTTGACATTTGACTCCCTATATATCAAACATTAACCGTAGAAACAAAACCAAATAGAGAAAAAGAAAAAATTGTCAATTTCTTCTTGTTTGAACTATTTATTCAGCGATTTTATAATAAATTGGATAAAAGTAACAAAGGATTTAGCGACTGACGTTTCGAAAGTGATTGATAATGTCGTTTCCCAAATCATTTCTCAAAACTCAGCCAGACAAGACAAAATATAATTATAAAAGGTCTAAAATTGCATCGCACAAAGAATTACGAAAATATTTGAGATGGTTATTGGTTGACCAGAAAGGTGTTGCTACTGCATCTGTTTGGGGAATCAAGGATATACAGGCAATCAATGTTGAAGATCGCCTTAAGTATCAAATAGGTTGTGAGAATTAAAAAATTCCAAGAATTAGTACAGTGAACCCAAAATGAGAAGTATATATGTCGTCGTATTCGTTTTCAGCGCTAGTCTATTATGCTAGTTTTAGGGGTGTATACGTTTGAGTTCAACGGCGTCGGTCAGAGCATCAGATCTGTCAACATTCAAAATAGCACCTGTCTTTGGACTTGCGCAATTTGGTTGAATTTTTAACTTGTTGAGGATTGGTAATATTTTTATATATCCAAACCGTCTTTTTGAAAACATGTAAATGGAGTTAGGTATAACAGTAAGATCAATGAGTTTAACAATAAAACAACCTTTTATTTAAATTGATACACATTCAATTTATCCTTCGCTTCTTCTATACAATATTCCTCCTTCATTCATATCTTCATCTTCTTTGATATGACTGCTTAGAATTTGAAATTCTAACCAATAATTGGGTGTTATAATAAAGTTTCAACAAACGACGACGCAATGCGGCAATGAGTTATTGACGCACTAGTGCGTTAATAGATCAATTTACCGCAAATGTAATAGGGGGGATTAATGTGGAAATTAGTAAAAATACTATAAACACATACGTGTCACAATGACTTGTAATGCTCGTGCATTGAATCACTTGCACCACGACAAACGTCATTTGGACACTTGTGTTTTAATATATTATTTTAGAACTGATATTTCTATTCTATTTTCCAAAAAAACACGAAATGAAAACCGATAATGCAGGTTCCTGTGACTTTGACAGAAGTATTAATTGTAAGTTCTATTGTAAAAGAATTCACCTCCGCCACTGATGACTTTAGTTCCCGTACTCTTAGTCGAAATTACGATGACGACATATGTGCTTCTCAGTTAGGGTTAGCTATACTATATACAAAAATAGGCAAGGATTGTAGCGTAATAACAGAGATACAAGATATTCGATTATTTCGTGATACACGATTTTATTAATATTCGGTACCAAAAATCGTAATCTCCTTCTTCAATTTCACGTGCTCCCAAGGGTAGGACCCTTGAGTTGAAGTATAATGCAGCGCAATTTGAGAGTACGTACGATGTGTCTTCTTGTTCTCCACAAAATCTACATTCGGCTTCCTCTGCTTTTCCAAGCCTGCTCAAATTTCCTTTCAGTTCACAATGGCTTTATAGGATCCCTGTCAATATGCAAATGCTATTTTTGCTTAAGTTAATGCCTTCTGTAGATTCCTTCCAGTTATAGGTTCCCAGAAGAGTGTTAGCTTGCCTCATTCCTTGTAGATTCTCCCTGTATTTGGATTTCCTCTGCTTCACTTCACTTTTGAGTTTCTCCAGTACTATACTGCTACTTATTCCGCAAAAGGATTCAAGCCCTGCAAATTGTATTCCAGCCCCATTCTTAGTGAGATTATCTATTATTCCGTTTCCTTCAACTCCTGTGTTTCGGAACCCACATAAGGTAACATTGTTCCCTTTGCCTAGCTCGTTTAGTTTTCTAGACATTTCCAAACCATCTTATAGCTGATTATATTTGATATCAGTGCCCTGATAGCTGCTTAACTATCAGGCGTTATGACAATCTCTTGGTTTTGATAATTTCTGTCAATGTTGAACTAAGCGCATCTTTCAATAGCCTATGTTTCCGCCTGGAAACATGCCCAAGCTTTCGAAATATTTGGTTTTAGGCCCATATATCCCATATTCCACTTCTCTCTGCCGTATTAGGGGTTTATAATGTGTCTACTGCGATTTATTAAACACTTTCAAACAGAATTCAACTATTTGAAGAGATAAAAAGTGAAAAAATCGTTCAATTCTGAACCACCAAATGCCTCAAACGCTGATGACCTTATATTAGACTGTTAATCTGATGCGGTTGATAAAGCACCCACATCTATGAGACAATTCCCATACAGCATACTATCTTTCAGAAATATTGTAGCAACGTATGAAATGTTGTAGAAGCATTGCAAAGGTTGGTGTAATAATATTTCTGATGTGAAGGAGGAAGACGGTGAGCTGTATTGGTTTGTGCTGATCACAACATTTTAGCATGAACAGTAAAAAGATACACCTTACGCTCTACTAGATTTACTTACGCTAGGAACCATCAAAAGACAATAATATTATTTTCTTTTTCGGCTAATGCTAAATTTTGCGTTAGACGGCTCTGTATAAAGGGTTAATGTATAATGTGGAGTCGTAACACATAGTTTCTCTTCATATTCTTTCCATCAAATGTAGAGTTTTAACACTTGCACACATACTAGAACCTCCATAAAATAAAATCGTTTGCAATGTCATAAATACATTAGGTATATTCGAAATGAGGACACTGTTTTGCCAGAGAGCATCATAAGATTTATAAGCTATTAACATTCTTAATAGAATGCATTAACAAAATTTGATAGCTGATAGATTGCGATGATATCCATAAAAGAGCAAAACAAAGTTTTGTTTCATACATGCATATAGCTACATCATGATTAAACCTAATTCAATTAATCCCTTGGCAAGGTATTTGGGCAACAAATTCATGATTATTGGAATCACAGGTTTTTCGAGAAATATTTTGTACAAACAAATGAATTTGTGTACCTTCCTGAGTGTCAATACTTCAAAAAAACTTGCAAAGTTATTTCTACTGACACACAAATAAATTGGGGTATCCTGCAAACGCTAGTTGCACCAAATAAATGTCATGTCAAAAGGATCGCTTATGATAAAGAGTCCAACGCTACCACATATCGAACCTAAATGTGTTGTCGTTGAGGGAATACTCTATGTCGACAAAATATTCCCTTCGGAATAAAGTTACATCGTAAAGGGTTTTACTCCATCTTTACTGTGAGTTCATTTAACACGTTCGCCATAAACTAGTCTGTTGGTACTACGTGTAGCGGGTTTTCGCAGGTGGCAGACCTCTCTGTACGTGTAACTTTGCCCATTTAAAATATACTGGTCGCTTTTATCGTCACTACCTGGATGTAGTGCTGATACTCGGTACCGCAACAAACATGTTATTTCATTTATTTCTGTTCCTGATCTTGGTCGAACTCGAGCCTGTGCTAGTACGGGATAGATATGGATATATGAATTCACTTAATCATTATCTTTTACTTTTTCTTCAAGGTGTAAATAAGTAGTAACAATTTATATTGCTGGACTAAAAAGTATAGAAACAATAGAAAAGTATAAGTCTCGAGTTAATAAACTAGTGTAGCGCGAACTGATTGGGTATCTTGACTGTTTGTAGAAACTAATAAACAAAATACTTTTGTAAAATAAATAAATGCGAAGAAACGCAAAAATATTTCAAGTAATTAATTTTAATTAATAAGAAAAACAACAAACATGATTATCAAAGGCTTTGGTATATTCAACTTTGATATAACTTTAGAGAGTAAAGCCTGAAACTGTTTAATGAATATTGGAACTGAAAATCGCATTTTGCTTGAACGTCTGTTTTATGAAATACTGTGTATTTTAAAGTGTAACTTCTAAAGTAGTTTTACTTAATGATTTACCAAAGACATGAATAAAATGCACCAAAAAATGCGCGAATTGTTTATGTCAATTTTGATTTAGTCTGGCTTCATGCTCAATATTATGGCTTCTGTTGCTTTCCTATTTAATTGCCTTCAGATACTAACACCATGATTCATTACATATCGCTTGTAAGAAAGAATCTTAATAGAAGACTGAGATGGAAGTATTCTGCCCATACCTTTTGCATTCTATCGAGGTCACTCCCTCCTCTCTCAATGGAAGCTCGAAAATAATTTTGGATTTTACCTATAGGCTGCGCAAAAAACGATTGTACACAACAACTCGGCCAGAGCATTATTAGAACAAATCAACTAATGGTATAGATTACACTGATTTTTTAATAAAATCAGGTTTATAGGGTTTCTTGTCTAAGCAACAAAAAATTATCTATAATGGGGAAATCA
The DNA here is from genome assembly GCA_949128085.1 of Cetonia aurata. Classification (NCBI taxonomy): domain Eukaryota; kingdom Metazoa; phylum Arthropoda; class Insecta; order Coleoptera; family Scarabaeidae; genus Cetonia; species Cetonia aurata. The sequence continues at coordinate 11,147,258 of OX421887.1, forward strand.
ACCCGAAATGAGGAAAATATTATACTTTAAGCGCAAGACCTGCAGCGAGGAAACAGGAATAAAAAGTGGCTCACTTAGAAACATTACAATCATTTCTCTTTGGAACTAACGCAAATAATGTAATATTCTTTTAATTGCACCAATATAGTTCGGGGCTTTTCGTAAAAATAATTAAAAAAAAAAGCAAGACGAACATACTTTCTTTTAAAATTTGTGGTGACTTTTTTACGCTCGTAATTACACATCACTTTAATTTGAAAAAATAAAGTGTAATCTAGCCTTACCAAAGGTTAAATTTTCTTTTCTGTTCTGGCCCATATTATTGATTTATCTTTAGAATGATAGTATAAATAGTTTTGAGGTAACTGGGAATAGAGTGACAAAACTCAAACATAGCCGTCGAGCTGGTAAATTTCTTCGTTTCAAGCATATTGTTTACATTACAAAAATAGTTATTTCAAATTATTTTATTGTATTTCTTTGATGTAGAAAAATGAGAAAGAAACCTTTCTGTCAGTGTATGTAGTTTATTGTTTTGCCTCAATTACCTATTTTAAAATTCTACAGTGCTTGAGAGTTTACTTCGCTTTCCACTTTCGGGTCAATATATCATTTAACACCTTCCATTCAAACATGCGCAGGCTTTCCACCTCCTTGTTTGCGAAACATATTGTTTCAACCACATACTAAACAACTAGTCTAATTGCTATCTGCCATATCTCCGGTTGTTTGTTCTACCAATGTTTGGATGCTGCAGTGCCCTTTATTATCCCCACTGGGGCTGGTTTCCCGTCCTTGTGTTGTCCTCAATTTTCTCAATTGTATTATTTTTTCCAGATACAATATATAATAAGTATTTCTAGCTATTTACCTGCGGGAATATGCGTGTTCTTTTAGATTGTTTTGCTGTTGTGTTTGCTCTTATGTTTGTTTACTTTTAATTCCCTGTCGGTCATTGCTATTGTTGCTGATATATGTTCCAGACGCTTGTTACCTTACTTTTGCATTATTATTTTGCTGATTCCAATTTGCTTTTACTATTCCCTTCAAAGCTAAGTTGAATATGATAGTTTACAGCGGTACTGAATAACAGTACGGCATCTCGGTGGGCACAAAAAAAAGAACTTCTATTTTACTTTAAATGTGCGAAGTCTACCATCTGTGAAAACCCGCTAGATAGACCGACGAACTAGCCCACAAAGAATTAACAATGCATTCTTGTCTGATATCATCTTCTATGTGTTTTCATGCGTGCGTTGTTACTTGTATGGCTATTATCTACTATTGCTCTGCATAATTTCTCTGCCATCTTAACTGACCTTATTAGTAGAGTTGGAATATTTTTCCCAGAGGCCAGCATCGAACCAAGGCGAGTGTACGAACAAACTTAGGGATCCATACATTATTTATTTTACTTGTGTTAGTTATGTTTTATATTCTATAAATAACATTCTTATTTACAGCTGTTATTGCCTAGCGTGCCTCCGCCTACGGATGTAGTACATGCATAATTAAAATAATTTAATTTTTTAAAAATAGGCAACAGATCTATACATGTATTATCACAAATTTGTCTTAATCTGATGATATCGGAATCTTATTTTTATAGTACACTCTCTATGTGAGTTTTACAGTCATTTTTGTCCAACATCAACGGTTTATTGCAAGCTTTACGGTATAATCTAAGCACGATTACATAATAAATAGGTATATTCCTCAATAAACTTTCATACTGCATCAACCCACTACTCATTTTTTCCATCCACACGTACGTCAAATAATTTACGTATTCAGTACGACTCTGGCGCGCGAGAAGACATGACAACTCTACTTATTAGTTTCGATGGTGCATTCGTTTCTTCGGTTCTTCAATTATTTTTCTTTCTGGTTACCTAGTTATCTGTTTCTTTGACTTCAGTTAGTAGCATATGGATTTCTTTACCGGATGCGCAAAATTCTATTATAAAATTTCCTTTTCTACCGCTCTGCTGATTGTATTGTTCTGCTAAATTGCTCGTTATTCCGAAAGCTTATCAAGAACTCTCATGAAGTTTTTTTTCTGAACAATTACTTAAACGTGTGTACATTAAAGACAATACTATTCACACTGATACGTAAATATATGCATCAACATTTTATTTTATTAATAATTAAATGTTCTGTCCAATCATTTATTTTAAAAAATCCTGTGTCTACCGGTTTCGGCTTATTGCCATCTTCTGGACACACAGTATGTCTAAAAGGAACTAGGTGCTACGTCAAATAAATTTGTATAGGTATACATTAATATTAAGAATTTTTAAATTACTATAACATACTGGCTAGTCCATTTGCGAACACATCACGATAACCTTTAAGTTTTAAATAATTTTAACCTGTTTTGTAGTGTTTTGTAATTTTCTTGTGCGTCGTCTATATTTTTTTTTTTTTTTTTTTTTTGAAGAGGGGAAACCGCTTGGCACCTGGCACTGGGTCAATGTGCACAAGGTAGTGTCGGGCGCTACTCCGACTAAAACCCCTCTACAGCCCTCTCTGACATACCGGAAACCGTCGGTCCGACATAACATCGGTATGCCAGTGGCGTTCTAAGCTGCACTACATCCCTCTACTCCCCATCTCTAGCTACTTGCCTAGTTCTTTCTTCCCCTTCTTTTTGGCTCATAATCGACTTAATCATTGTCTGGATGGAGTTCCAATTCACCGCTGATTCTTCCATCAGTGGGATTATCGTTTCGGGGGTAATTGAATTCGCAATCTTACCTTCGGCTAAGCGTCTATCCACGTTCCATCTACCACATACAAACACTGTATGCTCGACGTTATCCAGTTGGCTGCAGTAGATACACTGGTCATCACTGTCCTTGCCCATTCTTTTTGCATATGCGCGGAAGACTCCGTGTGCCGTCAAGACTTGCGCTAGATGATAATCAACCGATCGATGTGCGCAACTCATCCAGGACGGGATGTCCTTTATTAGGCGCTTTGTCCACTGGGCCTTCTCCGGCTCCTGGTCCCATCTTCTCTGCCACTCAGTCAGTGTATATGCTTTGGCTCTTTTAACTACGGTGTTACGGTCTTCCTGTGCATGGTCAAAAATATATGTTCGTTCTTGGACCATCAAAAATGATAAATGATAAATAATTGGACAGAACATTTAATTATTAATACCAATTCCAACCAATCAAAACTTTCATCAACTATTTTATTTTATATTTGTTTGGTGTAAATATTTTCACATTCGAATTAATAAAATAGAGAATAGCAAACTCAATTTTTGCAACAATTCAATCGACTTTTTTATGCTGTGGCCCTCCAATTCTATTCTTTTTAGATGTGCATGATGTAGATAAGGCATTCTGGTTAGATAAATCTCCATCTTCAGTTTCATATGCTCACAGATATACCGCCGTTGCTTTGCATAGTGCTTCGAGGTTTAAGAGTGCGTAACTGAAACGATGCTTTGCCATATTCTCCACCCAACCCTATTGAGTGTTGAGATCAAGACAACATCCGCATGATTCGACCAACCGTCTCGTCCACCACGGCCACTAGGACTTGTTATAGACCACATGTTATCTTTAAAGTTCATTCAATAAGTTCAGGCTCTTAACGTCGCTCAAAACCTCTTTGAATGAGTTCCTTTTTCTGATTCTATATAATTCTCGTTGCGGTGGGGCAGTGTCAGAAGATGTGGCCAACTGTCTCTTCGTCCTCTAAACACAGCGGACATTGTGGCTGCCTTTCGTCTCCTCAGGAAGTCTGATTCTGTCCCTGTGCTCCCTAAGTTTATAGTGACCTGTAAGGGCAGAAACAATTACTTTGACATTTTTATAGTCAAGTTCAAATATCGGATCTGACATGATTAATATCAATACATGTACCAAACCAGGACAGTTGTTCCAACTTGGAGCATTTTCTGATTCGCCCAGACATTGATTTGTTGTTTAGCCATGCCAATGGCCGGTTTTGGCACCTGAAACTGCTCCGCAGCACCCCTTTTCTCAAGAGTGTCTGCCTTCTAATTATCATGATTGAGTGAGCGCCTAGGTACCCAGGTTAAGGATAAATTATTAGCGGTCCCCACTGTATTTGGAATATTTGTACATCTTTAGATCAGCGTCGAATTGCATTTATACGCCTCTAGTGCTCTCAGCACCGCTTGACTTTCACTGAAAACTTTTACTGATTTATGTCTGATGTTTCTATCCAAAACCTCTCTAGCACACATCTCAATGGCATAGATGTCAGCCTAAAAAATCGTTATGTATTGTCCAAGGTTGTAGCATTTTCTAAATCGTGGACTATGACAGAATATTCCTGCGCCAACACCCTGCCTTGTTTTCGAACCGTCCGCAAACCAGCAGATGTCTGCCTACGTCAATGCTTTTTCATTACATCTCTATTCCTCTCTATTTGGAAAGGTGGTTGTGAAGTATGCGCCGATCTTTTCGCGTACATGTAATGTCCGTTGGCATTCTCAGCATACTGTCGGAAGTGACCGATTCCAACAGCTTGTTAGCCAAACAGATATGAGTATGTGGCGCTTGATTCCCAGCATGCCATAGGCAGAATGTAGTTAATCTGGCCTCCCTTTCCAAAACAATGTGCAAAGGTAGTAGGTCTAGAAGATTTTCCAATGCTACTGAGGGGAAAGAAGATAATGCCTCCGCAATTGCCATACTTGTAGTCCTTCGTATGAATGTAAGGTTTGCTGTGGCCCTAGATTGCTGCGCTTTCTGACACCAGGCTATCGCTCCATAAGTTATTGTTGGACGAACTACCATCATATGAAGCCAGTGAATTAGCATTTGGGATATCCCTCAAAGTTTCCCACATATTCTTTGGCAAGTCCATAAAGATAACATCGCTTTGCGAGTAATCTTTTCCACATGTGGATAAGACGCCTAGATATTTTAAGCTATCTGCAAATTCAAGCTTCCCTCAATGTCCCCCACCCCTCTTCCTGGTGAGCGGTACTATCGTGGTTTTGTTCGGATTAATACTCAGGTTTTCCCTGCTACGCCAGGTACTAATGGTGTTAATCGCCTGTTGTAAAGCTGAGAACATTTCCTTCTCCCCCGATCCTTTTATAAGTATTACGATATGCAAGCCTACTCTAAATCAGATATCCTTTCAGTTTATAACGGTCTTACAGGATCCCTATTAGTATATGGATATTTTTCTTGCTTAGAATAATGAACAAATTCTGAATTCTGTAATTTGCTTCCAGTTACAGGTTCCCAGATGATTTTTAACTTGCCCTTTTCTAGCAGGTTTTCCAAACATATGAATTTTCTCTCCTCTACTTCAGTATAATACTTTATCGTAATGATCATACTTTTTATTAAACTTATGTTGCCTTCTATGCTATATTATGTATAGTATAGAAGGAAAAGAACCAAATACAACAATACATACAAAAGTTGTATAAATAAATGAATAAAATATAAAATAAAATACAATAAAATAAATAAAGAATGATGCATAATTTAACAAATTGTTACACGAAGGAAAAAAATGCATGACAATAAAATACAGAGAAAGCCGCCATTGAAATAAAGGCGTTCATTGAAATGTTGTCCCAGTGAATACTAGTAAATGCATTACTTAGTATGGAAAAAGGGAAATGCAGTTCAGGAAGTTCAGGACTTTAAAAAGTCTATAATTTAGTATCCGTTACAAAAGAAAAGAAAAATAAAATTCAGATATCTTATCTGGCTCTCTATTTAATCTTAGAACGTGCTTAAATTGCATTTTTCATCGTAGCAAATTGCACAGGAATTTAATTATTCTAACTATGAATATTCCTAACACAGCTTTCCTGCACGTGAACCTCATTTACGTAACCTTATAAAGATCCGAACCGGTAACGTCGATGCATATCGAAACAATATAGTAGCGGACCGTCTAGAATTAATTATCGTTAATTAACTAAAGCAAGTCTCCGTAAAAATTATGAAATCGACGGAAGTGAAGTGCACTATATCTCGTGCACCATCTCTTTGTTACCTCATTTCTTGCAATAAGTACATGCCTGGATATGCAACTTTCTAAGCGCCATCTGTATCCATAAAATGTCAAAGTGCATTTGGAAAAGCTGTCGAATATGCCATGAAAGAATATTAGATGCCAGATACACAAAAACATCGGTTGCATATGCTTTAGTTCTTATATGTGTTCTACTATATTTATATGTGTTGTATCTATAAATATATAATATGAGAAAACCAAATAATGAATTCGGCGCATATGTAACTAAGAGTGATGTATAGGGAGCATAACTTAATTGACTGCTCTTGAGAAAACTGGTAAAACTTGGCAATTATTAAAAAAAAAACCTTCTGTATCCTAAACAACAGGATACAATAAAGACTTGTTGTGGAATGTAGTCGAGGATTGAATAGCCTGGCAGGCGGCAATAAAGTTACTTTGCTGTGGGTGCTCGGGCATTCGAGAACCGAAGAAAACGAAAAGGCCGACGAGCTGGCACGAAAGGGATCATTGGCTTCATTTATAGAGCAGAAAGCTATTTTAGGAGTGCTAAACCCACAGTCCAAGAGAAACACATAGAACACGGGAACAACACAACCGAGCAAACTCATGGAAAGACCTTTATCAAGGGATTATCAAAGAACAAGAGTAAGGCACCACGAAATCTTGGTGGAAATCATCTTGGCATAGGAATAGGTTTGCTAACGGAACATCATGCACTGATACCTACAGAAATGCGGATCAACACCGCAGGCACTCAATGCTGACTGTATAATAGAACGGCAGAGATCGCATACGACATAATATGTGAATACGAGGCTCTGGAGGCAAAAGTACAGGCAATCTTTGGCAAGCCAAAAATGAACCCAGAATAATAATAATCATTGGTGTATTACAGAAATGCTGTATCGTTGCAAAAGAAATAAATGGGCTCGCTTGTATCATTGAGCGATAAGCCTTTAAAAAATTATTGGGCATTTTATTATGATATTCTCCAAAAATATATATATATATATATTAATTTAGGCGTTTTCGAATTTTTCATATAAGAAAACTGCCAGTAGAGCTGATGAGCAATAAATATAAAACAGTGTTGGATGAATAATGTTTAACGACAAAGTTCAAGTTAACACTTTAATTCTCTGATACCTGTAAACTGGAAAAATGTTTGCACTTGTTGGTTAAACTTTTAAAGACATACTATTTACATATTCTAAACTTACTAAAAACTTTCTAAAATGCGCACAACAATTATAAAACACTCCCTATGTCGTTAAGCGAATTTCCAGACTCCTCGTTGGAAGAATTTTAATTGCAAATATCTCGATACTAGAAGTTATATTAACCTTAAGCTCTGGAAATAAAAATGCTTCTAAAATTTTCTGCCGTTATTGCGTTCAATTTTTCGATCTCTAAACATCAATCTGAAGAATATTAAATCTTTGAATTGGTATAGTATGTCTCCAGTTAACTAATGACAAACATTTTTTTTTAAGTACTTTGGTGCTTATAAAATTTAAATTTGTTGATTTTGATAAATGATAAATAATAAATGATGCTTTATTGCCCAACAGATAATGAATATCCAATTTTATTCAAATGGTTCATACCTCTACGATAAAAGGATGCTTATAAATACCTTCACTTAAAAATAACGTAACCGTGAAACAAATCATATTTAATTGCCCCAAACATACACTGAGAGAAATAGATTGTACTCTTTAACATAAATATAGTATACTTTAATATATTTTATAGCTCCTATAGGGACAATCATATTTTATATTACCGGTGACAATATCTGTATAGTAAATTTCTGTGAATAGTTTTTATTAACTCGTATGGTAAAGTTGGTGTACTATATTTGTATTATTAATTTGAGCATACATGTTAGTAAATGTGAAAAAATATCTAGTAGCACTAACTATATTTGATAATAACTGTTAAATTTTTTATTGTACCCAGTATAATGTAATATTTTACTATGTATGATACATGACGCTCATACTTACCATATAGCCTTGTAGTACTTACAATATTATTTTCTACTATAATAATCTAACGTCTCTTAGCATTTAAAATAGTAGATAGTAAACAATAATATAATGGATCATATGCGGGCACTATACAGCGATACTTACCTGTAATTTAAAATATAGTACTATACAAGGTTTTACCCAGTTCATGCATAAGGAAAGTGGAATATTACACAATAAAAACTATAATATTGATTTTATATTTTTATTTGTCCTTAAAACCATTATTACAAAAATCCAACGTGTATTAGTTTCATTAACATAACAATCACTAGTAGGTTAGATTTAGGTTAATGTTCTATCAAAGCATGAAGTACCCACTACGAAGTATATACATATAATATCTATTACTTACGTTTGAATATATTAATTAACTGTGGAAACCCCCACTCGATTAAAATGTTTTCTACGTTTGCATTCATTTCTGCTTACGATGCACAGAAATCAACGAACGACCAGACACAAACATGCACCGACACGAATACGTACACTTGCATCACACGTACATAACACGTGTCAGTAATTTTGTCGCGGCAAAACAGCTTATTGGTCGATTTCTTCGGTAAAGATCGACAATGAATAGTGCAAGGGGTGGGAAGAGCGTTACAAACATTTATGTTAGAAATTGAATATGCATCGAATACCTGATAATATCGCAGTCAATCGCAGCGACTATCTATATAATCCACGTCATTATATAGGCTTTCAGCAATAGAGTATATTAATTGTTACATCCATAAGATGTAGATGGTAACATCCAGATTTTGCCTCTTACTATAAGCATGATCAAATCTGGTTATTTTACTCTTAATACGCCACATATTGTCGTTTTGACAATAATTATTTTAGTAATTAACATAAAGGGATTTACGATCTAATTCCTACAATTCATTTTTCTCAGTGTATGCACGTTGAAAATGTTTAATATGAGGTGAGACTGAAACATATATGATTAGTTGCATGTCCTCAATATTTTCAATAATAAACTGATGAGTCAAACGTTAGGTATCTAGGGAATTATATATAATATTATATTTAGGCCAAGATAATAGTTTTGATGGCGATAGTTACTTTTGCGAGCATTTTGCTGAGTGGTCTAACCGAATGCTTCAGTCATAAAATGATCTCTCTGCTTTTCAAAACTATTAAGCTGTCGTTAACCTAGAAAAAAGAACATATTCCGTTATATATACTTACTTCATTATTCTAACGATCAAATAGACAATGAAACTACAATATAAAATAACGGCAAAGTAAACATAATAAATGCTTTAGTTCTACTTTGTATTTACATAGAGAACTTATGAATCTTCTATTATTAAATAAGTAGAGTCTAAATCGGCATAATGCAAAGGTTAATTTTCCAAGTAACATATAAAGGTGCGCAAGAACTATAGCGTAGTAATAGACATACAAGATATCCGATCACTCCGCGCCACAAACTTATTATCGAACGAAATTAAGGAATAAATTGAATTCAAAAAAGTAAGTACGTACAACTACAAACCTTTTCTTACTTTAGTATCCTTTTCTCTGTCTTAATTTAATACCACAGCTACAAATTTACCTTCAAAATTCCGGTTCCTCATTGCGTACAGAATAAGCAACACATATACTACATATGTGCTTTCCCGCTGGACGAGCATTCCTAAATTGCAATTACCTGGAACTTTAACGATGGAAAATGAACTCTGTCCATTAAGTAGCGCTTCCATTGTGGCGCTCGCTTAATTGCTACGTCTAGCGTGAAAACAATTGACCCGTCACGCTGTTTCCATTGTACAGTTTAGCCAATCGTCTGCTCGATACGCTATAATGATCTACCTTCGCACGAGCAAAATAATAACCGGATAACGAACCCTATTGCAAAATGATCAAATTCGAGCGAATCGAGGAAAATAAGTAAGGGTAATTATTGTGATGAATACTGAAACATTTTTTTTTTATTTATACACTCCGCCAAAAAAGTATCGCATAATTTAGTTTTGAATCATAAAAGTATCGCATAATCTTTGTTTGTAGCATAAAGTTGTAAATATACTTTAATGCGCTCTAAGATATAATTTCTATGATTGTTTAAATAAAATACAGGCCAAATAAAAACAAGAACTCATACTTGAGATTTTTATTAAAACAAGAAATTATAATTTTGGAAAGAAAAATGTCATAACAGTAGCTTTTAATACTGAGTATTGCCACCTCTGGCTCTTATGACCGCTCGCATACGGTTTGGCAGAGATTCGATTAACCTCCGTATATAAGCCTGATCCAAATTCTCCCACTCGTCACGGAGAGCATTTTCTAGTCCATGCAGGTCCGCTGGGGCAACATTTTGGGTTCGTATCCGTCTGTGAAGGAGGTCCCACACGTGCTCGATAGGGTTCATGTCCGGACTTACCGCAGGCCAATCTAAAACTGGAATACCAACATCGTTAAGGTATTCCTGGACGATTATTGCAACATGCGGTCGTGCATTATCGCGCATTAACATGAATTTGTTTCCTATAATTGGCGCATATGGTACTACATGTTCTTCTAAAATGTCCGTTATATACCTGTGGGCAGTCAGTGTACCTCTGTCTACTGGTACTAACTCTGTACGACCTGTTAAACAGATGCCTCCCCAAACCATAATAGAGCCACCAGCGAAATTAGGTCTAGGTCTGATATTACACTGCGAATAGCGCTCACCGTCTCGTCTGTACACTGAGATACGCCTATCTGAGGTGTAAAGACCAAATCTTGACTCATCTGTGAAGAGTATATTGGCCCAGTCATTAATGTTCCAATTTACATGTTCTCTGGCAAACCTTAAGCGAGCCACTCGGTGGTTCCTCGTGAGACGAGGGGCTGTTACAGCTACTCTAGCTCTTAATCCACTCTGTCGTAACCTATTCCGAATAGTTTGACTACTCACACGAGTATTTCTGAGTCTAGCCAAGTCGTTCTGCAATTGTCTCGCAGTTACATGTCTTCGACGTAATGCTTGTAGTAGTAAATAGCGGTCATCTTGGCGAGTAGAACATCTTGGACGACCTGGTACAGGCCTTCTACTGTAAATGCCTGTTTCCCTATATCTCGCTACGGCTCTAGAAACACTTGACTGATTGATGTTCATCAAATTAGCAACGTATGCTTGAGATCGTCCATCTTCGATTAAAGCAACTATAGCAGCCACTTGTTCTGAAGTTAAATTGCTCATTTTAGTTTTAAAAGCGTTGGTACAGAACTCTGACTTCGCACTTTAAAGTTTGTCCGTATAGGAAGACTTTCAATAAACAACTGAGCAAACCTTACACATATGCATTTTTCTAAATGTGTTCTTTTAGGAAAAAAATAAAGTAAAAACGCTAAGTTCCATTATTTTGTTAGTGTTTTTATAGTTCACATACACGAGGCAAACTTTTTGTGAACGTATAAAAATATCTTGGTTCATAAATGCCCTTTTTTAAATTATGCGATACTTTTTTGGCGGAGTGTATAAAGTAAACCAAGCCAAACGGCAGAAAAAAGAAGATGTAAAGTTTGCGCTCCAATTCCGAATCACCCCAAAAGCAGCCGGAAGCATTCTCATTATGTTCGCAATTGTACGTTGAATTATCATTCAGAAATGCCCTTAAGGTACTTTGTTTTCCTATCCAAAAAATTGTTATTTATTCCGCCAAAATCAAACACGCTTTGTGCTTTTCATAAAAGAGAGATATTTCCAGGCAAATTTAAAAACTAATAAATATTACTCCACATTTCCTTCTCTCGCACTCTATCTGAAAATATTGAAAGTGGTTTAGATTGTGAAATAACACCAAAATACGTCACGGGCAAAGAATAAGCGGGGTTCCAATTTAATGATTAATTTTGCTAATTGCAAATATATGCTCTTATAAAGAAAGCATTTCTCTTATAAAATACTACCTTACTTCAAAATAAATTATCCGAGCTGGTAATTTGCTTGTCTTTAGTCTTTAATTTAAATTCAAAGAGAAACATGTTATTTTACGCAGAATAACGACTACAAAGGAATGACTACAGAGCTACGCTAACGAGCAGCATAGCTAAAAAGGCATACCTAGTTTGGCACAGATCTGCTCAGTCAAGACAAATAGATGTCCTTATGACACACAAGATATCCGATCATTCCGCGCTACACGATTTTATTAATTCGGGACAATTGTTTCGGAAATTCCTGGATTTCTCGCTCAATATCGTGTACTGTATTTTAGTGTCTACATCTGTAATGTTATGCTTGGCTAATGTATCTATAAACCAGATCCCAATTGCTAATATACCTGTACTCATAAATGCAGGGAACCATTTGGTGATACTATTGTCGAATAGAAACTGTATGACTTCATCTCCAGTTAAAATCAAAACAATTAAGTTACATGCCAATTTTAGAGTTACACGAATATCTTCATCATCAACTTGATTTCTATATTTTTGGACTAGTTCCTTACCAATTCACAGGTTTCTAATTTAGGCAGCAAAAATCTGTGGTTATCAGTTTCAGATACTGTCTTCAAATTTCTTCCGATATTTACGGATTTTCAGATAATTCAAGAGAATGAACTAGCCATCGACCTATAATATGGTATGACGCAACACTTAATATTTGAAGAACATATGTAATATAATCTTGTTGTTCCTCGAAACATGGGAGAGCTTTATTTAAAATAATGATTATGATACCTACTGTTATTTAAAGCTACTTTCAGCAAAGTATCATACGAAGTTAAATTATTCAATAGACATCCACACAGTACTATCATTAAATAAGAATCACCTTTGCAAATCCTTATCTGCGTTACATCCTTTATTTTATTTATAAGTGTCCAAACACCATTAGCCCCTTGCATCATCATTTTTGTAACAAATATTACCCAAAGCACGAAAGCAATGAAAAGAAACAGCTTCTTATCCTGAGTTCTAATTAAACTAATTAAAGGAGGCATTATTTCTTCGGTTGTAAATATTTTCCGATTTTTTTCTTGCTTTGGTAGTTCAGCAATACATTGCAATGACAATAATAACACATCTTCATGTTTATTATGCAGTAAGCATACAATAGTAGAAATACATCACACGTAGTCAATTGAATTTGTGTTGATTCAACTAATGTCTAATATCACAGCCAAAATAGGAAACATAATTTTCTCCCCGAGAATATCATACTTCGTCATTTGTGCAATGATATGTAATGAAACTTCGTCCATATTAACAATAATTAGCACCGCCTTTCTTGATGCAAGAGTACCACGCCGAAAAATCAAGTTGAAGAAATTATTTATTCTGGGTGTAACACTTCTAATGTCAGGGAGAATATATATCATTTCGAAATTGAGATGCTCTTAGTGCTGCAACTTATGTGCCCTTAAATACTTAGAGAAACCGACAATCAATATCAATCTTATATTTAATAACCGAAACATTCGCTGGAAACGATAAAGAAAGTTGCACAGCGATTTCAAATGTCAGGAAATACCATATCTCATTTGCTATAAATTCTAGGGCACAGATAATCATACCTTACTGCTATAATAGAAACTGACGTGTGGTAACGTGATTGACTTAACCTTTCTCATCGCTGTAAATCGGCCATATTACCATACGTCACTCCTTATTATCCCCTGTGGTTCTCTATATAGGTGGGCTGATGGTGTTACGCTTATTACAGATCTATTGTATTCGATGTATCGAAAAGTAACGGAAAATTTGAATCAAGTTCGAAGGAAGCTACATATCGTTTCACTACAAAAATACAGGATCCCAGGTGGAAACTCCAAAATAAAATTCTAAGAAGCTCATAGATTCTAGGAAGTTAAATTCGCCATATTTTACGTAATTATATTCGAAAAAAACATACTACCAATAATTTTTATCCATCATTTCACGACATTAAAACTTTATACATCACAAAGCAGCGACCTGTATACATTGCAACATAGTACCTAAAACCTTGGCAATGTATGTCAAGTGCCACAGGCTTGTGCTTGCAAACTCACTTAACCTTCCAAGTGTATGTCCCTCAGTCAACGCCGCCTCAATGTGGAATATGTGCAGTAGATGCCAAAACCGAGCATAAATATGATCGGTAGGTAGAACAAAACAAATACATACATATATTCACAAATAAACACGCTAGGCAAAGCGGTAATCAAAATAGGAAAATGCAATTGAATGGTTGGTGTTTGCCAAATAGATTGTTAGTAAGAGTAAATAGTGAATGCTCAATTTTAATTATTCTTTTATCTCCAAATTACATACGTACGCAGATGTCTGTCATAACCGAAATTTTAAGGATTACAAAAAATATTTATAAAGAAGGTTAGGGTTTTATTATTGTGAATACATGTTTACCATGCGCTTTGCTTGTTAAGTATTTCTTTCATTTGTAAAAACATTGATTCGTGCATGTGTCACATTTAGGTGACTGTCAATTAGAGGTAATAGCTTTATCTTGGCCCTAAGATGTGCACACATATTCTAAATGTTATTGCGAAGATAGATATTAAATTAAATATTTCAAACAAAACAAATAGAAGAATAGCCATTACTTTGAATCAAAAAAGATATAACAGGCAACTTATTTCGTGCAGCTAACGCTTTTAATGAACAGAATAATCCAAACGAATGTGTTTGTAACCCTAGTAACACTGTTGTTGTGAGAGCCGTCTGACTTAAGGTCTCCCGAAACACTGCAGCCTCTTAACTGTTTGTATTGTGTCTCCCATTTCCTCTACCCCTAAATTATGGCAGTCATTCCAATATCCTGGTACCTTGAACTAGTCTGTTGAGGTCTCTGGGTGGTTGATTGAAATAATACTCTGGGTTCATTTTTAGCGTTCCCCAAATTGCGTCCAGCGCCTCGCATTCACATAGGATATGGTACTGTGTCTCTCTCATTCTTTTACACAGTCTGCATTGGGTGTCTGCGGTGTTAGTCCCCATTTTCGAAGATCACATCTATTAAGCTTTAGTAGTTCCTTAATCTTCTTCTTTGATGCTCCCTTGATAAGTTCCATAAGTTTGCCTGGCCAGGTTGCTCCAGTATTCCTTGTGTTTCTGATATACTCAACACCTTACCTGCTCTCCTACCATGTTTTTAGACACTCATAGAAAAGGTTGTAGGCTTATAATTGAAGCCAATGATCCCTTCCTAGCGAACTCGTCCACTTCCCGTTGTTCCCATGTTCGTGCGCCTACAGTGAAGTAATCCTGTTGCAGTCTGCTAGACTTCTCAAGTGCATTCTCCAGCCAGTATTGTATCTTGGTGTTTACTAATGTCCTCCTGGCTCTCTCTTGCAACACAGATCCGTTTGTTTTAATATGCCCTCTTATTGATTTCTGTTACACAATGCAACTAACTTTCCTAGTGACATTGTGATCATCGTATTTCTCAAATCACTGTAAATCATGTGGTCTGATCTTATTCCCAAAAGGCGACCTTCCACATGATGGGCAATAATGTTGTGCCCCAATCCTGCGTATTTGCCACTTGGTATTTTTTGCATTCTGAGGTACCTCATTCTTGCCTCCCTCATTAAAACTAAAAATAAAAGTACTAAAGTAAACGTAAGAATATCTTAACAAAAGTTGCATAATAAGAGATATATTAATGTAAAAAGAATATATATTCCTAAACAAGCAAGCCTCCATATCTCACTGAGTTTAGTGATAGCAGTTGACTGTTGCATTTTGCTCCGCCATACCAGAGATAGATAAATGATCATGGGCCTGACCATCGTAATGTATGTCCAATACATCATATTTGGTATTAACCGCCATGTTTTACTATGGGCTCTTCTAGCCAACATCAGTTTTGTCTCCTCCCTAATTTTAATCCTCTGAAGCTGTCTATTCTAAGTAAGCTTGGAGTCATGAATGGCATCAAGATATTTCGCTTCTACAGACAGCTTTATTTCTTCACTCAGGAAGTGGTGGAGTGGTGTTAATTTATTTCTAGTGAATGCGGTTGTGATCGTTTTGGAGAGATTTGGGCCATCCTGCTCGGTCCATTCTTGTAAAATTTGTAGAGCGTTCTGCATTTTGTCCCGCACTTCGTTGTTGAATTTACCTTGGACCAGAATGGCACAATCATCTGCGTATCCCAAAGTTTTATGTCCTTCATTGTCCAGTCTTACTATTAGCTCGTCGACAACTAGATTCTACAGCAGAGTTATAGGTGGTTTCCTATATTATCAAATTTATTATAGAATTATATTGAAAACGCTTATTATAAAAAATGGCGCAAAGAAGTTTAATAAAACTCAAAATGCAGCATTAGAAAACACTCATTCTTACTTTTAACTTAAACTCGCGCTTTAAAATGTTTTCTTACAGAGCTAGTTTTTTTTTATATACTGTTTAAATTTACATAGGGTGTTAGAGCCAGTAAATGGCTATGTTGTAAACATAAGAATACTATTAGCTTGGAAGCATTTAATATTTAAAGAAGAAAAAAAATTCTCATTCAGAGTAGAAAAAGGATCCATATTTTGTTTACACCACTGTTTTCATATAAAGTGTAAACCTCTTCTGATAATTTATGTTTAAATTTCTAAGGCAATTTAACTGTTAAAAAGTTCATATAACTTTCACCGCAAATGTTTGCATTTTTATTAATTTTCTGGAAATAGGAGGTTTGCAATTTAATTGGTGGATGAAAAATATTTTCTTCGAGCTAGGAAAGCACTTTTTTTAACTAAAACGATAACGCAATTAAAAACGTTAACAACTTTATAGTTTAATTTATGGTTAAAATAATTGAGGTATTTCTTATATCTTACAAGTGTCTGTAAATGTTATTTGGCTTTTATAAATGGAGAAATAAAAGAAAGTTTACACACGCGCTAAACTGAATTTATTTCGCTACCTGAAAGCTGGTAGAAACACCAGTCTTGTTTCTATTTCTAAGCAACTAAACAAACATTCAATTCCTATACAAACTTCTTACCATGCAGATACCAAACCGAAACACAACGTAACAAACTATTTAACAACACAACTTTCCGTGAAATACTTAAGGCGTTTTTTCGCGACGCAGCGATACGAAAGCGCTGCATACTATTTCAAAACATGTCATTCGAGCGACGAAAGCGCTTCAAAGAATGACGTCAAAATTGAAATTGGTTCAACCGTTTTTGAACCGGTCTGCAAGACCGCTTCAAAATACGTTTCAAGCGGGCGAGGCGCTGTACCTAACCTCGATAAATAACATGACAATTGACATTTGTTGTTTTTCGGCAAGCTTACATGTAACCAAGAAGGAAACGATTCATATATTTCAAAAATAATCACGCGTGCAAGCAGGACACCACCGCCAAAAGTCAAACATAAACATTCGTTGCGCGCAGGCGTTGTTATGTGCAACGTCAGGTTATTCTATGGTGCTAACAACTTCAAAACCGTTTCAAAAGTTATGCATTTTAGCGAACGTAAAATTGATGACGTATAAGACGAAACCGCTTCAAATATATGTTTCAAAATCTTAAGTCGCGAAAAAACGCCTTTAATTCTAAAACACCTAGGTACACACGTTTCTTGTTTTATGATTCTAATGGCGATAACTAGTCAGCGATACATTAAATAAAATTTACTATAGCCTCTCTAGAACTAACAGCTGAAACGCGTTTCTTAGAAACGGAAACAAAAGTGCGTTTTACACTAAAAAGAGTATCGAAATGCTCAAATCTTTCCACAGTTAGAATATATTTATAGACTCCTTGTGGACTAACAGAATAACCTTCCAACCTAAGCGTATTCAGGAACCTACAAACTAGAAGCTTGCAATAACAATTTATCGTTTTTCCTTTTCAGAAAGATCACCCGTAGTAAAAAGAAAGGGGATATTTAGTGGTGTCCGGTTAAAGAGGGCACCGGAAACGGTCGCCAAAATGGCGGCCAACGATTCCGCCCTCCGGGACCTTATTCATCCTCATTACAATGAACATCTGAAGGCACACAACTCCGTTACCTTCAAGTTAGTACGAACAGGTAAGCGCAAATACTATCTTTCGTATAATGAGCTGTAATCTGAGACGGATCTGATGAAATTTTATGCGTCAAATTTGAATTCCCACTTTATCTTCTACTTTACATTAAAACATTTTGATGTTTGTTAAAATAACTCATCAATGCATTAACAATATAACTTATTACGCGTAAAAATGAACAAAACAGAAGCAAAGCAGGAACTTGGGTTAAACAGCAAGATTTTATAAACTGTGTTAACGCTCCAGTTTTAAACGACTGCTTCTGTTTTGTTTTTGGTGTCTCAAATAGAAGCGGTAAAGAAAGTTTGCTACTAAACGGACTAGTCGAGCTTGTGTTTTGCTTGTATTTTCTACAAACAAAGCACTGAAAATACACACAAACTTGCGACAAATAAACTACATTTTTTCCAGTTTTACAATTGGTTTCAGTCCCGTTTCAGTTCATGTTAGCTGAATAAAAATTTTGATAATTGGAATATATATTATTGTGATAGCTTCACAATCTGAAAATATTTTTACGTCCACTGAGTGATCCGTAAGCTTGTTAGGAATAATAAGATATATTTTTTTTAATGGAACACCCTATATATTTGGAGCTTATTCTATTCCACATTAAATTCCGAATGTCTTTTGTTAGAAATACTTTTCCACAGGTGGCTTAGTTTTCCGAGTATTCTCTCAAGTTTCCTTAAAAAAATGGCGGAACCGCATTTACAAATTTCTCTGATTTTTTTCCAAAGAGTTTAAGTTTGGGCAATGAGCTTTTGTACTGTTACAGCCAAAGGATTTCTGCATCTTAAAACGACATAAGAATGTATAATTTTTGAACGGTGTATCGGAAACTTTGGTTGCATTAGGAGAAATTTATGTTGAAAGTTTATTTATTTTAAATATACTTTTTTTGTGGAATCTTATATTGTTAAACAGGTTTTAAAAATTTTACTAAACAAACTACACCCATCATTTATTATTTACGAGATAATTAGTATTTTATGAAAAATTTCATTGATTTTTTAGTTACTATGATTATATAATCACAGTAGCTGAGAAACGAAAGAATTTACAAATGTTAAACAATTAGTAAATATGCTTCTTGTTATTGCTCTTTCTTTCGTAGCAACAGTCCTCTTTCTTTAATTCCAAAAATACACCAGCAGCTCCCTGATGGTGGCATTTACTGTATATATATATATTGGCCAGAACATTCCTTCGGAATAGGGCCGCTCGTAGAGCTCTTCAATTCGTTTTCACGCGGTGAATTACTCCGCTATTTCTTCCTGTATTTTCTCTTTTATAGTTCTGTGCCTTCTAATTGTTTAACTACAGTGTCCCATTCCTTTCTGTCTTTTATTATATTTTTTGCATCTTTCACTCCTAGTCTTCGTATATCATCCCATACTTGGACCTCCCATTTTAGCCGTGGTCGTCCTCTGTGTCTATCCTCCCTCGGTTTCCAGTTCTTTATCTGCCTTATTAATGAGTTTTCTTCTCGTCTTTCGATGTGTCCAAACCATCTTAATCTTTGTACTTTTATATGTTTGATTATGTTTTCTCCTTTCATGATATTATTTATTTCAGTGTTCCACCATGGTCTGTATTCTACATGTCCCTGTTCTCCTTCTATTTTTCTTGGTCCTAGTATTTTCCTTAATATTTTCCTTTCAAAAATTCTCAGGTTCTCCTCGTCTTTACTACTGAGACACATAGTTTCTGCCGCATAGGTAGCTACAGGCCTGATAGCTGCTTTATATATGTATCTTTAACTTGGTGTGTTTGCTGATGTTTCTATTTTTTAACAGTTTTCTGTAGCCCCAGTATACTCTATTTCCGGCCTGTATTCGCTCTTGTATTTCCAGGCTCCTGTTGTTCGTGTTGCTCACTATCACACCTAAGTATTTAAAGTTATCTACCTTTTGGAAGCTGTAATCTCCTATTTTAAGTTTCTCTACGTTTATTTTCTCTCTGCTGATGATCATGTATTTTGTTTCATTTTGATTTATTTCCAGTCCTCTCTTTTTTGTTTCGTTTGCCAGACATAACAGTGCGCACTCTAAATTTTTACGGCCCTTTGCCGTTAGCACTATCTCATCAGCGTATGCTACTATTTGTGTAGAAGCTTGCATAATTGTTTTCTTAATGTTTGTCGCTCTGATTGCCCCTTCCAATACTATGTTGAATAATAAGGTTGATAAACTATCTCCTTGTCTTACACCATTATTGATCTTTATTTCTTCCGTTAATCCTTCCGTTGTTACTACTCTTGCATGGGAACCCTCCATTGTCATAACCGTCAGCCTTATTAATTTTGCAAGTATATTTTTTCCATTTCTTCCACCACTGTTCGTCGATCTACTCTGTCAAAAGCCTGCTACAAATCTATGAATAGAGTTGTATTTTGTGTTCATAGCATTTTTCAATTGTTTGGGTCATAATATGTATTGCGTCTACCGTTGATCTTTCTCTTCTGAAACCTTGTTGGTAATCTCCTATTTGTTCTTCCACATATTTTTCTAGCCTGTTTCTGACAATCAAACTCATTATTTTGTACATGGTATTCAGTAACATTATTCCTCTATAATTTGCGCACTCGGTAGGATCTCCTTTTTTGAAAATTGGTATCAGCAGTCCAGATCTCCATTCGTTGGGCATTGTCTCCTGCGTCCAGATTCCGTTAAACATGCTATACACTCGCCGCATTAGTTTCTCTCCACCATCTTTGATCAGTTCATTAAAGTTCGTCCGGACCGGGTGCTTCGTCGTTTTTCTGTGTCTTTATACTTTCCATAAATTCCTCGTAAGTCGACGTATTTACTTCCTCGTCTCTATTGTCGGTAATTTTTTGCTTCATATCGTTCGTGCTTCCCTTTAGTTGGTGTAAGTCCTCAAGTCCTTTATCCATGCTTCTTTAAGTATTTTAGTATGGATTCTTCCTTTCTTGTTCTGTGTTTTGATTAGTTCGTATAGTTTTTTGTTGTTTTTATTATTTACTTCTATTTCATGCATACATTGGATAAGCCATTGCTCTTTTTTCATTTTACAGCATTTGTTTGCTTCTTTTCTTTTTTCTTTGTATTCGCTTTGATTTATTTCTTCTTTGTTCCTCAGCCATCTGTTGCGGGCATTGTTCTTTTCTTCAATCTTGCGCATACATTCGTCATCGAACCATGATTTCTGTTTCTTTACTTGTTTTTTTCCCTAATACATTTTCGGCTGCTTGAATTATACTTTCTTTGATGTTTTTCCATTCATTATGTATGCTGTGATGTGTGCTCGTCATCAATTTTTGATTTATTGTTTGTAGGTATTGCATTTTTTAGTATGGTTACGTTCCATTTTCTGGGTCTTTCTCTCGTCTTAAAGCTTTTTACTATCTTCATTTTCATTTTAGCTATTACTAAAAAATTGTCGGAATCTATATTTGCACCTCTGTATGTCTTACATCATTAACTATCTTTTCCCATTTTCTAGAAATTAACATGTGGTCTATCTGGTTTCCATCGTTCTTACCTGTTTACTGTATACCTAGTAAAATTAACACAGAACCCACAAATTTGAACTCCTAAACGTGAGATTTTCGCGAAGCAACAGCGTAAAAGTTCATGAATATCATAAACTTACCAATTCTCATTCAAATCAGTTTGAATGCTTCACTTGTAAGTTTTCAGAACATAAGTTGTATTTAATGTTTCTTGCTCCGCCTAGTTCATTGCGAGGGTCCGCATTAAAGATTTACCTTTTTGATATACATATATGTAAAGCGAGTAACTTAGGTAAAATTTCAATATTTTATGACTACGCTTTCACCCACAATTTATTCAATTTGAGCATCAATTTTTGCACCAACTTCACAGGCTCTGACCGTCTCTTGTGTATGCTAGTAAATCTAATATCTGTAACCAGAGGATATGAAAATAAAGCAAGTTTAGGCAAAATAAAGAATTACATTTTTGGCAAAGCAAACGCAAATGTTTGTCTCTGTTGGCATTCTGTCAAGGTCACGTGGTGTTTAACACAAGAAAAAAATACAGTCCACCTAGACAAACTAAATCGTTTATTTATGACCTCCTAACAATTTAAATCTGAAATATTTATTTACACGTTTCTTTTCATTTATCAACACAATTTCCATCAAATTATTGCAAAAAACAAATGTGTTTAATACCTTCATAGTGAAAAGCTTTGGCGTGCTTACAAAATGCAGTAGGGCTATAATTATAGCAATCGTAAATATCAACCGCAGCTAGTGTTGTGCATGACACACATGTTCTGAATTCACTTAAGCATACGTTGGAGGGATATTGTTTGCACATACAAAGTAATTTCTTCCCATGCTTTGATCAGACAGTCGATTTTATATTCGTGCACTTTGTTTATATGGAAGTCGTGTTAAAAAATGTGCAGATGAAATTGGTTATTTGCTCCTCGAATAGATGTTTAATGGAAACGTATAATATCGCTCCCCTGTTAGAATCCTTAAATATACTCTTTCCAGTTGATAGATGTGTATAATTAAAATCAATTTACATCCTTGGTATTTTTCAGATCTCTTTTTTTTTTTTAATTGGATAGGATTTTCCATGATAGAGTTTACATTTCAATGAATGACTAATACACTCAATTGAAACATTGTTTGTAGAAGCCTATAATATTTATGTGTTTTAAAACATCCAATAAATTCTTTTTTTTTATTCTCAAAACTCTTTGTTCGCGGATCGCCAATGATACTAAATTATGTAGTTCCGGATGAAGCATGAATCATTCCTGGATATTTTTCAACTTGAATTCCCAGAATTCACATATTTTTTGTTTGATAATTGGACACAATTTATCCTACATTGCCCATCGTTTTTTTGTTGACGTTAGAAAATAATTTCAGTTGCTATTTTCATCCTTGGTGAGAAATAAGCCCGTAATAATGCAGAAAAACCTTTATACTTTTTCGAATTAACGGAGACGAAAACCTTAAAAGAAAAATAATGTTTCCTAGACAACTTATTAAACAAGATTAATTTTACGCATAATTGCTGTATACGCAGTGCTTTTATACAAAACAAACGGCAAAATTTAAAGTTTTACCACAAAGTTTAGACCGCATCTGTCAATTAATTTTACTATAATATAATACTGTTATTTGACGTCACATTTTGTTTTTCATCATGTATATTATTTCATTTTATTTAACTAATCTGGTCAATAAACCACTATTATTATTATTATTATTATTATTTATAATAATTAAAAGTATGTAGACGGAGATTTATTGTAGTAAATATTCACTTTAGAATATTAAGTTCGAAACCATATGAAGGTTTGTTGTTATTTGCACTTGAGAATCTTTGAATTTTCTTTCTTCAATTGACAAATCTTAATCTACCAGTCGATAGAGCATTTTTTCTTCTGGAAACAGTAATGTTTTTGTTTCCTCTTTTTAAATTATGTTTAACCCTTTCGATCATGACTTTTTGATTTTCAACATAAAATTTTCATATTTGAGGGACACATAATGTTATTTTTTTACAATTTTTTGACGTTAATCAAATTGACCTAAGTGCTAAAATTTCCGAAAAATTTTATGTACTACCAGTAGTACACTGTGACTCAAAGGTCATGATTCATAGCCATTGCTGCAAAAATGTTCTCAATTATAAGATTAAGAATTTTATTTTGTATGGTACAACAAAAAACAATTTTATTTTTTCTGCACACAGAGGTGCACTTGGCATTTTACACAGTAAACATGTGTCTTTCCTGTGCATTGAGGATATTTGCACGGTGTTTGTGAATGGGTTGGTTTGTCATCAAACACTGGAAAGTGCCCAATGTTGTCCAGTCTTACTTCCTGAATCGGGGCGTGTTCTGATCGACGTCTGCTGGAAACGCCTGACGTTGACGGTGACGCTGCTGGAGACGATGCCCTACTAGACATTGGAGATGTTTCAGTTGATGAAGGCCTTCCTCTTTTCTTCGTCTGGGTTTTGCCTACTAAAATTAACGCCTGAGCAACATATTGCCGAAATTCAAATAAGTCAAGTCTCTCTTGACGAGGAATATTTAATTCTGTTTCTTGCACACGGTACTCCAACCAGGCGTTTGTGCAAGCTAAATCAATCCCATGAGTAAACATTCACAATGTCCACTTCCTCGAGCGGATGAATGTTCGGTAGAGAGTAATTAAAAAATCTAATTTGTCCACACCTCCTATGTTGGAGTTGTAATTCTTGATTACATCCGGTCTTGCGATAGTAACATAGCTGTCATTTTTTTTATCCCATCTTTCACATGTATCGCCTTCACCAATAGTTTCATAATTTGAGGCCATTGTTACGCACTTGCGATCGTACCATCTGGTCATGACCACTTCTCTATCTCCACTTATTACCTCCTCTGAAGTGCCTCTTCCTTTTCCTTTCAAAATTTTTTCTGAAGACAAAGGCGGTTTGCTGAATCTATCTACCCTAGCGGTGCAAGAGGCGTAAATGTTTCGAGAGCGCAACATTTGTAACAGTTGATAATTTGAAAAGTAATTATCGAAATATAATTCATGGTTTGGTTGTGTAATTCTCTCAGACAATTTTAGCACTACAGCTGCACTTTATCCTAAGGCATCTGTACACAAGGCGTCTACTTCTGTTGTTGAGCCTTGATACAACAGACAGTCGTAGAGAGTGCCACTTGTACCACAAAGAGCAAACAGTTTTACACCCCATGGACAAGGCTTGCCCTTTATATATTGCTTGACGTTAAGATTACCCTTGAAAGGGATAATCTGTTCGTCAATCGAAAGTTTTGTTTCCAAAGAAAGTTGTTGGCATCTTCTTCTTATTGTATCATAGAGAGGTTGAACCTTCCAAAACCTGTCATTAGGATCTTCATTTGTAATATCAACGAAATGAACGTGAGTTCTCAGCTTCGAAAAACGGTTGTAAATCATATTTTCGCAAATAATGGGAACAGAAAATTCTGGTTTCCAATATAAACGAACTCTAGGGTAATGCAGATTACCCATTACAATGTGAATACCCACAAAAGTTTTCAACTCTGCGGAATGTGTAGGTTCAAACCTAGTGTTTTTCTAAACATTGTACATATTGGTATAATCCGCCATCAAAGTGAACAGTTCCTCTGGAAAGTAATTCATGAAAAAATGAATTGGAGTTTTGGGTGCATCTCTGTCACATTCTACTTGTTTTTGAGATCAAGTAATGTTTGGTCGCGGCGAAATATACGTCAGCCCTTGACGCCAAGTAATATTGCTTTTTTTTGTAAGAGCATTTTCTTCAAAAAATTTCTCTCTAAATCTCTTTGAATAGTTCTCGGACGTTTACTTCGTTGAGAAGCAGATGTGTTTGCACTTTCTCGAGTATCACCCGAAGAGGTTCCAGCTACTGGTTCTATGTCCATTATCTCTGCTCCCCTATCACTTGCATCATTCCCACTTTCAGAACCTGATAAACAGTTCATGTAGATATCAGAAATGTGTAAAATATGTTTACCCTTACCCTCTGAGGGGGCAACGGGGGCCGATTCCCATCCGTCACCATCCTCTTCACTTAGGTAGTCTAGGTCAGATAGGTCGCCTTCAATCAATTCATGCAGTTCCTTTTCTGTAAGGGGCATATTTCTAGCCATTGTTGACTTGATAAATTGGTAAATACTTTATCAAACTTAGAATATAAAAAAAAGTTTGAATATGTATACTGTAAATTTCACAACCACTTGATCACGCTGTACTACTAGTAGTACAAGAGTTTTTTCACTAACAAATGCAAAACAAAACAATTTCAGCACTGTGGACAACTCCAACACTAAGCTCGCTTTCTTTACAATCACGGAAAAAATCCCCACACATCCAGATAACAATTGAGGCAAAAAAAAAAAATAAAAACACAGCCGCTGTCATAAAAGTTGATCAACCAGTACTACCGAATATTTGTTCAATGCCCCCTACCTTTTCAGCGTGCATTTACTAAAGGGAGTTACTGTTAGCCTAAAGTTAACATCTCTTCCACCCAATATATGTCACCACAATTCAAAAATTTAAAATAATTGCGGGGAAATTTAAAAGAAATCATGTGCTACATGGTATACAAGGTGAGCGAAAGGGCTAATAACATTTTTTAGTTTTTCTTTTAGTGAAACATCAGTAATCAGTAATTAATAAACAATAGATGCATCGCACATAAACAAAAGCGAAGGGATAAACAGACTTGCGAGTGGGTATTGTATACGACAAATATTTGACATAAACCCTTTAACTGTGCAATTTTTTGCTGTTAGTAATGGTATAAGCCTTATAAGGTTCAACTTATATATCAGCTAAGGGATAATGATTTAGAAAGAGGCTACTACTATATGAAGAAGTGTAAATGTCATTTGTAATAGTAATGAAAACCTTATCAACAATTTACTGGTGAAGTAAGCAGACATTGGTCATAATTCTTCCTGGTTTTTGGATCACCATTCGTAGTTCCCTCATATAGTGCCTGCTTGGATTAGCATTCTAAGGGAGCGGTCCCATTTTCATCAATAGCAATTTAATTTTGACCTTGTATATCCAGTTACAGCAACGCAAAATGATATGTGCTTGTGCTGGTTTCTATCCATATAAATACAAAGAGTACCTTTCCAATAACCAGTAGCTGTTTCTAGCAGGATAGCACTGTACCACATTATGGTGTAAATGTTTGTTAGAAGGCTTTTTGCAACAGGTGGATTAAGGGACGAAGAAACTTCAAAGCTTTTTCCTTTCACGATACGTAAAAAATTAACTTTATAAAGATGAGGCCAATAACGCTGAAGATTTAAAAATTAGATACCAGAACAGTACAAGAAATTTTCGGAAAATTAAAGTAAAATATTCATAGCACTGGGTAATTATGCTACCACGAGTGCTCACGCTATATGGGGCTGTACTCAACGTCGCTTCAGACACTGAACAATGCTCTCAGACCTGAGGCCTTTATTAACTGTAGCCCAAAAAAAAATTATAAGCGTCTTCTCAAGTTTGGAATTACAACAAGAACCCTATAAACTGTTGGCAGATGCAAAGTATTAAATCTTAAGCTTAGCAGCCCGGTCTTCTCTTTATTCAGTATTAGTTCATTATCTACCACCTATTAACGGAAGTAATATATTTAGTTAAAGTTACTGATAGATGAGTCATTGATGGACCACTGATGATATAAACTTTATAAATAGCAAACTTCGAGTCTCCCATTCAGAAGACAGTGCAAGTCATTTACGACCGCCATAAAAAGACTTGGACACAAAATGGATCTTGCGGAACGCCGATAGAAACTTCGGTGATTTTTGATATACGATCTGCAGTTTTTTTTTTTTGCATGGGAGAATATAACCCGTATACATCTTCTCTGATATCAAATGTCTAGAGTTTTGCGAATATTACGGAATAATTGAGAATATCAAATATTTTAACGTATTGTCGCGTATTCTCTCACTTGGGAAATAATTACTAACTAGGTAGTGAGAAATTATACTTACCCGAGGTGCATGTACTGCACACGACGCTGTTTACTCTGTTGGGAAGAATTCTCTTAAATTAAAAACACTTTTTAACTTCTAACTATATTAATAAAATGATAACTACCTGAACCTTCACAGTTCCACAATCAACTCCCCGATCTCTTTCATTCGCGCTTACCTTGAGCCCCCCTGTCCTGTGTCTTCGATTGCTAAATTTCAAGGTTTTGTTAAACGCAGAAAACTAGGCTTCGATTTATGCTTATTTGCATGTTCGTATGGATATTAACATATAATGGAACTTTCTGTGGAAATATTAAAGAAGATTCTTACAACAACATCATCATTATCCATCACATAATAAACATGACTTAACGAGCGATGTATTGCGTGACGAGTTGACTTACCAAACAATAAGCTAAACTAGCTGGGAGATGGAAAACGGTCTTTAGTTATAGTCGCCGTCACGATACTTTAAAATGAACCTAGTTCATACTAATCGGCTTATAAGGGTTCGCTATTGTGCTTATCTATGAAGCATAATCGTTTGCAGTATTTGTCTAGTGAGGGGTATTCCGAAAAAATTAAAACGGGCTATAGGTTTAATTGCATCCTATAATATTGCACTTCACATTTAAACTAATGAGTTATTCGTGTAGTAACTAGAGATTGGCTTTTAATTAATATTTAATTATATTATTATTTAACTATTTAAAACAGCACCGAGCTACAGGTAAATTTAAATTTTTTGGAATACCCCTCAACAGACAAATACTGTAAACGTTTTATAACCGTTGTAACCCTTGTAATACGATTAGCAGGAATTAAAGTCATTTTAAAATATCGTGACGGCGACTATACATATGACACTTTCTCAAATGTTGAAAACTGTTGAATTTGTACGTTTTGGACCCTCATTTAAGAATTCGCGAAAATAAAAGACTCCCTTCAGTCTTGGTTAGTGCCTTTGACATTCAATGAAACCCAAGCACTCAAAAATCCTGTATCTTTTAACGTGCAATAATGCATATTATAGAGTGCCATTTTCCTCAATGCAATTAATTTTGCTGTTTGTGATAACTGCGAGAATTTGCAAGCAGCACTTCTCCAGTCCATTAGCGTGTAGTTTAGACCTCCTGCATAATTAATCCGTTCAACAAGCAAGTGCAAGGGATAATGATAATTGCAATTTAAGCTGAGTTCAGTTGTGAGGATGGACCCTTGTAATACTGCCAATACCGGTTACCATAGAATCCTGTATGTGTTTATTTCAATAATAAATGCTTTGTTTTGATTACACTAAAAACAGTAAGCAGTAGTTAGAGCATTGAATCAAATGATTTAAAATGAAACTAGGAGATTATACATAATCTAGATTCGAAATCGTGAAGTGCAATTCTAGTACCTATACAGGAAACTTAAAATTAATACGAAGTTCGAAATTAAGCAAATACACTCAAATATACTCACGTCTAAAATAATCTCGTTCACAGAAATGTAATTATATCTTTAGATAACTTACTTCAAATTTCTAAGTGTTAATAATTGAAACTAAAGTGAATATAAATTAAGTTTGCCAAGTAGAACATAATCAATTTATTTATATATATTGCTATGATATCAAACTACCTAACCTACTTAAAATCAACAGCATACAGCAACAAACGTTTGTTATTGAAATAAATTGTATTTTTATATTTATGTATGTAACTATTTTGTAAATTTATTGTAAAAATTCAAACTAAACACTCACTATATCACATATAATTTTAAAAGGGCATGTTTCCATGGAATTTTATAGGTAAAGTTTCCTTCGCTGATCGTACGAACGTGGGTCGATAAAGGGTGTCGTATCGTTGGAAACGATTTTCCTGTCATCGTTGCTGAAATCTCAATGCCTAGGAGATGAATGTTTGTTTAAAACAATTGTAAAAGACTTCTTTTTCGATATTTTCCTGAGTTGGTTGTATTTTCAAAAACATCTAGAAATTTCAAAATTTAAATAATTATAAGAGTCATTTAACTAAAGATTTACTTGCCAAGGATGAGGTGTTGTGTGTGTTGTGTAAAAATGATGGTAATCCATTAATTTCGAAGAATTGGGGGACGTATTTTCTATTCCTGGAGCCAGAATCGAGGGACTGGGATACAACTTTCGTGGCTGGGACATCAATAACGCAGATTTGGAGCTAGAAAGAGTGTTGCAGAACGGGAATCAGTATTTGGAGTATCAACGAGCTGTTTATCGTACTTTAAAAGTAAGCCTTTATTCATCTTTCGAACTTATAACCGGCGTTCAGAACGTAAATAAATTCTGAGGTTAGAATGAAATGATAACAGTGATTTGTTAGGGAGTTTTGATGTAAAATAAACGTTTGCTGTTGTAGGAAGGTTTTTGACAATACGTGATTGTATGAGAGAGGTTAGCGGGAGATTTAAATTCAATTTTGATTTTTAAACAAGATATATTGAGATTAGTTTGGATTAAGATTCAAGGAATCTTATTTTTATGTAATTTAAATAGTAAATGAACTTACTACTTACCCTGAGAGAGAGTATTATTCATCTTAATTGTTATTCAATTTTTATTAACTCAAAATAAACAAAGTTATCTATTAAAAATTGTTTTTATTCACTATAACATAATAACATCACAACTAAAGAAATAAAATAGCACTTATTAAAGGAACTAAGACCATAACAAGTCATTTAAGCTATGATATACTTCTTTGTTTAACGAGCTACATCCACCCACGTCCCAGGAGTTACTGGTGAAATATTAGTATCATACGATTGGTAGGCGGTGTGCTCAAAACAGGGAGAGGGAAGTTTTTCATTCACTTGTGTGCTATAGTGTCACCTAGGTATTGATGCAATACTTATCTGTGGAGTCTTTTTATCTTAAATAGAGGACGCTGCATGTCTGATATATAAATAAAACAGTGTTGAGTTAATCTAAAATCAATTTAATAAAATTTAAATAAAATATCTACAGTTTCATAGTAATATATATATATAAAACTTAGGATGCCTCATTAACAGTTCATTTTAAGAGAAAGCATATGAATTTACTAGGATGAATAACTCTTAACGCTATGCTAAAAGCTATTACGAACTTGAGTGTTACAAAAGAAGATTAAGTTGTTTCGCACACTTCTCGTTTACTGTGTAAGCGGTTTACATCATCAGGATGCTTTAGAGGTATATTAGTCGTTAAATATTAGTAGCTGAGCAGTCAAGTGTAAGTAATATCTCTTGTGATAATGTTTGCTATACAATTTGCAGAAATATATTGAGGATATTCACATCAGCTGATAGTAGGTAGTCGACGAATTAGAAGCCATTGTTGAAATATATTATGTTGTTCAAAATACGAATACTAAGAAGAAAATTATTTTATTATTAAAATTGATTAGTTGTCCTGTCTTGAACATGTATTTAGATTTCTTTATGGGAGGAAAAGTGTTCTTTCAAAATAAAAATTGCCTGATAGTCTAGTGACTTGCACACTTGCCTATCAGTCGTGAGGTCCAGGATTCAAATTTCACTTCGGTCTATTAGGATAACCGGTTTTTTTCCGGGGTCGTAATGATGATTAGGAGGAAGATTTGGCCCCGCGGTGGTGCCTAATAAGCACTTGCTGCTTAGGCTTTATTTAGGCGAATTACTGTCAATTCATCGCGCCTAAGAATATTTACCATACATATAAATAACTGAAGAGAATAAAAAACTACACGAATAAAAATGTGGCCTTTAGTAGAAAAAGTTATTTAGTTTACTAACGACGAAAAAAGGCAGTGCTTCAGTACCCGCAAAGAGAACCATCTTTGATGAGTACGAAATCGGATAATATATTTGCCATAAATAGTTGATAAAATATTCTAATATTATGGAAAATGCTATTTTATATTAAATTATCAGTAATAAACTATAGAATATCCCTTCACTAAAAATGCTGAAATAATACTGCATTTTTCTTACAATCAATAGTATACTTTATTTCAACAAATTGTTATCTAAATTGAATATAACTTCTGCAATATGTTTCATGTAATATGTTCCATCTGGTTATCGACATTTATCGGCAAGCTGATTCTTATAAGTGTATAATCTCCAATAACTCTATTTTAATGTCTAAAAAGAATCAATTGCTCCTTTTTACGTCTTTCCGAGAAAATCACATATAATTCGGTGCGAGGTTGTCTAATAAAGTTAGCATCCAGATCCTCTGTGCAAACATTCTCGTTGGCAGAACTAAATTTGACCTTAAGAATATCTAACAGCACAGCCCTAGGTGTGGATAATATCCCTTATCCTATGCTTAACCACTTACCATCACAGATTCGATATTTTATTTTATCTATGTTTAATGCATTGTGCTTAGATGGTCTGGAATTTGAGGAATGGAAAATAGTGCTACCCTGCATATTGAAGACTTAGGAACGCATGATTAAAACCTAGAGTGGTTCATGCAGAGGAAGAATGTCCTACAAATGCAAAAATACAATATTTTTTACGACGTCAAATGAGTACTACTAAAACCAATAACAGATTTAGCCACAGAAATACAATTAGGGCTGTCCCAAAATAGATATGTAGGTGTAATTTTTCTTGACCTCAGGAAGGCCTACAGCATGATTGATTTGGACATCTTATATCAGAAACTTTGTAATCTTGGCATTCCAAGAAGTATTTTGAACAACACAGTTAATATCTTTAGAAACCTCATGTTGTATATCAGGACTTTACAACAATTCTTTAATTGGGCGTAGAAGAGTAAATGTAGGCTTAGCAGAAGGTTTTATTCAAGATATATATACTGTAAATAATCATGGTATCACACATGTAAGCATTAATTCTATTCAATACGTAGACTATTATGCATCGCAGTATCGTAAAGACCCCTTGTGAAACTTCGCAGCAACATGTTCCCCAATAAAATAAATGGCTCTTCTCGGTTTTAATATATCAATAAAAAAAAACGAACTTCTTCTCGCAAATGATCATATTAAACTAGATAACAGCGTGATAGCCGTTAAATATGTCGTCAAGTATCTAGGTTTCTTTATTGGTGACAAATTAAAGTGGTCCTGTCATATGGATCAGGTAACGGCTAAATGCTAAAAATATACTAACGTTTTAAGAATATTTGCCAAAATCAAATGGGAAGCTGACCTGTTAGTGGCGCGGATGTTCTACAGTGCATATATTAGGCCGAATCTAGATTACCGGTGTTTTCTCTTTGTTACTACAAGCAAGAAGAATATGAATCAAGGCTCTTCGAGTTTGCTAGCGTGCGATGAGGTCTATTTCGCAGGAAACATTGTACGTGGAAGCACAGAAGCAACCTATACTACTAACCTCAGCAATATTGGCTGCCAGCTACGTAATGAAATTGAAGACCTAAGGCCTCAGAGAAATCATTAATAAGACTCGCCGTCCCTCGATTTTAGATTTGACAATTCCATATTTGCAAAGAGAAAATTCTCTTTGCTTTTAAAAGCACAAAGATATATCTAAAATTTGAAATATTGGAATGCAGAGCCCTGCAATTGGTTTCAATTAATATATTAACCCCGTACACATTTTCTGGGGCTTTGTAAAGGACATTGGTGTGAACTGTAGTTGGTATAAATAACGCTGACGATCTGGTCCCCAATCTGGGCACATTAAAAGACGTTTGACTGACAATGAGTAACGATGGTGAATCAACTCCACCACAGACTAATTTTAAAAGAAATCCACGACTAGCCTTATCTCTTCGGGCGGGGCAAACGCCATCTAGTTTGAAGGAAATATATTTAAGAAATCGCTTTTGGATCCGTTCAACCAAAAGCTGCTGGTGTAGGTAGTGAAGGTACGACACACCAGAGGCATATTCTAGCTTGATCAACACAAACGAAAAAAAATAACACTTTAAGTGTTAAAATGTTATTGAAATCTTTACATAAACGACCAAAAATTCTAGAGATGTTGAAGCAGATGAGTATAATGAGGCCCAAAACTTAATTGTGTGTCAAAACCACACCAATATCTTTGAATTGCACAACTCTGGGAATGTCGGTCTTATGCACACTATATGGAAAAATGTAGAGGTTGTTACTCTTGGTAAACCTAAGTATCGCTCATTTGCTGATGTTGGAACTAATACTGTTAGTACTACACCAATCCTATGTCCACACAGCCATAGATATAGTATTGCTATAAATCTTTAGGCTATCCGCATATGCCAACACCCTGCAATTTAACATATCCAGGAGGAGATGGATAAAGCGTAGATGTTAAGTTGCGCCTTAAGCATCTTCTCATCAGACGCAATGTATGAAGATCAGGCCACCACAGAGACGATGCTGGAATTGTGAAAAGATAGGGCATCTGCGAAGTCGCTGTCCCGATCCACAAAAGCCCAAGCAGGAAAAAGGAGGACCAAGGAAAACTAAAATCGGCCGATGGGAAGTAGCGATCGTCGAGTCATGTGGCTAATGCCCCAGTAACACCAGTGATTGTTGCATCAGTAAAATGTAGAATTAGCAAGCCTCGTTGTGAATGGAAGTGTGAATGGAAGACCTAGAGATTTACTGCTAGATACTGGTGCAACAATGACAGTTCTTCCGTCGGAGGTGGTGGGTAGCAAGAGTTACATATATTGAACGAGATGGACGTTACGTACAGCAACTAGGCAATCAGTCAATGTGCTGGGAGAGACGATGGTCCACTTCCGGATTGGTGATATCGCATTCCGGTTTCGCGTAATAGTCGCAGATATAGAACAAGACGTAATCCTAGGAATGGACATAATGACCGAATTTGACTTTAAACTGGACTTGCAAGCAGGAGTACTGAAAGTCGGCAAAGAAGTTATCCTCAACCACGGCAAGAATATATTAGCATGTGTAATATTAACGGAAGACAGCTAGCCGCAGTGAAGCTATTGTGGAAGCGAGCGTGAATGGAGAAATTCCCAACGGCCAAGTTTTGAGGCTAAAACCGGGAGCGGTTGGCGGATAAGGTCGCGGAGTACTAATCGCCAAGGCAGTGATGCAAGCAGGAGAGAAACTGCCCGTTCGACTGATCAACGTCAACCG
Source organism: Cetonia aurata (assembly GCA_949128085.1). Taxonomy (NCBI): domain Eukaryota; kingdom Metazoa; phylum Arthropoda; class Insecta; order Coleoptera; family Scarabaeidae; genus Cetonia; species Cetonia aurata. Next base: position 11,181,839 of record OX421887.1, read on the forward strand.
CTATCCAGTAAAGTTGAAGAAGGGCGTATCTTTGGGAAGTTATGTAAGTATATCGTCGATTGTCCACAATGAGGATAGCGTAGCGACATCTCTTAATCCGCTTCCTCCTAAGTGGTTGGATGACTTCATTGGTACGTGTTGCAAGGACCTTATGTATGTCGACAAAATGGATATTTCTAAGGTGTCTGACAAAATTATAGGTAAAAGTATCTACGAAATAAAAATAATATCTAAACTTAAAGAATACCTTTTGGAAGAAACATGGGAACGCAGGTGGCAATCGTCATAGAATCACCAAATTACGCAATATGCCAAATTCATCCACTGTCGCACAGTAACACAAGAGTTTCACGATACTCTTATTCTATTATCGATAGAAGGAAACTCGGATATGGTAATTTCCTTGCCTATTCCAAGGTTTCAGAATAACTCTTTCAAATTGTTATATATTGGTTCTGATTAAAACGAAGAAATCTATCTTCATTTGGAGAATAAAATAAAAATGCAACGCAATCAAAGCTACAATGATATCAAACAATTGAAGCTTAGTGGTACGAATACAGATAGTTAACGCGCACACTAAATCTAATATTCCACACCAAGTCGCATGCTTTCATTAAATGCCATACTATTTTCAGAAGAATTCGCACCGTTGCACATTCTGTATGGAGTGCGCGCCACGTCTTTTACCATGCAATACCTCGTGTGTAGGTATTTGAAGTTACCAGCAAAACTCTCAGCAAATGCATTACGGCGCTTACAGGACGCGACCGCCACTTAATCCTGAAGGACGGGCTCTCAGTTCGTTACCGGTGTAAAGTTCGTTACTATAAAACAATTACCAAAGACTGTCAACGTTTTCAGTGGAGCGTATCCGCTAGAACTTTGCTTACAGTTCGCGGGCTTTCTCGGAGCTCAAATTTAAACGGGCTCAGTTCGCTTTGGTATCAGTTATGGACGATAAAGCTTTTACATTACACGATGCATCGTTTTCGCAAGAAAAAATTTAGTGCGAAAGTAGAGGCGATTCGATTTTAAGAATTGCTTATTTTTGCAGTAATAATAAGAAAAGTTGGATGGTTAGCACTGAATGTAAATTGCAAGATATTTTACTATGCAAGTAAATCGCTACGTTAGTTAAAGCTAAAAAGATATTGCTTAACTTTTGAACCCAAATCTGATTAAATCATCACATACCTTTTGAAAACCGTTTGTATTTTATGACGATTACTTTTGAATATATTTAACGCTGTTCCAATCAGCATCCCTTCATCAATTAGGGAAAGGATAAGTGGACAAATCAAAAAAATGTTAGTTGCAGTAGTTTCATAGACTATTATGACTTATTGACAACGGTACAAATTCCAAAAATTTAAAATCGACAGATTTTAAAACTAGAATTAACTCCCTAAACGGGAAGTTTCGAAGTAATAAATAGCGACGATACAACAATAAATCGATCCTACTACTGCCACAAGTGATCCAGAAAACTCTGGCTAACAATATTGACCTTTGCAAACAATTAATAAGAATTTAAGATCATAAGTTTTTAATAATAATAAATACAAACTGGGGAATCTTCCGACATCAAAATTATGGACTTATTTCGTTTTGTAATCCGTAGAGAAAAAGTATGTTTGAATGAAGTAGCAAATGTTCTCCATAATTAAAATAATTGCATTATTATTTTAATTATGGAGAACATTTGCTACTATACTATACCGATAATGATTTGTTTGTAATTATATCACCTTAGCATCTAACAACGAAATTCATATATCTAACCTAGAAAAACATCAATTTCCACAATTACTGAAAAGTCTTTGGGGTGGATCTTATTAGAATAGCTTCCAAAGAAAAATAAAGCGGTGACATTAACATTAAGACGACAGTTGGTGTACGACAAAGCAACTACCATATTAGAGGTAGGTATACATAAGAAGAAAGAATAAATTACAGCTTAACAACAACTGTGTGCTTAATGTCAACGACTTTGCAATCTTCTGCAAAGCAAACTAACTGAGATGAATATTTTCTATCAAGATGTTACCATCCCTGAATTCAATTTTACCCTAACGATGTTATAACAGAACCAGAATAAATCATCGTATACTTTTGTTAAGAGTCTCGTACTAATACAGGTATGTTTATGTAAGTAATTCTCATTTCATATGGAAATGAAACGTTGATATACTGCTGGGCTATTTATAAATAAATATAATGTATTTAATTGCAAAATGATGTGTTTGTAATCGTATTAATAGTATTAGTTTGTCATTAGGGAACATTGTTAGAGGAAATTCCTTTTTAATTCCTGGAGTATTTGGGTATTAAATAGTTCCTTATCATTATTATGATTGTTATTGGAATGTGTATGTTATGTTTAACAATTTGTCTTCTGTAATTTCTGCAGAATGTATTTCTACGCATAAATAATGTGTTATGGTTGCTATGGTTTCCACCCTCTGACGCAGACAGAGACCGTGCTAACGCAACCATTAATCAAAATTAACAAAAGGCGAGGATCCTACCAAAATTGGCCACTTTATTTATAGTTGAGTTTAATAAATAACGCAGCCCTACCTTCTAAAATAAAATTATTACTATAATAAGGCTGTTTTTGGTAGTAAATAATCGTAGGCAGGCGTGGTTATCTGTAGAATATACATAAGTACATCAATATTTACTATGTATGTATGTCTTAAACAATTTTAAAACCCATACGCAAACTGAGTCTTTCTTATTCACATCATGTAGTTCTAACATTTTTTTCATATTCAACTTTAGAAAGGACATGCCAATGTGTTGCGGTCAATTGCAAAATATGGAAAACCTAGGCAACTTGTGATAAAACTAGTATTTAAGATAATTAAATTCAGTGAAACAAAATAAGGTCGATATGTATAATTTGGTTGAAAATAAAATGGGAAAAACACTTCGCTTGCGCATGACGCTGATGCCAAACTGAACGAACCTGTTTAGTTGTCAACCTATATACTCCAAATACAGAATGCGTTCGCCAACAATGATATTTTTAAGTTAAGTGTATTACCTATGCACAAAACGTTGTAATAAAAACAAGCTGTGAACAACAAAACATTCTAAAGTTGAAACAATCTTTTCTTGATTCTAAATAATACCCTAAACGATTATAAAACGCTCGTATGGAATTCCTTAAAAAGTTTGGATTCAATCCATTACATACAATTTTTAAACATTTTATATTGGTATGTCATCATAAATTTTAGATCTGAGATAACCATAAAGACAGAAGTCGCTTGGCCACAAGTCATGAGAATAAGTAATGGAGCAGTGTCGATCTACGTAGTGATTTACAAGAAATTCTATCAAAAAAGCCGTGTGATAGGAACTGTAGAATGCGGTGAAGCCTCACCCATTTGAAACCACCCATTTTCAAAGTTTATGTTTTGCACTTCTAGAATAGTACGTGTCCGACGAAGTTTTAAAAACTTATTGCAAATTGAACGTTGTCTATTATTCCAGCGCAAAAGTTAGCTATGTAGAAGTTATAGTAAATTTAGTTGTATACGTAGTCGTTGGTTTGTGATCATATGAGTTGTGTATGAGTAATAAGAAAATACTGATGTTTGAAATTAAAGAAAGTATTAAGGACAAATCGATTTCCGGAAACACTACAGCAATTAGACCGGCTGACGAAGAATAATCACAATGCTATATAGAGCAACCACCACATTACAAGGAACAATGCATTCTTAATATTAACAAACCATAGCGAAACATGTTGTAGAAACCAATTTTTAAAATTTTTTACAACTAGCTGAGGAATTATCTAAGATAGGAAAAACCACAGATAACTGTATGCATACAATCTCCCATATATTAGATTGTTGTGAAGCTAAAGTACCACTCATATACACATATATACTCCCATAAGTATTACAATACAAAAACCATCTAAAGGCATTACCCGAAAGAGATATTGCACATCAACTTCACAGATGGAATCAATATACAATCCTTCCCTGGGCTACCCTGATAAAGGCAGTAAAATGATAAAAACATCGGATTTAAACAATCCTATAGACTATCAAATTACTATAAACGATTGGAATAGCTCAAACACCACCAACTCATTGATTTAAAAATAATGAAAAGCATAAGCAAACCTGTTTAAAGAGGCTTTTGGAGGAGGAATCTTCTTCTGTTAAAGACAGTTACTATTGTAAAGGATTTTGCGGTAGAGGAACTGCAAAAAGTGCTCGCACTGTCGGCTTTTTCCTGAAAGAAAAAGGAACTACGCTAGAGATAGTGGTTTCATAGTCAAATGTTGTAACAGAAAAATAATCTTTCTAACAACATACACTAAAATAGACAACATGCTATAGACTTAATTCCTACAGAACATGTTTAGAACTACGCCTTACAAGGGAAGGTCACAAATTGTAAATCTTAGATCCTCAAAACACTGTCAATTTATAGACTTTGAAGTTCGCCAAAAATTTCATTTATCCAAATAACTTTGAAACGGTGCAAAGTAGAAAAAAGTTTTGACGGCGAGCCTGCACCGTTTAGACAGGACTTTCCACTGGTATACCTATTTATATACAGAGTGTTCCAATAAGCATGGAACAACATATTTTGTGCTCATTGATCGAATGTCAGATAATGGTTGTAATCACTCTATTTGTCATCGAATACTGTTTACATATGTTATTTTAATAATTATATAAGCTGTTTATAAAATATTTTTTCATATTTCCTTATTTTACTGAGATGCTCTATATATCGTAATGTGAATACATTGTATGTTGAAAACCAGTGTAACAATATACAAAGCGCTGCTATATGTGATATTTTTCTACTTAGCCTCGTTTAAATGTAAACGCCTTGGTTGTAATTTCGGCGCCAGCAGAGCTTTCCGGCACGACGCATACCGCCACCGCCCCTCATAACTCGTATTGATAAACCGCCCGCGTACTTTTTGACCCGACTCGGTATACAGATTTTTAACGCTTTATTTATGTCTAACACCACAGTTTATTAAGTAGAAATATTACAAATGCAGTATAAATAGCATACTCATTATTAACCTCACTTTAGTTCAAATTTTCCCAAGTATAAATTAAAAAAGGCGGATTTAAAGATTATGTAGAATTAGTTATAGTTTCAGAAAAGAAAATATAAACCGATTTTTCTTCCTCAAACTTTAACTCTGTTGCCGTCAGAAACATTTTCTTCCATAAGCAATCGCACTAATTAATTCCTCCTCGACGTTTTAAATTGAATTGAGACAAGGATGGCGGCCAATGAAGCGACAGCCGTAACAATTTATTAAACCGTAACGAATTCTCGCGTTTCCTAGATCCATATAGCCACGTGGTACCCCTGTTTAATTCGTCTTATACATCACCTTAATTAAAATACCGAAATGTAATTACACGCCACAAAGGAAACCGTAATACCTTAATTCTCAACGATATCCATTAATCAATATTTAGCCCCGGTAATACGTACAATGGAAGTTATGTATTTAACTAAATATGTACCAAACTATAACTTAATGCCGGCTATACATGTAGTACTAGAACTGGCTTTCAAACTAAACACATCAATATACCGAGCACTCCCATCGCTTACGGAAATTCCATGAGAGAACATTTTCGAAGACGTTACATTATTGTTAAGAAAATAGTCGGATAGAGAGTTTATGAACTCCATTACAACATAAGCCGAGAAATTCTCTTCGAGCGCTGGTACTACCTTCGTTATTAAAGGAGAGAAAAAAGGAATCAGCGCCTGAGAGCGAAAAGCAAGCTTTCGTATACGTCTCTGTAAAAGTACACATATTCGAAGATGGATTGTCAATATTCGCAGGATTATTACCGGATGCTGAAAAATGCCTTCACACAAAGCAAAAAGTACTCAGATAGCATGACGGAGACGCTAATATGTTTTATACTAGATTCGCTACAGCTGCTTACTCGTTTCTTGACAATAAATCCACTGAAGATTGTGATATATAAAAAAGAATTTTGAAAGCTTTATTTATTATTTATTTTTTGCTACCATTGAATTGTAAAAATAAAATCAACGACATAAATACCTTAAAATGAATAATAACAAAAGCATTTTTCTTATATCGAATCGTTAAGTAAAATATTGACAAATATATTCGTACACTATATTTAAACAATCTAATGCGAACAATATTAATCAAACCACTAACAAAATTACTGACTGGCATAAATTTCATGAAAATTAACCTATCCTTATTAAAAGAAACTGACCTAGTTAATGTACAAATAACCAATGAATTAGGTTTAGATAAGGTTTTAAATATTATCGGCGCAAACGATAGCTGACAATGTCTTGTACGATGTGGTGACAAAAAACTTGCTAATTTTCATCTTGGGTTTTATTTAATAGTAGATAGTGGTGTCTTGTGTGGCACAATGATCAAAACTTGCCTTTTTTCCGCCTGCATTCAAAAAAGAAGTTGCTGGAGTCGTTAAACTTAACATTACTACCGCAAAAATTCATGCTTGTTGTAATACACTCCGCCAAAAAAGTATCGCATAAACTAAAAAAGGGCATTTATGAACCAAGATATTTTTATACGTTCACAAAAAGTTTGCCTCGTGAATGTGAACTATAAAAACACTAACAAAATAATGGAACTTAGCGTTTTTACTTTATTTTTGTCTCTAAAAGAACACATTTAGAAAAATGCATATGTGTAAGGTTTGTTCAGTTGTTTATTGAAAGTCTTCCTATACGGACAAATTTTAAAGTGCGAAGTCAGAGTTCTGTACCAACGCTTTTAAAACTAAAATGAGCAATTTAACTTCAGAACAAGTGGCTGCTATAGTTGCTTTAATCGAAGATGGACGATCTCAAGCATACGTTGCTAATTTGATGAACATCAATCAGTCAAGTGTTTCTAGAGCCGTAGCCAGATATAGGGAAACAGGCATTTACAGTAGAAGACCTGTACCAGGTCGTCCAAGATGTTCTACTCGCCAAGATGACCGCTATTTACTACTACAAGCATTACGTCGAAGACATGTAACTGCGAGACAATTGCAGAACGACTTGGCTAGAGTCAGAAATACTCGTGTGAGTACCCAAACTATTCGGAATAGGTTACGACAGAGTGGATTAAGAGCTAGAGTAGCTGTAACAGCCCCTCGTCTCACTAAGAACCACCGAGTGGCTCGCTTAAGGTTTGCCAGAGAACATGTAAATTGGAACATTAATGACTGGGCCAATATACTCTTCACAGATGAGTCAAGACGAGTACAGACACAGACGAGACGGTGAGCGCTATTCGCAGTGTAATATCAGACCTAGACCTAATTTCGCTGGTGGCTCTATTATGGTTTGGGGAGGCATCTGTTTAACAGGTCGTACAGAGTTAGTACCAATAGACAGAGGTACACTGACTGCCCACAGGTATATAACGGACATTTTAGAAGAACATGTAGTACCATATGCGCCAATTATAGGAAACGAATTCATGTTAATGCACGATAATGCACGACCGCATGTTGCAATAATCGTCCAGGAATACCTTAACGATGTTGGTATTCCAGTTTTAGATTGGCGTGCGGTAAGTCCGGACATGAACCCTATCGAGCACGTGTGGGACCTCCTTCACAGACGGATACGAACCCAAAATGTTGTCCCAACGGACCTGCATTAACTAGCAAATGCTCTCCGTGACGAGTGGGAGAATTTGGATCAGGCTTATATACGGAGGTTAATCGAATCTCTGCCAAACCGTATGCGAGCGGTCATAAGAGCCAGAGGTGGCAATACTCAGTATTAAAAGCTACTGTTATGACATTTTTCTTTCCAAAATTATAATTTCTTGTTTTAATAAAAATCTCAAGTATGAGTTCTTGTTTTTATTTGGCCTGTATTTTATTTAAACAATCAAGAAATTATATCTTAGAGCGCATTAAAGTATATTTACAACTTTATGCTACAAACAAAGATTATGCGATACTTTTATGATTCAAAACTAAATTATGCGATACTTTTTTGGCGGAGTGTATTATCTTATAAGTATATATGTAATAATGTTAATAATAATCAGTTCTATTTGTAGTTGTTCTAACAGATAAGATTAATCTGAGTGTGGTCAATGTTGTAATGTGCCCTTCTGTGGGAAAATCTATTTTTAATTTTCTTTTTATTTGACCGATCTTCCCATAGTTCGGTAACGTTTTTGCCGCAATGCATTCCATTTATATAATTTTTCTTTTATTTGTTCTTGTTTTCATCTCCGCATATGGTACGTCCGTTCGCGAACGCCTAACTCCCATTTTCGTGACCACATGGGTACCGTTTCAGGATATATATAACCGCGCGCTTGGCAGTACTCAGTGACTTCACTTGTGCTCTATGATTCCGGCGCCGGCAAAGCTTCTGGCACGACGCAGACCGCCCCCTAGCTGTGTTTTCGGCACTGGCAAAGCTTCTGGCACGCCGCAGACCGCCCCCCAAGCTGTGATAACCTTAACCATTATGTATATTTACAAACTAATACAGATAGAAATAAATTACATTTTCCAAATGTTCACATCCTATCTTATGTAGCAAAGCCTTCCTACACCAAACCTTAAATTTCACCAATCTATACCAATAAATAAAAACGTTACAGTATTTTGAAACGAGGTTCGTCGATGTGTCCCACCGGCTTCCCTTAAGAATTACAGGTTAGAGTTTGCGCAAAAATAATTACCCAACCTTATTATATGATAAATAATTTGGATTTTATTTGAATGAAATCACTTTGAAGATAATTCCATTACCCTACAATTTCTCAACGCCATCTTACTGAATTCACCGAGCAGAAAATCCGTACCTCACCGCCTCGCTAATTCTGAATAAATATCGCTGAAATTCCGCAAAAGGTGCCTTAACAAATTAGATTTCAACCTCTTCTCAGCATCATTCCACCAGTCTAGAGCTCTTTAATGGAATTAAATATTCGATAGAAAAAGACGCGGTGTAGGAACTTTTGATCGAACACATTATTATTGAGGCTGCGAACATAGGCTTAATGGGTTCAGAAAGTCAGCGGTTAACTACCTAAACACTATTTCCCCAATTTTCAAAATGAAGTATGGTTGGAACATACCGGGAAAGTTTTATCACTTGTAGTACTTTTATCCATACACTTTGAAAAGTTGGCGTTGAAGTAAGACCATCGATGAAGTTTATAAAGTGGATTTCCGCAAGTTACTTTAATATATTCATAATTCTCCCAAGTGTCTTATTTCTTTTTTTACTTTTTGGCAGGATTTAGAAAACGTATAAATTTTTAACTGATTTTTTATGGCAAAGTGACGATATTTTTTTGCATACTTTCATTGGTATTGATTAACCTTCCAAGCGCTATACATTATTGAGAAAAAAGGAAAACATTTTCAAGCAGATATGTACTACTCGCGCGAAAACGATCTTAACAGACTTTTATGGTAGTCGTAAGTTCGCATAGTCCCCATTTTCAAGGGACATAGTCCACATCTAAACTTCGATTATTTTTGCTCTGCGTAAATTACGCTAAAAGTACACCAGGAAGAGAAAACATTAATGGATATAGAAGCTCAGCAGACATACTCAAACTGAATTGTAAACACTAAACACTTCAAATTCCTTTATTACAAAACTTCACTCGACTAGACGTACGTTTGAAGAGCTAGAGCTTTTAATGCATTCAAGTTAAGTATTAATATAATAATTATAATTTATATCTATAATAATTTCTTTGATTATTAATTTTAAAGTTCCAACAGATATAGTTTTAAGCCTGTTTTAAATTAGTGAGGAGTTAAATTTTCATAAAAATGTTATTGTACATATTAGGTAATTATATTTACGGAAACTGCATCATCATCAGCAGTAAAACTGAACTCAATAGCTAAAAAGTGAGTCATCTTATCTCAATTATGGGATTATGTATACATCTAGGATACACATAATAAGTACCTTCAGATGGCTATAGTCAGTGCTTGACGTAGAAATCTCTTCTCTCCTAGAACATGCTTTCGTAATTTATTTGCAGCTATTTGGAAAAATTGCACTTTCCACATTTCTTACTCTATAATAAAAATTATTTAATTGGTTAATTTGTACTATTTTACTTCAAATAATTGTCAAAATATGTGAAACATGTCCGTGATACAGTACAGACCATAAGTTGATATAAGTGGTTGTAAACCGGAACTATAAAATGCCAACGCGCACCAAATTACTGTCAAAAAATAAAAAGAAACTCCATAATAAAATAAGTGAAAGCAAAGAATTTTAGCATCTAGGAGAACTATAATGTAATTTTTAAAGTATTCATTAATTATTAAACAATTGCATTGCAATGCTGTACGAAATTATTATTATTATTACTATTATTATTAATTCTTTTTATGTACTGTAAAACTAATTCTTGTATAACCTAACAATTATGATTTTAATAAATTAAAGCTTCCAGAAGGTGCATCTTCATTGCGACCTCGAACAATCACGGCCAGCCACTACTAGAGCTGCAGAGCAGTCGCCTATTTCTTTAAGCCCTAGCGTTAGACTTTGCAATCAAAATGCACCTTAACGCTGTCCTATCAATAATTATCAATACGATAAATCCAATTAGTACCTTTGAAGAAATGACATTAAAGTTTTGGTGGAAGCGCCGAAAAAAAATAGCGTAGTTAATTTTTAAGTAAGATAAAAACTGATTTCTACTGTAAGAGTACTTCACTGCTTTGCTCTTGAAACCTGCAGGGTAAAAATATAATAACCAGTTTGTTTATTAGGACAATAAATCCCATACAAAATAGAATAAAAGTACAACTAGATTCTTAACACAATACCATCGACTGTAGAGTGAGTTAGAGGAAGCCGACATTTCTGTTGAGTAATTGAATTATATATTAGCCATCTATAAATATATAGGGTGTTTTGAAACATCGTTTAAAGATTTTAAGGGCATGTAGTACGATCGAAAATAAGGTTAAAAGTCACTATAAACATATGTCCACAAATTAACTGTTTACGAGATAACAGCGATTTTATCGCAAATGCAGAATAAGTTTGCTTTAGCGGTTTTTATTAAGATATTATTGTATTTTAACATAAAATAGATTATAACTAAAGAAGATGTTCAAAATGACGTCCTTCCATTCCGACACAGGATCTACATCTGTTTTCAAAGGAAGCGCGCACTCTTTCAAAAAACAAGGGTTTTTCTCGTATTATCTCGCAACAGTGTTCTATTCGTTGGCGCAACTCTGGAAGATCGTTTACCGGTGTTGCGTACAGTAAACTTTTCAAATAACCCCAGATACTAAAGTCCCACGGGTTTAAATTGGGAGACCTTGGAGGCCAAGCAATGGGACCTGCTCGCCCTATACATCTCCCAGGAAATTCATTGTTAAGATGTTCCCTTACAGCACGCGTAAAGTGCGGTGGAACTCCATCTTGCATAAACCAGAGGTTCAGTCTTAGATTTATAGGTAAATCTTCCAAAAGTTCAGATAAAGTATTTTCCAAGAACCCGAGGTATGCAGGACCTGTTAAGCGTTGTGGAAAAACAATCGGTCCTAACAACCGTTCCCCTATCATGCCAACCAGATGTTTAGAGAGAAACGTTGCTGGTGCCGAGCTTCAACGGTAGCATGAGAATTCTCGTCACACCAAACGTGATTGTTGTGGAAATTAAATATTCCATTTTTAGTAAAACCAGCTTCATCACAGCGAAATCTGGCCGATCAGCAGCTGTTCGCAAAAACCACTCACAGAAAGCCCTTTTCGCTTGATAATCCGGAGCAGTAAGGACGTGTACCCGTTGGATATGGTAGGGGTATAGGAGTTGCTCATGAAGAGTTCTCCAAACAAGATTGCTGCTTACAACCCCTTGAGTCGAAATTCTTCTAACACTAGTTTCGGGATTTTCATCAATAATATTCAAAATTCGATCTTCTATCTGTGGAGTACATGCTAATCTCTGCCGTCCAGTATCAGAAGACCGCTTCTCAAACGAACCAGTTTCTCTTAGTCGTTGAAACACCGTCTGCAACATCACATGCGAAGGCAGTTGGCGATCAGGAAACGTTTCAGCATAGAAGCGACGTGCTTGTAAAGAATTCCCATTAGCACGACCGTACATGAACACCATATCGCTCATTTCAGCATTAGAATACGCAACCATTGTAATTGCTACAAATTGCACAAAACATCAAATTAAACTGTCATAAAACAATAGCTGATAAGCACTTGTTTACTGGGATATGTTATATCCATGTACTACTAGGAACACTCGCTGTTATTTCGTAAACGGTTGATTTGTGAACATATGTTTATTATGACTTTTAACCTTATTTTCGATTGTACTACATGCCCTTAAAATCTTTAAACGATGTTTCAAAACACCCTGTATAAATGTAAAACTCTGTTAAAATCATATCTTTATTACAAGTGTTGTTTATAAAGCATTAGATTTTCTATATACGGAATTTGTAGACGAAAATTTATTGTACCCACAGCTTTATATAAATATAAAACTTGCCTGTAGCAAGCTTTTAGTGAACGTATTTCCTACATCACCGGTCATTACTTTAAAAGGAGGATTCATTGCGGAACGTGAGTGTTTATTTACGATCTGCATATTAAAACATTTATTTATCGCATGTTCTTTCAGTAAAGGTCACATATCCTTGTTCCCAATGATTAAATCTCGCATTAATCAAAAACACACATTGTATACGAATGCTAAACAAACCATAAAAACACTTTACGTAAAGAATAAAGACGATTGATTACAATACTCTACGCTGATAGGATTTACCCTAAGGAAAGCCGACGGAAAATAACGCTTTTGAAGTTTTTCTTTGTACTCCGCCAAAAAGAGAACCCAACATTTAGATGCAATTTCCGTGGCACGTGGAACTTCTATTGAAACAAATAAAATACCTCTTTGTTCGCTATGGGAAATCAATAGAATAAAACTTTTTCAATATTCCCTATTCGGATTTAGTGAAGCAATTGACATTGCTTGCGGATTTGCTGTTCCACTAGAAAATGGTTCTGGGTACACCAGTTACGGACGTTTTGAAGTAATAAATTTTTGAAGTTCAAAGTATCAATAAGAGATTTATAAACTAATCTGAGCGAATACGGTCGAAACTGAACTATAGTCTCAAGCAAAGGACACCGAGTTTTTTAAAAGAGAGTGTCAATGAACTCCATTAAATGAATATTTGTAGATTATTGCGTCCTTCTTCTCAAAGAGTCATGAAATATGGTTTTTGTATTTTATTGGGGCAACATTAGAAGAATGGCAGAAACGGTAGAATGTTCACGCCATAAACGTTTAATAACCGTTTGTAATGTACGAAATACTTGAATAAACGTTTAATTTTGGTTGATACTTAACACATTAGGCAATAAAATATCCTTTGTGTAAAACGCAGAAATACACTTTATCGTATGCCAATCATTGGTATGCGATCAACTATATTCCAATGAGATACTTTTGCATTAAACGTTTATTCAACTATTCTGTGTATTATATACCGTTATTCAACGTTTCTAATGCTGCTTGGGCATCTTAGGATTTAAAAGAATATCTAACTGCTGTACCAACAGAAAAAAGGGTTTTCAGGAAAGAAAACACAAGTAAACAATTTTCAATTTTTTTTTCTATTTCGTGGAATATCCATTTCAAAAATGTTGTTTCTAATTGATAATACACTAATCTGACGATAGCGATATAAACGTTTATCGTTTACAGCAAACAAGAAGTAGGATGTGCCTTAATTGATAATAATATGATTAAAGTTACATATTAAACCGCACTATGATTCAATATTGAGAAATATGGTATTATAGATTCAGTTTGGCCAGTAGCTACTGAGAGCCTTTGGGATATTACATTAGCGTCAATAGGAATCGTACGACATTTGATGTGGGTACGCAAAGGGAATTCAATTTTAGACCGAAACATCAACCAGTACAAATTTTATAACAATGAAGTAGAATCCATTAGTATTAAACCATTCAATTAAGTGTAGCCTAGCAAATTTAAGTAACTATAACTATTTATTCCTTGCCCAGTTTTACATAATAACTTATTTATTTATTTGCAAACAGTACAAACGATAATTACAATGCAGAAACTTGCAAAATATACAGGGTTATTCACGCTATACGGCACGGAATATTGTAGCCAAAATACGTGACATTCAAAAAGTTTTACTTTTGGGATATATGGGGGTCTATTATGGATACTCTTTAAAATTATTCTCTTATTATACAGGGTGTTATAAAAGCCTTAAAAGTATCAAATTTCTGTTTTTTTTTAAATGGAATATATATTATTGAATTTTTTGATTTTCTGATCAAAATAAATGTCGAACCGAAACCTTAAAGTTTCTTAAATAAATTGAATCTTGTGAAAATTTAACCGAATTTTCATGTTTCAAATACTTAAGAAGTATTTAAGTTATGTAAGGGAAATTTTCAGTGAAATGTAACAATAGACCATATTTTATAACCCAAGTATAATAAACTTGCCATGTTATACAGGCTATACAAAAATTAAAACTATTCAAATAAGAACCTTAAGTGGCTATAACTTGATTACTTTAAATAGAACGCCATATTTTTTAATTTATCCGGAAATGCATTTTTTAATTGCCTATGGAATGGTATTTATATCTTACGCTTTTAGTCTTCGCGCTTTTACACAATGCGGCAAATAATCGTTTCTGCACCATTGGATGTTTTTTCAAATAAAAGTTCTAATGTATCTAGTTGCCTATGACATTTAGAATAATAGAATAATTTACAATTATAAGAATAATAATGAAGAATACCTTTACAAGTTTTCATAAACCTAGAATGTAATAATTTATAGTGCAATATGCTATAAGAGCAATAATGGTAATAACATATTACCAATGATAATGTCAATCGTCCATTTCCAGACACTTACATATTCTTTCTTGGAAACCACTGCTAATTTTGGACAACATTTGCGGGGTTCAGTTTTAAAAGCGTGTCTTATGCGTATTTTCATTTCGTGTGGTGTTGTTGGAGGTATATTGTAGAGAATCTCTTTTATGTATCCACATAAATAGAAATCTGGTGGAGGTAATTCCGGGGATCTGAGAGGCTGAGATTTTTCCAATCCATCTGTTTTTAAAGTTTTCCTTTAAAAATTGTCGAATCTCGTGATGATAATGGGACAGAGATACATCTAATTTAAACCATATACTTGTTCTGATCTTTAAACGGACTTCTAATAATATTGAAAGTCGGTGTAAAAGAAAATCGAGAAACATCATACAATTTAAAAGTCTTTCAAAGAAATAAGATCCCATTAAATATGGGCCTGGTATTCCACTCCACACATTAATGGACCACTTATTCTGACTTCTCATGACTCTGTATTCATGTGGATTCGAATCAGAATAATAATGGAAATTGTGCCTATTTACGAGACCATTGCTATGAAAAGTACATCAAGTCATCACCCACATACAAAATTCGATTCGATTATTAAAATCATTTCCATAAAGTTCTTGGCAAATTTTTTTATAAGGATAAAATATGTGTTTTCTAAGAATTTTTAGAATACTTGCTTAACTAATGTTAGTATTTTCGAATATTTGATTTTGAGTATAGGGATTTTCTATAACTGAACCAACTGCAGTAAAAACATTTTCTTTATTTTCAGTGACAGATTTTCTTGTAATGAGTTTTTTTTATCACTAATACTTCGACTTTCCTTAAACTGGTTTCTTTCACGAAACCTTTGAGCATAAACTCGAGAAGCCAATAAACAATTTTGATGACATTCTCCAAGCATAAAAATCATGTCAATACGCTCTTCTTTTGAGTAAATCTTCATTTTGACTAACAATAAGTAATACAACGATATTCAGATAATAACGATCTAAACTTTCGCAATTAGAAAAAAGAAATACCACTATAGCAAAAACAGATTTTGCAGACTAAAGTGACAAGTTAAATGACATTTCTAAATGCCATAGGCAACTAGATACATTAGAAGTTTTATTTAAAAAAAAAAACTAAATGGTGCAAAAAGAAAACGATTATTTGACGTCTTTGTAAACTGAACGTATTTTTGCACCGTCATTATCATTCTAATATTTAACATGAAACGATTAAAACAAAAAAATAAATAAAAAATTAAAAAAAAGGCATCAGCTTCATCCCGATTCGAACCATCGTCTTACCGCATACTATGCCTGTGCTCTACCATTCCGCCACTACAGCTTACGCAAAACAAACTGGCGGATGCGCTATTACAAAAGTGCTTGCTCAATATCGAAGTGCGTGTCTTCCGCCAATTCATAGTACATGTAGTAGTTTGCAAACCAATTTCGTATTCGAATGTACTTAAGCGAAGCTATCAACAGCTGTAAACTTTGGGAAAACGTGAAAAATTAACGCCTGGCCATCTATGGCTAATATTTTACAAAAGTTGGTAGTAGGGACCCGTTCCCTAATCTGGCGACTTCCCCTTGTTAGCTAAAACTGTTTTAGAGACTTTATTGACCACAATATCTCCCAAAATGAGACCCATGGGAGAGCAAAAAAACCTTACTATAAAAAATTACACGCCACAGCAAAATGTACCAGTGCACAATGCAAAAACAATAGGTAGTATTATTGTTTTCGAATGTATGGCCCTTTATTAATTGCAACAACAGCCCGCTTTTCTGCTTTTTTTGTAATATTACGAACAATTCCAGAACTTTGGCGTACAACCGCCGTTACAATCATTGCTACGCTCTAACAGACCTAAATACCGCATTCAATGGCACTTGTTGCTCTCCAAATCGATAGCGAAAATGTATGTACCTACTGTTCAGGTAAATTGAGACCAGCCGCGGCATCAAGGGAATAGGCGACCAGTTGATAAATGACCTTTTGTACCTGCGACCCCCGCGAACTTAATAACGCGCGCTAGTACTAGCGTAAATGCCGACGCATTTAGCGGACATACTTCGAGTCCTCCCATTTCGGACACGATTAAATATGCAGCAGGACCTACAACGGTCATTATTTAAACTACCGGGCGGTACGAGCAGTCCGAACATTTCGGGCGATAAAGCGGAACGTACGAACACGCAGTCGGTAATTGTTTTCCCGGCCGTACGGGTCGATGTTTCGAACGATAACGGGTCGCTGCGTTAATTAATTTGCCTGAAAAACATTTTCCCACAGTATTTTTAGGGAAATGGCAAACAAGTTGAGTGATGAAATGTTGGCTTATTTACGAGTTACACCGTAAATGTATGAAATATTATTTTATCTAAGGGCATTTCGTTGCGGTTTATGCTTTATATTAGCCTAAAGCGATTAAGTTTATAAAATGTGCGCTAAAAGGGATTCATTTCTGTGATAATACTAAATAAGAAAACAAAATGTTTGAAAATTTGAAACTGATTTTAGCCTTAGCAGGCATGATTGTTTCTACATACGTTAAAGCATAGCATGTGTCTGAGAGACACATGTACCGGGAGCGCGTATACAACGTGCGGATAACACGAGCTTAAGAACAGCAGGTTTTTGTTATTTACCCTGCTCCTATTCGCATGTTAAGCACGTGCATATAATATACATTATAAACCATAACATTTAGTTTATGCAGTTTATTGAAAAAGATTATACAGGCCATTTCAATAGAAACAAGCTACCTCAAATAACTCTTATTAAAAGGTCTTTCACTTTTCTTTGCGGCAACATCTGACAAAAAGCCATTTTTTAATCAATAAGCAAAAAGTGAATAATTTGCAACCTGTGTAATAAAACACAATTAAAATGAAACGGCTTAGAATGCTCTCCCTAGGTGCTACCCTGATATTTCGCATTCTTTTTGTGGTAACCAATGTAACTCCTACTTATTTTTCTCACATTCGCTTATAATTTCTAATGTCGTTTTTCTTCACTTTTTTTGCTTCTGTTTTCAGCTTTAGACAATTATTTTGTACGGTATTAGTTTACGTTTTCATTGTTTACTGAAATGTTCTTCACTGGAGTTTGGTTCTAGTATTGTAATACTTGGATTTATCTAAATATCCATGTATCATTAGCATCAGGAAGGAAAATAGTTACTCGTATAATAAAAACAAATGCAAAACACAGACAAAATAATATTAGTAAGATATTATAGATTATAGATCTTGCGTGCATTCCACAAATGAAGCACATAAACTTACGGTATACCCCACAATAATACCGTGTGGGGCGGTTCTTTTCTCTGTCACAAAAAGTACAACGTCCGCGGACTAAGCCTTCACTATTAGAACTAGTTTGGTTTTGTGGAGAATAACCCGTAATTTCGCACAGCCTTTGTTTCAGAGTTCTTGGCAGTGTTTGTATCCGCACTCGTTCTTCAATATGTTCCTTCACCAATTCCAAATCGAATCTGATATGCGGTAATAAGAATCTAAATCGCTCCTGCGATAATGTTGAAACAATACAACACCAGTACCGTCTACTCGCCATATATCACTTGTGTTTAGGTGATTCACTTTCGAAACGCCGGCGAACAGTAGTAGGCCAATTAGAGCTTGTATTTGTACCGGATTTATTATTTTCGTATCTCTTTGCTTTGAGTAATTCGCTTGGATATTTGTAATTACCTTATTCGTGCTCTCTACAATAATCTTGAGTATATCTTCACTAAAAAAATGTCTAAATATCTCAATTGGGGTTTTCAATGATTTACCCACTTGCCTTATTCCAGGTTGGAATATGGGAGGGGTTCGGCTTCCTTACAAGAATTACGCCAAAAAATTGTTGAAAAGTGCCAACGCATAAAAATGTTGCGAAATGTCAGGAGAGCATTTGGAAGCAAGATTGCACTATTGCATTGAGGTTAAAAATAAATCCTAAAGATCAAGTAGATAACTGGGGGAAATCATCAATTTATCAAGTATCTTGTAAGGATTGTAGTCATGCATGTATGTATTAGTCAAACTAAGAGATCAATTAAAACTCGTTATAAGGAGCATTTGGCCCATCTTAAATTTAGAAATTTTGACAATTCTAGTGCAACTCTACATATGCTTGTAGAAAACCATAACATTTACGATGTAAAATTAGTTAAAAATGTAAAAATAATACAATTAAATTGTTAGGAAGGTATGGAAACATATAAAAACAAATAATTTATTCAGATTTAGGATAATTAAATTGCAGTCTTTCTTGTTTATTAAATGAAAATAAAGTAGATTAGTGATTAGTTAAGCATGACCGCAGTCAACCATGACCATGATCACTGTACCATGTCTCTTTTTAGATATAAATTAGGCTAGTTTTGGTGTAGTTATTCAGTTCAGTTTTACTGATGATGATAATATTAATGAAACGTGCGTCCAGTACAGTGAAGTTTGTGATAAGGTGTTGAAAGTATGTAGTGAAAACAAAATGTACTTACACTAACAACTTGGTTAACTTTTAAAATGTCTTTATAATTGGCAGGGATAGCTATTTGTTTTTTCATTTTTTTTTTCTCTATAATATACTTCATTTACAACAAACTTGCAGACGTAATACTATATGTATATTTAGGTAGGTAGTTATCAATTAGAACAACATATTGGTGAAGTGTTAGTATCTACCAAGTTTATTGACCTCACAAAAATGATTATGTTGGCACATTATAAAAAAGTTTATATAATACAACACAAAATATATTGATGATTTGGTATTGTCGGCAATAAATCAAAAAGTGTCGAAAGATTAGAGTGGAATGAACGGAGGCAACATGGAAAAGGAGCTTGAAAATAGACCAGGATAAAACAAAATATAAATGAATTCGAAAAAGATATAAACCAAACAGTGGAGAATAGAAGTCCAAGGACATATATTAAAAAAAGGATCTAAATAAAATTACTTAGAACGAATTACTAATGCTAGCAGAAAAAATCTCATCTCATTGCAGCAATTTTATAATAAAGTCTTATGACAAGTCGTTGGATCAGTGAGAGCAGAAGATAAGCAATGTAAAATACACATGAACCACGAAATTCTGATCCAAATGAAAAAGACGCAGTAAAATTAATTAAAACCCAGAGATTGACTTAATATGCTATACATATACTATATGGAGAAGGCAAATGACATAAATAAGACATAAGCGATAGTACGACGAAGAGGAGGATTGGAAGATCAAGTATTAAAAGGTACCATGATTCCTGAAATATAATACTGGAAGATCCTCATAACTGACTGAGAGAAATGAAACTGAAAAGGTCAAAGCATGCAACAGTCTATAAACTCCAAAAGAATAATTGACTGCAGTAAAATAATCCCAAAGTTTCAAAGAGGTGGGGAGATAAAAGGTGTTTGAAAGTCTAACTTTATCTTATCCACATACTTTCCAAATTTAAGAGCGGTATTCTAAATAATATCACCGGCAATAATATAATACAAAGGGATCCTGCAAACAATGTCTGGCAAGTGTTTGCTATAGTTAAATGCTAAGGCTAAACACATCGAGCGGGCGCGCTTCATACTCGTACATCCTAGTGAGATGCGGCCGTTTATTTTAATTGCCAACTGTCGTGGCATATGTAAATTTCTACCGTCTCTCATATACCTACGCTGCATATTCATGCGAACGTTCTGTCGACTTTAAGGCGAAGGTTGTGGCGAGCAGTGTGCCGCGTTTCTTTGAGTTTCGGACGGTCGACGCCGATGGGAGTTACCCGATGTGTTCCGCTTTAATATGCATGTAAATTTAGGGATATTCGCTTTGCGCGGATGTAGGCAAGTGTGAAAGAAGGTTATGGAAATGAGCGCCAGCTTGTCTCCTGTTTAGCACCGCTACGGGAATTGAATTCGGATTTTTTTATCATGTATACTCGAATGGTGTTTGCGAATTTTGTTAATTCCGGTAAACTCGTTGATCTAAATTGAATCTGTAATGTCCCTTTTTTTTGTAAGTATATTGGTTTTTTACGACTTATCAATTGTGTAGTAATGTTAGGACGAAGAGGTGATGGTCTATTAATGAACCGTAATACCTTTATGTTTCAGTTTATTGAAAAAGTTTCATAGGATTTAGTTTGCGAATGCAATGTTAGGTCAATATAAAAAGGCCACAGAACTTTGTGAAAATCAACTAGAACACACATTGGGTAATTTTCACCTGACAGATAGATAGGTAATTTATTTGTCACAAATACACAATCTTCATCTAATATAAATAAATAAATAAATAAATAAGTAAATAAATAAATAAATAAATAAATAAATAAATAAATAAATAAATAAATAAATAAATAAATAAATAAATAAATCATGTTGTATTTACAGCAATAATGAAGTTAAATCTCGCTCACTCTGCGCGCTAACATCTAATTTGAATTAATTAAGTTGGCACCTAATATGGCTTGCTGGGGTAATTTTTAGTATTTTTTTCTTTTAAATATTTACTTAAGAAGACTTAATATCTATGTTATCGACACATGATAAATACATTGGCGTGGTATTTGAATTTTTAAC
Organism: Cetonia aurata; assembly: GCA_949128085.1. Lineage (NCBI taxonomy): Eukaryota > Metazoa > Arthropoda > Insecta > Coleoptera > Scarabaeidae > Cetonia > Cetonia aurata. The sequence continues at coordinate 11,203,367 of OX421887.1, forward strand.
ATAACGAATTTTGGTTAAGTTTATAAATTTCAAAGGTTAATTTCCGCATAAAATGATTTTAAAATATCGGTTTATTAAAGTAATCAAACCTACCTGTATAATATTTTATTTTTTATGAAGAGTATTATTGTCTTTAAAATAAATTACACTTTTTACTTGTAAAACTCCCTATTTTATTCAATAAATAAAGTGACGAGGCCCATACATGTGAATAATACTTAGTCGAACAATAATCTGAGACCGACAAAAGCCGGTATTGTGCCAGATATACGTGAAATTACTACTATGATTATCGTATCCTGCGAACACTTTCGAAAGTCAGATCCATCTCTAAGTAGGAATCACGTCGATTATTTATAGTTTGTTTAATCTTAAGAAGGTGACTCTTGTGGGTATTAAAGACATATTTAATTTATTTAAAGTTACTCAAAATATTTGGGTCATTTTATATAATATTTTATTACGTTAAATTTATCTATATATATTTGAAAGAAAAAAACATTAGTGGGAGCATTATAATGGGGGAAATACAGCAATAAATACTTAAAGTGAATGTGTACAATCTCTGAATAAAATACAGAAATATTTTATATCAGGATATTTTACATTTCACTCCAATATACAATGGTTTTTTTTTCGCCTTATAAATGACATACTATATTGTTTTGGCAATAAATAAATAGTAAATCGATTGGTAGAATCATCTATTTTTCCTCCGCCATTAAACGTTGGAATAGGAAATTCAAAGAAACATTTTTAAACGTTCAAATGCAAATTTACTTCGCATTGCTCTTCGATGAATAATTTTGCACCTCAAAGCGTTCGCTCGATATCGGAATAAATGGGCCATAACCTCTGACATTACTAGGGAATTTATCGTAGAACATAGCATTGCAATAGTAGTAGTAGCGGCATACATTAAAATGAACATGGATGCATTAATATTTAATCACAATTCCTATTGTTGTGGTTCGATAAGCGAAACCATTAATGAGATATCTATACAATAACCCGTCATAGATTAAGGAATACTCTATGTAATACGTTTTTGGTATGTATTCTTACAGTGAACGATATCGTAGAATATATAGTTTATGTTTATACAGACTGTTATACTTTTAGGCGTCGGGTGAATGAATTAGGATTAAGGGAATTATTCAGGGTAAAGCTAGCTGCGCTATAACGAATGGGAACCGATAAAAGCTAGCGATACTACCGCTCCGTATATGTATGTACTCAGTTGAATTATTTATAAGACTGGAAGGACTAGGACGCTCCACGACATAAAAACAGCTTTCTCTCCGGATAATTAATAAAAACGGCCGTGTATTTCGCATTACTACGCTATAGTAGGGAAATAGACTTGTTTTTTTTTTTTGCTCAGTTAACAAGAGAAAGCCCAAACAATATTGCAAAAGGTTTCTATACGTTTTTCCTGAATGTGGTGAATGAATTTTTGTGAAATTGCGTTGACAATTTAAGTAATTAAAATTTTGCATAAACCTTGATTTTTTTTTTTTTTTCTAATAATGCAGCAATTTATTTATTAGCATACTTGTCGCTTTTGGTTCCAGAATTACCTACATTGCCTTATATAACAATATTCCCACAAATTAAATATATGAGCATGTAAATGAAAAAAGTACAAAGCCATCTACCCGTAAAGGTAAGATGCCTAGTAGTGTTCGGTTTTGTTTAATATGAGCAGGTGTTGATTGAATCAAAGAGGGTGGGAGCCATTGCTACATGACCTACAACAGCCACTTCCCTCGCATCGTTTCTTTCATTCACCCTCATTTTATTTCCGACAGAACCGTCAAATTTGGAAACCAGTTTCAAAATGTAAGCAGCGCAGACATGTTTTCCAGGATGACGTTCGTTAAACAAAGCAGCTGTTGCCTGTTGTATTGCCTATTTCACTATTTTAGCTGTCATTGCGTTATCGATGAAACTTTTGACGCGAAATTTTACAACCGATTAAGCTACTTACTTCCGGTACCGAGGCGTTAGCCTATACCCGGGGAAAGCGGCTGTGTTGCCGTCCGGGCTCAACAGTATGCGACCAGAACGCCGGCTCACCGTGGAGTGCAAGCACCCCCCAGCTAAGTTCAAGGGGTAAAATAGCAAGCTATAGCAACGGCCATTGCTCCCCCCGAACACCACTCACCGTAAGAGGCCTACACCTATCGGAGGGGACCGGCTGGTCGCCGCCGGTGGGATCCCCCTCCCCCTTACTTCTCATGTTGAGCAAGTTCCCTTGCTCCCGTTTGATGGGTAACCGTCGGGATTAACCACTCGATTCCCTGCCAGATAGCGCGCACAAGGCTAAAGAGCCTTAGCGTAGAGGGAGCCGTCTGGTGGCAACTCCCCCGACCGTATTAGGATCGCTCCAACCTGTTAGACGGCCAGCGGCCGAGCCGAGCCTCTACTTAATTAAATGCCAACCACAGTGTCTGTTACCCAGATGACTGGGATAGGATACCCTGTGGCGGCTAGAGTTGAACGCTAGGGTCCGCTTTCAACCCTCCTGTGTCGGATGGACATGGATGCAAAAATTGCCCACCACATCATATCCCCGCACAGGCAACGGTCAGCAGAAAATTCCGCCTACCACCCATGAAAACGCCAAGTGCGCCGCCCGTTGCCCTACTACGTAGGGATAGGGTAGACACCTCCTGGCGAGATAGTGCTGGGTGGCCAACGCTGCCCGACCGTGTTAGGATTTCTCCAACCTGTAAGACGGTCCGCGGCCGAGCCGAAGCTCTACCCAATTAGAACGCCGGCCAGAGTGTCCGTTACCCAGAAATCTGGAATAGGTTCACAGCTGACGGCTCGGGCTCTCTGCTAGGGTCCGCATTAAGCCCACCGGGTTTCGGGAAGTTTGCCCAAGCATCGTTCCCCCGCACAGGCCAACGGTCGGCAAGCCGAAGCCTACCTACCACCCATGGTGATTCCGAGTGCGTCGCCCGTTGCCCTACTAGGTAAGGATTGGGTAGACACCCCCCGGTTCTATGGGTAAACACTGGATGGTCAATGTTTACCCCAGCGCGCGAAATTTTACAGTCAGATAGTACTCAATGAGATCTTGAAAATGAGATATCGCAACACCCTTCATCCCTATTAGAAATCAGGGAGTTGTGCTTGCCGCCGCCAGGGCTTTGAAGTTGTGGAGATGAAAAAGGCAGGCAAATTGTACACTCTAACGAAGATTTGGTAAAATTCCTGCAATTATATTAGCCCGAAACCGTATAGGAATTTTACCAAATCTTCGTTAGAGTGTACGGACGTATTTTATTATTATAAATATATATTACAGGTAATTTAATAAATATAAAAAACAATGCTTATAATAATAATAATAACAATAGTACATTTAGATGGTACTCAACTGTTTCATTAAACTTATAACTTTCTTTTTTGAGTGTGAAAAAAGGCTGCTTTTGGTGTCGGCATCAGGACGCGTCTTCATGATGTAGCGTTGGAGAAACTGCAACAAACACCTGATCTTTCATTATTGATATATTTACAAGATCGTAAGCTTTGATGAAAAATGAATGCCTAGATATCAATTAGTATCTTAGTATGCAATATGTAATGTGTGTAAAATATAGGTTTTAAATTACCTATTTGAAGAGAATATAAAAAATACAGTATGAAGAAGGCTAACCGTATTATATATATTGTGCATTCGAAATTTGGTAGAAGAAATCATTAATGTTACTAAGCGTATAAGCATGTGTAGTTGTTATACCTAAACGCTTTCTTAACCATAAAAACAAATGCATAGATAGGTATGAGATAATATTCTAAGTATAAATAGACAAGTTGAATAATACTTTCACAACCTCTACTTCAGCATAGCGAAATATGACTGCAATAAACAATTTCTATAACCATTTACTTTAACACTACGGTAATACACAAAGTACAAATATATTTTATATACCCTGTCGAGGCATATTAATATGTTTTTTTGGAACATAATTAGGTGTATTGTGTGTTTGTATATGCACAAACCTAATGTTTCAACGTTTGTAAATTATGAAAATGCAGCTAGGTCACCCACAGTAGTAAGAATGTATTATTTAACTACTAGATTTATTTTACATTAGTCACTTACCTAAATATGCCTATAGATAAAAACAAAAAGAACGACCACTGGCACCTGCCACTTCCGTGGGTCCTATGTATCTACCTACAAATTGAACCCATAAAATTGAACACGCGCGCATTGTAAGTATGTATTTGGTTTCCTAAGTAAATTTCCTAACTGTGGATAAAATCACCATTTAGTAAGAATCCCTGGGAAAGCATAAAAATGTTAGTAATATTACGTTTTTAGGTAGGAATTTTACCTACAAATGAAAAATACTGGTCGATATGTGAGAAATTTCCTAAAGTATAGGTAATTTTGCTAAAAAACGGGAAATTACTCAGTTTTTGGTGATTTTCCCCCAAATGGTACTAGAATTTTCGGAGAAATCCTGGTAATTTTACTAAAATTTTAGTGTACAATTTGGTTTTATAGATCATAAAATAATTGTATTTTTTTCCTATAGCAAGATTTGTGACTATTAATGAAAGTCGCAAATATATTTTTCCTAGAAATTTCAAAATGGCCCTATAGGAAAATCTGAAAATTAATTTTAAGCACTTTCATGAAAAAACAAATCGAAAACAAACGTCAAATGAGTAGAAATATTTAATTTTAATTAATAAAAATTAGATGCTTGCAAAGTGCTGCCTCTATCGAGTAATTGCAGCAGTAAAATTACGTATCTATACCAGACACACCTTAACGACAGATCTATATTTCACACAACTTCAAAGTGTTAGTAAACACTAATAAAATGTAGCGAAGAAGTAAATCATTATGAAAGAAGAATAATAGTTGATTTTTATCAACACCATTAGCCTACATCCCCTAGTTACCAAATACTCGAATATGTTTAAAACAGATAAAAATCAATTATTTTTTCTGTTTCTTTTCTCCTACATATGTTCACTTCTCTACAAAATGTGGCTGCTTTATTGATATTTATATACATAGATATTTTATGTGAAATGTTATAACCTTAACGATTTAATGAAATCGAAACGACTGGAAATTGCTGTAATGAATCTATGAGATCCAGGCGTTGGTTGAAGGTGACCCAACTTCCAAACATCCTCGGGCGACGTAAAATTGAAATAGCCACTTTCAGCTTCAATAATCATATAGTTAAATTTAATGCTCCAATTCCGTAATCCTTGCATTTATGATACCGATCGATGCGATTTGGTAGTAAAACGAGTAGATCGCATGGAGCACTTCGATGTAGGCGTACGAGAAGATGCATAGGTGATATATCTATAGAGTGCTTCACAAAGTCGAAAACAATAAACTTTTTGATCTTAAGTTTTAATTTAATACAGTGTCTCAGATCTTTAGTATCGTTGACATACTACCATATTTTCCACGCACTGTTTATTAAATAGCGAGTGCTAACACGTTTATAATTCATTCTTCCTTTGAAATTTAGATACAGTTAGAAGAAACTAAAAGAACTTGCTTAGACTGTACAGGAAATCGAATCAACAAATCGTTCCATTGTAATTCTCTATACCGTCTAGTATATTCTTGTAACAATAATATCTGGAGTATATTACTGAAAGGATATCCGGTAGCCTCTTCTTAACCGAACAATCAGCAGAGATAGTTCATAAAACAGACACCCTACACATACAGTTCTAAGTTACGACATCATAAACTTCGTTAATATATTCTCAGAAGTGTTTGGAACTTATAATTAAGCACCTCTTCTAAGTACGTATTTATAAATAAACTTAAAAAAGAAACCTATTGCTGTAGATCCATAATGTATTACTTTAAATACTCTCATTAAATTGATGATTGAATATCTGCTAAAAACATTTCCTCTTTAAACTTCTTAATGAAACTCTTAAAGCAATTGAATTTATTGCTGAGCTGATAAAAAAAAAGGAGGAATAAGAAACGATGAATCGACTGAACATTTAGCGAAGCGTAAACACATGCACAGCACGTCCAGATGTTCAAATATCAAACTGATGATACGGATTGTATTGGCGAGCATCCAAAGAGAGCCACCGAATTTTATTAATTCCCGCTGCGATGTAAACCCGAAGAGTTTCAAGACGGAAGACGTAACTAGACGTGAGATAGACAAACGAAGTTTTCGAAGTACTCAAGTTCTGACAAAGGGAACATATCAAAGTGAATGCCTTGATATTCTCTAGAGATAATGAAGTATGCATTGCTATAAATAATAAATAATATTCAGGGTAGCTTTGTAGTTAAATGGTCAAGTGATATGAGACAGCTTTGAGTGCTATACAGATGTGTATTGTATGTATCAAAGGATTCACTTTAATGATGCAGAAGAATGCACAGGTAGGATATTTAAAAACATAATTCCAAGCGTAAACTAAGAGACAAGTATTTCATTAAGTGAAATAGAATTCAATCCTGCGTGCGCTATTAAACGAGAAAAAGTCGTTTGATCTAATTCATCATTTCACGTAAAAAATATCAAAATAATATTTTAATATTTTTATTCACAAGATCTTATTTTAAATACAAATGCAGTAGGTTTTGACTTTATCAAAAAGAGCACTAATTGCTGGTTTTAGTCTGATAGAAAGGTATTTTCCTTAAAAAAAAAATATACTTTACACAAAAGAAATATAATCAATGAAATATTTTTCTAAGAAAGAAATATATTTGTTTAGTGTAAACAATCACCCCTATTCTCTACTTGTGTAAAAGTTAAAAGAGAGAGAGATTTGTATTTTAAAGTTATCCTTATATATTATTCCATTATCGCTTATTTATTAAAAACAAGGGAGTGTATAATTTGAGGTTGGAAAAAATAATAGCGGTTATTTTTGAGGGCTAAATCTATAGAAATATTATTGAAATCTACCTGCAATTAAAATGATTTTCTACAAGGAAGAAAATAGCATATTTCCTTTGCTACTACCAATTATATATCGACATCGCAATATGGTTTTATGGAGGTAAGATCGACCGTTACCAATATCTGCCAGTTACATCGGGTATCCCACAAGGGTCCAATTTGGGTCCTTTGTTGCTTCTTTTCTTTATCAACGATCTTCCAGAGACCATTGCTGCAATATATCATGTTCGTAGACGATGTTAGAATATACGCCAATATTACAGACAATATTGCTGACCGGTTTCGATCCCATCGCCTTATCTTCAGGCAGAATAACAAAATCCGTAAATTTTTTGTGCCTCTATCTGAAGATCAGCAGGTAGACTCGAAACCGGTAGCAATTTATCAAGTAAAGAGAGTATTGCGAGATAAGGATCAACAATTTTATTTTTATTTTGTCTATATGAACAACTTGCACGGAGTCAATCTGAAACATTTATTATTTATTTATTTAAGAAACATCCGGTATAAGTTATAAGGGAACTTAATTTATTTCTTAGTTCTTTATTTATGCATCTTTTTGTTTATATTTAGATCTAATTTTTATCACCATACGTACTGAAGATCGAAGATATCCATTTTTAAAAACACCATGCAATAAGAGTCTGAATATTTTATCTCAAAATATGAGAAAAGTTTAAACCAGTTGCTCTACATTTAAAACAAAAATAACGCGCCGGCTATTCATTGTGAAACATCAACAATACTTTAAGATAGTCCGACCTGAAACGTTCCTGGCACTCGAAAATAAAGTTCAACAGCAACGGGAATGTATAAAAAGATACCTATCCGCCTTAATTTTAATATCTAACATAGAGTTTAAAATAACACAGTTTCTAAAGATTCACATTGTCTGGTGCTAAAATTCCGATATTTTATATATGTACGTGCATAAAAAAGATATATAATTTATTTTTAATTTAGCTAGAAAATCCCTCTGGAACATTAAATTGTTGGGGTGCAGGAAAAAATTAATAGAGTTATAAGTACTGCTTATAAATTAGTTGGGTACCTACTACCAAAGTAGAATAATTGTTCTTCTGTCAGTTTTGATTAATGACACTCTAAATTAATTGAATATGGAGTTCGCAGCCTCCATTAACTGCTAGTCGCTCTGTTTTATTTTGGATTACTACATATGCTATTAGCAATGACCGCTTTATATTGTTTTGGATAAAACATATATCAAGTTCCGCGCATCTGTGACATCTAGCTTGTGCTTCACATTTGTCACTATGAGATGTCATAATAAATCAAAATGTGTAAACACAGACTGTACACAAATATTTTGTGTTATCCAGTGAATTGTTAAAACTATCATCACTCTATTTCGATTTTATTCAGTATTACTAAATGAATGAATGATCACCTTGTATACCTACCTGTAGCTCCTCAAAGACGGTCAATTTAATGTAAAGTTTCTTTAAAGCTTTCTGACCGTTTGCAAACTTAATCTAAGTAATAATAGAGAGATAGATTCGATAGATAGATTTAATATTGCCAATAAACAAATAAATTTTGTCTGACAGATAAAGATAGAATAAACAAATACAATAAATAAAAAAGAATCATTAAACACTTTCACAACGAGGAGACAGGTCAAAATTTAAAATTAATAAATTCGTCAAAAGAATAAAAAGGTTGTTTTAGTAATGTTGCCTTCAATTTGCGTCGAAATACGGTTAAATTAGGAGAACTTAATACTGATGAAGGCAGTTTATTGAAAAAGGAGACGCCCATGAAGTACAGAGAATTTCTACAGAGAGAGGAGTCAGTTTTCGGCAGATTAATACTATTGCAGTTACGGGTGTTGTAAGTACCCACAAGTATACCTGCTTCTATATTTATACACCATACTCACTGACTCATAGATAATTAATGAGTATAAAGTAAAATTTTTTTGGGAAACAAACAAGGGCCGACAGTGAGCTCTGTTGTCCACTCCGTTAACCACCCGCACAGCTCTCTTTTGTAATTAAAAGATTTCAAATAAATTCGTCGTAGTGGTGAAACCCCAACACGAAACACAATACCTCATGCGAGACTCAAATAGTGCTAAGTAGACCCTTCTCGCAGTATGCACACCAAGATTTTGCCGAATAATTCTTAGAGCATAGCGGGCTGATGACAAACCCTTCGACAACAGTTGAACATACTTGGTCCACCTAGAGCCGGTATCCACAGTTATACCCAAAAATCTAACATCAGTAGAAGGGGGATCGAAGACTGTCGTTAATAACAATATTAAGGCTAGTTTGTTGTTTGTATAGTAAACATTTGGTTTTGCTAGTGTTAAGGGCAATTTCGTTAGCATTAAACCACAAATCCTGGAAATGTCGGCGTTGATTATTTTTTCTAAGTCGTGATGATTTGAAGCGTGCCACGTAAGAGACGTATCGACGGCGAAGAGAACCGTGTGTGATCGCCGGGCTACATGCGCCAGGTCATTAATAAATATTAAAAATAACGTTGGTCCCAGCACCGAGCCCTGCGGCACACCATACACGACCCCGCCAACCGCGAAATCAACGCTGTCATTGTCAGCTCGCAACCGTATAAATTGGCGGCGATCACCCAAGTACGAGCGGAACCAGTCATTAACTTTACCCCTGAAGCTGTACCTTTCAAGTTTGCTCAGCAGAAGTGAATGGGGAACACAGTCGAATGCTTTAGATAGGTCGCAAAAGATGGTGGCAGTCATCTGTTTTTGATTAACATTTTCGAAGATGTGATACAGAAAATTATAAAGGGCATCACTGGTTGACATTCCAGGCCTAAATCCGTACTGATAGGAGGAAAGCAACTTCAAAAAATCTCTTAATTCTCAAATCAACAACCTTCTTGAACACCTTCGATAGGGTCGAGAGAACAGAGACAGGTATGTAGTCCGACGACTCAAAGCCATCACCACCCTTACGTATTGGTGCAATTCTTGCGAGCTTTAAACACGATGGAAAGATACCATTTTGAAGTGAAAGATTAATTAAATCAACAAGTACATCTAAAGCCCGGGGTGGTAGTAAAAGTAAAATTTGCGCGGAGATGTCGTCGTAGCCTTTAGAATTTTTATTTTTAATGTTACGTATTATAGTCACGACTTCATGGATGTCTGTTGGCAGAAAGAAAAAAGATTTTCCAAGATTGAATTTTAGGAATGACATAGGATCTGTATTTGCAGTAATGCAACTAGTTAAATTTGCAGCTATGTTTAAAAATTAATTGTTTAAAAGATCAGCAACAGCCCCGGGGTCATCCAGGGGGACACCATTTTCCGAAACACAAGTCTGGGCCATTATAGCGTTAATTTTAAGAGGAAAAGCGAAACCTGCATTTAAAAATTTTAAAAGAAATTAAGATAGACGAACACATCAATACCGATTTTAATCTCTCACATTTTAATCATAAAAGATTAAACCAATCACCACCATTCATGAATATCTGATCATTTTTTCCTCAAAATTATATCGCACGTGTATGGAAAAAAAGAAAGTTGTAAGGCGGTGAACAGGTAGGTGTCTTTTCACATTGCAATATCAGATATTAGAATAAGCAGATGTGGCGTGTTGAGTTCAAAACGACTGTATTAGCAGAGCGAACGTCAAATATTTCATTCGCCTACAATTTTATTTCGCCTTTATTTACATTCTCCTTCCCATATACCCACAGCCATTGATGTAAATCGCAATCCACGTCGCGATCTGAAACCATTAACCCATTCCACAAACTTACAGAGATGCAAATGCAATTCTATCCACATTAGAACGTTTCCTCTGATTTCCATGATATTTAATTATGCCACATCTAAATCCATGTCAATACACATTACCCAGAATGCAAAATATATGTGTGAATTAATAGAGAGTATCAATCTATTCACTGCGATTACGAAGCTTTGCCACCGCTATGAATAAAAAACTATAATGAGGACATTAAAATACTTTCTAGATTGAATTTACGAGTCTGGTCGGCGATATGATGCTTAAGCAACGAGGATCGATGAAATAACGAGGTCAGGTAAACCAAAATCGAAGCCTCCGATGTCCCGATTGAAGCACATATTATCAGAGCTAACTTCTGACCCTACGCTTCATGCACAGGTGACCCATTGATTTTTTGACGACCGCAGGCTCCGATGGACGCAGCAATTTAGCATGAAAAGCTACACACTCACAGCAGGTTGGATGATGAGCTAATATGTGGAAGTGACGGCCATCGAAGCTCGAATTGGGTTTTATTGTGGAAAGAAAATAGCGCTGAACCTATGCGTACGTACTACACAAAAACACGGAAACATGTTCAAAATAATACATCTGGTAATTCAAACTGTTATTTATTCACTAAACGTAAAATTCGATTGAAACGAAACTGAGTGGAAATGACCACTGTTAGGATTAAACTTTTTATTACACAGAAATGGATTTTTAGATACTAAAACTCTAATCACTTTTTGTGAATTAAAACTAAATGCACTACAACGCCGATACACTGTATACTTATATTTTATGGGGTAAAAGGGTACAATTTCCATTTTGTTATTTCGTCATTTCTCTTAGAGATATATAGAGATATATACTCATAAATTCAACAAATTGCAGCAAAAAATATCATGTTTTAAAAAGGGATGCATAGTTTCCGCGAAAAAAAAAATGGAAAACATATATCAAGGCAAAACTGAACATGAAAACAGGAACTAGTAATTCTAAAGATTGATACAATGACTTGGGCCTATTCCTCCATGTATTTAGGGGAAAGTAGTCGACCGCTAAAGACTCGGAAAACCGGCACGCTGCACATAAGGCCAAATTGTCAATTTATACCCTATCCTTTAGCTGCTCTAGATCGTTTAAATCTTTAGGGGTGGCCTTACAAACATTGCACACCTGCGAACTTAAATGTGTATATACTATTTTCTTGATTTGTAAGTCTTCATTAATAAAAATAATAAATAATTATGTTAATAAAACGTTTCGGTTTATTTATAAAAGCTTAGTCATCTATGAGTATAAATAAAATAAATATGACATGTAAATCGTTCAAAAATGTTTGACAAATAAAATAAAACAAAAATTTTGTGCTCACGTCCAACATGAAATTACGTTTTCTTTTTATTTTTTTTTATTCTTTTCTAACCAAGGCTTTTGACTTGATAAATCATGATATGTTGCTCTCCAAGCTACGCTTTTTCGGTTTTGTTCCGTCTGCTTTGGGTCTTTTAAGATCTTATCTAAAACAAAGAAGATACTACGTCTCGTATCATGGATACAACTCTAAAGATTTCATTCTTACCTACGGTGTACCGCAAGAGTCGAATCTGGGCCCATTATTGTTTGTCCTGTATATCAATGATCTATTTCTCCAAATTGTTCTCCCCATTCTTGCATATGCTGATGATATTGAGATCTTTTCTGAAATTTCTTATATCGTTGATGCGAGTAAGCTCCAACGTGCTTTAAATGTTGTTTCTGGTTGGTATGTTGTTTTCATATTGAAGCTGAACGTCGATAAATGTTGTGTGCTAACCCTTACTCATTCGTCCTCACCTTACCTTTGTTCATACCAACTCAGGAGTAGCACTTTGTCTTGTACATTTGAATTTAAGGATCAACGTGTAGTTTTTCATACCACGCTTCCTTTCAAATTGCATATCAGCTATATATGTTCTGAAGCTATCAAATCTCTTGGTTTCACTATGCGTGTCGCTAGATACTTTAAGGATGCATTATTATTGAAATCATTATATTTCGCATACGTACTAAGCAAGCTGGAGTATGCGGCATTAATTTGGAACCCTTTATATGCATGTGATTTCCTAAGGTTAGACAGTATGCATTGCAAATTTCTGAAATTCCTTTCTTCCAAAATGGATAGAAGGTACCCTGAAAGAGGTATATCAAGATCAACTACTACACAGGCACAATATGTTGGCCTTAAGCAAACGAAGGGAAAAGATTTGCGAAAAGTTCCTTTATAAATTATTAAAAAATACCATCGATTGTCCTTTCATATTGGAACGACTAAATTTCCTGGTATCTAGGATAAATTCGTGATATGATTATCCCTTCCTGGTTCCATTCACGAGGACGAATTTAATGGGACGGGATCCAACGTATACTCTCTCTCGAGGGCAGCCAATAGACAGAAATGAATATATTTCTTTGATATTGGATAGTGATGTGTAGTGTGGTTTTGGTTCCGTATTCATATAATATTGACCAGTTTTTAATACAATTGGGAAGAAAGATGTGTAGATGGAATAAAGAGTTGGACCGAGGATTGATCCCCGTGGAGCTCCAGCTTTAATAAGTCTTGCTTCAAATAAATTACCGCTAACTCTAACTTGCTGCGTTCTATTTGATAAGAAGTTTTCAAACAACATAACTGCGTTGTTAGATAAACCGATATAATGAAGTATTGAACATAATAATTCATGGTTAATGGTATCGAACGCCTTAGAAAAATTCAAGGTGATTAAGATTGTAACTTTATTTTGATCAAGCTTCATAAAAATATCATCTGTAATACATGTAAGGGCTGTTTCGCAGCTATATTTTTTTCTGTATCCCTACTCAAATTTTGGTATAGAATATTGTATTTAGGCAGCTGATCAGCTATAACCCGCCGCCTTCTGACTATAGCACAATCCTCAGATACATATTGCATATCAAACAAGAACAATACACTTGCACTTTTCCCCAAAATATATTTACCACATATTACTTTAACCTTTTTTTTTCACCATTATACGTCTGTTTGAAGTCGGTTTGATTACATAGGCAGTGTTGATCAATCCTGTTGTTAGTGATCTATTTTGTTGCGAATGCTTGGCCCATTACCAACCTATTCGTTTTAAAGTTAAATTCTCATATTCCGATTTCGAACTTAATTATATCGTTTTTAAATTTTATTTAGATTATAATGTACTGGTCGTTGTAATTAGTTAGAACTCTACATATAAAGAACTAATGATTTCAAAATGATGGAGTTCTTTTACTCCTTTTCCACCTAGAGAAAAGTGATTTTACGTATAAAATACATTGACCTTTCGAGGGTTTTCCGACCGACACGCAATTTATCCTTTGTCTGACGGGCATAAATCCCCCTAGGGTATTGTGAAATTTCACCGCTGTTTCTCTAGAGTTAAAATATTACTTGGTATTACTGCGTGTCGAAAAAAGCATAATACGATAATGTACCTGGCGTTTATTAGCAATTCAGATTTTTATGGATGTATAAAAAATTAATGTAGCCGATTCGGTGAATCGCACCTTTTCTCTTGCTAAGCTACCCGTTGAGCGAAACTAAGTGTAACAAAAAAGGGGAAGTGGAATTACTGTGGATGGAGAAAACGACGCTAAACGAATCTCTGTTAAATGATTAAGTGCCTTTATAAATCAAAATTTAAAGTCAGAAGTATTTTCACTGTAAACTGCTTATTCTATTTTTTATCTTTATCGTATATTTCAAACTAATTATCATTTTTTGTGATTCCATCCTTAGCTAACACAGGAAAGGAGTAATTTAAAACAGGTCCATGATTCATCACAGTGTACATCGTCTATATTTTCTTCTATTTCTGCCTCGTCGATATTTTTATCTTTAGGAGTTTGCAATTTGGTTATGAATTTCGTCAATAACCTAAAACTAAATTCCTTAGAGTGGTATTTTATTTCATCATTATATTATCTTTATTATACTAGCTGTAAAGGCTACAAAGGACGTTCCGCAGGGATAGATTTTTGGATCTCTTTTTTATAAACAAAAGAAAAGGTAGGAGTGATCGTCGGATGCGCCAAGCCAGATGGACAGTACTGTTTCGAGCTTGTTAACTCTCATCAGCATGCTTACCTTCTTCATGCTACCTTCACGGATAGATGGCCTTGCACGTTTTTCATCTTCATTTTTTTTAAATTGTTTGTCCATAACCTCCACCATTCCTTCTTAAATCAAGATTTGTTCCAATTTGCTAAGACACCACAGCGTTCGGAAACGGAAGGGATGATTAGACATAAGCCTCAGGACATGCCTTGAGAGGATTTGCCAAAAAAGTTCAGCTTCGTGAAATAATTTACCACAAAGCTTAGCAGCAAAGGTCAGTGGAATAAAGACACCATCTTAAAACTCAATAGAAATCCCATCAAATTGTACACGAATGACTCCAAAATAACAGAAAGAACAGGAATAGAGATATATGGGCCTAGAACGAAATATTTCGAAAGCTTGTGTCCACTTCAACATTGATAGTAACTACCAAAAGCAAGGGACTATCATAATGTGAAGCAGACATCAGGGCGCTCAGCTGCACTATAATCAGCTCCAAGATTGTTTGGCAGTGTCTATCAAAATTGAGTGAGGTATGCAAAAGGAACACGGTAACCCTTCTATGGGTTCCGAGACACACAGGAGTGGAAGGAAACGAAATAACAGATAATCTCGCTAAGAAAGGTGCCGGAATAACGTTTGTAGGGCCTGAACCCTCTTGCGGGATAAGTAGCAATACAATACTGGAGAAACTCAAAAGTGAAGTAAAACAAAAGAAATTTAAATACTGGGAGAATCTCCAGGGAATAAGGCAAGCTAAAAGTTTTCTGGGAATCAACATAACCGGAAGATTTCTATGGAATCCATCAACCTAAGCAAAAATAATATCCGTATGCTGACAGGGATCCTACTAGGCTATTTTTAAACTGAAAGGACATTGATCCGGCAGATGAAGCCGAATTTAGGTTTTGTGGGGAACAGGATGACACATCCATTCATATAATCACAAATTACGCTGTACTGTGCAGCTTAAGGGCGCTGCACCTGAGAACATATGATATTGAAGGAGGATGGTTACATAATCTTGAGTCTTTTAGCATTCTGCATATTTTCAAAACAAACAGGCTGGACAGACTTTAAATAAAAGTAAAAAGAGAGGGAACAGGGCGTACAATAGATCTTCCAGGTCTCAGTGTATTGTCACCCTTATCTTATTATCAAGTATACCTTAGATACATACTGCTGTGTACTGAAGGTACCAAAAATGCAAAATGAAATTAAAAATGAAAAATTAAATTAGCTAGCTCAAAAGATAAAAATTTAAAAGGGCGCAAAAGAACAATTAAACTCAGGGTTACTCTCACAATTAAACTTATCATGAAAAGTAAAATGTGGGTGAAAGAAATCTGACTTTCTTAGATAATCCAAAAACAGTATTTTGAATGACGTAAATAATCAATAATTTTATTATTTTTAAAAAACAGAAAAAAAAAATGTTAATTACAAATTTTGCAGAAAAAAAAACCTTGGACAAACGGTCCTCGTCGAAATCAAACCTGCATTTTTCTCTAAATTAAAAAAGGACAATGCTAAATCCTTTAAAGGAAAAGATAAAAAATAGTTCAGGAAGATAATCTTTTTTTTTATCAATTCAATCCACGAGGTCTCAATATTTAAACAACTAACTTAAACGTGGACAATTCAAGTAATTTACATAAATGAAAACTAAAAGCAAGCACAATGCTTCTATTCACCCAACCCGAAGGTGATTAAATATTAAAATACAAAACAGTAAAATAAAAAAAAATGAACAAAAATTTAACTCTTTAAACTTAATATATCTTCCTGCACGTAAAATAATAAAAGATCTTATATCTAAATTGTGTACACAAGAATATAATATCAATTATTATAAAATGAGTTCCGTGATGGACGAAATAAAATCAAAAACGTGAATTCAAAACTTCAAATCAAAAATCGCAAAATGGCAGCAATGAAATACAATTTTACATATACTTACAAGCTCGTGTCTATAACGGAACTGAACTTACAAGGTTAAACAATCGTATACATATAAAATAACAGCTGCGTGCGCTACGCCTAACGCACAGATCATAGAAGACAAACTTCTAAGAAGGACATGAGCTACATGAGCACATGCTAACAAATTAAAAAGTGAAATTAATTTAAACAAACTAAACATTTAAATGAATAAATTAAACAATCCAAAACATTAACCAAATCTTATATAAAAATAAAACAATTTGAAATTTCTCGCAACATTGACAAAGGCTTACAGAAACACTGAATTTACGACAACCGGGGAGCCAGGCCACAGCAATACGTACGTACACTCACGGACACCGAAAATGCCCGGTCTAATGCGTAGTCTAAACGACGCGTGCAACTTGGGTACGTGGGACGTTGCGCTCACACTTTGACTTAGTCCGGACATTTTGGGATCCGTTAGTGTACATACGGATGTTGAATTAATTCAAATTGGCAATTAATATCATTATATTTCACTTAAACTAAGATATGGTATAATGTTCTGAGCGTTGTCTTCCAAACTTCAGAAATGTTTCTCCTACGAAAGGCTCTTTTAGGGATAATTTTCTTTTTAAGAAATAGTAATAGCTATCTATAATAGGTATATAGGTAATAAATATGTCACTTTATAACACAAAATACTAAAATGCAATGAGTGCATAGGGGCGGTAAAATTCTATCCTACCCGGTACAAAAAATCACCTCGAGTTGGCACATACAGAAAAATGCATGCTTACCTTAAATAAATTTGTCTTGGACCAACTAAATCTACGTTTTAAATCTCCGCAAGACAAAAACTTCTTAAGGCAAGAAAAAACTTGTTTTTACAGCATAATCTTGACGTAAGAAGTTAACAGTCGTGGATGACACTACTTTTAGTCTCCACCGAAGAATATCGTTTACTTGCATTAAAAGCATTAGTCTTGGAGTAAAATGTTAGAGTTCTTCAATTAAATCACTTTTCATATCTTTTTAAGAATAGTAAAATTCACCTTAAAATCGTAACGCTTTATAAAAGTCAAGGAAAAGATGCCAAACCTAATTAGAACCGAAAAATGCCACCAGGGGGATCATAGTCTATTGTTGGAATCACTATACCAGCACAATAGCAATGCAAAGGGGAAAAGCAATAGAGACGACTCGAGTTTCTGCTTACCAGGCGGAATCAGCGTCACTCCGAGTGCAAACCCACTTGCATCGCTATCGCATTCTTAAGCTATATCTACGATTCTCTCTACTACGGAAGTTGTCTCCATCTAAGGGACACAAGCAAACTCTCAATCCAGGAGAGGGCCGCTACGTAAGCCGGCAATGCAGTCACAGATCTAAGCTCGAACAATTCACTAAGCAAATATATTCTCTAGTTAAAAAATTCATCGAAACAAAAGTTTTCTTGAATTAAACCTTTAAATTTTCTTAGTTGTAAAAGATTTACTTGCAACAAAACTATTTCATTTTCTCTTTAAAAGAATTGTGTTAAAACAATATTTTGTTTTGAAATCAAAATGCGTTTTTTTTTTATTTGCACTGTCTAAGGTGTGTAAATCTATAATAATGAAGGCAGCATGGGCAAGACTGTACTATACTACTTTCACGCATTTTGAAATGAATTGCTTGAAATCTCAAATAAATCGCACTCTTGGCCACCATGTCAAAGTTTAAAAAATTACAACACTTTAGATAAGCATCTGTCACGCATATTAAATAAACTCCAATGTCGGAAATATGGTATTTAAAACTTTCCCGTGACCTAAATACGGGTGATTTCCCTGGGGCTGTTCTGAATTTTACATAGGGACAGAGTTGCGTTCGAGGGAATTTAGTAATGTTTCATGGTTGCGCCTTTACGCGGACAAACTCTAAAATCGCATTTAAATGCTACGTCAAAACTTAAACTTCGCGAGTGTTACACGAAAAGAAGAGCTTTGCACACTGCTCATGCTGTGGTTTGGGCGTTGAAACGGAATTTTTTATTCATACACAGTAATTTAACATTTTTGTGTCACATAGGAATAGATCCCTAAAGAACAATTTTACATCGAAATCCCCAACGTGAAAATGTACATTCGAACATATACTTTTATGGACAACTCCATCGTTATTCCTCATTTTAAAATAGCACTACAATTTTCACGAGAGTTCACAATGAGCACTATAAACTATTTCATAGAACGTGTCATTAACCCATTTTCACCAGTAAATAACTTAAATATTTCTATTTAGAATACAATGCGTACTACTTACGTACTAGAATAATGTCGTTTTAATTTAATTTTATGTTTTTGATTTGTTGCCAATTGTGTTTCACCGAAACAAAGCGCTGGTTGTAAAATCTGTCATCTCATTCAGCTTGGGAATTCCTTGCATTGACTAAAAATAGCTACAATGAAGAAAGCCTTGATTCATACAGGGTTAAATAAATAATAAACGAAACAATAATACAGCAATAAGCATTATTTCCAAAAAAAGTAATTGAAAGGTGTATACTTAAACGTATATTAATATTTACCAATGTAATTGATTGTTTTTACCCAACAAGTCCCGGTAAAATAGAATCTGTAATTAAAGGCTTAAAAGGTACGGTAGGACATAAACTATTGAAATATTGTGCAAGTGAATTAACACCTTCACTTAGTCACCTCATTAATCTATCCTCACAAGAATAAAACTTTCCTGACAGTCTTAAATACACCTTAATAAAACTTACATAAGAAAGGCTGCAAGTCATACTTTAAAAATTATCGTCCAATAGCTTTAATCCCAAACATATCCGAGATAAAAGAAAAAATAATATCTCAAGGAATGTCGAACTTTAAAAAAACACAACATATTAAATACTCATCTGAATGGGTACTCCAAAAATAGATCCGCAATTAGAGTTATATATCAGGTTATGGAAGAGATCTACGAAGGAATTAGTAATAATGAAAGACTAACTTCTGTGATAGATTTATCTAAAGCGTTCGAATGCATCCATCACGATATTTTACTCCTCAAAATGAGCCGTATGGGGTTTAGAGGTATGATAGCCGATTGGACGAAATCGTATTTGCCATAATGATCCCAATCTATAATGGCAACTCATAATGAAGGAAGGTAAAAATATTGGAATGACAACACGTAATTTTCGTATAGTGTTACATAAAATCTCAACAATTACGACTCTTGATTTAATAGCAACAACTTAAAATTAAACCTAAACAAATTATTAATAAAAACACTCGAACAAACTATTAAAATAATTTAAAATAATCCAACACTTACTAACTTCAACGATGTGTCGTTCCTGGGTATATTAGAATTTACTCTTTAGGATCAGACTGGTCAAGAAAAGAATTCTTAGTATTGAAACTGCGCTCATCAAATTTCTACCTGTAAAGTACATTTTCCATTTAAATTTCATAGATAGCATTTAATTAAGCTGAATTTTCCCAAATTACTAACCTTGTCGTCTTTGTCATCCGAAGATAGTTTAGTTTAGGAAGAATATAGGTACCATCATAATGCTTGGTTTATATTCTTCTTCTTATTCGCCCTATTTAGCGTTCCCTTAGTAAAACCTATTTTTTACTAAGTCACCACCTATAAAGATCATGGAAACAAAACAAATAACCTGCTCGTATAATGAGATTAAACACTCAACGGTTTAAAATTATATTTAAGTTATAAACAAGAATTCTTCAGTCCTCATAAAAATATTCTCTGGACCACTAGTCTTGACATCTGCTGTTTTACTAGAGTGAAAATGTAAATGAAGAGAAACGGAAATAATAAACACAAAAACTCGCAGCACGATATTATGAAATTTTACCTTGTAAAATGCAGCATCAGCGGCAGCAAGCAAATATTTATTAATTTTTCTATTTTCTTTTCAGGTGAGTTTTACCAAACCACACAAACAATTCTACGTCGGTAAGTTTCTTTGGTAACCTAACAAAGTGGAATACAAGTAGCTAATTACTTTTGCGTACAATGCTGCTCATCGTTTTTATTTAGTTTCGTGGTATTTTGTTAAAGCCAACATTTTGCGTCGAATTTCTGCTTTCCTCTAAAATAACTGAATGCAATGTAAGGCGCATGGAATATGCTGTCAGCGCAATCTATCCACTTCAGTCGAAAGCATACCTTTCATTATTGATTTAAAAGAAAAACAAAAAATTCCCCAAAATTCACGTAATTTTGGGTAACAGTCAAATACATTTACTTCGGGTATTATATAAAATGATCGAAATTTAAGAGTTGCCTTTACATTAATTTACATTAGGAATGACAACATTATCAATCTTTGTGGAAAATATTGAAGTTGTAATCATTTTTAGTTACAATGTGTAGTGATGGACATACAGGGTGGCGCATTAGTGTGAGGAAGCTCAATATATCCGATATTATAAAAGTTATCAAAAAAAATTATTAAGAAAAGGCGAAGGTATTCTTAAGCTTCATATTCAAAAATTAGTTATACATATACAAGGTGTTTCATAACGCCCTGCGAGGCTTAACTTATATTGTTTTAAATGGAAGGCAATACATTTTTTGTATATTTAAAATCTGCTTACTTTTGCGAGTCTCCTCAGATAGGATTTGCCACATCTCTTCCAAGTGTTTGACCTTTTTTACATCTAAATTAAGACGTATGAAGAAGGTTCGTTCCGGTTGGAAAAAAAATATCCGACTTTTTTCGCACTATTACTTGGTTTGGGTAGGTCTTGTATTTTCTTTTGTGCAAGAATGTAACAAAAAGAATTCTTGTATACGAGCTAAGTCGAAACTCGGATTCTTAATTTTCTCATTAAATTTAAATGGAACACCCTATATTTTTAATGATGTTTCTATAGATATTTATCGGCTCTTTCATTTTTGTTAACCATTCCCTATACCTAACACTTTGGCTTTAATAGATATTTCAAATTAAAAATGAAAAATAACTTAAAATTATAACATTGCTATATTTAAACTTCAATTTTATCAGGTAGCAGTAGCAGGTACAAGCCGACCAATATCTGGTGCAAGCTGATGACACGTTATGCGCGAATCTCTGAATACTGATGTAATATATGTGGCGCTGGTCAACCAACGAAAACGTTAAACGTCAACTATATTTGAAATATCTACTAAAGCCAAAGAGTTATGTAAAGGGAACAGTTAACAGAAATAAAAGAGCCGATAAATATCTATCGAAACATCATAAAAATGTAGTGTATTCCATTTAAGTTTAATGAGAAAATTAAGGATCCGAGATTTGACTCGGCCTGTATACAAGGATTTCTTTTATATAAATTCTTGCACCAGCGAAAATAGAAGACGTACCCAAACCAAGTAGGTAATGGTGCGAAAAGGGTCATATAATTTTTTTCTTTCTTTTCTAACCCTCTTAACACCTTAATTTAGACGTAGATTAGATTAGATTAGGATTGGGGTGGCCTATCGACCTATTTCACCGCGACCTTTTCAGATCTATTGTGATCCCCTTTTTTCCTAGAGGACGCTCTCTAATTTTGCCCTCTTAATTAGGCCTATCATCTTTGAGAGCGGCTTCTTTATGTAGCTACTAGCTGTGGGGTTCACCTCCCCCATTACTAGAAACCTTGTCCTCGCCAGGCCTTCACAATGACACAGCACATGAACTGGGGTTTCTTCCTCCTCTTGGCAGTATCTGCAGGTTGCATCATCTGCCAGGCCTATGTTGTACATATGCCTATTCAGTCTACAGTGACCAGTCAGCAGACCTACAATCATTTTGACAGTCTTCCTGTCTTTATTCAGTAGATCTCTCGTAAGTTCAGGCCTTTGCTCCTTTAGGAACTCTTTTGCCTGCCATTGTCCCGGTGATTTTTGCCACCACTCTCTGGACTGTTTATATATCCATTCATTGATGGATTTTTTAATTTGCGATTTGGTAGTGCCGAAAGAGGGGTCGGCTCCGACGAATGGCCTTGACGAACCTCGCCTGGCTAGCTCGTCCGCCGCCTCGTTTCCTCTCACGCCCGAGTGGCTAGGGACCCAGGCTAGGGTTACTTTCCTTTGGGTGCCCACCTCATTTAGGGCGCTTACACAGTCCCAAATCAGCTTAGAGTCCACGCTTGCGGAGCTAATCGCTTTAAGTGTGGACTGACTGTCAGAGAAGATAGCGACGCTTTTACCCGGTTCGGTACATCTTTCTATCTCTCGGACGCAGTGATGTATTGCAGCAACCTCAGCTTGGAACACCGTCGTGTCTTTGCTGAAGGTTACCGAAAGAGCCTTTTTAGGCTTCTTAGAATAAATACCCGCTCCAACGCCGTAGTCCGTTTTAGAGCCGTCAGTATACCAGTTTGAGTCCGCTCTTACCGGGGCACTTGCCTCCCAGTCCTTCTTATCTGGTATTATAACCTGATATTTCCTATCTAGGTTAGGGGTACGAACCATGGCATCGCATGGCAATCCTAAAAGAGGTGCCTCCTTGAGTTCGTCTAGCAGCTTTTTATAGTCAGCCCCGTGCGATTTACTTATCGGTACTTGACTATGTAAGAGTCTGTGTACTGTGGATCTTGCGGCTCCTTGTACAAAGATATGTAATGGTGGCAGGTTCAGAATTACTTCAATCGCTGCGGTAGGGGTCGATCTCAACGCCCCCGTGGCGCATAGGCACGCCAGCCTTTGCACGCCACCCAGCGCTTTGGCCGCCCCCACCTGCCGCGCCTTTGGCCACCATGCAACTGCTCCGTACGTTAGCATGGGTCTAATTACCCTTGTGTATAACCACAGAGTCATCTTGGGGCTAAGGCCCCAATTCTTTCCACACAACCTCCTACATCTACCCAGGGCGATGGTGGCTTTGGTGGTCAATTTCTGGATATGTGAATTCCATGTGTGCCTTTGATCAAACCATACCCCCAGGTATTTCACCTCTTTGACATATGGAATTCGTTCGCCTCCTATCACTAGTGGCTGTAAGCCTTCTAGCGTTCTTTTTCTTGTAAACGTGACAGCCTGTGTTTTTTGAGCATTGACTGAAAGTCGCTCTTGTTTACACCATTTGTCCACTGTGTTAAGAGCGGTTTGCATACGCTCCACCAGAACCTTTGGAAACCGCCCTCTGACGACTATTGTAAGGTCGTCAGCATAGCCAAGGCAATGGAATCCCTTGCCGGTCAGCTTCCGGATTAGGTCGTCTACCAGGGTAGCCCACAGCAGGGGAGAGAGAACTCCACCCTGCGGGCATCCCCCTCCTGCCTCTGCCTCAATGGTAGCCTCGCCAATTGTGGATGTGATTATCCTTCTTTCCAGGCTGGCTCTTACCCACTGTAGAAGCCTCGGCGCGACACCCCTTCTCCGCAATGCCCCAATGAGCGAGTTAGTGGTGGCATTGTTAAATGCTCCCTCGATGTCCAGGAAAGTCGTCATGGCTATCTCTTTGTCTTCTATAGACTTAGTAATTAGCCTGTTGAGGTCGTCCAAAGCGACCTCTGTAGACTTTCCCGGTTGGTAAGCGTATTGTCTGTCACTGAGTGGCTGTTCTCTCAGTGCGGTGTCTCTTACATACCTATCCACCAACCTTTCAAGAGTTTTGAGTAAAAAGGAGGATAGGCTTATTGGTCTGTATGACTTTGGCGTTTGGTCGGATACTTTGCCTACCTTAGGTAGGTATACCACCTTCACCTTTTGCCATGCAGTTGGGACGTATCCCCAGGCTAAACAAGCTTTGAATATTTTCACGAGATGTGGCATCAGTACCTCTATCCCGTTCTGAAGTAGGGCAGGGAATATTCCATCCGTGCCTGCAGATTTGAAAGGCGAAAATCTGCTTAGCGCCCACTTGACTCTCGTGGGTCTCGTGATTTCTGCGGCCAGCCTCCAGTCTTGTTTTTTTGGCCTCTCTGGCGTATGATCTGCTACGGCCGGCCCACGAGCACCAGTCAGGATTTTTGCGGACGGGAAGTGAACCTTTAACAGTTCCTCAACGCTCTCTTTATGAGTGCTTGTGTGGGTTCCATCCATTCTTTTAATGAAGCCCACCTCGGTCGCAGCACAACCGTCCTTGGCTAGAACTTTATGGATTCGTGAACAAGCGGGAGCTTCGTTCAGCTCCTCGCAAAACTTCCTCCATGAGTCCCTTTTTGCCTTGCGGATTTCTTTGTTGTACTGTGTCAGTTTACTTTTATAAGTGTCCCAGCTGTGGTCGGACTTGGCTTTGTTGAACAGCCTACGAACCTCGGCCCTCAAATTCTCTAAGTTCTTATTCCACCACGCTGTTTTGGCGCCCTTATAGCGTCTTGTTTTCTCTGGGCAGTTTTCCGTGTATGCTGCCATAATGGCGTCATGCACTTGGTCTGCCGCTAGTTCTAGCCCTTCTATTTCTCTCACCGGTGCCGTACCTCCTTCGAGAGACTCCCTGAGGGATATCACATATCCTTGCCAGTTTGTCTCCCTTGGATTTCTGTACTTGACCTCGGTGAGAGTAACATTCAGGTCAAATCTTATGTGTCGATGGTCCGAACACGATGGTTCCTCCGACACATGCCATTCCTTTATGGCGTCAATCATCCTGCTTGAGCATAGCGTAACATCTAGCACTTCCGCTCTGGATCTTGTGACGAACGTTGGCTCCGTGCCTACATTGGCTACTTCCAACCCTGTTGAAAAAATAAATTGCATGAGTGACTCACCTCGTGCGTTGGTGTTGGTGCTCCCCCATGCTATATGGTGAGCGTTTGCGTCGCTCCCTATTATCACCTGGAGGCCCTTTTCCTCTCCATATGCAGCTATCCTACTTATTATGGGTGGTGGGCACTCCTTGTCCTCGCCGGGGAAGTAGGCCGAGCAGATGATCCACCTTCTGGTTCCTTCCTCCGTCTTGGCCATAAGGATTCCTGTAGTCACATCGTCGGTGCAAAGCACCGGGATTAGTGTACAAGTAACCCTCGTGCTGTGTACTATGCATGCTCTTGGCCTCAAGGACCTAGGGTTGTATAATACTTTACCTTGCTGTGGTGTTAAACCTGCAGGTTTTCCTTTTATTAGCCATGGTTCCTGCAGTAGTGCCACATCCAGACTTTCATTGTCGAACCTCCTAACAAGCGTTGCTGACGCAGCTTTTGCATGCTGGAGGTTCGCCTGCAGGACCTGTATCCCCCTCTTCCCTAGGAAGAGGGTTCTGTGTCGGCTTTATCCTCCGCAGCCTTGTCAACCTCCATTGGAGCAGCCACCCTCGTGGCAAGGTGCCGTCTGAGGGGACTAACTCCGCTTTCGGGAGACTGGCTCTCCGGAGGGGCAGCGTCCATTGCCGCTTCCGTTCCCGTGGGCGCAATACCTTGGGGGTCCGTCGGCGCGTTGGAGCAGGTGGCGTCTCCCTCGCCTGTCTGCTCTACTCCAGACTGCCCTTCTTTGACCCGGAATTTAAGTTTTCCTAGGCCAAAGTACGGCTGTAGGTCCAGTTTCTTTAATTCCTCTGCTGACTCTTTATCTGCAGAGAAAGTCCACAATGTGCCTTTGTCTCCTTTGTTGGAATTCCAAACGGTCCAAAGGCTTGTGTTAAGGCGTCGATTTCCCACCTTTAGACGGCTTAGGATCTTCTCCGCCGGTACTTTTTCACCTTTCTCGTCAGGTACAAACGTTGTGCAGATCCACGGCCTTGGAATGTCCTTGCCTTCCAGAGCCTTGAGAGTTGCTCCCTCCCAAGGCCTGAGCGTTGGAACTACTTCCTTGAGCCACTGCACGCTGTCCTGATCAGCACAGATCACGATAAGGTGACCTGGTCTATGTGTGCACCTCACGAACCGGACTTGGGGTCCTTGTTCTGGGATGTCGTCATAAGCTGCCAGCAAGGAGTCTTGGACAGCTGTAAGCTGGTCCGGCTCCAAGCGGTTAGCTGGATAGCCATCGCTGACTATCGCGACTTTAACCGAAGAGGCTGCCTCTCTGAAGGATAATCCATCAGTTTTGGGTTTTTTGCTCTTCGGTACATTGGGTGGAGTGTTACCTTCCGACCGTGGTCGTTTTTCGGATGCCACCCGTGTTGTACCCGTCCGCTTAACCTTTCCTGGCTCTGCGGGCTTGGTTGCCTTTTTGGCTTTTGGTTGCGCCTTGGTGGCGCCATCCTGGCCTTTTTGCGCGTGCCGGATGAAGTTGTCTTTGATTACGGCTCTTCGAGCCTGGACGTAATCTTGACCTTGCTTCACCAGCTTTTGCACTTTGGCCCTAGAAATACCCGACAGTCTTGCTGTTCGGATTTCGTCGTCCGACATTAGGTCAATGTCCTCGACTGAGCCTACCCTCAAGGTGGTCTTTTTTGTTAAGTCTGATGTACCAGGCGTCTCCACCTTTGGTACATCTCCTTTTGGATTTTTTCCCTGCTTAACAACTTTGGGAAAAGGTTTTTTAAATGCTGCTAGGTTCTCCATAATTGGTCCCACGAGTAGCTGGGGAAGGGTTGGTCCGCTTCAGCAGAGCCCCGCAGTACTGAAGTAAGGCATTTATACAATGGGGTGCGCCAGGTGCCCCAAGGTTGGACTAGTTGGGACTGGTCTTCTATCCAGCCACGCATCCCATCGGCCTAGTCCGCCACCTTAGGATTTAGGTTTTTATTGAGGTTGTCTCCTCTCGGCCCGTGCAGTTAAGCCTAGGCCCCCATATCCCCCGGAGGGGATGGTATGACGGCCGCGAGTGAATTAGATTCACTGTACGACCGGCGCCGTAATTTCCTGGTGCAAACCATTAGCCACGACACGACGGCTCGGTCAGGAGATTTTTTTTCGACCTGCTCTGGTCTAGACCGCAGTGTTTTGCTTTAACAGTGGTACCTCGAGTAGGATGGAGTACTTGTACTCCGCACTGCGATCGGCAGCAGGAGGAAGCTATGCCTAAAAGGACTGAGTTGCGCTTAGCCTGCTACTGGGTCCGTTCATAGGTTGACTATGATTGGTCCCTCACCACCTAATTTAGACGTAAAGATGGTCATAACTTTTTCAAAAATGTGGCAAACCCTGTATGAGGAGACTTGCGAAAATAAGAATATTTCTAATACCTAAAAAAATGTATATATAATAGTATTGCATTTAAAAAAATATAAGTTAGGCCTGGGACGGCGTTATGAAACACGCTGTATATGTGTAACTAATTTTAGAATATGAAGCTTAAAAATACCTACACCATTTCTTAATAATTTTTTATTATTACTTATAATATCGGAAATAGTGAGCTTCCCCACACTAATGCGCCACCCTGCATATGCCTTGCAGTTATATAACAGATCTGCACTTGATATAGTTTGAGTTTTAATTGACTAATATATATTAATGAGCTGAACTAAATGTCCCACTTATTATAAGTAAGAAAACAACAATTGCAGTTATGGTGGATGCGCCGGTTTAATCAACCATAGTCATAAAGTTTTAAATAGGTTTCTGTTTGGGTTAAATAACAAAATATTATTTATATGTAACAAGAAGTGCAATTAACCTGTATAAACTATTGCATAAACGAAAATTCAATTTCTGCGACAGTTATATAAATATATAGGAAATTACTTAGCATTTTAAAATAGAATAGGATAATTACATACACCATTTCAACCTTAAAGTACAAGGACGAGTACAATGAAGACATCTCCTCATACAATAGCATTAGTGAATCTCAGTCACCTTTAAAACAAGGTACATCCCATACTTTTTACATTTTCTGCCACTTGCATCGAATTTCTTGTCTAAGCAATAGAACATTGTCTAGCAGTAAATTCAGGTGGCATTATGACTAAAATACGATAAGCGAAAGATATGTAACGTGGAAATAGCGGTGTATTAGAAACAATCCTCTTCTGGAAAAGTTGTCTTTTTCATAGTTCGCAACATTTTGCTAGATAACTATTTCAGATAACGAGATATATATTTTTTATTTAAAACATAAAGAAAGATTGCGTCGTTATGATTGAAAGTTTTCGCTGAAGAAGAAAAAATATTTTGTTTTAAAAACCGTGTTTTCTGTTCTTTCTATTTAAATTTTCAAACTTTAAATATGATTTAATTTGATAAGAACTCGTAGAATCTAACAAGTGCAAAGTATCTCCAGCTGTTTTTGAAAGATGTATATTTTTACACAAAGAAAATTGAGAGGTGTATACTTTTATAAAAGTAAAATTGATCTAGTTTTTCTTAAACCGCGTAGCGTCGAATTGTTCGAAGAGAGCCACACTTAAAAAAAATTTAGCTTCATCCTAAATTCCCATATCTATTCTACGTGATGAAAGGGCGGATTGCTACCTGAGGGGTATTTATCTTCTATAGTGACCGCGGGCCAAGGTGGATCGCGGGCTAGGCGTACCAACTTTTTCAATGGGGTGGTATATGGTATGGTCAAACAACATTAGAAACTCAATACTGACATTTTTCATGGTGTAAGTATATTAAAGGTCATGATCTCTTCTTTATAACAAAGGCAGGTACCCAAATGTTATTTGCCTCTCCTTAGATCTGCTGGTATACTAGTGGTTATATGATTAAAATTAGAGCTATCGAGAACCGTTTCTTCAAAAATCTGATACCCGTCCAGTACACGACTCCGGGCTATCGACTTCGGGTATTCCGTGCCAAGACAGTTCTGGGCGTATTAGCAGCCGATACAAATAACATATAACATATAACATACAACATACAACATACAACATATAACATATAACATATAACATATAACATATAACATATAACATATAACATACTTTCTTAAACCAGTCATGATTGTACTCTGGGGTTTTGCCTGTATGATGCAATACAAATCCTCCTATTTTTATAAGCCCTCTGATTCATTTCTGTTGCACAGTGTAATATTGCGTAAGTCTCTGCTTGAAAAGCAGCGGCATATCTTCCTAATCGAAGAGTGATCAGTGTATTCCTCACCTTACTGCATATTCCAGCTCCATCGATAAACCAGATCAATTCACTTAGCGTGTCTCTGTAATTGGATTGATTCTAGCTTATTCGATCCGTGGTTTCTACCTCGAAACTTCTGTTAAATATATATGTCGATATCATGTAGTCTGATCTCATTCGCGAAACATTTCCATCCACATGATGGACAATACTATTGGGTCCCAACCCTACATATCTGACACTTGGTAATTCTTGCAATTTGAGATGCCCCATTCTTGCCTCCCCCATTATTACCAAATGGAGAGGAGAGATGTCTAAGAGGCACTCCATTTCTTTTATTCCTAAACATGCAAGCCTTGGTATCCTGCTGAGTTCAGTTGTAACAGTTTGTTGCTGCATCTTTTTCCACCATACGGAGATGCAAAAGTGCTCATGGGTCTGACAACCGTGATGTATGTCCATGTACATTATATTTGGTCTTAACCTCAATATTTTTCCATGGGCTCTTCTAACTAGCATGAGTGTTGCCTTGGCCGTGGGTTTGCCTTGGAGTCAAAAATGAGGCCAAGGTATTTCACTTCCTCTGGACAGCTTTATTTCTTCACTCTGCAGTTTTAGCGGTCCTAGACCATCTAACTTTGAGTGCTATTGTGCTCGCTTTGCAGGAAATAAAATCTTCTACAACTTGGAGATCATTCTGCATTTTATCTCGCTCTACGTTGTTGCATTTACCCTGCGCCAGAATGACAATATCATCGGCGTATCCCAAAGTTTCATGCTCTTCATTGTCCAATCTTACTAGCAGCTCGTCCACGACGAGGTTCCACAGCAGAAGTAACAGCACTCCGCTCTGTAGACATTCCCTTCCGACCCGAACTACCAGTGTTTCTCCCATGATGGTAGTGTAACCTGATCTCCTTCTAAGCATGCGATCTATCCACCTGCAGCTCGTTTCATCGATCCCTCTGTTTCTCGTTGCTTTGAAGATTGATGCTTAGGAACTTTTATCAAATGCTCCCTCTATGTCCAAGAAAGTGTACAAAAGCACCTCCTTGGTTTGCAGTGCATGCTCAGTTCTCTGTAAAAGCTGAAGTAGGACAGTCTCTGTGGATTTTGCTGGTGGATACGCATACTAATTTTGATATATCTTTTTAAAGTAACGTAATTACTAAGCAACAAGGTAAGAATTATATGGGGCTAATGAAAAGAACGCACATGGATCGGGCAACAACATATGTTTTAACAAGAAGTTGAAATTGGTTAATTTTACTATTAGAATTTCCAAAATTATTGATTCTTAAAAATTTGATCCATTTCCATCATATAAATATGAGTACCTGAAATTCGGTACCCGAAAGCGGGTACACAAAATCGGGTTTCGGTCCTAGGGCCGTTTCTGGGTAACCAAGATGTCGTGGAACTGCTGGTAGAAGTTTCAAGTTCCTCGGGGTAACCTGTTTCGACCAACAGCCCTAGTCAACATATTTCTTTGTGAAAACAAAGGAGAAGGTAGGAGTGAATGCCGAATGTGCTAAGCCAGATATGGGCAGTACTGTTTCGAACACCTAAGTATACACTGCTGACTATAAAATGTAAATGAAAAAAGTGCAACGCCATCTACCCGTGAAGGTAAGACGTGTATTGTGCACTCTGGTGGGGGATGGCCGTGCCTATACTCCACTACTGCTTAGTAGCTTTGCTGTTATCGATGTGGAGGCCACCAGACATCTCACCTTCACGGGTAGATGGCGTTGCACTCTTCTCATTTACATATATATTTCTTTATGCTTTAAACATACTGTACATATGTTTCAACAAATATTTTACCATATTTTAATAGTAAAAGTAAGTTTGTTATTGTATAAGAAAAGTATGATACAAAATTATCTTAAAAAAAAAGGAATATTATATGCTGACAGGTAACTTAATTAGTTATTATGTAATCTTCTCATAAAATTATTACTTTACAGTCACAATTAACCAAGCGAGAGAAGAAAGCACGGCACCGTTATTTCAAGTCTTGATATACCTAAACTACCCTAGCAGCACAAGAATCGGCATGATATCGGCTAAGCTTCGCCGATATTGCTGACCGATGTCGTAATTATAGCGGCCGCTGATATCATACCGATACAAAATGTGAACATTTTGCAATATTGGTTCGATATCGAAATTCCAATACTTATCCGATATCGAAATTCCAACATCTATCCGATATCGAAACTCCAATACCTATCCGATATCAATACAATTAAAATTAGATACAATATCATCAGTAGACCGATACATGATTGATACTTACCCAACGTTTTCTATGCTCCGCCGATAAAGTTTTAGTCGTCCTGGGATATCGCACCGATATTGGTGTGATGACTAATTTCTACATATAAGGATGTAGTTTGTCTATCCACGATAGTGGATATTTATACAGGCTGTCCCAAAAGTAGTTCCCGAAACGGAAAAGGGTTATAAAGAGTATAATTTCGAGTCAAATTAGCCCCATATGTGATTATTCAATTCTAATAAGGTTTCTGCGGGTTTTATAAAGGTCTTCCACAAAAAACGTTCATAAAATTATAGGCAAAAACAGAATTTTTTGTAATGTTAGAATTTAGAAAGAAATTAGAAACCATCAACGTCTTCTGAAATATCAAAGCCGTTAAACAAAAGGATGTACCTTTGATGATATCACAATGTTTAATTTCAATTTAACTTCATTAAAAAATAACTTCATTCTTATTGTCGTACTCTTTTGTTTGTTGATAATTTAATGAACGTTTATATGAAGGAAGATTTTTAGAAAAAATAAGTGATTCGTAAACTATGCATCGAATAATAATCACACCTAGGATTAGTTCGACTACAAATGACACCCACTATAACACCTTTGTGTTTGAACATTTAATTTTGGGGCAGTCTCTATAATCATATTCATATTGAACAATGCGGAAAAAATACATCAGATTCATAATCACATTGCACATGTAATGTTTTTCAAATTGTTTGCCACCATTTTCTGTGTATAATAATTCATGACAAAATAGAATATTATGCGCATAAAATAATATACATAATGAAGGAAAAACTTTATGTAATAGAAAGTAAATAAAGCAATAAATTTCAAGAAAAAGTACTGATATAAAAATACTTAATATGTTTATTTATGAGTAATTGACACAAATATTTAACGACATAATTAATAAAAACAAAAACTGAAAATAACTAGGAAAACATGAAACCGAAAACAAACTCAATATGTGCATATTTTAAACGAAAAATAATTTAACATTTGTTACAGTTTAATTTTTAACAAATCAATAACAACAAAAATTCTAAGTAATACCTAAAAAAAATCCAGTCGTCTAAATTATTCGTTCGCTAAAGACGTTATCTTCTTCCTTTCTTTTCTGCCCCCATCTTATCTGTTGATATTCGTCTCTGTCCCATCCGGCTGTTTGACTCTAATTGCTTCTGTAAATAAAAATAACAGTTTTGATATAGAGTTACAAATAAAATAATAATGCATGTAACATTACCTAGAAATACTATGTATATTTCCAATTTATCAAAAGCTTCTTTGGATTGTCTCTATTTTCATGAATAATTTACATTAATATTTTTCGAGAGGATTTGTTTTAACATTAGATATATGCTTCCTTTAACGTACTTCCCCCAATTAAGCACCACATACGTATCTAAAAAAAAGTGTTTTTCTTAAGTGTATATATTCAGCATCGTATAAAAACTTTAATTTGTCTGAAGTACGCTTGTAATTTATTTTATTCTATTAATGCGAAACGTTTTTTACGCTACACATATTGTAGAAACAATGCTTTCACGTAAAATAAGAAATTTACAAGCGTCTTCCATTTTGTTAACGCTGCATATTTACACAATAAATGAGTACTAATCATTAAATTAAATTATATACTTGATACATACATAAAACATTATTCATACAAATTTCCTTACCTTTATAAGCTTCATTCACCCATTTTGTAATGTGCACAACGCTTACTATAATGCAGCGACAAAATAAATAATGGCAACCACTTCACCTGGTCGTCATGCTCACACTGCAATAAGGAACGCTATGATAGATTGTGGTAGGTGGTGGTGGTAAGATATTGCGCGTAGATCTAACTCCCATAAACATTGCGTTTAGATGCCAATTTTTATAATTACGGCGGAGTTAGAAAATTGCATTTGCATATTCTTAAGTTATAAATCGCTTCACCTTGTAAAACTGTTTAATAGTCGATATTAATTTTAATTTCACAATTGATGTCTCAAACGTTGAAATTTTATATCTGAACGCTCTTGTAATGCGGTTATATTTCAATCAACCAGTCCGTATAGATTTAGGATATTAGCCGACTTCTTATCGTCAAAAAAATGACAATAGTCAAATCCATATACCTCATTTCTATCAATATCGCAGCGGCGTTTATTAATGATATCGCCCTGATATATGTCTTGAGTTTCCAGCCGATGATCAGCCGATACATCAAACGTTCAACCGATATTTTACCGATAATGGATCTTTTGTATCGCAGTGATATCGTATACTGGTAGAAAGCCGATATCGGCACAATATCTTTGATATCGACCCGACATCAGGATATCGGCCCTATATAAAGCCGATCATTAGCCGATGATTTGTGCTGCTAGGGTAGATAGAAAATTAGGTCTTTATTTTACCAAAACATCGGTCCATTATCTTGCACTTATCGTGATTGGAACTTAAACGAGTTATAGCAGGGACGCTTTGTTTTTGTACGCGGTGAAGGAAATGATTCTCCTAATTAAGACGTTAGGGTTATACACTCATTATTTACACAATATATTATTATGAATAAAATCTCTAGGATTATACTATAGATCTTATGCTTATAATGTAAAATATTCGTCACATCAAGGGTTTGAAGCTACAATCGGTTCACGTCATATTCAACTTTAGAGTAAAGTGCTTTAACTGTCTAACTACCTAATTAGCATAGATTAATATTGGTGTGCATAAATTGTTCTCCTTGTAATTGATATAAAAAGTCATTATTATTATTATTGAATTACACGTTACATTATCTTAACAATAGAGTTCTAATTTGCATAAACAGTTTCATTATTTCTCCAAATATTTGCTGAACGCCAGGATCTGCTATTGTTATTTCATAATCATCAAAACCAGCAACTCTATTTGCACTAACTGCGCTGACATTTAATTTCAATCCTCCGATCTGCTAAAAGCAGAAATCTATGTATAATTTCTATTCAGACAACCACACTATGTCTGGATACGACTCCCTAACTAGCTCTTCAAGCATATCACATAACGACCGAGTAAATGGCAGTCTGAACGTTACCATCTACCCTTTAATTCGGTCGAGGCACTTTGATAGTTCTGACGTTCAAAGCGATGTTACCAACTTTCGCGTACGAGTTGTCAGCGTTCTATTTCCTTCTTTTTGTAACGGAGTGTTGGGGTTCACAATTTCTGTACTTCCACGCTGTTTGTATAGCAATGAAAGGAGTGTTGCTCGATTGAAATAATTACTGCAAGGGTTTATTCACGGTTAATATATTGCTTAAAGCTTTTCTCATGTCCGGTAATTTCTAGGATTAATTGAATTTGGTAGATGATGTGACAATTGGCTCAAATCTGCCAATTAATAACCTGGCGATATGCATCTTTTTTATCTCGAACAACTTGTATAATTCAAAACACCTAATTTTAAATTGTTCATACAAAAGTTTAGCATTCAACTAGATAGGAAGAATATGATTTTCCATATAAAGCCCATACCGTATGACGTCGCCCAGCCTGTATAAAGTTGACATTTTACCCTCAGGTGCCAAGCTTAACGTCGGAAGTAAATTGAAACACATTTGCTTGCTCAGGGCGGTTTACCTCCGAAATGTGTACACATGCGGTTGAGCGACTCTAATTCAATTTATAAATTTAATAAACGTACATGTGCTAGAGAGAACTTGTATGACCGATGGCGATACCTCGTTAGTTTTGCGTAACGTTACAAAGTGTAGCTTTCTCCTCGGAATGTTACGATTTTATATAAACCGAATTAACTTTGCGAGTTTTAATGTAATTGTGAGAAATATAAAGGTATAGCAAGTGCTTGTATTATTTAAATTGGCAGGATGTTTACGCTTGAAAACTTTTTCAGAACAAACAGTAACCCTTTTCTAACCTTTAGCAATCGATTGATTACACAAATATTATCTTTTCAACATTCATAAATAAAGTTCGAAGCACTGTTTGGAATAGCAATTTTAGATCATCAATATGCCAAGGTTTCTTTTTTGGAATTAATGCCTTTAGAAAGAAAATAATAAATGTGATTTTTTTTATGTGAATCGGAGCGCGCAATAAACCATATTGGTTGTATATTTTACGATCAAAGACTAGTGGATATAAATCTGCAATCACAAGACGACAGATATCATATCGTAGAAAGATAACTATAGACTTATTAGGAAATTTCAGCTCTCAATGTGTTTTTTCATATCTTACTTGAGTAATATCTGCCTGAAATTAAAGTCGAGATATTTGTGCAAATTTGCCGGTGGTATTGTTTCAGTGTTCTTGGTGTGTTCCTTAAATTTAATAGATATGTTTTTGAACCCTTCTAGGAGAAATTCTGTTCCTATGTCTGAAGCTCGGCTTTTTGTTTTCTTCGATTCTTAAATGCATTGCCAAGGCAATATTGATTACACTTTCAAGAATGCCTTCATCAGTATTGCTTGGCTGTCTTAAAATACCATTTAAGACGATCTACAACTGCAGATTATTAATAATAATAATAATAATAAATTGACTTTATTGCTATACAAGACAATACAAAAAAGAAAACAATAATAAAAATAAACTAGTAATTGTAGCAACCGGAAGGCGAATTTCAGTAAAAACAACTGCTGTATTAACCTTCCTTAAAAAATAATAGTGTAAAAGAAAATGAGATGCCTACCCTAAAATCGATAATGTAAATGTTGTAAACACATAAGTCACGCACAAAATTAATACAAATTAGTACATTGCCATATGTTGCAGTATATAATGTAACTACCGACGTGCATCAATAGTCATATCACTCATCAGACTTCGTTTAATTCTGTGCCTAAATATTGTAAGGCCCAAAGATTTAAGATCAGGTGGAACTTGATTACATTTCAAATAAATTGTATAAGTAAACGATCTCTGACCCAAAGCGGATCTGGCAAGTGGCGAAGATATCAGACCTCGAAACCGGGTCATAAGATTATGGACATCACACCTAAATCTTATTTTGTTATAGAGATATGGTGGTGATTTATACCTCATGATTTTATGGAAGAGACACATCATAAAAAATTCCCTACGATAGTACATGTTCAGCCATTCGGCCTCAGGTAATCTATGAGACACATGATCAAACCTACGCAGACCGAAAACAAACCTCAGACATGCATTCTGCACTTTCTGGATTCTACCCGCAGTAAAGCTATCCAACGCAATATGGAAAACTGAAGAACAGTAGTTAAAATGTGACAAAACAAAAACATCGCATAGGTTCCTCTTTATGGTAGAATTCAAGACAAATCTTAGAGGATATAATCTTTTCAAGTTCATATATGCAATCTGTATATACTTACATATTTGATCTCTATATCGAAAGGAATTATCCAGTTAAACCCCTAAATTTTTAACTCTGTCAACAATAGGTAGACGCAAATTGTGAACCCTAATATCTAATACATTGCTTAAATTACGACAACTTTTTTTTGGTCGAAACAACGTCACTTGGGATTTAATAGGATTTATCTGAAGACAGTGTTCAACAGAAGCAGTGTATAAACGAGCAAGGTCATCATTGATATTATTCACAGCAATTCTCCAATTCGATGGTAAAAAAGAACAGTATAACTGTGTATCGTCCTCATAGACATGATATTGACAGTTCTTCACACAGGACAACAATTTATGAGTATATACCGTAAATAAAATGGGTCCGAAAATTGATCCCTGAGGAACTCCCTGCGAGAGTGTAAGGCAACTAGAAGTAACACCGTTAAGCCTCACCATTTGTCTGCGATTATTAAGATAACTATCAAGAAGTGACACCGCACCATCAGACAAGCCAATATGCTTTAGCACAGATGAGAGAATACTATGGTTAATTGTGTCAAATGCTTTCGTGTAATCCAATAATAGTATAAGACATGACACAAGGCCCTGGTCCGTAGCAGATATTAGGTCATTCGTAACAGACAATAAAGCAGTCTCACAGCTGTAACCCCTGCGAAATTCAGAGTAAAGGGTAAAACATTAACACTATTAAGGAAATATTTAAGTTGATATGCAATTACTTTCTCAAAAATGTTTGACATCACAGGCAAGAGACTAATAGGCCGCAAGTCCTTCAACTGCGTAGGATGCCCACCTTTAGGCAAGGGACACACCACAGCGAGCTTCCAAGATTCCGGGAACACTGCTTCACTGATGCAAAAGTCAACTATGTGTGTTAAGTATGGTAAAATCGTGGGACAACACATTTTTATCATCATAATACTGATATTATCATGGCCGGCGGACGTAGATTTCATATTTTGAATAATATTAAAAATAGTTCTAATATCGACAGTCTTGAAAGCGAAATTATGAGCAGCTATACAACTCTCATATGAAAGTTTAATATGAGGTATGTTGCTGGTATTGTGTGGGATCTGATTAACAAAATAGTCATTTATCTCATCAACATTGCATAAGTCAGGAGGCAATTCAACAGCGTGCTTACCATCTATACCAAATTGTCT
The DNA here is from genome assembly GCA_949128085.1 of Cetonia aurata. Taxonomy (NCBI): domain Eukaryota; kingdom Metazoa; phylum Arthropoda; class Insecta; order Coleoptera; family Scarabaeidae; genus Cetonia; species Cetonia aurata. The sequence continues at coordinate 11,241,798 of OX421887.1, forward strand.
AAGATTCCTCCATAGTGAAGAAGAATCCCTGGATCGTGTCAATTGTTCAAAGAAAGCTTTTTTCTCAAATTGAATTGTTTTGTTAATGAGGTTTCTCAACGACTTATAGTAATTCCAGTCCCCCGGTACCCCAGTCCTACGATACTTCGCTTTCGCTTTGTCACGCAAAGACATCATCAGTTTCAAATTATCCGTTAACCAGGGAGCCGGAGGCCTAGTGAACCGACGGGAGACGACAGGAGCATGTCTGTCAAAGAGATCAAGTAAGCACCGGTTAAAGTAATCCACCTTATCGTCAACGTCAGAGATATAGAAAATATATTGGAACGGAACTCTTTTAAAATCGCGATAATACCTCACTGTGGGCGATTTAGAAGGCCCCATCAGGTTAGTTAAAAAGTAAACTAGGTCGTGATCAGAAAAGGGACACTCCACAACACGATGCCCGTCAATCAGAGAATCATTGCTAACAAGAACTAGATCAATCAAGGTAGCAGTAGATCCAGTGAGCCGTGTAGGCTGGTCAACAATCTGCGTGAAGCCAATCGACTCAACAAATTGAAGCAGCTTATTGCCAAGTTAAAATGAACACCCCTCAAATCTCTTCTAATTCACTTGCATACCATTACATGCACTTATTGTCACCGAACATAAATTTTAACGTTTTCATCACCGTCATAGTATGACAAATTATAACATAGTTCTATTCAAAAGCGCTTAGCCTTGTAGACTTTGATATCTAGGACTAGCAACTAGCACGTCTGAATGTCTCTCACAAAGTAAATCTTCGTCTCGCCGCTATTAACGTTACACGTCTCGCAGGCATGTTAATTATACAGGAAATTTCTTACTTCTGAATACTATTCTGCGGTAATTTTGGTAACTACATTAATATCCCAGGCTGGAGAGATTACCTCAATGTTCCTGTATTCATTATATATACGCAGATTCATAGCATGTATAAGTAAACTAACCTACAGAAATATCAAATTCCAAAACTTACCAAATTAATTTCGTCAAAGTACAATTAGTTTAATTAATATCGATTACCTTTCCAAAACCACATAACTAACAGGCGCCCAGCACATTGGCATCGTTTTCACATTAACCGTGAAATCCGTGGAATCCTTCGACCTGCCCTTCTGAACTTCGAACTTTATCTCACTTCAGCTGTCGACTGTAAATCATGATGGAATTTGATTAAAATGTGATAAATAAAGACGCCGCACGCTTTCACAGATTACGTAGGTAAATCTGTTTTCGAAGTTCTCAGAGTAGATGAAGGAGATTGAAATTATTGAGGAGGAAAAGTTGCTGCAACTATTTCTAACAAATTAGGGAGAAGAACTCGCAGGTGAATGAAAAATTACCGAGGATGACAGGTTAACAGCATCAAGAAATTATTTAGAGTCTGGAAAGGTTATTATGTGGCTTTGAATGACTGCGCAATCCAAGCAGCTTTTAGAATTTAGTTCAGGAAGGTATAGTCTTGTCAAAGGTGTCTTTAATTTTAAATGATTAATAGGCCAATTAGAATTTCATTAGGGTGGGTCTAGATGTTCTATAGTCTATCATTACACAATGAAAAAATTACTATTGTTTTTTTATGCTTGGGTAGTAACTGTCATTTCCTAATTTCTTACATCAGAAAAGTATAAAAAAAAGTCAATTATTCCCCACAAACTTTGCTTTTGTGACAAGGCCAGCAACATTTTGAAATTTACGTGTTGTCTAATTTGGCGATGGCATGAAGAGTTCTAGAAGTGAAAGAGTAAGTGAAGAGAACTTAAGGAAAATATTTAATGATAGGCATTTAATTCATAAAATTAATAAAATAAAGCAGTAAGTAGGCAAAAAAAATCTACAAAGAAGAAATGGACAGGACTGTTACTTCAGAAATAATCGGAATGCTAGTTTAAGGATGCTTAGTTGGCACATTTACGCGACTCGTACATGAACACCTTAAAATCGCTGACATAGCGTAACATGACACGCGTGTGTGTAGTGGGGGAAACAGAGCGATAGTTTTAACAGGCGGAAGTGTTACGTCATTACGGAAATTTACATGTATTATAGAGAGAGAGAAAGACAGTCATAATAATCCCTTAGGTTTACTACTTTCCGCGATGTCTTAAAAAGAACAAAATGAGGCCATTGAAGCCAAAATTCCTACGAAATCCAGAACAAGATGATAGCGAAAAACGCCTGGAGTTTTGTTTATGTATTCAAAACGAATACCTTAATTTTTGTCATTCTTTAAACAATTATTTCTTTAGTGATGAAGCTACTTTCACAACACTTGGGGTTGTATCATCACAAAATATTCGGTATTGGACCACCGGTAATCCAAAATGTGTGATTAACTGCGGTACTCAGGAAAAGTAAACGTTTGGTGCGGAATATTAAACCAAAGAATAATAGGGCCTCTTCTTTTCTGACGGAAATATCAACCCAGATAATTTTTTGCAATTTTTAAGAACGGATTTATCGAATGCAATGGATGAACTTCCTATTGCAGAAAGAGTACATTTACATTTTCAATTGGATAGTTCCTTTATAACATGAGAATTATGAAATGATGGTTAAATAACAATTTTTCAAATCGCTGGATAGGCCGAGGTAGCGAATTGATTGAATGGCCAACTAGATCGCCTAATCTAAGTACACTAGATTTTTTTTATAGGGCGGTCTAGCTCTAAAAGTTTATAGAACTCTGCGCAAGAATACCACACGCTTGTGCGGATATTACAACTCAACAGTTCAGGTATGTTTTGATACACATTCGAAAGTGGTACCGAAGTAAATAGAGGATTGATAGAAGCCATAAATTGTAAAATTTTTTATTTATTTAAATGTCGATACAATTATTTCAGTAAACCGTGCTAAGTTGCTCTTCATTTAATTAATATTTATTAGTGTGTGCAATAGTTCAATGAATAAATGCTGTTTTCTCTCTTAGTATGTGATATGTAAAAAGACGTTTAGTTAATTTTTAATTTCTTTTTATAAATTGTAACGTAATTTAAACAATAACTATTATAAGATGAAGAAATTTGATAATAATGCGTGATAAAATTGTAATTATTTCATAACTTATTTAATTAAAATTTTAGTTAAAGCCATTTTAGCCGCTTCTGAACTCAGTAGTGTAGTCAGATTTTTAATGAAAAGGTCGCTAATAACATTTTACTATGCTAGAGCTCGAAAAATAATCATAGTTCGTCTTGAAATTTTGGATAAACTTCTGAAATTTTGCGTGGAAGTAAACTTGTTGGCCTACTACGCGTTAAAAAAAAATGGATTCATTTTAATGCAAAATATACATCCTAGAATGGTGCAAAGTATCCTGTTCACATCTTCATAGCATTTAGGGAGATTTGAATTTTCCATCTCTAAAAATGTAATTGAATAATTAATCAGTAGAGAAACCATGTACTACCATGCAATTTTCCAGCACGTATCACATTGCTAATAGTATAACTTACTCTGCAGAAAATTGCTATCGTCAAATAAATGTGAATTCATTATTTAAATCCGTCCTATTTCTAACGCCATTTTGGCCGACGAGAATAAAATACGTTCGCACGTACTCTCATTGCTGATGCACTTTTTTTTTGTTTTTCATTAACGCGAGCTGTTCGCTTTTATGTAGATCCATTACCTGTCCATTTAGTTGGGGAGGACGTAATTTAGTTGGGAATATTTGGTTATATAGGTCATAAGAATGTCAGGTTAATGACTGTCAATTTAACTAGTTCGTTACATTTACGACACTGAAGCAACTTAATAAAAAGAGAAGTATGCGGCATTAAATATGTAGAAGCAAAATTTGCTGTTATTAAAATGATGAGTCTACTAACGATTATATTGCATGCGAAAGTCCTTTTAACTATTAATACGGGTTTTACAAAATACCTATGAAGTGAAATATATGTATGTATTATATTAATATAGGTACTTGTGTGTTTTATTATAATACTAAGGGCGTGCAAATTAATTTCAATCAGAAGGAAATTATTTTCAGAAAGGAAGGAAACCTTTTTTTCGTTACCTACTGGAAATCTTAAGTAATTTTTAGCAATCTAGTTAAATTAATATTTGTTTAATAATCACTCAGCTTTAATTTGAAAACTCTGCGACGACCTAATTAATATTTAACTCCAGAAGTACTTTTCATTCTGAAGCTGTCACTTTCACGGGCACCCCGTTGAAGTTAAAAGTTTTGCATAACCATACTATACCCCAAGAACCTGATGAGTAAGCAAAATTTTGAAAAAAAAAAACTTAAATTAACTAGAAAGTGAGTATATCAACTTACTTTAACTGCAACACTTCCTATACGATAACTATAATATATTAATAAATAATACTTCATACCGTTCTCTGACACATCAGAAACAATAATATATTAACAAAGTTTGGAAGTGTATGCCGACTTTTCTTTGATATGACAAGGGTTTTTCTTTTCGCTCACATTTACTACTGTTAATAATTCAAGCAAAGTCTCACGAACATCGCTGTCGCAACACGAAACATGAATTATTTAACGAAGTCATAGAACGAAAGAACGGTAACCCCATTCCAGGTAATAGTGTGCCATATAAACGAAATGCATGCTACACGATGGTGTATTAAAGTGCTGTTTGCGTGTTGGACAACTGAGATGACCCAATGGTTATGTGTGACACTATCCAATGTATCTTATTTGTTGTGCGAATAAAATACAAAGAAGAAGGGTGATTTTTTCGATGTTCGAAGCTGAAATAATGACAATTATTCATTTTCTTAGTGAATGAATTTGTACTGCCAATATAATTAAAATGATGAAATTCTGTTATTTAGGTACATTTAATTTGCTTTTGTTTGAATGTTGGTTATAAGATTATATAACATAAACTGAATGGAAAGAATATAGTTTTAGTATTAGTTTAACTACCCAGGATAACATTATTATTATTATTAAAAAATTTTTTTTATCTAAAATTAGATTAAAAATTTAATCTATCTCTAGAACTACATAAGGGAGGAGACGTGATATGGGTTTTTTCGTTTTAATTAAAACGTCACGCAGCGAGACGTGCGTAAAAGCGCAGTATTTGTTTTTGTTTCATCTGACATATATTTGACGTTTAGCGAATATTGCCTAAAATTAGAAAATATCACTTATGAAAATGAAACGGGATATCAACATTATGTAATTTTCTAAACGGAAAGATATAATTAATGGTTGATTCAGTTGTGGTGGGTACAAGAAAGCGAACTATTTATTATTAAAAGAATATCTGAGTTAGTTATCCAAAAACTTTTACAAATACTTACAAATTATAATGTGTAAACAGTAATATTAAATTTAACACCATGTAACATAAAAAGCTGAAATGTGTGTGTACAAACAAGATGGTCGAGGTTTCCGTTACATTTTTTGTGATGGTTATATAGTAGAAAAAGCATATTAAAAGGAGGGTGGATTTTGAATATTCATATTCATTCATTGACTTAATTATCTAAGTACCTATAATATATAACAAATTGCCCCAAAAAACTAAATCCCATTGGGATGTTGTTCCTTCAGCCTTGTAGACTTCCTTTAGCTTTACATCCTTTGCCTATGCAACCAATACTCATTCTTTTTTATTTAGTATTCTAAAAAATACAAAATACCCTCAGCACAAAAATTATGGAATCACCTTGTATGTAAGGTAAATGGTTGCAATAGTGTTTGTTTATTTTGATTTTATGACATTGTCTGTTTTTTTTTATAATTTCATGAGTTTAAGGCGCTTTACATCTTCTCATTTCATTCAAAAATTTGTAAGTTTAAAACGTTGATAGGGTATTAGGCGTCCGACAATCCACAAGTTCAAAACGGATCCGCAGGTATGGAGAAACTGGGGGAAACAGCAGAAGACCAGAACACAGTTGGAAGCGGTCAACTGCGGCTTTTAACGACTTACAGCTTTGCAAATAAAGCATTGCTGCAAGACAGCTTAAAAACGAGCTGCTTACCGTTCGAAATCTAATTGTTACGTGTCAGACGGGAAAGAACCGACCTAAAGAACAAGGAATATGTGTGATAATATCGGTAACAAACTGCAATTTGCGAGAGATCATTAGAAAGAGGGGACACCCCTTTCACTCGCATCTGAACAAAATCAATGCATTCTGAACTACGCTGATGCTCATCCCACCTCTCCTGCTCAATTGTGAATAATGCCAAGGCATTTTGAACAACACCAATGTCCATCGCTTCCCCAGTGCTCGTTTCTGAATACCGACGCATTGCGAATAACACCAATACTCAGTTCACACTTTCTTCTTGTTTCTAAACAACACCAATATATTCTTAACAACTCCAATGCTCATCCCAGGTTTTTTGCTCGTCTTTGAACATCACCATTCTTCCTTTGATGCCTGCGTTATGTTACGATTAGCAAATGATGAATGTGCCTTTTTTATATTCCTTGCTTCTGTAATTTACATAAAAACTGTTTTGCTAGTATATTTTTTCTAATTATGAAAATGCAATGTTTTAGAATTTTATAACTATCTATAACATTGCTACTCGCAACAAAAATCCATCTTATGATTTACTCGCTTGATGATAGAGCGAAAAAGAAGCACTATCACACAAAGAAATCTATATCCACGTTTATACGTTTTGTGTGATGACGTCATAGCCAAAAACCAAATGCGAGTCAAAAGGTGAAATTTGTATGAATACATCTTTGTAAAAAAAAAATAAAACTAAGTGTTGGATCCGCTTTTAAATCCCAGAGTTTCTTCCCACTCTGCATATAAATCACTTTATCTTACACAAAAAATTGTAATACACTCCGCCAAAAAAGTATCGCATAAACTAAAAAAGGGCATTTATGAACCAAGATATTTTTATACGTTCACAAAAAGTTTGCCTCGTGTATGTGAACTATAAAAACACTAACAAAATAATGGAACTTAGCGTTTTTACTTTTTTTTTCCTAAAAGAACACATTTAGAAAAATGCATATGTGTAAGGTTTGTTCAGTTGTTTATTGAAAGTCTTCCTATACGGACAAATTTTAAAGTGCGAAATCAGAGTTCTGTACCAACGCTTTTAAAACTAAAATGAGCAATTTAACTTCAGAACAAGTGGCTGCTATAGTTGCTTTAATCGAAGATGGACGATCTCAAGCATACGTTGCTAATTTGATGAACATCAATCAGTCAAGTGTTTCTAGAGCCGTAGCCAGATATAAGGGAAACAGGCATTTACAGTAGAAGACCTGTACCAGGTCGTCCAAGATGTTCTACTCGCCAAGATGACCGCTATTTACAACTACAAGCATTACGTCGAAGACATGTAACTGCGAGACAATTGCAGAACGACTTGGCTAGAGTCAGAAATACTCGTGTGAGTACTCAAACTATTCGGAATAGGTTACGACAGAGTGGATTAAGAGCTAGAGTAACTGTAACAGCCCCTCGTCTCACTAGGAACCACCGAGTGGCTCGCTTAAGGTTTGCCAGAGAACATGTAAATTGGAACATTAATGACTGGGCCAATATACTCTTCACAGATGAGTCAAGATTTGGTCTTTACACCTCAGATAGGCGTATCTCAGTGTACAGACAAGACGGTGAGCGCTATTCGCAGTGTAATATCAGACCTAGACCTAATTTCGCTGGTGGCTCTATTATGGTTTGGGGAGGCATCTGTTTAACAGGTCGTACAGAGTTAGTACCAGTTGACAGACGTACACTGACTGCCCACAGGTATATAACGGAAATTTTAGAAGAACATGTAGTACCATATGCGCCAATTATAGGAAACGAATTCATGTAGGCTGTATCTAAAAGTATAGAACATGATAAATAAAATATTTGACCGAAAAACAAAATACAGTTTTAATAGTCAAATATACCGTAAAATTATCCCATTTTAAATGTATGCACAATTTATTTAGATAAAGATTCTTTCGCACATTATTAGATTTAGCATTTAGATCATTTCTCCTGCAAAATCAGTACTTTGAGACTATGATATTCAGATCTCTTAAAACTTACACTTTTTATTAATGAGTAAAATTATTACAGGATCCATTTGCTATAATTACATAGAAACTATTTTTGCATGCTAATAGCATTCATTATAAAATAATTTTTTTTCTAAAATAGAAAATTCCAATTAGCAATCCACTTTTCAGAAAAACTCCACAAACAACCAAATAACAACTACAGATACTGGAGTCAAACGTATTCTTGTTCAAGAATACAAAAAAAAAATAAGTTTCATCATCATGTTTCCACCAAATCGTAATCCTTGTCTTGAAAAATTATTGATGTATGTACACAATCATCGCCTCACGAGAACTAGGGATTACCGTGCGTCTACGCAATGATACCGCAAATTTGGCAAACGTCGGCGCGTCCAAAATAATTTAAGCTCATGATCGCCCTAAAATAAATGTCACCGATTTAATTTTGATCTAAGCCCCACCGTTAATAACGTGGCGTTCGTAATTTGTTCGTAAAATATTTATAGATCCTTCCAACGGTGCCGCTGAGGCGTCGCAACGATGAAACCTTTGTATCTATATTACAAGATTTGAAGAAGAAAAGAAAAAGAAGCTGACGACACCGCGAAACGTCCTCCTTTATGTATGTACAGGCTGTCCCACCGAAGACTGGGTCTTGGATTACAGTTCTATTTGTCATTTTAGAAAGAAACCTTTTTTACAAGAATGTTATAGAATCCAATGCTGCATCACCTAAAAATATTTATGACTATACAGAGTGTCCCAGAAGTAAGCAAACGGATACTTACTTCGTTATTTTAAATGGAACAGCCTATATATTATTTCATTTTTCAATTCTACGTAGAAAAATAACATGAGTTCATATAAACTACTATATGTCTATCTTTTATAAGAACGTTGTTATTTAGTCTTTATAATGCATTTATAAGATAAAATTGGAATAGGTACTGTTCGATGGGCTGGCTGTGCAAAGTATGGTGGCATGATAGAGAGATACGAAGGAAACTTCTAGAAACATTATTTTCGTACGCATCATACCTTCTTGGTATCCATCCTATGCTTAGTCCTTACGATGCCTAAGAATGAGTTGAATTGCGTCTCATATCAAATTCATATTTCTTGGTTTGCCCTGTAAGCTAATTGACTGTGCGACAGTCTAACTGTGCCCAGTCTAGATGTCAAGGACACCAACATTGCATTATTTACTTCACAATTGCGCAACTAATAAAGAAAATTCCCATTTGTTGCACAGTAAGTGGACCACACTGTATATTTACTAGAGCTTTTCATGATCAAAATTGTAGTTCCTTTAATTTTGTATTTGTTGTAGGTTTTGTTTATATAGCTTCAATTATTATCTTGTTTATGTAGTATCAGTTACTTTAGTTTAATTAATTCTTATTATTTTTTGCTATGTGTATCTCAGAAATATTATTACTTTTTTTGTTTTGTTTATTACATTATCCTGTAATTGGCAACTCTTGTTGTTGGATAATAAAGTATTATTACTATTACTATATATGTATATGTTATAATATTAAAATATTGCAGACTGTTCTATGTATTATATATTCTAATTTGTTGTTGGTGGGCAATTCCGGGGTAACTCAATTAGAAATCGTTTAACGGCTCAATGTCGTTCGCTAATTGACTGCAGGTATATATTTTTAAATGGCCCACATGTTGTCGTACGAATGCCTACGCTGTATTTCGTTCGGCCGTCATTAAAATGTAGTGTCAGTGTCATTCGATTAAAAATAGACTAAATAGTAACTATAAATACTACGAAGTGACGATGCTACTCTGTAAAGCAATACGGTTATTTTTCACGTCACTCATCTCGTATCCGATGTTTTGTGTTCGTAAGGGGAATTTTGCCTTGTTAAAATTTGCGTCCTACCTGACAAATACAAATTCGATATATGTACTTCGCATTTTTTATAAATATACCTAAACATAACTGCTAAACTATTTGCAACAAGAGAACCAAATTAATAATGACTGCTATTTAATTCAAGCATACACCACTAAAACTGGTGGTAAAAAAGCTGAATGAAAGATTTTTTTCTTTTACAATTAATTCTTTGCTGTTCAATCCTTGAATTGAAATGGAATCATCTGCAGGGCCTAGCTTATCGATTACGTAGTACCCAGTCACTGCTTTTCTACTAAGAAAGAGAATATACCGCAAATTTTTGTCCCTTCCGATTTAACAGGATTAAGAAAACTTTTCCGATTCTTTTGTACATTTTGATTCAGATAACAACTGTACCAAATTTGTTACTTGGTAAATAAAACCTATCGGCTACATACTTTCAAACACCACAAACTTGACTACACTGAACCACGTTTCAATAGCTAAGCTATTATCATCAGCAGTAAAAACTATCCTAAATGAGCTTACTGGTAATGAAGTTTTAGTTCCGTTCCATATGAGTTCACTGTTAACCAACGTATCTATGCATCTCACCTTAGTTTTTTTTTTTTTTAATCCTTGAACACTAACCAGTAGGATAAGGTAAGGTTGGTAGTTTAATTCATTTGGAGGAGTTTTGCATGAAGCATTTTTTAACCAAATCAATGGCACCTTTTACCAACAAGTTTTATTCCAGAATCAAACGTACGCAGTGAAAATACACGAGGCAAGGACTTATTGCGCGTGCCTTGGTCAAAATAGAAAATAACTGCAAATGCTCCACACCGTATTGACCCTAAAATTCTTTATGAATTACCAGGTTATATAAAACACGCCAAAACCATTCGTTTATTAAAAAAGTAAATTTTATGTGTGAGTGTGTCTATTCTTTAACTTTAAGTGTTTAATTATTTTTGTTTATTCCTCTATATAATTACTTACGTCTCCAGAAGTAGATAAATAAATATATCTTTTTTTGTCAGGGGAAAATGCTTTATACACACTAGGCCATGAGTAGGCCTGGTAGTGTGGGACTCCAGAGTCTGTTTACCCACTAAAAACCCCCCAACCTCTCCCAATCATTTACACTGCTGGAACCGCTTTATAAAGCTTCTACCGTGTGGGTTGACCTATTGTTTATTTCCACCTTGTTCAACTATGCTGCCGGTGGGTTCGCCTACCTCGTTCCTCGTTTTCATCATGTTATGGATCTTCTGCCACCTGTCGGAAGAAAATACCATGTGTTCGACAAGATTCACCGGAGTGACCACTCCAAGCTCATCATTGATCCCCGCTGTATCTACCGACGAGGACATTAAAAAATCGTGTGTTCCCCTGTATCTGGCCTTGCACAATACATGCACTCTTTCGTCACATCTTCCCCAAAACGTTTGGCATAATGCCTAAAACACTTGCGAGCAGTCAGTGCTTGTGTTCAAAAATATCCTACTCCACCCAGGATTTGATATCCCTAATGAGTCTCCTGGTCCATTGGACCTTTTCTCTTTCATTATCCCATTAGGCCTGCCGTAAACCAAGGGTCTTTTCTCTGATCTCCTTCCTGCTAATTTTTCGTTTCTCTTTGAACATGTTCTCTCCTGGACCATAAAATCCATTGGTACCACACCAGCGACCACCTGTAACGCCACCGCCAACACTGTCCTATACGCCGAGGCTGCTGTAAGAAGCATATTTCTTTGCGCTCTAACCAGAAAATTACTTACGACAACTAAACGCCTCCACCCAAATAGGAGCCCCATAAAAGACAATATCATGGAGCGCACCATAAAGGACCACCCTCCTTCTGCTTCTCGGTCTCCAATGTTAAACAGAATCCTACCCAGTGCCGCCATAAGACTCTCAACTTTGGTCACCACCGTTTGCGCATGTTGGCCAAAATTTACCTTTCCGTCGACGACAATAGCTAAAGTACCTGATACTTTTACTGGGTGTTATGGTTCCTCCATCCAGGGAGAAAGTCACGTTATCTCACCTCCGGAGTCCCTTCACTATCACCGTCTCGGTCTTTTCGGGTGCCAACGTGAATTCATGTTTCTGTGTCCAGCTGTTGCAGTATCTTCTCAGTACCTCTTCATTACACCCTCTCCCCATCAAGCCTAAGTCATCGGCACAAGCGCCAGTCACGACGTCCACAGTCGCTGCATTCTCGACGCACCATCATACAGTACATTCCTAAGAGTTGGGCCCAAAACGGAGCGCTGGAACACCCCAGAGCCACTGTACAACAAGTCACTCCTCTCAACTGCAGTTTTTCGGCCTCTTAAATGGCTGAATATAATGTTCACCAGGCGGCAAGAAATATTTTTTCTGCGCAGTTGATCATGGTAGGCCTGTCACCAGCAGAGTTATAGGCATTTCTCACATCTATAGCAACAAGAGCATACCACCTAGGGTCGCACTTACTAATGTACTCCACGGCAACCATTAAGACTTGGATGATCAATCTTCCTTTACGAAAACCAAACTGATGATCATGCAAATCAATAAATATATCTCGTAATCCTGTTTGCAATATTATAAACATAAATTGCTCTAGTGTCACAATATCCATTTTAATTAGAGTTTAACATGTGTTTGTAAAAAGCTTCAAGTCGAACGTCCAAAGTCGGAACTTTTCATCTAAGGTGGAGAACATGGTCCTGTACCCCTTCGTCTCTGATAGAGCGGCATGATCAAGCCGGGGTGTGTTTGGAAAAAGTTAGTAATTAAATTACTCTAATCGGAGGGGTGGGATGATCGTCTTAGTATAGAAAAATAAATTAATTGAATAATTTCATCTCGTAGGTGAAAAAGAAAACGGTCGTCTGGGCACGAGGCGTTAGCTGTTTCAATGAAACCAGGTAGACGTCTGATTCGAGTGAGAAACTTCAAGAAACTTTCAAGTTTAAGTGTTCGACTTGTTTAATCTAATATTTTTTTCATTACCGTTATTACATCTGAAAGTAGCTATAGTACAACGAAATATGTAGTACAGAGGATATTTAAAACTGCTGTTGAATTGCTAGACAACAAAGGAGGACATATTTTCAAATAAATTGTTGTTTCCACGGCATGCCAAATTCATGGCCATTTAAAGTTTCCATATCCTTAAGCAGGTATTTGCAATTGATAGGGATAATGGACTGCTTTCGTTATTATTTGAAAAATTGAGATATTACTATGTAGTTTTCGCCACTATTTTAGTCTGTAAAAACTCTTTGAACACAACATAAGAAAAGCACACATACTCTGTAAAAAAGGAATCACATAACTGACAGTTGTGATTTCTTTATACAATTATTTAGCAAACGCAATTAACACTAAAGCTGTTTGTATTAATGTGAGCATGCTTACTTAATAAATAATGTAGCCATAATAAAAATTACTTTTAATTTTAGACAAACACCAATTTTACCATTGCAACTTTCCTATTAGCATTGATCAAATATTAAGTTTTAATGTAAAAATATAATAATGTCAATAAAATATTACAGTAGTTAATGTTTGTTGATGCTATAGTAAGCTTTTGAGAAATTATTTTGTTGTTTACTGCTTCCTGCATTTCTAAAATAATCATGAACAAGTTAATTATACAAGATTTATTGTAATACCAAACTTTATTCAGGGGTGCCTGCGACAGGCATTAATTGCTTAGGCTTATGCCATTAAAAAAAGAATTCGTTTCTTTCCGAATACTTTAGTATGTAAATTGCATAGTCAAAAGAAAATTTATAGTTTATACGCTCCTTATATTTATTCTAGGAGGTAGATATCAAGAGTTATCAAGCGCAGTCAAGGTCAAGGTCTGTTTGTTTGTAGTTATCATGCTTCGGCTAAGCATAAAAAAAAAACAAATTTGTTTCAAACAAGCTGAAAAAGCATTACCTACCTAAAAACACGTTTTACTTGGCTATAATCATTAGCACAAAATATATTATTTAGTCCACCACACACAAAAATTTATGTTTGTGGTTGTATAATAAACACTATGATGATTGATTTATTGGTATTTAAATTTCAAGCATTAAATATTCAATGCGTTTTCAGTAATTGGCCGAACATCCACTTAAAATATATTCAAATATGTCCTACTATACTCGCATGTATAGCCCTAACCGGAATCCGTAAATACATATTATACCTAACCATTTTTCAATTTTTCCATAGAAGTAATCCGATTTCATCGCAATCCTTTCATGTACTCTGAAAGCTTTATACGTATTCAAATGTTACATTGCATATTGATTTACCTTTTCTAAACGCATAACCTACATACATCCGCATATGTATCTAGGCATGCAGCTTGCGTTTGTGAGCGAGTAAATTCCGGTGTGTCGTATCACAAATAAAATAAAACCGTACAATGTCTAAAACGCTTTCTTTGAAAAATACCCATGCACGTATTCACATATTACGTGCACTGTTACGAACTGAATCTAATTTCATAACACTCCATGCACCTTTGTGAAGGAAAATTTGGAAAATGTTCGTGGATGGACGTAAGAGACACAGGGATAAAGTAGGTGAATTACGTTTAGGGAAGGAATTTCAATTTAACCGGAGATGTAGGTCTCGTAAATATGTATTAAGAACCGAAAATGATATTGCTAGAAGCTTTTTCGAAATTACAATAATGTAAAGTAGAATACGTTTCTATTTGATTGTTTCTAAGCAATTTTTGCATTAATGGTAAATGTACAACTCAGGTGAAACTTGAATAAAATGCAGAAGATTAAAGTATATCTTAGTATCAAACAATCAAAATAATTTACATCGTTCTTCCTTGTCTGCGGTAGGTAAAATATTTGGCTGTTTTATTTAGCTCTTCTTCTTCTCTTCTTCACTACAGATATTAGGCGTACATGACTGCTACACTTGTCGACAAGCTTATAAAAACAAATTAAACATAAAGTTGTAACGATATTTTCTCCACCCAAAATACGCTGATGCCGGTACCCTGATCAGTTTGCAATAGCGATGGGTCGGGTTCGTATGATGCGTACCGTTCATTCGATTCCTATATATGGTTCGTGCGGTACGAATCTTTTCCATTTACACGGATTCGTATATTGATATGAATCCCTATAATTTGTACGCACTGCCTACACGTATCATTTCAGTTTATAAGAATCTCTGTCAACTTGAAGTCGTACCACAGGGAGTCACTTGATAAGAAATCGTCTAGGAATCAGTAGTAAGTACTATACTCTTATTATTAGTAGTATACTAGTGTCATACTCATATGATTCGTACGTACAACTTACACGAATATCATCGGAAGTAGGAATCGTTACTAGTTATAAACGGATACGGATCCGTACTTAAATGCACCAACTTTTATTATGTTAAGAATGTATATTCGAAATGGTTGCATACGTAAATATTACAATAACATAAACGTAAATCCTTAGATCATTTGTTCATAATGCATATATTAACAAAATGACATTGAGAACAAAAGAAAAGAGGCTAAGGATCTCAGATTTGAACAGTAATTGCTAAAAAGCGATCGCTATGCCTATCTACCGCTGTAATTGTTGGACCTGGATAAACGCCTTAAATTGTGCAATAAATGTTCGCATGTGCTTTTATAGATTATGTAAAAAGCAAAGCCGCTCAAAAAATAATTTTTATTAGCGTTTTTAGCACCAGGGATTATTTTCATTAATCTAACTTTGTATATTTTGCACCGAGTTGAAATGTAAACATACATTTTCCACACTATTTTAAATTAAATTCAAAAAAGGTGTTGTATCTGCTTTTCCTTAATTTTAATAGAAAAGAACGACTAGCAATAGAATCGTAGATATAGTATATGTATATATCTGTATACATCAAGAACTTTTATGTTTGATTTGCACTAGCATTTTTAAATTTTATTGTTTTTGTTTGTTAATAGCACATTACTGCTTTATTTTATTTTATTTTTACGAAAATTTAAATTTCAATTCACTGCTTTTTGCAAAATTCTTAGAATTAAAATGAAAAGAATAATAAGATTTAAGCCACCTCCGTCCTTATGTGGCGCGAGTTCGGCGATTTGTGGTTCATCATGGAGTGAGGAATCTTTCATTTTAAGTCATTAGAATTATAATCAACCGCCGTTAGTACACGGAATTATGGACTATCCCGAATCCAGACCTAATGCTTCACAATCTTTTTGTAAGGATCGTATTACACGAATTTTTAATTTTAGGAGTCATTAGGGTTCGAATCGTCCATCGCTAGTTTGCACGTTTTATTCAGTTTAGCCCACTTAAATCTACTGTTCCGCTATGGGAACACTAACAGAAATCTTCTTAGTGTGTTCTTAAATGAAAAAGTAGATAAAATGAAAAATAATAATACACGAATGTATCAAATAAGCCAACAAATTTCTTCAAGTATCATAATATAAAACCAGCTTTCAAACCAAATCATACTCTATGCAACACTCAACTACCCAAATTATGACAATATTCCACATAAAAACGGTGTTTACAAAATCAAATGTGATAATTGCAACTGAGAATACGAGAACATAGAAACCAAATACAATCGAACTTTTTCCAACACTTATTGAATACCGGACATAAAAGCACAAACAATCAAAATATTAAATTAACACATCACTGTAAAAAGGGTTTAAGATTAAAATTACTCGGGACATATGAAATCGAAAAACAAAAAGAAAGAAAACGTAACAGTTTATCAAGCAAAACCCTTTTTGGCTTTTTTATTAAACTAATACTATTCCCATTTTCTACCACTACTAGTTTACTTTCTTTTTATAATACCTAGTTATATGATATGTCTTTTTTAATTGATTGTTAGTTGTGGAAACTACATCATAAACTACTCATAACTACTCATAAAGTTACAAATTTATACACAACCAATTTTAATCATTACACATTATCACCCTACATATTCTTAACTCACACATTATAGATAAATTGCTATGTTATTTTCTATTAAATATGAATTATCCAAAGAATTTACTACTATCAAAATTTATTTTACTTAGTTTATATAAATGTTTTATATAACTGTATCATTGTATTGTATTTTTGTAAAATTGTGACTAGCAACTTACTTGGTCGTATAGGTTTTAGTAATTGTAGCCATGGATATGGCGATATATTTGTATTTTTTCAAACTGGTGTTTATCGTTGGAAATTTTTAATTCGTGCGTATCTGTGGTAACGATATTCCTATTTCTTATTTGGTGTTGCCCGGGAGAGTTTTCCTTGGTAATGTGTCGTTGAAAATAAAAGAGGACTGTCTTCTTTTTCGATCTTCTGAGTAGTAAAGTATCTTTTTCGAAACACTTATCTAGAAAATGGTTAGAAGTTTGTTTATTTATCATTTTGAAATCGCAAGAATAGCTTAATTTACATAGTTTGAATGGTAGAACCTCTTGTTTGGTGCACAATTGATATGAAACCAGTTATTTTCCTGGTGTTTTACTGTAACTAACGTTCGAGGTATGTATTGTGGTGGTAATCATCTGGCGGTGTTTGGTACACTTCACGAGAGCTGAAATGACTCTAGGAATGTGTATTACGAAGTTGTAATATGTACTTGATGTAAGAAATTATCTTTTTTTGAACTATTTAAATACACGTACAAGGTATTTCAAGGTTAAATATTTGTTGATTATCTGTCAATTTATTTAGTGAATTTTAGTAATTTGGATATTTATGGTTGGTAGCAATTCTTTGGTATAATTTGTATATGTTTTTCCTGTCAATACATTTCATTTTAATGCGTTGGCGCATTGACTTATGAAAGCCCGTTTGTTAAGATTTTGGTGAAAAATTCAAATTACTTAATAGATTTGAAACGAATGAATTAAGTTCTTAGTCAGAAATAAGGGAAGAGAAACCTTTATTATTGTATTTATATAATAAATGAACCTACTCACCTGAGATTATATGTAAAAAGTATATTTTCTTGTCAAATTTTCGTAGCAATATACATATTTGTAATACTTATTTCAACACTGTGCATATTATCTTCTTCGTGCGACACCAAGCATATGTTTTGATAAACTTTTAGCATAATAAAGAAGTTTTTTTTCTGGTCACTTTTTTGCTCTGGTTCCTCTTCTGCATGTGGATGCTACTCGTTTTCCACTTATTGTGCTTTAAATTTGTTTGTTTCATATTCTCAGGCCTCTTCGCCTTTTATATCTTCTCTTTTGCTAAAGACCTACATTTCTTATTACATCTATACAAGGTTTGTCGACTATTCTTCGATATTTTATTATTATTTATTGCTACCAAGACAAATTGCAAACATAATATAATCACCAAAGCAGACCAGTGCTGTTTCAAAAAAAAAAGTCATTAAGGTACGTCTAAATGCTTTAATTTGGTTTTCAATCCATACGTTCTACACCATATACCCATGGAATATTAATAATAAATAAGCAATTTGTCCGAAAAGAACATCATCTCTGTGCCCCCCAATTATCTGCTCATATTCGAAAGAAATTAATTGTTGCAGAGAAATAAACACCGAGTTAATATCAACACATTACAAAGATTTAAAGTTCTAACTTATGTTCTAAAACTTGTTAATATAACTGCAGCTTTGGTATTAAATTCGCTCCGTATAAAACTTATTCCATAAATCCTTTTTCTGTGTACTGCATACATTTTACGCATTTTTTTAACATCTGCATTGCGGTTATCAGATTATAACACTTGCTCCTGAAAGAACGGCTGACTCTCAGGAAATTAACCAAACCGATACAATATGACAAACATTGTTCTAGGTATACTTTATAAATTCATTTACGAAGATTTGAGGTAATATTAAAACTATGGTCGGATGGAGTAATTTTAATTACAGATTGTGTATTGTATTATGTTCCATTTTCTCTACAAGTACTTCACTCCACTCCGGTGTATACGTTAAGATTGAAATTTCACATAAACTAACAATATGTATGTGCTTTTCATGTATGGGTGATGCTTGAACGCTTGAAATTTTAAACGCTGGTTTAATTAAAATTCTATGAAACCGTGCGCTTACGCGAAAACGTCAAACACACCCTCACGTGCTTCAAATATGCAATTAATATGCATCCGTAATCAAGATAATTTACGTGAAGCAACAAACACGTCAAGGGAATATTTTGATCGTCTATTTTGCCTCTGTGAAATAACTTAATAAATGCTTATGCCTAGCATTACAATAGCAGACGGGTATGATAATGTAACAATCTGTTTACAGTATATTTGCTTTGTTTGCTGGTTGAAATATATGAGCGCTTCTTTGAAAGAAAATTATGTAGGTATTTCAATTATAAAGTGAAATTGGTGATGGTTTCCGTTCTTCTTTGGCAGTGGTTCCTATCAAATTGCATGCGCTTTCTCTGATTGACGGGCTTCTAGGGATAAGCGATTTTTTCAGGAACGGCAAGGCTTTCTCTTTTCTACTCCTTGAGGGTTTCCACTGACATACTCGTTTTGGCCATAGATTTTCTGGTTATTCTTACGAGATGGTGAATTAAGTTAAATATGATAATAAAATAAATTTAAAGTTCTTTCCAATCAAATATTTATTTTTAAATTAATTGTATCGACCGGTTTCGGCTTGCGCCATCATCTGGACACACACAATATGTCTTGAAGGAAAAAAGGTGCTACGTCAGCTTGATATGAGGAGTTATACATTAATAATTGTGATATAACACAAAACATATAAACATCGATAATACACGACAAATCACAACGACAATACAATACACGTTAAAAATTATTTAAGACTCAGCGGTTTGTGTGATGTGTTTTGGGTAAATTTAGTACAATGTGACACATTGTACTAAACTGTGTTATATCACAATTATTAATGTATAACTCCTCATATCAAGCTGACGTAGCACCTTTTTTCCTTCAAGACATATTGTGTGTGTCCAGATGATGGCGCAAGCCGAAACCGGTCGATACAATTAATTTAAAAATAAATATTTGATTGGAAAGAACTTTAAATTTATATTATTATCACAATTCCACCAATCAAAACTTCCATTATATCTAAGTTAAATATGTTCTCCTAATTCTTCATATGCATTCATAATGCTTTGTAATCTGATCACTAATTTTCTCTCCAACCAAAATTTTCTTGCACTTCCTCTCGGATAATCTATTTTTATTTCGTCAATTTTTCTCCTTAACTCAGGTTTAAGAAGCATATTTTTGACCGTTAGCAAAGCATTTATTCCACCCTAACTCTAGCTATTCTTTCGACTTTCAAACACTTCACCACAAATTTCACTACACTTCACGTACACCAAAAGAAAGAATACTTTGTTTTATTTTTCTTTCTACTCGTTAATCAATCCTACATCAAATGCCGTTGATTCCAACTTTTCCTAAAGTATAAATATCTGCAAGATTCGATTCTCTCAATCATCAATAAAAATAAAACAAATGTATTTTCAGTGTCATTTAATTTAGGAAGAGTAATTCATTTATTACATCTAAACAGAATATATTTACACAGCACATAAGACCTAATAAAATTTTGAAAATTTACCTGGCAATACTTTCTTCCTTGAAAGGCATAAGTTCATCGTAAATACCTTACTACAATTTGTCCAATACTACAAATCAGCTTTTTGGCATTCTTTCCCAGATTATATTGTTAAAACTATCGTTTTGATTATGTGCTCTTTCATGAAGACACCTGGACAATAAATCGAATATGGCTTCTGACAGATAGATGCGCTTCTCATGATTATACTGTTCATTATTTCCACTGCCTTCAGATATTCGCAGCAATATTTATTCTACAGCTCTTCGTAAAAGGCGATATAAGGTGAAAGTATTCTACCCCTATTTCCAAATCACATCGCTCTTAAGAATAACTTCAGAAATAATTTTGAATTTTACCTATAAACTTTATAGGTAACAAGGAATACTAGAACAAATTTTTACTTAGACTTGTCACTGGGTGGCAGACAGCTTACAAATACGGACTATACTATTTTTGGGAGTGTGGGTAGATCGGTCTCGGGTCCATTGTGAGAGTTTGCTTCTCAGATTAAATTCACTTTGTTTGTTATTTAGAAACTTAAAACCAATTTTAACGCGTCAGCAGATGATTGGTGTGTATTACGCTTACGTTCCCCAAGCTTTCGTAAGTTGTTTTTGCTTCATAAGAAATAATTCTGAAATAATAACGTAGGTAAGTAAGACCCGGCTGATAGTCTACTAGCTTGCACACTTGGCTATTAGTCGTGAGGTCCAAGGTTCAAATCCCACTCTGGTCAATTACGATAACCGGCCTTGTAGGAGCCTGACAAATATATTAAACGCTTAGAGTTTATATACTCCTTTAAAAAAAAAAAAAAGAAAATCCTAACAATTGAAAATATTACATTACTTACATTGGAGATTGCAACAGCATTAAAGAAACAAACATTGTGTACTTTTGAAAATGTAAAATTTAAAATAAGTCGCATGGTCAATTTTAGGTTAGGGCAAACACGAGCTATGTGCTAAGGCACCACGACAAATACATATCAGAGTCGGTTCACGACAGAATTGGAATCTAACGATTCGCTACCACTTCTTGATATCTTAGTCATCTAACCAGGATAGTACGATAGATTGGTAGAGTAAACATACATTCTTGGGCAGATTTCTCAATATCTATTCTAACCACCCAGTCTCGACAAATATCAATTTACTTAAAGCCATGAAAAATAGAGTTACTCGAATCTCTGACAGGTCACTAATAAAGAAAAGCTCTGACAGGTTAATTCAAATATTTTCTAACAATGATTACTGTAGAAGCATGCTTAAAAAATCATTTAATCTTCAGTTTATAGTAACACTACAAACTCAACAGAATCCAACCTTATATCGCCCAGGATCCACACCTCTAATCTCCAATGGAGAATGGGGTTGTTCTCAATAACGATGCCGCAGTATTTACCAAAAACACTCTATTTTGCAGATTTCCATGTATCAAATCTCTGTCATCAAAGATGTCGAGTCTTTTTCATAATTTTCATATATATATATATAACATGAAAACCGTTAACAACCTGTTCTGCATGGGGAAAAGAATGTGCTCCATTTCTCCCATACTCCATCGTGATATATTGTATAGCCTTCAAAAAATGCGATATTGGACAAACTGGCCAATGCTTGAAAAAAAAACAAAACAGCATACATTGGATTGTATCAATAAATCTAATAAAACAGTCTTCTCTAAACATAACATTTACACCAACCATACTTTCAATGGTGATGATATAAAGATGCTCCGTCACGAATCACACTAGTCAGAGAGACTTTTCCTTAAAATGTACTATAATAAAAAACAAAAAATCTACTAACACATAATTTAAGTAATATCTGTGCTTATATCTTACATTTAGATGATAAATATGATAATGGGAAACGCTTTCTTCCTAGAATTTGTTTTACTCATCAATGTATACTGTCAGTATTATTTTGATGCTCATTGTATTTTCCGTCATGCATCTGGTTGGTTCCTCCTCGAAAGCCACAAAATTCACATTCCCAGCAATCGATTTGTCTCTCTTTACGGCAATAGCTCTCTTTGAGTTGAACATCTTGAAATTGCGATTTTTAAGAAACCTGGATTGCTGTTGGTTGTCATTTGAATAGTACTCAAAATTCAGGCAAACATGTGATTTAAACTAAGATTTTTGCAAAATTCTTCTTTTTGAAAAGTAGTATAAAAACACTTTTATAGCTAGATTTGAAATTCGACTCTCCTATGCTTTCCCATTATGACATAAATTTGCCGCTTCACTGTTCCTCCAGTCCTAAATCAAAATTAATTTGGTCAAATAGAAAGAAAGCTTTCAATGGCTTAGTAAACCAATTATGGCAAGTTTAGGAAGGAGATTTGCGTAAGATACGAAACTTTAAAGGAGCATTCGGTAAAATATATTAAAAAAAAAAGAAAAACAAACTAAAAATAATAAGTCTCAACAAGTAGGAACTTCAATTTCAGACAGTCTGTTCAGGAAATCTCCTATACAATCGAAGGTGCTTAAAGTCACAAATCCGGAAATTTCTAGCAATTTCAATGTTATCGTGAATCTTCAGGACATTAATGCAAGATCTCCTAGAAATCCTTCAACTGTCAAATGTAATTGGAATCTGATAATTGCAGATTAAAACCGTTCCAGAGTCATCCATGGCATTTGAAATTCCAATGCGCCAAAAATTACAATCGATTTAATCAGTCTCATCTGAAACAAATCCGAATGTCGTGTATTTTCCCATCGACTACGACATTGGCGCTGTTAAAATTCAATATTAGCAGGCGCTGCGCTAAATTAGAGTCGATTATGAGACTCATAATCGACAGCGAACCGAATACGGACCTCTGAAACTTGGATGAAGCGACTTGCTGGATCTCAAGACGTGGGTCTAATAAATTATTTTGCGTCAGTGGGGAAATACGGGGCGACGCGCAGCGCGGATTCAAGAGGTTTTGATTAAAGCATTCTAAACGAAAAGGCAGGAAAGCGTCACAGCGTTTCATCCGACTCAAGTCTAGACAGATAGTAAGACTGTTCAATTATAAATGTAACTGCTTTCTATAAAGTTTGTTTTTAATTCAGTTGGAAGTTTTTGAAGGATTAAAAGATATATTAATAAGATAGAGATAATGTAGCTTGTAAAAGATAAATTTCCATGCATAAGATGTTACCTAAGAAAATATATGAAAGCAAATGCAATGGTTTCGCAAGCTGTAGTGAATAATTAATAATCCGCAAGAGAATAAATAGAAATCCGTAACCATGTAAGGTCATCTCCAGGCTATGATCGAAGACAGCAAGATACTGCTTGCAGCTCGCTTGCTGTAACCTACATCAAGTTGTGGGGCTCCAGTAACACTGCAACCTCTTGGCTTTTTGTATTATTAGGAATTATATTATAAAGAAAAGTATGAAATAAATTCTCATTTCTACTAGCTTTCGAACATTTTCGTAAATCTAACGCATAATGTTTGCATCACGAATTAATATTTCATCAGCACGAGGAATTACAACTACACTAACATTAACCTTATCTGTTAAAACAACTACAGGTGCAAATACAACTGGTAAGTGCTAATAATATTCCAACAAGCATGTATCTGCAGCGGTAGTAACGCAAGTAGGTTTAACTGCTATATCAACTTCTGTTTTGAATATAAGCACCAAGTAGGGCTTAGTGTGTAGACCTAGACCATACGCATCAATCAACTTAAAATTTTTTGTTCGACTACCGCATTCGAATGTATAACTTTACCACACTCGTTTGATGATAGAAAGTGCCACTTTACTGAATTGAACTGTGAACGCGTCACTTCCGCTAGAAATTGATTCCCTAGACAACAATACAGGTTTTGTTTCGTGGAACGAAATATTAACAAACATGTCTAAGATTTCCTATTCGGGGCTACATCAAAACTATGTTGTATTCGCGCGAGTAATCTAAGGAAAGAATCGGCGTAGAGCAAGCAAGATTTTTTAAGTAGGCCCATAACAAATGCAGTCGAGAGGACGCAGTAACCACGCAACTGACTTACCTATCCAACGATTCGAAAATTATTGTTTACGTATTCCCCAACAGTAATAGTGAAATGTGTGGAAGCACCAATCATGCATGAACCATAACTTACGACATTTGCTCCGATGAAACATCCTCGAGTAAGGGAAGTAGGACATTTGCTTGGCAATTCCTGTAATTTGACCCATTTAACCTGTGTGGTAAAAATATTGGTTCTATTAAGTAATAGCCGCCAAAAGAGCCAGTTAGGTACATGAAAAAATTGCTATTTGCAAGCGTAGAGAAAATTACTTCGTATATTGAAATATAAGAGATTGGAGGTCCGAATTGATACGCTGTTGTGGAAGGCGGCTACAAAACAGCATTTGCGATCGAAGTTCGCCTTCAGCTGAGGTCCTGCACTTGCTGTATGAAGCATGAGTGCAGAACTATCTATACTTGTAAGGATAATTTTCGGGAACTGTTCTTAGGATTCTCCACCACTTTAACGAGTATATCCTTTTTAAACTTCTACGTTCTGGTGCTCCTTTGAATCCCATAGTTTACAGTATTCCAGTTAGATTTTCTTTTCGCAAAGATAATGGTTCAAGATTTTTGATTTGAAAATGTTCCGGCATAAAGACGTCTAACCAAATCATAGTTGCCGTGTACTCGCCTAAGCGTGAAATCCATATCTTCTCCTCCTTAGTAATAATATTCATCACCATGTTTAAAATGTGAAATTTTGTTTGCGCCTGCAACTGGAGCAACTGTAATAAACGGTTAAAGTTACAACGTGTTTTATTTGCTTGTGTTTCATAACCCACTTTGGTAAGGTTTAGTACCTATCTACACCTATTTGTATGTTAATCAAGTCTGTTCGTATTGTATAATAAAGCATTTTGGTATACACACATACTGTGTATTTTACTTGTCCAGGACTTTAGATTTTAAATTTCCCCAACTTCCTCTTGTTAAAATTTTCAAGATGCCTAAAATTCATGAGATTTTAGGTTTCCCAATTTTAAAATAACAGTCTAATTAGTGTTAATTAATACACAATTAATTCGATATTTAAAGTAATAGTAGAACATGCAGAAAGCTACTAGAATAGCTTCCAAATTTATGCACAATCTTAGTTTCAGCAAAGAGCTGACCCCCTAAAGCTCCAATTTGGCGGTTTTCGTCGTTCATGATGGATCTACCTGAGACTATAGATTGAAAGATGAATGTTTGCAGACAATGTGAAGATTTCCTCCAACATCTCTTCTGCTGTTGGTTAGGCAAAACCGCAGCACAAAATAACCTTTTTAAGTATTTAAAGGAGAATCCCATACTCCGTGGTTACACCGCTAGTGATTCAATTTTAGTGGAGTTGACAAAACAAATGACTTAAGTAAGGAAGTACTTTTCGATTATATTGCCCAGATTTTATGCATTTCACGTCATGCCTGTTCGGACTAATTTATTATAACGATCGCCTGTATTGCTCATGTGTGAAGCGAATAATAAAATTCATGATGAGTGCGACATATGTAACTGTTCGTTAAAGGAACTTCTCCATGCTAATACTGGTGTTCTTTCATCGGGTCGGGATGCACAGATTTTGTTTTGTCCATTGCTTTTATTATTAGATCTTTATATTTAGTATTTTATGATTTTCTATTTTCAATAGAACACTTTTGTAATTATTATACCTAGTTATTTAGCTGTGCCATATTGTGTTTATGCTTTTATTATCTATTTTTTGATTGCCCTTAATTTAGATTCATGGCTATTGGGCAATAAGTATATAAATATATAAATTTAATTCCAATACTTCTTTCGTTGGTTGTAGCGGCTTAATTTAAGAATTAAGTAAAATGAAACTTTCTTTTTACGTTTCGACAAATATATTTGTCTTAATCATAAATAATCTGCAAAGAATTTACTACATTAAGAAGAGGCTAATACAAAAATGTATACAATAAGGTTACAACTGGTTTTAAAGTTATATACTTACATTCAAAGCCATAATAATAAAAAATAGGCCGAAAATTGATACGTTAAATATTGAAGATTATTAATTATAATTTTGAAGACATTATTTTAGGATATAGAAATGATTACTTGTAAATAATATGTTAGATTTTAAATTACAAAGTTTGTTTTCGTTGTTTACATGGTGAGAGTTTTACAAGTAATGCTTAAATATACGAAAATATTTGCCGTTCCTGTCAACAACACGGATACTTTTTATAGGTTGAGAAAGATATAACAATCGGAGGTAAATAGACAACTGAATATACGGAGGTATTGGAAAGTAAATGTCAGGATATTATATAGGTGTGGTAAAAATAATAATACTGATATAGGTGAATAGTTGAACCATGTTACAGGATGGAGTAATAAATTTTAGATAGGTTTTCAATGTCAGATCTGTCGTTTACCGCGTTATTATGTTTTTTATGTGTATTGATCACAGACCTGATAGACTGCCAATGAACCGTATGCGCATCGCTACGGCGCACCATCAAAAATCGACAGGACATCTTGGAATACAGGCGTCATTACTTGCGTCACGATTCATGTAGCATCATGCTTACGTTAGTTTTCTATAGGAAGTTTTTGTGTTAAGCCACGTTAAGTTTTTTGCAAGTTGACAAGTCTTAGTGGTATTACCTAACCTTGTAGATCGATTGTTTTATTTACTCTCTTTGTGTTATTATTTCCCGGACTATTTCTTAATATTATAAATTATTCACCGAATATTTTTGATTTATGTGTAAGTATGCATATTATAGCATTAATAATTGGGCTTATGTGATAATTAATCCAGGTAGTTTTTCCTGAAAAAAGTCATGCCATCGTGTCGTGTAAAATCCTGCAAAAGCAATAGTTACAAAGATGACGGAGAACTAACTTTTCGTATGTAAGTTGCAGAATAATGCCATAGCTTAAATATATTCTGAAATTATGATAATACTTGGTGTTTCTATGTGAAATAATTTTTTATAGAATGCCCAAACATTGTTGTGTGGATTACTGTTACAGGGACTACCATAAATCCCAACAAAAGTAAGCGTGCATATGTTTGTTCATTACATTTCCTCGAAAAGGATTCTTATAGAGCGGGACAGATTGTGCGAATTAAAGAGGGAGTTATTCCAACATTGAATTCAGACAAAGAAAATCTAAAAAAGTATATTTTTATTTAGAATCACTTGATATTCCTGAAAACAAAGGGTAGATGTAAATAAATAATGTATAACAT
This sequence comes from Cetonia aurata, assembly GCA_949128085.1. Taxonomy (NCBI): domain Eukaryota; kingdom Metazoa; phylum Arthropoda; class Insecta; order Coleoptera; family Scarabaeidae; genus Cetonia; species Cetonia aurata. The sequence goes on from OX421887.1 coordinate 11,269,494, forward strand.
ATATATTTCTTTAAATTTTCTGCACTATTTCTTAGGTAAATCTAATCTGCCCATCAAAGGAGGTACGATATATTTGCCAGTTCACCGAAAAACCAATTCGGAAAGTAATGGTCTTGACAGGAAACAAGATTCCACAAGAAGAAAATTTCCTAACGACTTTTGTTTATTTACTATCAACTCACATTCCCCAAAACATTTTTTCTAGTTTATCCCATCATTTGTTACATATGTCACCTCTGGAATGTTTCAATTTTAAGTAAAACCATAATATCGTCTTATAGCAAAATTAGATTTCATAATTTAGCGAAGAAGTTTACAGAAAAAATACAAGGTAAATCAATAAGGAAGGAATTAAGTAAACTAATATTATTTAATCAATAAATTATACAACAACTACCGCAGTATATTATTTACTCTTAAAGACAACATACAATGTTGGATTGTTATGACAAGTCGTGAAGATCTTATGAAACTTGTATTAGATTTTTCCTACGTATTTTTATATGGCATTGAAAGAAATTTTTTCTTTTCTCTCTTATTAAACCTGACAACGAATGAAGTATATGTTACCAGTTAATCGTAAGTTTAGAAACTGTTTATAGGTCTAAGTTGTCCACAACTTTAATAAAAAAAACAATGCCATATAAAATACATAGGATAAAATCTAACATATGCTACTAATTATTACAAATTCCAAGTGCTATTAAAATTTATTGATATCCTTAACTTTATTTATTTGAATATCCGCCATGGTACCGACGTCATTGATGACGCCTGTATTCCAATATGGCGCATTTCAATTGATGGCAGTTTTGAGTTCAATATCAGCAGTCTATCATGTCTATGGTATTGATTCAATTATATTTGTGGCTCTGTTATTTCTCTCTCTGTCTAAAATTTTGACTTCACTAAAGTTGAATGTGTGGCCTGTGTTTAAGGTGTGTTTTTTTTAGTGCTGCTTAGTTCTCCTTTGTAGTAAACTGCATTGCACTGAGTTTTTCATATTATTGTTTTAAATAGCTATAACCGATCTTTTTTATTCAGTTTTATTCAGCAATTCTATAACTAAGAATAGTCCTTACGTATATCTTGCGCGCAAATCCCATTCTCTTAGTTTGACACGTCTAGAATTTCATAACAAAGGAGTGTCGTTATTCAAAGGTCTAGGTGAAACTTGCTACAGTTTTTTTCATAAAACTAGTCTAGACCAATTACTTTATAACGAAGGCGCCTGGTATACCAATTTAGTACCGTGTCAAAATAATACCAAATTAATTTCAATTGTAGACGATGGACAATTAATCGATTTTCATTGTACTAGAAGCTCGAATGTGGAACTGTTTTAATCACTTTTTTCTTGCCATATTTCATCAAATCCTACCTACATAGATGAAAATAATATGAACTCTGTATATACGTCTCCAACGTCATGTAAAGAATTCAATACAACTCCTCGATAAGATCCAATCGCATTGTCAGCATGTTTATTATATTCCATATAACCGAATAGCTTAGCTGGTACCGCAGATGCATACCAACTGTACATACATATTCGCCAACAATCAGTTATTGGAATTCCTAACGACTGCACAATATCGTTATTATAAACTCCGACAATAGAAACGCCACAATACTAGAATCGGAGCGCGTCTTCGGATTTTACGATTATGCATAACATATACGTCTAGACATGCAAGTAGTAACTAACTCCAACTTTATTATTTGTTTACAGTTATATGCGCTGGACTATAAGACCGTAAATTTCAAGAACGGAAACTATTTCAACACTGTTCGGTCATATTTCGTCGGGGCTTATCCTCAATTCGTCAACGGTTATGTTTGCTAAACTGTATTAGCGTAATACAACTTCGAATAGTTAAATTGAAAACTTGATTACAAACGAGAGCACGCAACAACAATGTAAGTTGAATTAAGTGTAAATGCACAGTAGGAGCCCCTAGCAATAATTAGTTTTAAGTATCAAGTTACTCGGCTCTAATACAGATTGTTTACGGACTTGGGAAACCGTGCATTTAAAGCCTTGATCTATGCTGTGTGCAAATTGAGAGATTGCGCCAAGCAAGGAGCTGTCAAAGTTTCATGACGTTTAATCTTAAAACAGAATATTATAACGACCGTATTTCACTCAAGCAACTGGATACACTTTGTTATTAAATATTATCGCTAGCAAAAGCTAGTATTAGAGAAGTGCAACAAACTCTAATATTAGAGTCCAAAAATATGTAGAAAAGTCTCAATAAACATGAGTGTGCAGGTGAACTTTAGAAAATACACATAGAGAAAGAAGTCTTTAAACCAAAGACATTAATTTTTATAAATGTATTTGTTACAAAGCAGGAACATTTACAATCACACAATGACACAAGCCACAAATGTTTTTAATAAAAAAATTCCATGTTTTAGTTATTCTTTAATCTAAGGTACCACCATGTTAACAGCGACTGAATTTTAATTAAGTTTTCCCAGAGAAACAAAAGGTAATCTAGGAAAACAAAAAAGTTGTGTTGTTTACACCCGATTCAATTATGTCAGCTATTTTATTTGAAATTAAATTCGGCACGATCTCTGACCTCTGCGTGTTACGACACAAATTAACGCACTTTGATGTAATTTTACTCGAGCACGTTCGGCAATGTTAAAAATAGATCTAAATTATCCGTTTTGAGCCTGACGTAAGCCAAGGGTATCTAAAACGCATTTGCGCCAAAACATCCTTGTGTTAATAACGTAAAGATGGGAGGGTAGGATGTGAAAGATTGACGCATAACCTTAAAATAATAAGTCGCTTTCAAGGTTAATGCAATATGGAAACGTAAACATCGGTTAGGTAAAGTTTTTGTGAGAAATTCAAGAATACTTTCCAAAACGCCTATCTTACTACTTCTTTAAAAAAAAAAATTGCTGTAGCGATAAAGACTTTAAAGACGTAGGGAAACGAAGAGAGAAAGCTGAGGACAATAAGATCGCAATAAAATGTTTTTATCTCCGTTTACAGTATCTGGAAAGTTCAAGATTACTTGAAAATGATTCTGGAAGTCTGAATCGATAGCGTAGTCATTTAGGACGATTAATGGTTTTAGAGGAGGAAAGAAGTGATAAGGAGCGGAGGAATCTGCGTTAGTCTGTTGGTTGTGGCAATCCGCAAACTTGAAGAGTTATTGATTGTTTCGCTTCTATATATTTACTTACTTTAAATTAAAGTCTCTACTGTGTTTGCTTTCCCTGGCTATGGTATCCTATATCTCGAAATTGAATCGCAAGAAGATTGAATATTATTGAGTGAAAATAAAAACATTTAAGTGCTACCGCGCCAAACTGCTTTTTCTTTAGAAAAATAAAATACCTGCAGAATAAATACTATTTCGATTTTAAACTATTTACCTAATAAAATACATTTAAATCTTTAGTTTAGTTTTGGAGTCCTCAAGTATTTATAAGCAATACAGGGACTGAAAGGTACGGTTGGACGTCAAGAAACACTATTTTATTAGCTATATTATAAAAGAGCAGACAAACGATATTCTTTAAGACTTAAATATTTTACTTATTTTAGTCGTAATAATAATAATAATATATTTATTAGCTTAGTTGATATATAAGTATATATTAAGCATATCAAAATTTATATATAATACAAACACAAAATACAAAAAGTATAATACAATATAAAAGCATGTTTAATTGCTAAACAACCCAACGAATTCTTCTATGGAATGTGTTCAATTTTGATGCAATATATTATTAAGCCTAGCTTTGAATATTTTGTCATTCCTACTTAATTTTAAAACTTCAGACAGCAGATTATAGAGTCGGACTCCAACAGAAGATGGTGCTCTCTTTGATATAGAAAATTTATCAAAGGGGTGTCTAAAATTATCCTTTTCTCTAGTGTCATAGCCATGACTTTCATTATTTTTTATAAACTCGTCTCTCTTACTAAATATATAACTTAAAACTGCAAGAATATAGACCACCGCAACGGAAAGTATTTTAAATTTACTAAAAAAGGGTCGACAAGATTCAGTTGTTTTAATGTTAGCAATGCATCTTATAATTCGTTTTTGGACGAGAAGAACTGCGTGTGCATGGCCGGAAGATCTCCAGAAAGCAATACCATACAACAGTCTCGAGTGAACGTAACTATAACGAAAAGACAAAACCGAGTTTGAAGGTAATAAATTACTCAATGTTCTAATCTTGTAACAAGCCTTACCCATGTTAGCCACAACACTAGCACAATACTTTCCCCAGTCTAGAGCTTCATCAAGATAAATGCCGAGAAATTGCAAATCATATTTTAATGCTAAAGAGACATTATTTACGGACACATCAACATTAGAATTTAATTTGGATCTCGCCGTATGAAAGAACATGTAATTAGTTTTTTTTTAAGATTTAGGTGCAAATTATTACTGGAAAACCATTGATGCAATTCAGACAATAAAATGTTTGCTCTATTCTGTACATTGATGGGATCGGTCCTTGTAACGATCGCAGAGGTATCTTCTGCATGCATAAATAAGGAATAACTAATGAAATCGTATATCGTCGATTATTAAAATCAAAAATGAAACAGGACCCGAAATCGAACCCTGTGGTACTCCAAGGCTTACAGGTAGATACAATGAAGGTAATTTCTTTACGACATTGTTAGATGATTTAACTGAAAGTCTAGCGAACTGCTGTCTATTAATAAGAAAGGAAATAAATCATTCCGCAACCACGCCACGAACTCCGCCAAGCTCCAGCTTCTCCACCAAAATGGAATGATCGCCACAAGCGAAAGCACGCGAAAGGTCACAAAATACTCTCATACTTCATTCACCACGATCAAACGATTGCACAATGTCACTGATGCGGGAGTGCACCGCTGTCATAGTAGAATACCCCACCCGAAAACCATGTAGTCCATTCACAATAATATTATTATGTTGTAAATGATCTAATAACCTCGAGAGCATTGCGTACTTAAATACTTTGGAGCAACCGCAGCCAACCGAAACCGGTCGGTAGTTCGCCACATTATCCTCTCTATCTTTCTTGTGGATGGGATGAACAATTGACACTTTCAAAACCGCAGGAAAAACACAACTCTCAAAGGGCAAATTAATTAATTGCGTTACAGGATGAACTAAACATGGTAAAATCTTTTTAAGAATGCAGCAAGGTACGTCGTAGAAACCTTGCTCTGTAAATGACGTCTACGGCACTCTAATATAAATAACTATTACGCCTTCAATTAATACTGAAAGCACATTATTAGTGTTATATTCATTTTAGAAAATTATGTTCAATATAAAAGTTTGTTAAGAAATTTAATCTATATTTCAGATTGCTTGATTTTTTTTCTTCATTTATTTTTAAGTTACGCATTTCCGCGTATTTTTTTTAAATAGGAACTTGTACATTACTTCACAAAATTGTAGTCTTCTGTCTACAAACATCTTGTAAACTTCTGCGTCTATCTTCATCATCCTAGCATCATAAGTATTTCAATTCTTTCATATTTATTTAAACTATATAGCCATGCACAGTTGAAATATTTATGTCACGTACACGTCAAATATTTGTGACGTTTTGGCTTTTGTCTACCTGCGATGTACCTAACATTTATTAAGTATTTGAAACGATATTCCTTTGGTATTTTTTTTATATATATTATTGTAAAGAGGAATTCTCTATCGAATGCTAGAGTAAAATGTACAAGTACCAATTTAAAAAAATTACGCGGTATGGCAAAACAAATGAGGAAAAACAAATGAAGAAAAAGATATTCATGTATTCCGAAATGTAGATTAAAATTTCTTATCAAACTTTTATATTGAACAAAATTTCCTAAAACGAATTTTAACGACAATAAATCACCGTCTTCATACTTTTAACTTAGTGTAAGACAAAGGGTCCGCGGGGCAGTCCACGATCATCAGTTAGTAGACTTAACTCATTTGTTACTTAATGCCGAAGGAAAAACCAGTTCTGGCACAATCCAGTTTGAAGTCAACACTGCCGGAATTGATCGGTTTAAGTGTTGACTGGCTGTCAGAGTATATACGTTTTTTTGACATATGGAGTGCTTTCCCTTCTCTTCACTAGTGGTTGTAAATCTTATAGCGTCTTCTTCTGGTAAATTCAACAACTTGCGTTTTATGAGCACTAACTTAACGCCCTTGCTTATTACATAAGTAGTCGACTGTGTTTAGAACTGTTTGCATTCCTTCTATTAGAACCTTTGAAAATCGACTATGATTGGGTTATCAGCATATGCCAGACAATGAAATCCTTTACTGGTTAATTTTCGTATTAAGGCCTCCGCTATGATAACCCACAGCATGGGAGAACTCCGCCCTGCGAATACACTCTCCTGTCCTTATTTTAACGGTGGCTCTAGAGCCACTTAAACCGATCAATTCCGGAGGTGTTGACTTCAAACTGTTTGTTTTTGTTTTCAGACTAGCTTTTATCCAAGGCTGAAACTTCAATGTGACAACCTTCTTCCACATAACCTCAATAATCGAGTTCGTGATAACATTGTTTAAAGCTTTAGTGCTTTGGCGCAGAGATTCTTGGTCTTTATTTGAAGCTCATGATTTCCTTCCTGCTTTTCGTTTCTTTCGATTACCGAATACCCAGCTACCCACACTGCGATTTGTCAGATTCTTCAGTGCTTAAATGCAATGGTGGTTAGTAAACACTAATGTTGTGACTAGATTCTCACAAATTCTTAGCATAGTAATAATTGAAACATTTCTTTGCTTTTTAAAATTAATTCTCTTAAAGGCTGTCGTGTCTTTGATTAACGTGCGATACTACCAGAAATGAAAGAATGCACGCATGCAGGTAACGGAGCGCCCATCTTTTTAACTTAAAAAGGACCATATATCTACAAAATAGGCCTAAGAAAATACAAAGTTCAAAGAAAGCAAATTGCAAAGCAATAGATATTGCTACTATCGCAACAAAAGAAACATCATTAAAGCATTAAAGAATATAACACAAAGTAGAGCTTCACAAATGTATATGCTATTCTTTAAATTCTATACGAATATCGCACAAGCGTAACCGATTACTCTTCATCATGACACCTAATGAAACCGGTAGATGTCGTCGTTTTATTTTATTTTTACTCTCCGCGGTGCTTACTCACGCTATATCGAAAATAAAACAAGCTCAGCTCCATTAATACAAGCCATATTTCATGGCTGTCAAAACAGTTACAGCTGATCTGGAGTGTGGGTGCCGTCTGTTCGTTTGTATACCCGATCTTTTCTGTTAGCGTTCATTGTATAATAATACACAGAAGAGCGCTAAATAATGTAGCACGTGTCAGTTTTTCACATAATAAAATCAGGAACAGATCGTCGAGGGAACATGAATCACCCATTTAAATATAATATTACAGTAATCACTTGTTTTAACTTTTAATAAATAATTGTATTGCTATGTTATTTGTCTATTAAACATGAATTATCCAAAGAATTTGCTACTATTCAAATTTATTTTACTTTGGTTATATTAATGTTTATATTGACATGGTATGCCTAGATTAGTCAGCCTCCATAGTAGTTCATCTACTGTCAGGCTCCACATGAGTGGGGAAGTAACTCCCCCTTGTGGACATCCTCTGGTCCCGGACGTTAACATTATTCTTCTCTGAACAAATGTAAATTTTTTCTAAAAATAATCGTTTCTGCAAATTGCTCTCAGAATGTAAAATATTAACTCCGTCAAAATCAAAAACGTGGTTCAAATCGAAATGGTGTGAGGCTAAAGCTGTTTTTATGTTATTAGACAATTTGTTTGGGAAACAATCTTGTTTATGGTTCTGCATTCTACGTGAAAGATATTGTTTAGTTTGCCCCACATATACACCATAGCAAACAATCAAAACATTTAATTCTATAAATTATATTAGATTTCAGTTCTTTCGGAATTTTATCTTTTAATTTTGTGAAGAGTTATATATGTGAGCCTTTTCCGCAATATCGTCTATATTAAAAATTAAAAATATTTACACACATCTTGAGGGTAGTAAACCAAAATATATATAAGTGATTCGAGAACTATTTTGTTTATAATCCTAAATCAAGAATACTATTAAAACTATTATGACACATAAAATTAAGCGCTCCAATAAAACAAAAAGTATTTCTCCGTTCCTCATAAAGTGGAACACCGTAGTCATACTTAAACGAAAACAAAACTTTGAGAAATGTTTACTCGTTTACTGAATCGTAATGCTGTTTTATCTTCTCAGGGTCACATTGCAAATATTTTATTTCAATATGAACTGATAAACTGTTTGTTTATAGCCGTTAACGGAAATCTTCGCATCCATGTCAAGAACCATTTCCTTGGTCACAATTTCGGTTTCGAGTACTCGATTTCGGAAGTAAGTTACTACTAGGTAAGCCGGAAGTGGATAATGCACTGAATGGGCAGCCAGTTTCTGAAAGAACCCGTTTTTTGCAGACCTGACTTTTTCCCTTTTTGTGCTTGCATACCCAAACAGCCACTTTTAAAATAAAACAGTATAGAAAAACCCGCAATTACAAGCATTATATTTAAATAACGGCAATATACAGCCCTGTTAGCGGTTATATTTGAATTCACTTCGCGTATGACGAGATCTTTATATGGAAGGACACGTCTTCACATATAAGAACCGTCCTTATTTGCGAGAGCGTGAAATTTCATTATCCCTTTTATGCCTTCACATATTTTGTGTTGTTACTTGACGACAAATGGCTTTCCGTTTGTAATAAAAAAAAACAGTTCCCTTCTGTGCAATGTCTGATACATTTAAGGAATGATAACATTGTTCTATAGGTGATGAAATCGCATGACAGCACTGAACCAAAAATGGGTCCTAAAAGAATGAAAAAAATCATTGTTCACTTGAAATAGCGCATTAAAATTGGTCAGACGAACAAGTTCATCAAGTAAATGAAAGAGATTTTAATAAATGATGAAGGAATTTATTGGGTGATAAACTATTCATGGTATTGAAACTAAAGTCATTGAAAATGAAAGGATGGTTTGATTGGGTCAACGGAATATGTTATTATTGTAAAGAACACTAAGGAATATAGATTATTATACAAATGTAAATAACTGCATTGCAATTATTTCTATTCATTAAGACCGTGTTCCCTTATAGGTATATTTAGTGAATGCGTTAGCTATCATAACATAACATATACTTTTCATCAAGGTATGTTATCTCTTCGTTATTATAATAAATCACAGGTCATTAAAAGAACGGACAGGATGTCATTTAATACCTTACTGCATTCATATGGGGAATAATTTTAAAAAATTGTACCTGAAAAATAACAATACATATAATCAAGAAAATTACGTATTGAACATATGAAAAATAGTTACTATAACAGATATTATCCTTGGAATATAACGTATTTATTTCACTAAGGAATCTTGTTATTACTTAATCAAAAATTGTAAATATGTAATATTTTATCATTAGACTGAAGCAAAACACTTCGTTCTGTCAATGAAAATGCACTCAATAAATATAATTATTGATACAACGAGTACTATTTTTCTAAGTGTGAAGAATCGATTCCCTGAATGTTTTGTTGTTTTCAAGTTTTTGTATTTCACTCTAAAATGGACCTACAACAAACGAACATGAGATAATGAAATATAGTCAAGGCCGCATTAAAATAATAAATAAGTATGCACCACAGAATGATTATGCAAGATTTTTTAAAAAACAAACAGGAATGAATTTGCGGAATGTGGACATTTAACTTACACATTAAATACGAAAGTGTCCTCCACTAAAATAAAGTACATCCAGTAGCAATTCCATGAGTATCTGAACCTTGTAGTAGACGAAATTCTCTAGAAGTTATGTAAACCAGTTTTTGTAACAGACACAATATGTTTTTAACATTTACAAAACTTACCGATTGTTCTGGCACCTTGACTTTCAGCAATTGTTTCCTAGCAAAATTATTTAATTTTTTGTTAAAATGCTATAGATATGAATACTTTTTTATATATAAAAAAAACATAAAATTCTCATTTCTAAAAAAATACAGAACATATTGGATTGTAAATCAAATAAAACTACAACATCAGCATTTACCATTATAGATACCGTCACAACTTCTACCTAATTAGAAGCGTACACATTTTACCTTTGTCCCACTGGAATTATAACTTTGCTATCAGAAAACGATTTAAAATCAATTAGAAACGAAGCGTATAATTCTCATCTAACACAAGCAATCAAACAAATTTAGTACGTTGAAGCACGTTGAAATACGTCCCAATACAACAAATCGCGTACCCAATTAAGGTCAAGATATCTGAAAGATACAAGTTTCTCGATATAGCAAGCCTAAGATGATTTTTTTTTCTTTTTACTGGCAGAACGATTCTTGCATCACCTTTAATTAAGAAACTTTCGTCGAATTCGAAGAAGTGCGTGATATCCTTTCGTCCTTCTAGTTTCGTACTTCCTTCTAATAGGATTTACGACCTGAGTTGTATAAAAGTTCAATTAAGTTTAATTTGGTATTGGAAATGATGCGAGATAAATTCTTTGAAGTCATTGTGTATTTGACTTTTATAATTATGTTAAAATTCTACAAGTTTCTGGATATTTTTTTAAATAATTAGCTATCTCTATAATTATAAATCTTTCTAATGCTAATTCTATCATAATATTTTAATTTTATCACTGTGGCTTAAGCGTCCATCTTCACTTTATGTTATTCGTACATCAATTGGTGGTATGCGGTCTCTGTCATCATCTCTCTAGTCTGCAGTGGATATCTGCGGCGTTGATTTTTTTTTTTTCTCTAGGTGTTCTTTCAGCATGATCATATCAAACGAAAACAGAATACATGAGATACAAGTGAATGGAGAAGAAATAGAACAGGTAAAGGGATACAAGTATTTGGGAACGTTTATCGAAGAGAACAGGAAGCTGGATAAAGAAATGAACGAAATGGTGAAAAAAGTAGGAAAAATGTTCAATTCGCTGAAGAAACCATTCTTGGGAAACTGGAAATAGAAAAGAAAAGAAAACCGGAAGTGATCAAGAGAATTGTAAGACCAGTAATGTTGTATAGTGGTCAATCTCGGACGCTAACTGATAAGCATAAATGGAGAATAAACGCCGTAGATATGCGATTTCTAAGAAAGATAGAGGGCAAAACTAGGAGAGACAGAATAAGAAATGACGTGTTTAGAGAAGATCTGAAAATTGATCCGATGCAAGAAAAGTTAATAGAAGGTCAACTAAGATGCATTGGGCATGTGCAACGAATGGAAAACGATAAAATAAGAAAAAGCGTGAAGAACAAATGCGATAGGAAGGCTGAGAAGAACTTGGACTAATATTTATTTTAGCGGAAATCTCATATATGTATATATACTGCTATGTTATTTCTGGTATTTTATGCGAAACAAAACCCACAGAATCATGATATTGACTATAAAATTATTTATGTAAATGTATTTTAATCTATTTATTTATTTTGTCAACGTATGTAATAATTTAAACTAAAAACTTACTTATTTCGTGTCTAATTCAATTAATGCATGTAACCATGGATTTTAGGGCGTATATGTGTCCTTCGATTAATGTTCGATCTGGGTTTCTTAGGCTGTCGTATCGTTGGAAACGATTTCTATCATTGTTGCCGGGGTCGTTTTTGTCTAGGAGATATTGAGTTGTTGAAAACAAATGTGGGGGACTTTTTTTCGGTTTTTCCTGAGTGTGGTTGCTTTTCGAATAATTATCTAGAATTTTGTAATTTCTATCACAATTTAAGTCCATAAACTTTTCAAATTTACTTACAAGAATGAGAGTATTACGTGTATAGTGTCAGGATGATGGGAATCCAGTGATTTTGAGATTTCGGGTGGCGTTCATCTAATCCTGGGGTTGTTGAAGAATTATATTCGAGCCGGTTTGCTGGGGGATCGTTGGAACACCACTTGGAAGCTGAAATAATTGTTTTGAATATATATAATGTATAAATAAATTACACTGGATTATCGTCTTTTTTATTCAATGTAGTACAAGAACATCACTAAAGAATAATATATTTTATATAATATAATATAATAATAATAACTAGTACGTTATTCTTTAGTGATGTTCTTGTACTACATTGAATAATATCGTATCTTTTCCTAGTCCAGTGTAATTTATTTATACATTATATATATTCAAAACAATTATTTCAGCTTCCAAATGGTGTTCCAACGATTAACGTACTAAGTCACATTAGAGATACTTAAATGTTATAAGCTATATTAATATAATAATCGGTGGCTTAGCGGTGTGACGTGACCCTCCCACGTCCCGAAGTCGACTGAAAATTATCCTCAAATCCGACTTACATTGTAAATTTTATTATTGTAAACATTTGTAAAAACATATTGTAAACAATCTTACTATATTGCGGTTGTATCGTAACTACCTATTATTTCACACCATGTTACTTGATACTTGATTACATTTATTATTCGTGAAAGTAAGAAATAACGTAAATGTCTGCAGAAGAAATATAATCTTCATTAAAACACGTAACGAGATATCATTTATTGTAACGCTAGATGTTTCTTAACTACAGTAGAAAACAAAATAGGACAATTAGATCCGTGGTTGATTGGCTTAATCAATGTAACGGAAGCGAAATAACTAAGCAATTACTTTTCCTGTTTGCCTTGATGGTGGTTCACCTTAAATTGAATACACCGCATCCATTATACGAATATTGCTATTAATCTGTTTAGCATTCGGATAATATTGACTCTAGATTCTAGATTCATTGTATAATTAATCCAGAATCGTAGGAAGTAGCCTGAAATCGGTGCAAATTCATTACGGTGTGTTCCAATTTACATAATAAATCCACATTACCCCTTGGGTATTAGATTTTACATTTGCGTACTAAATTTCATGGATACCTATAAACAGATCCTATTGCGAATTAGTTTCGATAGCAAAATCTATTTGATATACACCCATAATTTGCATTTGTCGCCGAATATGACCTAATTAATCTTAAAGCAATGTTAATGATCAAATTTGCATTATAATTTGCAATGTATAAAAATGTATAGGGATGATGCTAGATGAACAGGAAATGTGTAAGAATCGAAACAACATTATTGAAATTCTCTATGTTGGATAATAAATCACAGTACACGAAATGAAGTTCCAAAAGCATCTATCAAGTAGAAAGTTCCGGCGATGAATAGGTCCATTTGCAATATTGCTGCATCTACTACTGCACTTTCAGTCTTCATTAAAAAGCAATACCATATCCTGTATTGATTATTTTCGAATAGGTGTAATATACGCATGTTATTCACACATGATCTGCATACATAGTGCAAAACTGATATTGCTTTGTTTCTCTCAAATCCAACTCCAAATTTAGTAATCATTTTAGGCGTTGACACACTAGATTGAATCGTTTCAGAAAAACACGATTATCGAGATCACATAATCTAATCAAAATAATCTCTCGGTGCAGTGCAGAACCGAAGCGACGTCAGTTTTATCAGACTGCAATTCTTGGTATATTTTTGAATTTCTACATTTTACTAAAAGTGGATTCTGAAATAATGAAAAATTCATTACTCACTCGAAATAGTGCATTAAAATTGATCCGAAGAACGAGTTCATCAAATCAGTGAAAAAGATTTTATTAAATGATGCTGCACTGACTATTTATTGTTATAACTATTAAATTGACTAATAATTAACATTTACATAACTAACTATAGAAAAAGAATAGACAAGTGCATATACGTATATGCACATAATCAATAAAACAATTTCATTGAGTTAAAATCACAAGTGTATATTTGGTAAGGGCGCAATACCGTTACCAGTGTTCCACATATCTTTGCATGGTGTGAGTAATTGAAGAATAATCGATTTGCAAGCCTATAAAAACTTAACTAACATTCTGCGATGAGCGCAAGCTCCACAACCAACATAATTAAACGCGACATACATACAAATTATACAAAATTAGCTCCAACTATTTGTCTATTAATTATTAAGGCAAACATTTTCGAAATATGTCAAACGACATTTCGCTAAATGGATGCAAAGTATGAGAACCGGAATAGTTTTATAAGTTCAACGTCTAGTTAGAAAATTAGTGTGTTAGGTTGGAATCCAGATGAGATTTCAGAGTGGTGAAAATAAAATAAAAATTCTTTGATATGATTTTTTTGTTATTATTTTATTTAGGAGTTTTCATAGGTGTTACAAGTTCGAAATTCAAGTATATATAGAAATATGAACCTACTCTGGTGATACTGCGATTTTTAATTAAAATAGCAAAAAGAAGTTATCTCCATTATATGCTTTATACTGAATAATTCTTAAGTTTTATTTTAGATTAAACAAATAAAAATTGTCAACTACACTCCGCCAAAAAAGTATCGCATAATTTAGTTTTGAATCATAAAAGTATCGCATAATCTTTGTTTGTAGCATAAAGTTGTAAATATACTTTAATGCGCTCTAAGATATAATTTCTATGATTGTTTAAATAAAATACAGGCCAAATAAAAACAAGAACTCATACTTGAGATTTTTATTAAAACAAGAAATTATAATTTTGGAAAGAAAAATGTCATAACAGTAGCTTTTAATACTGAGTATTTCCACCTCTGGCTCTTATGACCGCTCGCATACGGTTTGGCAGAGATTCGATTAACCTCCGTATATAAGCCTGATCCAAATTCTCCCACTCGTCACGGAGAGCATTTTCTAGTCCATGCAGGTCCGCTGGGGCAACATTTTGGGTTCGTATCCGTCTGTGAAGGAGGTCCCACACGTGCTCGATAGGGTTCATGTCCGGACTTACCGCAGGCCAATCTAAAACTGGAATACCAACATCGTTAAGGTATTCCTGGACGATTATTGCAACATGCGGTCGTGCATTATCGTGCATTAACATGAATTCGTTTCCTATAATTGGCGCATATGGTACTACATGTTCTTCTAAAATGTCCGTTATATACCTGTGGGCAGTCAGTGTACCTCTGTCTACTGGTACTAACTCTGTACGACCTGTTAAACAGATGCCTCCCCAAACCATAATAGAGCCACCAGCGAAATTAGGTCTAGGTCTGATATTACACTGCGAATAGCGCTCACCGTCTCGTCTGTACACTGAGATACGCCTATCTGAGGTGTAAAGACCAAATCTTGACTCATCTGTGAAGAGTATATTGGCCCAGTCATTAATGTTCCAATTTACATGTTCTCTGGCAAACCTTAAGCGAGCCACTCGGTGGTTCCTAGTGAGACGAGGGGCTGTTACAGCTACTCTAGCTCTTAATCCACTCTGTCGTAACCTATTCCGAATAGTTTGAGTACTCACACGAGTATTTCTGACTCTAGCCAAGTCGTTCTGCAATTGTCTCGCAGTTACATGTCTTCGACGTAATGCTTGTAGTAGTAAATAGCGGTCATCTTGGCGAGTAGAACATTTTGGACGACCTGGTACAGGTCTTCTACTGTAAATGCCTGTTTTCCTATATCTGGCTACGGCTCTAGAAACACTTGACTGATTGATGTTCATCAAATTAGCAATGTATGCTTGAGATCGTCCATCTTCGATTAAAGCAACTATAGCAGCCACTTGTTCTGAAGTTAAATTGCTCATTTTAGTTTTAAAAGCGTTGGTACAGAACTCTGACTTCGCACTTTAAAATTTGTCCGTATAGGAAGACTTTCAATAAACAACTGAACAAACCTTACACATATGCATTTTTCTAAATGTGTTCTTTTAGAGAAAAAAAAAGTAAAAACGCTAAGTCCCATTATTTTGTTAGTGTTTTTATAGTTCACATACACGAGGCAAACTTTTTGTGAACGTATAAAAATATATTGGTTCATAAATGCCCTTTTTTAGTTTATGCGATACTTTTTTGGCGGAGTGTATTAAGGTTCTGGAAATCGATAATCTCTTAATCATGTGGAAGATATCTTAATAGTAATATTTTAAATTTGAATTGACTCCACTTATAATGGTCATCTTAACATACCTAGTAACTGCACGAAAATAATTTTGGTAACATGGTAACTCCTTCGAACTACCTCTTGTTTCCTAAGTAAAAAATCTATCTGAGCAACGCTTCCCATACATAACATACGTAACACAGTTATTGTTTCCTTCCTTTTCATTACTGAAGTAATTAAAACACAGACAAGTCGCCACAAACACCAAGCACAAGCTAAGTATTCTTAATCGAAAAGATTGCCTATGTATTGGTTGAATCTATACCACAAAATTTATGACCAACGGCTATTGACTAATTGTAAGACTAAGTTAATTATTAATAGAGTGTGATTGTTCCTAACAACATTCGTTTCATAAACACATGAAACGTTTTGAAAAAAGATATGATATATTTACTGTAATATAATGGCAAATTCATATACGTATGCTTTAGACATTTGGATTTGCTGAAATAAACCGTTGAAATATAATTGAAAAACGTTTTTTTTTATTGGGTTTTCAATTATAGCGTACCGTAAAGTGATATCAAAAAATTTTAGCAACGTTTTAAACTACTAGAATTCAACGTAGGTATATTATTCAAAATCGCTATTCATATGTATAATTAAAAAGCATGCCGACCAACTAAAATCTTAATAATACCTATGTTTTTATTAAATTGTTAAAATTTATCTAGATAAGTAGAAACCCCTAAGATCGTGTGATGTACTTAACTGAGAAAAATGGACAACACTTTTACGTGTGGCGGCATATAAATGTAAGAACATTTCAGTTAAAGCTAAAAGCCCATAGCTATAAACTACAAAGCTCTTAAAGGATTTCTTGAATTTGCGCAAAAGTAGTTTTACTTGTATTTCTTCATATGAGATGATTCGCATTTTCGCTTTCGTATATATGTGTTGTGTGTGAAGGTTTACAATCCTAACGCTTTCATACAAATATAAAATAAAACACATCGCAGATTTCAATCTTAAAATTAATATGAATTCAAACGACATGGCCAAAATTAATTTCGGTATACAGTGAAACTGTTTATTTTAATCTTTGCTTCAACAAAAATTCTTCAGGGGGAAATCGTACAGGGGGAAATCGTACACTTAATAGTATCAATTTATTGTTTAGTTAGTAGTATTCCTAACTGGTGCTATTTTAAGCTGAAAGTAGGCTTGTAAATTACTCATTCTGCCTTACAAATAATAGTTGAGTACGTGCCTGGATTCTTTCTTTTTGTTGTTTAGTTATTCTTTATTTCCACATGTGGCGACAAAAACCTATACATTATTATACATATATGTATACCTATTTAAGCTGCGTTTATTACAACATTAAATGTATTACAAAATTCTACCTTGTTTGGCATCAATATTCTTGACAGTTTATTAAATATAAGAACTTTTTGATAAAACTACCTAAATTTCCTCAAAATTTTAATTCAAGCAAGTAAAGCTAAGTATCTTTCATCGTACAAAACATTTTATACACTATTTTTTAAATGACGCATTATTTATTTTTACATTATTTGGTGTTACTTGAGACATTTATCATCGGTAGTTTCCCAATTATTAGTAAATTTTCTATAATTCTTGAAAATTTACATTAATAATCAGATATTAGGGAGCCATGATTACTATACGATAACGAATTTATGTTAATGCTTCCAATCGTCCATAAATTGTTTGAGAATAGAGGGAAAATACCTAATGAAACTATAACAAACCGTGTTTTGAAAGAAAGAATAGCCGTGTTAGGTATTTTCGACCAGTTTAAACGACTTGTTCTGATTTATTATTACTTTATATATTACTTAATATTTGGTTTAGAAAAAGACCATTGCTTAAAATGTTATGGCTGTAATTAGAATACCTCCTTTAATTTAGTTTTGCGCTTAATTTATAGTACTTGTAATAAATAACCATTACGTTCAGCTATTATCATTGTTACAGTCTACATAATTGTAGAAAGAATATAAAATATCAGGTGCATTTGTAATTTTCAATATTTTGCTTATTCCTTCCGATTTATGTTTTGTTTGTGAAGAATTTTTAAAAAAATTGACAGCATTAACACTGAATATAAACCATATTATTTGTTGACACTACACTGCTTGATAGTTACTACT
The DNA here is from genome assembly GCA_949128085.1 of Cetonia aurata. Taxonomy (NCBI): domain Eukaryota; kingdom Metazoa; phylum Arthropoda; class Insecta; order Coleoptera; family Scarabaeidae; genus Cetonia; species Cetonia aurata. The sequence continues at coordinate 11,287,668 of OX421887.1, forward strand.
ATTTAGCAGGCATCACTTATTTGCGATGTATATCAGGGCTAACATCTAATTAATCGATTTCAAAAATTAGTGTACATTCTTAACAATTAAACGAAATTTACTAATAAATAAGAAAGTAGTAACAATAAATAGCTGACATACAAAAATTTACAATCAGATAGTTCTAACAAATAGTATGCAAAGTATTCTCCATGATTATGATGAGAATGATTTGGCATATTTTAGTCATTTTATGCAGAATTATATCTATTACACATCAGCAGTGAAAGCACATTCCTATATTCTACATCTTGTAGGTTTTAGTATTCTGCATCTACACCTTTTGTTTTCAGTTTCTATTTTGCCTTCCATAAATACATATATGCAGTAAAAAGTAAAGAACTGGTTCCCCCAATAAATAAACATAAAGAACTTTCTATTACTTAACGTACTGCACAATTCACCATTACTAATAAATAACCATATTTTTCACACGCATCGTTCATAATTTAAACCAAATCATATTTGCTTGTTTTTTAAGTCTATTTTATATTCGACGCAAATCTTTCAAAAAAAAACGTTATCCGATTGAAAACCTTGTGTGAAGGGATTTTGTTAAAATCTGCTATACGTCGTAGGCTTTCCATGTTGTTTCTAAAATCCTTACATCGTACCATACACGCTACGTGGTTTTAACCCTGGATAAAATAACGGTCGCGCTCATACGGCTTCTTCTCTACGCTTTTTATCCCCGAATGAAACAATAAAATTTATTTCATCTCGGTGAAACACTCCATTTCCTATTTTCGAACACTTTTGCAGTACAATGCTATTGTAGAAGTCATGTGTTCCCGTCAACGCCAAGGCAATTACGTCCGTCAACGACGTTAACAGTATAAAGCTCCTACATTGAAACAATTCACGAAGTAGCTGGTGTAATATAGAATTAAAGCAACTATTTTTATTTTGATACCTTAAAAATAAAAATTGGTGGGAAGAAATTTTAACAACATGAAAACCGTATTTGCGCTAGTTGTAAGCAGCAATGGCATATTAATACATACAACGGTAGAACTTTAATTCTTAATCATATAATTTCGATAAATTTTATATTATTACGATTTGTAGACATAAGTTACTAAAACATCTCAAAATTATTAGTAATGAAAGTTGCAATATACAAAGTATATAGCCTCTACATTTACTGGCACAAAAAATGTTTAATGGAACACTCAACATAACTCTTTGAATGTAATCCGTAAGTGGCATTAATATTTCATAAACAAATTACTTTAAAGTAGATAGCATCGTCCCTAGTAGCATTGACTATCTAATTTGTATACATTCGTTCGCTTCGATTTACTTAACTACAAAATTGATGCCTGAACAGTAAATTGTTAGAACGCTCAACTAAATTTCCAATTCAAAGTTGTACTAGTAATGCTTCTACGTATTTATGTTCCGTATACTTTTGTTTCAGTATCGGATTTCACACAACAACTAGGACAAATGTACGAACAGCACGCGGAAGAACTTCAGATGCTAGTCTCGAATTTTCGTAAACGAAACGGTGAACTTAGGAAAGAGAGGTAAGTGACTTCATTTGTGTCACCAAATTTTCTTACCTATACGATTATATACAGCCTGTTCAAAAACTTCTTTAATTTTTGATTAAATATATGGACAGTACTTAAATTAAAAGCATTTCAACGATTATTCTAACAAATGCGCTATACCGGATGTGCTACAAAGTTGAAAATATTTTAATCCATGAATAGATCATAGTCCGCCATGATTACTCTACACACTTGAAATTCAAATTCCGACTAAAAGTTTAAGAAGTTGTAATGAACCAATTTGATGGGACCGTTGTATATACAGAGTCCTGCATTTTTTTAAATGGAATACGCTGTTCTTTTGCCTTTTTTTAGCAATGACTGACTATTGGCTGTACGCACCTTTTTTGTGCTGCATGTAATGCGTTTGTTTCATGAAAATTAATATTTTTTAAAAACAAATCGATATTTATATTTAATACTGTTGCAAATATGAAACGTAACCTCAATTAATTGGAAACTCTTTCATCGAGAGATATAGATGTGCAAAATTCATTGTCCACTTTTGAAAACTTTGACTAATTCTTTCAGATTTTTTTAATTGAGCAAATGTATGGTTTTAGACAAACGGTTTGAAAGGTTATGATAAAGAATATTTCTAAATATGTTTGCACTATTGTGGTACGTACACTGAACGGCAATAAGTCATAGGACACCACATGACGCTGAACCTTCCTCAAAGCTAATTCTATCTTTCCCTATTACAACATGATACGAGACAGACAGCAATAGGTTCAGGTAGATTACCTTAACCCATTTGTAACCAGCCTTCCCAAATGGGAACAATTTGTGAATAAAACAAAATGATATGTCGTTTAAATACAAAAACAATTTGGTCATAAATATGTTAAGAATTACTTGCTATCGGTGTCAAATGTGCTAAGATTGAGTAAATATGAGTACTAGGTAACTAACTAACGTTAGGTGCCTATAGTGATAAGTAAATAAATAAGGTACACACATGCCATATTTGCCAACTTTTGTCGATTTTGAGTTACATTTACGCAATATGAATTACTTTAAAGAAGAACTTCTCTTTCTATTCGGTGAAAGCCAAAAGAATTGTTCCCTTACAAGCAGAATTTATGCTCAAAAATATCCAGACAAAAGACATTGGATAGATAGATAGATATTTCATTTTCATATACCATTGGTGGTAAGAAACAGAAGTGTAACAATAAAAAATAGTAATACAAATAATATAATATAATAAAATATTACAAATTTATATTTTATTGGAATTTCCAGTAAGATACTTATGTGCATTTCATTAATGTGAAAAGTTTTCAATATTTTGTGTATATATAAAGCTGCATTTAAATAAAGAAGTTAGTTTCATTTTTATGAAAAAAATTCTAGGGCATTCAGTTGAAACTAAACTGTAGATGATACGAATTGCTTTTTCTGTGGCAGTAAAATTGAATTTAAATTTTTGTTTGTACCCTAGAATAACAGGCGATTTAAATGCGAAATGGAATGAGCAAAATATGCAATTCTCAATATATCAACGTCGCAACATTTTCCCTTTTTCGTAGTATATAAATGGCTTTATTTAATTTGTTGTAGGTATATAGTTTAGCCTATGGTCTATCATTCATCCCGAAAGCCTGCACTCCCAAGCATTGTCGACTTTAAAATTATTTATTAGAAGTGATATTATCGGCATATAGTACTAACTGGGTTCTTTGGATATTGAGAACGATTTTATTTTTAGAGACCCAAATAATTAAATGATGCAATTTATTATTTATATTATCTACCAATTTGTTGTGATCAAGACCATTCACAATGACCAACACCTGATGCAATCAAAACATATAATAAGCTACCAAAAGAAACAAAAAAAACTAAAGTACGTTCAATTCAAAAACAAGATAAGGATGGAGGTATACCGACAGTACAACATGTATGAAGGACCAAACGACAAGACCAAGGACGGCTTCCATATCGTTATACCGAGAAGAGATAACCATTTCGTACGCTCGGATGAAGAATGAAGGCGAAAAAGAGCGCGTGGACACGCTTGCTATATATATGTACTTTTGTTTTGTTAATTAAAAAGCATCATAAATTTTGCATTTTTATCAGAAACGCTTACAGCTAGTCATAGAGACATATTAACAAAAATTGTTCATAACTAACCTCTCATTACGTTTGTATAAGAATATATAAACATTTAAAAGTGTTCCTTAATGTTTCCAAAATTTGACAATGAATTTTGAACACCCTGTGTTTACATCTTAATATTTTGCCTGAAGTATATCCTATCCTTCGATGAAGGAATTCCCATTTATTTGATTCTATGTTTCATATTTGCGGCAACACGGGTTCTTTTTTAATGGTACATACTATGTAAATATCGATTTTTTTATCAAAAATAATAATTTTCACTAAACAAACGCTTCAAACAAAAAAAGACAAAATAAATGCGTTTAGCCAAAAATCAACCACTGCTGAAAATATAAAAAATATAGGATGCATGTTCTATTTGAAAGAAAAAAATGTCATGTGATTATGCCGACGGTTTTTAAAACACCCGGTATAATTCAAAATAATTTTCAGAGGTGCTCCTTAATGTCTAGTTATGCGTTAAGTAAAACGTTTCACTTCAATAGCAAATGAACACAGTAAAAGAAGATTACACTAACATTCCTGGCAATTGTACTACGCACACGTTATCAGTAAATTAGAGTATGCTGCTTTAGTTTGGTACCCCATATATGCTTGTGACGCATTACAACTTGATCGTGTTCACCGCAAATTTTTAAAATTTCTTAGTTTCAAACAAGATGAAATCTACCCAGAAAGAGGAATTTCACAAGATCAGCTACTAGAACAGCATGGTATGCTTTCCCTAACGGATAGAAGAAATACATTGTGTGAACAAACTTTAATTAAAATACTAAACAGCAAAATTGATTGTTCATATCTCTTAGAGAAAATTGCATTTTATGTACCACGTGTGAACACTAGGATAGAAACCAACTTCAGACTTCCATTGGCAAAAACCAACACTTTGAAGCGAGCACCGATAAGTACTATGATGAGACTGGGAAATGCCAAGGACATCCTTCATTAACCGTGCTGTCATTTTATTATTACATTTCTTTTTAATTTACATTCTCAGTTTGTTTTTCAAATTTAGCGTTTATTGTACCTTATTTTTTCATATTTTGTATATGCACACAATTGTATAGTTCTGTACTTTTTAGGTGTCCTCAAATTGGGTCAATTTGACCTGTTGGACATCAAATATATTATTATTATTATTATTAAAAAATTGTATACGCCAGGAATACTACTGTAATTTTACGGACAATTTTACGTTTACAAAAGTACAGTATGATCGCTGTAAATTTAATGTCCATTTCCTGTATATTTAAAAGTTATCAGAAATTTACATCAGGATTTCAGACTTTTACATTTATTGTTTGATTATTTACTGAGAAACTGTAAGGCTGCAGTAATTTTCTTGTAAACACTTCCTTACAATAATAATCCCGTAAAATAAAAGAGGATTATTACTGCATTTTTATAAAAATTTTGTACCGTGAAAAATCAAAAACCGGATTTAGCCTGCAGGACACTGTATTTTAACTTTTGGCAACACTGAAAATATTAATTAACGTTAAGCTGTCCTAATTCGACAACATAATGCTCGCACATCTAACGCTCACGCATAAAAACGTCTAAATATCCGTCATACTCCAATCAGCTTCTTATGTATTTAGGTTACGTTGGTTCATGCCTACTCATTAGATTTTGCAGAAAAACTTTTTATATGATTATGAATTTCTGCAGACAGAAAGGAGTAATCTCTGGCGGAAGCAGCATGCATCAAATATTAAAAGAGGAATAATTTATGGGAAACGCCAAGAAGGCAGAAGTTACCTTTTTTTACGACCCAAAAGAGCTATTAATGTAAAGCAACTTCTGCCGACACTAGGAGCAATTTAATATTCATTTATGTCACCGGCAATAATCTAATTTTCAGGCCGGCGTGTCCCAGTTCCTTATTCCACACGTGGGAGACGTTACTACAGGAAGTGGAGATAGATTCGCAAGCGCTGGCCGAGATCGCTTCCATCCTAGGTAGGCAAGTATCCAGACCGCTCCTCGAAAAGTCGTTCTATCGGAAAATACAATCAAGGAAGGTCTTCACCCATCGCGAAAGTTACGACACCATCATAACGAAAACAGAGGAGAAACTGGCGAAGGTAAGTAGATGTAGACATAAATATTTAAGAAACAATTATCTTTTTCAGTATTATGTCTCCCTATGTGAAGATTAATTTGTCTTTTATAGCAGAATATGAGACATCTACCGTATATTATTCTTATATAGCCACAGACTTATATATAATATGCATAAAAACCATATCAAACCACTAAAAGCCATTTATTTCTATTACCTATAGAATTTCGGAGTAGCTATCTAGTCGTGCTGTCTTCGCTATACGTTAATAATTTCATTTTAAGTACGGTCAGTGACACTCCCATCAGACACTTTAGATCTCCAATTCCTTCTACCCTTGTACCTTTAATTTTAAATCTCATATTCCGATCCTATCATATTCTATTACATTTTCATAATATCCGTGAAAATTTCTGTCAGCACTTAACGATAAAATGTACTTGAAATTTCATTCGTCTATACTCTAATGGTTTTATATTATTCAATTAAACTTGCTTTTCTCCCAAAGAGTACGGAGGATGAATGGAACATCTTTCAATATTGATTGTCAAGTTTAATACCGACGGAATAGATGACATTGTTCGCAATTATGGAGTAATAAAATATATAAACGATCAAATTTATTTGTAATGATTCTGACTATTTTAATACACACAGCTTTTGCATGAACAATTCCTTACATCATATTAAAAACAACTGAAACCGAACGATTAGATGTGCTGTGAGTGCGAATCTATAAAGCACCAGTGTATTCTTAATTAAAAAGCTTTTAAATAGATAAGCCAAAAAAAAAAATTATGCCATGCTTAAACTCATGAAAATGCTAAACTGTAGATTTTGTAGAGGGGGAAGTATCGACTGCGTTAAGCCGGTTTTCCACCAAACGGACAGAACAGAAGATCGTGTCGAAAAAGACAAAACGGAAACTTTTTACAAACTTTTTCGAGACTCTAGTTTTTGGCAACTGTTGCCGTTTTATTTTTTGTGTCCCAAACGAAAGTGGTAACATCAAAAGGTTTCGATAAGTTTATGAACTCATGTCTGTGTAGTGGAAACAGGTGTTGTGTTTTCATCAAGTCAGTTTCGTTTTATTGAGGTAGTAGATGGTAGATTAACATAATTTTGTATACTTACATGTTTCGCTTTATTTGTTTTTTCCAACAATTGTAAAAATGATAGGAATTTTTTATTAATTTTCACAATTTTACTTAAGAATAGTTAGAATAAGTAAATATAATAATAAAAGATGTTAGGGATATTGTGATATCCACCGAAGGCATTCGTAAATTAATGACATCCGTATCATAAATAATAAAAGTATTTATATGAATAACGGTTTTGTTTAAAGTGTCCCACTGGATAAATTGTCATAGAGATTAAATGCATATCGAAAAATATAAGCGTATAAAGAAGTGATTGATATATAAATGTAAATATTTCAAAATACCTCTTCTCTGATGACCGCAGTCTAAACGAACTATCACAAAGAACAAGAAAGTTAGTTTTCCTAAACATATTAATTATATGCTGAATACAAAAAAAACCTTCACCATCAAATAATTGATATGGACCAAAAATAAAAACAAAGCTAGAACAAAATATAGTCCACCTGGTGGAAACAAGGGTTTTGGGTTACCCTCTGTTTTGTTTTTGTCTTCCGAGTTCTAAAAACACGAACAAAACACAAACTCGATTAGTCCGTGTCGTGGAAAACCGGCTTTAAGGATCAAAATTAATAATATCTTGGATAAACAGTCAAATGCAACGATATGATTATTCCATTTTTATTTTCTAAGCTTTCGCACATGTAAGTAACTACTGCTTACAATTGATCATAAGGCAGCAGTACATTAAACAAAAAGCAGATAACAAATTTGAAATTAAAATTACATTGTAAAACAACCATTTATAAATTTTAATACAAAAAATATAGACAATTTAAATAAGTTTTTCTAGTTGGATGTTGTAATAAAGCTAAAACAAAAGACGACGCAGTGATGATATGGCTACTACAGATACCGTGCTGTAGGGGGGGAGGAGGGGGGGGGGGGGGGGGGGCTCGTGCCGCAGCGTAATATAGGCGATTAATGTGCAAATTAGAAAAAATACTGTGCCACAATGACATGTAATGATCGTACTTTGAATGAGATCCAAACTTGTACTCGCATTACATATAAAATACTATTAAAATATATCGAAAAGTTAAAATTCAAAAGGTTAGGATAAGGGCCACTAAATAAATGAAAGAAGAAAGAAGAACAATGAAAAATGTGTCAATCACTATCATCCAAATGCAAGATATACTTACGCATAAATATTGCTCAAATTATTAGTAACATTTTTAAAGCTGATAGACCTTTTATGCTTTTTTTATATGACTAATGATCTTCTGCTCAACATACACACTATCACAATCCCCACAAAGTATGCGATATATTACGTTGGAATTCAAAAGATGAGGTGTTCTTTCTTTTTCCCTGGAGAAAAGTCTCTTAATGGGGTTATTGGTGCCAGAATCCTTAGAAGTTAATATGGAACCAGCGGCTTGGATGTTAGGAGGTGGAAAGTCCGATCCTACAGAGTTTATGGGGTTACTGTTGGTCGCAGCATTATACTTAAAACATTTTCTTTAGCAGACTTTTAGGATAGTCGTTCAGAAATATTTATTTCAATTAATCTGTTCAAGTCCTTTTTATTAGTGAACTGTCCGAACTTCTAGTAGACTATTTTTCATGGCTTTAGGAAGATCAATTTTTGTAGATTAGTTCGTTCGAGCAAAAATTGAAAAATGTTCCCGAGAATGTAGGTTTATTGTACCAATCTATCATAATGTGTTAGTTATGTAACGTGGTGACTAAAGGTATCCAGAAAAGGTACTGAATTGTTAGATTCCACTTCTATGGTGAATTCGATTTTATCATGAAATAAATTGAACACTCTAAGGATCTTACCCACATCCTCTGCGGATGCCGTGATGATATCATCAACATATTTATACAGAGAAGGAACGTTGAAAATCAATTGCGGTATACATGTGTTAAGCAATTCATTCGCAAATTTGATCATTGAAATCATAATATTCTTCTGTCGTTCTATCTTTCTCTCTTTCTCTTTTCTTTTTCTACCTTTCCACAGGACCTACCTTCCTTTTAAATCAAGTTACAAATAATTCACACTACACCATTCTTATATATTTGAAACATTTTTGGAAAAAAAGCAGGTTAGGTGTGAGTAGTTCATCATTTTGATGACTCCTTGATTATCAGACATATAATGATCTAGTTGCTAGTTTCTGCCCATGGTCAGCTGGACACATCTTTCAATAGAGCGTTTTTCCGGTTGTAAATATTTGGGTGTTTGTCTAAATTAAAATGTATGCTGTACAATTGTATTCCTATACTATTATTGATAATGAATTATGCTAATTGAGATCATTCCACCCTTCAGCGACATCTGTTTTATCTCCTCATGATTTCTAATGCGAAATCCAATAACGGCATTCTTTACGCCAAAGAACGACTTTATTAAGTGATTGTCGACAGCGGAATAATCGGATTTTAATTTCCCCTTAAATGGGCGTTTAGCGTGCCTTAAATTTTCATCGTCTGGATTCCATAAGGACGACATTAACTCTCTTCCTCCGCGAGAAAGAAGAAATATAGCCGCTCCGAATATTGGCGATGTTCCGGTTACGTTTCCAGATGTTCTGGCTTTGGCTGGAATCCACCAGCAAACGGTAAATTAAAGTAGCGGAAAATGAATAAGATTTCCGCGCAGACTTTTATGGATTAGACTTCCTTAAGGTCATTATTCTAAGCCATTACTTAGAATATTAGCAGGGCGGTTTAAGGACGGAGAAGATTATTACTGTGCAAATAAGGACACCGCTATAAGCCTTGAACTAGTACAGGATAAGAGACACGTTATTGACTGTACTCGAATTTAATTAAAGTTTCCGATTTTTAAAGATTACAAAATTTGCAGAAGGAGTAACATCATATATACAGCCTAGCAGTAAAAGTTATTTTTCTCAAATGGAAGATGCTATATATTTTAACATCATGTGATTTGGAATTCAATTCTCTACTGAAAAAGATAGTGTTCATATATGTACCTATCTCCATCACATCTTTTAGTATTAGTGATTTTAAGAAAATCTAGTTTGGAATTAGGATTTTATTAATAAGTAGTAGCCAGTGAAAATCAGGGAAATTATAATTTAAGAGTATACAAAAGGAGAATAAACAAACTATAATAACAGAATATAGAATTTACAGAACAAAAAACATTAAAAAACAAAAAGTATAAAAAAATTATCAGTATTATATATAACTCCCGTTCACCTGCAAACATAAGATTCCGTCTAGTATTTTCCGAGCTCAGTAGTAGAAACTTTGTTCTTGGCAAGCCATCGCTAGGAGATTAGGGAATCTTCGTTTTGACAAAATAGGCAAATAGCAGTTTGTCTATGGTGTGCATATTTGGTCTACAATAACCAGTCAGTAGTTTTACATAACAGGTTTCCTCTACGTACTCAGTTAATCTTTTGAAAATTCAAGCCATTGTTCCTTAAAACGGTTTTGCCTTCCTTTGTGCTGATTACTTTCTGCAGCACTCTTATTAAAATTTATTTAAAGGTCGTTTGGAAAGGATGTTGTAACTTGTGATTTCATAATGTCGATGGAAAAGTTAGTTTGAATGTATATTGATATTGATATTGAGGTAAGATAGCATCCGCATGGTCGATTATCCGTCCCGTCCACCGCGGCCGCTAGGGCCTATTGTAGACCGGATGTTATCTTTAAAGTTCATCCATCAAGTTCAGGCCCTTAAAGTAGCTCAGAATCTTTTTGAATGAGGTCGTTTTCAGGCCTTCTAAGGAAAGGTCAACCTTGTCATACCTGATTCTCGTTCCTCGTCATCCTCCAACATTTAGTCTCGTCAGAGAGCCGATTCTGTGTAGGTGATTTCTGCGTTTGCAGTGACCTGTAAAGACAGAAGCTATTACTTTGACATTTTTACTTTCAAATTCTAGTAGTTTCCGGGTTCTGACATGATTAAGCGAAATGCACCTTTTCGCATGTAACATACCAGGACAATTGTTCCAATGTTGGAGCACTTTCTGCTGCGCCCATACATTGATTTGCTGTTTACTAACCGTAGGTGCTATGCCAATGGTAGGTTCTGGTCCCTGGAAATGCTCCGCAGCACCCTTTTTTACAAGGATGTCTGATTCCTCATTACCATGAATGAATGAGTGCCCAGGTACCCAGATTAGGGATAGGTTATTTGCCGTCCCAACTGTGTTTAAGGTGTTTTTACAGCTCCAGATCAGCCTCGAGTTGCATTTATGCGCCTCTAGTGCTTTCAGAATTCGGACTTTTTTCCTACGGAGGCTGAGGTTTGAATTTAAAACCTTAAACAACCCGACTGACCAGTTCATTTACCACCTCATTCCACTTCACGTCCATATCATTGAGTACTAATGATGAATGCTATCTTAGTTTGACTGCGCACCTCGTTTAGAGTGCTTATCCAGTCCCAAACCATCCAATAGTAACGATTTCAATTATTGCTGGTGGGTTAAAAGTATCTGATAAAAAACTTAATATAGAACACCGGCAACTCTCAAATTAGGATTTAATGAAACTATACAGACTGAGAGAGTATCATGGTATAAATTCGTATTTATTATATTTTTTTATTTTTTAATTATTATTGTTCATTCTAATTTGTTACACAACATCGTCTTCTACTTAAAAGTGCCGTTTTTTAGAAATAAGAAAAAAATGGCGATATGGGTACTTTGTCCCACATCGTTAGCTTTTTGCGAAGATAAAACCAATCGAACTAGAAGACAAACAATATTTTCAACTACCACATCCGAAAGTACTCATTTGAGGAGAGACGCTTTACCGAATTAAACTACCAACATGTCATTTACCATACTCTTCTGTAAAGATTCTGAAGTTTTTCTGGGGTCGGTTGTCAAAATAGCTGTCAGACAATCTGTCATTCAAATTTAAGTGATCTATATTATAAACACTGTAAATACAAGTAAATTGATTTTAGTAAGTGGTAATCATGTAGTAGTCGAAAAAGATCTTGTCCGCACCACGGCTGGAAAGTGTCTTTAACACACTCGTTTGGTTGCTTGCCTGGAGTCGTATTCTCTACACTCTGTCGATAAACCATCACTTTCCAGCCTTAATACGCCAATAACTAATATATGAGAAACAATCATAAGAACCTGTAACCGCGGTATAATAAGAACAGTACAGCACACAGTGGTCCAGTTTTTTAAGAAAAGTGGACATAGGATCAAAAGTAGTAATTTTACTCAGCAAAAAATTGTTTGCAATAGCAAATTGAAAGCTGATCAACATTTATTATTTGCATATTTTATATAAATGAGTCTTTCACGTCTAAAGAAGATATTAGAGAAAAAAAATGTAATTTCAAACAGTTTCCAAACATGTGATTGGTTAAAAATTCCTATTTGTTAGATAAGGGAAATAATCGGAGAAACATATCTTACAATGCCAAATTTTGAAAAGCCGTAGTATGCTCTCTACAGTTGCAAGAAATTTACAAATAAACTTTAATGGATATATTAAACAACAAGATTGATTATTCACTTCTGCGAAACAGAATTGCATTACATGTACCGCGTATTAATACCAGGTTTCCGTTGGCTAAAGACGAACATTTAAAAATGGGCATCGGTAACTTTCATGCTGACAGAAAAATACCAAGAACACTTTACGACAGATCCCTATTAAATATATTATTATACAATTTCAACATAGATACATTGTATATCTGCACTTTGCTTTTGCACATATTTTCTAAATATGTGTTATTATATTATTTCCTTATGTAGCCTCAAACTGTAAATTTTGTTCTGTTGTATATACATGAAACACATATATGTTATTATTATTATGAATTAAGGTTTGACAAAATATGACTACTACTCACTGGATACTCCCTAAATCCTAAACAAACCCGATGTTTGGCAAACTTTTAGATTTCTGTTCCTTTCTGAAGATCATTCAAATCCATTATTTCTATAGATTTCTTATGCTTATAGAAAGGTCTTTGAGTCATAGAACATCATTTCATAAAGGGTACATCCACCCTTAGAGCTTAATTAAATATTCTAGCCTAATGACAACTAATATTTATCCTTCTTTTCAGTGTAGGCAAGATTACAAGAACGCGTACCTTTCGTATCTAACGACCCCGACAACGGAGAGTCTAAGCGCCTATTTCAACAGCCATAATACCTACATTCAACAACTGCATGCGACGAACGGAATGTTAGAGGAATACGGCAAAGAAACCTTGCCCCAATTGTTACAGGTGAGTTGTTTTAATTGTTCGAGCTATATTGTACCCGCTTCAGTTGCCTTGGCGGAATATATTAAAATTTCACTTACAGCTCAATTCAGATGAGTTGAAAGACTAAATTAAAACTGAGAAATATGCGCAGACTAGGCTTTGTTAGATAAATTAAACGTCGCCGGAGAGAAAAGATAGGCACACCAAGAGGTTAAACTTAATCTGTACTGGCTTTTTTTTACTGAGTACGTAAAGAATTCATTGGCTCGTTTTTTTAAATGTTTATTATATCCTTTTTATATACAGTAAAAGAGAATTATTTAGGATAAATATGAAAAAACAATTTTACAAAATTTGCATTATAGACTCCTCCACCATTTATACACAAAAAGAAAAAGGCAAAATTCCATTATTTGTACATAATACTATGTATGCACAACATTAAAAAAAAAACACGAAACTAAACAGCATAAAATTTATTTCTGAAAGTAATATAATTTTAATGATTGCTCACATAATAATGCTTTGAAACTAAATCTGTATAATAAACTGATTGTATTTTTACAACAAGCACCAAGATCATGAGAGGTTAATTTCTTAATATAGCTACTTCGTCTCTTTATCACTGGAAGGAATCTTAAAATATAATATCACCAAAAGCTGCATTCATGGGATATACACTCAAAGAACGTCCTAAACAGTTGTGCGGTCCTACTTTTGTGCCTGCCGCCCGCTTTTAAACCCATGATATATAGGAATATAAATCTCACGACAGTTGTTTCTTTGAACTATTACTTACACAGCATCCCAGTATATTCTGCACCCACTCTTGGCATCCTCCTAGAATAGGTTCTATGCCTGTAAATGAAGCCCATCGACTTTTTCCCTTTCTTCTATACGTTTTCTTCGATTCCCGATTGTCTGAGCATCCACAGCAAAGGCACTCGGTTATTCAGTTTTCGAATGCATTCACCTGTCTTGATTGTAGTCTGGGGTTCACTAGTGCCCTCAGTATCACCCGGCTGTCTGTTCCAATAGAGATCCGTTTGTTTTTCTACACCCTCTGACTGATATCTTTTGCAAAAGTTATATTGTTTAATTTTGGAAAACCACCCTAAGTTCTATCTTCTATTCATATAGGAATTGTAACTGTTGCATGTGGTATATTTTGCATTACATCATCAATGCCATTTAAAAAATATTACGCATTAGTAGATGTCAGTACAATACAGGTAGTATGTTAGACTAAATTAGAATTGGGGTGGCTTTGTAAGCTATTTCCCCGCGACCTTTTCAGATCTATTGGGATCCCCTTTGTCCTATAAGGTACCCTCTAATTTTGCCTTTTTAATTAGGCCTATCATCTTTGAGTGCGACTCCTTTATGTAGCTACTCGCTGTGGGGTTTTCTACTCCCAGTACTAGAAACCTTGTCCTCGCCAGGCCCTCACAATGGCAAAATGCATGAACGGGGGGTTTCTTCCTCGTCGTGACAGAATCTGGAAATAGCGTCCTCTGCCAGGCCTATGTTATATATATGTTTATTTAGTATAGAATGACCAGTCAACAGAGCTACTATTATTTTGGCAGTCTTCCAATCTTTACGAAGTAGGTCTTTAGTAAACTCAGGCCTCTGTTCTCTTAAGAACTCTTTTGCCTACCTTTGTCCTGGTGACTTTTGTCACCTTTCCTTTGACTTGTTCTGTGTCCATTCGTTGATGCACCTTTTAACTTGCGATTTGGTAATGCCGAAGGATGGCTTAACTCCAATAAATGGCCAGATCGTCGGCTGCCTCATTTCATTTCACGGCTGTGTGACTGGGAACCCATGCCAATGTTAGTTTCCTTTGGATGCCCACCTCATTTAATGCGCTTACGCAGTACCAACCAGCTTAGAGTCAACACTTGCTGAGCTGATCGCTTTAAGTGTTGCCTGACTGTCAGAGAAGATAGCGACGCTTTTACCTGACTCGGGCCATATATCTACTTCTCTGACATAATAATGAATTACGACCACCTCTGGAACACCGTCGTATCCTTGCTGAAGCTTATTGATGGGCCTTTTCTGGTCTTCAGGTTAATTTCTGAACCATGGCGTAACCTGGCATTCCCGTAAGGGGTGCCTCCTTAAGTTTATGTAATGGTTTTTGATGGTTAGCACCGTACGATTTTATAAAAAATCTTTTTTTAATGTTGGCTGTAAACTCTACAATGCGACCTTGTTAGATTTTCCCGGTTGATAGGCATACTGCCTATCACTGAGTGGTTGTTCTTTCAGCGCGGTGTCTCTTATGTACCTGTCCACTAACCTTGCAAGTGTCTTAAGTAAAAAGGAGAATGTGTTCCAACGGCATGGCAAAAGGTGAGGGTGGTATACCCACCTATCAAACGCCTAAATCATAGGCGGGTATTTTACCTACCTTAGGTAGGTATACCACCCTCACCGTTTGCCATGCCGTTGGAACGCATCCCCAGGCTATAGGAGCTCTGAAAATTTTTGAGAGATGTGGTATCAATACCACTATCCCTTTCTGGAGTAGGACTGGGAATATTCCACCCGTGCCCGTAGATTTAAAACGCGAAAACCTGCTCGGCGCCCACTTGATTCTTGCAGGTCTTAGCGAACAGAAAGTGAATCTTGAACAGTTCCTCGGTGCTCTCTTTGTGAGAGCATAAGTAGGTTCCATCAGATCTTTTTATGAAGCCTACTTCGGTCGCAATACTACCAGACTTGGCTAGAAGTTGTGGATCCTTGAACATGCGAGAGTTTTGTACAGCTCCTCGCAGAACTTTCACGACGAGTACCTTTTTGCCTTACGACTTTCTTTATTGTATGTTAGTATAGATCTTACTTTTTACTATTTCTAAATTTGAATTTTATATATGTCTCTTTTGTCAAATCGCTCTTTGCTACTACCAATAACAACGTTCGTTGAACCATAATAATTGTTGTATTATTATTGTATTCTATGCAACCCGAATGTCAAAAGAAAAACAGAAATAAAAACAAAGTCAGGCATGGTTTTAAACTCCAGAAAAAATTTCGCCACGCTACCAAGAAAATAATGATATAACGGTAAAGTCCCTATCAAAAAACAGGAATCAAATCGCAACTGTTCGAGCCAGAAAATTCCATAGTATCAAAACAGACTACGCAGACGTTTTTTCGACGATTTAAACAAATTACACATTTCGATATAACCGTCCCCGGTCCACAGCGGTGACATTACATCAATCACGAATTAAAGATCCCGGTCGGTAACGGAGGCTTATTGTCAATTCATGAAGTGCTATTTGCACGCTGCTTTGCCGATCGCAATGTCACCCCGTGAAGCGCGCTTCACGAACTGTCAGAGCCCCCTATCATCGTCAATATCGATCATTAGCATGGTACAGATTTCGGGTAAATTGGGATTGCTCTACAGTTATCTACTTACAGCGCTGTTTGCAAAGTAATGGATGACAGGAATAGATAGAAATAATAGAGTAATATCAAACAAGCGCACTCTGGAGAATTTTGTGATTCTGATATACTGAAACATGTGAATTATTGTTTTAAAGATATTTGGTTTCATTATTGTTATAGGAGTGACGCTAATTTCTAGAAAATGTTAGTTTAGGTATAGGAGCTTCGATAACGTGTGTTTCAAAAGGTTTGACAAAAAAAAAACGTTTCCAAACAAAAGTAATTCTGTAGTAATCTGTCATTTTACTAACAGTCCAGTTACTAAAATTAGTTGTGTTGTAATTTATTGTATGTTATTACATGTTAATAAGAACGTTTATAGTTGGGGAACTAAAGTTCAAATAGTCCAATTTACTACTGTTAAATAGGTATTGAGCAAACCCATTGAAAGTGTGAAGAATAAACTTGAACAGACATTGACAAAAATTTCAAAATCTGGAAATATAACAATATAAACACATGCAAGATTCGCATAAATGGTGAAATAACTAACTTCCTGAAAAATAAGTGCAATACAGTGAAATCTCCCGTAACGGACACCTCTTATTAATGGACACGTTCGCCTGGTTCCGGCAGCCTTACATGAGAATAATCAGTTCTCTCTTGGACGGACACCTCCCTTGAGCGGCCATATTTTATGGTCCCGTTGATGTCCGTTTAAGAGAGATTTCAGTGTATATACTCTTAAAAACTTGGTGAAAATAAAACTTAAAACAAAAACTTTCACTTACTTACATTCTTGCTTACCTGAAACTATAAAAATCAATCGCACAAAAATAAAGATAGGAAATGGTCCAAAATAAAATAACTTCAATAAAAGAAAGAAACACTAAACGCAGTATCACATTCACCCGCACGTTCCAAAAAGATCACACGTGCAGTATAAATGTGTGACAAATGGCATCACAAACACAGATCACGTGCCATAGAAGTATGGAGAAAGCAGAAGAACACTGTCAACCCTGACAAATAAACAGCTATCTGTCGACAAGAACCGGTTGTTGCGCAATCCAGCGGTTCCCAGGGAAACTATTAACATGATTCCGAGAAAGCTCATTTAACTTACATATCTAATTACGTGATCTCTGGTATCAGGATGTTTTCGATATTGCCAGAAACACCGTTAGATTTTGCAGATAAAATTATGGAAAAGAAAGAAAAGAAACTAAAAAAATATTTAATATTATGTTATTATTAATATGATTACGTATTAAAATGAAGTTAGATACATGAAAATCTTGAAAATATGATGATTACTGAACGATATTTTATAGCAGTACTGCTTAAATTTGAAGGAATAATTATTAAGTTATTCAGGAAATCATCTTATGTTTTGTGCGTATAAATTATGACAGTTTAAATTATATATAGTTTTCATACACCCAACCAAATGCTGAAGAACCACAAATCCAAACATTGTACAATGATGCAGTATTTTTATTTCTTTCCAGAACACTTAGAAAGAATTAGTACATCATGAAAGTATCCACTATTCAAAACTAGGAACACAATAAATATCACAAAACTGAAGGTCACAAAAGTTTTCATACTCATAGCATATTCCGAAAGTAATTTAAAGTTATCTAATACTTTGTTGGACCTCCACTAGCTATCCTGGCTACCACTATTTTATTCTTACGATGTATTTCTTCCTTGCGGGTACCTAATACCAAATTTAACGCTGTTTCATGAGTGATTTCTCCTGAAGCCAGATTGAACATCAACCAACAAGTTATTTTTTACAGAAAATATTCTAATTATTCCTTATCCTAACTGCAGAACATACTTTGGTGGCCTGTGCCTTAGGGATCGGTATTATCGTAGTTGTTTTCCAAATATTCGAAAATATTCCCGTTTTGGAAGGACTCATTAATTATTCCCAGTAATGTATGTCCAATGATCGGAAATGCATCACATCACCTGTGCAACAATTCCATCCGTTGTTGACTTGCGCTTCAATGAGCCTACAACTTTTCTATCCCAGCGTAAGAGGTTCTAAATTACAAAATAAGTTGTAACTTCATTCTGAGCTTTTACGTTTATTTCGTTTATAATTACTTGAATGCTGTCGTGTATTTCGCCGATACTTTTAATAAAGCACGTATTGAAATTTTCCGCTATTTTTCTAGTATCTGATTCCCTTCTCGATGGAAACTCAATATAATCAGACTTTCTTTCATTGTTAACCGTGATCAAAGTTTTAAGCTTCTTTCACATTGTTTTTTAGTCGCCCTTATTTCATCGATTTATTTCTCATAATACGTATTTTTACTTTGTTTCAACCGTTTCTTCTAGTAATTCTTCATATTCTTATAATTAGTCCAATCCTCATGGCTATTGCTATTTCTTGCTACTTTTTATAATACATTTCTTGTATCTGTATTGATTTCAATTCTTGAATAAACCATTGGTTGCCCTGACGTACAGAAATTGTTTTGGTTTTAACGACCTTGTGGTAACATGCATTTATTTCGTGTGCTAGTGCTGATGCCCTATTTTGCAAACTTAACTTTTCTATTTGTTTGCAATTACTTTGCATTGGCATGTTTCGGAAATTATAGTCTGTATAAACGTAGATGTACTAATAATAAAAACATAAATTAAGTGCAAAAGTTAGCGTTACCATTAAATACTTTATTGTAAAAAGCAATAGTTTTTCTTGATTTTCCTTCAAAAGAAATTAGACGAATTCGTCGCGTTTTACCTATTATGTCTTTTATTCATGTATTTATTTGTCTAAATAATTTACATTAATTTCTAAACATTTCTATATTCGCTCATTTTCTTAACTTCCGTACAGTACTTTTGATAAATTCCTAAGTGTTTTGTTTTGCATTCGGTTAACTCACCACTAACAGAAACTATTCTATCTCTAAAAAAGATAAATATTCAAAAACCGATCATTCAACGAACAATAAACAAAGATGTTATTATAGAGTGAAAAGCATATTCTAGAGAGTAATATTTTTCGAATTTTAACGTAATTTATCTTTTAGCATCTCAAAAATTGTAAATTAAGTAAACTTTTTCAAATTTTATACCAGCTTAAGCATTGAAGTAGCTTTTCAAAAAATAAACTGAATTAATATTTCAAGAATCGGTCTAGAATGGGTTACTCACTCTATAATAACGATACTTCTAGTGATTAGAGGAACGTTTAAAGTGATCCAAATTTTATTTTATTCGTTTACTTAGATTAAAACACCATCAAGCACCTAAAATTGAACTTATTATAAAAGCTTTTATAAAAGATATGTGTTTATACCTATTTACTAAATCTAACACGCAAATAAATCATTTTTGCATCAATCTAGAAAATATATGGATGAAATTATTAAAAGGGAGAAGACACAAAGAATAGTAAAATAAATCTGCTATGTGCTTTCTTTTCTCTCACGCCATTTACACTCTAACTAAAACACATATTTTGCTAGAATATACGGATTTTATAAACGCAAGGAATAGATAATTCTCGAAAATTTACTGTAGCGTAATTCTGTTTCAGGAACTGGAAGAAATTTACTCCGATCTCTGTTCTACCGTGGCAGAAGGCGTACTGCAAGGGGCCGAGGTTGTCTCCTCTAGGGTAAGATTTAATTTCCCGCTTTCCACAGTATTCTTATATCGACTAAACTTTTTCCAAATATCCACGAAATGAAAACAAACGACAAAGTTTTCCTGCGATAAATTGCTAAGAAAATTTATGAAACCTAAATAGAATTGGTGCGTGTAAATAAGATCCAAAGTTATTTCCAGATGTATATTGGAAACGTTTTATTGTGCAATCAAGTAATAAGTTTTACTTAAGATATTCAAAATTTGATACCTAAAGTTAACATAAGGATTCCAATGTTGAGTGAAACCATAACTTTGAGAATAATGTTGGCGCTATATTTAAAATTATTTACAAAGTTCTTCTTCAATGATCTTTGAATTGTTTGGAACTTTACCTCTACTTTATAAAAACAACATAAAATCGTCAAGAAGTTTACTGTTATGACTGAAAAATCGCTTAAAACACACACCGAAATAATATATTATACAAGATAGCAAGCACTTTACACCACTTATTGTCAGTCGACTAGTCAGGTCTAATCAACGAACATACACCAATTAAATCAAAGGAAGAATAATAACCATTTACTGAGTCAAAAAATTAGTGAGTTTGATAACAATGCTTGTACAACGATGCAGGGGAAATAACTAAACAATCAGCTCACGTATGTAACCCCTCTGTTAAAAAATAACGTCGATGTTACCTTGACAAATAATGTTATTTGGGAGAGCAAATTAAAAGTACATATCTCTAAGTTACTGTTACTTCTTAACAGTAATGTAAATGTTACTATGAATGTAAACTCTAAATGTGTATCATATTCTTTGCTGTTATACAGAACGGAAATGTTTAATTTTGATGTTAGTTTGAAAACATGATGTTAAGCAAAACAAATTCTTTTTTTGTGCGGCGTACAGTGGTCTAGAATCGCGCTTTTGCGGAAAAGAACCTGTAACTTTTTATAGAATTGGAATTTTTAAATGATTTTTTCAGTGTAATCGGATTAAATATAAGGGATTTAGATTACATAAAAGAGAAAAAGATTAAATATAAAATACGGCGCACACTGGTTCGGAACTACTTGCGATTAAACACTAAAACAAATTTCGATATTTTGTGCTTTCATACGTTTATAGGATCTATACAGACATTCATATTATTCTCAATATATTTGAATATATTATAGAAAATTTCTCAATACGAGTGATACGCAGCATACCCGTTTTGATTAAGAAACAGTTCAAATAATTTTTGGTCATTAATTAAATGTAAAAGGACATTTTATTCAGAAAAATAATATATATATATAATTTTGAAATATGGACAATATTAATTTATATATCATCATATTTTATAGTTCATTCAGTATTACAAAATTTTTATCATACATCATTTTACACGTTTTGACGTTTTATCATTTTTGTGAATTATTGACGTTTTTTGCCTGAAGATGCCCGATCAACGAGCAAAACATTTCGCAAAAAAAATATTAAGTAAATAAATGTAGATTGGACAGAACTACACTCTTTTTACTATATAAGTATTCATATTAAAATTAATACATTTACTACCTACTTAAATCGACAAATAACTTAAAACAATAGTTTTTAACATCATGGTGTAAATCGAGGGCTTTTGATTTTTGTTTCCACCTTTTATTAAAATGTGGTATAAACGTTTTGGTCCGGTACTTTCGAATGCAATCCAAGCTGGCTGGTGTTAAGTAAAGATTATTCGCAAAAATGGATTCTAAACATTTATCTACATTACGGTCACAATCTAATAAAACGTGCCCTAGTTGCTAGTAAGAAACATTAAAAACACTCATTGCGAATTTATTAAAAATAGAACGTATTTCCCGATTGAAAATTAAAGGAAAACTCAAGGAAATTATTATAACTATAGTTAAATTTTATGCAAAAACATATTTTTTTATAAAAGTTTAAGGCTCAAAGGATTAAAAACAAAGTCTGTAATTCTAAATAAGTATTTTTTAAGAATATTTTTCTAAAAAAACGTGGCGTATATAGGCCCGTATTTGTAAAATTTCTTGTTCATGAAAATCCGACCTCACAACAAACTGTATGTACCTACATGAAGAGATGCTAATCATAACAAACTGAATTTGTGCGTTTTTAGATTTATCTTACCAAAAAGTATAAACTAAGAAAGCATTCCGCCCCTGAAAATGACTTTAATCTTTAGTTAGAAGCCTAAAGGATATTTCAAAACCATTCCCGACATATTTTTTTTTTATTAATGACTTGCCGAATTACATTTATTCTGGAAAGGTGATACTATAGGTATGCGGATGACACATCTATTCTGGTGACTGGTGATACTGCTGAAGAAGTGGAATTAAAACTCAATCTAGCCTCTCAGGAATTTATACAGTGGTGCAAGTGTAATAAACTGATTGTGAATACCCAAAAAACAGTTTGCCTGCAGCCACATTGTAGACGCAGGATAGGACACATTGATATTTCGATTGGAGACACCAAACTTGATTTTTCTAGTTCCATTAAGCTGTTGGGTGTGCATGTCGATGCCAACATGTCGTGGTCAACTCATCTGGACTATGTGTGTGCTAAATTAAGTAAAACATACTGGATCCTTCTTCAACTAAAAAAATTTCTCGCTATTGAGAGTCTATTGAATGTGTACTACGCTTTGGGTTACACTGCACTCAATTTCAATGTTATTGTTTGGGGAGGTGCTACAGGATCGGAGAGATTGTTGATCTTGCAAAAGCGTATATTACGCTTGTTGTTTAACATGGAACATAGGCAGAGCTGCAGGAACACCTTTCGTACTAGTAAAGTCATGACATTTCCATCGATATACATTTTCCGATGTATACTTTATGTTATAAATAACGAGACACTGGAAACTAATATCGACATACACCACTATGATACCAGACATGGACGATCACTGCGGCTAGAGAGTCACAGAACTTCACTATACAAACGAAATCCCTCATACGCAGGTAGATATTTTTATAACGCGCTACCAAATTATTTAAAAGAAAATATTCGATCCAATCAATTCAAGCAACGGCTCAAACCATTTTTGACAGACATGGCGTTCTACTCTGTTGGGGAGTTTTTAAATCCAAGATAAGAGTAACCTATTACTGTTTTTTATCTTTTGTCTTTGTATGTTACTCGTCTTGAGTAGTATGTTTTTTTTTTTGCAATTACTTATATGTACATGTTTCTTTTGTATCGCCCTCGCTGTACTGTTTGTGTATTATACTATTGACATTATAATATGACGATTCATATACACTGTAATGTGTCTACATGAATATACTTATTATTATTATTATTATTATTATTATTATATACATAGATTGAAGTTTAACTTTGTATGATTTTAAATCATTCTATGTTAGTCTTTTTACTTTGTAACATGTATTGTGGAAGATTTGTGGAACCTTTCTAATGTTTTGTATTGCAACGACCTACTCTTACGTGTTATATTTTTTGAATTTTCGAGTTTTAATTGCGTCAATAAATTGTAAACTTACAGTGTCATCCAGATGAAGTAGTAATAGAAACTACGAAAGCTTGATTTAGCGGTGATTTCAGTTTTTATAGGCATCTTTGACCGGTTTACTCAATATTAGTGCTTAACCTCAGTAAAAAAGATGTTTCGGATAGATATTTAAGTGACCTAGAAATTCAAATATATGGTTTGATAAAATTATATTTTACCACCCCATCTCGACAAATTGCTCGCGAATTTGATATCGGTGCAAGAACGATTCAACAGAATCGTTTGTTTTTTTTTGAGATATTGTCAAGACTTGTGTTTTTGTATATGGAACACCCTATATATTTTTACACTATTCAAAAGCACATAAAATTGCCTTTAATATGATATAACACACTTGATATTTTATTTAAAGGATTTTCAAGATATTTGATTTTTTGTTTGCAATTTAACAGTATTTCAAGATGGCTCTGGCTGTAACTAAGCAATGCGCGTATTTGTTTTTTTATTTCTTTATTTTTTGTTTGGCCGTGGATGCTCGTAAATACGCAAATAAAAGATTTCTACAAAGCAGAAAAAAAGTGGTTTTAATATTAAATGATAGAAATAACAAGTCCAACAAACTAAAGAAACCATTAATAGTATTATTGATACTATAGTTGTAAGTTCTTATAGACATATTTGAACGAAATATTTACTCTATACAAAAAAATACATAAGCATTATGAATTATAGTAAGTGTTCAAATTGTCCGCCATTCTGTTGTAAACATAATCGACACCGTTTCCTTACATTCTGAACTGAGTTCACCAACTCAAGCGGAGATAGAGAGTCGAACGCTTGCAAAACTGCAGCCTCTAATTCCTGTCTTGAATTGAGAGAATGCTTAAACGCAAGATTTTTAATTTTTCCCCAAAGGAAAAAATCCAATGGGGTTAGATCTGGTGACCTTGCCGGCCAATGTATCGGTCCCCGATTTCCAATCCAATTGTTACCGAATTGTTGGTTTAAAAACTCATTAATCCGAGCAGCATTGTGAGGGGGTGCTCCGTCATGCTGGAAGTAAACGAATTCCAATTGGTTTAAAGGTATTTCATCTATGAGAGGTTCAATGAATTGTTGTAAAATATGGAAATAGCTTTCGGAGTTAAGAATTCCGTTATATATGTAGGGTCCAATTATCCTAACATGGAAAATTCCTACCCACACATTGAAACTATATCGTCCTTGGTTTCTCATTTCAATAGTAACATGGGGATTTTCACGCGACCAAGTATAAGAATTATATCTGTTAAAAATTCCCGCACTGCTTACGTTACATTCATCCGTCCATACACAGTTTAGAGCAAAATTATGATTTTCTTCACATTTTCCCAAACACCATTGACAAAATCCCATACGACGCTCCAAATCCGCGGCAATTTCCTTGTCCGATAGGGTTTCATTCTATACTTTTTTAAAATGCGCCTTGCCGATGTTCTTGCTAAACCTGTTGTTTGTGCCATCTCGCGAGTGGAATGTGTTGGGTTATTTACAGTTTCCCCCAAAACGGCAATTTCCTCTAATTCTTTGTCTCTATTTTGAGCCACATAATTTTTAGGTCCCGGTTTTTGAAAGGATCCAAAATTTATTAAATTTTTCTTTAACCTAGTGAACATGTCTCTGAATGGTTGTTGTCTTTCAGGATATCGTTCACAGTAAATATTACATGCAGCTTCCGCATTTTCACCTGCTTCTATAAAACACTTTAACATGTCGTATTTTTCATAGTTTTCATACATTTTTGAAATCTTGAATAATAAAATCACCAGTAACATTCATTCAAACTGACATTTCAAAATATTTTGACAATATAAAACAAATACGCGTATTACTTAGTTACAGCCAGAGCCACCTTGAAATACTATTAAATTGCAAACAAAAAATCAAATATCTTGAAAATCCTTTAAATAAAATATCAAGTGTGTTATATCATATTAAAGGCAATTTTATCTGCTTTTGTATAGTGTAGAAATATATAGGGTGTTGCATATAAAAAAACACAAGTCTTGATAATATCTAAAAAAAAAAACGAATTAGAAAAAAACAAATTACAGCATTGAATTCTACGTCAAAAAGTGTCCTAATAAAGTTCTTATATAAATCAAGCATTTTCACAAGTTAAAAAGTTACAAGGGCTTTTGAAAATTGCATATTTTACGAAAACGCTCTGTATCTCTTATATTACGGAAGATATAAAAATACGGACTTCACCAATCGACTTCTTTTTAAAATCGAGCTCCAGAAGCCTAGGTCAGATTTTGTCTAATTCCTTCAGAAATATAAGTTTCCTATTAAAAGTATCGAATTTGGCCCACCCTGTACAGCATCCCAATTAAATGTCGCTAATACATTCGTGAAACAAGCAGATCGCCCAAAATAAGAATCAGAACTGGCACAGCACGCTTGGGAAACAGATCATAGAATAGATTGGAAAAATGCTTCCATCGTATCTAAAGAAGATAGACAAATCAAAAAAAAAAGTTAAGAGATGCGGCACACATAGCCACGACACCAGAGGCCATCACTGTATCAAGCCCGGAATTGTATAGGAAATGGATGCTGTTAGTCCGAAATTGCATGCAATGGGGATCTCACATCTGCAATCAGACGGGTTAATAAGGTATAAACTGAATTCTAGAGCCACCATAACAAGATACGAGCAATGAAGTGTACGTGTTTAAAATCAACAAAAATAAGGTAAAAGTTTCTGTGAAATTAGAATTTAAAATTTTCAACGAGCAGCTTGTAAAAAAAGGATAAATCACAGAAAAAAACTCTCATGCTTGTAAGATTCCATATATTACATGTAAATATAGGTTCCAGACAGCAAGATAATTCACCCCAGAGATACATACAATTCCATAGCCAACTATGAATTGGCAAGTGACAGTCCACTTTAGAGTAGAGATACCCTGACAACAACTGTAGAACCACTGCCGAAACGTGGGATTTCCACAATCCAACAGACAATGGAAACAGTCCAAACAACACCATTTCTCATTTTCACTTTTATTTTACCCATCGTCAAGAATTTCAAGTCATGAATATGCTGTTATGTAAAATAATCAAAACGATGAATTGCTTTTCAATAGTATAACTATTTACAGACGATGAAACATTTCAGGTGCATATGCATCATGACCGCGCAATTTGTCGGTATTGATCGTGTAGAAATTTTTATTTTAATATAGTCAACGCGAGCGTAGTATCCACAGGATTTGAACGTATCCACAGGTATCATTGAGAGTAAAATAATTTAGCTTTATTTATTAATTAATACGTATGACTACACATAACACACTGCCTCTTGGAATCCCACTATTTGCATAAACAATTACCTATACTTGGGGATATTATAATTCAACAAAAGTTATTACTGACATAGGTACTTAAAAATCTTTGGGATGATTATAAATAAATGTTGACCAGTTAATAAATAATTAAAAGAAACTTAATATATCAAACAAATTAAGTATCATTTTTATTAAAAAAAAAATGTCTTATAACGGACACTTACTAAGTCCCCAAACACGTTTCCTAAATAAAGGCAACATTGTATAAAACGATGTTACCTTTAACATTATACACCCTCCATTTATTATAACTTTCCACCTTAACAAATAACCAATTTTCCCAAATTTGTTTGTAATTGGCAGGCAATGGAACAATGTAGAAGATACGACGGACTAATAGCGCAATGTAGGGCGGTGTCGGGACCGAACGACTTAGCCCATCTGGCCAGAGCGGTACCAGCTCCCACGGGACGCGGCCCGATTATGCGAAGACCCTTCGTGCCACCTCAGCCGCCACAAGATCAGACAGAAAACGGCCAGGAGATACCAACTGTAAGTTTCTAGACGGCACTCCACAATTATCTTTATACAAACTTTACCCCAGCGTTGATATCGTGGCAAACTTTGGGTATCCTGAGACGTAAAACGGTCGCTCTAATTATATAATTGCTTTAAATATCTCGTAGGTACAGATTGAAATCCGGAGTGACCTTAACTAGATATACTGTAATCTGCTCCCTTGAAATTATATTACAACTGCGGTGGTTTCGTAATTTAGTATACAAATTTGAAATATATTTGTAATATAAAACCTAACGCAAAACTGAATTTTTTTTTAAGCTCTCAGTAAAGTTTTACATTAAGCAGAAGTTTTATTTGCTGTTGTAATCTTGAAACCTCCTTCGCTATTATTTCTGTTAGTTTCAGAACTCTATTAGTTCTAAGTTTAATCTGATTCAAAGTTTATGATCGCACCTAATATTTATTTTAGTTTCAAACTTTAATTGAAGAAGGTTTTAGACAATTAAAAATCCGATTCCATTATTGGCTCTAACTAACTTCTCAAAGTACTCCCACACAGGACATAGTTAAATATAACAATAATATATTCTTATATCCAGCAATTAAATTGTAAAAATTTACTGCTGGAGTACATAATAATAATCCCATAAGTTAATGAATATATAAAAACCCAGCCAGGTACTTATGCAGGCTGAGTTTTTTAAATGGCAAAGTTCATTTACTAAATAACTGTTAGCTGAGCAAAAATCTTGATAATTGAAATATATATTGTTGTAAAAGCTTCACAATTTGAAAATATTTTTACGTACACCGAGTAATCGGTAAGCTTGTCAGGTATAATGAGATAATTTTTTTATAAATGGAACAGCTTGTATATAAGTAACTTATTATATTTCACATTAATTACGAATATCGTTTGTTAGAAATATTTTTCCACAAACGGCTTAGTTTTCCGCGTATTCTTAATTTTCCTTAAAAAATGGCGAAACCGTGTCTACGAATTTGTCTGATTTTTGTCCAAACGGTTTAAGTTTGGGCAATCAGCTTGTGTACTGTTAAAGTATAAGGATCTCTGCATCTAAAGACGACATAAGTATTTGTAATTTTTATACTGAGTGATTGAAAGCTCTGGTTGCATTAGGAGAACTTTAATTGCTGAAAACATGTTTATTTTAAACGGAACACCCTACCCTGTATTGTTTACGGAATCTTATAGTAGGTACTAAAGAAGTTTGAAAATTTTTACTAAGCATCTGCTTACCTATCATTTATAGTTTATGAGATAATTAGTGTTTTATGAACAATTACATAAAAATATTGTTTTTTTTCAGTTACTATGATTATATAATCAGCTGGGAAAAAAGGCCATTTGCAAATGTCAAACGATTATTGAATGTGCTTCGTATAATTATTCTTACATTATTTGCTCTTTTTCGCTATTTCCTTCACTATTATATTTTGTTATATGGTTATATCTGTCACTTAATTTATTTATTTATTTACTTTTTTGGTTTACTTATTGTTGAAAATGGGTTTTCCTGATATGGTATACATATTGTAGGTGAGTACTCTTTGTACTAAGTAAATAGCATTCTAAAATCATTTAAGACGAAGTTTTGAAGAATGGAGTTCAAAGGAAATAGACAAATAAAAGTCAAGCTGACAATCAAAGAGCAACGGTTCAGCAAAAACCGAGTCCTACTTTAGATCAACACAAACATAAATTAACTAGTAGATACCTTATAGTCCCAATTGCATAAAATATTTCACTTAACTTTTCTTTTTCCTTGATATGAAGTAATTGGTTGCAAAAGCAACTTAAATTTTGCTTTTAATATAAAGAACAGATTCTTCTTAAAATCATTCCACTTTGCTGAAAAACACTTCTTTAGATTGAAATTCTAACACCCCAATATGAAGTTTATCCGAGTGTAAAAATAAGCGAGCAATGAAAATTCACTTTAATATTCACTGATTACAGGACAGTATTCCACCTCCGCTGCGAAACGAGCTCGTCGTAGACCGATTAGCCTCTGTTCAAGTGAAACCCTCATACGACGCATTGAGGAAAGAAGCGGTGGATCTAGAAGTCCAGATCAAGCAGATACAGGAAGCTTTGGATACCCTACTGAGAGTACAACAGCGTTCAGTGGAAGCGAATTTATACAACAAAGCCAACGAAATCCAGGAGGACATCTCCATGAAGCGGTTCGATCTTCGCGTGGCGCAAATTCACCTGCGGGCTATAAATTCACAGGTAATTCTGTTAGTAGAGCTTCTGACTTGTACGTGTTGTATTTGCTTTTATTTCGGACTATAAACGTAAACAGAATTCAATGAACGTCAGTTATTTGTGCAATATATAAACACGCTTCTTAGAATAATATTAGCACGTCCATATACCTCGATACTATTGTTAGGTCAATCATACAAAGCTAAACCTGGACGATTCACGATAAAACAGAAAAATATTTAATTTACAAAATAAAGAGAAATAACAAAAATAAATCAAAGCGTTACATATGCATATACATCGGTGTTTGATATCGTATCGACTTTGATAACCACAGTTCAAAACAGTTTTCCATTTAAGGTAAATATTATATATTATATGAACCCCCTAATAGATGTTTATTTTCCTTACACATGCTTGGAACTTTAACCGATAGGGTTTTTAATCTATAATTGATGGATCTGTGATGATTACCTTCATATTTGATTTTTTAATTCCTTCTTTCGTTTTACGATACATTTACAGAAATCCTTATATGGAATCTTGGTGAATAAATGTTTTATTTTCATACTACTTACTCATAAAAAAAATATTATTTGATTTTCAAAAGAGTATTAAAAGACCTTTTGAATGAATAGTAACAAGACCCATCTTCCCTATTCAAATTTTAAGGGTAGTGCTGCTGGGCCCCCAGGAATGAGTTTAAATTGTCTGACCCTTGATATGATAACTGATTGGTTTTGGAATTTTATGTAAATTACACCAGGTAAAGAGTTATTTAAGGTGGCTCGTTCCAATTGAAATATTTTGCATAACAACAAACAGTCAATCGTCAAACAAAACTTGGAACATAGATCTCGGCTCAAACTGTAATTGTGAGTTTATAGTTTGTCTTAGGATCTCTAGTGATTCAAGATTCTTAAGAACATTACTTTTATTAGTAATATGCAAGATATGAATGTCATAACTGACTTATAAATTATCCTATCACCTGCTTCAAAATTGTACTTTCTTCTTTTGTTTTCTTAGCTGGCCTGAAGATGTCCTGGCAAGGACGAAACCGGTAGCCTAATTTATTCATTAGAGAATCCATGAGGAATAAGACTTTTATTTACAATCTTTGCCTAAAAAAAAACTATGGGCTAGGGTGCTGGAAATTGTTGTATTAATCAAAATGTAAAACCTAAGCAACCTGCTCCTAGGGTACTTTCCAAAAAGATAAACAAAACTGTGGTATTTTACAATGGGTAAGAAATGGCGAACAACTCGAGCAAAAAATGTGGTTCCATTGACCTCCTATAATTTTAACGACCAACGTTTAAATGATAACCATAATCTTTTTCAAGGTCTAAAAATACAGTGGAGAAAAACATGTTGACAAATAAAAACAATATAATTGATTGTAGTTACAGAAAATAATAATTATAAGCGTTTGGAGAAGAATTTGTTTTAAAACTATTGCATCCACAACGGAACAATCGGAACAAAGTCAAACTAGTCAAATTAGTATAGCAATCTCACTATTAACCCTTGGTTGTTTGCAGGCCCTTGAGCACGAGCAGCCTCGCAACATCTTTAGTAAAAGAATGCGTAACTCATCTTATAAATGGTTAATTTGCAACTGGATATTTTCCCGATAATTTTAAGCATACAGTACAATACAAAGCTTTATTTGCCAAAAGCCCTTCCACATTACAATTGTTAAAATTCCATCCCACTACAAAATCTGATAGTGACATGGATATATCACAACGCTCCAAGTATAAATAACTCGAGATCACATTACCTACCAAATATGATTTTAGTTCTCTCTTAAATTGAGTTATACGTGTATTCTCTGTAATATTTGATAGTAAGTGACTAAATAATTTGGAACCTATCCAATCCAATGAACTTTTCGAGATTTCCAAGTTAACAGAAGGGACGTGATAATCGTCTCTCTTCATTATTCTTTCGAAATTTATTTCTATTGGCAAAAACATATACGCATACTTCGAAAATGTATAAACTTATCACTGTTAATATATTAAGTTCTTGAAATAAATTTCTACATGTATGGGTAATGTGTACGTTAGCTATAATTCTTAATATTTGTTTCTGGGCTATAAAAACACTTTTCGCCACAGTTGAATCCCAAAAGCCAAAAGCCTACGCTGTACTTCAGTCTACTCTCAACCACTGCATAATGCACAGACATCAACTGATTTCTAGTTAATACATGTTTTAAATTCCGGAAAAGGTACATAAGAATTGCAAGAAGTTGTTCACAGTGTTTATTCCATGTTAAAGACTGATCCACGCATACGCCTATGAATTTACTATTTTATGCATGTGATATCTCCTCGGTACCAATACACAATTTTAGATCTGGGACCCGTCGTTGCCGGCAATGAAATGTTATAAATTGAGTCTTTTCAGTATCTAGAAGAAGATTATGGAAGTTTACAGAAATAAAATTCTTAATTTGAAAATAAAAATCGAAATGGTATATAAAAATATTGAAGAAATATTCGAAAGCTTCATTTATGTTATCCTTTCCGTCCTCATTCAACAATGCACTATAAAAAGACACTATCGCATCTCTACAATACACCCTTTTGCTATAACTGACATTTGGTTTAATTGAATATTTTTTATTACTCTGCAAGAGTACCCGTTTTATGATCCGATATGCAATTATCCAAATCCCTATATTCAATAGAACTATCCTCGTCGGACATTTCACCACATAGCCCAAGCCAAATCTATTCATCACATCACACAAGGATTTCAAATCGGTTGTGTTTAAATTACTATTGAAATCACCACAAAAGTCAAAGTCTAAATGTGATTTATATAACATCGTAAAAATTTCAAAAACCTTACTTAAAAATATATCCACATCACTACCAGGTAATCTTTAACATTTTAAAATGCAAACATTTGCAGTTCCAAAACAGCATTTTACAGAACATACTTCGCAGTGTTTCTCAACACAAAAGGCATCCGAAGGTAGTTCTCCATTAAAACAGAGGTCGCCGCCAATGACATCAAGAATTATCGATCCGTAGACTAAAAACCAACCTTCACTAAATTATTTGGAGATGCCGCTTAGAGTCGGCTCTGTAGCTTTATTATTAAACATAACATCTTAAATAGGTTTCAGCATGGCTTTTTTGAAGCAAAGGTATGAAAGCGGGACTTTTTGAACTAATGAGGAGGCTTCCTTCAGAATTGGAGAAAACGGCAATCTCTTGTGCCTTTTTACTAGATTTATAAAAAGACATGCGACAGCATTGATTACCAAATGCTAATACAAAAGCTCAAATACTAAGGAATCAGGGAATTGCTCTTTCATGGACACAATCGAATTGATCATTTAATAAACAAACTGCCTCCATCTTCACTCATTGTAAAACCATCTATTTTAATGGCAATAATGTAAGTTAAAACGTTCTACAGGGCGATATCAAATCTGGCAGTAATGACTTGCTTCATCAGAGTGTCTCCTCGTTTTATCAAAAGACGGCATTCCTCCCAAACGATAGTCGAAATCAACTATTGACATAATATCCTCTAAAATTTCTGCTTTAACGAACAAACTCAGTTTCTCCGTAGTAAACGCCTACCTACCTAAAAAATAAATTACTGCACAAGATCTAATTTTGCTTTAACTGGCAAGTTGTTTTCAAATAAATGTGTTGACGTGTGCGCTTTAATTCGAATAAATTCCCGGAACGAAACAAACTAGTTCTGCAATGACTTTGCGTAACCCCTAATTGGGTTTGTCCTCGCGCGTCTCTTATAAAGCTCATACACGAGCGTCGCTTTCGACCCACATTGAATTCAATATCCTGTGTAGCGAGTCCAGGAATGAAGCACAACAATAAAGTAGGGATTTATTTAACGAAGGCACCAACCGTAAGTAACTTGATTGACGGATGCGTACATTGTTATCACTCTAGGAGGTGATATTTAACGAAACGTAATGATGTATTTGATGAATAATAAAATAGGAGATTGGTATAAATGATAGTTCACCTTCATATTTCTGTGTGTTGAGTTACATATATCTACAAAAAT
Organism: Cetonia aurata; assembly: GCA_949128085.1. Classification (NCBI taxonomy): domain Eukaryota; kingdom Metazoa; phylum Arthropoda; class Insecta; order Coleoptera; family Scarabaeidae; genus Cetonia; species Cetonia aurata. The sequence goes on from OX421887.1 coordinate 11,321,473, forward strand.
ATTAAGAGAAACCTCCTTTCGGTACAAAAAAAGAACCGTATATCGAATCGCATCAATCATGTCGTTTATTATTACAGGTGACTGGTTTTTGACGTATTACCTGTCCCGGCATGAACCTCATCAATACTCGCCTTATAAAATGAAAAATCATCAGCTATCCACATAAGAACGTAGATGTATTCACGAAGCAACGAAACACCCACTAGTATTGTACTACATTACTCTCTGTTAGCTCCTTTTATAAATTCGCAAAGTTGATAGTGAAGAAAACTGAATTTGTGATCCATTGCACAGTTTAAACACTTTAAAAAACTATATCTACACAAATAAAGATGCATATAGTAAAATTTACACTCCACTGTTTGACGGAAATTGTAGCAACAATTCTAGTATTGTACGAAATTTTACAATAACTCACTGCATTTCTTATAAAACAATCTTATACAAAATATAGTGAAGTGTTTTACAATAATTTACAACTAGTATCATATAACAAATTGCACATGAAGTGGAAATCATGTGAAAGATCTTATTACTATTATTTGCTATTGAAAGAAAAATATTTGTACATTCTAATCCAGTTAAATTACCTCTATAATACTAATATATAACAACGATCGGTTTAATATCAGCAATTAAAAATGCTTGTTGATTATCTGAAACTGTATTATAGCAAAGTTTTATACCTATAGAGTAGGCGTACCATGATACTTATAATTGGTGTAGCTACATAAATATGTATTGGAATTCTTACTCAATGTAAATTCTGTTCGGTAAACGCGGCTATGCAATATTTATCTGATGTATTCACATGGTAAATATCGTATCATCGTACGGTGATTAACAATCGCTCACGGTACGAGTACCAGATGCTTCCGCGCCGGTACTCTGCAGCTAACTATCGGGTCTGATCTGTGCAATCACGCCCAATACGACGGCAATTCGCGCGCCGTCACGAGCTAATAAAATTATACACAACTATACTAATTATTGCAATAGCGTAGTTGATTTGTATGCAAAATCAACTATTGCGTTGACAAAGCTTACTGCGGGAGTTTATAATATTTTAGCAGATTGGTTGCAATTTGACCACCCGATAAATGTGCTACTTGCAATAAGTGACATGTGTGTTATACTACTGATAATATATAAGTTATGCCAACATTTTAATAGAAGTTGTGCTCGCCCCTTTACACATTTTTTTTAAATTCTCAACATTTCTTTTTTCTGTGTAGATATAAATCTTGCAGAAATCAAGCTTATCATAATGTACCCTTTCTCGCAAGCAGTTCTGCTTTCTCAATGCCATGAATGAGTGACTGCCAAGGTACGCACATTGGGGATAGATTATTAGCCGTCCCCACTGTATTTAGGGTATTTTTACACCTCCAGATCAGCCTCCAGTTGCATTTATGGGCCTTTAGTGCTTTCAGCTCCGCCTAACTGTCGTTGAAATTTTTTATTGATTTGTGTCTGCTATTTTTATCCAAAATCTCCTTAGCACACATCTCAATAGCGTAGTTTTCAGCCTGAAAAATCGTTGTGTCTTGTCTAAGGTTGTAGCATTTTCTAACTCTGACGGCAGAGAGATGATGTGAGTTTGTTTATGGTCGTGTGTACGTTTGTTGTTTGTACGAAGTAAACACTGGATTTAAAAAAATACCTAAGTACAGGGATTCAAAACAGTTATGATAACGGTTTCGGTTCTCTAAACAGTGAAACATGAAGAACCTATATAAATCATAAACAAATCCTCAAACTTATAGGAAATTCTTGTAAGTCTGAGGTTTTTTCCTACCGATGCATTTTCTAACGTTAGCGGGAACTATTATATTAATATTAGCCGCCATTTTTTCAAGGACATTGAAAGTTGTGGAAAAAAAATAAATGTGATTTTCATAAGTTTGAGAGTTTGGTTATCGGTTTCTAGAAAGATAATATGTAAATCTTGAGGGATGTCGAAGATGTTGACGCATATAATTATTACTGCCATGTCGTCTTACTGGTACACTTCCTAACATTAGCAGAAATTTTTATATAAATACTACTCGCCATTTCTGAAGGACATTGGAAGTTGTGAGGAAAAAATAAATGTGATTTTCATAAGTTTGAGAGTTTGGTTATCGGTTTCAAAAACGATAATATGTAAATCTTGAGGGATGTCGAAGATATCGGCGGATATAATTATTACTGCCATGTCGTGTTACTGGTACACTTTCTACATCAGCGGATTTTATTTAAATATTGTATACCTCTGCGCGGAAACTCAATGATCCACAAGACAAACTAAAAATAATTTGATGCATGTTGAAAATACAGGAAGTTACAGGCTTACCTCTTATAATAACATTTATAAATGCATGGGTCTCCTAGGCCCAACGTGTGCACTGCAGGCTTCAAAAAACATTCTGACTTTTGGCCCCTTAATATATAAAAATTGTCCATCCAAGCAGAACATACACGCTTACATCACGTCGGCGCTGGTGAAATCAAGATGTGAAATTCGTTTCGAACGCGGTTTGTTTCACGACAGGCTTATCTCCAATTACGCTCACTGAAAATCGGTTGCCAGGTTACGGCACGTTGACAGATAAGCGCAAACATTATTTTTTGAATACGACAGTCATACAAAGATCGTAAAATGAAAATCATCGGAAAAAGTATTGTATTTCACACCTTCATCGAACTACCAATGCGATTAGCATTCAAACATTAATAGGTTTCTTAATAGCGTAATATACTTTATTTCTGCATCTAAACATGAACATTATGAAACAATATTCAATGGAAGCCTTCACGGTGCAAGTTTAAAATCAATCATGTAACTGCCGTAAATATTTAGAATGTGTGTCAATATAGCGTTACCTTGCTGAAAGCTACGTTCACAGCTTTAATGTGTCGTTACGAAGTTTACGCAAATCGTTTAGCCACTTGTTAATGTTTGCGTTGCTGTTTTCGCCGGTTGAAAATTGTTCCGTTATTATAAACACCATGCCGATAATCGTTTTGATTAATGGGCAATTTACGACCGCTAAACTTTACGATTGCAATAAAAACGTAAACTTCCTTTACTATGTAAACCATGTAAACATTTTCTTTACGCATTTTCAGTTTGTAGAAATGCTTTAAAATACTATTTGTTTTGTGCATTCGCCACATTTTCTCTCAAATAAAATACTTGGGATTAATTTTCCACGTTTTTTATTTTACAGATATCACAAATATTTATTTATTGAAACTGTACTCCAACATTTGGTGGCTCTTATTTTGCATATGGCTAGAAGTACCTCAATTCTTCAGTGTAATATGCAAGATATACAAAATTTGTACTCCATTGTTCTCTATATTTTATTGTGAGCTTTAATGTTAATCTAATTTAGCTAATATATCATATGATTTAGATATGATGACTTCAGAAACTAAGTTTATCCTGTAAAAGATTTCTTCTGATAAAAGAAAAATTAGTATTTGTTATGTTTTATGCAAATAAAGGAGTGCAATTTTTTATAAATGTTTATTTATCCCTAACTTAGTATACATAATATATACAGGGTTTTCCACGGTAGCCGTTCGTTAGAAGTTGCCGAGGTTAGAAAAAACCTGGAACTCTGTGTTTTTGGAATCCGGGGCTATTCAAGATTCTCTTTCATTTTAAAATATTTTCAGGGTCTTACCAGTTCCGGTTATACAGGAGGTCGCCATGAACTTTCTTATTTTAATGGAACAGCCTGTATATTATTTCATTTTTAAATTCCTGAGAAAATTTTATGATGAGTTGTAATAGGTTTCCCTATACCTATTTTCAACTGCTACTTAGATATCTTGATTTTTTTGAAAATTTTGAAAGATGTAGCGTTATTTGCAACACAGTATCTTTTGCCCATTTTCGACTGGTAATAAACACTTCTAGGGTAGATGGAAGCACAAGAATGACACTTTCGAAATCCACATTGACAGTTGATTTGTCGCATACAGGTGTCCAAAACTGCATGACCAATTACAAAATCTTCAAAGTTGAAAAAGTTCTTTTTTTCAAATGAAACACCCTGTATATTATTGGATGATCAGATGCAGAATTTAATTCTGCATCGATTCGCTATGACTTTCCCTACACCTATTTACAACGGTTTTCTTGTTATTCCATATTTTTTACTAAAATCTAATAAAACTACAAAATCGTATCCAGTAAGCATTGATTATAAGAGGAATTAGAATAAGTGACTTGACAGTTGTTGATTTTATGTCAAAGTAGTACAATTCTATTTTGCTAATCCTATGAAATACAGTTAATAATGGAGAATATTGAAGAATATTCGAATAATGATCTGCTAAATTTGTTTTATACGCATGGTGAATGGGAACGAATTGTCAGACGCACATGTAGATTATTTAACGAGCGATACCTATCTAGACTTACCAGCAATGACTCCTGGAAAATTTGCAAGAATTGAAGCTCGGTTTTTGGAAACTGGGAATGTAAAGGCAACTCGTAATCACCGAAAGCCAGTAATAGATAATGAAGCTAACGAGGTGAATGTTTTGGCTTATTTTCTAGTTTATCCACGGAGTTCAATTCCAGCAGCAGCGCTGGAATTGGGCATATCAAGAACCTCAATTTACAGGATATTAAAAAAACACAAAATGCATCCTTTTTGTGAAATAACTGTACAAGGCTTACGCCTTGGTGATGAGGAAAGACGCGTCGCCTTTTGCGAGTTCATGTGGACTTAACGTTTTTGTTTTATTTACGATTTGAAGGTGGAGTTTAAACACGTATCCTACCATTCGATTAAGCTTTCTTCATGTCTATGAATATTGCTACTACTGTGTTTTTGTCTTCTAGATTTTGTTTAATATTATTTAACAGATCCGTACCAGCAGACGACGTGCCGCACTGTTTCTGGAATGCGTACTGTCTCTTACTTATTATGTTTTGTTCTTTTAGGTGTTGTGATAGTTGTTTGTGTATATGTTTTTCTAGAACCTTATTTAATGTTGATAATAGCGCTATGGGTCTGTAGTTTTCAGGGTGTGATTTATTACCTTGCTTATATATGGGAATTATAATAGTTTGTTTTAGGTATTGGGGGTATTGGCTTTCTCTTATAACGTTGTTGATTAATTTAGTAATAATAGGGGACAGCTTTCCTTTGTTGACTTTTATGACGTTTGTGGTGATTTTGTCAAACCCTGGTGCTTTGTTGTTTTGGAGTTCATCAATTATTTGATCTACCTCATTTACACTCGCTTCTTGGATTTTTAATTGCAATAAGCTGGCATTTATTTTTTCTCTCCTTCCTGTGTTCTTTGGATTTCTTAATTGCTTCTTTGCTAGAATTTTGCCGATCTTTGTAAAGTATGTGTTTATTACATTACTAATTTCTTGTAAATCTGTAGTTGTGGTCCCGTCTTCCTTTTGCGGTCATAAAAATTGCCACAAACATGTCTTAAAAAATCCGGAGTGACATTGTTGCTGAGTTCAATGATTTTAGCGTGTAATTGTTCGCGATTCAGTAGACATTGTTCACCATACCCGTATACTGAATTATTTAAAAACGACCGTAAAAAAAAATCGTTTGGAACTAAATCATGGGAGCGTGTTGGCCATTTAATAGGAGTCGAATTACCGATCCATCCATCTTCAGAATCGGTATTTAAGATATTACTGACATCACGGGTATTGTGCGTCGGGCAACCGACCTATTGGAACCAAATTTCATTAATATCAAGTGGCTCCCGTACAACAGGAATAATATTAGTTTAGTAATTTATGTCAAGAAAGGTTTATGCTTTAGAAAAACGAAAAATCGCGAAATATCGCGTTTCCTATTTGGTGGGGCAGAATATTTTGATGCTACCAATTAGTGAGAATATTTCGTAATAACCAAACTAAATCCCTTCTTAAAGTACAAATAAAGAAGCATTTCTTTAAAAAGAGAAAGCTCTAAGTGTCACCAGATTAATTCATTATGTCAAAAGGAAAGTATGACGTTATCTGGAACCAGCCTCTCATAACTAAGACGAACGATAATAATTATGTAAATTAATTGCAACCAAAGCAGTCGAAACTCCGAGCAAAAGAAAATTAAGAAGCACCCTATCTTGAATACAGCATCCACGAAGTTAATTATAAATTTAGATTTCCGGCAGTACCGCTTCAGATCGGACGTCCACCGCTGACCATCGCATCCAGCAGTTTCTGAGCTTGAAAGCTGGGGCGAACACGAATTTGCAATTTCAATACGCGTCGGTGATAGTACAGTGATTGATTAATTTACTATTCGAGCTATTGCCTGGACGCGTTTGTTAATAGTATTTTTTCTAATTGGATGTTGTAATAAAGCTAAAACAAAAGACGACGCAGTGCTGATATGGCTATTACAGCATACTGTGCTGTAATGACATATTAACGCGGTGGGGGGGACTCTTGCCGGAACGTAATATAGGCGATTAATGTGCAAATTAGAAAAAAATACTGTAAAAAAACGTGTGCCACAATGACATGTAATGCTCGTACTTTGAATCTCTCGCCGCTACGCGGCTCGAGATTCAAATTTGTACTCGCATTACATAAACGTCATTGTGACACTTGTGCTTTAAAATACTATTAAAATACAAGTGTCACAATGACGTTTATGTACTTTGAATCGTACTTTCAATCTCTCGCCGCTACGCGCATTACAAGTCATTGTGGCACACGTTTTTTAAAGTATTTTTTCTAATTTGCACATTAATCGCCTATATTACGTTCCGGCAAGAGTCCCGCTAGTGCGTTAATATCTCATTACTAAAGCTCAGATTATATGCACAAAAAAAAAACAACAAAATATGCGCATTTATATGCACATATTTTGACAACAATATGCAGAAATTATTGACTAATTGCTTGCAACATAATGCTCGTACAACATTATTCCTATTCTACCTAAATACCTATATACTATCTACTAACTATTTGCTCTTGGTCTATCTAGCAACTTAAACGTCATCTAACAAGTGTTTGAACGTCGAAAAAGATCGTTCTACATCGACAGAAGTAATTGGAGCATGTTTTAAATTGCTTACAATATTAGGGTCTAATTCAATATCCTCCACAAATTCCCCATTTAAAATAAGAGAAACTTTTGAAAGAATTTTAAATCCTTGATTTTTCTCCAATACTGAATTTAGTTTTTTAAAAATTATTTCTCCGTCTCTCTCTCAGTTGAGAGTCTTTGTGACATTTGTTTACTAAATTTACAGAGTCAGTCAAGAGCAGTTCTCTTGATTCTAATGTCAAAATTGTTTCTGATATTATAGAAAAATGTGTTGCAATAAATGCTAACTGATTTGGTATTATATTATTTTCTAAGGTCTTTTTAGCTTCTCTTATAGCATTTGAATCATCAGATAATTCAAAAATAAACTTTTAATATTTTGATAATTTTTTGAATAAAAAATTGCGACATTTAGCCATGTACCCCACCTAGTAGTTACTGGTTGTGGCGGTAACGGTATATCGGGAAACGAGTTCTTGTAAAATTGAACCCGCAATGGCGCTTTTACAAAAATCTTTTTTATGTTACTAATTAACTCATTCACAAGAGGAAATCGGTTTCTTACTTCTTCGGCAACTCTATTAATACCGTGAGCCAAACAAGTAGTATGGATTAAATTAGGAAAAAATATTTTTAAATTAACTGAGGCTTTACACTTGTAAGCAGCAGCATCGGGCAACATTTATATTATTTTTTCATGTGTTCATTTTTCAATGAAGGAATTACAGGTTTACTTTTGACTGAAATTTCCAATCTTTAACATTCAATGGAATTTTGGAGGAAATTTGTAATTTGACGAAAATATGCACAAATATGCAATAATTTATGAAATATGCATGAAGTAGCAAAAATATACAGAATACGCATTTTTTAATACGCTCATTTTAATAAAAATAACATTAGATACAGCCAAAATACTAAAAATTTGGTTGATATACCTTTAAAAAACAAATATGCATTTTGCATATAATCCGACCTTTACTCATTACAGCTCAGTATGCGGTAATATTCATTTCAGCGTTGCGTCCTCTTTTGTTTTAGCTTTATGCAACATCCAATTAGAAAAAGTATTTATCGCATCTATCAAAACGCAGTAAATAAAGTTTCAACAAATACATGTATATCTTACAGCTCATACACTCAAATAGAGCATGGGCAATGATTTATTCAAAAGTCTTTTTGCATACCTTATAGAAGTATGAAAAAATGAAGAACGGTCCCCATACTAACATACTATAAGAATGAATTATTTAGTAATATCCTTTCTATACAATTGGAAAAGAAATGTTATTTACTTTATTTATATAAATTGAATAAATTGCTGATTTTGTTGTTTCTAAAGAATATATGTGCTCGCTTACAATAGCCGAACTTGCACGCTAATTAAAAGGATCACGTTTTGCTTGTCAACGGAAAAAAACAACTTGATTACACAAAAAAAGAAGCTGTGTGATACAGAGTACTAGAAGTATAATACCGGGTATTATATTTTTTATTACGTCTAGTGACAGCAACAACATTTAATACCCGGTATTATACTTCTAGTACTCTGTATCACACAGCTTTAATACAAAACTGTTGATACGAATTATTATAATGTATACTTAGAGCCGGTATATTCATGCATAAGTAAAGTGACAAGTATGTACTGATTGAGTATGTTTGCAAGTGATAAATAACTGAGTTGAATAAATTTATTCGCCTGTCGACTATTTGACGGGTTCGACAAGTTTTCATATAGGTAGTAAGTTTGTGGAAAAGGGATGTGAAATCCACATAATAGTCTATTAAAAAAGGACAAAAGACCATCTGATAGCATTTCTCGAACTTTTTATTGAGGGACCGTTCTAACCGATTTGACACTTTGAAAAATTGTCCCACACAATAATAATTTATCTGTACTTATAGTTAGGTTTTAACTGTTCTCTTCTAATTGTAATTATAACAATAATCAAGTGAGTGGTATTGGTATAATTTACAACTATGTAACTCTATTTGTATTAGATACATAATATATAAAAAGAAAAAAAGCAGTCAATTTTTAAACATCTATTTGACGTGTTTTACCAACTCCGCTGAAATTTTTGTCAAAGTCGAAGGAATTACACCCTCCGGTAGGGATGGTTACTCAATTAACAACCTTTGCATCCGTGTCTTATGAATTCACGCAAAATCTGCTACAGATACTTAAAATTTCCTTTAACATAAACCCGCCATGCAAGCAGCAATTACTATTGGATTATTTCATTCCACTTATCAAAATTATTATCTATTGCATTCATGGCAAAATAAGAATATCATCAGTTACATCAATTTTTCGAACCCTAAGAAAAGATTTCAGGATAACTTTATTCACAAACACCACACTCGCACAATAATAACTTTGAATTTACCGGAAAGTGAATATACAGTTTTCTGCATTATTGTTTCAAGTAAGCTTACTTGGAACTTTAACAGAAAGTTAATAAACCCGTCCTATTAATTACTTATCTCAATTTAAGCTGTGATATTTACCTGTATGTAATAATTTATTGTCGTTAAGATTCATTTTAGAAAATTATTTTTAATATAAAAGTTTATTATTGTACATTCTAATTGTACCACCGGCGCCAAATAAAATGGGTACACTGAAATTGTTATATTGTGAATAGGTGTATTTAAGAAATCGTTGCCATAGAAATTTTTTTAATAATTCTGTAATTTTGACTTATCTATTTCATTCTGTGTATAATCTAATTGAAAATGCCTCAACATTTAAGCACAGTTAACCTTTAAACGCTACGGTCTAAAAATGGTACGTACGGACTACGGTGCGGTCTGTGAGACCTCGAGGGTGAAAACAATTTTTTTCTTATATTTTTCACATACATTACTATTTATCACATTTCGGTGTTATATAATATTGTGTCGAAATAATTAACAACACATAAATAAATTTGAAAATATATATTTTATTTCAAAATGTACCTACAATATGCATGTAGAAAAGTAACTCCTTTATATATCTTCCTTTTCACAACAGTCTTTACAGATTTTTTTCGAACATTGCAAACATATAGGGCGCCGACACATTGTGCACATATACTGTGTCTTTCTTTTCAGCCTTGGGGGACAATTGTAGCATGTACGCTTAGGTTCAAGATGCTCCTCTTGATTGGTGCTAGATGTTTGCCATGCTGACTTGCCAAGTATTCTCTCCAATGTCACTTTTAGTTCCCTCGGATTTCTTTTATTTTGTAGCCTTAGATTCATTAGTGGTGACACAAGAGCTTTTGCTAAGGATTTCACGAAGTCGAATCGTGCAATCTCAGGCGTATTTTTATAGCTTTGGTATAAGACATACGCATTGTTTGTGCTGATGTCCAATAATTGATAAAAAATTGCTAGAGGCCAGCGTTTCGTCCTTCTGTTAGAGGAATAAATGGCACATTTCTTGTCTAAGCTATCCACGCCACCTTTCGTTAAATTATAGAGCTCTATAATTTCTGGTTTGCTAGAATCAGTCTCCTTCCCCTTATTATGATGCATGGATGAAATGAGCAATACAGCTTTCGACTTTTTAGGGACATGTGAGAGAAGTGTGAAGTCATCATGGAAGCCATATAAATTACTGTTTATTGGTCTTCTTCGGTTTGGAAGGAATTCTGGTGGAATTTCACGTTTATTCCTTCTCAAAGTTCCAACGAGTGTTAGACCACGTTTTTTAAGTTCTTCTGCCAGCTGCACAGAAGTGAACCAATTATCAGTTGTCACGTTCCTATGGGATCTCTCTATTCCTTTACATAATCGTATTACAGCTTGCGTTGGAATAGAGAATTTTCTTTCTTCTAATGATAATGTGGTACCATCTGAATCTTTACCACAGTATATATACGCATTATAGAGGTAGTTGTTTCTAGCATCCGTCAGACATAAAACTTTGATACCGTACTTTGCTGGTTTATTCGGCATGTACATTTTATAATGGCATTTTCCTCGAAATTGAATAAGCATTTCATCTACACATACGTATGCTCCTAAACTAAAATTTTGCTGAGAATTTTCTAACAACTTGTTAAAGACGCTAGATATTGGTGCAATTTTGTCTGTTTTCTGTCTATCTGTTCTTGTGTTCACATCATCAAACCGTAAGCATGTCAACAGAAACTCGAAACCCCTTTTAGGCATCGTACATCGAAATACATCTCTACCCGTGCCATCGTTAGCATATAATGAATCTAGATTTTCGCGTCCAGATTTAAAATAGATGTATACATCAACAATCCAAATAGTGCTTTCAATTCTGTTGCATTGGTTTCTCGGAGGATAGGGTGTAAACTGTTTTTGTACTTAGTTTTGTTCTCCCTGATCTTGATATTAGTGTAAATAACAATTTCTTGTATCATATCCGAAGAAAATAGTAAACCCCATATATATTCTGGTAAAGGATTCTCGCCTAAGTGCTTTGCGGCAGCTTTCAAGCCAGGTAAAGTAGTAACTATGTTATGTTGCCTAGTTCTTACATTTGAAGGTGGCTCTTACTTCGACCTGCGATAACATAACGGTTGCATCATCTTTTACATTTCTGTCCTGATTACTTACCATCTAAAACCATTTTTCCCTAAAAAGTACTGATTTTCACTAGCATTCTCAGCTCCACTGTCTGCTTCGGATTCCGATATTTCCGATACTGTGTCGTGTTCACTTTCTATACAAGCATCGTCATCTTCATCTTGATCACTTTCAATATCTTCTAAACCCAAATCATCACTTTCTATTTCATTATACACATTTTCTGCCCATTCAGCAAACCGGGGGTCATCACTATGCATTCGGGACGGTCCAGCACCACGATCCATTATAAATTTTACGTGCGCTCTAGTAAGAATATACATACGTATAGACTACACATCGGTCTCGCAGACCGCACACTAAACTAATATTTACAAAACAAATCTATTTTTATTCCTTATTGGTTCAAATTTCTGTGGTTGCACCTACAATCAATAAGGAAGAGGTATACGACACCTTACGCTCAGATTCCTTCAGTTAAAACAATTACGAATCATTTTTCATTCGCAGCGGTCTGAGAGACCGCACTGTAGCGATTAAAGGTTAATAAAGCAAGAGTAGTGACAATGTTGGAAAACGGGTGGTCAATACGACAAGTTGCCCAAGAGTTTAACAAAAGTAAAAATACTATCCTGAGAATTAAGCAAAGATGGGTTAATGAAGCAAGATTATCAAGATATATTGGATCTGGAAGAACAAGGATTACTACAGCGGATAATGATGCAGCACTTATTAATTATCTCAGAGATAATCTATTTTCTACCGTAGTAACAGCAAAAGAGGAAACTGCTTTTCCTGCGTCGCATAGAACAGCTCTTCGCCGTATTAAAAATTCTAATTTAAGAAACTATTCTGCTGCAAGAAAAGGGTTCCTAACTCAAGTTCATCAACAACGACGTCTGGAGTTTGCAGAAGAATATGTTAATAGGGACAATAATTTTTGGGATAGTGTCATTTTTTCAGATGAAAAGATCTTTCAATCACGTCATAACGGTCGATTAAGATTATATAGACCACGCAACAGGAACAGGTATTCGCATGAATACGTACAACAAATTAAAAGAAGTGGACGTTTCAGTATAAACGTTTGGGCTTGGATCAGCGTTAATGGACCGGGGATTTGCTGGAGAATAGATGAACGATTAACAGGAAATATTTACAGAACCATATTAGACAACATAATGCTACCTTCTATAACACAAATATTTGATGGAAATTTTATATTTCAACAAGACAACAGCCCTATTCATACTTCACATGTTGTTACGGAATGGTTTGAAGAGAACGAAGTGCCTGTATTACCTTGGCCGGCAAACAGTGCTGACTTGAACCCCATTGAGAATGTTTGGGGTAGTATGGTGAAGAATTTATAATGCCAATTTTAGACCCCAAAATTCAGAAGAGCTGTGGCAAGCAATCGAAAACATTTGGGAAGAAATTGCACCGGAATACACACAAGCTTTAATTTATTCAATGCCACGACGTCATCAGAGCTTTATTGAGCAAAACGGAGGCTTTACAAAATATTAGCATTTTTTTTATTTCTTTAATATTGTTAAGGAATTGCCCCACGTGTTGGGCGCCAATTGTTACGCTCTGGCGGTGTGCGTTGGGGTATGCGGACGCAGTGTGTGCTACACCTGATGTAACTTGGTAAAAAAGCGGTACACACGAGTATGACGCTTGGAGTCGCTGTAATGATTAATAAAACAAAGAAAGATCCAAAACGTAACGATAACTTTATTGTAACAATAAAAAAAAGAAAAAAGAAAAAAAACTGGCCACGTGGTTGGCGATTTTTGAGGTTAAGATTTATGTAAAAGAAAGCAACACGTGGTTGCTATATTCTGATGTCGACATTAAGACAAAAGAAGGAATAGCACGTGGTTAATTTAAAAGTGACGCAATTAATCCGTTTCTATAAGTAAATATGTAAATGACTGCTAGTGCGAGAGCAAAGTTACTGGCAATTACAAGTTAAAAGTATATAAATAGCAACAGTAATGAAATAAAATAAAAGAGAGCGATTGATACGTTTTGAATAGTAGTACTTAGCTGTAGCGTGAAGCTGAGTTCGACGCTTTTTGGGTATGCTGCTGTTCCGTGGTTTTCGGTGTTTCGAGTCAAAAAGGGTCGTTGCGACACGGCGGAATTAACTGAAGAGAACAGAGTTACTGAGCTCTAGCTTGAAACAATGGGGTTTCGGAAGCTGTGGGGAGCACGTGGCATCTGTGTTTTCGAGTCAAGACGAGTACATCACACGGCAAATCAACTGAACGCGAACCGAAGAACAGAGAGACAGAGAGTGCGTTTTTCGTGCACAGCCCTTTTAAACGCTCGGTAAGTAGGTACAAAAAAAAAGGATGAACCAATAGCAGTCCAGTGATGCACAAAGGATCATAAAAGAAACGAAGCGTCTAAGAAGTTGGCGCGTAAATGAATGAATTTAAAATAAGCAAGTTTAAATTCCGTGGCGCGTAAGTTAAGTACTCCCGCGCGAAAAGGAACCGCTAAGTGACGTAACGGTTTTTCTAAAGTCGTAATTGCAATTGCCAGATTAAAAGTAAAGAGAATGAATTTAAATTTGCCTTCAAAATAACGTTTATATCGCTGATGTTGTCTATGATTAAGAAAGCGAAATGAATTATTGAAATCAATGTCATTTTCGGTTCAATGCAAAGTGTAACAATATTTATTTAATAATATGTTCCTAAAATGTAAAATTGACAAATTAAATGACAATGAAATGAACATGATCACATTATTTCACTTGTTACTACAGAAACAAATATAGGAATACATTGAAAGTACCATATACAATAGTTAAATAATGCTGAATTCGGTATTTAGACTTGACCCCGTTTTTTATGTCGTCCATGGTACATAGCACTTATTTATTTTGTATTCTGTATTAATATTGTAGCTTCTAGCTCTAAATTTCATTCTTTAACGAAACCAATCAGCACTTTACTGGATTATAAATCAAACAATAAGAGCGAGAAATAAGTACCAATACAACAAAATTCTTTCTCAGCAGTTTATCCGCGTACTTTTTTCTAGAACTAGGCGCTAGAATAATTCAAAACTTGACCTAAGACATTTAAGTTAGCGGGCAAAATCGACGGCATGCGCATTTTCTCCCGCGCCTCCACCAAATTTCGTAGACTCGCAGGTCGTGAAGATGCCACCGCTGCGCGATTGGTAGTTGCGCATTCGAATTTATCGACACAGATGTTGACCTAGCGCCCGCGGTACTAACGGCGCAACCTACATTTCCCACAAGCGAGATTTTCCCGAACCGCGAACCGTCTGCATCACGGAGAGGCTAGGACGACTCGGAGTTCGTTTGTGATCTAGATTCGCTTACCGAGGCGCGTTAAATCAACCGACTGTGATATTCATGTGTATAACAATCGGATTATTCGATTAACGGCAATTCGTAATCAAACCGCGCTGCGTTCTAATAGTTATAGCTACTTCGTCGGCTGTATCGCGACAATAAGCGAAATCGTATAACTTATTCACGTCATTAAACCGATTCGCCGAAAACCTATAAATTTCTGTCTAGCATTTATTCGAAATTTAATCCGCGAAAATGGGCTGGGTGAGCATTCGCATGCATTTGGTAAGTACTTTTTTTAATAAAGTTTCACTGCAACTCCGAAAGTAAAAGAAACTACTACGGATTTTAAGAAAACTAATAAATTCTAATGATTTAGTGCAGTTTAATATTTATACGACTAAGCAAAACAATTAATACCTTTGTTTAATAACTTTGGCGCACAAATTCAGGTTATCGGTGTCAGTGGTGGGGATAGCAATGACGTCAATCGTAGGTAATGCTTTTGTATTAACGGGGTAGTCTTAAGCAAATTATGGAAAATCAATCCATAATAGACCGATTAACTTCGGTATTAAAATAGCTATAAATACTACAACGTTTCAGCATAAAAGAAAGCATAACCTTATTCTCTGTGTTTTCTTATCCGCGAGACTAAAATATTTACCTACTTAAATTTCGTGGTATTGGGTGATTATGTTTTACAATAAAAATCCAAAAATATTTTGATTATTATTTTTATTGAGGTTTTGCCAACGCGCACGTTGGCTTTATCAAATCTGAAGGATGCAAATTGTAAAAACAGTATCTATAAATATTTGAAAATTGCAATACAATTAGTTTAATTGAAAATACACTTGTTCTCCGGTTGAATTTAAGACTCTTACCTTAATGGAAATTCTATTTATAAACAAACGTTGTTTAAATCTTGTCGTTGATTTAATTTTTTAACAAAATTGTCGTCTGAATTTATTGTTTATGATGAAAAATAACAACTAAATGTTTATCTTAATAGAAAAAAATAATTAAAAGAGCCCACATATCGTGGGCTTAAATTGTGACATTCTTGGCACTGAATCCACCCTTAATCTGATTTAGATTTTAAAAATTTTCCAATACAATAGATGCATTTAGGAGTGATTTCGTCATCTGATTCACAGGAATGATCATGAAGTTTTCTTTTTATTTGAAGTTTATTTTTCGTTGTCGATAACCATGCTCCTTTTTTCGAAATATCACACTTTGAAGATGAGCATTTTCTATCTCTTTAATTTTTTCGTCATCCTTTTTCTTCAGTGACGTTTTTCTCTTCTTTTCTTGATCTTCGCCTTCTAGAGAATTGTGAGTGACAAGAGGGGGTAGCTGTTAATTCTTCTGGCGCTTGTGCTTTTCGCGTAGGAAAGAGTTTTTAGCTAAACTGTTTTCTGATTGATCTTTTGTAGTGGACAGAACTGGTATTAGGGCAGGCCTGTCCCTTTTGCGCGGAATTGTTGGATCTGACTTTGGATGTAATGGGATTGGCTCTAAGATACACTAAATCCTTTAACAGCCTTTTCTAATATGGCAACATTTAAAAACGCTCTGCCAAACATTTCCATTACATCATAAATTGATATCTTTTGAGCAGAATGATTAGAACTCTACTTATAATATATATAATGCGTACTTGCATTTTAATGGGCCATAAAAGCAACAGCCCTGTGGCTACATGGGGTGGCTCGTCTGCGGAGGAAGTCACGCTGTTTAAACTACGAGCCTATAATACAACATCAAGATTAGGGTGACTGGAATGGTTATCGAGGATCAACAATACTTTTCTTTCTTCGGATGCGTTTGCGTGTTTAGCAAAATGCTCTAAATATTTAACAAAACGCTCACTATCCATCCGACCAGTGCCATTTGCGTAGCCTACAGTTCCAGCAGGACAACACTTCACCAGCAACTCGCACATTGTTTTCTTCGGCAAAAGTACAAATGGCGGAATGTAAAAGCCCGATGCCGATATTGCATACGTCACTGTAATATTGAAACCTTTCTCAGTGCTAAGTATGCGACCTACTTGCTTTCGTCATTTTTGTGTAAGCATTTTTCTTGGATTAGGTACAGCATTCATGGCAGTTTCATCGGCATTATAGATTTGGTTAGCATGAAAATTATAGTTTTTCATAACCGAGGAGAGTAGATCAAAAAATGTTAACTTGGCAAAAGTACAAATGGCGGAATGTAAAAGCCCGATGCCGATATTGCATACGTCACTGTAATATTGAAACCTTCCTCAGTGCTAAGTATGCGACCTACTTGCTTTCGTCATTTTTGTGTAAGCATTTTTCTTGGATTAGGTACAGCATTCATGGCAGTTTCATCGGCATTATAGATTTGGTTAGCATGAAAATTATAGTTTTTCATAACTGAGGAGAGTAGATCAAAAAATGTTAACTTGAATTTTATTAAATCCAGCCGCTCTGACAACGCTGGTTGGTTGCGGTGGTCTTAATGATAGGTTCGGATGTATATAATACATATATAATGATAAATAAATATTTCATTTGTGGGATAATTTCTAACAATGTTGAATTTTCTCAGAAAGTAAAGTTTTAGATATACCATACTATCAATAAACATGAAAAAAATGCAAAATGGCATAATGAAATAAAAAAGTATAGGGTGTTCAATTTAAAATACCAAAATTATTGCTGTTTAAATATCGCACAAATTGATTGCTCCCAGTTAAATGATAATGCTGGAAGAAAATTGTAAATGAACACGTGGATTTTGAAAATTTTATTGAGAAAGTTAAATAACTTGGCAACTTTGCATTCGAGATTTGAAACGAATATGTGTTTATGTAGCATTTGTTACAACAAATCACCATGCCTGAAAAGATACGTAGTAGGGGGTCCGGTGTAGGGGGCCCATGAGCTAGGAAAAAGTTGCAATACGACACCGACACCCAGCAAACATGAAAATATCACAAGACTTGTTATTGATTCGTTTCTTAATATTATTATTAGGAATATTGCTACAATTTACGGATCATCCTAAAACACTTCTTTAACCACTCGCCGTTATTTACATATTATGTTTTGACACTACTCTTCCTCCTCGAATTACCATCCAGGAGGATACGTTCCTAAGCCTTCGTTGTATGTCGATTATGATATACTTAAGTCGGAACCACTCTAGGTTTCATGTTTTTTTCCATTCTATTGTAAATTTGGTTTGATTATATTTTAGGCTTTACTTTAATAACTTAAGGTTAAAGAAGTGACGGTCATGTAACTGTACTATACAGCCTCAATCTCTGCAAAGTCAACGGCGGGGAAATACATATACTCCTACCGTCCCCCACTCTATCTAATAGCGAGGTATGGCGCTGTGCGATAATAGCACGTGTAGACTGATCAGTGATCAGTGATCAGTATTATTAGTCAGTTCAAGTAAGGTGATTGTCTAAGTTTTAAATAAACATTTTTGCGCAAAATGCCGCGTTATACTGTAGAGGAGAGAGCTGAGATGATGCGGTGGTGTCACGCTAGCAATTCTTTTTAAAGGGTATGCGACATGTTTGCAGCCAAATACCCGAGGGCCTATTCCAAATACAGCCACAATTTTTAAACTAAAAAATAAAATCGTAAATACCGATTCGGTCGAAAATTCAAAAACATCATTTCCAACTCGCAGAATTTTTTAGTATGTGCTGCAGTTGAAATAAATTCGAATATGTCATCTGGCACGATTTCCAATGATTTAGACATATTCCGTTTTTCCGTTCAGCGAATACTCAAAGCAAATGGGTATCACAATTTTAAATATTCTAAACACCAACAATTATTTCACGGCGACGCATTTAAGCGTATGGAATTTTGTGAAAAGTTAAGTGATTTAATTAACCGAGATGCTAATTTGGTAAACAATATTATCTTTACCGATGAATCTTCTTTTCCTTTGGTTAGAAGTCACAATTCATCTGTGTCAACATACTTGGCCAAGCAAAACGAGCACAGATATTTAAGTTCATCTAGTCAGCAACAGCAAAAAGTAAATGCTTGGGCAGGTTTGTTAAAAAATCATATTATTGGGCCTTTTTTTATCAATGGCAATTTGGACGCAAATGCATATTTAGAATTACTGAACACCCACATTCTACCTACTGTACAGCAACTTCCCGATATAAATATGAAAACATCTACTTTCAGCAAGATGGTTGCCCAGCACATAATGCAGTTGCTGTCCGAAACTATTTAAGTGAACAGTTTCCTAACCGGTGGATCGAAACTCATTCTGAAAATATCAAATGGCCAGATTTATCTCCCCTTGATTTCTTTTACTGGGGTTATTTATAGGAAATAATTGATGGCAATGAAGACGTTAGACCAGTTAATGTAGAGCAGTTGCCCAATAAAATTGTTGAAACCTCAAACAACATTAACCCAGAAATGTTGGAGAATGTTAGAATGAATTTCTACAACAGATTAGGATATTGTTTAGCCAAGGATGGGGGCATATTTGAACCTTTTGTTTGAAGGTTCAATGATTTTTAAAAAATTAACTTTTATTTCATCTTATTATTAAGGCTTATTTTAGTTTTCTATTTTTTAAATTTATTTACCAAGAATTAATTTTTATTTGTCCTTCATTAAATTTACTATTTCTTTTTGAGGGTTTTGCCCTAAATTCATTATAATAAATAAATAAATCAATAAATAAATAAATAATGACTTTATTTCAATTACATAATGATGACAATAATAATATGCACATACATACTATATATACAAATAATAATGTCATGAACAAACCCTAATTTTATATTTCTTTATTTATTACTATTACGAATAGTAACCGAGCTGGTGTTAAAGTTTATTTAATTTATTATAAAAAGTTACTTTTAAGTTTTCATTTTTTAAAATTATTTACTCAGAATGAAGTTTTATTTTTCCTTCGTTAAATTTATTATTCCTTTATGAGGGTTTTGTTCTTCGTTTATTAGAATTATTTTAATTTTCTTGTCATGAGCAAAGACTATTTTTAAGTACATAATAGATACTGTAAATTACTGTTTTACGCTTTCATTACACCTTTTGAGTTTATAAGTACGTGTGCACAAAGCAATACATATTGCAATTTATTCATTTTCATAATAACAATACAATACGTTTCACGGTCACTAAAAATTAACACATTTTTGCGTGTAGATTGAATAGTAAAGCAACCGCTGCGCTCGCGCCAGTATTCGTTGTGAGCTATGAGTGGCTATGACGAATGACTGAATGTAGGGGAATACCTACTGCAGTAAGAAGCATAAGCGGGAGACGCGCATGCGCGGTATAACCGTTGACTTTGCAGGGATTATGTCTGTATATATTTAAACAGCATCAAAATAACGTTCAAACGCGTGTACTTCATACCGTCCTCACTGTAGACAGCAAACGGTACGAATAATACGAATCTCTCGATAGGAATCTTGTTTCGAGGAGTCGTAGTCTTTGAATAAAGTCGGATTGCCCAATATTGGACAAGAAGTGATTGAAATTAAAAACAATAAAAATTCTATTAACGATCGTCAAGACATTTCACAATTGTCCAGAATATCTTCTGATGTATATATAATATATTCTAAAATAATTACATCGAAAGCAGCTAATACTTAGTGAGTATCACAAGACGTTAAATGAGCAACTGAAGCTTAGGTACATACCTCAAGTATACATATCACAATAAACTGAAATATATACCGGAGCGGGAGCAAAATTAAAAGTTTTACCGTCATAAACCAACGGAATTAGCTCAAGAATTACTTACTTACCTTTTTTAACTCATTTAATCTCTTTAACTTTCAGTTTTATAGCCTTTTTTATTTGACAGACAAGAAAAATTACACCATGGAACTTTAAATATTTTAACTGAATCATAACGAACTAAAACTAAAAATGTGTAAAATTATTTCATGAGATGCTACTGTACGTGCTTGTCAGAGACAATAAAATATTAACCGCTTTGTTATCTTAGCTTACAGTGTCCAATAGCTGATCCAAGATCTTTTGCGCCAACGAGAATTTTTCCTTTTGCAATTCTTTTTAGCGATCAAATATATTTTACTGTTATCTATGTCGTATAAATAAATGACTTTGAAAATGGTAAAAAAGATTATATGTGACCCGGTCTATGAAAAGGTGGCTTATGACTCAAAAACAAAATTTCGAGAAATCAGCTGTTAAAGATAAACAATGCATTTCGTCAGTTTCTCGGTAGTTGTTCTTCTTCGTTCTGTTTCTGTTGGTCTTTTCCGTTATAAACTAGTGAAGTTTTGAGGGAAAAAAACTGTGTACGGTTGTTGTTGTTAAAATGTCATTTATTTCCAATTTCTCCTTTTCCGCTCTAGGAAATTTTGACGTGAATACCTATAATGTCTGTCGATGAAGAATTTTGCGAGGTTTTTAAAAAATATTTTGGTGAAGATGAAGATGAAGAGAATGATGATGATTCTTTCGATGATGTTGGTATCAATTACGATGAGGAACTACAATCATTATTTCAAGCTGAAGATCAAATGGAAGTGGAACAATTTTTTTTTACAATGGACTTGTCTACTATGGATAACAAAGAAAACAAATTGATAAATAAATTTATTTCGCAAGATTGCTGTAATAACAAATGCCAAAAAATGATACCGCGAAAGATAATAGAAAATGCAAGAAACAACTATCTAGAATTATCAAAACATGAACTTGATTTGGTTATGCTATCGAATCAGCAATAATGTGCAGAGACAAACTTGAAGATGCCTACACAAAAATGACGAAATGGAGGGAACATGAAAGGCAAAAAGGTAAAGATGTTGAAAGGCATAAATTGATGTTCACTTTTTATCACTTACCTGTTTGCCGCTCATTTTTCCTTTTTGTGCATGCGTGCGGAAGAAAACGTTTTGAAAATTTACTTCGACATTTTCATACACATGGTGCCATAACACGGGTACATGCGCTAGCAAATAAACCATCTACACATCGGAGAGCGTTTCAACCATCTGATATCCAAAAAGCTGTCAAATTTATTGAGTATACAGCCGATCTATTGGCTCTTTCACTGCCAGGACGTTTACCCAAATTCAAAGATTATCGTGTAATGAAGTTACCATCTAATGAGACAAAGGCCTCAGTTTAAATACATTGCTTCACTTGGTGATGGTGAACTGAAGATGAGTATTTGTTCCTTTCGACACATATGGGCCAAATACATACCTTATGTTACAGTAATGAAACCAGCGAATGATCTCTGTGATTACTGTCGTAGTAAGTAACCCATTGTTTACTGCTTTTTAAGTTGTATCCATTGTAATTAAAATTGTCGTTTTCTTCATTAGTGAACACAATATCAATTACGCTAGCCAAAAACATTCCTGACCCTGAACGTGAAGAAAAGCTGAATCAATTTCTCGATCACCTCCACAAAGCTCGAAATCAACGTGCATACTATCAAAAATGGTGTGACAATACTGATGATACTGTAAAGGTCTTATCATTTGATTTCGCCCAAACTGTTCATTATCCAGTGAGTCCTCAACAACCGGGTACAGCTTACTTCAAGGCAACAAAGAAGTGCGCAGTCTTTGGAATTAC
Organism: Cetonia aurata; assembly: GCA_949128085.1. Taxonomy (NCBI): domain Eukaryota; kingdom Metazoa; phylum Arthropoda; class Insecta; order Coleoptera; family Scarabaeidae; genus Cetonia; species Cetonia aurata. The sequence continues at coordinate 11,344,020 of OX421887.1, forward strand.
TGATGAAAAAGGAAAAATACTGGTTAGGATTTCATTGTACAAATTCAAATCACTTGCTTTGAAAGTATCTTGACTATTTTTTTTTCGATAGTGTAATTACATGATAGATGAGGAACATGATATTGGCAAAGGTCCAAACACCGTTGTGAGCATCCTGCATTATCACTTGGAAACGTATTGCAAAAATGTCCAAACAATTGTCCTTTTCTGTGATAACTGCGTTGGGCAGAACAAAAATAATGTTATGTTATCATATCTGCAATGGCGGTTGGTTCGAGGACTCAACACAACGATTTTATTGAATTTCCTTTTGACAGGGCATACCAAGTTCGCCCCGGATCGCTTCTTCGGTATTTTCAAGGCCAAGTATGCTGTTACTAATATTGATACGTATGAAGATTTACTGCAGTGCGTCGTACAATCGTCACCAGGTGGCCATAATACAGCTGTATCGTCGAAAAATGTCATTTGGTATGAATGGGACAGTTATTTTAAACCATTCTACAAACCACTTGTTGGTATTACACAATTCCACCATTTTATAATGGACAAAAACTCTTTAAAAACCAAAAAATTTGCGGACAGCAAGGATGTTGAATCATTTCAACTGTCATTAATCCCAGTTGATGACAACATGCCCGAAATTATCCAACCAGTTGGTTTATCTCTGCAGCGTCAGTGGTACATTTATCAGAATCTCAGAAGCTTGGTTTCAGATCCCATGAATGCTGATATTTTGGGTCCATTGCCATCGAAAAAAATGCCATCAAAAAAATCTGAAGATGCTTTACCAGCCACAAAAGTGGCATCGAAGGAACCCAAGGCTTCATCCTCAAAACCTAAACCGAAGAAGCCTGTGGCTTCATTGTCCAAAAAGAAACCGAAAAAACCTGTAGCTTCATCGTCAAATCACGATCCAAAAATGAAAAAAACTGAAGAAACCTGCGAATTCAACTCCAATAAAAAAGTCAGAAAAACGTAAGGCCTCATCTTCAGAAGAAGATTAAAAAAAACCAGCAACTTCAAAGGTTTCAACAAGGATGGCGACGAAGAAAACTACTTAATATTGCTAAATAAATATTTTTTGTGCAAAATAGCTTTTTTTTTGGTATAATCATTTTTGTAGCGTTCAATCCTTTTTTGTCATTTTCAATTCCATGAATTATCTTCATTCTCGATTTTCAATAAAATTCTGTTTTTCTTTCATTTGTGCTCTTCTTTCTCTACACTTTTAGTACACTTCTAAGCAAGTTAGGACTTTCTGCTTTTCACCATGTAAAAGAGCGTCTCAAAAACTATCCGAACCAAAAAAAAAGTGAAAAATAATTTTTTGAGTCATAAGCCACCTTTTCATAGACCGGGTCACATATAATGAAGAAAATATGAAGACACTCATCGTTTTTTGGATCATAAAATGAAATTGATCTCATGTACTTTACCACACTTTCCATTTGCGAAATTGAATATGTCTCACAAAAAGGGGAACAATCTAATGTTGCTATTGAAAAAATGAAGAAATATCAACTTACAGCGAAAAGGAATTCATAAACCATGTTTTTGTAGGAATCAAGTGTTAGGGATATAAAGCGCAAAAATTGATTTATACTTTATGCAAATACCCTAGCTGATTCAATATACCTATAGTCAAAAGTAGCCAGTAGCATCACATTATATTTTCGTTTGCTCTAACTAATTGAACTAATTGTAAGTGTTTTGAGAGAAAAAAAAGCATACTATGTCTAATGGATGTTTTAACCACTAACCACTTAAAATAAACTGTTTTTGTTGTTAAAAAAAGTCGAGTTGAAAAGACTAATACAATTAAGTTGCCAATTCATTAGAATATATAACGTTAATGTAAAAACTCTATATCTAAAACTCTAATAACTCTGTGTTTTATCTATCATTACATACTTTTTCTTTTTTTATCCACGTCATCCAGTTGATGAACGTTACGACCCTTCTACATTAATTAATAATGGAACATAATTTAATATGCTACTCAGAGTCGGTCAGTTTTATTTAATAATGATAAATATTATGCTTACAATTTGGATAGTTTGAGACGTAAAATGTTTTAGTTATACATGTAATATCATTCTCCTTAGATACAATTAACTATGGCTGGCTTAAACCAAAAGGGTTTAATAGATATTAGGTAATATATTTTCACATACAATAAATTTCAAATACAATTCGCAAATTTTTAAAATCGATAATTATTATATTTAAAGCGATTAACTTTGCTCTAATAGAAAACCAAATTCAACGTAGAGAAGCTTTGAAGAATCTGCCACAGGAAGTTCGCCAAAGAAGGGATGAAGCAGCGTGTAGGCGGATACCTCTTCTGATTATTCTAGAGGAGATTCAGAGAATCCAAAAATTGGCAAATTTTATTATTTCTGTGTAAATCAAAGTAAAACTCGATATATTTTTGTGAATTTTGTAGGAAATTTCAATGTCTAAAGCAATGCACACTTAAATACAAAAATTGTTAAAACAAGATATTACTTAATTTTCACGAAATAAGACCACATGCACCAGCCTACCCCCACCACCGCCTGAGTATTCAGTGCTTCATTTGTTCTAAGCCAGCCTGTATATAAAAATATATAAGCTACCAAAACCAAATCCCATAAATTTAGTCCCGTAAGTTTAGTTTACTGTAACTGGGTGTGTTTTTTTTTTTTTTTTTTTTTTTTGTGGGGGGAAAAATTCTTTTACGAACACCACGGTCATACGTGTCCTACGTGGTAGTGTGGGACTCTCCGGACTCTTGTCCGTCCTACCCACTAAAAGACCCCCCAGGTTCCTCTTTCCTGTTCCTCTTGAACTGCCGTGCGGCGTAGCATCTGAGGGACAGGTGGTCTGCTATCCATTATTGTTATTCTCCCGGTCAAGTCACCTTATGTTCTCTCATGTGGTGCGGTTTTGTTCATTTGTTTTTTCCCTATTCATCTTTTGCTTTGTTCTTTCTTCTGTTTCTCTTGCTGTCATCACTTTGCTTATGTAGTTGCAAATTAGGTGCCAGGTGTTATTGCTTGACAGCATCAGGCCTACTATGTTGGAAGATGTGAGTTCCACTCCAATTCGCTTCTCCAGCTCCTCTTTCTCCACCATCCATTTTTTGCACTTAAGTAGTGCGTGCTCGGGGGAGTCGAGTACGCTGCAGTGCGGGCATGTGTCAGTTTCAGCTAAGTTAAAGCGTTTCCTATAGGTCCCAAAATGTCCATGTCCGGACAGGAATTGTGTTAGGTGGTAGTTAGATGTTCGATGTGGACAGGCTATCCAGACTCTGATATCTGGTATCAGTACCTTTGTCCATTCGGCTACTAGGCCGTCTCGTCCCCACCTTCTTTGCCACGTTTCCACTGTGCCTTCCCTAGCCTGAGTTCTGAAGGTCTGACGTCCGGCTGAGGAAAGGAAGATTCTACGCTGCTCCTCCGCCAGCAAGGATATCGGGGGTACGCCCGCAATGACCTGTGCGGCGGGGGCGGAGACGGTCCTATATCCGCTAATAACCCTCAGCAAAATTCTTCTCTGCAGTTTTTCTAGCAATTCGACATTCTTTTTGCTTTCCAGGGCCCTCGACCAGGCGGGGACAGCGTAGAAGACTTGGCTGCCAAGGATGGAAAAAGTAACCGCCTCTCTTCGCTTTTTTCCCTTGAGTATTATGGCTTCTGTCTTATTGGGTTCTATTTGCAGGTCTTGAGACGCCATCCATTCGCATATTCCGTCCAAGGATCTTTCTGTTCTGTAACTGGGTGTGTTACCATTATTAAATATTTTAATTGTCAAATATAGAATAATAAATCCTTTAATTTCATTTTTAATTCGCCCAGTTGCTTTGCAATGTGTGAATCACTCAAAATTATAACAATTAATTTTCTTTATTTTACTGTTTAAACGAAATGACTATTAAGAAACTGTCAGGGACTGCCTCTACGAACAATGCTAACTACATCAATTAATGTTAACAGTACAAAGCCAGTCCTAAGAGCTTTCCTTTGTTCAGAGAAAAGTAATTTGTCGGAACAAAACAGGAAAGAATATATTATACCGATGCCGCAATTGGCGCCCAAGATGTTTATTTATCTTTTAAAAGCATATTTACTGTGTAGAAAATCTCGCCAACCTTGAAAGTTGCACAAAGAAGCCTAACACAAAGAAAAACATTATAATAAACTTACAAGTCTAGTTCACATGCAAACTTCAATATTTAACCACAGCATAAGTATTATCCAGTGTATCAACGCTTGTCGGCACCTTTGAAGTTTATTTCTCACAGTTTTTCTCCTGCGCGAGCTCAAGGGCATACGCGCGCTTCAATTTTAGTTCAAATAACAGAATATCTTCCCAAATATTTTATAATTGATGTAACATATTTGTATATACCGAGACATATGTAAATAAAAGAGACTTGTGACAGCATGTGGTATTCAAGTTTTCATATCCATAGCGGTATTAAAAATACGTTAAATCATCAGCATGAAACCTTAAATTACGGGGAAAGAAAGTATAAACATTAATGTTATTAATTAGCAAATTACATCCAAGTATAAAATATGAGAAGCGAAGGATTTAACATGCTGTTGACATAGTGTTGAAGTCGATCCGTTAAAGCAATCTCATGAAATTGATAAACAATAAATCTTTTTTTCTGTTTTATTGCGTTCTCTCCAAGTTACATACTGAAAACTTGGTTAATTATTATATTATATACAAGCTGGTGAATTTTTCATTGTGCACTTATTATCTCCGTGTAGTATTTGACAAACTTAAACGCAAATCTGTGCTCTTTCAATCTGGTTAGACAGAATCCGATACTTTGGAAAACAAAAGCGTGACAGTTGTTTCTTTTTAAATTGAACACTTTTTTTTTTGATTATTTAGATATTAGGTATTAGATATATAGATTTTGACGTTTCCTGTCTATAGCCTGAGGGGCTAACCGGGGATATGATGTAAATCGGCCGATTATAACATTTTAATCTGTATTTTCAACAAGGACGGTCTAAGCGCACATGTAAACTTGGAGGTTCTAAAAAAATTAAAACTCGGCCTTATTCTAGCGACACCTGCCGGTAGCTTCTGGAATCATGCGTTTGATCATGCGCACAGCGCATATAACCTAACCATATCATATTAAAATGTAGACATTAATTTGTTTGTAGTTTGTACCTAATACAATTATGATACGTGTAATAGAGGTGCGAAAGGGGCCGGGCCGAGAAATTCCAGATGTGGGCTGGGCCGGGCTTTTTTATAATGAAACGGGCGTCCCGCAAGCCCGCTCGGCCCATCAAGCCCGTTCGGCCCGTCGAGCGTAAAATACATACATATATAGGTACAATTCGAATAAAATGATATTTGATAATTGGATTTGTAAGTCAATAAACGTTGAGTTTTTATTTTGGTACGTACCTACGCTTTGATAGACAGTTGCTACCTTTATCAAGCTGTTGATATTGCTACCATTCATTTCTTAATTACAAATAGTAATTCAGACATTTTTCTGTCTTTGTCGGACAGTTTTAATTTTTATTTTTTTTTCAATTGCGTTTCTTTAACTTACATCTATAATACTGGTATGCACTGTTTTTTATTTTATTATTTAATAAATGGACAGACTTTAAAATTTTACGAACACGCAATTTAAAATCTGACACACACACGGAGAAAAATTTATTGTTAAGGTGCCACCAATTGACGCACATTGAACAACAATTTGTGGGTAAATATGTGACAACAACAACCATTAGTCAATACAACTTAAAACTTGTTGTCGAAAAACTTTGTTAGAACTGCCACAAAATTTGGAAGGATATATTCCCAAAACATGTTAAAATCAACCAGTTGCTTGTTGTTGAACGAATCACAAAAATATGGTGTTTTCAACAAAATTGTGTAAAATACAGTATTAAAAATTGTTTATCACTACCAAAGCAATTTGAAACTTCAACAACAAGTTGTGGATATTTAACACACAATTGATTTTCCGTCATCATTTTCTACGTTTATATTGTCATTTGATTTTGATCTTTGTAATCGCAATTTGTGTTCAAAGCGAACAATATTTTAGTAGATTCACACACAAATTTGGTGCTGTCTTAAATGTAAGCTGTGGAGGGTTTAAATAAAATATCAGTATAGGATAACACAATTTTTTATTAATAATTAACAAAAAAAATAAACAAGATAAATTCTAAAACTGGGAAACACTACAAATGAAGATTAAAATTTCAAATGTATATATAAACATCTTTATTGAAATAATTTATAGCATAATACTATAATATACATAAAAAAAAAGAGTACATCGCACAAAGAAAAAAAAATTCAGCTTCAATTATTGTACATGTAATTAAAGTACAAATTTCCAAACAATATTTAAATGTGTTTCCCTACGGGGAGAGAATTCCTTAATATCTTAGATCACATTTGGCATGAAACTAACAAAAATATACAGATCAAATCACCTGTTTGTGATTGTTGCATACCAAAGATTAAACTTGCGCACAAATATTTCTTCTCTGCAACAATAAAACTAGGAATATGGTAAATTCTAAATAAAACATACTTTACTGTAAAAGGAGAGCTAATAACTACAACTGTATATTACATGTGGAAAAAGAAACGTATTATTATAATTTCATGTATCGTTTACGATTAACATTGCACGAAACGCACAAAATACTTTTTTTTTGAAATAATAATATAAATAATATTGCAAGGATATTTTAAAAGAAAATTAAGCCTTGACAGTGGCTATCATTGATTTTAACAATGGAAACAGTTATCGTATAAAGAAAGTAAGTAATTTATTCATATATATTCATAGAATCAGAATCATAATATGAAGCGTCTATTAACCTTATCTAAAAATCTCAAAATTAATACTAAAAAATTAATATAAAGCAGCGCATAAATGAAACATATGTACCTAACATTATCAAAACAATAGGATCACAAGATTCAATTCAATTACAACTAAAATAGTTGAATTGTTCTGCCATTGAACCTGGATTACGTGAAACTGAGAAAATGGATCAAGTTGTCTAAATCTAAACTTAAATCTAAATTCTGCAATGAAATTAAGGTAAGTATATGTATTTGGATGCACATACACAAAAATAATTCTACCTATCTAAGGGCAACAGTGGAAATGTGATTAGTTAAATAAGGGAATAAAGAGATTTGCTTCAGTGTATCTAAGTCTTATTTTACAAATGTCTCAAGGCAACGTATATTCTAGATCGTTTTGCAACTTTTAAACAGGGGAAAACACTAGGTAATTTATCGAAAGGCTTAATGTACTCATCATTAGTAATTTTCTATTAATAATTAACAAAAGAAAGTAAACAAGATATATTCCAAAACTGGAAAACACTAAAAATGAAGATTAAAATTTTAAATGTACTAAGTCTTATTTTACAAATGTCTCAAGGCAACGTATATTCTAGATCGTTTTGCAACTTTTAAACAGGGGAAAACACTAGGTAATTTATCGAAAGGCTTAATGTACTCATCATTAGCAATTTTCTATTAATAATTAACAAAAGAAAGTAAACAAGATATATTCCAAAACTGGAAAACACTAAAAATGAAGATTAAAATTTTAAATGTACTAAGTCTTATTTTACAAATGTCTCAAGGCAACGTATATTCTAGATCGTTTTGCAACTTTTAAACAGGGGAAAACACTCGGCAATTTATCGAAAGGCTTAATGTACTCATGATTAGCAATCTGTACTTCGTATGCATAATAATGTTCAAAAAAATTTAAAGTAATTAGTTTCTTAAGTAACAAGATAATGTTTTCGTTGCATAAGAAAATTTTGATAATATCTCCAAACGTAGGACACCCATCATCAGAATAATCAGATATTATAGTCATGTTTGCTTTATATAATATTCCGTTAATATTTACAGATTTAGTTTCAAATATTGTTGAAAAGTGGTCTTTAGTGAGGAGAGTTCCATAACCACAACTTTTGACGGTTGTACCAACTATTAATTGCTGAGTCAAAAAATCTTTAGAGTATAGATAATGAGATAATTTTAACTGATGTTTTATAGCAAGTGTTTCTAAAATGTTTACTTGCGAGCATGAAACGTTCGAGGCCATTTTTGCCTCTCGATGTTTTGATTCAAAACGCATCGACCAAAATAAAACAGGAGGGCCCGACATTTTCAAAACTCGACCATAATGAACTAAATGATGATGTTTTCTACTAGGTTTCTCGTTTAAAATATTTACATAATAATATAAATAGTCCTCTATTAAGCTGTTCAAATAAACGTAAGTATCCTTGTGTAAAACAGGCGAGGTAACTATATCTAAAATTTTTCTTAAAAGAATGTAAGTGTACCAAATTGGGTTATTTTCTGGAATCATATCGCCGACTAGTAAACCAAAATACCTGCAAAAGCAAAGCATTTCTGATGCAGACATTTTTAGTTTACTTAGGCGATCGTATGCGATTGTTGGAGGTTTGTTGCCATTTTCCGTAGGACCAAAGTTAAATGTCTGAATACGAAAATTTAAATCGTCTAAAGAAAAGAATTTGAAATCCTTTATAAATTTACACAGAATTGATGAGAGTGTATAACCGCACACTCCTTCGAGGATATCATGCATAACGTCAACTGACCAGTTATCGGTAAGATGAAAACCTTCAATCTCATGCCAAACGCAAACTTGTTTAATTCCAGTTTCAGAGACGTTATTGACGTAAACATGATTGTCATATTGTTCTTTAGTTCTGAGTATTTCTGATTGTTCTGTGTAGGAAATTGTATTTTTATGTATCATACAAAATCTGCAGCAATATTGGGCTGAAAAACTTTCCGTCATTCCTAGCAAACTGTGTAAACCTAGATTATCTCCTAAAATTAAACCTAAATCAAAGTAGACCTTTTCAACATTGTTATCAATGTTAACTTCAATTCCGTTAGTCCTTAGAAAATTTATTTCATTAATTACAACTTTAAATAATATGCGGTTACCAAACAATTTTCTGTCGTTACTGTAAAACAGCATTGCCAAAAAAATATTTTTTAATCGTGCATGAAATTGTGGAGGAATAAAAGGTAAAGAAAAGTAAACCGCCCCTAATTTATTTTTCCCACTGTGAGAACCTAATGCATTCCCACATTCAAAATCATCAAAGTAAAGGAAAATAGGCAGCACTAATTTCTCATGAAATACTTTCAGCTTGTTTTGCCACAACTCGCCTTGCATAAAGTTTGAAATTGTATTTTTTTCAGTTTGTAATTTACCAAGGTAATTCTTGACTTCAAGATAAAAATTTGGTATTTGAAATAACTGGTGTAAAACTTTTCTTAAAGATACAAATTTTGCAATCGCTGGTTTTGTATCTAAGTGCACAATATTATTTGTCACTGTCTTCACATCTCTTTGTCCAATAATGTAATTTTCAGCTTTTATGTAGTAATTAGAATGTTCAAAAACTTGAAAACGGCGATACTCGGTTAATAAGTTTTGAAAAGGATGTTTGTATGATTCGAGTATCGCCTCTATTGCCACAATGATGGAATTGTCAACTTGTGCTTCTGCCTGTAATTTTTGTTTTAATTGAAATTTAAGAAATGGAATATAGGAATTATCAATGAAACTACTTATTGATTCAATAAACGTTTGAACTACGTTTCGTGGTACAAGTGAATTGCAATACAATTTACTAATTAGGGCAAGTATTTCTTCTTGGAACATTTTATCTGTGTAATTTTTTAAATCTGAGTCATTATTAGGCAAAACTAAATTCTGCTTGTCTGCTGATGGGTATTCGTTTTCTTTGTTATCTAACTTAGTTTCACAATCTAAAAAAAGATTTCTAGGCGTATTCCCTAGTTGGGTTCCTATATTTTCTCCCGATTTTACATTCAAATGCTTTAATATCATATGTTTTTTGAATGAGTTTAATGAACTAAATGTTCTGTTGCAAGGATTCTCAATACATTTGTAAATGTTATTGCTGAAAACGTCACGATGTATATGTTTGAAGTGTAATACTAATAATTTAATAGAAATAAACATTGTGGAACATATAAAACATTTCATGGTATTAAAGTAAATAAGAAAAATCAACTAAAAAATACTAACAATTAATTGTTTAGGTTGTTCAAATCTGAAATAAAAGTACTTATGGATGTATAAGAGTTGTCAAATTCCGTGGTGATATTGTATATATACTTTTGCAAAAAGTGCCAAATGTGGTCTGCTTCAAAAGGATACTTAGCTGTTAAGGTGTGAAATACTTTGAAAGCCACATCAATGGCCCGGGGGGGAGTTTCAATTTTGTATCTTACGGTATTTACAATGAGGTAACAACAACTAATATTCGATAGAGTTCCAACTATAACTACAGTTGGCTGAAGGGTTTCCCTTAAACTTTCAAGTTTTCTCCTTCTTTCTTCTAGCTCAGCTGACAGTTGTTCGATATCCTAAGATAAATAAACTTGATAAATTTACTCTGTTTAATATTTTTTCGGTAATATTTACTTCTACATGAAAGCAAAATGCTTGTTGAACTTCGAGTTTGGATGGTTTGTATCTTACTCCAGTCCTCTTGGTTTTCTTTGCACAAGGTGCGATACACAACGGTAGCAATAGAAGTGCAAAGACTTCAAGTTGTTCTGAAACATACACACAAAATAAAAATTTATGCCTAATTGATATTGTTAACTGTAAAATCTTACTTTCCGTATATTCTTTGTAAGTACTATATTTTCCTAAAAAATCCTTTATTGATTTGTCGGTTTTACGTTCAGCGTAGTGTATAATTTTCTTCGATGCATCTCTCCAGCGAGTTAAGAACGGTGTATAATTATTTAAAAATTTTAAGTCAAAATCTAATTCCAGCTGCAAAATAAAAAAATTCTAATTGGAGGAGGAACAACATATTTAATTATTAATACCAGTGTGTATCCAGCAGGCTCTCTTAACGCAGGAAAGTCGTTATAATATTGATCTATTGTGCCGAAATCTTTTCTTGCTTCAAATGTCAATTCCCAAAATTCTAAAACATGGTCCCAAGGCCGGGCATGATTCTTAAGCCATTGGACTTTATCAAGAATATCTTCATCCACAGTATTTTGCGCTAAAAACGAGTAAGTTAGCATACAGTATAAAGTAACTAACTGTAAAACTATTACAAGATGATTCTCCTATCCTGCTCGTTGATTTATTTGTTGATTTCAATACGCCAATCTTTCTTAATATACGCCTTCTATTAACATATTTGTCCCATAAAATACCTTTAGCTGAAACGACTTTCCCATCGAGTGTTTTCGCGTAGGGGACATAATATGACTCTGCAAATTCTCCGGGAAATGTTAAAGAAATGTCAAAAGCTAAATCCTTAAATTCTTTACAACTTATTCTAAAACAAATCCATAATGATCAGACATAAATGTATGATTTTAAGATAAGAACTACACACCTTCTATCATGATTATCCTTTAATTCATTGTCTATTATTATATCTGCTAATTGAAATCTAGAAATTCTTTTGCAATGAGTAAAAGTTTCAATTACTATAAATCCTCTAGGATCTGTTTTTAATAATTTATAGAGTGCGGTTGATTTATTCAGTGGTTCTCCCAAGTTACCTAAGGCTGGACAGTATGTTTCAACCGCTGATGCTATACGAAACAGTTATTATAATTTTTATGAACTTCTCTATTTTGTATTTTGGTGCAGGTACTTACTAGAAATAATTTCTTGTGCGCTTACACTGCTGCATGAACTTCCTGGAGATGCAAGAAATGGAGATGAATGAATGTCGCGTTCATCCTAAAAAAATGACAAGTGATACCTTTTATATTTAATGTCTTAAACATTTTTCACAGTAGGTATAATATAAAACGTTCATCTTTTTACCTGAATATCTTCCTTAGAAGTAATTGTTGTGTTTTGAATAAAGTCTTTATGTCTATTCGAAAATTTGAACCGTAAACCTACTTGGGGAATCAGCTCTTTAATCATGTCAGGTGTTAAGCTCCTAAACACTTGAAAATCTATCTGGTTCTCTGTAGGAAACCAATATAATTATTTACGAAGCATACCTACTAATACAGTTCGAAAAATTGACCAAAGGATCAGGCAATAAAAAAAAAATTCGTAATCATTGTACGACGGCACATGTGCGGACTTGGTGGTGTATTGTATTTAATGGCATGGCCTCTCAGGTCAATTGTTCAAACTGTAGCTGAACACAAAATTTATTTATAAATCGAATTCCACTTACACAATGCATACATTTTTCAGAGCAAGTAGGTATGCAATCTGACTGAAAATTTACTCACTCGGCATGGGTTTAACGGTACAAATTCTTTTTATGCATAATTAAAATTTGAAAAAAAAAAAAAAACAACACCTAGACAATTAGTAAGTATTCACATCAATTGCTATAGTATCTATGTTGTCCTTCATTACACATTAATTAAATATAATATATTAATTGTTGCGAGCAATAATTTCAGTTTATTAAACATAAAAATGCCTCGAAATCTAAATAGAAAACTACTAACTGATCATGATGAACGCAGAATACTAAGGGAAGTAAAAAATGAATCATCAATGAATGTATACATGTAGAAATAAAACTCCTGCAATAATTGTGCAGTTATAAATTAATGTATTAATTGAAATTATTTTCTTAGACGTTAATTTAGACTGCTGTACGAATACGGGTGAAAGTGACTATATGTGACTTACCGCGGAAAGTATCAACTAATTCTTCCATATTCCATTCTGCTAGCTTCTCTGCAACACAATTGTCCATTTTTCCATCCAGTTTTCTCAATTTTCATACACAAAACTAATAAGGTAACAACGTCACACAACGACCGAAAATAAATGGCGTCGTCTACCTCGCCTGGTAACGTGTCTGTTTCTTCAAGGCTATGTAAGACCAATGAAACACGCGGTTAGAATCACGTGATACTACTGTCCATGCCGGGACTTCCCGCACCACAAGTTGTAATATCGACAACGTAGGCGCTCTGTTGCGTCAACTACAATTGTGTGTAATGTAAATATTTCTTGACTGTACTGGATTGAAAAATTGTGTTTACATCTACTTTACTTCATCGCACACGTTGTTCTGTATTTTAGATCTGAAATAACTACAACTATAATGTTATCGCTAAAGCGATTATTTGTACCGTAACATATTTTAACACCAACAAAAGTGTTGTTGGTGGAACAAAACAAAAGTTTTGGAATATACTTACAAAACTTTATTGCAATACCAATTTATTTTTGAACCGATTGCAACGTAAGGACAATACTTTTTTTGTTGGATTTGCAATGTCATTTTTCTCCGTGCACCCATTTTATACTTAGAAAATTGCATTTTTTTGTATATCATTTGCATTTTGTACATCGAGAAAATAAAATCCATTTATAGAGACGTTTATCTATGAACATTCTTTTTTGAAATTTGTACTTCCTACAAAATCTACAAACACTGAATATGGATATGTAAAATTTATATGCTTATTAGTAATGACAACTATTATATAAATTGTCTATCCTATTCTACTATTAAGCCACCACTAGCTGCTAAAGTCTATTATAGATATTTGCGGTTACACATAAAAAATGTAATTCTTTAAATTAAAACAGTTTTCCTAAAGAAAGATAAACTTTTGGAAGGACAATTGGTGATTCACACAGGCTGGCGGGCCGAAGGACGGGCTTGGGCGGGCTGGGATGGCAAACGCGACGGCCCGAGTCGGGCCCGTTTGAGGAAAGAGCGAGCCGGGCCGAGATAATTCTCAAAATGCGCACCTCTAAGGTGTAATGTACGATGAGCAAAAAAGCATTACAAAAAGAGAAGTTGTTCAAAGCGTGAAATTTATTTCCAAGCAATGTTAATAATACGTAACACTATATATTGGCCCAGTTTACATATGGAAACTGCAATATAAAATTTTCGGCCGGCCGAGTTTACATGGACACAGGGGATTAACGCTAATTTTCATAATCGGCCGAGTTTACCATCGCCATTTACCCCGGCGATTGTAACCACTCTTTAAAGTAGTTATGCCAATTACTATATTCCTACATGCCAACAACTGTGGCTTCCCTGCCAATCACTATGAAATATAACTATCTTTATTTTTCTTTAGGATAGCTCATGGTTAAACAAGGGTATAGTGTAAACAATTGACGTAGTTCGAAAGTCCTATCTTTCCTGTTACGGATGGCTTAGATATTATAGATCTTCCTACACGGAGAAAAATTTATTGTTAAGGTGGCACCAATTGACGCACATTGAACAACAATTTGTGGGTAAATATATGACAACAACAACCATTATTCAATACAACCTAAAACTTGTTGTCGAAAAACTTTGTTAGAACTGCCACAAAATTGGGAAGGATATAATCCCAAAACATGTTACAATCAACCAGTTGCTTGTTGTTTAACGAATCACAAAAATATGGTGTTTTCAACAAAATTGTGTGAAATACAGTATTAAAAATTGTTTATTACTACCAAAGCAATTTGATACTTCAACAGCAAGTTGTGGATATTTAACAAACAATTGATTTTCCGTCATCATTTTCTACGTTTATAGTGTCACTTGATTTTGATTTTTGTAATCGCAATTTCTGTTCAAAGCGAACAATATTTTAGTAGATTCACACACAAATTCGGTGCTGTCTTAAATGTAAGCTGTGGAGGGTTTAAGTAAAATATCAGTATAGGATAACACATTTTTTTATTAATAATTAACACAAAAATTAAACAAGATAAATTCTAAAACTGGGAAACACTAAAAATGAAGATTAAAATTTCAAATGTATCTAAGTCTTATTTTACAAATGTCTCAAGGCAACGTATATTCTAGATCGTTTTGCAACTTTTAAACAGGGGAAAACACTAGGTAATTTATCGAAAGGTTTAATGTACTCATCATTAGCAATCTGTACTTCGTACGCATAATATTCCATTCAGCTAGCTTCTCTGTAACAAAATTATCCATATCTAAGAGTCAGTAGACGTCAGAAGTGAGCCAGTTTTCTTCAATTTTAATACACTGTCGTTCTTGTACACAAAACTAATAAGCTAACACAACGTCACAACCGAAAATATATGGCCTGGTCTACTCCGCCTGGTAACTAGCAGACTAGTATGTTTCTTCAAGGCTATGTAAGACCAATGAAACACGCGGTTAGAATCACGTGATACTACTGTCCATGCCGGGACTTCCCGAATCACAAGTTGTAATATCGACAACGTAGGCGTCCTGTTGCGTCAACTACAATTGTGTGTAATGTAAATATTTCTTGACTGTACTGGTTTGAAAAATTGTGTTTACATCTACTTCACTTCATCGCACACGTTGTTCTGTATTTTAGATCTGAAATAACTACAACTATAATGTTATCGCCACAGCGATTATTTGTACCGTAAAGTGTTGTTGGTGGAACAAAACAAAAGTTTTGGAATATACTTACAAAACTTTACTGCAATACCAATTTATTTTTGAACCGATTGCAATGTAAGGACAATACTTTTTTTGTTGGATTTGCAATGTCATTTTTCTCCGTGTACACGGAGTACATTGTGACCTCTATATAAAAATCGACACAACCTAATTGTGCCAACGACTGTCACCTTTACCCTATGTATTATAATTAAATGTCAATTTGTACATCACCTGGAATAATGGTTTAGTGATTAGTAAATTAATTACTAATTCGTTTATTTTACAAATGACGTTATATTTATGCAAAAACCAACGCAATTAATATGTTGATTAATTTGATTAGTTTCTTAATCAAAATGTCGGCATCTATAAATGCTTCGCAGAAATATTCATAAAATTCCTTATATGATGGTCCACTTAAAACACAAATACTACGAACAGAAAAGAAAATGAACTTATACACTGAAACTATCTAAAATGATTGTATTGTAAACGCGAATGCCGGTTAAATACGGTAAATAAAAATCAAGAACTCCATAATATATAGGTTACTAACAGAAAATTTATTAAACAAACCAAAAGAATATAAGTGTTTTCGCACAGGTACACAGGATATTAATGCAGCGATCCAACAGTTTATAATTATACGTAAGTTTATTTACAAGTGCTCACGCGCCGATATGGTATAATAGCTACTGTCTTTGATGTATGACTTCTAAAACTATTTTCGTTCGAAAATTAGCTTATTGGTCAAAATATTTTTTTATTTTAATTAGTTTTGAAATTACATGAACCATTAAGTCTGAAAATGCTAGAGCAGCATAGATATTTATTTTATGTAAAGGCATGATTTCAATATATTTGCGTTGCAGAAAGTGAAGTATTATTCAAAAAATTAATCTTTCAAACCGAAAACCTAAGATTGTTTGAGAATGATGCTTTTTCTGTTAAAATTTACAAATAATATACCTATTCATTACAAATAAATTGCTTTGTTATACCAAATGTAAGTACAAAGTAAGTAAAGATTTGTCTTGTCAACGATGAATATAAAAGTAATCCTTTCCCACGACTAAAGTTTTTATTAAACTGTATATTCACCTTAACTTCCATTTTATTTAAAAAGTTATTGGGTCGTAAAACAATTTTGTTTCCTCTTTTTCCAGAAAGAATTATTCTCTAGTAAACTGGACACGGGCGAAACCGGTCGCGAACGGAAGAATAGCTCGTCGTCTACGGCCAGCATGAAAACTAAATGGCTGAAAGCTCTCAAAAGTTTGAAAACTCCCCCACCTGAGGAGAAGTAAGTATACTTCCTGCTACCTATTTGTAAGAGGAAAGTTTTTCGTTTGTTTTACTCTTTTAACTCTGTAGTTTGAAGATGATGACGTGTTCTGTTTTTCTCTTTGCGTTTCTCATTAATGTGTTCTGATTGATTGTCGGATCAATACTTTCGAACTAATGCACATATTAGTATAAAGTTGGAAACAGCTCTATAAACTACGGCAGACTCCCAAAAGAAACTTGAAGTTCCTCTTATATCTAGAACCTTCTAAATTTTAACGTAATTATTGATAAAGATTACTTTATCCAGTACATTATTGAAAATATGTGCGTTAGTACTAATATAATATTTATACTCGTAAGTTGATTGTTTGAAGTTTCGTGTAAAGACGATTTCTTACACATGCGGCTAAATTTTAATACAGCTTGTGAGAAACCGTTTTTATGGATTTTATTTTGCGATGTACTTTTATCATCACTATTATTATTCTTGTTATTATTAATATTTAAAATTTTTGATATTGCTATTTAGCTATTGATGGATGTGTTTTTATTAATCTAGAAAAAACCAAATGTACCACGCAGTATCAACAATCATGCAAATGAGGTAAACATATCAGCTATCACACCACATTAGTTTAGCTTTGACGTAGATAACCTGCTAGTTAACCACCATTGTACAATTTATGTTGTCCAAGTGTGCTTGTTTATTGTTTGGTTTCTCCTTTTATATTAAACGTCACGGATTAATAAAACAACGAGGAGACTACTTTGTTTCGTGCATGCATTATGCATAAAACAAATAATAAATATATTAACTTAACATATCTCGGAAAATCAGCAGAAAGAGTGGGTAATGTTCTCTGTAAGTGTAATTTTACAGTATCATTTAGGGCACTCTCAAAATTATCACAATGCCTGTTCAACAATAAAAATCCAATAGATAAATTTTGATCTTTTAAATTTGTGTGTAGAAATTAAAATGTTCAGAATGTAATAGCATATATAGCACAAACAGGGAGGAATTTTGAAACAAGATACCTATAACAGAACCGATGTTTCAAATATAATAAAACAGATAGCCCTTTTTCGAACCACTTGTTAGAATACAAGCATTTTCCACCGGAACTAAATGACGTAGAAATTTTACATTTCTCCGACAAAGGCAGGAAATTAAATATGCTAGAAGCTCTTGAAATTCAGATACAATTCTCACATGTGTTTCTCCCGCACGAACCCTCTTATTGTTAATTATATAGCCATAAATATTTGTTCGACCCCACTGATATCTGTATAATATATCGAAAAAAGTTTTTGTAATGTACACCATTTGACAATTACTTGGTAAAAAGTCGAAACTATAGTTACGCTTTAGTATCAAATAAATAAGTGGTAAATAACATAGTAAGTGTTTTTATTATTGTTTTAATCATACTAGATTACCACAAAGTAAGAATCAGCACCATCGAACATTTCATATTTAAAGTTTCTATTCTAAATAAATATTGTTGTAGACCCTGTTTCATTTTCATCTATATACACAATAATACGCTACTGACACATTTTATCAATATTATATGACGCAAAGATCAACGCTGAAATATTTAAATATATACAAGCCGCGTTTTTTAGACGGCGAAGTTCATTTATTAAATAAGTACATGTAAGGTGGGGTTTGATTTTAAAACTTGCAGAGTAGTCATAGCCGACTGTATACCGGATGGGCTATAAAGTTAACAATATTTTCTTTAAATAGATCATATTCGGTAATAACTGCTCTGCCAGCCTCAAAATCAATTCCATCTTCGAAAAATCCTAATTCTAATCCTAAGACAGTTCGATGGGACAGCCTATATGATATTGTAATAGCTTCACAATCAGAAAATATTTTTACGTGCATCGAGTAATCCGTAAACTTGTTAGGAATAATAAGATATATTTTTTTGAAATGGAACACCTTCTGGTATATGTAGCTGATTGTGTTCCGCATTAATTTCCGAAGATTTTTCCACCGGCGGCTCAGTTATTCCCAATTTTCCTTTAAAAAATGGCGCAACTGCACTTACGAATTTGTCTGAGTTTTTTCCAAACAATTTTAGTTTGGGCAATCAGCTTCTGTACGGTTATAGCCTAAGAATTTCTGAATTTTAAAACGATCTAGGAATTTATAATTTTTATTCTATGTGATCGGAAACTTTGGTTGCAACAGTAGAATCAGAAACATCCTGTATCTTTTGTGGAATCGGATAGTGTTAAAGAGCTTTAAAATTTTTACTAAGCATGTGCTATACTCACCACTTATAATTTACGAGATATTTATTATTTCATAAACAAGTACATAAAATTATGTCTTCCTTTCAGATACTATGATTATAATAATCATAATATAATTATATATATTATATTATAAATATAATAATCATAGTAGCTGTGGAAAAAACGATTTCAAATTGTCAAACAATTAGTAAATAATAATATGATCTTTATTTGCTACAAGCAATATTACAATTTATAAATAGATAGTTTAGTACAATTATTAGCAAAACACAGGGTGAGGTTCAGATAACGTCTGCTTTACAACAATGCAATACAAGAAATGCCTACACTATATTCTGCATATATACCCACTACACACTATAGTCACAGAATAGGTTAATATACAGAAGTTTCACTCAATGCATTTCCCTATGGTCGCGGTTTTATTTTTTGTGGTAATTATCTACGACTACACGATTCTGCGCACAGGTTTGATGCAGGACCCCATTGGCCCATTTTGTCAGCAGAGCCGGATTAACTAGATAAATAATGAGTATGCAAAGCAAAATTTTCAAAAATACATTTGCAAAATACGTTTTCTAATCATTTTTTAATAGAAAACATGTTTTTAAGGCAATTAGTTGGTAAATAACTGCTTAACCTCATGTATATGTAATAAATTCTTCATTCGTGTCGACATATATTATCAATGTCTTGGTATTATTTTAAGATTTAAAGTAAATAGTAATACTAGTAAAAGTTCCTCTAGAATAACGTTTAGATTTCAATAGTGCAAAGAAAACTATACCATTCCATTTGAAATAAGAAAGTTGATGTGAATTTCCGGTGTTTCCGGAAGTGCCGCCATCTTAAAAATATTTTCACGGCATAGATTTTATTACACTATGTACGTATGCAACTTTACAGAAATTAATGATCACTAGAAGGGCCAATCTTTCTAATGGACGGTCTCGATCAATCATCCTGTATAATGACACCAAGAAATTCTACCTGCGCGAACGACAAATTTGTACTGACTGCGATATCATTAAAACGGCATAGAGATATGGTACGAATTCCTTGTCTGACTGACACTTCTGTATATTACCTATTCTGTGCTACAGTAAAGAGGAAACAAAAAAGGTTAAATATATATAACATGTTTGACTTTAGGATTTAATGCATTGACAGAAATTTCATAGCTGTAATTAACATAATGAGTATATATATAAATATATATGCCTATAAATATACATATTTTTGTTAATATAAACATTATAATAAGAATAATTATAATATGTTCTCTATTTGCTACATGGAGTATTACAATTTATAAATAAATAGTTTAGTACAAATATTAACAAATCATAGGGTGAGGTTCAGACAATGTGTGCTTTACAACATTAACCCTGATATTGAAAACTAAGATACAAATGAAATGCCTATAGTATATTATGCATATACAATACACCCAATATAGTAAGAAGAAAGGAAAAAAACATTAATTATGTATAACATGTTTGAATTTAATGTGGTACACAATAAGCTACTTATATGTGGGGTGTTTCATTGAAAGCATTTCTTATTATCCCTGACAAACTTACGGATCACTCAGCGTACGTAAACATATTTTGAGAGTGTGAAGCTATTAGGTACAACAAAATATATATTCCAATTATCAAAATTTTAATTCAGCTAATAATTGCCTAATAAATAAACTTTGCCATATAAAAAACTGACTCCGTATAACAAATGGCAACAACCAAATTCATAAAACAAACGATCATAGTTCCTTCATAAGTCAACAAATGTTTATCAGAAGAAAAAGAAATACACTACTAAAGTAGAGCGCCATCTAGCGGGTCTAGAATGTAGAATAAATATACAAGTATGATAATACTACATACACTTTTGTCCCGTGATAATTATGAAAATAATTTTTATAAAAATTTAAATTGACATTACTCTGTCACAATCTCGCCAACAGCGAACAGCGAATAAACTTTCTCCTAGAGTTTCCGACAAGTGGCGCCAAAGGAGAACACATGCAACTCATGACACCACAAACCGAATAAAACCACTGTCTGTCAAAGTCAGCAAGTAAATAGTACTGAAAACAGACGGAAATGAATAAATAATTGCTTCAATGTGAAAGTTCAAATACATCTCAGCCAAAACTTTTTGCTGGTATTTTCTTTTTTTATGTCCAAAATCTTCAAGTGCTTCTGATATAATTTCACTACGAATAGATAAGTATGTTGTGTTTCTACGAATTATCACAAAGCTCACAAATATTGCGATAATCGTAAAATATATTTCACCAACGATATTTAGTACTCTGCCCCTTTTTACCAAAATCCTATCTTAAAAAATTTCCTTTCGGAAATTGAGTAAGTATGTAACAAATTGTAACAATTAAAGTTACTCGTGAAAGAAAAAAGAACTAAATGCAATTCCTCACTTCATTTCTATACAATAATATTATCATTCGTCGTTTTAAAATCGACAGCTGCTTATAGGTCGGAATAATTTATTTCATTCTCAATTGCCCTCTCGTTTATTCGCATTTCACAAGGATTCGCGAGGCAATAAATTACGCTCGAACAACTCAATTAAGATGTTTGTAAACGGAATTTAGTGCGCCAGTAACTTGCACGCTTGTGAGATAATTTATAACATGGGACGGACTTACAGCGGCCACGAGTGTTGTGACGCTACAAATTGTGCATGTAACACATTTTGATTAATGTATTTTTGGACGTTTGAGATGCAGAAATGACCATTTCGCGTTAAATAACAAATGAGCAAAGTTTTTTGCTTAATTTTGAGAATCTGTTAAAGCTAGCCTGGATTTTAGTATGTAATATACATCTGTCATATTTTATACTTTTACAATTTTTTTTTTATGAACTTTGAGCATTTAAATCACATAAGATAAATGACAATGTTTAGCGAATACACAAATAAATTTCAAATCGATCATAATCTCTAGAAGGCCAACCAAACTGCATGTTATTATGAAAATTAAAAAAAGTATTCATCAAACACCTTTTTCAAACAATTCGAAGTGAACCACGTTTCTAAAATATTTTCACCCAGACAATGTTGCCTCCTCGACTCAATCAAGTAACATTTCTGTTTAATCGAAATGAACGTCCTATGTTTATTTCTAAGACTAGATTCTTTACTAAGCTATTTCATTTCCATACTTCCCTGTAGCTACCTATTTTAAAGCCTTCTCGAGAAGCAATTTTTTAAGGTCCTTACAGAAAGTTCGCGAGCCACATCAAATGTAAAATAAATTAGGAAACAACTATTTTTGAATACATGTTTATAACTCAAAATTGCAACGCTAGATATTCTTGCAAAACAAATTTAAACAGAACATTTCAAGCAACTTTTCAAAGATAACTTGTAAAACGTTCAGAAATTCTTATAAGTAGTGACACTACTAACCGCTTCTAGTTCCATATTCAAAAGATACTGAACTTGACCTTCACAATAATACTGAAGTTTTTCATCCTTCTCACAAGCATTATTTGAAAAGATTAAAAAGATACTTAGTATAAAGTTTTGTAAAAAGCATAATAACTAATCTCTGGTATGTGTTGTAATAAAATAAACTGGATAAGAGGTTTAAGACAAATTAATGTGAAAATAAGCTATAAAATATATTTACTTTTGTAAGATCTTAAATTCTTCTCAGCGACGTTTCAACTGTCAACAGTTTTTATCGGGCTAAATAACAACAGCAACAATAAAGCAATGTCTGTGAAAATTTATATTTCAAAAAGGTCAAAATTTAAATTCGAAAAGACAACACCGAGAAGTTCCTATGGAAGACCCCCTCAGTCTTATTTTGGCTGAGGTCGTTATGATCAAAGTTTCCAAAACTGTTAGGGAGAGCGCTGAAATGATTACAATTTTTGTTGTTACTTTTGTAGGTGACGCCTTGCTAGTTGAACGCAACAGTTGTATTCAACAAAAGAAAGATTAAAATTCACTCTTGAAATACAAGAGAAAAATCATTCCTTTCCTTAATCCCTTGATTATTAATAATCATGGCAAAATGTTGACTGCTCTTTATTCAAAACCTATATACATAGTTCAAATCGGTTATTAAACTTCAATTCCACACATCCTCTTCATGAAAAGATTATTTATAATCAAAAACATAAAATCATTAAACTTCCCAACAAAGTGTTCCACAAAAAGAATCTAAACATTCTTCAAAACAAATTTACGTTAAATAACTTTCCAGCACAACTTATCATCAGTATGTTATTTAAAGTAGGCCAGTTCTCAATGAATCATAATAACAACAATAAATTTTTCAAATTACTATATGTCCCCTCATTGTCAATGAAACTTAACAGGAGTCTTGACTCTCAAGAGTTTTCCATGGCATTTTACAATGATAATACTTTACAAAAATTAGAAATCTTTGATAACCTTAACGGTAAGATAGATATTTCCTTCAGAAAGGAGAAATTGTTTATAGTATAAAATGTAAAAATTGTGATAAAAGCTATATTGGTAAAAATTCCCAACAACAAAAAACGACAACATAATTATGACATCAGCACCGGCAATTGCCGCACTGAACGTTCTAGCCAAAACATCACCACTAAACATTCGCTTGATTTTATTAATCCCGTAATTTCAGATTATAAAGGAAACATTCAAAAACGTCTACTATCTGTGGGGTTATTTATATTAAGACCATTAGAAACTGTAATTTTAACTATAATGTAGGTAGTTTTAGCAGCTTTTATAATTTAATTTTTTATTTTAACAGTGTGAAGTTATTTGCTGATGGTTATTGAACCGGCATATCTTGCCTGCTTTTTTGTTTGCATTGTCCATTATATTACATTGTTGTCCGTCCCTTTCTACTTTTCGGTTTTCACTGCCTTTCTATTTTTAATTTCTTCTTCTCCGCCAAATTACCTGGTCATAAATTAGCGCATTAAATGTTTTTAGCCGTTTCATTTTGGACACGGCTATAACCTGTCATTCTTAATAATACACGAAAAACAAAAACTAGACAGGTGTAAGAAATACACTTATATTTTCTTCACTTTTACATCTTAAATTTTAAAATCTATTGGTATATTGTCGTCCAAACCAAAAACTAAATTCAACAAATTTCAAAATATTAGCTTTTTCAATAGATATAATAATTTCGGTTTGCCTTTTTTCCAATTTAAATTTTAACCTCTCTATAAAATACAAATTTGACAGGTAATTTTAATTTTACTGTTATTGTTTTATATTTTCAAAATATCTTATTGTTATTTAGCTTGATAAAGTCTGTTAATAGTCGAAACGTCGATGTGAAAAATTTGCAAAAATAAATATATATTAGCTCATATAGCCGCAACATTTCTTTAAAATTATTAAATCACCAGGGAATCTGTTTGGCAAGAATAAAGCTGTATAATTGATATAAACCTTTAAGTATAGTGATTTATTAAAGACAGCTTTAAAATACTTTAACAAATGGAATCACTCGACGACATTGTTTATTATTTCACCGTTTCCTAATTTCCGAAAATAAAAAAGATATATGAATTAATATTAGTAGGGTATAATAACACAAAGTGCTTGATGTTCCATTTTCAAGTTCCTAATTTTCAAATGTGTATAACTTGTGGTAAGAAATACTGGAAAGTACAATTCCTCCTCTTTACATTTACTAGCATAATAGCATATGTAAGAGACTAGTTTTACTACATTAACATTATTATTAATTATTAGTAAAATACATCAAGTATATATAAATCTGCATAAATATAGTTTGCATTCCTTTGATGATGTATTCGCAAATACATTATATAACATATAGCGTTCGTACTACTAACTAAAGTAACTCTGAATGCCTTTATTTTATTTGAAATAAAAAAGTAATGTTACCACTAAACCATCATTAATATTTATTTTAGAAGAGATTGCTGGTCACATTAGCATAACTAACGATTTTTATTTCTTAAATTTTGTGCCGTATTTCAAATAATATTTAATTAGATTCACACCATCGCTATCACAGTCAACCCTCCCGCAACCCCTCCGATTACCTATAGACCGGCACCAATTACGGTAAAGTATTCTTATCGAATTAAAGCAACACAATTCCCTCGAAAAGGTGAATGCAGCCAGTTAAAATTCCATAAAATGGGACCGAGGACGTACGTTCACTAATTACTTCCTCTCTGCCTTAGGAAGAACGGGTCCGCCGCTACCAGGGAACTGTTAAAAGGGGATCCGGATGCACACAATTTCCAGGAGTACACTTACAAGAAAATTACTCCGTGCGACGTGTGCTCGCAAGTGCTCCGAGGTAAGCGAGAACACTTCATAATTCAATAGAGTATTATTACCTTCGACGCGGTTTAGCGAGGAGCTGGTTTCGTAATAAAAAGAATAAGAAAGGTGGACGATTTTGATGCGGTAGCATGAGTAAAAGAGGGAAGTAGTAATGCATTAGTTTGCGATAAAGTCTGGTTATTTGTGCGTACTTACAATGTGTGAGAAGCTATAATCGTAACTCCTCAGAAATATTACGTGTGAAAGTATGATGAGAGAAAATTACACCCTCTTTATGAAATGAGTATATAAGCTTAACATTCTAAGTTGATAGCAAGTCGTTTTATTATTTAACCAAAAACCTTTTTAGGTGTAAGGTATGTTGAGTTGTGTTACTCTTTTCTCTTAAAAATTTCTATCCAGTTCCTATTTTGGATCATTTTCTTACTTTCCTCCCATCTTATATTTCTTTATTCCAATTCCTCCTTTATTACTTCATTCCAAATTTTCCTTGGTCTACCCCTTACATTTTTCCCATTGTCTTCGCTTCGTATATCTTTTTCGCAATTCGTTCCTCTAGCATGCAGCAAAAATGTCCATACCATCTTAGTCGTCCTTCCACTATCTTGTCTTAGATCAGTTTAATTTCCCGGAAGAACTGGGAAATTAAACTGATCCTTTTTTTTTCTTTATCCTGTCCATTCTCGTTTTCCATTCTATTCTTCTTAGAAATCATATTTCCATTGCATTAATTCTTGGTTTTCGTTTGTCTATTAATGTCCAAAATTCGCTTCCGCAAAGTATTCTGGGCCTAACTATCTTCTTCACTATTTCTGTCTTAACGCTCTTTTCTATTTCACCCTTTTTCCAAAAAATGTATTTTTCATTTTATTATAAATTCTTCCTGCTTTACTTAATCTTTCTTTTATTTCTGAGTTCCATGTTTCTCTATTATTGTGCCTAAGTATTTAAAACTATCTACTTGTTCTATTTTTCTTCCATTTAGTTTAATGTTATGCGTTTTATCGTCCTTTACAATTACTATTGTTTTTGTTTTCGTTATGTTTGGTCTCATATTTATTTTATTTATTTCTTCGTTAATCACGTTGAGGTTATGTTGCAAGCTTTTCTCAGTATCGGCCAATATAACCATCTCATCTGCGGACATTATCTCGTGTATTTTAATTTCTTCCATTTTCCAATAGCCTATTTTCATTTTTTTTTGTTCTTTTCTTTGCTCCTTTATAGCATCGTGTATTACTGCCGAGAATAGTTAAGGACTCAACACACCCTTGTCTAACTCCTATTTCGGTTTTAAACACTTTGGACTCTTCATTATTTGTTCTTACTGTGTTTCTGTTGTTCCTGTACAATACCCTTATTACCTCTATTGTTTCTAGTCTACTCCTCGTTTTTCTAAGGTCTTCCATATATCTTTTCCTATGACTCTGTCAAATGCCTTTCCCAGGTCTACAAAGCATATATGTATGTCTTTTTGTTTATTAATTTCTCATTAATCTGTCTAATTGAGAAAATCAAGTCTTGCGCAACCTTTCCCCCTCCAAACCCGTATTGTGTCTCTTCGATAGTCTTGTCTATTATCGTTCTTTTCTCTATTACTCTTGCTAGCACCTTTCCTGGTATACTTGTCAATGTAATTCCTTGATAATTTTTCCAGTCTCTTTTATCCCCAATCTTGTATATTGGTAAAATTATTCTTGTGCTCCATTCTGTGGGCATTTTATTTTCTCTTATCGCTTCATTCATAATTTCTTGTAGTTCTTTAAGTCCCTCTTGCCCTATGTATTTTATCATCTCTGGTGCGATATCGTCTGTTCCTGGTGCTTTTCCTAATTTTACTTTCTCTATTCCTTCTGCTATCTTCTTGTATTTCTTCTTCTTCCTCCGTGTCCTGTTCTTCACTGGTCGATTGCTTGAAATGTTCTTTCCATCTTTCCATTATCTTATCTGCAGCTGTTATTACTTCTCCGTCTTTATCTTTTATGTTTATCATGCTGTATTCTCTCTTCTTTCTTAATTGCTTTAAAGTCCCATAAAACAGTTTTTGGTAGTCCTCGAAATTTTCATTCAGCTTTTGCCCAAAATCTTCCCATGACTTTTTCTTAGCGTTTTTCAATGTTATTTTAATTTCTGTGCCTTTTTCTTTATATCTTGCATAATCTTCCTGTTTTTTACTCCTTAAGTATTTCTTCCATGTGTACTTTTTCTCTTTAATTTTATTTTAAATTTCTTTATTCCACCAATCCGTTCGTTTGGTGTACATATTAGTTATCTGTGACGTTCCACAGGTTTCTTTTGCAGTTTCTAGGACTATTTCTTTGAATCTTGACCATTTCTTTTCCACTTCTGTTTCTTCTTTCTTCTCTTTCAATTTTCTACTAACCGCATCTTGATATTTCTTCCCACCATTATTCTCTTTGATTCTATAACTTCTTATTTTTTGTTTCATACTTTTTCTTCTTTTATCTTGTTTATAATGATTTGCTATTCCTATTTTCATCTTTAATTAATTAATTTTTCATTTCTGCTGTTTTCCACTCTTGTGTATTTATGGATATCTTTAGCTTGAATTTTGTGTTGGCTACAACAAGTTCATTTTCAATGCATTATTCTATATATCTCGCTCCATTATTATTGACTATTTCTTCTCCTTCTTTTCCCATGTCTTTTTCTATAGCTATATTTTGTTTACCAACTTTTCCATTTAGATCTCCAATAATTATTAAATTTCCTTTATTTTCATCATTTCCCTTTGCATATTCCTAAGTATTCATCTTTTTCTTCTTTTCTCGCATCCTCATTTTCCCCGTTCGTTACCATTAACGTCTATAATTCTTTTTTGCTTAGCTCAAGTCGTTTGAATGACCTAAATACAGAAGAAAGATGCCTTCATTATCTTTATATTGCTTTGGTAACGAAGCAAAATTAGTTTAAATTCTTGAATTTATTATATATTATTATCATAATGAAATCTTGAAGATCGGATTTTAAGATATTATGGGTTTCAAATAAGACACATGAAAACTAAAATACTTTCATCAGTTAGGACAGAAAATCACTAATTTGGAATAATTAAAGAAGATAATTATTTTAGAAATCCTTGATAAATTCTTAATTAATCAGTTGTGAACTAAGTAATTAACTGAGTAAATAATACTATGCAACAATAAAATATTTAATGCTAATAGTATGTTTTTGCGGCTACCACTTCCAAAAATATAACCTTAGTTCACACCCATTCGAAAACAGAAGGGCGCCACTTTACCGTATGAACGGTCAATGCGTCACTTCCGTTACTTTAGCATACCCTTCTGTGAAGATTCTGAAGTTCTTTCTGGGTTTGGTTGTCAAAATAGTTGTCAAACAATCTGTCATTCAAATGTGATTCATCTGTATTCCGAACACTACAAATGCAAGTAAATTGATTTTAGTAAGTGGTAATCTTCTCGTAAACGAAAAAGTTTTGTATGCATCACGGTTGGAAAGTGTTTTTATTGAACTCGTTTAATTGCTCGCCTCGGCTCAAGTTTCCAAACTTGTTCGATAAAACATCACTTTTCAGTTTAGTAAGCGGTAATCATGTGATAACCGAAAAAATTTTGGACGCACCACAGCTGGAAATTATCTTATCGAACTCGTTTGGTTAAATTCCAATTCAACTACAAACAATAATGTAGAATTTTCTGGGTAAAGTGCATATTAGTCAGTAATTTCTTCAAAAAAATTATATCGCAGTTAATTTTTAATGTATAACCGATAATCGGCCTACATATTAACTTTACAATACCTACCTGTATTATATTGAAGTAGGATTGAGGCAATAAATATTTTATTACATATTATAAACAACAAAAAATGTAATAAATAGTAAAAATAATCCTATAACACATTTCTAAAATTATTTGCACGACAAAATGCTTTTATCGATAGTAATCAGATGTTGCTAATTTGCTTTAATGTAATGAAAAAACTATTATAAAGATTAATGCACTTTTAAACGCACCACAACTGAATCTACAAGAGAATCAAAACGTTATTCACAATTCAGATCTGGTAAATTCTATATTGAAATCCACAGCAATCTAAATCTTCTCTAGATAAGATAAGTCAAGAAACTTGATTCTTTGAAATGTATATATTTGTTTGACATAAAGACTCTCAGAGAAGCAACATTGCTTAAATTTATTAGTGTTATAGTTAATAGTGTTTCAAAATAATTCAAAAAAGAACTTGGGCATTTAAAGATTAGCAATGAGTGCACAAAATTTATATGTTAAAGTGTATGGCTCACCAAAAGATACATCAAATTTTTGTTATACCGCTTTTGTAACAGTATCAAACATTAAGCCACCCTATGTAGTTAATAATGGAATTACTAAACTGCTGACTCATAAAATATCTTAACAGCGGACCCTCATTAATGGGGAATTTGTAGCATATCGAACTTGTAAATCTCATCTAATCTGATGGTGCGTTAATAGCTGAAACTATTAAGTGATGGGATTTACGTTAGAACCCCGGCTTTTTGCTGTAAATTATATCTCCTCTATTGTGTCTCTAATAAACTAATTTAGTGGAGGATTAGCGGAAAAAGAAACTAATGAAAATTAATGATCTGAACTTACTACAACATGCAAATATTTTTATACCAATATGTACAAGGTAAAGTGTAATATGATATTGCTGCAACATAGATATTCGTTTTGAAACATCATTCCTCTATTATTACTTGTTTATATCTACCAACCTCACTAATTAAAACAACAGTAAACTCCATTGACAATAGTAAGAAAAATAGTAAAAGAAGAAGGGATAAACTAGTAATATAGCGCAACCTTTTTTAACACACCTTCCTATAAAATTAAAAGGTTTAATAAAAGCAATACAGTTGCAATGTACAATATATACCTATAAAAAAATATGTTTTTCAAAAACGACTGATTTTGAAATTTGTCATCTGATTTTAGCATGCTACTTATGTACTTATTATACAGGTATTTATGAAGTACCTTTACATGCATTACGTTATGAAAATATAGCAAGTAACAACCATAAGTTTTATTACAGTGATTTATTGAAGAGTATAGCAGAATAAGCTATTAAAAAATGCCCTCAAAGGTATCGTATTGAAAACCCATAGAAAAATTGTGCTTTATGAAGGTAACGACCTGTGTAAAGTTTTAACTCCTCCACCTGCTAGGCGGGTTGATACAAGCAATTAACCTGTAAACTACGTTATTTTTTTATCTCCGTCTCTGTTTAACCAATCGATTTGAAATTTTGCAGGAATAATTTCTCTGACTAGGACATCTATTTATTATAAGATTTTGATCCCTATGCGATAATTTGGTGGTGCAGTCCTTCTTGGCCAATATGACTATTGTTTGAATTTTGAAACTATTACAAACAATTAATTTAAGGTTCAATTTCAATAAAAACTCCAATGGCTAGTCTGCGAAAAACATCTGTTTGGAAAGAGATTTTGACTTTAAAATTAGAATTTAGGAGAAAATAATGAGATTAGTACAGATGAATATGAAATTATTTATATTTATAAACTATATATTTAAATGAAAAATAATTTAGGTTTACAATTAATTTATTAGCAGAATACAAATAGACTTTAGTGAAAGTGGTAAAGTGATATTTATTATTAAAATGGCAATAAGTGATATAACACCAACAACATGTAATTATTAAAATTAGGGTAAACAGGATAGTAAAAATACGTCAATTAGGAATTAGGATAAAATAATTCAACCTGAATAACATTCTTCGCCTAAATCGAGTGCAGTTTCTTCTATTTCAGGTTCTTGCAAAAATTTAATAATTTCGGAAGGGTATTCTTCCAATGCTTGAAATAGACGTGAAACCGTGTAATTAAGTAAACTTTGTAAAGGCACTTCTACTTTGGAGTAATGCAGTAATGTTCATGCTTTTAGGGTAGCACTTTTTTTAGGTCCGAGTAATAACTTCATAATTAGGGTAGATATCAATATTGTGTTCCCGAGATGCATTTCTAATAATATTATATTGAAATTTCTACGAATATTAATAATGCTTTATCAGCAAAGTGTTCTCACGGTAACTTAACCATTAACTGGAATGGTTTTGCATTGTAGTTTCTTTTTTTGTAGGAAAGCGTTATGTGACTCTATACTTCAATGTCATTTGTGTATGTACCCGTCTCCTGCTCATCATAAGACCTATTTCGACATATTTTGAAGTTGATACATTACAGTAATAATTCATATTCTGAAATTGCCATCCCTTGATCGCGCCGTTGCCGTCTACTGAATTGGTAATACCAGGTAATAGGTTCTACGTAAGGGGAATTGGTAAACGAGAAGAAAACTCATTCAGTAAGCGGTGGAAATCAAAATTGACACGTCTTTGGATAGATATACAGTGTGGTAATCACTTATAGAATAATTTTTTTTATGTTATTGTGGAGTTTTATGAAAAATACTCGAACACGTCAATTTTGAATTTTAAAGGTACGCCTTCTGAATGAATTTTGAAATATGGGCTGATGTATGTAAGTGCAACCCAAGGTAGATGATCTTTAAATTGCAGAGCCTGTATATATTTTCTTATTTTTTGAAATCCCCTTAATGAACTGATTTGATCGACCTAAGTGAGCAAATTTATATTATATATTATTTTCAGGGGAGTTAAATTCAAAAATTCTTTAGAGGACAATTTCCTGTTCAGACAGAAAACCCAAAAGTGAAAAAGTGTACCTTCTTAAAGCGAAAATTATTTTCGTACAATGCTTGTCGCCCAATTGCAGTACATAATAATCCAGCAAAGAACTGTACTCAGTCACCTAGCATCTGGAAGAAAAAACATTTCTTACACGAATCTTTATTGCACCAAAATAAAAATAACCTAGGCAACGAAACAATAAAATAAAGTCAATATGACGTTATCGTCTACAGCAACAGAAACATTTGAGTAAATTATGTCTTTATGAAAGACATTCTGTCATCACTAAACAATGCGATATCAGAAAGTCATCATATAGATATTTTGATGATGATCGGTTACGGAGATAAATGTAGAAGTCAAGTCGAAGTTGCTGATATCTGTAATCAGAAGTGTCCTGAATTGCCCAATATTTCGCAAGCAACCGTTTCCGAAATTCATTCATAGGTTAGAGAACTTGGACATATCCGCCCGATAAAAAGAATACCCCATTTTGTTACAGACGACGTGAAAGTAAACATTTTATTAAGTGTTGCAGAGAATCTAACATCAAGTTCACGCGAAATAGCTCGAGAAAATAATGTTAGCCATCCGACTGTTTTAAAATGTTTACATCAATAAAAACTTCATTCCTATATAAGAAGATGGTATTTCTATAAGAATCAATCGAAAACGATCCAGATCGTAGAACACAGTTCTTCGAAGAATTAATGAATAAACTGAACAGAAATGTGGTAACCCTTGATTTTATCCTTTTTTCGGATGAATCAACTTTCATGTTGAACGGAGAAGTAAATCGTCAGCAATGTAGGTACTGATCAGCAGAGAATTCTCATTGGATGCGTGAGTTCCATACGCAATATCCCCAAAAGGTGAACCTTGGGCTTTTATCATCGGTAACCATATAATTGGTCCAATTTTTATTGATGGGAATTTGACAGCGGTAAAATATTTGGATCCCATTTGAAATGATGATGTTCCTGTTCTGGCAAATTTATATCCCAATGTGACGGATCCGACCTTACCAAATGAAAATGTTTGGTTTCAGCAAGATGGAGCAACACCCCATTTTGTTGTATTTGTAGGAAACTATTTAAATATTTAAAGACCTTTCCTAATAAATGAACAGGTAGAAGCGGTGCAATTCAGTGGCCAAGTAGATCACCAGATCTTTTACCTTTGGATTTCTTTTTATGGGGAATCTCAAATATAAAATGTATGCAACAAATTCAAAAAATATTGATGACCTCAAACAAAAAAATACAAACAGAAATAAGGAATATTTCACCTTAGAAAAAGTTAGAGAAGGGTTCTGCTATAGATTAGGTTAATGCCAAAAAGTAAACCGAGAACATTTAATACGTTAAACTGTAACAGTAATTTTAATAAAATTTCTCATAATCTTATAGCCTCAATAACTGTGTTAATGTAATCAACCATTTAGATCTTAAGTGTTATAATAGGTTGTTGAAATTAGTTCACTAAGAAGACTTCAAAAATTAAAAAAATTTCAGGCTGTTTAATTTAGAAAAGATCATCTACTTTGTGCAGATACAGTGCCGACGTTAAATTGCAACAGCTGTATAAATATTGTAGACGGCAACGTACTATATCTTAAAGCGAATAATACTTACGTGAACCATCCTGTGTATTTCAAATTTCGTTTAGAATGCGTATCTTTAAAATTAAGAATTGACGTGTTCAAGCATTTTTCATTAGACTCTACGATAACATGAAAAATAATGATATTCCATAAGTGGTTACCACACTGTACATAATAACAGTGCTTTCTTACTTCGAAAAGGTTCTTAAAGTTGCGTAAGGTTTTCTTTCCGCTCACAAACTTCGTAAAAGCTTCTTAAACCTAATTTTAACTAAAATAAATATATTTCATAAAAGCACATGATATTTATTGTTACCTGATAGTACCGTTAGTTCGTCGTTTGAAAGCTACGAAGTAACAATTCTTAAAATCAAAAAAAAGACTTCATTCTTGTACCAAAATAACCAGTAAGATTTGTAGTTTATCTTTTTCTAGATCGAAAACAAAAACACGATTTTTTTAACCTTGAAAGAGAGGTGCTCCCTTTAAAGTCAATCTACTTTTAAGAATCTTGTGTAAAGAATTTGAGCACATTTTCAGTACAAAATGATATACTCATCACCATCAACAGGTATTCACTTATTTAAATAGTTTTTAATTTGTTCAAATAAATCACAAATCACCCCCTCTAACAGAATTACAAATATCCATTCGTTAGAAATACTTTGGATTGATATATTCAGGCAGCACTTCATTTGTATATAAGAGGGTGAGGTGTAGGTAATACCTGGATAACAATAGAGTCAATTAGGTCTAATAAAATTGCATCTTCCTATTTTCACATTCCGTACGGTTCTTTCGAAGACATCCCTGTATAGCATTCAATTTTATTCAGTATGATATGCTCTTGCAAATTACAAAGAACCTACTTTCATTCCAGGACACACCAAGCAAGGATTAAAATGCAGAATTTGCAAAATGAACGTGCATGTCGACTGTCAAGAGAAAGCTCCTAAATGCGAAGCAAAAGCCCGTCTACTTCGCCGTCAGAAATCAACTTCCGAGATAGAAACCCGTATCCCAGACGCAGCGCCCGAGGAAGAAAGTAAGTGAATCCTTTTTTCTTTGTCGACACCTTCGCCACACATCACTGAATATATTTATCCTGACAATCACGACCGTTATTCGCACCGAGTCGTAGCTTCTCTTTTAAATGAGGCAAGACGCTTTTAATCTCGTTATGTTAAAAGGTTTAGGCTTTGACGAGACGTATTCAGGGATGCCAACGATGAATCGGCAATTGTCGGTGAAAAACGATCGTTTGCCGAATCCCGCAGACTTGCCAATAGGTTCGTCCATACGTTTTACGTAGAGGATAAGTTTGAATGACGCCTAAGTATTTTTGTTTTGTTATTTCTGTTTTCCCCTTCGATATTTCGTATCTAATAGTGTGGCTAACTTCTCTCAGTCGCTTTCCTCATAGCTCCATTATACGCTTACGCTCTAAACTGAGCTAACTCCTGTCGCTTTATTTATATATAATATGGAAAGAGAAATGGGGAATCTACTGAACGAGTCATTGCAGAAATATACCGAGAAATACATCAATTACGCAAATCCAACAATAGCAATTGTAATAAACCAGTGTTCCCAAATCGCCATTGTTCTTACACTACTACGATAAAATAAGAAATATACGTCTATATGCAGTAGGACACTACAGCGAAACAAAGAAACGGAGACGAAGCATGTCACAGCTTTTAATTCCCTGAAGAGTTACACTACTTACCGTACCTTAAGTGATGCTAGAACCAACCAACCGTAAATCAAATACAATTGCATCAAAGGAAGTAGGTTAGATCCTTATTAAGAGTTTTGTTTGCATTTTCCAACCGCTGTATCAGAATTAATACAAAGCCTCAAAGCGTAAAACATCAACTCATATAAAGCTCTCCGAAAAGCTACGGGCTGGCGGTGAAATTAACAAAGCAATATTGGGCACTAAAAGTAAACAAAATAAAAACGCAAGTATGTCTAAAACTAAATTAGGGGTTTTAAGCTTGCAAAGATTTGAGTCCCGTTCAATCATCCACTGTACGAAATATTATTACCCAGAGTCCCCCGCCATACAATATCTCGCGTTCTAATCAATTCGTCAGTGTGATTAGGCTAGTGGAGACGCCAAGCTGTATGAAGGGACATTCCGAGTAATAAAATTTCGGACGGCGGACAATCGAATAGAACTGAAATCTCAAGCCTGCATATGTCACCTATAATTATGTATATTTTGTTTAAAACTATAGAATTTGCTTTGCAAATTTAAAACATTAAAAACATAATATAATTTAATAATTTATTCAATTAGGCTGCTCACAACTAATTTATTATATTTGTATTTAGAGTGTATTTTGGAACTTTAGTTGAGGTTAAAGTTAAAACTCTCTGGTTTGAGTGAATTAGATATTATTTGAAAGTGTTTTATAAAATTGGAGTTCTAACAATTCGCGCACCGAATATAGTAAGAATTGTGTGATTATGCAAATTTAAGTAAGAAAATTTTATTATTGGCGGAATGCAAGTGGTCGTTAAGAAACCTTTAACGAGGTTCTGAAGGAGGTTTTTAAGGAAAATGAAAAAGAATATTGTTTTTAGGGTTTAGCAAGTTTTACAAGTTCTTATTAAGTACAATTTACACCAAATTGTAATCAAAATTCCAATTTAGGAGTGAACGGGAGTTTTAAATACTAAAAGTTATGGAATCGGCTCGACAAGTTATTGCCGAAAGATCATATTTTATAACCCGATTATAATAAACTTGCCATCTCATACAGGGTGCACAAAAATAAAAACTAATCAAATAAATACTAAGTGGCTGTAACTTCATTAATTTAAATAGAAAGCCATATCTTTTTAACTTACCAAGGGATGTAGTTTTTAATTACCTATCCAACGGTCTTTATGGCTTAAACTGTAGGTCTTCGCGTTTTACACTAAATAATCGTTTTTTTTGCACCATTTGGTGTTTTTTAAATAAAAGTTCTAATGTATCTAGTTGCCTATTGTATGTAGAAATGTCAGTTAATTTACAATTATAAGAATAGTAATGAAGAATATCTTTACAAGTATTCAGAAACTTTGACAATTTCTTTTTGTTTTTAATGGGGTAGATGAAGCCTAAGCAATTAATACTTCTCAGATACCCCCACAGAACCAAATCTCCATCCTAAATAAATTGCAACCACGGAAAAAACTGATTACTGTAATTGTCCAGTGTGTGTTCGAACTCGCGACTCCACGCCTGATAGCCAAAACGTGCAAGCCACTATACTATCAGCCGAGTAAAATATAACAGCAATATTGGTAATACATATCAACAATAACGTAAAAGAGATACCACTATTGCAAGAATAGATTTTGCAGACTAAAATGCCAGACTAAATGAATTATTATCTGACAGTTCTTAATGCAATAGACAACTAGATACATTTAGAACTTTTATTAAAAAAAAAACACCCAAATCGTGCAAAAAAAGCGGTTATTTGGCGTATTCTGTAGAACCGCGAAGACTTAAAGCTTAAGATATAAATACTATTCGATTGGTAATTAAAAAGTACATTCGCTACCGTTAACAAATCTAGTATTTAAATTAATCAAATTATAGCCACATAAAGTTCATCTTTTATTAGTGTTTGTATAAAACATGGTCTAACACTTCATTGTGAATTTCGCTTACATAGCTTAAACATTTCTTAAGTATTTGAAACGTGAAAATGAGGTTAGATTTTTACAAAATTCAAGTTATTTAAAAAACTTTAAACCTCATTAGAACAGACACTTATTTTGATCGGAGAATCCAGAAATGCAATAATATACAGGCGGTTCCATTTGAAACAACACGACTTTTATATTTTGAGTACCATGTATAAAATAAAAGAAATTTTAAAAAGTAACCATAATAGACCTCGATATATCGTAAAAGTAAAACTTGTTCAATGTCACGTATTTTAGCCACAATATTCCGTTCCAAATAGTGCGAATAACCCTGTATATGTGGCAAAATTAAGTAGGTCACCTTTTAGATTTGGAAAACATCAATATTTCCATAAAGAAAGTTTCAAATTTCGGGTATCACACTCGAAGCTTCAAATGTTTTGATGATATGTTTTAGTTACTTTAAAAACATTAATTTTAGCATACAATCATCTGATTCTCCTAAAATTTAATGCAGACGTTCTACTAATTGTAAGTTACTGAAGTTCTAATAGATGTGATTTTGAAAATGCCCTGTAAAAAAGCATTGGGAATCGCAAACACAAAAAGAAATTTAGCATTTCCCTGTCTGGAAAGAAAAACGGAACACTACTTATTTTCCCAAAAACTAGTCTCTTATTCATTAGGGATCTACTCAAAAACATTTGCGAACAAAGACAATATATAATTTGTGAACGGATCACTGTAGTAAGTCGCATTAAAGAAAACTAAAGTTTAACTGGGATCGAGAACAGAACCTTGCCGAACACCATAATTCATAGAAAAAGTATTTCAATAAAGGTTATTATAAGACTTAATAAGGCTCCAAGATTTGATTCACACTGTCAAAAGTTTTACTTCAAATATACATACTAATATCTGTAAAAACTTCAGTGTTAGTTAAATTTAGTATTTAAAACATTATTTGCTTAATTTTAATTTACCTACACTGTTATTTCTTATAATTTACGTTAACATATTTTTACTTGTCTATTTACTTTTGTAATTTTTATTTGGAGGAAATCATTTTCTGCCGATAATTTGTCGCACCGATTTGACAAGTTTAGGTATCTAAATAGTCAAATTCTAGATTGAATTTTTGAGTAACCCCTGTTACAAATTGTAAAGGAAGAAATATTCTTTTGCCACCTTGAAAACCAAACTTCCATAATTTCTTTAAGGAAAAGTTTTTGAGTACATCAACATTGACAAAAACTTAATTAAAGCTCTGTTATAAATTCTATCAGCAGGAGCAACAGGTGGGGTTTTATAACACCAAGACAGTCTAACAAGCATTTAATATTGGTTTATATCTAGTATAATAAATAGAAAATATTCCATTGAAGTACAGTTTAATAAGCACCAAAAATTGACATATGATAAACTGTATTTGAGGTTTCATTGCGGTTGCTATTTTATCATTTATTACACTAGATATAAACCCAGTTTAAACTTTTACTCAACTATTTTGATCTCTGGCTAAACAGTCAATTTTTGTAACGCGGATATTCTGTCTTTTGTTAGATGAGACATTATTTGCCTGAATTACCTTGAACTCTCACTCTTTGTAATTAGATAGACAAGATTATTGTTGTTGCTACGTCAAAGAATTTGCTTTTCTAGTAGTATAGATACTATTGATTGCGAAAATCAACAATTTTAGTCACACATTGTTCATAATTCCTTAAAATGCAAAGAATATCCAACGGAACGGTATATTTCTGCAATGATCAAATACGATTGGAATATTTTAATAGAGTCGACCGAGGTGGACCTCATATACCAAGTACTTAAGCAAGCCGGTGAAATATCAAACAGCAAGTCACGTACTAACTTAGACGCCGCACCGCCCGGCATTATGGTGGATAGGAGCTTATCCGGATCGGTTCCGGGTAGTTCTGGAAGTTCCGGACAGAGTCTGAACAGACGAGGTCCGCCCCCAGTACAACCATCCAGAGCTCAAGGTTCCAGTCTGTGCGTTGTCAATCCCGCTCCCTGTTCTACCAGCTCAGGTTTGTCCCTGCTCTTTATCTTCATTCTATGGGACAGTTAACGTTAACAATATGCAAATAACTCAATCGGTTAGATTGACTTTGCTTCAGGCAAACGTTACACAATATAAGCATTTAAAGAACACTTTTAATGGCTTAAATAAATACTTTTATACGTAACATCTTCAACAAGAATTTATTTTATATCTTATATGCAAGACAATGATTTCCTACTTTATTACTGTAGCAGACGTGGTAATAATGAAATTCATGAATAAGTAAGCACAAAAGCTATTCGCTGGTGGAGTGAAACGCTTCAAACGATAAAAATGTCGCTGCAAAATATGGCTGTGTTTTCTTTTATTGCGTCTATAATACTCCAGAAAAGAAAAAAAATATTATGCTCTACTTTACATAAGTATTTCCTTGAGTGTTTTGAATGCGTAATCCAGCGTACATCATGTTCTAAATTAAAGTAATATTCTCCACATAAAAAAGAGATATTGGTATCAATTCACGGAAAACATGTGAATGGGCTAACTCTTGAACTAGAGCCAGAATATTTTTGTTTACTGCATCAACTTCTTTCATTTTGGTTTTATATAACGTAAATATATGCTTACGTTTATGAATCCTGTTAATTCCTTTAACTTTTATTTAGTAATTCCATATGAAATAGCTTTATTTCTAGAAATGATTATATGATACTATATCTGTATATATTAAGTTTGAGGAAAGAATTGGTAATAAATATAGCAAAAGTAAAAATTAAATGAAAAACTAAAAAGAAAAAAGGACGTAAACACTAAAAGGCTACAAGAAAAAGAAAAATTGGCTCGTAAAAAACTAAATTAAGAACAGCTACTACACAACTTATTGTTTGTCATGTAGAAATCATACAGAAAATTCATTCAAAGAATAAAAAAGTTTCTCAAGAATATTTTACAGTTTATCTCTAAACTTCTGTATGTTCTGCTCTCTTTCATACTTATGGATAATTTATTAAAAATTTTGATGCTCATATTAAAAGTTTCAAGTTATAGCCATTGTGTATTGTACTGCAATAGTTTTCTCGAGCATTGTATTGATGGAAGTCAGAATCAATGGAAATAGAGTCCTTGGTGTTAAACATATAACAGCCAGTTTCCAAAATGTAGAGGAAAGGTAGTGGCAATATGTTGTATTTGCTGAATAAAGCTATGTAACGAATAGCTATAAATACTTGTTGTGCTCTAGAGGAAGGGTCCCATATCAACATCCCAATACTGCACCATTAAATATATTTGTACATAGTATAAAGAAATGACATGCAGACAGATATGTGTAAGCCAATGCACCTAAAAGCATATTTTTTTTGTATAATTTTCTAGTCAGATCAACTTAAAGTTGTATCAATAATTAATACCAGAAATGTTAAATCTTCAATTTTTGCTCTGTGTGAGATCATTGTTAAATAAAATAAAAAAAACTCAAGGTCTAATCTTACAATTACTCTTTGGTTAGCAAAGCCCGACAATAGTTGCCAACCAAATAGAGATTGTGAAATTATATCTTCACAGTCTTTTATTTCATTTCCTAGATATTTTGTTGAGGTGCAAGGTGTTAAGTGGTAATCATTCAGTGGTAGATTAGAACTGTCAGGTTTTCTTTGTGGCACCTAAAACCTTGTTTCTTTTTTCAAAACTAAGCGATGGTTTATTGCACACACATGAAGACAAATGGTCACTAGGGAACAACTTTGTTTATTTCCAAGTGAATCTGTCAACTACTAAACGTGTGGAAAAGTATTTAACGCGTTTTAAAATTATAAAAAGTATTTTTTTTAGAGTTAACTACATGAATTTTCTGTAATAGGAATCTAAAAAAATTTAACATAGCGCCTCGCCTGTTAGATTTAAAGAAACAAACAAAAATATTATATTGGACACAATCGAAAGCCTTTTGCAGGTTACAAACAATCCTTAACCTTCAAATCTATGTACAGAACATGGCAACAGAATTGGATAAAAGCTGCATAAGCAGACTAATTTTACTTATAATTTGATATCTGTGTGAGGATTTTTGTTACAACGGAAATTTAGGCTATTAGGTACGGTTAGATATCGTAGAAATCTTCCCTCTTTCAAAACAAACACAATTGCATATTTCTTTAAAACATCAGGAAAAAGTTTTTTAGTAAAAGAGAAATTTATTAGGTACACTACGACTTCCACGATACAGCTTTTTATTTTTATTTTATTGTAGCCGGAGCAAGTTCAGGCCCAACCGAAAATTTGCTTTTTCCAATTTGGATATTACCTTCAACATCGCAACCAGTGTACAGGCATATAAAAACATTGAATTGGGTGGAATTTTAATCCCATTACGTAAATTGAGAGGCCTAATTAGAGATATTACTAATTGTAGAACGGTTTAAATGCCTGTTTTAAACTTATTTGGGATTAGTTCACGATTGCTAAGTAAAGTAAGACACCGTTTTGATTCATCCATAGCAATATTTCAATATGTATTAGTACATACCGTGTTAGTGCTTCTCTTAACTACATCCAACATTGGCTTACTTTAATTTGACGAAAGAAATATATAATTTACTATTAAAATTGTTTTTTGTAGCTGCTAGGATGTAGTGCTATAATATTCATAAAAAATGAAAGAACTGCTGAACTGAAGAACTAAAGAATTACATTAAAAAAAAATTGAACAAAATTGCGTTGTTATATTATAAAGGCCTTCATAACCCCTATAGTGTTAACAAAATTGTCAGTTATTTTCGTACTCATATTGTGTAATAGACAGCTTTATGCACTCAATAGCGTGCGTAATGCAGCATTTCTCGTACTAGTGCCTAAAGTGACATAGGTACCTACTGAAGAGATAAACTGTGTGCAAACGCATTGACATCCCTGATAACATTTAAAGAAGTAACGTTACTAAGCTGTTAAACGTTATAATGGATTTGATAATATAATTAAAACTACTTTGTGATTATCTGTTGCTAACGACAATCTTTAATTTCAAAAGTGATGTTATATATTAAAAGTAATTAAACATGAAGACAGAACACATATTAATTAAATTACAATTGTCTTAAATTAAATAAAAGTTCAATTGACAAATGCTACCAAATCAAAATTTTTAAACTCACGTAAGTAAGCAGAATCAATTGTAATAAATCATAACGTATTTAATAGTATTATTATAAAAACATTTGTTATTCCTACAAAAGATTTTGTGCACTCCCTGTGGGTGACACATTTCGCGAATTCTACTACTCTAGAACTACTATCTACGATCATGTTAAAAGTTTTTTGCCTGACTTTCAGTGTAAAGAGTGCACATTTATTCAACCCGTGCAATAATAATTATTTACATTAGAGTGCCGTACAAAGTTCGATCGCTGTAAATGATCTTACGCACGAAATTTGTATTAAATTTTTTGGCTGAGAAAATGTTAAGAAAATTTTATTTAAAAAGATGTGGATTGATACCATTGCATTTGAACAACTCTACTCTATGTGAAATTGAATGTTAATTATGGTGATTTTTCGATAATAACAATTAAAATACCGGTAAATGTGTTTTTCTTTTAACTAAATTCAACAAAATTATGCATATTTTACATTGGAAGTAACTGTGATGAAATTTTACGGATAAAATGAACCTTCTGTTGCGTTGGCTGACAGGCTCACAGGCTGGCCCTGAGAGTTGACGAGGCTAAAACAACTTTTATTGCATGCGTTCAACAAATATCAATTTTTTACACTGAAAGTGAAGCAAACTTCATATCTTTTTGCAACGTTATAACATTCTTCGTTAAACTGAACATTTTTTATGCCACAAGACAATTTTATTTTTTCTCTTTTGAACGTGTTTAGGTAGTGAATAAATTACAAATATTTAACAATACTTATAGTTCTTAGGTATGATTTTTTTATTAAAACAATTAAGAGCAATTAAAAACGTAAATGCCAGTAATTTTTAGATGTATGTTACATAACGTTAACCGTCCCACAGATACAGTCCCTAAGGTATCTACTTTTATTTATCTTTTTGGCGTTGCTTAATATCTGTTCTTTGAACACTTACGGAGTAACATTTTTATTTGCATGTTTCTATAATTTTTATCCCACATTCACTATGTCATACTCCTTCATTTCTCTATATCAATATCCTTTCTCTATCTGGGGGTTGTCTTTTTCACAACAGTTTTGTTATCCTACCAGCAACAAACAGCTTTTTAAAGAGATGTGCATATATGTTATTCATTCCCCATAATAGCTTTATTGTTATTATGGTGCATCTAGGGTAAGTATCCTTTGCAGAGCTTGCGCACTAACGCATCACATACCACCGAGTGTGATTTTTTTCATGATTGTATTAACACAGAGAAACAGCATCAATACAATTCGTTTACACACTACGATCTGTGAAATCACTCCAATTGTTTTGCAGCGAACTAGAACTAGCGTCCGGTAATCTCAATCACCGCACTGCCGAATCAAATATCGACGAAAAAGATATAAGAAATTCCGTTTCCGCTTTTCCGACGATGCGAGAATTTGATCCACTCGATGATGGAGAAATTCTCGTGATCAACGAACCGACATAGAGCGCGAATCTCATTCGCTAACTCTATATGTATCCTCACGGTGGCAAAAAGAGAACGAACTTGAAGCGGTGTCGTAAAGTTAATTTGTTCGTGCCCGAAATTGAAGTTCGAATGTTAGAACTTCGGGAAAAGTTCTGCTCTTTTACTACGGTTCAATCTTCGATCACCTACCGGAATAAAATAGACAGGAAAAGTAATTTTCAGTCGATAACCAACCTCCAAGTACAGAAAAAAGTTCCTGTATCAGGATCTAACTTCCATTATGATACTTTGTTGGGCGGATATTTAAATTATGAAGGAATTAAAACAAGGATAGAAGTTGCCATTGTTCTTGTACATTTATTGAATTCATATCTTCTCT
Organism: Cetonia aurata; assembly: GCA_949128085.1. Classification (NCBI taxonomy): domain Eukaryota; kingdom Metazoa; phylum Arthropoda; class Insecta; order Coleoptera; family Scarabaeidae; genus Cetonia; species Cetonia aurata. Next base: position 11,388,316 of record OX421887.1, read on the forward strand.
TTACTTGCGTAAACATTTTAATGTACTCGCTACGTGCAGCCAAATGGTTTCCTATATGATTTAAAGTGATAAATCATGTAGAATTGATTGTATCCAAAACTATAATAACACTGCCATTTTTATTATTACAATTTTGCCTAAGATTATTTCATTCTAAATGTAATTCAGCTGTGATTAAATTTGAACTAAAATATTTCCTCCCAACGAGTAGACTAGAACGAGAATATACAGTATGCACTCAATCAACCAGAAAAAGATCACAATAAACTTTTCAAACTCAACTTCAGCTGTTTTAGTAATTTTTTAGTTTTGTTTTCTTTTTTTCGAAGAAAATACATATCTACCAATGATTTTTATTCTTTTCCTATATCATGAATGTTAAAACTTATGCAGACAGAAAAATGCATGCTTACATTAAATAAATTTATCTTGGAGCAAATAAATAGGCGTTTTGAATATCCTCAAAACAAAAACTTCTTAAGGCAAGAAAAAAATGGTGTTAACAGCATAATCTTGACGTAAGAGATTAGCAGTTTTGGATGAAACTACTTTTAGTCTCCACTTAAGAATATCCTCCACGAAGAATATTAGTCTTCGATCAAAATGTTAGAATTCTTGAATTAAATCACTTTTCATATATTTTACTTACCTTAAAATAATAACGCTTTATACAAGGATAAATATTTACTTCTATTAAATAAAAAGTACCTATTATTTATGTGAAATAAATGCATGGTTTGAAAAAGGTTTTTGGGCACAACAAGTAGTTTCAACGGTACCTTATTTGCAAATAAGGAGGAAGTTTTAAAAATGATAAAATATGGGCTATATTTTCAGAAGTTCCACTTTATTTGCAAATACACCGCACGATTTCTGAAATGAATGCAGCCACCTTAAGTTTTATTCTTCTAAATGTGAAAATCAAACTTACAAGCACACCTTTATTGTTCAGATGCACATGTAAGGCTTACTCCCTTGTGCATGTACAAATTACCGAGTTCCACGCCTAACCATTTTTTTTGTTACCTTTAGTTGGTCTATTCACAGATGTTTATAAAAATAGAAAAAGTCCCAGTAAAAGAACCAACATAATTTATTGCACAGCAATGTAATAGTCTCCATTACAACATGTGGGTACTAACAATGATTTAGAATAGAGTTTCTTTAAAGACTACAACTACCAAAGTACTTACAATCGATCCACATTCAGGAGTCTTTTCAACGTAACTAACTAGTCTACAATGCGTTAAATGAATGAAGTCAGTAGTATAGAGAAATCTTCTAATCTAAGATTTAAAGTCAAACGCTGGATTGCTTTTAATGCTGGTGCCTCCGATTTTTTTCTTGAGAGGTGTACGTATGTCCCTGCCTGATCACTAAAATACGCATATGAGCAATATGAGCTAAGTGTTTGCCTTAAGTTCTAACTTACCTTGCACAATTGCATATAAATATTATACTTGCTAAGAAATGTTTTTATTATCCCATACATAGGAATTAATTCCTTTATTTCATTTTCGTCCAAGCTTATGAACTTAGCTTTATCAATCAGATTACCGTAACAGAAAGTAATTTGTTATTACTAGTACCTTGAATTAATAAAACATAGCTTGAATGCGTTGAAAAATGTACGCCATTAGAAGTTGTGCTGCCTGCATATCTCTTCGGTTCAATAATTATACTATTATACACATGCATACCAGCATACCGATAATACTGTAATCTAATAAAAAAAGAAACACTTGCGTTGAAATATCTTTCTGAGATCCTTCAACAATCCAATTCGAGCAGCGGTTTACTTACCTACTTCATCATTAATACTATTAGGTAGATTTATCGCTACACATGTTTACCAACCTTTATGTCATGTAATTACACAGAAGCACATTGATACATGTAAAACTAATAAGATTGCATTAAACAACGTCCCCAAAAGAAATTCACACAACGAACTACTCTATAAGGTAAAAAACGATCACACAATTGACCGAAAACGCAGATACAGTTTGCTGCTGCACTCTAACCAGTTCTAACATTTATTTATTATATATATAAGCTGCATTCTCTATTTACTTGCTCTAAGCAAATATATACTCTAGTTAAGAAAATTCATGGGGGGAGAAAATCTTTCTCTTTAAGAGAATTGTGTTAAAACAATATTTTGTTTTGAACTCAGAATGCATTTTTCTGTACGTAGCGTAAGTCATCACTTAAAATAATGGTAAAATAACAACAAACGAAATAAAGATTCCGCGAATACCTCTTTTACAGATTCAGGAAAAACATCAGAAAAATTTATAAATTTACCGAAAAAATAAACAATGGTTACGTTACATGTAAAAGAAATAACTTCAGTAGCTTTTAAAAACTAACAGACAAGAAATTTCACTCTGGAGTTAATAGATTGACTTGTGAGTGCAATAAGCTGTACGTAGGACAAACAGAATTTCTTGCCACCCGGATATCCAAACACACGAAAAGCTACAAAAACAAGAAAACAGATTTCACTTTTGGCAGCCGTTGTTTAGAAAATAACCATAGTTTTAATGATAATTTTGACAGTATACATTTCAAAACAAAAGTATAAAAATAGATTTATTAGAATATTTAGAAATCTCCTGGACAAAGACGTTTGTATTACTCCCCACTATCATACCTCAATTTATAAATAGCAATGTTTATACTAGATGGTAAGTTGAACTTCATACACATGATGAAGCAAAATGTGTAGTAAAACATTTGTATTGGTATATTAAGATATTTAAAACTTTAAATTTTTATTTTATTTATCGTTTCAACAAGTATCTCCCTCATCTACTAATTACTTAAATCCTAAAACTTTTGTTTGAAACTCTTTGCTCACGTCGTGTAAGGAAACCGCAGTATACAACAGTGCTCTGGAAGCCAACGAAAGGCAAACATACCTCAATCTCCAAAACATTTATCAATAATATTATATGTAGCTGGTAATACCAATGCAGTAATAGAAAGGATTATTTAAACCAGATATGTTCTTTTGTCAAAAGCAAACTACACTTTCTTTCGTTGATAGAAGATATTGATCATTTTAGAACTCGTATTTAGACCAACTTTACCATATGGTAGTAAGACATTGACAGTGAATGTGATATGGAAGAGTAAATTACAGGCGACTGAAATGAAGTATGTGCGAGGGGTCAAAGGAATTACAACACGAGACAGGATCAGGAGAGACGATGTGAGGGCTGAATTACGAACAAAATCAATCTTGGAACTCTGGATACGTCCAAAGAATGAGAGGAGTTAGACACACGAGGAGAGTATAGGAAGCAACAGTAAATCCAAGAACAAGGAGGGGACGATCTCCAGAGACTTGGAATAACATAGTAGTAAAAGCTATACGAAGAAGGAAAATGATTGATTAATTTTCCATCTTTTTCTAATCAGAGACGATAACAACTATTGTTGTAATTTATTATTTAATGTATTGCAAAGAAAGATAACGTTTTATACAACAGTGACACCAGTAAAGTATACTGCTTCTGATGTAGTCACCACCACCGATGAAATGCTCTGAATAAAAACACAAGCTCATATGCACAATTGCACTGCGATCTACCTTTTAGCAGTTAGCACATATATTATATGCATATGCACATGCAAAATTGGTTGCGTTTTTATATGTATATGGTATATATTTATATTATTAATATACGCATTTTTTCCACAGTCACGCGGTATATTATATAGAGTAATAATATTCCAAAGGTTTGTGACCTTTGCGCGTGTAAGTAACTCAATTATAAGTCGAATATCAATTCCACCTTTTATTCATAACCATACAGTCGTCAACTGTGACATTATCCATGCAGAACATTGTAAAGAAGATTATGGAACACACAATAAATAATGAATTGTAGTCCTATGGAAAAAGCGAGTTGGAACAGCATCTTACCCAAAAGATTTTGAAGCCTAATACAGATAGGCAACTGAAAATACTGACGTATTTCTATTTATTTGTAACACATTAGAAGAAATAAAGATTAACCCTTATATTTGACACAAATCTACAAACACAATCCAAACACATATTTATATATACGAACATGACATAAAGTGGAAAGAAATACGTCACGTTGGCTGTCCTTATTTCACTTCCACGCCTGCAGGTACTGTTATATCGTTATATGTCAGACGACGTTACAGTATCGTAGGATACAATTCAACAGCAATAAAATTTTCAAACTTGGCTTTATAACTTTAAAATATTATAAATATGCGTATAATTGTTATACGCTCGTTTTTAAATACTTCGGGTAGAGGCACCCTAAGTTTGGCCAATTGGGTACCTTACACAAGTTCAGTGTATGTCACTCTAATATCCGTGTCAGTTAAAGAAAACTTCTCGCTATCTATAATAACAATCAGTGTTTGAGAAGTGAGAATAATTGACTTACGGAATGTTGAATAATGAAAACCATTACTTCAATTTCGAATCGAACAACACGAACCTCACGTAGATTGCTTACTGGAAATAGCATTTTCATTAACGGACAATAGCTGTCATTTGACAGTGACATAAAAAAAAACGAATAATAGTAGCCATGAGCTATCTCATAATGTAGCACTAAATTAAGTTTACTGGAATGGTATCACGCACGTTTAACATAAAGTTGATAGTATCCTCCGATTAGTGTCATGTAATATACGCTTGAGGTATACGCTTTCCATTAGAGAAAATTGCATTTGTGAATAATTTTAAAAAATAGCTGTAATTCTTGAGGAAATAGTAGTTAAGAACAATGTCACCCATGCATTAATGATTGGTTCAATTTATTCCTTTAAATGTTTTTAATTTAGAAAATTACCAAATTTATTGCGTGCACCAGCTTCTGGTTATCGACTGAAAACTGCTGAAATCTTATCGTTGTATAAAGCAAAACGTTCAAAGCTGTTGTCAAACCGATAACAATGCAAAAAACCGAAACCCCCAATCACATGTTGCCGTTGAATTCAGATCGTAGACACGCTCAGGGACCAAGCTCATCAGACAGCTCGATGCGGAGAAGATTGTTTGCCGGAATGAAAAGTCTGACCGGATTCGGCTCGAGGTCGCGTCATGGATCGCCTGGACACCGCTCCATCTCTCTGCCCGAAAGTACGCGACCCTTGCTCAGAGTGCCTTTTGTGTATGCTTGTGCGATCGTCCGTGCTTTTTTCATTCGGTACCTTTGCTACTCCTCTGCGACCGCTGTAATCGCGACGCCACTAAGAATGCGCTCTGACTGAATTAAAATGCTTTTATTTGCCTAATTCAATCGAAATGCTGAGTTACTGAAACGTTAATAACGTTTTAAAAGAATGTATTAGGAGATTCTTTAATCATTGTAAATGCTATAGGTGAAGACCAACCACCTCCTATGTACGGATGGATGACGTAGTAATGTCTGAAAATGCATAAACATTTGCGGAGGGGTATAGAGGAAGTCGCAACTCTATAGCGCTTTCCTCTAGTAATAACGCAGAAAAATCTTCCCAGGTGCCAAATTCAGATTCTGATGAAACTTGTTAAGGGTGTAGTGTATGGTTAGGTATGTAGGAATTTTTTTATCAGGGGAAATTTACTTTGAATTGCTGAAACATCGCTTCGTAGATTGGTCGAGTTTTAGTTTCCTTTTATATAATTTTCGAACAATAAGAGAGAGAGGTGATGTTGCAGCTCACAGAAACTACTTCACATTGGAAATTCTTTTATAACAAAAGTACTGCAAAATAAGCAGAGTGTTGCGTCTAAAGGCACACTTAAAATCACGTACATATTTCAAGCTATACAGAGTGTTGCATAAGTAGGTAACACCAAAACCGAGACAAATGCGCCTAAAAAGCATTATCGATTCGAATAATCCAATGAGATTATTCGTTTCAACATGGTGCGGAACCGCCTACCGTGTTTACACAGCTGTAACATCCGCACTACATCTTGAAACAGACAATACTCACTGTGAGAAATAAATGCGAGATATAAAAGATTTTGCACAGAATAGCAGTTTTAGTTGGTACCTACTATGGTCGTCTTTGTAATAATGTGGGAAAACCTTTTAAATAAAGTTCGTGGATTTAGATTTACCTAAAGTTAGAACTCTTTGCAAAATTCCCCAGAAATACGTATTATTGCTTTAGATTTTAATCACAATTCCGATTGATTATAATCAAGATTCTAATATAATTTTCTACATAAAAGGTGGTGCAATTATGACAAAGATGTTCAAGTACTTGAAATACCAAAAATATTACAGGTCAAATAAAATCATTTGACGCGTATGGATTTCATATATGGAAAGGACGATTTTCTAACTCGGTACTTATTTCCGATTATCATGTAAAACTACATTCTTCTGCAATATAATATAATAAGGTGTATCTCAGGAACATATTTTTAGCGATGGCGAACTTCCGATTATATCAGAAATAGATACCGACTTTGTTATTTTAAATGTAACACCTTGTATATTATTATTTGTGGATTTCTTGTTAACTTTAAATAGCACTTCATTAGGCATACATTGGATCTAAATCACATAGTTTCTGAATTGCGTGACTTTTTTAAATGACATTTGCAGGATCTTCGAAATTTGTAAATATCTGCGAAACTGTGAAAGTTAGAAAGATGCGGTTTTCAGTTTTCGCTTAAGCAAGAGCGTCCATTTATTAAAAAAAAAATCCGTAATTTTCAAGCTCTAAAATGATGGATAACTTGATTTTTTTTTTAATAAAACAGCAATATTTACATAGTGAATATAAAATCTATTTTTTTGCTTTCGATTCGCGTCTATTTCCAACCGTTTTGAAGGTATTCCCGACTTTTCAGTTTCTCACAATGGAATCGTATTGCAAAAAAAAAAAACAAACGCGGCAACGGAAAGTACTTGCTTAATGACACAGATTTTGACATATCTTGTCCGAAATAAGTAGGTGTACTTAAACATAATTACAAATACGGTTATAGTACAAAATTGCGGATAAGTAAATCACCCTGTACAATTTGCCGTACCTGTACGAAGTAATTTTTGCATTTAAACACCACCTAACCGTTTGGGAATTATATAACAATCAATTTTCAAAGGGATGTTTTACTCCTTCAAAGTGGATTTTCGCCGATAAGAAAAAATTACGTACCCACCAAGTTTTATTAAACGCCAAATTGACAATTGTCAGGCATCTTTAGATTTAGTTGAAATGCGTACACAGCTTAGAGTAGATCAGGATTGGGTCGGGTCGGCCAGGTTGGCCTCATTGCACCGCGACGTTTTTGGGCCAATTGCGACTCCCATCTATACTAGAAAGTGCTTTCTAATTTTGTCTTTTCGACAAGGCGGCTCCATTATAAATGCCATTTCTTATTTGTTTATTGAAAGCATTTACTGGATATATTTTATATTCAAGCAAATGAAAACATTTAAATCTTTCTTTTTGTATGTTCGCCAATCCGCTCCAATTGTATAAACAATATAAATTTTATGGTATATACCTTTGAAACGGTGTATCAGAGAAATTACAACCTTTCTCCGCCAGTGCAAGTCATATTAAGTTTCCTTTTCCCACGTTTCAAATATAATATCATAATATACCTTTATGAAGTATATAAAAGAGTTAAATGTCTGCATATAGTTCATGCATCTCTTAGCTACCTAGCTGTTACACTCAGCTTCGGCTGCTTGGACATTTGCATTTGTTGCAACTATTTAAAAACTATATACTATATACCTTCAAAGTTTATTAAATTACCGTCTTAGTCTCAAATATTATCAGCTCCAAGATGGTTTGGGGGTGTCTAGGAAAACTAGCTGAGTTAGGCAAAACGAATAAGATAACCCTACTGTGGGTTCCAGGATACACAGAAGTGAAAGGAGACGAAATAACAGATAATAAGAAAGGAGCTAGAATATTTTTTGTAGGGCAAGAATCTTTTTGCGAGATAAGTAGCAGTATAATACTGGAGAAACTCAAAAGTGAAGTAGAGCAGAAAAAATCAAAATACTGAGAGAATCTTCAGTGAATGAGACAAGCTAAAATTTTTCTGGAAACTTATAACCATACGAGATCTGTAGATTGCATCAACCTGAGCCAAAATAATATTTGTATATTGAAAGGGATCCTATCAGGCCATTGTAAACTGAACGGACATCTAAATAGGCATCTACCCTCAAATTGCGCTGCACTGTGGAACTCAAGGGCCCTGCACCTGGGAGCATGTGAAATTGAAGAGGAAGGGTTACCTAATCTGTGGCCTTCTGACATTCTGCACTTTTTAAAAGGAATCAGACTGGACAGCCAGCTGTAAATACGGCGAGAATAAATCTTTCAATAAATCTTTCGGGTCGCAGCATATTATCACGATAATCTTACATACATACCGTCTTAGTCAATAAAATATTGGCACTAGTCTATTGATTACAAAAGAATGATAGATTCTCCTTTCAAAAGCATTAAAAAATTACCTTGTTGCTTTGGAAACAATTTTTTTGTTAAAAATAAATCTCAATCTTTTAGATAAAATCTAATCACTTAATCACTATACCTCAGTTCGTTTAAAAAACAAATGAATCGCCTTGTTTCAATTTTAGACAAAATCGAGTCACCCTGTCTCAATTTTTTCAAATAATCGAATAGTGGTCTTTCGTTGCTTTATAAAAATTATTAATTGCTCTATTTTAGTTTTAAAAACACAAATCATCCTACCTCAGCTTTTAGGAAAAGCAGTTTATCAAAAACTATGGAATCACCTTTCTTAAATTTAGAGTCCCATTATCTTTTATAAAATATAGGAGCACCATACTTCAGTTCTTTTTTTAAAGCATCTCAGCTTCTTTTTGCCTCAATTTTTTAGCAAAATTATAATCATTCTACCTGAGTTTCTATAAAAAAATCAAATCATTCTACCTCAGTGGCTTTTACGTCAGCTGCTAAGATAAGTTCATATGTTGTTCTAGCATAGCCAACTTAAAACTGCTGTATAAAAAAGAATAATATCTTATATCTAATTTGTCTTCAATTCATACACCCTTCAAAGTCAATCCTCAGACAAAATAAACTTCGAAAGGAAGTTGTATCTTTCAAAATCAAACAAAAATTTTGAAGATACACGTAATGGGCATGCATACCAACTTTCTCCGGTAGAATCTGATTGTTACCCTAACCTCAATCATTTATATTGTATTGTTAGTTATTGCATATAGAAAGAAGAAAAAATAAATAAACGACCAGCATCTCCCTTCAGAAATATCATGAATTAATACATCGCTTTTCCCAAACTTCTGGATACTTTCAATCATTTGGTGATTGGTAGTTTAATTAAACATCTGCTTACAATTAGTACAGATCTTAATAAGATTATCATAGTAGTAACCTATATACTCATCAAACTAGCAACTAAAATGATTTTGTTTTTATTTTTATTTTCTTTTTTTCATTTGGAACGTTGAGGTGCTAATACAAACAGGACATCTTTACGAGCTTCTGCTTACCAACAACCAGCACTTTATAATTTATATCAGAAACAATCAAAGACTATAGCATTTTGAAAGTGATTTTTAATTTGTGAACTACAACCAATTCTACATTGGCACAAATGTTACTGAACACTAAAAATGTTCCAAACAGCTTTTTGAACAAAAAATAGGTGTTTTTTGATATTTTCTCCCAGAATATATTGTCAAAGACTTTCTTTTGTTATTACCTTCATTATTGCCTCGGGTACATGGCTTTGCTCTGATTGATTTCAGTGTATCTGTAAACTTTAACAAAACAAGTGATATATATTAGGGTTAATTGCTTAACGCGATTAACACCAATATTTACTTAAACATGCACCCTTGGTTCTATTTTAAACAAAAATATTTGTGCTGAAACGTCACCAAACTCAAATCGACTAATTAGCACACACTCGCATATTAATAACGTACCGTTGAACATCTCGACTTTCGGTTCTTCCACCACTCCTGTCGACTCACCAGCGTGACTTGAAAATGATAGAAATGTTTACTTAAAACGTCATGCATAATTCACGCTTAAGAGTGGGAACAAAGAAAGTTCAGAAGCACCTCTTGATTCTCACAGCGACGAAACAGCAAGTTTCAGAAACTCAGTAATTCGAATTCGCTTTGTAAATGTTAAATGCTTGATGTCGACCCCGAAGCAGCCGATGTATACATCCCTTCCCATTTTGACGCTCCTAGTCTCACTTATCGTCTTTAAGCGTTGAGTGATTTTGCGCTAGTAAGATCATGGCGAAGCTTCCCAATACCTGAAACGCTAAAAACTCCTCTAACCGTGTGATATTGTTAACCACGACTAATACCTTTGGTTCGACCGAGTAATGCTCTGAAGACCGTTTTTCTTTTCTTTTCTTTTTTTCTCTTTTTAATATTTGATGCATTAATTTACATCACACGCCTAATGAAAAAAATATTAATCTTCTTGTGAGTTTTCTTTCCTTTTCATTTTCTTTTATACTCGATCGCTCTTTTTACATTTTATTTGTAGTTATTATTTGTTTATTCCTTTATTTACATATCTACCTGTTCGTAGGCGTTTAAACTAGTTGGAGAGATGGAGCGAACGGGTATAAAATACTTTCAATTAACTGTTTGACTAACAGGCACTAGGTAAAACACTATAAAAGCGTTGTTGAAAGACTTAAGAGTATAATGCGATTACGACCAATATCACACGTTCGCTCATCAAATATGCACACCTAAATTGCTAGAGCAATCATGTAAAATACATATTTAAGAATTTAACTCCACTTTTCTTTCCAGTAGAGTTACTTGAATTATATTAGGCACTTGCAGAAAATGAAAGTGTTTAAGACTGAACGGAGGAGTAAAAGATTATTATTAAGATTTGCCAAATATTGGTACAAAATTAAAGTTTGAATTTATGAATCAACATGTAACAGCTGAATATACAATATATATACGAGAAAACAGATTTCAACAGATTTAACAAATTTCTGAAATTGAAAGCTTTTACCATAAGACGTAAAACTAGAATAACATTGTTATTATCTTATATCAAAGTCGAAAATAGTTAAAATAACTTATTTTGTTCTGATACTTAGAAAGTGTTCGCTATCTAGAGCTTTGAAGAATATATACTGCTATTGTACCTTTCTTTGAATATTAAATTATGCCAAGAGTTAAATAATGTAAAATCTATTTTATTTATATTATAGAATGTTTTATATTGTTGTGTTGTTGTATAGTATTTTTGTAACTCTAACTAGTACTTTGTCGTATAGTTATAATTCAGGGGATACGGAGGTATAGTTGTATTTTTTCAAACTGGTGATCATACGTTGAGTTTTCGTTACTCTAACATTTTAACTTTTGCGTAACTGTGGTTACTGCAGTGTCTTTTATCTTATCGTGGTTCTCAAAAGGACTACCAAGGTAATGGGTGGTTGATGCTTTTCTTATTTCAATCTTTGAAAAACAAGTTTTTGTTTTCGAAACATTATCTAGAAAATTTTAATAGAAATTAGGTTAACATCGTATGAAATTACAAATATAGTTTATTTTATTCACATTGAATGGTAAAATTTTCTGTTTGACGCACAGTCTGTATAAAACATGTTTATTTGGATGGTCATAAATCTCCTGTACTTACGTTTTTCCCGGAGTTTTAGTGGCTGTAGCCAACGTTCAAGACTGATATTCATCTGGGGGGCAACGACTCCTCATAGAACATTTGGTATTTGAAACGTATGATTCAGAGGTGTTTTATAAGCCGAACCGTAAGCGAAACATTTCATTTTGTTTGAAGTACTTAAATTAAAATACGTAGAAGGTATTTAAAGGTTAAATCTTGTTTGCTGCGCATCAAAATTCTTTAGTGAAACTTGGAAACATATATAATTGTGCTCAATGAGAATTTGTAAGAATTTTGTTGGTATTATTTGGCAGTGTTCTTCGTATTAGTGATTTGAATTTTCATATGTTGGCTCTTAAGTTTAAATTGATTAATATAAATTTGAATCGATTAAATTGAGTTTGCATAAAGATAAAAGAAACGTTTCCTATAACTTCTTTTATGTACACACACATACAAAATAATTTAGGGGATTATCTATTATAATAAGGAATGGAATAGGACTTTTTATCTTTACTTTTAGCTACCAATAACCTATTTTAACGGAAGCGTAGTGGTAGACAACAACTGGACCATCCATTAACGGTTTTTTTTTTCAAATTAATATGAATCAAATTTAACTGTCCTTTTATGAACCGAAAAAGCACCATCAACAACCATTATCGTCAGAGAATCCCCTTAATAACCACGATTAAAATACATTACAACGACAAGATAAAATGTTATGGAAACCCAACCCCAACATACAATTACCTATTTTAAAGAAAAATAGGACTGTGCCATGGATGTTTCATATTATGTCATAAAAGATTTATATTCTTCTATCATTCAAGACACTTCTTGTAGATTTGTGAGTGAATAAATTAATTACAGTTTATCCGTTGTTCAAATTTATAGGTATTCATTATATAAGGTGTCCGTTAAAGATTGCATCCTATAAATTTATATAAAGAAAGATTGAAATAGTAAGTATAAAGATTATCTAAATATACTAAATAAATATAGTGATAACTATATAACTACTTAAATATCGTAAAAATCAAGATTGCTAGTCATATGTTCGGTTAATTAAGATATGAGAAAAGCTACAGGTTAAATAAATTAAAAATTATATTGATGTGCACCACATGATCAGTGGCTTGGCAACAAATTTGAAAACCATTTTAAATATCGGCATTTAAATCACATTTTATCCAATAGAGCTATTGGAAAGAATTTTTCACAACTATAAGCAAATTGTAAAATATATTTTAAACAAAATCTTTAGATGCCTATTTTATTTTTTATTGCTTAGTAGCTCAAATAAAATAAAACCTTATATCTTATTTATACAATTTTGTTAAGGCTACCATAACTAACAGAATTGAAGCTAGCAAGTAGGTCTTGCAAAGAATTTTTCCCAGCAATATTACATATTTCCTTTCCTACTATTTAGCACATATTATGGAATATAATTTAATAAAGTAGAGCAACATTTATTCAGGATAACATATACTGTGTGCGTTAATTATAAAGTTGAAGTCCAAGAAATTACTCGTTGCAGAATTTTTAGCAAATCTCGTGACCACGGATGCTTGAACAATATCCGATTTCATTCAAAATCATGCACACTAGTCAACTACATTTTTAAAAAATTTCAAGACGAACAAATGGTCTGTGCAATAAGCGCATATATTTAAGTAGTACGTGCGAGAGCGAACACGTGTGATATTGTTTGTAATTTGATCACGCTACAAGATCAACAGTGGGAGAAATGCCGCTTAACTTAATAAGGATGACGTTTCAGAACGCAATTCCCAAGATGGTTCAGGAAACAGACCTTTTGGTCAACCACTATGTCTAGGACCCGAGTCTTTAGAAAACGGAGAAGACGTAGAACATTTTCAACCGCAAGCTCCGCCCTCACCATCGCCATCTAAGGCGAAAACATACAACCTCTTTAAAAAGAACGGCAAACAAAAGAAATAAACTAATTCTAACCCGTTCCTCCTTTAGAAAATATTATTATTATGTTTAAGAATAGACATTGTCATTATGTAAATATATAATAGCACACATTCATCCATATCTTTAAAGACGAATTATATTTTTACGACTAAACGGTTGTGTTTTCTTTATTTTTGTAACCGTTATTTAACACGTCAATTGAAAATAAGGCATCTTTAGAAAAAAAAAGTGTGAAATTTTATGATTTTTTTTTCATGAATGCAGCTACAGCAATATTATCATCTCCCAAGATGCTTATATCAACATGCTTTGAATGTGGAAGTAGAAATAATTGCTTGGCAATATTAACCAGCGGCGCCACCATTTCTACATCTAACAAAAAAAAAAGCCAGTTTCTAACTTTTTAAATCTTCTATAAAATACAGCGAATATCAAACAGTATGAGAGCCGAGTAAGCCTTGCAAAAAGCAAAGCAGGGCAATGCTTATTGTAGTCATATTTCTTGCCATCAAGTTACAGCCCGCAGACTGGGGTTACTTTTGCACTAACGGGACTTTAAGACCGACTGTGTAACCTTAAAAAGCAAATTGGGATTTCGAATCTTAAATTTTTTATTAGTTCATTGAAGCACGCTTTGACCAAAATACTCAAAACTCTGGCGTTGATAGTACTACATATTTTCTAACTCCTTACCGCGAATTCCACGACATGTACATTTCAATAGCAAAGCTAACATCATCAGCAGTAACATCGAACTTGAGTTTAGTGTGACTGTTAATGATGAATGGCTTTTTTCAATTATCTTGACAGCCATAGCTACCTCTTAGGGAGCTAGAAATGCCTTGCCTCCTTTGGTGGCAAATAGCATGCCTGAAATTGTTTCAGATCAAGCAATCGAGTTGAGTACTTTTACTCCTTTTGTTTCTCTCTTGTTAGGTTCTTTTCACTTTGCAAGTTGGAAAGGAAACTTTGCTTTATTTTTTCTTTGTTGGCGATGCTGTTCTGACTGACAAAGCTGATTGGCAAAAACAGATCCACACCCGTACAACTCCGCATGCAGGTGTAAGACTAAATACAATGGGGTGAACCCGATGCCTCAGTAACTGATCTTCTATCTAATCACACATTCCTACAGCTGAATCCGCCACCTTAGGATTTAGGTTTTTATTGAGATTGTCTCCTTCGCTTCATGCAATTAACTTTAAATCAGTCCTCCAACACTCCCATTACGGTTTTGATGGTTGGGCTCCCGGTAACCAAAAATTTAAAAATGGCATCATTATAACTCTGTGCGTGTCTTTGCCACGACACGATGGTTTGGTCGAAATGTGAGAAATGCTCTACGGCATCAGGTTTAAGTAAATGGGCCATCTATATGTGCGACTAACCATCCCGTCACGCGCAAATTCAGACAAGTTTGTCTGTCGAACACCTGAGGGCGCGCCTGGTAGGAAGAAAAAAGCAACTGTATAAATTAAGCTTGCTGACATAAATTTTGCTGAGTGAATATGCAGTGTAATTCAGGTATATTCAATAACGCCATTGATTTTTTTTATGTGGCGATTTAATAAGCTGTTAAAATATTTATGTTGTCACTTCAACAAAGTGGCAGCAAAGTACAAAAAAAAAGCAATAGCTTCTATTTAAGAAAAAAGATCAATTGAGTTGCCTTGCATAATCAGATATATAATAAAGAAACATAGACCTAACAATAGAAATTGACGTATTTTTGTATTTTCTTAAAAGAACCAATATTTATACCTTTGTAGAATTTATCCTCCACTTTTCTACCCGCACGTATATTTGAAGATGTAACGTAGTTTCTTTTAAACTTTATTTACTACAGTAATATTTAGATGCCATTCGACAACTATATGGAGTAACAAAGTTTCAAGAAAAGAAGTGCCGAAATTCAATGAGACCATCATACATACGTAAACCAACTTCTATGTTCAAATGCTTCATCGAAAAGTTTGAAAATATTAAAAACAATAATACTTAACGTGATCTTGGAATCTTCTAAGAATCAATATTTTCTTTTTCGGGGAAAAATGCTTTATGCGTGACCATGCAGGAATCATGCATGGCCAGTGTGGGACTCCAGGCTATGTCTACCCACTAAAAATTCCTCTTGCATTTTCTCCCAAAAGTACGCAACCTCAGCATTTACATCAATTGGCGTACAAATGCCAAATTACCGCTCTAAGGGTTTCACATCGATGACCTGGGTCAGATAGTAGTCATGTCAGTAGGATGTCACGCTATGTTTTGATTTCCAGAACCTCAGACCATATTGAGGTGCAACACAACAAAATATTATGCGCCGCTGCACAAAGGACCACTCTTTTACCGCTGCTAGATCGCATTTGATTAGGCATAAGTCTGTAATAAAGCTGACAGCGGCGTGGAAGACATGTGTGCCTCTACTATCAAAGATTACGCCGAGGTATTTAACTCTTTTCTTGGGCCGTTAGGCGTAAAGACTACTTTAGCCTCCTTCTTTCTCCTCTGACCAGGATAGCCCCAGCTCTTTCCAGCACTAGTATTAGCTTTTGTTCCTCCAACCAGACATCTCTTAACGTTCTTCATAAGCACGTCTTCGCTGTTTGGGCCTACGATCAATGCCAGGTCATCCGTGAAAGCAATTGCTGCAGCATCCACCAGCTCTAATAGTCCTTCATACAGAAGAAAAATCGATATTTAGATATATCCTTATCGAATCTCTTGCCTCTTGCTCACATTATATAAGAGCAAGGAACATTGTATATGATATAATAAACAATAGGATGTTTGCAGTCTGAACATTGAAAAACCGTTTATAATTTCAAAATAGTTTATAAAACGCTTAATTTTGTTTTACTTCTGGCATAATAAACGGTAAAATATCGACGGTATAAAACGTTGAAATATAGTTTACCATATACCAATAATTGCTGTGTGATAAATTATACAGGGTTATTTAAACGTATAGAGGCGGCATTTTATTGTCATTTATATTCATTTTAGAAAATTATGTTCAATATAAAAGTTTGTTACCTACATTTTAGAATACCTTTTTTTCTTCATTTGTTTAGAAGTTATGCCTTTCCGCCTAATTTCTTTAAAAAGGATCTTGTACATTTTACTCTAGCATTCGATAGTGAATTTCTTTCTCTTTACAATAATATTTTTTTTTTGAAGTTATGTTAATAATAATAATAACTTATAAATATTTGAACTGTGCAAATTGTTTCTGTTAATATTAGCAATGGCTAGTTTAAATGAACATGAAAGAATTGAAATACTTATGATGCTAGGTTAAGGAGATAGACATAGAAGTTTACCAGACGTTTGTAGATAGGAGATTACAATTTTGTAAAGAAATAACAAATATTTGCAATAATGACAATTTGGCCAACAATATTATTTTCTCCCACGAAGCTACTTTTTTCATTACTGGCGCAATAAACAGGCATAACTAAAGATACTGGTCATCGGAAAATCCTTCCTAGTTTTTGTAATACCATACCCTCAAGACGTTAATGTTTGGGTTGGCATTTTAGGGAGTCACGTTGTCGGTCAGTTCTTCATCGATAGCTCTGGCTAAATATTTACAGTTATTGCAAAATGCGATTATACCCGCTTGTGATACACTCTATCCAGATGAAAACGATAAAAATATTCCCAATAATAGCATCTGATTTCAGCAAGATGTTGCCCTACCACATTATGGTGTAAATATCTTGACAACGTTTTTCCTAACAGATGGATTGGGAGACGAGAAAATGTTGAATAGCCAGTCCACTCGTCAGATTTAAGCCATTCAGATTTTTTTTCTTTGGGGATACGCAAAAATTAAAATTTACAGATATAAGCCCTAAGACATCGGAGAAATTCGAATTACGAGAACGACACAAGAAATTCCCTGAATATTTTTTACAGAATTCTCTGGGGGTTTTGTAAATCGATTGGGTCATTGTCAAATTCGTAATGGATGACAATTTGACTTACTATAATTTACTTATTGTTAGTTATTAATTTATTTTTTCTTCTAAAAATAATAATTGAAAAAAAAAATATTATTGTAAAGAAAAAAAAAATGTCGCAAGTTCCTATTTGAAAAAAATATCGAAATAGCGAAACTTAAAAACAAATGAAGGAAAAAAATTCAGATATTTTGGAATGTAGATTAAAATTTCTTAACAAACTTTTATATTGAACACCATTTCCTAAAACAAATATTAACGACAATAAATCGCCGTCTCCAATACTTCTAACTAAGCCTGTATATCAACGAGAAATTTTTACGTTTATGATAAATCAATATTAAGCGTACATTCAACTGTTTTATACATTATAAGCATCTACGGCGCCAACATTATATTAATTATTGTGCTATCTATCAACATGGACCAAAATTTAACGTTTATTCAAGGCATTCTAAAGAAATCCCAATTCCTTTGCGCACCTTAATTCAATGAATTAAGGGGTAACAATATGATAAACAATGGCTTTCAAGGGGGAAGATATGCTGGTACTGAAGTAACCCCAACTAGCGATGTAATATTAGAACGAGAACAAAAAGTACCTTCAAAATCTAGGTATTGTATACTAAAGTTTACAAATTTTGATTTACAGTTAGGTCTAAAATTAGAACTCTGCTAACCAGAGTGCTGAGTTATCTAATTTACATACTCATACTGTCTGGTTACAAATTTTCCTAATCAATATTCCTAATTTCAAGTTTATATTATCATGGATTATTTTGGATTGTTAGACAAATAGATGATGAAAAATGAACCCAAGCAACATCATAACCGTGATTAATAAATAATAAAATTCAAAATACATTTTCTCCTATACGAATAATTGCTAAATGATATACTCTATTTGGACGTTTTATTCCACAGATACTAAAATTAAGCATTTATTCAACTATATTGACACTATAATAAAAAGTTATTCAACGTTTATAGCGCGGATATTGTATTGTTCTTTATATGGTGCAAAGTGTTGCTTGGGTTGTTTAAACCAAGAGCTTCATTATGATCATGTGGCTCGCTGCTCCGGAGGCTGAATATTCCGGGCCAGATCGCTACACGCAAGAGCATGTTATAAAATAAAAAATCATAAAATTTCAACACAAATTGTCAAGATGGCGATACCATGAGCATATTATTATAACCATACATAATGCAAAGTGAATGTTTCTCTGTGCGCGTAGTTTCGGAAAATAAACGTAAGTTTAGTTTGAGTTTGTCATTTTAAGAAATAACAAGAGTTTGCAGTGGAGAGTTTTCTCTTAAAATCATATCTACATACACATACAAACATATTTAACAAAAAACAAAAATAAGGAGTCCCCCAGAGCGTTCCTCCAAACTCATCTCCATCACATTCATCACACGTCAATCTACCAAGAAACAATCTCCCAACCATCGCGCCACGACCACGCGCTTTTATCATGGCCCTCATCGTACTCATTGTTGTTCATGTTTGTTTATGAGATGTCGTGTCAACTTTGCTAAGTTTACGCGACCGTTTCAAGTTTATTTTTTTGGCTTTCTATAGTAGTAGATTATTTTGAGACCATGTATATTATGTAAAATGTATATATACATGTCGTCCTGTACATTCGTAACGATATTAGCAATAACGAAATGGTCCACCGGCCGTGTAAACATAGTAAAATATGTGTATTATTTTAATAGGATCAAGCATGCGAGGCTCAACAAGTGCTGTCAATATTAAAACCCATTATGGCACCAACAACGTCGGTCGGTATCACGGGACCTTAGAACGTAGATTCAGAAACTAGATAGACTTTAATATAATTTGAACGAAAGGCGATTTGAAGATGCTGATGATGATATGATTATTATAGAATTTTTAATTTTTTTAATGCTGGCAACTTTGGTTTTTGCGACAAAAAAAAACCATTAATGATCTACCTACTTTAAGAATGAATCTTACTTGAGAAAATAACGTTTACTGTTAAAGCTAATGGGGTAAATTGTAGACCATAGTGGCATATTTCGTATGGGTTGAATGGACGATAGCCCAGGGTGGCAGATTTGTAGCGGCGACAAATATCTCTTTACTTAAACACTGTCATAAACATAAGTGATTAACTGGTATAAAAAAAAATATCTGTAAAATTTCTTTACGTCATTAATTATATTTTCAAAGTGTCTCCTACAACTTTCAGTAACCAAACGATGATTTTTTTTCATATTGCACGCTATAAAACTATTATTAGAATATTGTATCTCTTTAAAAAGTTAATGTCTTTTCCAAAGTTTTTAAAAAAATTATAACCAAATTAATTTCAGACACCGTATATCATCTTCCTTGTTTGCACTAGCATGGGTTTCAGAGTTGTCAGTCGACTGTAACACAATTACTAGGATTTTCATAATATTTACTTGAAGTGATAGACTTATTTATCTGATTGATGTAGTCACAGTTCACAGATTTCAGTAAAGCTATTGACAGGGTTAACCACAACATATCAAAAATATATATACGCATTTTTCTGCATATTTTTTGGGTATTTTCGATCGATATAATGAGTAAGTACTACGTTTTCAAAGCTTTACATATTTTTTATTTTACAGTGCGGTTATACTTTTGTTGTAACCGTTTTCATACTGGAACAAAAATATATACCATCGATAACTAATGTGTTTTCTTAAGTTTTTCTAGAATAAAGTTATTTTTACTTGTTGCAAATTTATTTCTCGTACTTTAATTTAGTGAGCGTTAGCAATGCTTTTTCTTATAGTGTTTTTCTTTAGATTTTCCTATTTTGTCAAATGTATTTCACTGTTTCTCAACTATTTCCCACCTACGTCGTTTTGACATTAATATATTGAATGGAATTCGCTTACGAATTGTTAAACTTTTATGTCTTGTCTTCTAGATTACTAATCTTGTCACCGTTGTTATTTTTATTATTAATTTCAACATTTTTACAAATATCACAAGACGTTATAGTTGGTTATCTAAGATCATTATTATTGTTACTATGTACACTTACCACTGCTGATCGATTTTATATTAATTCAGAGTTTTGTATAATTTTTAAGGAAATACTTTGGAACTACATCCTGTTAGTTTCTCCAGCTAAATAAATGAAGCATTTAAAACCCTTAACCACTTAACGTCATAGAGATGATAGAGTGCTGATATTGAACTAAAAACTGCCATCAATTGAAATGCACCATATTGGAATACAGGCGCCATCGATGACGTCGATACCATGGCGGATATTCAAATAAATAAAAGCATAAATAAAGTTAAGGATATCAATAAATTTTAATAGCACTTGCAATTGGTAATGATAATTAATACCTCATTAGATTTTATCCTATGTATTTTATATGGCATTGTTTGTTTTTTATTAGTTATGGACAGCAAAACTAGAGACAATTTCTAAACTTACGATAAAGTGGCAACATATACTTCAAAGAAAAAAATTATTCTTTCAATGCCATATACGCTTGATAAAATCAAATGAGTTTCATGGTCTTGATGATTTCTTATAACAATGCAACATTGTATGTTGGCTTTAAGAGTAAATAATATACTGCAGTAGTTGTTGTATAATTTATTGGTGATTAAATAATATTAGTTTATTTAATTCTTTTCGTATTGATTTTCCTTGTATTTTTTCTGTAAACTTCTTCGCTAAATTATGGAATCTAATTTTGCTATAAGACGATATTATGGTTTTACTTAAAATTGAAACATGAGTTTCTTCCAGAGGTGACATATCTAACAAATGATGGGATAAACTAGAAAAAATGTTTTGGTGAACATGACTTGATAGTAAATAAACAAAAGTCGCCGACAGTTTTCTTCTTGTGGAATCTTGTTTCCTGTCAAGACCATTACTTTCCGAATTTGTTTTTTGGTGGACTGGCAAATATATCGTACCTCCTTTGATAGGCAGATTAATTTACCTAAGAAATAGTGAGAATATTTAAAGAAATATATATGTTATACATCATTTATTTACCTGTACCCTTTGTTTCCAAGAATATCAAGTAATTCTAAATAAAAATATACTCTTTTAGATTTTCTTTGTCCGAATTCAATGTTGGAATTACTTCCTCTTTAATTCGCACAATCTGTCCCGTTCTATCCAAATCCTTTCCGAGGAAATGTAGTGAACAAACATATGCACGCTTACTTTTGCAGGGATTTATGGTACCCCCTTGTAACAGTAATCCACACAACAATGTTTGGGCATTCTACAAAAAATTATTTCACATAGAAACACTAAGTATTATCATAATTTCAGAATATTTTTAAGCTACGGCATTATTCTGCAACTTACATATGAAAGTTAGTTCTCCGTCATCTTTGACTATTGCTTTTGCAGGATTTTACACGACACGATGGGATAATTTTTTTTAGGAAAAACTACCTGGATTAATTATCACATAAGCCCAATTATTAATGCTATAATATGCATACTTACACATAAATCAAAAATATTCGGTGAATAATTTATAATATTAAGAAATAGTCCGGAAAATAATAACACAAAGAGAGTACACAAAACAATCAATTTACAAGGTTAGGTAATACCAGTATCACTTGTCAACTTGCAAAAAACTTAACGTGGCTTAACACAAAAACTTCCTATAGAAAACTAACGTAAGCATGACGCTACATGAATCGTGACGCAAGTAATGACGCCTGTGTTCCAAGATGTCCTTTCGACTTTTGATGGTGCGCCGTAGCGATGCGCATACGGTTCATTGGCAGTCTATCAGGTCTGTGCTTAACGTACATCGACGTTGTGTTGATGTCAAACACCTAAACAGCGAAACCCATGCGCACTCTTAATTGTCATTAAATTTTATGATAAAGTTAGAAGAAATCTTTTATAAAGCCAGATAAAAGTGACTTTATCATCCGACTTGTTGTCCGTCTAGATTATAATCAGACAGGCAATCTTTACCCTTGGTGATAAGATTCTAAGATCTTATTTCATAATTTCATGTTTTTTATTTTGTTACATCGAAAAAGTTATTATTTTACAGAAATATAACAAACCTTACATGTGGGTATAGTTTCCCAATTTTTGTTTGCTTAAATAGAAAAAATAAACTCGTTTAATAATTTAATAATTTGTAAAGATTCTGCAATTAAAGTAGCGTAATTTCTGATTGCGCAAAAATAATGAGATTAAAGTAAATATGCAGTGGTCTCGTACTACAAAATGAAAATGTCATACGAAAGTAAATTTTGCAAACTCTCAAATTTCGTCTTGGAAAAATTGTGAACGCGACTCAGAAAAAGCCAAGGTTGTCAATAAAGTGCATCCATTTGTTTAGTGTTTATTTAAAGACAATCAGTGTGTATGTTACAAGAGATTACAAAAGAACAAGTAATAAAATGAAAATACGAAGCACTCATAGTAAGTTAGCAGTTTTATTCGTCACCTGCATGTAAGTGTTTAATTGTTTTTCTTTTCTGTTTGTACGTTTGTTGTTTGCCGCCTGATGTCTCGGCTGCTAATAAAGATATTCTCAAGAACGTAATCTCATTATTTCTTTGATGTGTTTCCCCAGCTCCCCACTCGCCCAGACGACAGAAATTAAATTTACGCATGAAGAGTCTGTCGCTGGACTCTCCGGAAAGCACGGAACACGTTCAAAGACGGAAGCATCACGGAGTAACGACTGCAAGCGATCCCCATTCGAATCAGAGCTCCTCGTCTAGGATCCAATGTACGAACGCTGCGATCTTGTGCAATTAAAAAACGTTTGCCTGGTTGCGCATAATTATTTTCGCTCCGTTCTATGTGCTAATTTTCACTGTTGTTTTTTAACGAACGTCGCTTGTGAACGCACGCATCTGATATGCGCTTGAAAACAGCGCTTATATTTGCCTTTTGTGTGTCAATGTTGATGTTATATACGTTTTTTGCCTGGACCAAATTTCTAATGTCTAGTCTACGTCTCTTTATTAAAACTGATGGTTACATCCTTCCAAGAAAGGAGCTAGCTTTTACTAATTTGGTCTGCTGCATCTTTGTGCACATGCGCCAAATGTTAACTTATTTCTTATTCTTACACATTGTTTGAGTAGTTTTGGTCTTTATGATCATTTAATTTACTATACGTATGTTAAAAATTTTACATTCTGTAGAGGTAAGTATGAAATTTTGTATAACCTTAGCAATCCTTTATCAATTAGAATAAATTCTGAAGTAAAACAATTCATAAACGTTAAACGTAATTAAATTTTAAGGGAAAGGAGGTACACTAATGCAAAGCTAAACTTGAAGGCTATTGTTTCATTGTGGTAGTCTTACATCAAGAAAGAAACAATAACATTTGCAAGAAATTTTATTAACATGTAATCCAAAAAAAAATTAATATTAAAGTGCAGTTATTAACTTCTTGGCACATTGTTTAATTAATTCTTTAATTTTCTGTATCTACACAACGCAATAAGCTTAAAGAAATCAGCAAAGTTGCAGCTTATAGTGGATATTCGGAGAATATTGTTTTAATATCATTATAATTTCAGAGAAATTGTGTTGTTCTATTTCTTCCGTTTTGCGAACATTTTGTCGAGTCCTTCAAAATATGAAGATATGAATGCATTTGACACAATTTTAAATTTCATTAAATTGCTCGTGTTAACACTTCAACTAATCAAGTACGATGAATTGCTGCGCTTAATCGACCCTTTCATGCTTGTAGAACTTTCAATCGTAAACCATCAAAGTTCAACTTAGACGACGTGTCGAACAAATCGCATTCAAAACTTTCATCATTATTTCCAAAAACTTTTCGAAAATCAAACGGCGTTAAAACCACAGATAAATTAAAAAATTGAACAGAATCTAAATTGCTAGTTGTCCTATAAATGGTAAGTAAAAATTTGTAGCGTATTTTCGCTGTACAAATATGTTATTGATGAACATTATTTTTATTATAGCTCTCGATAATCTATTGGATGTTACTGCAGTAAATGTTTTTGTTGAAATAGTTCGCATAACCAAAATTACTCAAACAATATTTTAAATATTTATTATTTATGTGCAAAACTCTTGCACATTTACCTCTCACACCAATTTTTAATTATGAACTAACTGTGCATGACTTTTCTTCAGCTTCGATATCCGTAAGAACTCAACCGGACCACCTAGTGCGAAGTTTCCTGAAATCTCAGTCAAGTATGCTGTTTGTAAAACGATTTACAAGATATTGCGATGCTGCCTTTAGCACCACCCATCTCAGATAATACTTGCATGACTTTTCTATCAATACATTTTCTTTATTTACATCTATTTTAGAAGAAACGCTTTCAATTCTCAGTATTGCAAGTAAATAATTATAGAGTATTTTCTCGATAGAGATGACGAATTCAAATATTTTGCGTTTTCTTTTTAATTTTGACAGCGCCATCGAGTCCTGTTCATAATCGGAGGCTTTTGTCAGCGAAGAACATTAGGATGTCGTCTGTAGAATTACCAGACGATAATGAAAAGAGTCCATCCTCTGCGAGTACGTCACCTTGTCCAAGCCCAGTGGGTGCCAAGGTAAGATTTCTTTATATTTGAACTGTATAATATTTCTAAAAATAAACAAGCTGTTCTTAACAAAAATAAATTAGTATTGGACTTGTCTACACACGTAATCATACAAAAATTCATTTAATAAAATTTACACTTCCCTGTTTAACGGAAATAGTAGTAAAAATTTTTAGTATTGTATGAAAATTTACAACAATGCTTTACAAAATTTTACAACTAGCAAATATAATAAATTGCGCATGATGAAATAGAAATTCTGTGAAAGATTTTTGGACGATTATTTGCAGTTATTACCACTGCACAGAGAAAACTGTCTAACAGCTAGAAACAAACCTATTTGTACATACTAATGCAGTTAATTACCTCTATAATACAAATATAACGATCGGTTTAATATCAGCAATTAAAAATATTTGTGGACTATCTAAACCTGTATTATAGTGAACTTTTATATGTACCTATATAGTATGAGTACAATGATACTTATAATTGGTTTAGCTACATAAATCTGTGATACTCCAGAAATCCTCGTAAAGAGGGCGCTACGTTTGTTTCATAACTGTTGGAATTATTACTCATTATAAAATGTGTTCGGTAAACACGGCAATGTAATCTAACGGTTGCACTTCTTACAGTGTGAAATCGGCTATGTAATATTTATCTCAGGTATTCACATATTGTATTAAGGTACCGTGATTAACAATCGCTCACCGTACGAGTACGAGATGCTCCTCACCAGTACTCCGCAGTTGACGATCGGCTTAATCTCCGCCCAATGCGACAGCAATTCGCGTGCAGTCACGAACTAATAAAATTATGGGCAACTATATTATTTTTTGTAATAGCGTACATACTTGATTTGTATACAAAATTTTGTTAAAAAAATTTATCACAGGAGTTTATAATATTTTAGTAGAATGGTTGCAATTTTTACTACTGGGCTAAACGTATTATTTGCAATAAGTGACTCTCGTTTTACCCAATTTATTATTGTGATTGGCATCAGTCTAATGTTTTGCGTAGATCTCCTACTTATTTGATGTGTGAATACTATAATAGAATACCTGAATCTTTGCGACATAAATATGCTTGTAGTTATTTTGAATAGTTTTCTTACGTTTAATGATTGTAGTACCTACTTATTTTTCTAGTTTAAGATTTTATGTAATTACTTGGAATATTTAATGTTCATTTATCGTAGATATGCGCATTATAAGCTCAAATTATTATTATTAAACTTTACAATTGTTTTAAAATTGACATTTTTTTTTCTATGTAGTCCTACTAGTTGTAAGTTTTATCATTTATGTAGGTTAAACCGTCCTCATTGTTTCATTGCAGTTTCTAGCTGTGCTTCCTGATGATGCCATAAGCTAACTGAAGAAATATTGAGATACAAATGATTAAATTACATTACATTATGACTAGGGTGGCTATACTGGCCTATTTTACCGCGACCTTTTCAGATCTATTGTGACCGCCTTGCCTTCTTAATTAGAACCTATCATCTTTGAAAGCGGCTTCTGTATGTAGCTGTTAGCTGTAAGATTCTCTACGCTCAGTACTAGAAACTTTGTCCTCGCCAGGCCATCACGGTAGCATAGTACAAGAACTGGTGTCTCTTCCCCCTCATAGCAGAATCTGCAGAGAGCGTCATCTGTCCAAGTTATATTATACATAGCCTTGTTCAGCCTACAATAACCGGTAAACAAACCTACTATCATTTTGGCAGTCCTCCCGCCTTTACTCAATAGGTCTTTAGTAAACTCCCTTGCCTGTCTATGTCCTGGTGATTGTGCCACGATTCCTTGAACGTATTATATGTACATTCATTAATCGACTTTCTCATTTTCGATTTGGCGATCCCGAAGATGGGGTGAGCTCCAACGAGCGGAATTAACGAGCGACATTTGACCACCTCATTTAAAGCGCTTATACAGTCCCGCACCAACTTTAGGTCAAGACTTGCGAAACTAATCGTTTTAAATGTTGTCTTACTGTCAGAAAAAATAGCGTCGCTTTTACCTAACTCGATCCATTTTGCTACTTCTCTGATGCAATGATGAATTGCATCAACCTCAGCCTGGAATCCAGTCATAATCAGTTTTAGAACCGTATGTATACCAGTTTGAGTCCACTCTTACTGGAGGAGGTTCATATGAACAATTCTGTTTAGTATCCATTACAGATCGAATTACCCAATAATTTTCTTGTATTTTTGTTTACTGAAGCTTAACAATTTTTGGTAAAAGGCTTGGACGGAAAAAATTGTAATGTCGGTACTATAAAATCGATGTGTGTACAACCAGACAATATTATATGGTTTATTCTACATTCGTATGGTTAATAACTAAACTGATTCCTCACAGAAATAAAAAAAAAAACTTTTTCGTAATAACTATCAAAATTATAAATGATCTCCTGTCAATGTTTTTAGTTTCCTATTCTGAAAACTGAAAGAAATTCTTATTTTTGTACAGTCATTTTAGTCGTTTTAAAGCAATAATGTCAGACTTTATGGATTAAGTTATTTATCGATTTGCCCTGAGAAATGCCCCAGCAATATTAAATAATTGTATGTGCATTACACTCCAGTTTATGAGAATTCCTTTTAATCTCCAATAAATTTTATGACTAGATTCCTTCAAGGCATCAAGGCTTACGCTATTATCGCTAAAGTATTGATGTTAATAATATTTAAGTACCTATATCTCTTCCGGAAAATGAAACATGTTGAATAGCTCTTGGAGAGAATAGAATATAAAGAAAAAGGAATTTTTCTTGGCGATACTCTAGGTTTCCTAAATAGATAATATCATTAGATTTTTAATTGCTTGATTTGTTGACATCATTAAAACGATATTTGAAACAGGCGGAGATTAATTATTCACCCCCAAGAATACAACGTTTCCTCGGCGCTGTTAAATATTGGAGGGGTTCTTTTGCATGCTGAGTTTGGCTCCAGTAATGTAAGAACAATATTGTGCAAGTTGTACAATTCAAATATAAATTTAATTAAAATAGATACTAAGCATTATTCAACCCGGTAAAATATAATCCAAACACAAACTTCAATCGCACTGATACAACGTATTTCTTTTATTTATTTATTTTTTTATGCAGTAGTAATAATTTGAAATTTAACTTAATTTGTGATGTGGCACACTATCGCTTTAATTAAAATTAATAATTTACTTTTACTAAAGCAAAGGTATGCATTCTAAAGCTTAATTAGTTACTTCTGAGAGAATAAGGCCTTCATAATATAAGTATTACTCTGTTATTTTTTAGTTTTTGTATTCTATTAGATTTATCTAGGATTTTTTGCTATTATTGAAAACCAATAATTTAAATTTTGAAAGAAACATGTAATGTAAGTGGTCCAAAAGTTCCAATAATAAACTTTTTTTGAAGTGCTTTCAAGAATTGACGATTATAGCAGTGGGGGAAAACAGAATGATAGATAATTTCAAATAGAGAACACTGTTCGAAGATACGGTACTAGGCAAAAAAACATCTTCTAGAAAGAGTGAAAATCTAATAATTTGTGCGACAGACACTATTAGGAGATACAGAGCGTCCCGCCGACTGGCTCATTAGAATCTTTCGAAGTTCTATAGTAGAAATTTGATTTTGGAACTTCCAGAGCTGTTGAGCTTTGTGGTTCCAGCACACAGCGTGTTGATATCAACATGTTTACGTTAAATGAAATGATACAATTTTGATCGATCTAATAAATTTATATCATCATTTTCGACTAGTTTCTATGAATTTTTGAGGTATGCATGTGTGATATTAGGGTGATAGTACACTGCAACCTAAAAGATCTATTGTGTCCCCTCTTCTCGCTGTATTTACAGCTGGCCGTCCAGTCTGATTCCTTTTAAGAAGTGCAGAAGGTCCGAAGGCCCCAGATTAGGTAACTCTCCCTCTTCGATTTCACATGCTCCCAGGTGCAGCGCCCTTGAGTTGCACAGTGCAACACAGTTTGTGAGTAGATGAATGGACGTTTCGTCCTGTTCCCCACAAAATCTACATTCGGCTTAATTTTTGAGGTAATTGCGATTTTGTCGTTTACAGTCTCTCGATTAAAGTCAAATGTTTCTTAAGCTCTTAAATATTTAGGTATTCTACCAATATCGATTCATGTAAGAGAACAAAGGTATACAGTATTATAATAACAATATTACTAAATCGCATAGCGGATATTCAAAAAAGCGTCTCCCATATCTTTTACTCAATAAACCTTTTTTTACATAGACCATGATATGTACTTTCTATACCAACATTGAATGCAGCATAAAATTATACGTCGTTTAGTAGAGTGTAATATGCTTATTATTGATATTGTATGAGCACTTTTGGCATACAATCGCCTAAACTTTATCAAAACTCCTAATTTCAAGCAAATAAACTAGCCTTTTCCTATAAAACACTCTCTACATTATTTCCCAAAATGATGCATTTTTATATATTATACCGGGTATCCTAAATCATAACGAGTTAGGTAGAGGAACGCCGTACATGTTCGAAAAGTAAATTTAACAGGCTTTGCGAAGAATGATTAATATACAGGATGATCCATTTAAAAAAATATACTTACATGAATTTTTCTAACATGCGGTCTGAGGGTGACGTGTGAAACGCCCTATACAATACAACTAAATTCGAATAACATAGGAAGTTAGTCCAAGGTTCGCTTAAACTATGTTAAAAAATTGGACTTTTAGTTATTCTAAAGAACGAAGATATGCGTACCTTTGTAAGGGTTACACTTTCAAAAAAAAAAAATATTGAAATTCATTTATATCTTTTAAGCGCTTTGAGATAGGTATAGGGAATATGTGTGAAAGTTGTATGAGATTTAATAAGAAATCCAACTATGATAAGAAGTACAAAGTTTTCCATTTGAATTAAAATGATTGTTATCGGATGTTACACCACTAAATGATACGATAAAATCACTAGATTGATAAAAATTGTGTGACTCCATTTAAAATAAAAAACTTAATATCAATACTCTGCAAAAGTGCAATGAAATCAACAATATTTTCTTTAAATAGATTATGATTGTATTTTTTTAATGTCACGATTTTTTTTTTCTTTTGGGGGCACGAGAAATAAAAAAAAGCTTTGGTCAAATTTGCAGTTTTTGCATTTTATTTAATTTTTGTAATGAAGCACATTATCCCACACAATGGGTGGTAAAACATAGCTGTCGATTTTAATATATAATTAGTTCTTCAATATTCATGTCCTTCAGTATTAATTTTCGACCAAACGTTTAGAAGATTGATCATATCATCCGTCAAGTCGTCCTTGTGACTACCTATTTTACCTTTCCTCATCATACAATGACTTTCTTCAACTACTCCACACTGCCGCAATGCTTCACTGAGTAACTCAACATTGACAGCGCTATTATTCTTCATCTGTTCGAAATTCAAATGTAGCGACAACTTTTCTATTTGTTCTTTGGTAGCGGATGTTCCCAAAAAGTCAACCACTGTGCTAATCACCGACTTTATATCATGAATCATATCTTCGTATTTGATTATGAGCACATTTGGTAAATCACGCTTATTCCAGTAACTTAAAACGGCATCCCAATATGGCGAATAATGAACTGCAATGCATACATTCCAATTTCAGATACAGAACGTTAGATATCCCAGATCTTATGTAATCCGTTAGTTGAAATAAAAATAAAAAATAAAATAAATTCCATTCCCTCACACAGAACTTTAGAAAGTAATTCAAAAGCGTCTGGCACATTGACGAGCACTAAGACTTAATGTGTTAAACAACTTCAAGTTGCTATAAAATCAGTTTATCCCAAAATACTAAATACTACATAAACTACTACATAACGATCTTAGACAATCTGTGGGCATCTTAGTAAATATATCTACAACGTAACTAATGCTACTAGAATATAACATAGTAATACTTACATTTATCAGTTATGAATTTATTAAAGAAATCTTCTAACGAGTAACATAAATCCGGAACAATCTTCATGTGATGGAAATATGACACGCATATATCTTTAGGATCCCTTATAATATGTATAATCTAAAATATGCAATAATAACCTAAAATAATATGTTAGAAACAAATACGATATTAGGAGTAAAATGGAAAATGCATTATGAAAGACTACATGAAGGACAAGACAACAAAGTGCGATTGCATCTAGATATCGAACATTATCTGAAACAACCGCAGATAAGGTTCTCGACGCACTTAAAAGTAGAAAGAATCCGGTAGACAATCAGTAATGAGATGTTAAAGGTTTAGAAGATTAGCACTCCTCCCAGATTTTGAGTGCGTTGTGAAGCAAGAAATAACACACATCATTTTCTGTGTGCGAACTGCCCTGCGAAGGCTACGGGCAGTAACCGTATGTACCGTTTCGAAACGATGTACAGAACGTAATTTTATGTCACAGTGGAATATTGCTTAAGTAAAAACAATAAAATAACAAAGACTCTAATACGTAAAAGGTAGAACTTGTGTTGAGGGATAGAGTGAGTCGTGATTGTGTTCCACTCAATTTACCTGGCTTTCAGTTTATAACAGGCGAAGTTATTTTCACACGAAGTGATTTACCAGCCTTTTATTACTCGTCGCCAGTTCTTTAACCACCAAATCTTGAAATCACTTCAGGGTAGTAGGTATAAAATTATTAGTTACTTAAAATCCTAGAGATTGTAAGAACGCTATATTTTCACGCGTTAACTGATTTACTGCTTCGCTTGAACTGGCAAAACATGATGTGATTAAAGATGTTTTACAATGTCGATTAAAATTCAGGCCCACATTTTTCGCATTTTACTTCACACACAGAACATAGAGGTCATTTCTCGCTTCACACTATACTAAGAATCTGGAAGGAGTGAATGGTCCAGGATCGGCTAATCTATTCTACTGTTAAAGTATGAGAGGCCACAATGGAAAGATGAATTACTTAAATTAGTCATCAATGAACAATACCACATTATTGGAGAAAAATACCGACTGTAAAGAAAGGCAGAAGAAAGCAGTAGACATTGCTACATTTTGTACCTCGGACATTTTATCGTGCATGATCAGAGCGGCGACGTTTGGTGCAGTTTATCACTGGCATTCTGTTAGGTGCGAGATTCGTATGTATGTATGTACATACATATGTATGAGTCGGGAGTACCATACCACAGGCCAGTACCAAACAAGCGAGTAGAAAGCATCGGAGAACATCTATTAAGATACATGCATAGATATTTATTTCGTTACCTTTAGAAGTAATCTTTAGAGGTTTCCTTTTTTGTTTATTTGTCGTTTAATATTTTTATAGTTTTATAGTATTCCATCTTCGTTTCAGATTTTCTGCTTTCGTATTATGTTTTCGTTTGATTAGAGTAGTCTTTTATTCATTATTTCCCAATAATGCCGAGAATGATAAACATTCGTTCAGAATATGGCAAGATCTTCACATTCATTAACAGAAAAGAAGTACTTTGCACCATTTGTTCTCTGAAATTAGGTTTCAGATGCAAATATAGTTTCGAACGGCATATAAAAAGTATAAAGCAATATACCAAATACGATATTCCTCATCCTTCGAGCATTAGAAAGTATTACGTATCTAATTTTACTTACACTTTATTAAATAAAGTATAAATCTCACAACTAGTTGTTGTCTATTAATTAAAATGGATTTACATCAAGTAAACACCGAATCTATTCAAATATTACGTACCTAAGCAGTTCGACAAAACAATAGATAAAATCAGGTCAAAACTAAGAGAGAATTACCTCGACATAAGCGCAGATGAAACGACAGACATTAAAGAAAAATGTGTTATTAATGTAATAGCTGGCATATTGCACCCTGAAAATCCTGCTGTCATTTTTAGTAGCCACAAAAATTAGAACACGAGTAAGTGCAAAGGAGATTACCGAAATTATTATTAATAGCGTAAGAAATGTAGCTGGTGACGATTGTTCAAAAATTCTGTTATTTCTTTCGGATGTTGCAAGCGTAATGTTAAAAACAGGAAACGTACTTATGAACAATTTCCCGATGTTAGTTCTTTAATTCATTCATTTAAAAAGATTTTGCTAAAAGCACCAACCCTGGTAAAGTTATCTATGTATTCCAATATACCTTTGCCGACAGAACCTCTACTAACATGATGAGGCACATGGTTAGAGGCAGCATTTTGTTATGCAGAAAACTTTGATATTTTAAAACCTCTTGTTTTAACATTAAAGCAAGATGCTGTCAATCTTAAAACAGTAGAAGCACTAATTTTAAACGAAAATTTGATTAAACAATTACAATTTATAAATAAACATTTTCCTATTGTAACGAAAACAATAAAGTTTCTAGAAACAAAAAATTTACCATTAGCATAATCATTTCAAAAATTAGAATCTTTGCTTAACCATTTAAAAGGTGTTGAAGGATCGATTGGGGAAAAGATACAAAACAAAATTAGTAGGTACGGTATTGGAAAACAATCCAGACTAGATACTATTGGAAGAAATTTTCAATAATAGTTTTACTACGCAAAATGAAAACTCATGTTCAAAATATAAGAATTTAATTGCATAATTATATCCATTTCTGCCACTTCATGTGACGTTATAGACGGACCTTTTTCTAGATTTAAAAATATATTAAGTTCACAAAAATTTTCAACAAGTAATTTAGAAAAGTTTATGATAGTTAATTCCTATTATAATTATATCGAAAACTTTGATGATTGACTTAAACTTATATTCAACCTCCGCTTGCCTGACTAATACTCGCTAGCAAAATGCATCGAACGTCGCCGCTCTGTTTATGGTACAAAGCAAAAACCAAGATTAAACACCTATTTAACGCTTGTAGCACAGACATTTTATCTTTTTATATATTACGCGGAATAATGCTTGTAATAGCAGCTTTTCCAATAATTATCTGAAACCTTATTTATAAGTAATGTGAAACTATTAGGGTTAATTCCAGACTATTACATTACTCTATTTCGGTTTTAAACGTACTTCAAATGAGATTCACAGCAGTATTGTGATTACAACTTATAAGAATACAAGTATAACTCTTTATATATTAAGCACCTTACTTCACTATGCAATCAAATACGTAACACTGGAATACATACAACATAAAATTCAATAGAACATCCTACACCAGCCAATGCAAATTACATACATACTTCTATTATTTGAGAATGTATAAGATAGCGCCAAATCCTTCAATACGAACCTTTGGTTTCCGTGTGCCGTCTTTTATTTGTGTTGGTAGAAACTCCCAAGGCAAATGTGTTTTAACGAATCTTTTTCCTTGCGTCTCTCTTAGAGAAACAATAGGATCTTGGAACGACGTCCCTACTTCACTTCCACTATAAACGCCCTCAAACAAGCTGACAGCTCTGCGATTGTAATGAAAAAACAAAAATTACATCGATTGTAATAGCAATATAACGTTAGATTCTCTTACTCTAGTAAACAATATCGACTACCAATTGAAACCTTAGCACCGTTGTAATCAAAATTGTTAGCGATCAACCACACCATTTCTTGAGTCCAGGTGGTACCTAAAATTACATTCCTTCGTATTATGTGTTTGGTAATAAATCTAACATTCCTTTTATTAGAAATATGTGCGGTACTATGTAAAGTTGACAAGCAAAGGCTTAATAATTTTTGAGAAGATGGCGTATGAATTGTATTAGTAATCCTCTATTTATATGATATTTAAATGATAGAAATATCTGAATGCGTTTTTGACGATGATGTGGCCATTATCTCAGACAATGAAGGAGACCTACAAATAAAAATTGAAATATGGAAATAGGTATTAGAAATGAAGCTAAAAAAAAAAAGAGAAAAACTTCAAAAGACTTCATAAGAAGGTAACAACGTTCAAGAAAAACAAAACTAAATATATACAGTCACTGACAGAATTGAGTGGACACTAAGCGATTTTTAATTAAACTATAAATTTTACTCATACTTATTCAATGATATACAAAATCGTATGATATTTTAGCAGATCAAATAGTTAAACATAAATAATATCCAAAAACATACTAATATTACAAAATTCACTCAATTCTGTCGGTAACTATATAATGACTAGTATTGGCTTATGCTTGTGATGAGCCAGCGAACAGCAGGATACAGGTAACAAACTTAAAATATCTAAAACGTGGAATTACAAGAATTGAGAGAACTAAGAACGATCAAGTTAGCTCTGGGTTTGCAATGCAGTCGATTTTGAAGTTTATTGAAGAATGACAATTATGTTGGTGGGGGCATCTATAGTGAATGGACGAGAAGAGGCCAGTCAAGAACATACGGGAACCCCAAATACAAATGAAGAGATTGAGAGGAAGATTGGGAGACACGTGAGAA
This sequence comes from Cetonia aurata, assembly GCA_949128085.1. Lineage (NCBI taxonomy): Eukaryota > Metazoa > Arthropoda > Insecta > Coleoptera > Scarabaeidae > Cetonia > Cetonia aurata. The sequence continues at coordinate 11,423,834 of OX421887.1, forward strand.
AGGGCAGTCCAAAAAATATTAGAAAAAAAGGGAAGCCCGGAACAAAACTGAAGCAATGGCAAGAGATTTTACTCACCTGATTTTGGGAAACTGGTCACCCACACATCATCATCCTTCACCTGCATTTTTTCAATTTGATCTAATATATTATCAAAAGTTCGGAAAAAGGTGAATCCCCTGTATATTTTGAATTTATTCGACAATTTTGTTTCATCTCGCAGCTCTTCTAATCTTTTCTTGTACTTCATTACGTTTTCGCTCATCGTGAAAAGCGCCTAGTTTCGTGTATATTTGACAACTAATAATGACGATTTCTATTGTATTAATATACATGATGCCGCCTCTTTATCTATATTAAATATAAATACATATATGCTAATATTTGTCCTTTTTGTTATTTAATATTTAATAAATATATGCGCTCAAAGTCATGAGTTATGAGTTCTCAAAGTAAGTGTTATTATCTTATCCCAATTAATCTACATACATACAAACATATTTTAATAACATTCAAAACAAGTCTCAGAATGTATCATTACCAAGAATAAATTGGATTAGTTGTACAATAGAATTATTTTCTGGTGATGGATGCGCGATGGCAAGAGGATGTGCTCAATGGTGTGCGACACCCGGCGAAACATGAAGAAGGGTTATAACTATATACATTATCTTTGTATCAATTCGTACAAAATACGAAGCTTTAGTTTTTATTGTAATACATATCTTCAGTACTGTACGCCAGCCAACAACTGGGCTCCGCCTTCCTCTTCTAACTCGTGACGTTGCATACGTTTGGTGGCGCCACCAGAAAATAATTAAACTGGACTTATAAACTTAACCAAACATGGTTATAGCTATTTTAACCTTAAAGTGCACTATTTCGTTTATGATTAAATTTACAACATTGTGAATAAATACAATATAGGCATTACTGTAATGTAATGTTTAATTTTATATTGAACTGACAAAGGAACAATCGAATTGAAACATTGCACACTTGCAGGACACATTGAATGCTGTAAATCGCTGCTTTCTGCTTCAACGGAATCCTACAGATAGGGGGTGAAAGCTACTCCCGAAAATTCGACAATTTTCGAATTTTCATAATTTACAGCATTATAGCAAATAAAAAGAAGTAAAATTGTATTTTCTAAATCTGCCCTCCATAGGTCTATCAAACTACAGCTCATGCACTGGCTATTGGTGGAAGTCCCGCCCCCACCCGCATAGTACAGTAATGCAAATGCATGCAGATGTTACAATAAAAACTGATTTCTGTAGATATCTCGAGTATCTCTCACTCCATTGAGCACGCCCTGTTGCTATCGCGCATCCGCCACGTGAAATTGCTTGAGTTATAGCATGGATGAGACTTTTATACCATCCTTATCACTATCCACCCACCTATTTCCAAAATAGGGCTTGAATGTAAAAGGACAAAGTGCAAGTAATATAGGAAGTACCATTTAAGCGCACAAAAATTTATTACACTCTCACCCCTAACGACTCCGCAAACAATGAATAGTGTTTGATGTGAAACTGTAAGTATACCTATAATGGATATTGATGGTTCATTCAACGTATTATTTTTAATTCCGAGTTTGAATAGTTATTTTTGTCTACCCACACGCAAATAAAGTCAACCCGGCCAATTGGTGTAACGTTAATCGAAGCCCAACCTCCCTTAGCCATTGGGAGTTTTCTAACGCTCAAAAATATGAAAATACGAGATATACATATATGTACCTATTTTTTTCTGAATGTAGAAGACATAAAAATATTCCCAATTGAGATAAATTTCTACTTGTACGCACTTGTATAAATTAAATGTGAAATTTAATGGTTAAGCTCTGTTTATGCACCGTCTGCATTTTCTGTATTTTTTTAAACAAATGTAAACTGCAAATGCTATATTTAATTAATCTGACAGCCAATGTGACTTTGTTTAAAAATTGTTATTGTCTTATCAACAGAATCTTCTCGTTATAAAACAAAAGGTTGTAAACTAAGCGTATCAAAAAATAATTTATGCTTTCGTTTTATTACGATATATTCAGCACTTTAGTATTGAGAGGTATTGATTTACCATTTTGAAACTAGATTCCTTTTCATTATTTAGTTCATTATATTTTGTCATAAATAAATTTTCACCGTGACAAATACCGTTCGCGGTTGGTATTTTAACCCATTATTTTCTATATTAGTCAAAATAACTAATCGTTTACCTCACAACCTGCTTAATGATTTTGACAGTTTTGGTTTATACGGTATGTTGTATTTGCATTGAATTTAATCAGCGAAAAAATGAGACAATAAGGGCAACTTTCTATGGGCGTCTTTAATCGATTGTGTCGCCGAAAAATAACAAACAGCAGTGATACAATATTTTAGAACTAGATGCCTCAGCTTCCTTCCTTAATTTACATCAATCATAAAGAACGACTCTTAGATAAGAAAATGCATGCTGAAATTTACAAGGGACCCTTCTTGTTCTTATGCTTTCGCTGACTAAATGTGTGTTGCTTATCTATCGCTTAATCCCTTTTAAACTAAAATCTAGTTCTGCTGAATAAGCTTCCTAGTCAATGCTTTTGGAATTTCAAGGTCATGACACCCTATATTAAAATTGCTGTGCCTGTGATCTGAGCAACTCTCCTCATGAGACACATGTCAATCAAAAACGTTGCCTCCTACACCGGGGGTAGCCGACGTTATATCTATTACTTCTTTCCCCTTTAAAGATACGAACGTAGGTTCACTGCTTAGATTTATGTCTAAGTTATTTGCCATAATAAATTGTAGTAAAGACTCATCTCTTGGGTTGTTATTGATGCTTCCCCAGGTCACGTGGTCCGCGTTCGCATCGCACCCGCTGATGAGCTGCGATCCACTGACTCTGCCGCTCATCACCAGGTCTTCCAGTCCCATCTATCCCTATCCCATGACCTTATTTTGACTGCGACCAGGTCTTTGTAACAAAAGTTGGTTAAAGGCAGTCTTTTTAGGTCATTATAATCACTTTTGCCATCTTTTAATTATAATCTACCTCAATTTATCATTCATTCTGAAAAGATTCTGTTTATTATCTCTTTCCTGAATAATTATTATAGGTTTATAAATTATGGTTATTATATATTTTAATGAAATCAATCAATTACAAATTTTTAGTGTAATGAGAAATATACAGCAAAGAAACCTCCAATCTCGGGCCTATGGCAAGAACATATTATTAAATGGTACATCATTAGCAAGGGACTCCAATATAATATTCACGTACGCATTATTGTAATCATCATACGCCGGTTTCACTTGAGCGTAAAATTTTTCCCAGTTTTCATCGAGATACGCGTTAACATCACCTGAAGATAAATAACATCACAGTTAAGTAATACCAAGATCTCCGTTGGGTTATATAGATACTAACACTCACGTTAACAGTTAGTATATGTTTAAGAAAAATGAAAAGATAAAAAAAATTTTTTAATACTATTTTAAAATGTTGTGTGAATGTCTTTAATTTTACAAAATTTTGTGAATTATATAAAATAATCTGAGGAAGACAACAATAAAAAATAAGATTGTCGAAACGTCATGAAGAGTTTTATTGAATAATTCATTAAATTTAAAAACCAAGCCGCTAAATCAAGAGAAAAAAACAAAAAACAAAAATTTACAAGCACGGCTAAGAAAAGATCCCCATCAATAGTTTAGATAATATAACTAGTAAACTCCGGACCGTTCACCCAGCCAATTAAATAGTCGTTTGATGACGGATTACCTCCCAACCCTGCGGACCGGCTAAACCGCACCACCCTCCACTAACCCTCGCACACACGTGTGGTTTGGGATCGTCGGTACACCCTGTATATTCCTTTTTCTTAATTTCCGCCTCTCACTTGTAAAAAGACTCGACCCTTCGCGTCTCGCAGTCGTTGATATGATAACGGATTACGGCTCACATCAGAAGACCCGCTAAACACCTTCCACTTGTAAAAGGACTCGCAGTCGTTGGTTTGATCCCCATTACGACTCCCGTCTACACCTATGATTGGTTTGGGATCGTCGGTACAGCCTGTATATTCATTTTTCTTAATTAAAAATTACACATACTGTATTATTGTAATAATTAAACGTGAAATTGTCACCCTATATATTCATTTTTCTTAATTAGATTAATCATCATTATTTTCCGTTGTAGCACTAAAACAATCGAAAAAACACAAAATTCTTATCTGCTTTAGATATCCGTCAACTATCGATAATTTACATACTTGATAACTGACATCTTCCGAATAATGGTTATTACATTAATCACAATGTTCATGTTTTACCATTTCTTCGATCCCCTTTGTGCTTATTTCACACCAAATTCGTCATTGTTCAAGGTTTCGACGTTTTGGTGTTCGGTACACGACTACCTGCTGATCGCCGGCAATATTACATCATCGGACCCTTCTTGCCGGCGCGCGAGGATCGGGCTTGGACATTGTCGGTCCGTTACCGAAAATCGTGAAAAATCGAAATTTCAGAAAAGATTTAAGCGTTTTCCCGCTTTTAACGACGAACGGAGATACCCCTAGTACCAGGCGACCGACGATCTACGCCCCCTAAAAATATTCCGGCGCCTATTCGCGGTCTACGATCGGATCCCTTGTAGTAACAAAACATACCGGCTAGAGGCATCCACGCTACTAATAGCGTACTGCTTTCGGAAGCCTTTTAGTATAGTTAAAAAATAGGTAAACGACAGTGATAAATAAAAAGACAGACTACAAAAGAAAAATTGAAAAAGGTTAAAAGTACCTGCGTAGGAAAATATATTGTTTAACCATTCTTATCTTATTCAAATTTGCAGGGATTTCTTGATAAGGGTATTGCCCTAGCCCTCGCATGAAGGAACACAGCATTTCTTATTCTTTGTAATTATGTATGGTAATTCTTGTAATATTTTTGTTGGAAATATACTATACAAACTATTATACAGTCGACCCTCGACATTCGCGATTTTCACATTCGCGGTTTCCACATTCGCTGTTGTTTTTATATGTATGCACATTATTTTCATACGAATGCGCTTTGTGTTTCCTGAATAAGGTTTTTCTTACCGCACTGAAAAAAAATTAGGATTCTAAACCGAATACAATATATTATGGTAAATTTTACGTAAATACTCAGTAAACAGCTCGGGTGGGTTAGGCAACTTGTAGTGTTTTAAATCTAAATAAAAAATAAACCTTCTTCAATGAGTACAAAGCGTTGTTGGAATGGTCCGGCAAGTGTTTCTAAGAGACAGAAAACAGTGAAAACTCTGCAAGAAAAAGTTGAAACATTAGATAAGCTTTCTAAAACAAAGTCGGTCGCAGCGGTCCCGCATGAATACGACATTAACGAATCTACAGTAAAGTACATTAAGAAAAAAGGATTAGAAATTCGTTCTGCTGTTGCTGCAGCTACACCAGTCGCTGGTAACACTTTAGATCAACTTCGGGACCCAAATATATTGCGTATAGAAGGTGCTGTTCTTTATGGGTACACGACTGTTAAAAAAAGGGGATTCCTGTAGATTCAAACATGACACAAGAAAAAGCTAAGTCATTATACACATTTATAAAAGAAAACGATGGCGAAGGATTTAAATTTATGGAGTTTCATGCTAGTAAAGGGTGGTTTCATAAATTTAGAAAACGATATGTATTCCGTAATATCAAAATTATCGGAGAACAAGCATCCGCCGACTATAAGGCAGCTCGTGAATTTTCTGACATCCTGAGTAAACTCATTCAAGAGAAAGATGAAATGCAAGTATTTAACGCAAATGAAACTGCACTATTTTAGAAAAAAATATCCCATCGAACATTTATCAGCACAGAAGCAAAACGAGGGCCAGGTTTTAAGGCAATACGCGATAGGCTAGCTCTATTGTTCTGTGCAAGTGCTTCCGGATATATGATAAATCTTACCATGATTTTCAAGTCTGCAAATCCTCGTGTATTAAAAGAAAAAGATAAAGAATAAATAAATGGTTTCAACAGTGTTTTGCTCCAGAACATATCTTGCTAGCAAGGAACAGCCATTTAAGGTACTATTAATACTAGACAATGCGCCTGGACACCCAGACGTGAATGAATTTAAGATTGACGGTGTGGTAGTCCTCAGTATGCCTCCTAATACAACGTCCATTATTCAACCGCTGGATCAGGGGGTGATACGAGTATTAAAGCTCATTACACACCTTACTCAGAGGATTGTGCAGGCTGTCGATGAGGATCCTGGTGCAGATAGCGTGATGAAAATATGGAAAAATTACACCATCGCCGATGCCATTAGTGTTAGTGAAGGAGCAGTTAAGGCTATAAAGGAAGAAACAATCAATTTATGCTGGAAAAGACGTTCGCCACAATGTGTGCGCAGACGATCTATTTCAGCAGAACCAGTTAATGAAATTATAATGGATATTGTAGAGTTGGCAAGAAAGATTGATGGAAAAGGCTTCCATGATGTGGATATTAATGAAATTGAAGAATTAATTTACAGGACATCAAATGCTCTTACAGTCGATGACCTGCTGGAGCTAAGTCACCCTGAAAGTTAACAAATACCAGATGAAGATGATCAAGAGGAAAATCCGCAAGACAGATTTACCTTAGACAACGGGGCAGGGGTTTACGTAAGTTCAAGTTAATACAATTCCAACTTTTAGTTCCCACAGGTCTGCGGATAAAATTAAATATAACAATAATATTTTGTTATACTTAGCAAATAAATTAGTAAAATTTACTTCTAGAATTCTTCCTTTTCAGTCAATTTGTTAACTCAACAATTGTTATATTAACTGAATTATAAATAAATTCTAATTTTAAAGTTTAACAAAAAACGTTTATTTGTAGAGTGCAATATCTTTCTCTATACAATTTATGTAATAATAATATATTGTTCTATTATATATTAGTAGTATTAATGATACTAATTATTTACTATTTTTTCATATTAAATACTATAATTTTTAACAATTTCTTGAATAAATGGTTTTACGTTTACATTTGTTTTAGGAACTCTTTTAACAGTGTTTTTCACAATATGATTAACCTGCTTATAAGAAACACCGCTGCTGCTATTTAAATCCTCTTGGTATTATTTTATATTACGATAAATATTTACATTTTCATGCATATGTACTCTAGTTTTAATTATATTCTTGAAAAACATTTTTGGTTTCGTATTATTATTATTATTCTACTAATTAACATTAATGTCACTCCTGATAACAATAGAAGCTATCTCAAAAAACTTCATACACATGAATAAGTGATTTAGTTTGCAACCAAATATACATGGTACAAAACTCGTTCATAAGAGTGATATACAATACTCAATGGCTTCCGCATCAATGTCAAATTGCAAGGAATCAGTGGGTGACAATCTGTGAGGTTCTCTTGTCAGTATATTAGTAGCAACTACTAGGTATCTTTCGTAAATTTAACACTACTTTTGGTTGAATCGGACATATTTAACGGGCTCTATTTAAAGTATATTTATGTCCATCACGTCAGCGTTTTACATAAAATACAAAAAGGACAAACTCTGGAAACAATAAAATATAATGAAATAGTGTAGATATAGCATTTTGAAATAAGTACAACAATAATACAATTCGTTTAACAAAAAAAGTTATTGCTATTTCCTTATAAATGTAACCATCACTTGCTATAGTCATACGGGAAATCCGTACAAACACTATTCAGTTCACACCAAACATCCATCAACCCTATCATATCTTCTGTAAGTTCTTCTTTATAGCTGTCAACTTTTCCTTTCCGCATAAAAGCGCCAACGTCATCACTAGGTTTGAACTTCTTAACCATATCTCTCTCAGCTTCAAAATTTACGGCTTTATTATTCTTCATCTGATCGAAGCTAAGGTGGTGTATTAATTTCTCCATATCTTCTCCCTCAGGTACTGCACACTCTAAAAACGACGCTGTTTTACGAATCACTGCGCCTAAATCTTCTTTCATGTCTTCGTATTTTAGAAATAGCACGTTCGAAAGATGGCGCTGATCCCAGTAGCTGATAACGCCACTCCAATATGGAGAATAAAGATCTAAAAATTGTAAGATGCAAACATTAACACAGAGGAGGATTTTACAAAGACAATAACTATCAAACTGAATAGAATTTAGACATGAGAGAGACCCTTTGCGAAAATATGGCATAGTACACAAACCTAGTAAGATCTAAGGTTGTCGCAAGGTTTAATAAACCATTAAACATGACCCACTCCTCAAGGCATGAGATGAACGCCAACTTTGAAATCTTAAGTGGAAATTCCCATTTTTTATGGCAGATTCGGATTCTACACGAAAGCTTTGTCTGAAACATTTTCTTTTTCGATTCTTCATGGCGCTTGTACATTGTAGGATACTTTGGGGTAGTTAAGCAAAATCATCAAGAGGCACATTTACAGTCTGCCTCTTGAAGCGCACGCGCTACATTTCGTTATTTTTTACAATCGTTATCATTTAATAGTCGTTACAATTTACCTAAATGACAACACTTGCTGAACGAGAAAGAATATCTCATTTAATGATATTTCATTGAGGTTAGAGAAGAAGAATCTAGGAGGACGTAAGAGACCTTGCCAACGAAAACTTTAGAGCTAGGATGGTTTGAATCTCGAGGTCAACGCTAGAAAGGTCGAACTATTGGCAGGTTTCGAGATTCAGGCAGGGTTAAAGATCTACCGAAATCAGGAAAACCAAATACAGCCAGAAATAAAGAGCAATCGTTAAATTATCATTCACAGAAGACCCTCACAGTACTCTTCGGAAGTCTGCTGAATTTCATGAAACAAGTAAATCGTCCATTCATAGAATATTGAAAAGCAATAAATTACACCCGGACAAAGTGGAACTTCTTCATGAGATAAACGACGATGATTCTGATCGATGTTTAGAACTTTGTGAGGATATGATGAACAAAATAAATGAGGATCCTGACCTATTTTTTAACATTGCTTTCTTAGACGAAGCATCTTTACAATTAAACAGAGTAATGAATCAGCATAATTGTAGGTATTGGGCCAATACAAATCCTTATTGAGTGTGAGAGAAAAACACGCAGTGTTCTCAAAAATTTAATGTTTGGGCTGGAATACTAAATATTTGTCTGATAAAGCCATTCTTCATAAACGGAAATTTCTATGCTGAAAGGCATGCAGACCTGCTTTAAGAAGAAATAGTTCAAACAATAGCAGAAATTGCTGACGATAATTTGAAACATCTTTGGGTATGCACCACATTACGGATGAAATGTTCGTGATTTCCTAGATGCAGTTTTTCCTCATCCTTGGACAGTGCGTCGAGGTAAGATTGAGTAGCCCACCAGATCACTAGATTTGACTCGTCTTGAGTTTTTTTTTTTTCGTGCAGTTGCCTAATAATCAGTTATACAAAAATAAGCCTGAGAATTTAGGTGAATTGCTTCAAGGATTAATAGATGAATATGAAAATGTTCAGAACTTCACAAAAATTATTTCTTGCGAATTTCAGCGCCATCTATCAAAAATCGAAAAAAATGTTTCAGACAACACTTTTGCAATTTGATGCGTAGCATCCGAATCTGCAATAAAAATGGAGGTTTCCATTTAACATTTCAAAGTTGATGGCCTTCCCGAGTGGACGGTCGTGTTTGATGTTTTGATGCAGGCGAAGTTTAACAAACAAATTTTGGAAATCAGATTATAGGTGGTAGGGTCTATATTATAGAAATAAATTGTGAAACGCAACTATGGAACAGAATAAGGTCGAGAACCATTTTTATTTATTTTTTTTATTCGAAAGATAATTTTCATATAACTAAGCATTTATAGGTTTCTTGTTTGTGAGATTAGTATTTTTAAAGAGAAAAAGGTTTAGAAATGTATATTTTTTCAAATCGTTGTAGCTGTTCCGACAATTCAAAAATAAGCGATTCTATTTCGGCCAATTAAAAATTAGCGATTTTGCGTTCACTGATTAAAGAGTCTGCGTCCTGCTTACGCTGTCAGTTAATGTGTCAAGCTTTTAATTGTGACATTGTGTTTGCTGATCATTTATTCCCCATTTTAAAAATTAATTTTTAAAATGTAAATGACTAAGGTTTGATTATTAAACCGAAACGTTTTACTCACTACTAATAGTTGTTTAATTATATGACTTCAAAAACCAAGAAAATCTACGTATATATATTTATGAAAAGTCAAGAGAATTTTGAAGAATCATATACTTTTGTTGTTGTGAAATTGTTTTAAGCTATATCGAAGAAGTGTTTCGGACCAGCTTATACCATATGTACCATTGGATTATGCAAAATGTACAGCTTGGTTTCGGATGGAAAATGTTGGTCAGCAGCCATTTAAAAGTCAGGATCCAATAATAATAATATATGTGTAAAATTACGATTTAGTGCTTAATACTTGTACGATGTATTAACTTATCTATGATTACTACAATCTGACAGTTCATGTCAAACATAAACACAATTATTAAATAATCATACTAATATCACTTAAACACTGTTCGTATAGTGAACCCAAAATGAGAAGTACATATGTCGCCATAACCGTTTTGAGCCCTGGAATCGTAGGATGTCTATTACACTAGCTTTAGGGATGTGTCCGTTTTGAATCATCGTTACACGCCTGTTTACCTTGTATTGTATCTTGTAGGCACGGTTTAGTACTTGCTGACTAACGCTTCGGCGCTAGTATCGATTTTTTGACCAATAAGATTGAAGTATGATGACGCGTCGTCAACGACAACAAAAAAAACATTGTTTGAAAATTTTAAACACATCCGTCATTTTGAAATTTGTGCGTTTTCAATCGTTTGAAATTACTTTTATCTCTTTGTAATTTGTGAGTGAAAAGGCTGTAATAATTGTGAATATCCGTATTTGCAATAATGGGTGGCTTAAGAAATTGCTGCCCGTAAGGATGTTTTGGTACAAAAAGTGTTCGAAGGAAATTCCCAATTTACGATGCAGCGGTGAGAATTGTTGATAATAATTACAAATAAAACAGGTGCGAAGAAAGACGGAGTTTGCACCAGAAGCTATCAGCTTATATAAAATAGCAAGATCTTTCCAAAAACGAGAAGCGTGCCTGAAAAAAACTTGTAAAAGACTAGAAGATAAGGTTCTCCGCATAGAGGATTTTATAAAGACCAAGCCGTATGAAGCGTTAGAAAACATGAGCAAATCCGTATCAAATTTGATCCTTTGCCAATTACGGAATGTACATCACACAAAATGTGACAGGTGAAATTTAATTAAATTACAATGATTACTATTTATTATTATGATAATTATTCCTTATTATTACTTATATATTTAGTTAAGTAGTATTAAGTAAGCGTTTTATTTTAATTTGTGGGTATGTATTGCAAATATTTGTACTGTATAGTTATGTATTTATGTGCGCACAATAAACGATTTCGTTCTAATTTTTATTTTATTTTCTATGACCATTCATTTAAGTGCAAAAAAAAATTAAACAATAAATTTCTTAATTGTAAATACTAATATCAAATCTCCCGCGTATTGGAAATAGTTCTTGCTGACTAACGCTACGCGCCACCAGTCTTAAAAGGTTTGAAACTTTGCTCGTGCCGCGTGAAATTACATGGGAGGTACACATCTATTATAGGTATATATATTTATTATCTATGCATCGTTACATTAAATCTGTCAAAATTTAAATGGCACCTATCTTTGAACTTGCGCGAATCAATAGAATTTTATCTTACGTATTTCATAGTTTGTTTATGTACATACATACATATCCAAAACTGTCTTTTTGAAGATATTTAAGAGGAGTTATGTATAATAGTGATAAAGCTTTAATAAGAATAAATAAGGTTAGCAGTTTAAAAATAAAACAACCTTTTATTTTAAATTGACGCACATTTAATTTATCCTTCGCTGCCTCTATACCTCCCTTCTTCTTCCATATCTTCCTTTGATATGACTGCTCATAACTCGAAGATCATTTTCAGAACTGATATTTCCATTCTATTTTCCAAAAAAAAAACACGAAATGAAAAACCGATGAAGCAGCTTCATATCACTTTGACAGAAGTATTTAATTTTTAATGTTTTTAATTCCTATCGTAAAATAATTCATCCCCACCACCGATGACTTTGGTTCCTGCACTCTACGTCGACATTACGATGACGACATATGTATTTCTCATTTTGGGTTAGCTATACCCAAAAATCGCTAGTTTTCTATTGGCCGAAACAGTTATGAGATCTTTAAGACATAATTTGAATTTTATCATTTTTTGATTTGATTTACTCCCAAATATGATAATGAAATATTAAATTATTTATTCGTCATCATATAACACAAAAATGAAGTATATTAAGTCATTTTTTCTATAATTTGTTGGAGGAACCGATCCTATTATGAAATCCGCTGACAGATTCTATAGTAATCATACATACATCAAAGATATCAATCACTAACATAAATATTGGAAAAATGTCAACGTCATTAACTTGAACATCTTCTCTAAAGCAAATTCTCTTTAAATTTAATCATTGTTTTCTTTTTAATATTATGTTATTTTTTAACGCTTATGTCGACCAAGCAAAGATTCAAATTCTTAACACTCTGGATCCTGAAAGCAACATGCTGACAAACGTTAGTACGTAAGACCTTTATTTACATTTATGGCCTTTCTAACCCATGGCACTATACATTGCAGTTATTTAACTGTCATCATGTATACATAATTTAAATTTTTACACTTCACAATCATGTTAACTCGAGCATTTCATTTCTTTTGTTGTAGTCACACCGTACTTAGTTTAGTTTAGTTTGTACTTACAGTTATCAGTTATAAATAATTCAAAGAACTGGTATATATCCATCTGATCCATTTCGAATAAATTCATGTGATGATAAAAGGACACAAGGATATCTTTAACGTTTCTCATAACATACACCATCTAAAACAGAAGTATCGATATCAACAAAACTCGTATAATAGCAACCACAATACCTTCGGCTTCTTAGTACCGTTTCGTATTTGTAAAGGAAGCATACCCCAAGGAAGATGAGTTTTGACAAACCTCCTTCCTGGAGTATTATTCAACATACTAATTGGATTTGGCATAGGAAAGTGTTTCGTCATTTCAGGAGGAATCAAACCTTGTACTCTGAGATGAAGCATTTAAGTATGAAGCAAAAAGTAAGATTGGGGAACAAAACTTACTCTATAAAACCGTATCTTTCATCCAATAATTTCTGGGCACCTTCGTAATCTAAGTTGTTACATAGCAACCAGACCATTTCCTGTGTCCATGTTGTCCCTGTAAAAGTATTATTCACTGTAAAGGAGCTGATATATCAGATTGGTGAATTAATTCAATCAATCTGGAAAACACTCGTCGACTAGCATGAAAAAGGAAACGTTATCCTTAGGAAAATAATTCTGAAGATCTAAGTGGAAATTAGCGCATTTGTCCTATTTTACTTTAAGGCATATTAACTAATGATCTTCTCATGAGGTAAGGGCTGAAATTCCACCCTTATTTTAGTGCTTCCCCACTTTTCGCGATCCACAGTAACAATGTAAGATTTTTTCACATTGCGGCTTTTCAACCAACGACTTTTATAACGTGATGAGTGTCCAAGAAAGTTCACAATTAAAAAGACTTTTAAAATTTTAGTAAAGCGGTTTATTTAGGCCGAAAATGAGTCTAAACAAACAGTTTTGCCAAAGCTGCTGAGTGGAAAATCGTGAGTTTTTTAATAAATATATTGGACGACATTTGGTAATAAATTCGAAAATTAAATAAGGGGACAATACAAGGTTGCAAAATAAAGTAGTCAGTACGTCGTAAAACCGAGCATTATAGAACTAGGTTAAATACTAGTAATGTGTCCGTACAATAGGGTGATCAAGATATGTAAGTTGAATAACCTAAATATTACAAACTCATAAGATAGTTGGCTATTTAAGTTCGTTATGGTGAGATTGAAATATGAGAAAAAGGGAATATGTAGAATTATGGATAAATAGGTGCTTTGCAACATATTAGACATGAAGGTTTGGGTTATAGAAGATATATTAATAACCAGATTAGATAAATTAGTCATCTCTTAAGGATGTTTGAATCGATAGTCAAAAGCAGTGTTTCAACAGAAATCCTGTGGGAGTAGTTAGAATGAGTTTAAGAAACCATAGAAGCTCGTCAACTAGGGGCAGAATATGCGCTAGAGAAAGTGCATACTGCCCCACACTTATTAGTTCTGAATACTTGGGAAACGATACATTGTGTTATTTGCTAATCTTTTTAAATAAAATCTGGGTGCTCCAAACTACTAACACCTTTTAATCTATAAAAAAAAAAATGTTAAGTATATAACGAAGTTGCTTTTTAAGCTGGCCACGCGAATGCCCTCTTTAATCACTTAATTCAAATTATGCGAATGGAATGGTTGTATAGTTAATATTTTTGAATCATCTTGAAAACTTTACCACTTTTACAAAACTTATATTATATATGTAGTTATCTTACCCGATTTTGGAAAGCTGGTCACCCATACATCATCATCTCTCACTTCAAAATTTTCTATATCATCCTTTATGTTTTCGTAGGGTTTTCGTAGAATAGCATCTCCAAAATTCTTATAATATGACGGCGTGCTTATTTCGCGACGCAAATCGTAAAGCCGTTTTCTATACGAAGTACTCATTTTATTTTGCAAAATGTGTATAATCCACAAGAGCAGAATTCGAACTCAACTAATAAAATCTGTACCTACTGTTGCAATGATAGCAATAATTGAAGCTGATTGCAATCTACCTCCCAGTGTGCCAATATATCATGCAATAGATAAAGATTCAGAGATATAAGCAAATAGTGACGAAGCAATTCTCATGCAGATATTTTCATTTTTTTTTTTTAATCACGTAGATATTATTAATGTATTTTCTAAGCAAAGTGACAATATATGATTAATTATTTGACTCATCTGTTACCTGTATTATCTAAACTAGTACCTAACGATTTTGGGAAAACATGGTTTTAATCTTCAATTTCATCTTGAAATGTACGGACATTTTTTATAGAACAAAAGTTTAATTTATGATTGTAATTCCGCTTATCACAATTACAGGCAAAAAATATATATGTAAAATCTAATATAGCATATTTTTATTATCTAAACATTATTATTTATAAAAGTTGTAAGGTGATCCATATAATAAAAACAATATGATATTTTCGGTTGGTCTTTTCTAACTTTCTATCTAGTGAGGAACTGATCACTAACAAACAAATTGTTATTAAAACTAGATTGGTACAAAGCAGGGTTTCAAATAGAACTAGTAAGTAGCTTAATCTTCAGAGGGAGGGAATTGGACACAGATTGCTTTTGTTTGAAATATATACACTGTGACTGCCTTTAAAATTTTCATTCAAATCCTAAAGTTCTGAAAGCAATTTTTAAATTTCCTCCGTCTTTGCATTCTGCTCCTTACAATGATTTGGAACGGTTTTATTTATAGTTTTAATTTATCTTTTAAAGTAATTTAAAATTTGGAGAGATTTGAATATCGGTATGCATTCTGGTTTTATAATACAATAAAGGCTTATATTATTAATCTCGGCACCCACAGTAATTTGATTGACTTTAGGTCTTGCAGGCATTCCCAAACTAGTTTAGAAGTTATTTAATTCGATCCATCTTCGTAGCAGTTTTGAGTTTAAAACCCTAATTATCTAGTCATTCCAATCCAATGCACCCTTGATGTGTTTATCATAGGCGTATTTGAGGATCACTGTATCATTTCCCATTTCAAGAATTTGCGATTCGCTTATTACTTTGACATGCTGCATAACTGGACAACTGGACAACAGAATACTGGGTTCTCCAGTTTCTACTACACTTCAGTATATATATGCCGCTATTTTTGCCTCCTATATTTCTATTTGCCATTTTAGTTTTACCAAACTCCAAATTATCTCCATCCTTTAGAATCCTCCCTCAGACCCCTCTAGAAGCAAGTATGAGACTGTACCGCGAGTGTATACTTCGTTGTTAACTTTTGACAGAAAGGCAATTAATTTTAGAGTTTTAAATCTCTAAAAGAATTACATGGAGACTTCTACAAGACTTACCAGTTCTTGGAGATTCCCTAAATGTTCCTAAATGCGATGGTTTTATTACAACACGGATTATAATAATAGTAATTTTATTGCCGGATATCGTATATAAGAGTAACAATATAAAATAAGTACAAAAACATATAAAATACATAAGAGAAAGATAAGATTATCGAAACCCCATCATCAAATATTCGATTGAAACGGAGAAGAAATGGAAGAAGTTTGAGAGACATTAGAAGAAATGCCAAAATAAAACTGGAGTACCAATTCTTCCATGAAGTAGCTTCCTCATAAAGCGGACACTATGAACATATCTGTCCGAAGTTAGAACTTCTTTCTTATCAAAAGATCGTCATAATTCGTAGGTAGATGGATAAATGTTATTAAGACGGTTAAGCTTCAGAAAGTGACGCTGAAGACGCCTGAAGTAACCATATGACTGATTTGTATTCTAAATCTGACACTACAAAGACAAAATATAGTGATTTCATTGAAGTTGCAAGAAGCCCCCATTATAAAATCCAGCTATTTTTAGGACAAGGAGGCAAGTTGGAGATAATGCTGCAAAAAAGGATGTTTGCCATCGAAGTAACTATGTACCTAAATTAGTTAATGTTTCGGCTACTGATAATTATTGGTTCTAAATAAAGGCAGCCGTTGAAGCCGATTTACGAGTAAATCACATGTTCACACATTTGCTGATATTAAAGCACAGCCCATTCATAGTGCACCAGCCCAATATACGAATCAGGTTTGTCTGACGTAAAGACAGATTCATATCCAATAAAATCCTAAAGTAGATCTTCAAACCATCAGCATAAGCAAAAGCTCGACAAATAAAAGATTCCAGCGAATTATTTATTTAGATGACCAAGTAGAGATATCACAGACAATAACCCTGTGGTTCATTGTATGTGGAGGCAAATTCGTGGTGTAATATACATAATTAATTCTATTGAATAAATAAGATCGGAGGAGCTGAAGAAAGAGAAAGTACAGACCAAACATATTCAAAAGTCGTTCTCAAGGGAATAAGCTTTTCAGTTGATAACAATTATTAGTTCTGAATTAAGTCGTGGCGTTGAAGAGGATTTACTGGTAAATTGCATGGTCATCCGTCAGTCGGAGATCCTATCCATGTTTGCTTGAAGTAAAAACACACCCATATCGCACGACATTCCGATCTTCAGATCATCAGCACCGGCTAGGACGCACAAGTGGGGAATTCCAGCAAATCATATATCTAGATGACTAAGAGAAAACTCGAAGCAAAATCCCCACCAGATCCGAAGATTCGTGATAGCTGAAGCCGTTCTATATTAATTATTATTATTATTATTAATATTCTTTAACATTAGATTTAAGTTTGATTAAAAATAATAGTGGAAATATGTGGTTTTGCTCACTCATTCACAACCTAGCACTGTCTCGAACAGCGTCTTCTGTGATTTTACGTCCCAACTGTTGAGAACTACCGTAATGTCTAGTAAACCCGTTACTGTTTAGCATACGTAGGCATACACAGGCAGGCCACACCACGTGTAGGATACATTTCGTTTGTTTGCCAACTGAACTGTGACCACAAAAGTTCGACCATCGAGTATCTGACGATCTCGGTAAAGGTATGGAGCACAGTGGGACAGATAAACGAATATCGTTTCAAAATTCTATAACTTTTTTATTTGTTGTTCTAGATTAGTGACATTTGGTGTGTATACCAAGGAAGGTTTACTATGTGAGGTAGTGTGTGAAAATTTAGAAAATATAATGTACTTTTATATTTATTAGCTAACAAACCTGCACAAAAATGAAACTTACTACTTTATCACAGGAAAGTCGAAATAGATTGACTATGCATCTATTTCAGTGTTAAGATTTGAGTTTATTTCGAATTAATCATTAATTATTTTTATTTTGATTGATTTTCCCAATTTTTATTTGTTAGTCTTGTTTACGAACCGAGTGTCGTCCCCGCAGACGGTATCCGATCACGTACGCTCAACTCCCACCATCGCCATCGCGTGGGCGGAACCGCAAGTATATATAAACCGGACGCTTCGCACAAACATTGAGAATTTCCGAGTACCTAGATCCCTCCCAGTCCGCTCTGGCTGATTTGTCGACATACCTTTTCTGCTACACTTTTCTGTACTGTATTGATTTATAATACACTTTCACTGTTTTGTTGCGCAATTCAAACAAGAACCCTGGCACATCGAAGCACTCACACTCATAACTACCACTTTCGGATAGACATGTGACTCTCCGCCTCGTGATATTTTCATATTGCGGGAGCGTTCATTTTGTAACTCTATAACTCTTTATAGTAACATGAGAATAAAATATTTCCTACTGGGTATGAAAGTTCGGCTCATTATCTACTGAAATATATATATTTTAAAACACTTTCTGATTTTTCAATTTTTACAATTTTGATACGATTTTGGGGTTCTGTCCCAAAGTGGGGCGCTTAGTACAGTGCGTGCTGTACTAGAAAGACACCAAGCCACATAGAAATGTCTTAAAGCAAGCGGTCACTGCGAGCGATGCGGGACTAAGTTGAGCGAAACTAATTAGTTCCAATGTAACTTTACTAGGATGCAACAACTAAAGTTAAGCGAAGCGCGTGCTATGAACCAATAGAACTCATTATATTTCAAATTAGTTTCGCTCAGCTTCGTTTCGCATCGCGCGCACTGGCCATTCGCCTTTAGGCTACAATTTTTCTTAGCGAAAATGGGTAGGTACTATATTTAGCATTTTAAGAAATAATGATAAAAAACGACATAATCTTATCTGTTAATTTATTTATGTAAGGATTGTTTTTATATATGAAGTCATTCGATTTATCATCCGATCAAACACCCACTACTTGTACTATTTATAAAGTATCGTGTGATGATTGTTAAGGTTGTTATATTGGACAATCGTCACAAATTACGCAACACAGATAGGCAGAAGATCAGAACATAGTCAGAACTACAATGAATTCAAATAGTATATTGACCTTTTTTGTAACAATGAGTTTACTTTAGGAGAATGGTGTGTATCGTTTCTATTGTCTTTTTTTAGCATTTTCTGCATTCCTTTTTTATCTTTTCACTTCTCATTTGCATATCATTTTGTACACAGATGTGTTTTTTATATTATTTTACATTCAATTTTAAACCCATTCTCTCTTTAGTTTTATATCTTTAATAATTTTACATCTTCAAGTTTATTATATTTACTTTGCTACCTTAAAAAACCTACCTTGTAAGTACGTAAGTTCTTTGGTAAACCTGGGAAGAAATAAAAAATATATACCTGTATATAATATATACTAATAAAGAGCACGTGTCCTCATTTTATCCAAAAAGCCACATGATCACGAAAATAGTCAACCCATAATGCTATTTGACTGCCCTATTGTCAAAGAAATGCTGATCTCGTGATCTTCGAGATTAAACGAATACACGATATAAGAAACAAAAGGCAACTTAATGAAAAGCAACACCAGTAATAACTTATCTTGTAGATAAAATATCATTAATATATTATTAACTTATTGACAAAATACTTTCACAAAACGATTTCTTGAAAATAGTGTTACCAAATCGCCTTTCTAACTGCTCCAATTTCATTATTATACGAATATTCTTTTCTTCATATAATTACCACTGGAGGAACATGAACAACGTCGTTTGTTTATTCAATTATTTATTTCTTTACGCTAAGCTTTCTATAATCTAAATCCGAATCCTTGGTATTTTTCTTAGACCAAAAGTCGAGCATCGCTAATTGTTCTGGAGTAAGCTTACGCCGCGGAGGTTGTAGCTGTTCATTTTCGGCAAATATACTTTGTTTCTTAGGATTTTTCGGGTAGAGCGCCCTTAAAAGCCTACCTCTATTAATGGAATCATTTTTCGAAAATGCTTCGTAACTGAGATGGCTTATCAGTTGAGACATCTGATTGTCCGGCACGGTGGCGCCTATATATCGGCTAACTTGCATAATCGTTGACTTCATGTCATCCATCAAATCGTTGTATCGCAGGATAAGTACATTTTCTCTGTCTCGCATTCTCCAATAACTTAAGAGATTGGCCCAATATGGAGTATACACATCTGAAAACGAAATTCGTAGGAGATAAATTTAAAGCAAAGATTAAATCTTAAGGGAAGTCACGATTTTTCGCGCTGTATAATGATTTGCTAAACGCTACTCACAGTTATTAGTTATGAATAACTTGAAGAAGATTTCCAAAGTAATGTTCTCCTCCAGAAACAAATCATAAAATTCGTGATAGGAAACAAGTACATCTTCCAACTCCCTCATAATGTATAATATCTGAAAACAGACTCGCTAAATTCTAAATTACTGTCAAATTGTGCACACATTGAACCTTCGGCTTCTTAGCACCATCTTTGATTTCTCGTGGTAGCAATGTCCAAGGTAAATATGTGACAATAAAGCGACGCGTAGTAAGGCCAATTAATTGCACGATGACATCTCCACTTTTGGCAACTTTCTTTATTTTAGGTGGCTCTACTGCATTGTATCTGAAAGATTAATAACTCGGGTACTTACAACAGTCGCAATACACAGAATGTTCACATCAACTTTCCTATTTTAAATTGAATAATACAAATTTCATCTCGACCCAGGATTTATCGTGCCATTTATAAAGTTTGTATAAGTTTGTCAGTCATGAATTTTTGAAATATTTGCAGTTTTATTGAATTTCTAATATTTGCACTGATGCAATCTCTCGAATAAAATCAAATATTTCATAGAGTTTTAGAGATTCAAACGTTTTACTTTCCGTTTCGAAAAAGAAGATCAGTTTTTGAACATCCTGCAGGTGATTTAGTAAGTATTGCTGTAACACCGAGTATCGTCACACGGGGTGAATCGGGTCGCGGGTTGGAATCGAAACAAGTTAGTTTTCGGATAAATAACTGACTACATTCACTCGAAACGAATGTTTGATGCTACATGGTAAAGCTACAGATGGTGCAAAAACTTAGAGTAAATACCTGTTTTTCTTATGGATGAAATTACTTAAAAATTAGGTATTACGGCAAAAAACAACATTTTTAGGGGTCAATCGGGACAATGGTCCGCACCTACAAAAGAGTACCTTGCACAAGGGTGTATCAAAACTATAGTGCCAAAACTTTACAAACGGCGCTACGACAGATTAGAAGAGGTCAAATAAGCATACAGGACGTTGCCCAGGTCTATGACAATCTAAACACATTATGAAGGCACAAAAGAGGTCAAGTAAAAACGCAAGGAGGTCAGATGAAATTCAAGTGGTTGGTTTGATCAACCGCGTTTTGAAAATTGGTTCAAAAGTGTTGCTCTTCCTTATTTTAAGAAACAACCCGCGCCAAGAGTGTTAATAGATGAAAACAGTCACCTTTCATATAGAGTTATTCAACTCAGTGAAGAAAATGACATACCTAAAATTTGGATTTTTGCACCCCTCCTCAACACAGCCACTGGACGTCGCAGTTGTCGCGCCATTGAAAAAAGCTGAGAGGTGTGTGCTGGAAGACTGGAAGAAAAAATATAAGTGTCCCATACCCAAACAATATTTTGGAACAAAACACTTAATAATTTAGTGACCATGAGTGAATTTATTAAAAAAAGGATTTACTGGCACCGGACTTATTCCACTAGATAGAAATCAAGTTTTAAAGCGTTTCCCAATCCAATAAATCAAGCCAAAAATCCTCATTACTGTACTGCTTCCCTCATAGATTTGGTAAATGAGACAAGAAATGCTTTTAAATTAGATTTATGTAGAGCCAGGAAAGAGTGTTTCCACAGAAGATTTTTCTGCAGCTGACCCATCTCAATCCAGAGCCCAGGATGTCCTAGAAAAGGGTTTCTATACTATTAATCAGTTTGAGGATCTCGATATTCCGGAGGCCACAAATAATCCATCATCTGCTGATGAAGACGAGCTGGAAGTCAAGAATTAAAAAAAAAATAATTTTGTTGAAATCCAATATTACACCGATAAAAAAGGCAAATATTTTATTGATTTAATTCAGGAGATACTCAATAACAAACTGGTTAGTGCAAAGTTCCTTCGACCTAATAGAAAAAAGGACTTTTTTCCTTCGGTAGACAATATCTGTGAAGTTAGTAAAGGACAAAGCCGACACCGCGAAGAGGCGGTTATGAGTTTCCCAAGAAATTGTATCAAAGGACGTATATTAATCAATAATCATTATTTTTTGGTTAATCTTTGTGATTTATTTTGTGTTTATTAGTTTCTGTAGTTTACTTAGGTTCATGTTAACAATATTTGTTTTTTATTTAATAAATAAACCGTTTTCACGTTAGTTTTAGTGTTTTAATACGTTTTTTTGCACAAACATTTTTTTAACCTTATTTTGTCCCGATACGCCCCATTACAGGGGTTAATCAATCATTTCTAGTAAAATAAATTGGGCTACAAAAAACAATTCAATCATCTATCAAAGTGGCAGGTATAATTGATATGTTGTTTTGACAGTGGACCGTATTATTTTCTTCTGTTTTAAAAATTATTTAACCGTTGTTTAACTAAATAATTGTTAAGCTTTAATCAATTCCTTAATAAACATTTTAAATAATGTCTTATTGTTTTCTTAATTGAATGCGTTTTTAACAAAATAATTATTTAGAGAAACTGATCTTGACAACATAGCAAACTTCGATAAGTTTCCTACGCATCTGTTAGCCTGTTTCACCAAAGGCGTTGCATTAGCATAATAAATAGAAAATTGTTATCGTTAGGTATGTCAATTGAGAGGTATGACAGATATTGACAAAATTGAGATTTAGTTATGATTTAGTTTATGCTTTGCTATCGCGTTGTGTTCAAAATATATCGAATTTTAGTTAAATTCAAATTTGAAATCTACAGTAATCATGCGACATAAGTAATAATTCGCTAGTGCATCTGAAAAAGGAGACAAATCAGTTTTCACGCACATCAGCGAATTTATACTTAAATGTTAAGATAAATGATAATAATGACATGAAGTAGTATCATATATCAACAAAATTTTTAACGTAAGAAGGAACTGAAGTTCTGCGTTGGTGTTCACTGAATTTCTTCACGTATCAGATCTATCTCGTGTGTCCTTTGTATTTATAAACACATCCCAAATTCGTCCCGATTCACTCCGTTTGACGGTACAATATAATACACCTCAATGTGTAATACATTTAAAAATATTTGATTTAATTGGAGAGCCAAAAATTTAACAAAAATATTTTCCTTAAACTTGTATTTTTTTTACCGGTTTTAATTTCCATATAATTTATTCCATATTGTATTTATGTGGAGATGCCGGTAATAATATTTAATTAATTTACGTTTCGGAATTTTTTTATTCCATTTTCAAAAACATTGCTGTTGGATTGTTTAAATTTATACATATACCTACAATATAACGGATAAAACTAGCTAATATTATTTAATTTAGCGTAATTAGTTGTTAAACTTTGATGTTGCGATCAGAAATTATGAAACTCTACTAGAAAGTACTTGTCAATACATTTTTTAAAACTAGAACACCTATTTGTAAAGTTGGACGTAGTTACAAGCACTTACGACAAACATGAATGTGCAATCTGTAATCCCAAAATTAATTTTATTTTATATATCTTTTCACTTTTTTCAAATCAAAGCCTATTTATATATTTCTTATAAGAAGCGTTATTTGCATTTATAATTTGATCCAATTTTTTCCTATCATTGATAAATCGTATTAAATAAACACAACTTAAATATAAATATCCATCGTGATCGTTTCCCTAATTATGTTAAGATGTTTGAATTTTATGTGGATTTTAATTTTTCATTATGAGATTATTATAGATAGCGCTTAAATTATTTATATGGTTTCTATCATTAATTGCATTTTTATATTCCTTAATTTGTCACATTTCTGTGAATAGCCATTTATAGTAGTTATTTTCACTATTTATTTTAGCTACTTTAAACACTGAAAAACTTAGTAAGAGAATTAAAATGAATACACTGAGAGAAATAGATAGTACTCTTTAACATAAATATAGTATACTTTAATATATTTTATAGCTCCTATAGGGACAATCATATTTTATATTACCGGTGACAATATCTGTATAGTAAATATCTGTGAATACTTTTTATTAACTCGTATGGTAAAGTGTACTATATTTGTATTATTAATTTGAGCATACATGTTAGTAAATGTGAAAAAAATGTCTAGTAGCGCTGACTATATTTGATAATAACTGTTAACAATGAAAACTATAATAAATATAGTTTAATAATTTTTAATTATAATTAATTAATATAATTTGATTAGCCGGTGACAGCCGGGCGAATTGCCGTCGTATCGGGCAGGATTGCGGGAATCAGACCGGCCCGTGTACTGTAGAGTACTACCGGTATTGAAGCGCCTCGTAATTCTCGTCTGTGGGCGATTGTCCACAGTACTTTTTACACGACGTTAACCATGTATAAGCATCATATAGATATTACGCAGCCACATTTACCGATCACAATTTACATTGAGTACGAATTTCAAAGATTATGAAAGCGTAGCGCCATCTTTACGACAAAAGCTGTAGTATCACATATTTATGTAGCTAAACCAATTATGAGTATTATGATATTCCTACTATATAGATATAAAACTATACAGCATTCATTTCATTCCATCTCATTATTAATGCCGTTTTCAATAATCAAAGTAAGGTGACTGTTGCAAGCACCTAGCCTAACCTAAATAAACACAACACAGTAAATTTGCTACACCTGTTATTATAACTGTCTTCACTACATTATATGCAATTTATTATATTCACTTGTTGTAAAATATTGTAAAACATTTCACTATATTTTGTAGAAGATGTCACACAATATTTTTAAACAATTTTATTGCTTTTTTTGTAACCGTGATATAGGAAAATGCAACGCCGTTGTTCTAAAATTTTGCACAATAGTAGGAATTCTTACTACAATTTCCGTCAAACAGTGAAGTGTAAATATTACAACATGGATTTTTCTCTGTGCAGACACAAACATGCACCGACACGAATACGTACACCTGTATCACACGTACATAACACGTGTGAGTGGCAATACAGCTTATTGGTCGATTTCTTCGGTAAAGATCGACAATGAATAGAGCAAGGGGTGGGAAGAGCGTTACGAACATTTATGTTAGAAATTGAATATGCATCGAATACCTGGTAACATCCAGATTTTACCTCTTACTATAAGCATGGTAACATCTGGTTATTTTACTCTTAATACCCCACATATTGTCGTTTTGACAATAATTATGTTACTAATTAACATAAAGAGATTTACTATCTAATTTCTACAATCCATTTTTCTCAGTGTACGTATGGCGATTTTAATACACTTCAAATAGAGAAATTTAAGGAGGGGTCTATAGAATGCCATAACGTATATCTTTTTGAAGATGTCAACATGATTTTGAATTTTCTTAATGATAACATTTAATATTTGTTTGATAAGCATGTACTACTAAAAACAATTGGTATAAGTAAACCTAAAGCCCTATTGCTAACAGATACTATAAAACTTCTAATTAAACAAACAGTTCAAGACGGTAGAAGACTAGAATGCATAAAAGATATCAGAAATTACGCAACCTCAGCGATTCGCCAAGAAAAGAGAGCCATTTAAATTTTATTAGCAGGCAAAATAACTCAGGATGCCTGTAACAAACTTCAACTGATTTCATAATATCTAATAAGCGAACCCGCTCCTACATTCCAGAGCATCTAGCAAACCCTAATGAAATTAATGCTTACTTTGCTTCATTTAGTGAAAATTCAACTCCTGAACATGACACCCTAATGTACTATGAGTGCCATCAATTCGATAACAATAACTTTTTTAGCTTTAGCTCTAAATTTAAAATATGTATTGACAAGCACTTTTTTAATACAATTTCAAAATTCCTGATCGCAAAATCAAAGGTAAACAACTAATGACGCTAAATTAAATAATATCCGCTAGTTTTATTCGTTAAATTGTAGGTATATGTATAAATTTAAACAATGCAACAACAATGTTTTTCAAAATGGAATAAAAAAATTCCGAAACGCAAAATAATTTTAAATTATACTGAGATATGCAATAAATTTAGGGCAGGGATAAATAAGCATGTTTAGATATTTTACGGTTTCTTAGCTCATTAGGTCTTCGGTTGAAAATGGAAATTCACGGGGCGATAGTAAACTCGGCCGCTTAACAGAACATGTACTAATCCCACAGGTATACTCGGCCTGCTAGAAATTTTCTGCCTTAATCTTCATAGGTAAACTTGGCCGGTAGATACCTACCCCCTAATTAGAGATTAAAATTACCAATATCTATGATCTAATAGATAAACAAAGTCGTTACTTAAATCTGCGTCATACTAAGTGGCGCATTACAAATTTATTAGATTAAAATTACCAATATCTATAATCTAAAATGATCATTGGTTATTTCGCATTATGAAGGCGTGGCGTATACCTTTCTTTCTTTCTTCTCTTCAAAGAAGTAATTAGTTATAAAACTGCAGTTGAAGTTTCATTACGTACAATGGAGAGTGTTAAGGAAATAGTTAGTCAACGAGGCGAAGTTATGCTCTTGATAGATACCTATAAGTTTTCTTTTAAAGAAGAACTCGAAACTGGCGAGAAAAAGTAGAGGTGTAAGACTGCGAAGTGTCTAGCAAATATTTATACAGTGGGCCAGGAGAACACAATATCGAGATCGAATTTAATTCATAACCATTCGGCGTGTGACATTCGCATCATTCAAAGACAAGTGATTACAAGTGCAGCAAAACGTAAAGCTGTACAGAATATTGGTCATTAGTCAACCAAGTAAAATTTTGCGTTCCCTTATTGCCAAAGAAGATTCAACAAGTATTACAACAACGGATCTGTCGTATATAAGAAAGAATATATATAACGCAAGAAGAAAATTACAACCAGTACTTCCCAAAACAAGACAAGAAGTTTACAATTCGCTTAAACCAGAGACGCAATTTTTGACCAGCCGTAAGGAAGAATTTCTTTTAGTCAACAGCGAAGATTCTAATATATTAGTGTTTAGCTGTTTTAGAAATTTAAGCATCTTTGCTTAAGCCAGAAGATTTATGTGGATGGTACTTTCGACTACTGCACAAAATTTTTTTTGCAGTTATTCACCATACATGGCTGCCTTAATGGTTATTATGTACCATTAGTGTTTTGTGTGCTACCAGACAAAGCAACAGAAACATACAAAAAGTGTTTCGAATTTGTGACTGAAAAGTGTATTGAATATTCTCTGCCGAAATTGTGGCAGATTTTGAGATGGCTATCCATAATGCAGCTAAAATTGTTTGGCCTCAAATAAAAATAATTGGATGCAGATTTCATTTAACGCAAGCAGATTATAAAGAAAGAAGCGAGATTGGAAAATGGATAGGTTATTGTTTTGGATTGCTGTTTCTAGAACCACAAGATGTTAGTGATGTGTATGTTTTTACATTATCTGCTATTCAACCAGAAAATGATAAAGTTACTTTGTTTGCTGATTATTTGGTCAACACTTACATATCCGAGGAAGTCGTTCTTCACCCCATTTATGGGCATCAAAAACAGCAAGCGCCGCCCGCACCACCAATGCATGCGAATCGTTCCATTCGCATATCAGCAAAACTTTAAATTCTCCTCATCCTTCTGTATTCGTTTTTATTGATTTCCTAATTAATTTTCAAAATGAAATATATGTAAAGTTGCAAAGTATTCTCAAGCCATAAGTACCTAATTCGGACACTCGGAAAAGGCAAGAATACCTTCAAAACAAAATTAATGATTTTAATAATGGGAAAGTGTCAACGTTAGAATTTGTTAAGTTAACTTCGCATTATTATAGTTCCACTATGTAATATTAAAATATATTTTGAATTGGTGTATTGGTATTTTTTTGTCTATGTATTAATTTTAATTTTTTATTTGTATTACAACTTTTTGAGTTTACATTTCCTTTTTTCTTGTCTATACCTACCTTTGATGTGTTAATAAACAATTGTTATGTGGAGGAGTATTTGTCTCGAAATACCCTAAAATATACAGGGTTAGTAAAAAGTCCCGGAACGGTCGAATAACTTTGTTATTTGAAAATTATGATTTCTGAAATTTGGTATGAGGGTATAGTTAATATAAATGCATTTTATGCAATACAGTTAATATTTTTTTCACTTCCGGTTTAATCGGCAATACGTCCAACTTTTTTTTTTTAAATGGAACGCCCAGATTTTTTTAACACTTTTGAATGCAAAATAAAAAACTACGTTCAGGAAGTATTAAGATATTTATTTTTATTCACAAGAAAACAGTTAAAAAATTAAAAAAGTGTCCTAATACAGAAACATCAAGATACCTTTGAAAAGAGTTGTTGTTTAGTCTTTGCATTCTTTTTGCCGTCACATTTGACAATTTTAAAAGCGTTTTAACTTTTGCATCGCTATAAATTTACTTATTTTAAACATTGACACATTTGAAAATGGCAGAAAAACTTACTGAATCAGAACGAATTGAGATATTAATGATGCGTGGGTACGTACGGTGATCGTCAACGTTCTTTTGAAGAGGTTCGTATTTTGTTTAATACTGTTTATCCGGATCGTCACATTAGTAAAAGTACGGTATGCCGAACAATTCAAAAGTTCGAAGTCTTTCGTCAGGTGAAGGATTTGCCTAGAAGGGGACGTCCATTAACAGCAACAGATGAAGAAACTAGTTTGAATGTGTTACTTACAGTGGAAGAAAATCATCACGTGTCCACAACAGAATTAGGTCAAATTCATGACATCTCAAAAATCTGCTCATACGATTCTTAAATCAGCAAAAATGAAAGCCTATAAAATGTATCCCGTCCATGAGTTAACTGAAGATGATCCAGATCGTAGACTACAATTTTGCGAAACAATGACGGAATTGATCGAGCAGCAGCCTAATGTTTTAGATCACATCATTTTTTCAGATGAGGCAACGTTTTGTCTCAACGGCACTGTGAACAGACATAATTGTCGCTACTGGTCAATTGAAAATCCGCATTGGATTGAAAAAGTCCATACACAGCGTCCTCAAAAGGTGAATGTCTGGGCTGGTCTTGTTGGAAACAACATCATAGGACCATTTTTTATAAGAGGAAATTTAACTGGCAACGGCTACTTAAATTTATTGCGAAATGAGGTTGTTCCAGCACTTGCGGCCCTCTTTCCAAATGCAAACATAGGTGATCACCCTAATGCACATTTTTGGTTTCAACAAGATGGAGCTCCCCCCCATTTTGCCCATAATGTCCGCGATTATTTGAATGAAATTTTTCCGGGACGTTGGATCGGACGTAGAGGAGCAATCGAATGGCCAGCACGTTCGCCAGATCTCTCGCCATTAGATTTTTTCTTTTGGGGTCACATGAAATGTCAAGTGTACAAAAATCGTCCCCATAATCTTGAACAATTGGAAGAGAGAATCGTTCAAGAAGCCAATCGCATCACTCCAGAACAAATATAAAATTCAATAAGAAATTTTACTGACCGTTTACATTTTTGTCAAATTGTAAATGAAGAGCATTTTGAACAATTATTGTAATCGCAACCTGAATAGACAGGTATCTTGATTTTTCTGTATTAGGACACTTTTTTAATTTTTTAACTGTTTTCTTGTGAATAAAAATAAACATCTTAATACTTCCTGAACGTAGTTTTTTATTTTGCATTCAAAAGTGTTAAAAAAATCTGGGCGTTCCATTTAAAAAAAAAATTGGACGTATTGCCGATTAAACCGGAAGTGAAAAAAATATTAACTGTATTGCATAAAATGCATTTATATTAACTATACCCCCATACCAAATTTCAGAAATCATAATTTTCAAATAACAAAGTTATTCGACCGTTCCGGGACTTTTTACTAACCCTGTATAGTTCAGAATAAAACGCAATTAGTGAGGTAAGTACAAGTTGTTAAGCTGCCGAGTTTACATTTTTGTCAGCCGGCCGAGATTACATACCTACTTAGATTGTTCACGTTGCCATTACAGATTAAAACACCTTAATCGGCCGAGATTACATCTGCTCAATTCACGAATTTCCGAACCAATTGTCCGGAATTAAATTAAGATTGGTGATGCACGGAGTGATCGGATATTAAATTAATTAAAAAAAAATTACCGGTATCCCCGAATAAATACAAAATAGAATAAATTATTTACCTTAAATAAATCATAATTAACCATGACAGTTTTGTAAGTTGAGATCAGTGCAACGCGTTGTGCAGTTTGTTCCGATATGCTAGCATTACTTTTGTTTTGGATTAGTAGTAGTAACCTGGAAGTTGTAAGAAGCTCATATAAAATTTATACTCGAAAGAACTTCCAGATATACGCACTAATTAAATCTTTAAAAAAAGGATGTGTAATTAGTACAAAGAAGGCATTTATTCTTACTCCAAGTGGCCACATCGTTCATGCAGCGGTTCAGTAGCAGCACGTTTATAATTAAAATTATTGAGTAACAACCACACCATTTCCTGCAGAAACATTCCACCTAGAGATGATAAAAAATAATTAGTATTAGAAAAATACCGAAAGTATTAGGCTTATTATACAAGACGATTTATAATGCATGTAAAGAACTTTGATAGCCTATTCGGGAAATCATCTAAAATAAAAAATGTAAAAGAAACATAGGTTCTATTTTTTATATACACAACTAAAAGAGATTTAAATTTTAATAAATCAATAATGATTATTTATATACAACTTTAATACTCAGAGGGCAGAATAAACAAAAAGACACAAATGACTATGTAAAATAACATTGCCATTATTTCAAAATGTCGTCCATGAGCTCAAGTAACAGCTGTAGACCATATAATTATAACCAGGCGCTATTGTTACACCATATTGACAAATTTCATTTATTTGATCACGTAAGTTTTCGCATGCGCTTATTTCGACTCTATAAATCAGTTGCTTCTAAGAACCCCAAAGCAAAAATCTGGTGGCCCCTTGAGAGCTAAACAATAAAATCTATTAAACTAATCCACTGCCCAGAAAGGGGTGTATCCAACCACTGCAACGGATCCATCATCGTATTGAAACCAAATTCCTTCAAGAAGCAAAGATTGCTGGGTTTCTCACAAAGAAAAGCGTGTTCTGCATCTAGCGTGTGTGGTGACGCCTCTAATTCAAACGTTTCTCCATTATAGATGTCAGCCCAAGTATTCACATTAAAACACAGTTGAAACGGACTAATAGCGTTTGGACTTTGAAGATAAATGGTAATTATGTATGCTACTGATACTCTCGCTCAATAAATTGGTCCTGGTCATTTCATAATATTCTAATTAAAAATGAATAAATAATTCAGCCGCTAATTTGTTGATTTTCAGAATTTAAATGGTGCCATTCATTCATTTAATACAAACAAAGTGACAGAAAGTGAGATGGCGCTACCGTTCAAATTTACAAACAACATAACTCATTTTTAACTTATTGGAATATATCTAGATTTATACGAACGATTGTAGACATATTGTTCTGAGAAACGTCCTTTTTTGGGCTTCTAATTTTACTTAATAAGCGTTAACTTAATAAATGATATCTTTAGAATTAGAAGAGATATCGAACTACATGAAAAGGGAAATGTTCATGATCATTCGGACGTTTTGGTTTAATAAGGAGATCAGTGCACGATGCGGGTTGCAGTGAGTTTACTCTTAGGATTTCTAAGAGTAAACTCATCTAACCCTTAGGCCCTTGCTGTCACGTCCTCTCAAGACCTAACGCAAATATCAAATAAGAATGTTCTCAAATATTTCGTTGTTGAGATTGCAAAGTGAAAAAAGGATTGTGTATGGGACATTTGGAGGTAGCTGTACCCCTTATATATAAATTATGATGATATATAAAAAAATCCAAAAACAGGTCAATTTAATTTTTTAATGTAGTTTATGGATTAGAAGAGCTTAAAATTTCTTCTCATTTTATCTCCTTACTAAACCAAAACGTCCGAATGGTCAAGAGGAACATTTTCCTTTTTAGCTCAGTTCGATATCTCTTGTAGTTCCAAAGATATCGTTAAAAATGTGTTTTAGCGGTGCAACTTCAGGGGTTTGTGACTCCGTTATAAATAAATATCAGCAGCTTAAAAGAATACGTGTCGATTGTTTTTCACTACTCTATATCCTTGCAATATTTTATCAAAATCGGAGGTGATCAGTGCTGTCACTTTGCTTGTTAGTAGCATTAAAAGTTAACTTAATGCACCATGCTTGAATCTTATTCAGATTGATTTCGCTGTAAGAACTCGATTTAGAATATCGACCAAATGTTGCGCTAGATAATGATAATAATAATACACGTCTTTATTTTCACAATTACATATCATCCGCTTATGCTAGCACAGAGCAGTCCAGCTTGGAAGTCAAATCGTTGATGTACAACACGAATAGTAAGGGACCAAGATTAGATCCTTTGAGGGATTCCTGAGGTGGGCACA
Source organism: Cetonia aurata (assembly GCA_949128085.1). Taxonomy (NCBI): domain Eukaryota; kingdom Metazoa; phylum Arthropoda; class Insecta; order Coleoptera; family Scarabaeidae; genus Cetonia; species Cetonia aurata. The sequence goes on from OX421887.1 coordinate 11,456,548, forward strand.
CAATCATATGACTTAAGGTCTTTTTTTTTTTCATTTGGTTAAATACGCATCCATAAATTGTAAAAGAGAAGTGTCAAATCCAATGACGGACAAGTCCTTAGGAATATGGTGTGATCGATGCTGTCGAAAACTCGGCTGAAATCCATGTAAATGACATCCACCTGGCTCCCTTCGTCTAATACTTCAGCTTTTCCATTTTTACCAATTATATTTTACTATTTGTAATTTGAATTGCAATTGTTTTATAGTAGTAGCCTTTTTTATCAAGCACATTCCGTTTCCACATCCACATCAAATGTGTCTCCTTATCTGTCAATTTAATACCTCATTTGTGAATTTTTGCATTATCACTATAGGGAAAGAATAAGAATCGTCAGAAGAAAAAAAAATAACAAAATACGCAAGGAAGTTCGCAAATTAATTATTAATTCTTTAAACTTTAAATATGGTCCTACAGTTAGGAATATACAACAACAATTTGAAACTTTAGTAAGAAAAAATTATGCAACTTGTAGGAGGACTAATGATACGACAAAGGTGAGTAATAGATGTTGGCCCCAAAAATTATCTAATGCTAAAGCAGAAACAGATTTGTTAGAACAAGACTACTTAAATCAATATCCACTTCTTCAACGAATATCACACAAATATCTAAATTGTTAGAGCACTTAAGAACTGCGGAATACAAATATCTAAATACTGTATAAAATACTAAAGCGGGCGCAATTATTTCATTGCTGTTCCAATAAACTCAAATTCGTTGTGTTCTGTACTTGTACAAGTTCAAGATGTGACATACAATAAATTTTGCATAAAGCTAATTACAGAAGTCTAGGTTATTTTCTAACTTTTTCTTGAACTCCTTCTTGAAACCAAGAGATGCCCTATTCAACCAGTAGAGACCTTTAAAGAAAAACTCAGCCAACGAAAGAAAATTAATTGTATGAGATAGACGGCAGCATAAACAACCACAAGATTTCTTGCATTATGTGTTCAACATGTAAAATCATATTGCATTAAATATATAATAATAGCAAAGTAAATTTCTCACTATAGTGTGTAAACTGCTCATAGTTTTTAAACGATAAAAAAATATACATAGATTGCGTAACATAGGAATAAATCATTGACATAAATGGAAAGAGCATCCAATTGAACATACACATCTAAAATTTAAAAAGAAATGGGAAGTCGTATGACAAAACACAAAGATGCAGCAGCAAACTGCTATAACTGAACTCAAAGGGATGCGTGTTTCGTAATAACAGGAGCTATGAGGACTACTCCTACAGCGGCAATGGAATGCCTCCTAGCCTTCCGTCCTCTCCATTTGGTTATAATTTTGGCATCTCAGATTGCAAGAATTACCAAGTGGCAAATATGCAAGATTGGGACACAACATTACTGTGCATCATGTGGAAAGCAACTTTTTGCGAATGAGATCAGTCCACATGATTTCGATATGTCTATAAATCGAATCTGATAAGTTGGAATCAAATTTAACTGTAGAGACAGGTTCGGTGAACTGATCTGGTTTATAGACGGATCAAAAACTGCAATTTACAGTGAGGTTAGAAACGCAATCTTCACAATCTCACTACGAAAATATAGCAATGTTTTTTAAGCATTGGCTATATTGCATTCTGCAACAGAAATCAATCAGAAGGCTTATAAAACAAACGGATCTGTATTGCAACAGGTCAAAACTGGTTGGGAAATGCATTCGAAAACTGGGCGATCGCAATAAACTGATTATATGTTGGGTGCCCGGACATTCGGTAATGGAGGGAAACGAAAAAACCGATGAGTTGGCAAGAAAGAGATCATAAACTTCATTTACAAGCCCAACACCTGTTCTAGGAATGTAAAAAAAACACAGTGCGGGAGCAGGTAAGGAATTGTACCCGAGGCAAACACAAGGAACACTGAAAAAACACAACCAGGCAAACTCGTAAAAAGATCTTTATCCAGGGACTATCAAAGAAAAAGAGTGAGGAACTACTAAAAGTTGGTAGTAATTATTGTCGCATAGTAGCAGGTTTCCTAACAGGGCAATGTGCACTAAAAAGATGCCTTCAGAAAATGGGGATTAACACCGCAGATACCCAATGCAGACTGTGGAGATGACAGAGACCGCATACAACATCATACATGAATGCAAGGTCCTGGAAAAAAATACAGGCACTTTTTAACAAGCGAAAAATAAACCCTGAGGATTATTTCGATTGACCAACCAGAGATTAGTACACACTAGTACAGAGCACGAGGATATCGGAATGGCTGGCATAATTTAATAGGTAAAGGAGATGGGAACAAAAAGCGAAGAGACTTGAGTACTTCCGGAGATTTTATGTCAGACGGGTCCCACAAGAAAAAATGCAAATACTAATAACAAAAGCAAAAATACAGAAGAAAACGACTGCATTTAACAATGTGGTTAAAAGTTAAAGCTAGACTGACCGCCGTACGTCTTCGTATTATGAAAACAGCAATGGTATTGTCTATGTGGGAGATTCCTTTAAACTCCTCTCGTAAACTCGCCGTTAAAAATCAGGAATATACAAAGAACAAAGCAAACGGATCTGAATTTCCAATCCCGAAAAAAGTACCGTAAATTAAAGTTCTCAGAATTAGAATTGAAAATACAAGCAGAAATTAACGGAAAATTCACACAAATTCATGCTTTTTCCCAAAATATGCCAAATTTGAAGCATATGTCGCTGTTGACTTGATGCATGAAGAACTTCGATTAAACGTTGAGAAAGAAAACATACAAATCCGCAATCTATTCATAAATATGTAACACCTGGATAATATTTTAATCGCATACCTTTATAATTAATATAAACAATCGCATATTGTAAATTGCACGTTACTACGAATAAATTTACTATAACTCTACCTGCTCGTGGGAAACTGATAATCCATATATCGGTTTCTCTTACTTCAAATTCTTCAATTCTCTCCTTTATGCCAACGAAATCTTTCGGTAGAACTGCATCACCGAAATATTCAAGATCATTGGGCATGGTGATCAATATCTGCAATTTGCGCAGCTTCGCTTCCATTTCGCTTTGTTCTTGCGTCATGTTCGCTTCGTTTACTTTTAAAAGTAAAAAAACCGGTAGCTTGAACTTCAAGAGACTATTTTACGATAATATGTTTGATTTGCGCTGCCGAAACAAACTTCATGCACACATCTGACACGAGACATCTGTCATTTTCTAATTTATAAGATTTGTATTAAAGACCGCTTTGCTTGTAATAATCGTTGAGTTATAAGTGTCTGCCAAATATTTTCACCGACATTTAATTGTTAGAGATAGATTAACAGGTAAAATACTAGAAATTTGTATTAATCAGTCATTTGTGGCGGTTGATTAATGGTTCGTGGAACAGAACTAATTACATATGGTAGGGTGCAAAAATATGTTTCATAAACTTCACCGTGAATGGAAGAATTACAAAATAAATCAATCATTGGCGCCTTGAATTTCACTTTAACAAGCATAAGTGATTCAGAGCTGTCATGTGGAAATTTACACCTCTCCTTTTACACTTATTTTTTGAGAGATATAGGAAATAAATGTACCTACGTCACAATCGCATCCCAGAAAACTAAAGCTTTTTTTTTTAGCAAATAGGAATATTTAATGGCTTTACGACAATAACTAGTCTTAAGACTCTACTTAGAAAAAATCATTTATGGTTTATTTTACAAAATCTTAGAACTCGTAAATGTAAAAAAATATGAATTTCAAAACGAAGAGGGTAAGTAAATAAATTTTTCGACTACCACATCCAACAGTACAACCACACTACACTTATTCCAGGATAAAAAGCGCCACTTTACCGAATTGAACTGTCAACGCGTCACTTCCGTTACTTTACCGTACCCTTCTGTGTAGTTCGTGAAGTTTTTCAAACTACCTATCAAACTATCTGCAATTCAAATATGAGTCAGTATTCTGAACACTACAAATCCAAGAAAATTCATTTTAGTAAATAGTAATTATGTGGTAGCAGAAGAAAATTTTGTACGCACCACGGCTGGAAAGTGTCTTATCGAACTCATTTGTTTCGGAATCTCCAAACTCGTTCGATACACCATCATCATGCACTTTCCAATCTTGGTACGTGATTATTATCAAAACAAGTGAACAGAAAATTCAAAGTATCAACCACATAATAGAAATTCTTTTAGTGAAATTACATGTAAAATCGTTGGTGACAAAGTCGTCACGATTTTACAGGTAAATTTGCTGTATAAAATAAAATTGCTACCGTTCAGTAAATTTCGTACGCCGATGATTTCAGATGATTTACATTTACATTATTCCGCAAAATTTATGTATAATATTTATGTAAATTGTATATTTACTAAACAGTCAAGTATTTTTTAAATGGATTTTTATAAGAACTACAAATAAAAATACCAAGAAAACAAATATTGCATGTGTAAATATACACAAAACAGGAAATTTCTTCGTAGATGTGATTTGACATTATTATTTTCTACAACATACCATATCCTGAATTCTATTCCTAATACTGATTCTAATATAAATTTGGAGGAATATTGATTACCTAATTATACTTAAAAATCATCATTAATAATCGTGCTGCCCCTCAGATATTTTAATAAAAAATATCACTTAAAATGTTGCTCCAGCTTCACTACTTGTAAAACGGTCAACATTGTTTAATTATGTGAGTGCAACGAACCCGTGTGTGTGGCTCCCATCGGGCGCGTTCCCAGGTGGCGACACATATACTTTATAAAAATAAAAATAAAAGCAAATGTTATCCCGGTTATTTTATTACATTACATGTGAGTAAATAAAATTAAATTAATTTAAATAAATCTTGTACAGAAAGACATATTCCACTACCAAGAAAAAATTTAAATTAAAAAAAATTAAAATAATGTGCATTACCAAATTTGCGTTTGTGTTTCGTTTTTGCAACAAAAATTGCATTTCAAATGACGTATTAATGTCATTAGCAAAATACCTATGCATTGAATTTACTCGTGTTTTCTCTTCCTTAGTCCCTACTTTATTAAAATTGTTGTTTATTGTATTCAATGCTAGAGTCGCACAAGATGCTACATTGGGCAAACATCAGAAAAACAAAAAAATCGCATAAGTGCTCATAAAAGCAATCAGCAAATCAGAACACAATCCAACAGCACAGCAGTAAGTGTTCATACAATGAGACTACCTCTTAGATTTTGACAATGTTAGAATTCTTGATATTGAAGACAATATATTTAAACGTAGTTTTTTGGAAATGTACTACATAAATAAATCTATGGACATTGTCGTTTTTAAAATAGTTATTTATGAAACAGTGTGTGAAATAAACCACTTTTTGTCAATCCAAACATTCTTCATCAGTTCCCTTTGTTTCATTCTTGTTCAATTTAAACTCTTTTCTTGAAATAATTTTCAATATAATAATGGAAGTTACTTAAGTCTTTATGGTGTTCGTGTTGTGAATTCCACATGGCTCATACAGATCCCATTCCATAACTACTTCATTGCTCTACTCCATTATACAATGTAATATTAACTATAAAAATTATCGGAATTGTATAATGTTATAGCGTTGAGTGAAGGAATTGTCAAGAGACACAACCAATTAGGAAACATCGTACCGTACATGCATTTTTTTATATTCTCCCTTATTCATGAGAATATTACATGCCGAAAAGGTGGTACCTATGAGTGAATTTCCAAACTAACCTTGACCAATCGTTGTTGCGACAACAAATCTGTTGCTGCCTCGTGAAAATCACCAAAAGCGGTTGAACGGAAATTGGACAGAAAACGATTGGGGAAAAACTTTTCGTTGTTCCGAAGTGAAACAAGATGGCAGTTCAGTGTTGGTTTGTGGTAGTTTTAGCAATGTAAAGATCGGGGATCAAGTGCAAATTGACGGTATTCTGCGAAAAGAAAAATATAGGCAAATACTGGAAAAGAACACTGTGACGTTTGGATTGAAATTAATTGAGGAGAACCTGGTGTTTGCGCATGATAACGACCCCAAACACACAGCACAAATGTGTGAAAAGCAGAGTAGAACGTTCTACAGAGCTTTCGCTGCCACATCGAATTACTGTGGAATTAGCTCGGGAGACGAATAAGAAAAGTATGCGCAAGTGGAACAACATCTTCGTTGAAACTCTTACGAAATTTTCAAAATGCTTGTCATCAGGGTAGTGGTCTGGATAGTATCGCCAGGCAAAGGAGGCTATGAAAACACAACATAACTCTTTAACAACTACTACTTTTCTTACGTACTTGCTTTTAATGTACTTACTAATTTAATGGTTTACTAATGCTTACAATTTATTATTACCTCTTCACCTCTTTACTTTTGCGTTGGTACTTGTATGCTTTTTCTCGCGCGGTCTTGCTTCGTATCAGCAGCGCAGGCTGTGCAAGTGACCTGTCAAACAACATGCCGCGCGTGGAATCGGCCGGTGATTGCGCTTGTTTGTCGTTACAATAATATTTGACTCCAGAATAGTAACTGTTTGTGTGAGTGCGGAGTATCCAGGGTTCTGATCAAGGTGTATTCAATAATTAAAAGACTTAAAACGTGTTTTTAATTGAGAATTTATTTGTATAAATGGTAAAAGGTGAAATATAAATAAGGTGAGTGACAAAACTTTTAAATTTAGTCGCGAAATGTTAATTTCCGAATTGATACAATAATAAAACGAGTATAATATATATACCGGGTCAGGTAAAAAAATCTGCGGGCGGTTTCAAAGTTCAAGTTGGTGCTGTGTCGGGCCAGATGGCTTTGCCGACGCCGAGAACACAGCTAAGAGACGATTTGAGCCGCGGCAGAATAGACCAGGCCGGGTCAAAGGTACGCGGGCGGTGTTTAAAGTACAAGTTGATGCTGCGTCGTGCCAGAGAACTGTCGGCACCAGAATCACAGCTTGGAGAGTCGGGACAGCCTGTATCGTGCCAGAAAACGTTGCTAGCACCAAAATTACAGCTCGTAGGGTAGCGCTGCCAGTATCTTACAGAAGAAGGCGTGCATGAACGTACCGTCTGCGGACACGATACTCAGCGCAGTAAGCAAGAATAAGTGAAAAAGAAAACTTAAGTAAACAAAATACAATGCGACAGTAACGCTACCGAACTATGAGAAAATCGATTAAATAAAAGAAAATTAATAATCAATTTGGAATTAATACTGAAATGGGTTTTCCCAGAATTTTTACTTTATTTTTTTTTGTTATTCTTATTTATTTAGGTTTTTATTCCTAAAAATAATCTTTTGTTATCTTTTGTATTATTGGTGTTTTTATTTACATTAAATATACGAATTATTGTACTATTATGTCATAAAATACTCCTATATCATTATTGACGAAAAGAATTTAATCTCATTCATCCATAATTATCTGGAATAATAGTTAACTCTTCTTATCAGTTAATTAATTAGTACTTATCTTCTTATTTATTTTGTAAAGTATATACTTATAATACGCCACATTCAAACGAAGAATTCATTGGAATGATTTATTTGATTGTTATGCAGCCACTACACAAGTTCATGAAACGTACGGTATCAAAACTGTTAAAGCTCCAATAAAAAAATTGCACCGAAACAGAGGTTTAGTGTTTTTAGATAAGTAGTACAGAGCAGGTTTAATGTAAAGGATCGGAATTACCAAACATTTTCTAACATACAACCCTGTAGTACAATATCTAAAAATTAGGGCTGAAATTAGCAAGCAACTAAATATAGAAAACCACCAATCAGCCATGCCACAGCGCAAACACGATGTGCCTCTAACGTTTATTTATTTTATTTCAGAAACCCCACCGTCTGCTACCAACCAATCTGTATGTCGTTCTGTACAACTTCAAATCAAGACATCAAGACGAATTGGACCTAAAAGCCGGATACAAAGTGACAGTGATCGACACATCCGATCCGGACTGGTGGAAAGGAAAATGCCTTGGCAGGGTCGGGTATTTCCCGTCTAAGTATTGCTCCAAGCTATCGCCTGGAGAGAAGCCCTTACAGGTAAATGAGAGTCTTATTGACAGGTAATTTAGAGATAAATAAAGGTGTTCAAGTTATGTAACAAATTACGACAGAATTAGGTAAATAATCGGTGTATATATAACAAAGAATTTCTATAAATTCAGTTTGTTATTATAATTTCTATAAATTACATGACCTGATATTTCCAAAAAGTATTAAAGAAAATTGTGAGTAATTTATGTTTGTCAAAAAATGGAATGAATTCTTATTAAATGTATCTACTGTGTAAAAGAAATAATTAAGGAACAAATGGAAGGAGTATGTGTATGTGTGATATTAGGGTGATAGTACACTGCGACCTGAAAGATCTATTGTGTCCCCTCCTCTCGCTGTATTTACAGCTGGCCGTCCAGTCTGATTCCTTTTGGAAAGTGCAGAATGTCCGAAGGCCCCAGATTAGGTAACTCCCCCTCTTCGATTTCACATGCTCCCAGGTGCAGCGCCCTTGAGTTGCACAGTGCAGCACAGCTTGTGAGTATATGGATGGACGTTTCGTCCTGTTCCCCACAAAATCTACATTCGGCTTCCTTCGCTATTCCAAGCCTGCTTAGATGTCCGTTCAGTTTAAAATGGCCTGTAAGGATCCCCTTATTTTTACTCAGGTTGATGCATTCTGCAGATCTCTTCTGGTTATAAGTTCCCAGAAGAATTTTAGCTTGCCTCATTCCCTGGAGATTCTCCCAGTATTTGGATTTTCTCTGCTCTACTTCATTTTTCAGTTTCTCCAGTGTTATGCTGCTACTTATCCCACAAAAAGGTTCTGGCCCTACAAAAGGTGTTCTAGCCCCTCTCTTAGCGAGATTATCTGTTATTTCGTTTCCTTCCACTCCCGTGTGTCCCGGAACCCACAATAGGCTTACCTTGTTCTTTTTGCCTAGCTCGTTTAGTTTTTGTAGACACTCCCAAACCATTTTGGAGCTGATTATGTTTGACCCCAGCGCCCTAATGGCTGCTTGACTATCAGATACTATGATAATTTCCTGCTTTTCATAGCTTCTGTCAATGTTGACCTGGACACATCTTTCAATAGCGTGTATTTCCGCCTGGAAAATACTTTGGTACATCCCCAAGCTTTCGAAATATTTGGTTCTATGCCCATATATCCCTATTCCAGTTCCCTCTGCCGTTTTGGAGCCATCTGTGTACCATTTAATGGCGGTTCTATTGAGTTTCGAAATGGTATCTCTATCCCATTCACTCGTAGTGCTAAGCTTTGTGGTAAAATCTTTCACAAAGTTGAACTTCCTTGGCATGTCATCTCGGGGCATGTCCCAGATGGAAGGAGTAATTGGGAAAAGAAAGTTAAGAAAAGCCTGTCACCATGGCAAAGTATCAGCTGAGTAGTAGTAGAAAGCGCTGATAGATAAAACAATAGATTGCCTTAGAAAATGAATGAATTTAATGACAAGACATGCGTAAAATTGGGAAAAGACATTTATAGATTTAATTTGTTAAGCAATAGATTAATAAAGCATAGGGGAAAAGCTAAGGGAAACAAACCATAATAATCGGGCAGCCGCGGTTATTTTGTGATTTATTCTTCAATTACTTTATGATATCATGCAGAATTTGTTTTAAAGAAGAAATCCTGACTTTTAATATGAATCAATAAAATATAAAATAATAAATTTTTTATTTTAATAGACTTATAAAAAGATTCGGTCAAATTTCTTTTTTTGCTTGTATATATGTATATATAAGCTAAACTTTTCAAAAATAGCTAAAGATATTTAATTCTTAAATTCTCTCTTTAAAAGAAAATGTGAGTATAAATCACTACTTACGGGCGTCAAGAAAATCGCCACAAATTCGAAAACAATTTCTTTTGACCTATTAACTTTTAAGAAAATCTCCCAGTTGTCTAGAATCACTCTGAGAAAGTATTACGATATATTGACCATCATTCCGCTTGATTTCATTTTTATGACAATTCTCTACACTGAACCAAAAATCGGGCCTGAAACAATGACGAAATTCGCTATTCATATGAAATAGTGCCTAAAATTGTTCCGAAAAACAGGTATATCAAATCAATGAAAAAGATTTTATTAAATAACGAATGAATTTATTGAGTAATAAACTATTAATTGTATTAATGAAACCAAGCTTATTCAAAATGGCTTGATTTGCTCAATGAAATGTGTTATTGTTGTAAAGAACAGCAGTTTTGTTTTAACAACCTTATTTGGTTTACTGAATAACAGCCAGTTATCAATTTTATGTACAAATTTCAGAATAATAAATAGAATGAATAGCGCCATCAATCAACGCAATGAACATCATTGATGTGCTGATCGCAAGTGATTGATTTAATTTATGTTGTTCATAGGCCTAATAGATCTTAGGAATTGTTATAAAGTAAAATTGTAGTTAAAACAATGAACTTAATTCATTGATGCAATAATCGCATTTAATTCACTGTTGACGAGCGACTGAAGCAACTTTATTTAGCACTTAATTTGACGGATTGCAGTAAAAGTAACATTAGTTAATAATAAAAAAAAAGTGATATAGACTGGTGATTACGGTCTTAAAACGAAGTAGAATCGATTTAAAATTTGTCCGTTCTTTTTTGACATTTGTTGCAATTAGAACTGAAAAATGTAATCATGACAGGACTCATGGTCTATTGTTGGAACACCATACCAGGAAAAGCAATGAAAAGGGTGGTATAGTACTAGAATGCGAGTGCGTTTCTACCTACTAAGCGTCATCAGCGGTACTCCGAGTGCCTGTTAGGGAATCAAGAGTTTAGATGCGCGCTCCCAAAGAGGCACAAGCCAAACTCTCAACCCACAAATCGAATAAAGCCTGGTAATGCAGTCACAGATCGAGTTCGTACAATTCATGGATTGTCAGTACCGCTAGACCGCGTATGTAGTGATTCCAGAAACCGCTTGCCATGGCGTATTAAAAACATCAATGAAAGAAATGTTTAAATACAACAATTAGAACCGAAAGGTGCACTCAAACAATTATCGCTGGTAATAGCGGACTTCTAAATGCCGAGTAACAGAGGCAGGGTGGTTAAGCACATGGATTCTGTTTCAAAGATATCATTGCGCATTATATTTTTGTTATTAATATAATGAACGTTTTCATTCAACCAATCAATATAGATTATTATAGAAATGTAAATAACTGCAGTTCAATGATTCCTGTCCATTAGGGCGGTGTTGTTTCATATATTAAATTAATACGTTAGTTATCATGACGTATACTTCTTATCAAGATATGTTATCTGTTCTTTCTTGCAATAAATTACAAGCCATTAAAACAACGGACAAAATATCATTAATACTTTATTGTGTTCATATGCTGAGCAATTTTACGAAAATTATACCTTAAAAAATGACAATACATAATAATTTTCTATTCATATTATCAACAAAATTTTTTAAATATTTTACCATAAGAATGAAAATTTTGATCAGTCAATGAAACTAAAACGCAATAAATGTAGATTATTGATATTGCAACCAATATTTTTCTCAGCGTATTGCTTAGGAAAGCAAGAATAAATTTCTATTGTCTTCATTTGAAAATTTATAGAATCAACCCAACATGTTGACTCTGGTCGAGTTACGTGCATTACCATTTCTTTAAGCAATGAAAGGCAAGCATTATGAGTAACCCAAAATTATTTTGGATCTTTCGTTAGAAGGGATGTGAGTAGCCACGAAAGAATGTAAAAAGGATGCGCGAAACATTTGCGTTACAGTACTTTTGATGAGGTTTTGTGTAAATGCTTGAAGGCAATGAAAAAAACGGAGGCCACAATGAAAACCAGAGGACCTCTATTCATAGTCTGCGAAAAAGTAAAAACTAACGGTTGTCAAAAAGTCTGTACACATTGCTCTAGCACTAAGGTGACTGAATGGCCAATTTTCGAATTTTGTTCACTGACATTAAACGAAAACAAAGATTTTTGGAAAAAGACTTTATTTCGACTAAAAATAAACATATTCAGATGCTTCTTTCATCTCTTTTCAAAATTCACTTGCCATAAATCTTTTGAAAATTAGCCATACGTTTAAGAAAACAAATTGTAAATTTTTGTATTGATTTATAGGTTACCCATAACTTGCAAGTATCTGATGGCGACAACGGTCTGATGCTCCTTAGGGACCAAATTGTCATACAAATCGGCGAGGAAGTCGACGGTATGGTGATGATCCGCTCCGGTGACAACCGCCAGGGCATTTGTCCGGTCAAATTTCTGCAGGAGGTGTGACAGCTGTCCGAAGTAGCCTGCCAAGTCAACAGTAATACGTGCACCTGCTTCGCAAACCCACATAGAACCTTCATCAACAAAATTCACCAGACGAAAGCTTCTCCAATCGTAAACTACCAGAACTGTAGCAATAATAACAACGTCAACAAGAATTGGAAAAAAATAACGAATTATAAGAAGAGCGTGAAGTCCGGCACCTCACTACAATATTACTACAATAACATCAACGAAAATAACTCATCGAAGAACAATCTCGGTTACCTCACAAAGCAAACGAACGCATCAATTGAGAAGGTGAAGAAGAATCAACCGATCTTCTTCGCGAAGGCTCCGTTCTCATCCACGAAGAGACCTCTGTCTATAATACTGTCTACGCCTAAGCATCACGTGGTCAACTTCTTCAATAGGACCTTCCGCACAGATTCACAGAAGAGGCCGTTGCTCTTGAATCCCCATTATTCCGAGAACGTCAACTTGATGAACGAATTTCGGCCCAACTTCCAAATAATACCCGGCAAGAACGGTCTAAGGATATCTTCGATTTACACTATTAGCGAAGACGTGGAGAAGTTTTCGTTGAAGAATTCCCTGTATCGCAACAAGAATCTTTACATCTCCTCGAATAGCAGACCGCTTTTTGTAAGAAAATAAGCAAAAAAAAAAACAAAAAAAAATATGTAATATTAGTAGGACCTACAAAATCATCGTAGTTCAACCTATTTTTATATGTGTTAGAGTTAACCTATGAGATAAATTGAATGTGATTCAGCACGTCCTATACACAATACACGTTAGATACACGTTAAATATAGATTACCTAAGAGTTGATGATAAACTCACATATAAGATCGAGGTAGTAATCAGAAAATTACAACAGTATTTTCTTTATTAAGTTTCATTCAAAAGAGATTAAGTAGATAGCTGCACAAAATGAGTTAGAGACTCCATGTGATTTAAAAATAAATATTTGAAGAAAAAGGTATTTTAGCACAGATTTGCTGCATTTTTTTACGTATTACTTCTTCCATGCTATAGAAAGTTTTGAGATTAACATCTGATTGAAAATTGCTGTGCTCCTTCAAAATCGGAAGTAAGTAGGTCGTCCAAATTTAATCATATTTAAAAGAATCCTTAAAACTTAAGAAAAAGTATTTTTGTTTTATAGGAATAGTATTTATGACTTATATGACTAACTAAAATATAATAAAATATATTATAAAACATTTAACAAATTTTCAAACTTTTGCACACGTTTGGCCAGGTCTCTTTTCTTGTAACGTAACTCCAATTTACCTGAAGGTTTAAATTGGCTTAACATTCTAAAAAATTCGCAAATAAGCACTGTAACTCAGCTCTTTCTTGTAAAGTCAATTTTACATCCATCATACGAATTCATCATGAATTTAACTTACTAAAAATGGCTATTGTACATATATAATAAATAGTAGTCACGCAATCAAGTAGGGAACTTCAGAAAAGGATAAAAATGAGTTTATTTGGATTTTACTTTTGAGACTCCATATTTGTAGATATCTAGAAATTTGAAACAATTTTTTTAATAAACATTTTAGTAGGTATCTTTAAAAATAAAGGGGTTAGTTTATACTTATTGTTAGTGCAACTTCCATTTTAACTTTGGACATTAAATAATGGTATAAGGTCAGAGGTAATTTCACATTTAATCTTGCATTTCCGAAATTGTTGGATAATAGTTGGAGAAATTTCGGAAATGCAAGATTAAATCGTCGGTTTAGAAGTAGACTATCACAACTCGAAAAATGCGATTTCTTACTCAATGCACTAGATATTTTGTAAAACGATGAGATAGTACACAATCTATATATTTCAGTGATACTTTACCTAAAATATTAAGGTTCTGGAACATCTAGTTAAGAGACTATTGGTAAATGAATATTTGGAAAACTTTAAGCAATTCTCCTGAAAAATAACTTTTTTCGACTTGTAATAGTCTTCTTCCAAACCGACGAAATGTGCAATTATTACCTCTGACCATATACAGTTCATACAAATCTGAATTATTTGATCCCAACATTCGCAAAAATAAATAATGGGTTTCTGAAGAAGGGCCAACTTTTATTTGATATAAACTTTTCTGTAAAATCATTAGTAAAGTCTCATATTTAAGTGGACACGCGGTATTATGAATACATTCCAAATTATCTATATATTGAACACATAATACCCATTCACAAAATAAAATACTTTATAAAACTATGTTTAGCTACTGTAGAATTTAAGTAAGCAGTTTAATGCGATGAAGTTTCTAATTCATTAGCTACCTACACTAAGCTATCAATAATAGTATATAACAAACAGTATTTACATTAAAATGCAGCGTGATAAAATCGTATAAACACAGGTCGTTTTCTGTTGAATTGTACATTGTTGCCTTAGGGTTTCTTGGGTTTTTGGAAAACGAAATGAAAATAAATTGGAGAAATTGAATATGTATCGATGCAAATAAATTATACTTTTGGACAAACCTATGAAAATTTCGACATAATGGGAAGCTAAAGAAAGAGTACCTTACGGTGATTTGTTCCTGAAAGTAATGTAGATTTTTTATTTATGATTTTTTGTGCCATACTTATTTACTTATAGCACTTTGGCCAAAGTTTAATTTCATCCCTTGCCGGGATCTATATAACATTCCTATAAATTGGTAAAAATAAAATTGCATTTAACCCTTCATTAGGCGCGTCTGCTTGCGACATATAAGAAATGCATAGACATAGGTCTGCTGGGCCTATACGCGACTAATGAAGGGTTAAAAATTGTCACATTCGATTTCAGCATCAATTGTCATTTTCTTAACCGTCGTCTGGCGGTAAATAAATACCTATAACTAATCTTTTGCCTACTTCGCATTTTCATATTTATGAAAAACTATTAATCAAAATGTTTTTTTTTCTGTTTCATTACTTTATCAATTTTGTGGATTATTGACCTAAATGGTGCGAGAAATGGGATTTTATTTGTATTACCAAAATATAGGAAAATCTTTTTTACAGCATAAGTTCATAATAATAAACAATAATAAAATGCTTGCTTAGTAAATGGTATGTAATAAAAATACTTGTAAAATTTGTAATAATCAATTGCAATCGCACTGTTTCACTAAAAATGTACTCTTTAATTTTAGCACGTTAACTTATGCAAAAATTGAAAAAATTACTTGAGCTTTGAACAAATTTATAGATTTTACGTTAGTGAAATGTAAAATGAAGCCGCATAACAAAATCTTTGTTTGAACTTTTGACAATGCAGATCGCTTACCCAAAAAAAGATGTTTTTTCATGTTTTAATAATATAAGAAAATCTCAAATGTTGCTATATTTACCGGTCACTGCATATAAAATATTCTAATGCTTTTTTTTTAAGTATTCTTTTAATAAATTATCCAACTTGTACCTTTTAATGCTCACACTTCATTAAAAATCCGTTTTAAAATGTGTGTTGTTTATAATTTGCTTACAACTATCTTATTTTATGTATCTTTTTTTCTTTTTATAAATAAAGCCACATTTAGGGCTTTCAGCTATTCTAAAAAAGTAGCTCGTGCGTCTTTTTAGCAATTTCAGTATTATTTCCTAATTGATTGCCGAGAGCGAATATACTGTATTGGATAACTTCCATTATCTATTTAAATGATTTATATATTATTATTATTTACATTGATTTATTGCAATAATCAAGGTAACTTGAAACTTTCTCTCTCATCTTTTGGATAATGTTATTAACCGAATTCGGTCTTAGAAGAATATGCAACTAAATATTGTGTAGTGACATTCAGAACTAAACGTCTGCTGCTCAAAAAATATAAAAAACTTAAAATGCAACAAATTGTGCAAATACAATGTAGATTCATGAACTGGAATAATTATACTACATCTGCAGTCGATTGTTGGCTCAATTCCTCCAAATTGAAACAGTTAGGTTGGGGTCCTTTAGGAGACAAGTATACCTACAATTCAAATGTAAATGCCCCATATTCTAAATCATTTTTATTTCAAAACATATATGAACGACAACAATTCTTTAGAATCCGAAAAATAAATTTCAAAGCTGTTTATAATTTTCTAATTGCTACTACTCGAGGAATCGTTTGTCTTAACTTTCGTTATGAGTAAAACGAAAATATATTTCCAATTACTGAAGCTTGCTTTAGTTACCCCAAAAAAAAATTAAACTCAACACTCAATTCTTAATTTCCGCTTTTTAATGCGATTGACTGATCGAAACTGCACAATTAGAATTAATCAGGTGTCTCCTTAGATATAAATGAAAGGTACACCTTTTTCTTTTGGTTCTTCTACATCTAAGAATTAATTTTTGTTACTGCTTGACATCATATTAATAATAGGTAATCGCCGTAATTCAGTTCATTAATAATAGGAGTCGATTAGAAACAGAATTAGTTTTCGTTGTCTTAATATTCGAACGTTTAGTGCAACATTCCATTAACGTAATTGAGCAGTGCAAAATAATTTAGTAAAATAACGAGTGACATTGACACAGCTAAGAATAGTGAGGACTTTTTTAATTGAAGTTATTGTCGGTTGATTTATTATTTATAATATTGATTTTGGAAGCTATAAACTACTGAACATGCTAATAACCTAACAAATATACATAATTGCAATACAGAAATATTGCATCTTTAGAAATGGTTGTTTATTCACGGAATATAATATGGAAATTTCTTTGTGTCCTAAAGGCTAAGCATAAAAAAACAAAATATGTGTTTACTAGGACCTTAAAAGACTGTAGTTCACTATTATTATTATTGGTAAACATCTTTAAGAATGCACAAAACTTTCATGCTATTTGCATTTATTTATTGCTATTATCCATTAATACAGCGACTGAGGTATCGAATTGGATTAATTAATTGCAATTTACGAATTTCAGTAAATTTAGAAATGTCTACAAGATGGAAGGGAATGTATCTGACATTCTAGTTATAATGATTTTATGCTCCGTAAAGTTTACCTGAAGAAAATTTTAAAAAATGCTGAAATGAGGGTATACATTCACTAATGTGCCCCAGTCTTTGTATTATATACTTCAAAAATGATCCAACTGTTGCTACTAATATATCGTTCCCTAATGATAAGAACACAAAACCTAATTCTAATTTAAAGCTAATTTCAAATCAGCCATTCTAAATTCATATATTCGAACAGCTACTACGTACATAGGTTAACTTTCTCCAGAAGCTCATAAGACTGTTGTCTAAAGGCATTTAATACATATACACAATCAACAAATCTCAATAAGTAAACAAATATATAGTCGACAAGACCAAAGTGTAAATATAGTCAAACCATCACCACCTATTATGTTAATTTGTTTTTATATTTATTTATTATATATAATTTCTTATTTTTTCGGCCAAAAAGACCGATTAAACAAAAACAAAAGGGAATTCAACAACTCTCAGTTCAATTAATTACATAAAATCATAACTCTCCCCTTTACTAAAACCCATCTGCAATGTAACTGATGTACTAATCTACTTATCCTTTTGTAAATGTGCACTAAATGCACTTGTTGTTAAATAACGAAAGAAAATGTTATACATGTAATATCTGTTGAAATTGTGTTACCTATATTCAAACATATTGTAAATCACTATTTCCAAATAAATATAAATCATCAGAATACACTTAATTGTTTTTTTAAGCATTTGTTTTATAAAATCCAGTTTGAATCAAACACATCACCTTCAAAATGTCATTTGTTTCTAAATTACATTTGCTACTAAAATAAATAAAAAATATTAGCTACTTAGCACACACCTCTAAGTGGAGGAATGGAATATCCCGTATAGGTACCTAATATTATTTTTCACTTTCTTATTATTACAAATTTGGCTCAATTTGTGAGAATAATTGGTTAAAAAACATTTATAAGTACAAAACTATATTTGTTGAAAAGTATTGCGAATTCTAAATTCAAATCAAATCTGTAACGATATATCCTGCATTCTTAGGCAACTTAATATACATCTCACAGAAACCTGTAATACCCGCGGTTCATTATATGACCACATTGATGTCGCCCCAATTTTATTAATTTATAAAATCCTATCTCTGATACGATCATAAATCTAATAATTTTAGACTTATTCATAGAAAAATCACAACCTAGTTAGACGCGATTCCATTGGCTAAAAGAAACAGTTTTCTGATTGGTTTCACAACTTATATATAATCACTGGACGAGTGTGAACAAGCCTTTTAATAGATAAGTAATACCAGTTTGCACTGGGAAATGCCAAGTGTTAACATATTTACAAAAGCGTGAATATCTCAAAAATTGTTAAATTTAGATATAGTAAACTTTAATAGAAATTGTATTCAAATAATCTGTGGAATTAATTGAGGTTAGAAAAAAATATGATTTTATTTACGATTGCTATCGACTTCCGGTATAATGGAACGTTTTCGGCAGTCTAAAATATTTTCAGAGGATTCTACGGGCAGAGGTTTGTTATTAATTCTGTTGTCGCTTAGATTGCGAGAAAAAGATAGTGGACAAGTAGTCTCAAACATCCTATATACATATAGAATTCATACAAAGCCGCTTTACCGTATCGTGAAATGTAACTAAACAAACAGTTTTTCAATACTTAAAACATTCACTATCGATTGATGCCCCATCGATTAAAAAATCGAATGAAAAATCGATTATGAATGATTCACTCGATTTGTTCTGCAGCGGTTTGAAACCGTCCGAAGTATGCGCTCATGAAATTTACCATTCATTAGAGGTGTGATTTGAACTGTTTCAGAAACAAACCTATTAGAATCATATATGATTAGAATACCCATCACTCAGGATCATCGACTAATCATAATAGAAACGTCATAATTGGTCATAATCGAGTTCTATAATGTTCGTCGAATGATTCGTTTTCCGTCATTTGATTATGCCCATTACTGCCTCCACTTAACAGCTTACCTATGGAACATATAAATTAAATCATAGTTTGCTTCCATTTTGAATATTATTAGAAATAAACAATATCATCTAATTGAAACTAGTTTAATAATAATAATAAATTCAGTTTACAAAAAAATTAAAATTAATGGCCGTCAGCTGGCTTACGTCGGTTATGTCACTTCATCACTGTTCACCGTGACTGCTACTGTCACTGCTGAACCTGTGAATGCGGTTGAGGTTGACGGTTGACCAAGGTTGACGATGACAAATGACAAATGACAACCGTCTAAAATTGTAGGTTAATGGATAGATGGTTTATTATGATTTGTCAAAATTAATTGAACATGGAAAAGTTAGAAAATCCATTACAATTTGTACCTCTCTCTTCGTGCATAAATCCAAGTTTTTGGCACAAATTCACGCAATTCAAATTAGATGTGCTTCGGTTAAACGAAAGAGCCAATATATGGGGCTACTATTCCAATATAAATTCTCACACCAAATCAATATTGGAAGTGGATAGTACATCATTTAACGTGTAATGTGCTTTCTATTAATTTAACTGGCATGGAATTAGTTGTTATTCTTTTCCAGAGAATATAAAGGTCTGAAATTTTATTTGCCTTATTATGGAATATTAATTAATAAAAATACAATTGAAGAATTCAAAGAATGTGATAAGAGAGCCATAATTCAGTCTGCAGGTGAAATTCTTCTGATTAATATAAAAAGGGGAGATGTATTAAAGAATCCTTCTTTGTTAAATATATTTATGATTCTGTTGTTTGCGGTATTTATATGTTAAGATGGTAAGTGGCAGCTTAATTCAGTATTAAAACTTCTGTAGGATTTGAAGAAATACAACTTTTATTATTGGTTTGCTTTCCCTACTATAAATACAGTGAAACCTATGTATTCAACTTCTTATTCCATTAATAAATTATTCAATGAAATTGAGGTATAAGATATTGTGCTTTTATAATTGTACTATATTTAATTTTGCTGTTTTTAGTTAAATAATATATACCAACAGTATTCAGAACTTGACGTTAATAATAAAGCATATTTCTTAATTAAATATAAAGAAATTACAAAAGTACTAACCATAAGTGATCAAATTTGTATAGAAAGGAGTCGGAAAAATATTGAAGATCATGATAATCTCCTGTTTGGGTTTTCTGATTCTTCTTTGATGACATATCCTGGATGGCCATTACGTAACTTCATCTTACTGTTATTGTATTACTGGTAAATTGCATATAATAATTCCATTAGCTTTTCGCAAAAAATTATAGTTTATACAACTTCTTCTTAATTTTAGTCCTGTACTTCAGGGGAAAACTATAAAATTTCTTAGTTTCCGTCTAACACGAAGTGCTTCAGAAATCAAATGCGATTCTAGCGTGATATTTGAAATAAGAATGCCAACTCTGGATGTCGAAACAATATTCACCAATAATGAACAGAACTGGATTGGTTTTGAACCAAATGAAAGGGATAAAATGGGTCCTAGATTAGCGAAAATGAAAGATTCTTTGTCTCCAGAAAGGTATGGGTTTCTTTTGTTTCTTTCTTTCTGTTTCGTATTACCAATTGTGGGCGACAACAAGAGTATTGTAGCTTGCACTCTTAAATGTTTGAGGTTATCAGTGTTGGTAAAATTTCTGCGGAATCATATGTGTTTATGTAGAAACTGCTCCAAATTAATTTGATACCATGTAACCCTGTTTGTTTTGTTGGAGCAACTCCCCTAATTTATCAAAAAAATGCCTAAACTATTCTCTTAGAACAGCAAAATTAATTTAAAACCTGTGTATCATTAAATTTGGGTGTCAGAATTATTGATAATTTTTTTTTTGTAAACATCTCTGCATTTGAATTTGGATAAAGGGAGGGAGAACACATTTTCTGCAAATAGATAATATAAATAAAAAGATCATCAGTCTATACAAAATTAAAGTATTTACCTACGCTAAATTTTTCATAAGAAAAAGTCCAATAGATATTTTTGCTATGCCAAGTAGTTTCCAAACATAAAAAATGATCTATATGAAGGAATAGATGAAATATAATTAAATTATAAGTAAGCATCGATTAATTGTGAGTAGAACAAAAGATTTTTCAATAACAATATAAATACCTACTCTTTTTTAATAAAGATATTATTTCTTTAACACCCTGTATCATGCAATCTGTTTGTGTATGACATCGTATTTCATTTATTGTATATAAATAAGTTACTTTTTGCGCCTCCGTCCAGAAACACTTATTTTGCATTACTATAAATCGGCCGGAAACTTACCATTTTCCGGCCTAGGCCGGCAAAAAGACCACTATTGGTTGGCAACACTATATTGGAATTACTGACATTAATTATAGATTCGATGACAGATGACAGAATTTTCGTTACACAATCTCTTAATTAATTCATATTCATTCCATTTCTATTTTTGGAAGATTTTACAGGTAATAAATGGTTAATAACTTCACACAAAACCTCTGTAATATGAGCTGGGGTCTCCATTGTCCTTATTATTGATGAATATGTATCAAAACTACCCAGAAAACTAAAACGTCAAATCACTAAGGTATTTTAACCCTGATTTCCAATTCAAAATTCATACGTAATATGTATTGCCAACCTCTACTGTTAACTCCCTAGCGTTAATTTCTTTTATTATTTACAACAAAATTAAGATTTGTCGGCTCAAAAAATAGTGTCCAGAAACTCTTTTGCGAGTATTCGCACTTGTGAGACCTCGGCTTCGCCTCGGCCCCACAAACCGTACTCACACTCGCAAAACTATAGTATCTGGCCTAGTGATACAAATAACTATTGTTGAGGAACTTTATTTTACACGAAAATAAATCAGTTTTTTGACGATATGGAAAATATAATTACATCTGATTTTTTTTAAACGAATCTATTTACAAATTCGTTTGATTTTAAGGTGATCTTTGCGGTTTCTACTGTTAACTTCTTTGCGAGGACATTAGAATTGGTACTTATTTAAGTACCTACTCCTTATTTTTTTTTTTTTTCTTAACTCTTCTCCAACACAGGTTATTTGCAGGTGTCTCTTTCAGTAATAATGCTGGACAATTTAGGCACACACTACTTGATATAGGGGTTGATATAGGTTTAGGAATTTGCATTGCGTCGTCAGCAGTCGTTGAATGTTACTATTTTTGTATTTCTGGTAGTTGGTATAAATTAGGTAAAGTATGGGTTCAATTACACTTCCTTGTGGCACCCTCGAGGGGTATTGATGTAATTCCATTTGTTTACCCTGACATTTTACAAAAGAAAATGTTTTAAATATGATTAACGTATATATATCAAAATGTATGTTTAAATGCTTAGGTAGCTGTTATTTATTAATTTCGCGGAGACAAATGTTTTTTCTTTGAAGGATTTCCTTATATTTTTTGTCACTATGGAGTTATACTATTTTACCATATTAGTTGCGAAATCTGAAGTGGTGGTTAGGAATTATTTGTTGATCTTCTTAGTATTAGCTTTACAGGCACGTACCTTGGACACGATTAGTAATAGACTTACTGGGCGATATATGGCGCTAGCTCGTTTGAGTTTTTCCCAGGTTTTGAAATCATTATTATTTTGACTACCATTCACTAGAAGAGGAAACGGCAAAACGTAAAAACCGTTAAAAAAAAAATAAGTTGTAGACGTTTGAATCTCTTAATTCGTCTTCCTTATAGCAAAGTGTACTAATTCTCAATATATAATAAAACTTGATAGATCTTGTCGACCACAATTATTCTTTTGTTCTCTCAAGATAGTAAGAGTAATGTACACATATTAAATGCGAGAATTAATCCACTTCCACTTTACTGCCACTATATTTAGTTGGTATATACTCATGGTTATCCAGTGAAGAGCACTCTTTCGGCACTCACGACTACTCAGATACTCTCTTCCGGTATATCAGCACGAGGTAAGGCGCAGTAACTACACAGGGGCAGCAATTATTGGTCATTTGACGCAGATGTCAACTGATTTTCCAGACTCATTACAAGGGCCTTTCTTGAAACCATTCCACTGCCTTCTCTTGCCACTATTTGTATTGGAAGTGGAGTAGCCCAGGTAATTTCTCTTTACTAAGTAACTGTCATTAAGTATACTTTGTTGTACAGCATCTAAATTTTGCATATTTTTGGATCCATATGAAGATTTGCAGCAGCATCAAGAACATTGATCATCTGCTTCTGTGTTAGAGCTATTTAAAATTAGTAATTTTTCTATTTAAATGGTTGGCCTGTCCCAATATTGGGGATGTGTGATACTGCTGATCATTAGCTAGCCTTTTCATCGATTAAAAGCTAAATATTAGCTTAAATAACTTAACTATATTCCCTATATTTTCTTCATAAATGTAAATCCCAAACTACTAAATATAGCAAAAAGAAATTGCGCAATTTTTGCGGGAAATTTAAAGAATGTAGGGCATATAAACCTTTGCTGTTTTTTCGTTTTTTCATATTTTCCGGTTTGGGCATTCTTTTTCAAATTTCACTGTAATATTTGTCTGCACAACAACAATGTATAAAATTGATTTTCTTTTAGTTTAGCAGATTCATCTGTCGACCTAAATTTGAAACTTATGAAATGGAGACTACTTCCCGATATTAATCTGGAAAAGTTGAAGATGACAAAGTGTTTACTATTAGGTGCAGGAACACTGGGCTGCGCAGTTGCTAGAAATTTATTGGTAAAATTTAAATACACATTTATCATTTCATTTTTTTTATGTAATACCGTTATAGGCATGGGGAATACGAATGATAACATTTGTAGATAACGGGCATGTATCTTTCTCAAACCCGGTGCGCCAAAGTCTTTACACGTTTGAGGATTGCATTTCTAATAAAGAAAAAGCGACAGCTGCTGCTGAAAGTCTTTTAAAGATATTTCCCAATATTGTAAGTTGCTGAGTCTTCACCTATTCTAACTTTGAATCTTAATCCAATTAATTTTATCAAATTTTGAGACTACTTCTGGCCACAACTTTACCATACCGATGCCAGGTCATCCAGTAGGCGATAGTCTACTAACACAAACTAAAGAATCTTATGAGAAACTGAAGAAATTGATTAGTGACCATGATATCATATTTTTATTGATGGATTCTAGGGAAAGCCGTTGGTTGCCAACAGTAATATCAACAAGTTTAAAAAAAGTAAGTCAAACTCTTCCCACTTGTGATATAAAACATGTTTTCTCTTCAATTAGATCACTATCAATGCTGCTCTTGGCTTTGATACTTACTTAGTAATGCGGCATGGTATAAATTGTGAAATGGAAAACGAAATTAAATCTACCATTCCTACTCGTTTAAAATGCATTCCAGGAAATAAATTAGGATGTTATTTTTGTAATGATATAACTGCGCCTGGGGATGTAAGTGAATTATATTATTCTTCTTATATCGTGTATTGGACCATCAAACTGAAACAACATTTTCAGTCGTTGAAAGACCGCACATTAGATCAACAGTGCACTGTTACTAGACCAGGAGTTTCAAATATTGCAGCTGCTTTAGCTGTTGAGTTGGCAGTTTCCGTATTACAGCATCAAAATGGGTAATATTGTAGTTCTTTAAATATTTTCACTTAGCGCATCTACTATTCCTAGATACCACAGATTCAAATCTCGCTTTGGTCTTATGGCTATATCAGAAAGAAAAATAGCTTATCAAAATATCTATGATTTCAACGTTTCTCCACTAACTAAAAATATTTCAGCGCTCGGGCACCAGCATTTTACGCCAGCTCAAAGCAGGAACTAGACCATAACAGAGAAAACGAGTGTAATTTAGGTATCATACCGCATTCTATCAGAGGATTCCTATCTATGTTTAATCATGTACTACCGGCATCAGAGAGATATAATCAATGTATAGCTTGTTCTGATACGGTTATTAAACTGTACGAAGAAAACGGTTTTGAGTTTTTACTTCAAGTCTTTCAAAATTCTGCTTATCTTGAAGAGGTCACTGGTTTGAATAAGATGTATACGAACTGCGGCGAACTTGAGGTACTTTTTGTATAGCAAAACTGCGGCTTGAAAAAACTTTCTTTAACAAAAAATATTTCTCTTTTACAGGATCTGAATTTTAGTGATGAAGAATCCACTTGAAATATTATGAATTCTCGATGTTGTTTTAACAAATCACCTTCTAACTATACGAAATACATCAAAATGTTGGAACGCTTAACTTATTTGGATAATTTTATTGTATTCTAATATTATAATAAATTGTTTACATCAAAAGTGATTAACTATCTCCCCAATGTCTCCTGCTTTCATCCATTTAACATTTTTTCTCTAGCCCACTGTTCTTTTTCAGTTTGATAAATATGTTAAAATGATATATTTAGCGATGTTATTAGCAAATAATGTACAAATAAAATATTCGTTTATTATAAAAATTCGTTTAATTACAAAAATTGCGACCGCTTTCGTGAATTACATTCACATCTTCAAGGTCACTAGAAAATCTCAATTAAAAGATGAATACATTATAAGTTTAATAAATTAACAGAGTTTTAAATATTTTAAGTTAAGAACTAAAAAAACAGTGAAAAAAAAACAAGTGAATAGTATAGTTGTATGTTATAGCAAATCTATAATTGAAAAGGAGAAGGTAAATTACTATTCTGAATTGTAAACCATTTGGTAAACAGTAAAAGGGGATTATTTTAAAAAGCTAAATAAAAATTGTATATCATTGATTTGTAATATTATACAAATACTGTATTATTTGTTCAGAATAAATGTACACTCAATATGGTCACATTTCTGCAATATAAAAGTTTTATTTCCCATTCAACGTAAAAAATGCGTTCGCTGGAATACTAATTATTGGGCTCTACGTTTGAAATGAGGAATTGCACTTTTTTTAAATTCTTGTTAAAATAATGTTATTTTGTACATGACCTAAATATATATTTACACTGAAATTTTGAGGGCATTCTGTAAAGTAGTTTTTGAAATATAAATTTTTTAAGATCTTTATACGTCACAAGTACGTAGTAAAATTTTATGAATGAACGCGAATATATGGCAACATAGAAATTACTCCCCCGTAATAATCACAGATTGCAGTCATTTACCGGCTGCGAAATACGATATTATTAAGGTGCTATGCAGGTTATGGTCATAAAGGAATTTGGGATTCGGCATTATTTCTGCATCTTGTTTTAGTTTGCGTTTAAAGTTCTCCAATTTATCATAAAAGAACGAATTCTGAAAGATTATAACCTCCAAATCGTGTAAAATAAACACAGAATATCGTAATAATACGTTTGCGCCATCTGTACGCGCAAAGCATGCGAACAGCGAACTTATTGGGTTGTGGTAATATTGAGTTCGCATCATGCTTTGCGCGATTGATGATTGATGGCGCTGGCATAAACGTATTATTACGATATTCTGTGTTTATTTTACGCGGTTTGGAGGTTATAATCTTTTAGAATTCGTTCTTTTACAATAAATTGGAGAACTTTAAACATAAACCAAAACAAGATGCAGAAATAATGTCGAATCCCAAATTTCTTTGTGACCATCACCTGCATAGTACCATACACAGACTACTAGGTCAGGAGTATTGTTGTTGTTTATTATTATTCGTTGTTTTCTGATTTCAAAACCTACTTTCATAAATACCTTCGATAGGTGCATGAACATTGTGAAGGATGAGATACCCAATGTTATAAGTTTTGGACTAACTGTTACCACTTGAATGGAGAAAACGAAAAAACAAAAAAAAAGTTTCAATAAAAGTAATATTCACTAGGCAATCTAGATTAAAAATTTTTTGTAAAATTTATTTATTCCTTTTGCATACAGCAACTGGCATACTGGAAACCTACTTTTTAGTTTTAACTAACAGATTTTACTTCAGTTGAGCATCTAACATCGAAAAAATAAAATATGTAATTTATTTAAAAAATATTTGGAAAAATTGTGATTTTTAATGCTTTTGAAATATGTTTACAAGAATTTGCATACGGCCTCAGAATTGAATTCTAAGCAATTTTTTCAAATAACCTTCTTAGATATGACGCCATCTAACCTCACTTCTTGATGATTTATCGCACATTTTTTAAATTTCCCGCCATATTAGTGGTCACGTGACGCGTGTCAAAATAAATTTCAAGGTTATTAGACATGCTGAACCTAACCTCCAAAAGGATTTTACCATATTTTAATAATAAAAGAAATTCCCATATGTTGTAACATTTAAGCCGGTCACTGTATATATATATATCTAATAGTTTTCTTTTTTGTGTAATCATTAATTTTTTTGTGAAAGTCATTTTATAAATTCTGCTAAATGGTTATTAAAACGTATGTAAAATAACTACCTATCATTGTATTTGTGTTTGGCATCGGTATTCTTGTTCCAAAATTAAAGTTATGTATAAAAAATTAATAAGTTTTCAATGAAAAATCTATAATTAATACTCTATATATTTTCTTAGTAAAATAGTTTTAAAATGGCAGTCAAGGACGCAGAAATGCATCATCCGTACTGCAAAAAATGCGATGTTAGAATCGCCAGATGTATATGCAAAAACCTAGTTACCAATGGTTACCGTGTTACATGTTATATCCGTTCATAAAAACGTCCAATCACAATCGTGAAGTTTTAACAAAGCAAGCGTGCATTTTTAAAACGCGTAGCGTCGGGTTTCGTTCTCCACATTTTTTGATTAGTTAAAGGTGAATTAATTAAACTATAAAGTCGAATAGACTCAAACGCGTAATTAGTAGTGCGTGCCGTTAAATCGCGTTAGAACTTGCTTAAGGAGGACCCTTTTGCTGGGAAACACGTGAATTGCCGGTGAGTAAATTCTATTGCCTTTAACTCTGGTTTGCTTTATTATTTTATGTATGATTAACGTGATTTATTAGTTCTACCTACGACAACAGCTTAACACAAATAAGGTGGCCGGTATGGCGTGCTTTTTGAGACAATTACCAATCACCGTTTTCCATTTTATTAGCAAAGCAAGCGTCGTTTTGTTTAATCTAATGGCGTCGGTTTCCGCTCCACAAATTTTGAGAAATTAATATTATGTAAGTAACCAAACAGTATCAAACGCGTATTATAGTGGGGCCCACAATTAATTTTCGTGAGGGTTTGATTGAGCCAAAAAGCGGATAATTATTTAGACATTGGGATCATTAGTGTTTGGTAATTCCATAGTTAATTCAATGGTTAATTTATATAGGAAATTACTCTAAGGGACGGTATTTCAATCTCCTAATAAAGTTCCTAATAAGAGTTTTTAGCTGAACAACTGAAATATTTCCTATATATATTAGCTAAATTGTTATTAGATACAGTTATTAGGAGATTAAAATACCGGCCCTAAACATAATTTACTTTCTAAAACGTTTATTTATGTTTTCAATCTTAATTCATCCCACCTACAAATAAAAGAGTATTTCCACCAACCTCGAGTAAAAAACGAACAAACATATCGTACCTATATTGTTTGACAAAAAACATTGATATGCGCGCGATCATAGGTATATACGTCCAATCACAATCGTGAATTTTTAACAAAGCAAGCGTGCGTTTTTGAAACAAGTGGCATCAGTTTTCGTTCTCCACATTTTTCGATTAGTTAAAGGTGAATTAAATAAATTATAAAGTCGCGAAATAGACTTACACGTGCGGTTAGCAGCGTGTGCAATTAAATCGCGGAAGAACTTGCTTAGGGAGGACGTTTTTGCTGTGAAACGCGTTAATTGAGGGTGAGTAAATTCTATTGGCTTTAACTCTGGTTCGCTCTGATATTTTATATGTATCTTTGATATATTGTATTACATTTACTACATAGGCGTATATATCGCGATTAAGAAATATCTATGTAATTATTTTTTTGAATCTTATTTTCGAAATTCTATTGGATGGTTATCTTTGCGAATTTAAAGAAGCTATTATTTTGTTTGTGTTTGGCATGGGTTTTATTGTCTCAAATTTAAAATAATGTATAAAAAATTAGGTTTTTAATGAAATATATTTGGACGCAAAATAGTTTAAATATCGCAGAAGACACCAACGCAGAAATTCATGATTTATACTGCAAAGAAATATAGAATCGACAGAAAGAGACAGATGTATATAAAAAACAAAAACATGCTTGCCAAGAGCTGTTACATTTTATTGTATATCTTTGTATGCTATAAGTACTTACATATTTATTTTATTTGTAGTACATCTTTCATCCTAAAAATAACTTTCTTACGTTATATATTTTCATGACAGGGATAGCAGAGAACTTTCTGTCACTCAATGACGAATGTTTTGATTTAACAGCATTTCTGAATTCACCCAACAATAAATTCGTCTTGCTCTTTAAATTATTTATATATAAACTATTCTATTTTCATTACCTATCTACGATTTTTACAGAATTTCTATTACATTTTCAATTTGTAATTTGAGGTAGAAACAAGTACTAGCAATACAAACGAATAAATTATCTGAACGTAGAATTCATATTATTTGAACATTAAGCTATTTTTTTTCGTTTTATTTAGAAATTGTGTAAAAGTTAAAATTTTCCCCATTTTTTTTTCGTTTTACTCGCTGCTTGTACAAAAGTCTATATTACTTTCGGAAAATAGACGTGACTTTAGATTATTCTATATAAATAATTATATAATATTAAATAAATGCTTTCCTGCTAATCACTGTAATTAATATGAGGTAATTTTTATATTAAAAATTTTACTTGGTGTGGGATATCGAAATTTTTAATTAATTTAATTTAATGATTTCACACTGTAAGAAGCGCATTCATTGCATACAATTATATAGTATTTTAAAATATACCTTCATTTTGTAAAACAACTTGAATATAGAAAAAACGGATAAGCATTCAGACATTGGCAGCATTAGTGTATTGGTAATTACCAGATGTGGTAGATGCTGTACAAATATATGTAAGTTAAACAACCCGGTTAGGAATTGGTTAACAAAACATTTTCTTTTCTTTAAAACACTTTTACTTAGAACACCAATTTTATATTTAACTTTTTTTACAATTGTAATTTCACGGATTCCTGTTGGATCCGTTGACAACTACTAGGAAGTGCACTGCACCACTTGTAAATGTAGACTTGTCATATGTTTGATACCTACTTTTATATGATATAATATGCTGAGA
Source organism: Cetonia aurata (assembly GCA_949128085.1). Lineage (NCBI taxonomy): Eukaryota > Metazoa > Arthropoda > Insecta > Coleoptera > Scarabaeidae > Cetonia > Cetonia aurata. The sequence continues at coordinate 11,487,035 of OX421887.1, forward strand.
TAACTATTCTTAGAAGTTATAATATTTATGCTAGATGGATGCTTACGCAGCACATAACTCCTAGTCCCTGAAGATGCAAATTTATCGACTAAATAGGAGGTAAATTTTGCATTTCATAGAATCCTCTTTAATTGATTGATTTTGTTTTTGTTGGCCGTTTTATTCTTATCAGTCGAAGTAATACAGAGCGTTTCTAAGATTCTAAGATATTAAAATGTAATATGTTAAGCCTCGGACGTATCCCAGTAACGTGTTTCCATTCGCTCGCTTTATCGAGAATTTCTGTCAATGCGTGCAAAAAGTACAAGCGACCGTCTTTGTCGCAAACACATCGAAGGAAATCCTTGGCTGTGCCACCGAATAACTTAAACTTAAAACATATATCTGCATTGTATAAATTCTAAACAATTATATTTATTGCTTGCAGGGTTAGCCAATCAAGATCTTCGTAAATAGGTAGGTATGAAGATGAAGAGGACATCTCAGCAACGAGCGCAGAATTAAAGGTACCTAGACTAAATTTATTATTTAATTCTTAAAACACTCGCCTTCAGCTGGACTAATTTACATCTTTGCTAGATATGTGGTTGCATTTTTTTCTAATTGATTATGACGCGTAATGAGCATGACATGACGTGACACGACATGATTACTACTTCGACCGGACTATGTGGTGCGTCAAGCACATTACACACATTTTCAGTTAATGGGTGACTGTGGGGTTAGTAACTGCTAGCACTTTGCGTTTGGAGGTATCTTTCAAAGTGTTATTGCGTTTTCTGCATAAGAGAGTGTAATAATGTGCCGACTGGTATTCTCATCAACCTTCTAGAGTACACGAACGACGGGGGTAGACACTTCCTGGGGGCATCTGGGTGCTTGCACTTGGGTGATCCTCGCGAAAGCGTGGGTGGACAGATCATGTCTGTTTACCCCGGGAAGGTGTAGATCTCTGCAGTTGATTCCGACTCGCCCCTTATGTGCCGGTGATATGGGCTTGATGCGATTGAGCTCCAGGATGGTCAGCCCTTGTACTTCTGCTACATTGTTTGCTGTCCGTCCGAACTCTCGTGGATTCCTGTTTCCACCGGACGCTTCTTGTTAGTGGTTATTAGTTCTTGATCCCGTTTTCTGTGGACATGACAATGACAAAGTTGACTTACTAAATGCTTACTAATGCTCATTTTAATTTTCAATATTATAGTAGCAGTAATAGTGATAGGAACAATTGCGACCATACCTAAAAAGATGTAAAAATATTTTATTTTATATTATGAAAAATGCGCGCTTTAATAATATGACTAACTTGAAACCGGTAAATATTTAGTGAAATTATAATTGCGCATTCTCGAGTCTATTAAAAGGCAAGTTACGAAAAATAATAGTCCAGCGATTTCTGCTTTCCATATTTTTAATTAGATTAGAATAGCTAGCTAGTAATAATAAAGAAATTATTATTATTATGCAAAAATATTGATCGTGGCGCCACGAACTCACTATAATGTTCGAAACAAATATCTGATTTGCATACAGTTTACTTCAATTTGATTTTATTTAGCTATGTATGTGGGTAGTGATGATGACAGGAACAATTGCTATCCTTTTTTTGTTTATGTATAGGTTTTTATTAATAATGATTTTATTGAACTATGTATGTGGGGAGTATAGGGATTACAGGAACAACTGCTATCTTTTTTTTTGTTTATGTAATAGGTTTTTATTAATAATGATTTTTTTAACTATGTCTGTGTGTAGTAATGATTACAGGAACAATTGCTATCTTTTTTTTTGTTTATGTAATAGGTTTTTATTAATAATGATTTTATTTAACTATGTATGTGCGTAGTAATGATTACAGGAACAATTGCTATTTTTTTTTTTTTGTTTATGTAATAGGTTTTTATTAATAATGATTTTATTTAACTATGTATGTGTGTAGTAATGATTATAGGAACAATTGCTATCTTTTTTTTGTGTTTATGTAATAGGTTTTTTATTAATAATGATTTTATTTAACTATGTATGTGGGGAGTATAGGGATTACAGGAACAACTGCTATCTTTTTTTTTTGTTTATGTAATAGGTTTTTATTAATAATGATTTTATTTAACTATGTATGTGGGTAGTAATGATTACAGGAACAATTGCTATCTTTTTTTTTGTTTATGTAATAGGTTTTTATTAATAATGATTTTATTTAACTATGTATGTGGGTAGTAATGATTACAGGAACAATTGCTATCTTTTTTTTTGTTTATGTAATAGGTTTTTATTAATAATGATTTTATTTAACTATGTATCTGTGTAGTAATGATTACAGGAACAATTGCTATTTTTTTTTTGTTTATGTAATAGGTTTTTATTAATAATGATTTTATTTAACTATGTATGTGTGTAGTAATGATTATAGGAACAATTGCTATCTTTTTTTTGTTAATGTAATAGGTTTTTATTAATAATGATTTTATTTAACTATGTATGTGTGTAGTAATGATTACAGGAACAATTGCTATCTTTTTTTTGTGTTTATGTAATAGGTTTTTATTAATAATGATTTTATTTAACTATGTATGTTGGTACTTGTGATTACAGGAACAATTGCTATCTTTTCTTTTGTTTATGTAATAGGTTTTTATTAATAATAATTTTATTTAACTATGTATGTTGGTACTTGTGATTACAGGAACAATTGCTATACTTTTTTTTGTTAATGTTATAGGTTTTTATTAATAATAATTTTATTTAACTATGTATGTTGGTAATAGTGATTACAGGAACAACTGCTATCTTTTTTTTTTATGTGCCTAATAGGTTTTTATTAATAACTTAGGTGTCTGGGCAAAACGGTTCCTGTTTCGAGTTAATGATGGCAGAGATGTTGGAAGTACTTTTGGATGTTGGAAGATACACGAATGCCCGCAATGATTTTCAATAGTCATTTTTGGTGTTAAAATAATTATTACTGTATAATTTCATGTTTAACGTTGAAGTTGTCTGTTTTAAAAAATATACGACAAGGAATTGACAAGCGATCCACCAAGCCCCTGAAGCACCCGACATAACTGCTTTTCTGGATGCAGAGAGGTGATGTGCTCGTGATCCCAACAGCTACCTACCCATTCCATGGTGTTGGCATGCGAAGGAGATGGCAACAGTACAGGATAGGATTCCTTTCCTCGTTAGCATCATGTAAGTGCGAGATTTTTAGAAACATATATTTATTTTCCCATTTCTTTACCCATTAAGTCGCGCATATCAATATGCATAAAAGCCTAAGAAAAAATTTCAGAGGTGACTTAGGTAAACCTGATGCAATTTTTAACGCCCTACACATGTAAATCCTAACCTAAAGACATTTTTTTCTAGGCAAATAGACGATTTCAATAAGAATTGGGCGTAAAATGTTGCGATCTGGTGACTGCAGACGAAATTAAATAGTGAATTATGCTTTCAAGTAACATCTAAAAAAAAACAAAAATATTTACAACATTAATAGAGAATAGACGTTTTTTTTTTTTTGTTTGTTGATGAACTGGCCCGCAAATACCGAACCACGATTATCAATTATCAACATATTTTTCTGTGAAATAATAAAAATCTAAACAATTTATTCCTTAAATTTCCGAAACAATATTTTCAACCATTTTGTTCTTATAAACATTGTATAAGGGATCGCATTACTCCTTACTTTCATGTCATTTTGCATTCCTCCTTAGTATATAACAAAAAGATTTCAGATATGTATCTCTCTAGATCTAGAATATATTCTCTGTCCAATTGCTTTTCAACAATTATCTCCGATAATGTGCAACGTATTCGTTCTGCTGATTGATAATACGGAATAATTAGGTGAACGACAAAGTAAATAAAAAAAATACTCAATTTATATTTAAAAAATGCAAAATGCAGAAATTACAACAAAGAAAAAATATTTTCTTTTTGGGTCTTTGTCAACTTGTGAGACTGTTTGCTTCGATTTGGGCAAACATATTAATAAATCCATCACGGAAATCCAAGCATCATTCAGAAGTCAACATATTTTAAAGCGCCTCTTGCAAATTTGTAAAAATAAACAGACATTTTCCTACGTTAATAATGAAACAAATCAATTAAGTAGTAACAAATAATTTCCAATAAATAATATAGTCGTGTTTGGAACACGAAATTGCTGTATTGAGTTGCCGCTTCAATTCACATAATCACAATTTCCGTCGGCGCAAATCGTGCATCATATACTCATGCGCATATTAAGTGCTCGTTTAAATAGATTTGATTATATGGTATGATCTTATTTCCAACAAGATTGCTTTTCACGTGATGGATACCATTATTGTATCCCACTGCGTTATATTCCGCATGAGAATCTAGGAAGCGTTCCATTGCTGTTATTAAGTCCTCATCAGTTATAGCAGTTTATTGCGGCGTCTTTGTCAACCAGAGATACATAAGTGACAATGGGTCTAACTACCACTGGTTTTAATCCTCATAAGCTGTAATTACAAAAAGGTGGTGTTTTACATGCTTATTTCAGGTGCTGATGATGGTGGTCTGAAGTTCCAGTGGTGCAAGGTTTCGTTATCCAAGGCTCCGACGTCCAAAATTCCGTGATCCAAGGCTTCAAGGTCCAAGGTTCCGTGGTCCAAGGCTTCGAGGTCCAAGGTTCCGTGGTCCAAGGCTTCGAGGTCCAAGGTTCCGTGGTCCAAGGCTTCGAGGTTCAAGGTTCCGTGGTCCAAGGCTTCGAGGTTCAAGGTTCCGTGGTCCAAGGCTTCGAGGTCCAAGGTTCCGTGGTCCAAGGTCCGTCCCAGGTTAGCTGATTATGTATGGAGAATATCCCGGCGATGAATATAGCCATGATGGCAGCGATGACGTATGACGTAAGTAGACTGTATTTTTTTATTATTATTAATGAAGTTTAATAATAATTCGCTAATGTAGTTTTCCCATCTTTTTAATTTGTAACTACTTTCTTTTATGACATTCCATGCCATTCGTAATTAATTTGACGGCCATAAATTTATTATATAAAATAAAATGCAATTATTATATTTCTTTATTTAAAGTGTGCATATAACCCGTGGGTTATATAAGATTTTACAAGGATTAAGAGAAAATGAGGATCAATCTATAATATCTCATATCTATGGTTTTGTTCCAATAATCTATCATTTCTTACTTCTATGGTTTTATTATATTTTATTTCTATGGTTTCGGTGGTTCGACCAGTTTTTCCCAGTTATTCCGGAAATTATTACAGTTGGATCATTTTCATTTGTGTGCCGATTTTTAAATTTCTCTCGCTTTTATTTCTGGAGATATATCGGCTTTTTATAATTTTCCGGAACCCGGAGTCAATCGGTTTTTTTTTTTTCCATTTAACGGGAAAGGTATTAACTTTAGCTATTTCTGCTTCCGCATATGTATTTTAGATATGGTTGCTTAACTACCTACAATTTTTTGAAACCTGTGTTGTTTTTTTTTCGAAATAAAGGCCAATTTTTAGATTGCTGAAACTACGAGTTCGACTAGTTTTTCCCACTTATTCTGGAAATTATTAGAGTTGGATAATTCTCCTTCTGCGTACATATTTCTAGTATCTCTCCTCAACCCTGTGCCGATTTTTAAATTTTTTTCGTTCCTATTTCCGGAGATATATTAGCTTTTTAAAATTGCCCGGAACCCGGATTCAATCAGTTTTTTCTATTTATCGTGAAAGGTATTAATTTTAGCCGTTCCTACTTCCGGATATGTGCATCTGGATATCGTTGCTTAACTATCTACGAATTTTCAAACCTATATCGGTTTTATTTCTGAAGAAATAGCCATTTTTTATGTTGCTGGAACTCCGGGTCCGACCAGTCTTTCCCAGTTATTCCGGAAATTATTTGAGTTGGATAATTCCCCCTCTGAGGACATATTTCTAGTATCACTACTCATCTTCGTGCCGATTTTTAAATATCTCTCGCCCTTATTTTGGCTTTTTATAATTGCCGGCACCCGGATTCAATCGGTTATTTCCATTTATCGTAAAAGGAATTAACTTTAGTTTCTGTTATATTATATAGAGATATACATCCAGCGATGTTAATATGTCACGAATAGGCATTTAGTATATTTTATTGCGGCTATCTATAATTTCTTGCATAAATAGTAAATTATTAGATGTAACTAACATATATTTCTGCTTTTCAGATTTGAAACATTTTGAAGAAGGAAAATTAAAGTGTACCTAACGAAGAACCTAATGAATGGTTGCGAGAAAACTGCAAGGAAAGAGTCTACCATTTATCGGTAACACAATGGCTCAGGAATATATGTACCATATTTTCTGATTTAGGTTTAATGTAAATTTATTAAAATCAGACACAATTGGTTTATTGGAATGTCGTCTTCCTTGAATAATCTCGAGAATCAAGAATAAAATTAAAAATCTATGCTATATTGTTTTCAATGAGCAAGAGAATAATCGTTGCCGAAACGTTTAAAAATAAATGTTGTCCTGAAATGCGAAGTGTCGAAGTATCTCAGAGGGTGGAAATAGAGTTTTTATGAGTAGTGTTAAGCATCTCCGTGCACGTGGAGAATAGCTCCACTGTGAGATGCAACCACCAGGGGGTGAAACTACAATGTGTATCTAGAGTATTGAATGGAGGAATGTGTGCAGTAGTTGGTACACATTCGAACTAGAGTGCTGAGAATGATAAGAGCGAGGCAACTTTAAATACTAAAGGTTCATGTTGAGAGGATAGGGGTGGCTAGAAGGGGAGGTAGGAGGCCACATAAGGGGCGATGACCTGTGAGAGAGTTAATAGCTTGTTTAAGTAAAGGAGCTAAAGAATAAGTAGATAACATTCGAGACATATGTAACGGCACTTGATTTTATAAACGACTAAGATAAATAGTCAAATAATATAGTTGTTTTCGACAAATGTGATTTCTTATAAACAAATGTGGAATAAATATATGCCGAGATTTCAATAAAGCAATTGTTGTATTTATATACATATATATATTGTACCAATAATAATATTTTATACACACAATAAAGACTCTTTTTATTTTCTTTTCATATCTTTCTAACCCTCATTCTCCTAGCCATGGTGTAATACAAATCCAACATACAGTTTATTTTTAACATCCTTTAAAACATTTGCATTGTACAATTTCATATCATATACAAACTAATATTCTGTATATACAATTTATTTATAATATTTTTATAATTTACGTAATTTATTGCTTCATTTCTTATATTTGCACCTCAAAATGTTGTATTTAAAATGATATAATTTCCTTTTTTCTTTAATTTGTTTTTATTTTACAACAAATGTATTATTGTAATGGATTTATATATGTCTTAGACTGGTATTCTGTATATTTATTTTATTCTGTTTTTTGTGATATTAAAATCGTGCCAATTTTTTATTTATAAAATTCTAAATATAAATTTAAAGCACCAATTCAAATTATATGGGTATTCAAATTGCGCGCCATAATTTTAGTACACATACTAGTCATCTGGCGGCGTAAAATCACCATACTAGCCTTGTTTATATATCTTATATCTTATAGTTATTCAACCGAGCTGCGTAAGGTGCTGATATCTGGCGGCGATAGTATAAAAGTACTGATGAATGAAATTAAATACCGCCAAATATTCATTGGAATGCGAGCTATGTTGGTTACAGATTCTGAAATAAACTTGGCAGTTAAGAGGCGGCTAAAACATTACAGAGAGCGCTCGGTCGGTAACATATTGAATTTCAAAGCTTTTAGTTTTATTGAACATTGAAATTAAATATCCTCGAAATGAAAATGCATGAATGTGTGTCCTTGATTGAAATGGCCTATTATCGTGATATAATTATTAATCTTAAAAGAGAAAAACCAGAAAAAAGGACATATCAATCCATTGCAATCCGCTCTGCAATGAACTTCGTAATGGTACAACGATGAAATGAAAATATGCACTTGTTTTAGGAAAAGCTTTGAAAAACGTATTAATTATTTTTGTTGATAGTTTCTAGATGAGTCACCGAAAATACCTTTGGCAATTATCCGTACGATGGCGCTGGCAAAAAATATGAAATTTAATAGCTTTTAATTTAAAAATAAACAAAAGTATATGTAGATAGCACAATTTATTACATATGCTTAGGCGAATAAAATTAAATATGGTGTAATTAACACAGATCGTTCCGGTTTTTTTTTTTTAATCAGTTTGCACAACTATTTTTTCGGAAGTTGGGTAAAGTTAAAACAAAGAGGTAACAAGTAAAGCAAATATTTATTCTCGAATACAGAAATATGCAATACAACAAATAAAAATAGAAGAAAACATAAAAAAAGTAGATTAAAATCAATAAACGTAAAAGATACTACTACAAAAATAATATTCAATTAAAAACAATAAAAATAAATTAATAATGTAAGCAATCTTTTAAAGTACCTACATAAAACAAGAAATAATTCTCATACGACGAATGAAATCTTTGGAAAAAAAAATGGTAAATTTTGTTTATTAATTCACTGACATTTTTCCATAAAACTTAAATGTACGCTCTAAATGGTAAACTGAACCAGATGACATTAATTCCTCTTTTAATCAGATACTTTGCTGACCTATGACAATGCAATAACACAGAATATATATTTTCAGCATTTCAGCATCGATATTCCCTTAGAACCTTTCAGTAATTTTTAATTAGGTGGTTAACACACTCAACTTTCTGTACTTGTAACCCGTATTCTACTTCTTTCTGTATTTTGTTGTACACGCTGGCATTTCTATCTGCAATTAGCCGCATTATTCCATGCATGTTCACGCTCTGTTTAAATCACTCGAACTATGATATCAGCTTCCATTGCACTGGAAGAACGATTCCACTTGGTCTTAATAATCTAAAGGTACGTGTGATTATATTGTACTTTTAATGTTGTGGAAAGAATATGATGAATATCTGCAATACGTTTTACACTAAATAGAGGCTTTGGATCTTCATTGTTATCCTCCTAAAAATATTATTATGAGTAACAATTGAATATTCCGAATACTTAATTGACACAATATTCACAATTGTTAAGAAAAAAATTTTGTTTTGAATATTTTTTCAACCTTAACCCATACTTTATCAACATATACTTTTAATATTGTTACCTTTCATATTCATTTTTATTGTCCCATGGATCATCAGATTCTCTTGTAGGTTCAACATCGATAACTAAATCCGTCTGTGTTTCCGTTGATACTTTTGTTACACTATGAAAAAGGCAGTTTGTGTGAGATATATGTTATGTGATGTTAGATAAATACATTTATATACCCTGCACTCTACTGTCCTTCCATACTACTACTCTGTGGTGGACTCTCTTGGATAACACTGCAAGAAACATAATAACTGAGGCACATGCATTTCATAATGAGCGCCCATTATACTGCAAATACAGCAGCCCCATCCATTACCAAAAAAGATTCCACAAAAAGCAAAAGTTTCGGTGAGTTATATGTTAAACTTATGAAGTTATCAAAATTATTTGCACTTGGAGGCTTTGTAAGGTTTATAAATCATAATGATCATGCAATGCGTTATTTCATAAGACAAATACATACGTACCAATAATTATGTATGCGATTAACAGAGACTCAGTTAATCTGTGAGGACGTTGCAAGTACTCTGTAAATGTGTGTCTTCGTACCCCTATTATTAATTTAATTACTAGTATATTCACTGCAAACTTTGTCTGCGCTCCCACACGTCTTGTGACGGTTGCTTTTTTGTCAGCTTGCTTTGCCTCGTAGGAAAATGTTTCTTTGGTATCTGATTTTACAGTGAAACAGAAATTATGATACAATGTAACTAATACGTAGTAATGACAATGAATTGTTCTATTCCATTCTACTTGAAGTTGTTATTGTTAGAGGATCATTTTATGATTTTGACGCGCTAAAAATGCCGTGATATTAGAGAGAGATTATTCTAGGTAGAGAGTTATGAGCTGCTTTTATGTGTTATGTGTTTTTTATGTAAAGTTTTAAATAAATAAAACGCCTTAAAAATAGTAATTAAACTAGTGTTTTAATTTACGAATAAACAGAAGGAGATAACATTATACTTATCACAGTTACACAAATATTATACAATAGTAGTTACTATAAATGTAAATCTAATAAAAGTTCTAAAGACTGTCCAATAATAAATAAATAGATAAACACTAATTCTATATTTCGAACGCACTACACTAATAAATAACACCAACAACTAATTAATAACAACTATAAAAAAAAGGAACAACCACTTATACAATCCTATAACAGCTCACTTCTTCTCAAACAAAAATACTCTTTCACTTTAACCTGCTTTAACTGAAAACATTGCGTGATTCACCGAGTTACGTGACGCGCTATTTTACAATACTTTTTAATTTTTATTTTGTATTTTCTGGTATTTTACAACAGACTACGCCATCTACATTTGAAAAGTTTGTGGATTTGAAACTATTTTGACAGTAACGAAATTTTTTATGTTTTAGCCGCCTCTTAATAACAAAGTAACACCAATCAAAATTAAGAAATTACAATGCAACATTATTAAAAAAAAAATAATGGGCACGCCAAACCTGACACGCCATCTGAACGCCATCCAAAGGTACTTCAAACCGGTTGAATAACGAGATATATATAACAAGGTTATTACTTATCTGCGATGATGATGCGAACTACGATGACTATCGCTCCATTGCCAAATCATGCCGACTTAAGAATTTATGAATGAAAGAACTTGTGACGTCAGAGCACTTTACAAAAATTAATTATGCCTTAATGAGAATCAATTTAAAAGAAGGTTTAAATAAGGGCTATATATTACAACATTCTCTATCATTCTATGACATAAAAAAAAAGTTGTGCAATTCCTCATTCTCTTGTCTGTGAAATAAGTCGGTTCCAAGTTTGGATTGCATATGCTGCCGTCTCTTAAAACACAGCTGAACACGAAGAGAACTTCATAAAAAAATACGAAAATGACACTATATGAATCTGATGCATTTGGAACAAATAATTTAGGTAACATCTCATGCTAACATAGACCACTTTTAATTGTGAAAATTTTGATTTTTATGTCTTACCAGAGGGCTTTAAAGAGTGTTCATGAAACAGACCGATGAGGGCACTGTAATTGCTAGTAATTAATTTTTCGTCCTTATGCAATGTTATTCCTAAAATGCCTAAAGATGGCGCTTTTAATTTTACAGGGGAATTTTAAACGAGAAAAATTAATTATTTGCCAACATAGAGTGAATTTTAATTTCGAATGATTGGGAACACTGAGTGAGACAAGTTTGACCCACAGACCTGGTTTGACCATAGAGTTTGACATTTGACAAGCATGTGACTAATAAATATACATGTGATACATGTACAACGTGATCAACTCAAGACGCCCTCAGCTGATCGAAAAATTTAGGTTGGGAACACTGAGAAATTGGTAACACAACTCCTTGCTTCATACACTTCTGTCATTTTGACGTTATAGGTTACGTTGGAATATTTTCAATATATTATTACAAGTATATAAATCATCAAATTAAGTTATAACCTTTATTATTGTGTAAAAAATTGCACCTAATAAGATAATAAAGTCATAAAATCTAAACAAAACAGATAATGTATTGAGGATTGAACAATACAGAACACATTAGCATGAAGTGAACAATATTAATATTTACAACCGCTGTTCAATATGCCCACTATCCTGTTCTAAGCATAAATTGATTCTTCGTTTCATGCTGTTAAAAACATTTTGTAAAGTGTCGGGGGAAATATTGTTTACTTCTTGCGTAATAGAATTTTCTAAATCTTCTACGGTATGTAAAACATTAGCAAACACCTTATTTTTCAAGTGGCCAAAAAGGAAAAAATGCAATGGAGTTAAATCTGGTGCATGGGGGCTGGCTAGCGGTCTCTACTAATAAGTGGACTTCCATAAAATTTGTGTAAATAGTTCAAATTAGCTTGCGCTGTGTGAGGACTTGCATCGTCCTGTTGAAAATAACCATATTGCAATTCTTCATCATTCAATTGATTAATAAAATGTCAGTTTGTACAGATAATCTCCTTACAGAAGTATTAGGACGAATTTCCATTGTATTTCGTATATCAACAAGCACATTTTCTGTAACGATTCTTGGTTCGCGTTTGCGTTTAACAACATCTTCACCTTCAACAGCACTTCGAAAGTGGGAAACCTCAATATAGGTATCTTGCTTGAAACACATTTACGATAAATATGAAATTAAGTCTTTAATTGTAATTAAAATAAAATTCTTTATGCTTACCAGCATACAACAAAAATTAGAGCTGAAGCTGTATTAAAAAATACAATTTCAGAAAAATAGCAAAATTATTGAAGAATTAAGAGTATACAACAAATAACGCAGAAATAACACAAATGATGGCATGTAAACAATAACAAGAAACGACAGGATAGCCAATAACAGAAAAGTAAAATACCCTAGTCAGCTGTAAAATTTTGTCACTAAAGGGCGTCTTGAGTTGATCACTCCGTAGTAAATGAAATTGTTTATTTTCACATGATTTTTATCATATCCCTTATCTCTGATTTTTATGTTATGTTATCAGGTTATTCTATGTATGTATTGTATGGTATTGTGTTTCTGAAGGATTACATCCTTAAATTATTATATAGTAGTAATTTGTATTACGTTTGTTTAGATAATACATGATGGAAAGTGTCAATAATCCAGAGTTTTTTGAGGTTACAATAAAATGTCTTTCCATTTCTGCTTTGCGCATAGTATCAACTTTGTTAAATCCCACAAAATATATACCAACAAAGGAACGCTTACCCAGGTTAATCCGTCATATTACTAAAAATCTCACAATAAGTATTAAACTTGTACATGTTCTACAGAGATTGGAGGGGACTAGCTCATTTGACAAACTGCAATTCGGAAGAAATCTCTTTCTTTGAGCGATCTCCTGATCCAAGCTTTGATATTTTGAAGAAATGGCGTGAACAAGGGGGCAGTACTGTCAAGAAATTTTTATTATTCCTACCGAAATTAGATCGATTCGATGTTTACGATGATATTATTTCATTGGTTGGTAAGACATTATTGCCTGTTCAAATATTTTACTTTCCTTTAAATGTATATATTTTTCAGTGGCAGACATTAACAACCATAGAAAAAAAGTTGAATGCAGTATTGATACTTCTTTGTTTATAACAATAAATGATCGGAATCAACCTGAACTACTACCAAAGCAGTATGATGCTTGTATATTATATGCCGATGATGATGGAAAGTTCGCCGCAGAAGTTATTCTAAAACTGGAACGAGATTACAAACTAACTATTTTTATGAAAGAGCGGGATTTAATTGGTGGTACTATCGAACATGACGCTACTATGAAAATAATAGCTAGTCGGAGTAATCGTTTGATTATAATCTTAACCCCGGCATTTCTTTCGAGTCCAGAGAATAAATATTTCATTAGCTTTGCACAATCCATTGGAATTGGTACGTTTTATTTGTTTTAGTGTTAAATATGACATTACCATTGTATTTTTAGAACAAAGACAGAGGAAAATTATTCCCTGTATATATAAGGACTGTGAGATTCCAAATGAATTGAAACCATTATTTAAATTGGACTATAGGAGGCAGAGCGCATTATATAATTTCTATGAAAAGTTGTATATGTCAATAATACCAATACAGCAAGAAATGAAAAGGTAATATACTATAGTGTTTCAAATGCAGCTTTTTGTTCGAGAGAAAAAATAATTTATTAAGAAAGTTAAACAATGTTGTATCTCGGGCGATATTTCGCGTTCAATGGATGAAGTTAATTTATACAATTTTCATCATTGCATCCTAGAATGGGCGCAAAACTAATATAGTGTAATGTTTTTCGATGATCAAAACTCAATCGGGTCTGAAAAAGAAACTAGATAAGTGATTTATTAAGTCAAATTAATTTATTTTCACATTTACTGTTTAAGAATTAAAGTCACACTTAAAGTAAATAATCACACTAATCACTAATTACTATTAAAACAGTTGATAATTGAACATTTAAATAACTATTCACTTATTTACGTTCACCAATTTATCTTCACCGTGTACGACTGTTCGATTTGACCGGCTTTGCTATCTCGAACCAACTGAACTGCCGAATCGCTACGCCGTATTTAAATCCCGCGCTACCAATTTTAAGAGTTTCTCGGGCCACCTCAACGCCTGCCTCTCGCATTAATCACGATTCTTCTATTTAGTATTTATCACGGAATAAAGAATAATACGGAGGGAATACAACCAGCGTGTAGACGAGGTAAATTGAACCCACAAGACGTGAGAGGGAACGCACAACTGTAGGATAGGCAACTACATAAAGCAGGCCCCATTTTTATACAGCAAAGATAGGCAGAAATAAATAAAAGCGAATTCAAGAAAACAAACAGCGTATTTCGATGGGGAAAAATATATTTTCATTTGATGCTAAACTTAATCAAACATTCTAGATATACCTGCTAAATTAATTACCGCAAAATTTTTTTTCTAATGGCAGACAATTACCCTGATGTGCTTTAAGTTCTAAATGCACCAAGCTTTTTTATATGCAGTCGTGAGCTACAATGCAGTAGGGTTGTTATCGCTGCCTCCATGCATTCTTATGACCGCAAAAAATAATTCTAAATGATCTTGGCCCATTTTATAAGTAGGGATATATGTGAGCAATTTTTCTTCTTCACATAAATTTATATACATATTTTTCAAACTTTGAATGCATATTAAAAATCCAAGAAAACCAGTTTTACGTCCACTTTTAATAATTAAATCCCTTTCACTATTAGTGTTCGATTTGGATATGTAATCAGTGCAAGAGTCAAAACAAGCAAACACCTCACTGCAATTAGAAGAGGTGAATGATCTTTTGAACCCAATCTGATTGAGACCTTTGCTATTAAAAATGTCGAATAAAGTATTAAATAATCTAATAAATTGAATAGTTTTGTCACAGTTTTTAAACTCTTCTAATTTTAAATCGTTTTTGTAAAAAGGTAATACATTTGCAACAGAGTTACTGAATACATGAGAAGCAAGACGCACCTTAATTTTTTTCTTGTAAAAATTTATATGTAGAGCTCTTGGTTTATTGGCTAAATGGAGCCCTTCTGTTTCCTGCAAATTGTAAAGTATTTTAACATAATCCCACACAATTGTGTCATTGTTTTCATCAAATATAACATGCTTTTCTCTAAGTTTATTGCGTACAAGTTTAAGCATACGACAAGGATCTGGCATAATATGGATTTTAGATGCTGTAACAGGACGAGAAAAATCAGTGATTAGGGGACGGGTCATATCAAGTTGACAACCTAATGGGCCCGCCATGGTAAAATTGGTAACTAGGCCATGAAAAGTGAAGCTCACTATTCTCATGCCAACTTCATGAGTCAGAATCAGGCACTGCTTGACAAGATTCACGTTTTGTCCAGAATTAATGCCATCAATAAGAAAATATCCTACAGGTATTTTCCAGCTACTGTTCATACAGACAATCATCAAAATTAACGCGTCCTTTGCTAAAGTTCGATCGTCTCCTTGAAGATTAGAGCCCATATCAACATACCCAACCATTTCGGTTCCGTCAATGTTCAAATATTTGCGAACTCCGACTTCATCAATAATCAAAACTCCCAACAAAGTATGAGTTGAGTCTGCGGTAAAACCAGGATTTCCATCAACGGTTTTGTTACTTAACTTAGTTAATGTCTTCGGGTGAGGAAGGCAAGTATTGAAAGACTCACGAACATAATTAGATGCTCGTGGAGGACAATAATAGAGAGTCAAGGCGAATTTTCGAAGTTCAGCGTTGTATACCTTAGTAACTCGCTGACGTGATTTGGCGACTTGTCTTATTAAAATCTCTTTATTTCGCTGCATAAATAATGTAATCACCCAACAATTTGCGAAAAACAGTAAAAATCACAGAGCACCACTATCACAAAGGCAAACACAATTGCTTGGGGCCGACGAATATTGCGACGAGGTCACGCATGCGCAGTTGAGTGGCATCACTTCACCGACCATATCATTTCGTCCCTACTATTCTTTACTCCGTGGTATTTATATATATATATATAAAAAAAAACCATTGTTCTAATGTTTCGTACGTGACCTTCGTTATTCAATTCAATGTCTGGTAGCGCCATCTATCAGTACTCATCGAAAATACAATTTAAACTGGTTAAAAGTAATGCACCTTCTCATTCAAAGCATGTTATGAAAATTGCATGGATTAACTTGTTTCTTAATCTATTTTTTATTTGTCAATATAAATATTTTTAGGCCTACGGAACTCTCAAATAATTGTCCATTCACAGTTAAAACTGCTCTGACGTTACCACAGAGTTCGTCAATGTAAGTACAGTATTGAATATTGGCCCTTCTGTAGTAGATTGGAAAACAATTCATGCAAGATTACTTGATTTTAGATCTACGGATACAACAAAAAAGTCATGTTCATCCACAATCCAAAATAATTTAACAGCGCAACAGATTTCTTTAAAGTATGTATGTTTTATGTAATTGGCCGTTATTTTTGTTTTTTTATTTTAGAATGACAAACAAGTCATGTCCATCCACAGTCCGAAATACTTTAACAGTGCCACAGATTTCTTTAAAGTAAGTATATTTTATATAACTGTGGCCGATATTTTTATTTTTCGTAAATTTAATAGCAATAAGTTATGCTTATTTACAGCAACTTAACTTTTGCTCAATATATCTTGAGCATAATACGATTTTAAAAAGGAAACAAATAAATTTTTGACAATTTGAACTTTTTCATCGTTTTTAATAATATAAATATTTATAGGACTATGAAAGAACACTCGTCTCTACCAGAACTCCGGGAGCAGTACAATAACGAGTTGACTGAAAATAGTGCTGAACTGGAAGAACGATCTAACAGCATAAGTACTTTGGAATCGTCAACAGCCGCTAAATCTAAAAAACCTAATTTTAAGTGGAAAGGCATCAAAAAAATGTTCAAGAAGAAGAAAGGAGAAGCTTTAGCTTCTTGAAAGCTGATGCCATTGTACTATTCTTTCTAATAAGCTTTAGGTTGTAAGAACTTAAATGCTTATATTTCGTTTTAAATATCCCTCAAGTACTCTGCTATTTTTTTTTTTGCTTTGAACCATCTAATCATGCTAAAAAAATAGTTAGAATATTTGAACTATTGAGAAAGCGGCTTTTAAAATGATGTGTTTTGGAATCTTTTTTTATTTATCATGTATACACAAAATTTATTACAGTGAATCTTGTCGTATATAGGGTGTTTCAAAAGTAATCTGAAATATTGTCATTCAATTTTAAGACGAAAAATTCCTACAAACATGTGTGATAAGTTTTGTTTAGTGGCGTTTGCAATTTTTACAATTACTGTGTCAAACCTGAAAACCAACGCATCGTTCTAATTTCGTTGTAGTACAAGTTCTGCTTTCGTTTGTGTTAAATTTTTTGATGATGCATGCGTTTACTAAAGCTGAAATGGCTAATATGAATTTTTTGTATGGATTAGCCAATGGCAAATAACCGGTTCATCATGTTCTGAAACGTTTACTAAACTGCATCTTCGTTTAGGAGAAACCGGAAATTTTGTAAGATCAATGGATATTATTGAACGATCTAGAAATGCGAGAACTCCACAACTTGAAGATCAGGTTCTTCAAATTATTAACGAACATCCAGAAACGAGTTCCAGAAAAATTGCTCAACAAGTAAATGTTAGTCACAAAACTGTTCTATAATCTAAAAGAAATTGCATCCATATCACATTCAACGTGTTCAAGATTTGCTACCTAATGACAATGACTATTCGCACCGTATGTAGTATTGCCAATGGTTTGCAAGAAAAATTGCAAACAATCCCAATTTTACTGCCACTGTATTGTTTACCCATGAAGCCAACTTCCAACAGATGATATTATGAATTTTCATAATAACCACAAGTGGGCTGATGAAAATCCACATGCCACAGTTGCAGCACGATTCTAACAAACCTTTTCGGTCAACGTTTGAATTGCTATTACCGACAGTTATAGGACCATTTTTCTTTCCTCAACGAACGCATTCGGCAATTCATTAGACGTCGATCGGATGCTTGTATTTTGGCTAGAGGTGCACATTTTCAACATCTACTCTAAAATGTACTACTTTTATGTTTTATTTGTCTTCTATTAAAATAATAAAAACATTGAGCACCTTGTATCGCATTAACGACAAAATTTATCACACATGTTTATAGGAACTTTTCGTCTTAAAATTGAATGACAAATCGCCCACAACAATATTTCAGATTACTTTCGAAACACCCTGTATATTACAAGTTGTGGTTTTATACTTTTAACTAGCCGTCCATTAAGAGTAATTATGTGTCGATCGTCGTTTTGAATGACTTGATTTTGCTTCACCATATCAAAACGGAAAAAATAATTGAAGAGTGAAAATATGAAAGTTAGTAAGTACCAAACTCACAAATTTATTGATAAAAAATCTTTATTGTGATACATACAATTTGTAACAGGGCAAAAACTTATACGAAACTTCTACAAGGTAATATTATATAATATTTGCACACTCGAAAAACAATTCCTTAATGAACTTATATGCAGAAAGTTCAAAGCAGTTAGGTGCCATAACATATAAGCTATGATAAGAGATCAAAGGGTTAGAATAGAATTCGAAGCGTTCATTTTAACACGTTACACGCCAAAATATTCAAAAAATTAAATTTGTACCCATACGCATCGATGGTAGATAAAAAAAAACAATTTTCACAATATTTGTTACATATCATACATTCATAATGTGTTTGTGTTCTGAACAACCAGAACATCTCCTTTTTTGCGATCATTTCTTTGAAATTCGTGATTTAAATTTATTCATTACATGCAATAAACAAATGCATAGTGTCTAACAGTACATAACATACATAAACACAGTATACAAGATTAAAAACAATAAATCGTTCACAATAAGGAGGCACATCAAAATTTATAGTTACTAAATTCATCAAATGAATAAAAAGGTTGTTTAGCAATATTGTCTTCAATTTACGTCAAAATGTCGTTAAATTAGGAGAAGTTAATACAGACGAACGTAATTTATTGAAAAAAAGTGAAACGCAGAGAATTTTTGCAAAGAGGTGTCAGTTTTCGGAAGATTAATAATATTACATTTACGGGTGTTGTAAGAATGAATATCCGTACGATAGGTATTCTAGGTGGGGCTTATATATTTATATAACATACTCACTGACTCATAGATAATTAATGAGTATAAAGTTAAGATCTTTTTGGGAAACAAACAACGGACGAGAGTAATTTCATTAACATTAAAGCACAAACCCTGGAAATGTCGGCGTTAATTAGTCCTTCTAAGTCATCACGATTTGAAGCGTGCTACGTAAGGGGTGTGTCGTCGGCGAAGAGAACCGTGTCTGATTGGCGTACTACATGTGCCAGATCATTAATAAATATTAAAAATAACCTCGGTCTAAGCACCGAGTCCTGCGGTACACCACACGCGACTCTAATGCTAATACACAAACAATGTTTACATATGTCAAGACAAAAAATAATGAAAGCATTAGTAATATTGGATCATATCACTAAAATTATTGGACAAATATTCTTCGACTGAATAGAAGCTTTTTGGGATTAAGTATTTTTTTTAACGAATTGAGAGGTAATATCTCAATGTATAAAGGAAGAACATCAAAAACAATAAAACATTTAATAGCAAAATAATTGACGCTATTGCAACTTTTTGTAATCTTCACTGACGTAAATAATATCATTGAAATCATGAAAATTATTGTTGAGAGTTATCCAAGTTTGCCTTCATCTAAATAATTAACTCTAATACACATGCGTAACTACACCAGTTAGGATTTTTAAAGCTGTAAAAGTTTACTTACAATCAGTTCTGTAGCCTAAATTCGCAATCAATCTGATGCACCTCTGTCGTAACTTAAATACTTTGAACATATATTTAGAATGACCCCAAACTAGAATGGCCTATCTCATTACTGAGTGAAAATAAGCTGCGTATACAGATTTTAAATAATTTAGAGTGAATTTATTTTTTAATGATCTGATTAAAAAGATTTTTTTTGTTAATCTTATGCACAAGTCATAAATACGGTCATGTCATCTCCCAGGTTAATTTCGAGTCTATTAGTAGGTATATTAGTCTCTGCAGCTTAGTTGCATTCAAACACATTTTATTAGCTAAAAATCAGTCACTTATTGCGGAGTTCATGTTTTCAATAATAGCGCCGAAGCCAGTCTCTAAGGAATCCGAATTTAACGCTGTAGTATCGTCAGCAAATTCAATGAATTTTGTGTTAATATCACAATAATCCAAATCATTAATATAAATCAAAAGCAAACAGGGACTAAGAACGGGTCCATGTGGTACGCCATGGGCGATATTTTTAATGTTGGACGGTATAATAATTATAAGTCATCAATTGCGATCTGAATTATCTCATCAGTTGTACAGATAATTCAGAAAAGTCATATTGTCTAAATTTAGCACAAATAAAATTCATAATTTCCGCTATAAAAAGCCTTCGTTGGGTCATACAAAGTAATTCAAGTATACTTTTTAAGCTCAACATTTTCTAATACAATATTACTTAAATTTTATAAAGCTAATGTTGAAAGCTTATTTCGAAAACCAAATTGGTAAGAGCTATAAAGTAAATTTATTTCCAAATGAGTAGTTATTTGATCTCTCAGTACATTTTCAGAAACCTTAGAAAAAACAGGTGTAATAGAAATTGGACGGTAGTTATTAGCGTCACCAATACAACCTTTTTAAATATGGAGGTTACAGGGGAGGTACTGCTATAATAGCATATTAAGAAATTGAAACCAAGTCTAAGGTATTGCTTTTCAGATTTATTTCTTAAAATAGACAACCAAATCGGTAAATTAGGAACGGGTAAAATATTTTCTCTTACCGATAAATATTGAAAAGCCATTTTTTTCTTTCTCATATTTAGTTATACAACCTTTTTTATTCAAGGAAAATATATGAATGCATATTGATTTACATACTTTAATAAATCATATTTGTACTGTTTTGTATAGTGTAACATGCTGTAATTTACTGTAGCGTATTAACTTGGTTTTCATAACTACAGAGTGAGCAACCGGATGTGACCACCACGTGATCACGAACGTCACAGAAAAAGTGTATTTTTTTGTTTTACTGTTTACTGCTCTGCTTGTTGTTTACGTTCTGTCATTTGACATTTAACGTGTTGGAAAAAAATATATGACACGTCTTATTTTAAGGTTAAGTTATAAATCTTGTACTACCAACTGAAAAATGTTGCCACCTTAACTTGACACATTTCATATTTGAGGTCTTCAATTCTGTTTTTTTTTTCTTTTGAACTCAGCGCTGCTTTTATTCAATCGAATCGAGAAGAACTATTTGTACTTTTAAAATGTATAGTAGTGAATTTCCAAAAGAAATGGGAAAAGTTGCAATTTACAAAAAAAAAAAAAACAGTTCGGGTTTGTTTCTTTGGTTACTCGACATCCTGTATATTTGTGTTAATGGTTAAAAAATGTGCATATACATACATTGTGTACATTAACATGAAAAAATGAATGCTCATATTAAATTTCTCCCATTTAGAAATTTATATAAATTGTTCAATTATTGTTTTATATATCTATATGTTATATTTTATAAATACAGTTATCTCTGTATATAGTTTATATAATGCTTACAATAGTTAATAATTTGTAAACTGTGATAATGTTAATTTAGATTACATAAATTTTATAATCCATTATTGTAACACAATTTTTTTAAATAAAACATATTTTTTTATCTTACTTTATTTTTTTATCGACAACATATATACAGCCCATCTAAGAAGCAACTTTAGCAACTACAAGAGAAAAAAAAACGCTTGCAGTCGCGAAATTATTATTGGATTTACATATAAATTAAACTACAACTTTCCTGAACTATTTCGGCTGTATAGTATATTCATATTCAAATTTTCTAGGAGCATATTACGTGTTTGATAGGTCATCAATAAGTTGGGAGAGAAATAGCAATTTAAATGTATATTTATAAGGGACACGTATCAAAAGTTTTCAATCTTTGGTATGTATATTTTGAATGTGTTTGTACAGATTGGTTTATGGAAATATACTGGATAATATGCATCTATGTATGTTGTACAACATGGTACAAAGGTAAACCTGCACGATCGCCGTATAAATACCCTACTTATCTTCCAGGTTTACCTTTGCCCCATGCTACTACCTGTGTTACTATGGTTGAATCTTGATTATATGATTTTATCATTTCCAATAAATATACCGTCTATAAAACCTTCAATATAAATTTCAAAAAGTAGGAAGTGAAAGTATAACTGCACGAAATGGATTAAATCCATGTCGAAATTATTCAACAGTGTTACAGTGTACCATTGTAATGTGATTATGCTAACAATAATCAAAACTGTATTCCTTCATTTTTTTTTTCTTTTGACGGGATCAGTTGCATTTTATTTTATTTTATTGTTTATTTATCGATATCTCCAAAGATAAGGCTCTATAGGTTGGCGGTTCTTCTCAGAATAACTGCTTAGGAACTTTATGATGGAATTCTAAGAAACAAATATGAACAAGAACTATTAAACTTCTAAATTAGGAGTTATTGTATAAGCTTGTTATTTCTCAGACTCCCTTATTTATGCTTGGCTTTTTTTTATTAGTATTGTCTGTGTGGCTTTAGGAATCCGCCCACGATGTCATTATTAATACATACCTACATTTATCTGTTCGAAATTTATGTAGTTGCAAAGTCCAGTTTATGTATTAGCGTTTGAAACAAAATTAAGATTTTTATGATAGCTACGATTTTATTTCCTTTCGACAGGCTTTTAATTTTTTTTTTGGTTTAATAATTTAAACTTTTAGCGACCGTATGGTATAGGTTAATAAAAAGAAATATGTAGTAAAACTGCTTTTATCGTTCGAATCGGTAGAGAAAATGCCACAAAAGAAAATAAATTTAGAACGAAGTTAAGCACGAAAACAGAAAACTACCAAAGATAGGAAAGTAAGATTTTCTGTAATAGAAGTTAAGTATATCAGTGTGCATTTTGTAAAATTACTTTACAAATTCTTAGAGCTACTTTAAACTTTTTTATTTTAAATATGGATGCGATCTTTTTAGTAATTATTTCGATAGCCAATTAAAACTCCTTTGCTATGATAACAGAGATTAGTAAACTGCACACCTAAAATTCGGTAGATTTTTGGGAAACGAAAAAAGAGACGCTATTTTATTTTATTTTTGTGAAACAGTTTATTCGTGCGTTAATAATATCTACATATTTATATTCCATAATATTAAAATAGTATATGAAGATATAAGTTTAATGAAAAAAAGGTAATAATGTGTCGGGCCTGGAAATAATACTTTTTAAACAGTTTTTTTCATTTGCTAAAGAAATGAATGCCCATTTTGGACTCAGGAAGGCTTGCTCTATCCGCTAATGTGAAATTAGTAATTAACGATTGCTTTTGTATAATCTTGGATGTTTGATTAAGAAGACCTTTCCACTGCTAATGTTTATATCTTTTTTCTAATCTGATGTTACAATAAAGCTAAAACAAACGGGTCACAATGACTTGTAATGCTTTCTACATTGGCACATCAAACTTGTACTCGCATTACAACGAACGTCATTCTGACACTTGCGTTTTAATATACTATTTCGGCACTATGGACTATGGAGGAAGCCACATAAACTTACAAACTTAAATAAATATCTTATTATTCAAAATTAAATACATATGTACTTTAGATATAAATGGAAAAAAAGATACTATTAATTCCATTCCTGTTTATTACAAAATCATTTGAAGCAACGTGTTTCGGTTTTTAAATTTTTATATGATTTTATAATAAACAGGAATAAAATGAATGTCTTTTCTTTTCATTTACATATGTTCATCAATTTACGTAGAAAATTTGAATGTGCAATGGATGTTTCTTACAGTAATAAGTAAATGTAATTACTGTATTATAATATAAAAAATATGTATATAGGTATATTTTCTAAAGTAATTGGCGGTACCTAGAATTGCATTTACGAAATCGTGAGAAAAATAATATAAATCGGTAGATGGGAAATAGTATTTTAAAACACAATGACGTTCGAGAGATTCAAAGTACGAGCATTACATGTCATTGTGGCACACGTTTTTTACAGTATTTACAGCGGCAAGAGTCCCCCCCACCACATTAATATCTCATTACAGCACAGTATGCTGTAATAGCCATATCAGCACTGCGTCGTCTTTTGTTTTAGCTTTATTACAACATCCAATTAGAAAAAAATATTTAAAATTTACCGAAAAATTGGTGTAGGTGGCAGCACTGGGTTATGTGCACTTCCGAACTTCCGACCGACAACTAGGTAGTTTAGGTTATATTGCAAATTATGTCAAAATTTTGATAGTTGCGACTTCTAAGATTTTAAGTTTATCCTAAAAACCGTTGCAGTGTCGCGCGTTATTCTTTTGTTATGAATTTGGGGGCTAACAGTTTATATGTTTCAAGGTGGTGTAGCGTAAAAATATATACAGGGTGTTAAATATAATGGCACATTTATCGACATTCAAACGCTTTTCTTTTGGATTTTTTTTTAATAGAACTTATATTTTTCGATATTATCAGCAAATTCCCTATAAGTTTACTTTCAAACTGGTACTAATAACGCCATACTTACTTGCAGTATTTTCAAAGATATTACAGTTACATGGAAAATATGTTTACAATATTTAATATGTGGGACAGCCAATATCCTTATATGATGGCCATTATTTTCACACAAACACTAAGCATCTAACAAAATGTAAAATCTCTGCTTAAATGTCCACATACAGTCGTTTTTGTAGTTTGTCTTTAGTACCTATCATATATAGCGTTTTACAATTTTTTGTAGTTTTATTACCGCTCATTTTTCACAATTGGAATTATTTATTTGTGGATTCTTAGTTATTACGCAGCAGCAAAATAGGCTCCACAAAATGAAGGTTTTTTTTTTGTATTATAGTAGTGTGAATTGTTTCCTGTTTATTATCTTGATGTAATCGTAAAAGCAGCTATTTAAAATACGTGTGTGGTAAGCCATGGTGAATATTAATTATATAAGGGTTTCACCGTTATATGTTTCTCTAAAATTCGACTCACGGTAGTGGTTGCAATTCCATGTTGTTTCAAAGTAGCCCTTATCGATACGTGCGGATTTTTCACTACGGATTGAATTACTAGCACTTCCTTATTTTCTGTAACCATAATTGTTGTCCTTTCATGTTTGCCGTAATTCACAGAACCCGACCGAAGAAACCTTACCAACAAATTATCAAAGCTCTTACTATCCAACGCTCTACGGATAGGATATTCCGCTGCATACATTCTTGATGCTAATAGTAGATTTCTCCTCGTAATAGTTATCTACATAACAAGGCTGGAAAGCGATGTTTTATCGAACGAATTGGAGATTGCAAAGCAACCAAACGAGTTTGATAAAGACACTCTCTAGTCGTGGTGTGTACAATATTTTTTCGATTATCACATGATTACTAATTAGTAATAGTTATTTACGTATCAAGGCTGGAAAGTGACGTTTTGTCGAATGAGTTTGGAGATTGCTTGTCTCTGAGGAGCAACGAAACGAGGTCGATATAACACTTTCCAGCCGTGGTGGGTACAAAATCTTTTCGGCTACCACATGATTACCGCACTTACTAAAATCAGTTTAGCTGCATTTGTAGTGTTCAGAATACAGATGAGTAGAGGACTTATATTTGAATGACAGATTGTTTGACAGCTATTTTTACGACTGTACCCAGAAAAACTTTAGAATGTTCACAGAAGAGTGCGGTAGAGTAACGGAAGTGCCACGTTGGTACTTCAATTTGGTATGTATTTATTGTACTCTACCGTCCATGGACGGTAAAGTAACGTAAGTGATCCGTTGACAATTCATAGGTCGTACCTTCTGATGTAGCCGAATCCACATGAATACAGAGTTATGAGAAATCAGAGGAGGTGGTCCTTTAATGTGTGGGGTGGAATACTGGGCCCATATTTAATTGGACCATATTTTTTTGAAGAACTTTTAAGTGGTATGATGTTTCTCGATTTTCTTTTACACCAACTTCCAGTATTATTAGCAGAAGTCCCTTTAAACATCAGAACAAGCATATGACTTTAATTGGATGGAGCTCCGCCTCATTATCATTGCGAGGTTCGGCAATTTTTAACATCTTTTTATGGAGATACATAAAAGAGATTGTCTACAATACTCCACCAACAACACCACACGATATGGTGACATTTTTGCTGTTATAGCCTATTGCATTATAACTTACATTCTAAGTTCATGAAAACTTGTAAAGATAGTCCTCCTTATTACTTCTTAAAATTGTAAATTATCTGACATTTCCAAATGCCATAGGCAACTAGATACATTAGAACTTTTATTTGAAAGACACCAAATGATGCAAAACACCATTATTTGGCGTATTTGAAACATGAGTATTGGGTTAAATTTTCACAAAATTCAAATATTTAAAAAACCTTAAGGTTTTCGTTTGATCAGAGAATCAAAAAAATGCAATAATATACAGGGTAAGGTATAAGTAATCATAATAAACCCAGCCACAATATTTCGTGCCGTATAGCGTGAATAACCCTATATAACCGGTAATTTTACAATAAATAATTTGTGAGACATTAGACTTACTTTCATTTACCATATTACCATTCTTTAAGATGTACTCACGCAGTCACAACTCACCACCGATTATAAATGATGATTCCTAAATACGCATATAATTTGTGCAAATAATAAGTGCTTAATACTTACAATAAACGCAACATGCATTTTCACAATAATAAATAATAAAAAAGTAAAAGCAGATTTTACTTTATGTGCTATTTCACAGGATGCTGTTAATAAATTTCTAGTTTTGTACGAAATCTAAACTTGCGAGTAACTGCTCTTCGAGTAATAGACACGCCCTTCTGACGATTCAGATGAATGAACTTTCAAACACTTTTACGACTTATTAGATTGCACCTCGCCCAAACGCAATTCTGTCGGTAAAAGCGTAGTTTTGCTGCAGATATTTACAGAAGAACGTCTTCAAAAAGTAACAGAAAAATATAAAATACACACCCAACGATAGAGGACAATTTAAATATCATGCGTAACAGAAATCTGAAATGATTATTTTTACATTCTGCGATCCAACAAATACGTTTGAGTTTGGGTAAGTATTTTCCTTGTTATAGCCTAAGTCTCGTTTTTTTAATTATTAGTCACGATTACTAACTGACTTTTAATGGTTTGCATCTGATGCTGAGTTATACTCTTCCAACTTGTGTATATATTGCACCTACGCAAGCTCCGCCCTAAAACACCCACGCTACTTTTATGTGACCCGGGCAACTACCCCTTGCCAATATTCTGCAGGACTGCCCACGTCCTTATTATCTACCTACTGCCGTGTAATCCTATGGGAAGTCTGTCTCTCCGATGGCCCTATCTTGTGTTGGTTTCAAATTGCTAATTTGATACAACTTTTTTAAAACAATTATTATTTCTTATATAGAAGAATATACAGAAAAGTATATATACATGTTCCTATCCAGTAAATGACACAAAATAAAAGGCTAAAAAATCGAAAAAGTTTCACAACCACCATTTAAAAATTGATATGAGGAAGAATTTGCAAATACCAAGTGAGGTTCGAAATTTCTATTGCACTTCCTTCTAATCAAATTATAAGTATAGTCTATTGTACAACAGAAAACGAACTGGAGTGGTTATTTTAAACAAAATAAAAAAAAGTTAGTTAAAGTCATAGGTGTATAAAATTCAATAAAAATAAATTTAACGTTTTAGAATTAATATTTTACATTTCGACAGTATTAATAGAGCAAAATTAATGAAAATTTAGTTCAAATGAACATCCCAAACAAATTAGCAATATTAATATGTGTCTAACCATGTGCCCTCTGTTACTCGGTATTTATATAGAAGTTCGCTATTGTCAGCGATAATTGTATGATGGCATTTTTCGGTTCTAATTGCATTTAGGCATAATTTACGGCCGTCTTGTGGGTTGAGAGTTTAGTTTGTGTCCCCTAGGGAGCGCGCATCTAAACTCTTGATTTCCTAACAGGGGACGGTGGATAAAGCTTGAGATGAGATAGTGATGAGAGTGAGTTTGCACTCGGGGTGACGTTGATGACGCTTGGTAAGCAAAAACTCGAGCACGTTGTTAATACTTTACTGCCATTCAAATTAAGTGCTAATTAAAATTGCTTCAATTCGCCGATCAACAGCGAATTCAGTGAACTTTTCATTGTTTTAGGACCCACTTTTGGTTCACTGCAGAACTAGAAAAAAATGGGGCTAAAAATTAATACCATGAAAACTAAAATAATGAGATGCGGGGGTGGAGTAAACAAATTTAAAGATCAACCAATATGAAAGTGTACTAAACCAATTTTAATGTACGCTGCGGAAACAGCGGCTAAAAAAGAGGAAAATGCATTACAAACGGTGTAGAGGAAAATTTAGACAACTATTGCGCTGATGACACTTCCTTAATCATCATGTCCCAAAAAGTCGGTTCTCTCGTCTTGCCACACAGGCGTTAGAAAAAATGGACTCCTGGTTCCCACGGAACAACCTAAAGCAGAATATTGATAAAACATAAACTTGTTTAATAATAGAGGAACGAATATAATCAACTTACCTTACAATAATCACACTCTGACATTGTCTGAGGAGGTTGGTTTCCTGGGTTTATTAATGAACAGTCGATTGAATTGGAAGCCCCACATCGAGCACCTAATTAAGAAAATGATCAGTTTTAGTTATGCGCCCAAAATTGTCATAAACAGTGGGCTCGGAGGTGACGATGTCAGCTTACCACGGCTATATTCAATCCCGTTTACCTTACGGACTGGTCTTTTGGGGTAACAGTGTCGATATCCAGTAGGTACGTGTTTTCGTCCCAGAAAACATGTATCCGCAGTGTATTCGATTTAAAACCGCCAGGCTCTTGTAGACTGATTTTCGCTGAACAACGTATACTTACCGTTTTCGGACTTTACCTTCTGGAATGTGCAACATTTGTTAAGTGCCATTACAAACAGTATTTCGAGAAGTATGTACCCACATATTCGTACACAGCAAGAGAAACTTCGTATGGGAAGAGGAGGAGAAGGAGAACATCACCCAACTACCAAATTTTTAGTAATACGTATCGACGTATGCGTGAAACCGGTAGCGTTCATCACCTGACGATCGACTACATAATGTGGAGGTCGATGAAACTATTTTAACCGCTGTTGAAGATGATCCCACTGCTAGCATTAGAGGTATAGCGGCAAACTCTAATGTATCAGCATGGAAGGTTTGGTCTGTAGGTATTGCGCGCGGAAAAAAGCATCCCTTTCACCATATGTGTGGGCCGGTATGACAGGCACTTCTCTCGTCGGCCTACATTATTCGTCCGTCAATTTTAATGGACAAAATTACCTATAATTTCTGCAATATGATCTACCAGAGTTGGTACTGGACTTTCCATCATTTTTAAATGAAAGGCGCACTAGAGTTTTTCATGGTTGCCTTGCCCACTATTGTTTAACCGTGAGAGAATTTTTAAATAACATTTTTCCGAATGCATTGATCGGAAGAAGTGGTCCTATTCCGTGGCCACCACGATCGCCCGATTTAGCTCCTCTCGATTACTTTGTTTGGGGATGTGCAAAAAGCGTTGTCTACAATAAGGAAATTCAAAGCCGCGACCATCTGACCAGAAATATCAATCGCGCATTCTATATAATGATATGATAATTCAATTAATTGCTTCTTATCAAAGAAAGATACATTATACTTCAATAAAAAATAATTTTTAGCGTGATATTACGAAAACAAAAAAAAAGTTATTACTGTACAATTGTCAATTTTTGCCTGAAACTCATAACTGACTGAAAATTAAAGTATCTCAAAATCTGTTACACTTTGGACTAGGATAAATATGGTTAATTTCGTTCTTAATAATCTTACGTATCGACGGTACAAAACTTTACATCGCTCTGCCAAACACAATGCATATGTAAAACATAAGAGATAGAAGTTACCTAACCCCTCGTTGTTTTCTAAAATAATTTATGTCGTTCCGGATAAATATACTTTATTTTTGATGATTAAAAGAAATAAAGATACGAGGTTCTCCGTTAACAAATATATGACAGTTTCCTTTGACAGCGCCGAGAATAGTGTAATTAATTGACAAACTGACACGTGTTGAGTTACTCTAGGTGGGGCTATTTGAATTAGAAATATGAAAACATTTGCTATGTCGTTTTACCCTGGTATGTCATATTATGCCAGTTTCCCCCAAGTGGATCTTTATAATTTGAAAATATAGTTCTTGCAGAGATATATTTATTTTTTTCCTTTTCTCCTCGTTCCGGTTAAATTTAACTCTCGAATTCCCTACTCGATTCAATTGCAATATACTTGCAAATATACAAGAAAAACATTCTCGACGGGGAATATAAATAAAATAAAATGATGAAAGGAAAAAAGCGAAGACGTTAAAAGTATATTCCATTATCTGTCGCAGGATATGTCACACCTACGCAAAAATATCGCGCTCCTTATTCCCATGGTCTTCGTCTTCATGCGTTAGTTATTCTGCTTCAAAGTGGACGTAACGCGAAACTATGCGAATGCCATATTATTATTCGCAAAGCGCCTAAACTGCGAATGGAATTGGGTTTACTAAATATCGGCTAATATAACCTAACGCCTAACACCCATCGAAGACTACACATTTTACAGTTTTACGAACGGTTAAATATTTTAAAGAAATTGAGTTTTATCGTGGGCATTTGTGTAAACAGATCTATAAGTAAAAAGTGCAAAGCTGCGTAGGGAAGTACGTGATAGGTTTATATCGCAACCTACACAAGTGGGGTTAATTTTCATTTAATGTTCATTTAATCTTTACCTGAAAATGTGATGTAAACAGAGTTCGGTGAAATGTCAAACAGTTATCTTATTCGACTACTTACCAAATTAATTTGTTTACGTGGGACGTAGGAAATCGCTATTTTTTTGCAGGTCGATGTTTCAAGGCTCGTAATAAAAAAAAATTAGATATTACAATTCCTTTAAAATAAATTAAGTTATAGGTACCTTCTCTACTATACTTTCTATTGATATAAATTACACGTATCTGCTATGCAAATGCCAGTATTGCACTTGTAGTATCTTTAAATTATTTGTTGTGAATGAGGTCTTTTAATCAACTGTCTCTTCCTCCTCCAAACACAGCCGGTATTCAGTCTCTTCAAAGAGTCCGACTCTCTGTAGGTGCTTTCTGAGTTTGCAGTGACCTGCTAAAACAGAAACTATTACTTTGACATTTTTACGGTCAAATTCAAGCAGTTCCGTGGTTCTAACATGATTAGGTGAAATGCACGCTTTCACGTGCACCAAACTAGGGCAATTGTTCCAATGTTGAAACACTTTTTTATATATTTGCCCAGAAATTAATTTATTGTTTCGCTACCGTAGATGCTATGCCAATCACAGGTTCTGATCCATGGAAATGCTCCGCAACACCCTCTTTTGCAAGAGTGTCTGCTTCCTCATTGCCATGAATCAGTGAGTGCCCAGGTACCCATTAGGGATAGGTTATTAGCCGTCTCCACCGTATTTAGGGTGTTTTTACAGCTCTAGATCAGCCTCGGGCTGCATTTAGGCGCATCTAGTGCTTTCACTACTGCCTGACCGTCGCTGAAAATTTTTATTGATTTGTGTCTGATGATTTGATTGTAATATTTTCTAAACGAGCAGGTATCTGCCTGCATCAGTGTTCTTTCATTACATCTCTATTCCTCTCTGTTTGGAAAGGAGGTAGTGAAGTAGGTATCGATTATTGGTCGAGTACACATCATGCCCGATGGCATTCCCAGAATGCTATTGGTTGTAACCGGTTCCAGCAGCTTGTTAGCCTTCAAATGTAATTGAGAAGTGTTTTGCATTAATTTCGGAACCTCTATGCGACAGCATAAATTCGTCGTTCTCTGAAGGGATATTTCCGACAGCCTTAAAGCACGGAATTGTTATGCCTAAATATAAAAAAGGAAATCGAGAGGATATACGAAACACTCGGCCAATAAGTCAACTAACCAACAGTATTATATGAGTACACTGACTGGATACTGCAAATGCACGAAAAAAATAAGCTAGTGGCAGGACTATTTCTTGAACTTACAAGAACATTTGACAGTATACATACTGCTTCAAAAATTATTATACTATGGTTTCCGAGGCGTCTCGCAGAGCTGGTTGCACTCCTATCTAACTGAGAGATCTCAAACTGTTATGGTTAATGGTGTTAATGGTGCCTGTTACTCTGGCAGCAAGGGGATCACTACAGATATACCGTAAGGAAGTGTCCTGGGCCCATTGCTATTTGTAATTTTTACTAATAGTTTTCAACTGCTGATATCAAGAGTGTTTTGATAACGCAGAAGCGAGCTGTGCGGGCGCTACTGGGATTAAAGTCAATAGACTCACTAAGATCTATGATTAGAGTGAACAATTTACTTAAAATGTATATGCTATACACGGTATGGCATATAGGTACATTTCCAAATGCTTACTTTTTCATTTGAAATATAAAAAAATCGTTCATAAACAACGAAAAAGATCACAATTATACCACTAGGTTCAAAAAAGGTTATAATATTCCTCCGCATAGATTAACAAAAACAGAAAAAAGTTTATCATACAATTCTTTAAAATTTTATAACAAACTTCCAAGAAACATAAAATGTGAAACAAACCTACGAAAATTTAAAATTTTTATTATTTGCCATATACGTGATCTAGAGTCATACTCCATACAAGATTATTTAAGTTCTTAAAATGCAATTTATATCGTGTACATATTCATGTACTTTTTTTTACGCCATCTTTGCTGCATCATGTATTTTTTATATGGTAGAATAAAGCTTCTATTACACCAGCATGAATATGTGGCGATTGATTGGCAATGTGCCATAGGCGGAATGTAGTTAATCTGGCCTCCCTTTCCACAACAACGTGCAGGGTGGTAGGTCCAGAAGAATTTCCAATGCGAATGAGGCGGAAGAAGACATTGCTCCCGTGATTGCCATACTTGCAATCCTTTGTATGGATGCAAATTTTGCTGTGGCTCTGGTTCGCCGCGTTTTCTGCCACCATGCTTTCGCTCCATAGGTTATGTTTGGATTTACTACCATCATATAAAGCCATATTTGTTTTCATGTGAAAATAAATATCCTATATGATATCTGAATATGAAAAAAATAATTATAGGTAAATAGCAAGAAACAAGTATGGATTATTTTGTTTATTTCTTAGTTATTGAAGGACGAAACTTTGAAATAAGTATCTACTTTTAAAAATTAATTGAAGATTAAAGGCTAAAACTCGACATCGAACTGCTATTAGCCCTAAATATAGCTCCCAAAAATAAAAATAACTTTAATCTAGAAAATTGATTGCTGAATTAATTATCGTCACTAATTTAAACTATTCTGGTGAGAGTTAACATAAGATTATTTTATCGTTAATAAAAAGAATAGATTCTTACATATAATTCTAAAATTTGTTTCAAAATTAATAAATGAATGAAGAATTAATTTAGATATAAATATTGTAGTTTTAATACTTACAAAAACGTCGGAAATACAATTTTGATTATGATTGATTCAATGCAATATACCACTTCAATCAATCAAACGGTCCAACTGAGACAAATATTAAACTCAAATTTAACATTCCAGAAATTTATTAAATTGAACTAGTAAAACATTTAATGATTTCCTTAATATTTTCAGATAATCTTTACAATATGTTAATTTAATCATATTTGACGTTAAATAAATCAGTTTTTTGATTTTCTTTGCCAAGTTTCTCTAACTATTCTATTACTTTACTTCGTTTGGCAAATCTGCTACGAATGATGGCTTAACTTTCCGTTTCAAATTGTTGGAGGCAGTGAGTATTGAGCATTTCATGTTAGTTGAATCATCTATGAAATATGTATGATAATGCTCATATTCTTAGAATTAACCACAAGAGTTTAATTTCCAATTAACACTGCAAACGCATTGCTCGTGTATAAAACTCCGAAAGAGTTTATATTTTGGCTTTAGGTTCGTTTACCTAACTTTTCTTTTCTCTCCGTGTATACTTAAATATAACATTTCGCATGCAATTTACATTAACAAACACATTTGTTTTGTTTGTTGTTCAGAGACATTCAGCGATATCACAGAAAATCAACTTCGCAATTAATTCTCTTATATTAAGAGAAAAGACACAATCTTTAATTTTGGTGGAGGTGCCATAATATTCAACTTTTTTCCACGAATAGATGACTTGAATATAAAAAATGTATGAAATGCATTAATTTAATAATCCGTTGTGTTGATATGAGAGACATTTCGAGTGTCAATATGTCAATAACCCAGAGACTCAAATAGTTGGGTATTTTGGTTGATCCCAAATTAAGATGGAAACGTCATGTGAATTATACGACAAATAAACGTGCAAAAATTACCTTTCCTTTGCCTATCATCTTATTTAAAAATGTTAAAGTCTGATTACTATTCGTTGTTTCACTCGGTGATGTTGTTTTTAAGGACTTTCAAATTTTAACCTTATCATGGCACTACATTTTCTATTCTATTTTATATATTAGAAATAACATTTATAATTATAAAACAAATGCATGCTTTCATAATTACAGTACTATAAATAAAAATAAACTCGTTTATTTGGTTTTTGTGTTTATAAAGGCATAAAATTGTAGAATGTTCTCCCTCTGTACATTAAAAATTTAGATCCGAATTCCTGCAAAAGTGAATTAAACAACATATTTGATTGAACAGGTCTTCTACTCCGATGAGGAATATTTCGATTTTTTGTTAAATCATTGCACCCCGATTTTGTTTTAAGTTAATAATGTGTATTTCTGACATTGATATAGTGCTATCTGTGATATAACATCAAGTATGTGAACCTAGGTAACTAAAATACATATATGTATATAACATTGTTGCTTGACGTGTGTAAATATTTTTCTATAGCCAGCATAAATAGCATAAATAAATTATTTATTTACTTAAAACGTTGCTATAATACTTTTTAATAAAATAAATAATCTTTTTTAAGTGATAGTACAAATGGATTATATTATATTTGTATTGTGCGGGCAATTTACAATCTTAGTAAGTATCAATAAAACTTATAAACAGCATATTGAGGTCATTTTATTTAGACTGTATGAGACAGTCTTTTCTATGCACACTAATGCTTTCATAGTGGAAGTCTTTGCTATTTGCAAGAGCATCCTCACTGCATCAGATTCGTCCAACTATGAACGCTGTCATTCTTTAGGATTCACAGGCGACCATTAGGGATCTGTGCAGATTGAAATATACGTACATTTAATATGTATATCTGTTATAGTCAAAGGCATAAAACTCTCAACTTAAATAAATCGTACAGGAAGTGTTGCGTTGATAGGGGATCTTGAACACGATGATGTAGTTAGAAATGAAGAACCTGGTGGAACCGGATGGATCCGTTAGTTGAGAATATGCACTCTTTAGCACAGCCTTTTCTGTAGATTCGACTACTTGAATTGTACGTGTAGCATTTAGAGGGAAACTTGAAGAATTTGGAAATTCTGATTTAGCACAGCGATGCAAGCTATCATGTAGAGTTAGTAGAGGTATGTACATACAAGTTGGTTTGCCGGAATGAAATATAAAGGAAATTTATCACAACCTTATGTAGAATTTACTTAATTTATTTGATCACATTCAAAGTCGATTCCATCTATTCAGGTTCAATTTGGCAGACACAAACTTTAAATGTGAAATTTTCGAAGATGCTAAGCACCATTTTTTTTGACGTTTATTCAAAATTTTTTGGTGAAGTGGTGCTTTCGTTCAATATCAATGCCTAAAAAATGAAAAAAAAGTGGTTTACTTGTTAAATCAAATAACATCATGGTTTCACTTCAGGCTAATTAACGTTTTCTAGCTTCTAATTATCCTTTACCAAAGTTACTCCATTTGATCCCATAATTAATTATTTTTAATAAAGTTGGAGTTTGGACTCAGATCATGATGCCTTTACAAAAAAGAAGAAATACCAGTTGTGGTATACAACAGAATGCAATACCCGGCAGTTTAAAAGGCTCATTAACTTTTCGCCACTGAATTCCTCGTTAAAAATGCATCTTTTGGCACACCATAGTAGAAGAGTGTACCCCATTCTAAATCTCAAATTTTTAATATTTTTTGAGACATAAGTTTTTGAATCACTTATCACGGTACTTTCAGGACGAAATAGAAGCACGAGATACATTGAAATAAACTAAATTTTCTAATGCGATTGTTCTAAACATTTCGATATAACTTCTTTCTTTTTCTTAAACATGAGAAAACTGCTAATTACAAATTCACTTACCTGCTGCTGATTAGAATATCTTATTTCTGGTCGGTGTTGCTTCTATTTGTAGATCATCTTTCTCTTTTTAATACAGCTTACCTGACTTGTACTCCGTAATTAAGTGTGCATTTATTTTTTATTAAACATATTTTTCAATGTATATGACTAAAGACCGGATTATATGCAAAGAAAAACTGAAATATATGCGCATATATATGCATGGATTTTTCAGAAAATTTGGGCCATATATACGAAAATATTGCAAAAATTTTACCTAAAATAAATAAAAGCAGAAATTTAAACACAAAATTTTTTTATAACATATTTCTCGAACAATTTATAATTAAATGTTTTTCAAAAATGTGTAAAAGAAAGTTTTGTCTTCTATCAGAATACATATGGTTAGAAATTGAAAGGCTTCTTTCAATTGGTAATTGGTGCATTTTCAAACTTTGCAATGCATTCTAAATTAAAATTGAAGTCGAAACCTAACTTTTCAAAATCTTGTTCAATTTTAAATACCTCTCATTTTTATTTATTACTTTTTAAAAATTTTCGTATATAGAATTACTTATTGTACTACTAAACTTCTTACATAACATATCAAATTCTTTTACTATTTCGACTAATTCCAAGAGAGATATTCCTTGCGTTTCTAGTTTACGAATGAACTTTGAACAAAGTCATAATTTGACTTAATATACATCAGGTTTTGTGGCAATTCTGTTGATGTTATTATCTTTTTACCATTTTCTAAAGAAATGCAGCAACCAGTGATTTCAAGTATTACATTTTTTATTCCTTTAAAATTATCGACGTGAAATATTGCAGCCTCTATCCATGTACCCCATCACGTAATAATCGATTCAAGAGGCTGCTGAACACCAGGAACTCGCTCCTTATAAAATTAGATTCGCAAAGGTGCTTTTAAAAATACTTTTTTGACATTACTAATTAAATTAAATCATTCACCAAAGGGAATTGATTCCTAATGTCTTCGGCTACACGATTGAACCCATGAGCTAAGCAAGTGGCATGAATGATGTTACTATAAAACAATTTTAAATTCAGCGCGGCTTTTACCATGTATGGTACAGCATCCGACAGCATTAGTATTTTTTTTACAACGTACACATCCAGGTAAAAAAAATTGATAACCCTTCTTGAACGAATTGGACAATTGTTGCATTATTTGTTTTTTGAAGTTGTTCACAAAAAATTAAAGTAAATTTTGCCTAAAATATTTTCATGAAGAATTTCTATAAATAAATGAGCAATATAACGGCAACACCTATCCGTATTTTCATCTACGATTAAATAAGTAAAATTATTCCCTACCAATTGTTGTATTTCTGACATTATTTGCTGGTAACAAGACGTGACATAATTTTTTCCTAACGTACTTTTGTCAGGTATATTATGTTTGCAACACTTTTGTAGAGACGATGTCAAATTAACATTATTTAATTTTATTAATTGTTTGTTAAACGAAGTTAATGCCTTGCATAGATCCGTATTAAATTCTTCTTTTTCTAATTTTCGTGAATTTGATGCTACACATTGACGTATAGATTGCTGCAAACACGCGGATCGCTCTAGTTTTTCACATTTTCCAATATGTGACGGAGTTTTAGCGTGTGATGAATCAGGTATTTTCTCTCAGAAGACACCTACAATAGTAATTGCCGTTTTATATCAGAAGTTAAAAAATTTAAAAAATTGTAAAACTTTCAGTAAAATTAATAAATTATTAACTTACTACTGTAGGCTCGTCAAAATATTTTGTCGCCCTCCATTACTAGCTTAGGATATGGTTTAATTCATAAAAAAATTTTGTTCGCTATACTCATTGTATGTATGCACAATATTTAAAAGAGATTAAATGTTGTTCAGCTCATAGATACTCAGTGAATAAGAATATTTTATTTGGGAACTAATAAAATACGTTTTACCTCGCTTCTCACGCAAGGAGTAAAAATGCAAGTGCAATTCTTCGTTCTGGGAATTGTCGGCTGTCGATCTGCATTAGGAATTTTTGGTGAGAGAAAGGATAAGAAAAAGCTTAAATATGCAACTTTTAAAAATTTTAAAAATATCTATATATAGATATGCCTACATATGCAAACACTAACGCTAATTAACTATAATCCGTGTAATACGTGGACATATAGACTATATTTAAACCATAAATGCAAATAATAAAACTTTGCATATAATCCGGTCTCTATTATATGACAGTTTTGGCGATTTGTGTAACATTTACTTTTTAAAATATAAAATGGAGATTAGAATAAAGTCTTGGTATAATGAACATACTCGCTTCATATAAGGAACAATCCAGTGCAGTAAATACTAACATATTAACATTTGAATGGTGTGAAATGTTTAACTGCATTAGATTTGTCAATCTTCTAAATGTTTGGCTCCTCTTAAATACTAGTCTGAGTAAAGACGAATTTCTTTTTTATGGCTTATAAAATACGCAATATTCGAGAATAACAATAACTATGTACAATATTACGAATACTTCCCCAGGACATTTCTTTTAATACGTCCTTCTGAAGCTTATACGAATACAAAAATACACTCTCCATCTTACGTATATAATATACGTTCACATTCACAAAATTTATCTTTTATTGTAAACATCTCCACCACACATACCTAACATTAAGAATTCATATTTCTGAGGACGCATAACATACATATAAACGGGACGGCCCTTACGTTTACGAGTAATTTACTTACCCTTGCGATGGTTGGGATCGCGAATCTAGGGCAGTGTGCCATCACGGGCAGATTAACCCCCACCCTGAAAGTCAATGCCCTCTCGCTGTGCTTGTTAAAGGGTATCCAATGAATCTGATTTTACACTGCAGAGTTTATCGGAAAGTCGATTCTTCCCTTTATTTGTTGTTCTATTCCTTTTATACCCCTCTGTTATGAGTGGGGGTGTGTGCCTGATGTATGTTTGTGGTTTTATTGTCTTTCTACTTTTTTTTTTTCGTTGCTGAGTTTTATTTTATGAATTGCCGGTCACTTCTACTTTTTAAGAACGCTTTAATATTTTTTGCTGACTATTTTACGATGACAAATGATCCGATATCAACATAGCCTTCTCAATTCTTCTTCAATTCTTATGCAAAATCAGAAAGTAAAATGTATTAAAATAAATTATGTTAGCACCACGAATTTATTGATTTAAATATAGCTGATGGTTGTCATGTATAAAACTGCGTTGTAAACGCTGGAGCTCATGAAGGTTTAGAAACTTTGCTAAGTTATATAATGGTTATATCAACATTCTTTAAACAGTGGCTATGTTTCATGTGATATACCTACAGGGTTGGTCAAAATGTAGAGACGGTGATTTAATATCATTAATGTTGGTTTTAGAAAATTCAATACAGAAGTTAAATTTTTATATACTTCAGTACTTGGATATATTCTTTTGATTGCATTTACATAACGGCCGTTCTCGTAATGAAGAAAATGCCTCACTCACCGACTCAAGTAACTAACAAATGTGAGATGCATCACAAATATATAGACAAAAGCGAGGCGATAAACAAATTTATCAATAGTTCCCAGATGGTTTTTGCCCCTC
Source organism: Cetonia aurata (assembly GCA_949128085.1). Lineage (NCBI taxonomy): Eukaryota > Metazoa > Arthropoda > Insecta > Coleoptera > Scarabaeidae > Cetonia > Cetonia aurata. The sequence goes on from OX421887.1 coordinate 11,527,330, forward strand.
ACTTTATTCCCCATTCAAATGCTCATATCATCCTTCTATTCGATTCATTTTATTGTAATATGCATTCATACTATACTGAAGTGTCGATACCCTGCAAAGGCTGCAACTCCGGCCAAGAGTATCAATTTCTCCAGCTTGCAATCTAAGCCTATTTCCTTTTTTTGTAATGTTTCAAATTTCTGTATAATACAATGTGATCAATTAGCTGATTACGCAGATATATATTTAATGACTGAATACTTAGCCCACTCAAATTAAATCTTCGGCCTTACAAAAGCTGATGTATAGTTTCAATTTTTTATACGTTGTTGGGGCCAATATTAAAAATAGTGATAACGAATAACTTTTACTCGTTAGGCAAAATAATCGAATACGTAGACTCGATCTCAGTATTCGAGTTCCCAGATTCGATTTCCCACACACAGAAAAATGAATTCTGAGTTCAAAACAAAATATTGTTTTAACACGGTTTTTTCTTTTTTATAGAGAAAATGAAATAATTTTGTTGTAAGTAAATCTTTTACCATTAAGAATATTGAAAGTTTTAATTCAAGAAAACTTTTGTTTCGATGAATTTTCTTAACTAGAGCATATATTTGCTTAGTGCAAGTAACTAGGGAATGCAGCTTATTTTACATGCGCAGCAATACGTTGGATTTATTTAATATAATAAATAAATGTTGTAGAGTGCAGCAGCAAAACGCTGTATCTGCATTGTCGATCAATTGTGTGATCGTTTTTTACCATACAGAGTAGTTCGTTGTCCAAATTTCTTTTAGAGAAGTTGTTTAATGGAATCCTAATAATATTAATGACGAAGTAGGCAAGTAAGCTGCTGCTCGAATTTTATTTGTTGGAGGATCTCAGAAAGATATTTCAACACAAGTGTTTTTTTTTTATTAGATTACAATATTATCGGTATGCTAATATGCATATGTATAACAGTATCATTATAGAACCGAAGAGATATTCAGGTAGCACAACCTTTAATGGCGTGTATTTTTCATCGCATTTAACCTATGTTTTATTAATTCAAGGTATTAATAATAAGAAACTATTTTATTTTATGGTAATCTGATTTATGAAGCCAAGTTTTTAAAGAATTAATTCGTATATTTGGGATAATAAAAACATTTCTAAGCAAGTATAATATTTATATGCAATTGTGCAGGGTAAGTTAGAACATACCAATAAAAGCAAACAGATAGCTCATATTGCTCATATGCATGGTTTAGTGATCAGGCAGGGACATACGTACACCTCTCAAGAAAAGATTCGCGGGCACCAGCTGTAAAAGCAACCCAGTGTTGTGCTTTAAAATTTAGATTAGAAGACTTTGTAAAGAAGAATTTCTAAGGAGTCATTCATTCAACACATAGTGGACTAGTTAGTTACGTCGAAAACTGAATTTGAATCGATTGTAAATATTTTGGTAGATGTAATCTTTAATAAAACTCTATTCTAAATCATTGTAAGTATATACATGTTGCAATGAAGACTTTTCAATTGCCATGCAATAAACTATGTTGGTTGTTTTACTGAGACCTTTTTATTTTTATAAACATTAGTGAAAACTTCCTCCTTATTTGCAAATACGTTACCGTTAGAACTACTTGTTGTTCCAAAAAAAAAAAACTTTTTCAAACCAAGCATTTATTTCACATAAATAATATGTACTTTTTATTTGATAGAAATAAATATTTATCCTTGTATAAAGCGTTATGAGTTGAAGGTAAGTATTACTATTCTTAAAAAGACATGAAAAGTGATTTAATTCATTAAATTAAATTCACATTTTAATACAAGTAAACGATATTCTTAAGTGGAGACTAAAAGTAGTTTCATCTAAGACTGCTAACCTCTTACGTCAAGATTATGCTGTTAAGACAATTCTTTTCTTGCCTTAAGAAGTTTTGTAGAAGTTTAGAAGTAGATTTATTTGGTCCAAGACAAATTTATTTAAGGTACGCATGCATTTTTTGTGTGTCGGAAATCAAATATAAGCTCTAATTTTCGACCAAAAGTACCCTGGGACCGCCAACCCATACTTAACCGGCTATAGTTTTCTTTTCTTTTAAGTAATTTTATTTTATTGTATTATACCTTTTATTTGGCATGCAATGTGAAATGGGTAAGGACATACATTGTTTAAATAGGATTTTCATCCCTAACTTTTAACATTTCCACTACTTACCCTGGTGTACTCTCAATACATTTATCATCTTTTTAACGTCTGTGTAGCTTTACTATATTTCCCAAATTTGGCTTTTCAGTATCGTTAAACTTCGTTTGTCTCGTTATTTTATTTTTGTTAGAGCTAAAATTAGATTTAGATTTTCTCGGGTTTCCACACTGTTAGAAAAGCTTTATGTAAGCACATGTAGTAATAGAACAAACTCTCTCTGAATTCCGGTAATAACTAACATATTGGATATTAATTTCTATGCTAAAATACCTTTTTGATTCAAAAGTCGCACTTCTAATAACATGAAATTTTATATTCATAATTTATTGGCCTCTCATTGTAGAATCTTTTATAGATCCCTAGTTTAATTACGTTTATTGTGAATGAATATAATATTTTATATATACGTGCTTAATAGGACAGCTCTTACAGCTCATACACCCAATACATGGAGCCAATGAGCTTTTGGCCAGTACGAGTGCTTTTTATTTTTATTAATTAAATTTGTTTCGGTACAAAATAGTCCAAATAAAACAAAACTGTTGTGTAGAAGTGTGTTAAACAATTTTTGAAGTCTAAAACATTGTTTTCTGCCGAGAGAATGGAAAAGACGTTAACCTAAAGAAAGCAATTTGCTTATCATTAATATGTGATGTAGAAGTAAATGTAACATTTTTAAAGACGAACGAATAGAATCCTGCAAATACTTACCTTTAAAAGAAAATTTAACGGGACACATGGGTGAAAAAATAAAAAGAGAATAATTTGTTTATTTATAATTTTCTTTATTAGAATTCTTTCTGTACAAATATTTGTAATCAGAAACAAAAAATTCTTGAGCAGAAGTGTCTTGAAAGATTTTTTAAATTTTTCTGGCGAGCGGATGCAAAAGACTTTAGTTTAGAGAAACCTTTTGGAACTCTTATTTTTTAATTTCTGCTTTTTTATCTGAGTTTTTGAAAAATCGCACTTCTTGACATTATTAGGCTATTTTCTCAGAAATTACTGGATGGATATAGAAAGAAGATTATTTTTTCGTTTCATTTGTGGAAATACCTGACAAATTAATCGCTTTTGAGAAAAGAAGTTCACAATATGTTTCTGTTTCTTAACTTATTTTCACGTACAGAAAAAAGAATTTGTTTGTCTAAAATGTAAGTTGCATCTCTGTGAACATTGGGCAAAAGTTTCGCTTAAAGAGATTCGTACTTTTCTTGTAAATCTACTCTACGCTTAGAATCATTTTATTTTGACTTTGTACTAAACAGAATATCGCTTATTATTTTTATTTTGTTAGGAAAATTTAAAAAAATAAACTAGCTAGTCCGGAGTTATGAAGCCATATCTTAAAAATCGTGATTTTTCGGGAGTGCCTTTCAAAGATAGGTGAAAATATCAAAAAGAAAATCGGTAAGTAGTTACAGCAAATTCATGCAAAAATTGCAAATTTGTTATATGCCGTGGTAATATTCCTACCCACTGACACCCTCATACTATTCCGTTATATGGTTTAAAGTTAAAGTTAAGTGAGCTGTGACACTATCAGGATATTTTTCCTCATAATAATAAATCGGTTCACTAATTTATGACCAACTAGTCACGTCAATTTAAGTTTACGTTATTAATGAAAAAAATCAACTTACACAGAGAAAACTGTATAATACAATCTAGATTACAGAAAATATATAATACTGCACTAATGCAGTGTTAATTACTTCTATAGTACAAATATATTAGCATCTGTTTAATACCAGCAATTAAACATGTTTATTGATTGTATAAAATCGTATTATAGCAAAGTTTTAATAACTAATATACAGAGCTTTCCACGGAAGTGGCTTAAAATCTTAAAAGTCTTCGGGGCTAAACTCTTGAGATTATAAAAAAAATGGGGGTCGCATTGGTTGGTACCTACCTTCTTTCTGAAATATTTCCAAGTTTCTTAGACTTATTTCAAATGGAATGGTCGTGGAATTTTATGCTGAATTCAAAACTGTAATAACATTTAGGGCGTTCCATTTAAAAATAAAATAAAGTCCATGGTGACTTCCGGTTAGCTGGAAGTGTAAGAAACGTCGAAATATTTTAGAAAGAAAGTAAGTACCAAACTATTGCAAACCGGAAATTTTTAAATTAAAAGAGTTTCATTAAGCCCGGAAACTTCTAACTAGTCACTTCTGTGGAAAATCCTGTATAAATATGCCGTCTTTTTCATATATTTCAGATTAATATGGACTAATAAAAATATAGCAAAAAGAATGTTAGTTTCGTGCTATCTGATCTAATAACAAGTAGTAGAGAAAATAGAATACTGGGTATAAACTCTAATGATTTTTGTAAACAAATAAATTTGTTAATTTATATTGAAAGACGGTAATTAATAGTGTTTTACAAGCTGTCTGTAAAAGGTCTTTACACACGCCTACCACATACTTAGTTTGGGCGCTATGCGGCCTTGAAATTAAAATTTTGAAATCGTTTTTTTATTATAAATTCAAAACGGCTTATGCGATTTTAATAAGATTTGGCATGGTCAGTTAGTATTATTGGACGAATGTTTTGAAAAAATTTCAAGAAAATACTAATACCGGAAGTGAATGAAACACGCATGACCATTATGAAAATTAACATAATTTTTTTTGCTGTCTATAGTAGGGACACGAAATAATTTTTATTCGATAGAGTAAGTATTCAAAAGCGATCAAATTATGTCTGTGTGTGTAACAGTGTTATTCCACTAGTGATTTGGTGAACAGCATATCTTCCAAGGTTTACCTTAGCCGAAAACACTACGTTTAACACTGCTCTTCACTTGTTTTCTACTGAAGATGGCAACTTAGTTGCCGAAATACGTATTTAGATTTGTATCTTTTAATTTTTGTGGTAAGGGATTTTTTAATTTTTTCTTTTCATTGTTACAGTTTTCAAGCCACAGTCTCCACCCATCACAGGATAAACGTGTTCGTTATGGAAATTAGTTACCCCTCTTCTTGTGAAACAAGCTTCATCCGTAAACAAAATAGTGTTGCCAAAGTTTAAATCTGCTTCTCTTTGCCCATTAACAAAGCGACATAAACCCTGGCGCATTTCGGGATCATGTTCTAAAAGATCTTGAACTGCTATTTTATGGTATGGATACAGCAACTGTTCTGCGAGAACGACATCTTTACATACTCCTACTTCTCTACTTATTCGTCTAGTACTTATTTCTGGATCTTCTTCAACACGTTCTAAAATTGCTTCTTCAACTTCAGAAACCCTTACAAAACGCTGTCTTCCATAATCAGCGGTTGCAGAAGCAAAGCGACCGGTCTCCCGAAGACATCGCTCAACGGCAGCAAGCGTTGGGTGACTTGGCATTCAACGATTTGGAGACCTTTCAGAATACACCCTAACACACTCTCGAGTATTTCCTTCACAAAATCCAAATACCAATGGCATATCGGTATATTCTGCATTGGTGTATTGTAAGGGCATGATAAATCACGAAAAGCTTTAAGGTATTTTAGATTTGACACTATTATTATTTAGCCATGCGAAATTCATTTGTTTATGATAGAAATCATAGGCGACTGGATTACTTTTTTTTTTTCTTTTATTCGAACGCACGACCACAAGCACTTTTTTTCGTTTTTCTCGAAAATGAATAAAAATAAGAAAATTTTACAAGAGACATAATTTGATCACTTTTGAATACTCTATCGAATAAAAATTATTTCGTGTCTCTACTATAGACAGCAAAATAAATTATGTTAATTTTCATAATGGTCATGTGTGTTTCATTCACTTCCGGTATTAGTATTTTCTTGAAATTTTCTCAAAACATCCGTCCAATAATACTAACTGACCATGCCAAATCTTAGTAAAATCGCATAAGCCGTTTTGAATTTATAATATAAAAACGATTTCAAAATTTTAACTTCAAGGCCGCATAGCGCCCAAACTAAGCGACTTTGGACTAAGGTAAGTTTACTTAAATCTGATTATTTTGGTCTAAGGAATATGTGGTAGGCGTGTGTAAAGACCTTTTACAGACACCTTATATATTATAGTAGTTGGTGTTAACAGATTTGTATTAAATTCGTATAATACTGGGTACTAAATTTTTTTTCGTCACTGTACGTAATAAAAAATATAATACCGCATTATTTATATTTCTAATATCTCGCATTAGACAGTTTTCTCTGTGTATAATAGCCATAACCGCGTAGACTTCTACCATTCATAAACTTCCTAACCAATAGACTGACGTCATTAATTGGTCATAAATTGGTGAGAGCAGTTTTATAAACTTTGACAACAAGCTCCTCCAAAAAATCAATAAAATATTTAGGAAAGATTCAAAAAGAATTCAAAAACTATAATTTCTCTAATGGCAACTCAAATTTTTTTTCTTGAAACTCTGAAGAAATATTGCACAAACTAGGTTATTTTTTAGCGATATTCAAATAAAACTGAGCCAGCTGTTTTGATTAAGTATTCACTTGGATAGTTTATTGGGACTGAGGAGGGATATAGAAAACAAAGAGCTTAATTAAAAGTCATTAATTGTTTATTTCTTAACAAATATTTAATTAAAAAATAATAACATATTGATCGTCATATAAAACATCGATAATTGTTCTTAAAAAAACGATTCGATAAATTTAAAATGTCATTATTATGTGTGGTCTCCCTAATATATGTATGTATGTATGTATGTATGGCTCATAATAATCAATCGGATGAAACCCAGGAAGAAAAACAAATCTAAATATATATGTTTATAGGTAATATCCGAGAAGAACGCAAAAGACAACGGGAACGCCGTCGCAAGGAAAATGGGACCTCCGAAATGTGCGTGATGCGTGAAAAATTGTCCAAAAACGCGTTACGGTATTTATTTATACTTATTATTAATGGTAGTTTCCACGCTTCCGAAAACAATTAATTTACTCCTAAATTACTTAACTTGTTCATACGTATAAAAGTGATTCCAATTATGCCGACATCTTCAAGCGACGGAACCACGCAATTAGAGTGGGGAACTTGTATTCAGGGAGAGACGGGGGGATGGGAATTGAGTATGGCAGAGGTGGCTTGGTTATTTTTCTTTTTAACTGAGTAAATACAAAATATTGCATACTGCATTACAAAGTAATGTAAGAGGAAATTGGTTGTATAATTTCGAAATTAATTTGCGAAACTATCAACTCTGCCAGATAGTCAAATTTACATCATTTTTTCATTAATTTGATAACATTTCGAAAATGGAGCCTCGATTTAATAAATATGCTTATTAATTAGCTACCCACTTGAAGAAGATGCTACGAAATATTTGAAAGAACTTAAATTTCAAAATTTTATTGTAGGGAACAAACTGCATAGGTTTCTTTATTAAAAATTTGTAATAAAATTCGCTTGTAATTTCCTTAGTTTTCAAAGTATAGCCAAATTATCAAGGAAAAATTAATTGTGAAGTTCTTCCAGAACTCGATATATTGTTTTTTGTCCTACCTTGGATTTCTATCATCTGTGAGTTTTTTTGGTTGAAACGTTATTTCAAATCCAGAATTAACTGAAACATTGAAACGGAATCCGCCAAGTTTGTGTGTTAATGAAAATAATTTTGAAACGAGCATCCGTTTGTGGAAATAAATGTTGAACTAGTGCAAACAAATTTACTATACCATCTCACCAACTAAAGAAAAAAAAATGTATGTATGTCATATAGCTCTCGTTCCTTTTTTGGTTGTAAGAGTGAAAAAATAATTGTTCCTGTTTTTAAAGGCCATTGCAAATTCTCACAGCCTCTACACAGAACTGGATTATCTGTTGAGACTGAATGCCAGCTATGTTTGGAAGACAAGAAGACAGTACATAGAGCCCATCTTCTACCACTGTCCAGTCGCCACTAAAATGAGGTATATAATCTTTGGGAAGGCTGCCATATTTTTGGAAGACTTATTGAAGAATATCTTAAAAGATCTGAATTTGTTTGATAAACTTTAATAGGCCTAGCAACCGTTCAGAAAAAAAGTATTGGTAAAACAAATATTTTTTTAAACCAAATAATAATTTGTTTAGCTGTATATGTTAATATTTGCTTATTTGGCTGTACAATGATATTTTCTCAGCAAAAATTGGTGGAATTAAACAAATATTAACTGTTAAATTCAACGAAATTAAGATTTCATTTAAATAATTGTAATTGCTTTGAGTCAAATATTTATACCCCTTTCAACTAAACCATAATTCTTAACGACAAATTACTATTCGTTTTATTTAACACTAAAAAGCTATTTCAAATAATAATTTTGAAGTGTTGTGTTATTTATGGTAAACTTACCATACATATGTACCACGTACATATAGATGCATATTTTCATTCAGGGTGTTAATTTAACAAAACAAGTTTTGTTAACAAAATAGTGTTGAACTAAATTAAATTATAATCAATCTAACAAACACATTGAGTACTTTTGAACAAGTAAGCTTTGGAATCTGTAACCAAGAGAGAGCAAAATAAAAATAGAAGAAAAAGTAGTCAACAATTTTTGGAAAAAGAATTTAGGAAAGTTTAAAAATTATTTAAAGTGAAATTAATATACTAAAAGTGATAAAGCTTCACAGAAAGGACAAGATAATAAAAAAAAAGATTGCAGAAGAGAAGTAAAGCCAGGCAGGAAAAGAGCTGTGAAGAGGAAGAAATGGAGAGAAGAAGGAGTAAGGTTAGAAGAGAGGACAGAAGAATATAAACACACACACAAATTACACAAATTATAAAAGGGAGTAAGTATTAAAATTTCAAGTAACTAAATTTGTAAAATATATATATACTTTGTCATATTTTTCTGTGACAACATTTTTCTAAATGAGTAAACACAATTTTTATATTTGAAATAACAATCAACAACGCTTAAGTACTGTCACAATAGTAATATTCTATTTACCACTTTTAAGTCAGATGCTTAGCTCACTTCACTTTCATGAGTGAATAGCTAAGAGCTATATTGACGACGAACTCAGCTAGCCGAATGATTTTGTTGTTCGTAAAGAGTAGTTCTTAGCTTAATTCACAGAACTCACAAGTGGTAAAAAGAATACCCCTAATGTCAGAACCTCTTTTTGCTAGTACTGACAGGTGTTAAATAAACAAACCAAATTCTTATTTCATAGCTTGGTGGCTTTGCTTTTACTTAAACTAAGTACTGAGCTAATATAAAATGACATAATAACTTCAATATTTTCTATTTTTTTCGTAGTATTGTATTAAAACTTTTTTGTTCAGAATTAAATTTTCAATCAAACTATAGTGAAATATACAGAGTGTTTCATTTAAATAGGGATAGTTTTAGTGAATATCTTGAAAACACGATACTCAGTTCTTTTTCTGTTTTCACCACTACAATCGCCACGTAAAATCTCAGAAATATGCCCATTTAACCGACTTCGTAGCTCTAATAATAACGTGTGCGTAGTTAACTTAGAACACCTGTATATATGTGAGAGTATCAACCACACACATAAAAAAATGATGTAAATTCTTATCTATTTGGCTGAAAAATATTAAATACGAATAAATGGTATTTCTGCCTTATTTTAGGACAAAACATGAACGGAATTCGCGAAACTATTTTTCTATTCGTGTCACATTTGCTCCATTACCTCTTAAATATTATATAATATAAATAACAATCACGAGCGAAAAAGGAAGAACAGAGTTCGAAGGAAACACATCGCTCGCTTTTATCTATATATTATGTGCGTTGTTCTTTTCGAATTTCCAGCGATGTGATTAATTTTTCTCCTTCGTTCACATAAAATCGATACCCTAATCCGAAATTTTCGTTTTTTATTTTTCTTGTATCGAATATATTTTTTTTCGTTATGATTTCATTAAATTCAATTATCGTACTATTTATTTAGTTTCTTTTTTTTAAATAGTATGCAGAATAATACGTAGTTAGTATATAAGGGGAGAGAACGGGATTTTTAGGTCGGTGCAGTCATTCGGTTTTATTCAAGTTGACGTCGGTGTCTTCGCCCTCGCAAAACTAGGTCAGTCGGGCAGTGGCCCTTTTGCCGCGAATAGTCGACCGAGAGAGCAAGAAAGATAGAGATAGATACACTGGAGAGAGAGCCCCGCCCAACAATATATTCACTCACACACTCACACACAAACTGATTAACACAACACATAAGTTGGATAGTAAATGTCCTTTATTTAATTTTTTTTATTCAATTTTATTCAATTTTTTTCTCTATTTTACATGCTGGCAGTGGTAATTAGATTTTAGAACATTAAATACTTTTGCTTGTGTTTTGCTTTTTTTTCCTCTCATTTAAAAAAAAAAAAACGTTTATACTTTTTTTTTTGTTAGTTTGTTCTTCGTATCTTGTTCGTTACTTAATATATTGTGTTCGGGATGGAGGGTCGTTTTCCACCAAACTTTTTTTTTATTTATCGTCGTTCATTCGTTCGTTTAAGCTGCTGTCGCCCTGTTACCGGTTTCAGGCAAGCAGCTAGAGCAGGCGGTCATGGCGGTGGTTGATTGTCGAGAATGATCGGAATAATCGACGTTTTTAGCCACTAAATTCTTTTGTATACATTACAGGATGGTTCTTATTTCTATTTATTTTTGCAAAAAGCCGCTCATCAACTTAATTCAAGAAATAATAGAAAATCAATTGGAAAAACGCCACCCTTCATTTAAATCATAAAAGGTAATCATTCAAATTGATATTATTAGCACCTTTAACAATTGAATTGCATAAATAGTGCAGATTTACCCTACAATTACTCAAAATGTTCACAAATTTTGTACTTTTCATCGTTTGATTGAATTACAATCTATTGCCTCACTCAATTCAAGGTTGAATATTAAAAAATTTATGTCACAACTTAAAAATAACATGATTAGTAATATAAACAGATACCTATAATATATTATTGTATATACACCCTCCGTTCTTTAAAACTTGACAATTACGTGCAATAAAATTCCCATCTTGTATAGAATTATATAATTTTTAATATCTCAGTCTTTTTGAGTTAGGACATAATATATATGTAAATTTCAACAAAAAGGCTTTCGTTATTCTCTTATGAAATAATTACAGATGTCTCTACGAATTTTTCTATTTCGTATTAGAAGAAAAAACAATGCTTTCGTAAAATATGCTACAAACTATGCTCAATTAACTAAGGTTCAAAGAGAAAGTTAATGATGTAACTGCAGATTATAACAAATAGGAGAAGATCTGGCATAATTGTAGATAAAGCTCTTAGAAAGGATTCTATAAAACAAAGAAACATACATTTTAAGCCTATTTCTTTGTACCAAAGCAATGTTCTTTACACTAAGAAAACAGTGATAAATATTTGTTAAAAAGAATTAGCTCTATTAAAAACTACAACTTCTTTGATGTAGGTAAAGAATATTCCTTTGAATGAAAGCACCGCGTAAAAGTGTAAATAATTATTACATGTTGGTAATCGAAATAAACGCTGCAAATCATTGGATTGGAAGATCCAAAAATATCGGTTAGCGTTTTTGCTCAGAAATATAGAAATTAAAAAAGCCTCAAATTAATATCAAAAACGTTGTAGCGATATTTCGATAATTTCAAGCCAGAATTGATAATTTGGGAGATTGAATGTTGTATTAAGTGAAATTATTTTAGTTAATGTAACTTATCCACTATAAGAATGCTCTATGTTTCTACAAGCAATTAGAACTAATACCTTTGTCTACCACATTTTTTAAATAAAGATTTTAGTAATTCCATTACGTTAGTGCCGAATTTTTTACTGCAATTAATTCATAAGCAGTGATTACATGGCAAACTAATGTATTAGCTAGGAAAAGTATCGTACAATAATTAACAATTTATATTTTATCCTTTTTGAGTGTGAGACATCATTCTTCGAGAAATTATTCTACAATTTAGAAGGAAACCTTTTGCTTTTTATCTATATTTTCGAAATATACAATTTGTTTAAAATTTCACGAAAAACTAGTAAAGAACGATGTAGTTATAACTTTATATTATAAGCAATATATCAATAAGAAGAAATTGTAATTACTCTTCTGCTGACTTAATATTAAAAACGCGTGTAAATAGAAAGTTAAAAACAGTTCAATAGCTTGTAATAGGATTGAAGTTTAAACTGCCTCAAACACACTTATTTATTATTAATCGTAGAAAATAAAAAATTTACTGCCAATAGAGATTTTACTTTACTCATAAGAGAAACAAGAAAATTATTTGACAGAAGTTAGATAATATCTACATTAGCACTAATGATACGTTTTCCATCAGTATTCGTACAAAAAAGATCGATTATAACTTATTTTTTTTTTGCGATTTCGAAAACTTATTGAATTTAATATGAAAGAGCTTTTCGCTATATCAATCCATAACTACCAATGTAAAAGAGACAATTAAAGTCGTTTTACAACATCTTCATATTAAGAAATAAGTAGAGTTTCGAAGCTTTTCTTTTAGTGCTTCAGTAAATTATATTTATATTTTTACGAAAATAGATATAAATCAGTTGAGTGAAACGTGAAAGTGTTTGAAAATTAATACCAACAAATAAAAACGAATCTCAGCAATGTTCTTATAAACAAATTAAAGTATTTTAGTGGTAATATACTGGAGAGCAAAAATTTGAGGTCACATTATAGGTTTGTTTGTTTGTCCACTCCAGTCTATTTCATCTGCTCTAGTTTTAAGTAAATTTTGTCCCAAATTTATGTTGTCTTTTTTTCCATATGTACTGAAGGAGAGTTCTGACTTTCTACTTTACAATTGGAGCAGATGGAGTAGACTGGAGTAGACAAATAAACAAATTTTGAAAATACAGGCTGTCAATGGATGGACTTACAAAGTAGAAAAACTTCGTTACCAAAAAAAAATTACTCTTAATAAAACATTCTGCTTTCCTCAAAAATATTCAAACAGGTATTTAGGTTTGACTAGACATACACTTACTCATAAATGCAATCTGGAAAATGGACTAGCAGAAATGGTCCAGTTGAATGGCCTGCTAAATCAGCTGACATAAAACTAATGGATTTCTTTTTGTGGAGAGCGTTAGAAGAAAAAAATGTATGTTCATGGTATAGAACATAATTCAGATCAATTAAAACAAGCTATAAAGGGTGCGGTGGATGAGATTAATGTGCTTGCTCTTATATGCAAAGTTGACAATTGATTTATTAAAAGAGTTAAAAGATGTGTACAAGTCGGAGGAAGCTATGTTGAATAGTAATTGTTAGATCTGGTTTTAGTTAAGAATTGGTACTTATCTACTTGTTCATTTCAAAAACGGATTGTTGTTTAGTTAAAAAATAAAAATATCACCTGTAATAATATTGCATAAGTGTATATCGGTAGTCAAATCCGAATACGTTTCTGGACATTTTAAGGAAAGCAGAATATTTTATAAAGAATAACTTTTTTGCTGTAAAATGCATGTTAATAAAGTTTTTCCTATTTGTAAACCCATTCATAGATACACTATATGAAGTATTTTTGAGATTCTCTATTTTAACCTTATATTTGCAAATTGTACATGGTAGGCGTTGTATTTTTTTCCGAGAAATGTCATCTATCATACATGTTATCTGTCATTTATTATTACCGTGTTTACGACTTTTATGAAATATTGTGTATTCATTGTAAGTGAAGATTCACATTTAGTGATTTTCTTTTGGTTTAGCGTTGATTTCTGTCTGTAAAACCTATTGGTCACATGGTGTAGTGCATTTTATATGTCATTTAGATCCTATTGTTGTTGCAAGAATTGTGACGTTGACACAAAATGTGCGAGGAAAACGTGAAACTGCAGGAATAGTTGGTAAAAGCCGTTTTGCTATACAAAAAGTGTACCAACACTATTAGGAGACTAGCGTGTTAATCAGAAGACCAGGATCTGGGCGAAAAAAAGTCACCATCCAAAAAAATTATCGTTTTTCGGTGTCCGCAACTTTGCGGAACAGAACAGCTTCTGCGATTTTGCTATGGAATCTCCAAGAAGAGACGTAAATGTTAGTGAATGGATCATTAGAAGGAGGCTTGGTGTTCAGCAGGGGATTCAGGATTGCAGCGTCGGTATTTGCATTACAAGATTGGTCTTTGCCCAGACTTACCGGAATGAGGATTACAGAGGGTACTGTTTTCATATAACTCACGTTTTTGCCTTAATGCATGAGCGAGGGTGGAGAAGAACTGGAGAAAGATACGCTCCAGTATTGACGACCTTCTATTCAGAGGTGGGCAAGAATCACTTCACAAGCACGCATAGAGTTAGTTTTTTTACATAATGTTTCCCTGACAGCTCATAGGTATACATAACGGAGGTTCTAAAAGATCATGTTATGCCCTTCATGATCACTACAGGCCAACAAGGATGTCATTTTAATGCAAGATAATGCGAGATATCACGTGGTCAGAGAGAGAGAATATCTGGATGAAGTGGAAATTACGAGGATGAATTGACCGAACGTTTATGAGATGAGTTGGGACGACGTATCCGAAGGCATACACTGATACACCTTATCTATTCACACATGTAGTTCATCTAATCCTCATTCATCAATATATGCTTCATGATGTTCATTTTATTATAAAATATGCTAGAATTTTTTTTTCGGGCAATAAAATTCGCTGGTAGACAGTATTAACGGATTCATATGCTGCAGCATTCAAGGGTGTACTATTTATCATTATTTATTTGCAATAAATTGCAAGTAGGCTGAGTTCACTATTACCTGACATTAATTTGACAGTTCCTACAATAGATTTGTTGCAACAGACGTAGCACAAATTGTTGCGCTAATTCAAGAAGGTTGCAGCCAATGTTATGTATCGAATAGGTTTGTTATATCACGTACTACCGTTCGGGATGCCTGGAATCGATTTTTGTAGACCGGTTCATTAAAAAGGCGAGCAGGTTCTGGAAGAAAAAGAACAAGATCTAGACCTGACGATAGATTTATGGTGCTCAACACGTTAAGGGACCGCAGATTAACTGCGGTTCAGCTTCAGTATCGTTTACTAGTTATACGAGGAGTTGAGATAAGTGAAAGAACAGTAAGATAAAGGCTAGTAGAGAGTGGACTCACGTCGCAGAGACCAGCTACAGGAACGAAATTATACGATACCCAGGTATCGTAGAGCACGCCTTCAATTTGCGCTTTGCACACAAATTGGACGGTTCAGTAGTGGAGCGCAGTTTTGTTTACAGACGAGTCGCGTTTTTGTTTACGATCCCCAGATGGCAGAGAAAGAGTGTGGAGAAGACGGAATGAACGGTATGCAAACTGTACCATCCCACAACGAGTCCCTTTTCGAGGAGGTTCGTTGTGGTATGGGTTGGTATTTCTACCTAAGCAAGAATCGACCTGATTTTTATTGAGAACGATGCATTGAACGCTCATAGGTACGTGGAAAAAATTCTTCAAGAAGCCGTCGTGCCATTTTCTCATTTTATTGGTGAAAGGTTTAATGTTTTAATGCGCGACAACACAAGACCGCATACAGCACGAATTATAAGTGAATAGATATTTAAATGAGGTTGCCATTCGCACATTCGATTGGCCGAGATCTTAAACCAATTGAACATCTATGGGATCAAATACAGAGGCGTGCACCAGAAAAAAAACTCTTCAAGAGCTGGGATTTGCGCTCCAAGAAGAATTCGAAGCAATTCCCCAAGTTTAAAAAGAAACCTAATTAATTCAATGCCACAATGGTTACACGACATAACTGAAGCTCATAGAGGACATGCACGATATTGCACAAATTAATTTTAAATTATATCCAATTTTATTTAATGAGAGAAATGATTCAACCGATTTTATTATTTCCTAATATTAATTTTGTTTTTGTCCTAATTTGCCTCATTTTCTCCAAAGAATTGCATATTGTACATAGGAAAAAAATAGTTCTCGGATACAATTTCAATAGAAACTTAAATTAATTATTGTAAAATTATTTATACGTACAAAAGTGCAAGTGGGTGTTTTTTTTGCCGGTCAGTTTATAAGGTTAAAACCATAAATTCCAAAGATACCTACTTCATAATTTCAATGTGACATACATTTTTTGCTCGCCAGTATATTTAGATACGGCGACAGCAGCTGATCCAAACGAACAGTTTTACATTAATTCAGGACATGACGTATCCACTTTTCATTAAAACTGAGTTTAATTTCTTTAAGATTTACTAGTAACACAAAACTGGATTCAGATAAACTTATTAATAAGGTACAATCTTTTAAAATATGTAATGAACCATAAATAACGCTATATAAACAAAGATAACGCTCTATTTTCTTTTAAGTTTGAACAGTGACCATTCTTATATTAATCAGGAAACATAATGGTGAAAATTTACTCAAATTTAAACACGATAGGAAAAAAAAATTGATATATTGCTTACCATACAAATTCCAATTGAACCAATCTCGAGCATTCGACAAATCGTTGCGCATAGAATAAAAACCATCCTGCAGCGACTGTACACTCGTAATCGACCGCCATCTTTCGCAGATCGAACTAAATTATTTGACCTTAAACGTTTTACATAGGTTATGCTAGGGGACAAGGCGGACAGCGATACAATGGCGAGATCCCACGCCGTATCCAACGTACAATTTTCGGCGATAGAACAAAAACCCCGCCACTTTTATCGGGTCCGCATCGCACATCTTTAGCATTTCTTTATATTATAAGTATAAATATAATAATAAAAAATTATCTAATATAGACCTACAGATTTTCCATGTCCCATGAAAAATAATAAGTTATGTTATGCATGTATGTTATGTTGGTTTTCTTTTTAATGTATGTATGCATGTAGTTAATAATTATTATAAATAGTGTCCACCACGCAACAACAAAGCCTGGTTTTAATATCAATTTAATTTTCTTTAAATGGTATACGCTCAGATCTTCGTCGAACGTCTTTTGTTTTTTTTTTTAATTGTGTTACAATCTTGAAAATTTCGTGTAAATTTCTTCGATATTACGATATAATATGTTCAGTGTCACACTAAAATATTTGCACACTCATTCTTTTCGTTTCGTAGAGACGATGAAATAAATCTTTAAATTTGGAATTAAAATTTATTTCAGATTAAAGCAAACTCACATATTTCCAAACATTACTATAATATTTTAAGACACAAAAGTATTTGCACACGGTTTAGATCATACAATTTTAGCGATACTGCTTAATCAATTTACTTTTAATATAAAAGTGTTCGAATAGGGAAAACGTGAGAAAGTGACTATTGGAAACAAAATGCCCACCGCTTATATTTGAGAATTTATCAGCGCCACCTAGTGAATAATAATATAAATTAGTCTAGTAAGTATCGTAGTAAGTTATAATAACAGTTGTTTTTTTATAGCTTCTTTTAAATGAGGAATTGCACTTTTTTTTAATTCTTGTTAAAATAAGGTTATTTTGTACATGACCTAAATATATATTTACACTGAAATTTTGACGGCTTTCTGTAAAGTAGTTTTTGAAATATAAATTTTTTAAGATCTTTATACGTCACAAGTACGTAGTAAAATTTTATGAATGAATGAGAATATATGGCAACATAGAAATTACTCCCCCGTAATAATCACAGATTGCAGTCATTTATGGAGAACAATGACAAAGGACAAAGACAAATTTACCGGCTGCGAAATACGCTATTATTAATAATATTATTAATCTTGTTTTAGTTTGTGTTTAAAGTTGTCCAATTTATCGTAAAAGAACGAATTCTAAAAGATTATAACCTCCAAATCGCGTAAAATGAACACAGAATATCGTAATAATACGTTTACGCCATCTGTACGCGCAAAGCATGCGAACAGCGAACTTATTATTACTTATCTGCGATGATGATGCGAACTACGATGACTATCGCTCCATAGCCAAATCATGCTAAGAATTTATGAATGAAAGAACTTGTGACGTCAGAGCACTTTAAAAAAATTAATTATGCCTTAATGAGAAACAATTTAAAAGAAGGTTTAATTCTCTATCATTCTATGACATAAAAAAAAGTTGTGCAATTCCTCATTATAGAATATAGTAGAAATAGTAGAAATTAAAGTAAATGCTACTGAATATATCATATCATATCATATCATCGCCATTACATATAAATTAACCAAAAATGCCAAATCATCCTGAGATGCTCTTCCTTTAGCCTTGTGTTATTTCCTCTAGCTCAATCAGTCTGTCAGAACTATCATACACTCCATTCTTTAAGAGGCGGGCTTTCTTAAGCGGGTCTTTTCAGTGTTACATTTCTTCTTTTCAGCGATTTCAACTTAATGAATATCGTCAGCAATTACATAACCTTGTAATTTAAATTTCAAAATTGATTTAAAAAAAATATGTCAAGTTTCCAAAATTGACGGTGATATGTAATGTATATTCATTAGAATGTGCTTTAATAGGCTATGATGGTCTACTAGTCACCCCTTTTTCTCAACGTACAAGATATAGTGACCACTTATGCATTTTTGATAAAAATTAATTTAATTTTGAAAAGCGAAAGTAGAAAAATTTTGTAAATCTATATATTCATACAAGTAGGTATTTGTATTTTATCTCCTCTTCACCTGTTTCCCGACATTTCCACCATATTCTTTTATCATTTATGCAAAGATTATCGTTTAGGTAGTAGTAATGTACTCGAAATTGGTTTCTTTTGTTTTTTTGTTGAATGAGATAATTTTCTAAATATTTTCTGATCAATTGTAATATTTAAGCAAGATGAAATACTTTATCGGTATGGAGCTAATTCTTTCCTGAATCACAATTTTGTTCTGATAAATATTAATGAAAATTTTGAATTAAAAAAAAAATAAAAAATAAAATAAATTTTGTCACCTCAAAAATTGGATTTCTTTTTTCACTGAAAAATTATTTTTTATTTTAAATTAACTAAAATTTTCTTTTTATAATTTTTTCTCATAATTCTCCCCACAAGCATTAATAACACTAAAGTCATCTTAAAGGTGTTCCTCGAAAGGCTGTATATTTCGTTAAATTATGGACTCTGAAACGAAGCGTGCTTTCAACTAGAGACTAGCTAGCTTTTTGGGGTGGGAGAATCTTATCTGCGCAAAATATGTAGGCGTATTTTGAGTTAGAGCGGCCTTTGAAGTTACGGATTTTTTATATGTTTCACAGCTGAAGATTTTTCTTCAGAGATTTCCTAAAAAAGAAATGAAAAAACTGTATTTTACTTTCTGGCTATCAGAAATTGTTTTTGCT
Source organism: Cetonia aurata (assembly GCA_949128085.1). Lineage (NCBI taxonomy): Eukaryota > Metazoa > Arthropoda > Insecta > Coleoptera > Scarabaeidae > Cetonia > Cetonia aurata. Next base: position 11,546,796 of record OX421887.1, read on the forward strand.
CTCGAAATACTCTTTTTTGTCTTATTTTATTTCCCTCATCGATTAAAATTTTTGGCTAATCTTAATAATTTTCATTTCTTTTCCTTGTATTTTTAACTTTCTTTTAATAGTTGTTACAAGCTTAAACTTATTATTTCTTTTTTTTTGCAAATTTCTAAGCAAAGGAAAGAAGTTATTATTAACTAAAATTTAGCATAATTAGCTGAAACTGCATATTAATATTATCTACCGTGTAAATCTGGATGTATTATTTTATTGGCAGGCCACAAACTACTATTCTCATAATCCCTGTACAAAATCCAGATTATTTGGGTGCAACTACTTTTGTGTTGGAGGAATCTTAATAAATAATATCTACTATTTTTGGCTTTTTTCGTTTCCATTATTAGATATAAATTAATTAATTCAAAATGGTTTGCTTGTTTGTTAATAATTTCGTGTGCAAATACTTAAGTGACACGCCGCATATAATATGATTAAATAAATTTCCAAACTAAATTAAAGACAATTGAGCAATGTATACATTTCATTTCTTCTCGGTTTATCATCGTCGTTACCATCATCCTTTTATAAATATCTCAATTACCTAAACAACTCCATTATAAATATATTCTATATCCTCGACTAGTCATATCATCTTAAAAATAAGTTTAATTTCGGCTAAGTACTCGTCCATTCCACATAATAATTAATTATAAAAAGTACAAAGCAATTAATTATATAACCTAGAAATTCTGTCGGATTTCTCTCGTTTTTTTTTTTAATTTAATTTAATTGTTTATTTTATTTATTCTTTATTAAGTGTTATGTAATAAATACGTGTTTTTTTTTAATTAATTAGTTGTATGTTCGCGTTTCCCCGCTTTCCCCGAAAACCAAACAACATTTATTCGCGCACAAATCGACAAATTCTCGATGGACTTTATTCTTTACACCATCAAAACAGAAGCGTCGTCAATATCCTGTTCAAACATCTTCGCCTTTTGGTGCGGTTGGTTCGTTCTTCTTTTTTTTTGGCTTAAATTTATTTATTTTAATTTTCTTTTAATATAAATTGTATCTACGCGTTTGTGTTAATTTTGTTTAAACGATACAAAATCTCCACGTTCGTACGATATCTCGATAGCGCGCGATTGTCTGTGTCTCTGTCTTAATATATATAATATATTAATTCGTCTCCTAAATTTTCCTTCATTCACCACCGATGTAATATATATTTAATATTACGCCCATCACATCCGATATGTGAATGTGCTAAAGTCTTATGGTTTTAAACGTTTAATTTTTCTTTTGTGCATAATGACACGAGTGGCAGTCGTTAGCTCACAGCCGGTCTTCTTCTTCCTCCTCCTCCTCGACCTCTTCAACTCCACCCTCGTTCTCTTCTTTGTAGCCCGGATGTTCGGAGATTGCGTAGTAGTTGCCATTGTAAATGACGCCCAATTCCCTGAGGACGTCACCGCGGATCGTCGCCTTGATCGTCCAATTGTAGCAATCGTCGCTTTCGCTCTCCCGGTCCAATCGCTCCACGTCCAGGATCTTCGAACTGAGCCGTTCCAGGATGATGCCGATGTCTTTGATGCTTAGGTGCCGCTTCTGTTCGACGCTCAGTTGGTCGATGAGCAATAGAAACTTCTCGGAGGTGATGGCCTCGTCTTCCATGACGGTATTTTCCGTTTCGCTCTCTGAACTCTCGTGATCCGCTTGAGAGCGTCTACCACCACCCCCTTCTATGTCCAAAAAACGGACGTGTCTCGAAGGCGGCTGCGGAGAAGTCTGCTGCTGTGCGTCCTGGATCGGCGACGTCGCGACGCTCTTGTGCACCGCGATCTTCCTACCCTCCTCGTGCAAGGCGCAACAGTGGAAGTCGCACTCGATGGCGCCGTTGCTCTGCGGACTGCCGGCGCGCGGCTGGTGCGCATGATGGGCGCACTCGGGCGTGTGGATGTGAATGGTGGCGCTCTCTAGCGAGCTGCCCTGTTTGAGCAGACGCGGCGACGGTTTGATGTCGTCGTGGTTTATCACAGTAATCTGAGGGCTGGAGTAGCGGGGCTGCTGTTGCTGGGGCGGTGCTGGCGGATAGATGTCGTTGATGACCGTTTCCTTCTTGCCGACCGACGTTTGGATGACGAGAGACGGCCGCTTGCTCGGGGAGAACTTGCCGGGTGCCGGAGAGGGCGCTTCCGACGACGCCCTGGACGGTCCCGACCTCTGGTCCCAGTGCAGCACGACGGTGACGCGTCCCTTGTTGTCCATGATCTTCCAGGACGGCGTCTCATCGTGGAGCTCGAGAGCGTGGATGGTCTCGCACACAATTTTCGGGATCGCAGAGATAGCTACTGAACACAAGACAAGAGTCAATGTTTTTCACTCGTTGATGACAGGAACTCCTATCTTCATACTAAACAATTTAGGATTACTGTATTATTTGTCGTTAGATAAATACTTAATTAAAAAATTAAAATTGTTTTATCTTTAAAGCACGGAACCCTTCCTTGACGATATTTTCCTCTCTACTGCTACTGCACTAAAATACTTGGGTTCAGGGTATGAACCAGAAGCCTAGGTGTTGCTCCAACAAAATAACAACTGAGGACGAAATTAGCAAGGAGGAGTGCCAGAACATAGCTTTTTGTTGAAAACCAACAAGAAATTAATGCGAATAAGTATTTCAGATGACTGGTGTTGTTATTAGTGCTGCAATTTCCATGAACACTGAGTTCCATTTACGTTAAAGACAATATCTTTTGGTGTGGGAAAATATAATCGCAAAATGCTTTCAACGTAATGGCAGAATCCAGTTGTCACAGTTCAAAAATAGTACTTATATTAAAAAAGTAGTTTCGTGAGACACGTTTTAAAGCAGGAATTCAAGTTTAAAAAACGGTTGGCATGGCCACGAAAAGAATGAGTACTTTGATATTTTACAAAACGTGTTTTTGATGCTATTTTTTGCAACTAGCATTTTTAATGCAATTTTTTACAAAAGAAAAGGAATTTAATAATATAGAGAATGATGTGGTGGTTGGTATCAGAGCCGAAAAGGTTACGATGGTTGCCGATGAGGAAGCTAAATCGTAAATTAGCATAATAAAAATGTCATTCGCGGATAATTAGCATATCTAAGTTCTTGATATTCTTTCCATAACCTCAATCCTTTAAATTCCTTGTTGACGTTAGTTAGTGACTCAATGTAATCAACCTAATACCGCAAAATTTCGGGTACTGTAATGGATATTACATTTAATTACTCATTTGGATGTCGTAATAGGTTTATTATGAAACCTAGTTGTAGAAAGATGCTTGTATATTTTTTTGGTTTTCGAGGTCTTGTAAATAATAATATCCAAAATTATATGTAAGATGTTCTGATTTTAGTATGCTCATTTACGTTTCATATTATTATTAATTAAAAAAAAAAACTCTCTTAAATCGCGAAGAGTAGGTATGAGAATCTAAAATGAAGTTTTAATTTATCAATTTATCATTTTTTTTTTTAATTTTTAAGAGGATCTTTGGGTAACTTGGGGCTGCGCGTTTCGCGTTTGCAAAAAGGCGTCCCGTTGGAAAAATTATTTAATTTTCAAATTTTTTTTTAACGCGTCTCACTTTGGAAAACTCGGCGTTACGCGTCTCGCTTTAGTAAAGCTCGACGCTACGCGTCTCGCTGGAAAATATTTAATTGTTGAATTTTTATTAATTTCTTAAATTGTTAGCTTTTAATGTTTGTTTAAACGCGTCCCACTTTGGAAAACTGCACACTACGCGTTCCGATTTGGAACTTCAATACTTCAAATAAAAGAAAACAAAAGAAGTAATAAGTAAGGATTTGTAAATGGGGGTATCAGGGCTACTGTTTCGAGATAAAATCATTGGGAAATCAAATGTTAAATTTATCTTACCGTTATCACGATGACTTTGCAAAAATAGATATAAAACTTTGTTTGCAACATAGAGTGAGTAGTAGATTTTCAGTATGCCATGAATGTGACAGAAAACGTCAGCAGAGTACCATGATAGGCTAGCAAACTAATTGTAATTTCACCTCTAACATAATATGCTTCTAGCCGTTAAACAGTTGTGTTATCATTGATGATGGCTATTATTTCGCTAGTTCACAACATTAGTAATTTTTTTATCTTCAATAGAAGCTTTTTTCCGGCACCTCCTCTGGAGCAATTGAAAATTCAATGAATTTAGTCAAAATTCAGAACCTACGAAAAACAAGCTACTCAGTTTCTTTATCCAAGAGAAAGAGGGAAAAGAATGATCATCAAAAGAATGCTACTAGTACATAAGGAACTGTCAAGCAAACAGCCACCTTAGAAACTACATTATACGGAATGACAAAGTACATCTTATCAGTGCTGATATATTTAATATATGCCTATTAAATATATCATCACAATTATACGCGCGGCGCAAATTCGCTTGTAAAGTGCAAATTAGGAGAGGAGGGTGGTTTGGTTTGTTGCTGCATGTTTTTTTAATAATGGCTATCGATTTTATTATTTTATATATGAGGCAAATTTAGCAGCAAAGCTAAATGAGTTGTTACAATGATTTTATTTAACGATATTCAACTTTTAGACGGTATTCGACCTGGCGAACGGATAATTTTTTTATTTAATATATAATAATAACTTTATATGAAGAAAGTTATGCCAGTTACAAATAATGAAATATATTCATTAATTAAATTTTCATATTAAATCTTGAAGCAATATTAAAATATGGAATTTATTTTCATACTTTAAGTAGAATAAATTATTCAAAATTTTAAATAACAAAACGTTATAGCCATAATAGAAATTGAAGAAAAATCAATTTCTTTTTAAATATCTTAAAAACGAGAACATAAATTTACGCTTTGATTTCACCAATGTTTTATCTTAAAAAATCTAATCTTAAAAATTTCTGGAAGACGAAGAAGCAACATTAATCTTTTTCAAAATTTTTTCTAAGAAAGTCACATCTAAATTGAAATTTATCCAATTGACGTCCAAAAGTAACATACGCAAAGATTTTCTTTAAAATATGAGAAATTCGGGAAATGAAGGAAACGCAAAAGCCGATGGATTAGTATGAAATTGATCAGCTGCTTCATACATAGGTCCAGAACACAGCTCGAGAACGGGCAAGGATTTGGGCCAAAGAGAGACACAAACAACACTGGAGTAGTAGGTCTCCTAACAGGACACTGTACACTGAAAGAACACCTACAGCTGTCTAATAGAGTGACAAGGACCGCATACCTATGCGAATGTAAGGCTCTGAACGCAAATGACGGGCAATTTTTGGCAAGCCAAAAATAAACCCAGAAGATTACTGCAGTCGGCTAGCCAGAGACTTGTACAGACTAGTACAAGACACCAGAATATTGGAATTGCCGGCATGATTCAATGGGTAAAAGAAATGGAAGATTGAATACAAAAAAAAGAAAAACTCTACAAAGATTCTAAGTCAAACAGCTCCCACAAAAAAAGTGCTTAAAGTGTTTATTTTTTCAGATATTTTCTGATCCATCGCCTACGGGACACATATCTATATATCTAAAATAGATGAAAAAGAAAACAACATGAGTATCTTACACATATAAACTCGAAATTTTAAAGAACCAGTGTTTCATATAAATGTTTTAGCTCAATTATCTGGAGCATTGTTCAAATGTATTTGTGAATCTTTTAATTTTAGGAGATATAGGAAGTAGTGAATTAACTTGCGACCGCCTTTATTTATTGTAATTTACCTTGATAACACCTCTGACAGTTGCTGTTATCCAATTGTCGATGGCGACGACAAGTAACAACTTTACTACATTAATAACAGGAAGGAAAGTGATTGAGTGATTCCTGATAAAATAGCAGCAAATTACTTTAAAGTAGTATATACATTATCACCGAGAACTAGCGAATAACCAAGAAGCATTGAAAGCAATATAATAAGAATGTTTGTCAGAAACATGGGAGTCATTGATAAATAACGTAGCAAAATAAAATGTATCAAAGAATACTTGAAGCGAGTAGTACAAGAGAACTATCATTATTTCTTTAATTAAAAAAAAAAAACCGATTTAATCAGTAACTTCTTTTTGCAATTCACAATTTAATGTAGTAATGTTTTAATTTATTCCGTGGTCATTGTCAAGGTAATTACTTTAAGCAATACTCAAGCTATCGATATATCTTTGCTTATATGATATCTATGTATGATATGTATATATCGAAATTTTCAATTATTTGCATGTAAAGTTTTTATATACCAATGAAATGCTATCAATAACTGCGGATATGCTAGGTATGTATGTAATTATGTTGAATATTTGCGAGGAGAGTATGCATTTATGGTTTGGTACAAAGAAATATATTATCTAGCATGCGTGCATAGTGATGATCACAGTGTAGTACCAATTATCCGAATTATCACGCTTCTAAAAGTTTATCATACAAAGTAATCAGTTGTAATTCATTTAAAAAGATATATGACAAAATGTAAATACAGTCAACCCTCCTATAACGCGGTGAGTGCGTACCGCGTTATATGGAAACCGCGATATAAGAAACTCGGATTTAACCGTATAGACCAGGCTAATTCGTAGCGTGTTCTATGGAAACCGTCTACCGCGTTGTATGGAAACCGCGCTATAAGAAACTCGGAATTAGTACAAATCACATCATTCGTACCGCGTTATATGGGGACCAATAAATACAAAAGACAAGATAAATTATAAATTATTTTTATGGAATTGAAGAGTTCATATAAGGATTAATAAAAAAATGAAACAAAAACTAAACTAAAAGACTGTTTTCCAACGCGTTCTATGGAAACCGCGTTCTGAGAGTACCGCGTTATAGGAGGGTTGACTGTATAACTATGTTTACAATAAATATATGCAGGATGGAATGGTGAATAAATAGAACCCACGTTTTTACCAATAAAGGCGAAAATATAAACAAGAAAAAATGGTGGAGGCGCTGCTTGAGTTTACCGCTATTAAATATTTACATTTACATTTTTTATCTCTTAGAGACAATACGTTAAAATGTAAGCTTTATGAAAGCAAAATACCTAAGATATATGTTTTTATAATTGTTTAATTAATTCCAAATTGTGGTTAAAGAGAACATGTACGACGTACGTATGATCTGATAATTGTCATTTCAGTTCTCTATTTTCGCCAAAGAATTTCGAGAAAATGTTAATAGCCTTAATTGTTTTCTTAGTTTCATGAAAAGAATTTTAATTCATAAGAATAGTTAGTAGATAACTAAATAGCAAACAGTAAATAAATGAAATCTTACGCGTAAACTAACATCGCACAAAAATGTTCGTACATATTTGTAAAACTGGGTCATGTATCGCAAGTCAAATGGGGTCAACGACCTGCCCGGATTGGCAAATTGTACGCATACAGAGGCTTTACGCAGCGATAGCACAATTTTGAAGGTATACTTCTGGTTTGGAAAGAATCATTTTCTACGTGACGGGTGTTGCAAAGCATTCGAGTTGAATATTTTTAATATTGAATTATAAAATTTGATGAAAAATTATAATAATTCATGCAAAATTCTGTGTTGTATAATAAATTATAGTGTTATAGTGCCATAAACGTTGAAGAAAGATATATATATATATAAAGTTTGAAAATTTGATTAGGTTTAAAAACAGTTTTGATGCTGTAATTTGGACAGGATCTGCCCTCATACGCCGATAATATATTGAATGTATAGGGTAGATAGCCATTAAGTTGAAAGAAAGCAATTTGTGTTTTGTATACGTTGGATTTAGAATGTAGGTTGTGCATTTATAGTACGCTCGATGTGATGTCTGGGATAATTATCTTTGGTTAGGGTTTCAGTAACATGGGATAGCTCCATCGGATAGCTCATGGGATAGGGATAGACAGAATGCCCAAACGGACCATCAGACCGACGATTCACTAGGAAGTCTAGGACCAGGTTGCGAAGGTATCATCTGATTTCTGGTAATAGTAAATTAGAATTTGTTGTTCAAATACTTCCATAAAAATGTGGACAAGAACAGAAGAAAGTAAGGAACCCATGGCAGCATCTAAAACTAGTAACAGCCGTGTAACTTGAAATAGGTAAAGGTAAGGCGAGTTTCTACCAAGTCAGCTAAGTTTTTCGATTGGAGATTTAAACTGATGGTATCGGATATAGCAACTTTGGTAAATAAGGATTCGACACATGTAAATCCTGATGGTCTACTATCAGTCCGTGATCTTGGATAAAGTGTTTGGTATTTTGGATAAAGAAATCACTACTACCAGAGGAGAGTTTGATGATGTTAGAAAGGGTTTTAGAGAGTTAATAAACAGGACTGTTCACAGTAACTACTATAGGATGCAAAAGAACATTGGCGATTTTGAATCCAGCGTATAGTTTCGGAATATTGAAATCACTAAGTAATTCAGGAAAAATTGAAGAGGTTTTTATAGATTTGATGAGATAAGTCGAGTTAGAAGGTACTGTTTCTTTCCTAGATCTCCTTGTGAACAAAATTACTGATTCCAATTGTTATCTGAAGATCTTCTTACATCATCAGCCGGTTTCCAACACGCATTAAGCGTTGATGGTTTAATATCCGCGCAAGCCGATGACACGGTTCTAACACCGATTCTTACATCATCAGCCGGCTGAAAAGATCACAGTCATAACGAGACCCTAATAAAGAACGATAACATACGTATCCAGCGTACTATAAAGAGACAGCTATACATACTAGATTATTTGAATTAGAAACCGCTCCTTAGCAATCCACTGAGTCTATATCCTACATCCAATGTGACACCGACTGTATAGGAAAAGTCCTGCCCAAACATAACAACAAAATTGTTTTTAAAGCTAACTTCAAACTTTCACATTCCTTTTCTGTTAAAAATCGTAATTCTCTTGAAGCTCCTGGTGTTGACAGAATTCCATGTTCACGCGGCAGTGCACATATAGGTGAAAGGAATCGTTTGATAGGCATTCATGTTGCAGAACATAATCATTACAGTTGGACATCGCGCCTAACTGTGTCTACATTTAGAAGGGAAGCTTACTAAGTGTAAATCGCAGATCCTGTTGAAACTTTGTCAGTTTTTAGATCCTCTGGAGTATTACTCAAGGACACTCTCTGTTGCGGCAGAACTTCAACTTTAGGGAGTGCATTTTAACTTTTGGAATTCGCCCCAAATTTCGTTTATCTAAAATAACTTTTAAACAGTGAAAGATAGAAAAAAATGTTTCAGTAGCGAATTTGTGCCGTTCAAGCAGGGCTTTCGATTCACATATCTATTTATATACAGGATGCTGCAATAAGCTCCATACGACATATGTTGTGCTTATTTGATTAAATTTCAAAAAATGTTTATTACCACTGTATTTGTCATTGACTTCTCTATATAGAGGTGATTCAAATAATTATACAGGCTGTTCACAAAATTATATATATATATATAATGAAACCCCTCTTTTACCCTTAAGGGGTGTTGAAGTTGGCACAAAATTATAATTTTTCATATTGTTGTGTGATTGCATTGTATTCTCAAAACCTGTGTAAAATTATACTAGGCGCCAAATACCAGTATGTGATAGTTTTCGAGGTAAACGCGTTTGAATGTAGGACAATATTGCGCCCTGGCAGGGGGTAGACTGAAGAAAATGTATACTTCCACTTTACTCACTGTATAAATAAAGTAGCGACAAATTAAGACAATTTTCATTCGTCAAAAATAAACTACTATTATTATTAATATTCGTGCTTCTTCATAAGTATACGAAAGAAAATTATATAATGGCTCAACAGATGTTTCTCTCTCAAATTTACTTCTTGCAGAAGCTATAGATTGTCGATTATTGTGAACTAAGTTAGCTACCGACACTGCAAAACGCTATGAACTAAATTTACACAAAAATTGACTTCTTATATGGAGTGCATCCATAATCATAGGCATTTAGTGTGTGATGTAAACTTGCACTGATTTTCAGCATACAATGCAACCACATAATATGCCATTGAAACTTTTTTCTATCTTAAAAGTGTAAAAGTTATTTTGAATAAACAAAATTTGGGGCGAATTTCAAAGTCAACGGAAAGTGTCCTCGAGGAGCACTTACAATTTACAGTTCGTGAGCTTTCCTTGTTAGTGACATTAGGCTGGAGATCATCAATCCTTTAAAACCCATAAACATCCTAACAATCTTAACTGCAATAATGGATATCTTTTAGATAATACCGGTAAATCCTGCCTTTTCAAACTATTCAATTGTAATTGTCGTGTCCGCTTAGACCATAAACTTTACCCAATATAAATCCATCCCCATAGGTTGGTTTCCAGTTACAGGTCAACAGCGACAGATGACACTGAAGATGTCCCATAGAAATACGAACGAAACGTCGGCGATCAGTAAGTCCAGGCCACGGTTTCAAGACGGAAATCAAGCAGTATATAGTAGAGACAACGACCAAGGAAGTCTTCGTGTTTATTTAGCTAAATAAGTTTTACAGCCAAAAACATTGAAACTAAGGTGTTATGTTAGTTTGAAATAAACGTGCTCATAATTTCAGATAAAGAGAAAACACCCCTACTAAAAAACTGATAACCTCGATAATATAACATTAAAAAAAATTGCATAGGTCTCTGAAATGATATATGTTTATAGGTGCGGTCATTTATTATCGAATGAGTCAACAGCCTTCCTGAATAAGTATTTGTACGTGCAGAAAACTTCAAGTCAAACACGTTTTGTTTAAAAAATTAGATAGGTACATTATTTGAACGAGTTAAAGTCTATTGTTTTTAATTGAAGTATTACGTTATGTAAATATTTTAGGATAGTCAAAGAAAATTCGTTCACTACAAATTTAATCCATGTTACAAATGCAGCTTGAGGAAAATAAAGTTGCTTTGGGTTTCCTGAACATTATTTTTTGTCTTATTGATGTTCATTAGAAAGTGAATATAGAAAATGAAAATAATTTTTAATCATCGACAGGTCAATGTCTACTACAATCTACTTGATTTTTTTTGCAATAATGTCATTCTAGTAATTAGATGTCTAACTGTATTATTAAGCTGCTGGTTTCAGTTGCATATTATTTTAATTGGTTGAGAAGAAAATTCGGATAATTAGCATTACTTTTGTGACTAATTGTAAGTATCAATTAGATGTGTGCAATTCTGGTAGAAGGAAGTGCATGTTTTACCTGCGCGAATGACGTCCACGCCTGCCGGTAACCATCGCTCGCCTGGTCGCAGGAGCAGCAGGATCGTGTTGGCGGGAAGGGTACGGAAGTATTCCGCGTCCTCGACCTGGGTGCCGTCGCTCTCGAGGACGAGCCGCACCGGCTCCCCGACGGATACGCCGAGCTTGTCTCGGCCTCGTTGCACCAACTCCTCGAGACTCCCCACCACCAGCCCCTTGCGCACGCTACGCCGCCCGTCCCATAGCTTGAAGGGTCTCTTTCCGCGGGATTCCTGCAACACCCAACACACCCAAAATCTCCTGACCTGACCTAAAACTCTCTATCTCTATTTCGCCCGTCCGTCCTCTTTCATCCTATTCGCACGCGCACGCACACACACACACACATCCACACACAGAGACACCTCTACCGGCGCGGCGGCCTGCCATTCTCTGCACTCTACGCGGATCGCTCTGCGCTCGCTCCAATTTACCGCTTTATTCTCCTGAAACTCTCTCAGACTGCTGCGCTGCAATGCATAGGGTTTATACAGTGAATTACAAGAGTATTTGTGCATAACTATAAGTTTTTTTAGTTAAATTCGACATTCGATAATAAAAAAAAAAACGTTGAAGAAGTATTTCTAACACAGAAGACATCGGTACACTCCCGCCGCACACAAAAATAATAGTTAACTTGAAACAAACGAATTTTAATTTACATAACATAAACGATATGCATAAAACATAATCCTAACTTAATTTTATAAATTGCCCTTTTTACCACCACATTAGTTCAAAAACAGAAATATTCAGAAGAACTTTATCTTAACATGCAAATAATTTTAGCTGTAAAATCTAATTACCTGTACAGAGTGGGCCAATTTCGATGGAATTTGGAGGTTTAGGGTACTTCTACCATAGATAAATCGAAAAATAACTATACATGTCCTAAGCTAGACTTTTCAGACTTTTTTTTAATAAATTATTTCACCATGCAATCTGTTAAGACATAATAAAAAATACAAAAGATACATATACAACATATTAAAAAAAAAATTTCACAATATTAAAAAAAAACAATACAATCACTAGCCTGTTGTATTCAGCTTAGAAAATCTGAAATTTTATAAAAACAATGCTCAGTGAAATACTTGTTTATAGCTTTTTTGTATGGAAACATATTTAATAGGCGTATATCAGACGTTAATTTGTGAAAAACTTTAAGACAAACATGCTTCGGATTTTTTTTTCAAAGGAAGAGTTATAATGCCATATTTCTTAAAAACAGATTGAAAAGAATCGGTTCTTCGCACAGAAAGTATTGCCCTTAATAGACGTTTTTGCATAATAAAACAGCGCTGAAAAGCAATAGACTGGCCTCAGAATATAATACCGTACCTCAGTCGAGATGCAATGCATAATAAAACAGTATAGTGGTACTAATATTTACAAACGATGTTTTGTTTGTATTAAGAGCCAGGCCATCGCGACCACGCCACAAAGACAAAATATCGGCACACGCATAACTAGCCAAAGAAACAGCAGCATCATCAACACCCGAAACTATCACAGTGAAATCAGAAAATTGACAAAGAGCACCAAAAGTTGCTCAAGTCGTTAACGAACAATATGAACAACAGCGGTCCCAAAATAGATCCCTGAGACACTCCCCGTGACACCCGCGAGAGAGTGGAGCAATAATTACGATCACCCACTCGAATTGTGACGAGCTGTGTACGATCACTCAGATATGATGCAATTCATTGCTTACAGCGTCCCCTAAAGCCATAAAGTGATAGCTTGTGCAACAGGATATCATGATCCACACTATCACACAGGCCCTATTTCCGGCCTCTAAAAGTTCATATATTGTATCTAAAGTTAGAAACAACGCACTAAGAGAAACTGACTCGGTGATAAAATATTAAATTTATTTATAAATGACAAAATGCGCAAAAACAATTTTTTCAAAAATTTTTGAGAAGCAAGACAAAACCGATATCGGTCTGTAATTACAAACCAACTGACTATCGTCCCTCTTATAGACCAGAATCACTTTCGCCGTCTTAAGAATGTCAGGGAACACGCCATCAGAAAGTGACTGATTAATAATCGTTGTAAGTGGAGAAGATATATATTCAGCCACGTGCCTCGGTAGGTCACAAGAAATACCATTCATACCAGAAGATGCTTTCTTATAAAATTACATTGCGAATTTCTCTCTCATCGACAGGACACAAAAACAACAATTCATACTAACAATTTGCAAATTACATGTGATAACGGTGGTGATTTGGGATAATCACTCATGATATTACATGGTTTTTTTAAGAAGCCAACAGCGAAAACGCGTAGAAATCTCATGATTGATAAAGAACTGGAAGAGTTGATAGTTTTGGGCGAAATAAATCTTTTTCCAAACACTTCCACGAAAGCAATGGAACGAAGTACTGGAGTAGCTAGAACGACAGTAAGATTGCTTTTAAAGAAAAATAAATTTAGACCATACCGGCCGCGTAAAGTGCATCAACTATGACAGCAAGACTTTGGACCGCGAAGAGGATTTTGCCGCTGGCTTTTAAGAAAATGCGAAAGAAACCCCAATTTTGGGACAAATGTGATATGGGCAAATAAGGTCACGATAGCAAGTGATGGAATTTTTAACAGATACAGTTGGTATTATTAGGATGAAAAAAATTAACATAGAGTAATAGGGTACGTCAATCAGGTCAGATATAGTTTTAAGGTTGGGTTGGACTCTACAGAGGTCGGATTACTAGTGCTTTTTTATTTGAATATAATTTGAACTCATAAAGGTATCGCCAAATTGTAGAGGAGCATTTGGTGAATTTTGTTGACCATTTGCCCTTAGACAATAGAGAATAAATTGTTTTTTTTTCAGCAAGATGGTGCTCCAGCGCACAACACTCGTGAAATAAGTGGTTTGCTAAATAAGCTTTTAGGTGTTAAATGGATTGCAAATACAGATCCAATTTACTGGCCACCAAGATCTCACACGCTGCGATTTTTATCTTTGGGGAAAGATTAAGGACCTGGTATATCGACACCAAACTAATAATTTAGAAGAACTAAATAATGCTCTTCGCCATGCTTTCAGGCGCATCACTCCCATTATGTTATTAAATGTGGCAAACAGTGTTAAAAAGAGATGCCGTTTATGTCTTCAACAAAATGGGCACTAGCTTGGAAATCGACTTTAGAATAATTTATTTTTCTGCATTCCTTTATTATTTATTTTTGTATCTTTCAGGTATTTTTATAAAATTGTTTCCAAAACGTTTTTTAATTAAAAATGTATGCTTTTTTCTTGTCATTGCCTACTCTGATAAAACTTTGTTTTAAAGGCAATTTTGAAGGTATTGCTTATTTTATTTAAAATACCTTTTTGTGTTAATAATACGCCTCCGTCACAGCCGTCTATAGTAGTTTTAAAAATCGTTAAATATCCTAAAAACTAATAATTAAAACCTTGCTTGTAATACATCAGTTTAAAGGAAATTTTATGTAGATGCAGAAAAAAATAAACAAAGAACATATCATATTCTATAACAAATATAGGTACCAATTTTTATTTATTTAAAAAATTAAAAACAATTTGGGATATTGATTTTCACTTGTGGATTCGCTTCAAAGGAAGCTGAAAACAAGTCCTGTTAAAAAAAAAATTAGTAATAAAATAGATATGACAAATATGCAAACATTTTAAAATCCTCTTCTAGCTTGAAAACTGCTTGACATAACAAAAAACGGTTTTCGTATTTAAACTTATCTTAAAAATTTAGCCCAGAACATGTGTACTTATTTTTCGATATCTATGCTAGAAGTACCCTAAACCCCAAAATCCCATCAAAATTGGTCTACCCTGTGCGAAAGAAGGAGTTATAGGTACACTTTAAATCTAACTAAATACCAATTACATGTGTTAATTCTTTCCAGAGTACATGTTGCAACTTTAAATTTGTTAATAAGGAATCTTCTTTGATTATGTATATCTATATCGGAGAGAAGTATCGACCGTACAACGTTAGGGCTATTCGATTTAGCGGTCTGTTGTAAATAAGAAACTAAATTATTCATTCTCAATATTTCGTTATTATTCAATAACTTCATCAGATGCTACAACCAACAAAAATTAAAAATAAGTAACAGTTTTTACTTAACAAAAAGCAAAAGTCAGTTACAATTTAAGTTTCTGAAGTAGCCAAGTAACGTTAATTACTTTTTAATGTTACGTGGCTACTTAGTAAACAATTTATATTTACATTTACTTTGCACTAGTTGCTGATCAATCGTTTTAACGTTAGAAACTTTTTTTTATGGTGGGTAATCATCCCTTGAAAATAAAAACTACAATTTTTTTTTAACATTAATGTCTCCCTTATTATTAGAGCAGACCACTTTCCGTGCGCGCCATGTGCGCCGATGTGGGGATGACTGTATTGCATATTACTTTAATAGCAGAAAACCAAATGTATATTTAATTATTTCTGATAGAATAAATGTCTTTACTTCTATACATATATCGGTAACAAGCTCATGTTGCGTCCCTATTCTATCGCATATTCTAGTATATTACGAATTACACTCCCATACCGGCGCACATGGCGCGCACGGAAAATGGTCTACTCTACTTATTATGCAACTTTTATTAAGATATTTTTACGTGAATGATCTTATTTTGAGCTGTCTAATCACTCCTTGAAAATAAAGTCACAAGGCCGTAAACACCTGTTTATGTAAAGCACAATCTAAGGTATTTTTTACCAGCCCATGTGTATTCTATCAGTCAGGTATATTTTATTCTAACAAAAAGTGTCTCTATTAAAGCTAGTTTCATTTTGTCTTCAGCTTGAATAAACCTTCCAAATTCTATCTACGCAATAGATTTGTCTGTAATTGTTTGCTGAAAAGCCACACCCCTTTTTCTACATTTTTGTCGTTCGCATGAATAAAATTTTGAGGTGATAAAGTAAATACAGTACATTATTAACAAAGTGTAGCACATTTAAACATTTACTTCTTTAATTTAGAAATTAATAGGTCCATGTTTAAACTCTGTTGCCGCTGAAATTTTAGTCTTTATAATCTTTCTCTTACTTTTTTGAAGTAGAGATTTATTATAAAGACCGCCATTATCTGCAAATTTGTACTAACGCGATATCTTGTTCAATAAAATACGTAAAAATAATTGGTGTGTAAGTAATATTATAATGTACTACACAGTTATGTTTCTTTATATGAAGCTCATAAACTTATTCACACATTTATTTCATTAATTGGAGTTCATATTTTAATTCTATACAAAATATCATTTTATGCGTACAAATACTTTAGTAATGCACCATACACCCGCCTTTCCACATAGAACCACAACTCTCTTACTTACACTTTTCATCTTGCTTGCTTTAAATCGAATCTGTCTATCTACTAGTTACACAAACAGCTTGTATATAGGAAGTCATGCATGCCTTTAGTCTACGTTAATCCGCACGACTTTCACCGTTAAAAAAAACGCACACGTCGTATTCCGATTGCTTACATATTCGTTTGCCTATACATGAAATGCGTGAGAGTCATTTGAAAGACGCGTTCATACTACAAAAAAGGTCCAGGTAGTTGCGAACATCTAATAAAAGATGTTTCGTTGCGCAAGAAAAGTATACAGAATCTGATACCGTTGTTTGTTGTTTGTTCGCAATGCCGGCGATTGCCAAGTAAAAGGGATTAGGGGTAATTATGATTTCCAATTAATTCATCCAAATTTGGACCGAACATATCAGGAAAATTGTGGAATCAGTGATGGTTTCTTCTATGGTTTGCAGGTTTGTGCAACCACCAAAAATAGTAATAGAAAAAATATTTAATTTATAAAATAAAAAAAGCGTATTTATATATTTTTAAAATTATAATATGCAGAGCAAAGCATGTGTGATATTAGGGTGATAGTACACTGCGACCTAAAAGATCTATTGTGTCCCCTCTTCTCGCTGTATTTACAGCTGGCCGTCCAGTCCGATTCCTTTTAAGAAGTGCAGAATGTCCGAAGGCCCCAGATTAGGTAACTCTCTCTCTTCGATTTCACATGCTCCCAGGTGCAGCGCCCTTGAGTTGCACAATGCAACACAGTTTGTGAGTAGATGGATGGACGTTTCGTCCTGTTCCCCACAAAATCTACATTCGGCTTCCTTCGCTATTCCAAGCCTGCTTAGATGTCCGTTCACTTTACAATGGCCTGTAAGGATCCCTGTCAATATCCGAATATTATTTTTACTCAGGTTGATGCATTCTGCAGATCTCTTCTGGTTATAGGTGCCCACAAGAGTTTTAGCTTGCCTCATTCCCTGGAGATTCTCCCAGTATTTGGATTTTCTCTGCTCTTCTTTATTTTTCAGTTTCTCCAGTGTTATGCTGCTACTTATCCCACAAAAAGGTTCTGGCCCTATAAAAGGTGTTCTAGCCCCTCTCTTAGCGAGATTATCTGTTATTTCGTTTCCTTCCACTCCCGTGTGTCTCGGAACCCACAATAGGGTTACCTTGTTCTTTTTGCCTAGCTCGTTTAGTTTTTGTAGACACTCCCAAACCATTTTGGAGCTGATTATGTTTGCCCTCAGCGCCCTAATGGCTGCTTGACTATCAGATATTATGATAATCTCCTGCTTTTCATAGCTTCTGTCAATGTTGACCTGGACACATCTTTCAATAGCGTGTATTTCCGCCTGGAAGATACTTGGGTACATCCCCAAGCTTTCGAAATATTTGGTTCTAGGCCCATATATCTCTATTCCAGTTCCCTCTGCCGTTTTGGAGCCATCTGTGTACCATTTAATGGCGTTTCTATTGAGTTTCGAAATGGCATCTCTATCCCATTCACTCTTAGTGCTAAGCTTTGTGGTAAAATCTTTCACAAAGTTGAACTTCCTTGGCATGTCATCTCGGGGCATGTCCCAGATTTAGTCACCTGTAGGAGGCTCAGGCCTATGCCTAGCCGTTCCTTCCCTGCTCATCCTACGTGTGGTCCTTTTAGCTATGCTCTCCACAAAAATGTGAAGAGGACTAAGATTTAGTACCACTTCAATAGCTGCTGTTGGGCAGGTTCTCATTGCGCCAGTTATGCATACACATGCTAATCTTTGCACTTTAGAGAGATTAGCTGTTGCAATGGCCAGATTAGTTCTCTTGCTCCAAGCCACTGCCCCAGAAGTGATCATTGGTCTCACGATTGCTGTGTACATCCAGAGCAGTATTTTTGGGTTGCAACCCCAGTTGTTTCCTGCAAAGTTTCTACAAACCATTAGAGCCTTCTTTGCCTTGTTAGTTACTTCAAGCTCATGCTTATTCCACAGAAGCTTATTATCCAGGATGAGTCCTAGATATTTCACCTCTTTCTTCCAGTCTATGTCTTGCCCATCTATATTTATGGTCTTGAGGCTGTGTTCTCTTTTCCTTGTGAATGCTATTAAGGTAGTCTTAGTGGCGTTGATGTTAAGGCCTACTGATTGGCACCACCTTTTCGTAGTGTTGATTCCTCTTTGAACTATGTCGCAGAGGGTATTCTCAAACTTCCCTCTTGCAAATATGACCATTAATTATAATATAAAAATGTATAATATCCCATAGAAGAAAATAATTACTTATTTATAATGTAAAATCTTCTATATACTATTTCCGTATGGTCCATTCTAAACATGTAACGTTACCTATTTGATATCTGGTTCGATACGTTCAATAAATGAAAAGAAAAACGCGCTTGGTTGCAGAGCAAGTGCAATCCAAGTATACCAAGAGCTCACTGTTAATCTGTCAATTGCCGTAGGTAATATGAGTAAAAGAAGGATGAAAATATGGTTTCTATGAGTTAACAAAGTCGAGACATATATATGCTGTTCTGCTGGGCGAGAGTATCAGATATACGATTCGATATACCATCTCCACTCCGCGATACGTCGTCGCCGTTTAACGGTACGCAGACACCGGTGTTTCCTACCCTTGCTATCAACACCTCCAACTTTTCAATTTGAAACAAATCAACGAAGCCCTTTCATTCAGTACTAATGAGGGGTGAGGGGAACGAATCGCTAGACATGCGAAATTCACTTCAAGCGAAGCCAGTGTCCGATTCACTTCGCTCATTTCTTAATAAAGCGCCGCGGAATATTGAGGGTGTGGTCCTGGTTTTATAACGGTTAGTAAGTTTTGATCGTGGTCAGTAATTCTATAAAAAAATGGAATATTATTCGCCTGCGGAAAAACTATTTATATTAAAACAATTTTGCGGTGGCAATTCAGCGGAAGTTACACGAGATTTATTTGCAGTAAATTATCCCGAAAGATCAATTCCTAGCGCGACTACTATTCGTAATACGGTCCGACGTTTTGAAATAACGTTTACATTAATAAATGACCAAAAAAAATATCCCAGCGAAAAATGTCAGTGATATCGAAATTCAAGTTTGTGCATTAACGGAATTAAATCCTACTATTATCTCTAGATAAATTGCTGGCGAATGTAATATTAGTGCAATAACTGTTTTAAACCTTTTACATAAGAATAAATATCGGTCGTACAAAATTAGCACATCTCAAGAACTTTTATCCGATGACTGTTACCGTCGAATAGAATTTTCCGAAATAATGATGAATAAACGATAACGAATAATTTTTGAATAATATTTTACTTATTGATGAAAAAACATTTTACGTTCATGTTCACCACAACGCGCAAATTTGAGCTTTTTTTTATCGAAGCAAATTTAAATGGCAATAAGTATTCGGAATTATTGCAAATTAATATTATTCCTGCTGTACGGGAGCGACTTGATATTAATGAAATTTGGTTCCAACAGGATGGTTGCCCGGCGCACAATATCCGTAATGTCAGTAATTTCTTAAATACCGTTTTTGAAGATAGGTGGATCGGTAATTCGGGTTCTATTAAATGGCCACCACGCTCCCCGGATTTAGCCCCAAACCACTGCTTTTTATGGCCTTTTTTAAATAGTTCAATATACGGGCACGGTGAACAACGTCAATTGAATCGCGAACAATTACGGGCGAAAATCATTGAGGTCAGCATAGTGTCACTCCGGATTTTTTCAGAAATGTCCGACGCAATTTTTATGACCGGCTGGGTTACTGCTCTTATGAAGAGGGTGGGTTATTCGAACATTCAATAAGTAGTTAATTTTCTTTTTAGCATATATATTTATAGTTTTACATTTGTTTGCAATTATTGCTTTTATGTTTAAATTGTTATATTCACTTTTAGTGAGTTTTTATTTCTTCTAATAGGCATTTGTTAAGTTTCAGAATTTTATTTACGTTTATCACTTGCATTTGATACGAATTTTTATTGAGTATAGAACGTTTAATATTATTCTATTTTTCATGAGGGTATGATGAATTTTGTGCCTGAAATCTGTTATCAGTTACATTATCTGATGCAACAGAAAAATAATTATACATACAAAACCAGCGAAGTGGTTGCAATGTTAATTGAAAGCATAAAATGTACTAAATTGTTGATTAACTCAACAAAAATAAGTATTTCGCATACTTGATCGTTAATTCGATAGTGTAAAATGTGGTTCAGATCATAGAAGGCAATTGTTACAATTGTCTGGTATTCTTATCTTATTTGAACAGGCCAGCATTATTGAATTTACTAAGAAAAGCGATTCTGCAACAAATTTAAATGTATTTTGTCTAGTGTTTGCGCTAATGTTATTAGTTCACTCCTTCAATACGTTCATTTAATGTACTTATCTGTTTTAATTTTCTTTTTAAATAGTTTTGACCAAAATTTTATTCCTTCGTATTTATAAACACCTTTAACAGTTATAGAAATTGATGGAATGATAGGTATTGGGTATCTATTCTACATAATCAAAACTTGGCAGTAGAATAATTCACCAATAAAATTCCATTAAATTCTGATACTTCTAGTATATATGTATGATTTCCTCAGAGTTCTTCTTCAGTTCTTGTAATTATTGAAAATTATTGGGTCGTTTTTTATCCATTTGGCATTTTAAATCACCTCAGAAGATAAAGTTCAGTAGTGGGAGGTTCACCTACGCAATTGTTTTTCTATGTCTGAGCCAGTTGAAACAATAACAACTATTACGCCCAAAATGTAATATATATAGTTCTATATAATGGATATCTTCGTTTTGATGATTTATTTGGATTTTAAATCGTCGTTCCTCAATATATTTAAATAGCGACTACTATTTAAAATTCCTTTAGTAAAAAATGACAAATATTTACTTATTGAGAATGCAGTGTAAAGAGCGCTCTAAAAAAATAAAATATTAGAAAAACTACTGGGTTTAGGTATTAACATGGCTCATGCGGCAATGTACAGACTAGTCAGAACGGGGACTGGAGGGTACGAGACCCCGTGCCAGACGGCTTGGTCACCCCGAGCGGGATTCTCCCCACTTCTAAGTTTACCGAATGACGAGATGGTCAGAAAATTCAGCTTCGAAAAGAATTTTGTTACGAAGCTGAGCAATAAGAGAGATTGGAAAGGAGAATCCTCCGCTTATTCCCTAAAGGCAAATGCCATTAAATGGTATGTAGACGGTTCCAAAACTGATAAAGGAACAGGTGCAGGGATATTCGGGCCAGGAACCAAATACTCAGAGCCAATGGGAATATACCCCAGTGTCTTCCAAGCGGAGGTAACTGCGATTGGAAGATGTGCTCAATTGAACCTTGATAGGAACTATCGGAAGCAGAACATTGTGATTTTCTCCGATAGCCAAGCAGCCATAATCGCACTGAGCTCTAACACCATCAGTTCGAAATTAGTCTGGGAATGTCTTGGCAGACTAAATAATCTAGGCAAAGAAAACATCATTGACAAAAACGTTATAGAATTACACGTAGAATCTAAAATCAAATTAAAAAATAGGGTTTATATTCGCCACGCTTTTCTTGAACAAACCTGTATACTCAAAAATATTTTTAAACTGTGCACCTTAACATTCTCTAAAACTTTTGGATCTAACGTTGTTTCGGTATTTTCCGAAACAAACGAGATGATGAATGAACTTTACTCTATTGTTGACTCATTCTGTACATCCTCTCTTTACTGATTTGGCAACTAGTATGAAACAAATTTCGTCAAAATAAAGTTAGCGTCGTCACATCCACCCATTATTTAGGTGTCAATTTGCTCCTAGCCTTATTGCCATGATAATTAGTCAAAACTCAAATATAGTGGCACCAAAAAGTTAGTGTTTGCAATGATGTATTGGTTTTACTGTATCAGATAAATCCCCCTATTAAAAAAAATAGCTTTTAACAAATTAGTGTGTATCTCAATTTTTAACATAGGTATTTCCTATATAACATAACAAGTAATACGCAAAAGTAATTTAAACCTAGTTACGAAATCATTATTTAATGTTCTACATATCATGCCATCTGTTTTTATTACGTTTAAACTCCCACGTATAATTACGTTGAATGGAAACGCTTTAAAAGTACTGCAGTTATCACTTCTGTATACAAGATTTTAGTGAATATAATCTTCTACAAACATATTCCGTGTAATTCGTATTCTGTAAGGCATACATATAACTACTTATATACAACATTCTTATCAGGATTGCTGCCAGTAAGCAAGTGATAACACACATCAAAGAGATCCATACGTTATATCACACAATCAATTTATTAGCTGATTTGTTTTAAATTAGACTATTTATAATTACAATGTACATACGTGCAGTATATACACCAATAGCACAAAGATACGTTTGACAGATTGATCGTAAATTCCAGAAGTTTATTATTGAAATTCCTTATCGGAATTCTAGCGTTTCGCATTTGCAAATTGTAGGCCGATTTAATTCTTAATCGTGCACGCACTGTTGGTAGTGAAGTACAGATGTGTATCAGTCTTGGGATAAGAAATATTTTAGAAATCGTTAAGCTGCATGCAGCGCTACAGATGAGGTAAGCAGAGTAGTCACTTCCTTCCTTCCTTTATTATATTATTAGTTATTAGTGTTTGTCGACAAATAATATAAATTAAATATGAGTATGTTAATTCTTTGCCGATTACTAATTAGATATCATATTTTACACCACACTCAATTTTTTTAATTAATGTCAATGTACAGTAGGAAGCATGTCTTGAAAAGAAAAAGTAAAACTATAAATCAATACACGTAATAAACTACCACGGACTCTAAGAAACATAATATAACCAATAAAATGTTTAGTGTAATGCACTTGTACTTTTAATTACTTGTAGCAATACTTTCACGATTAAATATTATAAAGGCAACACATAATATGTTTGACCTAACTTTTTATCATAAATGGAAGTTAAGTACATTCTAGTACAAGGTGTTTTTTTTTTTTTAAAAGTACAAGGTGTTTACGGTCTTATGATTTTATTTTCAAGGGGTGATTAAACATCTTAAAATAACATCATTAACATAAAAATATCTTAAAAGAAGTTGCATAATAAGAGAAGTATTAATGTTAAAAGAATTTCTAGTGTGTAATATTTTTTTTTATTATTTTTAAATGCTGATTAAGCATATTGTATTAAACATTTTATGTTTGTCATAGAATCCACTTTACACTAGTTGTTCAACGTTATCGCCGTGTTATTGAACGCAAAGTCTCGCTCGAGGTATCCATGAATTGGCACAATTTACTAGGCTTTGGTCTTGCCGTCGAATTGTCACTCCAGCTGCCTCAACGCGGTTAATCTTCATAACGCCCCATAAGTAGAGATGAAGGGGGTTAAGGTCGGGTAACCAAGGAGGCCATGGTACAGGACTACCTCGGCCAATCCATCCATTTTCACATTATTTAAATATTGGCGAACTAAACGATTAAAATGCGGCGGTGCGTCATCGTGAAGAAACTACATTTGTCGACCCATATTCAAAGGAATTTCTTTCAATAGTTCCATAGCATGTTTTTGTAGAAACTATCGGCAAAATTGTAAACGTAAAGGATGATCTTCAAGTTGTAAAGCCTGCACTTTTTGTAAAGGATACAATTGATTCTCGCGCAGTGTTTGCCAGCCAATTCCGTTTGATACATTTACTGGGCGAGGTATTTTTCGAATAGATACTACTAGAAGAATCTTCTTCGACGAGTTTTAAGACTTCTGCTTCGGCATTCAAAATTCGTTGGTGCCAGCCAGATCCACCATCTGGACCTGGACGTGTTTGCAGTACATTAGTTTTTCGTGCATGGATTACTAGAGCGGTGAATTCTTGTGGAATAGGTAGTGGCCTGTTAGGGAACCGCTCAGAGTACAATAGACTTGCAACAGCAGAATTCTGGCGTACTTCACCATAAATTAACAACATGTCAACGCATTCACATGCAATGGACCATTTTTGCTTTCCTTATTAGGAATTATTCGGAAAGAATTACGTCAAACCAGCAATGTAACAGCAACTAATGAAACAGCTTGACACATGGCAAAAGTTACAGACATTAGCCTACTTAGTAAAAAATTCAGTAATAACCTATCGTTTACATTTACTTTGCACAAGGTGTTGATCAAGCGTTTTAGCGTTAAAAACCTTTTTTGGTTAATGACCCTTTAAAAAAAAAATACAATTTTTTTTAATAATATGCAACTTTTTTTAAGATAGTTTTACGTGAATGACCTTGCAAGTAGGTACATATCTGACGTCATTTATAGAAAAGTAGTTTTATGTGTAAAACCTGTAAGTTTTGAAAGTTATATCTGTAACCGAACCACGTAGGATATAAGATCATCAATTAGCAACCATAATTATTTAAATGCCAGTTTTTTTTTATTGATTCCTATTTACGTGACACCTTACTATTTTCTTGACCAAGCAATTGCGTATTAAACAAAGGCACAAACAACACGTGATTTTGTATGAAATATGAATCTGCGCTAAATGGTTGCCGAAGCAATGATGCAATATTGGTTGTACTGGTGCTGTTTATTCACTGGTGCTTCTACCCTACATAGTTGATCAAATCTTAATTCTGCTCAAATGTTGCTTATTTCCGTTCATATGGAGAGATGCGTGGGATTGAAAACAGTAATTGTTATATCCGCCGAGATGTTCGACTTCTCTCAAAATTGACGTGTTGCCGTTATTATAATCAATAAACAGACCCTTGGGTTTATAAGAAACACAGTTATTTTTGTTAGGAAGTGCATCGGTAGGACAAGATACCAGTAATAATGATATCCAACTACATCTCCGACATCTCTCAAGATTTACGTCTTGTTACTTCTGAAGTCAATTAACAAACTCCCAAACTTATAAAAATCACATATATATTTTCCCACACAACTTCCAATCTCTTTAAAAAATGACGCGTAATATTTAGGTACATAAAAATTTCCGTTAATGTTAGGAAGACGACATGGCATTAATAATTATATCCGCCAACATCTTCGACATCCCTCAAGATTTACGTGTTGTCAACTCTAAAGTAGATAAGCAAACCCTCAAACATAAAAATCACATTTATTTTTTCCCTCACAACTTTCAATCTCCTTTAAAAATCACGGGTGATATTTATATAAAAATGTCTCCAAACGTTAGGTAACGATATAGGTAAATTTTGATAGATGTCGAAGATATCGGAGGATATAACAATTATAACTGCCATGTCGTTCTACCGATGAACTTCATAACATTAGTCGAAATTTTCATACATATTATTATCCACCATTTTTAAAGAACATTGGAAGTTGTGGGAAAAAAATTAATATGAGGTAGCCTGGATATATAAGTTTGTTTATTCTTATCTTTTAGCTAATAATTTAGATTATTTTTTGTTATTTATTCATTTTTGTAAAAGTATATTGTAATAAAACACTTTTAACTACAAAACTATGTTCAAAGACATCTAACATTAAAATTATTTGTTATTTTAATATTGGGAATATGATTCCACGAATATGAAAACGGAAATAGAAATATTGTGGCAATCGTACTTGTGATAATAATTATAATCATTGCCTCATAATCAATTACAAAGTTTACGATTATAATCGTAATCGTATTCAGGGATACAATTATGCCCAACTCTGGATACAACTATTACATTATTCAACGCCATTTAATTTATGTCACAATCTCAAAATATGACAGTTACTACTTTATTAATGTCACTAACTTAATCATACACACATGCAATAACAAACTATAATACATTACAACTTCCACCAACATAATTTTCGCGTTTACAGTAGCAGATCAAGGCCACGCAATAAGTGATAAAGAAAGGTCCGATCTTTCAATATTAAATAGATATTTGATTAGTACCCGAATATCAACACCAATTAGTATAAGTCATAACGATTTGGCAAGAGTTCCATGATTTATAGCATGAGTTGATGCGGGAAGTAAACAGTCGTGAAATTCTCAACTAAACTTTAGACATACCTAACTACCTAGATTTAAGCTGAAAAAACAATCTGTGTTTATTTGTAATTATATAATCGTACTCGTTACAAGTAGACGAGCGGGAGCAAATAAAAATGGTGAAGATCAATTGATTCTGTCAAGTGGTAAGTGATTTAGATGTTCTTCTTAAGACATTTTTACATATCGAGTAGCAATAAAAGTTGACTTTATATCTTAGGACAAAACTTAATTCGAATTAATGATTGATTTTAATTATATAAAATCTCTATCGTATATACACTAACTGCCGATGTAAATTTAATTGTTTCACGAACAAATTTTATGTCAAAAAACAAAACTTTATATTGTATCTAATTTTCGCATGGATATCTACAAATTGAGCAGTTTTTCTTATTTAATTCGATAGTAAATAACGACTAACGAAATGTAGTGACAGTAGAGCGGCGCCCGAACAGGTTTAAAAGCAATCAATAAAGAGGGATGGATGTATTTATAATCTCTTTGTGTTTGGGTTTTAGAAAATACAAAATATTTAATACATTTCACAGAACACACATTGTAACACAGATGTTTTAGTAGAAAATATAAATAAACAAGGATGCCCTTGAATTCTATTATAAAAATGTTAAATTGAGTGTTCATTTGAAATATACATTTCTACTGTGGACGGCGACATCTTTATATTTTGAGTTTTTTCAAACGCCGTTTATTTAGTTGTGAATAGGTGATACAGTAAATGAAAAAAAATGCAACGTAATCTACCCGTGAAGGTAAGAAGTTTGGTAGCCTTCACATCAGCTTGATAGCTTTGCTATTTCTGATGTGGAGGCTACCAGACATCTTACCCTAACGGGTAGATGGCGTTGCACATTTTCCATTTACATCTTCATATTAGCAGTGCATTTAGCTGCCTGGTAGAGTGTTGTTGATTGTGTTTCGCCTGTGGAGTGCTGATAAGAGGAAGTTCGAGCAACACTGTCTATGTCCGGCGTGACACATTCGGCAATCACTCCTACCTTCCCTTTTGTTTAGGTGATGTAGTAACAAATTTTTTGTCTGAAACCTAAATGTCCTAGACTTAAATATCCGAACTCTACTAATAACAACATAAAATTTTCAATAGTACTAGAAATAAAGCGACCAACTATGCATGAGATTTTCATAAATTATCTTATATAATTAATGATTAAAACCTTTCAAGAATTTCTTTGCATAGACTCAATACGAGGATGATAGTATTTTAGCTTTTCATTTAAAGAAGAAATAATAACCAATAATCGTAATCTTTATACGTATATATAATAAACAAGTTACTCCAGTTGAGATAATGCTTTAGTTAAATATTTACCAGGAAACAAAGCAATTACGTTACTAATAAACGTCTGCGCCGCTATTGTCTTTGCGAATGAATTTAAACCCAAAGTGCCGGCTAGTTCATTAAATGCTTAGGTGCGAATAGCCTTTCCGTAACTTTTGTTTACAATTGCTTAATCAAATTAGGGACCAGGAGCATGTTAATTGAACCGTATTTAAATATTCCTGTTATTTTACCGTGACAAGCAACACTGCAGTTGCAATAATCTATTACTAAGTCAGAGTAACGTTAATATTTTTTTAAAAAATTGAGAAAACACTAGATAATATTGAGTATTTAATTATTATTTGTATTTTCCTTATTAGGCCAACAACAAAATGATAACCTCTAATAACTTTATAAAATTTGTATGATAAATGTTAAATAATGTATCAGTATTTAATAAAATTAACTAGGCATGTAACTAGCGCGCTAATCAGAATATATAAAAATAAACACACATTTAGGTTCAAATAATACAGGAAAGACAATTCTGGGATTGTACTCGGAATATACAGGGTGAGGAAAAAGTACTGTATATCGCCTGCAACTTTTGAATGATTAATTTAATTAAAAAAGATGGTTCGTATAATACTTGGCATCATTTGGCTTTTTTTTTGAGTTCACTATTTTAATGCGAGGTCATCTAATTTTTTATTCTTAAATAGTATAATGCATTTTTTGTCATATGTAAAAGACATTTTTTTCGTGAATAGTGATATGTAATTTATGATGATAATATAAATATAAGAAAATTTTCAAGGAAACAGGCAAAAACCTTTATTATTGTCATAAAATTTCAATGAAATAAACAAAAAAATAAAACAATGTTAAAATGAAGTATTATTCTAATGTACACGGAGAAAAATTTATTGTTAAGGTGGCACCAATTGACGCACATTGAACAACAATTTGTGGGTAAATATATGACAACAACAACCATTATTCAATACAACCTAAAACTTGTTGTCGAAAAACTTTGTTAGAACTGCCACAAAATTGGGAAGGATATAATCCCAAAACATGTTACAATCAACCAGTTGCTTGTTGTTTAACGAATCACAAAAATATGGTGTTTTCAACAAAATTGTGTGAAATACAGTATTAAAAATTGTTTATTACTACCAAAGCAATTTGAAACTTCAACAGCAAGTTGTGGATATTTAACAAACAATTGATCTTCCGTCATCATTTTCTACGTTTATAGTGTCACTTGATTTTGATTTTTGTAATCGCAATTTCTGTTCAAAGCGAACAATATTTTAGTAGATTCACACACAAATTCGGTGCTGTCTTAAATGGAAGCTGTGGAGGGTTTAAGTAAAATATCAGTATAGGATAACACATTTTTTTATTAATAATTAACACAAAAATTAAACAAGATAAATTCTAAAACTGGGAAACACTAAAAATGAAGATTAAAATTTCAAATGTATCTAAGTCTTATTTTACAAATGTCTCAAGGCAACGTATATTCTAGATCGTTTTGCAACTTTTAAACAGGGGAAAACACTAGGTAATTTATCGGAAGGTTTAATGTATCTACTCATCATTAGCAATCTGTACTTCGTACGCATAATATTCCATTCAGCTAGCTTCTCTGTAACAAAATTATCCATATCTAAGAGTCAGTAGACGTCAGAAGTGAGCCAGTTTTCTTCAATTTTAATACACTGTCGTTCTTTTACACAAAACTAATAAGCTAACACAACGTCACAACCGAAAATATATGGCGTGGTCTACTCCGCCTGGTAACTAGCAGACTAGTATGTTTCTTCAAGGCTATGTAAGACCAATGAAACACGCGGTTAGAATCACGTGATACTACTGTCCATGCCGGGACTTCCCGAATCACAAGTTGTAATATCGACAACGTAGGCGTCCTGTTGCGTCAACTACAATTGTGTGTAATGTAAATATTTCTTGACTGTACTGGTTTGAAAAATTGTGTTTACATCTACTTCACTTCATCGCACACGTTGTTCTGTATTTTAGATCTGAAATAACTACAACTATAATGTTATCGCCACAGCGATTATTTGTACCGTAAAATATTTTAACACCAACAAAAGTGTTGTTGGTGGAACAAAACAAAAGTTTTGGAATATACTTACAAAACTTTACTGCAATACCAATTTATTTTTGAATCGATTGCAATGTAAGGACAATACTTTTTTTGTTGGATTTGCAATGTCATTTTTCTCCGTGTACAAACAAAAATGATAAGTTAGTTGAACTAGAAAAAAAATACTTGACAAAATTAGTTGATTAAACAATGCGAAACAATGACCTGGTCGGTTTCTAAACCCCTGCAAAACATTTTGAAGTGCAATTGGTGAAATCCTATTGACTTCAGTCTGAATTCTAAGCTGTAAATCCTCGAGATTGTTGGGCCAATTTCGGTAGACTTCAATTTTTAAGTGGCCTCACAAAAAAAATCCGAAAGATTTAAATATGGAGACCTAGCAGGTCATTTGACAGGACTTCTTCTACCAATCCACCTGCCAAGAAACATCTCATTTAAGCAATCTGTTACTTCTGCTCCATAATCAGCTGAAGCACTATCTTGTTGAAACGATATGTGTTCAGATATCCCATTATTTATAGGAAATAAGGCCGCACAAACAGGAAGTACTTGATTTTACAACAGATGCAAGTACCTTTTAGAAATTAAATTTTGTTCTATGAAGAACGGACCAATAATATTAGTGCCAATTTATGCCCAGCCATTTATTTATTTTCTGGGGTCGTTGTCTATAGACCTCTTTTGTCCAGTGCGAACGGTGTCTGTGATGATCGGCAATTAGGTCGATTAATTGGGGCATTTAAATAAAATGTTGCCTCCTCAGAAAATAAAATATTCCGAAAAAAAACTTCTTTTAAAATTTTCAGAATCGAAAGCTAGAGTTCAGGTGGAAATTTTGGGATTCGCAGCAACGTCTAATAATACGTCAGGGTCTTATCTCCCTCAGTTACTGTTCTTGGTCTGCCGGTTTTTGGAGCATTTTAACGGCACCGGTCTCATTAAATCGTTTTACAATACGGCTTACAGTTGCCCGGTTAAGCGGCATCCGCTCCGGAGACTTTTTATTAAATAAATCACACACCTCAGTTTGCGTGCGTCTCTTATCACCGTAACCAACCATAATCAAAACTTCAGTTCGTTCTTAATTTGATAATTTTTCCATTTTTTACATAAATGCACCTTTTACAACCGAATAAATGGCCGACATCTACCGCTTGCCGGACAGACGCTCTACCAGTTGAGCTAACGAAGTGTTCGGGTCCTCACAAGTTGAATTATCTCAAACACATTTGAGACAATTCAATGATATCACACTGTAAGAAGTGCACTAATTTCATAATGACTGTTTTGTGATTTATGTGCTAATTTTGTTTTATGGTTAAATATGAAAGACTTTATTAATTTCTAAAAATATATGTTTTTATTTTATTTAGTTAATATTATAAAATTAAGTTGTAAAGTTTAGAGATATATTGGGACGGTTTTATTATTTCGTGTTCTTTAAGCATGTAAGATTTTGTTATATTTTAGGAATGCCTTTTTGTTCCGTTTTCTTACGCTATATACGCTAATGCAATTTTGACAGTTTAGTTTATTATTATACCTAGTACCTATACTGTTATTTTAATTTTATGTAGATTTGGCTTTGTGGTTCCTTATTATTCTGATTTGCAATTTTAAAGTTAGAAGGTTTAAAAAATTGATTTTTTCTTTCAGATCAATGTTTTACATAAGGAATTTTTATACAAAACACAATTTATCAACAATACAAAAAATTTTGTCAAACATATTAAATTTATTAATTTAATACAAAATGTAAAGGAATAAGGTTTATTAAAATCAAAACGTTCTTTATTACAATTTTAGTTATTTTTATCATTTAAAAAAAAATAAAAAAAAACAAGAAAATGTTAATATCTAATGTTAAAATAAAAAGGATAATGCAGACATGTGATTAGAAATTTTTGCGAAAAATGTAGAATAATTCTTTTCAACATTATTTTAACAATTTTTGAGTCGGTAGAATTAACACTCAGTATAAACAGTATTACTTGTTTAGCATTGCATATATGCTTAGCACCGCATAGTCTAGTTGTGACCAATAGTATGCAAGTATTATCGGTTTTTTATAACTAATGTTCACTGTTAATAATCAAACGAGATTTGCTAATAAATAAGAAACTATGAATAACAAATGCAATAGTTAAATAGTTCTTAGAGAGCTTAACGAGCACCATCAGAAAGGGACCCATGCAATTTTCTGTTTCTGCCAAAACGCCCGATTGAAAGACACAGTCCCCTCCAAAGTTTGCACGATTTTTCAATATTTAGGAATATCTCCGATATTGTAACATATATTAAAAAAACTTGTTTACATGATTTGCAACAGATTACAAAGTCCTAAAGATAGCTTAACCTATTTTCGCAAGAAGCTATTAATGGGAGATACTATATAATATAACATCATCAGCATACATAATAATTTGCAACGCTAAGGATAAGTTGTCAGGCAAATCATTAAGTCACTAATATGTAATAAAAATAATGCTGGCTCTAAGAATGTACGTTGATGGACCCCAATGTTAATGTTAAATTTTGTAAATGTTAACAAAAACGCATTATTTTCTATTAATTAAATTAGATCTAAATAAAATAATAATTCGGAACAAGAAATTGAAAAACCACAAAAATATTAGGTATATTTTAGAAATTGCAACTACTAGTAAACAACCACGTCTAACAAATATAACAATAATACTCCTTAACAAGAAAACAACAACAGCAAAATGGAAGGATCGATGACAAAAGCAGAACGCCTCTATGAAAATTAGGTACCAAGTTCCCACCGTAGGTTTATGAATAAATTATCTTAACTTAAATGTCGTCTAAGCGTTGGATTATATCCATTTCCAAAACTTGGGCGCTCACGAACGCCTACACAATCCTTATTAATTTTCAAATAAAGCATTCGCGTAAGTCCGTGTTGCACTAGTTACGTACTACAGATATCTTAAGCCAATATAATTAATGCAATGAATTAGCAAATTTCATTAATTTTAAGAAATCTTGGCTCTAAATGTTTTCCGGATTGAGCTAAATTAATTTAAAAGTTAAATCGATTTTGAGATATCTAA
The DNA here is from genome assembly GCA_949128085.1 of Cetonia aurata. Classification (NCBI taxonomy): domain Eukaryota; kingdom Metazoa; phylum Arthropoda; class Insecta; order Coleoptera; family Scarabaeidae; genus Cetonia; species Cetonia aurata. Next base: position 11,579,921 of record OX421887.1, read on the forward strand.
TATGCCGGAATAAATAAGGTGAAACAAAATCAAAATTTAAAGTTTGATCATTGAGAATATTTTTCAGTACTAGTTAAATAATATAGATAAGGCTCTAAAATAGGTTATTTTTAGTTATATTTAGAGAAAATAACTAATACAGAAATATAAGAAAACACTTTTCTTTATAATTTATCCCAATATTTAAAAAAAAACCATTTTGTGTTGAAAAGAAAAAAATTCTCCGATTAATTCCCGCCAAAGCATGCGATTCATCCAAATTTCAATTAGTATAGGGGTGAAAACAGTAAAAATAAAAAAGAATTATATTATCACCTACAGTACGATTAAAATTTATTAAAGCGAAATATATAAATAAATATGAAATTTTAAATAATTCGCAGCTGCAGCGAATAAGCAGAAAAAGAATCTAGCAAGTAAAAATTGTGAATATAATTAAAAAAAAATATATATATATAGGTATGGGGCGTTCCCTTTCCGACCAACATTTTGTGCCTGAACATGCAATCTGAATCCAATTAAGTCAATTTTTAAAGATTTCATTTGTAAACCATCTATTTTTGGAGAATAATGGAATTGGTAGATTTTTATAGATGAATAAAATAGAAACGTCTTAGCAATAATATACTATGTGTATGGAAAAAATTAAAATTTTAGTTTAAAATAATATGGAATTCAACACTGAAGAACACAAACAATGAGATATCATCAACAATGATAAAAGAACATGCACATGTAAAAGAAATAAAATGTGACTGTATACAAAATTTAGACATGCACTTTAAAAATGTAATTTGTTGTAATTTTACACTGAACAACATGAAGATAATTAATATGCTATCACCAAGGATAAATGCGTGAATAAAAAGATAGGCATGTATAAAAAAAATAAATTGACCGTATGCAAAACTTTGACATGCATTTTAAAGATGTTAAAAAAAATATAATTTGTGGTGATTTTAGATTAAAATAATATGGTGTTTAACACTGAAGAACATGAAGAAAATTAATCTGCTATCAACAAACATAAATTTATGAATGAAAAGACATGCATGTATGATTAAAATCTCTTGGAAACCTGATGTAACCGTATGCACAACTTAAACATGCTTCTTAAAAATGTAAAAAAATATATTTCTGGCAAAAAAACATTAATAATTTTGTTACTTGATCCAATTGAAGAGAACAATAACCAAACTGCAACCACAAATCGGTTTCCTAACGGTAGGATTTAAAGAGTTAATTATGACGAGGTTATGTGATAAGCGGTAACCCAACCCCCAAATCCAAACTACTGGCAATCGCGTAAGAAGCGAGATTTACAGACCGTTAGCTCCAAAAAGGGGCGAATTGATGAGACGGAAATAAAATTTTAAGTGATTTAGCCGGTCGAGTGCAAATGGAAATGAGGGGGTCTTAAAGAAATGTAGGTGAACTATAGGAGACCGCAAGAAACCGGAATCATTTCGGAATTAATCGACGTATCACAAAGATAAATTTAAATATGCGAAGAATTCCGCAAAAGCACCGATCCCGGGACGACACCAAATCGAAACAAAAAAGTAAATAGATTGCCGGAGAGTTCATTGACTGGTCTTGGGCGAGGATGTACCTTTCTGCTGTGGCGATGTTTTCTCGCGAATTTTACCGGCACAAACGTACCCGATCTCATTTGGGGCACATTTACTTTTTTTAGGAGATAGGAACCGTTCGGCAAACTTAACTTAATCGTGCTGGGGTATAAGTACATACATGCAGGGCAGAGTAAGTAGAGTACCTCTCTTGCCATCACGGCATTCTTATAATGCGGCCGCACTTCGCCGCAAGCACGCTTTCCTTCTCCGCTAAGACAGAAAAGACACTGCACCGAAACACCGCATGTTTTCTAGCCCACCACCCATCTCTTTTGGTCCATTCTAAGCCAGTATACTAGCGGTGTACTGTCTGTAACCCACGGGCAACAACCCAGCGAACTGAACCGACTAGCGCGCCCCCTACGACACGATCGATTCTAGGGAAGGCGCGGCGCTGGACGAACGGCAACGCGCAATCCGGACGCGCACCCTTGCCCATTGTTGGGTGGCGCGCGCCGGCGTCCCCGTCTGTCCTATTTTACTACGGATTCAATTTTGAATTACAGGATACTATACGATTACTCGGCGGACCCGCCAGAAGTCGCGGGGTCAAACGGATGCGGTGCATGCGAACGGCTAACGAGGTTAGGTGTGTTACGCGCGCCCTTTCGAAAAACAATGTCCCGGCCGGCGCGGGGGCGGTGTTGTTTTTCAAAAACTGATATCAACTCAACACGTGGGCTTACGCAAATTAGGCATCGGGGTGGGATGTTATCGTTGCGTGGGTTAAACAGTAATGAAATTTGTCGGAGCATTTTGATAGCTATACACACTTTCAATTACGTCCTAACCTGCGCCTCCACCAAATCTACAATTAACACTTTACGGAGAAAACATTTGCACTTAATAATAATTTATTACCCAACGATAAACGAAATTGGTTATAACACATAAATAAAATAAAGATACAAAGTTGCAAAATAACTAATATAAAATAAAAGAGTAGGATTTCCTAAAAATATTAACGAAAAATGTCGGCGCAATATGAGTTAGCTATTCTTAGCATACGTTGAACAGGTGCATTTCTATATATATATATTAGTAGTAGCAGGAACATGGAAGTTCACGCAGAATAAAAGGTAAGAGGAATCAATTGAACCATGAATCAGTTTGTAGATAAAGGCCGTAGCCGGGTAAGTATGGGTTGCCGGCCCCAGGCGATTTTTGACTGGAAATCCAGGCATATATTTGATCCTCTACAAGAACTTTCAGATCTGAATATTGATGGGTCTTCGAGTAAAAAAATTAAAATCCACCTTTTTTTGAAAATTTTTATTCTGTGATTGGGCTCTCTGATCGGAAAGAATATGCAGTTTCTTGGAGGCTATTTTTCTTTTTTAAATTTTTATTTTTCAATATTTTTTTTGACAAAGTAGCCGATTTTTCTAGAATATCTTTCTTGGGAAAAAGCCAAAACGGTTATTCCTATATTTTCTAATTGTAAATTAATAATCGATTCATGAAGAGTAGTCTAATATACGCCGGTTCTAGACCACAAATTTTTGAACCACTATATTTAGCTTTATTCTCCTCTTTTTGAGGTCAAAACTACTTCTAAGGCGTAACAATTTAACAGTCTATAAACGGTACAAAAATTTCCGTTAAAACCTCAGTAATTCTCTTGAAAAAACGATTATATTTTTAAACATTTATACTTAATTTTATCCACAAATTTACAGTCACAATTTTGCTCATTCACAAGCTAGATTTGTATAAAATACTGAATTTATTCAATCGCCACCAAATTGTGAACAAATATAAACACCCATATTCTATGTTAATTTAACACAATTATCTTATAAAAAGTTATTATCGTATCACATCGTTCACACCTCAAAATTAGATAAAAAATTTACCTTATTTAATCGCCACCAATTTGGGAACGAGTATAAATATGTAGTTACATTTACAGATTTACTTCAATTTTATATCAATATTTACATCTTTTATCATATACTTTATGTATTACTATCAGGAAAGCATCTTAAAGTGAACATAAACATGAACATAACGTAAACATGAAACATAAAACGTAATAATTGTAGTGATATAATCTTAGGAGGTGCAAATTCGCCATCCCCAATAGGTATTCATAAGCATTATAATTTTAGTCCATTCAATTATAAATAAATAAATTTGAATATTTAATAAACAAAAATAAGAATGACTAGCCCACAAAAATATTGAAGGAATTTTATTTGTAATAAATGATGTCACTTTGTGAATTATCTTACAAACAATTACCAAATGTATATGACATCAATTATTTATTTGATGAGTATCAACATCATTTATTTACGTATAATGTAGATATTTTTTTTTTTTTTTTTTGGTGAGGGGAAACCGCTTGGCATCTAACCGCTGGTTCAATCCGGTCAGATAGTGTCGGGCGCCACTCCGACTAAAACCCCTCAATGGCCCTCTCTGGCATTCCGGGACCGTTCCGACTGTTCAGACATAACGTTGGAATGCCAGCTGCAGTCTTAGCTCATCCATCGATGTTAGGTCTCACGCTGCCACCTTGCTCGGACATCGGTCCCGGCCTGTCTCTCCCTTTCCTCTAGTTCCTTGTTCCTCATGATATCGGTGATCATCCGGTGGATTATTCCCCATCTACCTTCCGAGCGAGTCATTTCTGCCACCATGGTGTCCGGTCTTAGATCATGTCCCAGGGCAATAAAGGCCTGCGTCCGCGTTGTGGTCCACCGTTGACATTCGAAAATGGTATGTTGAACATTGTCTTCGGCCTCACAATATACGCATCCTTGCCAAACCTCTTGGCATATGCCCTGTAGACACTGTGCCCTGTTAGCGCTTGGGTGAAGTAATAGTCGACACTGTAACCATACCGAGATATTAGGGATTAACTTCTTTGTCCACTGGGCCACTTGGTCGGTGTTATCCCACCTTTTCTGCCAGGTTTCGATAGTAATTTCTCGTTTTTCGTTCAGCCACTTACTTATGCTTCTGGAGTTCTCGTTCACTTTGCTTACCAAGACGTGCTCCTCATCTGCCGCCACCATTAACGCTAGATCGTCTGCGTACCCAATAATTTTAGAGTCTATGGTTAGCTTAACTCCAAAAATGCCATCCAAAAGGACGTTCCACAGAACCGGTCCTATAACAGATCCCTGTGGGACTCCAGCTTTGATTTCTACGGTTTCCCGGTTCGCAATTTGCAATTCTCTGTCGCTGAGGTAGTGTGCAACAATATTAACTAGGTACCTAGATATTCCCATGCTGACAAGTTTTTCCACAATAAGGTTCCGGTCGGCAGTATTGAAAGCAATTTGCACATCTAACGTAATCAGCACGTAATCATTTATTTCGACATTTTTCTACAGTGTCCTTCACTTTCTCTATTGCATGTATGGTTGACCTTCCCTTGAGGAATCCAAATCAAAACCACCCTCGCGGTCTTCCATTTGCGGGGATACTTCTGGCTTTTCAGCAGCGAATTCATGATTGCGTGCTTGAGTGCTTCTGCCGGGACTCCATCGATCCCCTTTTGTATTCATTTTATTAAATTAATGGTTTTGCTTACCTTGTCCACAACTTTATTTAAAATATTTGCTAAGATTGGTCCAGCAGCTGCAGCTAATATAGGAACTAAAAAATTTATAAAACCGCCATGTATTTCACCACCTTCAACAATTTTTGATTTATCTTCTAGAAATCTAGAATTATTGATTGATTGAACCTTTTTTAATTGTGATAGTCATTTATGTAAGTAAAATAAAAAAGTAATCTTTTAAGATTATGTAATATACCTCTCTTAAATATTTCATTATATTATATCACATTCTTATTTTAATATTCTTCTGTTCTTTATATTCTTTGTAACTTAATTCTTTCTTTTCACATTTGGTAATTCATATATCTTTCAAACGTTTCGGTAATAGTTTAGTTATTTATTACTCCATAATTCTCTTTTAAAAACTAAAATTGTGTTACGAAAAGGGTACATAGTCCCTTAATGTGTGTGGTCTAATTTCAAGATGTGTAACTAGAGAAAGGACAAAGCACATAGGGATACCTCCCTATGCGTTAGAGAAAAACACGATCTTGACTTATTCCATTCACAATTCACACATAGTCAGCTTCATATCACTCTCCTGCAAAATACCATTCAAAATTTAAAATATTTTTTACTAGTTTATGTGTTAGATTTAAGAAAATAAGTTTTAATAAATAATTTTGGGTGTAACAAAGTGTCGTATAATTTCTTCCCGAGTGCCATTACAATTAAAGTTATCATAAATACAAATTTTGATTATTTTTACGTAATGCAAATTTTGTTAAACGTTATTTACGCCATCTAACAACTAATAGATAAATGTGGTGTATCATTTTATATGTCACTATGAAAGTCAACAGTGTACTAACCCTATTATATCAGAGGAGCACGTAGGGTGTATTTTATTTATGGTTCTTATCTCCATTACTCCATTGTTTTCAATTTTTATTGTAGAAGTGCAGAAGTAGACAAATTTACAACGTGTTTGTAACGAACGTGTCACGTTAATAACTTGGTACTACTATATCATTGAAAATAATATCTAAATGGAAGGTAGGTGATAATAAATCGCAAACTGATTAAATTTTAAAATACACTTTTATTTTTTATATTTGAAGTTTATTTTCTATTCCAGACCTGGTACTTCCAAGCTCTTCTACTTCAGGTGTTCCAACTAGTAGGGAATACTGTTATATATGTAAAAAAAAGTATTATTATGGCTGAAATAAAGGTTCATAACAGAAAGCATTTGAACACATTATTGAAATTAGAAAAGAAGGCTAACAAAAAAATAGAAAATGAAAATAAAAAATTGGAAAAGGTATTATTAATATTTGATAAGGCAGATCTCTATTCGTCAAGCTTCCCTTACGAGCAGATAGAGGGCAACAGGTGCCGGTGAACAAGGGGTGCATCCGACGGTTAGTAGTTGCGCAGAAACGCGATAATGACGATATAGTTGTTGTATGTTTAACGTCACTTTTGTTGTCAGCTTTTCTTTTGTCTTAATTAAATTGTTCAAACTACATGTTTCTTTTATTTAAAAACGATCGGCCGCGACTACGACGGCAACATATTTATCTATTGTATTTATTTTGAGTTTTTGTAATTTGTAAATAAGAGTACAGAAAAACCTGGCCTACGAAGCAATTTTCAGGACAGAAAATGAACCACCTGCCGGTTAGAATACCGACGAAGAAGACGAGGAAGAAGAAGAAGCCAATATAAATGTTTAATTTATTTAGTATAGGTACATAAGAATAATAAAGCATATTGTCAAAAATCAATTTTACAATGTCAACTAATTATTTCTTCCCATGTAGACCTTATGTCTGTCTTCACAGGTGACTGATATCTGACTCACATTCAAAGTGAATGTATTAGTTAATAATAGGTAAGTAAAATTATATAAGTTATATCTGTATCGTCCTGAAACACGCAAGGAGACTGACAAGGTAGGTACAGTTATATTGCTAATTTTATTATTAAAAGTTGGTACACTTCCTCTGAACAACCCCCGTTGTGACAATATTTTGAAGAGCTACAATATAGGTGTTTATATTCGTTCACAATTTGGTGGCGATTGAATAAATTCAGTTTTTTATACAATTTTAGCTTGTGAACGAGCAAAATTGTGACTGTAAATTTATGGATAAAATTTAGTATAAATGTTTAAAAATATAATCGTCTTTATGCATTTTCAAGAGAATTAGTGAGGTTTTAACGCACATTTTTGTACCGTTTATAGACTGTTAAATTGTTACGCCCTAGAAGTAATTTTGACCTCAAAAAGAGGAGAATAAAGCTAAATAATAGTGGTTAAAAAATTTGTGGTCTAGAACCGGCGTATATTAGACTACTATGAAGTTTGTTAACAAGTTCAAGCAACGAATTTCTAAGAAAATCATTTCCTGGGCAAAAAATGCCTCCATGTAAACCATTTACCGTATGCACGACTGATGGTTACATAGTTGATATGCTAGGATGACCATATCTTGCGAATCTGAATGACGTAACTGTCATGAAAGAAATTGTACGTAATCCAGAATTCTTATGGAAATTGATGACACCCGGAGATATTGTCCTAGTGAACCGAAGTTTTAGTGACGTAAAAACTGATTTAGAAGATTAAAGCTTTCAAAGGTAAACGTAAACAATTAACAACTGCGGAATCAAATGAATCTCGGTTTGTAACAAAAATGGCCTGTTAAATTAGTACACGGTATGTTAAAGCAAAAATTCTAGCTTCTCCACAAAAAAAAAAAAATAGATAAGAAACCAATTCCGACCATTGGTATTTATTTCAAAAGAGCCTCTTTTCTTCACAATCAGTTTGGAAAACGACTTACATCTGATCTTAGTTACTCCGACGAAATAGTCAATAGAGTGAAGAGTCAGATGGACGTTGAGAATACATAAGCCACAGAAGTTGAAACCAACGGTTGGCAGCGCAAGAAACTTCCGTTTGAAAGTATTACTTCTAACTGACAAGGAGTTGAAGATTTTATTCACTGGTTCATATCAGTATAAGCAAGCAATATCATATTTAGCTGAAATGATGACTGACTCGGGTTCAATTAACCTGCAGTTGGTCAAGGATCGAACGCACATAATGAAATTTCAAGTTCAATCTTGTCACATCAGCAGCAAGGTATACAGATGTTTTATTGACTTTGTGCCTTAGGGTGTTGGGTACTCTGCTATTCGGACATATGTGTGTGAGTGTGCTAACCGGCAAAGAACTCATATAACGGCAATTATTTACTATTTGGCATCTGCAAAATACCCTTCAAACATTCCAACACCTGCTCAAATATTGAGTGATATATTTAGGAACGATGACGATACCACTGAAATTGCTGATGATAGCGACGAAGATGAATTAGTATGTATGTATTTGTTTTTTTTTTTTGTTATTTGCTGAATAAACAGTTCATTAAAAGATCGACTATTTTTCTTTGACAATTTTTTTTGTATGATCTTTAGACAATCGCTACCAAAGGCTTAAAATTATTTTGATATCTATACAAACTTTCCTTGCAACAATTTGTGGATTTATCAATAAATAAAAACAAAAATTATTTTAAGAATTCCTTCGCTAAAAATTGTAGCTGAATGTCTTTTTTTGACTATGAAGTACCGCTTGGACCCTCTAGAAAAAAATTGAGGTAGGTAGTAGGGAAATGGTAAGAGAAGATTAACAAAAATTTTGGTGATTGTACCAAAACCTTTGTCAAAAAAAAAAAAATATTGAAAAATAAAAACTACCTAAAAAAATTGATTACGTGTCCGACGGAAACAGATTTTTTTTTTTCTGATAGCCTCAAGAATTATACATATTTTTTCTTTTACGTTCCGATAACCTAATCGCGAAATAAAATTTTTCAAAAAAAATTTTAAATGTTTTTTATTTTCTTGGTCGAAGACAGTTTAATATTCAGAGCTAAAAGTTTGGCTGTAGGCCACTTCTAGAAGGTCAAATATATGCTCCAAGTTTCAGTCAAAAATCGCCTGGGCCCGACAACCCAAACCTAGCCGGCTACGGCCTTTGGCTGCATGATCTCTGCGACGGTCAGCCAAGGATCGTAGACGTAGATCCCTCTTGGAGGGTAAGTACCATTGATTTTAAACCAAAGAAATTTTAAAAATGTTCGCTGCAGCCGTTCGATGGTAAGTTTGTGGCATAAATAATAAGGTGTGACCATACTGCTGATGCATATTACAAAGAGCTGTCAACAAAATGCAAAGAATAGTGTCTTCAAAATGATGCAATCGTTGAATTGTTTTGCTGATCGCATTACAAAGCCTAACCTCTTCATTGCCCGTGAATGTAAGGTGTAAAGGTGAAGCAACGATTAATCTATACACCTAAATCTTTGCAGGTTGTGCTTCTTTCTATAGGTTTGCTATCAATAATATATAATGAATTCATCACATTACGGCTTCTGTCATTACGTTGATCTTCAGTGAGTTGTTACATAACTGATTCTGTTCTGTAGGTAAGACGATAGCAATCTGTTAAGCTGGGGCTCATACCCAACGAGGCAAGCTTATGAAGCAGTTTTGCGTGGTCTATCGTGTCAAATGCGCTGGAGAAGTCCATATAAACCACATCAACCTGTTTTATTCAGATGTTCAGAAATAAACTGCATGACTGGTACCAAGTTGGTGACAGTAGATTTCCCTGGGAAGAAGCCATGTTGAAACTGTAAAATGTTTACCGTTTGTACTGTACTTTCGGATGCGGTAGTCAAAAAAAAAAAATAAATGTTGGCGAATGAGTGAAAATTTGTGCCGTTTACGGTATTTCTGGTCGAAAATTTATTTTGGCTTTATGAAATATTGTTATTATCCTACAATAGCAAATTATTGTTTTAACACAGATAACTATAATGCAACACTTAAAAATCCAGTTAGTTATCTGTGTTATAAACAAAGTTTGTTGAAAGACTGTGTCGCAAAACATTCTTTTCCTTTCCTTAGATGGTAGATTAAATAATTGCCCTTAAATCATACTCCATCAATTTTATCCCATGCGATCAAAATTGCCACATTCTGCGGTAAGCGTTTTGTGTTATTAATAAAAATTACAGAAATTTGCCTAAAAAATCAATACATTTTTGGTGCGTTTTGTTCATTTTATTGATAAATTTGGATATATTAACTAATATTTCAAACTAAAACTTATTTTCGTAATAGAATTTCATTATTTAGAAATAACACACAGCTATTTTGAAATTAGCGAAACTGGTAAAGAAGGTTTTAAATTGAAATAATACTTATCTTAAAGTAGAATCTGTTAAATTGTTTCAATTAATACCCAAATCTGCAGCAGCAAATTCACGAAAATTAGAACAAGAAGAATTTAATACGGATATATGTGAAGAAGTTTTAGCGTGTTAATCAATCAGATATTTTTTCTCAAAAGGCACCTACAACAACAATTCCCGTTTTATATCAAAAGTTAAAAAATTGTAAAGCTTTCAGTAAAATTAATAAATAAATAGCTTAGTAATTTACTGCAGGCTCGGCAAAATATTTTATCGCCAACCATTACTAGTTCAGGATATGGTTTAATCCATTAAGAAATTTTACTTACTCATTGTATGTATGCACAATATTTAAAAGACTAACACGATTAGATGTTGTCCTCAGTGAATGAGAATATTTTATTTCGGAACTAATAAAATATATTTTACCTCCTTTTCTCAGGAGTAAAAATGCACGTGCAATTCTTGAAAAATAAAAATATTTCGTTCTGGGAATTGTCGGCTGTGTCTGCATTAAGAATTTTTAGTGAGAGAACTGTATAAATATGCAATCACTAATGAACTTTAATCAGTGTAATACGTGGACATATAGACTATACTTATACTTAAAGATACCTATGCAGAAAATAAAATATACATATGTGGTAGTAAGTAGGTAACAACAATCATAGTCAATCACAATCAATTCTTTTTTCATGGACGTGATGTTTTTCATTCTATTTAATGTCACACCTTCTTTAAGATGTAGGAATATTACATTAAAGTGTGCGAGCCATAGTTGACTTTGTATATAGTCATGTCACCATTGTAGTTAGTTAGTTAATTCGTTAATTGACTGTAGCTATTAGAGCCATTGCCATCATCAAAATCTAATTAATATTATTGTATTCTTTTTTGAATGAAACTATTTATTTAAAAAAATATAAATGTATTAAAAAAATTAAGATTCACAAAATCTTTCAAACAATAAAAATGGAAAATAGGATTTACACACTTCTCGCCCAGGGGTTCATCAGGGCATTTATTTATACAGAAAGACAGAATCACGGTTCAAAGGAAGACCCACAAAGGAATTAAACATAGGTGTACATTCATTCAAACCAACCACCAATCAAACAATAATACTACATCTAATCAAAAAATTGTAGATTTCTTTATAAATACGGATATCATTAGATTGTAATAATGTTTTGTAATTAAAAGGGTTGGCAAGGAAAATAGTTAAATTTCGAAGTAAATCTTGACGATCTTGTTGAAAAATAGGGCAGATGAGCAAAAGATGTTCTAAAGAATCTCCTTCACCATATTGGCATATATGTGAATCAATTTGTTTAAATTTGAAAAGATATTGTTTACAAATTCCACGATCACATCGCATACGGGATATTGTTTTAATAAAGCGTTTTCCAGATCACTTATAGAACCAAGGTTTAGTCGGAGCGATCGGAAACATTGACTTATAAAAGACCCCTGTATTTGTTTTTGTAAAAAAAATCTATAAATGATTTATGTATAGAAGATGAAATATTCCTTTGTATATCAATAGAACATGTGGGAATATTAACTTTTTCCGATAGGTTACAACCCTCTTTGGCTGCAGAATCTGCTATTTCATTTTCTGTCATGCCACTATGCCCTTTTATCCATAATTAATTCGATGATGAATGGAAAATCATGAATTTCTGTCAGAATCTCAATTATTAAAGGGTTTATTTGTGGTTTCAGATGAAAATTCACTAATTTCTGGACGGCGCTTTTGCAGTCAAGATTTGTGCAGGTAGTAATTCCCTTTACATACTTTACTGCTTCATATATTCCTGCTAATTCTGAAGTATATACGGAGATATTGTCTTCTAGTCTACAAGATCGTGCAAACATCCTTTGAGGGTCATAAAACGCACACCCAAACTTATGATTCATACTAGATCCGTCTGTATATATTATGTAATAGTAAGTATTTCCATTTTTTTGATAATAATTGTATGAAATCTTGGTTACTAATGTGACTACTAGCTATTTGATCTGATAAGGAGTACTTTATAGAATTGACAAAACTGTAATACGGAATTTGATAGATGGATGTTGTTTCAATGTTAAAGTTTATATTAATGGAGACAAGATGAGGGTGAGCATCAACAAGTGGAGATGAATTTCTATTTATCAAAAAAGTGTAAATCTTATTGACGACGTTAGATTTTTTAAGTATATTTTTGAACAAATAACTAGAAGCTAGTAGCTTTCGTCTAAGATATAAGGAATATTCACCTGTCTCGGCGAGTAAAACATTGATAGGTGTACTACGAAGATAACTTACACATAATCTTAAGCATTTGTGTTGTAAAACATCAATTTTGCATAGCAATGTGTTAGTAGCACTGCCATATACCAATGAACCATAATCAAATACCGATCTAATTGCAGCTTTATAGAAAAGACGAGAAATGCCAGAATCAGCTCTCCAATTTGTGTTTGAAATAGCCCGTAAAACATTAATAGCCTTTTCTGTCTTTTTAATTATATGATTAATCTGACCTTGCCAATTCAACTGTTTGCCCATAATTACTCCTAAAAAAAATTTCACTAAAACGTGTGGTATGCTTAAATGTGCTAGATTTATTTGTGAAGGGAATTCATTTTTACTTCTTGTAAATGTCATATAATTAGTTTTCTCATGAGAAATAGAGAGATCTTTTTCTCTTAGCCAAGTTATAATTTACTGTAGATTATTATTTAGCAAGGCATAGTTTCGACGGGTATTATTACTGGTTACGTATAGGCAAATATCATCAGCATATTGTATCAAGTTTACATTATTGGTAAGAGCAGTTTTAATTTCACTAGAATATATTACGTATAGGAGAGCACTTAAAACACCACCTTGTGGGACCCCATGACTTGTAACTCTCAAACCCTGCAGACAATTATTAACATTGAGGTGTAAAATTCTGTTAGAATACATGTTATAAATTAGAATAATTTTGGATGGAATACCTAGCTTTTCTAAAGATTGACTGAGAAGTTGTAAATTAACATTATCATAGGCTCCTTTCACGTCCATAAAAATAGCGGAGGTTGATTCGTTATAAGAGAATCCCAACTGTATATCTGTAACCAACTGCACGATGGCATCCTGAGTTGAAACATTTTTCCTATACCCAAACTGGGTTTTAGGCATTTTGTGATTAGCCTCTAACCAATATTCAAGACGATTCTTTAGTAATCGTTCAAATAGTTTAAGCACACATGACGACATTGAAATCGGTCTATAGGATGATGCAGTTTCCGGATTTCCGTTAGGTTTTAAAAGGGTGACTACTTTATATTCTTTACATTTTTGTGGAATTATTCCATTGTTTAAGAATATTATTATAAATTTGAATAAGATGCTGTTTTGCCAACTCGGATAATTTGATTAACATGTCATAGCTGATTTGAACTAAACCAGGTGCTGATTTTTTATTCACTGTTTGCAAAACCAGATTTAATTCGGACAATGTAAAAGAAGAATAAAAGAATGAGTCATTCTCCGTGTTATTAGGGGTTATTTTTAATATATTATTATCTGAAGCAGGTGCCAACTTGTCTAAGAAATCATTACACCACTCACCTTCGATTAGAGGTTGTCTGTTTTAGTTGAAACCATGTTTAATTTTTTTAATTTCTTTCCAAATTGATTTAATGGATGAATTTTTGTTCAAACTTGTACAATAATCTCTCCATGCATTTCTTTTGCCTTTCAAAATGATTTTTTTAGCTAAGGCTACTTTTCTTTTATAATTTATAAAATTTTCGACAGTAGGGTTATCGTAATATTCATTTAAACTTGATTTTCTTTGCATTATTGCTTGCTTACATTCTTCATTCCACCAAAACTTTTTGAACTGAGTGGAAATGTGGGGTTAGATTTGTATTTAGGGATAGAACATTCACAAGATCTATTTAGATTGGCAGTAAATTCATTGTACGTAAGATTATTTTGTTCATAAGAATGTTCAGTAAGTGAATTCATAACTATAGAGAAACTGTCCCAATTTACTTTCTTCACATTCCATTTTTTATTAGATAAATATTGCTTTTGATTACGAGACACCTGCAATTTCATAATAATAGCTAGATAATAAGATCCTAGAGTATCGCTTACAGTTTGCCATGTTAAGGATAAGGCAAGATTAGGACTGCAAATGGATATATCAACGGCAGTATTTCAGTTTCCATAATTTGAAATATGCGTATGCGAACCATTATATAGCAATATCAGATTATTATTGTCCATTGCGTCTAGTAATTTCTGACCGTCTGTATCTGTGTACGAATTACTCCACATTAAATGATGCGCATTAAAATCTCCCCCTATTAGACAAGGTTCTTTTGTGGATTGTAAACATTTTTCCCAATTATTAGTACTAATTTTTGAATTTGGTTTGACATAAATAGAGTAGAAATGAATAGTATACAGTTAGTACGCACTTTGGCAGAAATAGAGATACACATTACATTATCTATTTCAAAGAAATCCTTATTTTCTACATATTGTATGTTTTTGTGCAAAAGAATACATACACCACCATATCCATCGGCTCGATCTTCTCTAAATACATTATATTTTGAAAATTTAATGTGAGAATTCGGCTTAAGCCACCTTTCACTAATTAAAGCGATTTTTATGTTGTGTTCGTGTAAAAAATGTTCTAAGCTACCTTTATTGCAGTTAATCGAACGGGCATTCCACTGTAAGATATCTAAATGGTCCATTGAGTATTTGTTTTTAAAATTGATTCTATTTGATTTTTTAGAACTGATTCTAAACTAACATTTTTATTACGGTTTGAGTTTAAGATTTGAAGAATATTTGACACAATTTCAGAAGTTAAAGAAAGGTTTTGTTCTTGACTAGAAGATAGATTATTAGCATTATGATTAAGCCATACGCCATTACCACTATTGAATGGTACTTTATTTTTTATTAAATCATTATATTCCTCGATGTTAAAATTTCTTTTTTCTGGCGAATTGGCTCTTTTACGTTTACTCTTTGTTTCGTTTAGAGATGGAAAATTTTTAGAATTGACTGGAAACGGTGTTGAGGTTACAACACCTGAAAAGGAATTTTCTTGAACAGCTTTAGCGGCCTTATAGGATATATTTTCTACAGCCATTATACGTTTGATTGGTTTTTGTTTGATATATTCCGGACACACACTGTGGTCGGTAGCAGTGTGCGCACCTTTACAAAAAAATGCAGGAGATTTTAGCAACAGTTTGACAGTTGCTCGAAGAATGATTATCACTACATTTATTACATCTTAATTGTGACCGATATTGAGCACTAACATTCCCGTATCGTAAACATTTGAAACACTGTACTACTTTTTAAATGTACGGTTCAACAGAGCAAATAACTTTACATATTGAAATATAGGATGGTAATTTTTGCTCTTTAAGTGTTACCATAATGGTGCTGGTTGGTTGATATTCAGTTTTGTCTTTTTTTTGAATTTCTTTTTGTAAAACGTTTAACAGATATGATTTCAAACTTGTCACTAAACACGGGAGTTATTATTTCTAATAATTCTTCATTTGAAAAACTAGTATTTACATGTCTTACAACCCCTATTCTACGTAATGTATATTGAAGAATGTACACGGTGATACCTTTGTCTTTCACAGTGTGTTGTACAGTAGATTCTAGTAAATGATTTGCTGAAACAAATGATTTTAGGGTGATCTTAATTCTATTCCTACCTGTTGTTGATATGGATTCAATGTTTTTGTTTATTTCTTTATGATTAATTGACAGAAGTTTACCAATTGACATTGGGTGCATCTTTCCAATACCCTCTTTTCCTTCCAAAAACACATGAAACGGGCCTGAATCCGTGGCACTGTATTTTTGACTATTAATTTTATTTGCATTTCCTGTTGAATTCGAATGCTAATTATCTTTCTGTATGTTTTGATTAGTAGATTGATTAGATATTATGTTTTGTGTAGATGTAAAATTTGTTTTCGTGTTTTGTATATTTCCTTGATTAGTTATTACTTTTTGATTTGTATTTGTACTTATTTTATTTTCAACAGAAGTTGTAAGAATGCCTGACGCCGGTTTCAAAGAAAAACCTTTAGCTGCATTTTTGTTTTCTTTTTTTGCATTGACCATATGTTGATGTGAACTAGAACTGTTTGCATTAGTAGGATCACAATCCATATTATTATTTTCACTAATTTCATCATTGTCTAAAGCGTCTAGCGCCGAACGAATATCACTACACAAGCTGGTGGATCCATCCCTATCAGGGGGATCACAATCTGATATAGTATCTAAACATTCAATTATCACTAAAAAATTTAGATTTATTGCACTACCGAGAAGACATAACCGTACTCTTTCGCGCAAACTCTCGAACCATGTCACTATTGTAGATTTATAGTGTTTATTATATCCATGTTTAAAAAAAAATTCAAAAGCAAACCACCTGTTGCCTTCTTGCTTGAAGAAGGTTTGCATTACGCCCATTTATCTTATAAATAAGGACCTTATTTTTACTAAAAATGGTAAACAGGATTTTAGAATTTTTAGAGCAGAGTCACCTAGATACAAAAAAAGAGATAATATTATAATTTCAAGACATAGTGTTTAGCTGAAAGAACTTTTAAATTAAATTTAATCCTATTATAATACGCTGCTAGAAAACATTCCATTTGCTAAAATGAAAAATATAACCATAATGAAAGATTAGCCTTTGATGCGACATTTGTATATATCTCTTGTCGTGGTAACCAAACACATTAAACTAAAAATATCGAAACTGAAAATGTCTTTATTAAAAAAAGAGAAATGCTGAAACCACGATATATAATTCAGAATATGCGCTAAAAATACAGCAGTGGCTTATATATGTAAAAGTAGTAAAAGGTGTATACACATATCGTTCTGCGCGATTTGCTTCTATGCATAAGTGAAGATTTTTATTTGTATATACTATCATATATAATATGACGTTCTTAATTCTACGTGTATTTAAGAAAGCAAAAAAAATAAGCAATTTTGAAATATATAGATTCATTACTGTTCAGATAATGAACGATAATTAAGAAAAATGCCTTATAAAATGGAAATATCTTACACAAATATATTCCATGTAGACCTCAGCATAAAGTATACTGCATGTACATATGTATGTACCTTTTATTAAGACGACTTCTGATATCTATACTGAGATTAGAGTTTCACAAGGAAATATTGTTGTATTTGTGTATCGTTCGCATTGTGAAGCTTACCTTAATGCGCGCTCTAATTCTGTGGCGTTTACTGTCTAATCGTAATTAAAAAGGTAATATAAGTTGTTCTACTGGTGTTTCCAAAGTGTTGGTTAGTTCTTCAGCAAACGGTGTCAAGTATTACGGAAAAAGAGACCAGGTGAATCCCCTAGTTTCTATTACAGCACGCTGTACACACACTAAGAAGTTTTGCTTAGTTTGAAAGATGATTTTTTAGTTTGATCAGCAAATGAATTGAAGTAATTGATAATAGGAAAAATGCTACAATGAGAAAGCAATCCACTTAAGATTAATCAAATTAAGGTATTAGTCGGTGTGTGTATTTTTGCTTTAATTACTATTAAAACTATTTTCTTTCTTAAAATATATTTTCGGGTTTGTCTACATTTTTCTTTTAACCCTAAATTATAATCACAATTTTAATAATGCACTTTCTCCGTTCCACATTATCTTGTTCTAATAAGATTTTACTGTCCTCTATTAAAACAAGAAAATGTTTAATTACCGCAGGAATGCAGACTTAAACTAGACGAATTCTCCGTGTCACAAATTTCTGCTAAAGCGTATTCATTCAATTTAATCGATTTAACTAAATATAAATATGAAAGCGTTGTTGAAAATGATCGTTTAAGTTTGCGTTCTGTTGTTTCTGAACATTGAAACCTTTGGCCTATATCAACTAAGCAAAACTTAAACAATTTAACGCTCAAACTAGCTTGGTTACTCAAAATTATTAGCCATAACTTTAATTTTATTAGGTAGATAAGTAAGTAAAAATGCTGTAGGTTTTCTTATTCGCAAGATATTAAAATTTCCCTTAAAATGTGGTGATATCAGCGTATTATATTTCATAATAAAAACACAGAAAGTGTTGTTAAGTTTTTTTTATGTTGCCTTTATCAATTGTGGAGTAGGATGAAAACTGATTAGAAATTCTATTTGTGGGAAAACATTGTTGTTAATAACTTATTTTGGTATTATTTATATCTGTATTATAAATTAAAAATTAACATTATTCTAAAATGAATTGCAGCATTGGTACGTCATATTGACGTCACTTTATGGTAAACGTATTGGTCGCAGACGTCAAACGACCATGCACTTAATAACGTCAGAAATACGTTTATTTTTCCATGATCTGTTGACGTCACTTACCTACAAAACATCAATTTCACATTTCAGTGGCCAACTTATACTTATTTTGGATTCGTTTAAGCTCTCAAACAAAAATAAAATTCTGTAAGTACTGGGCAGAACTCGCAACATAAATATCACCAAAATATGACGATAATCTGCCGCCAGTGTGTTACCTGATATGTTAAATTGCAGGAAATGCGGTTATTAATTTGCTTTTAGAGATATTCCATGCACATACAGTTACAGTTATGTGTCAGGAATTCAAAGATTCATATTCTCTCGTACATTTTCTGAAAAATTGTTGTAAATAGCGCAATATTCAAGAAAGGCTATATTGTATAGAGATCCATCGAAGAAACACGTATAAAAACTTGATAAAAGGAGAAAAAAAAATGTCTACTATTTTGTAATACATTTGTTAATTTATTCGCGTTTACAACTTTTTCTCAACTGAGATAACTAAGTTGATTAGAAAGGTTAAAGTTTAATAGTGAACAAAATGTTATTTCTAAATTTTCCTTCGATAACAAATTGTAATTCGACACGGATAGACGCAATTCTGTGATGCAATGGAATCCCAATCAGAGTATACTTCCGGATTTTTTGAAATAACAAACCTACGCACATGAAAGTAGCAATACATAATTGAAAACTGCTGAAACAGCAGACCAACCTAAAAAGATCGCAAAAACTTTAACATATAATACAATATAATAACCATAAACGCATTCACAATAATGATTTTAATAATATGGATAATTTTATAAAAACAGCAGCTTTAAAAAAGCATTTTAATCCCATAAGTTCTTGTTTTTTTTATTTACATGCTAACATATTTAGAACTTGGTAACGTAGTTTGAGAAGCAGTGACTTAGGTCACAGAAACGTGTATGCACTGCCTTATGTCAGTGTTATGTCAATTTGGTCGTGTGGTTTTGTTATTATTATGGGAGTGATTTTAAGAGTTTCAGGAAATGTCGCTCATCAAAACAAATCAGTGCTGCTATTATGTAATTTCGCGTGAATAAAATTTTCCGCTTACTCAATACTTTTCACACAGTTTTCATTATGTGACAATCCAAACCCTCGGCTCGCCACAAAGCTGAATCAGCTGAATTTTTAGTCTGATCAGATCGCTGACATGATAATTTTCAATGAATAATCAGAAAAATACAAGTGGGACCTTATACCCCAACCTCGTGGTAACAAATAAGCATTACCACAGTAACAAGGTTAATTTAAGAGACTATTCGCATATGCATTTATCTAATGAAATGTTATTTTCTCTTTTAGGGTCCGCCGATATTTTTCGTTATGATGCGACTGAATAACAAGATCATACTGTTACTACTCATAATACTGATGATCTGGATTACGTCCACTTTATGGGATCGCTGCGGGGACATGACTAAGGAATGGAAGAAAAGAAACTATAACATTTACGGGGATAAATCTGATAAAGATCTTCAAACAATAGAAGAGATAGATTGTCTCATTAATGGGGATTATGTGATGGATTGCCGTAAGGAGAGTGACGAAGTGTATATACCTTTCTACTCTTTTATACAAAAATATTTTGAAATATATGGTAAAATAGTGAATTACGATGGAAAAGATCGATTTGAATGGTCACATAGTTATAGTAGAATTTATCAACCGAAGGGTAAATATGATCCTAGAGGTGTTTTCATGCATTTTGAAAATTATAACGTAGAAATTAGAGATCGTGTGAAGTGTGTTAGTGGTATAGATGGTGTTCCGATTTCGACGCAGTGGGAGAGTCAAGGTTATTATTATCCGACTCAGATAGCACAATTTGGGTTGTCTCACTATAGTAAAAATTTAACTGAGCCGGAACCAAAGAGGAAAGTTCTCGAAGACGCCGATAGAGAAAGGGCAATGTGGACTGTGCCCTTGGGGTCGTCTATGACGAGGACATTCGTAAATAGTTTCAACACAGAAGTGTTGAACTTTACGACAGATGCTTACACAAATGGCATTAAGTTAAAATTGGACCACGTTTTAGATTTTGTAATGACATTGAATATATTTTTACATGCTAATAGTAGTCTCACTGTTGTTCTGCAAAATAGGGAGAAGAAGGAATCTTTCAATTTACATTACATATCATCAGATTTTCCCATTAGCACGCAGGTAATTTTAGTTACGTATCACTTTAATGTATAGTAAAACATCATTATAATGGACTAATATCAAAATAGGTTCTTCTTAGTCATTTTTTCCCCCCAAAATAAGTCTTTTTCATCTTATTGTCTTATTCATTAACTGAATTGAAAATATTTGCAAAATAATGCTTATCCTTTAATGACATCTCAAGTAATGAGGAATTGTTTCTTTTGTGTGTGATATGTAAAAAGAAAAAAATTTCTAGAAGAGCCGATTTGGTATAAGAGTTCACATTTTGCCGATTTTTAACGCTTCCTTTTTCATGTCTGTTATTTTTTAAACTTTACTATGAAAAAGTAGAAGTGTTTCCCAAATTTGAACACCTTATTTGAGGCAGTTCTGGTACTAAAATTTATGAAGCTAATGCCTTTGTGGGAGCAAGAAAAATTCAATGATTTTTAAAATCAAAACAGGTTTTTTCTAAGAACGAGAGTATTCATGGTGTTAATGTTTAGAAGTTTATTTCAACTCAGCAATTTTTACTTCTTAAACTAATTAAGTAACATTATTTTCTTTGTTTAAAAGTTGCAAATTTAAATTCTCAACATGACCGTGGATCATTTTTATTTTGTAAGGCAATCTTCAATCCAAAGGTAGAAACCGCTGAAATATTAACAAACAACGTGAAAGAAATTCAATTTTTTTTTACGATTATTTTGTATATTATTTGCTAACGCACATCAAACTGACGGAAACTAAATTCTTATGGCGCCCATAAGATCAAGATGCACTTTTGAGTGAGCTATCCAACGATCAAAACTTAAATTGCGTATCTGTATACCGAAAGTTTCGACTATACTTTAAATGAAATATATTCATCTAGAACAAATGAATGAATATTCGAAATTTTGACTTACCGAAATTAGCATTAATGAATACATAAAAAATGCATTCAGGAATAAGTAATTGCCGGAGTATAATTATTACTAGATTAGATTTTTGAAGCATCAAATAATTTCAGTGATAAATCCCAGGACATATTTCATCACAGCTTCATAACTGTGTGGCTGATAGTCTAGTGACTTGCGCGCTTGGCTATCAGTCACGGGGTTCGAATCCCAGGGCCTGCTCTCAGAGTGAAGTTTTCGTGGTTTTCCTCACTCCTTGGCAAATGCTGAGAGACAAACACCTTAAGTCGCTCCACGGGCGCAGGCGTAATAATAACTCATGGCCGGCCGATGCCCCCTGTAATTGGCGAAAGCTGTTGGGGGATGTAAAGGCATGAATTATTATTATTATTATAAATAACATAAAAAAGTAAAATAAATAATCAGAAATTCCAAAACTTAACAATAACAAATTATAATATATATATATAATATATAAATAACTATAAAATTTTAAATTCAACTAGCTACAATAGAATAGTCCTTTAAAATACTCCATACTTTTTTGTGACTCACATTCAACGCGTTCTCGATTTTTTTCCACCATGTTTAAAACCTCTTCCTCAAGTTGTGGGGTTCTAAATGTAAGTCGTTGGTTTTATGGTATTCTGATTATACGTAGATCGGATTGTGCTCTATTTTGAGGTGAATTTATGTAAAACACTAAATACCTCGTTTTATTGTTTAAGAGCAAAATATTTGACATTCAGCTTCACTAATACATGTATAAGCTAATATTATCAGCATACATTTATTTTACACATTAACATTATAGATAAAATTGGTATTATAAGAAGTAAAAAGAGTACAGGTCCTAGAATACTCTCCTGCGGAACGCCTCTATTAATTGGCAATTAAGATAGTACTCATTGATTTATTCTTATTGAATACATTGCGGAAAATGTTCATTACCATGTAATACCCTGAGTAGTGTCCTGATAAAATTTTACTGCATAATTTTAGTATATTGCAGAACTAATTCAATATCTTTGACCTTTTTTAGGACAATAATATTTATCACGGTATCGGCTCCACCGAAAAATGGAGACGAATAACCAGAGATCTAATAATCGATCTTCAAAAAGGTTTAAACTACGTTGAGAAAGACAAATCCAAGTACAAAATTTCTCGATCGAAATTGAAGATCGTCAATATAATCTTGAGAGGGAGGGGATCGATAGATAATCTAACTTTATCTTCTGCCGAGCATATTCGGCAATTCTACGATTCGGCGGAATGGTTCGTCAAGAATCAGAACGAGAAAACCGGCGGTTGGCCAATACCAGTTCGGAGGAAATTAGCGTCGGGTTTTCAAGAGCTAAAACCCGGTTGGTATTCAGCGATGGGACAAGGGCACGCCATATCAGTTCTCGCCAGGGCGTACTACCATTCTGGGGGTGATCAACGTTTCTTGAAATCGGCTTTGGCCGGTTTGAAACCCTTCCAGGTACCGAGTGGACAAGGCGGCGTTTTAGCCACCTTCATGAGTAAATATCATTGGTATGAGGAGTATCCAACTAAGCCGTCTTCGTTCGTCTTGAACGGATTCATCTATTCTCTATTAGGTTTGTACGATTTGATGACAATCGCGCCACCAAATTACTCGAAGGAAGCTGAGCTTCTTTATAGCGAAGGTATGGTTTCTTTAAAACACATGTTGACTTTATTCGATATGAGCAGTACGACTTCTTATGACTTGCGCCATTTCACTTTGGGCATAGCTCCGAATGTAGCTAGGTGGGACTATCATTCCACCCACGTCAACCAGTTACTAATACTCAGTACGATAGATAATGAACTATTGTTTAAACAAACTGCCGATAGGTGGATAGGTTATATGAGTGGCAAGAGATCGGCTCATAATTGACTTATGAGTTCAATTATTATTTGCAACTATGGACCAATTTGTTAAAATTATGAAGCTGTTTAATTTATTGAATACTAATAGGTATATAAAATGAAGTCACCAGTCTAAGTAATAACTTAAGAGGAATCCACGTAAAAAGGAGTTATTAATTGGTATGAATCGCCTCTTAAGGTTATTACAACAAGATACATGACTTACTTTATAAATATCTCGATCTGAGATTAAAAATCAGTCACTACATTCGTCCATATAATTTTATTTTATTTGTTTATATTGGAATATTTTTTGTTTTGTTATTCTTTAGCATATTATTTTTACTCAATTGTTAATTATTAAGACGTCTCGAATATGCATTATCATGGTTCCCAGAGTTTATATAATACTCAAAAAATAGCCGTTAAAATAATAGTTATGCGGTTTTAACGGTTGCATATCGACCTTTTAAACCATTTTGAAATTGCAAAAATGTAGTATTCAAAATATACCTGGAAGCCGTGCTGAAATATTTTAATTGTATACAGAAAAAACGAAAACTCAATACCACAACGGCAGTGGTGGACATTGGGCTGGTAATGAACACTTAATGATAACTTTTAAAATAGGTACCAAAAATGTTTCTTAAATTGCGTAATTCAATAGCTTTGTTCTTTTGTTCCGTTTGCGTTGGGACACAAAACGCGTGGACATGCGCCATAGAGATTTTGTGTAATAAGCAAGATGGGTTCTCAAAAAATCTCGAAAATCATTTGTTTCCGGATCAACGTTGATTAAGACCATACGAGTATCTGTGTTATGATCTAAAACAGGATAAAACACTTTGTATAAAACAAAGAGCTTTTTATGACCAAGTATTTCTATTACAAAAATGGAATGTTAGTAAAGAAACAATTTAACATTACTTACTTTTGTATGATCCGGATCTGAAATGAAGCTATTTTGAATTTCGTTCCAACTGTACGAGTTTCTTCTAAATTATATATGTCTAAAAATTCAAATGGTTTCAATATGTTTTTCTCATGTTGTGTTTAAAGAGTTTTGATAGACTAAAATGTTGCATTAGTCAGTTATTTTGCAACGATATTGTAATCAATTCATTCACTTTAGCAACATTATCTTTAGTTACAACGGTTCCATATCGGAAATTATAATGGACCGCTGAATATGATCTTACTGAATATCCAAACTTCTAGTCTTTGTCATAAGCTTTAAAATGTCAATATATGTATTTGGAAGACGCCTGTTCTTGTATGTTGTATTTTAGCACGGCCTTCCACTTCATTTTATTTATCAAATTTTATTACTCGGAATGTCCCTCTTATCAATATGGAGGGACATGCATAAAATTTGTACGGCGGATGATAGAACGATATTGAAATCTCACGCCCGGTTATTATTTCTAAATTACAAGAACGGAACCATAAGAAACATGCATATTCGAGATGTGAATAACATTCCATAAAAATATGCGATACTCCAAGTATTCATAATAGTTCTAGGTTTACTGTTGACGTTTCTGTTAGAAGTATTAATAAGATATGTAGGTGTAAGTATTTATTTATCTTATAACTTAATTGAAGAAACGAAGGAAATCATTTTGTTGCATTCTCGCATGTGATATCTCTAAATATTATGCAGGATAGTTATTTTCTCTATTTTTCACACTGAGCTGTGTATAAGCTGAAACGGTTTTGTACTTTTATATAATTGTCACGCTTCACTATGTTATTATTTTGTAATGTTTAAGACTGCTCGCCATCTAGCGTGTCTCTGCTCTTACATACCTACATGAGATGGAAGTTAAACAATTTGACATTCTCCCACAAACCGTACTAAAAAAATCTAGCGTGATTTGCTTCATTTTTATTATAGTTTTAGAATGCCAGTTCTTCTGTATTATTAGTTGCTTGCCTAACTGTGTTATTGCCTATAGTAAATTAATATACTATACTGTGCTAGTCGCATAAACAGCAAAACCATAACGTTTTATGCCCAGGACTAAGTTTTTTTTACTCTATCCCTGTAATTTTTTGTCTTGCTTATTTGCTTTAGTTATGGGTTTGAATAGTATGCTGTATTTTTTATTATTATATACCTACATATTAAATCATTTATTTTAATTTGGTGGAAAGCAGATTTTTGTTTTAAATACACAAATGAAGTGTACCGTATATAAAAAAAAAGTATTTTTCGTTAATTACAACTTTATGCTTAGTGTCTACTGAATAAAAAACCGAAACAAAGAACATCTTAACACCGGTGATTCCCCTATTAGGTAACAGGAATTATTTCGATGTTCGGATTAAAGAGGCGTTGTTCGGACTATGATTTCAAATAACTGTTGTTCGGATTATTGGGGGTTCGGATTAAGCCATGTTCGGATTAAAGAGGTCTTCCTGTATTTGCAATAAAAAATAAAGTTCGTACTCGAAAAAATGTTAGTAATACTCATTTAAAACAAATTATTTTTCAACGTTACCTAAGCACTACCAAGCATCTTTGTCTTCGCGTCTTTAGATGTTAAAAATAAAAAAATAAATTTGAACCTATAGCTCCGTAATTGGACTGAGTGACTGTTATATGTACTATTATGAAATGCCTAAATAGTAATTCCGGATTTTTATTATGCGCAGTTGGGCGTGAAATTGTATATAATTTGTTTATATTTATATTAATTTTAAATAATTAAAACTTCTACGTTTGGTTAAATTTGGGCGCACAATATTATTGAGAAGTTAAATTTACATATATAAATGCGACTAAATAACTAATTAAACACTACGGGTATTAGAGAAACGAGTACTCTATTCAAAGGTAACCTGTAATATCAACTACTCAATAATAAAAGCCTCGAAAACTTGACATTCTGTTCATCGTCTACAATTTTTACAATACTAAAGTAGAAAGTGAAGAAATAAACGGAATTTATTATATAAGAAAATTTCCCGCGAAAGCTTCATTGCGCAAACGCTTAATTCAGAGAACTGTTTAGAACTGGGTTTTCGAACAGAGCTATTGTGTTTGGCTATATCTGAAGGCGTAGATACACTTGAGAGTAAAACTTTTGAGAATAATATTTGCTAGTGTGCTTACACAGCGCTGAGATTACAGTGTTTTCTCTTACAATGTTCGCAGCATTGTGTACCATTACTTGATATAACATTAATAATAAATCAACTTTTATTTTCTTCTCATAATAAAAAAAGAAATTCTCATAATATATACAATACACAAAACAATATAATAATAATAATAAAAATAATAATATAATATTTATTGGCATTCTCTAATATATAACAAGTAAGACATAATCGTAGATAACACATACAAACACAGCGATAAATAAATAGAAAATTATGTGATCAGTTACTACCGTGGTGGTATTATGGAAATGTGCCATCTATATTTCGCCAATGCTTTGACCTGTGTATTGGGTATAAGATTGTTATCAACAACGATCCAGTCTAGGTCACGGTAAATGAGTTTATCCGATTTTAGGCCCAAACAAAAGCGTTCAAACATAGTGAATGTTTTCGGGAGACAAATGTCGAATATTAGTGTTAATTTATGACAAGTTTCATCAACTTTATCAGTTGAGAACCGTAATGCAACTGGGTGTCACTAGCATAGAAGTCAATAACGGTGGAAGTATATATGGAATAAAGTAAAGGTCCCAGGACAGAAACTTGGCGTATACCATAAATTATTGGGAGGAATGATAAAACGCGTCCACCTATAGCAACACACCCACCCCTGCTGGTAAAATAGCTGTGCAACGACCCCCTGGCCTCCTCCTCAACGCAATAAAATATGAAAACGCCAACATCATATGGTTTAATGTGTCAAAGGCTTTAGAATAGTTAAGCAAGCACATTATGGTTAGTTTTCTAGTACTTGTCATCGTCGTTTAATAACGCAGTGTTGGCGCTGAAATGTTTCCTAAAGCGAGTCTCGAGATTTTCACTCACAAGTGTATCTGGACCCTTATGATTTATTCTACGTAAAGCTTGGTCTTATGAATAAATGGTATACTTACTAGGAATCTACGTGAGGTATTAAATTGTAATTTAGAAGCTTTGGCTCGACAGTGTCACATTAATTGTGCGCTATTACACACATACATATAATTTGTGTTAAAGGAGTATTACTAATTGTAAAACCAACTTCACCTTCAGTCATTTCAAGAAGATGCACCAATAGCCTCTTTTTGCAGTATTTTTTCTCTGGTTATTTGATAATAGATACCACTTTCGATAATCAACGCAATATCACTAATATTGTGTACCTATATTCATACTCATGAAGACAAATTAATCTAACTAATTTTCTAACTAGTTTTGTTTTATTTAACATGATATAATCCTAGTATTATTTCAAACTGCAGTCTAATTAATATTAGCTTATAATTTGCATTCAGTGTGAACTAACATTCTGTGTTCAACCTAATTATACATTATGATGCGTTCAAGATTGTAATAGAATATTTGTAAAGCATATTTTCTCAAACGCTGTATAAAATATACATACATTTAAAATGGCCTAAGTAGATATATATTATCATTATAAGTTTATTTTAGTAATCTTTTTACTGCTCTGCTTTTAATAGTTTATAGATCTGATTGTCACCATAAAAATATGTCTTAAAACCATGCAGATGATTCCATTTTTGGTGATATGACGAATTACTACCAGCAATGTCGAGCAGCTGCATTTAAACGTCGTTTTGTTTAAATTTACTGTTCGTGGCGATTACCACATCAAATAAGTTAATTTAGATATTGTTCATTTTGAACGTTATCGTTTCATTTTTTTTTCTTTAAAACGAAAAATCCAGCATCTTATGTAATAAGTGCTCGAAATCTAAAGCACTTACTCGTTTCTGACGTTTATATTAATTGGACAGGAAGTGTAGTGATTTTAACGTTTATTGTGTTATATTTTCAATCATTTTTATGAATATGAAGTTTGGAAAGAAATGTAAATATGTACCTGCAATACATATGCGAAATTATTCCTTTTCGTCTTACGAAGGCAGGCGCTCTTTTTAAATAATAAATAAAAGTTAAATATATCATTGAAAAATGAAATAGAAAATTGTTTTTGTTGTCATAGAATTATTCAAACTTAAAATTAATACATCTTTATGGTAAATTAAAAAAAATTAATGATCTGGTTAGTTATTAGCATTATTATTAAAAGCGTGTATTGTAAAAATAAAGTAATATACAGTGCATTCTTGATAATCTGGAATATCGAAAGTGGAGTACCATATAGTTTAAAAAGTAATTTAATAATGTAAATATAAGTTCCGTATGGATTAATGATCAGGGCTGCGACTTTACATCGGAAATACAGTGGGCCTTATATACTTTGGTACCAGTGTGATACCAGTGGTGCAAGTACCTGTTACACATTTTGTTTTAATTAGTTTTATAGCGTTTTCTTTTCATTATTGCAAAGTCGTGAGCAGAATGTAATAGAGCTGTAATATCTGTATTCATTTTAAAATCCCATAAAAATGTTTTTTGTTTCTATTATTCAAGAGATATCGTCGAATGGAGAAGGAGTGTCCTCATAACTAACGGAACACACTTAACAAAGTAACAACCAATATAGTGAAGTTCTTGTCACCTTGCTTGAGAGCACTCATCTTCTAGCCATCTTAACCCTCCATTAGGCGCGTCTGCTTGCGACATACATATAAGAAATGCACAGGCATAGGTCCGCTGGGCCTATGCGCGACTAATGAAGGGTTAAATATGTTTTAGAAAATTAAAAGTTAAAGAGATATAATTTCTTCTCCCCTTTGGAGGAGCTTTACCTCTAACATACGTTCTATCTTGTTTTCTATCAATACGGATTAACGATAGTGCACTTTATATTGCTTGGCAACTATATCGGGTTCCCAGATAAGCCAGCAATATTTGCTTTATGAAGAAAACCAAAATGAATTAAAATGAATGTCAGGTCGTTGTTAATTTTTCTTTACTCATCAGAAGTATTGCTTATGTATAAAAGCTAAAAAACCCGATACTATTTTTATAGATTTGTACATTATGAAGATCTAGGGTGCGGTTCATAAGTTTTGAAGTATGGAAATTTCTTTTTATCAGCAAATTATTTATGAAATATTATAGATGATTTATCAAGCTATTCGCATTAAGTTATACTGATTAATTAGTTTTATAAGAACTAGTCTTTCAAAAATTGGAAATGTATTACTTTGTAATATTGTATAGCGTGTTCAGCGAGGAATGGGACATCGAGATATCTAGGTAGGGGCACACATTAATAGTTCTTTTTAAGATTAAACACGTCACTGGTGTACAATTCATTTTTTTAATGGAATACCTTTGATTTTTATATGAGACTAACGCAGGTACTTCACATCTAGGAACTTCAATGCTTACGGAACTCGAATGGATGTGGATAAATTATAAATTAATAAATCTTTATATATAAAATTAAACGATCCTTCATTGCATTCTATACATTTTTGATATCATTTTATAAATCCTGCACTGGTTGTGCCTCTTGAATTTTTTGAAACTGTTTTGGCTCAAATAACCAATATTTTTTTAAAGTGGTAACTGAAGATAAACACATTTTTGTCAAGATGTCGTCGTTGGGGAAATCTATTGTCATACAATGTGCGCGCTGTTCTTGCATTTGACCCATAATCTTCATAAATTATTATATGGTAACAATAACGTTCTTCATTTGAAAACTAAACATAATTTAATTGTGGTATACCTAACTGTTTAAGTATGCCAAAAACCTCAGCGATATTCGAGCTTCAAGTTTTAATGTAAGTATTTACTTTCTATGTAGGTATAATATTTATCTTTTAAGTTTCATTAAAAGCCTCTGAGGAATTTCTTGCAAAAACATACCTACCGTTTAGATATTAGCTTTACAGAATATCATTCCTTATTGATTCGACACAAGATTAATTATTGGGTTATCCACATCCATTTGCATGTTATAATCATTCAGGTGTCAAGATGTGCGGTAGGTACATTATTCTTAGCCCTATAAAAATTATCACTATATCTCAAAAAGTGCAACTGATAAGTTAGTAGCAGTGATATAAAAAGTAATATAATGTGTCTAATAAAAGGAAATGAGTGGTGGGACATTTAACCTTACAAAAAACCACCACATGATGTGGATCCATATCCAAGATTTATTATAAATTTCTTAAAATTTGAAAATGTTTCTTCCTGAGATATCGCCAGTCCCGTCCCTTACTGAGGACCACGCATATCTGTTCGTCTATATTTGGATGATACATTAATTTCCCATCAATCTTTTAATTTGTGATCAAAAAAAAAAAAAATAGAAGAAATACAAGTGAAGAAGCCTATGCCCAAAAGTATTTGGAAAATCAGATTTCAGAACATAAATGAAATAAAGTAGAATATTCTATTCATACTATTGCTCAGTAAAGTCTGCATTAATTTTATATGTTTATATATTTTATAAAGTTCTCATTGACCGTAATGAAAATACATTAAACAAAAATACTCATTTATACTTCGAAATCTTTTTTCCAAATATTCTAACTATGAATGTTTCAATTGATATTGAAACTAAAATTTCATATCGCCAGCAATGTCTGGGATAATTATTATATTACCGCTATAAAAATATCTAAATAATACCATTAGAATACAGTGTGTCAATATTAAAATAGATGTGAATATTGAATTTCTTAAAATTGGCTATATATCACTTGATTATTTATTTTTTGGAAATGTGATTTTTGTACCGTTTCCATATGAATGCGACTAGTATTATACAGGTGAATTATTTACATGTTACATGTTATAAATTAGTATAAAAGCCTGTATATAAAGTATATATATATATATATACCTCTACCTAAATGGATTTGCAATCATTTAACAAATCTAATCGAATAGTCTGTATAGTTTCTATACAATGATAATATATAATATACATACCTATATTATTGCGGTATAAGGCGCAAATTAATCTATAAAGAGCTTACTAGTTTGCCTAACTAACTGAAGTACCTTACACATTACTGTTATGATTTGTGTAATTTTGTCTCCGACTTATTTCTTTTGATTCATTTCTTATTTCGAATTAAATAACATTTTCTTGAAATAAGAAACGCAATTTACGTTAGTAATATCGTACATTGGACTATGTTGTATTGTTAATAATAAACCTAGTGGTACTACAATGTACTTACATCCATTGTTTGACGCTTAAAAAAAAATAACAAGTTCATACATATGAGAAACTATTATAAATGCTCTTTTATACATATGAAATTTACGTATCGGTAAATTTTGTGTGATAAGTGCCCAACTTTTCATTTCCTCTTTTCCTGGAAACTTATCATGAAGAACATCTTTATACGAAACTTTTACATTATATTAATAATCAGTACTTACGGTGTACTTAATATTTTGTTACGTTGTATTTGTATTGCACAATTCTGTGATTTATATGATCGGAAATTAAGATTCCTGTTTATTCTCGACGGTATGAGACATTTTGAGACAGAAACAGCGGAATGTAAATTTTTCCCGAAAACGTTGTATTGGAATTAAATTTGTGACTGTGACAATAACATTAGGGAAATATATTTACGTAGAAATCAAAATTAGTTTTTTTAACCTCTCCAATCGTCGAAATTCCTTTTCCTATTCATAATGAATATGATAAAATCTACAAACGCTTAACAACAAGAGCATTACAAAGGTATTCAGTTTTAAACTGTAACTAAATAAGTGACTTTTAAAATAAATAGAAAAGGCTATCGTATTGTATTCCATTATAGGGTGTAGTTAATTTACTAATGCAACGTATAGGTGTGGTACCAGGTGCCCCTGGTTCTATGCACGATTCTGTTAAAAAGCTATAAAAAAAGCAACAGAACACCCTGAAAGATTTATTAAATAAATAAATTTACATCATATTTCGGGAGGTTCAGCATTTCCATCATTAAGGGGAGCATCCCACTTTCATTTCCATTTTCTGGTATACCGGTTATCGTACCTTTCTCAAACCTATTCTCGTTCTTTATGATTTTCATAATACATAATATGAAATTGATTGAAATCGAATTATATTTACAAGAATTTAGTTTATGAAGTTTTAAAATTTTGTTTTTTTTTTTTGCAAAAATTAGCTGTTTTCATAGATAGATAGATAGATGTGTTTATTGTCATTCTACCAGTATTGGTAATGGACATTGTCATTATAAAATAATCTTAAATAAATCAATATAATATAAACCACACTGATTAATCAATAAAATACAAATCACAAAAAAACACAAAAACAGGGACCGAAAGATTTTAGTAAATTATCTCTTTTTGAAGGACATTCTGTTTTAGTAAACAATGCGATATTAACAGAAAGTAATCGGTTACGGAGAGAAGTTTAGAAGTCGAGTGGAAGTTGCTGTTATCTTTAATCAGAAGTATCCTAAATTGCCCAATATTTTGCAAGGAACCGTTTCCAAAATTCATTCACAGTTTAGAGAAAATTTTTTATAATCTCATAGCATTCATTAACGTAATCAACCACTTAGGTCAAAAGTGTTATAGGTCGGTATTGAAATCAATTATTAAGATTTCAAAAATAAAAAAAATCAATTATTAAGATTTCAAAAATAAAAAAAATATACAGACTGCTCAATTTAAAAAAGATCACCTACTTTGTGCTGCACTTATTATATGAATAATCCTGATGTATATTTCAAAATTCATTCAGAAGGCGTATCCTTAAAATTAAAGATTGACGTGTTCGAGCATTTTTCATATAATTCTACGATAATATAATTTTATTCCATAAGTGGTTACCATACATGTAATAATCGTGCGTTATTATATACTTGGAAGAGGTTCTAAAAGTTGCGTAAGGTTTTCTTTTCGCTTATAAACTTCGTAAAAACTTCTTAAACCTAATTTTAACTAAAATCAATACATGTCATAAAAGCACATGAAATTTATTGTTACGCGATAGTTGACCGTTGGTTCGTCGGCGTCGTTTGAAAGGTCCGAACTAACAATTCTTCTCTAAACAGCTTTAGTTGTTAGAATGACTTTATTCTTGCGACAAAATAACCAGTAAGATTTGTAGTTTTTTTTCTAGATCGAAAACAAAAAATCGATTTTTTACCCTTGAAAGAGAGGTGCTCCCCTAAATCTGGCTTATTCACACTTTAAAGACAATGGACATGCAACCCATCAACAAAATGAGTTTAAATATAAACATTCAGAGATACAACATGCATTTGGGCTTATAAAAGGCCTTTCCGATATGGTAACTTTATCCTTGGATTATTCCTACTCAGAGCACACAGACGATAAGATTCAAGGAAGCAATACGTTGCAGCACATGTCTGCAACCATATACGTGTGTATATCCATTTATTACACCTTTTGAAAATAGCACAAACATGACAACAATCAGATCGCTTTATGGCATTTTGTAATAATCGTGTAAACCGAAAAATACAAATCGCTTTGACAATTAACTGTCATTGACATGCATCTGCATGCATCAGAATAAAAAAAATTATTAAAATGAGTTGCCTAGAACGCATACATCTAAATTCAGTTAGCCGGTAGACAATCTGTAATAAAAAAAACAGAAAAATAACTTTTTCTAATTGGATGTTACAATATAGCTAAAACAAATGATTATTACCGCACACTGTGCTGTAATGAGATATTAACTCACCTGTTATCAGTATATGATTATACGCTTTTCTTCGTATAATGCAATATGTCATCTAGTGGAAATTTAGTGGCTTACCTTCGACCTACAATATCGTATTCACAGACTCTTTCACTATCATGAAGATGGTATTTTAGTCACTATGACAATTTAACGTAGAATCAGTATTTGTCAGTAAATAACCAAATGCCGTATACTAAATTAATGTGACAACAATCTGCTGCCAGAAGTCAATACCTGTCAAGCGCCGAATCATCCCATGATTTTTCAAAATTAAAAATGTAGCGTGTTTTCCATCTAAAGCAACATTTTCTATCGTTTTCTAGTCGGACAATGTCCAAATGTCCACTTCAAATATACGTAAATGACAAATACTTTGAATCCTGCCAATCCGTACAAGTTGGTAACGATGCACTCAAGAAAACCTTTAAGGGATGCCCAAAACCAGCATTGAGTTTCGTAAAGTATTCCAAGAGACGATATTAGTTTGATATTTAACCGATAATTGTTAATGCTTGCACCCATTTACAGAAATAAGCAAAGAAGTGTACTAGAAAATGATAAGGATGACATTATACCCAACTCACACAAACGCAAAAGCAGTTCTATACTCAGTCAATATCTGAAAGAGCATAGCGAAAGCATTCAAGCATATCGCAACCTTCAAAAGCAGCAAGAGGAGGTGCTGAATTTGTGTAAGGAAAAAATATCAAAGCAATTTCCACCTTGCGTAAAAGCAGTACTCAAAGATGAAGACATAATAAAAGCTCTAAGGATCGCGGAAAACAGCAACTACCAGTTGTTGGAAAATAAAAGCGGCGATCAACTGGTGCGCGCTGTTTTGAATGCTATAATATCTAATGGAAATCAAACTGTCGTGAAAGATGAAAATTGCAACAAGCTCCCGCTTCCTCAAGCGAAAAGTACAAAATTTCATGCAGAAATTTCCGCTAGCGAATACTTCAGCACCAAAAAGAAAAATATGTTCAATAAGTTCGTAAATCTTTTTACAAAATCCAACGCCCAAAAAACCTATTTTACAGCCAGCGATAATTATTTTAATAATTCAAAATTCGTATTGAATACCGGTGCTATAGATCTAGTTAAGTATCCCGCGATATCTGAGGATTACTCTAGTGGTGATGACAAGAAAAGCGCTTTTAGACGTTTACTGAATAAGTTTGGAGGTGATGCGTCCCATAGCAAAGTTGTCGAATGCCTTTCTTCGTCCACTTCTGGAAACACCACTGACACAAACCGTAACAAGAAAAAGAAAACGTTTCTGACGTATTATTGCACGTATCAAAAAGATGTTGATTTTTTAAAATCGGAAATAAAGAAACAGCAGGTAATTCCATACATAAGTTTCATTCTTCAATAAGTAATTGAATCAACTGTGATCTAGTTATATCACCAAGTTAAAAACAACTTTGCGATAAACATTAATTTAGTTAAATAACGAAAACATCTCAAGCTTTATGTTTGTTTCATAGGAGGAAATACGAATTATAAGAAAGAACATGAATCAATGCTTAGACATTTTAAAGGCATTTGAACAGAAGAATCACCGAAGAAATTTCCTTGGACATGATACACAAGCATATCACATCTTGACACCTAGTCAACAAAGTGGATTCCAAAATCCTGCTGAACCCTATAGTTGTTACTATCGTCAATTTCGAGCCGAAGCTCAACATATGTGCGATCCTAGTTGTAGTTCTAAGGACAAAACCTCAACGAATTCGAGTACTGAAGGAACGAAACGCAAATGCTGGTAAATCTATAAGTTTCTGTATAATTTTTAACAAGTGACCATAGAGATAAAGAGTCTTTATTTTTTGTTTCCTTTATTGATTTTTGTTATTTTAGCTGTTTTAAAAAGAAACCGAAAAAGAAAAAAGAGAAGAAGTCTAAAGCAAAAAAAAAGTCAAGCCTCCCTGTTTGTAAATGTGACGTAGTTTGTGGTTGTCCAAAACCGTCTAGTTTTCATAAAAGTGCCCCAAAGATCCAGTATCCCGATGAAAAACCTGTTTCCGAAGATCCTTTTATGGATAGTTTTTCTAGGCCGCCACCACCAATTGAAGATTGCAACTGTAAGCAACGACGAGTAAATGACAAAAACTTGCCGTTGAAGTTTTCAGAGGATGTTTTGAAACTAGATGCTGGTCAAGTTACGGACGCTAAAGAAGAAGATAGTTTAGGAATTAAGAAAAGTGAAAGCGTTTCGGAATATGAGCTAGCAGATGAAAATTTGACTGGCAGTACCCAATCCGAGGAAGTTTCAGACGACCAGAAAGCTAAATGCTGTAAGAAAAAGAAAAAGAAGAAGCCCAAAGGATTGAAGCGTAGAAAGAGGAAAACTAAGGCGGAGAAACAACGAGATGCGAAAGTTGGTAATGGTAAACCTGTGAAGAGATCGTGCTGTATAAGGTTCTTGAAATTCATATGTTGTAGTAGTTGCGTTTGAAGGTAATGTGGAGCCGTGTTGCTTCATCACATGTAGCAAATGACAATAAATCATAATCTGGAAATATCATAGATATCTTTTTGTTATAGCTTTTTTTCTTGTCGATTTGTCAGGCACCGTAGAGATAAATAAATTTGTGTTACTACGCTCAGGAAATAATAATCAGAGGAGAGCAGTGAGAGTCTGATTTTCAAATGAGGAGGCTAAATTTATATTTCATTGTTATGAATTCCACTACTAATAGTACTTAAAAATTTATTCTCCAGCAAAAACCATCGAGGAGGTGTAGAGTTGTTTCTTGCCTAGATGGGATTGAAATCAAAGGAATTCTGAGGTTAAGGTGGATAAGTGGCAAAAAATTAAAATGTTAAAAAAAAATTAAAAGCAATAGTAAATTTTCTAATACCAAAAGAAAACAAACTCTGTAATACCAAGATAACTCAAATAAAACATAAATTAAAAAAAAAAAAAATCCTGCCAACTAAATTAAAACTAAATTGGATTCGTCTATTTTTTTGTGTGGCGAAATAGTGTATTATTATGTGTATCATAAAATTTGGCATCTTTTGTGGCGGTTTTTATAATTTCCTTTTCTGTGTCCGTTCGGAGTGCGTTCAGATTTAACCCGTCCCTGACGTGAAAATTACATATACGACAACTTGTGATTAGTTAGCTACTACCTATTTATCGGAGCATACATACTGAAGTGTGGTGTAAACTGGAGAACCCAGAATACTAAATTTAACAATTACAAACTCTATCTTTGGAATGGGAAGTGATCTGATAATTTCGAAACTCTCCTTTGATAAACCCTTCAAGGTTGTCCCCAGACTGGGATGAGTGAAGAGCAAAACATAAACCAGGAATTCGGAACCAAATCTGGTGTGCAGGGTCAAAAAGAAGCACGAGTTCTGGAGCTGGTATATATCGCAAATCCCTGAATCTTAAAAAAAATGTATGGCATTTGGGCAATATAACACCGCATACCAAACGGAAATACTAGCAATAGAGACATGTGTCCGAAGGACATTGGAGAAACAATCAAAGCGAGATTCATATCCTATCAGGTGGCCCTAAGGCATTTGCATCCTATCAGATAACCTCAAAACTAGCTTGGGACTACCTGCAAAACCTAAGAACCTTGGCTAAATACAACAAAAGCACTTCGGTATGGGTGTCTGGGCATACGGGCATTCCAGGCAACGAATCAGCGAACAAGCTAGCAAGAGAGGGCTCTCAAACAGTATTTACTGTACTTGAATCAGGTCTGGCGATAACCAAGATTGCGATGCGTGGTACAGTAACTGAGTGCATTACAAGATATTAACTTGTTTATGTAAAGAAACTCACTAGGTACGGAATAATACAATAGACCTACGCTTCTATAACCGTCTCGGTGGCTGAACGATTTGCATGCTCGCCTTTCATCCCGTGGGCGCTGGTTCGATCCCAGGCCAAGATTTTTAATTGTGGATAAAAATCAACATGCCTTCTTCTCGGATAGGAAATAAAGCCATAGATCCCGTGTCAATATGATGTTTGGCACGTAAAAATCCTTTACAAAGGTTGAAACGCCTAGTGCCTAGAAGTGTCAAGGTGTATTCCACAACCCGAGGCTTCGCCCAGCCACAACATACATACCTACGCTTCCATACTATGCTGGCCAAAACTGAAAGAAAAGACAGCACAGGCTAAACTGCAAAAACCACAGCGAATGGCCTGCTTGGGAATTACAGGGGCAATGCCCTATAGCAGCTATGGAGGTAATACTAAACATCATACTCCTTTGTCTGAATGTTGGGAGGACAGCGGTCCTCAGTGCAGATAGCCTAAAGTTGACGCACAACTTTAAAGACGGTGACCTTATTGAACAACTCACAGGCCTAAACGACATTAAATCAGAGGCAAGATGACTAGAAATGCCAACGGACATTATGTAAACTTTAGGCAACCATTCAAAGTACTGATTCCAAGTCGAGATGAATGGGGTCTAGGGAGGCCAAAATTTGAAAGAGGTTTCCTGGTGTGGTACACAGACAAATCCAAGATGGAACATGGGGTGGGAAAAATAGTTTTTGGGCGGAACTGCCGTCCTTCAACAGCTCCAGGATAAACCCCAACCATCTTTGAGACACAATTATTACCATAGATGTTTGTAAAGAAGAAAACTTCAAGAAAGGGTTGAAAGGAGCTATAACATCTATATATGCACTGATAACCAAGCCACACTGAGCGCTTTGAAAACAAATATCTTTGAGTTTAGGCTGGTATGGGAATGCTTAAATGTAGTGCCAACAAAGTCACACTAGTATGAGGACCAGAGCATCCACAAATTAAAGCGGTAATGAGATAGCTGACCAACTGGCTAAATGTGGATCCAGTAGCCATTTCTATGAACCAGAACCAACTCTGGGTATTTCGGAAACCCAGATTAGAGACTCCTACAATACAAGTACAAGAAAGCGACATCCTTCTGGAGTCAAACCTCTGGATGACACATAGCCAAAAAGGTTGGTCACCCTAGGCTAAACACTAACAAAAACCTATTCAAACTCAGTAAGCCGGGCTACCAACCCTAAGGTTACTTACTGGCCTGCTCACCGAACTGAACAACATCTTAAAAAGATGAGCAAAGCCGAGACTGACATGTGCCGGTTTTGCAAATGCTATTGCAAAGGTCTGGCACCGCAAATGCTGCTACATTACGAACACAGGACAATATCTCCCGAAGTGATAAACTTGGCAGCGCCAAAGAAAACCCTCAGAATTGCGGTAAGCAATGATTGGTGAATCTAGATCAGAGCCTTTCACAGTCGATCGCTTCAGTCGTGGTGAGTAGAGGCTTCTGTGCCTCAACCCTGTTACAATACAATCAACAAAACGCTTATAAATAACAGTCGCAATTTATTAAAAAAAATGTATTACAAAGTGTTTGTAACTGGAATGTGTCAGTTTAAAAAAATGGCTATATGAATACATATAAAATCGACTAAAAATATATAATAATTCATTAATTAATCTACAGTTAATTAAATATCTAATTATAAAGCTTCTAGTCTCTAATCTCTTCTTTAATGAGCAAAGAAAACAATTGAACAGTAGGTTGATATTGACCGTCAAAATATATCGTAGAAAAAGGTTTTATATTTTCCTGTTAATGCTGTATGAAACAGTGAAGAAGTGTCTTTGAAAGTATGCTTGCAATTTTTTAATATTTTAACAAAAAGGCGTTTTAAATACGTCGGTTTTGCTATTTATAGATGAAATTTGGAAGAGGATTTCGTACCAATACAAGTTGGAAATTTGATTGTTGCTATATTAACTATGACATTTATTATTGTCCTACTCATGTTCAGATAGTTTTTCATACTTCAAGTTTTCATTTCTCAAGTATTTACAGTCGTCAATAATAAAACTGAAAATAAGCAATGGTTAGAACAATATTTCAGTGATGTAAAGAATCTACTCACCTAAAAAATAGAATATGTAAAGGAGATGTGAGCAAATGCCATATAGAATGGCAATCGAAGGTCCAAAATATTGGAGGAATGTCGACAAGTTCTAGGAGTGTAGTTATTGCTATTAGTATCACATAAAGTTGTACTTTCCATACGTATTTCATTCTCTTTCTGTTATAAAGGCCCCATGTAAGCCAACATATTACAGTGAATAAACCTATAATTTGAATAAATAAAAGTGTATGTTCAGCTACTTTAATTTAAATAATTAATTACCTACGGATATGTTTACTGCCATATTGTACCCATAATCAAAGCGCTCTTGGTGAAGATAAGTCACATGATCGATAAAAAACATTAGAAAGAAGAAGGAAATGACTAGTTTTAGTTTTGAGAATTTTCTCAGTATTCTGTAAAAGGTAGAATTTTATATGTGTCGTTTGTTTAGGTTTAGATGTTTCTACCTAAAAACCATAGAATAACAAGACATAAGAACAGTGGAGAAAGCACATGAATAGTCCATCGTCTCGGTAAATGTTAAATCTCTGGCGTGGAAGATAGTAGACCAGATCCAAGCGTGACAACCGATCTGATTAAATTGAAATAATTTTAAGTTGACACAGGCTGGCTACTTTTTCGTAGAAACACTAATGCTGTTTTGAGAAACGATTAAATGGGAAAAAATCACCTAGGTTTAAAGAGGAATAAAATACATTAAATAAACTATCAACTTGGCCCCGTCTTTATTGTTGAAAATATGAAAAAAAGTGTATTAAGGCTTTGTGGTATACAATAAGCTAATTAGAAGCTAATAATTTGGCAATAATAATATATTATTTATCCAACAGCAAAACGCCAATAACAGGACAAAAATAATAAACGTTAAATATAGTGCTACAATTTCTAAACTAAATATAAAGTATATCAAAATATGTGAGAAAAGGAATCAAAACAAAAATTAATATAAATCACGAAGTGAAATTAAAAAACAAAAAAATTAATCAAGCATTAAACAAAGAAATTTTGAGCTAATCTATTAGCGTTGACTGCCATGTGTGAAAGAATGGAAGTGTAGATGTACACAAATCCTACTCAATACTAATTTTGTGGATAATCATTTAGATGATTTTGATTTGTTTCATTTCAAATCATAGTAACTCAGTTATTAATTATTTTTCCTTTTACTTTCCTTAACTAGTATATATTTGTAACAATTATTAAAAATGCTTTATTTTTTTTTTGACTATCAAAACAATGAAGGCTTTATTAATAAATGAATAAATAATGTGCTTTATTGTCATGAAAAATTATAAAGTAGTTTTGTGGACAAAGCAGAGTAAAAAGTGTAATTAACAAATATAATAATAAAAAAGTACATATACAATAAACACAGATATAAAGTGACAGATACAGTAAGTCGTCAAAGAATAAGCCAGAGGATTGCGCTGCCCGCACAAGGAAAGAAAAGAGGAAACGAAACATTGCAAAACAAATTAAATGTTACTCCCCTCCGCAAAAATCGTTAACAGCGTAAGGAGGTTGCTGAAGGAACTTGCTGCGAAACTTGACGTATCGATTGTTGGTATCAATTTGAGTTGAGATATAGTACATTGTAGGGCCTCCCTATTTGGTTTGCTCCAAGTGATGCTAGTGTCGTCTGCGAAGAGACAAAATTTCCCGCTGATCTTTAAATTCGGTCAGGAAGGAAAAGTATTGGACCAAGCACTGAGCTTTGCGGAACGCCAAAGTCAAATCCCATACACGATGAGGAGGAACTACTTCGTTTCACTATCTGCATCCTATTGATAAGATACAATTTTTTATTAGGATGTCATGACTGACAGTCAAAGGCTTTTTTAGATAAGTCTCAGAACACTGTTGCAGTAAAGTATTTATTGATATTATTAAAGACTTCATTGAAGACCAAGAAGGCGTCGGCAGTACTTGAATTGGACAAGAACCCAAATTGTCTGGGGGTGATAATTTTAATTTTTTAAAAAAAACTAAGCTGTTTTTAGATCAATCTCTCAATAATTTTGGATAAAGTTGGGAGTATTGGTGGCAATGGCTTTTATTTAAATCTGAAGAAAATCGGCATTCCAAAAAACAAAACAAAAATAAATAAAGGTTTTTCAAACACGAAACAAGTAGGAGAAATTAAATTTAGCAGCTAGAGAAGGAATAAGAAAAAATAGTAAATGCAAAAAGAGAGAAAACCAGGAAGATATTGGGCGCACTGAATTCTATTGTCACATTCTCTTCTTCAATGGAAACCGACGGCGAAAGCAAAGATTGACTGGAGAAAAGTAATGGAACCATTGCGTTTTCATTCGTTACTTTCTGCCAAACAGTTTTGGCAACAGATATCTGAAAGAGGAGGATGCTCACATGACGAGAAATGTCGTTTGGATGTTAATATGGTCCTTACAACATCTGTAGCAGGAATTAATACATGTATGATTATCTGTGATAGAATAATTGGCCCCACATTTAGAAAAAGTAGTTGATAAATAATTGCCTTATTAACCTTTCCTATTTTAAGAATACAATGATGAAGAGGGAATTGATTGAACGTTCATAATTAACAATAAATAAAAACAAATAAGCATATGATTTTAAGTTGTAATCTGACTACAAATTTATACAAACGAACCAAGAAATAGATTTATTGGAGATAATGGTATTTTTAATGATAATAAAAAAAGTTATCAACAAACTATAAAATGTTGTTCTCCAGGACGATATTCAGTTTGTATCAGCAAGTTGTTGGTGGTTCTTCGAATCCTAAACATTGTATTATAAATCTGGCTACTATAACTTACATTAAAGTTACTTTATTACAAAAAATCTAATTTTATTCACATATTTTCAACACTGAACACATTCTGGTTTTGTATATCTTTCGGAATCATCTAAATTATTTACTTTTGTGTATTTTATAACAAAAAAGTTTTAATAAATTTAAAAACTGACTACCATAAAATAAGAAAATTCATTTTTGATTTTTTTTTCATTTATCTTTGCAATCAGACAGAATAACTAACATGTTTGCCTCTTATTCTTGTTATAGTTATTTTATAACAAAAATTATTCTTTCATATTTTCAAGATGGACAAAAAGAAGAATACTGAGGTTTTTCTATTTTTATATAGGTACATTTAAAGCCAAATAAATTAAACTTTTTTAATGCATTTTATTCACCTCTAAATATACCACTCCTCTTTTATATTTTTTGATATAACAATAGACAAGGATGACTATCCTGTCTAAATATTAAAATTTCAAAATTTAGGAAAATATATAACTTACGGCACCATACATAAACCATAACAGACGTAATGGAGTATCAGGTCTCAACTCTTTAGCCATATATCTTAACATTATAACATGTGCATATAAATTGAATATAGAAAACACTGTGGATGCTGGTTCCTGAATTCCCAAAATTCTAACGAATGGCCACTGAAGATCAAATACTATCAAATTTTCTGTTTCAAGCATATTATATCTTATTATACCTTTCCATGGAATTGGGGTACATTATATTTTCTTTCCTGAAACAATTCCACAGTTTTCCACATGCAGTCGTAATCACATTCGTCCCGACATAGCCATTGTAG
This sequence comes from Cetonia aurata, assembly GCA_949128085.1. Classification (NCBI taxonomy): domain Eukaryota; kingdom Metazoa; phylum Arthropoda; class Insecta; order Coleoptera; family Scarabaeidae; genus Cetonia; species Cetonia aurata. The sequence goes on from OX421887.1 coordinate 11,623,962, forward strand.
CAGTGTTAAGTAGAAAGGTCGAGGAAATTTCATCCGAAACTCTAGACCATCTTAGGACATAGATTGATGGAAACTGGTAAAGTTTACATATCATTTTTTTGTTACCTTTTAGGCAATTTTTGTTGATACATTTTTCAATACACTTGTGGAAGAATGGAGATTGATCTCCTATAGAACACTGACAATAATTGCACCATAATGAAATTATAGTGGCTAATAATGCTGTTTTCATTATATTTGCCGCCACTTACAGCAGGGTAGAAATCCAGAACCGTTGCATAACTAAATACTCTTTTAAATGTGTAATTACTCACTAATGTTATTTTCTAATAGAATGCATGTTGCCCACACAGTCACATTTCATATTTATGACTACAGACGCTACAGATAACAATTTATTGTGACTGACATGACATGACCGGAAGATTAGAGGTTATGTTATACACATAGAACATATACATATGTTATATGCCAGCTATTGTTTTTATTATTGATTAACGATTGCATAACATTTGAAAGACGGAAAAAGCTGATTTCAACCGAATTATAATTTTAAAAATTCATGGAGCTACAAATTACTATTGTTACCGTTTGTAGTGTTATTGTTATTTATATAAATAGAAAGTAAAATAAAAAAAAATAGGGCTGAACTACGGCAATCAGCTTTTATAATGTTAATTTTTGTATTTGTATCCTTATAAACTACATTAAATCTTCTGGAATATAAAATTTATCCCTTCAAAAGATATTTAAATTTTAAATAAAATTTCATTGGCCTACCAACCACGTTCTGTTGATAAAGAAGCATAATAATTGACGTTTATCCAGTTATGGAATGTGATTTAGCTACTCATCAAGAGATGGCAGCACAGAACATATTTCCAATTATAACCGTTTCTTTTATATCAAGCGCCATGTTCGCATCTCGTAATGTTTGTTTGACATAGTACAGTCAGTGTCGAGCGAGACGGAAAGTGTGTATATTTAGCACATACAATTTTGCAGAATGTGTTGTTGTTGTTTGAGGTGCTATTTAGTGAAAAATATTTAATGTGAATTACCGCGGGTTTTTAACGAAATGCACCCTGGCGTCACAAGGAACATCTGTAATTGACGTTTTCTAGCTTGTAAGTTAAACAACCTACATCCATTTGTACCGCGCAATTTAACTTACTTTATTTAAATTTCGTTGTACCTTTATTGTTTTCAATTAACAATTTCACACGTAAATAGGTCAATGAACGTTTACAGTTAGTTTGTGTTTTAGGTTTAACACATTATATTGGAAAATCTTGCCTTTCTTTATCTCGGTTAGGTTATGTTGCGTGCAAAAATTTTGTTAGGATATAACCGTTTTCGATTATATTTAGATCTAATTCCTGTTTAAACGTGTTCTGACATCCATAAGAAGAAGTGATGCATTTTCATTGAATGAACCTAGCTAATACTTACAGAAATGCACAATTTAAAGTAGTTTAAAACAAAAATTGAAAAGATCAGTCCATTTAATTAATTTCGTAGTGGGTTTATTGACAAAATTTAATTGCTAGAACAAATGGGGTGGCATCTTTCTCTGTTTTATAAAGTTAATTATGTTTTGCAAAAAATGAATCAAATTTCCAGGATATTTAGGTGGGTATACCGGTTGTAAGTGTCGATGTTTGAAAATGTGTTTTCTTTTGTCTCTTTAATTTCCTGATTTTGGCGCTAAATTTATAATGATCAGAATATTATCAAATACTTGCGTAATTCCATATAACATGTAATAATTCCAAATATCTACAGAGTTTCTAAAGTTAAAATATGAGTTTATAATTTGTTTGAATTACAACTCGATCTTGTTATTTAATTGGTTCATTTTTTATGAAATGCTGTTTATGTTTTCTTACACAATCTTTATACATATGTTGCGTCTGTAAAGCCGACATTTCGATATCTATATTTGCTTGAGATGTCCATTCATATCTTTATATTTTCGGAAAAAGCAGCGCAAAGAGATTTATTTATGATTATATCTAACAATATTAGTTAACCATGTTAAATGGATGCAACCATTCCGTCCGCTCTAATTGCCAATAAACAACGTTCATATTGCGATAAGGATAGTCGAAGTTATGACTCATAATCCGATATTAACAACTTAGGAAGTATAGGCGCATTTTTTTTCCGGGCATCTCGTCTGGAAGCGGTTATATGGTTATGGTACTTTGCCACACTTTGCATGAGTAATTAAGTTTTATGTAAGCGAATAGGGCATTTATCTCACAAGTTAACGGACCAACTTTCCTAGAAACAAAAAGGAATATGCATGTTTATTAGGTATACTAGTATGTTATTTATAAGCTTGAAAGATTGTGTCTCCTATGAGACTGTGAGTTCCTTAAGTGTTAGGTCTGTCGCGAAATGTGTGGGCTTTAATGTGCAAAATGAGATATTAATGCGATTTAGATGGGTATATACTCGATGAGACTTTCAAATCATTACCTTTTATCTTTGTTTAAAATAATTTGTGAATTCACTGTTTAAGGACCTGATTGTGAGAAAAGTTTATTTGCGGTTTACATCACTTAAACTTATTAAACAAAGAGATTCCATTTAAATATTGCATTACTAACATAAAAATATGTTAATACCTATTCATAACCTATGGCAATTTTACATCCTTGGCCTTTAGTAGAGCCAGAATAAAAATTTTGCATTGTGCGAGGTTATACTAGAAACCTGTAGATTGCGTAAATTTTCTTGGTATTAGAAGTACAATTGCTTTATATTGAAACAAATTAATGTGTGTATAAGTAATATATAGGTACATACATGTTGCTATTTTAATAATAATACTCATGATTAAGTTTCCTATTAGGTTGTAACAGAAAGCCAACAATTTTATTGCGTAATAATAATAGTAGGTAAGTTTCTCTGGCGACTGTGAACAGCTACCGCAATTTAGAACTGTATTTTAATTACCTGTACGGCTTGCGTAACTTACTAGTAAAGAACGGGTCGTTTTTCTAACGATTTCCTTCAAATCATGTGCCGAAATGCGGCTGATCAAACAAATTAGCTCTCCACAAGAAGATATTCCTAACCAAATGCGATTTTCACACGCAACTCATTGATCTAGCCGCCGAACGGTGACTCATTATTCTGCTGACTTTAATTTCGTACATACCGGTTATGTATTACAACTCATATTATTGTTATTTATGTTTACAGGCATGTGCTACAAATGGCTGAAGATGGCGAATTGTCAGCTAAACATTTTAAACAGACACAGGTGAGTCAGAATTGTTTTGTTTTGGTGAATTACATTATTGCAAGCAATAATGGAGGTAACTTCTGGGAAGATTGAATTGTGTTGTAGTATTTTATAAGCGCTGATGTATGAGGTTTTCTGCGAATAATATTATGGTTGACGTTGGCAGTATTTGAACAAGTTAGGCAAGATAAGAATAGAAATAATAACTTGTAAGCAACAAATATCTTGGCTGCCAAAAATTTGAATTAAAGAAGCATATGAATAGTTTCAAATTACCACTGATATTGTTTCTTTTTAAAACTTTATTAGCTTGGCGGCTTAAAAAATACGTACTTTTTTTTTAGATCTGATTAAATGAAATACCCTCAACATTTTATTGTTTTAATCAGTGAATAAAAATTAATTTATGAGCATTGTTTCTATATAAACAACTTTTATTATAATAAAAAAACTGAGATTGGATTTTTGATGAAAGTCTCTTTGTCACAAAATAATATTATTTTGTACCAGAGACTTATGCGAAATCAAAATACGTGACTGAGCCTAAACAATTAAACACAATCCGTAAAATGTATGAACTTCTGAATAACTTCTTGGAACTGAGAATGTTCTTGACATTTATGTTCAACCAAATTTTAGTAAGGGACTGCAATTACGTTTCTTTTCAGTTACAGGTCAACTTGAAAGTGGTGTTCATCTTACACTTTCACAGTTTATAAGAAAGTGTGATTTTTACAGTTTTAATTGTCTAGTTTCAACAAAAAACATGTGGTTTTTTGACATGAAATCAAGCTTTCCTGAATAAGAAAGTCGTTTTCCTATAAATTTTTGTTAAGCGATTGGCAACAGTTCCGTCTGGTTTCGAAATTGTGGCTATATAGATGTTGACACAACTGAAACTTTGTGAGTATGTAGGTATATGCAATTTCTTTTTTAGTGCCATATGAGCTGCACTTCCATAGGAAATACTGACGACTAAATAAAACCACAGTACTTTGAAGTAATTAACAAATGCACCTGTGTGGCAGACAATTCTGGTGTGGATTTCTTTGGACCGCTACCATTCTTTTTCTAACTTACTTTACGCCTTCTTTTAATAACACTCCTGGATTCCATAAATCGCTGAACCAATCTATCTTGATGTCATTGGAATGTGTCTAACAGGAGAGACATCCAGGCTGTTAGACGCTGATTTGCATGAAACTTACACATTTTTGTAATATCCATTTGGTGTTGTATGTATCGAGAATTGACAGGCAGATAGCATCCACATAACTGTTGTATGTACTTATGTATGTATTTATTAGATCCATGAGACAATATAAAATATTACAGCAAGGCTCGATTTTAGGACCGATTCTGTTTTTATTATTTATTAATGACATTGTTTCATTTATATGACATTCTTTGTATTTATATGCCGACGACACGTCGGCCATTGTGGTTGGATGGAGCCCCTCGGAAGTGTGGACTAAGGCAAATGAACTGCTTGATAGTTTGGCAAAGTGGTTTAATTTTAACAACTTGGCAATGATTGCGGCTGAAAGTAGCTACATGTTGTTTCATACAACACGTAGCATACTTAATGTTAACGACAATATAACATAAAATGATTCACGTTTAGAGCAACAAAACGCAGTTACATTCTTGGACATCGCTCTCGACGAGAATTTAAGTTGGAAACTGCACTGTGAGAATCTCATAAAAAATTAACACATGTTGCTACCAAACCAGAAATTTAAAATACATTTTGGATCTAAGCCACTTATTACAGTTCTACTACAGCGAGGTTTATTCAAGAATCGCGCATGGTGTGGTCTTTTGGGGTTTGTCATGACGTTTTTGTTGCCCAAAAAACGAGTAATTCGATGTTAGTGAACATCAAAAGTTTTGAAACTTGTCGTCCGCACTTTGGAAAGCTGTCTGTTTTACCCTTGCTCAGCATATGTATATGTTGGAATTGCTTTGTTATATTTTGAATCATCGAAAAACTTGGACTAGTACTAGGGCGAGGGACAAGTTTGGGGTTGAACTTACTTCTTTAGTCACTCAAAACTGTAACTTCTATAAAACAATTCAAGTGCGTACTGAGAGTTTTTTTTGCACTGCATTTACTCCGTTGAGAAATTCATTAATTTGGTGTCCCATTTTAACACGCGAATTTTTATATTGTACTTATTGCAGAATTGACAATGTATTTTCAGTGTTGGTATTGACATATACAATAAAGCTCTATCTATCTCCCTATATATCTATCCACATTGATGGATACGTCATAACTATAAAATAAATAATAAAAAAACATTAAAAAATATAAATAAGACACAAAATATTTGCTATTCGATATCAATAATAATAATAAAGGCCATCATCAGGCTTCTGCAGATAACAAATATCGAAATACAAATTATTAGATATGAAATATGTATTTATTTGTATCACTAGGCCAGAAACTGCGAAATAAACACGCAAAAAAGTTTCTGGCCTGTGTTGCACACTATTTTTTGCGCCGACAAATCTTAATTTTGTTACATGTTACGATTGAATTTTGAATTTGAAATTAATTCGTCCACCTACAACATTTTCTATAAGGATATTTTTTTACTCTAGATTCGAATACAATATTTTTTATCAGGACATTCTTTACCCTAGATTAGAATAAGCGAATTGTTTAACATGTTTTATGTTTCCCCGACAAACTATTATAAAGTCTTCAACTTAAGTAATTTGGAGACAAATGTGCTATCTGGTATTTTGTTAGCGGAATACAATAATTATTTCTGTTTCGAGTATAGCGAGAGTGTATGCCATATACAGATATAAAACTGGATCTATTTGCATGAACATGCCGTAGAAGTTCAAAAATAAAAATGCCTTGCGAGATGAGCAATACAAATTAAAAAAAAAAACCATCTATATACACGAAATACCCTGTTTAACGCCTGCCATGCAACGTACTATCCTTTTCATTGGAACAATTGTCCTGGTATAGTACATGGGAAAAAGTGTATTTCGTTTAATCATGTCAGAACCCAGGACCTACTAGAACTTGACCGTAAAAATGCCAAAGTAAGAGCTTCTGTCTGTAGAGGTCACTGCAAACTCAGAAATCACCTACACAGAATCGGACTCTCTGAAGAGACTGAATGTCGGCTGTGTTTGAAGGATGATGAGACAGTTGAGCATATATTCTGCCACTGCCCCGCCACAACGAGAATCAAGTATAACATCTTTGGAAAAGTTGACCTTTCCTTAGAAGACCTGAAAACGACCTCATTCAAAAAGATTCTGAGCTACCTTAAGCGGTACAATAGGCCCTAGCGGCCGCGGTGGACGGGACGGATAATCGACCCATGCAGATGCTATCTTACCTCAATACCAATACCAATACTATCGTCTTCTGTGCCAAAAAAACGCTACCAGCGTGGACTGACGAACCCTACAAACAAATCCTGCACAAACGTGAGTGGATAAAACCATAATAGATTTTGACCGTAGACTCACGTCCAATTGCATCACGCAAGCTTCGTATTTGAAAACAAGCACTATTACAATGACCCTCCCATAATAAATATTTGTTAACTTTTAAGCCTAGAAAAGGTGTAGTCGGGTAAGTATGGATAGTCTGCCCCAGTTTGGCTTAAAATTGGGGCATATATATCGGGTGTCCCAGCTCATAGGTCCCTACCCATAACTTTTTTTATTTATAAATAAAAAAACTTAATAATAATGAGAAATTTAATATTTTAAATGGAACAGCCTATATATTTTTGCATATTCGGATTCAAGTAGTATGCCATAGTAAAAAAAAAGATTCAATTTTTAATCGATTTTTTTTTTGTAAAATAACTTTGGTGGTGTAAAATGCCAAACGGGTTATCCCAATACTTTGTAATTGTAAATTAGTAATTGGTTTACGATGTTTGGCTACGTATTTATAGATAAACATTATAATCCGTTTTATCTATGATTATTGCTTACACCTATTCTATCCTATATTCGGTCATTAAATATCTGTAATCAACTCATTATTATATTATTTACTTATTAGGGTTATTTTAGTGAGGTTTAGAGATAATATAGTTCTTTTAACCTCACAGTCATTAGGGTAAATTGGGACTAAGCATTCAGGCTTATAAATTAACTGATGTTTTTTTAATTAGTTGTAATTCTCTCAAAATAATTTCATTATTGTATTAAAACTATATAATTGTGACGGAATAACCCTTATTAAAATACTACTTCTAATCCATTGAAATTTCTGGTAAGTGTGTTAAACACGGTATATTGATATACTTGTAAGAGCCGAATTTCAACACAAAAATCAGGAGCAACTTAGTGATATTTGAGTAACGAAACACCAGTTAGTTCTGTAAGGTGAAGTCGAGTGTTTATTTTTACATAAACTATGGAGTCAGTGAGAGTGACAACAAATAATTCAAAGTGTTCTATTTGTGAAAAGTTTGCGAAGAAAATTCCAGAAACATCTAAGCAGATAATATTACTAGCTTATGTAGAGAAGTTCTTTGAACTGTTTAACAAAATGGTAATCTATTGGCCATGTTGTATGTGGAAAATGTCGCGTGTCAGGTTTGAAAGGGAGAAAAGCTGAGACTGTTGTAGAGAGGGCTTCTGTCAGGTTTACCAGGGCAGAGTTCATCTGAGTCCAGTATGAGTGCATCTCCACCAAACACAGATGAGCAGCAGTACAATTAACAGGATACCTTCCCCAAAACGATACAACAGATTCTGCAACCAAGTCCAAATTAAAAGAAGAATTTGGCCACTCATAGATGTTGTGTTTGTGTTGCTACTGAAAATCTATGCCTAGTATGAGACGTATTTATATATCGACCGGAAATCGTTGTTGCCTAAATTATTTAGTTAATAAGCGCTTTTACTTGGATGACTTAAATCGGCTAGCTGCTTTATTTAAATTATACGAGTATCCAAACTACTGAACTGCGAAACATGATAAAAACCATTGCTAATGGTAACGACGAAGATTAGTTAATATGAATCTATTTTTTTTTATTGGTTGAATAAACAGTTCATTAAACTTAAAAAATGCGTGATAAACCGAGTATTTTTTTTTGAAAATTTATTTTTTCTATGATTTTTAGATGATCGCTACCAACTGTTTAAAATTATTTGAAATCTACAGAGTCAAAAATATTTTGTTAATTTTATTAGGATTTAACAAAATGCTTACAGATAGTAACTTACAGTAAAGATTGATATATTTTTTTAGTAACATTGATAAAATGATTTTTTTGGTACCTAAACCTAATATTGTACTTCCCTTATAATCCAGTTAGTATAACAATTTAATTTGTTGAGTTATTAAATTCAGTGTGAATTAAGGATTTTAGAAGTAAATTGTCCTGATTGTTCTGCTAAGTCCCTATATCAAATATGTTATTGTTATATTTACCTTTATCCACCGCGCAAATTTTATAAATCATAGGAGTGAATCTACGAGAACTGAAAGTTGGAGTTGTGTAACATTCCTTTTTCTGCTGTGAATACAACTGACTTTTTTTTGAACAATTTGTGGATTTATCAATAAATAAATAATCAGTTTACATCGGAAATTACTTTAAAAGATCGACAATTTCATTACTCAAAAGGTATGAACAACACAGGCCCCAAAATGGATCCCTGTAGAATACCTACAGTCACTGGGAGCTTTGCCGTTTTAAAAAGTTTTAATGGAATTTGGGTGTAAGGTAAGTGATTTTAACAAAATACGACCTGTCTACCATCTACACCATACCTTTACAACAGTACGCCATGTTGCGTGCAATCAAATGTGCGGGTTGTATAAGATCACATAATGTAGGTATGTACCAATAGCGTGCTTGAACTTTCCAAGGTGATTTACTACTCTCTGATAAAAGCGATAGAGCGATTTTTCGATAATTATATGAATATAAAAAATATTTAAAAGGACGAGGAATAGAAAAGGAAGAATTATCGGAAATTGCTGAATACGTTTTGTGCAAATTTTGATTTTATTGATCGAAAGGCAACCGTTCATGATATAAATAATAACATTCAGGCATGGGACCTAATTTAAAAGAAAACATTGAAGAATTACCAAGAAGATTACTAAGTTTGTACGGCGATCATGCAGCATAGACAAGGTGCAATTAGAAACCGAATAAGAAAATTATATAATAATATGTAAGTGCAGTCTCTTTATAGACAAGTAACAGAATTAACGCGATCATGCGATATTTTTAAATGCCAATTACCTAAGTAGCGTTCACTATCGTAAAAATTATTTGCAAATATCCACTAAGTGCGTGTGTAACAGACAGCACTCTAGGTATTTAATAATTGAACTCTGCATACAATTTGAGATTCTAATCACGTCTTACGTAGCTGTGATTACACCTCCGATCTAGTAATTACTTTGTGTGCCCAGATGTATATCTCGGTTGCTCACGCAATTCGATTAGTTTTGTTTTTCTATAATACAGTTGTGGTTTCCGGGTATATTATTCCGTCGTGATTTCTTAATTGAAAGTTCGAAGTGGGAATAAGAATCAGTAGGATACGAGGTAGATGCTTGTGAATTCATATGATAGAACGCTAGCTAGTATGTGAAGATAGTTTTTTCTAACGTTTGTTTTTTGCTTGGGTTGTGAAATACACCTAGGCACTTCTAGACACTAACACCTATTAATGTATTGTATGATTCTCACTTTAGAACAAGTAGTTTCTTTTTGGATTTTAAATGTGTTTATTGCATAGACATGATAGACTGCTGATATTGAACTCAAAACTGCCATCAATTGAAATGCGCCATATTGGAATACAGGCGTCATCAATGACGTCGGTACCATGGCGGATATTCAAATAAATAAAGTTAAGGATATCAATAAATTTTAATAGCACTTGGAATTTGTAATAATTAGTAGCATATGTTAGATTTTATCCTATGTATTTTATATGGCATTGTTTTTTTTATTAAAGTTGTGGACAACTTAGACCTATAAACAGTTTCTAAACTTACGATTAACTGGTAACATATACTTCATTCGTTGTCAGGTTTAATAAGAGAGAAAAGAAAAAATTTCTTTCAACGCCATATAAAAATACGTAGGAAAAATCTAATACAAGTTTCATAAGATCTTCACGACTTGTCATAACAATCCAACATTGTATGTTGTCTTTAAGAGTAAATAATATACTGCGGTAGTTGTTGTATAATTTATTGATGATTAAATAATATTAGTTTAATTAATTCCTTCCTTATTGATTTACCTTGTATTTTTTCTGTAAACTTCTTGGCTAAATTATGAAATCTAATTTTGCTATAAGACGATATTATGGTTTTACTTAAAATTGAAACACGAGTTTCTTCCAGAGGTGACATATCTAACAAATGATGGGATAAACTAGAAAAAATGTTTTGGGGAATGTGAGTTGATAGTAAATAAACAAAAGTCGTTAGGAAATTTTCTTCTTGTGGAATCTTGTTTCCTGTCAAGACCATTACTTTCCGAATTGGTTTTTCGGTGAACTGGCAAATATATCGTACCTCCTTTGATGGGCAGATTAGATTTACCTAAGAAATAGTGCAGAAAATTTAAAGAAATATATATGTTATACATCATTTATTTACCTCTACCCTTTGTTTTCAGGAATATCAAGTGATTCTAAATAAAAATATACTTTTTTAGATTTTCTTTGTCTGAATTCAATGTTGGAATAACTCCCTCTTTAATTCGCACAATCTGTCCCGCTCTATAAGAATCCTTTTCGAGGAAATGTAATGAACAAACATATGCACGCTTACTTTTGCTGGGATTTATGGTAGTCCCTGTAACAGTAATCCACACAACAATGTTTGGGCATTCTATAAAAAATTATTTCACATAGAAACACCAAGTATTATCATAATTTCAGAATATATTTAAGCTATGGCATTATTCTGCAACTTACATATGAAAAGTTAGTTCTCCCTCATCTTTGTAACTATTGCTTTCGCAGGATTTTACACGACACGATGGCATCACTTTTTTCAGGAAAAACTACCTGGATTAATTATCACATAAGCCCAATTATTAATGCTATAATATGCATACTTACAAATAAATCAAAAATATTCGGTGAATAATTTATAATATTAAGAAATAGTCCGGGAAACAATAACACAAAGAGAGTAAATAAAACAATCGATCTACAAGGTTAGGTAATACCAGTACGACTTGTCAACTTGCAAAAAACTTAATGTGGCTTAACACAAAAACTTCCTATAGAAAACTAACGTAAGCATAACGCTACATGAATCGTGACGCAAGTAATGACGCCTGTATTCCAAGATGTCCTGTCGATTTTTGATGGTGCGCCGTAGCGATGCGCATACGGTTCATTGGCAGTCTATCAGGTCTGTGGTTTATTGACTTTCAAAATTTTTCGATAATTTTCTTGATTATTAGTAAAGTTACGCAGTCGCAAAAATCTACCTCTCAGTGAACGTTTAGGGGAACAACTATGGAAAGGAAATAGTTCGCTGTAAATTATGACCTATACTTTTTAGAAAATATATTGGAATAACCCATTTTTTGGCGATTTTGAAAAATTGTTTTCTGTAATTTTTGTGCCTAATACAGAAAAATAATTTATGATGTTATAGAATTGCCTTTAATATCTTTTGCAGATGAGGTGAAAGATAGTTCAGTTTGTTAATGTTTTTTTTTTTTTTACCAGCATAGCTTGTAATTGTAATAATTCCACGTTTTCTTGAGCCTCCCTCTTGTTCGTTTCATCATTTGTCTCGCTTCCTATAAACTATGGATAGTTCTTCTCCCTTGTCGTTATATCACAATACAATTATTTCAGCATTTAAAAAGTTATAACATGCATAGCAGTTATAACTAAAATATTCTGGATGCATATTAAGATCCTTAGTTAGCTTTTTTCCCATAACACATCTCAGGTGTCTCGCTTTTAATATTCAGCATATTTAACACGATTAGAAGTTTTGATCCTTTCATGATTTACAGATTTACTGCTTCCATAGTCACAGCACATAATCTCCCTACTTGCAAGCCTAATTCCTTGAAGTACAAGTGAGGTTTTATAGATAATTTATGATGCAGAAGCATGTCTGAAAAATATCTTACCCTAAAATATGTGAAATAACTTGAAATATATATTCATCGAAACGTCATATTGCAGTTTAAATTTTCAGTGTGAGGGTATTTAACCGTACAAGAATTTCTTTTTGGGATGAAGGTCTAAACAATGTACAGAATGTTTGTCTTCCATTTACACAATTTTAGAAGACGCAGAACAAGACAACATCTATAATGGCAAAGTAAGCTTTGGTAAACTCCCGATTTTGCATTATGAACGGATTACAAAAAGTGTGTGTTGTGGTACCTAGGAAATATAGCCAAAGCTAAAGAATTCTATGGCAGATATATGTTTGGATTGATACTGAAATTTTAAATATATCTCCTGAAAACAGTACGTTGTTTTACCCTAAATCATTTGATTCTTTTGGAATATGGGACAGAGATCGTAGTAGTTTTGAATGAAACTGCATCGATCGAATATTGTAAATCGCCGTTTTTATGGAACCTGACGTTTTGAGGGCCAAATTCATCGTTCAAATATTGACGATTTTCGTTTTTTCTTTTTGCTATTTGCGTCGTTCTTATGAAGAAATTAAATAAGTTGTAAAGGTTGATCATGGGTCAGGTTAAATGGTCATACTATTGGGTTGGTTAAATTTGCAAAGTAGTAGTGTTTCTCATGTCAACAGAAAAACAATTGACTTGCGCGTTAGCTGGATAACTGTCAAAGTATGTTTTTTTTTAATGGGCCACTCTGTCAAAAATTCGAAAAAATGCATTTAATTTACATTAAAGATGTGTTTATATTCTAGAAAAAAAATGAACTGTAGTTAGACCTTCTTGATCACTAGCAGCAGATAATATGACTTATAGAACTGTCTGCAGTCTAATATGTACTTAGAATGTGTTTAGTGATTTTTACTTTGACTTGCCGTTACTGGTAACCCCTAACTTGTGGACGAGAGGGGATCGAACGGACATGTGTCAAAATATTATATATAAATAGTAAATATGGTGCATTAATATATATTCAGAATTACTTGAAGCAACTCGTCTTAATTAGAGATGAAGGAAAGAAGTAATTTTCTTAAGTATAAACTATACTTGTATTTGAAATATTAAGTATTTTCTTTAACGAAAAGTATTTCAAATCCTTATAATTGTTCAAAAAGCAATTGTTTGATTGGCAATCATAAAACGCATTTTTACATTTTGGTTTAGATCCTTACTCTGAAAATTGGTACCTGAGCATATTTAGGTATTTCAATTGTATATCTTGTAAACCAAAGCTTTTTCGTCATATAAATAAGGGTATAGCTTATACGTTTCATATTTTATTTTTTTTAATTTCTAATTAACTGGAAGTGTTTCTCAATATATATACATATAAAAAAAACAGACACCACTAAAATTAAAACAATATTCGGCAGTATTACGCTGATCAGTAATCACTGATTCCGTTATCTGGTAAGATGATTGAAGTGTGATGTCTGAAGTAAGTTGTCTTAATCTGTGTTTTAGATGCTGGTACGTTTGCCCCGTAAAAATTGACTCGCATTGCGGGCAAGAGGTGCAATATATGAGATTAAGCCGCAAGAATAAAAGAATCCAATCTTTATACTTAATAAATAATTTATTTGATTATAAATTGTAGAATATTTGCATTTCTTACAATGTGAAATCATTAAATAATGCTTTTCTGCTAATCACTGTAATTATAAAAATTGCCTAATATTAATTACAGTGATTAGCAGAAAAGCATTATTTAATGATAGATTGTAGACCTTTGAAAGAAGAAACTTTGATCTTCTCCCGTGAGGTATTTATTGTTCAATGTTGTTCAAATTTCAAAAATTGGGATTTGCGTTCCTGAGGTTATAGGCACAATCTGTTTTTACTGGGACAAAAAAGTAATAAGATTCATACACCGTAATCGAGTTTCAATGCCATACAACTAACTTAAGACAGTTAAATTTAACGAAAACGGTCGTGAGTGGTCCATTAAAAAGTAGAAGTTGGAAGAAGTATTGTATGTTCAGATGAATCTCTCACTCTCGATTGTGTAAGCCATATTTAATGTATCTATGTATTTTAGGTACTTGTCGATTGAGATACAAACACCCTGAGACAGCTTACTTAAAATTAAAGTGCTTCAAGCAATACATTATTTTACAGTTACTGTATTTTTTTATTAGAATTATAAAGAACTGCGGGTATATTTTATGAGATAGTGTTGATACATTTAGTGATACAAAATTATGTCAACATATTACGAGCTAGGAATGTTGGCAACATTCCACGCTTGAACAGATTTCTAACACTTCAGACGCAGTAAAATTGGTGTTTTGTTAAGTTCCTACTTTAATTCTTGTATTGAATAATGTAATAATTAATAAAATTCTTTGAAACCACTTTATATAACGATGAATACTCTTCTTGTACTTCTATCGTAGTATTGAAAAAAAAATAGATAATAAAAAATAATAAATCTCATAAATAAAACATTCTATTTACATTAATTATTCACTTCTTATTGTATAATACAATACGCCCACATTACCTTATCATCTTAACTCTCATAAGAGATAACTCCGTAGACGGTTATGTATTTTTTTTTTCATTCCCAAGATATTTGTGTAGACGCAGCTCCTCCTGAAAGCGATGACTACACTCTACACTAGCGCGTCTTTCCACAGTCGCATTCCATACAAATCGTTCTGGTTATTATCATCGTTACAGTGCTGGGATTCTGTTTACGCAATTGATAAAGACAGATGATCAACATTCGCGCTAGGCGAAGGTCAACAGTGGGAAACACCGACACTGGAGGCTATACGATATTGGTGGTATTCGCATAATTGCGCTCAGATACATTCTATTGTTGTTTTTATGCTTTAAGTTATAATAGATCTCCATTAAGATATTTCCATAAATAGTGGATTGAGGAATGCTAGTTAGTGTAATTTCCTATATATGATTGGGAATGCATTTACAGTGCGCGAGCTAAAATGTATTAAGAAATTTAGTTGTTTCTTTATTTACAGTGAAAGAATACATTTTACTTTTTACTTTAATTACAAAAATTAAAGATGACAGCTTCTAATGAACTTTAAACCGAATGTTAATAATTTGTATATTCTCATCGAGTATGGATTACACTGTTCTGTCGTTTTGACATTGAATTTACCAAATTTGTTAAGGGGGTAGCCCACCCTAGAAGTAGAAAATACAGAAATATTTTGGGATTTTTTTTCAGCGAAGCAATAAAATAAATCGAAAGTGGTCTTTATTACATAAGTAATAGAGTAAAAAAATATTTTTTTTCAAAGGGGTACATATCAAAATAGTGAATGTATGTAAGCATTTCTCCCAAGGTGCCTTTATTTCTGATGGGTACATAGGCGGTTAAGATGAAAAACTGATTTGTTTTCGATTACTTATAAGAATAGCAATAGAAGTACGTAGGATTTTGATTTATACATTTTTGCGAAACTGGTATCAGATAACTTTTATACACCTTGAATCTGCGATACTTGGACCATACAATTGGCCTCCGACATTAATGTCCCGCTCCTGCTTTTCTTTTCTGATTAATTTTAAATTGATCCGTGCCTGTTTTACAGCTTTAGAAAGTGATCTCTCTGCAAGCTTGGTGCGTTTTGTGTCTCCAGGCACGTATTATACAAGTTTGGGCCTGATTTTCATACCCCATTATGTGCAAAGGGAAGCCGTCGTTGTAAACGCAAACCGCAATATTTGTTGCCACATCTGGAATTTTTTTTTTTCGTTAGATGTTGCTTAGGGGGCTAAACCCCATACAGTCGAATTAAAACTCTCGTTGCTGTTTCGAGTGAAACCGCTGATGCATCGAGTAAGAAGATCATAGCTGGTGATTTCTGTGAATAACTGTCCAAACTGTTCGCAGCTTTTGCTTTTTGCCATGAGCACCATCTCCGATCGGGCATTTGTCGTGTCGCGATTTCTCGTCAGTGGGAAGTTTATGATCCAGTGTAGCCCATATACTATCTGTCATAAGTTTAATTGAATCGAAATTCCTACGAATGACTAGTCCATAATAAAGTACACAGTTCATCTATGAGCTTCCTAGTCAATTTGGCCTTTCCACCGATGTCTATTGTTTTATTTTTCAAATTACGCAATTAGATATATACACTCCGCCAAAAAAGTATCGCATAATTTAGTTTTGAATCATAAAAGTATCGCATAATCTTTGTTTGTAGCATAAAGTTGTAAATATACTTTAATGCGCTCTAAGATATAATTTCTATGATTGTTTAAATAAAATACAGGCCAAATAAAAACAAGAACTCATACTTGAGATTTTTATTAAAACAAGAAATTATAATTTTGGAAAGAATAATGTCATAACAGTAGCTTTTAATACTGAGTATTGCCACCTCTGGCTCTTATGACCGCTCGCATACGGTTTGGCAGAGATTCGATTAACCTCCGTATATAAGCCTGATCCAAATTCTCCCACTCGTCACGGAGAGCATTTGCTAGTCCATGCAGGTCCGCTGGGGAACATTTTGGGTTCGTATCCGTCTGTGAAGGAGGTCCCACACGTGCTCGATAGGGTTCATGTCCGGACTTACCGCAGGCCAATCTAAAACTGGAATACCAACATCGTTAAGGTATTCCTGGACGATTATTGCAACATGCGGTCGTGCATTATCGTGCATTAACATGAATTCGTTTCCTATAATTGGCGCATATGGTACTACATGTTCTTCTAAAATGTCCGTTATATACCTGTGGGCAGTCAGTGAACCTCTGTCTACTGGTACTAACTCTGTAAGACCTGTTAAACAGATGCCTCCCCAAACCATAATAGAGCCACCAGCGAAATTAGGTCTAGGTCTGATATTACACTGCGAATAGCGCTCACCGTCTCGTCTGTACACTGAGATACGCCTATCTGAGGTGTAAAGACCAAATCTTGACTCATCTGTGAAGAGTATATTGGCCCAGTCATTAATGTTCCAATTTACATGTTCTCTGGCAAACCTTAAGCGAGCCACTCGGTGGTTCCTAGTGAGACGAGGGGCTGTTACAGCTACTCTAGCTCTTAATCCACTCTGTCGTAACCTATTCCGAATAGTTTGAGTACTCACACGAGTATTTCTGACTCTAGCCAAGTCGTTCTGCAATTGTCTCGCAGTTACATGTCTTCGACGTAATGCTTGTAGTAGTAAATAGCGGTCATCTTGGCGAGTAGAACATCTTGGACGACCTGGTACAGGTCTTCTACTGTAAATGCCTGTTTCCCTATATCTGGCTACGGCTCTAGAAACACTTGACTGATTGATGTTCATCAAATTAGCAACGTATGCTTGAGATCGTCCATCTTCGATTAAAGCAACTATAGCAGCCACTTGTTCTGAAGTTAAATTGCTCATTTTAGTTTTAAAAGCGTTGGTACAGAACTCTGACTTCGCACTTTAAAATTTGTCCGTATAGGAAGACTTTCAATAAACAACTGAACAAACCTTACACATATGCATTTTTCTAAATGTGTTCTTTTAGAGAAAAAAAAAAGTAAAAACGCTAAGTTCCATTATTTTGTTAGTGTTTTTATAGTTCACATACACGAGGCAAACTTTTTGTGAACGTATAAAAATATCTTGGTTCATAAATGCCCTTTTTTAGTTTATGCGATACTTTTTTGGCGGAGTGTATATAAAAAAAAAAAATTAGTTCGTCCTCTATCACCCAAGTTTGACATGAAACGATTAAGTGAATTCAAGTTTAACATTAACCTATTGATTTTAGTTTCGAAAATTATTAGTAAATTCGATTGTGAGTTGGAACAAACTGTACCTTGATAGATCAAATATCTTATCGTAGTTGCGAACTAAATCATTAAACACGAATAATTTGCTTCGTAAACATTTACTTGGAAAGAGCTTAAAACCGATATTTTACCGCTTGACCTTGCGAATCGCAGTAAAT
Organism: Cetonia aurata; assembly: GCA_949128085.1. Classification (NCBI taxonomy): domain Eukaryota; kingdom Metazoa; phylum Arthropoda; class Insecta; order Coleoptera; family Scarabaeidae; genus Cetonia; species Cetonia aurata. The sequence continues at coordinate 11,642,283 of OX421887.1, forward strand.
TACAAGTTACAGGTAGTTTGCGTTGCAGCCACCAGGAACAAATAAATAGTTAGGGTTGACGTAAGATCCAGAGGAGTCTGTCTAGTGTCAGCGAATACCGCGAAAAAAAAACCTATTTATTGGCAATTAAAATTTCATTTGTTAAGACTTTTTGCCTACACAAATTGTGCGATAGGTGTATAAATACTCACGTATACAAATGTAATTCAAATAGTTACAATGTCTGGACTATAATTTCTCATGGATGTTGCCAATAAATTTTAGATTAATTTGTAAGAGCTCTTTTTTGTACTCGCTAGGGATTTTTAACAAATAAATTAGTAGCCAGCCAACATTTTTCTTACATTGCAGAAGTTTTTAGCAATTCATATAATTTTTAGTTAAATAAACTGAATAATGACGTTCACATTGAGTTTTGACGTTTCTTATTTTGATTGATGACGACATACCTATTATTTCAAAAATTTCACTCGATATATCCAACATTGGGAAAAATTGGTTATTTTTTATCAGAAATATTTAAGTTGCATTTACATACATATTGCGGGCTTATTTCTCTGTATCTTGCGTTACTTGAATCTATTTGTTTAGATTACTTTTATCATTTATTTGTCGTTAAATATTTACTAATTGTTATCTTGAAAAGTCCCATTGAGGAAGTAAAAATGCCAGTCTATATATACAATCTATCCAAATCTGTGTGCTATTATCAATAATTCTTTATACTCCGCATTACTTTAGCACTTAAAATCCGCTACCTACTGGTAATTCCAAAGGTAATTAATTAAAAATTATTTGTAAATGTATTTTCCTGGTTAATATGTATGTTTTCTCCATATTTTTATTTATACGTCAATCTTAGCGAAAAATAAGAATTTATTGATAATACTAGACAATTTAGATCAAAATGTGATTGATAAGGGTTAGTAATTTGCATTTTATTGAAGTGATTATAATAATATGTAGGTTTTAAAGTTTTAGAAGATTATTTCCGTGAAGTATTGTAAAATATTTATATAATACATATATAAAATATGGTCAAGAAAACGAGAAGGGTAGGTTTTATGTAGCTATAAAAATATCTTAGATATGAGATTAGCTCTTTCCTTTCTAAACTAAGATGATAAATACTATGCCAAGGGCAATAAAAGCAAGCAATATGAAAGACCATCTCGCAATAAAGACATTTGGTAGATTTATGTCTACCTATAAATTCTCATTTATTTCTAAAATTTTCTATTTAATACATTTTAGTACAGAATTGTGTTCAATTTTATTGACGCATTATTTATAAAATCAAAATCTCTTTTATTTTGTTTGAACAGATTAATTCTATCTACCTCTCGAGATTTTAATACACTATAGCACTTTGTCTATAAGCTTTTATGTACATGTAAGATCAGGATTATGGTTTTATTTTAAGAAATAGCCGGTCATTTTAATATATAAAATGAAATATTTAGGAATGTTTAATAACTGCCATTAAAGAGCTAGAAGTTCTTTTTTAATATGTTCGTCAGATTCGCTATTATTGATAAGATTATCGTTCAGAAATTTAAGACTAGTATATAATGAACTGAAATGCAACATGTACCTCTTCTCTTTCTTATCTATATTAATGATATTGCGTCATGTTTTCATTTTTCAAAATTCCTCTTATACGCTGATGACATTAAAATTTTACTGAAATTACTTCTATTTCTGATCAATTCAATTTACAGCAGGATTTAATACGATTTCAAGAATATTGCATTATTAACAAACTCTCTTTAAATTTAGATAAATGTAAAATTATTTGCTTTACGAGAAATAAAATTAAATACAATTTTCCTTATTCTTTACATAACCATTTGCTTTCCGGTAGTTCTGAAATTCGTGATTTGGGGGTACTACTCGACACTAAACTATTATTCGACAAGCATGTTTATTATGTGGTTAATAAAGCATTTAAAAAATTGGGATTTATTATCCGCTTACTAAATTTTTTTTCCAAATTATCAACATTTACTACCCTTTATTATGCCCATATTCATAGTATTCTTTCATATGCGACTGTCGTGTGGAAACCCCAATATAATGTTTATATTAATGCTATAGAGTCTGTTCAGAAAAAATTCGTTAAATTTTTAACATTCCGATTTCACATGCCTGTTATCAGCTATGAAAGAACCTTGCTTGAATTCAAAATGCTTTCTACGCAATCATGCCGTACTCGCCGAGATATATTATTTCTGTTTAAGATTTGCAACTACAGAATCTCTTGCGAAGACATACTTTCTTGTGTTAACTTTAATGTTCCATCTTACATCACTCGTTCAGTTTTGCCATTTAGACCACCTCCATCAATGAATAACGCACATAAAAATTCCCCTATTATTAGATGTATGTCTTCATTTAACACTGTTTGTCCTTCTGTTGATATTTTCAGTATATCGTTGTTTTCATTTGGAAAATTTTTAAAATTTACTTTAATTAATGCGCAATAACGGTTTGAGTTGTCTGGGGAATTGGTGGGTTTCTGGATTATTAACTTGTTTTTTTTTTTCTTTTTTTTAAGTGTATTTTCATAATTAAATGTAATTACATTAAGCCAGTGGAATGTATATTTTTAAGTTGTTAAAGATTTCTGTGGATAGCGGTTCTGGGTTCGTCCCGTTGCTATCCCTAAGAAAGTAAATAAATAAATAAAATAACATGTATGTATCTATACATATTGAAAGATAAAAAATATCGATTTCAGTCACAATAAAAAAATGATTCTGACAATGTAATTAAAAAATTTATTCCCAGATGAAGAAAAAAATGTGCATGCTTTTGTTGGATATATTTTAATATCTCATCGCGTTTTCTAAATAAAAATATACTTTTGTTTTTCAGGTGAAAAAATATGATTGTATTATATAATTATGTATTTTGTTAATGGCGGACTTGGCCTTTCGGTAGACAATAACTCCGGAATATATTCTATTTGAGTATATATGCTGCAGCGATTTATTTGTTATGAGTAACTTGTGTTGCCAGCTGTATGTTTGCGCGTTAATTATTAGAAGTGTGTAGGAATATCCTACACAGATAATCATTAGAGAATAGAAAATTGGAGTACATATGGACAACAAATTGTTCAACGAAACAAAGAGAATCCCTTACAATTACAAATTACATAATAATTTCAAATTTGGTTACTTATTTTAACCTATTATGTGTAACAAAAAAAATCTAAGCTTCCGTTTTAAAAAATGATGAGTTTTGTTTCAAACTCTAAAGTTTTTGATATAATAATATATATATTGACCGGCAAAAAAGCTGGCCACTCTTACATACGTCGTAAAAATGTCGTTTTTTTTGTCTAAAAAAAGATTTAAGGTGTTATATTTTTATTGTTAAAGCTTTGTATTGATTAATCTAATACAAAATATGCCTCACGTTTTAATTTGAACTTATTGACCAATTCTACTTTAATAAGTATCCTTAGCATTTATTTATAAAATATTCAAGTAGGCTTAATACTCCATTGTTGATGGACGTCAGCAAACAACAATTTTCAGGCGTTGATATTGCACATATTTTTTTTAAATTAAAATATTTATTTAATATGTTATAATGAGTGTCGAGAAGAAAACCGACAAGTTTAGAAAAGCGCTCTGTAATTGATGCTTTTTATCAAGAAGGCTATTGACTACGTCAAATTTCCGAAAAGACACATGTTAATAAATCGACTGTTAGTAATATGATTCAGAGACATCACACACACGGGCAGTTTAGAGATCGGGCACGTTCAGGGCGTAAGAGAATAACAACTCACGCCGACGATGAACGTATAAAATTGCTGACCAAGCGAAATAAGAGACTTAGCACCAGAAATCGCCAAACAGATGAATCGCGACCGTGCAAGACACTCTGTTACAATAGTGAAGAGAAGATTAAAAGCTGCAAATCTTCACGGCCGCATAGCAGCAAAAAAAACCCTACTTCGACGGGGAAATTGTCGAAAACGGTTACAGCGGGCAGAAACACACAGAAATTGGACAGTGGTTGATTGGAAAAGGGTGCTATGGACTGATGAGTCAAAGTTTCAGGTGTTTGGATAATCAAGGCGCGTTTTAGTAAGAAGCCCGAAAGGCCAGAGAATGTGGGAGGATTGTGTAGTGTCAACTGTCAAGCAAGGAAGAAGTTCTGTGCTTATTTGGGGTTGTTTTTCCTGTTAATCTAATGCAATAAAATTTTAAGTTTTGGAAAAATGAGTTTGAATATTTTCCTATTTTTTTAAATTTATTTGAGTATCCCAACTAATATGGACGATAGTGTACATAGATCACTACATATATCGCTCCGAGCAACGTGCACTCATCGAACGACAATACGCGAATAACAGAAAGGAGTTGCGACTCTGGAAATATGTAGAGACCTGACTGTCTTATGCGATTCTCGTACTTAGGTGTCTAGATTTCTTTTCTCACTAGTATGTGTAGAAGACATTCTGCAAGAAACTTAACTAAAATTACTGAGTATCTTACTAAAACACGAATTCGTAGACTTGATTGGCCAACATATAGTCCAGATTTTAATCCGATAGAACATATTATTGGGAATGAACTCAGAGGCGTATTTGTCGTCGTTCAGTAATGCCTACAACTTTGAGCTACGATTAGCTCGTTTAGAATGTGCAAAGTGTAATTCCTCAAGATTGCTTAACAAATTTGATAAATTCAATGCCAAGGAGACTGACATACAAATTATTAACATTCAGTTTAAAGTATGTATATAGTAGAAGCTCTCATCTTGAGTTTTTGTATTTAAGTAAGATATATTTTTTCACTCTTTCTGTTATATTTCCTTATATAAATTATTTTTTGTCTTTTTTCTCTTATTCCGTGAGTCTCTCATTGGAAATATGCACTGCTATACAACAAACTTATAACTTGTAAGTTTATAAAGGAATTAATAAACGTGTAGGTGAAATTCTTTTTGCTGATCAGTGTACTTTCAACTAAAAGAAAGCGTGTTCTTCTATAACGTCTTTCATTAGAAATACATAAGTGTTTTTTGAGTGAACATGTTCATCTGATTATTTAAGGACAGTGTCCAGAGTTTCAGATTACCCTGTATGAAGTGACTGCAAAGTATCTTGTAAGTGTTCCAGAATCATGTTTTTGCAAGTTCGTGTCTGTCTGACAGAAACCCACCCGCACTTGTCTGCGGTTACAAATCGTTTCGTTCAACCATCCCACGTTGAATGATTCACATGGCGAACGGCATGGCACGTGCTTCCCGACTTTTAAACGTTTTCATCTTTACTTAGGTATACATGCATAAGGAAAGTATGTGTACTCTATGCACACGTTAGAAATCCGGGTGTGTCCCCGCGGCCAATAATGATAAAAGGTCTAACACCTACCTATGAATTTACGACGCCCAACCCGTGGACGACTTTGTTCAGTACAACTGCATGCTGGCGCTGATTAGAATGACAAAAAGAACGTCCAAGTTCACTGTTGTTGTGAAATGTCCCGTATATATTCTCTGTCGCTCGATCGAATGGATAAATAATGTTATTATTGGAAAGTCCGTCGATAACGGTGTATATGAACTGCTTCTCTCGTCTCTTGGGTTTGAACGCTCCCGGCGTTGCATGGGTGGTAGATTTCCGATAAGACGACGATGGGACCTTAAATGAACGTATCGCCGGTGTCAATCATAATTTAGTAGTTACAGATGTCGACATTGTATATACCGCACGTAAATATTTGTATCAGATAGTTCATGTATACGATCGACGTCCGTATTCATCTTTCAATAATAGTTAACTTATCTGCGTTCGTTATTTCATTTCTGGAATATATTACGCAATTTCTTTCCGTACAAATATTTCTAAGAAATTTGATCTAGTTATGTGAGCAAGATACACATGTATTTCTTTGTGCGATTGCTACAACAACCGGCACGAAAAGTATGTCTGGTTGCCTTACAAAATTGGGACACACGTAACTAACAAGGGAACATTCTGAAGTGATAAACACGAATGTGAATGAAGTGGAAAGCCACGCGATGTTAAGTCGATTTTAGTTCTGATTTTGTTAGTTGGTAGCAAGGACCCTTTAAGGTACTTTTGCAAAACATTAGCTATAAATGACCATGTATTTATTTTTTCGGACTCAAAATAGTTTAGCGAACTCGCACCCGAATACAAAACTTCGTCAACACCATCCATTTTCTTTGTTTATTTTTATTTTATAATTTTTATATTATGATTACTATCAGTATCGGATTGGAGCGCAAAATTTTACCGATCAGTAGCGGTGCCACTGCTGGGAATAAATCTTGGGGGAACGGCCTCGATTACAGAACTACTAGAAAATGTTGAACACTTACGATTAATCAGCTCAGCAAGTGTTGACTCTAAGCTGGTTTGCGACTGTATAAGCACCCTAAATGAGGTGGGTACCCAAAGGAAACTAACATTAGCCTGAGTTCGCAGCCATACGGGCGTGAAGGAAAATGAGGCGGCCGACGATCTGGCCAGATGAGGGTCGTCAAGTTCTTTATTGGAGCTAGCCCTTCCTTCGGCATTACCAAATCGCAAATTAAAAGGTCCATCCGTTGGATGGACACAGAACAAATGCGAGGAATGGTCACGGTGAAAGTCACCAGGACAAAAGCAGGCAAAAGAGTTCTTAAGAGAACAAAGGCCTGAGTTTACTAAACACAGGAAGGCTGTCAAAATGATAGTAGATCTGTTGACTGGTCAAGGACAAGGTTTCTACTACGGGTAGAAATCCACAATGAATAAATAAAGGAACCACTTTCAAAGATGATAGGCCTAATTAAAAATGCAAAATTAGAGGGCGCCTGCTAGGAGAAAGAGGATCACACTAGATCTGAAAAGGTCGCGGTGAAATAGAAAGCCCTAATCCTAATCCAATCTAATCTAACGGCCCTACGTTAATATACATATTTCCGTAGATAAAATTTAAAAAGGCAAGCTGCTTATGAGAATAATAACTACCTGTATATAATAACTTGCTTCCCTCCGCTACTTCAAAAACCCTCAAAATATCTCTATAATAAGTCATCAACATGAATGGCCCCAGACGTTCTTGAGAAAGTTGACTTCTAATTCCCGTTTTTATAAGTTTCAAGGTTGGAAAGCTGCGTTCACATGCTACTTGAGAGACGGAAAGGATGAGCAGATACTTATACGTGAGAGTTATCAACTTATAGGTGGTGCTAAATAAATTGTGTTTCAGCAAGACAGGACAATTTTTACAAGAAGCAGAAGTCTCAATGCTAAAATCGTTGTCTGCCTCATTAAATTCGATGCGTGGCTCATCTATTTCAGCATTTTTCTTTATTTCGTAAAAATCTGTTGCTAATTTTAAACTGTCCCAGTTTGAAAGAAAACTCACAAGCACACTCTCAGCCGTTGTGTCATCCTTGAATTTCACTAGTTGCTTGCTCAAGTAATCCATGATTCCTGCTTTTAATTTCTTGAGATTTATTTTTGTTCTAGCGAAATATCTTGGGCGAAGAAGAAAGAGATCTGCGTTACGAAAATAGACTCTCACAAAAAGTAATAGAGTAATAGAATTTTCAGAAAGGTAATATTGTGTGATAATGTGTTTGTGAATATATCTGTAACTTAATTACAATCTTGGCGTCAACTGGATCGCGTCTTGATTTTTCTTTAAACTCGATAGTTCTTGTAATGATTGAGTGACAACTATAAAATACGATAAAATACTCTCAAACTTGGTGTGGTCAAATTCTATATAACGATTTGTTTCCCGGAAATAATCTAAACTTAATACGAGGACGATTCTATTTCTCTTCTCTCGAACGAAAACTTATTTTTCTCCCGGATTTTCTGTAATAACATTAGTATAGGCGAAAGTAAATATAGTTCATTTACGCTAACAGGCGAGATGCTACACGACTAAAGACGCTATGACATCACCAAAATGGCACAAATTTTCTGTTTGTCAAATTGTAAACAAATGCTTAGGTAACCTAACTGTCAAACACTATTGATTGTTAAAGAAAGGAACTCTTAATTGGGAACTATTATAATTTTCATGAGAATGACATTTACTGTTAATATTAATGTTTATTCTTTTTGAAAAGCAGATAGTGTATTAACGAACATAACATACATTCCGACTGATGTCTACAGCTGAGGATAGCACGGCGTTGCCGAAACATGCAGTGTAAGCCTTTTTTTTATGCAATATATCCCAAAACTGGAAACGAATTTTAGTTTCATTTACTAGATATTCGGGCCAGTTCACCCGACCTACTAATCAATCGTTCGATGTCCGCTTACCGCCCCAACTCGGCAGAAAGTAGAAAGCCCGCGCTCCACCTGGAACGCACCACTTACGCCCCAACCCAACAGAAAGCAGAAAGTCTGCGCTCCACCTAGAACGCACCACTTACGTCCCAACTCGGCAGACCAGTTAAACCGCACCACTCTACGCTAACTGCCGTCTACACTTGTGACTGGTTTGGGATCGTCGGTACACCCTGTATATTCCTTTTTTTTCTTCTTGCTTCTCACTTCTAAAAAGGCTCGACGCTTCGCGTCTCGCAGTATTTTGTTTGTGTGATTGGTTTGGGATCGTCGGTACACCCTGTATATTCCTTTTTTTCTAATACTTGCCTCTCACTTGTAAAAAGACTCGACGCTTCGCGTCTCGCAGTATTTTGTTTGTGTGATTGGTTTGGGATCGTCGGTACACCCTGTATATTCCTTTTTTTTTCTTCTTGCTTCTCACTTCTAAAAAGGCTCGACGCTTCGCGTCTCGCAGTATTTTGTTTGTGTGATTGGTTTGGGATCGTCGGTACACCCTGTATATTCCTTTTTTTTTCTTCTTGCTTCTCACTTGTAAAAAGACTCGACGCTCCGCGTCTCGCAGTATTTTGTTTGTGTGTTGGTTTGGGATCGTCGGTACACCCTGTATATTCCTTTTTTTCTAATACTTGCCTCTCACTTGTAAAAAGACTCGACGCTTCGCGTCTCGCAGTATTTTGTTTGTGTGATTGGTTTGGGATCGTCGGTACACCCTGTATATTCCTTTTTTTTTCTTCTTGCTTCTCACTTCTAAAAAGGCTCGACGCTTCGCGTCTCGCAGTATTTTGTTTGTGCGATTGGTTTGGGATCGTCGGTACACCCTGTATATTCCTTTTTTTTTCTTCTTGCTTCTCACTTGTAAAAAGACTCGACGCTTCGCGTCTCGCAGTATTTTGTTTGTGTGATTGGTTTGGGATCGTCGGTACACCCTGTATATTCCTTTTTTTTTCTTCTTGCTTCTCAGTTCTAAAAAGGCTCGACGCTTCGCGTCTCGCAGTCTTTTGTTCGTATGATTGGTTTGGGATCGTCGGTACACTCTGTATATTCCATTTTCTTAATTTAAAATTACACACTGTATATATTTTAAAATTAGACGTCGAAATTTTCATTCTGTATATTCATTCTTTCATAATTAAAAATTACACACATTGTACATATTTTAAAATTAGACATTGACATGCACACGTAGTATGCAAAGTTTGACAAAATTGTATGAATATATAAAATTTCTATAGTGGTAACCTTTATCTGAACACTACTGTATATATGCAGACAATACAAAAAGATTCTTTTTTAAATGCCTGTCACTTTCAAAAAGACTCAACGCTGCGCGTTTCGCCCTCGACAAACAACTCGACGCTTCGCGTCTCGTTGAAAAAGATGTGTAATTTCTTAATTTTTGAATTGTTTGAATTGTCGCACTGTATATTTTTCACTCTGTATATTCATTCTTTCATAAAAAAAAACATTACATAGATTGTATATATTTTAAAATTAGACTTCGAAATTTTCACTCTGTATATTAATTTTTGTCACACTGTGTATTCATTCTTCTTGATTAAAAATTACACACATTGTATATATTTTAATAACTGACCGTGAAAATTGCCACCTGTATCTAGCAAAACAGTGAAAGTGACATATGCACACGTAGTATGCAAAGTTTGACAAAATTGTATGAATATATAAATTTTCTATAGTGGTAACCTTTATCTGAACGCTACTGCATATATGCAGATAATACAAAAAGATTCTTTTTTATTTGCCTCTCACTTTCAAAGACTCGAGGCTCCGCGTTTCGCCCTCGACAACTCGACGCTTCGCGTCTCGTTGAAAAAGATGTGTAATTTCTTAATTTTTGAATTGTTTGAATTGCCACGCTGTATATTTTTCTTGATTAAAAAATCGCACACACTGTATATATTTCACAAATTAAACGTGGAAATTATCAAAAATTAAATTCGTATATGTAATACTTTTGATGAGCACTATATCGCACGCGTATATATAAAATTATATCCCGAATAAAACTCACAAACTCTCAGTTTGGAATATCTCTGTTATTTCTTAATATTTGAATTAATTTTGCCTTTTTTTCGAAACTCACTTAAAAAAAACTCGAATAATACACAGAAAATACAAAAAGATTAAGATAAAATGAAAAAACAATTTAAAAAAATTAGCGCTAACTTCGGATTCGAAACCGGGCCCGTCTCCCGTCATTGCCGAAATCCAAGGGCTTATGTCAGTCGGCCAAATCCCCTGATAATAGCTGGTGTTTAAAACCTGGTTTTATGTTGTGTCTTTTTTACCTTGACGTATACATTTGACGAATGGATTATGATTTAGATCAAATCTAAACTAAAATAGCGGCTGATTTTAAAAATTGACGTACTAATAGCGATATAAAGATGTACTTGCCTTTTTTAAGCTTGAAAATAATGTCAGAGTTTCCATTTGAATGATATTAACCTCTCCAATTGATACGATGTGTACACTTTGGATTATACTTGTACTTGGCATTTTAATCCGAATTTTCGCCTTGTCGAGATACCTGAGGTCAAAGTCGTTTTTCGAACGACATCGTGGCCCCAGAAACGCTTTTTCAGCGTAAAATGGTGAATCTGACGTTTCGATATATCGACCTTGATTTTACATTAGAATTGATCTAAAAAGGGGTGATTCTTGAAAATTGACGTACTAATAGCTATATCGCGGCTTTTTAAGCTTCAAAATAATCTCAAACCTTTCAAATTGGTTCCGATCGAACGTTTAATGCGATCAATCTTTTCAAGGGTTTAGCGCATCGAGGTCACGAATGACAGCTTGCCAGAAACGATGTCATATCTTCATAAATTACGTGTTTTCGGTTGTGTAAAGATAATTTTCGGTAACCTGACACATATGGGAAGCTTTCTGGACCATTCTTTAAAAAAATAGACCGATTTTAACCATCACAATCGTCGTCAAGAGATGAGCGGTACACGGCTGACATGCGGCCATCTTACGTACCTACGAATAGCGAAGAAATTGACGCACAAACACGGCGTTATAATTTCGATTCTCGCGCGAAAATCTCGCCATTTTGAGTACTGTTTTCGGTATATTCGTGTTAAGGAAAGTCGCCAGAAGCTAATTTTGACATTCGTCGAGCACCCGAGTGACTTTAAACGACTGAATTTTTTCGAAGAAGATGAGGCATTTTGACGGCCGAATCGGCGAATCTGACAGTTGTCGCCGGCGCATGGGCGCGAAACTTCGGTACCCCATTCCGACGCGATTTTTAAAAATCTTTTTCGCGCGAACGGTCGAGATTTAATGTACTTTCTATAGCCTACGCACCGCGGACGCCCCCGCCCACCCTGCCCCCCTTTCTCCCCTCAATTAACGCGTTACCATAGGGACGGCCACCCCGTGCGATCCCCTCGAGGGGTGCGGACACGCATCTTACGGTGCACGTCATTTGAGCGCCATTTAGTGTTATTAACTAGATATTCGGGCCAGTTCACCCGGCCTACTAATCAATCGTTCGATGTCCGCTTACCGCCCCAACTCGGCAGAAAGTAGAAAGCCCGCCCTCCACCTGGAACGCACCACTTACGCCCCAACCCAACAGAAAGCAGAAAGTCTGCGCTCCACCTAGAATGCACCACTTACGTCCCAAACCGGCAGACCAGTTAAACCGCACCACTCTACGCTAACTGCCGTCTACACCTGTGACTGGTTTGGGATCGTCGGTACACCCTGTATATTCCTTTTTTTTAATACTTGCCTCTCACTTGTAAAAAGACTCGACGCTTCGCGTCTCGCAGTATTTTGTTTGTGTGTTGGTTTGGGATCGTCGGTACACCCTGTATATTCCTTTTTTTCTAATACTTGCCTCTCACTTGTAAAAAGACTCGACGCTTCGCGTCTCCCAGTATTTTGTTTGTGTGTTGGTTTGGGATCGTCGGTACACCCTGTATATTCCTTTTTTTCTAATACTTGCCTCTCACTTGTAAAAAGACTCGACGCTTCGCGTCTCCCAGTATTTTGTTTGTGTGTTGGTTTGGGATCGTCGGTACACCCTGTATATTCCTTTTTTTCTAATACTTGCCTCTCACTTGTAAAAAGACTCGACGCTCCGCGTCTCGCAGTATTTTGTTTGTGTGATTGGTTTGGGATCGTCGGTACACCCTGTATATTCCTTTTTTTTTCTTCTTGCTTCTCACTTCTAAAAAGGCTCGACGCTTCGCGTCTCGCAGTATTTTGTTTGTGTGATTGGTTTGGGATCGTCGGTACACCCTGTATATTCCTCTTTTTTAATACTTGCCTCTCACTTGTAAAAAGACTCGACGCTTCGCGTCTCGCAGTATTTTGTTTGTGTGATTGGTTTGGGATCGTCGGTACACCCTGTATATTTCTTTTTTTTTCTTCTTGCTTCTCACTTGTAAAAAGACTCGACGCTTCGCGTCTCGCAGTCTTTTGTTCGTATGATTGGTTTGGGATCGTCGGTACACTCTGTATATTCCATTTTCTTAATTTAAAATTACACACACTGTATATATTTTAAAATTAGACGTCGAAATTTTCACTCTGTATATTCATTCTTTCATAATTAAAAATTACACACATTGTACATATTTTAAAATTAGACATTGACATGCACACGTAGTATGCAAAGTTTGACAAAATTGTATGAATATATAAATTTTCTATAGTGGTAACCTTTATCTGAACACTACTGTATATATGCAGACAATATAAAAAGATTCATTTTTAAATGCCTGTCACTTTCAAAAAGACTCAACGCTGCGCGTTTCGCCCTCGACAAACAACTCGACGCTTCGCGTCTCGTTGAAAAAGATGTGTAATTTCTTAATTTTTGAATTGTTTGAATTGTCACACTGTATATTTTTCACTCTGTATATTCATTCTTTCATAAAAAAAACATTACATAGATTGTATATATTTTAAAATTAGACTTCGAAATTTTCACTCTGTATATTAATTTTTGTCACACTGTGTATTCATTCTTCTTGATTAAAAATTACACACATTGTATATATTTTAATAACTGACCGTGAAAATTGCCACCTGTATCTAGCAAAACAGTGAAAGTGACATATGCACACGTAGTATGCAAAGTTTGACAAAATTGTATGAATATATAAATTTTCTATAGTGGTAACCTTTATCTGAACGCTACTGTATATATGCAGATAATACAAAAAGATTCTTTTTTATTTGCCTCTCACTTTCAAAGACTCGAGGCTCCGCGTTTCGCCCTCGACAACTCGACGCTTCGCGTCTCGTTGAAAAAGATGTGTAATTTCTTAATTTTTGAATTGTTTGAATTGTCACGCTGTATATTTTTCTTGATTAAAAAATCGCACACACTGTATATATTTCACAAATTAAACGTGGAAATTATCAAAAATTAAATTCGTATATGTAATACTTTTGATGAGCACTATATCGCACGCGTATATATAAAATTATATCCCGAATAAAACTCACAAACTCTCAGTTTGGAATATCTCTGTTATTTCTTAATATTTGAATTAATTTTGCCTTTTTTTCGAAACTCACTTAAAAAAAACTCGAATAATACACAGAAAATACAAAAACATTAAGATAAAATGAAAAAACAATTTAAAAAAATTAGCGCTAACTTCGGATTCGAAACCGGGCCCGTCTCCCGTCATTGCCGAAATCCAAGGGCTTATGTCAGTCGACCAAACCCCCTGATAATAGCTGGTGTTTAAAACCTGGTTTTATGTTGTGTTTTTTTTACCTTGACGTATACATTTGACAAATGGATGATTTACATCAAATCTAAACTAAAATAGCGCCTGATTTTAAAAATTGACGTACTAATAGCGATATAAAGATGTACTTGCCTTTTTTAAGCTTGAAAATAATGTCAGAGAATGATATGATGAATGAATGATATTAACCTCTCCAATTGATACGATTTGGATTATACTTATACTTGGCATTTTAATCCGAATTTTCGCCTTGTCGAGATACCTGGCTTCCAATTCTTTGTAAATTGTTCGTCTTTCGAACGACATCGTGGTCCCAGAAGCGCTTTTTCAGCGTAAAATGGTGGATCTGACGTTTCGATATATCGACCTTGATTTTACATTAGAATTGATCTAAAAAGGGTTGATTCTTAAAAACTGACGTACTAATAGCTATATTGCGGCTTTCTAAGCTTCAAAATAATCTCAAACCTTTCAAATTGGTTCCAATCGAACATTTAATGCGATAAATCTCTTCAAGGGTTTAGCGCATCGAGGTCACGAATGACAGCTTGTCAGAAACGATGTCAGATCTTCACAAATTACGTGTTTTCGGTCGTGTAAAGATAGTTTTCGGTAACCTGACACATACGGGAAGCTTTTTGGACCATTCTTCAAAAAAATAGACCGATTTTAACCATCACAATCGTCGTCAAGAGCGAAGAGCGTAAGGTAGCGTTTGACATGACGCCATATTACATACGAATAGCGGACAAATTGACACATAAACACGGCACTATAATTTCGATTCTCGCGCGAAAATCTCGCCATTTCGAGTACTGTTTTCGGTATATTCGTGAAAAGGAAAGTCGCCAGAAGCTAATTTTGCCATTCGTCGAGCACCCGAGTGACTTTAAACGACTGAATTTTTTCGAAGAAGATGAGGCATTTTGACGGCCGAATCGTCGAATCTGACAGTTGTCGCCGGCGCATGGGCGCGAAACTTCGGTACCCCATCTCGACGCGATTTTTAAAAATCTTTTTCGCGCGAACGGTCGAGATTTAATGTACTTTCCATAGCCTACGCACCGCGGACGCCCCCGCCCCCCCTACCCCCCTTTCTCCCCTCAATTAACGCGTTACCATAGGAACGGCCACCCCGTGCGATCCCCTCGAGGGGTGCGGACACGCATCTTACGGTGCACGTCATTTGAGCGCCATTTAGTGTTATTAATTTCAATATCAAGCTCCAACTTCAACTGAAACCCGCCATAAAAAGTTTATTAACCCTTTGACTATACCCGATGAGTTTATTCGCCAGCGGTAGGTGGTGATAGCTTATAGCTTGAGGAGTATATGTAGTGAAAAGGTTAAATTACCTTTCCACAAAATTCCGAAAAGCATAGGCGGTATTTTTAAAGAGCACAATGTGACACATATTTTACCTCGCGGAATACATTGCGAAAGTTTTTAGGTAATCTGAAAGATAAACGGAACGACAAAGAAAAGTCCGGCATTTACAAAATTGGGGTCTGCAATAAACAAACAAAGCATGCAACATCTACCCTCGCAGAACATATTAATGATACAGGCCATAAAATTAACATTGAGAACCTTGAGGGAATTAGACACTTACGACACCATGTATACATATATATGAGGTCAGGCTAACAATTTATTGAATCAGCAACATGCCCCTCTGCACCAGTTGGTGTTGATAGATGGCAAAACCCATATAGAATTAAAGAAAACTTACCTATAAAAAATTATTTATATTATCTATAATCAAAAATATTTGATATTCAAACTAGCGAGGAGGCAGTCATGCTCACGCATGTTCACGATACTAATTTTGAAAATTGTGTAATATTACGCCATGAGCTCTGATAAACAAAGGAGTCGCAGGAATTGAACTGGGTTGTTTGTAGATGCGTTAGTTTACAAGAAATTCAACATAAAAAGCAATAAACTAACAAAAACATCAGCAAAAACTTTGAGCTAAAATAACTGAAGTTGAAGTAGACGTGATTTTACAAGGTAATCCATTAAATGATTGACGTGACAGATATTTTATTTTTAATTTAATTCAAACAGTAAATGACTGTCGATTAAATTTAATCAAAATATGTCAATCACTCACAAGCCACTCTTTTTTTATGGTATATATAACCGAATATCGCATTTATCCTAGCGTAATGTAAAATGCGAATCTGGAATTTCTTCGTTCTGCATTCTGATAACCGTTAAGCTTCCATATCATCATCATCACCATCGCTGTTGATGTTTATTGGCGATTTTAACGACGTGAAATTTAATTGCGGGAAGATGCTAAAGACATAATTTGAATTTTACAGCTCCATGAATGTTTACATCGCCCGAACTAATCCTGATGCGATGGGAAAGTGTTGCTGCAATGTTGATTTTCGTCTAAAAATATCGTCTCGTAAAGTGTGTTCGTTTTATCTTCTCCGCTTTTTTATGCCCAGATAGTTTTCACTAAATTTCACATTCGATTGGTATTGTTCTAATTTAGTGACGCAGAAATGTTTCTTTTTTTTTATTTTCGTTTCGAATGTTAATAATGTTAATATTTAAATGGTTATATGTTTATCGAAGGAAAATAAATATTTCTCTAATTGAGACAGTGATAATTTATAGTTACCTTATTGACTTCTAGAATGAAACTAGATTTCGTTATGCTTTATTTGGTAAAGTATTTATGGGCGTTGTTAGTAAAAATTAAAGAATATGTTGAAATTCTTTTGGAAGCTATTGAAAGATGTTGTATACCTTATCTTAATTATGTAAGGTGATTGAGTTATAATTAAAAGGCGGATAGCGACAGGCACTATAGGCGACGAGTCGGCGCGTTATACATATCGAGTGTTGTTATACATACGTCATTGTGTGACAGTAGCGCAGATAGATATACTTTAAAACGAATTTTAACATATGCTACATTTAGTTTGAAGTAGATATTCGTTTATATGCTCTGATAAAAAAGATTCTTTCAAACAAATAAATATCTCTTTGACGGTATTTTTTAAAGCAGCCGTTTCTTTCAGTTAATCCATATTTCTTTCATTGAAATAATATTATTTTTCCACAGAAGTAATACATACTAACTGAAGGCAATCATTTTTTTAAATAGTAGGGAAGTAATATCTCCTTGTATTAAAAAATATTTCCTCTCAGTGTGACAATATTGTACTGAAACAATATACCTATGTTATGCAAGTCCGTGTAAACAAAATTTATTTGCATTTATTATTAAAATATATTCTAAATTCTGATCTGTAAACTGAGTCCGTTTGCTTGTCGTATGTCTTTAAATACAGATAAACTTTTTTCTACATCACAACTAGTGAGAGGTGCATATTTAAAGTATATTTTAAAATTACTATACATTCCATTGTCTTCGGAACAGACATTTTTTAAGATGTTTAAATCCGGAGTACGGTTGAAAGCTGCGCCAATTTTTTTGCCCAAACGGCCTCCAAAATCTCCGGGAATATTTTTAACTTTATGTAAGGTAGTATTTAGAATTTCGATACCTTCTTCTAGTTTTAAACTTTGAGTTTCTAAATATTTTATAGTATTAGTTAATACTTTAAAGTTATCTTTAATTAAATACTATATTGTGGAGACAAACACGGAACGCTGAATAAAGAGATATTTTGTGCGACCGCTCTTCACTTGACTAATTCCGTATCTAGCGGGCCTAGTCGATCAACATTGGGTATTGTGCTCCGTCCGCCTATGGCCGAGCTTCGTAACGGTGATGCGATGAATAATAGTCTATGGTGCCTGTGACTATCCGCTTTTTATATGCATTATGCACTTTTCCTGATTATTGAGTTGTTATCCTGTCCATGCATGTGTCCGTATCAGAATATCCTCATGCATCGAATTATTATAAGTATATTTTCTTTTTATAGTATCTAGTACTGCTATCATTAAGAGAGCATCCATGAATTTATATAATATTATTGAAGATTTTGACCTCCACAATGTAAGAGTGTAATGGGCAAACACTTTAAATATTTATGAACACAACTACCCCTTTGCCCTGCGTTCACAGGTCACATGAAGCAGTCCTTTTGTTTAATAATTACATTGTAAAGTATATAATAGTAATATAATAGTAGTATATATAGTATATAATAATAGTAAATAATAGTATAATTTTAAGTAGCAAGCCTACAAAATCAATTACTCCATCCTCCACCACACTTCAATTGAAATCCGCTATAACGAGTTTATAAAATTACTTTTTCACAAAATTTCGATAGGCATTGGCGATATTTTTAAAGAGCACAATGTGAACATATGTTTTACCTCGCGAAATACACCTTTTAGGTAATCCCAAAGATAAACTGGACGACCGCCAAAATCGGATATTTACCAAATCGGATGCTGAGACTGCAGTAAAGTTTATATTGGACAAACAAAGCATGCAATCGGAACCAGATTCAAGGAACACATAGCCCATTATCGCTACGGGGCGAGGGCTTGAATTATCTAGCGTTGCATAATATATTAATGATGCAGGCTATAAAATTAAAATTGAGAACCTTGCACTGTTGAGAAATGTATCATCTTGGAGCGAATTAGATGCTTACGAAACCATATATATGACGAAAGACTCATTGTAATTATATTTTCATTTTCCAGTATTTGATCTATTTTGTGGTTCGTTAGTAGTCTGCGTTCTCTTTCACTTATTTTTCCTTCCATTATTACTCTTATTAAGTGCCTTAAGTGCCTCTTCAATATTTACATTCATTGTTATTGCTTCTGTGGAATATGCCATTATCGGGTATATTAATGTCTTGTTATTTTTTTTTTTTTATTATTGAAGCTTTTACTTTTGAATGTTCACTTATTATTCTAAGATGCTCTATACTCAACCATTTTATATCCTTCTTGAATTCTTGGTTTTCGTTTTATTTTTTATTTATGAATACTCCAAAATATGTAAATGTTTCCACTTCTTGAAATTTATAATCGCCCCATGTATCCTGAATTACTTTCAGTTCCCTATTATTTCTTGTAGTAACTACTCCATCGCCCGCGGATGCTATTATTTGTGTCACATTCTCGTCACTTGTTTCTATTCTTCCTGATTTAACGATGACTGCATCCAGTGATCCTGTGAACATTACTGCTGACAAAGCATGACTTCGTCTGACGTCTTTTTCAGCTTGCATTTTTATTTTCTTGCGCCGTACTTATAACTGCATTAGAATTTTTGTAATTTTAATTGGAATTGGTGTCTGTTTTAAATTCCTCATTAATTCACTGCTGTTTACTTCATCAAACGCGTAATTCAATACTATGAGCTATATATGTATAGTTTTCTGTCGTTCTCTCAATAGTACCACACGATTTTGATACTCCTTTCTACATTTCATCAATAAGCAACATCCAACCATATAAAGCTTACTTTCGAATTTGAGAATGACCACAGTTTGTCTCTCTTAGATCTATTAATTACTATAAAAAACACATTTCATTTTGATATATTCAGGAAAACCACATACAAATAATTATATACATTACTTATCTTATACAGGCCATAAATCTGAATACACCACATTCTTTTTTTCAATTAATAAAGTGCGGAATAAACCATTTGCGGAAGATAAATATACAAGAAACCTAAAATATGAAATATCAGGTATTGTAGATAGAATTAAAAAGAACCTAAGAAAGAAAACAAGAGATCATTAAGTAACACAATAAGGGACAAGACAAATAGATAATAAATTCTGCAGATTATCTCAATTTTTTCAACAGAATATGCCCTAACCAGATATCATACCTTTGTAAGAAATTTAAGTTGAGCCCGGCTTTTGTAAATGATAACCCTGAAGACCTATTAAAAGCAGATTTAGAGAGAATAAAGTCCTTTAAAAAGTCCTATAAATTAAAATGATTCATACCATAATATATGGGTGTTTGGATGCTAAAGTCTACAAAATAACAATTCTTGATAATTATATGATGCTGTTCGCGCTTGATATTGACAATAATTTTGTTATTTTGCACAATAATGCTCTCCTTTATACCGCTAACCCTACGACTGAATTACTGCCAGGGAACCACATTGATAAATACCATTACCTTGGATGGGTCCAGACCTTAACCCTATGGAGCACTTGGATATTGAACTTGAATAGGTTGGATTGACGAAATAGGTCCATGCCAATGCATCATAAACTTTTCAACAGCTGCGTCAGGTGCTAGTAGAAGAATGCCAAAATATTCTGCATGGTCCAATTCATCGACTTGTGCAATCCATGCCATAGCAGTGCCAAGCAGCATACAATCTAACGAAGATTTGGTAAAATTCCTGTACCGTTTCGGGGCAATTATATTACCCCGAAACCGTACAGGTATTTTACTTGTGCGAGTAAAATTACTTTGATGTGAAAATTCACCAAGGAAATTTACTACTAGTGTATGAAAATTACTAACAATAAGTAAAATGAAATTTACTGGGTAAATTTACTGTATTATATATATTGTGCATTCGAAATTTGGTAGAAGAAATCATTAATGTTACTAAGCGTATAATAGTTTTGTGCTTGTTTAGTTGTTATACCTAAACGCTTTCTTAACCATAAAAACAAATGCATAGATATATAGGTATGAGATAACATTCTAAGTATAAATAGACAAGTTGAATAATACTTTCATAACCTCTACTTCAGCATAGCGAAATATGACTGCAAAAACAATTTCTATAACCATTTACTCTAACACTAGGGTAATACACAAAGTACAAATATATTTTATATACCCTGTCGAGGCATATTAATGTTTGTTTTTGGAACACAATTAGGTGTATTGTGTGTTTGTATATGCATAAACCTATATGTTTCAACGTTTGTAAATTATGAAAATGCAGCTGTAGGTCACCCACAGTAGTAAGAATGTATTATTTAACTACTAGATTTATTTTAAATTTGTCACTTACCTAAATATGCCTATAGATAAAACAAAAAGAACGACCACTTGCACCTGTCACTTCCGTGCGTCCTATGCATCTTACCTACAAATTGAACCCATAAAATTGAACATGCACGCATTGTAAGTATGTATTTGGTTTCCTAAGTAAATTTCCTGACTGTGGATATACCTAATCACCAAGTAATTTAGCAAGAATCCCTGGAAAAGCATAAAAATTTTAGTAATATTACGATTCTACGTAGGAATTTTACCTACAAATGAAAAATACTGGTCGATATGTGGGAAATTTCCTAAAGTATAGGTAATTTTGCTAAAAAAACGGAAAATTACTCAGTTTTTGGGCGGAATCCTGGTAAATTTAGTAAAATTTTTTAGTGTGTACACATCTTGATTAAGTAAGATCAAAAGTTGAATTGAAGTGATTTTCTGTGCCACTATCCTGACAACATACTTTTTGACCATCATTTTAGATTTAGCACGACTCCAAGAATACGAAGCGCAGTGTTCTTAAACTTTTGTATTTATTTATTTAACTAAATAAGAAATAAATAAAATAAAGCAGGTTATATTTTTATTTAAGTTTTGGCTCTTTTATTCATTCTACCTACCGATCAGCAGTTCTCCACCTATTTTATAACCAACGAGTCGCCACTGACCCCACGCATAGGCAGACACTCGGCTACACAGATGGCTATCGTGTCTACTCGATCGAAAATAATGTGCAGCGTGCGTACCCTATACATACGCGTTTATTTTTGAAATGCGAAGGTGAATGGATGTGTGTAGTTGACTGACATGTGACAGGGAGTCTTTAATGGGATTCTTACTGCTGTTGACTAGTACAGGCGCTTTTGTTTTATGTCGTCTCGGATTTCGGGAAGTCAAATCGTTTCTGGCGAAGGCGGCAAGTATAGAACCTAATTTACGATCGTTAGGAATTATTTAATAATCCTTTTAACAGATATAAAATAAGCGACATTGTAGTATAAAATTTCCTAGGTTTATCACCCAGCTGTCAACAATTTTTCGATTAACTAACTTATTCGGTTGCAATTGGTACCTATGTATGGTGTAGGTAATCTTAAAGCATTTTCTGGCTTACATTCTTTTCGGTCGTAGATATTTGATCTATAGTTTACTTAGGTGTTTTTCTGTTATTATTGGCTTCGTTTATATTATTTATTACGAGCAGTTTTATTGTAAAGTCAGATAAGAAATAGTGTTCACTGTTGCGTTTCAACTTTAGTACGGCACGCGAAAATCGTTTAATAGTGAAAATGTAGTTTTATATAATAGCAACAAAGGGAGAATATAACCTGAAAGACCAACAAGGAAGAGTCATTGGAGGAATGGATGGGCGCCATTACTAAAGAACTAAGGAATGGAATGATACTGATAAAATTACAACATAAATTATGAACATATTTTATAGAATTTGAACAAGAAAAGCAATACTTTACCAATTAATGGATTTTAGCCCAAAAAGATTAACATCCGTAAAGCTATGGATAATATTTATGAATATTGAGACAACTTTCGATAAAGTGCTGGGAATAAAAAATTAGCAATGCGACTGGTTAATATGATGCCAATAGAAATGGTCAAAAGTATGTACAAATAAAATAAAATTGGAGTATTGTATTGTATTGAGGTAAGATAGCATCCGCATGGGTCGATTATCCGTTCCGTCCACCGCGGCCGCTAGGGCCTATTGTAGAACGAATGTTATCTTTGAAGTTCATCCATCAACTTCAGGCCCTCAAGGTAGCTCAGACTCTTCTTGTATGCGACCGTTTTCAGGTCTTCTAAGGAAAGGTCAACCTTCCCAAAATGTCATACCTGATTCTCGTTGTGGCGGGGCAGTGGCAGAAGTGTGCTCAACTGTCTCGTCATCCTCCAAACAGAGCCGGCATTCACTCTCTTCAGAGAGTCCGATTCCGTGTAGGTGATTTCTCAGTTTGCAGTGACCTGTAAAGCCAGAAGCTATTACTTTGACTAAGATTGGAGTAATAAGCTAGAAATGCGATATCCGAAGAAATACTTACAAGAGAAACAAGTTGTTGACGATTAAACATCTTTTAGTCAAAATCGGTTTCTAAAACTCATTTTCGAACTGGTTCGTAAAATCGGTTATGGTTTTTAGTTTTAATGCATTTAGTACCAAACCGATTCCTATTTGAGGCCCAGATTTTGGTGTCATTATTAAATAAATTATTAATTAAACTATATGAAATTTATATTACCACTTCACTTGTCATGCGAGAGCGCAAGTACTAAAGCGAGCAGCTTACCGAGTTCAAAGCGACTTTAAAGCAAGTAGCTTACCAACCACGACAGGTGACTTCGTCCGTGGTGTCACACAGTGGCTTCCGCGATTTTTACGAAATCTGAGGAAATAAGCAGTGATAAATGTGAAATGATAATATAATATATTTGTTTTGTTGTCCAAAACCGTTTTCTGTGTAACCTCTTAAGCGTGAACTATATTGTATGGCTTGTTGCCTGTTTTTCGCTGTCCTTTGGCATAAGATTGCGCAAAGAATTGACAAATAACTCATTTTTGTTTTTAATGTATACCTTGCAAATGAATTGTTTATCGCAACATGAGCCTTGTGGCATTGTTTTTGCATTTTTTTTGTACATCAAAACCATATTAGGAAATTGGCAGTCGTTTTTTAATCATTTCTGTAAAAACAGAATTTAAAATGCGATATTAATAAACCTATCCTATTGCACCAGCAACATAAAATTAAATATAATCGTGAAGTGCTGCCTCAAGTGGTAGAGCTAAGCATTATTAAAGAATTCCGTTTTAAAAACAATTACACATACAAATAATAAGCGCATAACACAAACACAAAACATAACCTTAGAAAAAAAAAACCAATCGTTAATAAATACAAGAATTGAGCGTAAGATCGTTTTTCATTTTTGTTAGTAAAATGAATTTAGTTGGTTTTATACAGGTTTTCAGCGATGTCGTAAATTGTAATTAAGTGCGATGGAAAGAAAGGTGATTCATCGTCATTATCATCAAGTGCTATATGTGACATTACAGAGAACTTAACCTAACAGAATAAGTGATAAACAAAGGGATGCATATTTTCATGTTTGTCCTATTTTCAATAGGTGTAATAAGTGGACGTTGATTCCTCCATATCGGAGGACCTGTCAACATAACCTCTTGTCGGATGCTGCATTCATCAGTTGTGTTTACAACAAAGCCATAAGAAGATGCACGTATGTCGCCACTAGTGGAGGTCATTTTTATAGGCTTATATATGGAAATGGAGACGTGAAGGGTCCGCATCCCGGCTGTCGAGTTGATCAGCTTTAGATTTACAAAACCAAAGCTGATTTAGTGGATTCTAGAACTTTTGAGAACGGAATGCTCGCGTCGTAAGAATTACCTCTGAGCTCCGAATACTGGGAAGTTCAGATATAATAGATACCTGAAATATATAACGACGGAAGCAGAAGCCTCGCAAAGTTATTGATAAGATATATAAATAAGATAAATTAACTAGTGTCATTAAAAGGTATAAAGGAAAAACAGATAATTCATGTGACAACTTAAGCGTCTCTCTTCTTATTTTACCAGATCACCCGCCACTGGTTCAAATGGAGTGCTGCTATTCCATTGGTATGGCTATCGGAAGAATGTCTATGCCTACGTGCAATAAATAAATGATATCAAAAATGACCTCCGATAGAGACAATCAGTAATGCACGGGCATGTGACCCCGAAAGTTATCGTAGCCACTGGTATGCCGCTATGATCTGAATTCAATTATCTATAATGTACGGCGCCTGAAAAGAAAAAAAGAATTCCGCATGCTGATGGTCGGTGTTCCATTCTGCATGTAGGATTACAGTTTCTAATATGCTTAATTCTGCCAACGTCGTACTCTTAAGTTAATCGGCATACTGATAGCCTTTTTTATTTTGTTTGTACGAAGTGAATGGATGACGTGTTGTGTTGTTTGTTTATGCATTTATGCATGCAAACCGATATATTCAAATCCCCTGACTAATGGTGTTAAAACATCTGCTTTCTCTTCATTATATGGATTTAATACTTGTGGATTGTAAATGACAACATTACAAACAAAAATTGGTTTTAATCTTAAAAACTTAAGATAATTACATATTTTTTCTGTTAACGGTTTCGCTAATATATTTTCTCATAACTTTTAGTTAGGCCGCACATAATTTAAAGTACCTCCGTATTATATCGACAATGAGGATGATATTTGCTAAGAAAGCTACCAATATAAAATGACACTTTCGTAATTATGTAGCTTTTAATTTACAGTGCGTCGGAAAGATCTAGAAATACTAAAATTAATTAATGTTTTTTTTGAGAAAAATCGTAAAACATTTCAATTAATGTTTTAAAAAAGCTATCTTTCAATAACAGTAGTGTAGTTTTTGCAATGGCCTT
Source organism: Cetonia aurata (assembly GCA_949128085.1). Classification (NCBI taxonomy): domain Eukaryota; kingdom Metazoa; phylum Arthropoda; class Insecta; order Coleoptera; family Scarabaeidae; genus Cetonia; species Cetonia aurata. The sequence continues at coordinate 11,667,772 of OX421887.1, forward strand.
GAAAAAGTTATGACGTCATGTATTTTTTTTCAAATGACAATATCGCATTTTTGCTTCATTTTTGGATAGGCGCTGTCATTTTTTAAACGACACTTAAAAATACTCGCTCATGTTGTGAGGATTAGTAACCTATACTTTATTTTTTATCCACAAGACGTAATCAAGTGAGGTTAAGTCGGGAGATCTCGCTGGCCACTCAAGTCTCTCCTTCCAATCCATCAGTTTAGAAACGTTTCATCAAGATATCGACGTGCATCTCCTGCATAATGCGGAGGGACCTGCGCATCCATATTCTCTCGTCGGGCAAATCGGCATTTTCGTTATTGTGGTAGAGTACTGCCAACTCAGGAATCAGTTTGTCCATTAAAAGCTGCAAATATCTTTCTCCCGTTAAATTATTATTAAAGAAGGAAGGCTGCACAACTCTGTCACCGATTATGCTCGCCTATACATCTATTCCTTAAGGATACTGAAGTACGTGCTTCACGTAACCAGTGTGAATTCTGAGGTGTACGGTATCTGCAGTTTTGTCTATTGACAGTTTCATGCAAAGTAAAGGTAGTCTCGTCGGAAAATAAAATATTTTGAATAGAATTCGGCTCGTTACCAACCTGCATTATTTCTTCACAAAACTGTAAACGTCGATCGAAATCGCCTTCGCACAGCTTGTGTACCAACAGACTTTGTACGGATGATATGTTTTTGCGAAGAATAGTACTTATTGTTAGTGTCGATTGTGATATATTAATTTCTTAAGTAAGATGTCGTGTGGTATCATATGGATTTACATTCTACCACAACAATAGATTGAGTTGCGTATCTTCACTAGTCGAAGGACCACTACTCCGAGGCCGATCACGAACATGGCCTTCTTCTCAAAATTTATTGTAAATTTTACTCACGACAGAAAAACTGTAACTGGAGCACGATCTGGATAAGTGTCATTAAATGGCAAACTTTTCTAAATGAACGGGTTCTATTTCCAAAACCAATTATCACAAGTTTCGATACGTTCTTTTTCTGTTAAATCCATTGTTTATATTTTAAAAAAAGCTATTTAACAGAACCTGATAAATAACTAAACTGTTTAAAACACTAGCCCACTTTTTCTAATTGTACTGCTACAGCTAATACAAAGAAAAACACATCTTAGATATTAAGTAGGTATTGTGCAATAGTGCAATTTTCTTACAGTGTGAAATCATTAAATAAATGCTTTTCTGCTATAACTGTAATTTTTAATATGAGGCAATTTTTATATTAAAAATTTTACCTCGTGTCGGATTTGAACCGGCAGGACGGCAAATATGCATAGTGAAATTTTCTTTTTGTTTGTGAACACCAGAACACCTCGTTAGCTCAACTGGTAGAGTGTTTAATATTGCCATTTGAAAAAAAAATAATACATGACATCATAACTTTTTTAAGGTCACTGCAAAAGCGACACTACTGTTATTAAAAGACAGTTTTTTTAAAATATTAATTCACGTGATTTATAATTTTTGCCAAGAAACATTATTTACGTTGTTATTTGGGTGTTTCCAGACTTTTCGGACGCACTATATGTATATACTTAAGCACTGTTTGTAATCATCATTACATGCAGCATTTGACCGAATTTTGTAGGTTGGTCGCATTGGGACTCAGTAGTCAGTATGACAGTTTAAGGTTATAACTAAATTAACTGCGAATAAATATTTTGTTATGTTAAAGAACACAAACTTCATTTTGACATACATTTTCAAAAAAACCACACATGTTTATTTACCGTAATTAATTAAGGTAAAAGTTAAAATTTGAAAATAGTATCAATAGGTAGGTACATATTTTCCTACTTATTAAATAAAATTGTTTATTACTTAATTATAACTTAAATTTGATAAGGTACTACATGATAAAGTGTCACCTTTGAATCTAAAACAGTTTTACTCAATTTGGCGATGTAGATGTGCATGATTTAAATGTTTATAGAATGTGAAGATGATATTTCTCTGCCAGAGTTTATATTTAAACAGTATCAAGGTTGGCTTGCCATTGGTTTACTTTTGTCAGTTCTGAATTAATACAAATAAGTATCAGAATAAATGTATTACATGTACACCTGAAACGCCATTGTGCAAATCTAAGTTAATATTTATTTATTTTTTAGATCATGTACGCTTTTACGCAATAGTTCTTGGAATTTAGATACTGTTATATTGTATTAATATTTCATTGAATGAACAACAAATATAACCTTGCGTTTTCTGATGAATATGCAAACAGTTGGCTATTATACACGACAAACGAAAAATTATAAGTACGGTTTTTTCCTCTTTTATTTCCACAAGGAATGTGTTGATTTGTTCTGCTTTGTAGGTTTTATGGCAATAGTGTTATATATAATAATGTTTTATTTTTTTTATTACCGCATTCTAATAAAATAATTACAATTTAGGTTCTTTTATGGCTTCTATGTCAAGTTTACTGGTTTGAATTACATTGTTTTTTTTTCCATATGTGAGAAATAATAATAGGTTTACACATACATCTACCTAATTCAGAACCAGATTAAAATTAGTTCTTAGTTAGCATTGATTTAGCGCAAATATCAGAATTTATTGTATAAAACTATATCTCAGAAAATCAAGACAGGCTAGTTGTAAGTAAATTGTTAGACTTCTCTTTTCTGTGAGAATTTTTATTTTGTCTCCCGGGCGCAGCTGACAGGCCTTTCTGTGGGGAAATCTTAATGTTCAATTTCTTCTTCTCATTTATTTTGTTTTCGAGTTTAGGGTTACGAACTCATGTGTTTAAGTGTCAAATGGGTTTGATAAATGTAGTTCCTCTTCTATTATTCCTTTCTTTTATTTACAGCTGAATTTCTACTCTCATAATGCGCAAATTTTGTTTTTCGAATTCATATATATGTATTTTCTAGAAAAAGAATTAAAATATTTATAGTTAATCTACAAGAATTACTATGTACTTATAATGTACTTTACTATTACACTATAATACAAACGACTTGTACATGCAGTATTGTGTAGTAAACGCAACAGCTTATAAATCATTTGTAAGCGATGGTATTATCACAGTTACAATCCATTGTAACATATCATCGACATCATTAATTCTTCCTCGGCGAGAGATAAATACAAACAAACAAACAAACAATAGGAACACCCAAACGCGGCTCAAGTTCGAAAAGATCACAGCATGCCACAAGTATTACGCATAAGCGGCCATCCAGCTGGGATATATGAAACTGCATCGACAATACGAGTCAAAAAGAAGAATTCGTACATTAATGGGGTCATGTCGTCTGACAAATTCGCGAAGAACACGGAAGAACAACGAGGAATTACATTCTAATCCCTTTGGACCAATTCTGTAGCCATGGAATTGACGTACAGACTGTGAGTGCACCTCTGAAAAGGGATGAAGTAGGCGTCTTCAGACGGCAGCGTGTATAGGTCAGAAAGACGCGCGGGAGGCTTGCGTTGGCGAACAATTACCGTCCGATACCGATCGCTCATTTATCAAGCGTGGGTGTCTCAAGATTCAACGTTAGTCGTGCTTTCAAAGATCCGTTGTCTTCCCTCCATGTACAGATCTGACCGATTCCGACTTAAAATATAATTTCCCTGGTCCGCGTCAGTTCGAATCAGCGATAACTTATGGCCAACAAAGGTACGGTTGCGTGTCAAAATAATTACGCGGTTTCTTTTGGAAAGGGATAATTATCGTGGTATCGGATTACAATAATCTTTCCTATCTCTAATTAGCTGCAACAAGTAGTTGAATGAATGTATGTAGGCCGTTGAAAAGTGTTTAATACGAATTTAATTGCTGACAATGTGGGTGAAAGTCAGAATAAGTAATAAATGACAATCTTTTAAGGATTGTTTGATTAATAAGGAAGAAGTGCTAATTAACATCTACTCTGATGGAGAATATTTATTTATATTGTAAATATTTCGGACAGTAAAATTATAAATTATAGTTTATGGTTTAATATTTCATCACTATTACTACCCATCCTTACATACAGGCCATTTCAATTGAAACGAGTCACCTCAAATAACTCTTTACTTGTTGTGATTTATATAAAATTCCGAAACCTGTCGATTGTCATATCAAGGGGGACAGCTTTCAATGACGGGGCTCATTCCTGGGGACGCAGCAGCCTCCACTCTTAAAATTTGAATAGGGAAGATGGGTCTTGTGATCACTCATCCAAAAGATCTTTTAATTCTCTTTACGGCAACATGTATCAAAAAGTCATTTTTTTAATAAGTAAGCAAAAAGTGCATAATTTGTAACCTGTATAATAAAATACGATTAGAATGAAATGGTTTGCATGTTACTTTATGAAATGTTTAAAATCATGGCAATTAATCTCCATACAATAGTACAATCTTGCTTCAAATTCTCTCCTGACATTCCGCATAATTTCTGGAGTTATACATTGGCATTCTTCAACAATTCTTTGGCATAACTCTTGTAAGGAAGCTAAATGCGTGACATACACCTTAGACTTAAGATGCCCCCAGTGAAAAAATCAAGTGGTGTAAGATCCGACGATCTAGCAGGCCATTCTATAGGCCCCCTTCGACCAATCCAACGATCGCGAAAGTGATGATCCAAAAGTGTGTCGTACTTCGACAGCGTAATGTGGAGACGCTCCATCTTGCTGAAATACTACCTTATTCTACAACAAATCTTGCTTCAATTTTTCTGTGATCAAAGGATTGATTGTATCGTCCAGCATATTAGATTTGACCATTTAAAGTCCCGACAATGAATAGCGTCCTATGAGATGATGGCCAGATATACCAACCTATACATTAAGTTTCTGTGCATGGCCGTTGTGTATGTGTTTCCCACGTCAAATGGGGATTGATGTCCCTCCAATATTTGCAGTTACGACGATTTACTTCCTCATTCAATAAACAAGATGATTTCTCCGAAAAACAGATCTTATACAGTAGAAAAAAATTGTTTCAAATAAACAACTAAGAAGTTTTTAGAAGTGTAGTAGTACAACAACACTTGAAAATGTTACAAAACCTGTGACGAAACGTCGTGTTTTAAATAAGTACCACACTTGGAAAAACTTATTTTTTCTCTACCATGACCTGCAATCCCCAATTTATAAAAAAATTGATTAACGAAAGCGAAATTATTAGTTATTGATGAAACGTAACACCCAAGAGTTCTGATAATTTACCTCGCTTTATACAAAAGTCAGAGACTAAAATCGCTTATAAGCGTGGCGTAATAATATATTTTGAGAAGTCTTGGGCGAATTCGTCATCCGGAACCGTAAACTACAGAAACATGTCCGATAGGCGATAAATCAATCTTTGTCGGACGAAGAGTTTACTAGCGCGTTTGTTAGTGTCTATTTTTATTTCATTTTGGTTGTGTTTATACGTCATAACTTTTGACGTTTAAACTTCCTGGTGTTAACTAAACATAACTAATATAATATAAATATACGCGAAACATCTATGTATACCTAACATTTGCTATAATTGCAATGGTTAATGATAGATCTTCCTCAATGAATTATGTAATAGGTTCGTTTCATCTATGAGCAAATATATTCTCTACAAAAAATATATCTTCGCCTTTTTTTTTTAATTTAAAATGATTTAACCATAGTTTTTCTCTGTTGTTTAAAATATGAATAAACTATAGTGGCTTATTGCGTTGAGCCTTATTGAATTACATAAACACGTTAAAATAGTGTTATTAATGAACTGGGGCAGATATTGTAAATTAATATCAATGTTTCATAACAAACGTACATTTAAAAAGACGTATTTTATGCTTTTGTCCTACATTATGTCATATGTATACTGAACAAACAACGCGTTTTATCACTTAAGGATTGTTATCTTACATTTTTTGATTCCTGCATTTTTATATTTGCCTGGCTGAGGGCGATAACCTTATCATTGAGTTGTTACAGGTGAAAAGCGTTTAAAGTGTGGAACAATTATGGAAGAAATGTGTGAAAATAAACATTTTGATGTACAAGTATCCTAACAAATACAGATTAGTCTAATATTTTCATATTTTATTAATAAACTTACGTAATGCTTACCTGTCATGTACATAAGTGAGAGTTCTACAAACTGAAAGAAATATTTTTTTCCTTCAAAGCAAACTACTTTACCGCCAGATATGATCTTTCAACAGAATGTGTATGCTCGACTTTGTGTGGACTGTCTGTATTTGATGGTTGTAAATAGTAAGGAAGGAGTTTCTGATTGGAATTAAACTTTAATAAACGCAAAAATAAAAAACTCTTACATTGCACTCGTGTTAGACATGATTAGACAGAATTTGCCATCTTGAATTTCACTTTACATAAAAATAGGTATGGCCGAGAATGCGCATGATCACTTGGCGTGAATTTTAATAAATGTACTGCCCCAACACTCTATAATATTTTTTCACACAGGAATATTTTTTACTATTAATTAAAAGTTTGATACAGCGGCTTTATCGCCTAGGTATACCTATATTTCAGCATAAAAGTCGCTTGGAAGAAAAGCACAATTTCGGGTCGGTAGCGTTTTCTCGGACGGTAGAATGTTATACGCATACATGGGCGTAGTTTAGATCATCAGATGTTTGTAAAGATTTTCGGACAGTTGGGTAGATTGAACCTCCTCATAGACCGCCTATGAAAGAATCGCCGGCAATTGTCGATAGTTATCGACAATTGCGTAACGTTGCGTAGTCGGTACTGGCATGCTCGCATCGCAGATGAAGCGGTACGTTAAGTTGTTACACTTTGCATTGAATCGAAAATGACATTGATTTCAATAATTCATTTCGCTTTTTTTTTAATCATAGACAACATCAGCGATATAAACGTTATTTTGAAGGCAATTTTAAATTCATCCTCTTTACTTTTAATCTGGCAATTGCAATTACGACTTTAGAAAAACCGTTACATCACTTAGCGGTTCCTTTTCGCGCGGGAATATTTAACTTACGCACCACGAAATTTAAACTTGGTTATTTTAAATTTATTCATTTAAGCGCCAAACTCTTAGACGCTTCGTTTTTTTATGATCCTTTGTGCATCTCTGAACGTTGCTATTGGTTCATCCTTTTTTTGTACCTACTTACCGATTATAAGGGCTCTGCACGCTACGCGCGCTCTCTGTTCCAGTTCAGTTAATTTGCCGTTGTGACGGACTCGTTTTGACTCGAAAACACAGAAACCACGTGCTGTCCCTTCAGCTTCGAAGCCCCCTTGTTTTAAGCTACAGCTAAGTAATCTCTGTTCTCTTCAGTTAATTTTGCCGTCGCAAACACTAACTCGAAACACAGAAACCACGTGCTGCCCTCCAGCATACACAAAAGCTTCGAACTCAACTTCAAGCTACAGCTAAGTAATCCTATTTAAAACGTATCTATCGGTCTGTTTTATTTTGTTGCTATTTATATTCTTTTAACTTGTAATTGCCAGTAACTTTGCTCTCACTAGCAATCATTTACTATTCACTTATAGAAACGGATTAATTGCGTCACTTTTAAATTAATCTCAGGAATTCGGCTATCACGTGCTAGTCCTTCTTTTTGCCTTAATTTTAATACCAGAATACAGCAACCACGTGCTGCTCTTTTTACATTAATCTTAACACCAGAAGTCAGCAACCACGTGGCCAGTTTTTCTTTTTTTTCTTTTTTTTTTTATTATTACAATAAAGTTATCGTGACGTTTTGGATCTTTCTTTTTCTTTATTAATCATTACAGCGACTCCAAGCGTCAAACTCGTGTGTACCGCTTTTCTCACTAAGTTGCATCAGGTGGAGCACACACTGCTTCCGCACGCCACGCACACCTGATCGTAACAAAGTAATAATATAAACAATTTATTTCATAAATTATTTATTTTGCTAGTTATTACACTAACAAGGAGTAGGCGAGAAGTGCGAAACATAAAATTATGAGTTATATATCATTAGAAAGAGGCAGTTAAGAGGAGAAAAACTCTAAACGTGTTTGAGTGTATCTATTTGAAGGTTGCTGGATTAGCTTCGTCTTGGAAATATCAGTTTGTTGAAAACAAATGGAAGAAGGGACTTCTTTTTCGATTTTCCAGAGAGTATAGATAGTAGTTTCTCGAAATCTTTATCTAGAAATTGTTTTATATATCAGTATGAAATTCTAAAAGTGCTGTAATTTACTTGTGATGAGAGTACTACGTATTTTGTGCAAAGATGATAAGTGATGTATTCAGTTATTTGGTGATTTGGGGTGATCCTTAATTTAATCCTGGGGTTTTGAACATCAAGATTCGAGGCAACTTTGGCTGTAGGATTCTATTGGCGTCTTCGTACACTTCATGGGAGCTGACATGATTTATTGAACATGGAATTTATATTGCAGAAGTTCTTCGTACCAGCAATAAGCGATTTTATCATATTTTGAACTCATAATCTTTGTATTACGTACAAGAGATTACAAGGTTAGATTTCTGTTGATGTATTAAATTGTAAAACCTAGTGATTTTGAATATGTGAGGTTGGTCATGATTCTGTGGGTTCTCTTTACGTGTGTTTGTCCGTTTTACGTGTCCATTGAGTTGGCGTTTTGATTGTTCGGAAGAAATGTTGATGGGAATTCGGCGGGAAATTTGAATTTTACTTATGTTTTTAAATCAACAAATATAAGTTCTTAGTCTGAATTGAGATAATAGAAATCTTTATACTTAATAGTGTTTCTTATTTGGTAAATGATTCTACTCACCTGAGAGTGTCTATAGAAGATTTATTTCTTTGTTACTTTTTGAAAACTAACTACAATAAATTAATTTCCCTTGTAATTTAGTCTTTTATTTAAATTAACGTATAGAAAAACATCACTAATTAATAACTATATGCGATATTGGGTGTTACAAGGAGCATTGGCCAGAGCGATATATACCCCTTCCACGTCCCGAGGGTTACTGAATAATATATCTTCCTATTCGTTAAGGGTGGACGTGAAACCGTTAGACTGCGGCAGAATTACCAATCATTGCCCTCTATCATTTGAGATCTGGTTTATCTCTGAAGTTGTTGGGAGCATTACAGATGACTCTGGGTGGTGTTTAGTAAAATTAAACGGTTGTTTGCTTAATAAAATTTAATTGAGAATTTAAACGATTTCTACAAGTTTCGTAGCGGTATATATTCCGGGTGACAATGGGAGGTGGATACACTCTGTAACTTTTTTATTATTTCAGGTAACAATTTAAATTTTGGGATTTATAATAGATCACTTTGTGAGTTTTTGGAATAATTCTGAATGTCCAAGTTACCTCTGATTTGACCGAAAGCGTTTCCAACTTTTGGTTTTGAAATGGAACAACCTGTAAATTTTTACATGTTTTGAATCGGCGCGTTATTCTACGCATTCTACGCGAACCTATGTTGCTTTCAAAACAGTTTTTTTCTTAAAAGCTAACTTTTTTTCAAATGTATATTTAGGGTGGATCTTATCGATATTTTAAAGGATTTTTTTCTTAAATTTGATGCCAAAGGTTTAAAATTCGTTAAGAAATAAAGACCCAATTTCTCATACATATTGCTGGGAGTATATGTTGTGTTTCACATAATGTAGTAGTGCTTTTTTAATTTTTGTTGAATTATAATACGTCGTTTCTGTTTTCTTTAGGATGCAAAAATGATACAAGGTATGCCATTAACCATATACATATCTAATGTCATTGACTCTATGTTTCCACTGCAGCTTCTAACTTATTTCGAAGTTATGAAGATGTTCGAATATGTAGAATGTACCGCTTCAGTTGTACAATTAAATCAGATACAGTGACTACTTTCACAGATCGTTACCTAGCAACGATTGCTGCCGGCTAATATATTGTTGAGTGCATTGATTAACCCATCCAGACTTTTCAATTGAAGTAACCCCTATTATGGGCATGGAAAGATTGAATTTATTGTTCATATATGTTGCCACAGCATCGAACGTTTCTCTTTTTAAATCTAATTTAACATTCTCAATTTTATTTTTAATTCGCAATTTGAAGATATATATCAACAACTGCTGGTAAATGGGTATTTGCACACATTTTCTGGTTACTTTTATTTTACAATAAAATTTGATTACACTAGTCGTTGGTTTGCGATGTTGATGCTTTATATACCAACTTATGATGGCTCTTTTACCGGTTAATTTTATGTGAGGAGAAAATCGACCATGTTCAGTAGTTAGGTCGTTTGAGTTCGTGCGTTTGTATGTTTGTATATCTTACATCCGACCTGCTCGTAAATGTCAAAACATTGAATACGAAAGAATTTTTATAGCCGATTTGATACCAATCGGTTCTCACTTACATAAACGCCTCATCTAAGATTCAGGTGCCCGTGTAAATGTAAATGTAAATCGGTGTAATTGATGTTCCTCATTTGTAAGAAAACGGAATGTTTTTTTTTTGTACCACAAGGCTTATGTTGGGTGTGTTATGTAGTTGTTTTTTGTGTTTCGTCAATTGGGAATGTTCATGTTTAGTTTGTGTTTCTCACTTCTTCTATTTTAAATTCTATAACGAGGTGTAGTTCTTTGTTAGAATTGTTAGTTTTTTTAAGCTTTCTTTGTATCACGCATTATATGAATTATAAGTAGAGCAGACCACTTTCCGTGCGCGCCATGAGCGCCGATGTGGGGATGATTGTATTCCATATTATTTAATAGCAGAAAACCAAATGTATATTTAATTATTTTTGATAGAATAAATGTCTTTACTTTTATACTTATATCGGTAACAAGCTCATGTTGCGTCCCTATTCTATCGCATATTCTAGTATATTACGAATTACACTCCCATACCGGCGCACATGGCGCGCACGGAAAGTGGTCTGCTCTAATTATAAGGGTGTTTGATGCATCGTTTCCCAAATAAAATTGGCTGATAGAAGGGGTCATTTGCTATCTGTTAAATCCTAATAACTCAACATTAGCTCCACGGATTTTCTTATTTAATTACAAACACAAAAGAAAAAGAAATACAATCAATGACTTGCAACTTCTAGGAACACTTTAGAAAAGTATAGTTCATCAGGATACTGATGGAATCTTAGTAGTTACTTTGTTTGTCATATTATTTGTGACATGGCTTCAGTATCATTTACATAGGGTGTAAACAAATCCAGAACATAATTGGCCGAATCCAAAATACTTTCTTCAACTAAATTCTTAAATTTTAGTTTCTCCTAAAACTACTTAAGATAATCTTCATAACAATCATTTTTTGCCGCGATTATCTCCAGCTTTAATACTTGTAATGCATTTCCAAGTACAAGTACTTTTTTAACAAGGATGTCCTTTTCTTAAATTTTAATTTCTATTTCTTGACTACACCTCTAAATAAACTTAGCTGAAATTATGAATAACGCGAGTAGCGTTCTTTAAGTAAATACACTGCTCAAAATAATCTAGGGGACAAACGCAAAAAGTATATTTACGAACAGTATTATCGGGTGCTAATATATCAAGTATAGCTTTAATGGATGACATTTGAATCGATTTATTGTTTGTGCTTTCAACACATTAATTTGATCAATTAGTTATCTGATAAGGGTACAAATGGAGTTTTGGAATCAATAAAGATGGAAAGACGGCATCTTAGTCGTGAAGCGCAATTAAATGCTATTGGCATGATACAAGGTGATAAGACTATTCGAGATTTGGCGGAGGCCGTAAATTCGGCAAAAGCTACAATTGGACGCCTGTGGCAGCGTTGCGAAGAAACTGGTGAAGTAAAAGAAAGATACCCTGAGATATTCCCTTCAAAAGAATGCAAATTCTTCGCAACCGAAATATCACAGCTAGTCACTTAAAAATTGAACTCCAAAATGCCTATCAGGTAAACGTCAATGGTCAAACAGTAAGAAACGGATTACATGAAGATGGATTCCATGCCCAACGTCCCATTAGCACTCCTGTGCTATCGCGGTGTAATAGAATGAGCTAAAGAACATGTCAACTGGCAATAACAAGACTAGGCTCATGTACTCTTCACTAATGAATCCATATTCGGTTTGAGGCTAGATTCCTGAAGACTAAGGGTGCGAATAAGACCTAGAAACGACACTGTTCCAGACATCGATCGGTACCAAGGGAGGACTGTGATGGTTTGAGCTGGACATAATTCTACAACCTCTTATGCTTCCACAAGCGGGACAAGCCGGTGGTCACTTCTTATGCATGATAATGCTCGACCACATGTTACGAGAACAGTTAGAGATTTTTTTGATGAGAAGAATATCACCGTGGGCAAGTAAAAACCTCTGACTTGAAGATGTGTGGGGTATGTCACAAAGACGTGTCCTGAGTCATGGCATAGTGTTTCAAACGAAGGAGAGTTTTGCAATTGTTTACGAGACCAGTGCCAACAATTTGAAGAAGATACAATGAACAATTGTTCATTGTACAACAACAATTGTTTCAGGGGACGTTTTTTAATAGAAATATGTCCAATAGTTACTGTGCTGTGATTAATGCTAGAGGTGACCACAAAGTGTTCTAAATATATGTAATTTAATTTTAATTTTCTTGACGATTTCGTTGTAATTTTGTTATGTACTTTTTAAACAGCCTATATAACGAAACTAAGGTCATTTTGTTTTGATTTATGCTATATAAATAAATGTTATTTATTAAACGTTCTGTTTCCGTTCATCTTGGTGTCATAATACTTCAATTACATGCAATAACGTTCATTCTTTGAACGTGTCCTATAGACCATATTGATGTAGATGCTTTTTGATTTAGTCTTCTTAAAAAAATGATAAGCAAGTTCTTTTCAGTATTGCCAGATATTCTAATAATGATTAAAATAATGGTTTCTTAAATGCCAACACAATATTCCTCTCCGATAATTTGCTAGACTTCTCTGAACAACAATTCCTTTGGTTGCTCAAGAATATCTTTCAATTGTATCGTTTTGTGCAGGAGTTCTCAAAACTTTGTAGTTGATAATTTATTTTTGCATCCCATTAAACAATTTCTAGTTTTCGTATTCATTTTCGAAATGCAGTTTGCTTTACATTAAATATAGATATAAATGTTATTCGGAATATTATATTGATATAGAAACTGTTAAAGAAGGAAGTAATAGGTTATGTTTAGGAAAATTTCTTTTTATTATTATGTATTACTAAATATTTGTATATTTTTAAAATAGCAGTTATACATAGATAGCCTTTGGTAATCTATACATGTGCTAATAATGTTAGAGAAATAGAGTATGCTAAAAGCAGTTTAATGATCTAAAATAATCAGTGGGGAAATTCAAATAACTCACATGTTAAGCTAGTGGGACAGATATAAGTGTTACACGGTTATAATATAGGGCAAGTGTAAACTTACAATTAGATTGATAAAGTTTGACTTTGTGGTGTTATAAACATTAAAGTAATAACCAGAAATATCAAAATTAGAAATAAATTTACCGATTTTCGATCAGTTTCAGCGAACTCACACACATTTGTGGTTTACTCGTTGAAAATGGTTACGCAAAATTATGGCAGATAGTAAATTTTTGCAATACAATAGCGATTTACTTGCTGTTCTACTCGTTAGATTAGATAATTTAAGCTTTTTCTATATTTTCTCAATTTATTTTGTATATCTACTATATTATTCTTATCATAGTGTTGAAATTTTATTTTTGTTTCAGGTAAGCCATAATTTGCTTTCAATGAGAAATTGGTAAGCTGGTTGGAATTTGTTTAGGACTGTAATTGTAATTCTTTGCATTTGTATATTATCTCAGTATCATAAAAAGAAATTTACTAAATTTTTTAAATTAATTTGGGTTTGATTGGAACATTATAATCAAACTCTAAAATCCTTTAGGTTCTAATGTCATTATTGTGATTACCTATATTAATCGCAAAATTTGCAAGAAGTGCCACCCTTAACATTAAGAAAGAAACTAACCTACTTTTATATTTTCGCTTTAAAGTTCTATTTATTGACAAGTTTTGGTAAAAAGAATCTAAGGCAAAAAAATGTTCACGAAAAGGAAACCGGGATATGTGGACGTTTCTTTTCGTGTTCTTGTTTTAACTTAAATTTCATAGTTGTATACGATTGATGAATATAATTAGGCTAGTATCATATACATCGAATTATTTTTTCGTGCCCGCTTTTTCTACGTATAGTCGCATTACTTCGATAAATTCGAGGTATGTGCAAGTTTCCGTCCACTTCCTCTTGCCACTAACAGAATTTTATCGTACGGTACTTTCCGTAAAATTTTGCTACTAGCTTAACTGTATTAATCAATCGTAAAACTCAATGATTTCAATTCATTTAAAACAATTACCCAAACAAAAAGAAAAAAACGTGCACACCCCACAGATTTTTCCGTGCAAAGCTTTTTCTTGTGTAGTTCTTAATATTTTGTGTACAATTATAACAAAGTTTGAGGTGCATGGAAGCTCATGTCCACCACTTCCTCCTGCCATTAAAAAAAGATATCCTACGGTATTAATATGATAAAATCGATGTGTGCACAATTAGTCTAATCTTTAGTGAGCTATTCGCTTACAGACGATTAAATGACAGGAATTAATCTGGATTTATTAATTGAGAACATGGATGTATAAGTTAAGTTAATTCTTACTGCGCAATCTGTATGAGTAATGCAACAAAAGAAATTATTTCTACGGATATTTAGCGAATCCCTGTTGGTGAGTTCTCTTGCATTATTCTTTTGGTTTACGAATTTACACATACATTAAATTAGCGCCTGATAAATGACGTATACATGCACATAAAATATCTATGGCAAAGGTTATGATTTGTTCAAGTGGGCGTTGTATCGTGAAATTGTTTGTCGTTAGCGCGATATTTGCAATACTTAAAGCAATCTCAGTCGTCTCTTACCATATATCGACTGTATATAGAAAATTCAATAACAATGTAAACAAGAATCGAGCGTGACTCACACGATTTATAATCATATTCTAATACTTGCGAATCTCATAATGTATTCGCGTTAACAACGTTTTAACATACTTAACCTCAGGGCGATACATGGTCGTATTGAATTTCGTGAATTCATCAAGATTAAGGTGAACAGACTTTTTTTCACTCGGCATAACTTTCGAATAGATACAGGATTATTAAACTGCCTATAAATTATACGAAGCGTTCTTTATATTCTGCGCATGTCGATGTTTAATCGTATCGTAATTAATTAAGAATTTGATGCGTTCGCATGTAGTATAGGTTGTTGTGTTATATGCTTGTAATCCGTCTTCCAGACTAATCAGCATTGCAAATAAACTTACCGCAATAAATCTATACACTTTTACCATTATATAGTCAGTGTGCCTTCTCAGCTGTTTGTAACCTATTAATAAAAATTATTTACGGTTGATGACGACTAATAATGTTCGATGAACGTGCATCCTTAACCTTGCTCAACGATTTCTATTTTTAGAAACACCTTGCTGTTTTATCCGGATTATGTGGTGTGCTGTACTGTCGGTGTGTGGTGTGATGATCTATGTAGTTGTCTTATGATCTGTGGTAGGTGTAATATTTCACTATGTCAGCGCATGTAGCATTTTTAATATTTATTATATGATGTGCTATTTCTTATTTTTTTTTGGATTCAAGATATAATATATGTGAAGCTATTTTATTTCGTAATGGTTTTAGACAAGCAATATTTTTATAATTGTAACATCCATAATAAATTCCATACAGAGAGATTAAATGGGCTGCCTGAAATTGCCAGAAGTATCTATCCAGCATGTAGTAACAAATAAAAACGGAGAATTTCTGATCGAAAAACTACGGATCAAATAGATCATGTATAGAAGCAAGAGTTGCTAAAAATACAACGTGTAGAGAACTAGATGTGGATTTTTGATCATAGCGGAATTAATTCTTTCAAGCCTAAATTCTCTATTACCAAATAGTTTATTTCAATAGCAACTAGACTAACAAACAAAGTGACAGAACTGATCACCTCAAAATATTGACAAATAGAAGCTAAAATGAGAATTTCAAATCGTTAGAGCCGTTTTCGAGAATAAATCAAAAAACCAAAAAATCGTATATTATTAAACCAAAACGGACAAGAGGAACATTTTCCTTTTTAGTTCAGTTCGATATCTCTTCTAGTTCCAAAGATATCGTTAAGAATGTGTTTTAGTGGTATAACTTTAGGGGTCTATGACTCCACTATAAGTGAATATCAGCAGGAGGTGATCACTTCTGTCACTTTGACATGATGGCTTGATGCGTTATCTTGATGCAAAACAATTTCACATTTAGGACGCCGTACGCGAGAGTTTTCAAGTACATTTGGCATACTGTTCTGTACCATTCTGAAGTCACCGTGCGTCTGTCATCAAGAGCAACAGTTGCGACAGATTTAAAGATTTTAAAGTAGCTATCACTTTCTTTCCTACACTAGACTGTTTGACTTTGTCTGGATTAGGGTCAGTAGGAAAGACCAATTGCGCCGATTGCCGCTTCGATTTAGATTCAAATGTATAAATCCAACTTTCGTCAGAAGTAATAATGTTGTAAACTGGTTTTGACATAGCGTCGTTGTATTTCTTTAAAATTGTTTTACACCATTCAACACGCTGAACTTTTTGAGCATCCATTGAATTGTGAGGTATCTAACAACCTTACTTTTGCGTAATCATGCAAGATCTTTTTAATTGCAGTCGTACCAATGCCCAAGTTGCTTTTAATCCTGTATGTATTTTTCACAGACTTCATCTACTTTGACAACACACTGAAAAGTAGCTGATGCAGTTATCGAAACCAAATTTTAAATATCAAACTACAGAATAATAGGCAATTGTTTGACAGCTCTTTGAGTATATACGACTTGATCTACCAGTTTGCAGAAATTATTGGTGTTACCCTAGTGTATGAAACCAAGATGCGGCAACATTACTAAAAGAATGCCCCCAGAAAAGATTACACCTGGAAACTTTGGGCTTCTTCGTGCATATACAAGCGATATGACCCAGATCTTTGCACGAATCGTAAACTTACACCCACACGGGCAGTCGTTTAATTTTATTTATTGCCAGTGTCCGACCAGTTACTTCTCGCCGATGCGTTCCGATTGCGCCCGGAGTACCGGAGCAGCGAGGAGAAAGCATATCCGATACCGCGATCCATGTGTGCGAACCGGACCGGATCGGGTGTAACTGTGTGTGTCCGTTTGCCGTCCAGATAAAAGTTTTCCAGTCGACCGACGTTTCGTATTCTTTTCGAGTTGTATGACTAACGGTCCTTTGTCGCACTTCCTTCGTTTAAAAATAATAAAAAGAAAAAAACTGACTCGCAAATCGCACCACGCTCCAAGATATTTACTGCCTTCCTTTTAAGCGTAAACCGCATTGACAACATTGAGTTCGGATTTGGCATACGTGCATCGTAAATTGGATAGCAGTGCAGTGAAAAAGAATGAAAAGGATTCTTTTGGACGTAACACAAAATTCGATAATGTCTTGACCAAAACTCAGTTGTATCTTACCGATAGACTGAAATTCGCAAACGGGATTAGGAAATGAATATTTACTTGAATACTAAATTAACATTCCTATTAAGGAAATTTCGGGTTGAAAGAAGTATCATAAATTATACATCGACCAGTGATAATATACGCTCAAGATACATGGCGCAAAATGACTTTTAAGGTTTGGATTCGTCATAATCATCGTAACAAACCGAAGTCTGACATTCTCACAAACCGGAAGGTCTTCTGGAAAATTGTTAACGGCAAAAGGGCGTCATCTCGAATTCCAGGACACATAAACTTAAATGACATCGAATTTACTGAACCTAGAGACATTTAGTTAATAGGTTTGCTCTGCATCTTTTCCAAGGATATCGTCCAAGCGCAACCTCGCCTCCAAATATATATCAAAACTTAAAGCAGACATGATTTCTGGTGACGACTGCATACCTGGTGTTATGGTGCGTGCATATGCTACTGTGCCGACGCGTCTCCTGGTGACTTTATATAATTTAATTGTGAATCGTTCATTCTTCCCTAATGCCTGGAAAGTTGCGAAGGTTATACCGATATTTAAGTGTTCTTCCGCACTTCGCCAAAATACTTGAATATATTTTCTACATACCGTATCTGTTCAAGCTTGCATTAAGCCATTTTTGTTTATGATCGCAAATGACGGCCATTTTCTGCTTGACACATTGTTGTTCTTTCCAACACATGACTTTTTGCAAAAATATCAAGTGTTGTTGCATGGATTTCATTGCGAATACTCTTTGTTTTCAGTTTGGGGATGGTCGTTGGAAAATTGACATACACAAAGATGTTTCGTAACAAAGCCATTGTTTCCCTAGCAGTACCAGCTGTAGCTCTATCTTGTTGGGATCACAGTTGTGGATGGTTTTCAACAGATGGCTTTGAGAATTTTTCCACCATTTCCCGATATAAAAATGAACCAATAATTCTTTCGGACGATATACCGCACGATACAGTACACTTGAATGGGTGTAATTATCGCAAGCAATGAAATGACATATTTTACCCGTTGTGCGTAATTTGTTGGCTTCAATTCTTGCACTAGCTGCACCTCATATGGAAACGTGCAATGTGACCAAAATTCTCTGAAAGGACTTCCGCGATAACCAGAGTTGAACCGAGCGTCTCCTTGCTAATGTTGATCTCGCACACTTTCCAATACACGTTGGATAATAATGCAACCAAGCTACTAAAATATTATAAACCCCTGTAGCAAATTTTGTTAACATGATTGCATAAAAATACAAAACAACTACGCTATTGCAATAATTAATATTTGCCTGTAATTTTGTTAGCCCGTGACTGCGCGCAAATTGTCAACGCATTGGGCGTGATTGCGGATATGAAATCGGCCGTTAACTGCGGAGTACCGATGTGGACGCATCTCGCAATTCTTGTACTGTGGGCGATTGCCATCCATCGTACAATACTAAAATATCCGTCAAACTGGGAGATGTAAGTTTTACTATATGATTTTTTCTCTGTCCGTAAAATTATTTATCTTCCGAATCTAAAACAGCTCAACTTTTTTTTTAAACAATAAATACACTCCGCCAAAAAAGTATTGCATAAACTAAAAAAGGGCATTTATGAACCAAGATATTTTTATACGTTCACAAAAAGTTTGCCTCGTGTATGTGAACTATAAAAACACTAACAAAATAATGGAACTTAGCGTTTTTACTTTATTTTTTTCCTAAAAGACCACATTTAGAAAAATGCATATGTGTAAGGTTTGCTCAGTTGTTTATTGAAAGTCTTCCTATACGGACAAATTTTAAAGTGCGAAGTCAGAGTTCTGTACCAACGCTTTTAAAACTAAAATGAGCAATTTAACTTCAGAAGAAGTGGCTGCTATAGTTGCTTTAATCGAAGATGGACGATCTCAAGCATACGTTGCTAATTTGATGAACATCAATCAGTCAAGTGTTTCTAGAGCCGTAGCCAGATATAGGGAAACAGGCATTTACAGTAGAAGACCTGTACCAGGTCGTCCAAGATGTTCTACTCGCCAAGATGACCGCTATTTACTACTACAAGCATTACGTCGAAGACATGTAACTGCGAGACAATTGCAGAACGACTTGGCTAGAGTCAGAAATACTCGTGTGAGTACTCAAACTATTCGGAATAGGTTACGACAGAGTGGATTAAGAGCTAGAGTAGCTGTAACAGCCCCTCGTCTCACTAGGAACCACCGAGTGGCTCGCTTAAGGTTTGCCAGAGAACATGTAAATTGGAACATTAATGACTGGGCCAATATACTCTTCACAGATGAGTCAAGATTTGGTCTTTACACCTCAGATAGGCGTATCTCAGTGTACAGACGAGACGGTGAGCGCTATTCGCAGTGTAATATCAGACCTAGACCTAATTTCGCTGGTGGCTCTATTATGGTTTGGGGAGGCATCTGTTTAACAGGTCGTACAGAGTTAGTACCAGTAGACAGAGGTACACTGACTGCCCACAGGTATATAACGGACATTTTAGAAGAACATGTAGTACCATATGCGCCAATTATAGGAAACGAATTCATGTTAATGCACGACCGCATGTTGCAATAATCGTCCAGGAATACCTTAACGATGTTGGTATTCCAGTTTTAGATTGGCCTGCGGTAAGTCCGGACATGAACCCTATCGAGCACGTGTGGGACCTCCTTCACAGACGGATACGAACCCCAAATGTTGCCCCAGCGGACCTGCATGGACTAGCAAATGCTCTCCGTGACGAGTGGGAGAATTTGGATCAGGCTTATATACGGAGGTTAATCGAATCTCTGCCAAACCGTATGCGAGCGGTCATAAGAGCCAGAGGTGGCAATACTCAGTATTAAAAGCTACTGTTATGACATTTTTATTTCCAAAATTATAATTTCTTGTTTTAATAAAAATCTCAAGTATGAGTTCTGGTTTTTATTTGGTCTGTATTTTATTTAAACAATCATAGAAATTATATCTTAGAGCGCATTAAAGTATATTTACAACTTTATGCTACAAACAAAGATTATGCGATACTTTTATGATTCAAAACTAAATTATGCGATACTTTTTTGGCGGAGTGTAGTAAGTAAATTTTAAATTATTGATGATTTTTTTTTTGTAGTTTTATATTTTATATTTGAAAATAGGGGCATGGTTAGATTTAAGGATTCATTTTTTGGAGGAGGCCTGGGGTAATGCTAAAACAAGTAATCTACAATTAAAATAAATTATAGAACGGAATTGAATGTACTTTTTCTTTCATTTCAAAAATTTTATAATGGTTTATTGGATTGAAAATGCAATTTTGCTTTTAGTTTTAGCTTTAGAGATGTACTGAAATGTTGAGGCAAGTTGATTTTGATCCCATGGCTTGTTCAAGCAACAAACCACTGTAATCAGCGCATTTGGAATGTTTTTGTACTTTCTTTAGCTTAAATTGAAAAAAAAGTTCGATACTGTATGTGTACCTAATGGAGAATGTTCTTTTTATTTGTCACAGTGGAACGAATGAAGCTCTAAAAAGCTTATTACAAGCGACTGTCAGATAATCCTCCGCACAATGTATAAAATATAACATTTTATATTTTATGCATGTGTATATTTTCGTATATTAATTTTAAGTATTAGATGTTTAATTTAGAGTTAAACATATTATACATTATTGTGTGACTGAGCAAATAACTGTTCTCCAAATGCGTAAAAGTTGCTTAAAATTTGTAACTTGGATATGTTTAAAGAATTCATACCTCTGTTATATATTCCGTCTTCAGTTTAGATTGCTAAGCCCACACTACTTAAAACTACTTCGCTAAATTAGTAAATTAACCGCAATGAATAGATCTTTTTCATGACGTGCGATAATATTTAGGACCCACATGTGCGGTAATGCAACCGCTTTGACGAAAGTGCGCAGATTAAGATCCACTTGATGAAAACTATTCGTGTCGGAGAAATCGATTGTTCCCCCTTTGAAAGCTGCGCTTTTCTATAGTCTTTACACTTTATACAGCCAGATCGATATTTTGAATGGACCGCTTTGAAAGCACGTGCTGCCACAGAATAAGCGGTATTGTATGTCGATGCTTATAAGATATTTATTGAGTTGTCAGTAGTAGTGGATGCGGAGACATCTAGCGCTTAAAAGGCGAAGCGGTGATAAACGCCGACGCGATTGATAGCTTGAATAATGGTTCGTAGCTTATGTAAATGAATGTAGTACAAAATGAATAATTCATTAAGCCTAATGTGGAAGTGTTCTTCGGAATATTAATTGGTAAACGTATTGTAATGTATGTCGTATTATAATGAGCTGGAATGTAATATGCTCGAGGATTTTTTTCATGTTACGCATACCTTGCAAATTAATACAGCTAGTTGCTACCATATTTGTTTAATCCGTCTATATACAGCATTATTCTACATTATACTGGCATAAACTCCGAAAGAAGTCAAAATATCACAATTTCTAGACAATGATTTTGATAGAACTTTTTGTTTTGTTTTTTTTTTTGTATGAGAATGTTAAATTTTATTAGTGAATTAAAACACAAAAGAAAAAATTCAGATTCTAAATGGGCTAAAAGGGGGACTAAAGTAATAGTAGCTCGAACGCCTTACCAAAATCGAAATTTCACATTTTGAAATGAATGTATGCCCACGATAATGATATTTTATTATTTCATCAAGCCCAAAATACATAATTTTGAGTATCTATTTGCCTGTAGAAGCGGGTTGAGTGCGATTACAAATGTATTTTTTAAAGATTAACGTTAAAAAGTTTCATTAAATTATTTTCAGCCATACTCGAAATTTTTATATTAATATTAGTTTAAATATTTAAAACGTTAAAACATCTTCATAAAGAAATGGATGAAACTAGTAATATTATGATAATGAATAGTGATGAAAAGACTGGGAGAACTCATAATTCATCAATGGTAAATCCAAGTTAATCCGCGATAATGAGGTTTGTCGACTCCGTTGATAATAACGAAATACATATATTTTTAAAATTAACTATTAAATTAATCGTGGAATGAATTTAGCGTTTTTATTGGCAACCATGGCAGTGGCAGACGACCATAAGCACAAAGTTATTAAACATTTTCCTCTAACTATAATGTTGCAAGAAATAGTTTTTCTTGAAATTTGTTTTATAAACACACATTGCTTGATTACGATTGTAAAATAAAGAATATTAAAAAATATATTATGTATATATTTATATATATTCGTGCTTGTTATAGTTTTGCTGCAAGAATACGGGTGCATTAATTTTTAATTGCACCACTAGATGTCACTATCAACACCGTTTAAGATTGTATACAATAAGGATTTTACATTAAAATTTTAGGGAATTACCCAGAAGTTTATAGGGTGAAAGCCAAGTGTCATCCTCGTTTCATCTTATAGCTGTGTTGCATATTGGTTGTAGTTTTGCGTTTCACTTTATTTATTGTGATGAATAGATTTATAATCTGGTGTACGTCAGAAACAACAGACACGTATGTGTAAAGTACATGAATAGAATGGCACCTGCGAAGCCGTTACACTTTTCTTGAAGATGTTTTATCACCTATTGAAAATTTTGTAAAATTATTGGTTATGAAGTTAGATTCTTAGGTATGTTTTATTATATACAATGTATTAAAAACTATTAGTTTTAGTTTAAGTATATTGAAAGACCTCAAAAAATTAAACAAGGAAGTGGGAATATTTTAATTATATACTTCCAGAAAAACATGCCCTAAATGACGGGAAATATGTTTTTATTTTTAAACAACTATCACTATTATTTAATTGATATAATTTTTTTTTTTTATATATAGAAAAATATATTTTTGTTAATTGCAATTTCCATTATTCATCATCAAAGAGACCATCATCAGATTGTATGAAATTTTGCACATGTAATGCTTGTATCACCTAAAGAAAAGATGTCTTTGTTCAAAGAATAGTTTTATTTAATTGTTAAATTAAAAACAAAAAACAATCTTGAAGTGGGGATACTTGAATCTTCTCACATCAAAACATACAATCTATTAAATTATCGTTAAGAAAGAAAATTTTTAACTATAACGATCTATCAATTTTACCTAATGGTTCGCTACGGCCAATTATTGATAGGTAACATGCAACTAGAAAATAGGAAATCGCATTATAGTCTTGTAAACATGATGATTTGTACGTTTCTATTTTTCTTTAGAGATAGAACAATACCTAAACTTTTTTTAGTCGACCTATTTACACCTGGAAAGGTGACAGAAATTTGCTTCGAAGTTTTTGTTTTAGCGACACCCTCCAGTTCATTGTCCGCAGTTGTTAAAACTGGGTCACTGTGTTGTTTTTGTGTTTGCTGTACCAGATCATCTGATTATATGCCCGTACGGTTGTAACGAATTTAATCAAGCAAAAAGAACAAAGCATTTTCTGCCGTTGAAAACAATCCGCATTGCAAATTTTTACTGATATAAATTTCTATTGAGTTCTTAAATGATAAACAGAAATAATCTTCATTAGTAGTCTGTGCATCATCTATGTATATACCGAGCATTTCAATAGGAATGAGCCACCTCAAATAACTTTTTACCTGCTGTGATTTATATAAAATTCCGAAACCTGTCAATTGTCATATCAAGGATCATGACGACCTTAGATCATTCCTGGGGGCACACCAGCTCCTACCCTTAAATTTTTAATAGGGAAGATGGGTCTAATTTTGTATTATGAGAATGGCTGGTGTGCAAGATATAAAGCTCGTTTATTTAACGAAAATCATGCAGGCCGAAATGTGCGACACAAGTACGTACTGGAATTAATCTAAAAACTTACGGAAACGCCTCCACATTTCCCAGGGGAGCTTTCCTGACGCTGGCGATGTCAAGCCGAATGTCCCCAAGTATGGTTTCCTAATGGATGATAGGACAGGGACAGGACAACACACAAAGAACATCCTCAGCCGTCTCGTCCTCTAATTGACAGCCCCTACAGATTGGACTGGTCTCTAATCGCAGCCTAAACAGGTGCGCTTTTAACTGACAGTGTCTGGTTAGAATTCCCATCACTAAGCTGAGATTCTCCCTGAACATCCTCAGATAGTTTGATGCCGTTTGTTTATCAGGGTAAGATAAAGTGCCCCTGGCAAAACGGCACGCGCAATTCTCATACCAGGCTTTAGCGAATTGCTCATGGGTGATAATTTTAATCGGGTCACACAAAGCAGATATGGTAGGCCTCATAAAGGGTCCGGGACCGTACAGAACTGCCCCAGGCCCGCGTCTGGGCAGCCTATCAGCCTCGTTATTGCCCAGACTGCCATCGTGTCCTTTGATCCACCTAATCGTGACTTTATTCCTTACAGACATGTGCGAGAGCTCTGTGACAGTCCAGCATCAGTCAGAGGTTATTTTCGGTTGCCTCAGAGCTGATACAAGTGGTTTGTTATCTGTATAGAAATCAAATATTTCTGTCCACAATCCTGAGGTCAGATATGTTGTTGATCGCTAAAGTAAGTGCTGTCACCTCTGTTTGGAAAGCAGACAGCCCATCCCCGAGCGGCCAGAATTTCTTAAGGTGGAGTTCCTTGGAATAAATACCAGCCCCGTTCCTTTTTGTGTGCTGGATCCGTCCACGTAGACGGTCATGGAGTCCACAGCGTGAGTATTCTTCGTTGCATTTGGAGAAGCATTGTTGGTCGTCCGTGAGCCCCACGACATTCTCTAATCATGGTCGCCAACGTCACCTCGCGGGCATAAAGTCCTAGTGGCGGCAGGCACAACATGACTTCCATGGCAACTGTCGGTGTTGTTCTTAGTGCACTGGTAATACTTAGACACGCGGTTTGTTGGATTTGCGTAGGTTTCTTGGAAATTGTGACCTTGCTGGTACTAGACCACCAAGCCATTGCACCATAAGTTAGCATCGGCCTGCTTACAGCAGTATACATAAAAAAAATGACTTTTGATATATGTTGCCGTAAGGAGAATTAAAAGACCTTCTGAATGAGTGGTCACGAGACCCATCCAGGAATGATTTTAAATCGTCAGGCCCGTCATTAAAAGTTGTCCCCCTTGATATGACAATTGACAGGTTTCGAAATTTTATATAAATTACAGCAGGTAAAGAGTTATTTCAGGTGACTCGTATGAATTGAAATGCCCTGTATAAATACAATCCTGGATAGTGTGTTTTAATTTTTAATATTTGCATTCAAAACGTTTCATGGTGGTATTTGGAGAGGAATATATAACTGCTTTTCAAACTTTAAATAAATAGTAACTTTACCCACATTTTATTGAGATATACCTATCATTCAATCAAATCTTATTCTCTTTTTCATAATTCTTCTAATAAGAGTAACTCTAACACAATGCAGCAATTTAAAACTACGAAATAAAAGTGATGATTATAATAACCTCGGTATTTTTCTCTATCCATTATGCAAATTAAACTAATTTAAGCATGTGGGACTGGACAAATTAGAAGATTAACTGAATATGCGCAGCTTACCGACACCTACGTCTGTGCTCAGACAGTTACAGTTCATTGAATAAAAAAAATGCAATGTGACGGTAATATCAACTGTTATGGATGTTAATCCCTAATTTATATGACAGTTCTTTGATTGAAGTTGTTACTAATAGTACTGTGGTATAATAGATATTATATTTTTCTTCCTTAAAACATACAAGCTCGTTTATTAGTTCTACGAGAAATTGTGTGATACGAAAGTTGATACACCTAATTCAAACTTTAAAAAATCTTGGAACAAAAAGAGTAATTTAGAACAGTAATTACTGGTGTTTAACCACTGACGACCTTAGGGAATAAAGTTATGTGCATCACAATTTATCACGCTGAAAATCGAGTTTAGATTTAATTAATATCTTTGACATCCAGCTGTGTAATTTGTCAATTATTCAACTATCATTCCTATTTCGCATAATAAATCAAGATGCTGGCGCAACTGGGAAACGGGAGTGAGAGTATTTTTAAGATATCCCAGGTAATAAATCAATCCCGATTCCGCGTTTTGTTTTGCCTCTATTCTCTCGTTTATTTCTCCGAGTGATAGCACCGTTCGAATGCTGGAAACATTTCTTGCTGCTCGGGTTCGAAATGACACACACGATTTATTTTCTTCTTCTTTCGGTTGTATATATCAGCCGCTAGAAAGGTGAAAGTTGGATGTTTTCGCGATGTGTGGGTTGACGGGTATGCGTTTTTAAGAAACATACGAGCGCCGACGCTATTAATGTCGGTTGATTTTAGTTAATTTCCAAACGAGAACCGCTTTCGTTGTATTGTGCCGGCGAGTGTACTTTTACGGAAGGAGATTAATGGAAACCAATTATTGGCAGCTTAGCGATAAGCATGTGCGTCTATAGGTAGATTATAATATTGAATAGTTGTTGGAAAGAAGAAAAGAAAGCCATGATTAGAATTTTATCTAAGTAGGTATACTGATTAGGTACCTACTATACTCTAGCACCTAAAACGAATCATATGTAGGTGTGCACTTATTCATTGTGCTTTTATTTGCGATGTGTGAAAGTATCTTCATGGGTAACTCTCGCCTAAAATAGGTAGAATCGGAAAGTACTTATCGTTCTGAACCATGAAACGACCGTCAGTTACTTTGTACTCAAGGCTTTCATGCCGAAATTTTTAATTTAATTTTCAAAATTTAGAAGTAAAATTTAACCGGAAGATAAACGGTTGAAACTTTGTCATTAGGTCAAGCTATTCCCATTGGTTAAATGGGTACAATGGAATAACTGACAGATAGTTCGGTGTAATTTTAAAACTGACGGGCCTAAGTTTGATAACATTTCTAATTTAATCGAAAGGTAATGGATCATGGTTTTTACCAAAAGGGCCTCTAGACCACTCTGATTAATAATATAGGATGAGTGATGGGGTATAGCTAGATACATAGTCAACACTGACGACAATGTAGACTTTTGTTGAAAAAATTTAACGGAGCGTAATTAAGATATTATTAACTGACGTTCACACCATATTGCAATTTTAAAATTGACGGGCATAAACTTAATCAAATTCACCAAATGGGTTCACCATTATATCCTTGACACCACTCAAGGTGATAATATAGTACGATTAAAGGATTAAGTGATTGTATACCTACTCAAAATGAACAAGAATTCAAAATTGCGATCCAAACCTTCCCATTCTGTTTCTTCTTCACTAGCAGTTACGTGCTTACCTATATATACAGTGTATCTGAAAAAATTACAACAAATCGGAAATTTTTTAGTATTAATTTTACAAAAAAATATTCATTAAAAGTTCATCATTTGCAGAAAACAATTAGGGAAGCATGTGACGCTATAACTCCGGTTGTTATTAGAAATGTAATAAAAGAATTTTATCAAAGAACAATTACCTGCTTAGAAGGGGGCGCTGGATGAAGAGGCACATGTGCAATCAGGAAAAAGTTAAACCGTATTTTTCTTTCTCATGTAGTATGTAATATGTGATGTTGCATTTTGAAAATAAATGGTTCTAATTAGGTATTTATTCGAGATAATTTTTGCAAAACCAAGTAAAGGCTTATCAAAATTCCCAAGAGAAGATGAGTGATAACCGGCAAGTGCATTTATTTTTAATTTAATTTCAGTACCTATTTAGAAATCGTTGAACAACCGACCGTAACCCGCAGGGTACAGTTCGGAGATTCCCTTCTGCAGCCAAATTCTTAGTAGCCTTTTTTGAATTAATATTTTGAATTCTTCGTTGTCAAATTCTATAAGTTCTTCTAACTGGGACGATTCTGTGTTGACATTTGAAAAAGGATCCAACACCCAGTCTGGTATGCCCATGTTTAAAATGTCCTGGAATCATTCCTTAAAATCATTGTGGAGACTCTCCAAGTGTTGACAGTAAATAAGCAAGTCATCGTTACTGAAGGGTACTGCTTATAAGTTGGAAAAGTTGTTATATTCATGTCTGCCGATATTCCTGTTGCACAGTACAGCATCAACGATATTTTTTTGTTTTAATTAAGTTTAAGCTGTCGCCTTGAAACTGGAGATTCACATCATTGAACAATTTATACAGGTTTGTCAAGTACGCAATATTATTCTTTGATGTTATGAGATTGCCGTGCAATTCTGTATCTTTATTTTTCAGGAACTCTATCACAGGGTCAAACATATTGGAAAATCGAGTCAGACAAGTACCAGTAGCCAGCGCACTTCTGTGTGATGCAGCAAGTGGTTGACATCTTCACAATTGACAACGCAAAGCTGACTAAATAACCTGTCATTTAGTGAGTTGTACTTGATTTTATTAACTGCTGTGATAGCATATTGCACTGATGTATGCAATGGTTCACTCAGAATTCTCTCAACCAAATGCTGGCAATTATTGGCGCAATGTACAGCAATCACGATTGAAACTTTATCTTTTAAGTACGCCATGAAGCCTTTGTTTCTCCCTTTAAGTCCGTTTCTAAATTTCTAGCAAATAATAGTTTTTGACATATTTTCTAATCTTGGATCAACCTCACGTATGACAATAACAATGCTTCATTAGTTGGTAAAGTGGACTCATCCAACTGAATTGAAAATTGACAAGTCTTAAGATGACTTGCATAATGATTCTTCAATGTTTATAGCCATCTCACCAATTCGTCTTTGCACAGAACTATTGCTTAAAGAAATTTTTCGGATATGATATATGTCGGTGGTTATGGAGCACAGTATTTGATACTTCTTTTACTGCCCGCAAAACTTAATCCTCCCATATAGTATGTGGTTTGTCGGTTTTAGTAATTAACAATGATATATTGTGCGAACCACGTAGTCCGTCATCGTCTTGCTTAGAAGCTGCTGCAAAAAGTTTGTATATATGTAGTTGGCTGATCCGTGTACTTCTTTCCTAGGTCGTGAAAATAGGCACATTTTTGTGTTCCTTATCCGAGTGGACTTTATTTAAATGAACTTGTAGCCTCATCGTTTTGTTCAAAAATGTTTTTAGGCAAATAAGGCACCTGACGATAAACAATGCATTTTTCTTTTAAACTTTCTAGATTACATTTTAGTTTATATTCTATTTTATGTTGTGTTTATGTTTATAATGTGATATAAAAGCCCGAGGTGTTAGTATATAGTGCCTTGGTCTAACTGTCCTATTTGATAATAATGTTTGATTTTAACTTTCTTATTTCCATGGGCATTTATGGATATTTTTATATATTGGAGGGAGTATATGATTCATAAACTGAGTTCTTCACATATCTCCACTCTCCATTGTTGTCTGTTTCGAGATTTTTCGCCATATTAACCCACCACCTTTTGCCTTTTTTTACCCACTCTACTTTTCAAGTCTCCTACTTCAATGAACTCTTCATGTTGTGCAATACTATCCGTTAAGTAAATTTGGTCCGTGAAAATGCTGTATAATTAAAGTCAAACTTTACAGTTTTGAGATAAATCTGTCATAGAAAATGCCAAACAGTTACATAAACAAACTAACATAAAACTTTACGCCAAATGAATTACAATAAATATATAAGACAGTCGGGATAGGATTGCACCCATATCTTTTTAGTGAGCCGATATAGAAATGTACACAATTCGCAACAGTATTTTGTACTAAATGCTACTCGTCCCGGGTTAAACATTTGCTACAAAAATGTGCTAGTTTTACGAACTAACTTTTTCTAATATTTTAAGCGATTATTGATATACAAGCTTCAAAGCAACTAGATTTTCTTTACGCTAAGATGCCATAGGTTCTACTGGCATAGAATGTACGTCACATTGTAGGATTAAACCGTAAAGTTTCCGTTCTATACCTCTAAAGGCTACAAGTAGATAGAGAAGGCACGTTTTATACATATGTGTGAAAAGTAAAGGCAAGCAATGAGGTCCTGCGCAACATGACTCATTGCTTTTGCAAATGTTTGAAATGTAAACAATATATACATAATTTTTGAAGTCAAGTTGAAAAAGTGACGAACCGGTTTTTTCTTTCACTCTCAACAGGACAATGCACTTGATATAAATCTAGTGAGGTAACATATTTAAAATGTAGCCTCGTAAATATGCCCACCATGTTGGCATATATTTCTTTTACTAATCCATATATTTCAAGGCAAATTTTGCAAGTTTATACTTTGTAATTTGTGAGTTCATCGGCTTCCAAATCGTTTCATTTTGACTAAATATAGCAGATTGATACAAAGATATGTTTTACCGTCTAGAATTAGCATATTAATGTTCATTTCTGTTTTTGTTATTGTTTTAGTCTCCTTGACCAGAACAGAAGCTACATGGGGGATTGCGTCTTATTCTAATATTTCTAGAATTTTCCTGAAAATATAAGTATCCAAAATAACTTTACTTAAATAGAGAAACTTCGCTCTTCTAAACGATGTAATATATACTTCGATGTATACCAATAATTTAGAAAAACCAATTAATGTTTGCAGTTACTATTCACCCGGAAACACTTAAGAAATATATGCCCTAATTATTAACAATAAAACCGCAGCATCCTTGCCTCGGGAACAACGTTTCTTTTGTAGGTAACCAGGTTTGCTTTTTTACAGTAGTACCTTTGAAGAGATACCGGCGAATCCTCTTCTCTATAAGCCTCATAAAATACTCGAAATTTCAACATTACTCCCAGCTATGTAATATCCCGTAATCACGAAATAAATCACAATAAATTACGTTCTTAGACGAGATACTACCAGAGTTACAAAGTAGGTTTGAGTAATTTATATAGTCGGTCATATGATACTCTGTGATTATTTATGTGCTACTGGACACTACGTGAGCAGAATTAAGCCCGAGTTACGTAACTGACTGACCGGCAGCATCCGATGTTGTAACGCTGGTGTATGCCCAAAGCATCAATCAAGCGCCCTCTTGCTGAGTTTATGTTCAATGGATATTTTGTTGATGTGGAGTGAATGTGACCCGAATTTCGGGAATGTCTTTTTATGGAACAAGAAAAATGAAATAATAAAAAGACTTCTTCTTCTCTATAATATACACACAGGAACAAAGATTACAGTAATACTGCTAATTGTACGTCAGGAATACTACTATAATTTTACAGATGATAGAGAAAATTTCAGTATAACTGTGAATTTACTGTTAAAATTTTCAACAGTACAGTATGATCGCTGTAAATTTAATGTCCATTTTCCGTATATTTAAAAGCTGCCAGAAATGTACATGAATATTTTAGACTTTTACATTTATTGTTTGGTTATTTGCGGAGAAACTTGAAAGTTGCAGTAATTTTCTTGTAAAAACTTCCTTACAGAATTTTTTTACTGTGCAGTAGTAATTATGTTATTTGTTGTTTTTCTTATGACTCCAAAAATTTCAAATGATATTAGATAATAACGTTGTGTACCTAACTACAGAGAAAAATATGTTTGTCTACGGAAGAACATATTGTGGTAATATTAGCGAGTTGTGAAATTTAGGTTGTTATTATGGAAATCAGGCTGTACGATCTTAAGAGTGTGCCTCTTTAGACCTTTAACGAGGTTTATTTTTTGTGTTATAGGATGACTGGTCCTATAATGTAGATATCTTGTGGAACTAATAGGGTTGCAATACCAGTCAAGTTTAATAACATTCGCTGAATTTCTAATAACTTTAGTGTCTAGGAAGGGGATATAGCCATCAACTTCCGTTTCAATGGTGAATTGGACTTTTTCGTTAAAGCTATTTAAAACATTCAAAGACGCAACAGTTTGATCTTAACGATACATGTAATGTCGCCCACGTAGTGATACAGGAAGGCGGGAGTGAAATTTATTTGGGAACAAATTCCCTGGGTTCATTTTTGGCTTGCCAAAAGTTGCCTGTTTGTTTGCGTCCAGAGTCTTGCATTTACACAGGATGTGGTATGCGGTCTCTGGTACTTTATTACACAGTGCGAAATGGGTATCTGCGGTATTGATCCCCATTTTCTATAGGTATCCTTTCAGTGCATAATGTCCTGTTAGGAAACATGCTACTATGCAAAGATAATTCCTACTAAGCTTTAATAGTTCTTTACTCTTCCCTTTTGATGATTCCTTGATGAAGATCTTTCTATGAATTTGCCTGGTTTTGTAATTCCGGTGTTCTTTGTGACCGAACTTCTTACCTGCCCTCGTTCTGTGATTTTGGACAGTTCTAGGACAAGATATGGGCTGGGATTCCCACAGCAAGGTAACTTTTATTAGGATCTGCCAAAGTCTTCAGTTCTTGAATGTATTTTCACACCAGTTTTGATTGTATCCTGGGGTGCACTAATGTCCTCAGTGTTCCCTGGTTGTCGCAATACTGACCCGTTTGTTTTAGCTGACCCCACTCTAAATTCCAGGTCCATTATAATATTAATCTAATCAACCCAGTTAGTTAACTTAAACAATAAGTATTTTTCAATGAACTAAGTGAGCGTTATTAAGAAATAAAGGTCTGAAATTACTGAAATTATCGTTTACCAAATCTAACCCTCTGCACTTTTCCAAATATGTGCCCTGATATAAGCATTATTATAGTTTTAAAGCCATACAGTATGAAATGTATAAAGATGGATAGTTCTTCTCACTCCGGTAACACTGCATATTTCGACGTAAATTGTATGGATGATGGCCACTGCTATAGAGAACAGCATAAGATGGTGATGAATGCTGTGTCATTAATAATCTCGAAAATAAGTTATATTTATGGATACTTTTGAGTAGTAGGAAAGATATCAAACAGGATATAGCGAGCTTTACGTTTCATACTTTATTTGTTTCGCTTTTTTTTTTATTGTTTATTGACGCCAAAGCATGCATTTATAAAAGGAAATTCTTGCCGGGTGACTTATAGGATTTTCATGAAATAATATGAAAGAAACAATTACATTATTGCGAGTATATTAAGTATCTGATACAGAAAACAAATCCTATCTTATGAATGCCAAATCAAGTTATGTCAAATGATAAACATTAATTTGCTTTCAAAATTATTTATGCTACTTTATTGAAAATTAGCACGTATTCTAATTAGAACTCTTTCTATCAGTGTACATATAAAACTAGTTAAATGTTATCATCTGAACGTCTATTGTTATAGTTTTCAACGTTTTTATTATTTTAAAGTAGGTGTATCACACATGTGTGTTAATATCTGTAATTTTAATCGTTACCATTTATTTACTGCCCCGAAACAAAAAAGAAAGTCTGGCGGTATAATGCCACCCAAAGTTGTACATTCAAGCAGGGTAATAAATTCAGTATCATGATAGGCTAGTCGTATTGTTCGAGAATTACGAGAGAAGTCTTTGCGAAACCTCATTGAGTACATAAATCAACCGTAATAGCGATTGTTAATAACAATTAGTTGGACCCGAAAAGTAATGCCAGCGTTACACGAGTTGTTCCTTTGATTCGCCTCCCTCTTTTTTTTTCCCTTCCATGAACCACTATTTTTTCGACATTTAATTGTGGCATATCGAACAGAATCAAGGACGCGATCAATTATTTTCGTCTGCTATAATATAAATCATTCCGGGAGCATTTTTAGTCCACGTATTAAATGTGACTTGTACGTGTAATTTTTTCCCTGTGTATTTCTTCTTCCTCTTTATCTTTCGTACCTCTTTTTTTTTTTAGATTTTATTTACGGCTTTTATGCTTTGGCTATCACTGGAAATACAATCGACCCATTCGTAATTTTTGACATCGTTTTAAGATATTGCGTTGCACAAGTGTACAAAGTGCGCGAAAAATTATTGTATTCTTTATCCTTTATTAGTAACAGTGTAATATCAGAGATTATACTTTTAAGATTATAATTGGGGTGACCATATAGAACTATTTTCAACATCATTTTTCAGGTCTACTGTGATCCCTCCTCTAATGTACTCATCTGAATTAGAATTACGTGGTGGCACCACTTGTTCCCTTCTTCTCGGATAGGAAGTGATACGTGTCAATTGATGTTTGGCACGTTAAGAATCCTTCGGATTCCGCTAAATTTCAGTGGGGATGGTACAATGCGTCAATAGATGTCAGTGCCTAGAAGTGTGAAGATGTAGGTATTTGTTTAATCTACAATAACTATTCAGTAGTCCTGCTATCATCATTAACAGCCTTTCCGACTTTATTGAGTCTTCCCTGAACACAGGTCTTTTTTATATCTATAATATTTTCACAGGATTTATTTAGGAGCACATTTTTCACTATTCTGTATATTGTACTGGTTTATTACATATCTAGTCCTTAATGGACGTTATTTTTTATTTAATGAGTTGATTACACTGCAGGATAAATCGACTTTAATAATAGGTCTTGACTATCCATGTCTGGTTAGTTTATTTGTATCATCGTTGTTTTTCACATTCACGTTGTCTGGGTATCTAGGTTAATGTTTTTTTTTTTAATTTGTCTGTCCTTCTCATTTAAGGCAATTGAAATTAAGAGATATTGTCGCTCACCTCACTGTATATACGAATTTCGCATTCTTGTTTTTGTTTGCCGATCACTAGCGGCAAACAAAAGTCTGACGCTTTCTTAGTTCTTATCTTCTTATCTCGTTTTCTAATTTTCCTTATAGACACAGAAATATCCATTCTTAGATCTCCAAAGTATCTCATTTTTTTTTCTAACTTTTGTTACGAACTCCACCTTTAGCCACCTCAAATTCGTGTTCGATCCACTCTAGCGATGCCCTTTCCTGAAATATCTCATTTCTGCAAACTGTTCAGTCTGTTTGTTAAAGCCCAAATATGAGGATGGGAGCAATAGATATTTATACACGGCTAATTTGTTTTCGTTGAAGTGTCTTTACAACTGCAAATCTATAGCAAGCTAAGGACCCCATTTACAGGTGTCATTAAAAGAAAAATATTATAATTAGAACAATACTATCACTAATTGAAGTAAATAATAAATGAAATATCTTAATACTTAGATACATGAAAGAAAAAAAATACCTAACTACAATTAAAACCGAAAAATGCCAGAACGGGGGCGGTCTTTATGGTCTGTTGTTGGAATCACCATGCAAAAGCAACGAAAGGGGAGCAACACTAGAAACGGTCTCGAGTCAGGCGTCATCAGCGACACACCCAGTGCAAATCCACACTGATCGCTACCGCATCTAAAGCTTTATCCACCAGCGCCTCTTAGTGAATCAAGAATTTACATGTGCGCTCCCTATGGGACACAAGCCAATCTCCCAATTCACAAGACCACCGCAACGTAAGCCGGGGATTCCCGGTGTAACGTTTTACTTAACCCTAATATAAATGTTTAGTTTGCTTACCTATCACATTTAAAGTTGTAAATATTCATTTAAATGCAGATTTGAACATTCTATAACGTATTGCTTGTCACGTCTATTCTGAACATATTTTTCGTTACTTTCTGAACATACCTATTCGATATTTCAATACTAGTCTGGACCCAGAGGATAGTCGACCCTGCACCGTTAACTAACCGCCGGACTATCTTCGTTATGTTAATGATCTTATCTTTTTAGTCGAACGAACAGCTTGGAGTTAAGAATATAGCCTAGAACGTTTACATGCTTATTCTGGTAAGGGTTTAGAATCTGTATGCAAAAACGCACGAACTTCACGATAACACTCACTTGATGTCAACGACCGTAAACTTAACTGGTGTGGTAATTGCTCTTGACAAATTTTGCATATTTCATTGTGTTAATTGCATTGTAGGTATAACTGTTTGACTGTTTGCAAAAAACTAAAGTTTTTACATTGCTTGCTCCCTACCTATACATGAGGGCATTAGGTATATGCAAAACTCGCTAATTGCCAAATTGAATGCTCAACTCGTATGTTACCAAAGCTTTCTCTATAGCTGTCTCCAAAATAAAAGTTATTTGCAAAACTCGCCTTTGTATATAGCTTTTTCCCCATTTCCGATAAAACTGCTTTCGAACAATTCTTTATTCTTCTCCTTTGAATAGTCATAACTAGAGACCGCATTATTTGCGAAGTGCATATACTTTATTTTTTGCATATGTTTAAGTATAGTCTATATGTCCACGTATTACACTGATTAAAGTTAATAATAAATACAACTTATTAGTTCCCAAATAAAATATTCTCATTCACTGTGGTTGTAGGTGTCTTCTGAGAGAAATATCTGATTGATCAACACGCTAAAACTCTTTCACATATTGGAAAATGTGAAAAACTAGAACAATCCGCGTGTTTGCAGCAATCAATCAATACGTCAATGTGTAGCATCAAATTCACAAAAATTAGAACAAGAAGAATTTAATACGGATCTATGTAAGGCATTAATTTGAAATTGTTTCTACAAAAATATTGCCACATACATAATATACCTGACAGAAGTACGTTACGCAAAAATTATGTCACGTCTTGTTACCAGCAAAAAATGTTAGAAATATAACAATTGGTAGGGAATAATTTTATTTATTTAATCGTAGATGAAAGTATGGATAGGTGTGGTCGTTATATTGCTCATTTATTAATAGGAATTCTTTAAAAAAATATTTTAGGAAAATCATATTTAATTTTTTGTAAACAATTTCAAAAGACAAATAATGTAACAATCGCCCAATTCGTTCAACAAGGATTATCAATTTTGTTTTTACCTGAAAGTGTACATTCTGAAAAAAATTTAGTAATGGTGTCCGACGCTGTACCATACATGATAAAAGCCACGCAAAATTAATTTTTTTTTTGTAACATTATTCATACCCTTTGCTTGGCTCTTGGGTTCAATCGTGTAGCCGAAGAATCAATTCCCTTTGGTGGATGATTTATTTAGCAATGTCAAAAAAATATTTTGAAAAACACCTTTGTGAATCGAATTTTATAAGGAGCGACTTTCCTGGTGTTCAGTTGCTTCCTCAACCGATTATTACAAGATGGGGTACATGATTAGAGGCTGCAATTTTTTACGCCGATAATTTTGAAGGAATAAAAAAGGTAATAACATCAGCAGAATTTCCAGAAAACCTGTATATTAAGTCAAATTATAGCTTTGCTTCAAGTTCCACTCGTAAACTAGAAATGCAAGGGATGTCGCTTTTGGCATCAGTCCAAATAGTAGAAAAATTGGCTATGTAAGAAGGTTAATGGTACAATAGGTAATTCTATATATGAAAAATTTTAAAAAGTAATAAATAAAAATGAGGGATACTTAAAATTTAACAAAATTAACAAAATTTTTAAAGGTGAAACAGTAAATGATTCTAACTTCAATTTTAGTTTAGAATGCATTGCAAAGTTTAAAAATGCACCAATGACGTCTGTAAATGTTGAAAGAAGCTTCCAAATTTCTAAACATATATGTATTCTTATAAGGAGCTACTTTCCTGGTGTTCAGTTGCTTCCTCAACCGATTATTACAAGATGGGGTATATGATTAGAGGCTGCAATTTTTTACGCCGATAATTTTGAAGGAATAAAAAAGGTAATAACATCAGCAGAATTTCCAGAAAACCTGTATATTAAGTCAAATTATAGCTTTGCTTCAAGTTCCACTCGTAAACTAGAAATGCAAGGGATGTCGCTCTTGGCATCAGTCCAAATAGTAGAAAAATTGGCTATGTAAGAAGGTTAATGGTACAATAGGTAATTCTATATATGAAAAATTTTAAAAAGTAATAAATAAAAATGAGGGATACTTAAAATTTAACAAAATTAACAAAATTTTTAAAGGTGAAACAGTAAATGATTCTAACTTCAATTTTAGTTTAGAATGCATTGCAAAGTTTAAAAATGCACCAATGACGTCTGTAGATGTTGAAAGAAGCTTCTAAATTTCTAAACATATATGTATTCTGATAGAAGACAAAACTTTCTTTTACCCAAATTTGAAAAACATTTAATAATAAATTGTTTTAGAAATATGTTGTAAAAAATGTTTGTGCAATAAAGTTCATGTTTAAATTTCTGCTTTTATTTATTTTAGGTAAAATTGTTGCATATTTTCGCATTTTTTGCATATATGCAATCCATGCATATATATGTATATGCACATATATTTCAGTTTTTCTTTGCATATAATCCGGTCGTCTTTAGTCATAACCGTTCAAATAAATATCTTTAAATAAACTCTAATTGCAAAAAAACAAATAACTACAGTTTT
This sequence comes from Cetonia aurata, assembly GCA_949128085.1. Lineage (NCBI taxonomy): Eukaryota > Metazoa > Arthropoda > Insecta > Coleoptera > Scarabaeidae > Cetonia > Cetonia aurata. The sequence continues at coordinate 11,706,420 of OX421887.1, forward strand.
GTGACACCTATGGAAGGTAATGGGCACAAAACTTATAAAGTGCAATTGGAAATTATGTTGTCTTGGACAAATAACATAAATTCAAAACCATAAAGCGACAATGTTAACGATTTACAAGGTTGTCATGTGGTCGACAGCATTTCTCACACTCAATATCTCATACAAGAAGCTAAATTGCGGAATAAATAATTGCGTTCGTTTAAAGGCAAAAAGCGACATCTTAGTGAGTAAATCCACAAACGGTGACAAATACATTCCCCGCGAGCATTTGAAAACACAGAATAAATCGCCCCATTAAGCGTAGCATTGCCAGCCACCTCCGTCGAAGGTTATCGGATCCAGAACTTTTTACCAACCCTGTAAGTGGTTTATAAATGTCCGGTGCGTCGTCGGTAGAGATACATACGCGCATATTGTTCTGTGTGCCGTGCGTGTTGATTTACGTGCGGCCGCAAAGGTTATTTTTAATTGATGGTCGCCGGTCTCGAAATCAATTACTGTTTACCGAGAGCAGCACGTTGTTAATGGAATTCGCTGGTGCTCCTTTGTAGCCGGTCAGCGAGACACACAGTCGGTCGGCGTTTATCGATTGTGGACGGTTGTCGGTGGGTTTGCTCCTATTCTGTCGCGGTACTTGCCGAATAGTTTTCTGGGCTTCCCGTTTTGTCCGGTTTATGTGTCAGGGATGGAGATAACGTTACAGGATATCCTGACCTATATTCCGACTCACTTGTTCGTTCTATTGGAGGTGCAACGTTTCTAGGTAAGCATCTCGATTGATGATTTGGTGCTTTGATATTGGAATTCTGTGATAAGATGAATGCTAATTATTGATATTGACTAAAATATCATTAAAATTAAATATTTTAGAAACTGTTATTTGACCATGCGTTTAGAAGAAGTTAGAAGTGCAAGAATCAGTTCAAAAACAATTAGAACCGAAAAATGTTACCAGGTCTAATGTTGATATCACCATCCCAGCAAAAGCAATGAAAGGTGAATAGGAGTGGCATTTTTCAGTTCTAATTGTGTTTGGCATTTTTGCTTTAACAGTTTAAAAACAGCTCAAAAGAACTTCCTCTTTGCATTGAATACTTCGAGTTGCTGCGATATTTCTATTCATTTCTAAGATAGGTACCAAAAAATGTGAAGAAAGTTATTATATTTTGTCAATTTTCACTATACAGTTATAAATTTTTTATAGAAAAATCAATGCATAGATAATGATCTCTTGTAGCCCAAGACAATCTTTATTCCAAGATTAACATTTTGAGCACACACCCACCTCGGTAATCCGCTCGTTTTTATATTCCGACAAAAATGTGAAAAAAGTTTCGTGGCATTATATAGTACGAAAACCAATGTACCGATTCTTGGTTATAACAAGGTTTTTTTTTTGGACTAGAAAGTTAGACACACCCCGACCATCAAATAAAGCCACAAAAAAATACAATAATATAAGTAATATGGGGCTTATAAAAAAGGTTCATTTTTAGTAAACAGACAAATTAAAAAATATTGTTTAAAATCATTTAGGAAAGGGTCGAAGTATCCTAATCGAGGTTACAAAGATTCCTGTAAAGGTGTTTTTTTCTTATTTTCTCGAATTTTGTGATTGTTTGACAGCCATGAAATCTGAAAATCATTTAGATCGAATAGTCTTCCTTTTCTCTTTAGAATCGAAGTTTGTTTCCAATCCTCGACTTCTCAAATTTTCGGTCGACTATAATGTGAATAGCTTGACTTATGTGCACAGCTTTCAGGTTGAGAACAGAATCAGCAACAGATTAGAAATTAAAAAAGCTATGTTTGGTCATATCGATATCATTTTACCTATGTGAGTATTTAAAGTTATAACAGAATGTAAGTCTTGAGGAATCATGGCTTTGACTTTTCTTTTGCCCGGATATAGTGAGAAACATCGCGTGAAATGGAGTTAATATGTTGCTGGTAAAGCAACATATTAACTCACGATCATCTTGTGTGAATTTGTTGGAACATGTACGTCTTCTGTTGTAACTCAATGCTGTCTCACCAATTTTCTTTTTTTTTTTAGAAGTCCGTACAGAATCTTTTTGGATACTTTAAATGTTCATAAAGCTTTTTTTGCATACTTCAATAACGTCACCAGAACCATTTGGTACCATATACTGAATGGTGGATTGCCTATGGCTATCAGAAGGATTATTGTAACTTCCACAATGTACGTTCCTTGACTGTATAGGTTAGCCGAATAAAATTTATTAAATAAATCGAGTCTTGCCTCATAAGACAAATTATTGCACGATAATTTGCATTTATATAAAACCTACAACAAATTTTAGTTGTAAGCTAAACACACTAAATTCATTAGAGGTGTTTACTTACTTCTAGGTTAGATTTTTCCTTGACCGAAATGTTTTTCTGTTTGCGAATTTCATAGGCTTTCCTCGTGATCCTTAACTTCCTTTCAACTTCAGCCTGCGATCCACTACCATTTTTCGCCGTACGCGATTCATGTCCAACCAGTATCCAGGAACTACAAAAGCACAAAGATCCCAATGCGCTAATGGCACTTAGCATTTATTGCATTAAAGCTCGGCACCTGACCCTCACGCCATCTAGAGGTTAGTAGATGATGTAGTAAAATATACGTTGGGCAGATCGACCCTTTCTTAAATTATTCTCACTGGCATATAGCCCGTTTTCGTGAAATCAACTAAATTTTGTGGAAAATCGCACCCTTTGAGATTTTAGCGCTTCACTGTTAACGTTGTTGTTTAAGTTATTTTTTTAGAAAATTGAATTTCTATGCACTAATGGATCATAATTTTTTTATTATAGTGGATATTTGAGACAAATTATTCCTAAGGACTAGTGAAATTATACGATATTCTTCAATTTTCTAATTTCCACATGGAATTAAAAAAAAATGTAAAATTTCTTTTTCCTGTAATAACTTCTTTTGTTCTGAATTGTAAAGTAAACCGAGGGCAAATTTATTGCTACCTGCGTATACGAAAATAGCCGAAGTGGACGGCTTAGAGCATGTGGTAGAAACTGTCGATACATGGTTGCGGGGGGAGGGCTACATTAGAATTGAAGGGCACTGTACTTGAGGTTGTCTCCTGAAAGAAGGCAGCCCAGTATTCGTACAGATAGAAATTTGGTAATTAATTTAAAAGAATATGGTTTGTTTTCCAACCCTACCAGAAATTTGCACTTAGTTAATGAAGATGCATTAAATATATGAAAATATTTCGAATTGCTTTTTTGACATATCAAAATAGTTTATTCCAGAATTTAACCATAAAATGTGGCGGTATGGATTCTCATGGACTTTAAAAATCGTAAAAATTCTTGAGTCCTCTTTTCTGTTTCGTTAACAATTTTTTAAAAACCCTTTTGTGTTCTAATTAAACTACACTCACTTTTTAATGATTCATTTTTAAATAAACAACTCAACCGTTTGAAGATGAACAAAACTTGCTCTGCTTATAGCAAAATGTGGCAACTATTTAGCAGCAAAAAGTGGGTAAGTAATTTAAAATCTCCCGTCGCAATAATTTTCTTTTTCAACATCAATAAGTTATTTCTATTTAAGGCACGCAACATCGCAATATAATACCTAGAAAATACACACACTAATTTACTTTCAGTGGCGAAAATGGATATGTGGAATTATTATTTGGGACCTCGTTGATGTTTTCCCAAAAGTATTGCATAATAAAGGGGTTAAGGAATGCGCCATAAATTTGCATAATTCCGTTTTTACGAGCGTGTATCTATTACATAGCTACTCCTGTAGTGTAAAAACTTGTTGATATTCTCATAAATCGTTCGAAATACAATAACAATTCTTTATGATGGAGGCAAAAATATCTTTGTTTGGATGAATGTTTTCGAACTGTGAAACAGCGATTACTTTCCGCTTGTTGTGTATCTTTAGGAAATTAAATACACTTAAGCAGATTACATTATAGAATTCTCTAAAGGCACACATTTATACAGGCAATTTTTTTTTTAATAAAAATTTTTTGAGTTCCTTAAACACAGCGCCACATCCTTATATTACTGACGCTAAACGCAAAGCCTAAGAGCGTTGACTTCAGTGGGTTATTTTGGAGCTTTTATTGGGCGAAATACCATCAGAAATTGAAACATCTCTTCGTTAACGCCCGTCGAAGAATGTCGGCAATGCGGGCGATGTTTATTCGGTATTATATTCCGGATCATGCTAAGTTAATTTAAGATGTAAATTCCCCACAAGTGGTAGGAAAGATTACATTATTTCGCAATATGTATATTTGGTCGACTCGGGAAAAAAATGCTGCAAATGCTTTCAACATACTTTATTGACTTTAATAGATGTATCGTCGCCTTAGTAATGCTTGGCGATTTTATTGGGGCGATAATATTTTGCAGTTTCCTACTAAGCGAAACTCTAAAGAATTTGGGCATGATGTTGTATGAAGTGGAATCTGAACATCTTTTATTTAATTTATTACGATTAGTGTCGGCTTTATTATTTAGCCCTTTGATCGCGGTTTGAAAGTTAACTTTATGTATTTGATGCATGTATAAAATCAAATAGGCCCTTAGTCTGACAACCAAATCACATAAATATTTTTTAAGTAACAATTTTGCGCTAAGAATTCTGATTATATAGGTTTTCTTGAGGTGATTTTTATCCACAATTAAAAACGAAACCGTGTATCAACTATACGTAGTCAAATATTGAATCTTCTAAATCTAGGTTTTGCAGAATCTCTAATGGAACGTAAAAGTTGCAAAAGCAAACAGTTCAATAATTTCTTATTATTTTTTCACCAGTGTAACGCTTCGTGCGTAGCCACAAACCCTGTAGAAATGAACAGCGCTGCAACTCTCCTATGAGAAACGCTTGAAGGTTTGTGGGTTGTGACTATCCAAAACAATACCTGGTTCACGTCGTACTACCGCAGAATTGGAACTAAATCAAAAGTAAAGTAGTTAAAATGAAAATATACGTCCAGTTCCTCACAAAATTCTTAAATATCACACGATTGGTTTAGTCGTAAGCGGACATCTTCAGGTCATAATTTTTATATATATCGGTAAAGATATCCGCTTATTGTTAGTACGAAACCGGTCGTACGATATTAGAGAGTTTTGTGAGAAATTGGACCTTTATTTTTGTTTTAACTACTTTACTCTCGATACAATGTATTCACACAGAGTTGAATCAGATTATATGGAGCTAAATCTTTTATTCTTCAAATATTTTAAATGGATTTATTAAAGTTTAAAGCTGCTTCGCGAGAATCTGTCGCTCATTTGATTGCAATTACACCTTCAAATTCGAAATCGATTTTAAAAATCGAAAAAAATATATAATTCTTGCAAAAATAGGGTACCAAAGTGTTTTAACTGATAAAAGTACAGGCGAAATGTTTTTCATGTATTGAATGAGCTTGTTATTATTTCGTTTCCTTTCATCCTTGGGTGCCCCGGAATCCACAATAAGGTTACATTGTTGCTTTTGCCTAGCTCATTTAGTTTTTCTAAACACCCCAAACCATCTTGGAGCTGATAATATTTGAGTTCCGCGTCCTGATGGCTGCTTCGACTGATCAGACATTATGATAATCTCTTGCTTTTCGTAGTTTCTGGTAATGTTGAACTGGACGCATCGTTCAATAGCGTGTATTTCCGCCTGGAAGATACTCGGGTACATCCTCAAGCTTTCGAAATATATGGTTCTAGGCCCATATATCCCTATTCCTATTGATGGCGATTCTATTGAGTTTCAGGATAGTGTCTTTATCCCATTCGCTCTTGGTGTTAAGCTTTGTGGTAAATTATTTCACAAAGTTGAGCTTGCTTGGCATATCGTCTCGGGGCATGTACCAGGTTTGATCACCTTCAGGAGGCTGAGGCCTATGCCTAGCCATTCATTCCCCGATAATTCTGCCTGTATACTGTATACTCTCCACCGGAAAGTGGAAAGTAAGATTTAGTACCACTTCATTAGCTGCTGTTGGACAAGTTCTCATTGCACCAGTCACGCATACACATGCGAATCTTTGCGTTTTGGAGAAATTAGCTCTCGCGATGCTCCAAGCCACTGCACAATAAGTGATCATTGGTCTCACTATTGCTGTGTGTTATATATGCAGCTATTAACTGCAAAGTTCTACAAACCATTGGGCGTTTTTTGCTTTATTGGTTACATCATGAGCTTATTGTGTGGGATCCTTAATTGGTGAGAATCTCTTGGGATAGATCAATCTGGGTTTTCTGCGACCGTTTCAGCGACAGCGGCAATGTTTTGTACGAGTTCGAACTGGGAATTTGACATCAATAATTTGGCCATTTTGCTAAAATTTTGAGATTAGTTTTACAATGACTTTGCCAGAAGGTGATTCATACTGACTAAAAACACCACAAACTCTGCGAACTGCAAGGGCGAAATGTTCACCGTATCTATAATGAATTTTCACTATTTCTATATCTACGTTGTTGTAGGTGCATGCATCGTGCCATTTTCTTAAATCGTATACGCTTTTTTACTGAAAAATCTTAAAAATTCAAGACTTGCTATTCAACACATCCAAAATGCCCATAAATTTAAATTAAGACGTGTCTTACTAGGAAACCCTTTGATTTCAGCTAAATGTCACCCTCAGCTCGAATCTATAATTGTATTTAGAATTAAGATAACCGCATAGTTCCTATTTAGTTGTGCCTATAAAAACAAGTAAAGGAAACCCACGAAATATGAACTTTTTTACAAAATCCTGTGAGGCGATAAAAATTATATTTATATAATAAAACTTAAAAAGTGTAAAACTTACGTAGACTAGGGAATTTTATATATAGCTACATGTTTTACTTACGTAACCGGACTTCTCGTACATGTAACTTTTAAGTGTCATAAAATCGCATCACCTCAATCATATCCTTTAACGATAGTTACGTTCTTTCGAGTGCATTTAACTCATCATCAACTGCCGAAGGCGATTGTATATAATTTCTTTTCTCCGGCAGGACGTAATGAGTAATTATCGCCGGATTTACGGCGCTTTCTCATTTCCTACATGTCCCGTTCGTTAATACCGAATGGACGCGCCATCTTTCGCCAGATACCGGAATCGCGACGCGACTCATTACATGACCGCCCACAATAAATCAGCGCTTGACTTCAAGAGACGGTGAGTTTTATCGGGTGGAATGCGTCCATGTGTGTGTACAATCTACGCCTCTGTTAATTTTTACATGTGGTCTGGTTAAGTTGCGCCGATTTACGGCGTGCGATCCTATAATTCGGCGACCGCCCGTTCGAAAATTGCGGACGATAAATAATTTCGGTTCGTATAATACGTTTTACCTTTCTCGCGGGTTTGCTTTGCGAGCGATGCGATCTTTCGGTGCGCCCGCGTGTATATGATACAGAGAATTTTGGAAAGCAAGCCACTTTGGCCGCCGTCCAAATTCTTATAGTATTTGGTCTATTTAAGTGAGGCGATATGGAGCTGCTATTTCTCGTTCCTGATGCCCAGCTGAAACCGGACGAAAATAATGCAGAGGAATCATTGCCATCTGGACGGGGAATTCATAATTTGCTCCAACTGTTGCACTTATGCGTTAAATGTGCCACAGTTCTTACGATATGAGAATGTTTCATTGAAATATATCCATGCATTTTGTATATGCATTACTAGAAATTTTAGGTGAAAATACGGATGAAGATATTTATATCTTTAGATTTCATTTAGTGCGGTAATTGTAGATTGAGCTGATGTCAACTTCTAAATATCAGTATTTAGGTAGTATTTCTTGCCTCTTCATTGTGCTACACATTCCGCCACATATAGGTAACCCACGGCTTGCTCCAGAATTTTATTGACTTGCTGCGAACCTATCCTTATCTCCTGGATAAGCTTGTATTAATTATTGGTGATTTTAATATTCCCTATCTGAACTCAAATTATAACAATAATAAATCCAAGATTCTTTTGTCTCCTATCGTATCCTTGAACTTATTACAAACACCATCAATAATTCAAACCAACGTATGCTGGATTTAGTTCTTAGTAATTTTCATTTTAACTTGAACATATATGATGATATATGTCCATATGTTTCGGAGGATTCTCATCACCTTCTTCTCTCAATTGAACTAATAAACGGTACAACTTCAGAAAAACGGATTTTTGTGGACTCTACTCTGAAATGCTCTTTCGATACTGCGTTTGATGTGGATACTGCTATTAACAGATTTTATCTAAAAATTTAAATTTACCGATTAAAAAAAAATATTTTTGGATAGATGTTGTCATAAAGAGAATTAAAAGACCCTTTGAATGAGTGGTCACAAGACCCATCTTCCCTATTCAAATTTTAAGTGTGGGGGCTGCTGCACACCCAGGAATGATTTATATCGTCAGACCCGTAATTGAAAGTTGTCTCCTTTGATATGACAATTGACAGGTTTTGAAATTTTATATAATTCACACTTTATTTAAGAAAAGTTAAATATTACAAATCATCCTAAAAACCCAGTGCTCCACCTAAAAGGTACTACACTGGGTTACCTGTTCTAAGTATTCAATTATTTCCATAACATTTCAAATTTCCCTATTCTAACTAATTATTCCACCTAATTATTTAACAAATAAAATAAACTTATTAAATTTCCAAAAAAGTACTTTTAAAAAAGCAGATAAAGAGTTATTTGAGGTGGCTCGTTTCAATTGAAATGCCCTGTATAATAAACTGCACCAGATCTTTCCTGTCACTAGGCCTTCTTCGTGCGATCGGCATCACTATCTTGCAACCTTAACATATGTGAATCATAGGAAAACGGCAGACAGCTTTATGTAATTTATAGAGACTTTTACCGAGTGTTTGATATCATAATACAGATGCGTTACAATTGATGTCAATAGTGCTTACTCCTAATCGAATAGAGCAGGAAAATACACCATTCGCTAATATCAGACGACAGGCGCCTTGCAAGAACGTAACCGCCGAGGTCCGTCACAAATAACCAATTCAGCAGATGATCGTCTTCTAGAATTAACTAGCAAAGGAAATTGCACCAAAACAGCAAAAAGGCTACAGCGAGACTGGACGATGAAATAATGGCAGAATGTGTTATGGACTGAGGCATCGATTTGTGTTTGGCCAAAGTAGATTTGTGAGATAGTCCACCAATAAGAAAGAAAAAGCTAACCGAATGTTGTACCGTGTTGTACCACCAATAAAACACGAGTTGGGGTTCGTTTTTCCTAGTTGGGAACAGGAACGTTACACCGAAACGAAGAAATAATGCGGAACGAACACCACTGCAAAATATTAGAAGCTTATGCCATTCGAAGAATTACAATTTTTTCATTATACGTAACAATGATCACAAGGATATAGCCAGAATGTGCAAACCGTATTAGAACGACCAAAATATTAAGCGAATAGTTTACAGAGCAGAGCCCTGATCCCAACACTGAGCTATTGTCGAATGACCGTGACAGAAGGGTGCGAATTGTTGGTCCTATTTCATAGGAACAACTCTGTAATCTTCTGCAACAAACATGGAATAATATCCTGGACGACACACTTACAAAATTAATCGTGAGAATGCCGTAAGTTGTGCCAGTAATCATCAACGCAAAATTTTTTGAGGAGAAAAAATATTGCAGGAATGGAATTGAAAAGTGCAAATTTCGTTAGGTTCTAATTGGTTTCACCCTTTAGAGTAATAAGTTAATTTTTACATCAGACTACTAACAATCCATAAATTGTTAGAGATAGATAGCGATCTATAGATGCATTACTATGGCTTAAGCTGCTGTTGTTTCGTGGCTTGAGAGCTTGATGTGTTCCCTAAGGGACGCACATCTAAATTCTTGAGTTCCTAGTAGGCGATCGCGGATTGCCCCTTTATTTGCCTTTGGTGGTATGGTGATTTCAGCAACAGACCATGAATTCCGCGTCGTATTCTTCGGTTAATTGTATTTAGACATTTTTTCTTTGATCTTTTTATATTATATTGACTACTGGCCAAACTTCCGTGGAGGGTAGTATATATTGACTCAGCAATTATGCGTATATACAGAGTGTCCTTGTCAAGTAACCTAAATAGTTATTAGAAATTAAACTTCTTTTCAATCATTTATTGATCACGGGAATTTCTGTATGCGTTTCAATAATAATTTTCATCAACAGTCCAGTCTCTAGAAACCGCTAGAAATATACAATATTTTTGCGAACAACAGAAAAGAGCAAAAAGTTCTATTTGATTGTTTGATGGAGTTGTATGTGTAATTATCATTACTCTGATTTGAGGTGTATCTACTATATTATATTTATTCCTGCTTTATCTTCGGCGAGCATTAATTTATATCTTCATCTTTACCTACGTCTGTCGACAACATAGTAACTAAATTCAAACTAAATCATTCCATATGTGCATCTGGTTGTGATACCAATATCATGGTAATTAAAGGTAATAAATAAGCCTACAGATAACATCTGAACTTCAGCAATTTACCGGTTGCACGAGGAGATTTACAAAGTACGGTATTTTTTTAAGGAAATCGTAGACGCACGCTCGAGAAAGTGATTATATATGATTGTATTTCAGGCGATAAAAGTCGATTCTCAGGTCGTTGCGGTGATGAAGACCTAGCCTGCGAAGATGTTCGAGTTAACGGCGAATAAATATTGAGACGACCGAACAGTTGGTCAATGTGTTTGACGAGGTGACGGGGAAATCTGGTACCTATTAATTAATTAAGACTGAGGTGGTACACAGATTCATGCAAACGCCTTTCTATTTGATTAATGGCATTGTTTGTATAATAATTAAGGTTTGTTTCTGCAATGTAACACAACCAGCCCTGACAATGTTGGTGGAAGGCGCAAACAAAAGGTCATTTTTAATATGAATTGTATTTTGTACGCTTAAATTATTTTTATAAATTTGTACGCAAGACTATGAAACGTTTAACTTAATAATGCAGTGTCGTAATTTATATTCATGTTTATATCGTTATAAACGGATAGTTTACCAATTTTGAGCGCTAATGTTAAGTTAGTGTTAGCATTAGAGCGTTAACGAAATCATCGTAGCAATTGTTTATGTAGCTGGTGAAAAATGTGCCTAACATGATTTCATATTCTAGGCTGTTTTGGATTTTCTTTAAGCATTTATTCTACATATTTTCCTGTCACTTATTATGCATCTGATTATGATGTATGCTTCAAGTTAATTTCGCAATTCTCTCTTCTCATTCATAATAGTCTCTGCCTCTTTTTGAGACATCACGAGTAATAAAATTAGCATTAGCTTGTTAGGAAAACATACCCTACCTAAGTCAAGTAAAATTATTCAGGACTGTGTTTAGAATAATAATTATTCCGACGGTATTATAATATTAAAAGTGCCCCAACGGGTAATTCAAAACTATATTTTATGTTAAAAAGCTTTTTTCTTACAATACTAGAGTTGTAAATGACATTACTTTATCAATATGTCCAATTCGTTGGTTACATGCTCTAGCTGAACAATTAAGTGGATATTGATATTTTGAATAATTTTTCGGCATAGAGCAATACAAACACTTTAAGCTAAAGCATGTAGTCGTGAATTATAAAGCAATGATTATATGAAAGTGACTTCATCGGTAAACAGTTGGTGGAGGTGCCAAGTTTACTTCGACTAATTTTTTTCAAATTACTGTGTGCTTCCGCAATATTGTATAAGGATGGAAAATGCTGAATGTTTCAAAAAATATTTAAATTTAAGGAATAATTAAAATTAATTTTGACAGTGTAAACGTGGTCGCAAATAATAACGTAATCTTAAGATATAATATAGAAGCAATTAATATGCAGATGACACATCCCTCGTACTGCGACAAAATTTGTCGGGTACTGCGGGAGAGGTCAACGGTGAGACTGCACAGTGGTTTGGAGCCAATAAATTGAAAATATTAAAACAGATTCGAAAGAACCGCATTTTGTGCTTTTACTCAATACACATTAACCAATCAAGGACAACGCAGATATCACTAAAATAAATTGAAGTTAAACATGGAGAAATCCTAGCCACTACAGTTTTCTACCAGTGTGACTGGTGACGAGTGGGTGAAGTTTTTGGGCATCTATCTCTAAATCAATATACGCCATCCGCAGAATTAGAAGAGTGGCAGGGAAAGAGGCTGCACGACAAGCGTATTGTGGAGTCTTTCACTCGAGAGCGACCCACGGCTTTCTTCATTTGGGGACGGAGGAGAGGCTGGTTTTCGGCTGCATGCAGTAACAACGAACTTCCTGCAACAAAAACAAGCCGTTAGAGTGATACTGGGTCGAGAACAAACTGCGGAGAACTATTTAAAAGCCTTAATATGCTTATCTTATCAACTTGCTATATCCTTACTTGCTTTCTGTATATCCAGGAGTCTAGGAGCTTGCGTACCCATAGTGATTGCCCTCACCATAACACCAGAAACAAAAACCAGTACATGATCTACTGTCACCGAGTAAACAAAGCCAGGAGGAGTACCAACTGCACGGCCTTAAAAGCGTATAATCATCTTCTAGAGCACATGAAAAATATGGGTGTGGTGTGGTTCAGAAGAACCATTAAATTTATGCTCTTAGCTGCCACATATAGACATAATATGGATCTAGCGGATACTACAGGTTTCGTACAGACATCTAAGAGTTGCTCGTTTGCGTTATCTATCTAACATTTTTGTATCTGTAGTTCTCAATAAATTGCCTTTAGCTTGTTGTTTTTACTTTTGTATATTGGCTGATATTTTTTTAATCTGACGAGGGTACTTATATATCTAATTCTTTTCTTTTTTGTTTTACTGTTTTGCTTATTTTTATTCGGTTTTTGTTACTACATATACTGTAATTACCTTTGTACACCTTTTTTGAAAATACATATTATTATTTAACCAGAATAAGAAAAAGGTAGTTATTGTTGATATTCGAGAGACACTGTAGTGGTAATTTTTTAATGCATTTCAGGTAAATTGCATTTTTTAATTATGAATTAAAAAATGCAATTTATTGTTAGGTGAGCATTTGTACCTAAGTATAGATAAGGGTTAGAATTACAACAAAACTTTAAAAAAAGTTCGCCAAGAAATAGAAGGTAAATTACAGTCACCCAGAATTAACATTTCTTCAGGACGATTGGTCATGACTGCTTGTAGGTTTGAAAGGAAACACTGAGAGGCAAGATCATCACTCCGAGGCAAATAAACAAACAAAAACAAAAAGACTGAAACAGTTGGAGAGGTGATGATGACCACTGAAAAATGAAGAAAGAAAGATTAGAGAAGTAAAGAAATTGGAAAATTATGGTAAAGAAATGTGGTGTTGGAAGACTGTGAAAGAGCGAGTAAGAAAGGAAAATATATTAATCGACAAGGAACATCAAAAAAAAATAAAATAATTTGCGCAAAATTTCAAATCGATTGGTGAAATGGAAGCGGAGGTAAAAGAATGGAACAATTTTAATTATTTCTATTAACACGGTTAGCATTTGCAAGGGTCGAAAGGTTCTATATCTTTGGGGACATCTGTCACTGGACTATCCTACTACAGTCTTTGAAAATGTAATAAATATAAGATTCTATTAAACGGTGAATGGAGTTGAAACAATTTTTTTCTTTATTTTTAAATAAATATAAGAAATTATTAATAGAACAACCTGTTGTTTAAAGAATTGATGTTTTTCCTGCTGATCACTGTACAGTTACAGTGATTAACAGGAAAAGCATTAATTCTTTAACCATTTCACACTGTAAAAAGCGCGGAAAATTTAAAAACTGCATAATTGACGTACTGCCGGCTTTCTAAGAACTGTATTTGATGTAGTTCAAATCGTAGGAATCTCTCGGCCTCTTTGGCTCAATCGGTCAGAGCGCTCGTCCGGTACACGAGAGATGTCAGGTTCAAATCCTATAGGAGGTAAAATTTTTAATATAAAAATTGCCTTGTAATTTAATTACAGTGATTAGCAGGAAAAGCTTTAATTCTTTAATGTTTTACTCTATAAAAGGTGCAGAAAATTTAAAAACATGTTGCTTGTTTGTTTGCTGGGCGAAGCTTCAAGTTGTGGAATATACCCTGACACTTCCGAATACTGACATCTGTGGACGTATTGTACCATACCCAATGAATTTTGCCGAACTCGAAGGAGTTCCAACCTTCGGTAAGAACTACGTGTCAAAGATCGCATTGACACGGGACCTACGGTTTTACTTCCTATTCGAGAAGAACGCATGTTGTGATTTTTATCGACAGTTAAAAATCAGCGTCTCGGCCTGGAATCGAACCAGCGCATACGAGGTGAAAGACGAGCAAATTAAAATGTTTGTTTTATTTTGTACAGTCTTGTCTGTGAATAATATTAAGTTGTTAGTATTTTCATAGCAGTAATTATGATGAACCATGCGAAAGCATTAAACACGTACTATTAAAAAATTAGACCCAACTGGCTCCCAGACCGTAAATTTATTCTTAGTCTTTTTTTATAACATCTAATTACTTATATATATCTTTCACACGAAAATTGATGACCGTCATAAAATTTTACGCCAGATATGTGCCGTACGCGTCCGAATGTATAGCCCGAGTGCGCACATACACGGTTCGTTCGCTAAACTGCATAATGTAATTGGAAAGAAAGTCCAGGCGAAAGTATTACTACAACCTTATACAGCTACGGCTGCTTAAGTTCTAAATATTATGATATTAAAGCTAAGCCCAACTCTTGCGCAGAAAGAAAAAGTGATCTTCAACGTCCTTATTCGACGATTTAGAAGAGAATACGAATACTTTCATGTTTGTTTCTATACTCGTTGTTGTATTGCCAGTTTTTGTTGTACGAATAGGGTCAACGATAATTACGATGGACGTATAGACGATTGCGCAGCAAATTTCAAATTGGTCTTAATAGAGCGATGTATGGATGATGGAAGAAACGTTTTCTTTTTTTGGTGGCTAGGTAACTTTCGTATTAAACGCCAAACAAACCGTGTGATGCCACACAAGTCGAAAAATAGATTGAAAGTAATTTTTGATTATTTTTACTATTCACTTTCAATAAGAAATGAATAATTTCGTCTAACGTGCTTGGTGTTACAGTAAATTAAATACAGAAAAGTGATTGGACACAAAGCCGACTGCAAACTTACAATTAGTTCTACCGAACCTACACATATATAAAATAAATTATTTCTGCATATATATTATTGCGTTTGCACGCTTGTCAGGTCGATGCAATTAATTTTATTCCTTTAAGCAAATTTACATACAAATTGCGTCTAAGTATTTCGCTTTATACATATATAGAGCAAACGTACTTATTTCCTTGGAATGAGTCGATTAAAGAGAAGGTCACCAAGGCCCTAGCCAGTCATTTCGGGTAATTCGTCGCTAAATCGCTGACCAGCCTACATAATACGGGTTTGTAAAGTATGAACATGGGCAGTTTTTATGTGAATGCCATAACTTCTCGAAACGTCTTAAATTTTTCACCCTTTAAAACCTCTTTTTATAAGTAACTTTAATGCTATAGTTGTAAGAGAGCTCACAATTAGTATTCCACGTTTAAGAGATCATTATGTACCTTTTTTGAATTTGTTTGTATGGATCTCCTCGTTTTAATTTCCGAACTGAATATGATATTGTATATACCCTGTTAGGTTTATCTGCGCCTTTTTGATACATACAAGGTTCTCCAACATGTTGTTTGCGATAGTATTTCCCAAGAAGGGTCAATTGTTTGTAATTATTATTGGCTACCGTCATTATGTACCTTGAAAATTTATCCAACAAAATCAAATGGTTAAAAAGTTAGTAATAACTTAAAAATATGTTAACATACATATATGTTGTGCAATGAGAAACAATAATGAGCTTTATTTTTTGCTAAAAATTGCGTAAAAATTTGTGTTGAAATTCTGCATGAGGAATCATAAATGTTTAGTATGGATTGAAAGGGTTTTGGGTCAGGGTTAATTTAGCACAAGCAAAAATATAGGGTGCTATTTAAAAAAATCAAGTTACCTTGGATTAAAGTTAAGCAAATGTTCAAGACTATAGTGGACACCTGTATGCGATTACACCGATTTTAATTTCAATGTTGAATCAATCTAAGTATGTATCTATGTATGGTATTTAAAATATGAATATCTAAAACAAATGCAAATATAAACCACGCCACCTAAACCGATGCTTTGCATCGGGACCACTTTTGACAAAAGGGTAAATAACAACGTTGTTATTAAAGATAGACATATAGTAGTTTATATGATCTCATGTTATTTTTCTATGGAGCATTGAAAAATGAAATAATATATAGGGTATTCCATTTAAAATAACGAAGTAAGTATCAATTTGCCTACTTTTGAGACACTCTGTATAGTAAAAAAATATTTTTAGGTGATGCAGCATTGGATTCTATAACATTCTTGTAGAAAAGGTTTCTTTCTAAAATGACAAATAGAGCTGTAATCCAAGAGCAAGTCTTCGGTGGGACACCTGTACATCGAATCTAGTCCACCTGTACATGTTTTGTGCGGAGACATCTAACGCCAATTTCAATAACATCTTCATAATAGCAGATTAGGCATAGGTACATACCTAGATTAATCGTGAGAAGTGAGAAAATAGATACAAGTCCATAGTCTGGTAAATCGTAAGCTGTTTATATTAATGGTCGTTTAATTCCTGCAAGCTTTGTATCGAAGAAAGCTTAATTGTCGTTGAACAAGTGGCAATCAATTCCCAGCTGATTCTATCCCATTTGTCTATTTAGCGTTGCTTCTTTTTCATATTTACGGTCGTTGCTTCTGTAGAAACCGCAATTAATGCGTTTAGAAATATACGGCTTACAAGAAAAGTGCTAAACTCTCTTTTAAGACGTGTGAATAGAAGTTAGTAACTACCGATGAAAACATTTACACATTAACGGAATAGAATGTTGCTTTTTCATTGACTTTGCCCGTGACAGTGATCGATTAAGAAAAGGGCATTGGGGCGAAATTGAATGTCAGATGTGAAATTTAGTCTTTTGTTGCATTGTGTTTTAGTCGTAACCCACTTTATATATGAGAGCGAAAAATAATCAGTACCCAGAGGCAGAGTATTTAAACAAAAAGCAGTGTGTCATTGGATATTATATACATATTTACATTATAACTGCGAATTTTTGGAAAA
The DNA here is from genome assembly GCA_949128085.1 of Cetonia aurata. Taxonomy (NCBI): domain Eukaryota; kingdom Metazoa; phylum Arthropoda; class Insecta; order Coleoptera; family Scarabaeidae; genus Cetonia; species Cetonia aurata. The sequence goes on from OX421887.1 coordinate 11,723,625, forward strand.
TGTGGTTTGGAATGTATATTGGAATTTGTATTTACATGCTTAGTTTGAATATGCACGGCACATATATACATAATTTCAATTAGCCTTTTTCGTAGTTCGTAAGTTAGCGAAATTCGAGTCGCAACAACGCTCGAACAATTTGCAACGGAAGTCGCCCATTACCTCCGGTAACACGTAGTGTTTATGCGAAATTAAAATTCTCTGTTAATTGACTCCTATTGATCGCTTTACGAGCCAATAAAAGCGCGTTGTACGCGTACTTCGTATGAGTTATTGTGCACTCAATTGGAACTAAATATTGAATGTAATATTTTACATGTGAATCAAATATATGCTCTATTTTAGTTGCATTCAAATTGCAACCGCATTTGGATGCATACAACTTAAATTAACTGATTGCAAACTAACTTTTGTGAATAAGTGTTTTAGGACTGCTTGGATTTTATTATGAATTAACTAATTTGTGCAGAGACTTCGCAGTTTTCAAATCAGTAATGCGAGGAAACAGCTATTTTACGTACCAAAGCTTGGAAGTAGGACTTTATCGAACGTGGTTGGGGATTGCGAGCCGAGGCGTGCAACCAAACAAGTTCGCATGTTTTTTCTTTTACATTCGTTATAAAATGCATATTTTTCGTATAAAATCGCTAAAATAATGCTTATTTTCCACTGATATCGTCTAAATTATCCTAATTTCTGTTTATACCCAATAACACATTTCCGTTAAAATTTATTTACCTGAGTTACAAATATCTCAATAATCTCATAACTTTGTAGATTAAATTTCATATAATATAATTACATATCGCACAATCTCATCATTTACAAAATACGGTATCTCTAATAGTCCCTATAATTTCATTAATCTCTCCACATATCGCACACCATCTTGTCTTTTACTTACATAACACAAAATCGCTAATAGTCCATAATGTCTGATGTCTGTATAACACCAACTCATATCAAATTTCACTGATCACTACGCTAATAGTCCTTCTAACGTACAGAAATTGTTTTCGTAGCACTTATTAATAACAGTGATCACTGTTAATAAATCTCTACTTTCGTATTGTAGCTACTGTAATCGCAAATTCCCTTGTTTTCGCTCTTCGTTTTCCGTGCAAGGTCACGTTTTCATTTCCCATTCGTACTAATCGTTGTCGATCGGAGGAGATAAATCGCTGTTTTTGAAATTTTTATCGTTGGCGCATTTTATTATTTATTTCCGTTTATTCACTTGTAAATAAACATAAGCCCTAGAAAATTCAAAATCGATCGCTATATGAACATGGTGGATAAATAAATAGGTATGGGAAATGAAAACGTGGCTTCGTACGGAAAACGATGAGCGAAAACAAGGGAATTTGCGATTACAGTAGCTACAATACGAACGTAGAGATTTATACCAACGGAAATTTTTTTTACACACAATTCATCATGCCTTAACCTCGCGATACGTTACACATCGATCTTCCTTGATGAGCTTGCGCATAATATCAATGTTTTTCAGGATGACCGCCGTTTTTGGTGCACCTGCTCTTGGATTAGTCTTAGTGACGACTAATTCGTTCGCATTTGAATTCTCCATACCAATGAGAGATTGTTGACTGATGTGGTGTTTCATTACCGACTACAGAAACTAACTCGGCAGGGGGTTCTTGTTGAGGCAATTGTCTTCGGAAATTATAAAAAAATATTGCGCGAAAATATTCTATGTAATAATAGTCTTTGACAGGTCTGAGATCCGAGTATATCAATATGTTAGATTCCACCGATCTACCACGAAAGAAACTATGCTATTCAACAGCTATTTCATATCGTATCTGATGCAAGAAGATTTTATTGTGAATAATATATGTATTCAAAAACGTTAGAAGGTACCGACAACACAGAGATTGGGCGATAGTTGGAGATGTGAAGCAAAATAATACTTTTCCAACAACCATACCCTTAAGCAGGTGTGCTAAAACGTCTTATATGCTACCGACAAACTCAAATGAGATGGTTAACATCACGGTTGAATTAAAAAACACTTGTTCTGTTGGGCACGATGGGATATCAGTGTCACTCTTGAAATCATTTGCTGCATACATTGCCAAACCACCAGTTTACATAATTAACCTAAGCATTCAAACGTGTATCTTTTAAAGTTATATAAAAAAGGAATTATCAACCATAATACACGAAAAGGGGGAGAAACAACGGATAACAAATTATAGACCTATTACTTTTTTATCCAATGCATCTAAAATATTTGGAAAAATTATACATAAAAGGTTAATAACATTTCTAGAAAATATAATCCTTTAAGCAATAAGCAAAGTGGCTATCAGATAGGAAAGGATAGACGGTGCGCCACTTATATCGTCCTGGGGGATAGTGCGGAAGGGGGTACCGCAAGGCTCCGTCCTTGGTTCTATTCTGTTCCTAGTTCATCTAGACCGATTGTCGGATATTTAGCAGGATCTTGTGGCACTTTTCGCGGATGATGTCCCAGTTGTTTCAAGAGCCGCAAACTTTGACACATTGAGAGCTGCTTTGAAAATTATGACTTAAAATTAAACATAAGAAATACTAACTTAATTAAATTTACAGCAAGAGATACACATGAACTTACCATACAATACGAAGAGGGAGAACTCACTTCTTCAAATAGTTGTACTACGTTTCTCGGATTAAACATCGACGACCACCTAAATTGGAAGTAATACGCGGTTTACATCGCTGCCAACATTGCTCCATTCAGCTAGGCTCTGCGACTTATCGCCACTGCGGTGAATGTGTTCGCAGTTCGCAAGCTTGAGCGCTTATCGTGCATATGTGGAAGCCCGCTTACGATATGGGTTGGTGTTTTGGGGCAATAGTAGTGATGTGGACCGATTATTCAGTATCCAAAAACGTTGCATTCGGAGCATATTTGGTCTAAAAAGTAGAGACACGTTGTAAAGACATTTTTATTAACCAAAAGATACACACTTGCAAGTTTATATATCGTTGAATGCGCAATGTTTGTTCGAAGAAATTACAACACCTTTTTTTGTCAATTTGATCTCAACCATATGTGTTCCACAAGAGCGACAACTAACACTAGATAGTTATATATCGGGATCAAACCTAATTTAACAATTTTACAAAAAAAAATGTTGTTTTACATCTTATTAAAATCCATAACTACATACCTGTAGAATTACGCCTTTTAAATTACAAGAAATTCAAACGCAAATTAGAACTAATATTATATAAACATTCTTGTTGTAGTTTAAAAGACTTTTTTAATTGTAAACCGATCATGGAATAGCTCTCCTCAGTCTTTAGCATATCCTTTTTATGTAGTGATGTACATGTAGTATCTTTTATTGTATTTATTTATTTAGTGACGTGTTCTATACTTTTCTGGTATCATATGAGCACGAATAAAACTGAACTAACCAAACTAAACCGACATTTGCAGATTTAAATATAGGAGTAAACTGGTGTTCAACTTGATAGTTTATGAAAACTTGTCCAAATTTATTAATAGTTAGCAGCAAACTACATTTTTAATTTACGGATTACTTGATTCACTTTATTTCTTCTAGTTTCTTTAAATAATATGACCAGACTAGACTGCAATATTGATACTGTGAATTTTTAAGTTCCTACTATAATATTTCACAATTATAAAAATCTGGCAAGATACACATGCAACCCGATCGTTATCTAGTTTTTTTCTCAGTAACTACCGCACACGGGCACCCCATAATTGATACATACATCACGGAGGCGAACGCGAACTCGGCGAATACGAGAGACGGAGAAAAAACAAGACGAAGCGAAAGCAACGACTCGACGATGAATCTGATATTTGAGCTTTTCCAGGATGCCGAGAGGGACGTGCGAAGACATTTCGCCATTAACGGGACAGGCATCTCTATTCTGCAGTCAATTTGTTAGATTTAATTTTCAGCGCGTTGCGGTCATGTCGGACAGTCATTAATAATGGAATGACAAGGGCAACTAAACTCGTCCGCTTTATTATTGCTATGGTATGCGAATGTATGGCCCCATGGACAAAAAAAAAACGGGAGATGTAAACAATAAACATGTCTAAAGTTGTTTGCTTAGAGTCATTTACGTTATTTATTCGGTATATGCCTGTAATACATATTTTGGGTTGTGTTATGGCTATTTTTCCTTTATTTTAATTAAGATTCCAAGATAAAAAAAAAACTCTCTAAAACTTTAATACATATAGTATTGTACAAAATAAACTGCTTATAAACATACTGAATCCTAGTATTTAGTTGCATCCAAGACCACAGATATCCATATGACAGATGACGAACTGACATAAAGAACTGTACTACACAAAGTTTATTCTAAATTCCGGGAAACATCCGGTTTTTTTTTTTTTTAGAGCTGCTGGATTTTATTAATGTGCTCTTCAGTGCACTACTATTTTTTCGCACACTCCTGTACATGTTTGACAAAATAACAGTTGGCACAACCGTTCAATTTAGCAAGCGATCTTCGGCATAATTAGTTAAGGGCCTCATATTCTTATGTGTTGCTAAGTTCGCTGATCAGCTGGTAAAACTGATTAGGGAAATAAAACACTTTATAGCAAAGTAATTTGTCACACTCCCAGCGTTCTTTTTATTGCTTGGTTCAGCTCACTCCACGTTTTGTACGCTAGGTTGTGAGCTTCTCATGACGAATTATGTTAGTTTCCTGGTGTTGCTGGTTCTGGTGAGTAACTCATATCTTAACTAATAAAAGTGAGTCGAGCCATATGGTAAAAAAGCCCTTTTATTCCACGTGTAAGTAACAAGTAACAATCCGGAGCACACCAGGACTTTATTTTTAAATAAAATTTTACTAACAGCTATACGTATTTGGAAATATTGTAACAGAAAAGATATGACAAATTATTTGCTAATTTGAAGTAATGGTGCAATGCTATACTCAAGGAAATTTCCTTAGTATAAATTCTCAAATACTTTGTTTAATTGTTTGCCTTTTATTATAAGATTATTAAATATCATGTTTGGATAACTTTAGAAAGAATTTAAAGAAATTATATTATTATATTTGCAGTAGGTCACTCTTTCCTAAACAGTTAACCCAAACAACGAACGAATGCAAACTCTTAAGGTCATAAGGTATTTCTGCAAGAACAGTTGCAAAATCTTCATATAAGAAAATTCCGAGAAAATAATACATTAATAATGTTTTTATTTTAAATATTCACATACAAATAGAAAAATAAGAGTACTGTGTAAGGTGCCGTTTCGTGGAAAAATCTATTTTATCGTCGAGATTTGAGTTTATTTTGAATTAATAATTAATTCTGGTCTTTTGAGTGATTTTCCCATTAGCGCTAGCGTTGCTACCGCATGCTATATTATTTCGTTAAGTTTTTATTTGTTAATATTGTTTACGACGCGAGGGTCGTCCCTGCAGATGCTGCTAGATTTACGCACGCTCAACTCCTACTATGGCGATCGCGTGGGGGAGGAGGGGGGGGATCGTAAGTGTGTTTAAACCGCGCACTTGGCACGGTAGACCGAGAGTCCCTAGGTACCTCCCAGTCTGCTCTGGTTGATGTGTCGGCAAAGCTTCTGATACACACCGAGCTTCTTATTCCCGGTTTGATTGCAGCGCTGGCAAAGCTTTCTGGTGTAACACAGGCATTTTCCCCGTCCGCTCTGGCTGATGTATCGGCAAAGCTTCTGATACACGTCGAGCTTCTTATTCCCGATCTGATTGCAGCGCTGGCAAGGCTTACTGACGTAACACAGGCATTTTATCGATTTTCGCCGCTTTGGCCGTTGCGTTGGCACAGCTTCTGACGCTTCCAGGGTTTTATTTACACAATGGTTCTCGTACCGCAGAGTTTAGCACCGTCACCGATATCTAACCAGTTATAGTCCGTGAAAACCGTCCGCGTACTTTTCGACTGACCCCCGTATACAAATTGTCATTTTATGTTGTTAACTGAAACAAAACCATTAGATTCTGTGTTTAGATTTCAAAAGTTTTATCTAAGCCCCACGAATGTTTTAATGTTCATCACTTATGCATGCTTGCGATTGTACACCCACGGACACCCAAAATGTCCGGTCTAAGTCACAGTGTGAGCGCAACGTTCCATGCACCCGAGTTGCACGCGGCGTTTAGACTACACATTAGACCGGACATTTTGGGTGTCCGTGAGTGTACAAGCATATGTTTTGAAACTTACTTTTTTTGCTGTATATATTCGATGTCTTACACCTGTTGTATAGAAATAAATGTTACATTTTCACTGCTACCACTTTTGGGATACAATTTTTGTAGCGATTTTTAGGAACAATCAAAGTTGACCCCCGACTAAATGCCCGCGCCCCCGCTGTAGACTTTATTTCTTTGTTTTTTTTTTATATCGTTCGCCGTTATCTACGGATTTCTTTAATATAGAATATACTCATGTGTTATCCCAGTTTCAATTTGCAACATTTTATTGGGCTTACATATACCTTATGGCACATTTATTTTCACGATGTCGAAGAGGCAGGCGGAGCTCGCTGAATGAACAGCGTACAGTACTGCATATACCTATATATTACAATAAAAACTGAATTTCGTATTTTGTGCGAATCGCGGAGATAGTGGGATATTATAATGTATCTCCATATTATTTCGGGTGTATCTCAATCCATTGAGCATGCCCTCTTACTATCGCGCATCAGCCAGCTGAAAATAATTGCGCTGTAGCAAAGGTACAAAAACATGTAAGATAAAATTTTATTTGTGGTAAGATTGGAACAGTTATCTATCTAAACACTTGATGAAACATGCTGCCAAATGGATTTACTTCAACTGCTTTGCGATCATTTAATTTCTAATTAATTACCCTTCGAAAAGTAGATAATTTATGTGCATAGTATTGGATTTGTAGTATACGCTTAGAAATTCCAAACAGATACGAGGAACATGTTCTTATGCCATAGAAAATCAGAGCGTACTACTTTCAATTAATACCGTGACACTAATTAACGTTATTCCGATTTCCGATGGAAACGCAACCGTACGAATGCACATGAAAACGCGTAACTTCCGTTTTAAGTCCGAGTTTCTTTTCAAATGACAAGCGAAATTTTACGCTTTGTATTAATAATGCATGCGTGACCTCCGGCGTTTAAATAGTTTTTAATTAAATTTCCTCTACTCGACGATCGCATTCTTACTTCCACTTCGAATCTAATTTAATTGGCCATAATTGCGATTTTACAATCTGTCTTGATTGGATTTTTTATGCGCTGCGTTTTATATGGCTTCCTCAGGCCGTAGTAATAAAATGAAATTTAACGTATCCATAAAAGTATTGTTCTATTTTTAGCGTTGTCATATATTTAATATACATTAGATATTCCGCCCAAAGGCTTTTTATGGGTTGACACATCTTTAATTACGAAAGGGTATCGAGAGGCGTACGAGGAGAATTAAGAAATAAAAACGTTTCAGAAATTTTACGACAGTATTGGCCTTTTAGAGTTTATTACGAATTGAAGATTTTATGTGGTGCTATTGACTGATATCTATATGAAAAATTTTAAAGTTGCACATGTGCAATATATAACATAAATATATTTGATTTATGGCAAAATATTTTTAGAATGTGTTTTGGTTTTATGGTTAAGTGAGAACACAATGTAAAACATAAATTTTTAGTCAATCAACACCTCATCAATTAAATTATCAATTGCTAGTGTATGTCATTATACGGCCAATTTCATAATAAATTTGATGTGCTGTTAGTTAAAATATTAGATATTCATTCACTAATTAATTAGTTTAGCATCATCTTTTACTACCGTTGAACTATAAGGCTGGCTAGAGAAAATGAAGACCTGGAAAGACTGCAGAATTAATGAAATTCGACTAGAACCCTCAAAGGAGTTCCAAGATAAGGAAAGAACAAGTTTTTTTCTAAAGAGTTGAAAGTAACGATAGTGCAAAACGAGAGAATCACTATCGTATGTCTTTTTAATTCACTTACTTAGTAGATTATATGAGACCATGATAGGAAGAGTAGAAGAAGTGGAAAGAAGGAAGAAACGGACGGCTAGCCAACCGATAAGGGTTTCGAAAAAAGATTATTGGAGTTTGCGAGCATTCCACTGATTTAAGTAAATAAAATTTAAAGTGTATGAATAAGTAGATAACAAAGAACGAGCTCCAGCTAGCAGAGCAGAAAACGATGGCACTCTGGTGGGGGATATTTTGTTCTTTTCGGGGAATCGTTCTTTGAGGGATCGTACTTTTTATGGACCCAGTACACTGAACTACAAAGCAGCTCTCCAAAGCACAAATTTCGTTTCCTTTATGTATATGAGTAGGTTTTTAACCGGTTAATAATGTGATTATTATTATTTTAAGTAATCTATAAATGCCTGGCAAAAGTTTATGCCAACGCCATCTACGTTTCTCCTATGTAAGTGCAGGCAATCAGCGAACCGTACATTCCTGACCGTACTTGCTATTGAATAGTTCTTTCGAACTAGTTCGTTTATGTCCTATACATCACTACGGTACTCATCATTATCAGTAAATGCAAATTTAAGGTAGGAGAATTTGAAATAGTACCGAAGAAATCTATCAAATATCTTGGACTGTTCTTTGACACCAGAAGTAGTTTTATGCGATACCCCCAGAAGGTTACAAGGAAAGAAGCGGTAGAGCACATCGGTTAGTAAGATTAACGCCGACTTTTAGAGGACTAAGACGTGCTAAAAAGGAGGCACTAGAGGCAGTTGTATGTGCAATAAAGAATATAAATGCAATACAGGAATACAAGGAAAAATAATGATCAGGCTCATATTAACGTACGATATTGCATACACGGTGACTCTACAAGTCCTTACGGGTGTTTTGGCAATAGAACCACTACTATAGGAAAGAAATCTATTGCACAAGAATGAAGAGAAAGCGACGCAAAGAGAAGATTCAATGTTGATTAGTTGACGAGAACAGTGAAAAAGGTCAGTGGATAAAACAACTGATAGCGGACCTGGGAAGCTGGACCAAAAATGTAAACACAGACAGTTGAACTGCTATGGTCAAAGTCAAGCTTTCTGAAAGAAAATGATGTTTCGCAACTTGTATTAATAGGATTGGGAAGACAAAAGATAACAAATGGGCTGAATGTAGAGGAATTGATGCTGCGGTACAAATAATATCCCTGTATTCCTCATGGGGTCAAAAAAGCGTACTTGGAGTCTCAGCAAAACCGTAAAATGATGAATGAACGAGGAAATAAACATCATTAAGGAATTAGACGAAAGAATTTGACAAGGTTAGGAAGATAAGATAAGTACAGACTGCTCGATATTTTCATGATGGAAATGATGTGTGGCAGTGGTATCATGAATGCTTCTGCAGATGAAACAGGGTGTTTTGCAGTAGATAAACCAAGCTTGCATAAAAAAGCAATCTGGGAGTCCAACACCACCATGCTGTAATATACCCAAACATATGATCCTCAAAAGGATTTCTCACCCACAAAAAAATAGATTTTTTTCAGTAATATACATATATGAAATAAAATCGTTCATTAAAAATAATTATTTTGTATTATAAGATGTGACGAATGTATTTTGGGGAGAATGCGTACCATGGCGCTTGAAAGTTAAGATAGTGACAGCAAAGAGATTTAATACTCATTATTTCACGCATTTAATACAAAACTGTTAACAGTTATTATAATCCATATGTTAACCATTGTAATAAAAGCAGTCGTATTTCTATATTACTCGTCATTAAACTGGTTATTTTAATAGTCTTTTTCTCTGCTGTTTATATACATATCACCTCAATTTTTGTTTTTTTGTTTTTCTTGATTTAGCGGCTTGGTTTTTAATTTATTCAATGAAACTATCCATGACGTTTCGACAATCTTATTTGTTTATTATTGTCTTCTTCAGATTTTTTATTAATAATATAATAATTCACAAATTTTTTTTGTCGTCCGTATGTGTTGTAGATCGTTTTAAATAAGGAACTTCTGTGATTATTATTGACCATTTTTCACTCAAGTCGACTTGTATTTGATGGGGAATTTTTTCCTAGCCGTAAAAAAAAAATTCCCCTATCACCTCAATATTACCTAGCTAATTAATTACTATGAAGTATAAATAAATAATAAATCTTAAGGTGGGATATTATACAAAGGTAATTTGCATATCTTTAGCATACGTTGATTTCTTTTGGCATTGGTTATAACCGCCATGGTACGGTAAAGGGTTCGCATATACAAATTTGGAGTTAGTTCTAACATCGGATGGACGCCGGGGAACACCGAAAAAGTGTTCCCTGGCGTTCATACGTTTTTGATGTTAAAATAAATGGAGTTAGTGCTTTTAATGTCGGCAAGTGTTGGGTTTGAATTTAAAAATGAAATATTTATCCCTTTTATGTGAAAACTAACGAATATATATAAGACTCAAGCTTCAGTGATTTGGTGTTACAAATGTCACAGAAATTGAGACAAACTGGACATAACCAGTTTGCAACAAATTAATAAGTATAAATTTACACTTTTAGGAGAATTTCTTCATTTTTATGGATTAAGGTCGGTGATAGCTCTCTCTATTGTAGATAAAGGATTTTATTATTCTATCTAACTCACCCTTTTTTGTCATTTTGTTTTATTCGCATGATTTCTTTACCTTGTGGTGTTAGAAATGTGTAGAATTTCCTGGCAAATTATTTTCTTTTTTTTTTTCTTTTTCCCTTTTTCACTTATTTTAGAATGTGATTTATTCCGAAAAAGGTAATAGTAACACCAAATTTGATTAAAAGTAATTGTTTTTGACGTAATACTTTATCTAATTCGCACGGATAACATCTTTTCTGAACATTTTTTGTGTGTTCCCTTGTTGAAAGTATATACAGAGTGATTGGAGAGGAACCCCCAATATTAAGAGAAGATATTGTGAGGATATAAATGATCATAAAAGTTGAATAAACATATGCTAGAATGTCAATGGTTCCTGATATCAATGACAATATTTTTATTGCTTATTTTAATGGAGCCCTGAATATTGGAGGTTTGTCCCCAAACATCCTGTATATAATAGTGAAATAATCATTTTTTCAACCCGTTTTCCTCCAATGCGTGAAATATGGTTTAATAAACAAACAAACATTTTTAATTGATAGCATTAAACCGATTATATTTTAGGCAGTTAACTGAATCAATATGAGTTAATAAAACTAATAACCACTATTTTCGTTTTCCTTATGTAATCATCGTATAGAAACAATTGTTTATGTTTACCAGGTCGACTATTAATAATTTGAAAAGAATTTTATGAGACCCTATTTGCAGAATTGTATAACTTCGACTATTTCAGTGCTTCTGTCTCTCAAACTTGAGATTGTAAGGATATCTTCAGGTAGCAAAACAAGTTTCAGCTTAATTTAGAACAATTACTCTTCCTCTGAACTAAAACATTAACAACTCTAGCTTGATGTGGAATAGTTTTTATGATTTAATTGTTTTTACGATAGTTATGACTTAAGTTGAGAAAATTTTGTGGACAACAGAATTAGTCCTCCACGTTTCCACTTCAAATTTGTTAATAACGATATTGTTTTGTTGATGGAAATAATAAAAACTTGGAATGATTGTTTATTAACAATGTTCACAATGCCTTGCAATCATGTTTGTCGTATTTATGTCATTGCTGATGATTGACATTAAATTTCCATTTTATTTAAACTTGGTTAAAATTAAACATTTGCTATAGTGCTCTAAAAACTAGTAAGCTGCTTGTTTAGGGAATGTGGAACATTTATCCTTGGATAGAATTTCACAAAAAGAAGAAAAAGACATAATGAATACTAACTGCTTCTAAATATGAAAAAGTACATTAATTTATACTTAAGTTACCTAAGGCGGAACTTTACCACAACTCACCTTGCGTTTAATCACGTAATTCTATGGAATTACTAACTCTCCTTTGCTTTGTTTCAGGTAAGGGGAGGCAGGTGTTGGCAGTGGATTAGAAATGGTAAGAATAAAACGTGAGCAAAGAAAAAAGATACACAAAGAATAAATATATAGAAATTACGTACGTTGTAAAGCAGTTGATCGTTTCCCTAACTGATGTAATTCCTTAATCGGACAGTGTTTTATAATAAAATAAAAAGGTCAATTACCGCAAATTACCACTTAAGCATTCATCTGATACCAACTTTTTTTTAATAATACTAAAGTTTTGTAATAGATATTCCTATATTTATACATATTATGTACAATATTGCATATGCATACTAACTAGACTATTATACGAAAATGGAAATTTACGAGTAGTCACAACAGTTTTAATAATTTCTTAACATTGAGTTATTTATTTATTCTTATTTGGGTCATATGCGTATATTTTTACCGAATATTATAGTAAACAAGAAGAACGTTCCTTTAATTGAGTAGCACCAAGCGCTGACTCAGTGATTACCGTAAAAGGAATAGAGAGAATATTGGCCCGAGATACGCAGATAACGATATTTGGCTTCTTATAGAAAGTTTTTTTTTTGTATTAGTTGGTTATACTTAATTATAATTTATTGCTGCGCGTAAGTTGTAAGAGCAGGATTTTTAAAAACAACTCAAAAATGATTCACATGTGTGTCCAATGTAGTATAGAGTATTGCAAAAAGTTATGCGGTTATATTTCAAGGTTTTGAAGATCTAATTAAGATCTTATTTACGAGGGTGTACAGTGAAATAATGAGACTGGTGTCTGAGTTGCAGAACGTCAATTAATCATCTTGTGATGCTGTTTCCTATTCTGCATTCGTTGAACTTGACGAATACCTTTTATACAAACACATTCAGTTGATATATATACATGTATATGTATATATGTTTTAAAGTTCGTTTGTATGTTTGTAAAGGAGTTCTGGCGAATCCGACTTTTTACTGAAATTATTCCGCGATATATTTGTGACAAACTGAATTGCATCTGTCTCTGCAAGACAATAACATGCGTATTTTGAAACTTTTGGTGAAGGCCGCGACATTTAGGAAAAAGCTGTAGTTGTAGATGAGAAAAATCCAGGACGATGCCGTCAATCTTGATTCCTTGAAATGCATCAATACGTTGTCTCTAATAATCGTTGCTTGACAAGATTTACTGTCACTTTTCCAGGAACACCCCTCAAAGCTCTTTGCAAAATACTTTTACGAAGGCAATTTGAAATATTAGCGTGGATCCACAATCTTGTCCGTGCTCACTCCGTCAGAATTTACTTCGTAGGGAAATTACAGTCTTGGGACAACAGCCAGAAAATGAAATAATATTAATTGTAATTCTAGCAATTCTTCCGATTTACTTATAAGCAAAGGCACCCAAGTGTCCACCTCCGATTTTGACAGAATTTGGTACGGACACAGAATACCGAAAAATATTTGTAAGTGATAGTTTGGGCCAAAAGTACAACAAACAATGCTCCAACAGGGTAACACTATTGCATTCCGACAGTCACATTATACTACTTGATTAAAATATTCCGTGACTAGCTTAGACGATACCTTTTGACTTGCCTGTGTCTTTAGCGTCCGTTTCTCTGTCCGACATACATAATACGAGTTCGTGAGATTGTTTATCGCTTTCGCATTAATTCTTTTGGCACGCTGCCGAATTGCGTATATCTCTGTCTGAAACATAGAGGCATATGTCCGAAGCGCGCAGTTCCGTCTCTCATTATAAGAATATTATATATATACTGATAATAAAAATAATATAAATTTATTAGAATTATATTAATACATACATACGTATTATTATCGTATATGCTATATTACCTTTCCTGTCTATTTTTGTTTTGGCTGTGATACGGAACAAAAAAAAATGCCCCTTCATTTTTCGAAAGTTCGAATACTAATCATTAAAGGATTAAATAATTGTTCTAATCAAGGCTATAATCAGGTAAATGTACTTCGTCTCGGAACCCGCAAAGAAAAGCAAGTATCCGTCATCGAATTTAATGAAACTTGATGGGTTTATAGGCCCATCTAGTGCAGGAACAAAGGTAACTCTCTCAGCTACTAAATTGCCCGTTTTCGGGGGGTGGAGCACCATATCTGCGATTTGCTTATACATTTCCAAATATATATAGGTACCTATAAATAGGTACACTAAGCTTCATTTAAATCGGTGAGGGACAATTGCCTGTGCTCCAGCTAGAGGTTCATAGTTACGTATAGAGAATTGAACAGACAGCATTAAGAAACAACATGCCCATAAAATATCGGCTGTATGTGTTACTAATTAAAATTAAATAACTACAGAAATTTAGTTCAATTATTTACCCAGTTTAAGTCTTTTTTTTCTGTTTTTTATCGATTTTTCCTTAAAATATTTAATCTCCGATACTCTACAATTAATTTTATTATTCACGGAACTTAAATTATTAGATAATAAAGTTTTACGTTAAACCACAAAAACTGTACTCCCATACAGCGTTTATAAACCTCAGAAGCAATTAAATATCTTAAGATTTCTTCTTGACATCGTTTAAATAGGTTTAATACTATTCCTAATGAGTTTATATCGGGCGGCTGCGACAGTCAAAGATAAAGCTGTGATCTACAATAAGCGTAAAATAAGAGAAAATAAACATTACTTGTATTTCACCTCTTGGGAGGTAAATACATCCCGATAAAGGTCGCCGGTGCGGTTCAATTTATTAACAGCTTAATATTAAAATGAAATGAAAAATTCTCTCTCCCGAGAAAGATTATTATTACCGGTGTGTTGTTCGGAGGAATCGTACTCACAAAAGAGAGGTGAACGCTGCGAGCTTATATTTTCCTAATGGATGCCGCTTACATAATCTACCTCCGTTAATACCTTAATATCAAGGACCACTTTCCAATCCTCGCTGTACAATATGTTTATAACAGTAATTGAAAATCGAGCGGATTGGCTGACTCGTCGCCTTGCTCTTATCTTCTATACATCATCTCTAAATGCAGCTGCGTACCATTCGAACTTGAGAAGGCTAGGTGCGCTTTATGTACTTTCAGTTATTTCTTAGAAGAGGTGACTCGTTTTATTTGTGTACTACTTCTTTTAGGTGTACCAATGTATTAAAATGAACATTTTCTTGTGGTGATATCATGAGTTATTATTGACAGCAAGAAATTTAATTCGAAACGTTTGTTAAAGTTTTAGAAGTTACTTTCTAATATCTAGGCTGTTAATTAAATGCGCGATAAAATGGTGTTTTCTTATTATCTAGTGTTGTCTAACATATCCTTGAAGGTAATCATGATGTGGACGAAATAAAATTACCTAAAGGTATAAATCGATATGCACATTTGTTATGAAGGTATGGAAATTTATAGAAACAAACACATTTTAAGGAATTCCGATTTAGAACCTTTAAATTATATCTAGGCTTTCTTGTTTGTCAAATTAAGTGAGAAGAAATCGAAAATTAGATTAGTAGTTCATGAAGTATTACGACAGCCAACCATGACCATGAAAACAGTGGAATGTCATTCTTTGTGTCACAGTTTTGAGTACTTTTGTTGGAAATTAAATTATTTTCGTGTATTAATTAGGTTAAAACTTTAATTGTGGATGGAATTATGTCCAGCATTTTTGGAAGTAATGTAAAATTTTTCTATGAATATGTTTCGTACATGCTATGCTTACAAATAAATGCAATAAGATGAATTAGGAATTCCTTGGAAACCTTATTCCAAGCCACTTGTAGGACATCATCTACACTAAAAAAAAAAAAAAGATTCTTTAAAACAAAGAAATTTTTCTTTGCCGCTATTTACAAAAATCATTTCTTTCGCTTAATACATATTACTTACTCTGAAAATAATATTATTTTAATGAAAGAAACATCTTTTAATTGAAAGAAATTATTCTTTTAAATAGTGGCGAAGAAATATTTTTTTGTTTTAAAGAATTCTTTTTCTCAGTGTAGTTGTTATAAGAGAGTTAGGAAGCTACAAGCCCTTTACGTTTTATAAGGCCATTGCTGGCTCTTGACGAGCAGAAATGGATTATCTCTTGCTTCTAATATATGGTAAAGTGAATGGTTCCAGGATTTCAATAGTTTACAAAAAAATGTTGAAGCAGTTTTATATCATACGGCAACTCCACTCCAAAACATCAATTCTCTAATAACACTAGGGAAAAGCTCAAAAACTGAATTTAAAGTATGTTTCATTTAAAAAATTAATCTGAGCTTCTGGTGGCCAAAAAAGACGATAAACAAACGATATATGCAACATTCTTAAAATAATTAAATAAATAAATAAAAATGAAAACTATTATTTTAGAAGTAAAGAAAGTTAGTACGGTAAAACGGGCGCTTGAAAGAGTGGGGTTACATGAAAATATTAGTGAACAAAACTTTAAAACACAATTGACATTGTGTGGTAATCTACAAAAGTTTGTAGTTTGGATAAACTCTGCAGGGTCTCAGTTTCCCCGCAGTCGCAAACGTCAGTGTCTTTCGGATGTTTTCTGTTGGAATAGCTGTTGCATAAATCATGATTGTAACGAAGTCTACTTATAACTTTAACAAAGTCCTGAAGTCTTGAGAAAGTTCCCAAACCATGTTTTACTTGGAAGCTCAGGTTGTATCAGTTGGTAGAATTTTGCAGCTTTGATAAATTTTTGGAATTCCTGATGAATAGATCTGAACACCGATTTACAAATATCAATGGAGAATAAAAATTATCTAAAACCTCCGTACATCCCAGTTTTGCAGTTTCATCAGCTATTATATACATAGACTCTGAGTTTACTAATTTCTTTAAAAAAATTTACTATAAGAGGGTTGAGGGCAGATGATATGTTTATGGATTTTATCTTTTCTATATAGTTACAATTAAAGTTCGTTGTTGAATATTTAGTCAATTTAGGGACTTATAAGTAGTTGTTAATTCTGCACTATAGACGGTGATTACAGGTTTCAGTTTGTGACATTTTTTACGTTCTTTTGCGGTTCGTAAAGTGCATATGCAAAGTTTCCTACTAGATCCATCTGTGTATATAACGTGTAAATCATTCCATTCTCCATTTAGTAGACTGTTGATTTCATTGTTATTCATAGATGACTTAGGGGACATAATACATTCATCATAAAACCAGCATTTGATGGGCGAATAAAGATAATTGTATGGAATATCAAAGATGTCACACTTTATATGTTAACCTGTGCATGCTGCAAGAATGAAGACGCTGCAGCATTCTTTTTTCATGCTGCCATATTAAAATGCAGCGACAACATAACTTCAAATTCTTTTTATACTTTCTTAGTAAGCAGTAGATCACTTTATTTGCTTTTGCCATTGCAGGGGGGGGGGGGGGGGGAGGGGCTTATGTAAGCTTTAAAGAGCATATTTTCAAGATATGTTGAGAATTAATGAAGGATTTCCAAAAAACGAATAGTGGTTACACAACCAGCACTTTACGTCAATCCAATATTTCGCTTTTATTTATTAAAGCTTTTTCAGGATATCGTAAAATGAGTTGAAAAAAATTAGTCATTGAACTAATCAAAAGATAAAACACGTGGATAACGTGTAGTCTTCCAGAGACAGACATTGTAGAAGATAATGATAGCGGGGATACATAAATTAATTTGAGATGTTTTATTAATGTTTTGGAGGTGGTTTGTCTAATAAATATAATATTTTATTAACAAGGACTGCATAGTTATCGATTTTAAGCTTTTTCCTTTAAGACTCTGAAACTGTTTTTAAGAAATCTTTGTTTGCAAAGATTAGAATTCTATATTTTTGAATTTTCACAATATTAATTTTCGGATGTATAAAATTCAGTATACGATTAGAAGCAATAGATTTGTAGAATAAGTATTAGTGTGGCGTTGCCATTGTTATTAGTGACTAAAGCATCTGTGAAAGGTAATTTGCTTTTGTTCTCTAATCTATGAATTTTAGTTATTTATTTAACTAATTAAATATCTTTAGTAAGTGTTGTGTATTGCTAATCGGTATAAATAAGAATGAATCGACATCGAAAGTTGCAGTAACAATGAAAGGAAAATTGGTGCGATCTATAGCTTTACGAAAATCTTTTATACCTATCTGCTAATATGAAATCGTAACTGCATGTTTTCTACACACTTTGAATGGGTGTCACGACGCGTGCTTAATAAATTAATGGTATATCAAAAAAAATGCCTAAATACAAATCGGAAAATTCCACCATGGCGCGACGCGTGGTTTATTGTTGGAATCACCATACCAGCAAAAGCAATGAGAGGAGAATAGCCCACCAGAGATGATCAGCGTCACTCCGAGTGTAAACCTACTGTCTGTTTGAAAATCAAGAGTTTAGATGTACGCATCCGAGGAGACATAAGCCAAATTTCCAACACACGAGATGCCCGCAGCGTAATGGTGGTTAATCAAATATTTTAATTTTTGATAATTTTTTTTTAGCACCCTTAAGTTTTTAATTCAATGTATTTTCGTTCTACTTTGATTTTGAAATTAATCCTACAAAACATTGATTGCCCTAAGAAAGCAAAACAATGATGATATTTACTTTATTCTCGACAGACATCGATTACTGTACGCCACGGATGCTACGTTGGCACATATCGTGCGCCATTGGAATTGAAATGGTTAGCGAACGATAAAACTGCATTATGTGCGCAGTGGATCTATTCAATTATTAATGACAAGGCACGGTTTTTAAATTCGAAATGAAGGCGGCCGGCATATATCGACAACGGCCAGCGAACGACGACGATCAAACCGGAATGCAACCACCGCTTAATTATTGGTACACGAAAATGACTTCGCTGACCCATTGTAATGGACTGTAATTAATTTGTAAAAGGAAGTCTTACGTTCTTTGTTCAGTCGTG
The DNA here is from genome assembly GCA_949128085.1 of Cetonia aurata. Classification (NCBI taxonomy): domain Eukaryota; kingdom Metazoa; phylum Arthropoda; class Insecta; order Coleoptera; family Scarabaeidae; genus Cetonia; species Cetonia aurata. The sequence continues at coordinate 11,742,519 of OX421887.1, forward strand.
GACGACCAGTTTGCAACGGGGAAACAAAAGAGAAACGTTCTTGTAGATTCTTTTGCAGTTTTATATCTTTTCGATTTTTTCGATCGTAATTTGCGTTCCTTGTCTGGTATCCAAAACCAAAAAAGGAAAAGCGAAACAATTAGCTTTCGCTCCTCTTACCCCCAATTTCCTCGTTCTTGGTAGCAGAATTACTGCCACACTCTCGCGATATTGTAATTAATTTTAATTATATGGTGGCAATATGGGACTTGACTGACATGTTCTTCAAGATCTTTTTTGATAAAAACAAAATAAGGTGTTGCCAGAAATGATATTGATATTGTTATTTTCAGGTAAAGGTACAAAAAATTGTTTTCTTTTTTAACATAATTAATTTGTAACACATATATTTGGATGTATTATGTTTAGAAAATAAATCTGCTATGCTACCAAGGTTCTACGACGATTTTAATAGGCGGGATAAGTGTTGTAAGGGAATGTTTCTTTGTATTTCAGAATTATTAACTGTGAGGAAATAACCATTATTTTTTCCAATGTCCAAGTTGCAGTACTTTTTTCAGTACGTAAAAAACTGACGTCTCAGAAATGTGAACATTCATAAAAATATAATAGATCTAGGAAAAGTATCTATAAAAACTGTTGTAAAATCATAAAAACGAATACCTAAACACTTAAATTAATTGCCACAGATGTAATGCTAAAACACGAAATTAACGGTAAATCATAGAAATGTCTATTACTTTTGAGCATAGCTGTATTTTTTTTTTTACTTTTCTACTGGAATTAAATGTGTTTATTTTTACAACAGTTTTTATAGATATTTTTCCGTGCTAATATAATTTATTGTCATAAAATTTTTTGACGTCGGGGCAATTGATTAAATAACGTCTATAATAATAATAATAATAATAATAATTCATGCCTTTACATCCCCCAACAGCTTTCGCCAATTACAGGGGGCATCGGCCGGCCATGAGTTATTATTACGCCTGCGCCCGTGGAGCGACTTAAGGTGTTTGTCTCTCAGCATTTGCCAAGGAGTGAGGAAAACCACGAAAACCTCACTCTGAGAGCAGGCCCTGGGATTCGAACCCCGGCCCCGTGACTGATAGCCAAGCGCGCAAGTCACTCGACCATCAGCCACTATAATAGTAATTTTAATCAAGTACTCCAACTGATTTTACTGACTAATATATATTCTCTCTGTTTTGTCTAAGCTATTAGAGAAAGCCGTTACTGAGCAGATTCGAACATTCGCATAATGTATTGCTCTTGAAGCAATCGGGATTTCGTCTAGGATCGTTTCTGCACTTCTTAAATGGAATCAAACTGGATGGTCAGCTGGAAATACAGCACGAAATAGGGGACACAATATATCTTTCAGATCGCGGTGTTCATTTGACAGGTTCTTAAGTACCAATGAGAAAAGTTCCTTCTATTCTCATTCATTTGATGGAGAAATTCAGTGGCTTGATGCATTATGTATAATTTCTAGAATACAGAGATTGATGATTTTTTGGCACCTCCATTTTGGATTACTTGAGGAGGTAGTGAGAAAGCCTTCTATAAAAAATAAGACAATAACTAATTTTGAATAGTTAATAAAATAATAACTGCAAAAAATGATAGTACAACTGTCTGACGCCTACACGCGTACCTTTTGGAAGATTGCTATATTTGTCTGTGCTAACCAGATCTAGTGAATTGATATTTCGATATCATGTTACACTTTCAAGGTCACATAGTTTAGGTATCGGATTAACCGCTTTCATCAACCTAGTTATACATCATTACTTTTGTTGGAGCAACTCATACAGGACTGCAGCTATGTAAATACCGCTATACTGATCCAACCTTTAGGATAAAATGTGTGCTCACTACCTTCAGACTGAACAATACAGCTGATCAACTCGACAGCTGGGGTCCGAAGTCCTCACTTCTCCATTTCAATATATAGGCCTATAAAAGTGACCTCTACTAGTGACGACATACGTGCATCGTATGGCTTTGTTGTGTCTATATTATATGGAAGGCGTAATTGATGAACTAAGAAGCACGTATGAGATCGTTATCAATTGGTATAGTAGCTAATGATATTCAGCAATACATACGCATACAGATAGCCGAAGATTTGGTAATGGCGGGTCGCGAGCCGCGTCATACCTGATGAATTGGATTTATTTTTCACTGAGAAATAAACAATGAAAAAATTTAATTTTAAGCTAACGTTACTGTACCGGTCAAGAAATATAACTAGAATGCGCGAAAATATTGAGATTCATATGAACTTTTGTTCTTTTTCTATTTTATTTATTTTGTTATTAGTAACTAAATTTTAACGGACTGCTTTTCTAATTAACTGGATCTAGTATTAGATATAGAAAAAATACTACGAGGAAAATGAGTGTATTTCAATACTTATTAACATTATTACAAAGGCTTCTAAAAAATCATTTTATTGATACTTATGCAACGAAAAGGGAATATTAACAGTGGTGTGTATCGAAACCAATGACAGATTTTTTTTCGACGTTCAGTTATTATATTAAGAAAAATACATCAATATGAAATCATGGCTATAAAACAAATGATGTGATTCATGGTTCATGGACATAATATTTAGTCTAAATTGACCTGGGCGGCATTGTATTAAATTATTATACATAGGTACATAATACACACAATATTGTTTTCAAAGTCTAAAATCGCACGAAACACTATCCGCTTTTACCAAAATATATAGGGTATGTTCCTTTGCATTAGACGCACCATTTATATCACGAGAACCGCAACAAATTGTAGCCGAATTAACAATTCTAGAGTTTACAGTTTGTGTTCTTCGCATTTTGTTCTCGCCACATCCATGAAAAACAGCTGATCATACTTCCACGAGCTTACATCTCCTTCAGCCCAAATGCAATTTCTTATATTCGGTTCTTGCTTAATGTCACTTCACTTATACAGCACAAACTTCCACTTTTCTTACATAGAATATGTTCCGTAGACAAACACACCTAACATCGCAGCATCCGACAAGAGGTTATGTTAACAGGTCCGCCAATATGGAGGAATCAACATCCGCTTATTACACTTTTTCAAAATAGCACAAACATGAGAATATGCATCCCTTTATGGATCGCTTATTCTGTTAGGTTAAGTTCTCTGTAATGTCTCATATCGCATTTGATGATAATGATGATGAATCTCTTTTCTACCACTACCAACCATTCCAACGAGTCATTAGCGTACCATCAAAAGACCGTAGACAGGCAATTAGTACATCATATTAAAGTCTACAATTAATGCTACTAAGAAAATTTACCATAAGTTAAACTATATCCAGATTTGCAAGAATCATACACAATGGGGGAAAACTTCTCTTCATCAATCCCAAATATAAAAGAGGTGAATCCTCCCAATGATTCGAGCACTCAAACAAGAAAACGATTCATATATCGCACTTAATTACAATTTACAAGATCGCTGAAAACCTTTATAAAACTACCTTAATGAGGAATTGCACTTTTTTTTAATTCTTTTTAAAATAATGTTATTTTGTACATGACCTACATATATATATATATATACACTGAAATTTTGACGGTTTTCTGTAAAGTAGTTTTTGAAATATAATTTTTTTAAGATCTTTATACGTCACAGGTACGTAGTAAAATTTTATGAATGAACGAGAATATATGGCAACATAGAAATTACTCTCCCGTAATAATCACAGATTGCAGTCATTTACCGGCTGCGAAATACGATATTATTAAGGTGCTATGCAGGTTATGGTCACAAAGGAATTTGGGATTCGGCAATATTTCTGCATCTTGTTTTAGTTTGCGTTTAAAGTTCTCCAATTTAACGTAAAAGAACGAATTCTGAAAGATTATAACCTCCAAACCGCGTAAAATAAACACAGAATATCGTAATAATACATTTACGCCATCTGTACGCGCAAAGCATGCGAACAGCAAACTTAATATTACTTATCTGCGAAGATGATGCGAACTACGATGACTATCGCTCCATTGCCAAATCATGCCGACTAGGAATTTATGAATGAAAGAACTTGTGACGTCAGAGCACTTTAAAAAAATTAATTATGCCTTGATGAGAAACAATTTAAAAGAAGGTTTAATGAAGGGCTATATATTACAACATTCTCTATCATTCTATGACATAAAAACAAAGTTGTGCAATTCCTCATTCATTTTACTAACAATAATTAAAAACATTCGAACGTTCCAGTCTTACATTTATTATCGATTGGTTTTGTTTTTTTTTTGTTCTTAGGTTATGTTTTATGTTTGTGTTGTGCGCCTATTATTTGTATGTGTAATTGTTTTTACAAAGTTGCCAATTGAGTAGCCTGTCGAAATTGCTTGATAATGCCTAGCTCTACCACTTGGGCCAGCACCCCACGATTATATTTATATTTACCAGAAAACAGCGAAAAAACAGGCAACCGGCCATACACTATAGTTCTCTCTTAAATCACGGCACTTTACTGATTTTTTTCTTAGGTTTGTTGTTTGCATGGCACGCTAGAAATCTTTAAAAATTAAAAAAAAAAAACATCGAATTTGATCCAGCCGGTACATAAATCTTATTTTTATTTTTGAAGTAGCTATATTTTTGACTATTTTTAAAAGTGACAGGATCTATAGCCGTTGGCGGATACATCAAATGGAATTGTAAAACTTCCACAATTCCCAATATTATCCCAGTGCCACATAAATTTCTTAAATCTTTAATTTCATCTCCTTTTTAATGTTTTATTTATGTTAATGGTAATCTATTACGTTGCCTTAATGCGTTCTACGTATATACTTGAAGTTAATTTCGAAAGAATTTGAAATACATACTTTAATTCTGGAATTTATTGGGCTTCTTGATGTATTTATATCGAGGCGATTTCTATCCTGACGTAATTTATTACCGAATGCAATTAAATGCAACCTGAAAATACCTAACCACTCCCTCATAGATACATAAATTCAATATCAAAGCGCTTCAATATTTTTGTATACGTTATGTTCATAAATAAATAAAAAAATACGACGCAAATCGCTTTATATCTCCCTACAATTTCTACCCGATTCTGCTTTATTTATTCCATTCCATGAATTAGCATCTAATTACGTTTTAAATAGCGCAACTTTATAATGTATTCAATTGGAATTGTTTATGGTGTTACTGATATACAAAGAGATACTTTCTTCAATTTGTAATTAAAATACTTTTCCACTTTCCAGTCTTTAACACTCATGTGTTACATTGGATGGTGCAATGCCGTCGATGTTTTGACTCGCCGGCTGATGCTCCGGGATCCGTCTCGTTATTTATGACTCATTCTGGAATTATGAAACATGATTTAAACTGTGCGTTCGGGTGCTGTTACTGAAATTAGATACCCGGGCGTGTTCTACATGTATCTATATGTTGCACATATCTCTGTACACATCGCTTTTAATCTCTCTTTGAAACTTTTTTTTAATTGTCTAGATTTCGTTATATGATGCACGCAGCATATTTTTTAATTACTTATTCTAATATAATTCTTCAGTAAATCATTTGCGCCATACAAGACAGGTAATTAATTTTCTGGGCCCTAAAACTTACCTATTAGATATGAATAGAATAATATCTGGTTCGTATATATCTGCAACTGCAACTTTTTAACTGTATTAATTTTTAAAATACACACAGAAAAAAAATTGGTGTAAATTTTAAAACAATTGTAAAGTTTGGTGCAACAAATTGTGTAACATATAGGGACGAGCACAACTTGTATTAAAATTTTCTACAAAATTGTTGACGAAAATTATTGCATTTATTGCAACAAAATGTGCAATTTTGTCACACAATTTATGTTGACATAACCTTTACAATTAAAGTAGCATAAAGTGGGAGTCACTTGTTGCAAATAATACATTTAGCCCAGTGGTAATAATTGCAACAAACCGTCAAGAAATCTTTTACACAAATCTTGCCATTATTACAAACCGCTGTAGTGAATTATCAGTAAAGATCAACTACACTATTGCAATAATTAATATAGTTGCGTATAATTTGATTAGCTGGTGACAGCGGGCGAATTGCGGAGATCAGACCGGCCCGTACTGCAGAGTACCAGTATGGGGAAGGGCCTCGTAATTCTTGCCTCTGCGCGATTGTCAATCACAGTACCTTTGATATGATATTAACCATGTGTAAACATCATAGATATTACATAGCCACATTTACCGATCACAATTTACACTGAGTAAGAAGTTCAAAGATTATGAAACAAGCGTAGCGCCATCTTTACGACAAAATCTGTAGTATCACATATTTATGTAGCTAAACTAATTATGAGTATTGTGATATTTCTACTATATAGTTATAAAACTATACAGCATTCATTTCATTTCATCTCATTATTAATGCGGTTTCCAGTTGTGTATAATAATCAAAGTGAGGTGACTAGTGCTAGCACCTAACCAAAAAAACACAACACATAGTAAATTTGCTACACCTGTTGGTATAACTTTCTTCACTACATTATATGCAATTTATTATATTCACTATTTGTAAAATATTGTAAAACATTTCACTATTTTGTAGAAGATTGTCACACAATATTTTTAAACAATTTTATTGCTTTTTTTGTAACCGTGATATAGGAAAATGCAACGCCGTTGTTCTAAAATTTTGCACAATAGTATGAATTCTTACTACAATTTCCGTCAAACAGCAAAGTGTAAATATTACATTATGGATTTTTTTCTGTGCAGAACTGAAATTCTGATGATGACACGGTTACCTGCATTTATTTCTCAGGAAGCTATAAACGTCTTGTTTGAAAAGAAATTGTATGTGCGAGTCGTGTATTGTGCAGTGAGCGTATGTGGTGCATAAATGAGAACTGGAATAGCATAGAATATAATAATAATAATATAAGTGCTTATATGTGTGTAAAAAACAAATGATGAATATATGACACGATAGATTTCTAATCAAATCTAATTTTATAAGAATTGTGTCAATTTATTGAATTATATGTGCTTCTAAGGCTTCGTTGGTTTGTAGCTGCGACTGAGATATTAAATTTCGTAGTTTTAGCCTCATTGCCCAACAAACTATGATATTCTTCATCAACGATTAATTTCTTTAAACCAATTTACTTCCCTTTTTACCTAGATTACATTAGATTAGATTAGACTAGATTAGGATTGGGGCGGCCGAGTGACCTAGTTTCGCCGTGACCTTTTTAGATCTATTGTGATCCCCATCTATCCTACTATACGCACTCTAATTTTCTCTTCCTAATTAGACTTGCAACGACAAATATATCTTCTCTATTAAAGTGCTCTAGATATCGAAAAAGTAACTGCTGAAACTGATTTGAGTAAAGTAGGTATACTTAATTCTAGTACTAATTATAAATAATTATTGTTTGTTTTTTAATTAGCTTTTATTCATCTTAATTAGTGGAATTACAGTTTCCTATTTTACATTTCAACATATTACAAATGACTCTTAGCAACCCTTGAAGCGAGATATTTTACAATAATTGGTTAAAAGCCAAGAACCGTACTTCAACATTGCTTTGGTCGTCAGCTTCATGTCAGTACTTTTTATTTTGGCGCAGGCCCATGTCAACTACACTACGGGCTATAGGCAATATATGCAGATTCTTACTTTATTTGTTTACGAAATAATAAGGTACTTTTTATTTATAATTCCTTGGTAGTATTTAGTTTTAAAACCGTTAAAGTCAGATATCTGACTGTTCAGGGCACGACTTTTAATAAAGTTGACCACTTGAACGCTATCTCGAAGCACCACATCTAACTCCGTTTTTTTTTGCCACCAGGGCCTCTCGATGTATCGTACAATGAGTAAATGTTATATGTTCATTGCCACTTTCCTTAAACTTTGACTAGAAATCCAATTTTTTCACCGACCATTGCTTTAGTACCGTCTGTGCAAATGCCATCACAATTTTCCATTGCAAACCTTCTTCAATGAAAAATTTATTAGCTTTTACAAAAATGTCCTCCTCAAATATCAGTTGACTCATCCAACTGGATTGCAAACTTAGGACTCATTTTAAGCCTAGTTATTCGATTTGAAACAGTATCGTTGGATAATGGAATTTTACGAATTTGATCCGCGTAGTTTTTGCCATGTACTATTTTGGTCATCTTAATAGCAGCCGGCAATATTAAATTTTGACAGGTATTGTGTTTTAGTGAGCATTAACAAAGATGCACTCTTTAACGCAAAACTCCAATGGTGGATGCATATATCACCACCTTCCTGTGTTTCTAAAAAGAAATTAAAACGTCTTTTAACGATTTTTTTTCTTATTAACATCCTAAAATTCTGGATGTACCAAAATACACTTTGTAAGTAAGAACCAACTGGTGAAAATTTTATTCCGCTAAGACCTGAGATAATGGCAGCAATATGAAGAAAATTATTCTGTAGAGAATCCTGCAGTCGATTTGTTAGTGGCCGGCAAATAATTTGTATATCGGAAAGATCTATAGGAATGAACTCAATTAAAAGTCAACTAGCGTTAGATCATACACTTATCGCTGTGGCTGCGTAGCAGTCCATGCACAGCCGCACGCACAAAAGTTACTCTCCGTGCCATGGATTCTTTTATTTTTCTGATCGAATAGCTCGCAATCGTTTTTTTTGCGCTTAGATGCAGAAGACGTCCAATCCTGCAAGACTAACCGACTGTAGTAGTAGTAAGTACCTTTTGCCGGCTATGACGTTTATTTGCAGTGGGGGACGTCGGGCATAGCTGGCACTGGTTCAAGCGGCAACATCCATTCGGAACCAGTCGGCCGCGCGTAGTTACGGTCAGTGGAACTTGTAGGATTTTCTTAAGTTTTTTTACTTTACTGCATAAAACATTAAACTGTGCCAGAACGGTTGAATTTTCGAAAACCGGCTTATTACAATACGTTAGGAAAAACATATCGATCCAAATGAACTTTTGAAGTTTAGAGTGTATTTTCTTTTTGATGAAGTGACTAGTTTACACTGGGAATTTTGCTGTTTTTTTTTTTTGTCACTGCGTGTTCTCCGCAAAAACTGGATTTGGAAATCTTACTCGGATTTGCGCATTTAGCAGGTGAGTCCTGTTGATTTTGTTTAGATTTCATCGCGATATTCTCTTGTATAATTCCAAATGTCTGCAAGGCTATATAGAAATCCACAGATTCGCTGTATGCAAAAACAGCGCAGGACAAATCCTGCTGACGCAAATATTCGGGGGAATTAATTATTTATGCCGAAACAATTATTATTTTTGTATAAAATATCCCTATTTTTGCGCCTTCTTGACCCATTTTATTTTTTCGCAAATCGGGGCAGACGTCTGACCTTGGGGCGGCTGTGATGTTCAGCAGGACAGATAGCTGGTTCGCACTTTTCTCACCTACATATTTAATGGGAAAATTAGCTCGTCCTGTCTGCGAGTCGTTCAGCGGTGACGTTAAAGGTCATAGCGAGATCCAGACATCACCACATCACTAAGCACGTGTGTAATTTTTTTTTTACAGAGGCGGGTATTTGTTTAAATTTAAAATGTCACGTTGTCAGCGATGAATGAGTAATAAAAATGGATGTAATTGTCTGTAGCGTGCGCAAATACATTACGTTTCTGCATCTATTATACCGATATCCTGTTTTAAAAATGCATGTAGAATTACTTATTTCATTTTTTTTTGTATTTCGAACAAATGAAATGGTAAATTTAATTGTTGTTATACCAAGAAGTGAAAAACGGCATTAATTTTTACCATTTGTTGTTAACTACGTAATTCATGTTGGTACACAGAAAAAAATCCATATTGTAATATTTACACTTTGCTGTTTGACGGAAATTGTAGTAAGAATTCATACTATTGTGCAAAATTTTACAACAACGTCGCTGCATTTTCCTATATCGTGGTTACAAAAAAAGCAATAAAATTGTTAAAAAATATTGTGTGACAATCTTCTACAAAATATAGTGAAATGTTTTACAATATTTTACAAATAGTGAATATAATAAATTGCATATAATGTAGTGAAGAAAATTATAACAACAGGTGTACACATGGTTAATATCATATCAAAGGTACTGTGATTGACAATCGCGCAGAGGCAAGAATTACGAGGCGCTTCCCCATACTGGTACTCTGCAGTACGGGCCGGTCTGATCTCCGCAATTCGCCCGCTGTCACCAGCTAATCAAATTATACGCAACTATATTAATTATTGCAATAGTGTAGTTGATCTGTACTGATAATTCACTACAGCGGTTTGTAATAATGGCAAGATTCGTGTAAAAGATTTCTTGATTGTTTGTTGCAATTATTACCACTGGGCTAAACGTATTATTTGCAACAAGTGACTCGCACTTTATGCTACTTTAATTGTAAAGGTTATGTCAACATAAATTGTGTGACAAAATTGCACATTTTGTTGCAAAAAATGCAATAATTTTTGTCAACAATTTTGTAGAAAATTTTAATACAAGTTGTGCTCGTCCCTATATGTTACACAATTTGTTGCACCAAACTTTACAATTGTTTTAAAATTTACAACAATTTTTTTTCTGTGTACGATGTCTTCATTCTATTGGAACCATCAAAAACATTCAAAATTATTTCGGTCTAAGGTAAAACAGTTTTATCTGTAAAATCTACGCACAAAAACTATATCGTCACAATCCTGCAAAGCGTCACTAACATTTTGGTCAAATCTGAAATAATTATTAGAGATAAATATTTTTGTACATGGAGTAGTAACCATATTATATAGTATTTATACAATTATAGATCAATGCACTAATAATCATACTTTAAATTGTATTAACGAAAATGTAACCAGTAGTATTTTTTCGTAGTTTAATGTGTGTGCTACATTATTTGATTGTTGCTAGTTAACGCGGCAACACGCAATTGTAAAATAAACCATATATGTATATATTTGCACTTATCGTTAGTCTATTGAAGTAGGTAATGCATAACACAATTAATAGTTGAACATATAAATGTGATTGCTAAATTGTTCTATAGCTACAGATTTATTTTCTCAATATCATGTGTTGTGTGAAATCTAATATCTAGTAATTGTATGTATACATTGAGGGAATGACAAATGTTAAATTAGCAGAACAGGTATTCTTAACAGTTGAGCTACCCAAAATTATAGTCAATCTAACTAGAAAAGTATAGTGAAGGTAATCATACCATTTGGTTGGTTATATTTTATATACCGATATAACAATAAGTATTGTTCAATCAATCAAACTTACCATAAACTTCACTATACTGGGCGCGCGCTCCAATAGAAAATTTCCACTTTTCAAACACTAGCCCTCATCTAAATATTATAATAGCAAAGTTTTCTACCCATATAGCATGTAGCAAATACGTTAAATATATTTTATTATTGCAAATGTCGTACAAAAGGGTTCTTCTATTTACTCAAGTAATAATACATATTGCACATATGTATATCTGCACGACGCATACGGTCATAGAGTACATATTTATTTATTTATTTACCGGTAGACATTTTATGCGAACTGTGATCATCAAAACGGCAACTTTCGTCCTACCGCAATACGCATAATCTGATTCCAATTGACTCCAATGCAGAGGGCAACTGGCGCGTAATGACAGTGATGTAGATATCAACTCTGTAATTTCAACTTAAAATATTCGATTAGTGTGACCATAGAGTGGTAGCAAAAATGTTCTTGTTCAGATAACAAAAGATGCTGCTTTGATCGTTTTTCACCACGTAATATTGTTAAACTAATAAAAATGTCCCTTATTTAACAAGGGCCGTTTTCTGGTTGTAGTATTTAGGTCTACTTTTATGGTAGTATTTCCACCACGAATACATTGTACAAGTGACTAGTTTTAAAAATTGCAATACACGTGTTGCTCTAAATTGCCAAATAATAAAATCACATTTTTATTTCACAGTATTAAATATACATATTTTACAGACTGCATTCATAAATATCAGTGAAACTTATTATAACCAGTATTGTATGTATGTGTGATTAGGGTGATAGTACACTGCGACCTAAAAGATCTATTGTGTCCCCTCTTCTCGCTGTATTTACAGCTGGCCGTCCAGTCTGATTCCTTTCAAGAAGTGCAGAATCTCCGAAGGCCCCAGATTAGGTACCTAACTCTCCCTCTTCGATTTCACATGCTCCCAGGTGCAGCGCCCTTGAGTTGCACAGTGCAACACAGTTTGTGAGTAGATGAATGGACGTTTCGTCCTGTTCCCCACAAAATCTACATTCGGCTTCCTTCGCTATTCCAAGCCTGCTTAGATGTCCGTTCAGTTTACAATGGCCTGTAAGGATCTCTGTCAATATCCGAATATTATTTTTACTCAGGTTGAGGCATTCTGCAGATCTTTTCTGGTTATAGGTACCCAGAAGAGTTTTAGCTTGCCTCATTCCCTGGAGATTCTCCCAGTATTTGGATTTTCTCTGCTCTACTTCATTTTTCAGTTTCTCCAGTGTTATGCTGCTACTTATCCCACAAAAAGGTTTTGGCCCTACAAAAGGTGTTCTAGCCCCTCTCTTAGCGAAATTATCTGTTATTTCGTTTCCTTCCACTCCCGTGTGTCCCGGAACCCACAAAAGGGTTACCTTGTTCTTTTTGCCTAGCTCGTTTAGTTTTCGTAGACACTCCCAAACCATTTTGGAGCTGATTATGTTTGTCCTCAGCGCCCTAATGGCTGCTTGACTATCAGATATTATGATAATCTCCTGCTTTTCATAGCTTCTGTCAATGTTGACCTGGACACATCTTTCAATGGCGTGTATTTCCGCCTGGAAGATACTTGGGTACATCCCCAAGCTTTCGAAATATTTGGTTCTAGGCCCATATATCCCTATTCCAGTTCCCTCTGCCGTTTTGGAGCCATCTGTATACCATTTAATGGCGTTTCTATTGAGTTTCGAAATGGTATCTCTATCCCATTCACTCTTAGTGCTAAGCTTTGTGGTACTATAAGTATTATTTTTCTTATAATCTAGATTGTCTAATACAATCTTTTTCTCTATATTTAATTTATCCCCTTTAAATTTTCTTTTGTGATCTCTTAACCATTAACAGATCACTTAATAATATATAAATAAAGCCGCTATTTTGTGCTATGAATGGATAAGAAATCTTTAGTGTTATTTTCTAGACGTTGACTATGTTAATGATCCTCATTAATAATTCTTAAAACGCACACGTACAAATTAAGAAATTCATACTACGTTTTATTTTAATTTTTTTACATATTTATCAGTAATTTAATTATAATTTACATGTCTCTTGCTGATAAAGAGCAAATTGTTTACAAAAATTTCGTGGATGCGTGTATGCGTGCCTTATTTTCTTTTTTCATAATTGGGTCGATTATATTTTAAACAAAAATATAATGATTATAAAATATAAAAAAAAATAAATAAAAAAAAATTGGGTATAGAGAAACACGTAAATATTTATATATTATTAAATTTCTAAATAAAAATTTAAAAGCAAAAAACTAGGATTTTGTTTACATATTTTTTTACCTCTTTATTACTAGTGCAATATAGACTATCATCATTAAAAGGTCATGAATTTTTTCAAAGGTGACTTATTGCTATAGAATATTACCCTGGATCACGAAGAAAAATAAGGAGAATATGCGAAGCAGTTAGAGGAATATTGCGGTTAAGGAAATTATTAAAAAGATTGAGAGTGAAATAGTTGCCCAAAAACCTTATGTAATAGGAAACGGTTAACAGGAATTTGCTATGAAGGATGCTGAAAAGTTGTTACTCCGATTGGAGATCGTGAAGGTGGTTGAAGCGGTTTCACCTCTTGGCTATAAGTACTTCAATATTTGCTCCTCATTTTCTTGTTTTTCTTTTTCATGGTTAGGATTCTACACACTCCCTGACATATTTTTCTCTTGGCTATGATTTTGACTAGAAACGTTGTATATAAAAATGAAAACAAACAAAATGCTTCTTCCTATGTAGGTCAAGTAAAGACAATCACACTGCGAGTATTTTCTCATTGTAGCTTAGTTGCTGTTCTATGCAAATTAATCTACCCATTTAATCCATTAATGCCCACAAGACCTGTAAGGTAGAACTTTTTTTAATCGGCCTTAATAAGATTTGCAATACCTGATAAGTACATATAATGAGAGGTAATGAGCTAAGTGTCATTTTACCTTCAGAAATCTAAAGGTACATACCTATAATAGATTAACTAAATATCGAAAAATCCATACAGTCTTCCCAATGGCACCTCATATGTCACATATGCGCCTAACCTGTGTACCATACTATGATTATTTTGCAGTGGAAATTAAATTAAATAGTTACTAAATAACACAGATATACCTATGTTTGTGAAATCGCAGCTGAATTAATTCCAGTATCTCAATCATGGTGATTAGCATAAAGGCTGTAACGTGGCATGGAAAGGTAATTGTGTGAAAGATTGCAGAGTTTCACCAGGCAGACATCCAGTACGTACTAAGTCGTTTATAACACGCCTGAATATATTATTTGAAGATACTTTAGATTAACTAAATGATAAGAGCGTTAATTTTCTACATTATATTATCAGCTTTTACAACACAACTAAATAACTAGCGTAAACTGGTGTACAGCATTATGGATAAATATACTTTGCAACTTCGAATAAAATCACTTGTGAAACCAAATTTTGAATTTACCTTACCATTTCCAATAGTCATAAAAGCTTAGTTTTCCGCAATTATGTGTTATAAGTTATAACTGTGTATAAAGATATTTAAATAAAATGATTTTCCTTTCTTCAATTTATTGTACCTTATAAAATTTCGAAAAATGGTTTACGTATTTATGATGTAGTTAACCTTTCATTAGTCGCGCCTATGCATTTCTTATATGGCGAAAGCACACGCGCCTAATGGGGGCTTAAACAATTTTGGTAGTTAAAATCAAAATCCTTTTTTTAATGCTTTTTAAAATATTGAGCAATGCCGCCGTCATATTATTCTTGTTAAATGGAAGCAGAATGTGCTATATTATCAAATACTCAATTTTGCATGCTTTACAAAAATAGATAATGCTCTACTATGTTTATTTTCAATATCAACCGAGATATTTCACTTTTAAATTTCCACTAGATTTACAGTGTGCCATGAATATACCCGGTGTCCCCAAAGTTCGGGGATGGTCAAATATTTCGAGAAATATTCCCAGGACAGCAAACACGACCCGCAACCCCAGGGGGTGGGATGGTAGGCAACTTTGAAATCTTAAATGGAAAGCTCTCATTTTTTATTACAGATTCGCATTCTACGTATCAAAATACGAAAATGTAGCCTGAATCTTTTTGCGATTCTTGATAGATGTCGCTGAAATTCGCAAGAAATAATTTTTGTGAAGTTCTGAAGAGAAGTCTGCAAACCGTTAAAATATCGATTAGAATAATTAACTAAACTAGCTTCAGGTTCTTAATGATTCCTGAAGCGACTCCTGTCAAGGTAGAAACGGTGAACAGTTCGAGCATTTATTAGAATACATGAAATTATTAGTTATGGTACTGAATTTTGATTTCGGATTTTAATTTTTATGCGGGATTTCGATTTTAATTTTGGATATTCATTCTGATTTGGAATGTTCATTTTGATTTTGGACCTTGTTTTAAAATTGTTTAAAATACACTGCGACAATTAAGCATCCAGTTGCGTTGGTGAGAGGCAATGGGGCTCATTTAAAACAAGCATGGAAACTAGTATGTCCACGTTGTTGTTCCTGGGTTACGCTAAATGTAGTTACGTTAAAGGTCTATCCACACATTACCGAGCCACTGCAGGGACGTGGCCCGTCAGGGAAAGAAACAACATATAGTTGCATGTAAGTTGAATTAACGCACTGCCACGGAGAAGTGCGAACGTGGCAATTCAACTTACATGCAACGATATTTTGTTTCTTTCCCTGACGGGCCACGTCCCTGCAGTGGCTCGGTAATGTGTGAATAGACCTTAAAACTTCATCGGATTCTTAAAAAATTATCATTGGTATTATGGGCTACCTTCAACATCACTCGAAGAATCCTTGGGTACCCTAAAAACTACTCGGAGAATCGTCAAATTCTCTCCAGAACTCCACAAAACGCCATGACAAAAAATTGAAATGATCTACAGTTTAATAAGTTTTTAGCAGCAGTATCAGTAGTAGCATTTTTACTTTCCATTATATATTGTTTATTTCTAAAAGAAATGAAATTTCAGTATTAAGGAAAACTGTGAGATTCACGGATAAGATGCACTGTGGAAAAAATCGTAGTATTATTTTGTGTTTTCCTTTACATTAGTTTCTATAAACAGAATGGTTAAAAACATTTTATAAAATATAATTGAATAACATAATGTTCTTGTGAAGCCCATACAAACATTGCTATTTGATTATGACATAACCTATTATGGTTTAGTTTTAAAAAAGAGTAATGAGTAAATTGTAATAAGTTATAACGTATGATTAAATTGAAGAAAGGAACATGGTCTTTTATAAATAATTAATTTATTTATTAAAATAGTATGATAAATTTAAAATATGTCAGCAATGATTTTATCTTGAAAAAGTAACTGTGGAATGCCTATCTTACTCGCTTTATCTCGGCTGCAAAATGCATGTATTTAGATATTATGTAGAATTCGTTTCAATAGTAAAGAATACATTACCTCACCAAAACCTGCTTGAAATGTGATGTTTAGAACTCTCAGTCAGGTTGCCAATGGTTGTTGCCTAACAACGAAAACCGTTTACCAATATTTGTTCATTGCTCATATGACATGTATTACTTCGATTCATGTAGTACATCACCAACACCTTTAGTTCCAATTGCATTTAGAGCCTTTTTGCTACAAATCCATTGTTTATTGCATGCTTCTACATAAATAAAGGAAACAAAAAATACGGTAACAGCAATGAATTTCATATTACTACTCTTATAGATAAATATCTCCTTAGAGGCAATTTGTCAATCAAATCTCTTGACGGATTTCATAATTGACGGCGCTTATTTTGAAACAATTTCAAAGATCCGTTGATGATAATTTTAATGATAATAATACGTACGTATACTTACTGCAAGCAAGTTCGTGACTTGCCAGAAAACATGTCATCATTATAAGAATTACGTACATTTCTCATTGATAATTGGAGTAATAACAATAATATAATAATACTAATCCACTTCGTGCAATCGTAATACCAATGTTAAGTTTCGTAATTTAATTATAACATTTAAAATAAATCCAGCCGAGCATGCACCGCTTGCTCGTATGTGTTATTCATTCTTTTTTTTTGTGTATATTTAATGGCGCACTAAATTTTGTTGTCGTCGATACCTTATCGTCATTAATGTAACGTTTCTGACTATAGTAATTAGTTTCAAAGTTATGCTCAATCCGTCGGTCGTGGTGCTGATTGTATGAAAGAGTCTAAATGGATATGCGTGTCCACTTTGTATGATTTCTTTTTCCTTTGGTAGAAAAATATAGGTCATGTTATGATGTATATGACAGTTACGATTTCCATTATTATAATAGAAAGGTTTTTACTATTTACGACAGTTATTCTTCGTGAGTAATGCGTTTCAGTTCTTTCGGGATGAATTATAGTTTTCTTTAATGGTTTCTGTGTCTCAGATTAAACCGTAGAGGTAGAAGAGCATTTTTACGAGCAACAAATGCAAGAAAATGTATCAAAAACGTTGTAGAACATGAGAACGCTGATCCTTTTTTATAATTTATGTAATAAGTCTATTATCCTTAAAAATAGCTCAGCTGTTTTTCTTAATACTGAAATGCAAGCTATATATTTCAGATGTTGTAGGTATTGAAACATTTTTATGGGTGTAATATCAATTAGATTATCCGATAAACGAAAGAGAGAATTTACTCTTTAAATGATGATATGTATAATTTTTTTGATGTTCTATGATTCAGTTGAGTAGTGCAAACCTATTATTATTACAAGGAAACCTGTATGTATATCTCACCGACCTAAATGAAACTTGTTGGGTTTATAGCTGCTTATTACCAGAGGCAAATTTAATACTACAGAGATCGCATGTAAGATGCTCTGAAGCTGATATCAAGATGGATGAACCAGGAGGGCTTATGCGTTAGCCCAAGCAAAGCAAAGATTACGGTGTTTGCACATAGCAGAGATTTGGAGGGGCTCAGACCTGTTAATATAAATGGAAATAATGTACAGAGAACAGATGAGGTGAAGTACTTTGGGGTGACCCTTGATTCAATACCTTTTTGGAATCAACATTTAGAAAATATTATCAAAAAAAAGCGACTCTAAGTCTTATGGCAGCAAGACCAGACAAGCTATATTGGATTTATAATGTGGCGGCGAAATCAATATTTATAACAATACGCAGTTTTGGTGTGGTGGCCTAAGACATTACCGACAAAAGCAACATCAGGTGCATCGACTTGCTTGCATAGGTATAATAGGAGCCATGCGAATGATACCTACTGCAGCCATGGAAGCCTTTTTGGTGCTGCTTCCCTTCACTGAGTGATCTAGGGTTAAGCCAGAATGGGTGCGTACTGTCTAAAAAATGTACCGAGCAGAACTACCTGCAGGCCAGGCCTGCAAATGGATCGCATAAAAAAAAGAATACTGTATTAAGAATCCATTCCAAATAATCGTTCCAGACAGGAATGAATGGAGTAACGAAGTTCATAATGTCAGAAGCAGATGTATGCCTGAGATGCAGACGGATCAAAGACTGCTGAAGGCACTGAGGCGTGAATTAACACCACCTCACCAAACGCCACTTATAGCTATGTACTTGGCCAATATGCCTGTTTTCCAGGCAGAGGTATTCGCATATTCTTGCAATGTACAAGGGAAAATAATAGAAGACCTACTACAAATAAACAAATTCATATATTATTCTGATTTATATTCTGATAGCCAGGCAGCACTAAGAGCCCTATCGATTCGGAATGTGAGGTCGGGATTAGTATGGAAGTGCTACGAGGAACTACGGGAACTGGCAAAACGAGACAGAATAGAGCTGATTTGGATGCCAGGACACCAAGGGATCGCGGGCATTGAGACAGCGAATGAACTCGATAGTCCAAGAGCAGAAATGCCACTCCAATGACCAGAACCGTCTGTGAGAATAAGCAATAGCATTGTTCGACAGAGGAATGAGCATAGCCAGCAATTTATAGGCAAGTCATGCCAGAGAAGAGCTGAAGAACTACTACTTTTCACGTCGGGACATGCGCCGACAAACGAATACCTACACAAGATAGGAATATTCAATGCAGACCTTGATGTAGACTATATAAAAGAAACCAGAGACAACTCAACACATACTGTGGGGTGCTGGATCACAAGAGGAATCAACTGTTTGGGCCAGACAAAACTATACCAAAGGGATATAGACTGCTCCACGGCAGGGACCTTTACTGTCTGTTACAAGGCATGGTGTGGTTTCTATAAGAAGAATATGTAGAGCACAATAAGCCTTTGAGCTATGGTGTTATACGGAGACCATGGTCAGATGTGCTTGTAAATACGAGTGGGGTTGGGGGAAGGAGAGGGGATGCTGCTAAGTCACCCGTTCTCAAAGACATGATTTGAATTGTTTTAAATGCTTTTAAATATTGCCTAAATATTTCCCATAACAAATGCATATTTTAGGCAGCAACTCTATACCCGAATTTTTATATACAAGTCACATATCTGCCACGAAATATTCTAATTTTTTTATTGTTTCGTGTTTGTCATACTTCCGATTCTT
The DNA here is from genome assembly GCA_949128085.1 of Cetonia aurata. Classification (NCBI taxonomy): domain Eukaryota; kingdom Metazoa; phylum Arthropoda; class Insecta; order Coleoptera; family Scarabaeidae; genus Cetonia; species Cetonia aurata. The sequence goes on from OX421887.1 coordinate 11,762,357, forward strand.
TGAATGGATCTAAGTTTTGTTATGACTCTACCTTACTATGCTTTCTGCCACTACGCTATTGCTCCATAGGTTATGGTTGGACATACTACCATCATAGATAGGCATATGGTCATCTTTCAGCAGTAGGCACCAGATCCCTCTCTGCCGACACCATCTGCCAGGCCTGGCCCTGACTGCCTCCTCACTTAGAGTGATCATGACAAACCTATTTGTAAGCATAGCGGTGATTTATCCTGCGATTCTACGCCTCGTGTTATAATCGCCTTGCATGGAAACAAACGAATTACATTATTTTTGTCTAGTCCACAGATGCTAGAATCACTTTTGTGATGTGACTTTCTAAAGACCTTTTCTAATGTCTTTGAAAAAAGATGACATCAGGCTAAATGGACGAACAAAATTAGGAAAACGTTCAAATGTTCCCATTTTGGGAATATACATTTGTTGGTATATAGTCCTACGCAAGACTAGCTTTGAAAAATCTGGTCAAGTGGTTGACTAAGTATCGTGCTTCCCTTTTGCAAGAGTGCCGGAAATGTCCTCACCTGGCGTTCTGTCTTAGTTGAGCGATTTAATTACGTACTTAACCGCTTACTTTAAAGATTTCTCTGTTCCGGCAACTATATATAACTGAAAACGTTGCATTTAAACATAAGTCTTCTTTTTCCAAAGTTAGTTGTGCTTCTATAACTGGTCCCTTACAGTATTGGATATTATTGTTATTACTTTACCAATGATAGCATCCTCCTAATTCAATCTCCGCCTTAATTATTAAATATGCCTGCTTAAACATGTGTATATGTGCAACTGTATGGTATATGATTAATTAATTACGTAGTCCAAATCGAATGTGAATACCAATAAGCAGTAGCCGTACTCAAACAATGGCACAGTAGTTATATGTTACATACATGTTACTGTTAAACATGTGGTGCATGTGTATGTTATTTTTATTACTAATTAAAAGTAGTTTATGACGAATTGTTATAAAGCTGCGCTATTAAATTATTAAGTGACATAATATACGCATATGCGTGTACAGTGTATATAAACGCATTTATGTCTTTCGCTGTTAACTAAGCGCTTTACTAATAAACTTTGCGTGAGAAACTATTCTAATTATAAACTAACTTGAGGAAGCCATGTTCGCGAGATTGTAACAAGTGGAATTAAGTAACTTTCCTTAACGGATGAAATTTTAATGAAGGTGTTTGAAGAATGTTGCAAAAACAAGAAGCTCTAGGGAATCTCAATTCTTTTCAATTTTGTTAAATAGTATTCATTGTAAATTGTTTTAAATAACGACTGACTTTTTATAGATATGGAATTAATTTAGGAGACTTTTATTAAATAGAATTAACAAGTTGCTTGACTTAAAAAGTCAACTCGTTGATATTACTCATTGTGCATGATGCTAATGGCCCTAAAAGAAATAAAAGACTCACTGACGTCAATATTATCCTTGTAACATGTACATTATAATTATTTGTGTATGTGTGTACGTTGATCACAGAGCTCTCTAACATTTAAATTTTGTAATGATAATCATATACATTGTAGGAGCTCATTTTGTGTTTCTTCTAATTAACATAGTTTTCTATATCCGACATTATTTTCCGATGTCACTGAATCCTTAATTTTACGTTCTATTTTTTTAATGATATATATCCATATTTGCCCATTCACAATATTCACTGCTGATACTTTAAGGTGTTGCTTTCTCATTCCTTTTTGACACATATGTTACTATTGGAAATCGAAAACTTTATATGTATAATATCGTAAAGCTAACACTATAATTTATTCCTAAATTATTGCCCGATGCAAATAACCTTTAATTTATTACATTGTCTCAGTCTTTAATTTGGTTGTCGGGGGAAAAATGAAAGTCTGCCGACACGAGTGTTAAATCGCCTAAAAGAAAGGTTGCAAGACACCAAAAGCAATATAAAAAAAGACGAAAAATATAATTACGGTTAATATATTAAATGAAAATTAAGTACATGTATGTGCCAGGCGGTCATTTATCTTCATTTTTCTTTGTCGGGTTATTGCTTGAAAATTTTTGTATAAGCAATAGGAGAATCTCAAAAAAGCTAATGTCGATTAGTTGTTAGTTAATTACCGTGGTCTATTATTAGTGAGATAGCTTTAACGGAGAAAGGTGTGCGCCATTTAAATTAGTAAATAATATCAATAAATACTTTCTAATATTTGTTCAGTAAGTTAGACGTTTCTAATGTCTGTGAAATTTGTAAAGTCAACTTGTAAATCAACGATTTTTTTGATTTGATTGACACTATACACCTAAGATAAACTGGGACAAGTGAGAACCAACCGGAATCTGGATTCTTTAAAAGGGTTCGTAATAATTAAAGAAAAAAACAATAAAAATGTTATTTTGCGAAACATAGACTAAGCCTGAGTAACTTACCAATTTAATCAAATTGTTTTTTGTTGGTGGAAAATTTCCTTAAAATAGTTACATAATCTTAACACTTAGAGAAGAATTACGAAAACGTGCACAAATTAATTCAAATACAAATATTGAAATGCAAACCCGAAGAGGGACTGCAGGGACATGAATCCTCAGCAACCATCACGGCGTTAAAAACACATGAATTAACCACAATAATTCTTTAAATTTTCGATACACTAAAATCTTGTCAAAAGAAACTAATTATTTTACAGGCAGTTTTCTTCAAATTATTGACATTAATAGAGGTAAAAATAGCATTAATCATAGAAAAGACATCCAATTTATCCAAAATCTATTTTGCTTTAATTATAATTTTATTATTCATTATTAATTATTACACATATACTTTAAAGCCACAAATCCACTACTTGGAAATTTATTAATTATTTATGCTATGACTACAAACCAAACTGATTGTCAACGATTGTTCCAGCATCTTATGTCAATTATGTTTACCTGAAACCATGTTACAACATGAGATTCAATTTCGAAGTATTTTGTACCTAACTTAAATCTAGGGACTTTAAGGAACGTTCCACACCGATCAAATAACGGTAAAAACCGTGAAAGCTTGCTAATTTTCCTAATGAAAATATTATCTAGTGTAAGCTGTACTTATTGAGAATGGTTAGAGTAGAATGGCGTTACGACGTCGCTTCTAACATAAAATAACTCAAAGAATATAATAAAAGTGGTTCAAATTCACCTTTTCTTTGCCAGCCACTTTTAATTATTTTGATCGTTATAAAGTATTAGATAGGAGTTTTTGTTCTCTAATAATAACAATTTAATTAACACGGGTCACAATATCAACCTTAACATAAATAATCTATAAAAACATGAAACAAATGCGGGGGCGTCTTTATTTAATGGAACTTATTTCGCTATTTTCTTTTTACAGTCAAAACCATATTGTTTAACATGCATGAACAAAGGATCACAGTTTTTCATTTTGCATAGCATAGCTCGTAAACATAGTTATCCAGTATTTGCTAAATAGTTTAATTCAACGCTAATATATGTAGGATAGTTAAAGGTTAAAACAACCACATCGGTTTGGAGGCTTGTGAACTAACTTTCTTGCATTCGTCTTATTACATGGATTTTTTCGTATTATAAAAACATCTGAAATTAATATTAGTCATTTTAGTAATATATCATGAAAAGGTAAAACGATTATGAACTCAGAAATCTTTAGGCAGGCAAGATATCCGATTACTCCGCCCTACAGTTTTATTAATTCAGGATAATTGTTTCCATTTTCAGTTAGAATGGCTTTATCTATTTTGCTTAAATATATAGAGGTCGGCTGTCCTAGCTTACACTAGGATCTTAATAAATGGTGTAATGCAGTATACACATTGTAAACCGTACGTAGGTAGTATGTGAGTGGTCCTCACAGAAGTACAAAAACTTTAATCTTCTATTGGAATTACTGTCTTATTTATTTCTTTCCTTTAGTTCTTTTGATTGGATTTCTACTCAAAGGTGAGACAGCTATATTTCGTCTTACAGTAAAAAGAAGAAAACATTGTCCTATATAATATATCTAAGAAAATAATTATAGTAGGGAACTTGTAATAACCGTTCAATTGAAGATAAGAATATGAGTGCATTACAGAAGTGCTGCTAATGTGGAGTATAAGAAAATTGTTGCAAAATGGTACAAAGGATAGCATCTGAAGGTTAACGTCGCAAATCAGCGGCAATTAGGAAACTTTTATTTGGAGCGTTTCACAGCTGGAAATCACTGCATATTACGTATACCTATATGTATACATTTTTAAATTATGCATTGCATATATTAAGACATCGGTTTATAAACTCCGATATGTATATAAAGTGGTTCTAAATAGATTTATACTGTTAGATAGCAATGAGATCAGTCCTTAAACAGTTTACTACACGGCTCGATACCTTACGTGACAGTTATATTTTGACTTGGATTAGTCATGCTGCCTGCTTCTCTGTCGATGCACAGGTAAAGGCGCTTTACTGCGGATTTTAAGTTGATCTTGACATTTTCAAAATATAGACATAAAAGAATTTCTGTTCAATTTGCTCGTTAGTTCAAGTACTTAAGCAGTTTCCTAGAAAGTTCAACAGTAAGAAGTATATATTGGCAACAATTGATATCAAGTTATGTACTTTCATCTTTTCTTCATGGCAGGCAAGGAGTTATATGCACTACCGTCCATAATTATTTGCCCACCTTTAATCAATCGTTGTTTTGAGTGAAACAGAAATAGAAAAATATTGTTTAGTTGTTCTATTGGTTAAATACATACCATTAATCTATGTGACCTCCTTTCCGCCGAATGATTTCTTGACACAATCTGGGCATTCTTTCAACTTGGACAATGTTAATGGGTCTATGTCTTCACTCTGGTTGTCCCACAATGTTGTTGTAGACGTAGGAGCCGATTTTCGAACTTGTCGATCGAGATAGTCCCATAAAAGCTCGATGGGATTGATGTCTGGACTCTGTGCGGTCCATTTCATATTTGTCAATCTCCCATCCACTTCCATTAGATTAAGGTAATCACGGCATAATTTAGACGTGTGTTTCGGATCATTATCCTGCTGAAACACCGATGGAAAGGCGTGCTCCTCCAAAATTTGTTGGTGGCGCTCTTTCCTTAGAATCCCCTCAACAGTAGTACCAGCAAAACACCCCCAAACCATTACTGAACCACCCCCATGTTTAACTGTGGACACTACACAGGGTTCAGCTAATCGTTCCTCTTCCGCTCTCCGAACAAATACCCTTCTTCTTGAACCAAATATTTCAAATTTGGATTCATTGGCCCACAACACGCTTTTTTACAGCAATTCTTCCGTGCAAACGGGCTTCCTTTAGGCGTCTCTAAACTGTGGTCACACTGATTACTTTCTGGCGATTAACGTTCGCTTCGGCGGTAATTTGTGGCGCGGTTTTTCGACGATCTCTTCTACTGATCAAAGCGATGTTACGATCTTCTGCCGGAGTTGTAAGTTTAAGACGTCCAGACCGCTTCTTGTTTAAAATACTGCCAGTACCTTGAATTTTTTTAACATTATAATCTACTACAAAACTACTAAACTATTTCCGCGATAGTTTAAGTAGTTTTGCAATATCGCGATTATTTTTATCGATTTTATGGTAGCCCAATATCTGAGCGCGGGTTTCCGTCGTTAAGCCTGTCGTTTTCGGCATAATTTCAAGTTTACCCCTTTAATAGCCTTTAATACACACACTTCGATATTAACACTTCTAGTGGTTAAAGTAAACTAATAACTGTTCGCTTTAGGGACAAAATACTATTTATAAACTTGTCATATTTCATTACCTTTATTACTGATGCGACAGTATACACAATTTCTGAGAAATGACTCATTACTTCGACCATCTACCTGAATCTTAAAAGGGTGTTTTTCCGTTTATGGGATTAAAATATTTGTTGTTAGTTTGATCTAGAATTATATTTGAATTATCGCTTTTCCTTAATGATATTTCTATTGTGAATGCACTTGTACCAGGAAATAATATAAGAATATTAAGCTATACACAAATATACAGGTGGGCAAATAATTATGGACGGTAGTGTATACGTAATAATGTTTTTTTCCACTGTGTAACGTGTTACGCACGGAGCTCTCCAAGGGTCCATTATGAGCCCAACGATACGACAGCTATCAACAGCGATTCGTCATTGATTAATCTTCAAAACTTTGTCTAATATCAATATTTTCACTACGTTCGTTAGATAATTATTATGACAACATCTCTCTTGTTAAATTCCACAGATGACACTAGACCAGACTCTCACTAGGGTAAGCAATGTTGATTACTTGATAAAAAAATTATCCTCTACTCTTTTTTGATAGTAAAGTAATAAAATATCCATAGACCATTTGGTGTATTTCATTTTGTGATGAGCTATGCTGTTTTGATCTGGAGACATTCATGCTTCTTGACCACGGTGTTTGCTCTTCAGACGACGTAGTTAAGGCTGATGTGTTCTCTAATATATAGTGGGATTTTAGGAGCTTGTTTAGAACTTTGGGTATACTTACCACCCCATCGGCATATATTTTAGAATGTATATTCTATGTTAGGGTTTGTCCAGACAAGTATTTCCTATACGCACACCTTCACAATTATTCCAGGAGTCTGTGCAGCAACATTAGACCATTACCTTACACTTAACACTATTAATATCTATAAAAAATTATCACATAGTATACCTCGCTTTAATTAAGAGTATATTACGTGATAATTAATTGTAGCATTTGATAAACAAGTGTATACCAATGTAATTTAGAAGTAATTCATAAAGCGAAGGTCAGCGCTGATTATTTCTCTATAAACGCTATGGTGGAAACTTGTACAAGAGGCAAAGATATTGCTGCGGTAAATGAATATTAAATTAATACCTGTCTTGATCACCGTATCGAATTTGTTTTGACCATAAAATGCTAACACAATTTACAGCCACAAAACTCTATTGTTATGAACGTGCGCTTATAAGTAGAATATCCGGCGCGCTAACAACATGAATTTTACATGCATTTCAACGTCTCAACTCACCAGGAGGCGCGAAACTTTACCACCAAACTGGTTAGTCTTATCCCAGATAAGGCCGTATAGCAGTCGTCACTCCCGTTCGCAAATTTATGAATTTTTAATCGGCCCCTTAATGACGGCCTGTCGTGACGATTATGGGCGCAGAAAAAAGAAACCGTGTCAACTTGATTCGTGGAGTTACCGTTAAAGTAGAGGTCACAGGCGGCGGCGGGGTTCTTCATTGTGTCACGTCTCCTTCATGAACGGTCTTTTTGTTATGTGGGTTATTTTACCGATGGCGCGGTAGTTGGTGTTGAATTCTAGGCCCCCCGGTGGTATTAGCGTGCATTAGGGTTTGATGCAGTCGCGCGTGAAAGGGCGATGGCTCGGAGAAAATCGTTAGCTTTTTTCTCGAATTTTATCCTGATGTAAAAGTGTTATAGAATTTTTTTTAAAGGGTGGCTTAGATGGCTTTATACTTCGTCATCGGGCGTATTGTTTGAAGGGGTTTTAACCCTTAAAAGGAGGGTAGGTAATCTATCGGTATCGAATTTTTACGATGACTACATGGGACTGGTTGTACTAATGACGATTTTACTTTTTGAAGTTTTAACACTTAGTGCACATGACTGAATCTCAAGAAAGTAGTTCGTGTGTTAAAAAATGTCACTTTCAGCCTTTCATTAAAAATATACCTAAGTAATTTCTTTCACTAAACGCGCTCTTGATTACTTAGCAACTGGAGACAAGAAAACGGCTATTTCAGCTTAATATTTTTGTTTTCATAAAATTTGACACTAATCATTACGAAGAAAGTAGTTAAAATACAAAAACTTTTGTGAAAATCAATTGTAACTTTAAAATTTTGTAACTTTTACAATAGAGAAAATAAAATAGCAATATTTATGGATGAGTTACAGGCGTTAAACATGCTTGTTTTAACTATTTTCTTCGTAATTCTGGATATTATTTGCAACCTTCTGGCCAAACACCTTTTAGAAATCATAAGTCCACTATCAGGACATACAATATCTGTGCTTAAGAACACCAAAAATTCTCTCTCTCAGTCTCTTCACCATTGTGCCTACAGAACCAACCATGGGAATTGTCAGAAGAAGACTCCCAGAAGACCCCGTATTACAACACCGCAGAATTTTCATTCTGCTTCTTAACAAAATCATTATTATTATTTTTTTTAGACTAAGAATAAATATTATATTCTTGTTATTGCAATATCATTAAAGAATCTGATGTGAAACACTTACACGAGCTTCCTTACCCAGATGTTCTAATTTTTAATATGCTCTTTTCGTAAAATGTTCGTAGAAACTTTTTCCTTATCGTTAGCACTACTAGAGGATTAATTTCTTTTAAGAAAAATGTTTGCTACATCGAAAGGTTACGAAGATCTATGCGCATACTGATATTAAGCATAAGAGTCCTCAGACAACTTTGAGGAGAAAAGTGGCATAGGCAAATAAAAACTTGTACACAATGTAGCAAAAATGTGAATTTGAAAGAAAATCGTTATGGCCATTTTCCAGAATAAATCGGAAGAGTAAGCTCATCTTTAGGCCCTTTTTAATCAAAACCTTGCTATCACGTCTTTTAAGGATACCTAACCCAAATATCAAATATGAATATCAAGTATTTCGTTCTTGAAATAGAAAAGAAAAAAAGGCGTTCTTTCCGGTATTATAAGAGAGAAATTTCTTTTAATCGCGGCATCTGATAAATAGTAGATTGTTTAGGTTTCAATAATATTCTATATCTTCTAATATAATACTTACACAATATGCCTATAAAATCTGACTATACATTTAACTGGGATTGGCACTATTGGAATGTGTACAGTGTTAACAAATAAGCAGTAATAGTTATAGTATTTTCAATCTTCCAACCTGAACTGAAAAACTGATGTAACTAATTCGACTGGTGTTCTATTACGGTATTCTAAGCCCTGAAGATTTTGCGGTATTTTAGGCACTAGAGACTGAAGAAGGGCATACATTTACACAGAAAGAAGGTAGTTGAAGTCACCACTCCCTGGCGACCACTCCGTTTTCAGAATCAATTTGTCAACTAAGAAAAGTAGCTCACTCTAAAATTATGAAATAGTTCTTCTTCAGAGTTAATCATATGACTTTTCTGAAATAGATATCTATAAATATATAGCGAAATACTACTCGGTTAAGATAAACTATTCTATATTTCCAGTTATAGTGATCCGCTTGCCAAAATGGTATGGTAATGGTACGCTATCTGCACGTGTCTTGTATATAGTATAGAATAAAAATTTCTGATTTAATATATTATATAATGCCTTGACTGTAGTGAAACGAATGTCAAAAACTTCATTTCTATGGAAACTATTGCACACAACTCCTTCAAAGTTGGGAAAAACACTTTCTTGGTTCATTGCACAGCCCTCCTAATCAAAATTAAATTATTCTAATGTTATGCACAATTCTGATTCGCTTTGAAGCGAGCTTATTTTTATCATAGCGGGTTAACTAAGATCATTTTGTGTGTAAGAACATTGAACTCCAAAGTTTACCAAAAAATATAAATTGCATAGAGAAATAGATATTACCACATACTAGAGCCATTATGAATGGTATTATCTCAATGATACCGACAGATTTTCTAATATCCATATTTTATTATTTCTATGTATAAGAGTATATCTAGCATAGCGGAATTATAGTCCTATATATCAATTATTTACTGTTACTGTTTTTTGCCTTATAATTGATTGGCAATGACTATTAGTTATTTTGCGACAGCAGGAAATAGAAATTGATGTGCACTCGTAAAATGAATGGAAAAACATGGGCATTTTAACAACGACTTTGTTATATCTATTCAAGTCTAAAAAGATCCACAATCGCTAGAAATGTAATTCTTGAATGTTAAGGATGAGTTATAGGCATTCAACATTTGAATTACGTCTATATTCAGATAGTTTTTCGAAGAAATGTAGTGACGGTGGAAAGCTTTAGGATACCTCGAAACAACACTAACTAAATGGTATAATAAAAAATGGAAAAGAATTTTCGTTCTATTTAAAAATCTCACCGTAGCTGCCAAGTCCATGACTTCATTGTTTACAAAAGGTGCGTTAAAGCACTTTATAACAAATTAAATATCCAAAATTATTACAACAACCGAACTAATTAGAGATAATTAAGTAAACGCCTCTGGCACAGCACAGATTTCTTCTAATCAAACGTATATAAATAGATATTGAAGTCTCCGTAATATAACCAGATTGTTGCGAATTGTCCACCAAAATTTTACAAATTATTTGCGAATGGTAACATCAATTGATTTCTGAGGCGTCTATTGGCAGTCCATCTTTCTATTTCCGGTAACGTCATTCCATTACGTTTCTATGGCCCTTATCGTAGCTTAATGCGAGTTGTACATTATGGAAACAGATAAGGTGGAATCTGTGCTTACTCCTTCTGCCTTTTACGCGTGCTAAAGCACCGTTTCTAAAAACCGTTCCGTGTAATTACGACCCGGTCGGACCTCGGAGAAGTGGGCTTTTTCCGAACTATCGCCGGTGCTAAATTTGTTTCGAGGTTGTTCTGGACACGCATCGTTCGTCTTACAGTCGCGAATGGCAGTGACAAATGTAAATTTCCACGTAGAAGTTTAGCGTAGAAGAGAGTCACAATACCCAAACAAAAGTTTAATATTATGAATATAGTGGACTTTATTTTTGAGTTTTGACATATCACCTTTTATGAATTGATTAATTATGGATGTATTGTTTAATTCAATTAGTTGTGGGCGAATCAGAACAAAAAATTTGATAACCCTAAATGGATATTTAGTCGATACGGTAAGAAAAATCGGAAACTCGTTCTTAACGATTTCAATTCTTTTGTTAAATGATTCAAAAATCAGTTCATAGTTTTCGATTCTTGTTAATCGATAAGGAAATCGAATCGTTTTAGTGAAATATAGTCAAATAAATGTGATCATCTTGAGTGTGCTACAATAGAAAATGGTACATGCCTCACCAAAACATGTGCGAAGTGTGACCTTTAGCACTCCCAATCAGACTACTATTGGTTGCTGCCTAGAAACGAAGACCGATTTTCTATTGCAAAGGACTCTGCATAGTTGAAAATACTTCCTGCATATACAGCAGAAACAATCTCTACTACGAACAAAAGCATACGATTTATATAATTATTGCACCGAGCATCCCTTCACACAATTTTTCGCGTGCCACAGTGGGGTTAAATGCCTAAAGGCTGCCCAAAAGTCTAAATCATTATCCAATTCGCGTGAAATTGAATACTTGGCGATTCTTGGTGTCGCTGATTACGAACTAAAAGTGAAAATTTCGAAAAGCAAAGCTTCATAACTATTACGGTGGACAATTTCTTAAAAAAATGATTGAATCGGGATATAATTGAGTACTCGGGGGTTCTGGGAGTCGCTGATTACGAATCAAACGTTAAAATTTCAAAAAACAAAAAGGTAATGGAAGTTATACTTATTACGAATTCAAGGTAAAAACTCAAAAATATAAAATGACGGATCAAAAGTGGACGACTTCTAGTGAACAAATTATTTGAAATATTCTAAAAAAGAATGAAAGAAAAAAGAATTAGAATGCAAATTTTAATGCCTGAATATAAGGTTGTCATTTCATTTTGTTCATTACAGATTAACATCTAGTTGAATATCTGGTTGCTAATGGCAAAGCAGTGACAAGAAAAGTAAATCAAACCGTGTAAAATGTTTAATAAAATGTTACATATTTAGTTATCGTCATCAGATGAGTAGTCTGATTTGAAATCGGTTGTGGTGTTGTCTCATTTAAATACATGTGTTTTGCGTGCTAGCCAGTATCGCAACGCAGAAAAAGTCGTTGTGAAAACCCTATGTGTGAACTAACATTTAGTATAGGCAGTTACCGCGATATAGCCGGTCACCGCCCTTAATGAATCACCTGTACTTATCTACGCAGCAATTTTACATTAATTTTCGTCCAAACCATTCATTTAATATCACATAAATTATTACTATGAATTATGCTACACGTGGTGATATTTTACGTATTTTCAGCTTTCCCATTTATTTTTCATATTTTAAATTGCTCTATTTTTGTTGCACTGTCCACTTAAATACAGCTTTGAAATTCAGTTTCTAACTTAGCAAGTCATAGCTAGAGTCAAGGCTACTTTCACCGCAACCCCTAATCAGGGGTGAAAATCATATCGAAAAGTTCAAATAGGAAGGGGGGTTGTTATTACCTATTCTTTGACGTTCTATTTTTTAAAATCGGATCATTTTTTCCAAGTTATGCCCTTTTAAAGTTTAAAAATAAAAGTTTACATTTTAGTGAAAATTATTTTATTAGTGTCAGAATGAAGTAGTCCTTAATTCAACAGGTGTTCAAAATGCTCCCCATTATTGGTAAGGCAATGGTAAAGCCGCCGCTGGAACTCCTCCCGCACTTTTTGAAACGTGTCTTTGGTAATTCGCTTACCGTATATAATACGCCTAATACTTTGAAGTTGAGTTTTATACACTACTGTCTTTAGATGCCCCCGGAAAAAAAAAAGTTACTGGGCATTCAGTCTGGTGATCTCGCTGGCCATTCTATAGCACCCCTTCTTCCGATCCATTTGTCAGGAAACCTCTGATTCAGCCAATTTCGTACAGGCAGAGCATAAAGTGGAGGGGCTCCATCCTGTTGAAAAAAAATAGGCTTTCTTTATCTAGCAGCAAATTGACATCTTGATCGGTTTGGTTTGCTAAAGATATGCGCAGAGACGACGAAAATGTTTGTTAACCTCGAAATGTTTGGTATTAATGCAATTAGTTCCAGTGATTAGCAGAAAAGCATTTATTTAATGGTTTGGTATCGATGTTTGAAGATTAATGGCAAGGCACTTCAATTTATGCGGCTTCAGTTAAAACTTTAGGATTCTTGACACTTTTATTATACACACTTCCAGTGTCTTGAAAACATTTTTGTCTGGATGTCTATGATTAAACACACGTGCGCAAAGGTGTTCTTCTCCATACAAAAATATGATTTAAATTCTTTCTTGAAATGTGTAAACCATTGTCCAAATTCGGTGGTCACTATACAACGAAGATAAGTTAAAAATTAAATCTTTTTTAAAAAGCTAATGTATACACGGTAAAAACAACATAAGGGGCATAACTGAAAAAAAAATGATCCAATTTGAAGAAATAAAGCGCCAAAAGACTGCTGATAACAAGACCTTTTCAAAGACGTATCACTCAACGCCTCTTCCTATTTGAATTTTTCTCCCCGTAAATCGAAATTGACCTGTTTTCTTGATAAATTCAATTCAAGGTATTTTAATAGTTATTCCAAGTGGCTAGTTTAGAAATGAAAGCCGGTTAGGTATTTATTAACATTAGTGTTGGGCACTATCGATATTTTTAACTATCGATAGTCGGACCAACTATCGGTAGTGCCCACCACTAATTAACATATTAAATTTGCAACTTGCATTTTTCTGTGTACTTGACGTACATACTATAAATAAAACTACTTAAGTGAGTAAATACAAAGACGAATTATTAACTACTAATGTAAAATTTTACAACCTGCGAAGTATTCACTGTTAATATTAAATACTTCCTACTTAGATTTCCATTGTTCGCGAACCTAAGTGGATCGATCATCGATTTATTCTTCGAACTTGGTACGTCTAGTTTGCATCGTGTATCAGCACGGACACGTAGCCAGTTACAGATTGATTGTACGTAGCGTTTAGCTTCCGGTCACTGGCATTTGTAAATTATTATGACGGAACGCGATCGTTTATCATACGACTTTCTGCTGTCTGTAATAAATGAAATCATATCCAATGCGCCAGAAACAATTGGTTGTATATGTTCATTTCTCTGGAGAGCCACGGTCTAGTTATGATTACAAAGCGACTTCGTATTTTCGCGGCATGCTTTAGCGAGACTGGACTAATACAATTAAATGGTAATAATTTGAACGGACTTGGTGCAAGGTCTGTAGGGAACCATTCAGTGATACAAGTCCAAATATGGAGTCGCGATTATTTGAATATTAACTAAGTGATATATATACAATTTTATGTTGTATTTTATGAATAGAACAGAAGAATAGCACCATTCTTCTGTTCTATTCAAGGGTAATGAAGATATAAATGCGATTGTGAATAAACAAATTTACACCTTTATTCTTCCATACTGCTTTTATTTATAAAATACAACCTACTATTGCATACATTTTAATTTCAGTATGATTTATGAATTTATACATAATCTTATACGACTTAGTTTTATCTTGTATTTGCACCGACGTTTTCAAGACATGAAGAAGGCTTTGTAATAGCAAAAACTTGTTGTCTTAAAAGATATTTAAATAAATATACGAACGGCAAGGATTTAATATAGTCTTAGGAGACCGCATGGCGCCGAACCCTTCTCGAAACTACTGCTATCTCTTACTATCACAAGACAATGTGAGAGAGACAGCAATAGATTCAGGCCGGTTCCCCTCGAGTGGTGTCCTAAGCCTTCAATTAAATTAGTTGCAATAATGTTACCAAATTTTAGTCATGTTTTATTGTTTTCTTTTTTCAATTATTGTGCTTTAATTATCTTTTAGTATCATAATTATCTTTTGTTTTGTTTTGTTCCAGGTAAGCTGCAATTCCTAATTCATTTAAGCAAAATATCTGAAGACAGCTACATATACATATATGAGGGAAATGGTGAAAATTTCTATGCCAGCAAAGGTATATGTCTTATCATATTTTCATTTATTTGCATTTGAGTCGATACTATAAAACATTGCTAGCGGAATGAAGATATTATAAACATTCGATTTTAAGTTTTGATAATTAGATTTTGATAGTGATTTCAACTCATTTTCTCCGTCATTCCACAATATAAGCAATACTGTTTCGAACTTATTAGTTCTCATCAGCATGCCACAGGCGAGAAATAATTAATAACACTTCACCACGCAGCTAAATGCGCTGCTGACATAAAGATGTAAATGAAAAAAAGTGCAACGCCATCTAGGACAGGGAAGGTAAGACACATTCGGCAATGACTTTTGTTTAATTATTTTAAACATTATTTAATGTATGTGGTGCACTCTGATGGTCGATGGTTGTGCCTGTTCTCCACTACTGCTTGATAGCTTTGCTATTTCGGACATGGAGGCTATCAGACATCTTACCTTCACGGGTGGATGGCGTTGCACATTTTTCATTTACATCTTAAAACAAATCCAAGTTCGTTTTTTTCCCTAATTTGTTGGGGTATATAAGAAGTGCAAGGATTTAAGGTGTGCATAATTTGAAGAACTGGTTGCTGTGGTATATGTGGCAAATCTGATTAAATAAATATGAGTTTTATGCAGACGTTGCTAATGTGTTTCTCCTTCATTGAGTTATTTCTATTTTGTTGTGAAACAGTTTGCAGAAAGTTTAATTAGCATTCTAACCGTACGCGAAACGAATTTATTGGTGGAGTCTGTATTCCTGTGTATCTTCTACGCAGTAAGTGTGGAAATAAATCCTGAACTTACTCACTACTCTATATTATACATCACCTTCGATAATGTTTATTTTAGCGAAATGATGCTATCTATCCCCGTGATTGAGCGCACACAACGAGTGTTGCAACACCACTTATCATATTTATAACGTTCTACTTTTCGAACGCGTCATTTTACCGCAAACGATAACGACCAGAGCGGTTTAGGATTACCAGTCCGTTTATTGACAATCGCAAATTGTTTGAAACCAAGCTAGATAGGCGACAGAATAAACACAATAGAAACTGCCAGTATATACCATCACAGTCGCACATCAAATCATGTCTGTTTGTGTGTATGTATATTTAGGTATGATAGTACCATATAAAAATTCTCCTATCGTCGACATGAATAAACATTTGTTGACCTCTCCGCTCGCAGTCCGACCGCTGATTCATTCATTCGTTATTGAAGGATCCCGTCGCAACGATATCGGGCGTGCGATCGTCATCCCGATCTATGTGTATACTAATTATTGTTGTTTCCTGACAGCAGAACAGTTATTCAATTGTTCCGTATGTTCTGTGGGTATGATATATGCGCGCATTTACTTAACAGCGGTAATAAAACAAAGACAACATACGTATATGATGTATTTACTTGTGCTCGTATATATATCTTGTGACATTTTTATTTGTGTGTACGTATTGCGAGGATAAGTCACAAGGTTTAATTCTCGTGATCTTTGCTTTTTAAATTTAATTAATTAGCAATAAAAATAGTAATAACAATAAATATTTTCACGCCTTTTGTGTAAATGGAAGCCATCACACAGAAGAAAAGTGTTTTCAACGGAATATAACATCAAGTTCAATACGATTATAAATAAAGATTAGCATTCTGTTTTAACAAGCATTTTATAGGCATTTAAGTCGTTTAAAGCTGGAGTTAAATGATTTGATTTTTGTAATTTGGTTGCCATCAACTAAACTGCTAGAATTTGCACACCATCTAAAACAAACATTATGTTTTATTAAATTTTAAGAAATAATTTATTGATCAACTAATTTTTATGTAACTTTTGTGTGTTAATATATTAAAAGGATCGGGTAGCATTTTATCCTTGTAGGAAAACAACTGGAATTTTTTTATTTTTTTTTGCGAAAAATTATTTTAGCATGATTATATGGAGGAAATTTTAACGGTTTCTTTACCTACGTATACTGAACATTTACGGTAGAGAATCATCCTAAATTTAGTAGTTTTAATTAGCCAGAAAGAATAAGAAAAAAGTTGGGTGTTTTCAACCTTGAAATCAGCGGCGACAATGTTTGAACTTCTTCGTACAACTTCGCACCAGAAACATATTTGACGAGAGTATAAGAAGAACTTCGATTATTGTCAGAGTCCTCCCTAGGACGCATGCACTGGCCGCTGCTGTTTGAAATACTATTATAAAAACCGTTTTATCGTTTTTTCTCCGTCTGTTTGACTTTCGACTTTCTTGTTCTGTTCTCACACTGATAGAAAGGTTTCTTTCATTCAAGGGATACTTTAAAGCATACAAGTAGAGTCAAATAAATATATATTAAAAAGCAAGAAACTATCACTATTTAAACAATGAAGGAAAAGAAAAAAACGCGCTGAGTCATATATCCTGGTCGTACTAGTATTTAGGGATTGATTTTTTTTTCTTTCTCAAATCCATGAATTAACTATGTGTTCCTGTTTTACTCTTATTGTTAGACAAAATTGTTTACTGTGTTCGGTTGTGAAAATGGCCGACAAACAATCTAACATTCAAACATCAGTCATCTGTATTCTGAACACTACAAATGCAAGTAAATTGATTTTACTAAGCGATAATAAATGTGGTAGCCAAAAGAATTTTGTACGCACCACGGCTGGAAAGTGTCTTATCGTCTCGTTTGGCTGCTGGCATTGGCTCGTTCGACCATCATCATCTTCTAGCCTTGATACGTAAATAACTATTTTTTTTTTTTTTTTGTAAGGATTAAAAGCATAATGACGATTCAGACAATAGAGCCCGGTGTGTGGAATTTTCATCCACTAAAAAACCTCACCTTTCCGGACTTGCATCCACCTCAGAACCGCTTAACACATAACATCAACGTGGTATCCCGCATAATTGTTTTCTCCATCTTCCCTGGATTTCATTGTTTTTTAAATTCTAATATTTGTCCAATATAGAAAGATACCTTATTCCAACACTTCCTTTCAGCTACCATCATATACACTATATCTTCTCGCATGATATGATGTCCTATCTCCTCCTCAAAAACCTCTCTTTCTACGTTCCAATGTACACATTCAAAAATTGTGTAATATACAGTATCCATATCAGAGTCCTGATACTGGCAAGCAGCACTATCCACTTTCATCATTCTAAATACATAGATACTCCTCGTAGTAACCATGCCCTAACAAAAATTGGGTGGGATAGTGTGCTACTTCTCCATGTTTCCCATCTATCCATGCCGAAATGTTTTTAATTTACCTGTGTGTCCATCTTCCAGTGACCTGTGTATCTCAACGCCTCTGCCAAAGCAATCTGATATGATTTCGCGCTTCAGATCTTGCCTTCGTTTCTCCTACTTCTGTCTTTCTACTATAAACATATTCCTTCTTTTTAGCTATCGAATCTATAGGTGTTGTTCCAGTTATTACTAGTGCAGCTGCCTCAGAAACTGTTCTATATGCACTTGCTATTCGCAGAGTCTCTCTTCTTTGAGCTGCCGACATTTGACCGGCATCCATAGAAAATAATGAAATTGGTTACATATATCAGCAGTCTACATATACTTGAAGATGGTCCGCCAACATTTGTCGTTAATCTGCTTAATGAAACGACCAGTTGAGCAGCTTTCCTGGACACCAAACATATTCATTTATTGCCAATCATTCGATTATCTAGGTACATCTGTCAATCTAAAGATATGGAAATTTCTTAAACTAAAAATGCAATAATTTTATACTATTAAATTCTACATAAATAAGATTTCCCCTACCTAAATTATTAGAAATTTAAGCGAATCTCTAGAAGCTTATAATGATTATTTCCGCAGAATCAGAGAACCGATATAATAAGGTTTCCTTAACTTTACCGAAACAATCCGATATAAAGTGCATTCACTTAACACGTTGTAACGGTACATTTTAGTTTTAGCGTATTATTTGCTTCTTATCTGGGAATCTGAAAAGGTAAAAGAAGAAGTAGTAAACGGCAATTTATGCACCGAAGCTTTACTTATGCAACAAGCCGCGTACAGTTCTTAGTACGAATAGGTTGCACTGACGTTATCTCGATGGTGAATCTTCGAACGTTAAGTGCATTCGGATGATGTCACCTAATACGTCATAAAGTTAACACCTTTAAGTGATGTTGTTGCTGGATTGTATTGATGGAAGTACGAAATAGTGAAGAATATGTAATTTAAGTAAATAGTTTGTTGGGAAATAAGGGAGTGTAGAGACTATAGACTTGATACACGTTGAAATTTTCTGCATAGAATTATAAGATATAAAGTTATATTGGCAAATTAGTTCATTAGTAATAACTTTTCGCAGAAAACACCGGTGGATTTTTATATTATTGCACGCTTTTCTCTCAGATGCAATTTCTGAAAGAGATTGCGATTAGTAATTTGCTGTTAGAAAATATGATGAGGCAAATTGACACTGCGAAGGTAAATAATATCAAGGGCTACGTGACGAAATTTAGCTAGCCTCTAAAAACTTAAATATTAAATGAAGCTGATGAATAAAAATTAAACGGCGTTAGAATAAAAATAAGCACCGCGATTGGGCATTGATTAAATGAATGTCAGTCTGGTTTATAATTGTACTTTTTCGGTAAAAATAAAACAAACAGTTTTATTAGAACTACATGTACTTTTCCACCTAGTTAACTCAAACACATTAAACAGTTTTATTAGAACTACATGTACTTTTCCACCTAGTTAACTCAAACACATTAAACATTTGCATCTTATTTAATATAGATGAAATTAAAACCAAATTGGTCTACATAATTACCTTGAGTACATACAAAAAATTGTCAACCTATTGACTGGTTCGTCTCTTTGACAGTTCTTTGTAAGTATTACTGTTTGTCCTGACGATGTAGATTAATCACGAAACCGTCCGCTAATTCAAATATACGGTAATAGTGGTTTAGACCAGTTTTGTTTTAATTTCTCATATATCTTAAAGAATATTAAATAACTACGTTATTATTGAAGATAGATAACTGTAAAAAAAATAACTCCATAACTAAAAATATTGTTAGTTATGCCGTATTAAATTTTTGTACAGCTTTTCTAGAAAACATGTTTTCCAAAAAGAAAAATAGAGCTGTAATCAATGATCCGGTTTTTGCTGGAGCATCTCTACATTACTTTTATAACACTTTTCAGCATTGAGTGTATCAACCTTCCCCAGTTTTTGTTGGACAAACACTTGCGAGTATATAAATCACTAATACCCTTACAAATTCTCCCCAGATAAAGTTCAAGTAGCCGAAAAGTTCATGTTTCTATACCATAACAAACAAATACATATAAATAAAACTTTATCCCATAACCCATAAGTCATCCCCTATAAATTACTACATAATATCGCAACATTATACAGCCGAAACATTAGTTTAACTGGTGTTATTTAAGCTAGCACCATTTTTCTACCCGCTGTCTGGCAGTAATTCGATATACCACAACCTCCTTTCAACGGATCGTTTGATCCATAAATTCCGACGATCTGTTTCGCCATCGGAATAAATGGATAATGCCGTTTGGAGAATGAGAGAACGTTTAATGAATGTTTGGTACACGAAATAATTCATTAGTGTAACTTAATAGCTTTAAGGTCGTTAATACAGGAAAGCATTAACACGCTTCTACATTTTACTTATACCTGATCCCATTGGTTTTTTCTTTCGAACTTGTATAAACACGTATCTTTCAATTTTGTACATGGAAAACATAAATTGCTGATGTTACTTAGATAAGATACGCGATACTTCATATTCATATAAGCAACATTAATTCGTTATACAGGCCATTTCAATTGAAACGAACCACCTCAAAAATAACCCTTTACCTGCTGTGATTTGTATAAAATTCCGAAACCTGTCAATTGTCATATCAAGAAGGACAAGTTTTAATGACAGGTCTGACTATTTAAAATCATTCCTGGGAGCGCAGCAGCCCCCATCCTTAAAATTTGATTAGGAAAAAATGGGTCATTATTACGGGTATTTTAAATGCCGTTTTTTCTCCGGATATTGGACTGACACCAACCCCCTTTTGACGCGGGAAATACACACACAACAGCCACAGAAGCTTAATGTATGGGTTAGTATCTTTGGCGATCATATCATTGGACCGCTATTCATTGACGGGACTTTCAGTGATCAAATGTATTAGAACATGCTGGACGATACAATCAATCCTTTGATAACAGAAAAATTGGCGCAAGATCCAGATTTGTTGGACAATTAGATAGTATTTCAGGCAGACGGAGCGCTTCCACATTACATTACACTATAGCCGCATCTTACACCACTTGTGTATGCCATGCATCCTTGTAAGAGTTACGCCAAAAAAATTGTTGAAGAATACCAATGAATAGTTCCAGAAATGTTGCGAACTGTCAGAAGAGCATTTGAAGCAAGATTGTACTATTGTATGGAGGTTATTGGTCATCATTTTGAACATTTAATAAAGTAAATTCGAAACCATTTCATTCTAGTCGTATTTTATTACACAAGTTCCAAATTATGCACTTTTTGATTGCTGATTAAAAAAATTACTTTTTGATACATTGCCGTAAAGACCTTTGGATATATTACCTAGATCATTCATGGTAAATTTTTTCTCATACTTTTGAGATGCTGCTTAATAAAAACTACAATATTTAATTACAGTTATATTCGTTGGTTACAGATGATATCATCTAAATTTATTTCTTACTGTAAGAATGCTAAAATCTGATTATTTTAAACTTAATAAATAATTTTTTGACAAACCTAGGTGACATTTAGAATTATCCGCAATAATTACGTACAACGCATGAATGATAATTGTTAAAAACAATTTGTTAATGGCCGTCTGTTTTTTGTTGTTTTACAAGCGCAGATAACCTCACTCGCCCTACAAACGCAAACACAACATAATATAAATCGCTACAAGCATATAATGCGCGTAACGAAATTATCAAAACGATTCCATATAAATTACGACTGTGTTGTCTTTCACAATTAGCGGTCTGTGAGCTCCTATCCGCGCACCGTTCTTCCAAATATTTACGCGACCCGAAACGGCAATGACGAAGTCCATATAGACCCTATGGTAAATAAATAGGATAAAATACATTACAGCTGCACGTAAAATTAGATTCAAGGTAAGTACCATGTTTACGCGGCTCATTATTATTTCTTCTGATGCGTGACTACTACTGGCTACATTTCCTCCAACTAGCGCTAAAGTAAATATTTTCCCTGTATACATCTTTTATTTGAATACTACGTATGTGAGTGTTGATACAATCTAGTTAAAAGACTGTTAGGGAGTAATGTGTGGTCTGTAAACAACTCACTTAAGAAGTAAATTACATAGCGTTTCATGCATAATCAAGTTATTTGCTTTTCTATTTCCGAGGTATTAACTTACAATAACAATACCTAGTAAATAGTAGGCGTAACAATTGATAGAACGATGTGAGTCGTAAATTTATTGACTGAGAGACATGTACAACTGGTCTAAAAGAAATTGAAAGAAGCCCTAAACAAAGGCATTAATATAACAAGGTTAAATTACTCATTTGTTGTTAAAATACGGTTGCTAAAAGCAACCATCATATTTTTACATGCAAAAAGGTTTCAAGTCAACTGACAAAATAAAATATGAAGATATATCATAACTTCAGGCAATATTCATGGAATGTATAGTCGAGCTTTTAGGCCGTTGCCTTTCTCAATATTAAAATGTAGGTTTCGCCAACTATTACTGCTAGCGTCAATGCGATGTTTGGCATGTAACAAATTCTTATCTCCAAACTCCCAACCTAGGTTGGAATTCCCTTGCGTCTTTAGCACGAAGGAATCTTTCAAGAATAATGTATAATAATTCTGCTGTGCACTGGTTGGTATTAGGATCCTAGAATTTGTTAAACATGCTTTTTCCGTTAGCAACTTGTGCTTTTCTTGTGTATATCAATAAAAGGAGGAAGTCTAATGGATCAACAATACTTAATTTGCAGTTTTTAAGAATGCATGAATATTGCAATATTCATGTTCAAGTCCTGACGCTGCCTATAGACTATGAAGCAAACGAAATGATTAAATTTTTACAAAAGTATACTTCCAATGACGTTCGCTATGGATTCAATCCATATTATACATGCAACAAATAGAAGCCTGTTAATATGCCATCGTTTCTTTAGCCGCGAGAACATTAAGAAGGGAAGAAAGCAAGTAAACTGGAGACTGATTTGTTGAGTAATACAAAGGAGAAATTAATGAAAAGATTACAGCGGGAAACATATGGTTAAGAAAGGGAAGAAGAGCAGAGATGATCCAATACAAAGGAAAAATAAAAAGAAGCAACAGAAAGTAAAAGTATAGGGTTATAGCAAAAATTACAAAATGATGACGGAATATATTAAAAAATGAAACATTGTCAAAAAAGTAATGCCGAAAATACATAACAGCAATTGGGGGTCATACATCCAACAAACCATATATGCGATGACGAACACTACCAATTACAGTGATGACGAATTGATGAAAAATCCACCAACCAATATTTGTATTAAACAAATACGGAAACATAACCTCAAGCTTATCAAATATGAGCGAAAAAATGCGCCATCCAATACTTGTATTAAACAAATACGGAACCATAACCTCAAGCTTCAATTTCATTTTTCTTTTGGAGTCGATGGAGTATATGAACAGAAATACAGTGACATTAGGAAAAGTTGGATGGATTTAATCGCTATCGCATTCAATGGATTAACATGACTTTGAAAACAATTCAATTGATGTGGATAATCTATCGGTGAGTTTATGTTCCCATAATCCATCCCTCAAGGAAAACGTTACATATAAACACAATTCCTAATTTCTGCTGTGTAATTAGTTGCCTCGTTCCACTAAAATTGAATAAACGTGTAAATAAATGGAGGTATATTAACTAGTAGTAATAAAACCGTGATTTGTGCGTTGATTTATCGCTAACATAAATAGTTAAATGAAGTCATTTGCATATATATTTTCCGATTGTATGTGTAAATTAAACTCTGTGTAATGACTCACCCATATCTTTACCAATTAGATGAAATTACGATGGCGTATTGTTACAAGTGCACCGGCTGTATTACCCATTTTCCCAACGACCAAGGTTTCCTCTGCTTTATTTGCATATCAACCGTTTAGCAGTCTGAAATGTTTCCGCTGTATCGCTGCTTGGTGTTTCAATTTCGTAAAAATAATCTTTTTTGCTTTATTTTAGATTGTGACTGGTTCCCAACGACACCCACGACAGCACTTTGGGTGTTCGAGTTAATAGTGGCAATTAAGTATTAAGAGTGTGAGTTAAGTTAAGGAATACTTGAATGAAGAGTATCCAGTTTACTTGTATTTAATTACGGAAAAAGATCTTCCCTAATTGCTTGCTCGGAATGGACCTGGCGAAAATTGGCAACTTACAATTACATTTTATTAATTTATTTTAATTATGCTCGACCAAACTATTTCTATTTCTGGCACAGCGTCACTGTTTAATTGATCTGCAAAATAAACCAACCACAAATGTTTTTTTCTTTTTCTTTGTATAGGTATATGTAGTCAAAATCTGTCTATATAACCACACCTCGAGCATTTTAGGTCAGGGATTTTTTTTCTTTTGACAAAATGCTGGATTTTGCATCGTTCTTTATACCAATATTTTGGGCTTAATCTGGAAACTAATAATTCCCATTAATAATTAATAGTTACTTTTTTGTTCCCATATTAACCAGTTTGGTAAGAGCAGTATTACTGCGAAGAAAATGCTGATTTTAGATCTATTTCTATGTCACAATACAATTAGTTTTCTTCTAGAATTGCAGAAGAAAGGAAATATTGGACCTCAAAGAGAATAAAAAAATAGGTGATCTAATCGGATGAATAAAACTGTGAATTGATGCAATAAGGCATATTCCTCGAAATTACATAAAAATAGCTGTACATATTCACTATTGTAGATATTATAATTATCAATCCTAGCCTCTAAGTGTGCTCTAGACAACGTTGTTTACAAAGCTTTATAGCCAACATACCATAAGCTCTGTCATTTCTAAGAAGTTAAGTTTGTTTACTCACGATAATTCTATGTACTTAATAATATATTTAAAATCCGAGCAAATTATTGGAATTCTTTTTTAGATAAGGTAAAATATATTTTGAAAGAATTTTCATTATGTGATGCCATGAAAGTTTAGGTAAGTAACATCTAGAAGGAACAAAACGGGTTTTAACGTTTAAAGTGCACTAGAATTAGATATATATTGTTAGTAAATTATAATAATACATGTCAATTATGTTCTTTTTCTTTTGACCAAAGGAAAGGGTTAACTTTGTCTCAATTTTTTGGGTGGTTGTCTGCAAATGTAAGATATACATCCTTTCAACTTCGTTTTTCTTTTGCTCTATTTAACTACATCCTGTATACTGATTTTTTCTCTTATAAATTTACTTGTCTTTTCACTTTTCGGCAGGTCTTTGAAAAACTCTTCCACCGGTTGCTTTAATGCATACATGTGAAGAACAACGTCGTTTTTCAATGACTATTTTGTGAATTTTGGCAATGTTATGAAAGAGCATTAATCTTCTATTTGTCGAATGGCAGTTTTCAATTCGTTAATTATTTCTGTATATATTTTCACTCCCATTGTATGTAAGTGTCTTTCTCACGTAATCAATTAACAAAATCTCTTCTGCATTCCAAAACGCCACAGCCATTAGTTCCTGATGAAAACTACCTTCTCGCCATTTTGTTTTGGTGATATTGAATGCATTGCACGGATTCTTGTTTTCTCGGTCGGTCCCAATGATACACCCGCATCTCATCACTGATTACAATTTTTGAGAAGAGATCTCCTCACAAATTTGTTCATGGTACAATTTTTGAAGAGTAGGAAATTTTGGAATCCAACCTTATTCATTGCTAAATATGCGTGTAAGACTTAAAAATGTGGCTCTAATATTCTTATTCAGCAACAAGTATTGAAACTTTTATTCTTTGATATACTAAGACCAATTCCTCACTGCATCGATGTTTCTGTTAGTTCTTGCTTCCACGAGGTTACACCCAAAACTTTCCCGTATGACCACATCTTTCCCATAGACATTAAGCATCCTTAAGAACTTGCAAACACTTTTGTGTTCCAGGTGAATTTTACTCTTACTGAAACCTTTATAAGCAAGGTGACCCTTGAATTCGAGTGAAACTTGGTCAGCTTGTATCAAGATGGTTTTCATTCATAAGGTTAGGGTGGGCACCTTTAGTCCAGGCACTTGAGCTAGGTGCTCATTGTATCGTCCCTATTAAATCTCTTACTTCCACTCAAGCAGCTTAGTGTTCTCTATAATGCCCAGTATCTTGGCCAGTGGAAATTTGAGAACCTTCGAGGGTTCCAATAGATCCTTCCTGAAACGTTTCTGCCTGAGTACTTTTAACTCCTCATGTAAACTCGTTTCCTACGTTGTGTAGGTGCTTTTTCATGGGACAGTGTCCAGTTACCAGCGCAGTAATGGTTTTAGCTTCTTTCTTGATGCGTATACTTATATGCATACTTCTCTAATAACCTACTTAGGTTATTAGAGAAGTTAGCATCCCCATCCCCCTATTAGTTATGAAGTTGACCTTCAGTCGTCCTCTATTTCTTTGTACTTTCTTTGTCTAACTAGGTCCAAATCTACCTTTTAGCAGAATCCTTGGTAATCCCACATACAGCCTCTGGACCCACGAAGTGTCTTTTAGAGCCCTCCTTTGCTAGTTCGTTGGCTATTATATTGCCCTTTATATCCTCATGTCCCGGCACCCAAATCAGAGACACCGTGTTATCAAGATGTTGCAGCTACTTGTAGCAAAAAGTTGTCAGACGCTTGTGTAATGTTCGAAAATTTTTTTTTAGTTCTGCGCGACTTTTGTTTGGCTGCCGAAAAAGCTAATTCATTTTATGCGCATGGGCGTTCCAATCGGTCTTTCCATGTTGTCAAGCAGATTTTTTTGTTTGTTGCTGGATAAAGCTTCCAGTTGTGGGATACAGCTACTAGAGTACTCACTTCCGATCTTGCTTTAAGCAGATTTCTAAGGTATTTTGTATCCTCACAATGGTACATGAAAAAGATAGATTTATACACAAGAAAAGGATAGATATATATTTCTGTTTTACAGGATTAGTTTCATCTAATTACTATGAATGAGCAGTCCATTGTAAAAGATCTGTGAGTTGTGGAATACACCTTGACACTTCTAGGCACTAATATCTGTTTACGTATTGCACCACCTTCACTGAAATTTTACCGAACCCGAAGGATTTGCAACCTTTGGTAGGGATTTTTTACGTGCCAAACACGACACAGGACCTACGGCTTACAAGTAAAGCCCGACCCAAGACGTTGTTTGATAGCACGCTATATTCAAACTTTACTGTAATCAAATAGGCATTTGTTTCGCCAAATCATTATGTTGAGATACCTATCCAAGCATTTGCGCTTTTTAAACCTATTGTTGAAAATCGCTATATAAGTTGTCCTTTGGTACGTCACCTCAATTGCCAGATATTTGGAGCTTCCTATTTGTTGAATCGCAAATTTAAGTTATTTCCTCTGGCTTTAGAGGGGAAGTTCAAATATACATTCAAATCTGATGGAATTTGCATGAGATTTTATCGGCATACTTTACATAAGTATGAAAGGGGGTAAACAGTACTGCTGAACAAGGGGGAGTAAAACTGCCTGGGTTTTTGGCCCGATGCACCCACGAAATGGAAACGATAATGCAGTCGCCTGTAAAGAAAACACTCGAAGCGTAAATCCGCGACGCTGCTTGGCTCATTAGTATGTGGAACGCCACGGATTTCGTGGCTAGTTGGTGTCGTAAAACAGGAAGTCTGTAAAACGGCAACGCGAAACATACAAATATGAGCATGTCAACCGCGCGTGAATGAAATAATGGAATGATCGTACGCACAGCGGAATATATTAAACCGCCACTATACATATCATAATAGTTACTTTAAATTTAACCCGAAGGAAATGATTTGAATTGAATCGCCACTTACGCTATGTGAAGTGTTTATTGTTGGTGTAGAAGATGATGGACAAGGTGACACTTGTATTACGAAATCGTTACTGGTCAATGAATATTTTACGCGACTGACATTCGAGATGCTTACAGCAAATGTTTCCCAAGATAAATAGACGAATAACCGGCGGCAATAAATTTCGATCATCAATGGTGTAAATGGAGTGAGATAACTTCTTGACCAATTAAAATTCCATTTTTTGACGTGTTTGCTTTGATAAGATATAAATAAGTAGTAGTTATATTCAGCCAAACTTAAAGTTATATTTACACATATTTCTAGGCGCTCTAAAGCCGATTGGGTATATCGGCAATGGTGATTAATGACTTGGAGTAACGCGAAATTTTTTGTTTTGGGCATTAAGAGATACGTTGATTGATGATTATTTTTATTAGATACATACATTTTATGAAAACAATCCGGTATATGTTCATTCCTATTTGTAGGTTACGAAAACATACTGAATAATAATACGTCATTTGCATCTTGCATCCATTCATAAGTAATGTAAATGATTTTAGAGTCTATAGTTCGTCTCAACCTTAAGATGCAGTATGGGATATAATAGCCACTGTGCATCTCTTACTATCCCTAGTTGCTGTCACTAACGCTATCTTCACTTCCGATTTATATGTTGCCACTTATGTACATATGTCGGTGTCGGCACCAATACCTATCTGTCATCTGTCTATTAGCATCAACTGTTGTCAATCGTCATCATCGTAGTTTTAAAAAGAAACCGAAAAAAGTTTGCGAGATAACGATTATAATTGCTTCAATTCAGCTTCTTTCTTCAGCATATAAGCAATTGCTGCTTTATAGCTCCCTTTTCGTATCTGAGACCACATAAACATATATCATAGAGAAGATAGTAACATATACTGATATATGCATTTTAATTGTCATAACCTCAAATAATGCAACCGGAAGTAGCAATGTGCAGCTGATACGACGATTTGGCAATCGCGAATCGAATTCCCATAAGACGTATACTGCATCTTAAGGTTGAGACGAACTATAGATAGATCTTTTTTATCAAATGGAATCTCAATTAAGATTGAATTCATTTTGCTGAAACTATGTTTATTTAAATTATCTCGACGATCCGTTCGAGAAGGCCAATGTGTGATAATTGTGAAATGTTTAAGAAAACGCCAATAACCTAAAACTTCTAATCAGAGATACACGTTTTGGTATTAAACTATTCAAAATAGAAACTTCTATTATGTAAAAAAGATCAATTCAGGAGAAAATATAATGCAATATCACGAGCATTAGTTTACATTTCAGAGTTAAGTAAGTATGACGTGCAGACAAAATGGAGATAATTTCTTCCTTAGGAATCGAGATTGAAAATGATGTAAGTTCAATCTTTCTGTTTTGGGTGATTGGGTTTATGTACTAGAAAGGAGTATGGGGATTGCAAGAAATCTACTCGTCAAAGTTTTGTGTGCATGTATTAATAAGTCGGTATCCGGTACTTTACAAATTGACGTGTTTTTGCCTTTTTAAAAACTAACTTTTATCTGATTGCTAAAATGTGTATTGTATTATTAACATCATCTCTATTCTATGCAACTCCTAGCGGGAGACACGGATGTGCCCAAGGTGTCAAGACTATAGGCTTTGTTCCAATTTCCTTTTTGTTTGTCTGCATCACCTTTAGTTAGGAAAAAAAACTCTTTCAATCCATTCCGCAGTCTGTTTCCAAAGCCTGCTGTGCTAATTTTGGTCTTTGTATGTTTTCTTTCATATAAATATTTTGTTCGTTTATTCTCAATTTTAGTGATCTGGTCACATAAACAATATATAATGGAAAAACCCCAAATAGTGAATTATATAGATTTCGACCTGTACCAGAAATTTATTTTGCATTGAAAAAGTTACCGATTTTATACATATACTGCACTCACCCTCATCTAGAGCTTTTATGCAAAAATACACTGGTAGGATGACATGGTGATAGAATACAAAAAAATTAACGATAACCCTGATAATAGGTCAATAAATATGTTTGCCAGTTCGTCAAAATAAAAATAAGACACTGATTATTATTAGCAAAGAAATCAACGCTAAATTAACGAAATGCAGTAACTGATAACCATGCATAAGTGTTATTTATAGTGTTAATTTCATAATCGTCTTTAAAAATTATCAGTGGGTACAAATTGCATTCATATTCATACCATCACATTAGTAATATTCTTTGTAGGGTACCGAAGAATTTAATGTGGGGTTTGTTTGTACTAATTGAGAGTAAATTTAATTATAGTGAATGGTATGTACCTAGTGATAAAGTTGCTATTATACAAAATTATATGTGTGTGCTTGGAAAACTGACGAACTATTTGAAATGAAAATATCGGCTGTAGACTTTTTAAAAAACAAAATTAGTATAGAAATTCCAGACACA
Source organism: Cetonia aurata (assembly GCA_949128085.1). Classification (NCBI taxonomy): domain Eukaryota; kingdom Metazoa; phylum Arthropoda; class Insecta; order Coleoptera; family Scarabaeidae; genus Cetonia; species Cetonia aurata. The sequence continues at coordinate 11,792,694 of OX421887.1, forward strand.
AAATCTTATACACCACCCAGCATGATGTTGCATTATTAAAGAATGTTAAAAATGAACGATTCTTCTTACAATTAGAATATGGCAATGTCAGGAGGTAATCTTTCAGTCATAGGAACAGAACAAAGTTTCAAAGAAAATTGCTGTATGTTTGAAATTGAAAAATATTAACATATGTATAGGTCACCGCTTCTTATTACTGGAGGAGGAGATACGTATACTACAATTAAAATATTAATTGAGATCCAGATAAAGTGCATCATTGAAGTATATCTATCCTAGGGATCTGGCACGGTATTTTACGAAAATGTGAAGCCGAACTCCAGATAGGTAACCATGATTAAGTACGGACGCGTATCTATTTCTTTCCAGCACATTAGAATATACCTCGAGAAAATAAATGTCAAAAGACCCTTCAAATTCACATAAATACATATACCAGGGTCACAATCTAAACACATATATAAACATGAGTTGAAGTGAAAGGGATATAGGTACGTCGAATTTACTATCTTTGTTGGTTTCAACGCCTGAACATACTATTATGTAAAAGGAATCAGTCTGTTCTTTCCAGTCTTTATTTTAAAAATCTGCTACAACATATATAGTTATTAAAGTATAATAACGTCAAATTTCTAGAAAATAATACTAGAAGTTTAGCGTTTGGAAGGAACAGATTGATTCCTTTTATATTAATTCGACCAATCAATGAACTTTTCGGAAAAAAGAAAACATTATATGTCAGACGCCGTGGCAGTTTAGTTAGTGCAATAGCAGAATATTAGGTGGTCAATTCATTAGGTAGCCAAATAAAAACTGCTAATATGTTGTAAACTAGAAACCCGATGATTGATATTCATCGAATTGATTCTTCCTCATCGATGCCCTCTCAAGAGTTTTCTAAATCCGATATGACAAAATAAAGCAATGATGAGTATCTGCTGTTTGTTAATATTTCTGAAAATCCCAACGATATGTGATCAATTGAAGTCTAATAGGTACGATTGATAATAAATAAGATATGAGTTTGCATTAAATTAAAATTTCTAGTAACTAGATAGGTAGTTAGACGTTGAGCTAACATTCGACGTTTTTGACCATAGATAAAAACGTTACTTTGCAACCATGAGGTGGAAGTGTTGAATTGTTATTGTCAACTCGACAGAAACACTTTATTATATCAGGAATGACATATTTTCCAATTTCATGCAGGTGTATTATATACTAATATGATTACGAGTAAATATTATTACTTACAAAATTATGAACATTTTTAACATATTTACTTTTTTATGAAATACAAATTTTACAAATGTTCATTGTCAAAGATCCTTATCAAAGATTCCTATTATATACTGATCTAATTGTCCTGATTATTTTAGATGGGCGTTTGCTTACCGATCTTTTAACGCTTTCCTTTTCTACCCCATTAAAATGTCGTGTTTAATATTTGCTCAGTATTTGTATCACGATATCTTTTATTGTAAAACCGAGTCTTTGGTTCCTTTTTTTTTTCTTTCTTTGACATTGTATCATGCATTAGAGTATAACTAATTAAAATTCTCTATAATGACCTATTTATACTTTTAAGCCCTACTTCACTAACTGGTAAATGTATTTCAAAATTTTTTTTTATTTCGTGTTCGTCGTAAAATTTTTCAAGTGTCGGTATTGAGAGTCTTGCGCTTGTATCCGTGACAGAGGATTGATTTGCCGCAATTTCAGGTCTAATACTATAGTGAAGGTTGGTGTGACGCTGATTTATGAACTATTAAAATGGAATTGATGCATTGTAATAGTGTGTGGGCACGTCTGCGCGATCGTGGAAATCTACTCTTAATTGGCAGGTACGCAAAAAGTAGGTTAAAGCGTTAATTTATGGAGGTGAGACCGTCACTCTGTTTCTTCTCTATTACCATCATCATCGTCGTCACGACCGAGCATCTTTCCGCCCGCTCTCGTTGACAAACGATGGTATTAATCGATCAGTACTCACACATTCTAACTCGTGAAAGTCAATTGGTTCGAAATTGGATAGGGAATAATACGAATAGGTACTTAATTATTTATTAAAAGGTATATCATTTCTCTGTTTAAATTTAAAGGTTTTGATACAGAATATTTGGACATGATTTTTTGGAATGTCGATAAAAGTCATGTGGCGAATCTAAGGAAAAAAAAATGAAAGTGAATTCCAAATATACCAATATTATGGCCGCCTTTTAAACGTTCCCATTACATGCTTTTTCTTTTCTTCAATCTCGTGTTATCGTTATTAATTACCACAGTCTGTATGATGACTACGCGCTCATTAGTTTTCAGTAAAAAAAGTACGAACATGTATTGATACAAGATTAACATTATAGGAGCAAAATTAATTCCTCTTTTTAAATTTTTGAAAAAATATCTTCACTAGCCATCATATAGTTGCTTTCATACACTAAATAGGCACCCATACATGTCTTTTCTATAACAAAGTTTAAATTGAAACAACCTACAAGGAGAACCCGTCAAATGTCAAACTCACTTTTGGCCTTTGCTTTGTCAGATGCTAGTAGGAAGCTATTGGAGTACTTTAGTCATATGTTTATTTTTTAGGGTCCCCATGATAATAGTTTAGCGTATGCTATATGCATACGAATCAGAGCGCCGCACAAGTCCTACATAAACTGTGCAAATGACCAAATGTATTTAGGTGATGCATTTATATTATAACTTGAAGCTTGGCGCCAGTAACACATCAATTAGATTTAGGTATTATCACGTCTAGTATGTAGTATTTATGTTTGTCTATAAGAGCTGGTTGATTCGTAAATCATTTGCAAACGTGCTACTCTGCTCAGAATGAGTTAGTCACAGGCAACTGTACTTAGATCATTTAGATCGACGCAATACATAATGGTCGAAAAGTTTGATATAATGGGCTAGAATTATACATTGGTTGTCTGTAGCAAAAAAAAAATGTATTTTGTGTTATTCTAATAAAGTAATACTAATAATTATAATAACAATAATATTAATATAATAATAAACCAATCGCACTATTTTAATTACAGAAGCTCTCAATAACATGTGTATAGGTGTATGTATATTTCTTATTTTCTCTACTTGTGCATTGTTTTCCTTTGGAACCCGTCCTTTTTTAATGTCTACTCTATAGGCAATGCGTAAAATACACTCAAAACTTTTAATCCAAATGTGTAGCTTCGATATGCGATAGATAAACGAAATCTCTTCATTAGATTGAAATCTTCTGTGTTATTTATTTCTTTTGGTTTAGCTTCACAGATATAGAAGATAGATTTTCTGTGAGGTAGTCATAGATTTTACCATGTACCATTGTTAAATGAAAAACATTCCCAATATTAAACGTTATCTACTTTAACAATTACCATTGAGATACTTTTTTCTTTATTTGATTCTTCTAACTGAAGTTTCTCTGATTTCAGGTGATGGTCGATGGTTTCGCAAAAAAATGGATTTTTCTATACAAAGTTGTAATGGAACAAACGATATCAGAAACAGAAAATAATTGTCACAACTACTTTTATCCGTTTGTTCATTAAAAATCTGCTTGTAATTGCTCTGACGTGCAGCTCCGTCACAACCCCACTTGTAAATCGCAGATAAGCTAATTGGCCTGTCAACAACCATCCCCTTTCCACCATATACATATTTTTGTTTGAACAGTTAGAAGTCGTTGTAAAGTATGTTTCACAATACTTTTGAATTTAATGCTTGCAGTTGTTTCTGTTATATTTATGTTATTAGGGTAACGATGTTTTCTGGCTTGCAAAATATAATCATAGCAAGAGTATAATTACAGCAACAGGGAGTTGCTTTGTTTCGTGATGTATCGCATATTGACTTTTTACCAACTTTTTCTGAACATTTAGAGCCAAAGTTTCCATTAGCCGATAATGAAATTAGTTGTTTTTTCACCTTTTGACAAGTCCTTCGGAGTTGTTGGTTGTTCGGATAAGTGAGTTATTGCTTTCATTTGTCGACTAGCATTGCGGCTACCTTAATTTCGAGATTACACTTGTGCTGCATAGGCAAGTTCCTCAGCATCCTATTCTAATAGCTGTTGTATTTTTTCCTGTTTGTTTTTTGACTGCAGGGCGCAAAGCTGAATGTTGGGTGCCCAACACACCAACTAATCGTATGTGGGTGTTCCTTACATGTTCCGTGGTACCATCAAACTTAAAATATCCGTCCAGCCAATTAGAATATCAATTTGTAAAATTTCGCATACTACGGATACTTTCATGGCATTTTAAAATATGTCAAATTTGAATTTTGTCCTGTCTGCTAGTACACACGTATGCTTCTTTGAAAAACAATAAACCGCAAATGATACCAATGAACCCATGATACCCAGATGAATCCAATAAATGATTTAAACTTTCTAACTCCACTTGCTCGCTTTTAAATACAGTTGTCCGTTTCAAATGATTTAGCTGCCGTATTTGCGAAAACTCCCAATAATTATTATCAGCGTAAGTACCCGTTCGCGCAATTCATTGAGAGCAGGTACTAACTACAACGATTAGCATGATTCATCGGGACAACTCACAACTATAATAATGAGTTGCAATCGAACAAATCAATTGAAAGCGGTTACAAGTGGAGTTGTGCATCGCTGTGATCCTAATACGAAGCACTACTACTACATTTTGTTTATAATTAGATGTTTTTCATTCCCTTCTTGGATTTTAAAAAGTTTTCCTCATTGCTTGATATATGTAATTCTTTTTGGTGCAACGTTTTCAGTCTGTAAACTCTAAAATAACAAAAATCAGTTTGTTCTAATATTGCAGACTGTTTTTTCAACTTTAACTATACAAAACCAGACATCTTTAGAAGTGAAAGACAATACGATTTTATTAACGCCTTTGTACTTATATATTTTTAACCATACTGAATTAATGATGTCTACTTCGTGGACATGTGTTTGTAAACTACGTGAAACGTTATTGTGCCTGCTTTGTTAATCCTTGTACCTGCAGGCGTCCTTTGGCGGCAGATCTGTCGGTTTATTGTTATTAGTAAAAAAGAGAAACTCGCTTCTTGATCCTTAACTTGACGTTATTAACTCCATTATGTCCTAATGTAATGGAATTAAAACCCCGATGGTAGCGACTTTTGACTGACAAATTGTGATCGCGCTATTAGTTTCTAGCTAACAGCTCTGAAGAAAAAACAACTCGGTGAAATATACAATAGCCCTAAGATTCAATTATGTTACAAATCTCTCTTTTCGCATTTAAATTTACAGTCGGCGAAATTTCTATTGCTAATGCGATTTTCGTTTTCGAAAGTGGAACGTCCTCAGGAGGAGCAATGCCATAAAAGCAGTTATCCGTTTCAGTTGTCTATTATTTTTTTTTTCTTTCTGTTACACCATTTAAGTTCATTAATATTGTAATTTAGTAATTTGTAAAAGATATCTGCCAATGGTAGTGATAGGTCTTTTTTTTTTGTTCACTTTAAAATTGCGCCTTCAGTAACAAATCATGCCAAAGCAGTTTTTTTTTTCATGTAGCTATTTAGCTTTCTATACAATTAATTTAGGTAGAGATATTCAACAATTGGGTGGGGTAGAATTTGTGATTGTCATTCAAATCCAGCCATTAAAAGCTTCAGATCTAAGAGGTCTTGATTATCTGAGTAATATAACGTTAAGTCTGTATCTAGATCGTTGAAGGTATTTTTTTTTTAAATTTTGGCTTTAATACTTATATCTAAAAAACAAAATGATTAATGTAAAATATTGTGAGTGGTCTACTTGAGTATTATTTTGAAAGTAAAAGTGAATAAGTTTTATGTTTTATAATAACTTAGAGCAGATTTTCTATTTGATAGTTAATATGATAGTTATAACGGTGACAATTTTATTGTTTTAAAGATATGGTGTTTGATCTTGAGCTAGGCTTATTAATATGGAATATAATTACTAGTTTTTAGAGGTATCAAGGTGAGTCAACTCTCTAGTTGCATAATGCCTCATATGATTATAATAATAGATATAAGCTTAAATAACAACTAACAATTATCAGCCTACACAGTCCATAGAACCTTGTTGTGCGCGCTAAATATGTTCTTACTGCAAACCAACCCCTTTTTATATTAGTTTACGTGACATTTATCAGGTGAAGGTTTCTAATTACTTGCTTTTAAGACTTTTTTATAATATGGCTCTAGCAAGCGTACAAACAACAAGAAATGACAACTTTAAACTGCAAATAATATTTTGAATTCTTTTAGTAACCACACCGTATTGACAATGTTTAACCAATAATTTTAACGAGGAATTACTTTTATAATCCTAAGATTGTTATATAGAATACAATGAATCCTGTTTTTGCTCAGAAGAATTAATTGTTTTAACTTATTTATTGCTACGTTCTATGCAAGTTTGACGAACATTCCTCGACTTGTATCCATGCAAAAAACAGTATACTTACATGGTCATTGTTTAGCCGCTAAAGTTTCTTCTTATACCGGGTGTTCCAAGGTGGATGTCTTATTACAAGTATATGGAGAACCAATCATCACGATTAAACTTAACAGGCTTTGCGAAGAATGATTAATATACAGGCTGTTGCGTTTAAAAAATATACTTAAAGAAATTTGATTTGAATTGAAATTAATTCTTATCTTGAAACCGCTTTGAGATAGATATAGGGAAATAAGTGTGAAAGTTTTATGAAATTTAATAAGGAACTTGACCGTGATAACAGATATAGGGTACCTATTCCATTTGAATTAAAAAAGTTGTTATCAGGTTTAGGTAAAAGCGACGCATCGCATGGATGACAATATCTTAGAAATGTAGTTCACCTACATAATTTAAATTAATGCTCATGATTGGTTCTCTATATACTTCTAAGGGTTAGATTTATTGTCCTGACTTTACAGAAAAGGGTAAACTAGCGACAAAAAAAGGTGTTTCAAACGGCAATATAATATGCAAAATGATCTCAAAATGTTTTACACAATAAAAGTTTATATTGCACGACAGAATAAGACAAGGCACGGCAGAGAAAGACAATACACGACAGAAAAAATGCAGTTGTAATAAAACACGAAATATTACTGTGATCCTTATTTTTCAACTTTTGAAATATTAACGGGGCACGTTGTCCTATGCTTCCCTACCATAAAATATGGAACAGAATTTTTTTTTTTTTTTTAATTTTTTGGCAGGCTTTAGAAGTTGCCACTCAATCATCAAACTTTAACAAAATACATTTGGTGTTGACAAACCTAAACTGGAACGTGGAACAAGTGAGGCATATGCGTCAGCTCTTCATGAAACAATAAATTCATGGAGTTTGACGATAAAGTAAAGTGTTTCTGTTTTGACATAGCAGCTGTAAACACCGGTTTATCAAATAGAAATTGTGTTCTTTTCGAGCGAAAAGGGTGCACAAGGTATGCTTTGGCTTGCTTGTCGACATCACATAATGGAAATGATGTTATCAGTTGTAGTGGATCAATCGCTCGGTCCGTCTAGTGGTCCTAATATACAATTGTTCAAAAGGTTTAAGAACAATTCGAACAACATTGACCAAAGCAATTATAAAACAATGGTTAATGACTTCACGTCAAATATCGTAAAATATATGACCGCCAACAAGACTTTATTTGCACAACTCTAAGTATACCAACCTCGAAACGTCTACAAAGAATTGTTGTATCTCACAATCATTTACTTGGAGGAGTTTCTGAGAAAAATTATTTTACTTAGGCTGCTGCTGAAAAATGTTCTTATATAAGTTTATCAGTTTAAACTGACAAAAAAGGAAGAGAAAGCTGTGAGAGCTATATGCATTTTCACAATGATAATCTATATATAAAATATTGGCTTCTACTGGATGACCAACACCGAGAAGCGTCTTACAATTATTGAAAGATCCTTAGGGTCTTTGAAAGTATACCCAAAAAAATGGTTACTGTTGCCCTTGAAAGAAATGCTGGGCAATTTTGTGGTATTTGTTTATATTTTTCGACAAGGAACATAAGTAGTTTTAGTCTTGTATTTTTTTTTGTGACTTTTTTATAAATTATTTACAAATTTTAATAACGTGTTTATATATTTTATTTATTTATCGGTTTTAAGAGAATATGTATAAAACCAATGCATCAAGTGCATGGGATTTCATAAAAAGGAAACATAATCATGCCTAATTAAATATACAAATATTTCTGCAAGTATAAATCTTTTAAAATAACAGAAAGCGCACAATTAGCTAGTACATGAGTGTTAATAAGAATCCATTGTAAGCACATGTTTGCACTTTTACTTTCGGAAGCGTATACACTCCTGAAAGGTGATAATTTCATCTGTGCATACGTTTAAAATCACGCTCTGTTGGTCCAAATTTAAATACTCACATCTATTCTGCTTGACGTATATTACCTAACGGTTAATTAAACACAATTTTGCATTTTATAGTCGGCGCATTTTTAATATTTCTCGCACTGGCGAATATCAATGGGCTCTTTTCTCTATAGCATATTTACCATTTCAATTATGTGTGCCATGTACCCGGTATATAAGATTTTATTAGAGTCCGTATAATATATATATAAGCGGTTGGCAATTAACATAATTGATTTCATTATATTCGCTTGCATGCCCACTTATTTAATCCTGCAATCCAAGTTAGATAGACCACCGTCCGGCTTTAAGGAGCGATGCTCTGGGCATCAGCCGTTATTTATTCGTTTAGATTAGAAGGTTTCCGTATCTTAACTGCAGATAAATTGTCTAGAATATTCAATACCGTATGTAATAATAATAATTTCCTTGGTACTTATTGCAAATAACTTGTATACGTAAGCGATTTAAGTAATACATTTCAAATTACCTAGATACTTTAAAGAGGCTACTTGGTTTTATTTTAATTGTTTTTTATTTGCGAGTCAACGGGACATAAATATGTACGTGAAGCAGCATAAGATGTTCACCACAGTTACTATTTGCTTATAAGGGCCAGTGTATGTATACGCTAAACAACAATATTTTCACAAAAATAATTCTAAAACCCATCTAAATATAACACCAATACTTTCATCGACGACTACTTGGATTCAACACCTACATGTTTATTCCTAAACAACGCATTGATAGAAAATCTACTTCACACTAACACTCCAAAATGTTAATCTTTCAGGTTAGATACATACATGTATAAACTTTTAGGAATCAACGTTTCACTGTATTTAACCCTGACATCACCACGAGTTACTCAACGGCATGTGTAGCTGATGTCATATTTTATTTGTGATAGTATGCTTCAAGTTGATGACCGACCTGTGTTATTTATTTTATTTTGTTTACTTTATATTCTATTGCCAATACGCTTTGCTGCTTGGAAGTAGTTTTTTGGTTTCCATATTTATTTTTACTATTTTCGAGTCGTAAAAAATACCTTGTTCAACATATTTTAAATTTTGCTGGGTGTTATAAGGAACTTAATTAACAAGAAGCACCAAGAAGCATTTCCAGTCACAATATAGATAGCTTATGTTAATGTTGAACTGGGCGCATCCTTCAATGGCGTATGTGTCCGTCTGGGGCTCAAACGCGCCCAAACTTTTTAAATATTTGGTTCTAGGCCCATACATCCTCATTCCAGTTCCTTCTGCCGTTTTGTTGCATACCATTTGATGGCATAACTGTTGAATTTCAAGACGGTATTTTGATCTCAGTCGCTTTTAATGCTCAGCTTTGTGATAAACTCTTTCGCAAAACTGAACTTTTGGTATATTGTCCCGGGGCATGTCCCAGGTTTGATCTCGTTTAGAAGGTTGAGGCCTATGCCTAATCATTCCTTCCCCGATCATTCTGTATGCGATCCTTTTGGCTATGCTCTCCATCAAAATGTGGGGAGGAGTAATATTTAATACCACTCTAATAACTGCCATTGGGCAGGTTCTTATTGCTTCAAGTATGCATACACATACACATGCTAATCTTTGTGCTTTAAAGAAATTAGTTCATTTGCTCCAAGCTACTGTCCCATATGTGATAATTGATCGAAATATTACTGTATACATCCAGAGCAGTATTTTTGGGTTGCATCCCCAGTTATTACCTGCAAAGTTTCTACAGACCATTAAAACCTTGTTCGCCTTATTGGTTACTTTAAGCTCATGCTTATTCCACCGACGTTTATTGTCTGGAATATGGCCTAGGTGCTTCAATTACCTCTTTCAATGTGTGCCTTGTCCATCTGGTTTTATAATAATAATAGTATTTATTTTCTGTGAGCTCAGTACATATAACAAAAACAGTAGGTACAAGAGAAACAAAATAATAATAATATCGAGGACACACAAAAACCGCAAGGTATTGGTTTGGTTCGAGTGCACAACACTACGACAATTCTTCCACCCAACCTTGAAATAATAATAGAGCTAATAAACAAATGTTTATGCTTAAGACTAACTTAATATTAATTCTGTGGTGAATGAGGCATGAAAAGAGATCAATACACATAGCATACATTTACAAAAAACTGCTTCCATTTTGTTGTTTATTAAACATGTATTGGCGCATATAGGTTCTGAACGTAGCCAGCGACAACCCCTTAGCATCCAAAGGTACATTATTATAAACTTTATAGACAGTATAGGAGAAGGAACGTTCAAATAGTGAAGTCTTATGCAGCGGTGGTGTGATTAAACAGCAGAATATGATATTTATATGGTGTACATCCGTTTGGAAAGATATCTTATTGTACAGGTAGGAGGGCAGCCCCGAAGTAATCACAGTATGGCACATGCACGACACCCTTAAGAAAACCCGATGACGCATATTCAACCATTTGCAATCAGAAAATGTATGCGAGATGTGATCAAATTTCCTGATATTGTACACAAATCGTAGGCACGAGTTCTGCACTCTTTGAATTCTTTTCTGATCGCAAGTATCGATACATGGCCCGTATACACATGAGCAATACATAAAAGGAGACAGCACGAGCGCATTGCAAAGGTTTAACTTTGCTCTTGTATGGTATTGACATAAGGTTTGCTTTTGTATTAGTAAACTATGTCACATGGGGTATTTTCATATTTTACGTCCTCTGGGTGTTTTTTTTTTCATCTCTTAATTGCCATAGTCCGTTGACCTCTGCAAACAGTTACTTTCGTTTAGGTTAGAATCGTTTTCTACAAGGATAATGTTTTCTTTAATAAAAAAAGTGTTTTTTTAATATGTAGGCACTGCATAGATAAGAAAAGCTTCCATGGCGGTTATAATCATAAATTTACCACTTGTGTCTATACCTTCAAACGCTGCCTCAAAATCAGTTACATGAGGAAAAACTAAAGCGTTGTAATTACAAATTTTCCCGCTTGGAAAATGCATTAAAGTGTTTCTTTGAGAAGAGGCAATGATGTTTAATCATGAGGATAAAGCTGTATGATATTTTCGCGTTAAAAAAAGACTTACTGTACTTTTCATTTTACTCCTGACGATGACAGCTCTATTAATGAAACATACATCCAGTGAGATTGTTGGTAGTAAGTGATGTGTGTAATGTTAACGTTGCTACAGTTTTGAGTATCTTTATCTTTTACATACTTTTTCATTCTTGTCATTGGTAGGATACATTTTTTATACATTTGGAAAGCTCACTACAATATTGGAGTTTGTGAAACTGAAAATATAGTTCAACACTTTTGGAATCGGTATTTGAAAATAGTTGTAGCTCTAATCTCCACAAATATGCTACAATATGCATAGTTTTCTTTCCGAGAGACGTATTTTTTCATCCTTCTTTTCGCGTACATGATAAAAACTTGGCTCAAATGCGACTTAATATACAAAAGGTAGCAAATTGAGATTTTTAAACAAGAAAAAGTGTGTAATTAAATGAATTCCATTAAAAAAAAGAAACAATGTCGAGGTTACACCGTGTAACTATATGTCTCATCTAAGCGAAGAATTAATATCTTATAAAAAAAACTACAAAAACGAATTAACATTTTGGGTTACTTCGACTTGCAGCTATATTATCATAGTAAGTTTCCCGTCATAATTGATCGACTCCAAGAAAGATAAATCATCACAACCTGCCTAGTAACTCCGCATCAGTCTATTCCTGTTCTTCTCACGCTGTTCCTAGCGTAAGAATCTCAGACGTTTAGAGTGTAAATAGATTCAAGACAATTTCTGAATTGAAATCACTTTTACACATCGCAGAACAGCATCCTTAGGAGATATAATTACACAAGTAGTGATATTCGTTAGTCCGAACGCCTCAAGAACGCAATGGCGTAACCTTTACGTTATTACAACACTGCTCACATGAAAAGTACTTTTTCAATTAAATTTATAGTCGCTATCTACATACATCTAATACTATATATGTATCTAAACGTTCCTCATGCTTCCTTTTTCTTTGAATATTTGTACTTGCGTATAGATTACTGCGATAGGCGATGTTCATATAACTGCCCTGAGCTACTGATTTATTATAATTAGAAACTGACCGAGAATGGCGGTTTGAGAAGCTTTTTAAAGCCCAACAGGTGAACAGCAGTTTAACAGTTTAATAGTTTCCTTTTGTAAATCTTGTCGTACTTGATATCTACATGTTTTAGAAGGTGACGTGACTTATTTATTTTATACATTCTTGTTTGGTTGTGGACTATGTAATAATAATAATATTGTTGCATTGAAAACAATAAAAAAAAGGAAAACGAAACACGTGTGATAAAAAAGCATTTACTAAATATGGTTTCCTCATGCAAAAAGAAAAATTATTTGGAACGTAAATAAAACGGTTCTCGATTAAATTCATAGAAACCTACCACAGTTTTGTTTTGATTTTCTGGTGTTTAATGTATCCTTGCCAGGTTTGAATAAAATTAATTGCTGAAATAACAACTAGAAGTATTATTAATAAATCAATTAGGTGTAGTCTGGCTTTTAATAGAATTTCATTTAACTAGACATTGCAATATTGAAACGTTTTATCGAAATTACGTCATATAGTTTGTACAATATGTATTATGTAGTTACAAGTTCTAAATAGTAGGTAAGCCCCATTGCTTGTGTCCGTGAACGGTATTTGATACGTTGATATTCGGAGGAAATTTAGTTTGAATATTAACTATGAACAATGAATTTCATTGTAGACATTTTTATATACAGCGTGACCCACCGAACTGGCTCATTAGAATTTTGCGAAGTACCAGTTGGAATTTGATTTTGAAACTTGCAGAGTAGTCATAGCCGACTATGATCTATTTAAAGAAAATATTTTCGGGTTTAGGACCCAGCTGGTATGCAGGGTATCGGTATCAACTTTCTTATTTTAAATGGGATGGTGCAATTTTGTTGATTCTAGTGTATTTCTCGGATCTTTTGTGAAGAGTTTGTATTAATGGTTCCAATCCAATTGAAATATTTGCAATTTTGTCAAGATTTTGACATTTACGCTCTTTTCAATTAATTATTATTATTATTAGACATTAAGTCAAGTACATAGTATATACATTGTAGTTAAGATAAGAAAGTTGATATCAACACCCTGGATGAGCTATAGAGCTGAAAATATTTTCTTTAAGTAGATCATCGTCGGCCATGACTACTCTGCAAGCTTCAAAATCAAATTCCAACTCGAACATGGAAAAATTCTAATAAATCAGACAGCCTGTATAAAAGGTTTTAAGGCTTTAATCTAATCTCTCCTCAACATTCAGTATTAAATGCTTTTATTAGGATATGAGGTAGAGCACGCATACACACTTTTTGTTTTATGATTATACTGGTCAACAGTGAAATTGCTTCTTAGGTGAAAGTACCCAATCCTGAATGAATTCAACGTGCTGAACACGAATATCACATTGAAAAAAGTTGATTGGCTCACGTTCCAGAGATATTGACGTTTTGTCCATTGTATAGATGCCATTGCATAATGTAATGCAATTTAGTGAGAAATTACGAAATTTTGCGTCTGGTTGAGGATATGTTGGCTTTGTTTCATGAATTCGGCTGCAATATGTCCTTAAAGATCCACTTTCTTGATTCCCACTTAGATTTCTTTCCTGATAACTGCGGGCAGGTCAGCGATGAGCACGGCGAACGCTTTCATCAGGACATTGCCACCATGGAGCAACGGTACCAAGGCAAATGGTCTACGTCAATGCTAGCTGACTATTGTTGGACAATCAGTAGAGATGCTCGACAAGCCCACTACAAACGGCAGGCCAAAAGAAGTCGAAAGCCAGAAGCAGACTAATGTTTTCTTACCATGTATTATAATATTGACATAAGTACACTTTTTCTGAAATATGCGTAAATGTTTTCTTACCATGTATTATAATATTGACATAAGTACACTTTTTCTGAAATATGCGTACATATTACAGAAAACCCGTAGCCAATTCAGCTTTTTCTTAGTCATTTTCGTGTTCAGCACATTGAATTCATTAAGAAATGACTATTTTCAGCTTGGAAGCATGAACTTTTCGAAAATTTGTTGCCCAGTGTTATAGGAGTTTGAGTAAAAATTTGAAGATAACAATTAAAACAAACAGCGACTCGAAAAATGGAAAACAATGGATTAAGACAAATTCTGTAATCTCAGACAATCTCTACAATCAGGTGTATAAAAGAATTCAAAGAAAACCGATTGCTACTAGGTAAAACAAGATTTCATTACCTAGTAGCAAATTTAGATGGTGTTACATGATTTTAAGGGCTTCATTCTTGAAATGAAAATAGTTTTTGCTAAATTTGCTATACAGATTTATATTATTATTAATACTATCTTATTAATGAGAAAGAAAAGGTCTAACTCCACAACTACCGTTTTATTTCAAGCTTGAGATTTTGCTTAAAAGTAACGGTAATTGTCGATTTAGATCTTTTATTTTCCATTAACTATGTACCCACACTACGTCCACGTTGAAGAATTACTATCTTATTGTTAGTTAATGTACATAGCTTCATCTGCAGTGCCTACAGGTTGAACGATTAAGCATTTGCTGTTTATTATTATTATATCTACATATAATTTCACAATAAACGATTAAATAGAAAAGAAAATATATGAGGAACGACTATTGGGGTGAGATCAAAATAAACTGTTACAGTCATTTATATTAATTTACAATTTATATCTATTGATTAGATTATTAAATAAACAATAAAGGAGGCCATGGATACATCACATGGATACATACATCTGAAGGCTAGTGATTATGAATGAATTAGTTTATGTTGAAGGCATTGAGGTTATCACATATAATGCAATTATTTTATATAGCTAAATAGAGCTACTAATTACTCTTTAAAAATATTTTTAAATTCGAAAAATCTAATTCCATATGAGGTAATTGAGATAAAAAATTGAAAAGAATGTGTACTGTATTTGGTATTCATTCCGGTGCGGCAAAAGGAATGAAAATTTAGCTTTTAGGCTGTTGGTGTAGTTAGTGGCCTGTGCATACTTCGTCATTAGTCACGGAGTCCTGGGTTGGAATCCTAAAGCGTGCTCTCAGTGCGATGTACCTTTGGTTTTACACACTTCTTGGCAAATGTTAAAAGACGCTCCACGGACGCCAGCCGATGCCCACTGTTGTAATTGACGAACGCTGTTGGATGATATAAAGGCATAAATGATTGTTATTAAGATTTCTATTTGAAATGTATTTTGAAAACGCCTCAAAAATTGTCTTACCATTTAATTAAGTCCTCCAGGTGAAAAGGAGGTTTATCGACAAGAGAAAAAAAGCAAGAGCAAAATTATGGATGAATCGACGCTTTAGTTTATATTAGCAAACAAAGTGAATATGGTGAAAAGAACAAATATAATCTAATATAAAAGTTATGGTAATATTAATATGACAAGTATGGACGGCGTTAAATGTTCTTTCTGTTGCAATGCAGATCCGTTTATCTCTATAAGCCCACTGATTGATTTCTGTTGCACATTGCAATATTGCGTATGCCTCTGTTCGACAAACCCTGGTATATTTTCCCAGTAGAAGAGTGATAGCTGTATCCCTCATCTCACTATAAATTCCAGCTATAGTCCCATTCTTGATTTTGGATCCATCTATAAACCAGAGCAGTTCACCGAGCCTGTTTCTGTAATTGAATTGATGATTTCTGTTACATATATATGTGCTGGAAATCATGTGGTCTGATCCCATTCCTAAAGGTTTGCCATCCACATGATGAGCAATATTGTTGTGTTCATATCTTCCACTTGGTATTTTTTTTGCCGTCCCCATTATCACCATTTTATTGTTGAATTTACTCTGGCTCAGAATGACATTATCATCTGGATATCCCAAGTTTTATACCTTTAATTGTGTAAGACTACTGGTGATCCGTCCGCGATCAGATTCCTCAACAAAGGGGACAAAACCCCCCCTTCAAATATTCAGTCTATCCACTTGCAACCTATTTCATTGATGGTGCATATTATATGGTACTTACCTATTATAACTTCAGTAAGTTACTTAATAACTACGTAAGTTAAGTTAATACTGAATACTAAATAATGTTGTGCTGTACTCGGAATAATATCATTTTTCATATATCTAATTTGTGGTGGTTTATTTATCTATTTTTTTTTACGCATGATTCAAGTTGGAGGATTTTTATTATGAACCTATGCAGTTTGTATTGAAAATAGTCTAAATTTATTCAAAGAAAACCCGCATGAGAACTAAATAAATAGCTAATTTTCGTTTCTGGTTTTTTACTTTCATGAAATACCACAAGTTTCGATATCTGTTTTCTTTTTTGAGCTAGTTTTATTGAAAAGATCATATACAATTATGTCTCGGAAGCGCTTTCTGAAGCATTGTCTTTTTCATTAGGGAAAAATCAAATGTGAAAGAGGGAATTCTAGAGATATTTTGCGCCAATCTATTTTTCTATTGGTATTAACGAAGAATCCACCTGAAAGTAAAATTCTAAACTTTAGGTCGTGCAATTTCAAAGAAAAAGAAATATAAGTAGGCTGGATTTTCCCATATGAATGAGACAATCTACTCGGAAAATCAACAAATTGTCAAATCTGTTTCAAAAGATTCAGTTTTCTTCTCTTTATTTCAATTCAATAGAGCTTCATAAAATTCGTCAAATGTCTGTTCATTAACGTTGAAACTTGATTTCAGTGAACGTAGCAAATGTTAACATAACAACAAAATAGAATCACTGTCAGACGGAGGTGTACACGGTTACATCATTCAATTACGCTCGAATTCATCTCGAACGGCTGGCTTTTCCTCTCTGTCTCTCACTCACCACTCCGACAGTCTGTTTAGGTTTTCTAGCGACAATGACGTGACCGCGCTGACACAAACGCATAATCAAACCAGAAAATAGTAACTGCCGTGCCGGCGTGATGACAATGAAGGATCCGCTTGTTTTCTCGACGGCTTCGGAAGAGAAGAGGAAATTTAAAATTAACGCTCCGCTTGTTTGTTCAACTAACGAGCAATTATGAGAGCGCTCCGGAGACGACGACGTACAAGCATGTTGCTCGTGCGGTTAGCTCCTGCCGCTATACACGTATTACGTGAATGAATGATAATTTATCTTTGGTGCATGGCTTCAATAGTACGAATCAAAAGGTAAAAAACTGGCGCGTCAAGTTCTTGCATTCAGCTTTTCCTGTATTCCGAAGAAATTTAAATGGACACTGCATTTTGTTACGTTTGAAAGCTGTTGACATGAATATCTCGTGCCGTAGTTTTCAGTATTTTTATCGTGTTCTCGCAGTGGAATTCTTGAAACGATGCATTGAAATGCTAGATTTGCAGAAAGAAAAATGCAAACCTATAATATAAGTCACTCTCACTTGAATGCAATATTAATGTTGTTTATTGTTTGATAGACTTTTATTAATGCTGCATCTCTGTACTTACAATAATATACTTATCTGTAAATGATGGGCGAATTACGCTGTATTTGTAGAGAATGAAGCCGATTTTGTGTGACATAATTTATTGAGTTTGTTTTGCTGTTATATACACGCCAGTCATAAGTGTGAAGCTTAAAGAACGAATGCGTTTTTGTTATGTTTTCTGTAAAAAATGTTTTGGGTTAAGTCTACTTCTTAGTTTGATTGATTACAGAAGGAAGTAGCTCCATCAATTGTTTTCTTCGAGATTGCAGAAACATAAGAAAAAACACTACTATACTAATTTATATTTAATTCTCCCGGAATAAACCAAATACCACTAATTCCATTAATCAATTTACTTAATCCTGAACGCGCTAATGATGGTGCAGCACTAATTAGGTGTCTATTTAAGAGCGTTATACAATACAATACTAAGACAAAAAATATCTATATAAAATAGAGATAAAGAAGAAACAAGCAAAAAAAAGTAGAATAGTGAAAATTAACTTAAAGTAGGATGTTTGATGGCGTTGTAAAATATGTCCTTTCGCCATCGTTCGACATAATATTGAGAACAGAGAATTAACACTTAACTGACGGGTCGAGTAGTATATATCTACTGGTCTCGTCAGCCGATGGTAACCACTGATAAGATCATTTTAACATATGTACCGATACAATTCAGAACATTTGATAAATTTTCATTTGCGGCGAGAAAAAAGACCTGTCAGATAAGTGTTGAATAAGGTATGTACAGAAAATATGAAACACAAAAGTGGAAAGACTGCGAGAGGAAATACGAGGCACAAGCAAATTAATTTTAGAAAGAAGAAAAAGAGACAGACGATACACAGCACTTTATTTAGAAAAAATAATTTTGCTAAAGGCTGAAAATTTAAATTCATTTTTTTTTTCTAATCGATAGAGTTATAAGAAAATTCAGACTTTTTTCTTGAAATTTATTTTTATATTGAACACTATCATCATTATCTTAGGCGCGAACAGTTATTGATGTATTTTACCATACCCATTGAAACTTTTGACGAATCCGGAGGTGCTCCGACCTCCTGTATAGATTTTTGTACTACAACATTGCATTATCGCGCGATCTTGGGTTTTATTTCCTATTCGAGAAGAAGACTTGGTGTAACTTTTATCCACAATTAAAAACCAAACCATTCCGGGCAGTACTAAAACACTAAATGGAATGCAAAGGCTGGTTTGCTGATTGGCCACCACTACATATTTATATACAGGAAACTGCCAGGTCTGCAGTATACAGACTTATGCACAGTCAAATACCGATAAGTAAATCGCATGGTGCTGACCATCAAAAACTACTAGATGACCTTAAGGAGGTACCCCTTTCGTGGATGCCAAGTGATGCCATAGTTTAGAAATTTAATTTGGATAGAAAGTATCAGGTTATAATACCAGATTGATGAAGAACTGAGAGAAAGGCTCTCCAGTAAGAGCGGACTCGACAGGCGGCTCTAAAACTGATTACGGCGTAGGAGCCAGAATATATGAAAACAAACCAAGAAAGGCCCTTTCGATAAGCTTCGGCAGCCAGGCAACACTTTCAGCAAGTGTTGACTCTAAGCTGGTTTAGGACTGTAACCGCCGTAAATGAGATGGGTACCCAAAGAAACTAACATTGACCTGGGTTCCCAACCACACGAGCTTAAATGGAAATGAGGCGACCAACGATCTGGCCAGAGGTGGCTCGTTGCTTGCTTCGGCATTATCAAATCGCAAATTAAAACGAATGGATAAAGAACAAGCCCAAAGAATGGTGGCAAAAATCACCACGACAAAGACAGGCAAACGAGTGCCTGAATTTACTAAACAAATACTGAATAAAGACAGAAAAACTGTCAAAATAAATAAAATAAATACACTCCGCCAAAAAAGTATCGCATAATTTAGTTTTGAATCATAAAAGTATCGCATAATCTTTGTTTGTAGCATAAAGTTGTAAATATACTTTAATGCGCTCTAAGATATAATTTCTATGATTGTTTAAATAAAATACAGGCCAAATAAAAACAAGAACTCATACTTGAGATTTTTATTAAAACAAGAAATTATAATTTTGGAAAGAAAAATGTCATAACAGTAGCTTTTAATACTGAGTATTGCCACCTCTGGCTCTTATGACCGCTCGCATACGGTTTGGCAGAGATTCGATTAACCTCCGTATATAAGCCTGATCCAAATTCTCCCACTCGTCACGGAGAGCATTTGCTAGTCCATGCAGGTCCGCTGGGGCAACATTTTGGGTTCGTATTCGTCTGTGAAGGAGGTCCCACACGTGCTCGATAGGGTTCATGTCCGGACTTACCGCAGGCCAATCTAAAACTGGAATACCAACATCGTTAAGGTATTCCTGGACGATTATTGCAACATGCGGTCGTGCATTATCGTGCATTAACATGAATTCGTTTCCTATAATTGGCGCATATGGTACTACATGTTCTTCTAAAATGTCCGTTATATACCTGTGGGCAGTCAGTGTACCTCTGTCTACTGGTACTAACTCTGTACGACCTGTTAAACAGATGCCTCCCCAAACCATAATAGAGCCACCAGCGAAATTAGGTCTAGGTCTGATATTACACTGCGAATAGCGCTCACCGTCTCGTCTGTACACTGAGATACGCCTATCTGAGGTGTAAAGACCAAATCTTGACTCATCTGTGAAGAGTATATTGGCCCAGTCATTAATGTTCCAATTTACATGTTCTCTGGCAAACCTTAAGCGAGCCACTCGGTGGTTCCTAGTGAGACGAGGGGCTGTTACAGCTACTCTAGCTCTTAATCCACTCTGTCGTAACCTATTCCGAATAGTTTGAGTACTCACACGAGTATTTCTGACTCTAGCCAAGTCGTTCTGCAATTGTCTCGCAGTTACATGTCTTCGACGTAATGCTTGTAGTAGTAAATAGCGGTCATCTTGGCGAGTACAACATCTTGGATGACCTGGTACAGGTCTTCTACTGTAAATGCCTGTTTCCCTATATCTGGCTACGGCTCTAGAAACACTTGACTGATTGATGTTCATCAAATTAGCAACGTATGCTTGAGATCGTCCATCTTCGATTAAAGCAACTATAGCAGCCACTTGTTCTGAAGTTAAATTGCACATTTTAGTTTTAAAAGCGTTGGTACAGAACTCTGACTTCGCACTTTAAAATTTGTCCGTATAGGAAGACTTTCAATAAACAACTGAGCAAACCTTACACATATGCATTTTTCTAAATGTGTTCTTTTAGGAAAAAAATAAAGTAGAAACGCTAAGTTCCATTATTTTGTTAGTGTTTTTATAGTTCACATACACGAGGCAAACTTTTTGTGAACGTATAAAAATATCTTGGTTCATAAATGCCCTTTTTTAGTTTATGCCATACTTTTTTGGCGAAGTGTATGTATAACATGGACCTGGTAGCGGACGCTACCGCAACTTTGACCCCGCAAACTAATTTCTTTTTTTTTTAGTCGTTTGCTTTAAATAACAACATTAACATTATAATTTTGGGTAGTTGCAAATGGGCATTTACAATTGGAAAACAATATCATCCTTGAAACTATTTTTTTATAATAGTAATCTTCATAGATGGAATAATGTAAAAATAATAATAAAGAGATTAGGTGTTTCACTTTATCCATGTGTGTTATTTTGATGCGATTGGAATTTTTGATATATAAAACACACCTAAAGTTACTTACACTAAACAATACTGCACCTTGAAAAGCTATATCGTTATAGACATCGTACTTTCAAGGTCTGCAAAAATGTCTTAATAGTATCTCTTAACTTGACCGTGCAATTGTAGGGTTTACGGATACAACTTCGTATTTATCTTAATACCGTATTCAATACGCAATTGTGTAAGATGATTACAGACATCCGGTAGGTAGTTCAGACTCTATATTGCGATTCCCTTTGAGATGACGGCATTCGGATACGCGGCGGTGACTATTACGATTTAATTTTTAAGTGTTCCTGAAATTATATCCATCGCACAGTGATCTCATGCCATCTCGCCTAATAATAGTCCACCGCACAATACGTTACGTATCCGTTCTAGAAGTAAAACTATTTATACACCTCTGCGTAAATAATAACGATCATTTATTTCATCGGTTTACACACATGAAACACCACCTCCTTAGACAAATATACACGAAGAGGCTTTTTCTGCCCAGGTACGTTTATTATTGGCGCAAAATAAGCGCATTACGCAGGACTTGTGTGTACGTGTCGATCGGAATAAATTTCGACTGCTGCTGATGTCGTGACGCGAACTAAAAATACGCGGATGGGTAAATTATGATGTGCCCACTCCTATTGGCGAATAAGATCGATCGTTGAGTGTTTAATTTAGGCACAAGTCCGGCAGTGCCAATCGTATCTAATTATACGAAAATAAGTTATTTGTGTTTGGTTAAGGTTTTTACGTTTTATCGCTATTCATCTGTGTGGACTTGTATATCCAGTGAGTGAATTTCTATTACATAATATTCAAAGGTGTTCCGGAGGAAATTAAATCCAACAGTTATCAAAGTTTATCAGGTAACAGAGTTCATATAATTTTGAGTAGTTTTGTATAACGTATGACGTGAAATTCTCTAAAGCTAATATATAACTATATTCACTTACGCACGATTTCAGACATGGATTTAACAAAATACATTCCTTTTCATGGCTATCCTGATGATGGCAATACATACATTGTCGAAACGTCATGTTTCTGCAAACACCAACTCATGATTTTATATATTCACTCACTATAGCAACAACGATTGTGTATACCATCATTAAAACAGGTTTTTGATTCCTGTATATTCAAATGAACGGCTTATGGCAATTGCAGTGTTCTGCTAGTTTTAACAGATATTAAATAATGAGTACGCAAAAAAAATGGGAAAGAACTTAAATTTTATTAGGAAGTAATTTGTAGTTTATTAATTGTAACAACGTAACCATTTGTTTAATCAAATCTGCAAAAGAGAAATATATAATAAATACAATTATAATACGATATGTATTTCTACCACATTAAAATCCAAACTGGAATTTAGTGTCATAGGATAGGTCAGGCAATTAGATTACCATTATATATGATTTAAGTCTCACTTTGGAACATAGTTATTATTTTCTCTATGAATTTTTTGGTTACCCAATGTTTTCAGCTTCATTTGTGATTTTTGAATTTGTTTTCGCATTATTCATAATGTATTTTTTTTATTAATTTGTTCTCTAATAAAATTGTAAGTCAAAGGCATTCAAGCGAATTATTAGCTCCAGTTTATAGAAATGCTTAATTTGCAAACTGCGCTGTCTAACTAACATTCTGTACATTAATCTGACATGATAATTTTCTTTACATTGCCATTACGTGATTCCATATTGTCAAAATTCTCAATTTTTTATGTATATAATACTACTCATTTAGCCCTTCCTTTGTTCATTTACCGGATGTTTCCCTAACATGTTCAGTTACCTTCAGTCCTCAGTTAATGTTATTTTTTGTCAAATTCTCAAATATATGCCAGGATATTCAGCTCTCGAATACATTCCTGAACCAATCTTGATTGTACTCTAGGATTTGCTATTGCCCTCAGTATCGCTAGGCTGTCTGCTGTATTACAAATTCACCTGTTTTTATAAGCCTTCCAATTAATTTCTGTCGTACAGCGCAATATTGCGTATATCTTTGCTAGAAACCGTGGCATATATCCCTATTTATTCCAGCTCGAGTCCCGTTGTCGGTGTTAGATCTGTCAGTATACCAGCATACCATGAATCCACCGAGCGTGTTTCTGTAATTGGATTGATTCGAGCTTATTCGATCCGTGACTTCCACCTAAAAACTTCTGTTAAATACATATGTCGAAATCATGTAATCTGATGTCATTCCAAAATGCCTTCTATATAATGTGCAATATTATTTTGTCCCAATCCACTTTGTAATTCAAGTAATCTCAGATGCCCCATTCATACTTCCTTCCTACATACATAGTGAAAACCTTGATGTTTTTGAAACATATTTGTCTACTGATATTCATATCGTCTATAGAAGCCCTAATTGAAGAACAGTGCAATTGTTGGTGATGTCTTGAAATGTTTTCATATCATCAGCGTAGCAATCTCTCATTTCTAATGGTGTTGGGAATAGCATTCACATATTTGCATACATAGCAAATACTATACAGTCTTAACCTCACTTTCTACATGGGGTTGCCTGTTAAGACCTTTGCAATAAATTTTCAAATCTTGAAATGTTAACTTAGATATTATTCTGGTTTCAAGCAGGTATGTTACTCTGTATTTTCGCTTGTCTCATTATCCTGCTATGTATCCAGATTAAACTACTCATGAAATGCACCAGATTTAGATTAGATTAAATTTCTTGTAGCCATAAAGGCTTGACCTGTTCACATCTATTGTTAACCCTTTTTTCCCTAGAAGTGTTTAATTTTGCCTTCTTGGTTAGGAGAGCGGCTCCTTTACGTTAGCTACCTCTTCGAGTCACCAGATCGGCACAGAATATGAATTGGGGCTTCGCCTTTGACTTGCCAGAATCTGCAAATGGCATCTTCTGCCAGGTCTGTGGCGTATATAAGCTTATTAAGTCTAAGATGGCCAATTAGTAGACCTTCTATTATTTTAACAGCTTTCCTGTCTTTATTTAGTAGGTCCTTTGTAAATTCTGGCCATTATTGCCTTTTGTTGTTCTGTTTTGCTTGTCTTTGCTTTGGTGATTATTCTGCATCCATTAGTTGAAGGCATTTTGTTATTTTTGATTTTGGTAATCTCAAAAGAAGGACCAGCTTTAATGAACAACTTTGACGATGTTCATCTGGGCAGTAAAACAACCGTCTCATATCTTTTCACCCTCGTATGTCTGCACACCCGCGCCATTGTTCCTTTTCTTCGGGTGCTTATCTCGTTTAGGGCGCTTGCGAAGCTTTTGATTTTATCTGGTTATGTGTACCCTTACTTTAATTTTTTTGAGAATTTTTTTTTGTGTGAATCTTATTTTGCGTAGTATCGCCAAATATTTGATATATGATTTAACAATATCAACCACCCATGGATTTTTATCTGTACGTGTTACAGTTTATCCTTAGAAAAACGGTAAATTGTACACAATTTCGTTTGCATAACATAAAAGTAAATGATGTGAAGCAGAATTAAATGGAAAATCGGAAATAGAAAATACAAAGGGCAAGGGTATATTCAGGGAGAACAGCTACAAATAGAAAGATATAAAAGATCAATAGAACAACCAATGATAGTGTTACTATATGTTCTGACAAAGGACTTTATTTATTCAAGGTACCTATATAAAGTTGCCTACCCAGTGACCTTTTCTAAAACTAGTACAAGAATTAGCAAATTGGTGTAGTTACATTAGAGAGTGAGATTACAGCGCAGAGTTCATAATATAGATTTATAGAAAAATATGTTATCAAATTTGTAAATCTCTCCAATTATGATGGGAAAATACAGATACTGTAACTAGATCAACATTCATTTTTCCCCGACGTCTAATTTCTTATTTCTCTTTCCTACAAGCAAATTTGAATCTCTTAAATAAGACAACTTGATTGCTATTAATCTTCTAGACATTCTTACAAGGTACATGCTTATTTATATTGTAGTGTGTGGAACGAAATATCTTTATAATGTGTTTTTAGCAATTAATCAACGTCGGTAGATATGAGAAAACTTATCTTAATTTATACTCGTACCATATAAGAAGTGCTAATAAATAAGCAAGCACCAAACAAACAAAATTTTAAATAAACATGCAAAATTATTGCTCACCAAATTTCTATAAATATTTAAAGCGTCAAATTATTTCTTTAATTATACATTGCCTTTTGAATTTTGCGCAGATGGCACAGGTGTGTGGGTTATGCTGATATCATCGTCTAATTATGCATAGCTTAGCAGCATCCTAGAACTAATTTAATAGCGTACCTAAATAATGGAGTTCATTGCCTGTGAAATTTAATAGCATTGTGCTCGTAGACAAAATACCTTTCCAAAAATAATTACATGTGCCTGCGAGGAGATCACGAACTTTCCAAAAGCAAAACGTTTTGCAAATTTTGGGCGTTTATATATCAGCATCTATTATTATTTCTGGTCTGCACGTTGATTAAATGAGGAAAATAGCTGAAGTTTTTTCTACATTCGAATAAAAAAAAAAACGTTTTAATCAACACCTTTTTGTATTGTTAATTATTTTGCTATTAAATTGGAAAGCGATGAAGGTTTACGAAAAACAAATTAATTGACTGCGTCTTACGTTGGACGATGCACAGCTTTACAATAACAATAGTTTCGGCTTGTATCCCAAAAATTTTTTGTAATTTTTTTTATATTTGTGATTTTTTTTTGTAATTTACGGATCTAATTTTTCATTCTTTTTGCTAACAGGTTATTGCTGTAAAACATAGGCTACTCATGATGGGCTACACCTAAATAAGCAACAGAATTGAGAAATGCAAAATGTTTTTGAAAGCACTTTAATATTATAATAATTAGCTCATTAATTGAAGTTTATTAATACACGAAATAAAAAAGTTTTGTGTAATAGTTTCTGCTTGAATGACCGTGGTTTAACAGTAATTAGTTTTTAATGCGGAATTTGCTTTAACTTTTCCAATGTCTTAAAATATGGGTGCAAATAATTGAAATGTGAAATCTTCTACAAGTCTATTATATGTTTAATATACTATTTTGATTTTCAAGAGTTGTATATATAGTATTACTGGTGTCATCTTTTCCGTACGGTGAAAAGTTGATATAGATGAAAAAAACTTTTTATCTTATTTTTACAGTTGCAGTCAAATGTTTTTAGGCACTTCAGATAAATCCGATTGGTTTCATGTTGCTGGGATTATCTCTGCTTGAGATGTTTTCAGTGTGCGTGTAATCACTTCTATGAATCAACAATGGCATATTTTATGATTTTCATTAAGTAGAAGCAAGATATTAGTTGCAAAGGTTTAGATTTAATTTAAATATTAATTGAATGTTCTTTCTTTTCAGGTAAGATTTCATGTCTCAACTCGTAAAAAGTTCCGTAAGTACAAATTATTCTAAGATTGTGTGTGTCTTTTTCGATTGACTTGATATTAATTTGCTCCTCGCCTATTGAATATATTCATTCTTCTCGTGAATTCACTTGAACACCTGGATAAAATACAGCAACAAAACACCATTGTACACAGCAGAATGTGCGTTGCATAGCAACCGCCAAATAAGTCAAAATTTGAAAATGTTTGACGTTTCATATTATATTTGTACAATTCGTATGTATGTATTAAGTTTTTCCTAATGGGCATGGAGACAATAGTGTCTTCAATTCGCGTATAATGGCTGTTATTCATTCGGGTGACACCAACACTCTAATGGCTCGTGTTGGAATTTTCACCCTCGTAAATAATAAGTCTCATTATACGCTCGTTGAAGAATACACTATTTTTAATTGGGCGTTTCTTTTTCTTCTATAATTCTATTTTTATAGATTTCAAGTCAAGTTTTGTTTATAAAGTACATATCTTTCATTTGAAACGGTGTTAACATAACATTAAAACACGTTACTTCATTTTAAATTAGGTACCTGTTTAGTTATTTAAAAATATTGCATTGGGATTTTATTTTTTATTTATAGAAAATGGTGTGTTTTACCTTACGGTGCGCAGACTCATTAAAGTCTGTTAAAATTTACTGAATGTCATCTAAGTTAATTTAGCACGGCGAACATAATGAATATGAATACCTATTTATTATATGTATGTGCTTAACATATATACTTAAAGGTGTATATATGTTAAGCACATTTTTAACTTCAAAGCGAAAAAGTCTTCTTTTTATAATAAAATGAAATTCATATGCTTATTGCAGATGGCAAATATTATATAAATTGTGTATCCTATTCTACTATGCACTACTGCAGAAGTTGCACATAAAAAATGTAATTCCTTTAAATTAAAACAATGTTCCTAAAGAAAGATAAACTTTTGGAAGGACAAACGGTGATTCACACGAGCTGACGGGCCGACAGGCTGAAGGGCGGGCTTGAGCGGGCTGAACTGGCGAACGCGACGGGCCGGGCCGGGCCAACTTAAGGAACGAGCGGGCCGGGCCTAATCTAGATATAGTAACTTACACAGTGAGAAAGATAGATAATAAAGATTGTGACTGTAATCTCTATAATTCAATTCTAACAAATAGTACTATACTATTTATTATATTTGTAATACAATTGGTAATGCTTGTTTTTTCGCAATGTAAGACGCTAGTTTTCCTCACGTAATGGACGAAAGTATTATAGTGTTTAGTTTTCACTGATTTTGCTTCGATTTATTTCTATTTGGCTGCAGCTGGGTTTAGTTTATAGATTATACCGTGTTAATTGTGGTTTAATTCTCAGCATTAAAGTATTTTTAGAATACGCTTATAAATTAAAAGTCATGGTTAATTTTTTTTCTGCAATATAATAGTTAACACAATATAAATAACACCGGATAACTACTATTGCAATTTACAATTTGCTACGGGTTTGACTCACAATTAAAGATAATTTCGTGAAGCAATTCACCGATTTCTTAGTAAGAAGTAATTTCATTATTGTGATTGTTACAGCGAGCACTTTTTTCTCTAAAAATCTAATTTGTAATGTAGTATCCTTTGGTATTTACTTCATCGATATGAATAGAAAAAAATTACAATTTTGTACACAACAAAAAATCCAGTCTTATTTATAAAATAAAGGCTATGAAGATAATGTGGTTGCGTCACGAAGACTCTATTAAACCTAAATAAATAGGGTGCCAAGTTTGCATTTAATTGATTTGAAAATACCAAAATTCGAATACAACATTGTCTGGAATGCAGACATGTGTGAAATAGATCTGTCTCCATTCGCCTTTCGTTTTTGAATGCTTGATTACGTAATGTAGGGTTGTTTTTCAATCGTTAAAAAAATATGGGTGATTTTATTAAATCTTATCGTCTAGTTAGTGATCCAATAAGGTGCTTTTTTGTTATAGCACGTCGAGTGAAACTACAAGAATGATTCTTTTTTCGTCTTTTTTTCTTCATCTTATATCTAGCTATTAGTTTTTATATGATATAGATGTAAGATATTTGAGGTGTTCGGCAACTGACTCTGCTTCCTTTCCCATCTAGTTCCTATGTTCATTTCTGGTTGGTGGTATGGGTACATATTGAGTCGTTTTGTTCTTTTAACTGTCTTCCAAGAATTGTCGGTTATATTTCTGGTAAGCATACATCTATGTTTAGTGATTCACATCTCTTTTCATTTATTGTTACTTCTATTTAAATATCTATATATATATATGATAAAACCCCTATTATTGTTTTTTCATGTGTGAATGATCGTATGCAACCTGATATATTTAACGTAGATCATTTAATGACTTCTATTTCATTCATTTTGCCGTTGGTATAGTACATACATATAATAAATCAGAGTCCACTATACTTTCTTCTTAATCTTTCAAATTTTCCAACACTTGTCATGCTAGAATGCTAAAGAAATTCTATCGTGACACCTTTCTTATCTCATTAATTTTTTGTTTAACAGCACTTTCAATTCTATTACCCTTCAAAAATTGACTCTTCCACACACCTTTTGTCTATAGCGGCTTTAAGGCGCCCGATAATTAAAGGATAGCAAATTAACAGCTCTTTACTCGACAACATTATCTGTAGCTACATCTTTGGTCTCATTGTTTTCGGAAATTACTATGTCACGTCGCTTTCTCCTCATATTATCCCTGACGCAATGTCTGGGGATATTTCGCAAGTATCCATTACACTTTTTTTTCACCTATTTACCGAAAGGTTGCCCAGACGAAATCTATTAGGGAAGTCTATTCTCGCTAAAGAAGAGAGAGTTTTACCTACTCCAGGATCTACGTGATATTTATTCTTTATTATGTTTTCGTGCGTCTTGAAAAGTAGATCGTGCATAAATGTTGCTGTAATGCCATGTCAAGTCTATGATGTTTCAGAACTGCCATCAACTGAATGTTGCAAGCAAACACATGTGACCATATATGATGTATGTATATTCGTGGAGTGTTGTAAAGGGGAAAGATGAAACTCATACATATGCATGTAACATATACGGTTACCACGATTTTACAGGAATTAGTGCATAAGCTTTTGTGGTTTCTATATTTGTTGTTGGTTTCTGCTGTTAAGAATACATATTCACATTGGAATTCTCAGAAAAAGAGAAGAACTTGTGGTTTAAGGAATATCTTAAAACAGAATAACCTTTTTTAGTGATAAAACATAATATCTATAATTTAGCTGCTATAAATAAGTCGCGGTTTTGCTTATTAACATACAATTTAATAATTTTGTTTTTGATATGCATACATCTGCGGACACTTTAATAAAGCTATGGAACTATTAAGCACACTTAATTTAAAAATAAATCTGACATGCTTCATCATTAAGCGTTTTTATTTTAACGAATGATCTCGAAATTCGAACAAAATTCACTAGGATCCATGTAATTTTACTGTAACTCTTTACAATGAGTTTCTACATATATTTTTGCATTTTTAGAATAGATACACAACAGAGAAAAGGGTTTAGTAAAATTTAGTACAATTGAGGTATGTCTATAGTATAAAACACTACTTCATTGTACATAGTTTTTTAAAATTTTCTGAAATTTATTTAAAAATATCTTCCGAAAATGCTTCGATTTACTGAAAGTCGATTGAAACATATTAATTGGAAGGAAAATCCTTCTTCGCACCTTAATGAATTCTACACATTTATTTAAAACCAATTTGTGAATTTCTATATTCATAACTTTTTCGGGATATTTACGATGGAAATTTCCATCTCTTTTGAAAATTGCTGTATTTCAAAGCGATTAGAGAGAATGACGTGATTTTGCGAAGGCACAATGCTCTCTTAAAAGAACAACTAAATTTTGGATACGTTACTATAAACGTTGGATACCTCAAAAATTGTTACTCGTAATTGTATATTAAAAATCTAAACTAATGCAAAACTTTCAGCTACACTAGTATAAGCTATTGTCTTTGCTATGGTTCTATATTGGGCAGACTGAAGATCACGAATTTTTTGCCTGCTGGGATCAAAGATGCCAACGATGTTTATCCACTCTTGTTAAAATGTTCCTGATTAAGAACTGATTTTCACAATAAAAGATTACCAAAATATTTCTTTTTGGTATTTTAACTTTAACTCAAAATTGCTATTAATGAACTATATGTGTAGTTCAATTAATACTTTTTATGTTGACCTGGTGAAAATATAAGATTTGTTAATTTTTTATTTATGTTAAGGCAATGTTTTTTTTTTTACCGCTTACTTTGAAACTATCAGTGGTAAAGCCTTATGTAAATAGTAATAAATTTAATAGTAATTAGGAAAACAGTAGACATAAGGTAATCTATGACGCAGAACAAGTCACGAGTTTTCTGATGTTTGTTTCTATTGAAATATAATGTTAGTATTAATTGGTTAGATGTAGAGAGATATAGTCAAAATAAATAATAAGGTAGAACAAAATGGTTTTTATGTCATAATATTGATCCAAACTCAATTCTAATATTTATTTTGTTTTTCCAGTTTGGATTATTACTATCTACAAAACTTCATACAAATATACATTCTGTTATAGAAGTGGGTGTATCAGAATATTTTTAATATATTTATTTTATTATTGGCTTGTTCTTGTAACTAGATCTCAAGATTAAAAAAAAATAACATGATCTTTAAGAAAATATTTTCTCCTCTTTTGTGAAAATTCGCATTTGGTTTCGTGTGCGCTGTCATAGCCTTTTTATATTGCCTTAAGCTTTTTTGCTGTTATTCTTGCTGTTTACGTCATATAATTTTGTTGCGTTCCACTACGAAATCATCTATATAACTAATGCGACCCGCTCATTATTTCTTATTTCTTTATACTCAAATTTTATGCTATTGCCTAAGATATTATCTTTTCTTGATATTTATAATTTGGCTTGTCGCACAATATATAGGCGATGTATGTATATGTACACACCCCCAACCGGACCGCAATTATCACATCACGTAAAAAAAAGTTAAACTGCCATTGAGATTTTTAAGCACGACAAGCGAAGGATAAAATTGTATGCCCTCGAGGACCGATCGGGGTCCATTAATCATACACGTATCTGTTTGTTATGGCCTATTCATGTTCCTTCGAGGAAATGCGATAATAAACATGTATCTACGCAACCAGATTGATCTAATTTACTTACTTTACCGCATACCATTGTGAACCGAACATGTTGGCTGGCTGATATACCTACGCTTTAGGTTGTTCAAGCATTTTCGCCATCGATTGACACTGACTGACTGTCTGACAGACGAGAACAGACGGAGCATACTTTCTAATCTCCCTTTAATATATTCGTAACATGTCGATGGCGAAGATAACCGGAGACAGAAGTACAACATACTGACGCATACATGCACCTATATAGCTTGAAACAAAGATATTGAGGAAATAATGGTCATATGGGCATCTGTTTCTCCTTAGTACTTTATCACTATGTATTTATTTATCTGTATATATTAATACAACCGTATGCATTTATAAGAACTCCCTTAAGACTGGTTCTGTAATTTCATTATACGTATGTACTTTATATTGCTAGAATTTTTTATTTCTTTCTGTTCGTGTGAATGTATTCTACCTGTATATCATACATATACCCATGCCTGACTCATATTCGACTTCCGCGTTTATTGCTTATATATCTGCTGCTTCTGTTCTAATTTCATATGCTTCACTGAACGTAGATCCTCTGTAATCGGCTATAATTTTCATGCATTAAGTACATACACGAGTTTACATGTAGAGATATGTCGCTTTGTTTATATGGAGATTGAAATGGTAATTGGCCCTTGGCTAATGGAGTGTGTTAATGCACTGTATACTGCAGTTTAAATTGTAAGAATACTGACGTAGAGAAATACTTTATCTGAAGTAAATAAGTTATTTTTGCATTATAGTTATATTATATATAGTGTTAGCGTTCGAACTTATTTCTTTCTTCTCTCTCTCTTTCGTATCACTGTTATTCTTACATAAGTTTCTTAAATGTCTTGCCTGGTCGGCTAGATCCAGGACTATGCATAAGTATCAGATTTCGTTATAATTTGTTTACGTTAAAAAAAGGGAATGCGAAGGGCGATAACAACCCTCCGTTGTCATATCACACACAGTCAGACACATAAAATCTTGACTAGCATACCTGCGCTAGAACGGTTTAAATGTGGTGTGTTTAATTGGGCTTGTGTATTTTCAATAAAAGAGTTTAATAAAGTTTGTGCATTTTAAATAATTTTTCGTAGCAACAGTATACTTTTTCTTCCGGTGCTCCTCATTTTGAAATTGGTACTTACATTATCTATTACTTTAGTATAAATTATTATTTAGTGTTATCAACCCTATCTTATTTAAATGAAATAACAATAATGATTTGAAGTTTGCAAGAAAGGGTTGAAGTTGTATTAACTTATGAAAGTGAAAATCAATGTGCTCGAAGAACTGCCGCAACATTTAACGAACGGCACCCGGATAAGATCAAAGATCAAGAGAAAACGATTATGTGCTTCAGTGATGAATGTATTTTTTGTTTGCATGGATTTGTAAATAAACATAACCGCAGTTAGGTCTTGAACTAACGAAAATCCTTATATAGGACACACCCAGTACCCTGAAAAAATTAATGTATTAGCTGGCATCTCGGGGGACCAAGTGAACTATTGTTTTTCAATGGAAATCTAAATGGTGAAGCATATTTGAATATGTTGGAAAATACTTGCAATCCGCTAACCAATGACGCTCTCGAAAATCAACTGGATAGAGAAGGCAATATCCTACTTGATGAGGGTAAATTACATTTTCAACAAGATGGAGCTATTAACTCACTACGTTCCTCCAGTACGCCAGTGGTTAAAGTGTTGTATTTTCACCTACACCTGAAAATTTAGAAGAACTGTCGGAGGATTGCTGCAGCCTGGAATTGAAAGAGATCTTCACAGTTTTGAACAACGGCTATACCATTATTTAGCGAACAACGGACAACATTTTGAACAATTATTGCTTTGATTTTTTCTGCAATAAAGTATTTGAATTTTTAAATAGCTTTGAAAAGAAAAATAGAACATTTTAAGCAGTTGAAGTATGTTTTAATATTGTTCTTTTTTCTCATGCTCCTATAAAATAGATTGACCAGTTGGTTGCCTACACAATGAGAAAATATACAGCCACGCTACACTAATTTAGTTAGTCGAGATGCTTGTTTCGGATATTCGTGGATTTCCATTTTCAACCGAAGATCGGATGAACTATGAAGAGATATAATATCTAAAAAATATGCGTTGTTATCCCTACTACAAGTACTATTTTCCTTATCCCTACTTTGAGCTGCTAAAGTACCAAGAACTAAAGATCAATCTAAGTATGAGAATATCGGTTTACCTTAATAAATTTGTCAACAATTAACTAACAGTGCAGAGGAGCATGTTCCCGGTTTACTAGGTTATTAAAGTCTTCTCTCATGTATGTTAGTTTTCTGGAACAGTTACTTGAATAATCTAGTGCTGCACAACATATACATGTTGCCGAACATAGTGTTAAAGTAGAAAACCCTGAAATAATAGAAAAAGTAACTTAACATGTTGGAAACTATTTACGATGACGAAATACCATTTTCTTTGAATACTCGTCTTGTAGAATGACACGATGTATATTTTCTGTAACCAATTAGTTACTATTAATTTCAACTTTTCTTGCTTTGATTTCCGAATTACATATACTTATAAAAATATCTTAACATCATCACTATGATTTACTTTAGCATGCAGAAATTTTAACATGTAGATTAAGCAGCTTTACACATAATATTCTTGCTTTGATAAATGATAATTATCCTTTGAATTTTAGTTGTATGTGCAGTAACAGTCTGTATAACTGTGTTAATAATTAAAACAAACCTATTAAGTAAGAAATTATTTTAACGCTAGGAGCATCATATTTCTTTTATATGGTAATTGCTGGTATTGGATGATAATTTATTGCCGAGAAATGAGAAGCAATTACCTACAGACTACAGCAATAATTTAATTGCTATTTTGTAGCTTCTCGTTTGTCCTAACACCAGTTATTCTGAATTTGAAATGTGTGTCAACATACACAATAAAAGCTCAGCACTCAAGCACTCAACAATAGATGATTATACCCAAACGTTGAGGCACGAAAATGACTCGAGTTGGTTTGGAATATTGGTCAAAATGATTTGGCACAAACATATTCTATATCATATTAACTTGCCTACTTTACAGTTTCATTTACCTACTATTTACATGCCTATAGATTATATTACCAGGTATTTACGAACGAGGAGCGAGGAAACATATTTCTTGATTTAATGGTCAGTTTGAAGCCTGTGGTTTATGGTCACGAATTCGCGCCTAAGCTTTACGCAATGTGCTTTGTACCAATAACAAATATTGTTAATTATGTTATCATATATAATTGTATGGCGTTATAGTTTAGTTACTTAATTTATTAAAATGTTGCCAGAAATGTAGTAACATTTGCACATATTTGATTGATTCGGTAAGTACTAATTTCATTTCCTAATTTTATTTAAATGGGTTGTTACATTCTGTTATGTAGGAAATATATAGTCAATTCATATATATATTTATAAAACAAGTGGTCAAGGAACTAAACAAATGACAAAAATGGAAAATTAAAGTATGTATGTATATTAAGTACATATAAAGTGACAATAATAAATTGTTACTCTTTCTAGTATTAAATACTCATAATCAATACGTGGTGGGTTGTGATGCAGAAACACAATGTTCGGCTCTATCCTGCAGTAAAGCTAGGAATTCCCAGGCACGTTCCTCCGCCGAAACCGACGGCCCATATAAATATATATTTCTGGCTTCAGAGAATAAATGCTCACTGTAAACTGTAGGTACTTAAATGTGCTGATAAATAAATCTTAACCAGCTGGCCCATTTTTTGACATTTCAAGTCATGATTTTTCCACCAAGAAAATGGGCATCCATCTTTGTTCAATATTTCACCTGACAAATAAGCATCTATCTCAAATGAAATATTGTTTCTGATATTGAAGTCATCGATGTTTTTGGACGAAGGTAAGCTCTTATAACTAGTGGTGGGCACTATCGATATTTTCAACTATCGATAGTACTATCGATAGTCGGACTAACTATCGATAGTTATCGATAGTCGACTATCGATAGTTGACTATCGATAACTATCGATAGTCGACTATCGATAACTATCGATAACTCTCGATAGTCGACTATCGATAGTTATACTAATATACTAATGGAAATTGTCTTAACACTAGTATTTTGGTTCATTGTTTCATCTTCAAATTCAAATTCAATTTATTGCCATTTGTAAAGAACTTTTAAAATCAAATTTTTGTTGACTAATTTATCAGGGATTCAGAAGCCGCTCACTGTAAGTACTTGTCAGAAGACTGCAAAACCAATTGCGCAAATTTTCACATAAATTATGCAATATATTACTGTTATGATTGTAACGCAATTAATTATTCTTATTATATTGCTGTAAAATATAATTTATTATGTATCTACACCTTTAGTTATCTTCCCGACTTACATTCACTTACTTTTGGACCATCCATATTATCATCTAAAAGCACTTTTCACGCTATTTTTAGTTATACAAGACAGTTCTCAAAATTACATCTCGCGAAAAAAACTTGTTAGACACTATCCGTATATCAATAGACGGACCAAGTCGCATTAATTGGCTAATTTTTATCAATACTGAACTAATCCATTTCTAAATGTTCTATAAGGGATTTACATTATTTTACTGTCGAATTATGTCATCGATAGTTATCTACTATCAGCAATTATCGATAGTTCACTATCATTCGATTTCATATCGATAGTGGACTATCGATTGTTACCGATAGTCAACTATAGATAATTATCGATAGTCAACTATCGTTAGTTATCGATAGCTCACTATCGATAGTTATCGATAGTTAACTATCGATAGTCAACTATCGATAGTTATCGATGGTCAACTATCGATAGTCGAAACTATCGATAGTCGCTATCGATAGTGCCCACCACTACTTATAACGAATCCAAAAGGCAGAATGAGCTTGCCCTAAGTGTTGTTACCTAAAATTTTCGGCACCGAAAGTGACCGAGTGAAATCAAAAAGAAAACCAAAAAGTTGCTGCGCTACCACTTTACAAACCTTAGACTCAGTGGGTTGATAGTTGACAATCATGCAGGGTGCCAGCCGGCTCGTCGGCGAGGGAGTGGGTTGAACGAACAAACCCAAGATGGAACAAAAATTTCGGCGCCACCTGCTTAGGTTTACTTACCCTGTCATGTCCCCTAGATAAGCAGGAATCCAAGGTGTTAACGAGTACCAAGGGGTAAAGCAGTTTGCAAATCAATACAAAAAAAAAACAAAGACAGAATTAAAAGTAACTCGTTTAAACGTTTATTGCAATTAAAAGTTAAATGAAATGAATATGCAATTTTAAATACGGACAAAGAATTAAAACAAAAAGCCCCACGATAGGACTCCAACACCGAACGCTATGGCCAACGCAATCAGTTTCACATCAATAATATAAAGGAAAATCTTATCCTAAGAATTAAAATTAAATTTTGAAAAGTTTTAGAGTTACCAAATAATAGAATTTATTGAAACAAAGTTGAAATTTTGAATTAAATATACCAGCGGTGAATAAACCACCCTGTATATCACATGCCGATAACTAATCGGTTGATGTTATAATATAATATTAAAGAATTAATCTGTTAAACTGTTTCAATTATACCCTCCGATCTATAATATACAAAATTTCTAGAAATGTTGACTAAAGCATTAAGACATTAAAAAAAACTAATTGATCGGGGTAGTTAATTAAGAAAGAACATTTTATTCGCAGAAAGAATTTAGTAATAAAAAAAAGAAATATAACGTGCAACTTAGCTTGTCCCTCAAACGGTTGTTACGGGGCTTGGATGCGACGTTCTATCCGAAGAAATCGTGATCGGGCTCGACTTGGTAAGCAAACGAAAGCGAGATGTCCGTTGAATTCCCCAAGGGCGGTGCAGGAACAAAGAAAGCCGCAGAAAACCTCAGCCAAACGTGGGTATTCGGATCCTCACTTGAAACGACGTTAAAATTCCAAAACTCCAAAAATAATACGACGATAAAACCTCGGTAATAACGGGCTTTTCCAATGTAGCGAAGAAAATTTCAAAATGGCGTTGCAGACGCGTAGGTTCTCAAATTATCTCGAATAAATCGAATCCATCAGCCGTGGTAATCACAATTCCACACCAAACATAAGCGAAGATACGGTCGATGATTAATTTCGGTAAACTTCCATTTATATCCACATATGTGAGAAAATATCCGAAGTTCCAAAAACAGGAAGAATTTACTCTTGAGAATACGTCTTACACCATTACCAAGATCCAAAACGAAGATGATGCCGGAAACAGGAAACCAAGCGGGAGAATACGTCACACGACCAATCGGAAAATAGGAAATTAAAATTTGAAAACTGACAACGGACAAGAGGCGCCATCTCACGTCGAAAAGATGTGAACACAAAATATGAAGATCTATCAGAAAGCAATCAATAGAAAATCGATGCCTAGAAATCTATAAACGGATGAATGTAGTACAAACAAAACTAACCTTAAAAATTGAACAGCTGTCAAAACATAGAGAATGAATTACTGGAATGGAATAAACGAAATTAGGACCGAAATTAAGTGAAACACTAAATCTGAAGATGACTGAAATTAAAGATTCTCAAATTCTAGCAATCAAGAGAGAAGAAAGGACCAAAATGATTCGATAACGATACCCGTTGAGGAGAAACAAAACATAGAAGCATCTCTGAAGTTAGAAGGCAGATAGAAAAAGGAAATAAAAAATACGAAAGCTTGTCGAAAAGACTGGCCGAGTACTACACAAGGTAGGTGAAGAAAAAAACCGTAACAGTGTTGTTTAGCTTCTGAGGATATTTTCCGATTGTTTGAATTCAAGTTTTTGAATAGATTCAGCGTTTACTTGATGTAAATCCATTTTAATTAATAACACAAATATTTGTGAGATTTACACTTTATTTGTCGGATGTTAAAATGACAGCTGTTTCGCCGTACAGCGGCTTCGTCAGAAAATTGTAGTTAACTCATTAAGAACAGTTAAACTAGTTTAACAATCGTGCCATTATAAGATATTTTTACATTACGTAATGTAACCTTAAAATATGTTACTTGAAGTAAGTGTATCTTATAATTTTGTGGATTTTCGCACTTTTTGCTTAAGTTTCCAGGGCTTAAATCTCTTCTAAGGGCATGAAAAAAAAAAAAGGTTTGCCTTATCACAGAAATGTTTTCGGGTGAGGAAATAGTTCTATTTTTCTAGTTCACCTAATCTTGCTTCCTAAACCAAGTCGCATTTGAGTCACATTCGCTGAGATGAACCCCTCTTTTGATAAGTATTTTCCCAGAGTATTAACATTTCGAATCAATTCAGAAATGCCTATGATAGAAGAGCTCATTGCCTTGGTAATTTCTTCGAATGTCTTCGAATGATTTAGGAGTATTAGTTGATCTTCCATTAGTTGCCATTGTGTTACAGACAGG
Organism: Cetonia aurata; assembly: GCA_949128085.1. Classification (NCBI taxonomy): domain Eukaryota; kingdom Metazoa; phylum Arthropoda; class Insecta; order Coleoptera; family Scarabaeidae; genus Cetonia; species Cetonia aurata. The sequence continues at coordinate 11,832,363 of OX421887.1, forward strand.
TTTTTAAGCACAGAATTTTCAGAACTATATAATGTAACTGCCCTCTTTTATTCTAGCAATCGGATGTCCATATAGTAAGTTAGTACATACTATATGCATACATTATTATTATATAATAATGTACGTATTAGAATTACTGCGTGATATTGTTCTCCAGCGTGAATTATAAAAATAATTCAGTTTGCAGATATATTCGGTTTGCCTGAATTCACAGTATACAGCTTGCACCGCACTAATAGCATATAGATGCATTTTGTGTTGTGTCAAAATAGGAATCCTAATATTTCAAAAATCTAATAACTAAGGTCTATGTTGTACAAATGAATTTAATTAATAATAGCGAAATTAGTCACATCAAATACTTCAAATATTACTACAAGTAAATATAAGACATGGTGTACAGAGTGTTCTGAATGAAAAATATCAGTTTTACTTGCTTGAAACTAGGAGCTTGGCATACTACTGGCGGTTTTATGAAATAAAAGCTAATATTTTAAAAACTACCAGAAATAGGTATACCAAATCTTGATATCGACCGATGCAGAATTTGGCACAGCATTTATTTTTGTAAATGTTCCATTAAAGAAAAAATAAAAAATAGTTTAAAGGTATTGGACATAAGTTTCTGAACATCCTATTTTGTGGTTACTAGTGCGGTAATAAATACCTATGACTATGTACTTGCATTCACATCAGTATGGTATCTTAATGTTTAATATCTTATGGAATAAGTAATCTTATTAGAAAGGGTGCAAACGTCAAAATCTCAACAAAATTGCAAATATCTCAAAAACTATGTGGTTTATGGATAGGGAACATTAATACAAACTCATTAAATAAATGCTGTTCTGCTATCACTGTAATTTTTCATATGAGGCAATTTTTATATTAAAAATTTCAAATTGTGAAAACCAGAACACCTCGTTAGCTCAACTGGTAGAGCGTCCGCCGGGCAAGCGGACTGTATCTGGTTCAAATCCTACACGAGGTAAAATTTGTAAAACTTTTAATATAAAAATTGCCTCATATTAAAAATTACAGTGATTGCACACTGTAAGAAATTGCACCTTTGCATTAATACAAACTGATCACAAATGATCCAAGAAATACACTAGGTAAGTACATAAAAATTGCACCATTCTACACTCCGCCAAAAAAGTATCGCATAAACTAAAAAAGGGCATTTATGAACCAAGATATTTTTATAGGTTCACAAAAAGTTTGCCTCGTGTATGTGAACTATAAAAACACTAACAAAATAATGGAACTTAGCGTTTTTACTTTATTTTTTTCCTAAAAGAACACATTTAGAAAAATGCATATGTGTAAGGTTTGCTCAGTTGTTTATTGAAAGTCTTCCTATACGGACAAATTTTAAAGTGCGAAGTCAGAGTTCTGTACCAACGCTTTTAAAACTAAAATGAGCAATTTAACTTCAGAACAAGTGGCTGCTATAGTTGCTTTAATCGAAGATGGACGATCTCAAGCATACGTTGCTAATTTGATGAACATCAATCAGTCAAGTGTTTCTAGAGCCGTAGCCAGATATAGGGAAACAGGCATTTACAGTAGAAGACCTGTACCAGGTCGTCCAAGATGTTCTACTCGCCAAGATGACCGCTATTTACTACTACAAGCATTACGTCGAAGACATGTAACTGCGAGACAATTGCAGAACGACTTGGCTAGAGTCAGAAATACTCGTGTGAGTACTCAAACTATTCGGAATAGGTTACGACAGAGTGGATTAAGAGCTAGAGTAGCTGTAACAGCCCCTCGTCTCACTAGCAACCACCGAGTGGCTCGCTTGAGGTTTGCCAGAGAACATGTAAATTGGAACATTAATGACTGGGCCAATATACTCTTCACAGATGAGTCAAGATTTGGTCTTTACACCTCAGATAGGCGTATCTCAGTGTACAGACGAGACGGTGAGCGCTATTCGCAGTGTAATATCAGACCTAGACCTAATTTCGCTGGTGGCTCTATTATGGTTTGGGGAGGCATCTGTTTAACAGGTCGTACAGAGTTAGTACCAGTAGACAGAGGTACACTGACTGCCCACAGGTATATAACGGACATTTTAGAAGAACATGTAGTACCATATGCGCCAATTATAGGAAACGAATTCATGTTAATGCACGATAATGCACGACCGCATGTTGCAATAATCGTCCAGGAATACCTTAACGATGTTGGTATTCCAGTTTTAGATTGGCCTGCGGTAAGTCCGGACATGAACCCTATCGAGCACGTGTGGGACCTCCTTCACAGACGGATACGAACCCAAAATGTTGCCCCAGCGGACCTGCATGGACTAGAAAATGCTCTCCGTGACGAGTGGGAGAATTTGGATCAGGCTTATATACGGAGGTTAATCGAATCTCTGCCAAACCGTATGCGAGCGGTCATAAGAGCCAGAGGTGGCAATACTCAGTATTAAAAGCTACTGTTATGACATTTTTCTTTCCAAAATTATAATTTCTTGTTTTAATAAAAATCTCAAGTATGAGTTCTTGTTTTTATTTGGCCTGTATTTTATTTAAACAATCATAGAAATTATATCTTAGAGCGCATTAAAGTATATTTACAACTTTATGCTACAAACAAAGATTATGCGATACTTTTATGATTCAAAACTAAATTATGCGATACTTTTTTGGCGGAGTGTATTTAAAATAAGAAAGTGTATATCGACACCCTGTATACTGGATGGGGTAACTGGGGGTAACTGAAAATATTTGCTTTAAATAGATCATAGTCGGCCATGACTACTCTGCAAGTTTCAAAATTAGTTTCTAAGTTCGAAAAATTCTAATAGGCCAGTTTGACGGGACAGCATGTGTATATGCATAACATTAAATTTACAAGCTGTAATAGAAATAAATATTATTTATTGCCATTTAATATGATGTGAGTATCATTAAAGAATAATTATGCAGAGGAATAGAAATGTATGTTGAAGATAGTAATATTTAATTATACATCTATAACATTGACTTTTCTTTATAATTTAAAGTAGTAACTGATGAATTTACATTTGCATCGCAGTGGCGACTCGTTCGCGTCCTTGTATATTCCCATTAACACCTTTCAAAAATGCACGTTACAACTTCATAGTACCGTGAAACACTGTTAGACTACTTGGCTGGTTAGCGGTGTCCTGAATAAATTGTCCGGTTTCTAGACGGATCGGCGACAATAACAGTTAAGTCCATGCACAACTCGCACGTTCGTCATCATGTCCGTTGAACTTGCCGCTAATTATGACACCGGCGACAATGGACTGTCTAAGCAAGCTTATATACATACACAATTGCGGCTCGATCGCACCTAATTTTTTTTTTTTTTTGTCGAAGGGGAACGCGCTGCACATGTTAATTCACCTGTCAGCTATTGAACACCCAAATACCTAATGCAGTGCTGTAGTCATAGGTTATAATATAGAACTATGTATTGATTTACGCAATGTCAGAACTTTCTTTCAGTTATTACCATATGCTTTCAAGCACATATGTATGCGGTTTGCGTACCAAAAAAGAACTGTATGGTTCAACTAGCGTTCTACTATGAGCATGCGTAGTGGTGACACAATTTCCGTGCATTATTAAAGAGGTATTTGTATGAAAGCACATAGTATAAGGAGATAGGTCCGCTGTATATAAATTGACTAATAAAATAAATTATACTGCGATTGGAGATGTTTTTATCCTTAGTTATTAACAAAATACATGTTCATTCGATTTAATTCCACGTCGAGTTACAGTCAAAAGAGTTAATAAAAAGTAATGTAGCGCTTTATTGATTTAGAAATTGTTGAGGAACTGATTTGGACAGGGAAACACTCAATTAATACTAAGCCATACCTACCTGTAGGTAGTGTTAACGTATCCTTTCTTCACGGAAGGCTGTGTCGAAAATAAAGAGAGCAATTATCCGAAAACAAAGATTGAAGGGCGCCACCCACTTAAAAACGGGAATGCCTTAATTGACTTCTTAGGTCGTGGGACCTAAAGGTTTTGTTTTGCAAAACAAAATTAAGTTTTTCAGACCACCAAAGGTAAAATAATTCACTTCAGGAAAAAATAATTTAAATATTTTTTGAGTGTACAACATTAATAGGCATCAACGGTAATAAAACGCCAAAACAATTGGCATGAGACGTACAGCTATTTTTTTTTTTTTAATCAGTGGTTAAAATAAAAATATACACACAGGCCCTTAATTAAAGATTAAAGTGCTACCCCAAAGTTGGTAAAAAAACCCGCAATAAATATTCAAATAGAGAGGCTAGGGTGTGCAAAAACAGCGTCAGGCGACGATATAATATTTTAGAAGATAAGAGTATCGAGGAAGATCTCAACAAACATAAGCCAAAATAAAAATAAATACAAAATAAAATAATTAAATAAACTATTTGAAAAAATCTTAGATTATTGAAATCCAACCCTTAGCTAGCCAAAAAGGCAGAAAATTCGTTTTAAACTTACACTAAATCTTTATCTATATGCGGAATTTATTTGCTTATTTTTTAAATTTACTAAATTAAAATACTAAATTAAAAGCCTTCTAGAGTTAATTTTTGGACTTTGTTAGCAAGATTACGTCACTCGCCTCATATACAATCTATTTTCAGAAATTTAAGTCACATTCCTTCTTAATATATGTATAACGAGCATATGCAGGCTTAGATTTTATTCGTAAGTGCAACCTTCAATCTGTTTTATTATTGAAAATTCCGTCTGCTGTCGATTTTCTACATCTAAAATCTTTGTATGTTATATCTTAAAGTGCAGTATTTCTATGATGTTCGCTATGCATCTTATCACATTTCTTATAAATCAGAAAAATGAGTACACCATTCTCTGAACAGTCTTTCTTCTTCCCACATTCTTCGTATAAAGTACATTAATTTTTTTTTTTAATGTTCATATAATTTACAGACCAAATAACATTCAATCAGAATCTTGCAACTGCTACGATGAGGTTCCAACAATATATATTGCTTATAAGATTCTGAGCTAGTTCCAAGGAAATGCTAATCTTTTTTATATATTTCAACATGCTTTCCATATACATATATAATCAGAATTTCTTTATTTGGAGCTGAACGTTTTGCTTTTGTTGTCTATGTCCTTTTTTTTTTTAGTAGTAATGGTAATATTTAAAGACACAAGGTTTCGAATAATTTATATTATATAGAATCAATGCTTCTACCCATTGGGTGTAGGGTATTAGTAATCCTTTCCATTTTATTATGCCTCTAGAAACTTGTTCCATTCCTTCTTATTGCGTGCCCGTCTCCTTACTTCACTCCATTCTAACCCTTTCTTCTCTAGAATTTTTCCCACTATGTTATCCCACGTTTGTTTTGGTGTACTTGCTTTCTTCCTGTCTTGTACTTTTGATTCTCACACCTTCGTCACCTGCATTAAGTCATTCATTCTCTGTAGATGTCCCCACCATGCGAGCTGTCGTTGTTTAATAAAGTCCTCCACCGTTCCGATGTTTAGTTCTTTCCGAATACCTTCGTTCCTAATGCAATCCATTCTTGTTACTCCCTTTACTTTTCTCAAATACTTCATTTTTGCAGGTCTGATTTTGCTCTTTTCTTGATTCGTCAAAATCCAAGTTTCACAGCCATATGTACTACGTATTCGTCTATATATTGCCTTATATGTAGAGTTTCATCTTTGTTTCCTTTACACTTCTTTCTTGTTTAAGAGATCCTTATTCTGTGTATAGTACACTTTATTTGCTTTTTCGATTCTATTGTCAATGTCTATTTCTTGTTTTCCCGTTTCTTCAAGGGTTACCCCCAAGTATTTAATGCTGTTTACTTGTTCTATCTGCTCATTTTCTAGCTTCTATTTCCTTTTTTTTTTCTCTCTGGATATTAACATCATTTTTGTTTTACATTTGTTCATTTTTATCTCATTCTTTAGCAATAGTTCATTCCATGTCCTCAAGTTGTCTTCTAGCTCCTTTTTGCTCCTTGTGATTAGAGCTATATCATCCGAAAACGCACAATGAGATACACCAATTCTTTCCAATGTATAATAGCTTACTTCCTTTTTCTACATCTCTTATTATATCATCCATGAAGGTGACGAACAGTAGCTAGACTTAAACTACCTCATTGTCTGACTGCCTCTTATGCTAAATACTTCGAACACCCCATTCTTACTTATAACTCTGTTCTTGGTTCTGCTGTACATAGTCTTGATTACTCTACTAAGTTTTCCGTTTACTTTTCTTTTCTCTAGCGATTTCCAGATTATCATTCTCGGTAATCTGTCGAATGCCTTTTCGATATCTATGCGAAAGCAAGAGACGCTGTTTTTTCTATGACGGAAGTTCTTTCAGTAGAAATACATTATCTTGGGTACACTTCCCTTTTCTAAATCCACTCTGAGCTTTGGACAGGGTTAGTTCCACCTCTCGTCTTAGTCGCTTCTCCAGTATTTTTTCAAACAATTTAGTTATTGTGGTCAGCAAAGTTATGCCCCTATAATTATTGCAATCTTTACGATCGCGTTTCTTCTATCCATATTCTTTCAAACAGCTCGTGTAGTACTTTGGTTCCGCATTTGTCCATAGTTTTGACCATTTCTGTAGTTATTTTGTCTGTGCTCGATGTCTTGCCATTCTTTAACGGCTTCCATCAGTTCCTTATATTGTCTTCATTATCATGCTTTAAGTTTTCAATCCCCCCACTTACTTCTCCCTTTGTTCTTCCGTTTCTTGTCCCGTATCCAGCAACTTTTGAAAATATTTTTTCCAACGGTTCATTACTTTCTTATTACTTCTTAATAATTCTCCTTTCTCGTTTTTAAACGTTGAAGTTGAGACACCCACCTTTTTCTTGTTTTTAAGATTTTTCAGTACTCTAAAAAAAGTGTTTGGTTACCTTTACTATCTTTTTCTAGTTTTCCTCCAAAGCAAAAGATATTGATTGAAAAACTTTGGTTTTTGTATTGACCGTGAAGTTGTCCTTATGTGTTTACACTGTTAATTGATTGTTACAAAGTTGATAACATTTTTATGGTTTTTTGATAACTGAAGGGTTTTTAAATACTCTCTTAAATCAAAAAACAAAAATATTAATTTGATATTCTGGAACATTATAGAAATTTTTAGATACTAAATGTTTTTGCATTATTTCTTTTGATGAAGAAATTAAAAGTTCTTTTGCAAAATCTGGTAGAATATTGAAAACATAGCACACAGTAATAATTTGCACTCCCTTTGCTTTTATCAAATGTATAGTAATTTTGTAATTTCGTTGATACTAATTGGAAATGTTCTTTTGGAGTCAATGAATTGATTTATATCGTACATAGTTGTTCCTTGTGTCGGGTAATAGATGTAGGTAGTGTTATTACTATCTTTATTAGATAACTGATTAATATATTATTCTCAATATAGACATCATAATATAAACATAACTACTGTTGAAGTGGAATAAACCTAGCAATTTAATTATATAAGTTAGAACTGATATACATACTGTATTTCCAATAAGCACTTATCGCCTTCCTATATTAGTTCTATACTTATTACTGTTTCTTGTTTTGTCTTAAACGTCGCAACGTGCGCGATATTTATTGCCTCTAATAGTGACTGTAAACCAGCAAAAATTGAATAATCATGTTTCAATAATAACATACTTGGTAATCATATTACACTATATTTGTTCACGATTACTGTTACAAGTTGATTCCTGTAAATAATCCTCTGACATGTTGACGATAATTAATCATAATCTTGACGTTTAAGTGTATTTATTATTTCGAATTAATGCCGGTTAATTATGTACTGTCGTGAGAAAACGTACTCAACGCACTGCCTCAAAGCTAAGGAAATCAATCTTTGTAGATACGTAGAAAGATGCAGTTAAATTAAGTATGTGTGTATCTGGCGAATTGATAGTAGAATTTATTATTTAGTTGATTAGCTACACAGTATGTGCCCCGATTGAGTTACAAAGAGGTAATTTTTGGTTTCTGAGAAAAAACTACTCTTAATAGTAGGTTTTTGCTTGTTTTCAAACAGTAAAATCCATTATTAGAAATTAATATTTGTTGAGTAGAAAAGTCCTTTATGAAAGATTGTTCGAACGACTTTTAAAGTGCCACATTACTGCGCCGCTTTTTTTGTAAGGAAATTAGTATTAGTCAAACAGAAATGTTAACATTACAGCAAAGATTCTAGTTATTTTAATATTACAGCACAGGTGAAGACAGCTGCGGTCTAGTAATAGCAATATTTTAAGGACTGTTGGATTCGGTTACCAACATTGAGAAGAAGAGAAACAAATAGAATGAAGACAACAGGCAAAGGAAAACCTGTGAACATCTCTCAAGAAGAGGAGCATTACAGCTAAAAATTAGTAAACAGCATTTGCAAAGATTACAAAATTTTGGCTTTCAAATCGTACTTTAGACAAGCTTGGGAAATAAATTATGAAGCTAAACTTCTAGCTTTTGTTTGTGGATTCGAAATAATTTATTGTGAGTTGAGAGTTCCAAAAATATTTTTTTTTTGATCGGAGTTTAAACCAAAGTAACTATTTTGACGGGCCACCATTAACTTATGCAATCTCACTATTCTTTTAACACGATTATTGTTAGACTCATAATTCCATAACCGTACAACACTGGAAATCTTACAAGTTCGGAGTAAAATGGATGGGGCGAAATGCTTCTAATCCATGCCCAGATCTCTCAACTTTAGATTTCTATTTTTTTGGGGAAGGTATATCGAACCTGTTTATGCTGGACCGTTGCAACATAATGCGGAACATTTGAAGCACAATACATTAAGTCTGTAAGAAGTTCAGAACTTCAGTTGAGCTATATGATACTGAAGATGTGTGATATTTATTTAAATATTCAAATAAAGCGTAGTAACAGGTAACATTGTTGCTCATGATTGCTTTTTATATCTTTTTGTTCTCTGTAAATGCCCTTACGCATTAAGTAATTCCGTAGGCTTTCACAACCGAAGGTTCGTCAGACTTGACGTTTCCCCAGCAACTGTGTTGTGTCTGGCATGCTCAAAGGCGTGTGTGATAGAGATCACAATGGTCTTGTTAAAAGAGTACAGGTTAGACTGACAGGTCGGTCAATGCGTCATGTTGATGATGTGGACAGGCTGCTGTAATTAATCGCATGACCATGACCTTATGAGAGAACGACTAGGTTAGCGTTTCGCTCTGTTACTTTGTAAGTTAATATTCTTACTTGGGAAAGATACCCGCTTTCGCGGCTATATTAGTGCAGTGTGTTATTTTTGAGTTATTTACTTCAGTAAATAAAAACCACGCTGCAGTGTGCAGGACCCCGTCTTGCCTCTTCGAACTCGTGACGTACAACGCGCGTGGAGGCGGGATTCCGCCACTACAAATTAATTCACTTGTAGTAAAAGTTGCTATTAAAAATATTTGTTTTAACCATTCAATCGATTTGTGTGGTTGTTATTTAAGAAACGGCGTATCAAACTTTGTGACTCATAATTCAAATAGTTAGCAACTATTTCTGGACCAGTCATAAATTCATTCAACCTCGTTTTGTTTTAAATATGTATTCTTACTGTGAAAGTTTACCGTTGTAGAATAATATTTGGGCAATTATATCCTGGGTGAAACAAGCACACTTATGTTATCAACTGGTTTTTGTTTATCTAACTTTACAAAATCAAATAATTACAACTTTTATTTACCTATCGCTCTAAAAAAATCCTCTTCTTTCATTGAAATTTATATTATAGCATTCTCTTATCTATCACTCTACCAGTATAAATAAACAGAGGCATACCGCATCTAATCCTGCGCTCATAGATCAAGCTCCTCTCTGCGGTATTGTGTTTTAAAATTTTTAAATCATTCCATCCTGTGATTTATCATTAAAACTCAGGACGAGGACTGTATTATGCCGTAATACGATTACTCACCGGATACAAAGTCCAAGATTGATTGGAATGCCTTTAATTTTTTCTATTATGTACTAGTGTTTTGATATTGCCGTTGTATAATTGCTTGTGGAATTGTGCTTCTCTAGACAGTGCGATGGTTACAAATTACTGGTTATGCAAGAGCAGAGATCTTTACGCGTTGCTTCCCATTGTCCGGAGACAATCGCTGCGAACATTATGTCGATTTATGTAGTGTAAGAACATGCACAATAAAATATGTACAGTGGCGCTAGCTTGGACATTAATTTATTGCATAGCGATGGCCATTAATATGTATATTTACTGTCTCGTTCGTTCCTCTTATGAATTACACCCTATGGAGGAGTATTCTTTCATTAATACTTGAGAAGAATGTTGAATTATTAGTCGTATATGATAAGAATGCTGAAATAAAGGCGTAGTCATTGTAAAATTGTTTCTACAACAGAATACGTGATATTTGTTTAATGTTGTATTAACCACGTTCATGATGAATTCTAATAGCCTCATAACTTTGAGTTAAATGAACTCTTGAAATTCTGTTTACATTTTAAAACAGTAAGTTTGTATTAATTTACTAAGAATTGAAGAACAAAGAAGAAATAACATAATTATAAATTCGCTGTATTTTGTACCTTACCTAAGATTTTGGTGTAAACATTTTAAATTCCAAAGCAACTTAATCTCTTCTATATGAATATGCAAATATCGAAATTCGCAAGGAATATTATAAATTATTCTATATAGTCTTAATATTCTTGGATATACATATTGCTGTGAAAATTATGAAAATGTGAATTATTTAAAATTAAATTAATGCTTGTGACCAAATGTCTGAAATTAATTATTAAGTTGAGCGCCAACTCTAAAATAGAGTAAAAATTTCTTGAAGAGCATGGGATTCAAAATCCCAGTGGTCACCTTCTGAAGGTAAACCTTAAGAAACTGAAAGTGGGTGTAAATTGACCACGATGTGGGGAAACAAATTAAAACAACAAAATTTGAATTTTAAAATTAATTAGAACTTTAATAAATAAAAAAAAAACAAATAGGAAGAAATTTAAAACCTTAGATTAATTAAAATCCAGGCTTAAAAGAAAACTCCCTATATTTAACGTGAAAATAACAAATATGAAAAATATAAAATTTTATACACCACGTGTAAATCGCAAAAATGGCGTTCTCAGGAGAACGTCTTTACCTTTAAATACTTAAAACTGCTCAAATGTAGTCAGCAATTACAAAGCAAGGTAAAAATACCTTCAAAACAGTGAACTACTATCAAATCTAATTGAAAAGGAAAAAGAATGAATCAAAAATTAAATTAAATATCAAATAAAAAAAAAATTGAACTCTCAAAAAGTAAAATTAAATCAGCTATAACAAACTATTTGGAATTCCAAATATTATACAAAGAAAATTAACTGAATTGAGTGTAAGATGCCTCTACTAAGGTTAGATTTGTAAAAATCAAATGACACGCGGAAACAAAATGTCTTCAAACGACATACATTTACAGCGCTCAGGAAAATGATCTTACCTTCGCAGAGTCTAATTGTACACTGCTTTCTCTCTCCCGCAACCGAGCAATCGCCGGCCCAAGAGAAGCGCACGCAACAGCGGCGATCTTACACGGTAACATGACTTAAACCAAGGAAACCAACATATAAAACAAGAAACTGAGCTAAATGAAAATTACATTGCTGTAAAACAAAACTAAAAATGATATTAATAAGAATTTTTCAACATGTTTCAAAGTAACTTAATACTAACTTAACTTTTACGAAAAATTTAGTGTCTTTTAAAAATCTTCTTGAAACAGCTGACTTGGACGAAGGGGTCAACGCACTCACGCACAGTTTTTCATCCCCTTTTTCCACAGCAATATGTAATGTACAATAATTAATTAGAATTTAAATATTAACTATATATTTTTTTTCAGGTACCTAATATATAGTACCTCATTTCGTAAGTACTAACTAGTTTAAGATAGTTTATCACTGGAGCTGCGAGTTTTTATTAGCCCACCAGAAGCTTCACGTTCGCGGCTTTTTAATAGTTGAAATAAAATAAAATAAGGCCGATTTATACTATACGTATTTGATCAGTAAGTGATGGTTTTCTATTTCTACGCACACAATTAATTAGCTCCTTATTACGCAAAAATAGTACCATTAAAATGCACAGAGTACCTGTAACACTTCAACGATTACTACGATCAAAACTTCGTCATTGGAGCAGAGTATGCGGAGACTAAGACTCCATCCGTACTTGTGTCTACTGTATTACCTATGAAATGTAGCAGTTCTATTTATCCGAGCACAAAAGAATAATAGAACATTGTAACATTGAACCACCCTACTTCTTTTTCCGTTTAGGTACTTGCTTTAAAGAACGGTAATTCCATTAATATTACTTTTAATGAAAAGGTGAAAGCTTTAAGAAATGAAACACATGGCAAATGAAACCTGAAAATATACATATTGATTGATATCCAAGTTGAGGTGGATTTACGGACGTTGAAATTCGCAGGAATCTATGTGGTCACAATTATCGTATCCTGGAGACGTTCTAAAGACACACTCCTCTCTTAGTAGGAATCTAGGTGGTTACTTATAGTTTTTTTTTTTTATTAAGAACGTGATTCTGGGGTACTAAAACGGATTTAATTTATTTAAAGTCGTTAATTACTGGGAATGAAGATACATTTTATATAACATTTTATTATGGTAAATTTACTTATATTTGAAAGAAAATTAAAAATTATTAGTACGGGTCATAGAAAGGGGGTAATATACCAACATATATATTAATACTAAGTATATTCCTATATCTTGAGCATTATATAAATATACCACAATCTCTGCTTTAAGCAAATTAGTAATTGAATAGATTATGTTTGCCCGGTGATTTTCTGTTGTTTTGGTCGTTTTAGGTAGTTATGTCTTTCGCCACTCATTTTGTTTCTCACTATTATCACTTGTTATACTATTTTTCTGGATGTTCCCGTTTCTATCTTCTCTAGTCTCCTCTCTCTCCTCTATAATGGTTGCTCTTTGGGAGTCCTATTAGATAGTTTTGCTTACTTATCAATTTTTTCAGTAGTAATTGCAAAATCAAAATCTTGTTCCACTAAAGTTATTTGTCTGAGCTTTTTTCCTTGTTTCTTATTTATTCCTCCTTATCGCTTAATATCTCTAGTACTTTTATTTTAAACATTAAGTTAGATGAAGTTTTTTCTATAGTACTATATACTATACTATATGCTAATAAAAACCTGTTAATTATTCTTGTTGATAGCGCCACGTTTTCATTTCTTCTATCATAGCAAGGTTTCTGTGCGCTCTTTTCTTTTAATTTGTGCAAAGGTTTTCGATAATTTGCTTGACGATGCATTAAATATTGCATACCGTTTACTTCAGAAAATTCTAAAAAAATTCTTGACATAAACTGTGCTCCATTATCTGACATATTATTTCAGTCAAGTCCATATCTGGCAAACCTTTCTCATAATTTTTGCAATGTTAATTCCGTTATTGTATTTTTTGTTTCGTATAGTTCTTGCTATTTGGTCTATGCATCTACTATCACCTAAAACTTACATGCTTGAATAGCCCCAATGTATCGCAATCAGTGTATTTAAGTTCACAATTGTTAACCTATTCTTCTTCGTGTTAGCGTCTAAAGAATAAGTACTGGAAATAATTCTGGACAAAGATTTTATTTTGTAGATAAAAGACTGTCTAGAATGCAGTTCTTCTATTAATTTGCCCTAAATACAAACATAACTTCTTCGCTTAATTGTTTTTTTATATACTTTTTGGATAAAATCAATGTACTCAACACTTTTTTTCTTATTCTTGAGTATGTAGTTTAAAGCGTGCTAATCCATCTGGTTCAGTGTTTAATCCTTCATTTACAGCTCAATGTAATCAAATACTGATAAAAAATGTTGCTAATCTTTGCCATCTCTACTGTACCTTGCTTTCCTCCAAATGGGGTTCGTAATTGATTATAATCGAAAACCAATATCCATTTTTCACCCATTAAATACTGATAGGATTTCCGCATATCTCAAAATATCGCGATTGTTTCTTGGTGGATCATGGAATATTCTCTCTCCGCTTTGGTTAGCATTCTTGAGGTAACGCCATTGTTTTGTTTTCCCCATCTGGCGGTCCATGAAATAAGACACATCCTGTTGCTCAAGCGCTGCTCTCATATGTTAATATTAATAGCACTTCTGGATTATAATCAATTAGCACCTTGCCAAAAGCTGCTTTTTAAATGTTTTTGTTTTTGCATTTTCCTTGCCCTTATAAATTTCACAATCCTGAATAAAGTGTACAGATATAATAAGCAAAATAATTAGTTGGCCTTAATTCTTTTTCTCAGTATTGATTTACGTTAATTCATTTAGTAATTTGCTATATCTATATAGTTTCACATATTTCACATTAAGAATTGCCATATTTTCACACAATGCATAACAATCCCTAAATGTATTCTGGAACTACACTATTATTCTTTTATCAGGAAAGAGAATCTTCGAAAGAAACATATCATTTGTTTTAATTAGAGGTGATTGAACCTTTTAAGAGGATTCTTTGAGATTCTATTTGTTTGGTTCGTATGTTATCTTTCCTCATAGCGAAGATATACAATTTTTTTTTACAAAACATCAGCACGCCTACAGTACCGGCACAACTATTCTATTAGGCCTTACACGTGCATTTGGAAGAAATACAGAACTATCGTCTTATCATGGGAAGATCACGCATCTTTAACTAGGCGTATACGTGCTGGATACAAACAATTCCTAATCTAAACGTAAATCGCATTAGAACAGTATATAACGATAAATTCAAGAGATCAACCGCTAACTAACCAATTGTATTATCTCAAGTATAGAAGAAACAAAACTGGTCTGCTCATTGGCGAATAATTAACACACGCAGTTATCTTCGCGACCACACCTGCACAGCGTGGAATGTATAAAATGTTTTTCTATATGTGGAAGAAATGAATTCCGCGGCGCGTATAGCCGTTCTGTGTGACTGATGACATTTCGCCAAACCTATTTTAGAGGACAGACTGATGCATGGCGTATAAACACATTGGAATAAAACGACAGATAAATCGTGTTTGCAGGAAAAGCAATATATCAGTGTGAAACAAGTGTTTTTCTTCGGTTGCCCAAGTATCAACACTATATACATATTGCTGGCACGTTAATTACAGACCGAGACTTCGTTATAAGCCAGTAAAACGAACAATCTTAATTAAATTGCACGTATGTTCATGCGATCCCTTTTTTGTCTTTCGTTCGTTTATTATACGATAAATGTGAACCGACGCAAATGTGCAAGCATTAATCATTTGCGCCCGAGGTTAAATATCAAAATAATATCAATATAAGACGTCAGATGCTATACTTTAATATTACCAATTTATTATTGCAGTTAGGGTGGAAGCTGAGAGCATACACGAAGTGTTACAACCGCTCCAGATTTATAGGCCGTTAGGAATGCGTGCTCAGCTCATTTGATATAATATGCAAATCGAATAAATTCCGATCTTTTCAAATTTTCAGTTGCGCAAGTTATAGAGAATGCATCACATTTTTACATGGATTTAAGGGTGTGTGGAATGTGAGCGTATATGTACAAAGTATTTTCGAATACCTTGTTAGATGATTTTTCAATGGAATGTGAATTATAGGTGTTAGATACGGATTATACGAAGAAAGTCGTTGTTGCATGAATGCGTGGTGAAAATGCATTTTTTACTACGTCTATGCTTGCCAGATTGTATTTTGGTTCTTAGTATGGGAGATACATAGTTACACAACGGAATTCAACAAGAAATGTTGCTTTATCCGAATACAAAATAAGTTTTATCTTCCAAAGTATGCGTGCGGTATATAAAGGGTTGTACAAGTATTGTGAAAGTCGTACTGCTGCTAGTTGGCTGCTAGTATAATAGTAATAGTGGTTTACTTCTCTGCTATACTACTAGTGATGAGTATGGCGTCATGAATTATAAGTAATTTATTTATTAATTTCTCAACTTGTCGATCTGTTACTCGACATAGTGGGGTCGCTATATTTGCTCATTCTTGTGTTAGAAGGACGCAGAGAGATACCGGGTGTCCAGCCTAAGATGCAACGGTCCCTAGCCGATTTATTATTGTCTTTTCGAAAAAATGTTTCAAATAAATGTTGTCTGGAATCATATTCTACACATGTTGAAATTAGTTGCAGAAATGGCGGACTTCCGGTTGTACCGGAAGTAGATACTAACTTTATTATTTTAAATAGAACACCCTGTATATTATTGCACTTTTGGATTCCTTGTTAAATTTAAATAACAATACCTTAGGGATACATTGGGGCTAAGTTGTACCGTTTCCGAATTACATGACGTTTTTCGAAAAAAAATGACATTTGCAGTGTCTTCGGTGTTTGGAAATATCTCGGAAAATACGAAAGTTAGAAAGATGCGGTTTTCGGTTTTCGCTTAACCATGAAACAGCACACGTCTTTTATTTTAAAATTGTTGCGTTTAAATTACAGCGTTATTAAATAGGGAGCTGTAATTTTCGAACTCTAAAATCATGGCTAACTTGATTTTTTTAAATTGAACGGCATAGCAATTTTTACATAAATGGACGTAAAATTTAATTTTCTTTCGATTTTATATGGGTATCATTGTGTCTATCTCCAACGGTTTTGGAGATATTCGTAGACCTCCCAACGCTGATTGAAATATTTTTATGAATAAAATAAGTACTCTTTTAGACTTCATTTGTAATGAGGATAAATTTGTTGTAATCGGAGATGATTTTAATATTCATTTCAATGCAGATACTTCTCCTCGTCGACAGTTTCTGGATGTAATTTCTTCCTATAACCTAGAACCCGTATTAGCTCTTCCATTTCCTCATGTATCGACAATTTTTTAATCAATTTACCGAATGAAGTGTTTGCTATCGGTAATTGCGAATTCTGTTTGTCCGATCAGTCTTCTCAGTTAATGACACTTAAACTTAGCATTAGTGCTAAATAAATATTTTTATAAAAGAAAATAGTGTTTGTAATCTCTCAAACTGACTACGGAACACATGATAGTTAGTTAGAAAAGGAATCGTGGTTATCAGAGTGTCAACTTAAATGTCAACATTATTAATTACTATATGTATATTTGCTTTCTTTTTGTACGATGTTTAAGAACTGATGCGCATAACGAATGAATTACGCACTGACAACGCGTAATAAAAATAAAACTTTGCAATGCCTTTAATGACATATTTCTTAATTTTAATAACTCGCCAGGAATATGTGATCTCAAACCTACATATGCATCGTCTGCCATTATTGGCTTTTTTTATGTCACTAGTGTTTGCAAATAACACAAGCAAATTTATGGAAGTTCCAATAGTTGGGGATCTATTTTATGAGCCACTATGTAAAATACTTATAAATTTCCCGTTGTCTATAAATTAAAGCCAGTATATATATAACAATTGGCTATTTATTACCCATTGAGAAACGCGACTTCAAGTTTTTCTAACTAGAAAAATACTGATTTTATTATCAATATTCACAGAAAGCTTCAAAGTTTGAATTTTTTGAAAATATCTTGTTAACTACTTTATCACACTTTAAAGCAGTGCAGTGGTTTTTGTTTGAAGACAAATTTGATAGCTTTTAAATTGTGTCGGCAAAGCTTCTGACACACGCAGAGATTCTCGCTCTGGAAGTTGGTACCGGCAAAGCTTCTGACACAACTCACGAGATTTATTCCTAGCGCCACCGACATGGCGCCAACTTGTACGTTAAAACCTATTTTTGACCTGGCCCAGTATACAGATTCTCGTTTCATATTATTACCAGAACTAAAACGCATCCGACGCACGTCGAATATTTGTTTGTATTTGCAGTTGGATGTATTTATGTTTTCTTGTCACTCACTTGTTTTTTGTCATTAAATGAAAATAGTTGATGTCTTTCGCACTTATTTTATGGCAATAATTTCTTGATTAAAAATAGGCTTTTACTGTTTAAATTGTTACGAATATATCGATCATAACCCCGGCTATTCCGCAGTCACCGTTGCAACCGTCGCATCCACCAAATCTACACGCGGCATTCCGTTTGACAGCCAAGTCGCACAACCAGTGCCGCCGGATTTACAGATACAGGGATCAACGTAAAAGTGAGGTCGTTACAATCCAGCCTTTGAAAGCATCGAGATTGGTTAGCTTTCTAAATAACCAATCATACCCGTCTTTCAAAGGTTTACCATCCCCACATTATTTTCTCTTTTTTTTGTTTTTCATTGCTTTTTTGTCTGGTAGCATTCGTAAAATATGCCAGACACTTGTTATAGCAATTTCTTTCTATAGACTTTGCCGGAATTAATGAAAAATGTTGCGTACGAATCTGGTTGTGTTAAATTTTATGATGTTCCATCGCATTTTCGTAGGTGAGTTATTGACATTCTAAACCAAAATTTTCTTGAAAGATAGTAAAGAAAGAGGAGACCTTACGCTATTAACTGATGCACGTCCTCCTGACCGTTCGGGGCCCAGTGTTTACCTATAGAACCGTGGGGTGTCTACCCAGCGAAATTTCCGAAACCAGGTGAGCTCTATGCGGACGCTAGCAGATAGCCTTGGCCGTTGGATATGAACTTATCTGGGTAATAGACACTTGGAGTAAAGCTTTGGTTCGGGCGCGGGTCATCTTACAGGCTGGAGAGTTGGTGGAACAATCTTAACACGGTCGAGGGCGTTGCTGCTAGACGGCTACCCCCCAACACCGAGTCTCCTTAACCTCGGGTGGTTATTCTGAGATGGAATCGAGAGATCGATCTCGATGGTTACCCATCAAATGGGGGCAAGGGAACTTGTCTAACATGGGTAGTGAGATGCAGAGGCGCCCACGGGCGGTGGCCAGCCGGTCCCTTCAGGTAGGTGCCGGCGTCTTTCGGGTTAGAGGTTTCAGGGTCGTTGCCATAGCTTTGCCAGTTTACTCTTTGAACTAGGGGATCTTGTACCCCATGGTGTAACCGGTGTCCAGGCCACATACAGTTAGGTCCGGTCAGCGACGTACCCGCATTCCCCCGGGTATTAGGCTAACGCTTCGGTATCGGGTTGTTGTGTGTGAGTTTCGGATGACCGTTCGCCATTGCACTTGTTCTTTATGCGCTTGTCTTAAATCTTATATTTACAATATCGGCAAAGCAAACAGGTTAAATGATTGCAAGAATAGTTGAAGTAATAATTCCTCCACGAAATGCACTTGCCTGTATTAATTGGCAATTAACGAGGTATAGCTCAAAGACTAGCAGTATGTTCAGAAAGTAGATGCAAACAAATTCGAGCAATTATTATCCCTGTTTTATTAATGTTTATAATAAACATTCAAATTTTGTAGAGTAGTGGCTTTACTCTAATTCTTATAGATTTTTTTCAAGTTAACAATGAAAATATTTCAACAATAAGAGTTGTTTTAAAAAATCTATAAGAATTAGAATAAAACCACTATGAACTCCAAAATATTTGGATTTTTTTATTGACAATAATTATGGCTACGAAGAATACTATCCTAAATCCCTATTAGTTTTTTATTAGTTATTTTATGAAGAAATGAATTAATTGATGTGCATTGTTGTCGAAATCTTAAGGAAGGAAAGGAATTGACCTAAACAGTAGGTATATGAAGTTCCTTTTTCAGAATCGTCTTTAGAGCACATGGAGTGAGTCTGTTAGTCCAAGAAATATCTTATATAACGTGGTGCTTACGTTTGTATACAGCACAGATTTTCTCTTTTTTTCTTCCTTCATTTAAATCAGTCACGATCAAGCAACGGGAATACGGACACATGTAAACATTTAATTCATTTTGGGCCGATGTTTCTTTAACCTCTCATTCAATTGCATTGAAGATGCACGCATTTCACAAAAATGACTTCTAATACTTTAGGTCGTTGGCACTTACCCTACCTGTTAATCCTTACTTGAGATTAATTGACACTTGTTAGAACATGACTTTTGGTTTGAATACGTACATATATGTATACAGTGAATGCCATATTCTAAGTCTCAATCAAAATTAATTAAATATTGACGTATATATCGATGCAATACTGGCTTTGGTGAATTAAACCATTTCTCACTCAACTCCAAACCCATCTGCGATATAAAAACACAAAGCGCCGAATGTCTACAACCAATTGAATTTTTGTAACGTCTTAATTTCTCAACGCGTGCACATCGAGATTAACACAAACATCTTTCGATACGCCCTACATGTTACAAGCTGATTTTATGGCGACAGGTAATTTAATTATTAATTACAACATAAATCTAAACGGCTAAACGGCGTATCTCCTACCTACTGACATCAATATTCGAGAAAATCGCGTCGCGTTTTCATTTTCTATTTGCTTGTTACTTGTCAATAACCTTCCGATCGTGCGTGATTAATAGGCAACAATTTACAGCTACTGACCCCGAGATATTTCCGATACATCGACTAATAATACATGAATTCGTTTATTTACGAAACACGCCTTACCGCCGCCTAACGCACATGTCGATACCTCATGCATAGATGCATTTAAAAGCTCATGCCTATAATAGAAGCGTCGCGCATTCGGTTAGAAACTTCTGAGTTTCATTTTAAAGTTTATGTACGAATATTTTTATGGCTACTTCACATTTATCGGTTTATTAACGCCGGCTGTCGATTGTATAAACAAGCAGCAAATGTGTGAGCACTTTAATTATTATAACTATACAAATATACGTATAAATTTCCTTGGAAAGTTGTGCCTTTGCTATGTTGTATGTATGTATTTGCGCGATGAAGTTTCTTATTGTTTAAAAAAAAAAGGACCCTCATGAAATGACTTTCCCTGGCTTTATTGTTAACATCATTTTTACGGTTATGACAGTATACATTAATTGGCTTTAGCGATAGAAATATCTTGGCTGTCCATAAGTATATGCAAGTCAGTTCTCGTGTTACATAAGTATACTCATTCACAATGAGCATAAGCATTAATGAGTACATATTCATAATACTAATATAATCGGTTGTAACTATAAACTATTCACAGTGTACTTAACTGTTTTGGTATAAATCCGTCTTGCTGTCAGTTTTGAATACCTGTATTCTCATCTGCATCTGGAATTCTGTTCCACAAAAAATTACAAATGAACACTGAAGTTGTGCAAACATTACTATCACTGTTACTATCCAGACAAAATAAAGTTATCGAAAAGAAAAAGAAAGAACGTTGGTGAACGTAAATTTCATGTTTTTCTATTTCTAAGTGACTGTCAAATTAATTATACAGCAGTCTAGTAATTTAATCATCTTACGCCTAATAACTAACGTTTCCTCCTGTACAGAATCTTATTCATTCTATAAAAAAAATAAATAAAAAATAGCCAACTATCGATGACCACAGCTATCGATAAAGCTATGGATGCCTAAAAGTAATGGCACCTCCAAAACAAGAAAAGTTTAATCAAAATGTCAAACAAATATTTCATAAAATGGCATACGCTATTTAGGCAGTATTGACGGAAAACACGTCTAAATTGAATATCCACCAAACACGGGTTCCCCCCTGCACATATTTCATTTATAGAAAGTTTTTCAGTGCGATATTAATGAGAATTTGTGATGTTGATTATAATTTTATAGATGTTGGCATTGGCGCTTAAAGATGTTGTTAAAGATTTTGTTGAGTATAAATTAATAGTATAGCTATATAAGGACCTATTTCTGCTTGATTCTTTCTTCTACGTATGCCCCAAATATGTAGCAAAGTACCTTGTCTAATTCGTCCAGTTTTTTGTATGTGGAAATATAAATTGTATTTAGATCATTTATTTATAAAAAAAACACCAAGAAATGAACACATAATATCAATGAATGAACAACCGATGTCCAATAAATGAACTAATACATTCTAATTCAGTTGCTTCGAATAGAATGCCGTTTATATCAATAGAATTTTTTTTTAGATATTCTGGGTGATAAAATTCAATTGAAAAATTTTGCTTTTTTAAATCGTCGCTAACATTTTCCACAATAAAGTTAATATCGCCCTCATCAGAAGTGTGAATAACATCAGACTGATCAACAATTTCCTCGCCACTGCCTTTCTTGCAAATTGTCCACATATTAAATAGTGCATTTCCAATTGTTTTCCCTTGTAAGCTGGCATTTTTAACTCCATTATGTGGTGCTGAATAACTCACTGCACCTCTCAATTCTCTTTATCAGCGATTGCTTTCTCTCTTTCTGTTCTTGCTGCCTATACTTGTGAACATACAGTGATCATAATTTACAGAATTTGCGTTAAACGGATACAACCGCATTTCTTAAATCCACTTTTAATTATGTCCGGCTTTATAGCTTCAATGTATGTGTTGCGTTTGGCAACAGGCGATATAAAAGAATGTTATTCTGAACCTAAAATTATATAAATCTATATTTATATGAAACTTATGGCTGTCCAATCAAAGCATAATTGGAAACTTTACGTCATTTTCCCCAAGTCACGGGAAAAAGGATATTAGGAATGGATTCGTAAAATGCTGCGGATATCATCCAACCACTCTCGGAACTTCTGGGATAGTTACTGTATCTCTCGAGGTATCCATTTATATGGACTTGTGATTTCATAAAAACTGAGAGAATTTTTGGGACTCAAGAGTTTGCCACTTTTTGGACAGGTGTTATGTCCTATTTCTAAAATTCTGTTAGGGTCATTTAAAATGCCTGCACAGTTTTCACTCATCAAATATGCATTTAATTCCTGCAACCAACTTTACATGGCTTTTTCCGTAACTGCTGTCCGAGCCTTTGATATTATTTCACTATTTCGTTTGGTTATTGGATGTCTTTGCAAATACAATCACTTTAAATAGAAAAAGCGACATACCAACAGAGCAACGTATACTTACTGTTATAGAATGAACTAGATATAATGTACTGTATATAATATGGATGTAGCTCTTAAAATAAGGTACTTTATTTTTAATGAACAACTGTAATAATTGTGGTATCATTATTTAAGCCATGTAAACTATTTCCATCTAAATTTAAAAAGTACTATGTACACAATATGAATTCGGTTATACTACATGGTTTTTCCTGCTTTTGGTGTGTTTTTGTTGTAGATCGTGTAGCAAGTAAGCATATTTGTAGGTACAGTAGAACCCCTTTTAACCGGTCTGGTTGGGACCGAGTCGTGGCCGGTTAATCCGAGGTTCCCGTCAAAAATCGATTTTCATTCAAAAAGAACCTATATCATCAGATATCATGACAAGCAAATAAGACGTTATTGCAACTTATTTTATTATACATATGTATTGTACATACAAGATACATGAACAGATTAAACATTATGAACTTTTATAAACTTTGAAAACTTAATCACATACACATCATTGTTTGAAAAAATCAGTTATTTGTTTCTGTTTAGTACGTGTTAAAGACTTTTTGAAAGCCAAGTCTCTCCATTTTCGTATGTTCATCACGTCCAATGCCGTTGAATCTTTTTGCTGCTCAACGTATTGCAGTAAAATTTCTGCAGCTTTTTTTGCTTCTTCGTGACCTATTTTTTGCGAGTCCTCCATGTCTGCATTTTCGCCATCGTCTTCGCATCCGCAGTCAGCTTTACTGGCAATAGCGATTATTTCTTCGTCAGTAAAAAATTCGTTTTCGAGTCCTTCGTCACTTTTTGTCATCCATTCCTCCACGTCTTCAAACTGCATTTGGTTCCCACACTCCCCACCAAGTAACGACTGCAGATCGTCTAAAATGGCTTGATTATCTATTTCTTCGTTCTCTGAATCGTTACTCTCGACCAAATTTTCTATATCAGGCCAAACCTTCCTCCACGATTTTACAAAGGTAGAAGAAGGCATTTCCTGAAAAGCACTGGCCAACATAAAAATGACATCCTTGATGTCTATCTTTTTCACGTTTTCCAAGAGAGACAAGTTTTCATCCTCGCACTTAAATAAAATTTCAGAAAGAAATTTACGTCTGTATCGTCTTTTTAAACTCTCTATCACTCCTTGGTCTATAGGCTGTACCAAGCTAGTAACATTTGCAGGCAAAAACATTATTTTTATGCCATCCACCTCACTCAAGTGGGGGTGAGTTGGAGCGTTGTCGAGTAGAAGGATTGCTTTCATTGGTAAATTTTTGCTCTTCAAGTGTGCCTTCACTTTTGGGACGAATTCGGGGTTAAACCATTCTTCAAACAAATTTGAGTTCATCCATGCTGATTTTTGGGACCTGTAGTACACAGGAAGAGATGATAAATTGGTGTGCTTGAATGCTCGTGGTTTAGCTGACTTTCCTATCACAAAAAGTGGGATTTTATGAGACCCAGCTGCATTACAGCAAACACCAACGGTGATCCGTTCTCTATTTTTTTTTAACCCTGGCGCGGATGATGTTTCGCGACTTGATACAAAAGTTTTAGTTGGCAACATCTTAAAATTAAGCCCAGTTTCGTCCATGTTGTACACCTGCTCAGGGACTAGGTTATCACCGTCGATCACTTCCATAAATGTTGTCTTAAATTCACAAGCACCGCTTATGTGAGCGAAACGAATCCCATGACGCTTTTTCCAACGATCAAGCCATCCCTGGCTAGCAGAGAATGCTGGTGCATTCTCGATTTTACCGTGAATTACCAATGCTTTTTCAATCAATTTCGACATTTTTCGACATTAAAACACATTTATTCTGCACGTCGCATTAACTTAACCGAAACATCTGTGGAGACATATCTGATGATTGGAATATTTCAAAAATCTTATCCACATAATTTATTCACTGATAATTGATAATACGGTAAGTGTTTCTGCGCGTTTTATATTTTTTTATAATTTAAATTAAATGCAAAATTGCATGCGTACGCTACTGGAATGTCGGTCGAATATGCCGACTCTACAAATGAATTATAAAGTACATAAGCAGTAATTATTTTGTTATATTACATTGCTTTTTCATGTGTTTTTAGGCACAATTAATTTTTTTGCGCTAAATATGCATTTTAGACTTTTAGACCACTGTGGGCCGGTTAATCCGAGGACCGGTTGATCCGAGGCCGGTTAAGAGGGGTTATACTGTAATTTGTATTTGATGTTTCTTATATTTGTTTAGTGGAATATGTATGATACATGAAATTTGGCTTTTTATCTTACTATTTAAATATCTTAATGCCAATTATGATAGCACTCCTTCGAGGTCGCAAAACGAGCAATTGTTATCTTATATTGAGGTCGTCAATTTCTAAGATACCAACTTCGATCTAGGCTAGACAGCTTAATGGTTAGAGGATAGCGTTTGGGATGTTATTAACGACTCCTTCAAGGATATCATTTACTGGCAGTTTTAGTATGTCGTCGTCAGAAACACGGCGAGCGTGTCCGACATCGCGTTTAAGTACTTGACGCCTACCAGGACATCGCTACCGCACCAACTGGAACGAAATACATACGTTTCTCATTGCTATTGCCTTGTGCTCTCAAACCGTACCCACGCGCGACTTCTCTTTGGTCGTTTTTCGAAAAGCGACCGCAGAACATTTTTCTTGAACGTAATTACGGCAGCTTATTAGCTGACAGGTGAGTTGTTTTGCGGAAGAGTGGAATGGCGGTTATTAAATAGACGCTGATTATAATGGCAGGTATTTAGGTATTAATGAATGAGCTACCTGTGGTGGCACTTTTAGTGCGCGAATCCCTGCGTGGTTTTCTTATTTGCCGTATCGTAGGTAGATAATTAGCTTAACAGTTAGATTTGCAGTAGCCGATACGTTAAGAATATTGAAAAACGGCAGGGAAGCGTTTGATCTTATTTGATGTGACAAGGGGCAATACATGTCGGGATAATTATTGCTTTATAATTAATTAAAATTGGGAACTCTACATTAAAATGTCGTATGGAACGTTTATGGGTTCAAAAAAATATATTCTGCTTTATTTCCAAGAGAAAAAAAATATAGTAAAATGTATTATTTCAAAGAATGTTAATATCTTTTCAATTGACCTCGAACCTCGCTCTTGTCAACTATATTAACCGGCTATTTTTAGGGTTATGATGATGGCTAGGAGGTAGATTTGGCTTAGCGTGAGTATCTGATAAGCACATTAATGCTTGAGCTTAATAAAACACCTTGAAAGGACTATAGGTTTCTTTTCCCCTCTTTAACTCTCCAAAAAGTCCCACAAAAATGTTTTCTTACTGCTTTTAGATTTTTTTTACGAAGTTTTTAGAACTGCGTTTTAAAAACTCGAGAGTTGCCGTTGCTAATCTCCTTTTTTCTTTTCATAAAAATACAATGAACGCATTTCAACGTTTAATCCATAGGACTTTATCTTCATATGCAAGCTTACTTTTTGTTTATTTCCTTGAATTATGTGTTACCTATGTTGTTTCATCGTCAAAGTAGAC
This sequence comes from Cetonia aurata, assembly GCA_949128085.1. Classification (NCBI taxonomy): domain Eukaryota; kingdom Metazoa; phylum Arthropoda; class Insecta; order Coleoptera; family Scarabaeidae; genus Cetonia; species Cetonia aurata. The sequence continues at coordinate 11,858,816 of OX421887.1, forward strand.
TGATTATTGGTCACTATATTTTTAGTAACAATATTAATATTATGTATTCTGCAGGTTAATAAAAATTGTCTCTATTAACTATAATATAAATATTTCCTTTTCAAATATAGGTGAAATGAATTGTAATAGAAACTAAATTCTTCAAACATTGAAAAAATCTAAAATTCTAAATTATAAAGTCGATCAATTATATATCAAGAAGCTATTTTAATATGTTTTGCCCTATTTGCAGAAATTTACTGTAGATTTTAAATTATTGTTATGAAGACAATGAAATTACGTCGAGTAATAATAACTTTGCCTATTCCTAACAAAGTTCAAAGAAAAGCTTCTAAAATCCGAAAATTATTCTTAGGGCCGGTATTTCAATCTTCCAATAAATGTATCCAATAACAATTTAGCTAATAAGTTACTAGCTAAATAACAACACACCATCTTTCAACGAATATTTTTAGGTTAAGGACAGGTATTTCAAACTCTTAATAAAGTTCCTTACAAAAGTTATTAGCTGAAACTGAAATAACTGTCTTTCCATCAACTAATAAAAATTATATAGGTAATAAATTGGTTTATTCACCTAAAATGTTATTGAGTGCTTGAAGTAGCCAGTAAGGATTATGAGACGCTTAATAGCATATCGAAAATCTCTGCAAGTTGTTAAAACAACAAAGAAGGTTATGTTTTCAAGTTTAAAATTATTTATGAACTAGACATTTTTTAAGATTTCGAGAATTGTTTTTGGAAGAGATTTAGTCAATCTAGTTAAAATAGTTTATCGTGACAGACATTATGATATTAGGAGGCCTCATATAAACCGCTTAAACAATTGAGCTGCTGAAGGATTTATCAAGAGGTTTAGATAGACACAGTGTATAAACAATAGACAATAAATATTGGCAATAAACCATATTGACAATAAATTATATTGCCAATAAACAATATTGTCAAAAAACATTATTGACAATAAATAATATTGACAATAAACAATATTAACAATGAACAATGTTAACAATAAACAATACTGACAATAAACAATATTGCCAAAAAACCATAAAGACAATAAACAATCTTGACAATAAATAAACAATGAACTCTACAAATAATAGCTGTCGGCCCGGTATTTCAATCTACTAATAAATGTATCTAATAACAATTTAGCTAATAAGTTATAAGGAAGATATATTAGGTAAATAACAACAGACCGTCTTTCAACGAATATTTATTAGGTTAATAGTTATACGATATATTCATAACGCTAGTTTATGTTGGTGTAATAACCCATAAGGTAAGGTTTACAGCAAGCTATAAATGACAGCGCTATACAAATACTTACACAATCTAATCTAAATCTTTTAACAAATTCTTCATCATTCCAATTGTTTAAAGAATTTATATGAGGCTCTCTAAATCTATACTGTCTGTCACGATTAACTATTTAAACAAGCTTGGCCTCATCTTCCACAAACTCCCCGAAATCGTCAAAAATATCCATGTTTCTAGTTTATAATAATGATTTACTTAGATCAATTTCAAACTTTTTTTTTTTTATTGTGTTGGCGACATTTAAAGACTTTCGATAAGCTTATTAAGGTTCTAATAGTACTTATTGGATACTTCAACCACGCAATAACATTTTAGGAGAATAAACCGGCTTATTACCTACACAATTTTTATTAGGAACTTTATTAGAAGATTGAAATACCGCCCCTTAACATAAAAGAAGCGGCTCCAAAAAAAATCATTTAATATTTAGTAATAACAATAGGAAGAAAAACAATCAACAACAATTCTAGTAAATGTGCAAATACTGGCGATTTTCATTGACGCTTTCAGCCGCATTTTCAACTGCTCTGTATGGTTCATCAAGGAACTACATCGAAGGCATTCTGAAAACTAACACGAAATTCTTTAGTGTTTTGTGGAAGATCAACTTTATAAATATTATTTTTAACGATTCTCCATAAAAATATTCATGAGGACTTAAGTAAAGAGATCTCGCTGGCGATTCAACAATTCTGCTAGTTTCGACCCAGCAGTGTTTTGAAAACTACTGTCTAGGATAGCTTCTCTCAATTGCTGTGTTTGCAGTCAGCGTGCCGTTTTGTTGCCACCATGAGCACTGCAATTGATGTAATGTTGAAGAGACTTTGCCCATTTAAGATTTCCTCAAAATGTAAAGCGCCCTATAAAGCGATTTCATATAATTACCACCCAAACGTTTACTCTGCAAGTTTCAAAATTAAATTCCAACTGGAACTTTGAGAAATTCTAATGAGCCAGTTCGGTGGAACTTCCTGTATGTAGCGGCAATTTTATAGTAACATGAATCTCTAACATCTACCAATATCTGTATCAAACCCTATAAGAAAGAAGAGAATGGGTCTCACTCAGGCAACGGAAAACTTATTTTAAGGGTAGCATCATGATTAAAGTTGTATTCCATTATAATTTAACTGTAGATAATATACCACATTTCTGCAGAAATTTTTGTTAAGTGATTAGTATTGAGAGAACAGTAAATTGTAAATGGAAATGAATACTATAATCTCAGAGTGTTTCATGTTAAGGATGGATACGTCAAGTTTAAGAAATCTGATACGGTTTAATTTTATAGTGAGTGTAAAATGTCATAATTATACATAATTATAGTTAATTAGTCTTGATGTAACTGATATTAAGCTGGATAAAAGTGTCTTTAGTGTAATTTCCTTGATGCATCAGATATCAGAACACGTAACTTCCTGCCTCAATTTACTGCTCAAAGAGACAAGTTCCTTTATCTTCACCATCTTTATTGCGCAAATCACTCTGATGTAGTATGGACCAATCGGTTATAAAAATGTCGATGTAGTAGCTAGAAGCAAAAATTATAAGAAAAAAAGAAACGAAAGGAAGAAAGTACGCAACTCGACCGTATGCAAACAAGATGCAAATTGGCCGCGTGACATTACGGTGCTGCTACCAAATTAGGAGAGTTTTTAGTCGGGCGAAAGTCGTAATTACGCGATTCGCTTTTATTATTTTTATATCAATCCGTCCACAGCGGGCAGCCTATTAATTAAACAACCGATTTCCACTTGTTTAATGTTTGCTTTGGAACTGGTCGTACGGGCTGACGATAAATCTTTATAATTCACCTAATTAAAAGCGTGTTTCTTAGATAAATTTCCAGCTCCACCAATTAGCTTTGTTTATGGTATCTACCATAATAAAATTAATTTGCGCTTGTCAACATTTTCCATCGTAAGCTAACGTACGTATTCGCCCTGTTGTCTTGTCTTGTCTACAATGAAATACTGCTTTTATTACATAGTTATTGTTCGATAAAATACGTTAATAAATTAATTAATCATTACAAAGTATGTAATACGTTTTAGCACGCACTGAGGGAAGTGTACAGATGTTGAGTGTGAACACACCTTTTATACAGTTAATACCGACCTGAGAATACGCGAACTACCGTAACTATAGAAAATAAGTTATGTGCAATATTAAATCAGGCAGATGTTTGACGTAATAAATTTTGTTGAAATTGCATTCCATTCAAGCAGATCTATGATAGAAATTGCATATTTACATAAAGAGGAAGTATTTCTCTTACCTGCGCGGTATAGTTTATGTATGTTTCTATGTCGCATATTGACGTTTTGCAAATCTTGATAAATTATGGAGATAAGAATATATCATTATAATTTTATGCAATATCTACAGATAATTTGTCCCTAAGGGGATTCGCTAGTCCACTAATAAATAAAAATGTTTGTTGTTGCGCAATTTAAAGCAAATCCTACTTGAAAAATCGATCTAGAAGTTGAGCTTTTATAAATTTGCAGTTGTCATTTCAGTTCGAAAAGTTATTGGCCGCAAAAAATTGCTTCGAAACAAAATTATAGTGATAAATAGTGAAAAAGGAATTTGCTAATATTGCATCCGATCCAGAGAATGTTAGTCAGAAAGTGGAAGTAGATACTAAGTTGTTAAAATAAATAGTAAAATGGAAAAGTATTTGAAATTACTTCGTTTTTTCCGTACCAGCCAATATTTAGTTGACGGTGAGCGATGTTGTACGGGGTGGTCCAACTTGCTTGTCAGAATAGGGCATCTCGGTAACCGTAAGAGATAGGAAAAAAAGAGTAGCCAAGTCTCGATCTGTTTTTTCGAGATATTCTCAATGACGAAAACGAAAATTAGTTATATTCTTTTTATTTTGAGTTATAGCAAAAAATTTAGTTTCTCAAGTTTTGGAGAATGCCCAATAACCGTTTTAATATTTTTAAGACACATTTGTGAGTAGGATCGACTAGTCAAATGAAATTGTTATTTTATGCACTCGTTTTTGGTCTGCAGCATAAAGTTGATTTTTTTTTAATGTAAATCGTAGTAGGCAGTGACAGTTAGACAGCCATATAATTTATGGGGTGGATTTCCACCAATTATCTAATGAAACATAAAACAAATAACTATTTAGATTTTTAATTAAAAAACTATCTAGTAGCCTATAACAAACACAAGCGTGTATTTCTGAAATAATAAACCTATTTCCTTACTATTTAACTTATATATACTAAATAAAATTCCATTTATATGTTATAATGTAACACAACTAGAAATTTATTACATCAAATATTCAAACTGCATCCCATTATTGTCCAAACAGAACTGACATCTCCTTACACTTGCAATTGCATTATAAATATGAATGTTAGAAACAGCGTTTAGACATTTTCCAAAATTATGAATTAGTTCCTGAACATTATTGTGCGGTATTTTATATAAACGATCCTTTACGTACTCGCACAGAAAGAAATTCAAACGACGTCAAGTCGGGCGATCTTGGCGGCCATCTCTCAGGCCCATTTGTTCTTAACCAATTCTTTCCAAAATTATTGTTAAAAAAATGTGTTGTAATTCGAGCATTGTGTGCTGGTGCGCCGTCGGCGTCGTGTTGAAAAAATAGAGCCCTTCTTTGTTGCAATGGCATGTCGTCGATGAGTTCCTCAATATTTTCTTGTAAGATTTGCAGATACCGTTCAACGTTGAAATTTTCTCGGTATATATGATATGCGATGATACGATTTTCCATAATGGCACACCATATATTAAAACCGTATATCGCTTGTTCAATTTGATTGTTATCCAGTAATTGAGTTTTGGAACCTTTGGTGTAACATTAACACTGTTAATCATCTCCTGATGATGCTAACTTGGTTAGCGAAACGCGCGTCGAGAGATTGTGCATTGTTGTTTGGTGATAGTGGAAAACCTAGCATTGACTTTTGTCAGTGTGATAGTCAATTTGATTGTTGACAACCTGGTGTGGGTTGATATCAGATCACCAATGCGCGTTATTTCTGTGAAAAATCTCTGCACTACTAATGTGAACTTCGTCGTTCCTTATAATTTTCCTAAAGAAAAATTCATCCTGCTGTTGGTTTTCTAGATGCCACCGACAAAATTCCAAAAGGCGCGCGGCGGTTACAATCACCTGAATGTAGATGATGCACATATCTGATTCTATATGGCTTATATTCATTTCTTTTTAGAATTCTAAGTAAACGAACCCGAGATATTAATTAATAGACTTCATGGTCTATTTGACAGCTTAACATTTTTGGATTTTCCACAACAGCTCCTAAAACGCTAATAGCATCATCTTCTTCTCCTTCTTCACAATACTTTTTTGGTCGTGTTTTGTCGATGAATCCATAACTAATTAAGTTTTCCTTCAGTCTACTATATATTCTATCATTGGGTTGCCTTCTGTCCGGGCAGCGATTAAAATACGAATCAGCAGCATAAGCGCCATTTTTATTTGATACAATGTAGCAGTCCAACATACCATACTTTTCAAGATTTCCAAATTTCTTATGCTTAACACGTACGTCAAACCTTTGACTTTGTCAGAAGAAATCAACTGTCATAGGCTATTAGATAATAGTTTTTTTAATTAAAAATATAAATAGTTCTTTTTATGTTTCATTAGATAAATGGTGGAAATGGACTCCATAAACTATATATTTTTGAAAAGAGAAAAAAAAAACACTCGGTCTAACTATGTCATTGCCTACTTTATGTTGCATACCAAAAACGGGTTCATAAAATAAGAATCTGATTTAACTAGTCGATTCTACTCATAAAAGTGCATTGAAAATGTTAAAACGGGTTTTTTCGTATCCTTAAAGACAAGCGAGTTATTGGGCATTCTCGAAAACTCGAAAAACTCCATTTTTAGCTATAACTCAAAAACAAAAAATATAACTAATTGTTGTTTTCGACTTTGAGAATAACTTGAAAAAAGAGATCGAGATACCCTATTCTGACAAGCAATTTGGACCACCTCGTACATAGTAGATAACCTTCTTGGAAATACTGCCGTATTAATGAATATTTCCCGTCATATCCTTGTTATAATCTTTGCAGTGTTACCATTTATTTATTGCACTCGTAAATCCATTCTGCGTCTGCATAAGCTTAGGCGCCCTCTTTCACTATATTAAATTATACATTTTTGTACACTCTCTGTCAGTAATAGATTTATTTAAAAGTTAGTGCTTGAAATAAACTCAACGGCGCATGAAATTACTTTCTAGTCGTATTATTCGAAACTCAATTGTATAAAATTTGCATCTAACGTGAAATATAAATCGTAGATTAACAAGTCCTAAGTGGCGCATCGGAAACGTCATAAACGTTTCCCATCCCTATAAGTACAGATCAAACGTAGTTTACGCCAACGTTTAACGAAGTAAATGGTACAGAAAGGGAGCATCACTTTACGCATGGCATCTGAACTGCAATTAAGTAGTGCGCGTTAAGGTTTATGTCGGTCGTACCCGAGCATATTGGTGGATCTTTTTATGGCACCGTTACTTTTATTGTTTTTCCGTTTCCTTCTGCGTCATTTTATTGTGCTCCCAGGGAACATTCGTCCCGGAGAAAGTGCGCTTCATGTTCTTTTGCGGTGCCTCTCCATTCATTCTACCAACCACACATCGCAGGTTAATAAATCAGTATGCAAACGGACCGATCTCTATACGGAATATGGCGCAGATTTTACCGGCACTGGCAGAGGTATTGATCCTTTAACTTTTTATGCTGTCGACTTTAATGTGTTTGGGATTTTTCGCGTGATTTATTACAGCGTGATGTAGGCAAATGAAAGGAGCAAGTACGCTATAAAATCGCGTCATTTCCTAAGTATCCCCCGCAGGAAACGGTGACCATGTGAAAGTGTTATGAATTAGCATTTGCAATGCCTGTAAAAAGGAAAGAATCATAAAGTTGAAGAAAACAGAATTAATGAACAAATAAAATGTACCTTTAGGCCCTTGTCTAGATATTTGTTATTAATTGAAAGTTAAACATTGGATTCGAAAGGCATGTTTAATTAAATATTGTAACAATGTTTATATTTGATATGCTTATATAATGTGATTCTAAACAATTATTGTAATAAATGCACTGAATTACTAAGTTTTAACTTTGGTTACCAATAACATCGGGCAATGGATATGTTTTAAAAATTCTTTGTCCTCAACCAAAATATAGTCTTTGGGTGCTGTATCCTGCTTCTTACTTTTTTTATATCCTATAATAAATCTACAATAAGCTGCAAACATATGCAGATCTTAACCCTTATCTTACATTCCAATTTCTCATAGCGAGGAGATTTCTAGAGTTCTCTGCTTTACTATTGTCCAGATATTTTGTGTTATCCGACTGTATCATCAAAACAAAAGTTTGTCACGTGGGATGAGAGGATGTGTAATTGTATATCAAACAACGACGTACTAAAAAAGAAGAAATATTATTTATTACGATGATGCTCATATCTTATAAAAAGCGTCGGAACAAGGAGCTCAAATATCTAAACACAATTTAGTAGAGAAACGAAGATGGGTGGAAAAGATGAAGGAAATGGCTAAATGAATTATTTTTCATTTTGAAAAAAAAACGCATTAGATTTTTACGATGACAGCAATAAATTGAAGCTCTGGTATTTTCTGGTATCAATTGCTTCCATTGAGATGTCAAAATTTGCTTCTCCTTTAATCCGATCCAAACCTTTGACATCGCAAAGTTTGTTTTGGTTTTGCCTTTGACCCTTCAAGTCGGAAATTTGTAAAATCGATAATTTATGGCTGAGATGATTTATTTTCTGTATTTTTCTTTATCGTGTTCAAGAACACATGTTAATGCTGGATTAGAAATTGGAAAAGAGCAATTAGCAGGTCATATACATATATATGTACCTACATATATTATATCAGATATTTTTCTCTTTGGTTTTTTTTTTTTCTTACTTAAAAGAGGTGTATAAGAAATCAATCCCTGACCTAAGCTCCAGGTTTTGACCTGAAAACATAATTTCCATTGAGCTTTGCAAATGTTGATCGCTACTGAAGTTATGTACACATTTCTTTACTTCATTCATGATCTATATGCTCAGCAATATGTTCCACTTTGCTGCTTGCTCCAAAATCATTCGGTTAAATTTTTGCCCTTCAAATTCGTAACTAATCCTTTGAATAGAGCTTATTTTAATAGTAGAACCACATCTCGTTACATGCGCAATGAACGATTATTGATAACCGGCAACAACCAAAGGTAGTCTGATTGAATGTGATAAGTGTCACACTTGATCCAGGTTTTGATGACGCTATATATTCTTTACTATTTCTTTTATAAATTAGCCAATTTCATAAAATTTAATTAAAGGTCCGGCTGAAAGCTTATCCAGAGGCGTAGATATTCATATTAGTGGGTATAATATTAATATTTCTCAACGAACTAGCGATTTATTTCGGAAAAGGACGGATTCATGTTGACGAATTTATAAGGACTATTTTTTTTCTATTATTAAAATTAAAACCAATATAGGTTTGTGTTTATCAAAACATGACTTGTACTGAAAAAAAATGTATAGGAATTCGCTATGTCATATACATTTTGTGTGCAGTTGGATGGGGGTAGGATTTAAATGATCCCACCTTTACTACCGTTGCTGTAAAATATCAATAACGATTAATATTTAAAAAAGATCTGCTGAAAAGACACCTTTGCACTCTTACTCTGACGCTAGTTAATTTTAGGTTTTGCTAAATAGAGATTCGTTAGAAATAATTTGTTTTGAGTCAGTGTTAAGTCATTAAACGCAAGAAATATATTATATTACAGATTTATGCACTCATAAAACAAAAGCTTCTCCAGATAATATCCTTACAGATACATTAGATAAACCTTTTCAAAGGTACTGATTTTGGATTTTTTCCAATACTTTTTATAAATAAATGTAATGAATCATGCTTCATAATAAGCGCATGCAGGTGTAAACCACACTCTAATAGGACACCACAAAAGCTCAAAAATAATCTTCCCGCAATACATATTCGACCTAAATTTTCATACACCTTTCAAAACGTAATCGTTATTTATCGAGATATTTGTTAACAAACGTACATAATATCACTAAAAAGGGAGAGAATTAATATATCTTCTGGAAACTTCTATTTACAAATTGGAATGCACATTACGCACCGGCATATGATTAATATTAAACTATAACCATAGGTGGTATCTACGATTACTTTACCAATGTGTTTAACTTAGGCGAGAAGTTTTACACTTGTGCTTTACCATAAACAGCCGTTATAGGGTCTTTAAAATACATCTTATAACTGTATAAACACGTGAAGAAGGTTTTTAACGTTCTTCTTGGGAAATTAATGGAGAAAGGAATGAAGCGTGAGTACCATGTCTTCAGAGTTTAATGGGGTTGGGAGATGGTCTAGCCAGATAACGAGCAATTTCACTTCTGCTTTAGTAGGGAAATGAAAATACATCGCTGGATAGAAATTTTAGAATATCTAAAAAAGTAATCTAATTAAAATTATATCATTTTGAAGTTATTTTAGGTGCCTTCTGCCAATCAACAATGTTTTTTTTCTTTATTCTTTTTTAATCCTATTAAGATTGTGACTAACGAATTTCAGTAATTAAAATTGATCATAAGTAGGAGTACTTTCCTGCGCCATAAAACTTTATTATGAGAACTGTATGAATTTTATGGTAAAAGGAGTAATAATTAGTAAAGAGAAACATGAGGATTATGTACCAAGTTTTTACTTTTTTACCACTTATTTGTCGCTATTGCAGATACAGAAAAATATGTAATATAAATGTATGAACAAGTTGTAGTGTTTTACTTGTACTAAATGAAAATTTGATAATTATCAGAATTGTTGATTTTTTTTTTGAAAAACGAAGAATTTTTTTTCAGAATACTAAATTAATTTTCTAGTAACACCATGAACTTGCAAGGGGAAAATTAAAAGAAAATTAATGGTTTTTTTTTAATAATTAATTTCATGGTTTTTCAACATTCGAGGAATGGAGTGAGTGGGGGTACGTATGTGATTTGTTTTCAAATGATTAAATTATTTTTTGCAACATTAAATGTTAAACTATTTATTTATAACATCGAAGATGGGGAATGGATTCATCATTTTTAGTAATTGTGATGTTTTATTGCATAGCGTTTTCTTTATTTACATCTAATTGTGAGCTTATTCATTACCCATTTTATTTACTACTTCTATTTTATATTGTATTAAGAAACTAATTTCTAATATGTGTTTTAATGCACAAGTTAAAGTTTAAAAAACGAGTAGTATGGCCAATAGTTATCTTCGTATTGTTATTTTATTTATTGTCACAAATAACATTTCTCGATTTTTCAACTCATTTTAAGATTTCTACGGAAATTGATACAGTTGATACTGTTCCATTTGGAAAGAGATGAGATTCGTATATTTAAAGCTCTTGACATTCAGATGTATTTTAAGAACAACCTATATATGAGAATGAAAATGTTTTGTATCCATTGTTTTACCTGAAGGAGCTTTTGATATTTACCAAAGATTTATCAGAGAATGGTAAGTAGTAAGAATGGAGAGGTTATTCTACAGGAATTCAATATTTGAGGTGTTTAATTAAGTATTATAACATTTGTACCAAAGGTAGCTTGTTAGATAGTCAGCAATATTAAAATTAAATAACATAGTTATCAATTTTTTATGGAAATATGGAAAGCAAACGGGAATTACTTCAAAACTTTATAAAACAAGGAAAAACTTACAAATTTGTACAAAACGTATTAACTAAGGATCTGGAGCATCAGGAAAAACTGATACTCGAGGCAAAAGCGAAAAACAACCATTCACGACTATCAGGGGATCACTCGAATGGGCACAACTATTTACTACGAAAACGCATATCAAGCGCACTTTAGGGCTCTCAATTCATGTGACTAATGTTCGCAGAGGTTTACAAGCAACTTATTTAATTGCTAGAAGCTCACGTAAAGTCGCACTTTTAAAAACAACAGATGTAAAAAAATACATTACAGTTGTAAAGAATATCTAGGTTGTCCTGTTGAAAGATGGTGAAACATTATGGTTCAATGAACGCAAAATTGTTTGATTAAGGTAGAGGTATAAGGAAATCTGTGTGAAGACCTGCACGAACGGTTAATCTTCCAACGTGCATGGAGGACCTTCTGGTGTAAAGAAACACCCACATGTTTCTCATTATTATGGTGTTGGGTCTGCAGTTTGGATACAACAGTTATGGATCAACATGCATGTCCGAATATACTCGAAATAAATATGCTGTCATATGCCGAGGAAGAAATGTCTCTTCGCTGGGTTTCTATGCAAAATTATGACTCAAAGCTTACTAGGCGCAGGATAAAGAATTGGCCACGAGAAGCATTTCTTAAGGTTCTTATTAAATTTTAGAGCGAGCATGTCAAGCCATTCCTGTCGAACAGTGCCTATTACACTGGTCAACAGTGAAATTGCTTCTTAGGTGAAAGTACCCAATCCTGAATGAATTCAACGTGCTGAACACGAATATCACATTGAAAAAAGTTAATTGGCTCACGTTCCAGAGATATTGACGTTTTGTCCATTGTATAGATGCTATTGCATAATGTAATGCAATTTAGCAGACTAATGTTTTCTTAGTCTGCTAAATATTAGTATTAGTATTATAATATTGGCATAAGTACACTTTTTCTGAAATATGCGTACATATTACAGAAAACCCGTAGCCAATTCAGCTTTTTCTTAGTCATTTTCGTGTTCAGCACATTGAATTCATTAAGAAATGACTATTTTCAGCTTGGAAGCATGAACTTTTCGAAAATTTGTTGCCCAGTGTTATTGATTGAACAGTCAATTCTATGAAAAGAGTATGTGAAGCAGGCTATACACTAAAATATTAAATATTAATTAATTTAAACATGAACTAATTTCGCAGGACTGCTATTCCTTATGCGGCTACAGTCAGTACCCATATGTCATATTGAACTAATTTTGGTAAACGGTATATGCCACGAGTTTTACTTTAGTTACGTGATTAGATATAGATTAGTAATTATGTATCTTGTACACTATTAATTTTTTTCTTTAATAATTTCGACCGCACCGCTATTATTTTGCAGGATGCTATGATATGGAAATAGATTCAATTGCAGACATTGCTATTGATCCAGATATGAAGCAACAGTAAAGTTAAACCCATAACAATATATTAATTAGCTCGGTCTTCATTAAATCTGTCGATAAGAGGACGAACATACGTCTCCAGTTTATCAATCTCCTTCCATACCGGTAAATCTGTTACTTCGCTTGTGTGGTAGTCGATTGTCGGTTTTGTAATTAGAGAGGAGACATTAATTACGACCCGACCTCCGTAATTCAAGTGGAGTTCTGGCAAATTAACGTTAGCATTAGTGATATATACATACATTCGTACTTATTTGCTATACTTAGGCTATGTACCGCGAATGATTTGAAGTAACCGCTACCGTGGTTTCGGTTAATAACTGGTAGTTACAGGTTCCCTGAAAAATACGGTTATTCACGGAACACAAAACACAACATAACCACATAACAGACCAAGTACTATAACCTTTCAAATTATACGGCGGTTGATAACAGACAACGAAGCATGTCCCTAGTAAAAGAAAGTTTTCTTTTTTTTGATTTACTTTCCTCAGAGGAGAGTAGCAGTAGTGATACTGAAAGTAATGATGAAGAAAGTAATGGTAAGGAAGTACTTTATATATATATATCAATAATATGAGTCAATTATAATAGAATTTCTACTGTTTCATCATAGGATGTAAAAATATTTTCAAATTAATAATTAACTTACATAATGTACCTAACTTTATAGATAGACAGGCAAGACCCAAGGTGGAAAATTTTGTTGAAATTGTAGATCGTTATTCTGAACTGGAATTTAAAGAAAATTTCAGAATGAATAGAAGAACATTCGACCACATTTTGAACCTGATTTCTGCAAAAATTAGTACTGGAGGAGAGAGAGGTGGGCAAACAATAAACGCTAAAACGCAATTGCTTTTAACTATCTGGTATTTTGCAACACCAGATTCATACAGGTATACTCTTCTTACTTATTTTACAATACTTATTTCTAAAAATAAGAACTATATTAATCAAATTTCAGATCTATTTGTGGACGATTTGATGTGGGAAAAGCAACAGGATTGCGATGTGTTAGAAGAGTTACCAAAGCCCTGCTAAGTCTTAGTTCTTCGATAATTCGATGGCCTGAAGGAAATGTTTTACTAGAAACTCAGAATAAATTTCAACAAATGGGATTCCCTAATACTATAGGTTGTATAGATGGTACATATATACCCATTCCTTTGCCAAAGGATAATGGTTTAGCCTACATATGCAGGAAAAATTTTGCATGTGTAATTTTACAGGTAAATTAAATGATACTATTGGTTTCATATAATACATCTACAACTTATTAGGCTGTATGCAATAGTGAACTATTGTTCTTGCATTGCTATGCTGGGGAAGTGGGAGCAGTTCACGATGCAAAAGTCCTGAAAAGAAGCGAAGTATGGAGTTTTATGACCACACGTGAAGAAGAAATGTTTCCCAACAATACACACCTACTTGGTGATAAAGCCTATCCATGTATTCCTCAATTAATTACACCATATAAGGATAATGGACACTTAACAAGACAGCAGAGACATTTTAACCACATTCATGCAGGTGTAAGAAGCACAATAGAAAGAGCATTTGCTCTACTGAAAAAACGGTTTAGAATTTTAAAATTTATGGATGTTCGCAAGATGGTATGGATACCACCATATATAATAGCATGTTGCATACTGCACAATATTTGCATTCTGCAACAGGATCTCCTAGGTATGGATGTACATGAAAATCCAGAAGATGCTGTAGAAGAGAGAGCAGAGGAGAATATTGAGAGGCAATTGCAGCAGAGAGGTCGAACAAAAAGGGATTTATTATGCGCTGAATTAAATTAAAAAAGTATTTTTATGTAAAACTATCTTTAAAAATAAATATCGTCTAAGTAATCAATGCAAGTTTTCTTTTTTAATTCTGTTTCAAAAATTATTCTTCTAAAATAAGGAATCTGTAACACAATTTGAAAGAAAAGTCAATGAAAATTGCAGTTTATATATTAAAACTCGTGTTATAATGTTGATCAATACAACTTGTAGGTCAAAACTTAAAAATAAAAAACATTTAACTAAAAATATATTCTAAATAAATAAGAAAATCTTTCGTAACAAAAATAAATATTAAACTCAACTTTTGTTAAATGTATTACGGTAATTTTTTTTTTGTAATGTTAAATAAAAGGCTGACAACAATGTGTGAATTATATCAAGTAATCTACCTGTATATTATATAAACAAGAGGAAGTTGGAACTGGATATATTTGAAAGAAAAAGAAACAATTTATTTTTCTTTTTCTTTGCAATAATTTTTAAACCAATCAAACATCTTCTCTTTTTGTTGTAATCTTTCCTTATGCCTTCTTTCTTTTTCTTCTAAACGCTCCCTATGTCTGCGTTCTACTTCATCTATTTTACTTTTACGTTTCCTTGTTGTTTCCAAATCTAGGAATATAATACTTATAAGCAATTTAAAGAATAATTATAACAAAGAATTAACCACCAGTGCAACCTGGAGTGGCTGAAGTTTCGCCTTCTAAATTATATCCCCTCTTTAACCGTTTTGGTTCTTTTATATCAGGTGTATTACCTAAAATATTTGAACATGTTGCTATAGGTTTAATTTGTGGATGATTAAAATATATTTCATGTAGCTCCTGCAATACAGATATGTAAAGAATATCTATGTATACGTCTTGCAGAAAAGTAATAAAAAAATACCTCAAAATAAGGCCAAGTTTTTCTTTTGGATCCTGTTTCATTATTTTGTTTCAAAACTTTTTCGTATGTCTTTTTTAAATTCCGCCATTTTTCGTCGCATTTAGCCGCACTTGTGCATATTTTATATTTTTCTAAATCCTTACTAATAATATTCCAAACTTGTTTGTGATTATATTGGGGAGAATTAAATTTTGAGTATTGTTCTTTAAAAACACTGATTAATGATATTATGGCTTTGTGCGACCATTTATTGCTTTCATCTAAAAAAAAAAATACAATACTCGATAGCAAAACGAAGTATATTATCTATATATACTTGAAATTGCATCTTTTTCAGCAATATTTTCTTTGTCTTCTTCAAGTATTTCCGTATCTTCAACTCCAATTACTTTTTTCTGATCATCTATATATATTTTGGAGATTCCATCGAAACAAGAATGAGTACCTATAACTATACACAAATTTTCCATCGGACCCAATGAAGCCTCACAATAATTGCATTTTAAGTTCTACAAGATAAATACTACATTAGCCCTGGAATACTAATTATGAACTCAACATACTTCCATTGCACCAGAAATTTAAAAAATTCAAATATGATAAGGTTGCAAATCTGATTATTCATGCACACAATTCACATCAAATTACAAAACCTGTGTCCCTTGTATCATAACTAACCACCGCTCACCACCATTACCTAGGATTAGATACCTGTAATAACGATACTTACCACAACAAACCAACTTCTAATTCTGGTAACTGCGGTTGCAACCGTAACTCACCATTTTCAGTAACCGAGTTCCGTGAATTACAAATTTTCAGGAACAGGTGATATACGGTACGCAAAAACGGAGGTCACCGCAACCACGGTTGCTGCGGTTCGATTCACGGTACATACTATTAGCAAGCAAACTCGGCGGAGGTCGGCTTTTCGTTCCTGGTTCGAAATACGGAGACATGCTTGCATTCACGTAAGGAGGAGTGACAAATGTTCCGTCGATTGTATTCCGCTTTCTAAACGCATCAGAACGGGTACTTAATGGTACTTGTGTGCCCCGTAAAATATTCCGACGATTTAAATTTAAAATCCGGCCGCTATATTATTTCTATATGGATGAGTATCGGTGTTTAGTGTGACGTGAGCTACGCGATAATTTATCCCCAGAAGGAATATACTGATGCAGTTGCGCGGCTTACGGCGATATACGAAACCTATAACGCGTTAAGTAGCCGGCTGTGAACAGAATTGTTGGCAAGAGCAATGCGCAGAAATAGAATTATGCAGAAAATCTATTTTCGTCGCCGTGGAAGGCATTAATAATGGTCGTGTGCATATTTTCGAATATGTGTCACCTGACATGCAAGTACTTTTGGTATGGGCATGCAGCGTTAAATGACCTAAGATCATGTTTCTCTCTATCTGCGGCCTACGCTACTGCTGCCATCTTTAAATATTAATGCAAAAGAAATCAATAATTGTGGTAAAATATTAAAATGTCTACTAATTCTAATTGCATGTTAATTATCAACGCTAATCATACCCTTAAACAGAAGATTAACATTATAAATAACTAAAAGAAAAAAAAAACAATTAAAAGAATCCTCGAACCCCAGGATATGGCTGTAGTATTCTACAGGGTGTTCAGCGAGGAATGGGACAAAGTGCTATTTCGAGAACTAATGAAAATTTTCATATTCTGAAAATTATACAATAAATTTGAATAATACTGATGAAGATCGAAAGAAAACAGCAATAGACAACACAAAAGGTGTACTAGCAAGTATTACCTACAGTCCGCACACAAGACTGTGCTATATCGATTGGTTCAGTACACAAAATATTAAAAACAAATAAATGCAAACAATTTAAAGTTCATATAGTACACGGGCTTTATTACAGTGATGATACGCAGACTACATTCTATAATTGAAGATTTTATGAGACTTCACAAAATTTCCCGTTTCTTATATGGTGGTCCGACAAGAGTACTTAACTTTGTAAACAACGGAATCGTTAATCGCCATAATCCTCGTTACTGGTCGTCTGAGAATCCACACTGGATGTATGTATGTATGTGTGATTAGGGTGATAGTACACTGCGACCTAAAAGATCTATTGTGTCCCCTCTTCTCGCTGTATTTACAGCTGGCCGTCCAGTCTGATTCTTTTCAAGAAGTGCAGAATGTCCGAAGGCCCCAGATTAGGTAACTCTCCCTCTTCGATTTCACATGCTCCCAGGTGCAGCGCCCTTGAGTTGCACAGTGCAACACAGTTTGTGAGTAGATGAATGGACGTTTCGTCCTGTTCCCCACAAAATCTACATTCGGCTTCCTTCGCTATTCCAAGCCTGCTTAGATGTCCGTTCAGTTTACAATGGCCTGTAAGGATCCCTGTCAATATCCGAATATTATTTTTACTCAGGTTGAGGCATTCTGCAGATCTTTTCTGGTTATAGGTACCCACAAGAGTTTTAGCTTGCCTCATTCCCTGGAGATTCTCCCAGTATTTGGATTTTCTCTGCTCTACTTCATTTTTCCACACTGGATAAGAGAAACTAATTTTCAAAGAAGGTGAATTATAACTGTTTGGTGTGGGATATTGGGAGACGAGCTCATTGGTCCATATTTTTATAACGGCACTTTAACAGGACCGCCATATCTCGAGTTCCTTATACGACAACTACCTCTGTTTCTCGAAAATATTAGTTTGGCACTGATAATGCCCAAACACCTTACCACAATGTTTAATGATTAGTAAAACAGCTTTACTACTGATGATGATAGCTTTGCTATTGAAACTATCCAGTGTAGAAAGATTAGTAATAGCAAGGCAAACAATAATATTAACGAAGATTAAACTTTCAGAAAGAAATGGATTGGACCCAGAAAACAATGAAGTATATACGGTTGAATTCAGATTTGTTTAGTTTATGTGATGGACAAAATAATGGACTGAAATATTTTCATATAATTAGGTAAAGAAACTTCAGCTTTTCGAATACTTTTTTCAACACATTCGCACTGCTTACGATTTATCATTACAAAAATCCCCTAATGTTTTATGTCTAGAAGAACAGGTTTTCGCCATCTACGTTCCAGTAAAAATCCTTGATCTTTCGAGATTATTTTCTTAGTTTGAAAAAAAAATTGTAGGTTTACTATGAAACAAGTAGCATCGATGGAGCAGTTGTATTTGAAGAAAAAAAGTTTTGTTGGTTTAAGAGCTTCTACATTCACAGTCGGACACCCGGAATGGAATTTAGTAATGATTATATCCATAATAGCAAACATCTTAATCAGTAATATAATATTCAATTTTATTGTAATCAGGGCAAACGTGAGAAATTCTCTAGAATTGCTAATATCCCAAAAATGATTGGATCTAAGAATAGGGCAGGCACCCTATGAAATTATACTATTTATTCTCTTTAACAGAAGAAAATTGATATCAACGTCATGTGTAACCGAAAGCACTAGAGAGTTTATAGATATATTTTGTTCCATTAGAGCATATCGCTGTTAGTATTCTATTACAAATCTTCAGGATTTTCCGGTGAATAGTTTTCCATGTATTAATCACTGAAGTAAGTTACTATTGGACACCTCTAGAAAAAAAATTAATTATAAGAAAACCATTGTAACTTACATGGTTATATTAAATATTTAATTTGTTTTTGTGTCATTTTGCATGCAATATATTTTGAACGGATATAATTAATTTGTATTTTTTTCTCTTTTCAGGTAAGATATAATAATTAGCTGAAAAGTGAGGGCGCACAAGTAAAGCACGAGATTACCCTAAGGGTAAGTTACTTTGAAGGACATGGATTTATAGCTTCCTTTAAGAACATGCCATGGATCTCATAAACTTTTTCACCTTATTAAATTTTATTTCCTAAATTTAATATTTTAACATAATTTTCCCTGGGTGAATGGACGAGTTTTACATACTAAGCGTCAAAATATCATTTCAATCAAGCGGATACGATAAAAGCGTTTTTTCTCGGTTCTAGTGTCATTACTCCGCTATTTATTAGGCGGAGCTTAAAAATAAATTAGTCGTCCGTAGTAGTAGCTCAATCTACAAAACATTACGTGCGTATTTCACCGCATTCAAAAAACGGTCCCGACAGTTGACCCAGTGCCAAGATTCTTTGATTGTATAAATCATCTCGATAGCTTCCCGTATTTCTGCTGAGTTTTCATAACAATTTTCCCATAAAGTCCGGCCGATTTATGCGGCGCTGGGTATTTTCCGAGAATTTCGCCTATTCTGAAGTTTTATAAGATATCTTCGGCTAATAGAAAATAAATTGTTCTGCGCCTATGATGAAGATCTTTATTATTTTAAGTGTAGCGAAAGAAATTTATATTATCTTGTTTCAACAGTTATTAACACGAAGTGTGGTTGGGTATATTTTTGGTTGCTTTAGTTTTCAAGAGAAGTGAATACCTGACAGTTTTATTCTTTTGGTTAAACAGCCTACACATTTGTTATTATTATTATTTTTTTAATATCAAATTAAACCTTTGATTTAGTTATTCTTCTATCTGGGCATTCTCCCCAAACTTTTAAAACTTCTTGACACCAATGAGCTTCAAATGACTTATACACGGACTTATCTATTGGTTGAAGCTCGTGAGTTGTGTTACTTGAAAGACATAACATTATCAGCTTTATCCAAGAGTGTAAAGGCAGGGTGCGAGGCAGCCGCATCAACAATCAGAAGAACCTAAAATATCAAGGGATACTCATTTAGCTATAGTAAAAGATAATGCCTGCGCGTCAAGAAAGAAGACCTGTATATCAACATGCGCGGCCCTTAGTTATAGCAAGCAAAGTTTGGTTAAATCAGAAGTAGGTACTTCCATTATCCCTCTCGAATCTAGATTTCGGTTTTGTTGGGAATAGTGCAGGAATACTTTACTTACCACTTTGCACAAAAGGATGTACTATCAAATTTTTGTAAATGTATGGGCGACTCTTTGCTACACTTATCAATGTTTAGTGCCAATACAAAAATCCTTTCTCGCAGGTTCCATCTATCGGGTGACTATATATACATTCAAATACGCATTAAACGGTGTTCAAAAGTTATAGTTGCTGCTGTTAATAACACAATACAGGTCTTATTACCTGCCGGGCCTTATTTGTCGTAAGTACCTTATACCTATCAACATAAACCTAACAAAATTATTCTAAATTTAGTAGTTTTTATGAAGCAGAACCTGAAAAAATCACAACTTTGTGTTATTGTTTCTCGGTAAGTATACAAGTTCTTCCATGGAAGTGGCTAGTTAGAAGTTCAAGCTTAACGATATTCTTCAGATTTAAAAATTTGGGGTTTGGCATAGTTTGTTTCTAAAATATCTGCAAGTATCTTACACTTCCGGTTAACCGGAAGTCGCCACAAATTTTGTTATTTTAATTGGAACACCCTATATATTCTTACATTTTTTAATTCAGCATAAAATTCTATGACCATTACAACCATATACCTATCTTCAACTGTTTCTAAGATATTTTGATATTTGTGAAAATTTTGACATTTACACCGTGGTAAGCAAGTAATTGATTATTTTTTACTTGTTTTATATGGGAGAGGTTTCGTGTTTTAAAACTACCACATACTAATATTGCTTCACCAAAACATAGTAAAACTTTCCCTTCATCTTATACAGGGTGTCTAAAAATTAGTGTATTTTATTGGTCCATACGATTTCAAAGAAAGGAAGCATTTATCAAAAAAAGACAAAAGCGAGTTATATTTTCCGCTCATGTTAGCGTATCAGGTCGATTTTCTCACTAAAATTTATAAACTAACTTCCAGTTATTGTGTAAAAGTCCAGGGAGGTTGCATTGTTTTACTTTTAACTGAAAAAAAAAACTTTCGTCCTATCTTGTTCTGCTCTTGCACTGAAAAATAGGTCTCTTTGATTGAAGCCAAGATATTTTACAACAAATAGAGTGAAACAGATAAGAATTTTTCGGAAAAGTAAAGAAGTATGTAGATTCGAAATATGTAAGTGTAAACAAAATAGGTTTGAAAGGATTATACTAAAAAAATTTCCATTCTTCGATTATTCATCAGTATTTCTCGCGATGTCTCCCAGTGTAGTTATTTTTTTTAAGTCGTGTTTATCGGCATAAGATGACAACAGGTGGATAAGGTACTTATACCAGAAAGAAGGACGAAATTTCGAAAATTAGGCGCAAAAAACTGGCAGATGGAAAACCAATGCATAAAAAAAATTACTATAACTATTACGACAATACTATCCGTTAACTCAAAAACAAGTCTTGCAACGAGTTCTCCAACCATGGCCTATGTAAGCTAACTTTATGGTATAAGAATTTAAAATCAACCCAAGATGGGTATGACTGCCGAAACATCGGATTTCCACAATCCAACAGACGATGTATATTGTCCAAACACCAACTCATATTCTTCTAAGCCAAGACTCACGTCATGAGCAAACATTTTTATCGAAGTAAGTCAGTTATGAAGTCGGCATTTAATACACCCACACCAACTCGTTACAAAAATATGTTCATTGGCTTTGCGTTCGGCAATGAACACATTTTTGTAACGACTTAGTGTGAGTGAATTAAATATGGACTTCATAACTGACTAAACTTGATTTGGGCTTGAATTCAAAGACCAGTTTTGTAGTACGGATGATTTTAGATTTTGGAGTTTCTGACGCTGTTCCTAGGTTTAGTGATGGAATAATTGTGTGAATCAGTGATCTAACAAAGAAGTTTGTTTTCCCGGCGGTTATCCCCAGCATCTTTATCTTTTTTGGATGAGTATAGTTGGACGTAGGGTCATTTAAATCTGCAACCTAGAAGGTAACAATAGCAAAGAGAAAAGAACTAGAAGAGTTATTAAAAAAAGATAAAGGTGGAGTATCATACAGTGTTGGAAAATTATAATAATTTACTAATAATTATTATAAGTTTATTTCATTAAAGAAAAAATAGTAACAAGTACCTATGTCATTTTAATTAATAGATAAGTAGGAGTGAAGGCTTTGGACCAATTTCATAATTCCCTAGGGTAAATGGGTAATGGTTATTTAACTTCACTAATTCTTTTTTGACACTCCTGATTGAAGATTTTTTGAGATGCCGTTAAATGCGGATCAACTGAGGCAATTTTTTAAGTAAAAATAAAGGGAATTATTTTTTCACGCCACCCAGTTTCCTTAAAGCAATATTATTAGATATATAAATACAGATATTACGCACTCTGGAGCATTAATCTTTATTATAGCAAATGAAATCAGCAACGGTTAAATTAGCAATAAGCCTTTCAAACGTTATACCAGGGCGAAATAAAATTTATGACCGATTAATTTAATTCGTTTCATTAGCCGGCGTCTATATCACAATCTACTAAAGATATTAAACGAACGAATGTGTCACACAACATTATTATATACCGTTCGCTTTATATAACACTTGAGGTATACAATAAGATACAAATCGTTAACCTCAATAGTACATTAAACACACCAACATTTGCGTCTAAGTTTATAGACTATATCTGGACACCTACATAGCCATAATGAAGAACAATCCGACTGTTTTATGAGTCATTTTCTGCCAGGAACGAAACGCGGAAAGGAAGCTCGACATTTCTGGTACATACGCGGACTTCTCTCCCTGTATACCTAACCAAAGGGTACCGTTGTTCTCCGATAGCGGTACGGTTGTTCTGGTTTGAATGCGACAATGCGAGGCGTAGGCGTAACAGCCGGCAGCGGTCGGATTCCGATTTTAGTAGCTCGTTTAAATCGACTACTCGTAACGAAAATGGGTCATAATATTTCAGTAAAATATACACAAACGCGAAGCAATTTACGAGCTACTCGCGAAATAGATGATTATTTGATGGGTCGTCCATTCTCGGCGGTATAGATTTAATAAATTATATTATTATGACCTAGGAAAGATGAACATGTTATTTCAACGATTTTTGAATTTAAAATTTTTTATGCATTAATATAATCTCTAAAAGATGAAATTAATGCAACACGCAAATCATTATAATCAGTAACTTTTTATTATTTAATTGGATATCTGCAATTAACAACACAATCGAAAGTGTAACTAACATTCTAAATGATCATGAGGTGTAAGGATGAGCAATGAACAGAATAAATAGATTAAGATAATTTGTGTTTCGGATCATTAAATGTTTAATTAAATTTTCAGTATCTAATACTGTATTTATTTAAGTCGCAAGTGTGTTTTAGACCAATACATTACCATTGTTCAATGCAATACAATTTATTAGTTTAAGATGGTCGTAAAACTTTTTCCTTTGGCCAAACTTCCAAATTATAAAGACAAAAGTAATTGTGTGTATAATTATTAACGAAAAAGTGCAAAGGTCATCTTATTTTTAAAAAGTGCCAACTGTTGAGAACTGCGGTAATGTGTTGAGGTAGGTCCGTTTCTGTTTACAATACGTAAGCATGCGTAGATAGACCGCACCACGTGTACGATACATTTTGTTTGTTTACTGCGAGGATATCGATGGCCTTAAACGTCGAAGCTAGTAAGCATTGAGAGCGTGCAACGAGTGCAAAAGTGATATATATATAACTTTGTAGCTTTTCTACAAGTGAATTTTACAAATAGTAGGCAAATTTCATTCTAAATGGTAATTCAGAATCTACCGGCACTTATAATACCAGCGTAAAGCCTCATTAGATATTCCGTAAAAGTACTTACTTTTTACACACGAACTTATAACAAATGTTCGATATGTTCAACATTGCTGTCAATGCATGGCTGTGCACGATGAATTAGATAACCTTGCACGTGCAATAGTAGCTTCCTGTTATGACGAATCGCGTTAGTTGTATTATTCTCGCATCTAACAAATCGTTGTTTAGAAATTTAAGATAATCATCCCCAGTTAACCTAGAAGGCAAATAGTATGGTCCTACTAAAGAATCACCTACAATACCGGGCTATTCGTTGAGCCCGAATCTTCGCTGAAAGTTGTAATGGCATGTGGATTTTCATCGGCCCACAGATGATAATTATGCACTGAACTATGTCTGTAGTGACCAACACTTTGTGGAAGACAGGTTCTGTATTAAGTTTTGCCAGTAGCCATTGATAAAGTAAAAGTTCGAGCATCGGGTATCTGACGATCTGGGTAACTGTCTCGGTACAACTCTCGCTTCACCACACATTAGTGCCACATCAGTTGATTCGATACTTGCGTACCATGGCATTTTGATTAAAGAAAAGCAAATGAAACTAAGAGAAAAATACCGCACATCTTTGCCTTACACGTAAAATAGTATCACAAGCACTATAGTTTCGTTAGTCGAACAAGCCTGAGCATTTCTTCGACCTTTTCGAACAGCTGGAACAAGCCCTTTACCGTATCTTATTAAAGAATATGTTAACATACACACCATATGTTTACATTTTAGGCGAGCATTTCAGCTTAAAGAAAAACAATATTTTGTTACCGTCGAGAGAGACCCTATTTCGGGGTCAGTAACATATGTATTAGTTATGTTTTTCGTTTCCGCAAATATTTTTTATTCAAATGATATAAACCCTTAAAAATGATCTTCACTAGTGGCGACATACGTGTATTGTATATCTTTGTTGTAAGAAAGCTATAACTGATTAAATAACGATGGGCGCATATATTTAACCAACAGATTGTTGAAGATTTGGCAATCACGGTCCGTCTCAAACTTACTCATTTATTTTCACAGAGAAGTTATTGGATATTCGTATATTGGATTTTAACCAAATCTCATTGCTCCGGTTAAGAAATTGTTGTAGAAGGCGCCATGAGATTCGTATGAAATTTTGATAATTTACTGCAGGTAAAATTATGTGCAAGAAAATACCACAGTACGATTTAGCCGAACTGACGAAAAGACCGCCTTTACGCTCAACAGTCACAAGAGCTCGAAGTGGGAGACGGAGGCCTCTGAATGGATAGTGTACTGTACAGTACTGCTGATACATATTACAACAAAAACTGAATTACAGATTTTGTACGAATCACCAAGATAGTAGGGGCAATTATAATACTGTTTCTTTTACCCCAATCTATGTTCTATGTACGTACATATGTGGTTCCTAAGAACTATTGTGCTCTAATAAACAATTTTCAGAGTTCAAAATTTACATATACAGTCTTGCATTTTGCCACCAACTCTTGAACTTCAACAAGCATTGTTCTCCAATAATCAATTGAGATAACACTATTGTTACAATGATTTCAAGTGAGCTTTCCAGTCGTCATCCAAAAAATTTACATGCGCAATTTGAAGTCTAAACGTATTCGTTGACTCTTTGAGCAACAATGATTATCTCAGTTTATTCTGAGTAGTCTATAGTCTTAAACTATTAGATTCTTTAACATCATCAGATCATACCTCAAGGTATATGGATGCCTTCATAAATGTAAAAAAGCAAACGTAAATTGATTTCTTGATTATGAATATGCCACGACTTCTCTCCGCACAATTTGGTACATCGACCTTTCTCAGCCGTAACAAACAATACCATCCGAGTTCTGCGTTTTTCTAGGTATGTAGGTAAAATACCTGTAGGTACCTGTTCATTGCTTTTCCTTTTATTAAGAGGATGTTTACGGCCGTTAATGATTCTTTGTTTGTAAATTTTACAGCGTGTCGTTCATCCTCGCAGACATGTCATCAGCGTCAGTCGGTTTTGGTGTTTTGAGACCACACGCGTGGAATTGTTTTGCCGCATGTCTGTCGCTAAGGCGTTTTCCTTTTATGTTAGTCGGCACCTATGTGAGTGCCATATACAAATTTAATGATTTACTGCCAGAAATATTTTAATAATATAAATTTCTATATCGCAAATGATGTATAAAATGAGTAAGCTAGATATAAATTATTCCTAATTTAATTTAACACGCCATATTATACACCTATATACATCAGGCTAGTGGTGGTTATTATAAACATTCTAATTTCAAAAAAATCAAACTAGACATAATACTAACATAATTATTTACATTACGACATGATAGTATTATATGTTAAAATTTTATGATTTTGTAGTGATTTACTTTAAGTTTATATTTATTATAAATAAATATTTTTTGACAATGAACACTAAAGTATAAGTATATGGGGTTCGCGCGCTTGGTCGCGTCAAAAACTACTGTCATAATCTGATGTTTCTCGGTCAGTGTCAGTGCGCACTGACTGGTTCAAAGAGATGTCCCGTGTTTGAACCAGCACCTCTGAGGAATATTCGCGGCGTCGTCCTCTTCTTTGCGGTACGATCGGCTGCTGTAGTCGACAATTGGAGTCAGATCTGAACGTGCATCAGCCACAGCATTCATTCTGCCAGTGGGTATATGTTATGTCTATGCCACATGCTTGAATATGTAATGACCATCGAGCTAATCTACCGGTAAGGGTTCTCAGGTTTATTAACCATCGCAAAGGTTGGTGATCTGTTGCTACAAATACTGTTGAGCATTCGTTGTATCGTCGGAACTTTTGCAAAACCCAAACAATCGTCAGAACTTCTCTTTCTATCGTAGTGTAATTTATTTCGCTTGCAGTTAGCAGTCGATTAGCATACTCCAAGGGTTTTCATCTGTACCGGTAGCTTGCAACAGTACAGCACCAAGGGCGCAGTTGGTGGCATCAGTTCGTAAAACGTAGTGTTAGGCAGGATCAATTTGTCGTAAAACTAGTGTGGAGGTCAGCATCTTTATTATCTTCCTGTAGGCTGCTTTTTCCACTTCGTCCAATTTCCATTTTATTCCCTTTCTCGTTAACTTCGATAACGATCGTGTAATATCGGCATACTTTTCGATGAAACGCCTATAGCATGAGCATGCTTGTAACAAAGGGCAGCCTGTCTTTCTTTCATTAAGTAAGTCGTCTATACGCGGAAGAGGGTAATGGTCGCTTTTGGTCACTGCATTAAGGCGACGGTGGTCCACACATACGCGCACAGATCCGTCGTGTTAGTCTACCAAACCTACTGTAGCAGCCCACGGCGAATCACACTCTTTTATCACCTTCATTTCTAACATTTGGTCAACTTCTGTCCGTAAAATCTCGCGTTTGGCTTGCGTAAGTCGATATAGAGGCACTGACATCGAGACTTGATTTGGTTCGACATTAATGCTATGCTTGATCAGGGTAGTGGTTTCTCCCCCTACATAAAATATTACACGGTTCTCTTCAAGTAGGACATTCAACTCAGAACATTGAGCACTAGTGAGTTTAGTCTTTTCTTTGACTTACGGTTTCTATTTCAGCACATGCTAACACAACATGAGATTTCAATGGTCGTTGTTCGACAAATTGATCTGGTTCACTTGGTCTGTGGCGGTAAAGTCACTTTTGCTCTCCAACATACAAAACTATATCAAATTTAGATAGAGTATCTTTACCAATTAATGGATGATCCATTAATGATACTTTTAGTTGTTCCAGTATCAGCAATCACGACACCATTTAACTCGAAAATGATCGTTTTAAGTTGTCAACACCCACAGAGTAAAAGTTGCAATTTTGTACGTCAGTTTTGTCCGTCTTACATGTAGGACAATTTGCTCTTATGACTCCAGACTTTCCGCATCCGTAACGTCCTATGGTTTATCTAGGAACATCACTTTTACTTGAGGATGCTGCTTCCAGATATTTTATTGTCTTTCCTCGCTTACGCATCAACGTCAATCAAAATTTCCGCAGTAATTGCACGAATCTTTTCCCATGTTTTTGTTTCATCTTTCTTCAAGTTCAGATCTCTTTTTCTTATTATCCCCAGTTTTATCTTCGAATGAAAGCTCAACGGTCCTAGCGTTGTTTAACAAATCATTAAAAGTGAACTAATTCACGTTGTATAAGTTTCCTAATTCGTCGATTGAGTAAACCATATACCATATCTAGCTGAACGTGTTCTTCTAAATTATCCGGAATTTTGGACAGTAAGCCACGATATTTACTGGTAAAAATATCAGTAGGTATTTCTTCCTTCCATTTGGAAAAGTTTACGATACACCTGGAAAGTCTCATATTTTTTACCAAAAGCAAAACATAATGTGCCGATAGCTTCGAGCCATCTATTAATTATGGCTGTAACTCCGAGCCACCAGGTAGCTGCGTTATCTGTTAGTTGAGATATTGGTGGGAAATTGGAATTGAATAATATAAATTTGAACCGATTAAGTTTAGTATTAGTTTGATTTAGATAGAAGAAATGTTTGTAATAGATTAACTCATGTAATATTTGAATCTACTCACCTGAGATTATTTGTAGCATTGAAATATCTTATCTGTTTGAGCTAGATGAAATAATAAATTGTTTGTGTGGATATTTCGGAAAATATTTTTTTTTATTTATAAAAAATCAAGGATACATTTGAAAATTATAGTGCGGGCTAATTTAGCCTGGGTTTCTTAGCAGTATATAAAAAGCGATTCTAAATCATAGTAAAAGCATTATACGCGCGAAACGTAAATTTCTTTGAACTTGCACTATATATCAGCACTAAAACGTATAATGACGCAAGGTGTGCTTTGTTCTATTAAATACTTATTCCAAACATAATATAACGGATTCTATACGGGATAACACTAAAGATTAAACAAACGCATTATTTTGATCGAAATTTTTTAACAACCTTGGCATGTATTCAAGTTTCGTGTCGTTACATTTGGATATATTGTGTCCCCCATTTTCTTCTACTCTGCAATTAAGATCAAGAAACGTTTTTAATGATTCTCAAAATATTCTATGCGATCATGACATCTCTTAAGGCCTTGTTCGACGTCATTATATTGGCAGTATGATTGACGTATTTCAATGTTGTGTGATTTTCTCAGAACTGTTCCTTTCAAAAGTGAGAGATATCTGGGACACTTAATACATATGCAAAGGTAATATAAACATGTATCAACTGCTTTCCTTTACCTTTTAATTTGACACATCAATCACGTTATCATCTATGTAAATATTCCGGCGTATAATTTAATAGAAATATCGTCCTATAAGCATATAATTAATGCTTCTGTAAGCACATTCCTTATTTGTGTTGTAAACACAGAAACGATTTGACTTAAGCGAACCGTTAATGAGCCAACGACGTACGCTGCCAACAGCGGCTATCGCAGGGCAAACGCAGAAACACCGAGAAGTGCACGTCTTTATTAAGAAATGCCTGACTTGATATGGAAACGTGGTTTCAATTCGGGTCGACCAATAAAATCTCGTGGTATTACTACTTCTTAATACAGCACTAAGAACGTATACAGCGCAACTACTAAAAATTTGTTGCCATCATTTAATTTTTCACTTCTATATTCAATAGTTTTAATTAAGTTCATTTGAAAACTTTCCATCCTAAATTTCTGGATGTTTGGAAATGTAAGAAAAATTTCCTGGAGTACCTAAGATGTTCCCACTATATCGAGGGGGACAACTTTTGACGCAAAAATTGACTGAGCCACCTCAACCTCCAGTCGCCGAGAGCTCTACCCCCTTAAAAATCTTAAATGGAAAGATTGCAAGAAAGGGTTGAAGTTGTATGAATTTATGGAACCGAGAATGAATGTGCTAGACAAACTGTCGCAACATTTAACGAAAGGCATCCGGATAAGATAACATCTCATATACCCTAAATACAATTGACAAATTTACTCAGACTGGATCTGTTGCAAATGTAAAACATAATCAGTCGACAGTTTTAAACGAAGTCACTCAAGTGGAAGTGTTGGGTCATTTCGGCACACATCGTAATACTTCATTACGGCAGATTTCTGCGGCAACTAGAATTTCCTTGGGTTCTGTTCATAAAATTACAAAACTACGTAAATTGCATCCTTATAAATTGAAAATATGTCCAAAAGTTAACTGAAGAGTTTTGTGAACAAATTACATTATGAATAATAACAATGCATTTGTGAGAAACATCTGCTTCAGTGATGAATGTACTTTGTATTTGCATGGATTTGTAAATAAACATAACTGCAGATATTGGAGTAACGAAAACCCTCTGCATGTGGAAGGACACCCCAGTATTCTGCAGATATTAATGTATGCATCTTGAGGGAGCAAATGATTAGACGATTGTTTTTCAATGGAAACCTAAATGGCGGAGCATATTTGGATATGCTGGAAAATACTATCAAAACGCTAATTAATGACGCTCTCGAAAATCAACTGGATAGAGAAAGTAATATCTTACTTGATGAGGATGAATTACATTTTCAATAACATGGAGGAATATTTTTAAATAAACACCCAATATACAATGCAAGCGATCAAAGTGGTCACGGATGTTATCAATCGGCTGATATTATCTGTAATATAAAGAAAAGTTGCAATAGACGGAAAGAAACAATACAATTAAACAGCACAACCGATTTTTGCAATTCGCATACATTTGCGCTAATAACAAGTTGCTATGTGGAAAGAACCTTGTCGCAGTTTAGAGATATTTTAACATCGAAAAGAACGCATTATGTCGACAAAATTTTAGACAAATATTTCCTTATACTTATTAATATCTATACATCGAACGACAATGAGTGGCAGGTTTGAGTCTTATTTTTACTCAACTCGTAACGTGCCGTTCTGTGGGAAAATCCATTTTAGTGTGAAATTTTGAGTTTATTGTTAATTATCATTAATTCTTTTTCTTTTGATTGATTTTTCCATAGTTTAGTAGCGTTACTACCGCATCATGTTTGGTTTCATTAAGTTTTTTATTTATTTATTCTTGTTTACGACGCGAGTATTGTCTTCGCAGACGGTACATCCATTCACGCACGCCCAATGCCCACCATCGCGGCCGCATGGGGGATCGCTGCAGTGTATAAAAACCGCACGTTTTGGCGATAAGAGAAGCATTCTAGGCAGTTCCTCCCACCCTGGTCTGGCAGTTGGCGTCGGCACAGTTTCTGACACAACGCAGGCATTCTATCAGCCCTCTTTGGCTGTCGTGTCGGCACCGCTTTTCTGATGCACGCAGAGATTCCCAGTTATTCCCGGTCTGGCAGTTGGCTTCGTCACAGCACCGATCACATCAACACGCGACATTCCGTTTGACAGCCAGGTCGCACAGCTAGCGCCACTGTGCGGACACGAGGTGCAGGGGTCGACGCAAAAGTAATAAGTCAGCAAGTAAAAGAGAAAGCAACCTGTAGTAAGAAGTAAGTAAACGCAGGAATAGTAAGTACATACAGCACAAAGTAGACGTCCTTACAACTTGATTTTTTTTTTATTATTATTTTCAATCAGTGTTCCTTGGTTATACTAATCGATACTTCCATTTAGCACTTCGAACGCTTTAATTTTCGCTCGTTTGGTGCACCTAAACTATTATTACTCTATACAGCAACTCTTATTTAAATAATAGAACATTATTGTCTAAAGTTATATTCAGCTAAATAACAAAAACCGCTAAAGCTGTTCATAGAGCACTGTAATATTCAACTGCTGTTTCTACGAATGAAACCTTCTTTATTTCCCGAAAGTTCACATGCTCACCGTGTTATTAAAAAAAAAGTGACAAGAAGGTATTTTATCCTCCATATAATTTTTAACGACATAATTGTGATTGACGGATGTATTTAATCGGACAAAACTGGCAATTATAATCAGATGCGAGGTAAATCAGAACGTAAAAAAGCGTACGTGCGTCCACTGGCGCGCAAAACAATTTATTATTTAACACATCGTTTTAAGAACCGCGTTCGTATATATAGATATAGGTGAATTAATAAAATGAAGCGACTGAATTAAAACCCGAAGTAGGTCTAACGGAAAGAGCACGATACACAAATTTATATGCATGTCATTAACTTTCTATATACGTAAAACTATTTACGTCGGCAATTACCAGGCCGACTTCGGCATAATTTATCGCGATTTTGAGACGCATCTGTAAATGTACGAACATATCTTTCCGCACATACAACTGTACAGAAATAGACAGGCTACGTAAAGTATGTCTTATCGATATAAATATGTAAGTAAATGTTTAATTCCATATATACATAAGGGAGGTGCTGACGGGATATTAACATCAACTAGGGCATACTTGTTTATGAAGGTGTGTTTCATTACGGACGTAGATACGAAGTCTTTATATTTTACCAACTTAAACGGACCCGATTGATTTGTTGATATCAAATACTGGTTGCTTATCAATGAAAGACAGGACCGTTCAATTAAAATTAACTGACGCTATGACAACTGATTTACGATATTTTCCGAAGAAATGGATAGATGAATGAACGGCTGAGTCGAGTTTAATGTTTACTCCCGATTTTTTTTACGTCAATTGATATTAACGGTGTAACAATTGACTGCTTGACTTCCATAAATGCCGATGCACGTCAATTAAAAATGACTGTTGATCCATAGTTTTCAATAAATAAAACACTTTTATGGAAAGTCGATTTAATCTTTTTGGTTCGTATTTAAAGAAATTTTACTTATTTATTGCGCAAAGCATGAAATCGCTTGCACCAAGAACTAGGACTTTTAAGCAAATCTCGTTGCATACCTCTTAACATTTAGTTAAAGTAATTGTATGAGGCTCTCTTTTAGAGTAAACTACTGGAAATCTTTAACTTTTACTTTATCACAAGTGGGAACGAGTTAGTAGAATTCAATGGATTGCCGTGCCTAACCTGTTGCGCCCGCATCAATGCCGATACAGAAATGATTTAATTGGGAGGGGATTCTGTGTAAATTTACCGAATTTATGTTATAATACCTATAATTATATAACATTACATTTTGGTGAGGTAAATTTACAGAGTCAGCTGGTGCACCATCGTGCATGAATCAGACATTATTCCTTCGGGTAAGCGGCAAGTCATCTAATAAATCGTTGTTTAGGAAACTAAGATAATCATTTCAGTTAATCTAGAAAGCGAAACGTATGGTCATACTAAAGTATCACCGATAATACCCATCCAAACGTTGATACTGAATCCTCGCTGGAAGTTAGAGTCTCTAATGGCATGTGGATTTTATTTTGTATCTTTTCTGGTGAACAATGACTTGTCTGTAGTAAGAAACACATTGAGGAAGCCATGTTCTGTATTAGCTTTTGCCAGCGCCACTGACAAAGTAAAAGTTCGAGCTTCGGGTATCTGACGATCTGGGTAACGGTCTCGGTATAACCGACAAGCTAATGTGTGGTGAAGCGAGATGAAATGCTGAGATTTCATCTCGCCTCACCACACATTAGTACCATATCAGTTGATTCGATACTTGTGTACCGTAGTACCTATTTTGATAAAAGAAAAGCTGATCAAACTAAGAATAAAGTACCACACACCTTTGCATTACACGTAAAATATCACCACAAGCACCATAGGTAAAGTTCTAAGCACGCTGTTGCATTAGTTAATCGAACAAGACTAAGCATTTCTTCGACCATTTCGAACGGCTGACCTAAGCCCTTCACAGTATCTTATTAACGAGCGTGTTGACGTACACATCATATGTTTACGTTTAAGGCGAGAGTGTTTCGCTTGCTGTGGTAGATGTGACTGCATTTCAACAGTTTTCAAACAAAAAAGAGCCTTTTAAAAAAAATATTTTGTAAACCCCTAGTCTGGAGAAATGCAATCTTCTTTTTAGGGGTCACTAACATGTGTTTTAGTTATATTTTCAATCAAATGACATATTGAATTAGTTGGTGCGCCTTCGGAAAAAATATAGTCATAATACTTCAGTTTTAAAAGGTGAATGTATGCTTTGTGAATAACTATGGAAAAGCAAAAAATATATCTTAACACAGCTGCAATTACAATTCGTTTATTCAAACGTCCATCTGTACTTCATCATTAGCTTATTACCATGCACAAAAAGCGCTATTGAGCGCTACGTTGGACGCTTATTTCGAAAACGCTAAAACTTCATCAGCTGTTTTAAAAGAGAAAGTAACGTTGTTTATTTGTATTTTTCTCCTATAGTAATTAAAATGTTAAATATAAACAGCGTTACGGAAATTGCCAATTATACGGAAACCTGTCATTAATTCCTGACATTACATGTCTTCTTGAAACGTGTACGGTGATTCAAAATATAGATATAAGAACAAAAAATGAGTATTATAATAATGTGTCTTGTGGCATATGAAATATTGTATATTTAGCATTTTTATGCAAATAAATATTAATTTGCGCCAACATATAATTTCCCATTCATATTGAAAGTGCTTCACCATATGCCCTCGACATATGTTTAAACATATCTTGAGGCAGTATCTATTATATCTGTAATATTGTATACGTAATTTAGGTTGTTCTTGTTATTGTACGGTTCTACTAAAGAATACCAGTTGTGATAAACACGCAACTTACTATATACATATAAAAAAAACACACCATTACATGAAGCATTGCATGACCTAAGTCATATACTATTTATGTATCTTCACTGTAATCTTTTATTTTCATACTTCTATACCCGAGCTAAGCCACTAGCAATAGAAATTTGCATGGAAATCATATGAATTTAAGGCAATTTTGACTGCAAAGCATTATGAATGAATGCGTATGGCACCGCTGCGCTGTAATAAACTACCATCGTTATCTTAAATTAATATCTGCGCGATATCATATTATTGAGTGTAGGTGCAGTTTTGAATAAAAGGCATGTGCATGTGTTATACGCCAATAAGTTATACATCGGTGAGAGATTCCAATCTTTAGATTGAATCAGTAATGGTAAAAGTAAAATTTTTATTTCGATCGGTACAAATTAATGAAAGTCGGCAATTGTAAATTATATGCAGAGCACGCATAAAGCAATGGTTTCATTTCTTAATTTAGTGTAATTTGGTTATTGCATTCAATTTGTCTTTGCTATAATTACTTCTCCATGTTTTAATTACTAACCGGTGACTTTTAATAGTGGTAAGTTAATTATGTGCAGTAGAAAATTTTCCAATTATGTAGATTGAGATCTGGACCTTCTGGACACTGCACATCATAAGATCATCATGGATGATTCTGACAATATAGATGATTGATGTTTTGTACTTCACACGCAGTAATGAACATTTTGTTAAAAATTGTAAAAAAAAAAATTCTGTAACTATCCAACTAACAACAGCGTTGAAAGAGCCTGGTCCAAGTTCATCAAACACTCAAATATCTACATCAACAAGAGTACTTAAAGAAATATCACCACTACCCAAAAAAAGATATTGAAGTCCGGAAACATGCTAAACAAGTGAGCATTCTTTTGACATCCGAAGAATATATTGAAAAGCGAAAATTAAAAGAAAATGCTAAAAGAGAGGAGAATTCCATGAAACCAAAGACAAAAAAAAACAAAAGAAAGTACTGTTCAATCTAGGGAAAATAAGTCTATTAAGAAACATTCGTAGAATCTCAGATAGCAGTTGCGAAGATATTCCCGTGTCCTCTTGTGACATTTCTGGAAGTGATAAGGAGAATAAAGAGGAAGACAACATAGCGTGTAGAAGACTGGCTGCAATGTGTAATTTGTCTGCTCTTCCAAATCGAAGGTTTTCTCATCCGGTATCTCTGACGTGATCTCAGATGTGATGACTACCCTCGACGAAGCTGCACTCATCTTCACGTCAGGACTCACCCAAGCCCTGGGACAATCGTCTCAGGCTGCTCAGCGTAAGTCTTCCACTCAACTGCCACTTGAATTGCAGGAGCTTATCAGACAGCGCCGGGAAGCCAGGAAACTGGCCCAACGCACTTTTTGTCCCGCTGATTTCCGGCGGGCCAACCTTCTGGCGTCCGCGATGCCCTACAAGCGCACTCTGGTGCTCTCTGGCAGGACAAGCTAACCTCACTTGCCACAGAAAACGGTTCCGTATTATTAGCGGAAGCGCTCCGAAACCCCGACGGGAGAGCGACCAAGAACCAGCCTTTTCGCGGCGCAAACGCTTGATCTTTTCGGTCGAGGATAAGTTGGATGTACATGCAGACTTTCTTCAAGACGTCTTTCGTGGAGTCGAACCAGTCGATGTCTCAGAGTCTGACTTTGACGACCGAGGTTACGCGGAGGCGAACTTTCGTAGCCATGCGGACAATTCGGT
This sequence comes from Cetonia aurata, assembly GCA_949128085.1. Classification (NCBI taxonomy): domain Eukaryota; kingdom Metazoa; phylum Arthropoda; class Insecta; order Coleoptera; family Scarabaeidae; genus Cetonia; species Cetonia aurata. Next base: position 11,895,161 of record OX421887.1, read on the forward strand.
GACCCGGCTGTCTAACATGCCCGAAACCTCGATCGACCCGACTACGTCAACGAAGCTTGACGCTTTCATCAAAAGCAGAAGCAATAAAAAGTCCCCGGGGTGTGATGAAGTTTCCAACATGATTCTGAAGAGATTACCTCCTGAGGCAAGGGAGAAATTGCGCTCCATCATGAACGCAATACTCCTGCTACAGCATTTCCCGTCAGTCTGGAAGCACGCCGATGTCGTTACCATCCCCAAGCCTGGGAAGGATCCCCACTTACCTGAGACTTATCGCCCGATCAGCTTAGTGTCTAATGTTTCGAAAATAGCCGAGGCGATCATCCTCGACCGACTAACCTTCGCTAGCGACGACCTTCAGTTAATTCAGGACGAACAGTTCGGTTTGCGAACCGGAATGTCTACTGAATTACAGCTCCTCAAGTTTACTGATGCGATAAAAAACGGTTTCGGGAGGAAAGAAACCGTGTAGCTGCAGTTTTCTTTGATTTTAGACTGATTTTTAGAAAGGGCTGATCTACAAGTTGGCCGTTTCTGGCATCAATCTCACTCTGATTAGACTGATCAGATGTTACCTCGAACACAGGTCCTTCTGTGCTAGGACTGCCGGAGTCAGAACCAGTTCTTGCGATATCCTCGCCGGAGTACCGCAGGGATCGCTGCTGTGAGTGAGAGGTTGGCTTGTGATCACTTTCAGGCGGTCACAAACCGCCTAATATCTAACGTACAATCACCGTGACGACCGCCTGTCTACCTTTACTCAAGTAGAACTTTGATAATTTTTACATTTGAAAAAATTGCGATCACCAATCCCCTTGCAGAGTTATTTGTTCAACGTTACTTCGAACCCCACCGCGCGGCTTGATCGTGCCGCTTTATCAGCGACGAAAGGGTACATGAACTTCAGGTTCCTATCCTAGTTGAGACAAGTTCTTGGTCTTTGCTCTGGCTGCATGAAAATTGCACGGAGTCGGAAGCCATGTGTTCCACCTGCGGACCTAAAACGAAGGAGTTCAGAGATGCAAAGGCTAACGGAACAGGGAGGAAATACACTGGCCGTCTTACCCCTATGGCAATCACTCCCGGACATTCCGGGTGAGATGACTAGACATTTTCTTTTATCAATTGATAGACTTAGTATTTTTATTTTTGTATTGGCTTAATATTAAAATTTGTTAAATACGATAATTAAAGTTTCGTTTAGTATTTCAACGGTTGTTTTATTCCTCATGGTTTGTCGACAATACGTCCTTAAAGTTAATAAGGCCGTCTCCCCCGGATTTACTTTAATAATATTTTGTGTGTTATTCTTCTAAGATAAATATTTGGTTGTTGTTTATACACTTGCGAGTACTACCACGTCGACATCTTTAAGATGTAAGCGGGTTTGATTGGAATATAATTATAATAAAGTTTCCAATACTTCTCTTGTATTATTTATTCAAAGATATGGAAGAGCAGTAGGCTGGTAATAGACACACAAGATGTCCGATCACTCGGCACTACACAACTTTATTAGTTTCAACCGAAGATTGAATGCATTCTTGAAACCTTAGGTATTTATAAAGTACTAAAATATACAAAATATTACGTTAATCTCGAGTTCGCGCTAATAAATTTCTGGAATCATGATAGTATAATTGGAAATTATAAGAACATATACGATCGCTTGTTGATTAGAGTCTTTAGAGATATATCGATGCACTATCGTGCAATAAGCGTTGGATAATGTCGTTTTACACTTGTACAAATGCTATCCGCATTATTACCAGACGGCACTCCAAATTGCGTTTGTTAAACATATCAGATAAACTCAATTTATGTCGATAATAATTCCAACGTATTCACACACGCCTACACGATCTCAACGACGACTTGAGAACGCATATCGGCCCCAAATAGTCACGCTGCATCGCGGTAACCTCGAACGGTAATCCTCACGATCCGCGGAGGCATCTCGCCTTTCCATTAGATCGCAATCCGCGACTGGAGTTTACGCATTTACTTGCGGGGATCCGACCGGTTGTTGCATTTTTATAATAGCACTTTAATTCGCGTCGGCCGACCTTGAGCACGACGGTCACGATTCTGAAAAAGTCCTCCACATACAGATCTTATCGCCGATCGCTTTTAAATTTAGATTAGGTATTGAGAGGCGCGTCCAAGTTGTGACTGAAAATTTACACTCGCACATTGTCGCTAGCGCGCTGTATATAAATTTGAGAGTGATTTGTGGGAACCGTGATAACGGACAAGTTGTTTGATAGATGGCGGTATTGAAATGATAAATCTGTACGTCTTGGATTAACGTAGGTATATCTGAAAATGGGTAATAATTTCTATGCCCAAATAAGGGAAGGGCAGCGGGCAGTTTCTTATAGCAAGGAGAAATATTAAAATATTCATTTTCCAATCAATTTGAATTTGTGAAAGACTGCAAAACTCTTAGTGAATTAAACAGTGTTTAATGTATTACTTGTATTTATTTGTTTTGTAATGTCACAGTAAAATATTTACATGTTAGAAATTAGAATATAAAATAATGAATAATAAAATAAATATATCAGCACTAATTTTGATTTTTAAAAAATATTAAGTAAGACTGGTACAATAAAGGATTCTTTAATGATTTCACACTGTAAAAAGTACAGAAAAATTTGTTTTTTTTTATTTAAGACATTTGGTTAGGAAATTAATATTTTTAATAAAAAAATTGAAAAAACTATTAAAAAAAAAGCAGTACTGGTGCAAATGTGAAGCGTAAGACGCAAGCAAAATGTTAAGTTGTAGCAATATTTATTGTTCATTTCGAAAACTTCTAAACTTCTAAAGGAAAACTTGTATAGATATCATCTTTGGATTGGGTGAAAGCGAAAAGAGTTGTTTCTTTGTAAGCAGAATCTTTTCTTGAATAGGTTCATAGTAACGCAAAGTGTGAAATACAATATACCAAATAAATCAAAACCTACAAGAACTGAAGAAAATGAATTATCAGTATTATTGTGACAACAGAAAATTCTACATATTGTCAAAAAGAAATTAGTGAAGAAACAGGAATCAGTGAGAGATCTGTTCAACATTATCGAAACGAAGATCCGAACTTCTTGAACGGTGCGGTTCTCAATCGACGCAATTTTCATTATTATGCTGATCACAATCCACGACTTATCAGGAAAACAGATCGCCAGCACAGATGGTCATTAAATGTATGGGGTTGCTATTATTGATGATCAAGTAGTAGGTCCAAACTTTTTTGACGGCCATTCAAATGGTGAAGTTCATCTATATATATTTTTTTTAGAAAATCTGTTACCAAACTTATTAGGGGAGTAATGCCTTTTGAGCTAAAAGAGTATGATTGCAGCCACTAGGTCTGCTGACCTGCCCAAAATAGATTTTTTTTGTGGGAACGCATAAAAGGGCTTGTATATAGTGAAGAACCTAACACAAGATACGAGAGATCGCCTCACGGATGCTTTTAATAACATTTGTCCAGAGACATTAAGGAGAGTAGGAAACTCATTCAACCATCGCTTGCGTCTTTACTTACAAATGAATGGATTGCATTTTGAAAACCTTTTGTAGTATTTATTTGCTTAGCTTGTTCCTCTTTTTTTTAACAGTTCGCCACGTATTTACTTTTGTTTTGTTAATTAAATAGTTTATACGTGTTACGAATTTTGCGTTTCTATAAAAAGCGACTACAGATAGCCCTAAGGTTATATTAACAAAAATTATTCATAACTTTCCATTTGTTTGTGGAAAAATATACAGGCCAGACTAGTCAATGTTTTGGAAATTGGACAATAATTTGAAACAGCCTGTATATCGCTACCTTGAAATTTTGCCTGAAGTATCTTCTATCCCTGGATGAAAGAATTCTCAATTATCTGACCAAAAAAAATTAATTTCAGAAATACCATGTGATTATGTCGATGGTTTTTAGAACATCCGGTATAATTCAAAATAATTTTCAGATGTGCCCCCAGGCAATCAAAGATCGAAGGAGTTTACCTGCAGAACCCTGTAGATATCAAGTTAAGACAAAATTAATTCTGAAGGAGAATATGCATTGTAACGTCATTATATTTTAATTTGTTGAATATATCGATATAAGCATTAAACGGATTCATATTTAATATATCTATTGCAAGCTTGCTTCATGTGAAATATGAACTACGTTGTTGCAATAACGTTGTGTATTTACAGGGCATATAATTACATTTTCCTTTACCGTATATACAATGGAATTAATTGGCGAGAGAGGACCAACATCAAACCATCGTGCACTTCGTATATCAACGGTTCTTCGTCGAAGCTATCCCAGGAATTCTCTCAGCTAAATAATGTGATTATCGCCACTTACGTTGTACAACAGACAACAGCTAACCACAGAGGGACATTTATAGACGGGAAATATTCGATCCGTTTACGCTAGCGACAAACAATTACATCACATCACGCAACATGTGCGATTGCGATATTGAATTTTTGTCTTCTTTTTTTTTTCGCCATCGTAACGATTCCTTCATTAAATGGGTTATAATTACCACATCTCCTCTCATACGAGTACAAGTTGGTATGCGTGTGCGTGAGGTATGTAAGTATGTACGTATAAAAGCAGCTGTGTTTACATGTTTATAAGGACCGGATACCGGAGCAAATCGACCGAGTTCTTATTAGCGTCGGATTTATGACGCACGATTTGCATACTACGCGTCGAGTGGACTGTTTATATCTTATTTAAGAGGCGATGTGTGATTTAAAGGTTTGGTGAAAATTGGCGTAATCGCTTGTGTCCCTTATGCATAAATAATAGGTACCCTTTAACGGTACACGTTGCCGTTAGAGTGTTTAGAAATTTTGATCGTAATTGGCATTCTTCACTCGCAATCGCTGAAGTGAATTTATTGGCCATAAAAGTAAGCCCAATAGTCTCCCAAATTACAACGCAGTAGTGCGTTGTAATTTGGGAGACTAACCTTTAAGTATTAAAGGTTAAAAAATAACGATAATAATGCTAATTAGAATGAATATGTAACAAATTTTTGGTGGATGCGACGGTTAGATGTATTTCTTTTTTAACGCAGATTGTCCTGTACAGATTTACCATTACTAGCACAATTTTTGAACTATTTAAGGCTTTACAGGTTTGGTGGATGCACCGGTTAAGTAACACTTATAATGAAAATTGCAGTACCGATATCGATTTGTTATTTGCCACTACACACAGCATAGTATGTAGATATATGTAATAGAATATAACAACGTGTTACATAAAAGGTGGTTGTTTGTAAGTTAGTATAAAATTTAAAAAAACATAACACGTATACCGGCTGTTCAAAAAATCATGCTGTAGTTTCGGTTAAATCAGCGCAAAAATTTAGAGTTGACTAAGAAGCATTTCAGAAAAAAAAAAAAAAATGTTTGAATGAAGTATTTCTTCGATGATGATTAGAGGAGATTATATTATAAGAAATGTATTTTGCGACAGAAGAGTTTTCATTTAAACACCCTTAATAAAAAGATCACAGCATAGGTTAAATCAAGGATAGGTTTCCTCTACAAATATAAGGAAAGTGTCTATTCTTATCGTATTTTATTTTTTCGTAAAATATTCAATATTGTAGAACTGGAAGAATAGGTGCTCGATATTATCTCCGATGATCTATAAATCATAAATTTGTTAATGCCAAGTTACTTTTACTATATGGGATAATATACGATCTGTCGATAGGTAGTAGTCGTAGTAGGTAACACAATTTGTAACTTACTTATTAAGTGATTATTTTAGAAACGCTGACATGTTATTTTTATTAGTACAAGTTAATGAAAAAATTAAGAAAGACCTAAGTACACACAAGAAAAAGCACCATCTTGATAAAATACTCATAATGCAAGGCTTGATTGAGGATGATGTACATGATCGAATTACAATTTCGCAAAGAATTGATGCTGGATTGTGGTTTGAATAATTTTTTTTTAAATATTATTGTGTTTTCTAATGACGTTTTGCCTAAATAGAAATATAGATTGTTCACTCGACTTAAGAATTAATTACAAGGCATGGTAGTTTAGACTCAAATGATAGGAAATCGTCTTCTAGATTGCCACTCTGGAGAAAATTTAACTGTAAACAAATACTTATGAGCTTTTTATCTAACAATTTAATTCCATTTTAGTCAATCTTTTTCCTAAATAATCATCACTTTTAGATTCTCGATCCGCAAATTCGATAGTACCAGAACGCAGCTCTAACATTATTTTGGCGGAAATGTTAAAACACCCCTTAAAAATTCCTATAACAACGTCCTCCACTTCAATTAGGTCCACTGAATTTTGAAAACGAACTAAAAACAGTTTATATTAGTTTATGCTTACGTTATGTACACAAAATAGTCTGGTGATTATGGCATAAACGTACAAGATAGCAGCTTGATAGAGATATCAGGAAAAGGCCAAAGACAGAAACAATGCTTTAAAAGCGCCCATTGGGATGCTTAGTCGCTAATATTGCTGGTTATTAGTTTTTTAAGAGCTACCTAAATTTTTCAAAAAAACACTTTAAAGTTTAAGCAGAGAGAAGATGACTGAAAATATGCAAAAAGGCATTATTGAATACTGATCCATAGCTGCCGATGCATGATCTTCTGCACATTTTCTCCATCATAATCACTACAGGTCTTGTCAAACAAACAGTTTGCAGTTGATATGCAGTTGTTATAAGGTAATTTGATCAATTTTCGCTATGTATGATTACTTTTATATTGAATCACGTAATCATATTGATCAGAATTGCTCCGAATACGCAAGTTTGACGATTATTCTAGTCTTCAGGTCCCTTCAATTTGTGTTTTTGTCAGGCATTCAACGATATTGTGAAACTAATTTATTTGAGAAATTTAATGACACTGAAAATCAACACCGGTGTTAATCCTTACATCAGCAGTTATAAATTGATGCGAGAAATTGATTTGTTTAATTTTAGTAAACATAAAATTCGAAGTTTCTCGCGTTTTTTCCCCAGTGATTTTAACATTTTGATTAGTTAATGCTATTACCGGAGTATACGTACACCCGTCGCGTCGGTGCAAATATAGACATCTGATTTCAACTTTCATCATTAAATTTATTAACATTTAACGTAAGTCGCGCGCGCTTGTCGCAATTATACGTTTTACCTCCGTATATGGTAGTTTTTTGCGGCTTAAACTCACGTCGCCTACCATGTATTTACACTCATTCGAAGGCAATATGCGTACTCTTTTCCCCTGTAACGGTAGTATTTTAAAAAGCACAAAATATATTACATATTACTTATTTAAATACTGGTATTTATACTTATAAACAGCAGGAACATTGATAAATGAGCGGACGATTTCGAAACCTGCGCTGTCACCGCTAAAGTGCAGCTTGTTTGATGTGCCCATACTTACATGCGCAAGAAATAGCATTTGCTCTGAGAAATATTGCTAGCGGAAGAGATGTACGCTTTTATCTTTATATATATATATTATATCAGAAATGTAAATGCTTACTTACAAAACGTCAAGGTTGATAATTGTTGTGATAACGTAAGATAAATTTAAAGATAAATGAGACGGGAATTAAATGAGTGCTTGTTTATTCACAAAGTGGGCATTTGTTATTCACGCTGCATTCATATAATATAATAATAGTTGCATTAAATAGATTACCGTTTACGGTGAAATTTCATCGTGGTAAATTACGTTGTAAAAAAAATAAAAAATAATTTTACGCAGTGAATTGTGGTGATAAAAGTAAAATTAATTATATTCCATATATTAAAGAAAATAGTAATATATTAAAAGTGAACTTCCTTATAGGAATACGTGCATAATAAAGTATACAACACGCGAATGCAATATACATGGATAGATCTTATGGGAGAAACGCACATTTATAGCTTTAGAATATTTAATCTCCTGATGCTTACAGCTAAAATATTAATTTGAAAATTGAGGCAATGATATATGAACTTAACCCGGCAAACATATGTATTCATAAACTAATTTTGCATTAGATATACTTTATCGTTGATTACTTTTACATTTCTATGTCAGCCATATTAATGTTATTTACTTATAATTATGTTTGAGGTTGGTAACAATTCTTTGCACTATTTCTGTATGATTTTCCTATCAGTGTATTTTAATTTCATGCGTTGGCGCATTGACTTATAAAAGGTCGTTTGGTGGGAAATTTTGAATTCACTTATGTTTGTAGTAGGACAGAATTAAGTTCTTAGTCTGAATTGAGATAACAGAAATCTTTATTATTGTGTTTTTTATATAGTAAATGATCCTGCTCGCTTGAGAGTATATGTAGAAAGTTTATTTCTTGGTCACATTTTGTTTGGAGTCACACTAATTTAAATAAATTAAGAATCGATATAATGTATAGGAAAACATCACTTAATGATAACTAAACAATCACATTGTAAATTCATTGATATTAAATGGTATATTAAAAGTTGTAAAGACAGGACCACTTGCAAATTGGGGTTTGGTTTATTTACGAACTTGTAAAGAGTATCACAGATAACTGGTATTCAATAGAATTAAACAGTTATTTAATTTATAAAAATATAATTAAAATTTAAAAAAATATTGGCTACAAGTTCCGTAGCTTATTTAACTATAATTACAATAAACCAAAATTAAATGTTTACTCAACCATTTTGTGTTGCTTCGGTATACATACGAATCCATTGTATATTTTAGCAAAAACTGACAATAAGATAATAGGACGATAATTAGAGAAAGTTATAATAATAATGACATACGAATATATAGGTACATAAGTTTCATATCACATATATGTCAAACAGATTACATCACCGGATGGGTGTTCTTCTTCTCGCCTTCCACCACGTCTAAAAGTATAATTTATTGCGACAATAAGATAATACGACGATATTTGCATCGATGTACTTTCAATTTCTCAATTTATTTCCATTTTTTTGCCAAATCTCAAGAATTTTTACACCAAATATAAGGTTCCTGTCACTTCGACATCTATTCTTTCACCAATTTAAAATTTTAACCTTGCCATCCTTGGTGATTTATCATAATTTAATCTATGCTCATGTCAATTGCGAAAACTTCAGTCATAATTACAACTTTCATAACTACAATACAAGAAAGGCACGGAATCTGGTGATACCTATACATCGGCTTGCGCTTTCGAGCAAGATGCATGTCAGTTATAGACTGTACAATAGATTGCCAGCCTCGGTACGTGAGCTTTCACTGTTGAGGTTTAAATCTTTTTTGAGGGACCATTTGCTGGGGGAGTGCTACTATCGTGTGGATGATTTTAAGATGTAGAGTGCAACTTCATTAGTTTTGTGTGTATGACATTATCTTTGTACTTATGTCCAAAGATGAATATATTATTATTATTATATTATTATTATTATTATTGCGATCTCCATTTATAAAGCTTTTGATAATTTCAATTTAGAAGGGAATATACCTCTTTCAAAGAGAAATTTACAAATTAGGTTTTTTACAATGAATAATAATGAATATTTTATAATAAATGATGATATATTTTCATAGCCAGTACAAAGGTGGTGTTCATACCTCAAATAACCGTCTCAAACTTTTTCATCTGCCGGATCAATAAACAACGAATTGGAATGTTATGTCCCAATGAATCTCATTACTACTAAATAATGCATTCTCAGATATTAACCGGTATGACAACTTTGTGAAAAAATAATTAAAGTCATGATATGGCGAAATAATATTGTAAGTGGTACAATAAATTGTTTGAAAATTAAAACCTTTAGTGTTTTTATTATCCTTTAAGGATGCCAGCGTATTTATTTAATCCAACGAAAATGTGTTAGATAGAATTGCAGACAGCATCTTTAAATAAAATATGGGGAAGGATTCAATTCCAAATGGTTTCAATAACGTCATCTTAATTTTTCAACATATGTACTAAGATTGATTAATTTCAAAATAATAGAAAATCTGGATTGGTTTTGAGAAAATAAAACAGCATATTACTCGTCCAAATCCTCCAAAATTTTTATTTGAAAATAAAAACATATTTATTTTTTTATTTTACTTTCGACTGGCGAATTTTCAGTTTATATTTTTTTATGTTGGTACGATGACGTTCGCATTGACGTTAAAGTTTCTTCTAATACCGCTCTTACACACTTACATCGCTTTTTTTCTGCCCAATCGCCGAGGCGAACATAAATACAAACAGCCTATAACTTCGACCGTAAATCAAATATTAATTGAAATAATAATGTGGCGGCTATATTTCTCTAAGGCAATAAAAGTCGCGAATAGACGATTTATCATTACAATCGTGCTGTGTAGAGCATTGGGGCTTTCAAATTATTTACGCGAAGGTGTGGACGCTGACGTGTGGCTGCTGTTCGTCTTCCTATTGAGTGAAATTGGCGACGTTCTATTAATAATGGGCCACGGATACGAGTTTTCCCCTTTCTAAAAGTCAGGCGAAATGGGTCAAAGAAGGAAGGAATACTTCAGTGGGTTGGCATTTTTATGATTACCCTGACATTAACCGAGAAGCAATAAATCCGACCTGGTTAGGATATATCACGATTGTTCGTGAAAACACTGAAGATTATTACTTCTAGATTTTTTTCTAAAGATTACGATTAATTTAAAGTGAATGTTTTATACAGTAACGCGGTTTACAAACTGCAACGATCAATAAAAGAACATTAGGTACTTTTAACCATTGCTATTGTAAACTGAATTTTATACAATGTTGGAAGGATACCAAAAACTATAGAATAATTCCAAACGATATTGCATTTCAGCCGTGTAGCAGCCATACCGAGCTATATTTATTTACACACTAAAAATATATATTTACATTCATCTGAGTAAACAGGACTTCGCATATATTTTCGATATTTTTAATATTATAAGAAAAATTCTAACATGTTCTACGTTCAATTCGAAGAACTTAAAACAACAATGCTGGATACACAAAGCCCACTAATCAGACTATTACCATTTTACCCATTGATATATGCATGTACTACAGTATAAAGCTACGTCGGTGATTGATTTTCATATGTGGATAACATGACAACATATCTTCCTCTCTGATCAGAAGTAGAACTACATAGGTCTTATGTCAATACAATGTTTGGAACGTGATAAAAGTCCTTCTATAGGTTGAAACACCTCCGGATTCAGCAAAATTTTGAGTGGAAATGGTACAATACGTCAATCGATGTCAGAGTCTAGAACACAGTCTTAACTTGAAACTTCGCCAAGCAACAAACTGCAAACTGTAATGTAATAGATGTATTTAAATTCTTTCGCAGGCATATAGCAGTATCATAAAACTATGTTTGATTATCCGAAGCACCCTCATAACCAAATATGTCGAAATCCAAACAATTGAAGAAGAACAATAATTAAATCAAGATAACACCAGTGTTTTACAGAGCAATTTCTTTGTAGTGTGACTTCTGTAGTCTTTATGTGGTTAAAGTAAGCTAAGAGCTCCATACTCGCGCCCTAAGCATTTTAAGACATGTCCTCTAAATCGCTAAATTGCTTCTACCACAACAGGTATGGCGATGGCGGTATTATTAATAAATAATTCAATACCCATGGCTGTCGACTTGCTGAAATTTGGACCAACTACTGAATCAAAGAGAAACGAGCAAGTGCTTGAAGATCGCTGTTAATCACCTGGGGCTTTGTCCAACAATGAAGATACTTCCAGAACCCTTGAACCCTTGACTCCAGCCTTGAAAGAAATGCGAGGTATATCTCAGGAGCAAAGAAAAGGAAAATGAGGCGAAAAGTTCATGCCTGGAAAGGGGATAAGTGCAGCCACATCCATTCCATACCGGAAATGCATGTAACCAACGCGAAGATTTGTCACATCTAGTTAATTTAGCTGAAAGCGACGATGTTTATGGTCGGTGCTTCTGCACCTGGCACCATTCCTCCAAAGAAAACCAAAAAATTCTCTCCAAGATACTTCCGGTCCATAAGGGTCCATAGAGGTCGCGGTCGTGATAATACGAAAATGGGCCGTAAGGGCAGAAAATTAAATGTTAAAGTTAAAATTTTTAGTAAAATTCGTTTCCTCGTTGTCACCATTGTTTGGTGTTCTTTGTTCTTGGAGTTATTAGTTTTAATTTTGTTTTCTTTAGGTTATCCTTGTTTTATATTTGTATTTTTTTATCCTTGCTTTTTACCTGAATAAAAAAAAACCGATCAAATTGCAAAAAAAGGTTGCATTTTATATTCCTAATGTGAGTTAGAGGTGACTTTCTGATGAGTGACAAAGTTGCCCCAGAACCGGGAACTGGGGTAACTTTGTCACCACAATTTTATTTTTATTTATTGTAAACTATATAGGTTATAATAATTTTGACCACGCCCATCTCATCGCGATGGTCTATTCGTTTCAGCAAAGTTATTATGAATTGTTTAGCTTAATAAATAACAAATCTTTTTTAGAAAATGTCTAAAACGTGCCAAAGTAGCCGGTTGACGGTAATAAATAATTAAATGAAATTTGACTCTATGCTACTATATTTTTTCTGCAGTTAGTTTAGTATTTACGTTTTGGAATTCGTGACAACAAACACGTAAGTATCTTCAGTACCTTCTTCTGACAGTTCGCACATCCATCAGTATTTCATTAAAGTAATTGCCCATAAATGTATGTTTGTGTAAGAAACAAAACTATTACTATTCTATTTTCAAACAAACTAATAATAATTGGTACAAAACGACGTTGTAATATCGATTACAACAAACGGTAGGACATATGTTTAAGAATCCCACGCGTTGTGAATACACGCGTTCTAAACAATATGATATAATGAACGGGCCAAGTAAATATAAATATATTGAACGCCTGTGTATCTGCAGAATAATAGACAATCGGTTCGGATTTTATAGTCGTACAAAACAAAGCGGCGTCTATAATAATACTCAGAGAAGATAATCGTCTATAAATAATGAGATGAACAAACCACTGCGTCATAAATTAAAATTTTCTACGTTAACGAAATGATTAATATTATTCTTGAACGCCTATCATAATTGCCTGGCATCATATCAATGACTATTCTAGTAGCATGTAACGCTATTAAAACTCGTAACTCGAGTAAGTATTGCATTAGAATTGCGGACAACCTTGCGTTTCAGTTGCGCCTGATTTATATATCTGTCAACATCATCAATCAGTGTTTTTTTACCATAAATGTTCTACTAATCGGATGATAAAGGCATGAGGGAAATTTATAGAGATTAATTGCTTCAAGAATAAAAAATTAAACAGACCCGTACTGACGGTATGTTGCAATTATCTCAATGACGTGGCGAGTTAGACGTGAAGCAATGCATTTTTAGCACTTGGCGTGTAAACAAGGAAGCTGTGAAGACGTCACGGAGTGTGTACATATATTTTAAGCCCAGGAGCAATAATAGGAATAGTTAGCCAGGCCGCTGCTGAAAACACATTTATCCGTCAAGAAAGAGGTGGTATTTTTATGAAAGTTGCTGTTATTCAATGCAGTTTGATGTCTCTTATTTTGCAGGGAGTTAGTAAATTCGTTGGTAGTTTAATTTTTGTTAAATGTGAATGAATTTATATAAGAGAATAAAAATGATATACGTATTGTATATTTGGCTGCACGTTGGGTTGACATGTTTATCAAAAAATAAAAATGCCACATGCTGTAATATTTACGTGGGAAAAAGTGTTGGCCTTAATTCAATATGTCATTTATTGAACGTCCGTGCCAATGTGCAATTTCTGCTGCAATAAAAGTGATATTAAATGTAAAATAACATGTAATAAAACAAACATAGAAACCCGATATTTCCGAGACGAAGTACTAAGAATGTTTGTGCCACTCAGAAATGTTTGTGTCAATTTTGCCTTTAGGCAACTATTCTGAAATAAGAAAAAAGCGGAATAGTATTGATTCTGTAGAAACATTTTAAATGTAGGTAAATTCTTAGTATATTATTATTATTGACTGCAAGCCAAAACAAAATCAATTCCCAGATATAAAATTAGAAACTTATATATTATAAATTAATCAGTGAACCTTCTATATCTATATGGTATACCTCAAAGTGAGCCAGTACCAAAGAGATCTTTCTAATTCTTAGAGCTATAGTTTGAATTTTCAAAATTAAGTGTTTTTTTTTTCACAAATTATGAAAATTACGATACACAAATAAATGAATCTCCAACTTTTAATAATACTTATCATCAAAGTTGGAGATTCAATTATTTGTTTCATATGAACCAACACGTAGTTCCTTTAAGAATAATAATAATAATAATAATAATTCATGCCTTTACATCCCCCAACGCTTTCGCCAATTACAAGGGGCATCGGCCGACCATGAGTTATTATTACGCCTGATGCGCCCGTGGAGCGACTTAAGGTGTTTGTCTCTCAGCATTTGCTAAGGAGTGAGGAAAACCACGAAAAGCTCACTCTGAGAGCAGGCCCTGGGATTCGAACCCCGGACCCTGTGACTGATAGCCAAGCGCGCAAGTCACTGGACCATCAGCCACATAAATTAAATAATGTCTAGAAATATAATTTCAGTGTTGAACAAAATCAGATTTCGATAAAACGGTAGGGACCAAAGTAGTACTAACTTCTTTACCGTCTGAATCGCTGAGAGTAGTCACACTCAAAGATTTACACAAATTTTGATTTTTTCCAAAATATTTCTGTGGTCATACTTTCTTTTGTACTCATGACAATTATTGACCCAGATGTTAATTTGTCAGAATAATTTGGCTTTTGACGAACACCTTTAAAAATCATTATCATCATCATTGGTGAGACGGTATTCTCCAAAGCATTAACACATGCCACGATGGTAATACTTCCGCCGTGTTCTTGGCCAATCAGATGCACCCTTCTAGATCCTTTTAGGACTAAAACAGACTGTTGGTGATGTATTGTCAAACGACACCCTTTCTCGTCCATATTAAATATTTTTTCAGGAACATGCTTCATATTGCATTTTTCAAGCAGAGTATTTATCGCTAGTTATAATCGCTAACAATAAAACGGTTGTTTTTGGGATCTCGCCATATCCATTGACTGTGCCTTTCTTTTGCTAATACGTGGATGTTGTTTTAGGAAACCCGAATACCAGTCTTTTTCTACGATTGGTTTGTCCGTTTTCTTTTGACTCAGCTCAATTCGGTTAATTTTAATAAAATTAAACACACGTTTTCTCAAAGTTTTTGGAGTCAAAGGTAGTCCAATACTTACTAATCGGATTATTCTGTTCTTTAATGAAGCCTCCTGCTCATGTATTAACACAGGTGGACGTCTCTGTTTTCTATCTATTAGCCCAGTCTTTCCTTAATATTCGCCTTGGTATTCCAGTTTGTTGTTCTACGCGTCTTTAACAGGGTTACTCACCCTGTTTCAAAAGTTATAGGGCATTTTCAATTATTTCAGTATTCCAGTTAGCCCTTATTCCGCAACATTTAACTTTTCTCATCTGGAAGATAAGATAAAATACTCTATGCACGATTTATGTTGCGAAAAATAAGGCCCGCAAGAATAACTGAAATTAAGGCCCGGGATTTATTATCAAAACTCGTTAATGATATTAAAAATGGCAATCTTATTCTTGAACGAAGTCATAACCTCTCTTAGTTGCGTGGAATTAGAACTAGCTAAAGGGTATATTATACGTACAAGGTAGAAGGATATCAAAAATCTTAGTTGATATACTAAAAAAATAATACTTACCGTCAACGATTATTATAAAAAAATCTAAACAAATCAATTTGGCCAAGAAATAAACACTTACAATGAACCGATGTGTATGGAACTGGTTCATGTGGTCGATTGGAAGGCACTAAAGGTGTGTTCGGCACCAAAGTGCATTATGGGCATTGTTAGTGCGAAATTTAAACGGGGCCCTTATTTTTTGCTGGGCCTTAATACCCCCAGCCACCTTAACTTATTAATTTGCAAAAATAATTATGGCAAGTGCTATATCGTTAGAATGGTTGAAAAAATACCTCTTCTAGGCGCAAATTGGGGCGCGTATAGCGCGTGTGAGGCGACGCAGCACAGCGCGCTTTTTTGTAACACATTTTAGCTAGGCGCAAATTGGGGCGCGTATAACGCGTGTGAGCTGACCTGACACGAGCGACATGACACGCACGTACAGCACGCGTCGTGCAGTGATCCGCATATTGCAACGCAGTTTCTATTTGGCACGAGCAACGTCATGACGTATAACACGCGAAAGAACTTAACTTTACTTAACTTTGAATCAGATTCATCAGATGATGAAGATGATGTTTTACTTTATTGTTTGATGAAGAAAAAAATTAAATCACCAAATAAATATATTCTATCCGAAAGAAATAAGTGCGGACAGTTTCAAATAACATTGAAAATGAGTGTTGCTGATTTTACTAATTACTTTCGCATGAATCGAAATCAGTTTGCAGAAGTACATGCTTTGATTCGAGAAACCATCGACTCAAATGGGTGTAATGCACAAAAGCCGATCGGAACTGAAGAAAAACTTGCGGTTTTCCTGAGGTAAGTATATTTTATTTTACTGCCATGATCCTTTAAAAAAATACCCATTCTTATCTTTTAAATTTAATTATTATATACATGTGTTATATATAACAACAAAAAAAAACTATGGATTATAGAAAGGTGTCTGGCTTAAAGGCTTAAATATGATGGGGAATGCGGAGAAGATGGTGTAGTGATGGGTGATCCAATGGTATTATAATGATAGGAGAAGGGAGGCGGGCGGCTGGTGGTGGTCATGATTTCTTCTTCCGCTAGTGATACCACTTGAAAAAGTTGGGATTTAATTTTATGTTGGTAATGAGGGGGCATTTTACTGGTTGTCTGATACATAGAAATAAAAAAATTATAGAGAGGGTCATTGGCGGTATTGTTCGATTCCAATGCTCTTCTTTCTTCCGCCCTTTGTCGTGCTCTCTCCTCACGTTTTTCCATGGATCTCTTTATCAGTGATCGAAAATCGTCCTCCTTCCTAGTTTTTTTAGACTTCTTGTACGGCAACTCAATTGAAGCGGAGGTAGATGCAACTGCGGCTGCTGCAGGTTCCATTTCTCTGCTAGATCCCTCATCACCGCCGTTGTTGGCGTTCTCTAAGGTAGATCCTTCGTGGCCATCATCTTGCGATTTATCCGCTTCGATTTCCTCGTTTTCAAAAATTTCTTCGGTTGCCGGTGTCATCGGTACGTCGTCATCACTATTTAAGTTGATGTTACCTTCACGTGGTCCAGATGACATAAAGGTTTCCAGAAATGACATCTGTTTTTGATACCTCCAAGGCTTAATATTTTCTGGAGCAGCTCCACTTTTCAGGCATCTCAACTGCCGTCGCCGTGCATCTCGGTAGCTACCTCTTAACTTGAGCCACAAAGTTTTTGCTTCTTCCCCTGTAACAATCAAAATTTCTAGCAACTGACAAACTACTATTTCACTACAAATGGTAACACTTTGACCAAGCAAACCAAAAAATTAATAAGCCCGCGCTTTCAATTTTATCTTTTCATTAATCGACATTAACCATATCAATTTTTTTGTTTCAGATATTTGGCGTCTGGAGACAGTTACAAAAGTATAGCCTATAACTACCTATTGGGAGATCGAACTGTCTCTAATATTGTAAAAGAGGTAGCTGTTGCTCTATGGAAACATATGCAACCAATATATTTACCAGAACCCACAACAGAAACATGGCAAACAATAGCTTCGCGGTTTGAGCAAAGATGGCAATTTCCACATTGCGTTGGTGCAGTTGATGGAAAACATGTTGTCATAAAAAAACCTGGTAAAAGCGGATCGTCATATTTCAATTATAAACATACATTTTCAATAGTTTTAATGGCAACGGTCGACGCGGATTATAAATTTACCACTGTTGATGTTGGAGCTATGGGAAGATTTAGCGATGGAAATGTATTTGGTAGTAGTGCTTTGGCTAAAAAAATGATGAAACAGAGTTTACTACTTCCCCCTCCTAATCAAATACCCACCATTGTTGAGCCGATGCCGTATGTTTTTGTGGGAGATGAGGCTTTCCCATTATCGGAAAATCTTATGAGACCATATCCTAAGAGGCATGTGACTGGGAATTATGAGCATCAAATTTTCAATGTTCGACTTTCTCGAGCTCGACAAACCGTAGAATGTGCCTTCGGTATACTTTCTTCTCGGTTTCGGGTGTTTAGAAAACCTTTCGAAAATAAAGTGGACACTGTGAGAGATGTTGTCAAAGCAGCTTGTGTTTTGCACAATTATTTACGAGGCTCAATAGTGGTACCAGAAGATATAGATGATATTGAACTGTTGCCACAAGCTCAGTTGCTTCATGTTCAAGGGAATAGGCTCAGAAATTCCGCAGCAGCCTTCAGCGTGAGGGAAAATTTCACTCGATATTTTAACAACTGGGGAGCAGTTCCGTGGCAACATCAATCAGTCCTGCTTGGAAAATATTGATATATTGATATTACATAATAATATCATATTCTTTTTTGGATATTACTTCAATGTTGTAACTTAAAATTAAATTTTTTATTTTATCATGTAACAATTAAATTGTCAAATGGAAATTCACATAACGCACAGAGAAATAAAGTATTGTATAGATTTTAAATAAAGTGATTGAGATCAATGTCGACTTTTTTATTGTTCAAGCGCCTGCACTAACTGTATATAATGAATTCGATGATTTTAAAATAATACAATGCGTATGTATATTTGGGACTCTTTTTGTGTAATTACTGCAATGCTGATGGTCAGTTAAAGGGAAAAATAACCTTTTTAGGCATTTGACCACATGTGTTCGATATTTAGTATGTGTGTGGGTGCAGATTTCTCTGTGTGTGTCCTGACCTATTCTCTATCCACAATGGTCATAATATATTTAGGGACACTTGACCACCATGTGCCCGGTGCGTGTATGTATTGTGTGTGTGTGTGTGTGTGTGTTTAAGGATTAATGTATCTGTGTGGCATCGTAACCAATTCTGTAGACCTAATTTATATAATACATCTTGAAACAATATACATGCATTGGTTATAAATTCTAGCCGGCTTATTTAAATCTTTTGGCTGATTAATGAAAAACTGTCAAATAATAATTAGGATATATAAAAAAATAAGTTTTACTTACCATCTTTTAAACTTAAAGCCTTGGAAATATCAGCCCAAATCAAATTTTTTAATTTAGTTTTCATGTAATTAGCGTGTCTGCAATCGTACAATTCGCTATGCTCTCTTACAGCTTCTATTAACTGTTCTTCTGCCATTTAGGACTATTAAAAAAACAAATAATCGAAAACAAACTAAATAATTACGATTTTCGCTTAGCTAATTCGAACACGCGCGGCACGAGAAACTGTGTCTTGACGACTGCGCTACGCGTGCGCGTGCGGACGCGA
Organism: Cetonia aurata; assembly: GCA_949128085.1. NCBI lineage: Eukaryota > Metazoa > Arthropoda > Insecta > Coleoptera > Scarabaeidae > Cetonia > Cetonia aurata. The sequence continues at coordinate 11,914,649 of OX421887.1, forward strand.
GTCGTGCTGCGTCATGTCGCGTTTCCAATTTGCGAGGTAGAACTTCATCTTATGTGTTACAAAAAAGCGCGCTGTGCTGCGTCGCCTCACACGCGCTATACGCGCCCCAATTTGCGCCTAGCCTAAGGCTAGGCGCTAATTGGCCTAATTATTATTTGACAGTTTTTCATTAATCAGCCAAAAGATTTAAATAAGCCGGCTAGAATTTATAACCAATGCATGTATATTGTTTCAAGATGTATTATATAAATTAGGTCTACAGAATTGGTTACGATGCCACACAGATACATTAATCCTTAAACACACACACACACACACACACACAAACAATACATACACGCACCGGGCACATGGTGGTCAAGTGTCCCTAAATATATTATGACCATTGTGGATAGAGAATAGGTCAGGACACACACAGAGAGATCTGCACCCACACACATACTAAATATCGAACACATGTGGTCAAATGCCTAAAAAGGTTATTTTTCCCTTTAACTGACCATCAGCATTGCAGTAATTACACAAAAAGAGTCCCAAATATACATACGCATTGTATTATTTTAAAATCATCGAATTCATTATATACAGTTAGTGCAGGCGCTTGAACAATAAAAAAGTCGACATTGATCTCAATCACTTTATTTAAAATCTATACAGTACTTTATTTCTCTGTGCGTTATGTGAATTTCCATTTGACAATTTAATTGTTACATGATAAAATAAAAAATGTAATTTTAAGTTACAACATTGAAGTAATATCCAAAAAAGAATATGATATTATTATGTAATATCAATATATCAATATTTTCCAAGCAGGACTGATTGATGTTGCCACGAAACTGCTCCCCAGTTGTTAAAATATCGAGTGAAATTTTCCCTCACGCTGAAGGCTGCTGCGGAATTTCTGAGCCTATTCCCTTGAACATGAAGCAACTGAGCTTGTGGCAACAGTTCAATATCATCTATATCTTCTGGTACCACTATTGAGCCTCGTAAATAATTGTGCAAAACACAAGCTGCTTTGACAACATCTCTCACAGTGTCCACTTTATTTTCGAAAGGTTTTCTAAACACCCGAAACCGAGAAGAAAGTATACCGAAGGCACATTCTACGGTTTGTCGAGCTCGAGAAAGTCGAACGTTGAAAATTTGAGGCTCATAATTCCCAGTCACATGCCTCTTAGGATATGGCCTCATAAGATTTTCCGATAATGGGAAAGCCTCATCTCCCACAAAAACATACGGCATCGGCTCAACAATGGTGGGTATTTGATTAGGAGGGGGAAGTAGTAAACTCTGTTTCATCATTTTTTTAGCCAAAGCACTACTACCAAATACATTTCCATCGCTAAATCTTCCCATAGCTCCAACATCAACAGTGGTAAATTTATAATCCGCGTCGACCGTTGCCATTAAAACTATTGAAAATGTATGTTTATAATTGAAATATGACGATCCGCTTTTACCAGGTTTTTTTTATGACAACATGTTTTCCATCAACTGCACCAACGCAATGTGGAAATTGCCATCTTTGCTCAAACCGCGAAGCTATTGTTTGCCATGTTTCTGTGTGGGTTCTGGTAAATATATTGGTTGCATATGTTTCCATAGAGCAATAGCTACCTCTTTTACAATATTAGAGACAGTTCGATCTCCCAATAGGTAGTTATAGGCTATACTTTTGTAACTGTCTCCAGACGCCAAATATCTGAAACAAAAAAATTTATATGGTTAATGTCGATTAATGAAAAGATAAAATTGAAAGCGCGGGCTTATTAATTTTTTGGTTTGCTTGGTCAAAGTGTTACCATTTGTAGTGAAATAGTAGTTTGTCAGTTGCTAGAAATTTTGATTGTTACAGGGGAAGAAGCAAAAACTTTGTGGCTCAAGTTAAGAGGTAGCTACCGAGATGCACGGCGACGGCAGTTGAGATGCCTAAAAAGTGGAGCTGCTCCAGAAAATATTAAGGCTTGGAGGTATCAAAAACAGATGTCATTTCTGGAAACCTTTATGTCATCTGGACCACGTGAAGGTAACATCAACTTCAATAGTGATGACGACGTACCAATGACACCGGCAACCGAAGAAATTTTTGAAAACGAGGAAATCGAAGCGGATAAATCGCAAGATGATGGCCACGAAGGATCTACCTTAGAGAACGCCAACAACGGCGGTGATGAGGGATCTAGCAGAGAAACGGAACCTGCAGCAGCCGCAGTTGCATCTACCTCCGCTTCAATTGAGTTGCCGTACAAGAAGTCTAAAAAAACTAGGAAGGAGGACGATTTTCGATCACTGATAAAGAGATCCATGGAAAAACGTGAGGAGAGAGCACGATAAAGGGCGGAAGAAAGAAGAGCATTGGAATCGAACAATACCGCCAATGACCCTCTCTATAATTTTTTTATTTCTATGTATCAGACAACCAGTAAAATGCCGCCTCATTACCAACATAAAATTAAATCCCAACTTTTTCAAGTGGTATCACTAGCGGAAGAAGAAATCATGACCACCACCAGCCGCCCGCCTCCCTTCTCCTATCATTATAATACCATTGGATCACCCAGCACTACACCATCTTCTCCGCATTCCCCATCATATCCTTTAAGCCAGACACCTTTCTATAATCCATAGTTTTTTTTTTTGTTGTTATATAGAACACATGTATATAATAATAAAATTTAAAAGATAAGAATGGGTATTTTTTTAAAGGATCATGGCAGTAAAATAAAATATACTTACCTCAGGAAAACCGCAAGTTTTTCTTCAGTTCCGATCGGCTTTTGTGCATTACACCCATTTGAGTCGATGGTTTCTCGAATCAAAGCATGTACTTCTGCAAACTGATTTCGATTCATGCGAAAGTAATTAGTAAAATCAGCAGCACTCATTTTCAATGTTATTTGAAACTGTCCGCACTTATTTCTTTCGGATAGAATATATTTATTTGGTGATTTAATTTTTTTCTTCATCAAACAATAAAGTAAAACATCATCTGATGAATCTGATTCAAAGTTAAGTAAAGTTAAGTTCTTTCGCGTGTTATACGTCATGACGTTGCTCGTGCCAAATAGAAACTGCGTTGCAATATGCGGATCACTGCACGACGCGTGCTGTACGTGCGTGTCATGTCGCTCGTGTCAGGTCACCTCACACGCGTTATACGCGCCCCAATTTGCGCCTAGCTTCTTCTGATCGACTATAGTTTCTACTAGTTTCCGCTAGTTTCCGAAATCCCCATCATTGGAAAAAACAGCCTGTATAGATAGATATTTTATGCGCCAAAAAAAAAACAGAACACTTACTGTTACTGGCTTTCCCGCCTTGTTGGGATATTGATACTGTTCTATTGTATAAGTTGTTACGATAAAATGAGTTTTTGTTATTTCTACTGTTTGTATTTCTAGCTATTTCGAGGTGCTGTTGATCACAATCGTATATTCAAACATAATTCTGTTCAAAACAACATAGAACTAAATTTTGCGATATATAATAAATGTAGACCCGTGCCAAAAATGTTGACATATTTACAACTTGCACCAGTATCGTCTGGTTTATCATAAACTTGATAAATGTAGCTGAAACAATTTTAGTCAGCAGTAATTTTTCGTAATCATCTACCCGCATTTTTATCACCAACTGCTTTTTTTCACTTATAATTAATTTACTTACGGTAGCAACTAACGTAATGAAATTATTTTCGCAGTCAAGTTAAACTCGGCAATTAATATAATGGCCACGATGAAGTGATATTCTCTATAACGAAGTAACTTGATAGAAACGCTGTAAATGGCAAATATGTCAGCGTAGGAAATTAACTGCCTTAAACGTGGCTCACTAAAGCGGCGGTCATTTATTTGTTACACACAAACACCTAATACGAGCTAATTGTTTAATTCAGTCATGCGTTACTGGTAGAAATTAACCATTATTTAATGTTAAGTAAGCGAAGAAATCTTAAATAATGTTATACATGACGTTACAAGGCGATGCCATCTATACGCTTCAGGTCGTAAAATGAATAGGTTTGCGGTCATTCGTAATTTTGTAACGTTTTACAAAGATTCCAACGACCAGCGTCTAATGTAAAATGTATTAATCGCACCTGTTCTTGCTAGTGTGCCCGTCTTCATAGGGAAGTGACATTTTTTTTTTTGTTTGAATAATAGAGCTCCAATTTGATCTGTTATGTTAGTTGTTTTCATAAATTCGTTATTTTTCGGATGTATCGTTAACCTTTACTTACACTACTGAAAGTAGGACACTGTTTATTTCTGAAATATGACAAATTGTTCTGCGTTATTTCTGTAGGGCATCTTACATACATGCTCCAAGGTTACACAGTTGCAGTGTTGTTCTTAAATTTTATAAATAGGAATGTTCTCTTTCTAATTAGTGTGGATTGACAAGTCATGTAAGTAGTACAAATTAGATTATTTAAACATGTAATACGATACGTTACTCAAACGAATTTGTGTAGTGATTATAAGGTAATACATGCATTGGTATCGATTTTGGTTTTGCAAGTTCGTGCGATGTTTGAACTATACATTTTAATTAGGTTTTTAGTTCATTTCATTATACAGCTTTGAAAATGTAAACAAGTTGCATGCAGGTGTTTCGACAACCTGTAACTCACTTTGATGTAGATTTAATGACTCGTCAGAATAAATAAAATAATTCCTTTTAAAATTTTTTCGATGATTTATTGTTAAGCATTTACCAAACCAGGACAACTGTTCCAATGTTGGAGCATTTTCTGACTTGCCCATACATGAATGATTTGCTATCTAGCTTCCGTAGATGCTATGCTAATGACAGGTTCTGGTTCCTCGAAATGCTTTTTCACATGAGTGTCTGCTTCCTCATTTCCATGAATGAGTGAATGCCCATGTACCCAAATTAGGGATATATTATTAGCCGTCCGCACTATATTTAGAATGTTTTTGCAGCTCCATATCAAGTTGCATTTATGCGCCTCTAGTACTTGCAGGACCGCCCGACTGTTATTGAATATTTTTATTAATTTGTGTCTGATTTTTTATCCAAAATTTCTCTGGCACATATCTCAGTGGCATAGATTTAAGCCTGCAAAATCGTTGTTTGTTTGATCAAGGTTGTAGTATTTCCTAAATCCCGGATTACGACAGAATATTTCTGTGTCAACACTTTGCTCTGTTTTCGAACCGTCCGTAAACCTGCAGGTGTCTGCCTGCGTCAATGTTTTTTCGTTGCATCTCTATTCCTTTTTGTTTTGGAAAGGAGGTAGTGAAGCATGCATCGATCATTGGTTGAGTACACGTCATGTCTGATGGCATTCCCAGCATACCGTCGGAAGTGACCGATTCCAGCAGCTTGCTAGCCACACAGATATGAGTATGTGGCGCTTAATTCGCAATGTGCGGAGTGTTCTTAATCTAGCCTCCCTTTCCCCAACAATGTGCAAGAGTGGTAGATCCAGAAGAGCTTCCAATTCCTTGCTGGGCTTCCTGCCACAATGCTATCGCTCCATAGGTTACGGTTAGACGTACTACCATCACATAGAGCCAATGGATTAGCTTTGGGGCTATCCCCCAAGATTTCCTACATATTCTTTGGCAGATCCATAATGGTAACCTCGCCTTGCGAGTAATCTTTTCCATATCTGGATTCCAGATTAGTGTTTTATAAAACAAGACGCCTAGATATTTTATATTATCTACAAATTCAAGTTTTACACCTACGATAACGGGTGGTACCCAAATGTTCCATTCCCCTCTTTCTGGTGAACGGTACTATCGTGATTTTGTTCGGGTTGTTGCTCGCTCTGGTTTTCCCTGCTACATCAGCTACAAATGGCGTTAATCACCGGTTGGAGGGCTGAGGATATATCCTTCTCGTCTGATCCTCTTGAAAGTGTTATAATATTATCCGCACAGGCTTGCACCGCGGCTCCAAGTGCTTCATTCATAGCCAGCTGGTCGTCTGCAAGTAACGACCACAGCTGTGGGAATAAAATCCCACCCTGAAATTCTGTTCTGAATCCGACTATTTCTAGTCTATTCGTAAGCATAGCGGCCTTGCGTAGGGGTGAAGGAATTGTATTATTAAATGCTCCTTCTATGTCCATGAATGCTGCCATCTTATTTCCTTGGATTCGAGGGAATCCGAAATCCAAAAGTATTCAGTGCAAGATCCGTGGATTTGCTTGCTGGATATACATATTGGTGTATGTGAAGAGGCCTATCTGGAAGAATTTCTTCTCTGATATGATCTTCTAACATTTTTTTATAGTGTTTTCAGAAGAAATCACGTCAGGCTAAATAGACGAAGAGAACTAGGGCAGACTTCCGACTTTCCCATTTTGGGAATATACGCCACCCTCCCCTGCGTCTACCTTGTTGGTATATAGTTCCAATCAAGACTAGCTCTGAAGAGTCTAACTAGGTGAGGGAGTAGTATTGTACTTCCTTTTTGCAAGAGTGCCGGAAATATACCGTCTTCCTCCGGCGTTTAGTCTGGTTTGAGCGTTTTAGTTCATCAGCTAACATTGAGTGTTACTACATCTCTCGCTATTTGCCAATCAGTCGACTTGGGACGTTGCCTACTGCAATTTGTAGTGTGTAGAGGTGTTGTTTTTAAGATCTTAATTTTCTAGGGAAAAAATACTTTGTACTTTGACATTACCTTCAGTATAGGACACAAAACTAAAAATCTGGGAAATAAATTTGTGATGTGGCTTATTTCATGTAAGAGATTTAATATTTTAACATCGTAAAAGAGCATAGAATTCAAGTATTTTATGGATTTTGATGCTTTTATAGATATTAGTTTTCTCCTTTTCTTATATTTATTTATTTTCCTGCTAGTTAAGCAGGTATTAAAGTCATCTTTATTCATGGATTCAAAGAGTGTTGCAAAATTAAAGTTATTTATCCTATATACGTACATATAGATACTTACATGCTACGATATTACGTAAAAATCTCTCTTTAATTGCATCATAACTGCTTAGGTATTCGTAATTCTAACAACAGTAAATATTGAAATTCTAAGAAAATTGGTGTCAACGTGAAACCCCAACTGCGTACATTGCGTATGGTTCGAAAAAAAATCGCCGATACGCGACGCAAATAAAGATATTACGCGTGTCGCATTCCCTATAGTAGTACGACACCCATTCGCACGAACAAATACCCGTGCACTTTTCTTCTACGCGAAATAAATATTTAGGTTACCGCTTTGATGTTTCGCAACGTGCGTTTTAACTCAGTAGGTCAACGGTGCATTCGTTATCATACTGATGATCTCCTTGCAACTGTTCGCTTCACTCTCATAAATAAATTGCTGTACTCGACTCTGGACGTACACCGGTAGCTCTATTATTGGCTGTTCTGCCGCGGCTGCTGATGTAGTGTTATTGCTATTTCATGATGAAAATGACAAGTTGCGCGCAGATATCCTGGGTACTCTTTTTATTTTGCTTCCATTTCAGCTTCTGTTCTGAAATGCTCTAGTCAAGCAGTTCGTTCCCATGCATTTATACTTACGTGATCTCCGAGCGTAGTGAGAGTATATAGGCAACTGAAATATGTAATCTTTGCAGTAAATAAGGCATGCTTTTTTCGTTGTGTACTTTAAAAATATGTGCGAATATAGACATTTACGGTAAGAGTGAAACTATCTTCTTCGCCTACATAGGTATTTTATTTCTGAAAATCTGAAATTGATCCTGAACCACTTGTCAATTTCCGACTTTTTTTTGTATAAGAACATAAATTAAACAAAATCAATCAATTTACTCATTAATTTAACTTAAAAAATATTTCTTACATAAATCATATTAACTGTATCTAGTCCCGCTAATGTCAAGTTAGTGGATATTGATGTGTAATGCTTCTAATTCAAACTACACCAACACTGGCTTCTATGGGACGCCATACTTTGGCGGAGGCGCAGGGTAAGCATTTGCAAAATATCCTAGATTAATAGGTACGAGCAATGTTCAACTTATTTTATCAATATCTTCTTGTTTTCCGCGAATCTCAAGATGATTTGTCTTTTTTGTTCTTAGTTATTATCGTAAATTTACATAATAATAACTCGATGAAACTAAATTTATTATATCTTCACGTTTCGAGCTTATATTTTCAGTGTCTAAATGTTTACCTTAAAACCTCATTATTAAGAATGCTAAACTTATTATTTAAAAGACCTACTTAATGAAATGAAATTTAAGCTTGATACAAGCAATTAACCTCTAACTACTTTATTTTTTATCTCCGTCTGTGTTCAACCAATCGATTTGAAATTTAGCAGGAACAATTTCTCTGGCTAGTACATATAATTAAAGAAATTTGCCCTCTCTGTGATAATTTTAACTAATTAAAAAAAATTAAATATTTTTGGGACCGCCAGAAAAGGAGTCATCCTTCCGAGCACAACCATCAAACTTTCGTCGAATATGCGCCGAGCCTAGGTTTCTTTATTGTGTGAAAATTCGATCCAAATTGCTGTAGTGCAACAAATTGCAAGAAAAAAATCTGAATATAAGGTACTGCATCTAAGTATACAGCCTGTTAAAAAAAGGTTGTCGGATATTTTACCCAATTATAGTACTGGTGGAAATGATTGTGACTTAAAATTAGTTCTGTCAGACATCTGTCATCAGATTATTTATCATTTGCGTCAATTTTTTTTTTGTTCTCAAATTATGCATAAGTACACAACTGCAGAAATGGCCGATATGCATTTTATGTACGGTCGTGCGAATGGTAATGCCACTGAAGCACGGCGTATGTATGCCGAAGAATTTCCAAATCGGTTGTTACCGAGTGATAAGATTTTCTCAAGACTTCATATCCGGCTGTCCGAAACTGGTTCATTTAAAATTAATGGTGGTTCTGGTAGACCTAGTTCAGTTTCTTCTCCCGCAGTAGAATTAGATATTTTGAGACGGGTAGAAGACAACCCAAATATTAGCACCCGAAGACTTGCCGCAGAACTGAACGTCAGTCATCCTCTCATTTGGAGAATTCTGCGGGAACAGCAGCTCTATCCCTACCACATTCAACGCGTGCAAGTTCTTGCTCCTCTCGATTATGATGCACGTAGGGTTTTTTTGTCATTGGGTTTTACGAAAGCTGGCAGAAACTCCTAATTTTTGTGACTCAGATTTTATTTAGTGACGAGGCTGGGTTTATAAGAGACGGAATATTCAATTTTCATAACAATCACGTCTGGGCAGATGAAAATCCCCATGCTGTTGTTGAACTGCATCACCAAAACCGTTTTTCGCTAAATGTTTGGCTTGCTATTTTTGGAGACTGTTTAATTGGTGCAGTATTTCTCCCTAATCGTTTAACGGGACAAGTATACTTCGATTTTTTAAGAAATGAATTACCCGTTTTGTTGAAAGACGTGCCACTTTTTAACAGAGTAAATATGTGGTTTATGCACGATGGAGCTCCTGCGCATTTTTCCCTCGTAGTTAGAAATTTCTTAAATCAAGATTACAACGAGAGATGGATAGGACGGGGTGGACCAACTGCATGCCCTCCTAGGTCTTCTGACCTGACACCTCTAGACTTCTATGTTTGGGGGCATCTAAAACAATTAGTGTACGCACGATCTGTAAACAATTTGGAAGAACTCAGGCAACGAATCGTAAATTGTTGCGAGGAAATTCGGAGGACTCCAGGAATTTTCGAAAGATTGCGTCGATCTTAAGAAGGTGTGAAGCGTGCTTAGAAATGAACGGTGGACATGTAGAACAATTTCTTTAGTTTTACTTTAAATAAACATTTGCTTAATTTACATTGCGATCAGAATTTCTTTGAAAATTTTTATCCTACTAAAACAATATGCAATCGACTATATGTCAAAAACAGTTGAATTGCGGACCCATGTTGACTAAGACTTTTTTGTTTATTTCCACCAGTACTACAATTGGGTAAAATATCCGACAACCTTTTTTTAACACACTGTATAGGTCACAATAATATTGGATTTGAAATTTCGAACTAACTCCTCTGGACAGTCCGTAAGCCCATTAAAGATAAGGTTGTTTAAATTAAAGACGAAACGGATAATTAAAAAAAAAATTATAAGAATTGTACGATTTTTTTTTATATAAATATTTTTTGCACCCTTTTGGTGCTATATTCGGCACCATGGCATATGATGACTATTCAATGCCAAACTATTGTGGTAATACATCTGCCTTGAATGCTTTAAGCACGCAAGACGAATATTCGGACACCATTTGCTTGGTTTTTAATTTAAACAATTAGAATTTCGCAAGCTGGTTAACATTCTTTCCAGCTCATAAATGTTTTCCCAAGTCAACCCCGTACTACTTCTCCGTTATGTTACAAGCACGGTTTATGGTATCATCTACGGTAGTCTACAATCGAAAACGTACTTCTACGATATGCAGCCAAAAAGGATAATAATGGAATGATCATTAAATTATTAGATAACAAACTATTGAAGTGAATTTATGTGCGCCGTAGATGCGCTGAACGATGCGACATGTAAAGCTTTGAAATCTTCTGGGCATTCATTACACTGTGAAGGGCATGAAATAAGCAAACTTCCTCTCAAATAACTCCAAAATGGAGAAGTAACTAAGTTTTTACTCCGCATATTAGATATTTTGTTTATTCGAGCATATGATATTTTATTTAAATTATATGGCAGATTTTTATTTAGTACAATTGTATGAATGAAACACAAAGATTGCAGAAGAATTCTGCATTTAACCATTTTAATTTAGTTGGTTTATATGAAATTCGATCACATTAATAGATGTTTGACGCCATACTACATAGAAGAGTTCTGCACTCGGTACATCTTTCTTATATCTACAGCCTCAAAACGAGGACTAAAGACTTCTGACCAACATATTGTGCAACTTAATGTCAAACATATTTTTATATAATGCAACTTTGTTATTCCTACCAAACAAAATAAATAGGTTTTTAGCGAAGTTGGGGGTAAGTAAGTGATTCAAAGGGGATGTTTAAATTTAATTTCCATCAAACTCAATCTTATTTCGTGCTATATCAAAAGCATCAACAGAAAACGATATATATAAATGTAGATCATCCGTATGCGTTTAAACCCACGGCTGACGAACAATAGCAGGAAATCGCATGCATAAATATGTAGGAAATAACAAAGGATACAATACAAACCCTTGCGGAACACCTTGCACATTGAATAGGAAAAGGAATAATGTACTCACTTCAAGTAATGTATTGATGCATGAATTTCCTTGAATAACAAAGCATAGATTGGATTTTACAAATCCCAAAGCTAAATAAATTATTATTATAATCATCATTATATTAGATGTGATCCGTAGCACTATTGTTCCCACTCCTAAAGCCCGATTGGCAACTCGGAATAATATTGTGGAAGAAAAGACGTTCTACAAGTTAATGAAACATTTTTTTCTAATAACTGACTAATCACCACAGAAATGCTGATGGGTCTAAAGAGCTTATACTGAATTAGAGACACCCATTTTGGTTAATTACATTGAGGAGAAAATGCACTTTGCCCAAGAAAACAATAAATTATGTGATGTAAGTAAAAAAATGACCTCAATTCGTGCTAATCGAATTATAAGGGTTCGGGAGGTTTATGGGAAAAGACTTAATTTCCTCTGAGAGATCAGAATATCTTTTAGAACAATACTATACATTTATGAATATAAACTCTAATCCAATGTTATTAATTGAACGAAAACGATAGAGTTCATCAGCTTGTGATTGGCTCACTGACACACATAATACGGCAACTTTAGATGTTTACACTTAAGATATGTCGTATTACTAACAATACGTACTTTTTAAATTTTGGCCACATTTGGCTACAATCACTACTGACTGATTTGCTTCTTTTATATATAGTATAATATTATCTGTAATCCAAGGTTTCTTAGTCTTCATTACTGTTACTGCCCTCATTCAGGCGTTTTTGTCTAGTAATTCGATCAATATTTGATTACAGAAATCTATTTGCACTTCAATATTCGTATGAAATATTTGTATGATTAATACAATATATTTTATGAGGATTTAGCTAGATACACTTCCTAGTCATGTAGGTTTAATGATTTTGATAATTAATAATCAATCAGATTGGAAAATGCATAATGCCTTATAATCATGACGTGAAACTTATTGAATCATAACTATAAGCATAATCCTTTACCTACAAAAATCAACATATATATCAAACGATTCTTATCTCACACGTTTACCTCTTCCATTTAGCAAAAGCCATAATCAACGTGCAACTTGTAAGCATACACCCTTCATAGTAAATACATGAGAACAAAACTTGCTTCCTAGCTTCACGAACTCCATCTTGCTTGCACCTTCCTTTTCTCCTTTTGTTATGATGGTTGTGGTAAAATTAAATTAGCGTTAAGAATATACGTCAGGCCGAGATGTATACCGGATAAGATGCAGATTCTCCGCCAATTACACCACTTCAAAGCCATTAACTTGTTTGCTGAACAGGAATAAAAAGCACTAATGCTATTGCGTTGAATATATTATGCTTCAAAATTTGTTGTGTAATTTAATTAAGTAATGGTTTAATAACTTCTTTTTTTCTATTGCAGGACACATTCCAAAGAACTCAAGAGGCACCCAGCGAACAACAAAGACTTCAGGTAATTATTATATTCTTTTTGGCTAAAAGTAAGAAAAATAAACATTTTCTTTCCAAAACCTGAAAGCTGGGTATGTTTTTCCAAGTTTTCTAATCTTTCTTTTAAAATAAAATAATATGCAGCTGCAATCATTCACTTAGATATTAAAATTGAGCCAAACGTAAACCAAACTGGTATATTAAGCAATGTTATAGTACAATAAAAGAGTCTACCGTTACTATAAGTAATAAAAATAAAATTATGCTAAAGGCTACATTTATGTTAAACTTTTTAGCCTAAAAAAAATTAATAATGTTATAAAAGTCTGCTTTTATACACCAATTTTTAAATTATTTCTGCAAATATACGCTTTCTTACACAATAAATTAACTTGAATGTAAGAATATGAAACTATATAATGTAAGAAACTTGAAATTTACGTTTTTCATGTGAAAACCCAAGTCATAACATTCACATAAAGTCATTGTTTTAAACTCCGAGCGAACAATGGAACCCACGTCATTCCTTTATTTGAAGTAGCACTTGATTAAAATTTGCTTTTAGTATTATTTACGATGCAAAATGAGGGTTTTTTTAACTGCAACAATTGGTAATTGCGAAATATGCACCATAAGCGTTGCTAACATTTAAAACAAAGAATCACATCGCCGATATTTTTAAACAGATTAGCGATTTTCGAGAGGCGTATATAGCAACGTGAATCACCAATGTAATTATTTAGATATCTTGTAAACGGTGTTTAAGCGCGATCGTATTTCTTAAAAAAAAATACACGAATTAAAAGTAATAACTAATTTCGAGACACAATGAAAGAGAAAGCAATTTAAAATTACTTGCTCGAACTCAATTAACGGACGTATATCAAAACCGCGAAAAATTTAACCTGACAGAGAGTTTATTCGTTCGTAAATTGGTGTACGCGTATGTAATTTTTAATCGCCTTTTGCAGTAAGTGGATGTGACATATTTGGTTTGTATCAACCATTATGTTTTTTCGTGTTTGTATTTACTGCTTGGCCAGTGATGTTTTAATTAAGATTTACTGCCTTTAATGCAAATCACTTTGGAGCCTGTCAAAATATTTAAACATGTGTATTATCTCGAGTCACAAATAATTATTGTTTTAATATTGCACTGGTAGCAGCTGCTGTATATAAAAAGTTAACATTCTTATTGGCGGTAATCAAGTTTTTCATAAAACGACGCAAAGGTAAACATTAATTTTCGTGCAAGAGCAGTAGTTACGCCAAAGTTATTGTTAGTTGGGTTTGAGTCTTTCTAGCCTAGTTCTAGATATGTATTACTATTATTAGCCTGTGATAACCAAGTTCCTTAAGATTTTGCTGAGGATTTCGACGATTGCCGAGTGCCTCGGGTTCGAACTCCGCTCCGGTCAACTACGATAATACGTTTTTTTTTCCGTAACCACGATGATTACGGACAAGATTTGGTTCAGCGAGCCTACCAGAGAAGCAAAAAAGAAATGCTTAGGCTTTATCAAATCCCTTTAAAAGAATTGTCCTTTGAAGATGAAAGAGGCATCTGTCAGAGATCGTTTTCCTATACGATATAATTAAAATATAACATATAACCAAGTTCCCTTTGAATTTAAGTTATTAGTATAAGGTAAACTTGGTGTGGTTGAGGAATTGGATATTAATTCAAGGCGATATATTTTTTATCATAATTGGTTAAGGGTAGTTTTAGTTGTTACTGTATTCTGATACACATGTGCAATGTGTAGAATCAGTTTCTGTTTTTTTTTTTATATCCACCGAATTTAATTTTATATGTGTTTTATTATACAAGACATTTCAATTGAACGAGCAACGTCAAATAACTTTACCTGCTGTGATTTATATAAAATTCCGAAACCTGTCAATTGTCATATGATGTTTGCTGTATATATACGAAACAGCATTTTTAAATTGGATCACCATTTTTTCCTGTATGTCATTAGAGCGTTTTTGACTCACTTGTTGCATCAAGCTCCCGTTTATTCCAGAGATACAGTGCGATCAACTCAAGACGGCCTCAGCTGATCGAAAAATTTAGTTTGGGATAATTGGTAACACGACTTCTTGCTTTGTACACTACTATCATTTTGACGTTATAGGTTACATTGAAATATTGTCAATATATTATTACAAGCATATAAATCATCAAATTAAGCTATAACTTTTATTGTTGTGCAAAATATTGCACCTAATAAGTTAATAAAGTCACAAAATCTGAACAAAACACGCAATGTATTGAGGAATTAACAATACAGAACACATTAGTATAGAGTGAACAATTTTAATATTTGCAACCGCTGTTCAATATGTCCATCATCCTGTTATAAGCATAAAGTAACTCCTCGTTTCATGCTGTTAAAAATATTTTGTTAAGTGTCTGGGGAAATATTGTTTACTTCTTGCGTAATAGAATTTTTTAAATCTTCTACGGTATGTAAAACATTAGCAAACACCTTATTTTTCAAGTGGCAAAAAAGGAAAAAATCCAACGGAATTAGATCTGGTGAATGGGGTGGCCAGCGGTCTCTACTAATAAGTCGACCTCCATAAAATTTTTGTAAGTAGTTCAAATTCGCTTGCGCTGTGTGAGGAATTGCACCGTCTTATTGAAAATAATCATTTTGCAGTTCTTCATCATCCAATTGATTAATAAAAGGTTCTAAGATTTGCTCTTGGTATCGTACAGCATTAATTGTATCATAAAAAAATACTGGCCCTACAATACGTCGTCGTGACATAACTATCTAAACACCAACCCCAATTGGATATAGTGGTGTTTCTCGATAAACATGGGAGCTTTTAGCTGACCATACACGATAGTTTTGACTATTCTCATAGCCCGATAAAAGAAACCAAGCTTCATCGGAAAAGAAGTTCATATTTAATATCTCATCGTTACCTAACGTATTATTAAACCACTGACAGTAATTCCTTTTTTGCTCTAAGACCCGTTCATAAAGGTGTTGAGCTACGAATACCTTATATGGATGTAAATTTCAAAACTTTCTAGACACTTCCATATGAAACACCTGCAGTATACGTTTGTAAATTAATTTAGTTACTAGCAGAATTAATATCCATACTAGTTTGTGGAGATAATTCCCTTACAGAAGTATTAGGACGAATTTCCATTGTATTTCATATATCAACAAGCACATTTTCTGTAACGAGTCTTGGTTCACATTCACGTTTGCGTTTCACAACATTGCCAGTTTCTATAAAGCTTTGAACTAGCCTATCCCGATGTCTCCGAAATACATCATAGGGGATATCCTCATCGAGATACTTGAGATTGAATTGCTGAATGTATGATTGCAAAGAAGAAGTCCATTCACCATCTTCACTTTCAACAGCACTTTAAAAGTGGGAAACGACAACATAGGTATCCTATTCAACAGTGAACCATTGTTTTTCTTACCTGAAACACATTTACGATACATATAAGATTTTTGATTGTAATTAAAATAATTTTTATATGTAGTATACATTTATATACTTACCGGCGTACAACAAAAATTAGAGCTAGAGCTGTATTAAAAAATACAATTTCAGAAAAATAGCAAAATTATTGAAGAATTAAAATATATACAACACAAAACGTAGATAGTCAATAACAGAATAGTAAAATGCCTAGTCCGCTGTAAGCTTGTCACTAAAGGGCGTTGATCACATTGTATTTATTATCTAGAATATAGCCTAGATATTTGACTTTCTTTCAATTTATGTCTTGTCCACCTACTTTTATGATATTGAGATTGAATCCCGTTTTTAGTGTGTCACAGAGGGATTTTCAAGTTTTACTCTTGCAAATACGACTATATCATCATAACTAGCTAAATAGCATAAGAATCTGCCCTCCTACTTACAAACAATATCGTTACTCAGTATTTCATGAGCATAAAGTGATTGTTCCGTCACACTTGATGGGCTTCCAAAATTGTTCTTTATTTATTTGCGCCGTTCTACTTTCCAAATTTGTAATTTTTTATTTGCTGTTTAGGTATGCAAACTATGGTGAACAACCAATTTTTCATTATCCACTCCCTGCATTGTAGATAGGCTTACGTCACTAGCACTGATATGGTGTGTATGTAGGTATTGGAAATATTTGATGAGAATGAGGCAAAGCCTTTATTTGGAGTGATGCGATTTGCTAGTTATAAACTACCAACTTTATTAAAGCTTGTGATTTAATTTACATCTATTCCCAGTAGATAGATTATTTAGTAGTTTTTTGACGTCTTGACACATATTCAAGGATACTCAACGTCAAACGTTCTTATTCATACGCCTAGTCTTAATGGTTCATCTTGCGGCTGCTTCCAACGTTTAATAACACCGGTACTTTTTGCGAAAGCCGCATCGTGTGCGAGAGCTAGAAAAATGCCTCGTAATACTACGGAATAGAGCATGTAGTGTAGGTACTTAACGGCGGAATGCGCTGTTATCTTCCTAATTTATGAAGATTCGCCTACGTTCGCGCAATGCGGAATTCTATTCGGGCGCACAATACGGTCGCTGTTTTGCTGTTTAGAGATAAGAGTTTTATTCCGGGACGAATATATCGACCGGGTGACGTTAAGGAATGGCATCAGGCAGAGCAACGATCCTTATTCTTGGAAACGTGACTAATTTTAGCACGTCTTAAACATCTTTTGTGTTAGCGTACGTGTGTACGTGTTGCCGGTATTATGGAGGCTTTTATTTCAGGAAACGTAAATTGAATTATTCACGTAACTCTATTTCGCAACTTCTTTTGATCCTCTGCTCTGCTTTACATGTTCTATACTGGGTCCTTAGTGTCTTTAGGTGATGATTTTAATAGCTTTTTTTATGGATTTTTAAGATTTTTGTCGATTCAATGATATACCAGCTATTGATCTATTTTTTTAAAGTTTTACGTATTTAATCAAAAGCAATCCCTTATTTTCTAAGATCTCACAATAGCAAGTAAGCTAATAATATATTCTTCAACTAAAAACAAGGATATCAAACAATAATATGGATTAAGTTTCTCCTTTCGGACCATCACTCTTGCGTGAGAAAGATATGAAAAATATTTATCTTTTAAGATAGATGAAGAATTTAATTCAATGTCATGCAAAATCTTGTCAAATCTTTTGACTTTTTAAAAACTTTGAAGACGAATCCAAGGTGGAACATCGTAGTTTTTGAACCGAACTGCTTTCTCTCAATACCTTTAGGGTAAACTCGAACTATCTTTCAGGCAGGAATATTTGTCTTAGATATTTGTGTCCAAAAAAACCTCGAGAAACGGATAAAAGCAAGTAACACTGATAACCAAGTCACGCTGAGTGCTCTAAAAGCAAATAACTTTGAGTCTAGGCTGGTATCGGAGTGCTTAAGTAATGTAGTGCGACTGACTATGAAAGTAAACTCACACTTGTAGTATAGGTGTCAGGGCACATATAATGAGGAATGATCAAGGGCTCAGCACCCACTTCTACGGACCAGAATTAGCCCTGGATATTTCCAAAACCCAGATTATGGGTAAGAAGGGTAGGGATGAGAATAGGTTTGCATTGAGAGTGACGTTGATGACGTCTGGTAGACAGAAACTCGAGCCCGTCGTAATACTAGTTCTATTGCCATCCAAATGAAGTGTTAATTAAAGTCGGTTCAATTCGCTACTGCACAATGAATTGAGTGAATGAAATGCGATTATTGCGTCAATGCATCATGATTTTAATTACAAGTTTGCTCTATAACAATTACTAAAATCCCTTAAGGTTATGAACAACATACATTGAAGCAACCACTTGCGATCAGGACAGTAATGTTCATTGTATTGATGCCTTTGTTCATTATATCCTCAAGTTCGGTAAACCAAATAAAGTTGTTAACACAAAACTGGTGTTCTTCACAGCGATAACATAATTCATTGAGCCAATCAATTTCATTTCATTTTCAATGACTTTGATTTCATTAATACAATGAATAGTTTATTACCCAATAAATTCCTTCGTCGTTTAATAAAATATTGTTCATTGATTAGATAAACTAATTCTTCGGACCAATTTTAATGGACTATTTCTTGTGAACAAAGAATTTTCTCGTTGTTTTAGGACCCACTTTTGGTTCAGTGTGCAGAAAAACGTCCCAGTACATTCGAGCATTCGTTTTTTGCTAAATCAAAATAAAAAGAAATAAGTGCAAGTTCCAAACAAGCGACTAGCTACTGTACTACTAAAAACAATAACATCATAATCGTTTGTAATAAAAATCTAAAATAGGTATAACTTTCGTCAAAATAAAGCTATTATGCAATCATGCACAACAACCAAATTATCACTAAGTTAATAAGAAGCACAATTTACTCTTCTTATGGATAGACACTAGGAACGATATCGCATACGTTCTGTCTCCATATTTATATAGCTGCGTTAAGCAACTCATCAAATAAGACAGTTTTGTTATGTATAGCAATAACACGTGTACCTATATACGCACTTGGACTAAATTACCTCATTGCATACGTTACTCCTTCTAAAGGGGAACAGGCAAATTTTATAGAAAGCATTTATCGTTGTTCTCAACGAAAAATAATCAGGCAAATCTTGTGGAATGGTATTTTCTGTAAAATATCCAGCTACGATTATTGTATACATAACACAAAATACGATATCTGCTTTTTCACTGTAAAAATAGCTCTTGCAACAATTGGAAATCGACGAGGAAGTTTGTTAACCGTTACAATCTCGAAAAAAAAATCCCGATTACGGCGATTATCCAACGATTGTTTAAGAGCTGTGGAGGTGGATCAAGAGTAAATCAAGTGAAAGTACACGTGTATTGCAGACATAATGAACGGAAACCAATCGCGGTTGTTATTGCGAGTTGGGTGTAATTACAAGTACGTTTAATGCGTGTCTACGGTAAGTAAGAGTGCGTGCAATTTTTACAAATTGCGCATTTAAGCTAAGGAAGAGGTGTTAATACATGTTCTCTCGTCCAGCACGTTTAACTTCAAATGCTAATTTTGAATTAGAAAGTCAATTTCGTATCTTTAAAGACGTTTTAATATAGAAACGACAGTACATTGATTGTAAATGAAGTCAGCTAAATTATGTTCTTAAATGTATATTTTATTCATCAAATAATTTTCTAAGGAAATAATGAGATTTGATGCAAATGAAACGAATTGTTGTTGACTGAAAAAAAAAAAATTATTGCCAAAAAAATTAAAATGGGAAAACTTAATGAAAATGAAGATTATACTATAGTAACAAGCCGGCAATTGATTTCTTGATTGAGACTGACGCAGAAAGTTGAACTTTCGTTTCTGAAGCAAAAATATATGAAATTGTTGTTTTTTAGAAATATTATTTGAAAGTTTCAATTAAATGTGTGTTATTTATCTTCTTTTCTTAAACAAAAGACATATTTCAGCACAAAATGGTGTCAAATCAAGAATTTTTTTAAGTAAAAATACGTTACAACTGTTTTGAAGTGCGTGATTTCAATTCTTCTCTACCAAACGGTTGCAAAAGACATACAAGACATACAATCTCACAGGGATTTTCATTTTTCTACAGCTTTACCAACGTAGAATTGCTATATGTACCATATCACTGAACGTGACCGAAAAAAATAATCGAAAGAATATGTTAAAACTATCTCAGTTTTTCTGCTTTCGTACGACCTACTAAATAAGTAGAATATAGGAAATCCATAAAAAAAATATTTTTCCGGGAACGTGCACCAACTAGATCAAAAGTTTTACTTAAAACTGGCCCTGCTTGTTCTCCAGAAACCAACTTATCGACGTATGTCAGGAGTACCACTCCGCTTTTTCCAGATTTTTTGCAGCTTGTTTGCTTGCCCCTGCTTCCCCTCCACAAGAAGAATTATGTTTGGGGATTTATACGTAAGGTTTTTCTGCTTCTAGTCTAAAATCAAATCAGGTTTAAAGGCGTTCTCTTCTCGCTCTTTTTTAGTATTATGATGTTACTTATGATATTGTGGAATTCTCCCTCGTGCCACTTTAAACGCATTATAGTTGGCAACAACGTCGTTCCTGGTAAGTACTCGGAATAATGGCACTGCTAACACTATATTCTATACTATATAATAATATTTCGGCCCTTTACAAAAATTATTTAAGAGCGCTAGAAAAAAGCAGGATCTCCATCACAATATTGTGAAGTTTGTGGGAAAAAGTTAGTGGGAATCATGGACAAACTTTCCCAAATTACAACCAAAATTTTTAAAATTCTATATAATTTTATATAAAATACTGACAGGAAAGATAAAAATGGCATTTTTTTAATTTAACCTGGATATGATCGCTTTAATACTTGGTTTTAATTTGTTATAAGCATATCTCATCATCATATTTCCGATTTATGTGTTTTACCTAATAGCCTTACTCGTGCCAAACACCTCGTGGAAAGGTAATAGAACAGCAAAAACGAAGCTAATCGTGTAACTCCATCCAAATATTTAACATCCAACACACCTACTTGTGTGAAGGAGTCAGACTTAACAAAAAGCAATAGGCTCTGATAGTCCCTCCTAGACCTTCTTTCCACTTGACATCTCAAATGTGGCATGTTAAATTGCAACAAATTTCATGTCGCACATGCACTAAATTGGGGCACAATAATGTTGCTCATCATATAGGACGCAGTTCTGGGAGATGAGAGCAGACTACATAACTGCGACATACCTATTGCAAAAAAATTTTCAGGTAGGAATCACCAATCGGATATCAATCCAACTGCAGAGACAAGATCTGTGAATTTATTAGGTTTACCGACGCATAGAAAAGAGAGAACTGATGGAGCTGCAATTTATAGTGAGGTGAGAAATATGACGGCAATTTTACGATAGTCGTTCAATAAGTCCTTAGAAAAAGATATAAAAACAAATTATTTTGTGTAGATTTTGTTTACTTTTAAATATCATCTTGTAACTTTATTCACTTTTCCAGGCGTTTTCCCAACTGTCTTTAAGCTGTCTAAAAAGTAGGATTTGGTAAGGTCCCCAAAATAAGCATCTGTTTGGGTTTGACGTGAACCGTTGTCCGCCTAGCTATTTTTTTTTTGTGGCTTTACGGCCAAGTTTAAACTCATTTACTCAATTGTAAACACTTGCAAAAATAGAAGCATATATGCTATCAACTTCATTCAACTCGCCTTGGATCTCTTTTGATATTAAACCTTTTAAATATAAGTGTGTAATTCCGCTGGAAACTGCTTTTTTTTATTTTTCTACAAAAAAAAATCATTGCTTAAATCGACAATAAAAATGAAACCATATGATGGATATAACTGGAACATCAACAGCTGCCCAATGATCTACTAAGAACAAACCATTTTCAATACTACGAGAATGAACTCTTAGATTTTCTAAGGATATGTATATTGAACTACCCTTGTACTAGGCAAATATGCCATTGCCTTTCAAACAGAGATATGCGGAATATTGCAGATCCTAATAGGGAATGTGTGTATAGCAATACCCATCAAGTAACACTGTAGGCTTTATGTAAACCCAAGGTGCAAAAACTTATGGGAAGGCCTTTATTAAGGGGCCATCAATGAAGAAAACTGAAGAACTTATGGATCTTAAAAGAAATCACATTAACACACCTGAACATTCTAGTAAGTCTTCTTCGGTCACTGAAATGACATCTACATAAAATTGGAATCATTACTAAATATCCTCGCCGCAAACTATGTAATAGAATTAGAAAAATCCCATAGGACAACATGTGTGAATGTATGTGACCTTTTTGGGGAAGCCAAGAGAGAACCCAGAATGTTGTTTCGATCAGCCAGCTATACACTCGTACATATATTCATATTAGTACATGATACCAAGACTTTGGCGAGGCTGGTGTGAGAAAATCGATAGGTAAAAATGAAACAGGTTAAGTTCCTATTAGCTTAATTTGCCCCTACTTAAAGAATTATTTTTAAATTTTGCACTGAGTACACTAATTAATCTTTTAACAGAAAAATAATCTTCCAAAAATGAAACAGCCCTCTTAGTATTCAGAATTCAGCCCATACCTTCATTTCCAGAACCGTACTTATCAAACAAACGTACCTACACCATCAACCAACTGGAATAACTACGTTTACTTAAATAAGGAAAAATAACAGAGCAATGATAGAGCAATTTTTCGATCCGAAAATACGCCGAGCACGCCATCATTAAACAAACACGAAACGTAGACCTCTGGCGCCGTCGAGCAATAAAAATGTTTGCTAATTCGTTAATTCTAACTGCCAAGAATGTTTTAGCGTTATTGAAACATCGTCAACGTAATGGATGCTTGGTATTATAAACTCGCGAAGTTCCGTTAAGGGAGAATTAGCGAAAGGAGGCACGAACGTAATATGTAGGTATAATATATAGCGATTAAGTAATATTAATGAGAGCAAAAAAGAAATATTAATTCGACTGTAAGTACATATACCTCCCTACCTTTTAAAATGCAATTATAACTGTAGTAGCAATTGAAAATTTGCTCTCAGATAATGTGCAATTAGAATAATAAATTCGGATTAATATATATCTGCATATATATACAGGATGTACTTTCTTTACTTCAAGGAACGCCAGTATCATTTTACAATAATTAACAAACACATACATACGTACTCGCACGTATAATTTTCCTAATAGCTATGTGCACCTGTGTTTATGATCGTAACGTTGCATTAAGTGGATTATAGAGATATTTATTAAATGATATGTCAATCTCCAGTAACTAGATCTCCTTTTCTAATAGTATTGGCTTAATTGCCGTATAAATTTTATTGAAGCTGAGCAGACTTTTCTCGGTACTTAAGTAAAGATGTTTTGATACTTAACAGATCTTTATTTAAATAGCTCTCTCATCGTAAAACCTCATTATTATAGACTCGGTAGCTAACACATGTGTGTATACTTATATCAAAAAATATTGCCAGTTCGCATGTTCTATGCTCGTAATTTTCCGATTAGAACTATGCATTGAAAACCTTTCGTATAAAACATTTCCTTGAGTGTAATATTATTTCAAATGGACGATCTTTCTTAATTTAAACGACTTACCTACTTAGATATTAGTATCGCCATTTGTTACAGGAACAATAAATACAGTATCTTCACCTTTAATTATAGTATAAGTTAAAGAAACACTTATAGACCGCTTAACCGACTTGCAGTAATACGTTTCTCATAGTCTCACGCGATAGTGTGAATTTAAACGAACTATAATACTAAATTTATGACTCGTCATTCATTGGTTTTAGGGTTATGAGCCACTTGTTGTGAAATTTACTTTGTATTACTGTGTTTACTTTGTTTAAAATTAAATATTTAATTTTGTTGTAGATTAAATCTACATCATGTTGTAAGTACATTTATAATTGATGAAAATTTTCTTTGAATATGCTAACATTAATGTGTTTCTAAGCATAATATTCCCTTTTCACGTGTTCTACAAATTGTTTTTAGATGTATTTATGCCAAAACGCACTTGAATTGTCAGCGCATACAATTCGCCTGGTGAATCATTGGGCTATTTTTATTAGCACTAGTTTACATTATGGCCTGTATCATGTTTTAAAAATATAATAGTAAATAAGAATCGGACTGGTTCAGTTTTTGACTTAATAATAAATAAATAATTAGGAAAATTTAACCCACCCCAACGTGTAAACGTGATAAATAAAAGGAAGCGAGATTCAAGGGAGCGAACAAAAAAATGGCATGTCAAGGTGCAGTTTTGTTGCGGTCCAACTTTGCAACATGCCCGTTTGCAAGGTTGTCAATATTCAAGAGTAGATAAGGCAGATTTTGCCATTTCAATTGAATTATTATTTGTATATTCCAGAATGATACCTATCTTTTCACTATCTGCCGGTATATAACTTAACTTTCATCAATATTTTTATTAACAGAACAATTCTTATTTAATCTATGAAATACTTGGCTTTTTTTTTCAGAGCTTCTTTTCTGTTGCTTATAAGACTATTTTCAAGTGAATTATCCACTATTCGATTGATGGCGTGTCTCTTGCAAGTAATATTAAGACTTATAACTTTAAATATACAACGCTTTAATAACACGTTGGAGTTCAAATCTGTAGTTCTGTTTTGAAATATGCTGATCTTGTTTAAATTTCAGTCCGTTCATGTTCGATATTTTTAGAAACATTATGTAGCGGATCAATTTATTCCCTATATCATTAATGTTACTGATACCTCTTGCGTTGCTACATATATGTTCAGTAAAGCTATGTTGTAACAAAAACGCATTTAGATGTCGTTCTAATTCTTTTAATGGTTACACGAATAGATCTAATTAAAAACAACAACATTAAAATCAAATATAGAGAATGTCAACTACTGTTGATCTGGTAGTTGAAACAATAACATTTATGCTTCTTTTGGAATTTGTGAACTTTGGTGCTACAGTATAATTGTGGTTTAAATGTACAGTTTGAGAACTGCTTTACAATACTGTAGCTTAATCGAATTTGATAAACAGAAAGACTAATTAATTCAACTATATTTTTTGAGGTAATTTTTACATATAAATATAAATTTCTTCTTAATGGTGTAAATTTGCAGACTTCTACATTGCTACCACAAAACAGCGTCTAGGTACACTTATGAGAGATGATTTCATCGCAGTCGTGTAGTAAACAATTTTATGCCATGTCGTTAAAATAACGTTCTTGTTAATTGCGTCTTTCTAAGTTGCTAATAACTATATTTACAAGGCGATCCTTGATTAAGTGGCATATCACATAAAAATACGAATCATATACTTACTGTACGAAAGCGAGCTCAATTTAGCATCCTAAGGATTCCTACATTGAATTTTAACATTAAGGTATCCAATATTATACCTACATATAAACATTATAAATTTTTAAAATCTGATTATAACAATCGTAATAATTTGTGAGAAGGTATTGAATGCACCAAATTATCGCAAAAAAATGCGCTAATGCGAAATATTAAATAAAATATGTCAATAAAGTATTAAGAAATAAAGTGTCAAACAGAAGCAATTAAATACTTTTTCTTAAGAGCTATTCGTCACGCATAGAACGAGTTTTATCTTTGCCCCAGGCCATTAAATCCACTTCAATTTGCCTTTTTGGTATCTATACTTTATGTGTAAATCCCAGAGAGGTCGGTTAAAACGATGTTTGCGATTTCTTTGGACAATTCACGGAGATCGAATTACATAATCGTTATTGTTCGTTCAGGTTTTTTGTCGAGTACCTTGGTAATTTCGAGGAATGTGCACTTGGAGTGTAATAAATGGTTGATGTTACGATATAGTGGTGGAAATCTTAGGATTACCTTTTTTTATTCTGTTTTTGCTAAGAAGTGAATGGTGTGATTTATTCGAATTGCTTATTTTTTCTTTCATGCAAATATATGCGCTATGGTTTATGTAATGAAAAATATTGAAAACTGCTCCGTAATTATAGATCGCTGCTAATCAGCCTGCTATTTTATAGCAGCTAATGCTGCTTTTTACAGGAATTTTCTGATGTACGAGGCAACCAAACAATGATCGAGTACGTAGAAAAGATATTGAGCTTTTAAGATATTTGATATATATCACAATACATACCTATAGAAATTTTATATACTCCGTTTATTTCTTTATTATTATTTAATACAGTCTACCTATTTAACTACACAACACTACAAATTTTTAATGTTTCATTAGCACACCAACCCTAATTTTCCTTCAAACTGCTTTTAGAACTTTATTAAAATGCCAAAGTAAATATTGAAACTCAACTCCTATACAGAACCGTGATAAGAAAATAAAGTTCCTAATGACAAGCACTACTTTTTTTTAGCTATTTGTCAATTGTTGGTCACATTAATCGTTTCATTTTGGGTATGTTGAGAGGGGTCTAGTCTTGATACAGATTAAATGACAAATATGTACTGTAACGTGCCGTTCCATGGGAAAATCTATTTCAGTGTCAACATTTCAGTGTATTTTCAATTAATTATTAATTCTGTTCTTTTGATTGATTTTCCCATGGGCGGTAGCGTTGCTACCGCATGCTATTTTATTTCGTCAAGTTTTTATTTGTTAATATTGTTTACGACGCGGGTGTCGTCCCCGCAGACGGTGCCCGATCACGCACGCTCAACTCCCAACATCGCGACCACGTGGAGGGAACCGCAAGTGTATTTAAACCGCGCGCTTAACACTCTTAGACAGAAATTTCTCTTCCCAATCCGCTCTGGCTGATGTGTCAGCAAAAGTTTTTCTGATACCCGCCGAGCTTCTTGTTCAATTATCCCCGGCCTGATTGTAGCGCTGGCAACGCTTTCTGGTGTAACACAGGCATTTTATTGATTTTCTCCGCTCCGGCCGTTGCGTTGGTACAGTTTCTGACGCTCCCAGAGTTTTATTTACAATCATCCCCATATCGCAGAGTTTAGCGCCGTCACCGTCATGTAACCCGTCATAGCATGAAAACCGTCCACGTACTTTTCGACCGACCCCCGTATACAGATTGTTGTTTTATGTTGTTAACCGAAACAAGGCCATTAGATTCCGCGTTTAGATTTCAAAAACATTACCGAAGCCCCGCGAATGTTTTAATGTTCGTCACTGTACATATTTATGCATTTGTTTTTGATACTTACCTTTTTTCTGTATATATTCCATGCCTTTTACACCTGTTGTTTAGAAATAAACGCTAGACTTATGAAACACTTTCACTGTTTCGTTGCGCAATCAGTCTACCACTTTGGGGTTAAAACTTTATTGTAACTCCGTGAATAAAACGCAACACCGTTAGACCGCCATGAGGTTGTCATTCACCGTTTGACAAGTGACGATCAGCGCTGCCGAACGAGTTCGGGAAGAACCTCCTCTTTCGACTTACGAGGACCAACGCATAAGTAATAAGCATTTTTTAAAAGTAGGTAGGTAATCGACAACCCATAAGCAAGGCCTTAAAGAGTGAGCGATAAATATCAGTACACCAAATCAGAACCGAAAGAAACGTCGTTACAGTACTTAACAATTAAACAAAATCTATTGTACCTACAAAAGACAAAAGTTAAGGAGGAGCTTATATCCTTTTTTTAATACAATATGTACAATGAAGTAAGTTATTGAATTATGTAAGTTTTAAATAAGTAATAAGGTACCTAAGAAACAAATGGAAATAAAATAAAATAAACCAAGTAACAGTTACAGAGGTACTCATTCTTCGAAGCAAAAAATAGTAAGCTTGTAAACCCAAGCAGCTTTTTTTTTTCAGATATAAAAACGCTGCTTGCTATAACTTCGTCTTCTAATTTGGAATTACTGATTTATCTTTTTTTACACATACCACAGGTCACAACATCCTTTTTTACATTACCTTCACATTGGCCTAATCCTTTCATTACATTAGCTGCAGTGTTTGAAGCATGCGCTTATCCTTTAGAACTACTTCATACTTTCCATTCTGTGAGCATTTTTTGCTGCCATTTTTTGGGTTATTATTTTAGTGCTTCCGATTTATCTTATTTTTTGCTTGTTTTTGCTTCTAAGTAAATATGCTTATGATAATGACAAACATTATCTAATTAGGAGGAATTGATAAAACAAAAATGTGCCGGGATAATTTGTCTTAGTGTGGTTTTATAAAATGTCTAAATTTTGAGAATATTCTTAGAAAAATTAAAATTTAAAAATTAGGTAATAGATAGCTAAAAGGTTGTACTTTCAGGTTGTACTGGAGTACTGAACTTCTAACCAGATCTTTCTAACAATTATGTAAAAGTGGAAAGTGTGGTAAACTTTCGCGGTCTTCCCTTTTGTTCATTTCATACAGCATACACTTCACACTCTCTTTCTTTCTTTTGTTTTTCGTTCAAGAACCATGTTAAATTTTTACTCACTGAACCTAAACTAAAAATTGCATTTTACATCAAATGAACAGTTACATAGATAGTTTGTGAAAAGAATTAAAGAGTATGATCAATTCCTTTCTATATGTACTTTATTTTCATTGTAGATTACATGACGGTGTAATGCCAAAACATGTAATTTACAATTAAAATAAAGTATAGAACAGAATTCAAAATACTCTTCAAATTACTATTTAGTTTCTCATCTTTTTTTTGTGATCTAGATATTCACCAGAAAAAAATAACTTCAAATATTTATAAATTTTGCAAAAATTATTAAGATCCGTTAAAAAATCTCAGCATAGACTTCTGACTTTACCAGAAAAACATAGAAAATTTATTTCAGTTTATTTCATCTGCATACGATTAGCTGCTTCTATCTACTACACACCTACTTAAAGTTTCCAAAGAATTAATCAACAAAAGAAAAGTAAACAACAGGTCATATTTTAGTATGCCGCAATGTATATTCTTACCTACCATATATCCCTTAAGCTCTTTACGTGTTGCATAGCGATCACTAGAGCAGTAGCAGTGAAAGCAACAAAACTACCACCGCCACATTTAATGACTCACGTTAATATCAACATATATACAGAAGCACAACAATATAACGCACATACAATCTACTAGAAAATAAAAGAATTTCAAGCGAACAAATGGGTGTTTCAACGTTAATACCTCTAGCAGACCGGATTGGACGGGGCAACCGTAAAAGCGCATCGCAATACAGCATTCTCTTTGTGTCTGTCCCGTATATACGTAAAGTATTGAATTAACATTCAGACGCGACAATACTAGCCGGGGATTATAAACGAGACTGTTTCCTCCTTTTTCATTCTTTTCGTTGGCGCGCCTTCTATCATTCACATGCGATGAATTGACGGAAAAGCATTTCTCGAACGATGATAGATGCCAGGCAGTTTTCTTTGTTGGAGTGAATCTTCTGTATATGGAAATGAAATTATTCATTTATTCCGTCAGTTGGTGAATTACAATCCATAATAATATTTTCAAAAATAGCGATAATATCATTTGTAATTGAGATGCGCAATATCTTACATTGTATTCTGTCTTTGCTTATGTGACATTCAGACTTAAAAATGGATTGATGCGTTATAATCGAAGAATGACGTGGCAGTGATGAATTCAAATAGGATATCAGTCTTGAGTCTCTACAATAATTAAAATATATTATAACCAACTATTCCTCAAGACTAAGTCCTTCTGGATTTTTGTTTTTGATCGAATTACCTATCTTTAAACAAATTTCTTGTATTTATAAAATATGGGTCAAAGTTTCAACAGCAATACATCACTTTATTACAATTAATGTCCTTGCATCAATATTCCTCCGGCTGTAATGGCAGAAGAAGTTATGAATGAAGTTCCTTTGTACGTGCTTCCACCATATTCTTTAACGATAATTTTTAATCTGGCATTATCAACAGCTAACTTATACCACTTATGGAAATAGAAAAAGTATGTGCCGTGTTCAAGAGTGAATCATCTGAAAATGTAAACAATTACAGGGCAATATGCACACCTTAACAACTTTGCAAGTATTAGAAGCAGTTCTTTAGTCGAGCTTATGCCTGTTGGTCAAAACTTATACATATGCATATCTGAACATATCTGTCATCACTAACTTTGCAGAACTCACTCAATTTATACTTAACAATTTGTATGCAGCTGGTCTATACTATGGTCTATCCAGATTTTTGCTTCCTTATGGTCTTCAACTACCCACGTTCCATCCAAATAATAAATTGGTTGACCTTCCCTTCTATACCCCTTAATTGAAGTTAAATATTTTCGTCTCCATCTAATAGTGTCCTTTCGTTCTATAAGAATACTTCTACAGTGCCTTTACATGTATGAACTTGAAGTTAATTTGCTTCATCAATTTGTACAGTGAAGAACGGCACATTTGTGGTAAATCAAGACGTTTCTTTATTGCAATCAAAAATAGGTAATTCGCTTTTATAGAAGAAATCATGCACAATTTGCCGCGTAGACTATTACGTGCTTCATCATATGCAGCAACAATGCCAAGTCGTTCTCCACGGTGTTTTGATTAAGTAACTGCGCCAGTTTCATCATACTCCTTTATGGTCCGTACACTGTTCATTTTCATTATTGTCAATTTTCATATTGTTTATTACTGAGTCATTAGGAATTATTGATTGTAAAACGTACGTAGATATTCTTAAAATCCTCACTTTGGTGAACTGTAAATCTGATTGCATTTTGTTACAAAAGGAGTTGAACAAGATACACACTAAAAAATATACGCAATTCCTACGGAAAATTGCAGTAACGTATAAGGTCAAATTGCCAAAAATTGGGAAATTTCCTAGAAAACTTTAGGTATATTTTCTAATTTTTGGTAAATTTACCATATACATTATCGAATTTTCCGTAGGAATTGCAAATATTTGTTATTGTGTAGCTCAGAATATCTTAAAATGAGCCTTGATAGTGAGGGAGTCACGACTTGCTGGGCAGGAAAGAGGTTCCACAACGACAAGCTAAGGGGAAAAAGTGTACACCTCGTGCAAGGCCGGTTTAACACGATACATTTTTCTGTACAGAATCGTTTACATTTTCATGTACAAAAGGACACATGGTTTTACGCATGGGTAACTTCTTTAGGTTCTTCCCGCTTTTTTCATTTTCAATTTAAAAGGTTGTGACGGTTGTGAGTTGTATTCGTGCATTCTTGGTCTTTATACTGTTGATTTTTAATTTTATCTCACTAATATTTGATTTCGATCTTATTTCTTGCAGTCATCTCCCCCAATACCTGCTATCTATTGCAATAGGACTTGTCCCTAACTGCGTAAAGACATGGTCTTTCTTTGTTCAATTTAATTAATGATCTCTTCTCTAGTCCAAGCCATTATAATTTAAATATATCAACACAAATAGTTAAACAGAAATTAATGTAAATAAAATGAAATATTTTGTATGGTACTGAACAGTACTAACAAGGGAACACCGGCGGGTGTCCCCCTCCGATTTCGATGAAACTTAACAGATCGAAAGAGTACCTTAAAATAAGAGACACGTATTTTTTTCTATCGGCGGAACCGCACGATTTTGGGATACAGCCCCCTCCAAAGTTTGGACGATTTTTCAATTTTTGCAAATATTTCCAAAATTATAAGAGATATTAAATTTTCTTCTTAACATAATTTGCAGCATATTGTATGGCCCTAAGGGTGGCGTCGTCCGTATTCGCAAAAAGTTAATAACGGGGGACGGGGTACCCCGTACCCCCCATTTTTTTACATTTTTTCTTTTTTTTATTCATCAAAAGAAGGCCGATTTTACATAGAATACGATGATGTATAACAAGTTTAGAAAATTAATACTTGTAAAAATAGAAAAATAATAATAAAGCTTCAAAATTAATAAACTTGTGTATTGATATAAATCAAATGAACTATAACAGAAATAAGTTTTTATCCTTAACCAGCATAATAGATGGTCTCAAGGTAGATATCTTCATAAAAAACTAATAACGGGCGATGGGGTACCCCATACCCCCGCATTTTTTTAATAATAAGTTTATTCATTATTCATCAAAAAAAGATCGCTCATTTCAAAACCTGGCTAACGGATGTTTTTCTCTCGAATACCGGGCCAAAGAGGGTCCTTTTGATTGATTCTTGGAGTGGGCATTGTGTTGCCGAACTTCAGCAATTAGTGCCAAAAGACAAAACTTTGAACATTTTAAATATACCAAAAAAAACGACAGCGATGGTACAACCTCTAGATCACCGATGCACAGACCGCGGCCCGCCGGTCGAATACAGGTGGCCCGCCAACAGCAAAAATAATACTCTCGTACATTCGAAAAATATTGCCACGCTTCAAATTAATAAATTCTTTTTCAATTTTAATACATTATTATCAATTCTTTATTGTCTTTAATTACCTATACTTCTGGCGGCCCGCCATCAGTTCATGATTTGCCCGAGTGGCCCCTAGTCTTAATAAGTCTGTGCATCCATGCTCTAGATGTATATGGTTTTAGACTGTGGAAAAATTTTGTTAGAACTTTTTTCGGATATACTGATTCTTATGAACTACGAGATAGATTTACATCAGAGAAATAATATTATTAAGTTGCAATCCCTAACCCATAATCAGTTTTCTTCCCCAAGATTTTTCGACGTATTCAAGTACTCGTGGTATAAGAGTGGGTACGTTGAGGAAAGACCCGGGCCCTTTAAAAATCCTGTAGAGTTTTGTTTTAACAAAGATGGGCAGTCTACACCCTTGTGTAGTATTTGCAATAAACCAGCTATTGTGCGGTGTTTATGGTGCAAACAAAATCTGTGTTTAAACACTTTTACACAAACTATCACTACTATAATACTTACATAGCTTAATTATTGTATGTATATTAATCTTGTTCGCTATTGCAATACATATATACCAATAATCGCATTACTGTATGTCATGTATTTAAACATTTATAAGCAATTTAATGTTTTTCTAATTCTGTTCTATTGTGTCCGAAATGTTATAATCGTTACAAACACATTAGTTATATTTATGCTCCATTGAATACTTACATTGTACACCTACATTGCACGAAAAACTTGAAATAAATTAAAAAATATATATGGAGATATGTATTATTTAATCCTTCGTCCTGTGTAGCAAATTTGTTCATATATACGCACTAAAGGATTATGGCATTCTAAGAATGAATAACATTTTATTAAGGAAATATATAAAACGCAGTCACTAACTGCAGTTGATAAAACGATTTATATTGCTACCACCGATAAAAGTTTCGTATAGTATATAGTACAAGTTAGTAGGCATAGAAAGGTTTGACCATAGCTTGTCGAGTAGAGACAATTCTAAATTAAGAAATATTTAAGTAAGGAGAACAGCGGAGTAACGATAAAAAATAATTGTTGTTAATGTACTATATTATTATTATTACAATTATTTTTATTATTAATCCTCCTAATTTATTACCATTGTTTTCTATATAAAAGCGATCTTTTTTTGGTGAATAATGAGTAACCTTATTATTAAAAAATGCGGGGGTATGGGGTACCCCGTCCCCCGTTATTAGCTTTTTATGAAGATATCTACCTTGAGACCATGTATTATGCTGGTTAAGGATAAAAACTTATTTCTGTTATAGTTCATTTGATTTATATCAATGACAAGTTTATTAATTTTGAAGCTTTTTTATTATTTTTCTATTTTTACAATTATTAATTTTCTAAACTTGTTATACATCATCGTATTCTATGTCAAATCGGCCTTCTTTTGATGAATAAGAAAAAGAAAAAATGTAAAAAAATGGGGGGTACGGGGTACCCCGTCCCCCGTTATTAACTTTTTGCGAATACGGACGACGCCACCCTTAGGGCCATGCAATATGCTGCAAATTATGTTAAGAAGAAAATTTAATATCTGTTATAATTTCGGAAATATTTGCAAAAATTGAAAAATCGTCCAAACTTTGGAAGGGGCTGTACCCCAAAATCGTGCGGTTCCGCCAATAAAAAAAATACGTGTCTCTTATTTTAAGGTACTCTTTCGATCTGTTAAGTTTCATCGAAATCGGAGGGGGACACCCGCCGGTGTTCCCTTGTAAGTAAAAGCAAATTATAAAATGAACCGAAACGGCTTCAAAATACGTCGTATGGCTAAACTTCCTTTTTTTATTATTGTTGATGTTTCTTATTTTTAGTATGGTGCAAGTTTACGTATCTTGTACCTTATTATTTTATGATGGCCTGCATACATTAAACATAACCCGCCTTTTGTCGTTCGAAATCGAAGTGAAGTGTCTGGCAAATATACAGCGCAAGCGAATGCATTTTCCTTACAGAAAAATGTATGGAAATAGAGCAGGTTCTATTTTTTATGTACATGAAAAAAAAATGTATACATTTTCTGTATGCCACGATGCATTGTTTTCATGTACATAAAAAAGTATGAAATTCTGTACAGAAAAATGTATCGTGTCAAACCGGTCTAAGGGCAGGCAGTGTAAAGCTGGCAAATAACAATTCTAAAATTTATTTACTAAAATTTCGGTAATATAAAGTAATGATGATTTAAAATGTTGCTAAATTGCCCACACAGCGGTGATACTCTTCCCTAAAAAGTAAGACAATTTACCAGCTGGTAAACACACCAAAGTAATAAGAAAGAAGTAATAGTACTAATGTAAGTAGTAGTAACACTAAACTTATGAAGATCTTGTGAGTTTACATCCATTTTACTAATATTTGCTCAATGCAACAAGTAATATGCCTAATAAATTAGCATCGCACAGCATAAACCAAACAAGAATTAAAAAAAAAACAAAACAAATCAAAAGTTAAACCACAAACAATATGACTAAGGGCGCTTAAAATGAAGTAACGGTTAAATAAAATTGATTAAAATGACGTGAGAACTAAATAAGCAAAGCAAAAGTGAAAACTATGATACCCCGGAATAATGTTAAATTACAGGAAAAATAAATTTGCAGATTCGCCAAGATCTATTAAAGTTGTAATCAGATGTCAAACTGAATTTCTTACTGGGGAGCATTTTACAAGCTATAAGTATATACATAGACTGTATCTGACTAAAAGGTTTATTAAACACTTCTATGAGATTTTGAAATAAGCTGCATAAGCAAATTTGGAACGTAAGGTAACATCATTTTCCAGAGAAATTGATAAATGTCCATTCGATAACATGCATATAAATTTTCGGTAAAGCATACAGCATATTTCAAATATTCACGGGCATGGTTTATTATTATACTGGCCATTTGTAATATCTATGGGCAAACCTATTTATACAAAAGTGCACTTCTCGTTGCATAGTCGTCCCTCGATAGTCTTTTGACATCATAATAACTTATAAGAGAACACCTACTCTTTCTTTACTTCCTCTTATTGCAATGAACTTTCATCCAGTACATGGTTTCATTATAAAACTTGTGTATATACTTTGTAGTTTCCATAACAATATAACGGGCCTGTCATTTGTGAGTGTTATACTCGAGAAGACGAAGAGCATACTGGATTGATTGTGTTGTTCTCATTGAACTATCGAGTTTATAGTTTAGTACTGCGATTTATTTTTGTTTGTTAATAGATCTATATCTCTCACAAAAATACAAACCCAGGAAATTTTTACAATATTTTACGGCTAATATAAATATATTGATTTGTTGGATTCCATCTGAAAATATGTGATTAGTTGTCATATCTGTATACAAAATAATATAGGTTATGAGGACGAAAGCAACAGATTCATTTCTGTAAACACACTGTTTTAATCACAAGGTTGAGCACATAAAACATAAGCAATATTGCTAGACAGAATTGAAAATCGCAACATCATGAAGATACAATTCACTGCATTTTCTTTGCCCCTGGGATAATCTTACCACGTTCTTCGTATGATATCTACATATGGGTTCATGTATTAAGTTTCCACATTACAATCACAGCTTTAAGATCAAATAAATAAACTAGACGCACGAGGTGCTAAAAATTCTCACAGTAAAAACTTAATCGCATCTCATGCAGACGCATTTGGTTTTATTAGGAAGTAGTTCAGCAGTAGATAACCTTACATGTGTAACTATGTGATTTAACATTCCAACTTTTATAAACAAACACCATAATCTCGGTTAAATATTTATATTTCGGAAGCATCAATATACAAATAGCTTAGTACTTACGTATCACACACCAGTTGTATATGTATCTCAACTAAGGTATCACTACTTCTCCTTTCATTGAAGTATACATATGCATACCTACGATAGTTTATATAATATGGCTAAATATTTTTCACATATAACATTTTCTCGGCGCTTAGATAATTCTATGAGTAATCATGTAAATAAATCTATACCTAACTGAAATTATTCGAAATTAGAAATATTTAATATTTAGTTATTCTTAGTTATATGTGAAGTGAATAAATTATTCTGAACATAAATAGTTTACCATTAATCGCCTCTTGCTGTTAAGAGAATGTTTCAGTTCACATTAGTTATTGAAAAGTTCTGACATTTCTGTTCTCTTTTTTTAATCCTAATTTTTGTAAATATTATAATAAAATTGGAACCGATTTCTAATTTACTTTAATTTTATTTTATTAGTTAGTATGTAAATACCTTCTATATTCAAGATAAACACAAGGTCATAAAGCCTTTAGGATCAAGAGATACAAACTTATCTTAGTAATAATGTGCAGCCGCTTTTTTTTGTGCCTGGTACTGCTGAAATATGTTTAGGATAGTGTTTTATTTTTACATTTGTGCTTTTTCTGTTTTTATTTACTGATAACTCAATTTTCTTGATATTTCACAAGGTTTGATAGTTCAAACGACACAAACATAAATTTAATGATCGATTATTACTTTTAAAGTAGTAATATATAGATTTTAAATTTCTATGCGGTTAACCAGTTGATTGATACTTAACTGTTACATGTACATTTGTTCTAAGATATGGCGTCTATAATTAGATGAAACCAAAAATGCTCGGTATTCATCATTCTGGTAAAATCATACCTAATGCTTGAAATGCTTACTTACTCTCTACTTATTGTTAGAGGTGTGTAAGGTCGTATTCTGGCTGCTACAACAGAAACGCCAAAAAGTGGCTATTTAACATTAAAAAAAAAAAAACAGAATAAGCAGTAGAATAAAATAAAAATAGCGCCTTCTATTTTCCGTACCCGTATAATATGGTGACGCAACAACGGTGGGTGTACTTTACTTCTCAGTACAGTTACAGAAGATTGACAGAAAAGGGTGTGGAAGAGTAAATGGGGATTTGTACACACCTTCCTCGGTGCTTCACTACAGAGTATACCGGGATATGTAACAAATTCTATAGTTATAGTTAAAAAACTATTATTTCTAAACTCGGAATAAAAGCATCAAAAAATAATTAGATGAGATATTATGCCGCAAGTAGTTTTTTTAAAAAAGAAAAAATTAATGATAGGTAATGAGTGCATGCTCTACTGAATTGTATATTTAACAAAAGTGCGCAAAATAAATTGAAGAAATGCATAGGCAAATGTTGTCAGTGTCACTATAAATTAATATTCTGTTTTTCTAATACACACTTTATGTACATATATTTCATGTATTTATAAGTATAAAATTAATACATGACGCTGTGAAAAGCTCATAATTTTCAAGCACAGATATGATGTACTACCTCGATTTCTTGCTATTTGCCTATCCTTCCGTGTCCAATAACAATGGACGGAGAATAACCACGTGTCCGTTCATCATACAATTCACTTTCAACGCAAGATTAGTCGTGAATTACTTAACGACGTAAATACCCTGACCTTTGAGATTCTTCGCCAATACGCGCAATAATCGGTTCCTTTTCAATGTGCATGATGAATGTACTATTATGCTAATCTTAAATTAAACCCTCTGCGTACGATCGATAAAACGATACGATGTCAGTAGTAGGTAATGTTTTTGGATTAATCGCATCGAGATAAAAATAACTCTTCGTACATGACTCAACATAGCGATCCGGTGAGTAGAACGGTGCTTAATTAAAAATAGCAAAGATTATGTGATCCTGAGCGTTTTCAAGTAGCTGTTGTTAAGACGTTCCGCTAACAATAGGCGCCTAGTGTATATACATACATACAAAAAAACGACTGGTATACATATCTGTTGAGACTGAAAATTATTAACAACAGATCTATATGGAATAGCTTAACGCTTCCAATTGTCAAAAAAAAAAATTAAATGGGATAATACAATATTTTGAAAATTTTTATGAAGGTCTTTACAGCAGAAGAATTAATAAACATACCCTCGGTTTTGCCATATTTTGCTATACCATTTGTTGCCTACATATATTTTTTTTTTCCAATTTTAAAAACGTGCTCAGTACTAATATCTTACTATTTTTATGATTCACAAAGTTCATAAGCTAACGTGATTTATCCAAAATACTGAAATAATTTACATGAAGATAGTTCATCACATATACAGATGATAGAATGCTTCAACGTCAAAATCTCCAATGTTAGCTAGGTTCCGAAACCAATTTAAGCCCATACAATTGGTGATTTAACTTTTGTACACGCAAATGTACAAACGGAACTCTATCTTTTAAAGTATATAATATATATTCAAAAGATCTATATTTACTGCTCTTAGGACAAAATTTTACATGTAAGTACTTGGCATTTTTTAAAAGTAAGTAGGTAATCGAATGCCCATAAGCATGGGACTAAAAAGCAAGCGCTAAATATCAGTGCACCATACCAGAACCCGAAAGAAACCGTCATTAGAACATTAATGAATGCCAAGTAGGCCATTCTCTGCAGTCTTTGCAATATAGCCTGTGCCGCCTTTTTCTTAAATTTGAGCTTTATTAAAGCTTTCCCAAAAAGTCTTTGGCAAAATTAATATGCCATTATTGCTTGGCTTGTTTCCGTTCAGTTTCTATTCTAGATATTTCACCGTATTGGAGGACCATCCCAGTTATTCACCTTTCAGTAGTACTTCAAGCTTAGTTTCTTCCTATTTGTAAACGGTCTTTCGAAAGGAACTTTTAAGAATATAAAATTGTAAAGAAGTAAAAAGTATTATCTACGTTTTTGTGCACATCAAAAAAGAATTCCAAAGATATCAGAAAAATTAATATTTCTTTTATAAGATAGTTGTAAGTACAATATTAACAAAAAATAGTTTTCCAATATCAAATTCTAAACATATAACAATATAAGAACACAAATTAATATTTTTTTATAAAAAACTTGGAACTTGTAAGTGAACAAAATATAAAAGCAAATCAATTGATATTTGATGCAGAATGTTTACTACCTTTCCAATGTTGAATGAATAATACACAGATAGCAGTTTCAAGATTTCTATGTGTGTTCACACAAAATAAGTTATTGAAAGCACTTTCAATTTACAATTTCTTTCTTGGATGCGCATTGAAAAAACATGTTCCAATTAGAGCCCGGTTTGCACTGCGAAAAAGCTGCAGATACATTTATAAAATTTTCAGCGATTTTCCCCATTTCTACCATGTCTTGGAAACCGCTTTAAAAGATCTTTAAAGGATTTGTTTAACTTTTCTGCCATTACTTCGGAATGTGCAAATTTTATCATAGTGTGGCTTTTTAATTAATGCTTCATTGTTAAATTTAATTTAATGTATAATAATTAATATGCATAATAATTACGCTTATTCAAGTTTAGAGATATAATATGTTTGTTAGAAGATTAACTGCAAAATGTCGTAGAGATGTATTAAAATTCCGGTAAATTTGCCAAGTTATTTGTAAAACTGATATTCTAGCAATATTTGAGTTCCATTCTCTTGAAGGATAATAGATAGGTACTTAAAAGTTTTATTAGATTTAATAAACACGAAATGTATTTTTCAACGAATTTTTAATGAAACGTACACCAAGTATACTATCCTTCGAAGCTAATTAAAACATACTATTCCTTAATATACATCCGTCAAATCAAAAGAAGATATTCGCTGGAGTCATCAATCACAGACTGGCGTTAAATTTATAGTACGTTAGTTTTGTGAGTTGAAAAATAGTCTGACCTTTACTAGCTGACGAGATACATATGTGTAACCAATAATTGAAAAATAAATTCGGTATGTTTTGTTACCGCCTCTATAAACATTTATCTGAAAGTACTATAAATAAAACAGACGTGTTAAAAACAGGAAAGAATCATGCACATACACATAAAGATATATAAACAAGTATTTTCGGCCTGAGAGCGGTTATTTATACACATTAGTTAAATAAAAATTACATACACCTAAGCGTAGTTTTTACGTTCTTTACGGGCGCAAGTAAGGGAACCAGGGATGTTTACAAGAACGTAAAACCATCTTTCGGTCATTAAATATGATAGCGGCAGTGGTTTCAGCTTTCATGTTGGAGAAAAATAACAAAGTAAGTAGCCTTCATAATTCTATCGCTATGTCTCTTTTGATCTTCAATAGATAGACATATTTTGGTAGATTCGATTATGTTATTGCCAATGCCAAAGGTATTTTTCTCAAATAAAATTTTCTATTGATAATTTTGCGGTAATTTCAATAAATTCTCATGCATGTATTAAAGAGAAAAAGAGCACAGTCGCTGGATACGAATATAATTGGCAAATCTTCACAAAATTTTGCCAAAAATAAAATCATAACATGCTAATTGCAAATAATAACCTTAACACACTACAATTCGTATCATAGAAATCGTAACCAATGCGTAACCAATGGTTTTGCCATTTTGCTTATCACTAACCACTGACTATTTAGAAATAAATATTGTCTAGACTAATTGCGTATGTGCACTCTCTCGAACCCTGTGTTTTGACGTTAGTTTGTGTGGTAGTTGCCATAGCTTCAAATAAAGATTACTATTATTATTACTATTATTATTATTACTATCAGGCTGTATTCTTATTACCTATTAATTGTCGTCCGATAATTAGGTATGAGGAAACTAGCAATAACATTACAAATCTTTTAAAAAATTGATGAAAAGTAACACGAAACGAAGAATCCAAGAACCAACAGCTATATAGAGCAATTTCTTCCGAGTGTAATTAAAATGGTAAAATCATAGAGCGCGCTCTAGGATCCAGAGGATCATAACAGACATGAAAATGTAGCCGTACGTATAGACCTACATTTGTAGTCATACCAGCCTAATCTAATCTAATTGCTCAGAACCAGGAGCAATAAATTTCAAAGTGTGTAAATAATACTTACCAACCATGTTTCAGAGTAGTAGTTTGTGGTCTCAGACTGTTGCAAACCTACTGGTTTCTCTATGTCTCTGCAGGCAGATATTAAACATTTACAAATATACAACTACGAAGCTATCTAATCTTTAGTCGGAATAGTGAACTGTTTGTAGAAGGATTATTAAATGCAGTATCCTGGTTAAGTCCTGAAATCAGAAATAAATGCCAAATAAAACGTCAGCTGAATCCGGAAAATTATCTAGAAAGATTATTGAAGTTACCTACCTACAATCTGAATGAATGTACCGCAAAAAAAGATAATAAAATTTATATTAGCATTAGATAAAAAATTAAATTTTAATTACAGTAATGTAGGTACCCATGAAAACAATAAAACATCAACATTTTTTTGATCTAGGATTAGACTGTGCTTTGAATTGGAAATAACACATAAACAAACTTAGCAAGTCATCTCCACGGAAGGGACTATCTTATGGTATAATCTTCTGAGGAAAGTCCATGAACCGAATTTTCATACTACAGAATAGTCATGTATGGACAGTACGTTTAATTTGAAAAAATATCATATGTACAGTGAAGTGTTCCAAACAACTCAAACACTAACCTTGCCTTCCATATCCCTATATATTGCAAAAAAAAAACAACTTCAAAATTTATGTGGTGTTATGATTCCAGAAAATTACAAACTCTCAACATTTTTTTACGGCATCTATTAAAAACTTCTTATATACTTCATCAAAATTGAATTCTAATTTAATCGAACCTAATACGATCCAGCGAGATCTATACGAGAGGAACAATAATCAACCATGCTAAGCAAATCAGATCGTAGTGCAACGCAGTCATCTCTGCTGTATTTATAGCGGACAATAGCTTCGCATCATCAGTGACCATCAAGACAACCGACTTGTACAGGCAAATCGTTAATGCACAAAATAAACAACAAGAGTCCCAAATACGGGCTTTGAGGAACTCCAGAACACGCCTCATGATGGCCCCAGAAATAACCGTTATACAAAAAAAAAATTGAGGAGCTCATAGATAGGAATCGAGCAAATACAGAAGTGTTTCACAGAAGCCGAGATTTTTGAGTTTACGCGGCGTATAAATTTATATTGGAATAATAGAGTAATAACTGAATTGTAACGTTAAGATATAAACGTTTTATAACACACAACCTCTAGTATACATGTAGGCATAAATTATATGAGATTCATTATAATAAATAGATTTAGGTATGCATTTTCGATTATAGTTATGCAAATCTAAATATTACGACACCATGCAAGATATTATTTATAACAATGCATAGATTTTTTTATTAGTATAAAATACTATTGGGCGAATGAAACTTATAACTATTTGCCTTTCCCAGACGAATAGATAGGACAAACCTTTAAGATTGCAGATTTTATTTTTAATTATCTATTAAGATCATAAATTAAAGAAAATAAAAATATTTGTATTATGTAAACTGCTTTTTCACACCAAAAATCATTAATAAAAAGTTCGGAGAAACTTTAATTTGATAAAAGTAAATATATTAAATGCCGTTTCCTTTTTTATCGATTCTCTAACCTGTTGCAAGGATATGTACTATGGTACAAAGTTAAACGTGGACGACCTTCAAGGGGCGAGATAGTATCGGCAGACACGTTGTAAGCGATATTGAACCTTATGGGCATTAATCGTTTTTTCTTTGATGTAAAAGCCGATAAGAAGCATAAAAGAATACATACATATATTTATTTCTGAACGATTTATAAGAGAAACCTTACTTTTAGCGATAGAACAGCATTAAACATTTAATGACCAAGATTCCATATAACGATTTCTGTAAATGTAAAGTAAATTGAAAAAAAAAATGAAAGTGTTAATTAATGATTTAATTAATTTCAAAGAAGGAATTCGGAGTGAATTAAAAAATCAATATGAAAGTAATCGTCTCAGATCAATTTACAGATTAAAAAACATATTGGGTAAAGTTACAACGACATGTAAGGAAAATAAATGTCTATTATGGGGTTCATATACAATATTATATTTACGTTAACTGAAAAACTTTTTGGAACTGTGTTTATCAAAGTAAGTCGGTAACTCGGATATCAAAGACCGATGCATATGTAAATACCTTTGAAGTATTTTTCTTATTTCTTCTATTTTATGAATTCAATGTTTTTCTGTTTGCTAATTGTGGACGGTTTTCCAAACCGCGTTTGTGCATATGGGCGAAGTATCTTTTGTAAACAACGCCACTTTACTGTAAATTTATCGATTCAAAATAAATTTATCATTTTGCAGGTTTAGCTTTGTATGATTGTACATAGGTGAATATCTAACGATTTACAAAATTTTAGAGTTTTAATGTATGTTTCTGATAAAACACCATAACTAAACGTCGCGCCTGATATTACTTCACGTCGAATACTAAAAACGACTGTGACATCCATGGCCCGCGCAGCACGTAAACGGTGAGGATATCAACGTCGGAGATCGGTCGATCGGTGTTCCTTTTGATATCGGGCCCCGGTTTGGTGTCGATTGTGTCGTCGGGAGAATCTGTGTCATGACCAGCTATGGTAAATTTATCGAGCAAGGCTGCCTCGATTGTTACGAATTTTTGAGATCCGGAGAACGTTACGACAGACCACCCCAACGAAACGCAATCGCTGTGACCTTTATCGAATACTTTTCCATAACAATATTCGTGCATGCGCCTATAAATCAAAATCTTAATTTATTTCAGTTTCATTGACGGCGGCTTTGAATCCCCAAAGTGCTCATTTGTTTTCGTACTCTTATGCTTCTTTTTTATATTTCAGTTTAACGGGTCAATTTGCATATTTGGTGACAAAGTAACAGAGTGTTGCAAAGTGGTACATGCATAATCGTTGGTAGTAACAAATACATATATAATACATATAAGCATAAGCGAGTTTATTGTCCAACAGATACGAAATCTACTAATTGTAATAGAATGTCAAGAAAATCATAGTCCTTGTGGGCGATAAGACAACTGTAAAAAGAAAAAACAATGAGACAATGGTAGCAAAATGAAGCTTCAGCTAATAGATAAATATTATTTTGATTGATAGGAAAGCTGTTGAAACAAGATAAAAATGTAATTAAGATTATTAATAAAATAGTAATACTTATTGAACATATTTAAAGTCTGGCCATTCTTCATTGGCTAATGGAACAGGTATTATATTGTAAAAAAAGTACTTAGTAACCAGAGTTGGTCAAAAATGTATTTAAATAAGGTAAGGGATAGATAAATGTTTCTTTTATCTTTATCCGAAAGCGATAAATAAAAATCTTTCCATACCGTTAGCGACAAAAAAGAAAACTTATCCGAAATTATATTTTCCGAAAGTAACGAATTTTTTTGGAAATTGATATTTGTAATTTTTCATAAAAGAAAAATATTTTTAAAATATAAGCATAAGCGTTTTTTAACAGTAAACCTGAAGTAGTTTGAGTATAGGAACTTTGTGTATTGTTGATAAAAGTAATTGAATAATCAGTGCAGA
The DNA here is from genome assembly GCA_949128085.1 of Cetonia aurata. Taxonomy (NCBI): domain Eukaryota; kingdom Metazoa; phylum Arthropoda; class Insecta; order Coleoptera; family Scarabaeidae; genus Cetonia; species Cetonia aurata. Next base: position 11,959,558 of record OX421887.1, read on the forward strand.
ACTGTAACGAGCGTCATCACTATATGTTTTCGACTATCACATCTGAAAGTACAACCTTACTACACTCATTCAAGGATAGAAAGCGCCACTTCATCGAATTGAACTATGAATTGCTATATTTAACTGTCAACTTCCGCTACTTTACCATCCATGGACGATAAAGTTCATACCACATTAAAATACCAACGCATCAGTTCCGTTACTTTACCGTATTCTTCTGTCAAGATTCTGAAGCAGTGGTATGCGGTAGTCGAACAAATATTGTACCCACCACGGCTGGGAAGTGTCTTTATCGAACTCGTTTGGTTGCTCGTCTGGGCTCGCAATCTTCGAACTGGTTCCATAAAACATTGGAAAGGGATGTTGATACGTAAATAACTATTTCACGTTAGAAATTCGATATTTTTATATTTTGCTCTGCAAACAGTAATAACAATAGCAAGTAAAAGCGTAGGGTATCACATCTATTTATTTTTTCTGCCGTGTTTGGTGCATGTTTTAGGACGCGGCTGAAGAAAATAGCCGTGTCGGATTCGATTTTTTTCAAATGTCTAGAAAAGGCTGCCTTCTTTCTGGATACCTAACATGAAAGAAAACGATCGCAAATTATGAGAAACAAATTACCCTAATGCGGTAGCGTTTTAAATATTTTTCCTACTGAAGCTCACTCGGAAGTGTCTTGGGGATTTTCGGCGCATTGTATACAACCTTTCAGTTTTCGTAAATGGCCTTTGTGGATAAATGAACAAACAAAGAGTACAGTAAAACACCTAAGTAAAAAGAAATGTTGAAATATGTAGAAGTTTGAACATTCACTTGTTTACTTACTAACTAATCGGTAATGGCATTTGGCCTTGGTTCACACACATACCTACAGTCCATGCCTTTTCAGCTGGCGGATGCGCGTTGGCAAGAGGGCGTGCTCATTGGAGTAAGACACAACCGAAGGAATATGGAGAAACGTTATAACTAGCACGTCAGAACACTATCTTTGCGATTCGTACAAAATACGAAATTCAGTTTTTCTTGCAATATGTACCTATCTGCAGTGCTGTATGCTCTTCGTTCAACGAATTCCGCCTGCTTCATAGAGCTAGTGATGCAAGATGCACGTGAGGGTGGGTTTCCGCCAACAGAAAATATTGAATTTTATAAAATATCAAATTTTTAACTTCATTTATGAAAATATGAACAATTATATATTTTAGAAATCCCCAAATTATGCTTAATCGAAAGAGAAACAAAATAACTAACTACAACAGTGGATTTTACGTAAAAAACCAGGAAGTATTTCACCACTATAAACTGAATCGGTTAACCACGTTTCAGTTACCATGATGATATCAAATGAAAAATCGGATGCGTTGTTAGAAAAAGTGTTCAATTTCGTATTTAAGCCTCGTGTATTTTGATAATATATGTTAAGATTATATTGTAACCTGTTGGATATATTTAGTTTTCCGGCTCAGATGTGACAATAGTAGGGATGCCGTTAATATATTTTTTGCGCCTCCGTCCAGAAACACTGATTTTGCATTACTATAAATCGGCCGGAAACTTACCATTCTCCGGCCTAGACCGGCAAAAAGACCACTATTGGTTGGCAACACTATATTGGAATTACTGACATTTCTGCCATTAATTATTATAGATTCGATGACAGATGACAGAATTTTCGTTACACAATCTCTTAATTAATTCATATTCATTCCATTTCTATTTTCGGAAGATTTTACAGGTAATAAGTGGTTAATAACTTCACACACAACCTCTGTAATATGAGCTGGGGTCTCCATTGTCCTTATTATTGATGAATATCTATCAAAACCACCAAGAAAATTAAAACGTCAAATCACTATGGTATTTTAACCCTGATTTCCAATTCAAAATTCATACGTAATATGAAATTCAGAAAAATGTATACAAAATGTCGTTATTGACAAACATGCATGTTTTGCTGTCACCTACAGCTCATCAGTGTCACTCGACGACATTTGTAATTTACGCTCAAAGCGTATATATGCTAATGCACCCTTGATAGTAACAATACGTAATATGTATTGCCAACCTGTACTGTTAACTCCCTAGCGTTAATTTCTTTTATTATTTACAACAAAATTAAGATTTGTCGGCTCAAAAAATAGTGTGTAACACACGGCCAGAAACTCTTTTGCGAGTATTCGCACTTGTGAGACCTCGGCTTCGCCTCGGCCCCACAAACCGTACTCACACTCGCAAAACGATAGTTTCTGGCCTAGTGATACAAACCACTATTGTTTTTAAATTAGATTCACCCAATTCTACTCTAGAATTTAATTCGGATTAACGGTTTTGTAATATGCAACTTGTTTTGGTGTTCTATCAGGAGAAACAGACAACCCAGCAAAAGTGTCCAAGTCCTTAACTTTCTTAAATTTTCGTAAAACCATAACAACACCATCAGGTGAAGCTAAACGTACTTTTATAGGCCTGGAACGATTTTTATTCGATGAAATAAATTTACCCAATCTAACAGGTCTTGCATTAAACTGATCACCCAGTCCAACCTCCCGTAAAATATTCTGAACAGTGGCAGAATCACGTTCAACTTGATTCTTTTTTGTATCGGCTTCCTCAGCGCTACCGTATATAATAAAGTTGTGTGAACGTTTACTTCTTTCAAGCATTTCATTAACTATTTCCTCAGTAGCAAGTGCAGATAATTTAGAAGAGTCACAAACAACTGACGATGGACGATCGTTCTCTTGCAATTTGCGAACATCATTTCGTAGTTCTTCCACTAAACTGATCAACTTGGGTAATTGTTGTATTGCTTTTTCGCAATCAGGACATATATATTTTATTCTGCGTTTTGCATTTGATCTGAGGTCAAAACACTTCAATTCAGTAGCAGAGAGATCAGAACATGTTGCATGAATGGATTTGGAGCAACCGTCACATTTGATCCCTCTGTCCACTTGTTCATTAATAATCAAGTTACATTTAATACATGACATAATAGAAATAAGAAAATGGATATATATATTGGTATAAAAAAAAAAAGGATAAACGGGGACACATTTCACAACGGCCGGGTCTATAGCCGGTGACTAACAGACAAACACGAAGACCGCGGAGAAGGTAAAAAGAGGTATACAAAGGAAATTATACCAATACACGTATCAACAGCAAAAATAAACGCAAGTATAAACAAATCGAAAAAGTAGAGTAAAGACGAATAAATTTTTAAGCGTTAACCAAAAGAAGTACTGAAAGGAATGATAAATCTCAGATATAAAAATTAAATTATTAACCCTGCGGTACTCGCGTCTACATTGATAGCAACGCTAAAGATTGGATGTGCGGAGTGTCACTCCACGGCGCGGCGCGAGTACTGCCGGGTTAAATATCTCAAGAACTAAATAATTATTGCGATTCGAACAAGTGTAGTGAGTAGGAATAAGGGCTCATTAATACAGATGTGTAAAGAAAAGAAATAATTACAATACCAGAACTAGATAAATCCTTAAGTTTTCACAGAGCACCAAACATGTGTACCTCACGCACCGACCGATAACTATAACTATTTTGATCAAGTTTTTAACTATTTGTCACTTTTGTTGACAACTTCATAATTAATAATCGGGTATATTTTTTACCATAGAACTATTTTTAAAATATGTAAGTTATGTAACTATAAACATATGTTTTGTGGAATTACACTGATGAAGACAGAAATACTGTCGAAACGTATGTTTTTTATATAAATTAATTTGGAAACATCAAAATAAGCCTAGAATTTCCACCAGACATTGGAGTTATTATCTGAATATAGACATAGACATATATCATCATCCATCATAACCAGTTTGTCACCGTATTTTGTTTTGATTAGCAAATGCAGTTTCCGATTTCACCTCTTCAAATACCATTTGTGATTGGCACTAGATACTTAACACTAATACTCGTATATAAACGCAGAACATAAACTTGTGTAGACAGTTACGCAAATATAAACCGATGGATTACGTTTTGTATGGCGCGAAATGAAACACCTTAAACATTATCGACATATTTAGATATTTTCCTAATAAATATTTGTAAACACATTTATTTAGATGAAATTCTTTACTACGAATATCCTACACCATCTACTCAATGAATTTTTGTATAATGCTTCCTAGTATATAATCGTTGTCATTTATTGGATCAATTATAAACTTATTTCTATTATTATTGCAAATAAACATTTATATTTATCATGTATCGAAGGAATTGAGGAATAGTTAAATAATGTTGTCAGCAAAGTGAAAGGGAAACCAAATGTTTTTTCAAATGACGGGGAACATGTTTACACAGGTTACTATTAGATGGTATTAATAACTAAATGTCGGCTAAGAAAAAATAAATGTAAGTAATTTGTCGCACGAGCGAAAGAAAAAATACAAATTTAAGATGCGTTATTATTTTTTGTTATGACAAAAATACTCCAAACTGTGGTACTGGAAATGCTGCAAACTTCTCCTAAACCCCTCACCACAAACTGCAGTTTGTGGTGAGGGGTTTAGGAGAAGTTTGCCTTTTTTGTTATGCTTACATGGGTGAGCTAAAAGTTGAAGAAAATTAAAATAATGAAATTATCTTTGGAATGACAACAGATATTAATTTGCCGTTTTACACGTTAAACTGTTCATTTGCGTTCTCATTTTTTTAGATTAATTTTAGTAATATAGAGAAAATCGCGTAAATAGTACAAATTAGCAGATAACGCCATCTAGTTTCAATATAAAGCAAAAAAATGAACAGTATTATTTACGCTCTTTGCCTGCCATTGACATTCTCTTCATAATGAATCCATGTTTTCGAAAATCGTGAATGATAAGTTGCAGGGAATTTTGTGTGGAGAAAAGTATGCTTCACCCACTGCTTTCTAACACGTACAATCATTCACGAACCAAACTTATAGATAATTATGAACGGCGAATTCTACATTTATTTTTCACCAACCTTAATAATGGAAAATTATTAAAAGGAACAATCAATATAACAAGAAAATAAATTGTACCATCTTACGAGAACTTCAAAAACTTATAATAATAATATTTTTTAGGACGTTTTCCTAAGGAACCATATTTTCTGGTATAATTGTTTTCGCTAAGTTTTAGGACATGCCATTATTAAGATATGGCCGGTGACCACCGTAATGGATCAGCCTGTACATATGTACTGAAAATATACTTTTTCTAATCGTATGTGACAATAAAGCTAAAACAAACGACGACGCAGTCTTGAAATGGTTATTACCGCACACTGTGCTCTAATGAGTTATTAACGCAATGGTGAGACGCTTACCGGAATGTAATATGGGAGATTAATGTGCAAATTAGAAAAAAATATTGTAAAAAAACTCGTGTCACAATGACTTTGTAATGCTCCTACATTGAATCACTCCCCGCCACGCGGCTCGTTATTCAAACTTGTACTCGCATTACATAAACATCATTGTGACACTTCTGTTTTAAAATGCTATTTTTTTTTTGATGGCATCAAGAGATCGAAACTCGTCTGTCACATTAACACACCTAACAAAGTAAAAACTAAATGGAAGGTTGTAACTTAAAAAAAATTAATGTTGTATACATCAATAAAACACAAAAACGTTAAGGAGTAAAAATATATTGAAATAGTCCACAACAATATTGTTTCACCACACAGTGGCTTCATCAGGTGGATGAAATTAACTAAACAGAATATAAAATTACACACTATTTATACTTTTAAACCTAGGTTTAAAAGTCATCCACCTGATGAAGCCACTGTGTGGTGAAACAATATTGTTGTGGACTATTTCAATGTATTTTTTTTTTACTCCTTAACGTTTTTGTGTTTTATTTACGTTTTGAAGATGGAGTTTAAACACGTATCCTCCCATTCGATTAATTTATTGTATACATCATTTTATGAAACCGATAAGTAATCTGTATAATTCTGTATTTTTCGTTCTACGGAGTTCTAGAAGAAGAACTACAAATCTTGCTAACGGTTCTGTAAGTGTTGCCAACTTCTCAAACATTTTTTCCTTTCTCGTTCATAGTTGCGATACGCTAAAATAAGGTGATCTAAATCAATAAATAGTCTAATCTAAATAAGCAAGGTGAGGAGTCAATTCTTTTTAACTTATGTAAATGGGCAGTGAGTTTGCCATGTCCGAATTTTATTCTAGCAAATAGTAGAATAGCAGTACTGTGAGACTGTTACTGTGCCAACGTGGATGATAAATCGTAGGATGAATATTGTGTAATTTGCTGATTGTATGACGGTTGCCACCTGCGTTCTCATGTTTCTTCCAAAAAGTATCTTTTAAGTTTAGATATTATTTCTATTACATAGATACTTTTATTTATACACATCTGGAGATTATCTCCAACCAAGAAGATGAAACATAATATATCTACTTAGTACAGTAATTACGTAATCAAATTCTGACTGCTTAGAAACTTTTAGTGGGCATGAGCTTTGAAAACTACTTTCTCTAGTTTCCTTGATAAACAAATTTATATTTCACACAATTCTTTCGACTGACTGAATTGCTCTGTTGGTAACAAAATATTGTCTGGGAGAGTTGTTTGGTAATAAGTAGTTTTATTGAAAACAAAAGCAGTAGAGCCTTCTTTTTCGATATTCTGAGAAGAAGTGTTTTTTTTTCGAAACATTTTATTTATAAATCCTAAAGAACAGTAGATGCCTTTTTTTGACGATGGCAATTTGAGAGGTGGTCATTTGTAGTACAGCGGTATTATCGAATGCGTGAAAATAAACGTGTTTTTAAGAATTTTCCATTTTAATATTCTAACAATCTGCTGTTTACTCAAATATCCTAATATATTATCCTTATATTCTGGTCTTGAGAAAACAAACTCTCTATCTATCTATCAAATGGATTACCAATTGCTTTCTTGCAGTTATTAGAGAAGTTTTATTTTTTGCATTGAACTATTATAAATTGGAAAACGTATCTGCTGTGTAAAAGCTTTATTTAAAATTCCATCCGGTCTACATCAATCAAACGTTCAACTTAAAATCACCTAATCTTCCATCGTACAGCGCACTTTATGTTTCATTAATATTAATGCTTGGATGTTGAAGCGGGATAATCAATTTCTCCGAGAATCAAGTATTTCTTCGAATGAAAGTAAAAATCGTCGTCGCCCGTTTTGTACTCTAACCGCATATAACCTAGGTACTTTCTCAAGGTTCACGCGGGTCTACTGGTCCGGTCACGCATTACAACGCGTAAACGCACACGCATACTTCCAAGATAAAATAGGAAGAGTAATCAGGTGAGAGTAGACATCATCTCAAAAGACGCACGTCACATCACTCGCTTTTCAAACGACCAATGTGACGAACGATGTGAGAGTTTAGTCTTGTCGTCGACCGAAAGTCGGGAACGAATACTGAAAGGAGACGAAGAGGAACAAGGAGAAACGGGCGAGAGGCAGACAGGACGGCGGAATAGTATTTTTAAGGGTCTCTCTGGCTAGACAGCTTGGCGACATTGCGAGCGATGTATACACCGTCGTGCCGCGTTCTCCATTATTTAAATAATGTACGCCCGCATCGCGACTATTGTGTTTGTGCTGTGGTGTATGGAGGTTGGGAATGTCAATTAAAAGGTCGGTTGTTTATTGATATTCAAATTTGTGCTTCGCCTCGATATATCATATAAGATAATCAGCCGGTTTGATTAAGAAGAAAATTGTTTGGTTGGACCAGACCACCTCACGTACACTTGTATTTACTTCGCAAAGCAAAGGTATTTGTTCTAGATTATCTTTATCGCAAATTTATGGTGAAATATAGTAATAATAACTATAAACCAGTTGTAAATTTGTTTCTTAAGAAGCATTTAAATTTAAATATATTGATAACGTTGGAGAACAAACAAGAATTCTACTGCATTAACTTTATTTGCGATATCGATGCATGTCATTATTGTGATTGCCCGAAATACGAACAACATCCCCATAAAAATCTTTTTAGAACTACTTTTCTTATTTTTATTCCAATGCCTAACATTTCGTTATTTAATAATTTGGTATAACGTAGAAAGCGTTGTTAGTTTTTGTTAGAAAGGTCGGCTATTGTTTTTTTTTCTTATTTATGTATTAGACACACAAGATATCCGAATACTCCGCGCTACACCAATTTTAAATTATTATTACTAAATTTAAAATTTATGTAGCGCGGAGTGTTCGGATATCTTACGTTTCCAATACTACGCTACAGTCCTTGCATATCTTTGTATTTATGTATTCTCGTGGTTCAGATAGGACGTGGAGCGTGTCATCAATAATTACATACAACTACAATATAAAAGAATTGTGACAATCAATGAATGAAATAGGTACTTGCACAGAAAGATAAAATAAAATGCATACTTAAACATAGGATATAATCAACAGCTCATACCGTACCTATGTCCCGCGTTTTTGTTGATTTTAAGACAAAAAGTCACTCTTTATAGAAACACCTGCTTTTGTTAAAAACTCCAAAAAGTATGCAGTTGTTCAAGTTTGATGAATAGGATGTGCAATATTTACTTATTTGTGAAAATATACGAGTACAAAGTTTCTTCATTTCTTAGGATGCAATAAAATGCTGAATAGAAAAGTCATTTAGAACGCTACAGCAAATTTAGTCTTGCTGTAGCGTGATATCCAAAAAGAAAAGAAATCAAAAGTACTGCATCGTAAGTAGATAGGTACTGGGGAATGTGGCGAAAAGTGGTTTGTAAGTGGTTTACTGAATTTTGATTTTTTGCAAAACGCTTACCCTACAACAAAAGGTGTTTGTTGCAGTGTTATGGTTTAGGTGAAGCCATGCCCTATTGTGGAGTAGTAAGAATATTTTTAAAGAAATCGCCTGTATCTTACATTTCTGATAAAACATCTTTTCAACAGCCGGGAAGTGTACTGAAACGCAAAAGAGAGAAAATTTAGTTTCTGAGGAAGCACATGTTCTGTGACTTATAGCTTCAGTAAGGCATTTATCGCATGTCATTAAGGAGCTAACCAAATGAAGCAAGGATCAGCAAAACTACACCCCAGCATATTTATGAAGTTAATAAAATTCATGCGACTCGACTTTTGTTTAAAGTATGGAGAGCAGCTTCATCAAGATAGATATTTTTTTAAATACTTTGTATACTTCGATGAAGCAGTTTTCACAGCAAATGAAATTGTAAGTTCTCAAAATTTTAGACATCGGGCGTCAGTCAATCCACGATTTAGAATAAATTGTAGGCGGCGATATTCAAAAAAAGAAAATGTATAGTGTGCTATTACATACATACAAATGAGTTATTGGACCCTATTTTTTTGAACGCAACATGAACGACGTTTCTTACTTCCACATGCTGAATACGTTTTTCTTGGACCATTTACATGGCATGCCACTACATGACGGGCAAAGAGCTTACTTCCAGTAAGATGGACATCCAGCGCACTCCACTGTAAACATTAGACAATGGTTAAATGAGGAATTTGGTTCTCGGTGGTTTGGAAGATACCCCCAATGCTTGGCCTGCTAGAAGTCCGGACCTTACGATTTTGGATTTACATTTTTGGGGTTATATTAAACAAAAAGTGTACGCCCGGCTATTAAACAATGATTTACAGTAAACACTAGGATACGAGACGTTGTATTTTTTACTATACTAGCTTGAATTCGCTCTTATTGGTGGAGCTCTCTGCCAATCCTTTCTGTCTGTTATTTTTGATCTATACTTCTGAACTTTGGCATTATTTCGCATCCCTGTAATCTTTCCTTTAACTCATTTGTTCATTTATTAGTCTGCACGGAGCGTTGTGTTTATAGGTGTTCGATAGTGCATGAATCTGAATTTTTACAGACCTAGCAAATACAGAGTTGTTTTTATAACATTTCCTACATTAAGGCATGGCGGTTTAGAAAAAAAAAAAACTCATAAGTGTGTTTTAATGAACACATTTGAATTTGAATATTATAAAGAAAAAAGTACTTGCATTTACTAATTAATAAATTATGTAAACACTATTTGGTGATTAACTTACCTATATTTAGAACACGATAATTTTGGTAACAGATTAATTTATCGGCGTATACACATTGTATCATTCCCAGCAAACCTTTTATTACGCGTACCTCTTCTTTTTTTCTTCTTCTTCGACGTTCTTTAACCTTATTTATTTCGCCATTTAATTTATCGACGTGTGTGTTCGATTTCGCAATAGCCGGCTGCTTAAGGTCATTCCGTGAATTTATAAATGCAATTCGTTTTACGCGTTCGTGACTGTATTTATTTGGAATAATGGCCATAATTATATTTATTATATTGGGCGCAAGAAATAAGAATAAACGAATTAAACGAGGTACATATAAAATCGCGAACCAGAAAAAGAAGTGCAGAAGTGCGTACAAATAAACATATAAAACTTAATCGTGTTGTTGTGTTGTTATTACATACTATTTCTTATGTTTCTGTAATTGAGTATGTGGCAATTTAATTGTTACTGAGCGGCTTTTATTGGTAATTCAACATTCCTACGGGGCACGCTTGTTTTTATTGTGTTGCATTAAGGGGGAACGATATCAGCTGATCAACTCTACAGCCGGGATCCGGACCCCTCACGTCTCTATTTCAATATACAGGCCTATAAAAATGACCACTACTAGTGGCGACATACGTGCATCGTATGGGTTTGTTGTGTCTGTGTTATACGAAAGGCTTAATTGATGAACTAAGAAGTACGTATGAGATCAGTCATATCAGTCAGTATAGTAGCTAATGATATTCAGCAATACATACGCATACAGATAATTGAAGATTTGACAATAGCGTGCCGCATCATGCTCGATGAATTGGATTTATTTTTCATGGAGAAAGCATTTCAATACTTATTAACATTATTGCAAAGGTTTCTAAAAAAATATTTTAATGATACATATGCAACGAAAAGTGAGTATTTACACTGATGTGGATCGAAATCAATCACACACTATTTATGGAAGTTTAGTTATTTATTAAAAACCGTATCAGCATGAAATCATGGTTATAAAACAAAAAATATGATTTATAGTTCATGGACAGATTTAGCCTAAATTGACCTTGACGATATTGTATTAAATTATTATACATACATTACACACAAAATATCGTTTTCACATTTTAAAATCGTACCAAAAACGCACTAGCTACCCGTATTTACCAAAATAGAATAGGGTGTTTTTTTTTTACATTACTAGCAGTATTTACATCACGAGAATAACAAATTGTAGCCCAATTAACAATTCTAGAGTTTACAGGTTGTATGAAAAACAGCTCATCATATTTGGATAAACTCACACCTCTTTCAGCCCAAATGTAATGTGTTACATTCTTTTCTTGCTTTATACAAGTTCACACATACAGCACAAACTTCTTTTCTTACACCGAATATGTTCTACGCAGTATATAAACACACGTAATGATTGCAGCATCCGACCAGGGGTTATGTTGGCAGATCCTTCGATATGGAGGAATCAAGATCAATTTATTACCCTATTGAAAATAGCACAAATATGACAATATGCATCCCCTTATTGATCACTTATTCTATTAGGTTAAGTTCTCTGTAATGCCACATATCACAGTTGATGATAACGAAGCTCTTTTTTTGCCTCTGGTATCACTACCAACCATTCCAAGCAGTCATTAGCGTATGTATCATCAAAAGACCGTAGACGCACAATCAGGACACCGTATTCAAGTCTACAATTAATGCTGATAAGAAAGTTTACCATAAGTTGTATTTTTATTTTAAAGCTTCACCAACTTAAAACGTGGAAGAGAAGTATGACGATGAGATAATACAGCTTCTTATCAGCTGTTACATCCAAAATTTTCTTGTAACGTAATATCAGTAATGTGTTTCATCTTTGTATAATCTAATTACAGTCAATCTTTTTAGAACGAGTCATACTCCAATACTCTAGACTATTTATAAAAGTTGAGTATATTACACTTGATGCTAATAAAACATGTTCTTGTTATAATAGACCTCATAAATATTTATATTGATATGTTCCACATAACCCCAGTCAAACCCACATACCCAGATTTGAGATGCATAAGCAGAGAAAACACCATCTTTCCAACCATCATCATCGACCATCACCGATCCTCAGACAAGTAAATCATGCAAATCACCACGGATAATGTGATTGGAGTAGTTCCTGTTATAACAGGATTTAATGTATGCGCTCATTAATGCGAAGCTCCAGCTTTTCTTTGTGCGTGAACCTGCTTTTGTATGCTAATGTGTGTTTATTTCTCTTTCCGATGTAGTCTATTCCGTATACAATGCCAACTTATTACCATTTCAATACCATTATTCACCCTAATTTTCGAAGATTTTTTGGAAAAGATGGGGAAGCAAGTTTCGTTAGTGTACAGGAGTTCGGTCGTATCTCCTTTCTAGTTTTTAAATTCCCTCAGTTATGCTTATGTATGAGTATGTCTCACATTCCAAGCTATAAACTTTGAATTACTATGCATACGTTTTAGACAATTCTGTCTTTTTGTATTATAAACTTAAGACTTTAAGAAGATCTAAACGGTCTATTGTTAGTTGTATTAACTTTTCCTTGAGTTAATTGTGAACAGGAACAATATTCTAATCTGGAAAATCTAGTCGTACATAAGTTAACGAGATACACTCGAAGTGCTTAAAATGTTTTGTATTTCATTTCAAAATTAATTAAGAAGGCATTTTTTTTGCAGAGAAAATCAAAGTAATAATTGTTCAAAACTCTCTTCTCTTTGAATTCCATGGTAGGTTGCAGTAATCCTCTGACGAAGTTCTTCTTAATTTTCAGGTTAAGGGGTAACTACAACAGACTTTAAGTAACCCCTTAGAAAATAGTCTAGTCGCGGAAAATCAGGCAACTTGGCTGGCCATTCTGTAGGTCCTTTTCGTTCTATTCATTTATTTGGAAATACATTGTCTCTCAACTGCCGTACTGGAAGAACGTAGTGAGGAGAAGCTCCATCTTGTCGAAAATATAATTCATCCTCATCAAATAGGATATTGCCAACTCTATCCAGTTGATTTTCGAGAGCGTCATTAATTACCGGATTGATAGTATTTCCCAACATATCCAAACGTGGCTGATGGTCCAGTGACTTGCGCGCTTGGCGATCAGTCACGGGGTCCGGGGTTTAAATCCCAGTGCCTGCTCTCAGAGTGAGGTTTTCGTGGTTTTCCTCACTCCTTGGCAAATGCTGATAGACAAACACCTTAAGTCGCTCCACGGGCGCAGGCGTAATAATAACTCATGGCCGGCCGATGCCCCCTGTAATTGGCGAAAGCTGTTGGGGGATGTAAAGGCATGAATTATTATTATTATTATGATAAATATGCTTCGCCATTTAGATTTCCATTGAAAAACAATGGTTCAATTACTAGGTCCTTCAAGATGCCCACCCATACATTATTTGTTTTTCATCTTACTATGTGTGTCCTTCTAGATACAGATGAGGGTTTTCGTTACTCCAATATCTGCAGTTATGTTTATTTACAAATCCATATAAATAAAAATTACATTTAAAACTCAAGCAGATATTTTTTACAAATGCACTGTTATTAATTATAGTGCCATTTTGTTCACGAAACTCTACTCTTCTGTCAAAATCGTCTTCAGTTAGCCCTTGGCATATTTTCAATTTATAAGGATGAAGTTTATGAAGTTATGTAATTTTATGAACAGAATCCAAGGAAATTCTAGTTGACGCAGAAATCTGGCGTAAAGTATTAGGATTTATGCCGTAATGACTCAACACTTTCACTTAAACGGCTTCATTTAAGTGTCGGCTGCTTATGTTTTACATTTGCAACAGATGCAATCTGAGTAAATTTATCAATAAAATTTGCAACATACCTGTGAGATGTGATATTACACCTTTCGTTAAATGTTGCGGCGGTTCGTTGAGCAGATTGACCCATAAATTAATACAATTTCAACCCTTTTGGGTTTTGTTCCGGTGCTTCTAAAATAGATTGACCAGATAAAAATAGGAAACAAACCGAAAGATTTTCTTAAAAATTTCGTAAAGGAACCGATCATTTTCAAAAACTAAACGCCAAAATGTTGTGTTTCAAAAAATCATTAAAATGAGGTATTACTCGATATCCTTTCATTTAAGATTTCTGAAGGGGTAGGGGGTTAAAGTGGCTGAGTCAATTTTTGCATTAAAAGTTGTCCCTCTCGATAATACTTCTTACGTGTTTCCAGAAACTTAGGATGAGCAGTTTTCAAATGAACACCGGTATATGGTAGATATGTTCACTGGTTGAATGATAACATTGTAAAACTGGTGTTCTTTACAACAATAACATATAAATAAATTTTTTTTTCAATTATTTGATGAACTCGTTCTTCGGGCAAATTTTAATGTAAAATTCATATGAACAATGAACTTTTTCATTGTGTCAGGACCCAATTTAACTTCAGTGTATACTTTGATTAAATAAGGTATAACATGCAAGCAAGTATATATAAATTACGTATGTATTCTAGCCTTGCTTGATTTTTATTTTATAATAAAAAGATATATAAAAACATTGGGTTATGTACATCGAGCAATTGAATTCTAGATACACACTTATGTAAATGAATTGTATAAGTGCATGCGACCACTAATTGGGAAAATCTAGCAGCTACGACATGAGTTTGAATTAAACGTTGATAAGTAAGAATATATATGAAGCTAATTATTAATTAAATGAAATAAACGACTTTCCTCTCAATGAAGAAAGGTAATTTGCAAGAAAAGTAAAACCTACTCAACCTACATTTCATACCGAAGTAAAAAAAATTGGATAAACACTATACAATCATCAAAATACTTTCAACGGATTAACTGACGAATAAAAACTAACGACAGGGTTGAATCAATTTCAAATCCACTATAATATTAAATAATGGCACATCGTGAACCTATCCGAAAACATCGTAGCAATTATAATCAATAAAATCTAATGACTCTCCAGGAAAGTCATTCGTGACTGAAATAACAATAACACAAGTTGGCGTTGTGGTAGCACGCACACCAATAAGATACTACAAGGTTTCACTTTCACAGAGAAAAGTAAACACGGGATGATTATAAGGTAATAACAACAAAAAAGTTGAATTTCTAGACCTCGTCTGGGACCAGCGAAGTATGGATTTTTTTCTGCGCTTTTGTTTGTTATCGTAGATAATTCCTGCATTCGGATTGTATTTCTCGCATTTCTCAACTGAAGTTGTTTTTCACAGGCATCTCTAGACGTCATTCCATAGTAATAAAATCTCGAAAACGATGATAGAAATATCTTTAATATATCATACATATGTGGAATTTTATTATTATTGGCAGAGTTGAGATTATCTCTTCTTAGAAAAGAGACGACCGACGCAAACAATACTATACAGCCAGATTTTTATCCGTCACAAGTAAGTTGTAATTTAAGCATAAAGGAAATACAAATTATATGTGTGCTTAGCAAATAATTGACAGCTTTCTATGTGAATAAAACAATATCCGTTGCTGATAGCATGTAATTATTTTAATTAGATAATTCTGTAGTTGATCGTAAAGTGGAAAATATGAAAACCGTCACGATTGTTAAAGCAAACGGTGCATTGTCATAACAATTGCAGACAGGAGGAATGTAATTTAATTAAAGCGTTCCCTTGATTTTAATTCGCAACTTTACGAGATCGACCACCTGCAATGAATTAGTCATAATCAGTTCTACAAAAAAAAAAAAAAAAAAAAAAAACAGAAAGCAGAAAATTACTTTCATAAACATAATTTCTAGATTAAAAATTTGCAGCTGTTGTGATGTGCCTATCTACAAAGTTGTGTGCTGTATCTTATAAGTCCATATTAGTTTCTTGTAGTATTTAACTACATTATACAATTTAATTAAGCATGCTTATTTTTACTTGCAATAAAATGAAAGAAAGATTATATAATTTATAAATAGTGGTATTTAAATCATCAAAATTATTATTAACACTTAACCGACGGGTCTTTCTGTTCGCCGCCTGCGCCATGACGGCGGGCTGTTTCGCGAGAATTTCGCACAACATAAGAGTTAAAATAAAAAAAAATAAAAAATTCGATAACTTTTGAATTAAAGGGAATTAAAAAACGAAGTCGAAAAAGGTAGTCTCTACCAGTCCCGTCGGTTACCATCAGCGGACGAAACCGGTAGATACTATCCGACCCGTCGGTTAAGTGTTAAGAAACTCTGAAATTGAATAGAAATATTTACTACTTAAAAAATGTTCACTATATTTTTAAATTAATTAGAGTTAATTTTTTAAGACTTTTAGCATTGAAATGTTTTATATTTTTTATTTATTTAAATTGAATCATCATTGCGTTCTCATTTTTCTGGATTATAGTAATACCGTTCCATTTGAATTTTTCGAAAAAATAACATAAATAGGGCAAACTAGTAGATAACACCATCTAGTTTCCATTTAAAACAATAAAACACACAATATTACTGACACTCTTCACCTACTTTCTGTTCATAATGACTCCAAGTTTTTGAATCATGTGTTGCAAAAACTTCTCCTTTTATGAACTTCAGTGAGCTCTTGAACCGGTAATATTTTTACGACTTGTAGTCATATTTTTTTAAAGAGCGATGGATTGTGGAGACGCTTTTCTCTTACGCGATTGCAGCATAAACTGCTTTCCGAATTTTCTATAATAAAATTAAGAAACAAGTTAGTTAATTAATTAAACAAGCTAATAAGAAAGGCTTGATTCAGCCTTCAAAATAAAGCAGCGTAAGATGTTGATCATTTATAACCTGACGCTTTTTTGTTCGTGCAAAATTTTCATGATTTCTTACATGACGGTAAACATTTACAAATAAATGTATTTGCACAAGGGGTTTGTAAGTTCGGCTGCAGTTCCATATAATTCCTCTCTGCAGCATATTTGTTATTATTATTTTTTACGAAAATAGATAATATTTCTACTTTAGGCTGTAGTAATGTTAAATTATAAATTGACAGCTAGCAAAAAACTGGTCATTGTTTTATTGTGGCATATCATTTACAAAGCCTCCTTTCTTTTTAACTCAAAACGATTTAATAAAATAAGTCACTAATGAATTAAAATAGTCGAATATAAAATAATATATTTAAAATCAGAAGACGCAGGCCTATCCAAAAACATACAAATATACATGACGTTCTATTAAAAAAATCAACACTGTCTTTTGTTAGCCGCGCCCTCTATATGGAATTCTAGTAGTTGTAAAATTTTTATGCGGTAGCGGTTAAACACTAGAACTTTTATTTCAAATGTTTTTTTTTGTAAATGTAATAGTTACGGAAGTAAGTAGTGGTCAAAATAAAATTAAAAACCCTGTACATTACTTTACATTAATATAGAACACTGATAGGCTTCTTTTTGTACAGGGTATTTTAACGCAGTAGTTTTTTTCTATTCGGTTTTCGACTAAATTAAACAGAAAAAGATTACTGGGCTTAAGCCTGCAACAAAAAGATCAGAGCCAATGGCTTTTACTGATTTGCGGATCTTTGGTACCGTTTTGGATTTTCATAAATGTTATCACACAATCACCTGAGAACGCCATAAAATATTGGCAACAAGTAGAAATTTGAATTTGTGGTGCTTACGGTAGTTTGAAAAATAAATAGAAAACGACAATGGAGCTGTACAGATTTCAATCAAGCTGACGACCAGAGAAGCTTGCAAAATTATGAAAAATCATTATAAAATAATTATACAACTAATACCATTCATTACTGTCAATAGAAGAAAAAATGGCTTTAAAGTAGGATGCTTTTGTCTTTGTTTATTTTGCCGTGTAAAAATTATAAGTGAACTAAGAGAAAGCCTTGGAATAAAGATCCAAAACAAAATTTCTTCTAAAAATATGCTAAAGCAATTCACACTTGAGGTACCAGGTATACCTACACAAGTACAGATCAGGTTTTATTCGTCCCTTAACGCTGAGACCAATAGGTAGTCCCTTTAACTACACTCATTGTCAGACGTATGTGGAATAAACCATTCTCCACTATTGATGAGTTCATTGATTTTAGCGCTGTTAATTTCTACTGGATTGGATGTAGCACACTCAAAAGCAACATGGAATGTTGTGTGCATCAAGTACGGGCGCAATGATTTCCGTCTGATATAATATGTATATTGCCCTACTGCCACATATTTTCCATGATTTCGGGTAATCAATCCATATGCATGCCATGCAGTTTTTAGGTTCGAAGCCTTGGTGTCTGTTTGCTTCTCCGATCGTCCCAATTCAAGGCAACCTTGAAAGTCATATGAACATTGGGCTAAATCAGCTAATATAAGAGGAAGCAATTGGATTCGGATGAATTATTAACTCTTATGAAAACATGTTGTAATAATAAAAAGTAATTGCAGAAGTGTGTTACTATTAGAACCACGAATAATTTGTTGCCGCGTTTGTTGCTGTTACTTCCATACTTTGCAGTTCCAGGGAGCTCTTTAATTTATATTTGCATGAAGATCGTTAAATTGAAAATATGAATTGAGAAAAAATGATAAGATAATCCAGATATTAGCAATGATCACTACTGGACCGTTATACCAGAAGGCCTAATTTAAAGGTTTATTTAGGGGTAAGTAAATCTATAAAATTTATTTTGTGTTATGAAACGAAGTTGAACAGTTTAAAATTTCTAATTGATTGATCATAGACTGTTCATCAAAAATATTTTGGGATTTGCATTTTTTCTTTCTTTTTCAATGTGTTTAGTCATCTAATAGCCGTAAATATCAAATATTACGTTGTATATCATGCGTACGTAATACTTATATCTTTTTTTATTATAATCCTCTCATAACAAACCTACTCTACATTCTAAATATATGCATTTTTTTTTACATATTTCAGACATTGACCCACTAGACACCATGTCGTGATCTATCTTTGATCTTTTGCGACGACACGAAAATATTTCGCTTCGAGCTTTAGCAGATTAGACAGCAATGCGACACAAACGTGACATCTGACAGCCTGGGCTCGTCGCCTCCGAATTCTACTTGTTATCGCGATGTACTTAATCCTAATATACCGAGTACATAAAAGATTTGCCGACACATCAGCCTCGCCTAAATTACGTTGTTCTGATCTGATTAACACCTTGTCGGTCTGCTGAATAAATTTTCGTGCGGTATTTATGCTACAATCGACGCTTTTATGGGTTTAATTGCTTGTAAAACAAACAAAGTAACACGGGAAGTAAAGTATATTGCACATATTGTACATTTACTACACCACTGTTAAAAGGTTTTAATTTACTTTACTACTTTCTCGTTAAACAAAAACCTTAGTATTATCTCCGTTTAAATTGAGTACTTACAGCTTCGTGATAGACAAAATTTCATTCGGCATGGTTTCACGTCCTACAAAATCAACAGAAGAGGAACATCTCTGTAATTGTAGTTATTTAAAAATAGTTATATGCGTAGGATTAGATCATTTTCTCTAAGAATATAACATACTAACGATTCTCAATTTATTATACGTTTAGTTTACTTAGTTCTTAGCATTTATTGATTGGTTCCCTGTTATATTTCCCAAAGAATTGTGTTGTGTTTATTTTTCTTTTGTATGATTAAAAGGAATCTTAAATTAAAACCTACGTTCATACAATTAATACACTGCTTATATCAACTATGCATTATATAACTTAATTAGTCAACAATTTACTGAAATCATACTCAATTTAGACACTATTTTTTTTGAAGAATCTTTTTTATCAAAAGCTTCTCAACATTTCTAGAAAGGTTTCTTCCATTGATAAACGCATAATAAAAAAAATATGGTAACATACTATTCGTTTCAAATAACTGTTTCTACAATGTGAGCAATATTACTCGAAACAACGAGACTTATAAAATAAATAATTCTTTCCAACACTCTGTGTATCACTGCAATACCTACGTGTTCTTGAATTACGTAAATAAATTTTCACATTAAGAGCCAGGAAGCAAATTTTGTTCACGCCTAACGCTACCATTCGCAATAAAATTGTAGTAAACTGGAAACCAAACATGGATTACGTCAATAAGTACCTTGAAATGCGTTTTGCATTATATTATAAAGTTTTTTAAAACAGTGGTCTTCAATTTGCATTTTTATTACCTCATAAACACAATTTATGTGCGATAATCGACACCTTATAAGCGGGTACTAATTAGGTCCTACTAAATTAAATGCTTTCTGTATTATTTATACTAATTTAGGCTTAATCATTATAATTTTGACAGCTACCACCATTATTATAAATCGCTATTTCTAACAGCATATTTTAATAACGTTATACTTGGTGTCAATTTCATTTGAAGTACAAAAAAGTTATTTAGGAACCAAGTGCCTGTAAATACATTTTGCGAATGAGTTGTCGGTTTAAAACGCAAGCCCATCAAGCATGTATTTAGTACGATTAATTCTGTCTACTTAGTTACTATTTACTATTTAACAGTAGGAATTAATTTCACTTTACTTATGCACTAGTAGGTACATACATGAAATGCTACATTACGCACGCCTTTGAGTGCCTAAAGATGCCCATTACACAATATGAGTACAAAAAATACTGTTGACATTTTAAGTATTAAAATTACATATTACGAAACCATCATGGTTACTAAGGTAGATCAATCATCCTGGACGTTTGTGATGATTCAGAAAATTTGCACACTTTTCATTCTGAACGATATTTCTTACAACATTATGGAATGCATCTTATTCAGCTGTAAAGATCTACTGGATATTAAAAGATTGAAAGCAAGCGATAAAAAGCTTTCAGAACAAGCAGAATCATTTCCCAAATATTGAGTTCTAGTATTCAAAAAAGTTTTGTCAATTATACCTATTGTCCACTCCATCTATATACATTGCATTGTATTGTTTTGTAAATGGCAGAGGCACAGAAGCCTCTGCTTACCGTGACCTAAGCGACATATTATGAAAGACCCTGACCCAGATTTGCCAATCAATCGCCGTGCTTACCGCAAATCTTAGAGTTTTGTTTGGTTTTCGTCTGTCATTTTTATCACTTCCGAAGATATTGTCTTCTGTTCGTAATGTAGCAGCCTTTCCGGTGCCATATCTCTGTAATAGCAGGGTATCTGCTCCGCTGTCTCAATTTCGCATTCGCAAAACCGACACATATAGGGCTTTACCCGTCTTCCTTAATTGGTATCTCAGAGCAGGCCAGGTGAGCAGGCCAGTAAGTAGCCTTAGTTTTGGTTTGTTAAGTCCGAATAGATTTTCATTAGTATTTAGCTTAGGGTTAACCAACCATGTAGTTACGAGTTGGTCAGAGGTTTGACTCCAGAGGGATATCGCCTTTTCATGCTCCCATTGTTGGAACTCACGTCTAAATTAGGTTTTCGAAATTCTTAGGGCTGGCCCTAGTCCGTTAGAGTGGCTATTGGTCCCTCCTTTACCAGTTGGTCGTGCCACCTCTTTACCATTAATTTGAGAAGGCCCTGGCATACATATTAGTGTTACTTTGTTTGTCATAGCTAGTCGCACTACATATATTATTTAAGCTTTCCCATACCAATTGGGCGCACTTCGGACCAAAAACTCCGATTCCCACCCCGTGTTCCATCTTGGTTCCGTCTGTGTACCACACCAAGGATGCTCTTTCAAATTTTGGCTAGGCTGCATTCATCTCGACTTGAAAACAGCACTTTGAATGGTTGCCTGAAATTTAGTTTAACTGGCCTAATGTCTGTTGGCATTTCTGGTGAGTACCTCTGATTTGAGGTCGTGTAGGACTGCGAGGTATCCTAAAACGATACCATCTTGAAAGTTGTGTGTCAACTCTAGCCTATATGCACTAAGGATCGCCATCCTCCTAACATGTAGGTGCAGGGGTGTGATGTTGTGTATCTCGTTCATAGCTCCTGCTGGGCAGGTGCCAAACGTAATTCCCAAAAATGCCATTATCTGTGGTGTTTGTCTTTTTCTGTTAGTTATGGCCACTTTACTATGGAAGCGTTGGCAAGACCAATATGCCATTGTTGCTCTATAGGTCATTCTTTCTAATTGTTTGTTTCAATTTAGTCTCTTGTCGAGTATGACCGCCAGATAATTGACTTCGTTGCATATTTTAATTGATCGTCTTTCAGGAATACCTACTTTATCTAAAAATAGTTTCTTCCTGTTCGTAAATGGCATAACTGTATTTTTCAATGACCAAGTCATCTGCATAACCTTCCACATTATATCCTTCTTCGCACAGTTTTCTGAGCAGTTCATCAATAACCAATAACCGGCGATAAAACGTTGTCCTGAGGTCATCCGACCTCCGTTCCAAAGGTCAATGGGTAACTGTCCAGTCTGATAGTGCAGAGCTCAAGTTTTCAAGATTCATAGGAAGTCTAGTTAAAGGCTCCTTCTACATCAATGAATGCATTGATGCCTATGGCCCGTTCCAGAATCTTATTCGGATTATGTAGGGCCGTTTCAGTGGATTTACTGATTATACTGGTGTCGGTAGAGTTGCATATGTGTGTGTACTTCTAATGTGATTGTCTAGGATCTTCTCAATTGTCTTCAGCAGAAAAGACGATAAATTGATGAGTCGGTAGGATTTCGGTTCCTCCGAAGGCCTGCCACAGCCTTTAGGATAAAAACACCTTTACACCCCTTCACATGTGTGAGATATAGCCATCCGTAGACATATAATCGTAATATTTTTATACGACTCAACGAAATTAACAAAAAATATTTAAAACGTTTTATTAAATTTCTATCAATGGTAAAATCTATTACTAATGGGTATTCTACATATCCAACAGATTCATTCTTAAAGTTTGTATTTGTTTTGTTACACTTGAGTACCGTGTGATTTTGAATGCGTATAAGTAGTTCCTATTGAAGTGCCACATGAACTCCACGCGTTGTGAAATCGCAGATCTTGCGGAATTTATAATATACCCACAATGTGTAATTAAGGACAAATTTCATCCAGTGACATATTTCCCGATGATGCCGTTGAAATACCACGAACTCTCGGATATTTAATTTTAGGAACGCGACCAGTTCTCAGACGATTCTTTATTTCTAATTTGGGACGCGAACCGACAGACGGCAATTTGCTGACACTTCGCGCTGCAGTGTTAATTGACACATACCAGGAAGGCCGTTGATGCCGCGAAAATACCGCGGAAATTTTGTGAATGCTGTATAGAAAAAAAAAACACAAATGCCGACAACGAACGTGCTTCTAAGAGATAAAATGGGTACGCATACAGCCAATATACTGTTAAGTGCTAGTGTCTGGGAAAGTTGTATGTTCTAGGTATATTTACGCGTTCTTAATGACAGTTTAACTGTAAGCCCGGAATATGAATGTATGATACCAGTCAAGATGTCACGCAAGTTGAGCAGTACCTGAGTGTTATTTTTTTTCTCTTTAATTTCTAGATAGGTACTTATGGCAAGTACCGTATTATTGCGTATATCTCATACGAGACGTGCATACGTATGAAGATGGTTTCTTCTAAGCCATATATGTGAAAGTACGGAAATAATACATTATCTATATAAATAAAATTGTAACTTGCTTCATGTGTGTGCGTGCATCATGGAAAAACTACTGAAAATATCGAGATGTGGTTGTTAATCTCTATGAGACAACTCTACAGATAATTGTCTAAAGAAAATTTTGCTGCAGTATACTTAGCAGTGGCATAGCTAAAGATCAGTGAGTCTTGTAGCATAAACTACGAAGTAGACCCCTTTCTCCAACTCCATTCGCCTATTCTCAAATAACCGGGAAAAATATATTTGACAAAAAACAAAATATTATAAATAAAATTCCTTAATTACAATACATATTTCAGACCGTAATTGAAGTACACCCACACAAAAAAAAATAAACAATTAAAAAGTTAAATTTCAACAAATAGTTTTACTAAACTATACACATAAATAAAGAATAAGTAAATAATATTAAACAAGATTGAAGTAAATAACAATTATTTAGAGAAGCACTTTTCATACTTATTTTTCGTTGAAAACGTTTATTAAATGTTCCAAGTTCTTCCTTCTCAATAGATAAAACGCCAAAATCTTCTGTTTTTTGGTTTAATTTTCTTCTTTGAGAACCACTGATATATTTCTTTTTATCGCTCATATTTTTAAAGAAAACAAGCAATAAGATCACTATCTACACGGAGAAAAATTTATTGTTAAGGTGGCACCAATTGACACACATTGAACAACAATTTGTGGGTAAATATATGACAACAACAACCATTATTCAATACAACCTAAAACTTGTTGTCGAAAAACTTTGTTAGAACTGCCACAAAATTTGGAAGGATATAATCCCAAAACATGTTACAATCAACCAGTTGCATGTTGTTTAACGAATCACAAAAATATGGTGTTTTCAACAAAATTGTGTGAAATACAGTATTAAAAATTGTTTATCACTACCAAAGCAATTTGAAACTTCAACAGCAAGTTGTGGATATTTAACAAACAATTGATTTTCAGTCATCATTTTCTACGTTTATATTGTCACTTCATTTTGATGTTTGTAATCGCAATTTCTGTTCAAAGCGAACAATATTTTAGTAGATTCACACACAAATTCGGTGCTGCCTTAAATGTAAGCTGTGGAGGGTTTAAATAAAATATCAGTATAGGATAACACAATTTTTTATTAATAAATAACAAAAAAAAATAAACAAGATAAATTCTAAAACTGGGAAACACTAAAAATAAAGATTAAAATTTCAAATGTATCTAAGTCTTATTTTACAAATGTCTCAAGGCAACGTATATTCTAGATCGTTTTGCAACTTTTAAACAGGGGAAAACACTAGGTAATTTATCGAAAGGTTTAATGTACTCATCATTAGCAATCTGTACTTCGTACGCATAGTATTCCATTCAGCTAGCTTCTCTGTAACAAAATTATCCATATCTAAGAGTCAGTAGACGTCAGAAGTGAGCCAGTTTTCTTCAATTTTAATACACTGTCGTTCTTTTACACAAAACTAATAAGCTAACACAACGTCACAACCGAAACTAAATGGCGTCGTCTACCTCGCCTGGTAACAAGTCTGTTTCTTCAAGGCTATGTAAGACCAATGAAACACGCGGTTAGAATCACGTGATACTACTGTCCATGCCGGGACTTCCCGCATCACAAATTGTAATATCGACAACGTAGGCGTCCTGTTGCGTCAACTACAATTGTGTGTAATGTAAATATTTCTTGACTGTACTGGTTTGAAAAATTGTGTTTACATCTACTTCACTGCATCGCACACCTTGTTCTGTATTTTAGATCTGAAATAACTACAACTATAATGTTATCGCCAAAGCGATTATTTGTACCGTAACATATTTTAACACCAACAAAAGTGTTGTTGGTGGAACAAAACAAAAGTTTTGGAATATACTTACAAAACTTAACTGCAATACCAATTTATTTTTGAACCGATTGCAACGTAAGGACAATACTTTTTTTGTTGGATTTGCAATGTCATTTTTCTCCGTGTAGGTTGGTAGTCACGTATTTATATTTAGAAGTATTTTAATTGGGTTCTGCACACTCTATAACACTGTGACTAACTCACATACGCTCATCAATATCTGTGCTGAGCGCAACTGCAATAGCGACAAAGTATTGTAATCGCATTCTTACACTTGAAAATGCAGTGCTCAATCATTGATCGTATTTTCTCTTAACGCATGTAATTGATTTACCAAATTAACACGGGCGAAGGTATCTATATATGAAATTCCTTTGTCCTTTAAATATGTTAAGAAAATATAACTACACCCTGTTTAACAACGATAATGTCCTTCTCTGCTCTTTTTCTACCTGTGAATCAGAGCTGAGCCGAACTACTTGGCCTTGCTATACGGAAAATAATATCGATATTTGGCCGTCGCAAGGGGGAGACATTACAACTGAAGAGCACTGTACATCCAATGTATCCTACTTCATTTCATTCATTCATTCATTCATAACGTTAGGGTGGACACCTTTAGTCCAGGCACTTGAGCTAGGTGCTCATTGTACCGTCCCTATTAAATCTCTTACTTCCACTCGAGCAGCTTAGTGTTCTCTATAAAGCCTAGTATCTTGCCCAGTGGAAACTTGAGAACCTTCGAGGGCTCCAATAGATCCTTCCCGAAATGTTTCAGCCGGAGTACTTTCAACTCCATGTTTGATTGTCTCCAATCGTCTTTCGACGCCTTTCTAGAGGCGAGTGATTGGTCTGTTTTACAGAGGTCCGCCCTCGCCGAGCCGGGAAAGTGCACGCTGAGAAGATACTCAAGAGTCTCCTCCGCAGTAGATGTGAACTTCCCGTCCTGCAACTGAATGAACCTGAGTGTATTAGAAGAGTCCTTTTTCAGAATCCTGGTAATTCTGACCATGTCAGGGACACCTTCTATGTCGTCACAGAAGCTTCTCCAGGCCTTCTTCTTTGATTCTTGTGTATCCTACTTGCGTATCTATCTATCTGATCTGTAATAGTTCGGTGATCATTTTAATCTTTATTTAATAACAATGTAAGCATATGAGCCATACAAATATAAAAAGATGTCTTATTTTCTATTACACCAAATGGTGCTGGTGAGTCAGCCTAACTGTGGGAATAATATAATGTATGCGCATGCGTGGGGTGGGATGAGGGGAAATGCTTCTTGCCTAAATATATAAAATATGCTACAGTTACTTACAATAATAGTTAGGTATAAAAATTTTAGATGTATTGGAAACATTTTGGGATCTTCGTTTTCTGTACATTTTGTGTATAATGCAGAGTGCAATTAAATTTGGCACTAAATATATAACTGAAGCTTAAAATTATTGTGAAAAGTCACTTGATAATATGACAGACTTTTAAATTGACACAACTGGGATTTATGCTATCTCAATACATTTTTTCGTTATTGGGAAGTAAAATTTGCAATAGATAAAACTGTATATATATGCATAAATAATAACACATTTTCAATTTTAACCAGATATACATATATAATATGTGCACATATTTCATTATCTTAATTCTGGCACGCAGCACAGTCAACACTTCATTAATGGTATCTTGCAATAATTCTAGTCCATTCTGCTGGAAATGGGTTACACAGGTCTATTAAATTTATACGTTTCTGTCGGGCGCTGCCGACAAAAAAGTGAGATTTTACGGAAATCGCCAACCATTAATTCACTTATTCGATTTAATAATTTACCGACAACGCTAAATCAGTTATTTACTTACCAAAACGGTCTGAAAACGTGAAACGACTTCGTTGGCGGATACACGGACCCGATGAATTAACATTTTTCACTCTAATAGGCATTTATCGCTCTATAACGGAGACCACCATATATAGTCCGGACGTAATTTCTCTTCAATGGTTTTGCTAATAATATATAACATGCTGAAATTGAGATAACCCTAGAGCTACGAGTATTTCGCTATTAAATCTGTAACAGTAGTTACACAGATTTGGTTTTTATTTTTTCGAATATATGGAAATGTAACACAAATAGTTTATTTTTTAATTATCGATAGTGACCAACTAATCTGATATACATTTGGATTTATAATTAATTTTATAATAATAGCAAACATACTTTACGTGAGCATCTTAAATTAGTTTGAACTGGAGTCTTTCAATAAAATTACGTAATGTAACGTCATCACCCGTATCGAGTTTGAGAAAGGTTCAAATGATTCAAACGTCACAAATATTATTTATCCTTTCCGTATGTAGCACATCAATAATCGTGATTGCATTCAATTGCAAAAGCGCCCTAGCTCAAACGAGATATGCTAGGAAGAAAATAAAAAAAACTCGTTCGAAATCGTGTAAAAATGTACTCTTTTCCAATAGAAGTAACTTAACTTTAAAGTATTAAAATTGTTTTTTTTTTTGTATGTAATATAAAACTATTGGAGGTTACAGTAGTGAAATTTTTGAGAAACGAAGAAGAATCAGTGCAATTTATTCTTTGATGAGCCAATGCAGTACAAACCTCAAATCCCCAAATAAAATTAAATCCTAAACTACTCTTATAAACATAATATATTGTACAAACAATGCTTTTTTCTCCTTCAAATATTCAAGGGTCATCCCTGGAACCGAGAGTCTAAATTGATGATCCAAAAGTGAAAATCCTATTTTGAGCTAAGGCTACGACATCTGCTCTAGATGAATAAAAATAAGTAATGATTCCATGGTAGAAAATATCTAAACTTACACTTACAATTAGTCCAGCCATTGAAAAGTCAAAATATTTATTTTGTGACGAGATTTCCCTAAAAAAAATTTTATAAATAGAAAGTGTACGCCACATAATACTTTAGAATATGCGTTATTCCATATCAGTTATTTATTTTAAAAAATCTGTGATAAAATTGACATTAATACTCAGTTATCGAAGTAAATTCAAATCCATATTCCCTATTATACTCTTACTTTTCTTCTTGAAAATTCGAAAAAGCCTACATCCTGCGTCACATCTCTCCTATTATATACACAGGATGTTGATACCAACTCTACAACTACTCACTAATTTGCATTAGTGGTGTTTATTTCTGAATTTACCTTATTGTCCTTGAGATACATTGCAAACTTGTTGAATGTTTCGCGTTTACATACTTTTTAATAAAATTCAAAAATATAAATAAAGAAAAAAAAAAAACTACAGGTGAATATTTTTGTAGTGGCGGGGGACAGTAAGAGGGTGTGCGCAATGGAGTGAGATACACCCGGAGAAATATGGAGAAACGGCATAAATCGCACGTGAGAACATCCCACTATCTTTGCGTTTCGTACAAAACACCAAATTCACTACTACTGTAATATGTACCTGCAATACCATACGCCATGCACACAACCGGACCCCGCCTTGCCTCTTCGAACTCGTAACGTACAACGCGTGTGGAAGCGGGGTTTCGCCACTACAAAATAATTCACATGGACTAATGTACCTCTGTAACTCGCTTGGCGAGTAATCGTTGCTTGAAGTATTAAGTATAGTCGTATTTAGGACATCTCCTTTATTTTCCTTTTGTATTTATTAGACGGCCAGCTACAAATGCAGCAAAACTAAGGAACACTGTGGATCTTATAGGTAGCAGTTTATTATTATTATTCTTATCTTATCGGCATACTTATACAATCCGCTTTTATCTTGTTTACTTTTCGGTATTTTTGCTCACTGCTAATAAACGTTAATATCTACCTATCATAACAGAGATAGAAATTTGCATATGTAATGATTCGTCTTACCATTCATTAAATCGGTTTTTATTGATAGAAATAGTATACAAAAAAAGCGATTTACTGAATGGTAAAATTTGTCGTTACTTACGGGATGTCTCACATTTGATAATTAAATATGCAAAAGGTAAAACCCTTAAAACCGTTAACAAATAGTATAAAAGGCAACAATTTTTTGCTAATATCTTACTGGATATTCTCGGCAATTAGGTGAAGTTTACTAATAATGGGGAAAGTAGAAACGAAAATAGACGATATAAATAATAATAATTAATACGTAGCACTACAGGTTGAGCTTTGCAGTACCCTCAAATATCGTTTTATCTATGCCATAGTTCTGAATATTTTTCTGTCGTGTATGTTCTTCTTTACTTTCAGTAATTTTTACCACTTCCTCTATCTATGCTCCTCCTTCAGTTCCTTCCCTCTTTCTTTTATTCGTACTTAAAATCCTCTACTACTTCTTCGATTTATCTTGTTTTCAGTATCCCTTTTGTCATTGGCTCCACTCATTTAATGCACTTACACCTTTACGTCTTTTTTTTCTAGACTTGTGTCCTCAGTCTCTGTACTTTTATATAATTTGCCTTCTCCGCTTAGTTCTTCTAGTATTTATTTATATATTCACTGAACCAAAAATGGGTTCTGAAACAATGAAAAAAATCTCGAAACTACGAGTTCAGAAAATAATCGAAACAGATTTTATTAAATGACGAAGGAATCTATATCGATTTTTTATTTTTTATTACGCGAAAGGGGAAAACCTTCAAAAGACAAAGAACCGGTCCATGTCGCCGGGGCATGTCGGATTTTTAACGACTAAAAAACCTCTCTCGATAAATTAAGTTCGACTCTTCTTGGAACCACCTAATCACTACTTTGGGAGAGCTACATCCGAAGTTTGTCGGGCAGTTCTCCGACCATTCAGGTCCTATAGTCGTATGTATCATCGTCCCTTTTAAGGGTCAAGATCTCCCGTTCCAAATCTGCTACTGTCTTCCATTTCATCTTGCTTTCCAATATAATGTTGATTAGATTTTCCGAGTTAATGTATTCTTTTGCCATTGTCTTTGCTCTTTGTGAAGCCCATCGTGCGCGTACAAAGATAGCATGATCCACTGTATCCCGCGGTGTGCACATGTGTAACTCCGACCAGTGGAAACGCTAAAGATAGACTCGAAAGCATCAGTGTGCCGTCAGCACCTGCGCCAAAAAGAAGTCTACATTGCAGAAGATTCCTCCCTACTCCACTGTTTCTCCTATTCCATCATGATTTCATTGTTGGTAGTAAGTAATCTTGTTTATCCCGTTTCTCCGCATCAGGACTTGGTGTTTCACAATATCTATTACAGGTGTGCTCGCCAGTAGGGCTGCAATAGAGGCTATCCTATACGGGTTTGGAAGGAATTTACTGGATAATAAACTATTAATCGTATTAATGAAACCAAAGTGATCGAAAATTAAATGACGTCTTGATCGGCCCAATGAAATATGTTATTGTTGTAAAGAACACCGGTTTTATAATAAACGTTAAAATCAACAGAAATATTTATTGAACGTATGTATGAAGGAAGAGTTACTATAACAAATGCATATATATATAATGATCTGTTATTATAATGATAACGTATTTATTTCACAGACGAATCTTGTTATTACTTAATCAGAGATTGTAAATAATATTTTATCATAAGAATGAAATATTTCGTTCTGTCAATAAAAATTCACTCAATAAATACATATTATTGATATAACGACCAGTATTTTTTCTGTGTTCTCTCCAGCTCTTTTACTGGATTCACTTAATACTTGTTCTTTCTTGAGTTAACACAATGTTTTATCTTTCTTTGGTTAGTGTCATTGTTTCAACGGTATATATGCTACAATGGATCTCAATAATATCTAATCCTTATTTTATTTCTCTTTGATATATGTATGTCTACCATTAAAATTCTTCTCCATAATTATTGTATTTTTCTCTTATTACTTGGTATTTGTAACCTGATCAGTATATGGCTATTCCTAAGTAGCTTACTTGTGCTTTCTTTTCACAAATATTAATTTCTTATCTGCTACTGTGCTATATTTATAATGAGGTAAACTATTATTTCCTAGAAGTTCGAAAAGATCGAATGAGACATTTCGGTGGGTCACCTCATGCATGTACGAATACATAGGGATAACCACTGCTTACGGCAGACTGCTTATCTTAAATTATATTCTATTTACGGTTACATATATACCTAGAAATAATTCACTTGAAAATACTATCACTATAAAACATCTGCCACTAATAATCTATTTTTGTTACATTCACAACAGTTACACGCCCCATTATTATTATCCACATAATATGACGTTTTTAGTTTGCGTTATCATAGCCTTATCTCGAAGAATTTCACCTATCTCACCTACATTTAAGCAGTTGATGTGCATAGACGGGCGCGTTCGTATGAGCCCACGAGTTTGCTCACAGGGAAGCACCGCACAGTGTTTAAGTTCTGATTCGTAGCGAAAGGAACTTGATTACTATGCATGATCAGGTAATTTGCAATATAATTTTATTCATGGATTTATTGACATCCAATACCGCGAAGCGCAGGACTAGGATATTTACGTTGTGTGGTAACCGATATTGTTGAGAGCGTGTAGGAGCCGGGAGTTTTTCGTTTGGCGCATATAAATCCTTTTACGTCGAACTCTCATATTGGATATACAGGAAATTCGCATACACAATGCACAATGGCTTAAGTACCTTTCTAAGATTTACTCGGCATAATGGGCATACACTCCACGTGGGTGTTTCTCATTTTTTCTATAAACGCAGCTTGTAAAAAAGGCATCCTATTTCGAGCTAAATAAATTGGTATTTCATAACTAAAATACCGATTTCACATTTCTGCCTATAGATATCTTATGGTTTGTGATTCATATTTTACGCAGCTTGCAACAGAATACTATTATCTCCTATGAATCTACATTGAACAATCTCAAAAAATGAATAGATTCTGATCAAAAATGTTGGAAGATTGGTTAGGGAGAACGCAATAAAATTATAGTAATATAGTTTGATATCGTCGTGCATATAGCTATGCTAACCGTTTCATTTTTTTTGTTACAGGCAAGAGCCGGGATAGTTAACGTACCCAGAGGTAGTAGAGGACCTAGAAGTTTGTATATTGCAAGAAGGGATGACAGCTTCGGATTTACGCTTCGTCATTTCATCGTGTACCCGCCTGATACACCGGTAAGTCAGCTTATTTTTATTATTAGCTATTGCTTCGTTCGCGTGGATCTCGCAATTTGATGTAATACATATAATGGGACCTTTAACTGGTTAAGCAAATCAAAAGATATTGATGAAAATATTCCGGATTTCAACAAAAATTAAATTTTTAAGCTGATTTCGTGACAATGAAAGAATAGAAACCGGTGAAAAACGTTCAGTTTCGCAGCTTCGGGTACGTAAAGATGATACTTTTACGCCAAAATAACGCCAAAATAGTCCGAAAAATGACAAAGATATTGACGACTGAGTGAATCCAAATACCATATTTATGAATATATTAAATTTTTCGACAATTTATTGAGTTTAATCCCTTGCAATGTGAATATACTAAGTCGGCTAAAGCGTAAAAAGCGTAAAAGAACACAACACAATTTTGATTGTGACAAAACATAGGAAAAAAAAAACCTTATTCTTGCGCTATTCTTTTTTAAGTAGCACAAAGTATAGGAGTACCAAGTAGCGTCACTCTCTTGGTAAAAGAAAATTGCGCCGCCATTTTGTTTTATCCCATATGATTTATGGCAGATGTGAATGGTCATTGTTAACAAACATTTGTGTTTTGTATTTATTATGATTTTGGAATAAGTTTGAATTGTTATCCAAGTTTAAAGGAAAGTAGGAGCAATAATATTGATTCCTCGGGGCTTCATTTCTTTGGATTTCCAAAAGATGTTACGAGGTTACTGTTGCAACATACAATCTGTACATGGTAAATAATATACATATCTTCTAGGATGTCATTCTGGGCATTGCTTACTGACCGGAGAGAAATTTTAGAGATGGGAAATTGTGGTCGCTTGAAAGTATATCTTCTCTACGTTTACTGTATGAAGTAAGTCAAGAAGGAATGGCATATATATACACCAGAAGAATAAATCAAGATTGTCTGGAAAATTTCTTCGGAACTGTGCGACAATAAGGAGAAACTATCTAAACCCGACCCCGATACAGTCAAATAAAATTAATAAATATTACGACATTCCAGTTGATTATAGACACATAGATATATCCGAAGAAAATGCTTTTACTTATATCGGAGGATATTTAAAAAATGTCTGGAAAAACATTCTTGGGTGAAAAACACTGAATTTTCAAACGTATAGCAGTTCCAAAATTAATGCATTCTATAGAGCCCATTACCAGGATGATGATAATTTATTTGGTAATTTAAAGTTGCCTGACAGCAGCTTTTATCGCTTTATTAATGAAATGGATTCGTATTTTCCAACACGCAAAAAAAAAATGTTGAACTTGAATTAGTTAGGCTCATGAAAAACATGGCCTCTTCTCAGTGGAATATTTAATAAAATTATTTGTTAGAGCGAACATTTTTTATTCGTTAAAATTTTACAATAGATTGTTGAAAACAAAGCAATTACAAAATAGAAAATTAATAAATCTTTTACATTTGTAAATAGTTGTTTAATTTACCTGATCGACATGTTTAACATTTAAATAACGAATTTGTTTTAATGCTAAAAAAAAACACGTTTTAATTTGTTTTTAGACATATTACTTACATATACATTTTTAAATTTCGCGCAATAGATAAAACAAAATGGTAGAAGGTCACCGAAAACTCTCCGTAAAAACCCATGCATAAAAACGTTAGTGACGCTACTTGGTTTACCTATACTTTGACTATAATGCCAGGCAAGCCAACGTGATAAGCCCAGTATTGCCATACATTGAACAGTATCCTACGGAACTCTAACGGTATCTTACTCACGAAAATGTGAAGCAGGGCTCCAAATAGACAACCATGATTACAGACGTATATCTATTTCTTTCTAACACATCACGATAAACCTCATGAAAATAATGTCAAAAAATCTTCAAATTAATAATTTGCCGAAGCCGAAGGAATTCCGACCTCCGGTAGAGATTTTTAACATGGCATTGACACGGGACCTACGGCTTTACTTCCTATCCTAGAAGAAGGCATGTTCTGATTTTTATCGACGATAAAAAGTCACCGCCTCCGCCTAGGATCGAACCAGCACCTGCGGGGTGAAAGGCGAGCATGCAAGCCATTCAACCACCGAGACGGCAATGTGAACTCCTTCAAATAGGAGAACATGGCTTCCCTTGTTTAAAGCTTTCACAAAATTTTTAATGATGCCAAGTATAATACCCAATGCCGAAAAGATTATATTTTCTTTCTTGAAAAGAGGCACATTTAATCTTGTCTTCAGTTCCTGAATACAAATCAGCTATAGTGTTTTGTACAAGCTGTCAAAACGAAATGTCAGTTTCCACTGTAGCAGCGGCGTCAATCTTAGAACAAAAAAAAAACCATTGCCGGCATGGCCGCCTGCCGAAACAATTAATGTATTCAGAAAATGTGGGATTTGGATTTATTCAATCGCCTATAACTTCGCTATTTTCGGTCGATTTTCTTCTGGCCGGTGTTATTTTTTGTGTAAAAGTATTAGCTTTACATACATGAAGAGAAATCGGAGAGTTTCAGCCCCAAAATTTCATTTCGTTTGAAATCTGGACTATTTTCATCGATATCTCTTGAACCGCTTAACAAATTAATAAAGGTCCCATTTATATGTATTTCTTCATCATTAAAATGTCTTTATTTAGTACCAACAACGACCAAATTTGCCATATCTAGCTGCAGATATAGTTTTTAAAGTAGAAACAGGCCAAAAAAAAATCACGAAATCTCAAAAACCTTTCCTTAAAGAAAGATTAACCTTGATTTTGAGAGTATCGATACCTCGCAATCGATGGTCTGCTAGTAAAGGATGTCTCATTTAATACTATGGCATTTGAATTACGCGCCATTTGCTTTCTGCTAAGTGGAGGGCGCCCATATTTAGCAAATGTCATCTGCAAATCGTACGACGTCAACATGGCGCGTTTAACTGTTGAGCAACGAATACTTTGTGTACAACTATTTTATGAAAATTGGCGATCATTTACGATTGTATTAAGGAAAATTCGCACAACATTAGGTCGATACGAAGCGCCTACAGAATTAACAGTTCGTGCCTTAATCAAGAAGTTTTAAGAGGCCCGTTCTGCTATCGATAAGGCAACACGTATACGTCATAGTTATGCTCTGTCATACGCCAATATTGCTGCAGTGACAGAAAGTGTGCTTGAACATCCAAACATCAATGCAACGTAGTTCACAACGACTAAATCTTCGAAGACCGACCACGCGTCGAATTTTAAAGAAAGCATCTGACAGCATACAAAATTCAGTTAAATCAACAATTAAAAGTTATAAACCATTTGCAACGTACATTTGTGAATTGGGTGTTAGGTAAAAAACAAGATGATCCCGATTTTTGTAACAAACTTTCTTTAAGCGATTTCTATCTTAACGGAAGGGTCAATAAACAAAATTGTCGAATTTGGGGTGAAGAAAATCTATATGCTGTTCACAAAAGAGAAATGTATCGTCGAAGATGCGCAGTTTGGGCTGGTGGTGCATCGTACCATATTTTTTCGAAGATAAAACTGGCAATGCTATCACAGTAAATAAGGAACGTTATCGTAACATGTTAAGCAATTTCTTCTTCCATCAAATTGATGATTTGGAATTGAACAACATCATGTGGTTTCAGTAGAACGGTGCAACGTGCATACAGCACATGAGACCATAACTCTACTTCAAATCGTGTTATCCCTCACCACATTAATTGGCCTGCAAGATCATGTGACTTAACACCATTGGATTTTTTTCTTTGGAGTTATGTTAAGGGGAAAGTGTACCCAACAAGCCAGCAACAACCAATGACCTCAAAGAAAATATTCATCATGTTGTTCGAGAAATAGAACCAGGTTTATGTGGCGGAGTTATGGAAAATGTTGCTAAACGAATGGCGCCATGCCAGATGAGTCGTGGCGACCGTATGAGTGATATCTTGTTCAATTTGTAGCCGTAAAGTCCAGAATTGTGTTGAAAAATAAACGTTAGTGTTACAAATATTAAGCGTTTTATTCCAAAATCGTATCCTATAATTTTAAATGAGACAATCTTTACTAGTAGCAGTACTATAGTGCCAGTACTAGCACGACTATCAATACATACCGAAGAATCGATACCAATAATAGAATCGAATATTTATCGATGTAATGATACTTTGACTAGCCCTACTAGTACTGACTTGGGCATTTTTACGCGTAAAAAAAATTGCGCGCACAAAATTTTATGCGCCCACATATTCGATCACCAAGATATCATCTCCTCCGTCTTCTTATTTACGGGCAAATACTAGCTTGATTCCTTAAATTATAGAAAACTTTAAAGTATACCCCTTACTTGATGATGGCCCCATATTTTGGTAAAGCAACATTTTAATTTGTCGTCAGTTTTAATTCAAATTTGTTTTCCCAACAAAAATTGGTTAGAGTTCAATCTCTTAAATTAATAATAATTTTTCTAGGAGCAAACATTGATATCATTATGAAAATCTTATAATATCTGCGGTAGCACAGATGTTTAAGCTATCATCACAGATAATGAATCACTTATTAAAGATGAAAACTACTCAGATGGTCTTAATTTCGTATTTACTTAATGATGCCATATCATGTTCGCTGTTTACTAGTAACGATTGGCTTGTCCTATCGCGATTTCTGTGTTAATCAACGGCATAAACTCTACGACGATCACCACTGTCGCTTTCTATGTATACGCCGGCCACGAAATACACCGACTTGGCCGCAATATCAATTGCGAAAACGATGCAGTCGGCCGTCCGGCAGCAACGCGATCCCCATTCCAATTGGGAAATAACCACTCGCTGCTTAGTTCTTATTATTGTCAGACCGCGCGCGTAAGTGAATACTGCGTCGCCATATCCTAATTCAATCGTGCCATTTTCGCAGGAGTTCACTGTCCGGTATGCGCCAGCTGGCGTCCAACTCCAGCCTATGGAGACCATCTTCGTGAAGCAAGTGGTCGAAGGTGGTCCGGCTGAACAAGCGGGTCTGAAAACGGGAGACAGACTGGTGGCGGTCAACGGTGTGCCGGTTACCGATAAACCGTATACGGAAGTCATCCAGTATATACAGCGAAGCCCGGAGTATTTACACCTGCTGGTTATTTCGAAAGAAGAGGATATTTTGCAAAAGGTATGTTGTAAAAGAAGTTTAATCTTATATCTACCTCTACCAAAAAGATAATGACTGGAAGAAAATATGATTTTTAATATATTAGTATTTAAAAACTGAATACAAAAAAATATTAAAAGATGTGACATAATGCTAATATACAGGGCATTTGAATTGAAATGAACCACCTCAAATAACTCTTTATCTGCTGTGATTTATATAAAATTCCGAAACCTGTCAATTGTCATATCAAGGAGGACAACTTTTTCGGAATTTTATGTAAATCACAGCAAGTAAAGTGTTATCTTTGAGTATTTAATCACTTTTGTGCTTTTACAGTAGTTTTTAAAGATGTACGATATTTTTAAGCATTTTCCTTATTTTACGCGATGTCATTATTCTCCGCCATGAAAAATGTAGCAAACCTGAGATACAAACCACACACAAAAAAAAATACTATTTACGACATATTTCAGCATTGAGCTTTATTTTTCCCTCATTTTATTATGATTATTCACATTCAATCAATAATATTTAATGCATTTTTTGTGGGAACCGTCTGACATAGTTATCGGAATACATTGCAGCCTCTTGGCTTTTTGTATTATATCTCCCATGCCCTTTACTCTACTTAAATTATGCCAGCCAATTTAATATCCTGATGCCCTGAACTAATCAGTACAGCTCTCTGGCTTGTCGACCGAAATAATTCATTTTTGGTTTGCCAAAAAAAAAATGTCTTTTCACGTCCAGGACCTCGCATTCACAAACGATGTGGTATGTGGTCTCTGTCATACTATCACACAGCCTGGATTGGCTATCTGCGATATTGATCCCCATTATCTGTAGGTGTCTTTTCTGTGCACAATGTCCTGCTAGGAAACCTGCTACTACGTGAAAACGATTCCTACTAAACTTTAGTAGTTCCTCACCCTTCTTTTGTGATGGTCTCTTGATAAAGATCTTTCTATAACTTTGCCTAGTTGTGTTATTCCAGTGTTCCTTGTGTTTTTCTTTGACCCAACTCCTTACCTGCCTCCGTACTGTTTTTTTGGATACTCCTAGAACAGGTTCTGTGACAATAAATGAAGCAGATTGTCTCTTTCTTGCCAACTCGTCGGGTTTTAGGTTCATTTTTTCCATTCCTGATTGTCCGGACACCCACAGTAAAGTGTCTTTATCGCGATCTGCCAGGCTATTCAATTGAGTATTTGGAGTACTTCTATATGCGTGAAAGGCTAGTATCAATACAAAATTGAGCATTTATTCTGCAAGATCATGCTTGAGTAAATAGTTACATATAAAGCATTTACTCGCTTTTTATTCATATTACCCTGGTTACACAGAAGGCGCCGAAGCGAACATTAAATGTAACAGCATCACATGGCAGGATAAATGGAGTCATACTGAACGTAGATACAAACTAACACTACACTGGAGGTCAAAGATGATTATGCGCATGACCAATGCCGACTAGATTACAGGCCCAATACATGGGGTATCCCTCTACTCCGACAGTTAGAAGTTGGTGGGGGACATATATGGTCAGACCAGCCGCGCACAACAGCGATTTGCCGGTGTTTGCTTGGGAACTGCGTTTAATAAAATAAAAATTGTATTTTATTCAATAATAGATAAATGAAAATAACTAACGGGACAAAGTTTTTGTAGCTTTCTTTCGCTTTTACTAGAAGCTACTTTGGCATTAATACTTGTGGCGTAGGTATGAAGAGACGTGTGTTTATTATAAAAAATATAATATTGTAACTATAATTACTTACAAATAAAAAAAACGGTTTAGGACTTTAGATAAAATGAAATACGTTCAAGTATTATAAAAAACAACAACCAAATTAAAAAAATAATTAGACACAAGATTAACCACCAAAGTTATATTAAAGAGAGCTAAGCGCATCAATGATGTTCTCGCTACGGCAGGCAATCCAATACTGAATGTGACTTCAGAATCGCGTGGAGGACTCCGACAGGATGCTGACTCCCACTGCATGTCATAGGCCTGTATCACTAGTCGGCGTTGGCATCACACAAGAACAGCAGCCAACGTAAAACAGAGAAACAACTAAAAGTAAAATACGAATTTTAACATTATCTGTTATACAGACCAGAAAAAATGTAAAACTAAAATGTAGTATGGATATATATTGGCTTCGTGGTGTGGTAGAATTTTATTGAAAGGCAACTCTTAAAAACATTTTATATACGATTTGACGTTTCCGTAATGTATACATTAAGTTTATCAATCTTTAAACTGAAATGTAGTACAATGAAAATCGTTTTTTTTTTTGTTTAATGCAACTTATATGTTCTATTATATTTTTTTATTATTAGCGGGAATGGAGTTTTCTTATTAAAATCTTAATTAAAAGTAACGGAAAGGAAAATTAAATAAAAAATTAAAATGTAGTGTCACTCCGGACATAATCAAAAGAATAGTTTGTATCACATGCTGCAATACCACAATCTGAGGTTCTGATTGATGACCTGGTAATATCATCTCTGATTATTAGTCTAACATCAGAAGATTATAATATCTAGTAATAATAATAATAATAATAGTTATTAATTCCTGTGACCATACAAATGGTATGGAACAAGTCGATTTATAGAAATAATAATAAAGTCACAAAACAGATAAAAAACAAACAAGAGTAGATTAACCGTAAAAGGACATAAGTACATTACGATTACAACAAACACACGTCTGAACAGACGTACCGATCTGAGATATGCCTATCGCTCTCAAAGTCACTAAAAGAGTAATAGCATTTAGCAATCAACAATTTTTTTACTTCCATTTTAAATTTCGTTAACGGCAGACTCTTGGTACTTATGGGAAGTTTATTAAATGAAGTTATCGTCAAGTACAGTGGACTCCTTTTATAAAAAGACAATATTTCTGACCTATGTTTCTGTTGTCTGTTATTCCTATCTCAATCTACCTGCGATTTAGTATTTAGTATAAAATATAAACACTTAGCTTTTAATTCTATCATTAATTCCCATCTGATTCGGTATGCACACAGTTATCTCTGACATCTAACCTACTGTTTCCAGCTACTACGTTAAACAGGCGATCTGGTTCGTTCTTCATATCTTCTCTTCTCCGTGTTCAGATTAATTTGATTCTGAGTAGAATTAGCCATTTCTCAAAGGTGCCTACAATTACTTCCAAATGAATGTTATTAGTAGGTACCATTTTGTTCATTCATTTTGGAAAAAAGTAGGTTATTTTCTCTGGCTTCTTGCTAGCTTTTGGTGGGTACTTTTTATTTATGTAGTTCTCTATCTTCTATGTTATTCCTAGTGTATAGTTCAGAATTTGATAAGACCTAATATATACATGTAATAGCAAACACACAAAATTTGTTAGCATAAACTTGTCAAGTTAGATAAATAAGGGTTGGTTAATGGGTCTTGACTATTACTACGTATCACGGATTGAAATCTCATTCTGGTCAATTACGGTAACCGTTATGATGATTGCGACGGAGATTTGTCTTTACATCAAATTACTAAGGCTTTATCTACCACATTAAAGAAATGGAAAAAGTAATAGATATTCTAAATTGATTGCCTTTTTGACTTCACATAATGTAAAACCGCACCTGCAATTATTTCTTATATTCACAGTGTTGATACACTGCATATAGTTTCGGAGTTTCAATAATTTGTATCTGGCGCCTGGCTGTCTAATATTCGTCTTTGAGTCAACATGGGCATTCTATATGTATTGTCAATTGTATTTGGAACAAAATCGTCTAATATTTTACCAGTTACCATAAACATGAGTAAATGTGTATACAAACACATTTTTTGTTTCATTCGGAGTATAGAGAAAACTTTAATTTAAAATTGTGATTTAAATCAATGTTTTCCGTATAATATTTACCATCACAGATAATGTAGTCATATGGAAAGACTGGATTGAGTTTTAATC
Organism: Cetonia aurata; assembly: GCA_949128085.1. Lineage (NCBI taxonomy): Eukaryota > Metazoa > Arthropoda > Insecta > Coleoptera > Scarabaeidae > Cetonia > Cetonia aurata. The sequence goes on from OX421887.1 coordinate 12,001,244, forward strand.
TCTGATTAAGCAAAGAGAGTCAATATGCGGATAATAATGTTTTGAATTTGATTTAGATTAATAACATTTGTATGTTATCTCTGATTTTGTAAAGCTTATAACTGTATGCTTATTAATCACTTGCAGTTTTACGCAATTTTCTAGAAAAACATTAAATATTCCCCAAAATTTCTATGAGACAATAATAGTCATACTCCCTATTTGCTCTGACAATCGCTATTGAATCGATTATTTACGGAAGAAATACATGGAGATAATTTTTCGAAATCTTTTATATGAATGATGAACCATGACGCAAAATAATATTTTAGTATAGTTAATCATTTTTTTGTGTTCCTATATTTAGATTGCATTTCGAATATTGAAAAGTGTTAGTATGGATTAGTATACCTTTTGTTTTTTTTTTAATTCTACTTAACAATGTAAGGCAACTTATACAATTTGGATTAGTATTAGGTACAAACAAAAACAAAAATATTACATTCCTTCCTTAACATATATAAAATATTTCCGTAACAATACATATCTTCAATATATGTATGTAGATTTGATTGAAGTACACTCCGTTCACTTATAATTGGCACGATCCTCGCTTGCTGTGAAACTTATAAACCTTCCGCTCAAACAAATTCGACCTTAAGGCACCGAATATATTGTGCGTGTTTTATGCATGCATATTATTTACATTGCCGGCTTATCTATCAATTCAGTTGATAGTAGACGGTAATACTTCTTTTTGCATAAAAATAATTCTTTGATCTGTGGTTTCTATATTTATTACATAAATATCTTAATAAATTGGTTACTGGAAATACTTATATTTCAGAAATAGTCTTTCAATGAACTCCGAATAAAATATATTGAAGCGTAAGTCTTGGAATTTGTTTAACTTATCTATCTATGAATATAGTTCCACTATTAAAGTAGTGATTTTTTAATACTGGGTTAATTAATTTGCTAAATAGAATTTTATAGTGTTTCATATTATTTAATAAAAATGGTCATAATAACCATTTATTAGTTTAAACATATTTATTAAAAAACATAAAACAACACAAAAAAAAATCTACATTATTGTGAACAAACCGTTTAGATTTATTACAATATAGGTATATATAAATTTGCCTCTTTGCTCAGTTACTTTTTCAAGTCTAGCTGGCATTGAAGCCACCAATCTTTCTCACAAGTTTCCAGCATATAATTGAGCCCATAATTGTTGGGCTGTTTCCTCTAAATGAACCATTCTTTGCAGATTTTGTGGATTAACATTGTTTCATTGTTGTACTATGTGACCGCAAAGATTCTCTATAGGATTCAAGAAGATTTGGCCGGCCACGCAATACATTGTATTTGAGGATGCTCTTCCAACCAATCCTTCACTATTCGAGCCGTGTGTACTGGCGAATTATCTTGCACAAATGAAATAGTGCCATTATTAGCAAATGCTAATGGCAGTATATACGTCTCGAGTAAGTTTATATACTGTACAGCAGTAAGTTCGTCTGGTATTCGAACTAGGTCCCCAGGACCATGAGACGACATCCATCTCCAATAAGCTGCGGATATTCTACCACTGCTTCGTTGTTTTACTACATAATTCTTATTAAATCTGCTGTTAGCTGGTCTAAACACCATTTTAAACGGTGCTTCATTAGATTTAAACGTTTTCTTGTCGGAAAATACATTGGACCAGTCGTTATATAAATTTGCAACAGCAAATTCAAATCGGGCTTCCGCATGCCTGTCAGTGAAATCCAAAATTTTTGTCGGCCTTCGACACTTTAATGCAGCTGCTATTAATCTTTTTAAAACAGGAATATTCGTTTGATCTATTATTTGTTTAGTTGTGATGAATGGATTATTATTTACAATGTTTACTATGTGCCGGTTCTTCACTTGTTCTTCAGTCGTCTTTTTCCCAGTACCTAACAGTAGGCTTAGGTTGAGTATTTCCTTCGACCTGAAATCTTCTAATCCATCTATCTCTGTACAGTCGACTTCTAAAAAATAAAGGCAAAATGAAGTTTTATTAAAGAGTTTTCTAGTTAGAACATTAAAACAAAACTAAAATTAAAAAAGATGTGAATCCAACAAGCCAGTACACTGAAGCTAATTATTTCAATTCGTCTTACTTGATAAGCTTACTAATGCCATCTTTAAATAATAATTTTTCTTTTTATAATACCTAATAATAATGAAGATGTGTAAATGTGATTTCTATAGATGATCGGCGTTATTACAAAAAGTATAACGGAGTTTTAACTACATATAAAACTAAAAATAATACTTACGGGTATATTTGCGGCTGTACTAATTTCTGCCCGTGACATACCACCTTTCCACAGGCCAATTATTTCACCTTTTTGTTTCGCATTACAATGTTGTCTTGGTTTCATAGTTTTTAATGAAAAATAAAAATGAAATTGCAAATGTAACTATTCTCACTACCTTCGCAATTGCAAATGTGGGAATAAATGCATTTATGCACTCCCAACATTTGTGCTTATAAACAATTTCAAAGAAGAATAGCACACACAAAAATATACATCAAAGGGTTCTTCAACGAAACCACAAGAAATATTTATAAACATAATATCACAGATAAGATAATATGTTCTCTCTTACACACACAGTCATGGCATTTATTGCATTAAGGTCGAATTTTGATGTACCACCCATTTAATACGGTTTATTTTATTGAAATATCGTGCCGATTATGAGTGAACCTATAGTACATACGTAGTTTTACGTACCTAACTAGTTGAAATTCCCGTACGAATACATTAAATTATCATCCACTATTTCCTGTGGTTTTAAAATACGACACACTTATATGATTAACTTGGCGATAGATTTCCTGCATATGCAAATTGCTATGCTATGTTAACGACAGTATGCAACAGCTATTATACGGCATGTGTGAAGTGTTGAAGTGAAAAAAAGAGCAACTAGTATGTTACGTGTTCTTGTGATGACATTGACTAGAATAATTTAGTTAGGTAGAGTATAATCTTACATTGTGTATATATTAAGTTTTAACTTCAGTATTAACAACTAGAAAGTTACATTTGGCAACAATTACATATGAAACTATCAAAGTAACTGAATGCATCCCATCTTCGTTAATAATTTTGTCTAAACATTCTTTAAAAGAATCCTGGTGTTCAAATAATGTGTTGGGCTTTTGAAAATTCAGCGTGTAGGAGCAGCGCGTGATAATCTAAGTTTGACTATTTCATCACGAATTACCGTTCTTTTTTGCGACCGAGAGAAAAGCTTGAAAATGACTGCAAATTTGCAAAGAAAATTTTTACATTTTTATCTCACTGTGCCGCTCGTTGAATAATAAATTAAATTGATGCGCGTAACAGTGAATATAATGTGCATCTCAAAATGTTCTTTTGATAATAGCTTGGACACCATTTGTCGTACCATTCATCACGGACGCCCGATCGTAACTTTCACGATTAATTCATTGTTATAAGATCCAGAAGGAGAACTTAAAATAGTTTGCATTATGTCCACCCGGCTTAAAAAAGGATCAAAAGCGTTCCAAAATTTGTCCATTAAACACGTATCGAATAATAATAACCATTTGCTGATATTAGAGGTGTCAGTAATTTCATCGGCCATTAAAGCAATGAAATTTGCAGATTTAATTTCTTCTAATATTCGCAACATTGCATCTAGCAATTCGTTCTGAATAGTTTTCGGAGGCGGATTTAAACACTTATGAACCTTCCATATGTATTGCAAGCGCAGCGTCTAATTCAGCTGCAAAGTTAATTAAACCTACATAAATACCTGGATTTTCCGACGTCAAAAGCTCCCCAAAATTTTATGCACATAATTAACCAGTGCAAAGTATGACGATTTTTTCCCACATTTTCGTGGTACTTAATTTTATGTCGCAAATAAGCATTGGCTAACTGTTCAGGTATGTCCACTTTGAATAGAACACTAAAATCCACGTATGGATTCACGTGAGAAACGGAATTTTGGTGTTTCTTTGCTCTGTATGCAATATGCTTTAATTTATTCAACCCTGTTTACGCACTAAACTCTTCCTTAAAAAGTAAGCAGATAAAACAAAATAGTTTATTTGTTAGTGAACATCCGCACATCCACTCATATTTTTCATATATATTTTTATTGAATACTCTATTGTAAGTTCGAGTTTTACTTGTGGAAGTGTAGTTTATTTGCAGATCAAGAATCGGCCGTCCTTGCTTCTTAATTAAAAGTTTTTCCTCAAATGACAGCGGGTTTTTTTTAAAGATTTTGCACACAATCAACATCCATTATTAATAATAAACGTTACTTTAAAATGCCTTTGAAATCACGCATGCGCGGTACGCGCCGAAAACGATGCAGTCCCACTACGATAACTGGGGACACGACATCGTGTGCCCCAGCGATAATATAAACGCATAAGGCGAAGATGAACGGAGCCGGCCGATTCATACTCGAAATAGGCACATCGAAAATTGTGTCCCGGAATATAGTTTCGAACGAAACGCATATGCGCTAGTGTCTGTGGTGCGAAAAGAAACTTTGACACCATCGTTATAAAAATACGTAAAAATAAAACAATGCACTGAATTACATGCGAATTTCTTTCTGTGTTTATCTTGGTGGTTGGGTGGGCACGTGCCCTTGTGCCCTTTAGTACCAGCCGCCGCCGATAAAATTATCCAAAGTTGTTTTAAATATATATATATGTGGTTGGTTTTAAACTACCCTGATATAATTACTAATTTATTAATATGAAAGCATTTTCTATACGCTCCTGCATATAAATACAGATCAATTATATTTGAACTTGTATTTGGTCTTCGACGATGACTTAATAAAGGAACCCTCACCAAATGATATAAAGGATTTCTACAAATCAGTATTTGTAGAATCCTTTAAACTTGTCAAAAACATATGTTTTAAAGTGTTTAAATGTTCCGTAATTTAAAAAATATGCCCTACTTTTTTAAGCCTGTTTATTATTTAAGCTCTTTTTTTATCTATAACGCAACTAATTTATTGCTTCTCTTCTAGTATTATACAGAATTCGCATACAATCCCGCTACAAACCAGCAGCCGAGGCAACATCAAGACGATCAAACACCAACAAACTTCCCTAGGAAAGGTTCGGAAGTCCAAGCGGACGCCATCTCGTGGCGTTCCCTGCAGAATCAGAACTACCATTCGTTCGACTACGGCAAACTGAAGCCGAGACACCCGAAGGAGCAACACAGCGCCGACAACATCCTCAATTCGAGAGAGTTTCTGCGCAACCAGAGGTCCCTGGACACCGTTCAGAGTTCTTACCGGCAGCCACCGGGCCCCCACCTCCATGAGGTCTATCAAAGACCGAGGGCTCAGCCTCAGGTGCCCTCGAACAAGAAGATGGGCCGCAGAGCTAGTGAGGGGAGCGCATTCGCAGACAAGGATATCTACAGTAATTGCGTAGTCGGTCGATCTAACGAGATGGTGGTTGGAGAAAATCCCGGGAAAATGCAAAAGAATCCCTACGGGAGCGAACCGATGTCTAACCATCCGGCGCTCGCTATGCCCGGTTGTAGGCTAAGTTTAGACGCCGGTAGGAGAGACTCTTCATCTTCGTTAACTTCCTCGCTCGCGGACGGTAGTAAAGACAGTTTAAGTTCTTTCGATTCCTCATCGACCGTCACCGGACAGGAACTGGATAACCCGGTGATGTCGAGGATAATAAAGAGTTTTCAACAGAAAGAGCAGTTTCTGAACGCCAACAATAACGTTCCTGAACAGTCGATACAGAGGGAGTTTTACGGAAGGCCCAGGAAACTAGAGAGGCAAGTTTGGCCACCGCCAGAAGCGAGGCAAGACTCTCCGTCAAGGACAGCGAATAAACCTACACACCAGAACTTCCAGAGGGTGAAGAATGACATCGACAGTGAAAGGGATTATGTTTTAGTCAGTGGTGGAACTGGAAATACCGTTCCACAGCAAAAAATCGCCACATCACCCAGGGACTGGCATCACATGAGTGCTTATAAGGTGCCTGAAGCTGCAGAAGCACCTTCAGATTTGGAGAACAATCAACAGATTAATGGTGCAACTGTGGATGTGGAAGTAGAAGAAAAAAGGTGAGCCAAAAAATTAAATAGTATTTACGAATTGTCGGTAGTTCGATTTGAGAGCAATTCTTCAACTACTTATAAGTAATTTTCTTAGTTCAGATTTTTAAATTTTATTGAAAAAGAATTTGTTTTTGGAATCCTAGATAAAAACACGTCATATGATTCGTCAGTATCAGGGGCACATAAATCCATGACTATGATATTTGTGCTTGCCCAGTGCCAGTGACAAAACTGCTTTTCTTTTTTAATATTAACTAGTAATTTCATAGAAAATTGCAAAGCATCGTGTGGAAAAGGGCTAGCGATATACATAAATAATCCCGTTTATATCGCATGAGAGCTTTGGGTTCTTATTCGCCAGGTGCAGCCTCTTCTGCCATTCGTTGTCTATTAAATTTATTTAGGACATTGCTTTGCTAATCCCCTGTAACCATGCTCTAAGTGGTCTGCCTTCGTTTTCTTTTGGTCGGAGGGATCCACTCCAAAATTAGTTTTGGAAGTCTTTCTTCCGCCATTCGTTTTACGTGCCCATATCAAATCATTTGTCGTATTTCTATATCTTCTATTGGGGTTCTTTCTACTCTCATCTTTCTTCTGATTTCTTCATTTCTTATGTGTTCTAATCTTGACTTTCTTGCTGCTCTTCCTCAAAAATCCATCTCAACTGTAAGTAATTTGCTTTTATTCTTCTGTTGCCAAACTTCGGAGCTAACATAATCACCGGTCGTTTTTGTTTCCGCTCTGAAATTCTTCATAATACTGAGCTCAGGGCTCCTATTACCTTTTTTCCTTTTAATTAATTCCTCTCTCTCTATACATATATATTGCGTCTTTTCATTGTTGAGAACATATATTCGAAATCTTGTATCTGATTTGCAGGCACTACCTGGTCGTCTGCATGCCTCTGTATAATTGTCTTCTTTATTTCCCTTTTTATGTCTGAATATAATCCATCCTTCTTACTATCTTTGTGGTATTGGTTCTCCGTCAAGATGTCGATTGAAGATTTCTGTTAGAATATTAATTAATTTGTCTGTTCGGTTCTTTATCAATTCAGCAGGAATACTCTCTGGGCCAGGAGCACGTCAGTTTTTTTATTAATGCATTGCTTTCCGTATTCTTTCCATTGTAACTATTATTAGTTCTCATTAAACCTGTATATTGGTATGAGGTCTATGTTGTACAATCAATGATTTGTAGTAGTCTTGCCATTTTTCTGGTGGTATAGAGTATTGCTACTTCTTCTTTTCTCCCGGATCTTACATTTTTTATAAATTTCCATGATTTTCTGGATTGTCGCCCTTGGCTTTGGTTCTTGGTGTTTACCACGGCGACTTTAAAATTGTGCACAGCTTCCCTAAATTCGTTTTTATGGTCTTCCTTTTAGTTTCAACCATCTATAATATAATTGTTGTTTCTGTTCTTTTATCTCTTGAAGTTTATCGTTTCACCAATAATTTCGTATTTTGTTTTTCTAAATTTTTTTTGTCCTAAACACCAAGGTTAAAAACAACAAAAAATCTGGTTTTTTACGTGCCTTGTTCAGTCAAAGGGGCAAAATTATGATATATTTTTTCTTAATATTATATTCAGTTACTTAATTACGAAATCGCCATCGATGACAAAACAGTTAGGGACGGAAAAGTACCTGGAGTTTGAGAACCACTCTTGAATACATATTTGTAATTCTTAAAGATAAATAAATTCCCAAATTAGCAAAACATGTGCTAATACAAATATTTATGAACACTGCACTTTCACTCTGAGTCATTCTTATCAGTGTAGGTTTCATTGACAAGATAAACAAAAGCAAAAAAAAAAAATATTACACCTGACGATCGATATGTGTTGTTCCTAATACATGAAGGGACTTACTATATATATAATTTAATAATTAACTGTAAAATAATCTCTCAATACTTCGTTATTTAATTTAAGATTTCACTGTAAAAATGCTATTAATACATGTGGACGTCACTAAAATCTCAGAGTTTCAATTCTACACAAAAATTAATGGTATTTTTTTTTATATAGAACTTAAAAAGATTCCAATTTGAATACCTCGAAATACCTGGCTGCTATTTTGAATACTTTATGAAAATATTTAGAATAACAGTTTAACAAGCGAGTTCTATTTGGTTATTTAAGAAACATTAATTAATTTGATAAATAAGTGTATTTTAAGCGCCTAGGAATCTTGGACGGTTTCCAAATCTCCCTAATTAAATTCGGATTTAGAAAGTGGATCTATCGTAATTTGGTCCGGATTACGCATTGTCATACATCTAGATGTTGCCTCCTTTGTCATTTTTGTTGCACATATTGATAGAGATAATGAGGATGAAATATCAAAAACATATTTGGCATTGACAAAATAAAAGGTAATAAATTATGTTGTACGTTGTAGACTACCACAATGATCCGGTGATAAAATTTAACTCCAATTGTCATTAGAGATGGAGTCAACGACCTAATTTTGTTTACATAGTAAAAATTTGTTATTTATTACATAGATTAGGGCTCAAACTTGGTATTTTATTTTATTAAATAAATATTTATTTAATAATTTAGCATTTATATTAATTCTTTTTATGGCGAAGTTAATTTTCTATTAAATTTTATTATAAAAATTAGGTACATATCACAAAAAAATTAAGAAAAAGCATATATTCTACTGCTTCGAAGCCTTTCTCCTTTACTAAGCTTCAATTTCTAGAATTATTTGTCCCTACAGGATGTTTTAGAAATTTTCATGACTAGGTCAGTTTATTACTGTTATTATTCATTGTTATTTATCGTTCCCTATATCTTAGTTACTCGTTCAAATTCGATAAAGAGATAAAGATAAATACGATATTTCACGGAAATTCTTGTGACAATTCTTTTTCTACGTCAAGTGCTGTCATTTTTCTACAGGTTAGCAATCATCAAGACAGTTTGGATTTTTTAAGTAACCTGGAAAGTTAAATGTTCGAGTAATCTCATCCAGAAGTACTGCTTTCGATTTTCAGTTCATTTTTCTATCTATGCTGAGCTATAGTCGAACATATAACGTAGTAATACCTTATGTATCTGCCAATTTTAATGAATATTATTATGGATAAATTATAGACTATATAAGATGATGATTGATGTTTCGGTTAATTGATGTTCCACTATGTCTAAAAAGTTTTGACCCAAATTTCTTTCAAAACTAAAAATGGCTTAACGGCAATTATAATTAACAGCTTTATAAACAATTAATTTGTATTTTAAATTAATTGTTAGTATAGTCTTCAACAATGCGCAGTCTTTTGAGAACAGCGGTGGACAGTTTCAACATCAATATCTTGAGTTTTTATAATTTCAAAACGTTGGACTATTTATATTTCAGGCATCTGCCCAACTAAATTATAAACGCTTTTTTTAAGTTCTAATTTACAAGCGATTACAACGCAATCGGTTTTGGTAACTGAACTGTCATTAAAACGACGAAACGTTGAATTACTTTTGCTTGTAAAGCCAACTCGATGTTTTGATATTCTTTATTTTTTTCATAGAGTTGTATTTTATGCCAAAACTTTTGAGCGTACGTTACTTCACTGGGATATTTTCCAACTACGTTATTCTTAAGTTCCAGGGTCTCACAGTATCTGCTTTCTTCATTGTCTTTAACTCCTGGCAGCACAGGAATCAACTTAACCTTTAGGTTAACCTTAGGTTTCATTTCTCACGATGCCTTTTCTGTATGTCCTATATGTTTATTGGTAACCTGGAAAAATACTGCGAAATTTTGGTTGTGTTTATTCTGAATATGTGAGCGGGGTTTCTCAAAATTTAGGTTTGACCATTTTTATGAATTGTGAAAAATTCACTCAATGTTTTTCCCTAGCTCTAAATAAATATTTTTAGAAAATTTATCCAGGGAGAAAATTCATTGGGAATTGCTGTATTTTAGAAAGAACAGTTCGTTTAATTTTTCTTAAAAAAAAAGAACGACAATGCGCGAAGAACGAATTTCCAGGAGAAGCGGTTTTCTTCTGGTCGTGGTTGCCGTACAATTTTGAGAGCTAACGTAAATTTAGATTGTGCGTTTTCCAGATTAATATTTGAACTGATTACTGAAGTGATTAGTTCTTGTGCTCTGTAGCGGTTGAAGTAAGAAATTAGTGAAATAAGTGTAAAAATTGGTAAAAACTTAAGATATACATAACAAGTTTCTATCGCTAATATACTACCAAATTCTATAGTAGACGTGTCGTCGTTTCAATGGCAAATATCAAAATACGTATTGAGAAATGCCCGGGGTATAGTGCATAAAACTGCAGCTTTATCATTGATAATTATCTAATTCCCTTTCTCAATTTGCTGACTGCCCTTGAAATAGCCTTTAATGTGATAATTTGGGCAATTGTTTTAACACCGCCCGTCTTGAGCTCCAATTTGATGTATTAATGTCGTACAATTCCACAGGAGTGCCCCACCGAGCCTTCAAATAGTGTCTACGAGGGCGAAACAGTTCGAGTCCGGTCGATCCTTACCTGAAGACGATCCACTCATGAGGGACCGCATGAGCTATCACCGAAGCGAATTGGCGCGACTGTCTGCTAAGAAGGTCGTTCCAAATGTAACGGTCAGAGCGAGGGAATTCGAAACGCGTAACCTGGAACCTAAGAGAGACACCAGCACCAGCTCTACAAATTCCGCGGTCATTCTGAGGAAGACGCATCGGGATAGCAGGTCTTTAGATAGCTCAGGTAAATATGATACTTTACTGTTTAACTTTCACTAGACTGATTTTTTATAATGATGAATTGGTGATTCGATAGATTCCGTGAATGTAGGAAGTACTGGTAGCATCAACAGTCTCTCAGATAATTATTATCCTAGACTTTCTGGGAACATCACTGTTCCCATAGGAAGTAAATATCTGCATGTACCACCGCCCAAGGACTATCATGAAGGTTAGAGGTTTTGCAAAAAAAAGCGACTAACACGAAAATTTTTGGCAGGTTTTACCTTTTGCTTACTGAATAAATTTGCTAAGTGTGCTAAAAAAAATACAACCCATACTTAAAAAAGTGTGTTGCAATAACTTCACACAGAGACAGAAAAATAATTTGAGCCCATGATATTAGATTTATTGTCACTGATCTCTTTTTCTTACACAACATTCAGCTTTATAATTTATTTTATTGCTCCAAACATATAGACTGTGCTAAATTTGTACTGCGTTTGTAACTCTAAAAATGGAAGCTGTACGATTAATGTATATACATATTGGAAGGCTTTGAAGGTTATACCAGTATTGTAGTAGAGGCACAAAGAATCACAGTAGCAGCGTTTATCAATATTATAGCAAGAGATGCCAGTCGCATCTAAAGCACTCAAAAACATTAGAATTTTGTAAATGTGCACTGTGTGTAAACAAAAAGTTATTAGGGTTAGAAATCTGTAAACTGATGCAACTAGTCAGTAATTATACAGGGTTAAATTTACGTCCGTACTTCTAGAAGTTCATTCAAGCGGCTGAAAGAAATCGGAAAACTAAAAATTTAAATTAAAAGCTTTAAACTGTAGCAAATACGTAACATCCTGCTTCAAGACTAATTGAAGAATAAACTCTCTGTAGTATTTTCCTCTATTGACGCCACAACAGCTTGAATACAAGTTACGACATCTTCAATATTCAGAACGGTTTCGCGATAAATAATGATTGCGTCTCTTCCAATCGCTCTAGGAAATTAAACAAATTTCTCACCTGTTTTCTATAGCGTGCCATTTCATCATCATCATCATCTTGGAACCAATGATTTAATCTAGTAGCTAATGGAACTTCATCAAGCATCCTTCCATTCTATCCTTTTATTCATACAGGTTATGATGCCTGTCTCAGTAAATGTGAATTCATAACTCCACATAATCTTCTCAATAAAATGCCATCTTTGCTGAGCAACAACCCTCTACAAAATTTAACTCAGAGCTTGGTATCACTGTAGTGTAAACCTTTTTAAAGCCTAAATGGATAAAGAATCTTAGCAATCTGTTAATTGTTTCTTTATGAATATGAGGTTGGGGCACTACATTCGGCTGATACTTGGTTTTGCCATAACTATTTTAAGATGTCGCTCTTCTTGGTCGACGCTTAATGTAGATTGGCGTACCGCTGGATTTTTGTCTGGGGTTTAAACTACCTTTCTCCACGCTTATTAAATAATACGTCTTCTCATCAATTCCCTTGATAAATGACAACAACTCCTCACGCCCATGAATTCCAGTTTGGAATTCAAAATCACCTCACGTATATTTTCGGAATACACGAGCAGAATATTGCAATACAGAAAGTGCGTTGCATAGCAATCGTTACATAAGTCTAACTTTGAAATGTTTTGACGTTTTTGGCGTTAGGAACGGGTAATTCCAACACTCGCGTTAAGGCTTGTGTTGGAATTTTTGCCCTCGTGAATTATAAGCCTCATTATGCGCTCGTTCAAAAATATACCATTTTTCCACTAATCATGGTTCTTCTCAATTTATCATGTTTGTATCAGGATGCCGATGATTTGGATACCTTTTCACACGAACATGTCTACGTCCACTGACGTAATCACGATTACTATAGTATTGTTCAATCTTAAATACACAGTATGACAAAACGATATACAAGTCTTTAACACTGCTCTAACCATCTTGTACTAAGTTGCGTAGCAAACTAAAGCAACTGGGCAAAAAAAAAAAACATGTTATTTCCATGTTGATCATTAACCTGATAGTAAATGAGAAATAGAGAACCTTCCATCCATCATTTTGGTTTCTTTTAGCGTCCAAAATCAAACCCCAAAACAGTTTAAGTCAACGAGTCGTATATTATAGACGAAAATATGTAGTTTAATTTCTTCAGAATCAATATATAACAATTTTGATGAAAGAATGAAATGACCACATCATTCAAAATTTATTCTAGACTACACATGCACTTACCTCGACTTTAGTTTTAACATTGTGTGTTGTATAGTTTAACATTTTGCCATATTAGGACGTTAGTAGGATGTAACATTGTTAATACATTTATTGTTTCACCCTAAAAATAAACTTGACTATGACGCCATTCAAACATCAGTCTGTCAACTGATAAAAGTTAAAGATTGTAAATGGAAGATTATGAATATTTTCATGAAAGCTGATTAGTTTTTGAAATTTTTGAAAGTTATGTTTGCTGACTTTAGTAGGGTGAAAAGTGGTATAACAAACGTACTTCATCACATTGGACATAGGTCACAACATACGTACATATGCTAAGATTTTGTTTAAATATGTATTTTTGATTGTGTTATTGCATTTTTCGAACAAGATATACCAAACTATAATTTATTTACATACAGCAAAAAGAAACAGCTTCTATGCTTATAAAGTTTTCTAACGATTTTCGCTTTACATTGCCATTACAGGCTTTCGACTTAATTTCGTGTGTTCTCACATTTTATGTTCAACCGCTTTGATATATATATATACTGCGCTATCCTGTCTTACAGAATCATTTACTGGCAGGAATTTATTACAGGCTGTTGAAGCGAAAACATCGCAAACAACGGCCTGTTGCTTTGTTTGGAAATTAAAATCTATCTCACAAAGTTTTTTTTTTTTATTGTAGACATCTCGACCATTGATAATATTCCGAATAGGATAAGGATTCGTTCGAACTCGGCGGATTCGTGGATGGGCTCGAAACAAGAAGACAACGAATCAATTGGCAATAGTCTAGACGTTATTACCAAAGAAGGTAAGCTGAATAACATTTGAGAATCATTACACAAGTCGAGATTTCAGCTAGACCTTTTTTTGTTAATTTAAAACCTTTATATACAGCTAGTAATTTAAGTTTATTTGGCATGTGGTTGAAAAGTCTGTCTGCACGTTCAGTGATTGACTCTGTTTTAGTATTTAAAACATAATGTTACCTCAATACAAACAGCTGGACAAGCTGCTTACTTCTTTAATGTTTCTTGAATTTTCAATAAATACTTCTTTTAAGCAAGTAGGCCCCCGGTTTATCAATGCACCTTGACTAAGTAACGGTTAAAAATTTAACTGGCAAATAGAAGTATCTAGGAAGTTTTTATCCACCTTCAGTTTATGCCGCTTGTTAATTAAAACGACAAATTATTTCACTGCAAGTTTCAGGTATCGTGTTTAGTAGGCCTATGGTCACCAACTTTGCTTTATCTATAAGTAAATTAGCTGGGAGTCCTAAGTGAGACTTGATAATCTACTTCTTAAGTGACAGTTAGCCGTATCTGATAGCCGGCAAACTGGTACTTTGCATTGATAAACCGATCCTGAAAGTTTTAGATTTTTCAAGTATAGTTGATAATACAGAGCTTATAAGAGACACATGCGTACATTACTCGCACTACGAATTTGCTAACCTAAACTATCTATGCCAATAGAAATTTTAAATGTACGCCACATTCAAAATACAGAATTTGTCAAAATGTTTCGTATTAGCAATCGTGAAGCAGTATTGAAATGTCATAAATGAGAGTGGAGATTAATCTTACGGGATAACATATTATAACAAAGATTTATGCAAGAAAGGCATATTTTGAGCAGATTGAGAATATCTTCAAATTGATATTCGTAATCACTATGACCCTATAATAGAATCGCAACTCAATGGCTTAATTCTGAATACGGTGCCGGATAGTTGGGCCAATTTACTTAGCAAATCCTTTTCTATCGGAAAGGGTCAAGTAATCCAACATTATAGTTGGGCCAAATGCCGGGTTATTCAGTGCTGCGCGTGGTAATGGGATTATTACTTAAGCAAATAAAAGATTTTTGAAGTGCAATAAAATATATTCACTTTTGGCCAATAAGAAATATTACAACGTTAGTACATGAAAGTAATATATAGTCACCGTCACGATATTTTAAAATGATTTCAATTCGTACTAATCGGATATCGTAATCTATCGCAATACGTTTAGGAGAAAATTGTAAACCACTTTTTACACATTCCTGGTGTAATAAATTAAGGCACTGTTTTGCATTTTGTCTGGTAAAAGACAGAAAACTAAAGGAACATAATGCCCATTTTTAACACCATGCAAAGTAAATAACTGTGTGAAAAACTTTGCACAAAAGTCAAATGTGCCGTCCATATATACAGCTTCTGTAGTGCATAAGAAAGTAATATTGCAATACGAAGCAAAGATAATATTTTGAATTTCATCACACACTAGTACAAACGGCTCTTCTTTGTTGGTTACAAGGATCAGTGTTTTTACGGCCAAAAGCACTTCTAGTAATTTTGTAAGCGTTGGGTGCGTTCCTTTTCTATCCATCTATACATTGTTTGTAACAAGTTACATGTCATGAGTTGTTATGTTTTCCGCCAAAGCTGGTCTAATTTTTATGTTTTTCGTACAGGTTTTCTATAACTTTACTCTTCACACTGTTGCCAAAAATCTGCCTTTCAAGATTTGCGTTATTGTCTGAACGTAAAACATTACTAGAGTTCTCAGATAACGTGTACACTTTCGCGGGACACTTTGTTAGTAGATACACCTCCAGGGCATAGTTTCATTTTGTGGAGTATTTGCTTTACACAATTTGTAATTGTTCACAATTAATGGTCTTGCCTTTTCACTAAACATACTTCCTGAAACCTTCATTTCGTGACGCCTATAATATGAATATATTAGAGAAACTACAAAAATTCTCTTTACTTTGGGAACTTATATACAAACTATTTAGTATCTAGTTATATTAAACAGTTACTTATGTTAATGCGATACCTACTAGGATTAAAGGATTATTGACCCAACTATAATGCACCTCCTGAATATAAGAAGCATAACAGTGCCATAAATCCATCCCTAGAGCAAAGGTTTATATATGAACTTTAGAAGAAAAAAAAAAACCCTATAAGCGACACATATTATTTTAGGAAGTGCACGAAAATTTACTACTGTTGCATTATAACAAGCATCTTTATTGTAATGTAACTCTTAAGTAGCTATTGACAATATGTCACATTATTTATTGCAAATGGAGAAATTCTATTCCTGCTAATTTAGCCTTTTTTGCAGTGTCCCTTCATTTTATGTACGCAATTATGATATTTACTTACTGCTCGGTAGAAACCGCAAGTACATTTACTTTGGGTAATTACAACCGTTAAATAACATTTTGTTCAATAAAACAACGCAATTTCCTTCGGAGCAGAGGTATAGTCGCCGTCACGATATTTTAAAATGACTTCAATTCGTACTAATCGGATTACAAGGGTTCGCTATTGTGCTTACCTGTGAAGGAGAATCGTTTACAGTATTTATCTAATAGGGGGTATTCCGAAAAAAGGGGCTACGGGTTTTAACTACATTTTATAATATTGCATTTTACATTTAAACTAAGTTATTCGTGTAGTAACTATGGATTGGTTTATAATAAATGTTTTTAAATATTTCGTAATACACCCCATTAGACAAATATTGTAAACATTTTATAACACTTGTAACGCTTATAATCCGATTAGCACGTTTTGAAGTCATTTTAAAATATCGTGACAGCGACTATACAGTACCGTAAAAAGTACTCCTTCATCGTCACTTTCTTTAGTTTTATATCTCATCCGCGTTGTTGCCGATTTTTCGCTACACTTTTCTCGTTCTGCTTCCGGTCCCTGTCCGTACGTGAAGACCGCTCTTTACAAGAAGCCATGGACGTTTCCCCCACTCCGACTAATCGAAATGCCGGTAATTTATCGCCCCTAATTCCCGAATCCGTAGAGCAGATGAATTTGGCGACTCCTCCGCCAGTCGCAGTGATGCCTGCGCTGAAGAGCCCGGTCAGACCGACGCAGTTGGATCTGGCCGGGGCTCCCAAACGACCCGCGAGACACTTGAGGCCGCCCTCCGAGCCTCTAGATACTTTACAGCCGAGATCTCTATCGCCAGGTAGATCACAATTGGATGAATATGGATGTTGGTGTTCTAATCCGATTGGATTCAGTTAACCTGTTTTCACTAACACTATTTCATACAACTCACACTCTATCTAAAAAAAGAAAAGCTGACGTTCAGATATTTTTATGTTCGGTAATATAAAAATGTAACAAAGGTTCTAACAGAGTGGTTTTTCTACAATAATTATTATTATACCGGGTGTCCCAAATGGTATTATAGACAGATAGAGAACTAACCAAGGGAATTAATTGAAATTTTATACGGGCAAGCATCGAAGTGATGATATTTAATAATGGTAGGACGTTTTTCTTATTTATTATTTTTTTTTTTTATTATTCTTTGCGGAGCTTATATTCTTTATTTTACACAACTTCCTAACAAATGCAGCTACAAAAAAGCGTCCATAAACGCTACATCACGTCAACATTTATGTGAAAAAATAAATTCGTACAGCAAGATCTGAAAATCCTTAATATCAATATAAGGACTCAAATGTGTATAACTAAAATTTAGAATAGCAAAAATCTACTATGTGTCAAGATTTGAAATTGTGAAGGTGCCAATGCATTTTTTCTGTTAAAGTTTGTAATATTGACATTAAAAAATTCTCTTGCTTCACTTTTTATACCAATGTTACTTTCCTTTTAACAAAACCCAGTTTTATAATTTTATTGTTCTAAATTTAATAACCTTTCTCAGTAGTATATGTAGGTAGTTTTTAATATAATATAAAGTAACATGAAAAAATATCTTCAATACATTATTGAAACCGCCAGTCAACATTCATAATATTTTCTAGTTTACATATAAGTTTGTTTTGCTTATTGTTAGTGAAGTTAGAAGGCAAACGATGCACCATCCTGTATATACGTGGGTTTTATTTTTAGTTCTTAGTCGCGTTAAATGAACATCCATATTTGTATAATCACTAACTGCGAACAAACAATACTTACTTTATCAGGCATAGCCTTCCAAATAGAAGAAATTTACAGACAGGGCTATTTTCACATAAATTTATGCCGTATGTTACATTATGCATATCGTCCATATTTTTATCAAGGTACTTTAACATTAGAAAGACATCTGAAATTTCTACAGAATCAGGTGTATATGAAGTCGATATTACTATTTTACCTTTAACTTAATTTGTTTTCGCAATTTATGAGATAAACGCAGTTTGCATTGTAAATCAACCACACTGTATAGGAATGAACTCAAATCAGTCCACATTTTAAAACTAATTAGTAAAATAATTTTTTGATGATGGTGCTCCTTGGAAAAAATGCAGAACTATCGATAGAGAATTATGTCGGTGCACTTGGATGTCCACACTGTAACTCTTTTCACTATGCACCAATAACTTGACTTTATCCGTACTGTTGTGCAAGTAGAATAGAATTGTGAGTCATTGTTTAAAATTCTCCAAAAAAATAGTTATGCAATATTCTGATAAATCTGATAATACGGCCCTGGTATTCGTGGTTACACATTTTTTGTTCCGATATGGTATTGCCAATGGTAATAGACAGATATATTTATTCAATACAATCAACACATAAGAATTCCTTAGAGGCAGGCACTGTCTAGAATCGCTAAACATATCTAATTAAATTTGAATACATTTCGTAATAACCGTTCTGAATCAGTATTGAACCATCATGCGGACAAACATGATTACCTTTGTAGATTTTCGCGTACATTTTTCGTCACTTTAAACACTTAAAATCTATCAGAAAATTGGGAAATATCCGAACGTCAACATTTTGCCAGTCTTTCTAAATACCTTAACAACAACACAACTGATCGAAATCTGTTGCTTCATCTTCTTTTCAGCGGACATGTGTGTATGTGTGTAAATACGCCTTTTGGTATTCGCCTAACGTATGAGCCAAACAAATCGACATTTCATCTTAACATATATTGCTATATTAACAACAACAATGCTACTATTACTACTACGTATTAGCAATCATATACTACCTGCCCATCGCTTCTGTGTTTTAATTTTTAACTGCATTACGTTACAGCAATCGAAGACAGGCCTGTTGTGGTAAGAAGAACTAAAAATAATACTAACATCGGTAAGTAACGCTAGATTTACTTACTAGAAAATAATACAACTCACTATAAGCTATTATTAATCAATTGTTTACATAAAATTTTCATTTACTACATCACAAATTGGTTGCTAAAGCTGATAATTTTTCCGAATTAACGTTATGTACGTTAAAACTTCACAGGTTTGTGCTATTATTATTTTCAACTTTAACGTGTTTCATTTCACATTTCTTGATTATGGCTATTCTTATAGAAAACCATAAATTTGAAAAGTAAATATATATAATAGTACCATGCACATTTTATCGTTTTAACGTCTATTACCACCCACCTGCAAGTTTTACTGTATCCACTAGTTTATATATATCGCAAGCTGTAGGTTTTAACAGTGCTTATTTACGAAAATTTTATTAATAAAAATTGGAATATTTTATTCCCACTTCCGGATTTACAAAAAATAAGTTTTCAGTTGTTTTCTTGTTGCTAAAATTTTACTGCCAAATTTGCTACTATACAGTGTGTCTCGGGATGGACCTAACTATAGCTATAAATTATTTAGTTTTCATTTTCACATAAAAAAGTCATTTTTTATAAAAAGTTTTACTTACTTTGGAAAGCCTGTTCCATACAACAAATAACTGAAATTGCTAAACTACCAATTGTTGAAAAGTAAATTAAAATTAGTATAAGTAAAAGTTGTGTGAAATATTATCGGAACTTCAGTTATGAAATTCGGATTGTTCTTCATTGTTGGTATTTTTTATTTTTGCGTTATTGTTACATTTGATATTAGTATGCTTAGTAACGCCTTTAAGTTAGGCAACCCATTTCGTAAAGGAGTTGTTATGTACATTGGGTACCAAATGCATTATTTGACGTTGAGCAATTATTAGAAATTACGTAGAATTTAATTTGTGGAAGTAGATATGTGCTTATTCACCAAAATTATATGTATAATCCCTATACATATAATTATAATAATACATTCAATATAATGACCCTCAACTTCCATACATTTTTCTATTCTCAGTTATTAGAAACGTATACTCCTGGATATTTTCCATTAAAAAGCTCTATTGCATGGCGATAAGGTAATTCGCCTATGTTATAGGACGTAACTAAATAAATTCGTTGCTCTAAAATCAGCTCGTTCATTTTTTTAATGGTAAATACTGACAGTAACTTCTAAATACATACTGGTAACTATTCACTATAACATGTTCCTTGTAATACGGGCTGCCTATCTTAAAGAGGTTACTTAGGAAGAAAGAAGAAGAACGTGTAAATTTCATATCTGAAGTTCCGGTGATAATACAAACAACTTTTACTTTTGAATAATTGGTAGTTAATTCTTAATGCAATTTCACCTTTTTTTATTTTTTGACCACTCTGGAAGTTTAATCAACATTTCGATTATCGTGAAAAGCCTTTCCAAAATAAACAACACTTTTTATAAAGAATAATGTTTCTGTGAAAACAAAAACTAAATAATTTATAATTATAGTTAGGTCCATCCGGGGACACAGTGTATGTGAAATTTATTTCTGATTTTAATAGCCATATTAAGCAAACACACAAACAAATAAACTGCTTTTCCTGATAAATCCAAGGTATGTTTCGAACTCAAGTAGTATTTAACTCAAACAGCCACTTTTCGTGAACCTAGGTGATATACAGAGTGTCTGGTGAAAATGTTCCGATAATGAGGAACCTGCTAGAGGTCGTCATTATGATGAAAAAAGTCTAAAACTGCTTTTAACTTTGATCACTTTCTCTAAAAGTTACAGCTGTTTAATTTGTTGATTTAATAAACAAAAATTAATCCAGCCACCGATTTGATTCTATATAACGAACTGTCATTTTTGATAGTGTCATTCTACGCAAGTCCATAATCTAGGAACAGTGACGTTCTTGTCACTAAGCACTTTAGGCACGTGCTCGGGGAAAAACCACCAACAGAATTTGGTGTTGTTGGGGAGTGCATAGAACCGCGCAAGTGCATAAACCAGCTCTAAATAATGAAATATTCGTACTAAGACTAAGCCGATATGCATTTATCATTGTCGAGTCCTGATTGAAACGTTGCAAGTCATGTAAGAATACATGAACAAGTATATCCAAACCTGTGCACTAAAATATTTCTATCGGTAGATCACTAAAGTAAGTGGTTGTGTATTGGTATGCCTCTATTCATCGAAATATTCAGTGAGAAAAACAAATATTAATCACGATAGAAACCAATCCCGATACTAGTATTCGTAAACTCTCTAGATGTCACAAAACTGTTCGCTTCCATGTCTATCATTGTTCATCGACAGCAATTTTTCTTTTTCATTACCAACGAATGCAGTGACAATAGATCATGATGCATATGTGGAGATGCCATTCATTACGATACGTCAGTGATGATGAGAGTAAGAGTGGTATCCCGATGACATAAACAATGTTACGATATTTTTGTGTGCCTCCGCAAGACGCAAAATTTCTCTACGTATTTATACATACATCTAATTTCTATTCTATAGTGCGCGATATTTTTTCATTACTTTAAACTAGAAATTTAATTTGTCAAATATTATGGGCTTCTGATCATCTTTAGTCACCTTCAATTTAGATGGATTGTCAATGTTCATAATTCTTGCATAAAATCGGTGGAAAACTCGCATGCAATTGTACAATGACATCAACATCAATTTTCAGTAAACATAAGATGTGAGATAATTGGTAAAGAATTTTCTCTTCCATTTAAATTGCCTGCTCCATATTATCTAACAATAAGTATAAATTCGTGGTCTATACAAAACGAGGGTCCTCAACATTTTACTCTCGTAGTACCTAAATTAACAATATTTTCAAAATTGGATTGGAAGAGGTGATCCTATAGGATGGCGCAACCACGATCTCCAAACTGAAATCTTCTGGATCATTGTGAGTCTTCTAAAGAATTTGATTTATACAGGCAGGATTGGTACTACGGATGAATTACTGGAGAGAATAAACGGCATTCGTGAAACACTTGACTTTGTTTTTTCTCAAGAATCTAGTGTCTGAGAATAGGTGTCCACTTGAATAGAGGGGCAACAGTTTCAAAAGCATTTTGTCATTATAGTTTTACTTCTATCCGTTGATTGGCTTTTTCTTTTCGTTTTTCTTACATAAATAAAGCCAACCTATTTTGAGCTGTAATTGTTAAATGAAGTGTCAGAAAGACGAAGCACATATAGACTTTTTTTAGTAATGAGAAGGTCTTCTATCACTTCCCTCGTTATAATACCATAATTATAAAAGAAACGCGCGAATAAAAACAATCTTTTAACAACTAATTTGCCATATTTATTATTTAGTTCACAGTGATGCATTCTTTAACGGGCATTTTCTTGCTTCCAGCAGATGAGGAACGTGCTATGCGAAGAGAGTCCTATCTGAAAGCAACTGAAGGAGGAAGAATGCACTTCGATAGCGACAACAGCGATCTAGACGTATCGTCACAAATATTAAGAAGGTAGGCTATTACGAATTTCTTAAAAACAAAAAGGGAAAAGAACGCATATTATGCATTAGTAAATGTTTTACGAGTGCGCACAAAACGCCAATGTTGTTTGTCATCCTATGTGTGTTACGTACTATTATGTGAGTCATTGAGGATTATAATGTTATGTCAGTAATTATTTTGCAATACCAAATAATGTATCACGCATAATAAGAGTAAAAGTGATGAGACACTTATTTTTATTGTGCGACATAATATAGAAAAAATTCATATAACAGGAATCAGAAAAATGTTAACGTATAGTAGTTTTTTTTTTTATGTAAAAATAGACGACTATCCTAAAACGATTACTTTAAGTAATCTTCCATCTTCATGATTCTGTCAAAGGTAAACAGATCTATTATCTTGAAGTCAAAGAAAACAAATAATGTCAACGCCAATTTATTAGTATTTACAATAGTTCAATAAATATAATGTAGAGCGGCAATATCTTAAAGAATACTTTGGTACAATAGTGAATTTTGTCATTTCTCAATAGAAAATTACCTTAACTTTTTTGCATTTACCTACAATGTTTATTGATATATTCCCGATTATTACTAAATAAGAAGAAGAAAAGATCGGGATTGTAGTTTCTTTAAATGCGCTGAAACAATAAGCTTAAGCTCAATTTTCTGTGTAGCGCTCTTAATATCTATAGCAATGTAAATATTTTAAACTGAAATGACATTTGTTTTACTGATATGGATACATCTGTATTTATGTGTACATAGTGTTAAAAAAGGTTTCATAAACTTTAAAGGGCGTTCTATGGCCCTAAATATGTGAAAAAGCGTTAATCAGCATGGTTTCATAAATGAACAGTTTTAAGATATCTCAGATTACTTCTTTCTGCAACATGTGTACATTTTTTATTCTATCCTTTGAGAAAAACTTGAATTTTCTTGTCATAGTCAACAGAGGTTCTGTCAAACAGTTTGTAATTATTAGCACAATTTTGCTAACTTCTGCATAAAGCACATTCACTTCATAATTTACGCACAGAAAAGTGCTTCCTCCCACCAAAGAAATATATTTATGTTCAATATGAATTTGAATTAAGCAAATATAAATTTTGTTGGAGCCAATAATTATACCACGAAGAAATAATTACGTTTTCTTAACAATAGCAAGCCGAAACCTTCAAATCTTACCTAGGTCAAATAAGACAGTTTAGAATAAACAAAGACTTTACTTTGATGAAGTATATGTATCCAGATCTGCGATATATTTGTTTCTACGTCCACTTGAGTCAAAAATTAATCTGCAAGTTCGACGTTGCAGAAATTTATTGAATTACATCACTAAAAGCGTGTAATATTTATTTACGTATCAAGAATCTGGAAAGTGAGGTTTTATCGAACGAGTTTTGAGATTGCGAGCCGAGGCGAGCAATCAAACGAGTTCGATAAGGTACTTTCCAGCCGTTGTGCGTACAATATTTTTTCGACTATCACATGATTACCACTTACTAAAATCAATTTAATTGCATTTGTAGTGTTTACAATCGAGATCACATATTTGAATCACATACTCTTCGACAGCTATTTTGACAAGCACAATTTCAGAATTTTGACAGAAGAGGACGGTAAAGTAACGGTGTTTACAGTTTAATTCATAGCAATTTATAGTTCAATTCAGTAAAGCGGCGCTTTCTATCCTCGGATGAGTGTAGTTAGGTTCTATATGTGTTAATTTAAAAAGTATATTTTTGTATGTGTTTAGACAATCATTTGTCGTTTCTGTAATTAAACTAACCAGTTTTTGAGTTGTTTTCTGTCTGATCTCTCAGGATGCGCGCGCGATAGAAGCACTCTATTAGTTTAGCTTATTTGATTAATAGGTTCTAATGTCTTTCTTAATAAGAGAAAAGATATTTGATAGATAATATAGTGAATTATGTAGTGACTATAAACTATATATAAAAAAGTAACCCCAAATTGCGACGTTCATGATTATTAACCGCATTAGATGCATTACCTACCGGGTTATGTTGCGATTGCCTTGGGGGCTGAAAGTTTGGCCTGTGTCCCCTAGGGAGTGCACATCTGAACTCTTGATTCCCTAACAGGCGATGGTAGATAAATCTTGAGGTGCGATAGCGACGAAAGTGGGTTTGCACCTGGAGCGACGCTAATAACGTTCTGGTAGGCAGAAACTCGAGTCCGTTCCTAGTAATATTCCCCTTTCATTGCGTTTGTTGGTATGGTGATTCCAACAGTAGACCATACCCCTCGCCGTGGTGGCATTTTTCAGTTGTGATTGTATTTAGGCATTTTTTTTTGTTTTACTTTGGGTTAATAATAATGAACGTCACAATTGCCACAGTGTTTTATAAAGTTATAAACTCGTTTGAGTGCATTTAAAAACGCTAGTACGCGAACAAGTAACCTATATAAAAGCGAAACACAGTTTGTTTAATAGAAGTAAAATCTTACAACCTCAAAGTTTGTGACACACTTTTTTAGCGCTATGTATATACATAAATTTCTTGTGGGCAGTAAATTCCCAATAAAATTTTATTTATGAAAGGCAGCAATTTGCAATTTCATAGTACGAAACGTCTGACAAAAGAACTGCGTTCTCTGCTGCTTAAGAGCAATAATTTTTTGCTGCCATAATGTTCCTATTAAATTCTATCTAAAATATCAGATTTGTAACATATGAAGATGTATGAAATTTGTTTGTTTCCTATAATGATACTGTCTTACATCAGTACTAATAAGGAAATCTCTGCAGGTGTGAAATGTAGATTTTCATGAAACTTGATAGGAATGTAGAGTATTTGATTGACTATTAGTTTTTTATGTAATTCTCGAATTTTAAAAGATAGCTGTAACGCTAAAATGTAAAACTTACTCCTTACCAGTAGTTCTTTCATAACATGGGCGGAATATCTGAGAGTTTAATCAGACATAGAGAGCTTCCCTAGACAAGCAACACATCAATTTTATTTTTCTTAATGTATTTTGCATATTCATTGCTACAAGAATTTCTCAAGCTACTACTACTACTAACCAGTATTCAAACATATTAGAGTATAATTATGGATTGGTCTGTTCATATCAAAACAATATTTTCTACATCTTCATGTGAGACATTCTCCATTTCCTTGGCTTAAATAAATTATATTGAAACTTATGTTAATTAAATTTTAACATACAACGTAACACCCACATTTTAAATTCTATTTCGAAGTAATTATGCATATTATACACACACTAACGTCTTTTTTTTGTTGTTAGAAGTATGTCCCACTATTATTTTTATTATATATATTACATTATTATGCAATTTAGATGTGCAACTTAAAGTAAATACTAGCTTTGATTTTTACACCCCAAACAAGCGCCCTATATTTTTTTTGTTTGAAAAGCGCACACAGCTAACCTACTAAGATTAAGTCGTTTCTTTAAATACACAGTGCACATAGACGGTGGCGCCCTCCACTATTTCCTGGCGATATACAGCAACTTCGCAAGCTATTCGAAGATGCTGCCTCTTCTCTAGGGTGAGCCCTGCGCTTTTGCTACGACACCCACAACACATCTGTAGTCACAGAAATACTTAACATAAATAAACAAATCACTAACTACATATTGGGCAGGATATTCTTGCATTTTGCCGCATCAGCTTGTTATGTCTTTACCTATTTTTCTTTTACGGTTTTTGTTTTCGTACTGTAGTGATTGCTGTAACTAAGGGGAGATGCGCTTGTTGGTTTCGTTCACCAAACGTGGTCATTTTGTCTAGACGTTTGATGTTTTAGAAATGCGGAATTGTAGTAAATAAATGTGTATAATAGTATGACTTGCGGCGAGGTCTATGTAAATGGTATTTGGTATGGTAATTGCGGTATGTGTGTCTGCTATGCTAAATCGTCGACGTTTGTTGTTTTTTTTTATTATTTTAATCGTGTGTACATGACAATCCGCCTTGCTTCGTATAATTACTTAAGCGTCTAACGTATAATATAATTGCCTGTCAGTGACTTTGTATTTAGGATTATTGTCTTTGTAACAAATAAAACTATTTGGGCTTTTTATATGTACTAACATCGCATAACAAAAATTGAATGAATAGGTTATGCATTTTTAATTAATTGTTTGCTTTCATGTTGTTGTGTAACGTGCTTAAACCTTGCATGAAAATATACATATGTCAAAACATAAATTATTAAGTTTTTTAATTTTGATGGAACAAATCATACCTGTTCATCGCTTCGAGAAAATCTTTTAAGATTATAACAGAGTTGTGGAAGCTGTTTTAAATTTCTTTATTTGGTACATGCGATATTTGTAAATAAAATATAGTACCTCTCTATAATGTTTTTAAACATGTTATTGAATGAATACAGGATGTTTGCTAAAGGTTTTCCATATGTTTGAATATAGATGCAATATTTTTAATAGTACATACAAAGGTTCAGCATTTAACTAAATAAAAAGGATTTAAAAAAATCCTATGCTTTTCTATATAGAGGCCGCGCCGTATGAAGTGGCCCACAGCCTCTAAAAATTTCACATAAAAAGTAATTGTACACCTAATTCACCCAAAGAGCGTCAGAAACAAGTCAACAATATTATAAACGGGGTGTAGCACGGAAACTCCTGAAAAGATTATTTTTTTTCCAGTATGAGATTTTTCTCCATAACTACTTTACAAAAGATGATATATTTTGTTTTATATTTTAAACGCACCAGCACTGCGTTTTTATGTTAGTAGTAGTGTATGTAAAGTTATTAGGTTAAAAAAATATATATTTGTGATTTTTTTAACATCCGCTACTTCTATATTTTCTTTTTTTTAATCCTCCATAGCTTAAGCGATAAACATTTAAAAATATCTCTAGCCGTTTTCGAGAACTGTGTACGTTCACGTGAGAAAACAGCGAAATTTAATCTATTTTTCTATAAATCTAACGACTTTAAAAATCATATTTTTTTTCATTTTTTCTTGATTCGTATTAATTACAAATTAATTAGGACATCTTCTTTAAAATACCGTTTACCTCCTCTGAAGACTGCGTAATTATCCCTCACTTTTCGTAATACGAACTAATCACTCTAAAACGCTATAAAAACACACTTACGGTTGTTGAGAGAATCGGTGAAATTAAAATTTAGAAAGAAATGTATTGTTCTAAAAAGAGATAGCATAAATTAAGTTTTCGAATCCTACAATTTCAAAATAGCAAATCAAAATAATAATAAACTACAAAACCAAATCTATACAAAATTAAAATCAAAAGTTCAAAAAAGAAAATAAATCACATGTATGTAGTATATAAAATAAACTACTAAATACATACTTCGGTAAAACTATGCAAGATTTAGAAAATAGGATAAAAGGTTATAAAACAGAAAAATTACGGCCTGAAAAAAGCAAGGATATAATACCAAATCAAATGGTTAATTTAATAATACGTCAATTTTAAATAAAGAATAAAGTTTAAAAACACAATTATACTTCAAATTTACAACCATTAAATTCAATTAACGACAAAACTAACACACAATGACACAATATTCCACTGAACTTTATAATTTAGTTTTATAATATATATTACAAATTTAGTATAAAAATGTATGAAAATTTAATTGCTTATAAACGGGATGTGAATTGAGCCCACATGAAACGCGTGACGTTCGAAATTTTATTGGTCGGAGTATCCCTTCGACAAATTAGTGGGGACGCGAGAGACCGAGTGTTCCATGTGGGCTAAATTCACATCCCTGCTTGTGAAGTAAATGCAAATGCATTAGCTAAATGCCCTAAATCGTAATAACGTATTAATATATTTCTTGGCAAATTAAACAATTTAATTTGTGTGAAAAAATCTTTTGACAGTTTATTTGTCATGTGTTTCCATTGTCAATTTTTATAAAGTTTTGACCATCTCATTCCTGGTTATGATTATTATTAACTTATCTAACAAATTTTCTAAATGACGATTTGTTGTTTTTATTTTTGTATTGTGCATTTTGAACTTAATGTTTTAAATTTACAGAAAAAATAATTTCTATATAGCCACTTATATCCATTGTGATATCTTGGGCAAAATTTATACAGAAGAAATGAATAAGCTACTACAATTATATTCCGTCAGAAAATTAAAAGAAATTGTAAAGGTGGTGTAAGTTATAATTGCAATAAAAGAAAGTTTGATAAGAAACCTTCTTTTTTATCAGTGCTGGATTTTGTTAAATACCTAAATACCTATTGTTACATTTATTTTAAGTGTATTTGATATGCTTCATGATTTCACGAACTGAAAATAAATCAAGTCATACAATTTTAAAAAATCTGCACTCGAACATTTTCCCAATTTTTTGTGGTGCCATCTATAAAACAAGTCCTGTATTTTTTAATATTGCATTTAGGGCTGCTTTTGCAGATTTCTATTATAAAACTATAAAAATATATCCGTTCGTATTTTTCAAGTTCATCGTGAAAAATAATACTCCAAGTTAGATATCTATTGTTGCTAAATGATGTTAGTACATCGGTCCATTTTATTTGCATATAATTACCTAAATTTCAAATTGGAGGCTTTTATTTGATTTTTGAGAAAACAACTTCACTTTGCACTGGATTTTTTATTATAAAATTTATAAAGAAATAATAATTGTATTATTTCTTTACAACAAGTGTAGGATATACTCCCTATCACTTTCCTTTACAAGTTCCTTTACATTTTTCTTTATTTATCTTTCCTGGTGACGATTAATTTGAACGAAAACAGCTTGTCCAGCCCTTCATCTCCCCCCAGACCTCATAGAAACGCAGCCTTAAACCATCAGATGAGTTTTTACAACGTTAAGCCTCCATTAGGCGCGTCTGCTTGCGACATATAAGAAATGCACAGGCATAGGTCCGCTGGGCCTATGCGCGACTAATGAATAAACAAGTTAAATAGGCGCCTATTATTTTCTTTAGACTTAATATAATTTTGGATACAATATCTTTTAAATAATTAAATTATTTTTTTTGCAACACCGAGAATATTTTTAGTGCCTTTTTTACTTATTCTTTTTTATGCAACACGGGGAGTGGCGGCAATCTCAAAATTTCGCACATTCCGGAATTGAGCCAACCCCATTAACTAATTGCTAATTGAATTTTCGTTTAACTTCTAAGGTAAATGAGATCTTGTAATATCTCAAAATCACAGCAAAAAATTATCTAGAAAACATTTACATAATATGAACTACATCGGCAAAAATCTGTTATCATTGTTAGATTATTTCTTGTTACTGTTCTTGCAATACAATTTAACAAAAAAATAGGTACTTTCAATACAATTTGATCTCTAGTTATTAGTTATTTTTTCTTAATCATCTGAGACATCATCTCAGGTATTTATATAAAAAAATACTTCTGATGAATCGCTTTTATTGAATTGTCGAAGTTTAGTCATTACTGGAACACTGGTCCATAAGTTTTTGGCGTTCCTTCAAAGGAAATATAACATTTCAATGAACTTGCTTTCCTGAATAAGTTTATTAATCTTTGGATTAATTTGGGAAAAGTTATTTTTTGATTCAATGTATACATACATTAAATTTAAATTACAGTTGGGGGTAAACGCTATAAAATTACCATATCAATAGTTAATTTATAATCAGATGATGAATGACATCGATTAATAATTTTAGATTTCTTACTAGCAATTTTAATTGCCCATAAAATATGTACTTGATTGCAAACCAAAATATATGACGTAGTATCGAGCCAGTCTTTCTATTAAATTAATAAAGTAAAATAAAGAAATAGGAAAAATTTCCAAAATACGGACGCAAAAAAAAAATAGGAAAACGCGTTGCGTTATTCAAACAAATTACAATTTTGCAATTACGCGGAAATGCAACCGTTACAAGTTCTTACATAATACCGGTAAGAACTTTTCTTCACTTATGATAAACTGCACTTAT
This sequence comes from Cetonia aurata, assembly GCA_949128085.1. Classification (NCBI taxonomy): domain Eukaryota; kingdom Metazoa; phylum Arthropoda; class Insecta; order Coleoptera; family Scarabaeidae; genus Cetonia; species Cetonia aurata. The sequence continues at coordinate 12,031,824 of OX421887.1, forward strand.
TTTATATGCGCAGAATTCGCCCACATAGTAAAAAACAAATACCCATCGATTGCTAGCGTTACCATAAGTGTAATAGAAAAATCGACATCGCAGATGCAAATTTCAACCGTGCGCCAGGTGTACGGATGTACCAACGTGCACAGCACACACTTTGTAGCCCACATTGCTCAACATCAACATATTCCACCTGGCCAAGCGCAGGAACCCGTTGAATGGCAGGCAAACCTTGTGTGTGTGTGTGCAATATGCATAAGACAAAGCTATGCTCTTCTATTAATTCACCATACCATAATATACACAACACCGTGTAACGGTACAACACTTCCTCCTATTGAAGATCATCAGCCGAGAACGCGACAATATTTCTCGAGCGTGGAAATTATTCGGGTGGCAGGACAACATGTGCAGGGCGCTATATGCCGGCGCTAAGAAAATGGTCCGTAAAAAAATTTAATTTAACGTTTTCTACCATGTGACATATGGTGGACAGTTTCTATTGGTCGTTATGAAATGAGCTACCGTTTGCATCTGCAGTATATGTTGCAATTAATTATAAGACAACAACAACCGGATGAAAGTTAAAATATCCATACTTGTTATTAGTGTTTTCCTATATATATATATAACTATTAGCATAGGTATCCAATATCCAATCAACAACTGAGGAAACATAACATCAATTGTTAAATAAATTCCTTTACCAGTATCAGTATTGTAATAAAAAAACTCTCGGTTGAAGTTTAAATTATCGAAATTATTTATTAACGTTCTATGAACAGAACCACATCCACATCAAGTACGCCAAAGTGCAAATTGCATTTGGCAATGCTCGAAAACCGTCCCGAAAGCAATGACGACCTCCAAGAGAAAGCGGAAACGGATATTCAACAGAAAGCGACTGGACCGGTAACGATCCAGATCGTTCCGTTTATTAACCAATTACCTTTTCACTTTTAATTTACAGCCGCTTTTAGAATAGACGGATCGCGTTCTCGACTGCCATAACAGAGTCATTGTTCGTATAAACGATTCGGCATGCTACATTCCACGGTAGCCTATTATTACCTGCCATAAATGCGTAAATAAATGTCTAGAACGTTGTAAAGCGATGACGTAATGCGTAGGACTAATACACAGTCTTCAAATTCAACGTATATATACTGTTTGATTAATGACGTTTACTGAAAAGTTATAACGAAAGTATTTGGAGGTCCTTGTATGAATAAGCTTTTATAGTATTAGTTTTGGGTTGATAATTCCGTAGAGCTGGTATTCTAATTTTAAATTTCTATGCTTTTAGAGTAGAATAGCTTTAATATAGCATAAAATCAAATAAAAATGGAAAGGACTAAAAGAAAATTAGTTTGATTTTGCACTAAAGACAATATTGAAATTATCTAGAAATTCCTTACTTTATTTCACATATACAAAATGTCAATAAAATAACGCATAATATTTTTATAAAAAGCACAAGTTGGCGAGAAAAGATTTTTTCATTTTCTACTTTCAACTACAACGTCATTTCTTTTCTTTTTTTGTTTAATGACAAAACAAAAACAATGTTTTTGAAAGAAATACAATGATGCCTTACACTTTTCTACTGTTCACAAAATACAGGACGTTTTTTGAAGAAAAAAGTCAAGGATGATTATATTTTGAAAAACATTATAAAAAGATGTAAAACTGAGGTAATTCTTGGAATTGTTTAAAACGTATTTCGCTAAAAAATTGACACTCATCGACACGTGCGTGTATATTTTATTGAAATTATATGTTTATTTCCAAGCTGACATTTTCCATATTGTTTTGCATTACTTAAGATCATTTTGTTATTAGACATATAGGAATTGAAGATTATTTTCAAATAATCCCTCTTAAACAAATCTAGTAACCTTAGATCAGGCTATCCAATTGTTTCTCGTCACCCTATCCATATGTCACGGAAAATATTGTTAAGAAATGTTCATACCAAGTTAAGAAAAGGTTCCATCTTACTGAAAAAAATCTTGTTCAGTTGATCTAAGTCAACTTGACCCGTTGGGGGCGAGAACAAAGTGGCAAAACGAAATAAGCAGTTAGTTAGTGTCAAATTTTTAATCGTTGAATTTTTTTTGCGTGTGAAAGCATCCTGTATCTTATGAACACTACTGTGCGGGGCATCATCGTATTCAGAAATGGTCAAAAAATTAGTTTCTATTAGAAAAAAATTTCTTCAAATTAAAAAAAAAAGAAAACAAATGATGACAACAAATAATGCAAAAACAGGAAATTAAAAAAAATATCGTCAGCTAGTGCCTTTTATTAGAATAAAACTGATGTGTTGCAGCCTTTTTTAAAAAATCACAAGAATATTGTGTATTTAGCCGACATCCTGTCAAGCTCACCCCACAATAGCGGGGGTGCAGATCAGGACTTTGCCATCGTGTTTCATTGTTGGTACAACACATTTGGGAAGTATTCTTGCATTGCTGGACCGTCTCATAAACACTCTTCTATTTTGACCAAATACTTTAAACACAACACATTCTGTCGCAGTACCACCGTCCAATATACAGGCTGATTCATTTTCGATCCTCGCCATTGAGATCTCGCTTATTATTGACGATAGGCGATAGGTTTAAATTTGGCAAAGTTGCTAAATTGTTTGGTTATGATCCCGCAAAGAAAGTAGTCTTAGAATAAATGACGTTTGAGATTTTTTTAAAAAACGGAAAAATCTCAGTTTCTTATTTTTCCTCTAGCACTTTTATTTGGCCTTGCAGAGAAAAACTGAAGACACGTTCTCAAGGCCACTTTTAATGTTCTATGTAATGCTGTGCTTGAAATCTTTATACGACGTTTCGTTTTCTGGTCATCATCAACTTTCTTATTTCTTATGGGCGCCATATTGAATTTTGACACCGTTAGAAAGAGTATTTTTTTCTGATTTCAACCATGTGTAACATGTTGACAAAAGTTGTTGAGCTATTAAAAATAACGTTTATAAAGGTGACCTTCCACATAATATTGAAGAACTTCGAGCTAGACTCGAAAATGCCTTCAATGCAATTCCTAGGAGAACCATACAAAGAGCAGTTCAAACAGCTCGAAAACGTGCGTATTGGTGCATTAATAAAAATGACGACATATTTGAACATTTACCGTAATTATTGTTTTCTTTATATTAATTTAATGTTATTTGAATCCATTGTTACAAATAAGATACAAAATTAACATAAACTTTGCGAAAACGCACATTTAATTTACAATTTGTAAAATATCCCGTTGATTTCTATCCAAATTCCGGTTATTGTAAACATTACGCGGCTTGGTAAACGATCCATACTCGACTAACTTTCTATCAAAATTTAGGAAAATGGTATGATATGGTTGTCGTCGTTCATGATACAATTGTAAATATCGTCTACTAGCTATTATTGCATTTCGATTCGATGATTAAAGAATACATAACATATCTCGTTTCTCTTCGTTGGTATACAACATTTTTCCATTACTAATGCAACGATAAGTGATTGACAGTTGGAAATTTCATAGCTACCTTATGTAATCTTAAATTGAATTCTTCGTCAGTTAAAGCATAATATCGAAAACTGTTGTCAACATGTTGCACATGGTTGAAATCAGAAAAAAAGTCTTTCTAACGGTGTCAAAATTCAATATGGTGCCCATAAGAAATAAGAAAGTTGATGATGACCAGAAGAAAACGAAAATACGACGTTTCGAAAATTTCAAGCACAACATTGCATAGAACATTAAAAGTGGCCTTGAGAACGTGTCTTTAGTTTTTCTCTGCAAGGCTAAATAAAAGTACTAGAGGCAAAATAAGAAAATGAGATTTTTTCCGTTTTTTAAAAAAATCTCAAACGTCATTTGTTCTAAATCTACTTTCTTTTCGGGATCATAATAACCACAAAATTTAGCAACTTTGCCAAATTTAAACCTATCGCCTATCTTCAATAATAAGCAAGATCTCAATGGTGAGGATCAAAAATGAATCAACCTGTAGATGTTTTCGAGCTCACTGTTGCTTTTTGAATCGGTTACTCCAACGTAGTATTTACAAGTTGCCACGCGACCGTGTGAATTTACTTCCACCAAGCAGCGTCTGGCCAGTGTCACTGAAATAAGATGCTGACATCGCGATTGAATTGAATCGCTATTTCGTTTGCTTATTAATTATAGAAGATGGATCACCTGCTGAGGTGGTTGTTCCTGACGGACCCGGACGCTTATGGGTCATAGTCCTCCAAAATGCATGTTTCTTGATATGGACCAATAGTGTATTTTGCTGTCGATCCCGCTAGATTTAATCTCTCACCGATTTGCCTACTGACATAATGATGGATTTACCACCGAACATTTTTCGAACACATTTTCACTTATTGTCACAATAACACTCAAACAGAAACTGAAATCGCGACTCTAGATAACAAAACAGGGACGCATCAGGCCTTACGAGAGGATGCCACAAAAATTTCACCTGGTTGGTCCAATCAATAACACGTGTCTAATAAACAGATTAAGATAATTGTATACAAATGCTATATATGTATATTACACATAATATATTATATTCAAAAGAAACTTTAGCCATAGACCTCACAAAATAAATAAACGTACAGTAGTATTAAAATTTTCTTCAGTAGTTACTTATCAGACCGTAACAGCAATATTGCATTCAATTAGGTACTTTCTCAATGTGTTTGATATCACCACAAATTTAATATCAATTTTCAAGAAGATCTTAGCGATGCAATTACGATAGGTATTCATCCTCGAGCTTATTTTGCGTTTTTGCGTAGTCATTGCAATATTTGCTGAAGATACTGATATTGACAGTGCAAAACTGTGCGTGTTTTGATTATTCAAGATTAATATCTCGCTTTTAATCAGACTAGTACTATAAATAGAATAAATGGTTTCGAGTTCATGTTTGTTTTACAAATAAGAAAGTTCAGAGCCTTCATTATTATTTGGGTTTGTGAGCAATTTTAATAGTAGTAATACATAATGAAATATATATACTTACAGGTATAAGGTAAAAATTTCTAGCGCTTTTAATATAATTTTATCAAAGTATTTAATGATTAACAATGATAAAATAATTAGTTAGAATTGCTCTTAATTATTTACTTACATGATCCAAATGAGGGTAAAGCAGAAGCACAACTTTTTACATCTCTTTAAAAGAGGTCCGTATTAGTCAAAACTTTTATGATTAAAGTAATTATTTACGTATGTTAGGTAGTACATCACAATCTTTACATAGTTTAATCGACGATCTACGCTTTCTGAATAAAAGCTTACGACTAACAGACAAAAATGTTTGGAATATTCGAGCTTGTTTATGTTGAAAATAGAACACATATTTTTGTGTTCATATAAAAAAAAGTTACGAAATTGCTACACTTACGTTGTTCACTTAAATATCTAGAAAATATTATTGATATGTAGATATATATACACAACAAATATTAAACAGATTCAACTTGCAATTATACAGCGGACACTATAATTTACTTGCGATTTGCAATACCTTGTCGTTTGTTTAATTATTGAATTTTATAAATTTATCATTATTGGTCAGATATAGCTAAGTAATTAACTTGCAGTGGCAGCGTAATTATTGATCGTATATTTGAAATATTATTGATTTAGTTGTGTCTACATGTCAAATTTTTCAGAAAACGCATTTAACTGCCGGAGAATTCAAAGTTATTTTTTTTGTCCTTTTTAAATCTGTGATTGAACAACATGAATGTTCAATAGCCCTTTCAATTTATTTTTAACAATCCGTGGTTTCCCCATAATTAGCTACTGTTTATTGGACAATTTTGCTATAAAACAATAGACAAAAAAAAACAAATACAAGGCATCTGCCGGCATAGCATTAGCGGATTCGAGAATGTTGAAAAGAAGTCGTTATCGTTTAATCTAAGTATATAGCAGCAAGTAGGTAAAAAAAAGGTCAAAATGCATAAAATCAAAGACGCGACGAAAATTTGCCAACGATAAAATGCCTCGCCAGTAGGAGTTTTTGGTAAGGAGTGGACTTGTTGGAGATCAAAAACGAATGACAGAGTTTCAGAAGTTGTACTGGTTTCTTTCATGAGTTGGTAGAACGCTTTTGTTAAACGGAAGCAATAATAATCTAAAAGCAACCAGTGTCAGTCCGACTAACGAGCAATTGGACATCTTCAGTTTTGAAAAGGAATAGATTTGTGGTAAATGGACATATTAATTATTCTGTCGTAAAACTCGTATTTTGATCACGCTTTTAAACAGGAAATAACCAGTTTTGGCAAAAATGAGATTAATATAACATATGGGAAATAAACCAGAATCTATCAAAAAACGCAATATGGTCGAAAGTAGACATGTTGAATTTTCATAGAAAGCTCCTCATATAACAAAGATATGGGCAATTAATAGGCATTTTCGGTTTTGTCAAAAAAGCAAATACAAGTTACAATTGCTATTCAGACGCAAACTTAACTTATGAGTTTGACATTGAATGATCCCCAAAATGCAATTTCAAATAAAGTTTGAATTATCATTCGAACGATCAACGACAGTTTACATAATCATTTATTGAATAGCAGTCAGCGAATAATCATTCAAAGTATATTTTTGGAATATCAATCGAATGAAATGAAAATATCCAAATAATCTTGGTTTATGTTGAGTTGTGTCGTATCTTTTTTTTCAACTTTTTTGCTAACCTCAATTGCAAGACCTATTTTTTAAAAATTATCTAGGTGGAGTTTAAACTTTTATAAATAAGGTTCCTACTCAGATTGATCTAAAATTCTAAGTTAAAAGATTCAATGATAATGGCGGAATTATATTGACGTTGCAGGAAATTCATAGACAGCAGCTATATTAATTACGTCTATAGCCAACCGATATTCCACATCTTTGAAAAGAATGTAAATTAATTTAATTTACAATCTATAAAAATGTAATTTTATTATTTTCGTGAGTGATTTTACTATTTGATGAAAATAAAGATTTAATATTTGTAATATTTCAAAACGTAATAACGTAATATCAACACAAAAAGTGTTTTAGATAGGTTTTACCCAAGGACGGTATTTTGAAAATGAAGCAAGTTTTTTTTCTTCTAAAATATGTAAATTTGCATATGAAAATTTAGAAAAGCTTTAACTGTTTTTGATTAACCAACGCAACGCTTTATTTGGCAAACTTTTCTAAACGTATATAAATAAACGAAATTGTTTGCAATATATATTTACAACACTTATGTATGAGTCATAATTTGAGCTCTTGGCTAATATAGAATTGTTTGCTACCGTTGTTTTGTTTATGCTGCGATGTTCTTGTGGTGTTGATATTTTTGCTAGCTGTTGATGTTGTTTTCCGATTGGCTGTCGAGATTGTGTGCGATTTCTTATCGACTTCTGAGTAACATCGAAGTCTGTTGTGTACGTATGTATTTCGTTCGCGTACAAGTGCCGCGGAAAGTAATTGCGATTCCTCAAACGTCCTGTCATCATTGCAGCAGTAGCGTGAGCGGCGGCAGCAGCAGTAGCGTATCTCTGGATAAGGAGAAGAGGCCGGCCAGTCCGACGACGGATAGAGAGAAACAGAGCGTGGTGAAGGAGGGACATCTTCATTGCAAGATAACGGAAATCGATGGCAAAGTAAACGTTAAATGTTTCCACCTGTCGCTAAGCTAATCTCCGTTTGTTAATTTTATTACAGCGTGCACCAGATCGATCTTGGAAACAGATTTGGGTCGTCTTGAGGGGTCCTAGACTTTACCTGTACAAGGATAAGCATCACCAGGTAAGTTTGCATATTTCATCTTCATACTCACCAAAGGTATTAATGATATTTTACATTTGTCCACCTTCCATCAAGGAAAGTGTGTAGGAGAATGTTCTTTTATGGGTTTAAAAAATCTGTTCAGACCATTAGAAATCACAAAAAAAATTATTAACGTTAAATCATGATTCGTCAGCTATAGCAAATGTTTAAAATTGCTGAAAAATCTTATTTATTTATAAGTGTCTACCTACTTCAATTTCTTTTTAGTAATTTCGACATTGATATTTATGTTCGCTTTTTCCAGTGACATGACTTTTTATTTTTATTTATCTTCAATTTCCCGCTTATAACCGCTTTATTCCAAATTTGTGCGTTTTTCTTAAGGTCGATTTCCTTCTGCGCAAATATCGAATCCATACGGGTGTCATATTCTTCTATCCCTCATGTAATTTGCTCCTTGTTAATTGTAGCTCTTTAATGACATCACCCATAACCACATCAAACAGCAACGGACTTAAGAACTCCGCTCTGTCTAAATTCTTTCTTAACTAGAAATCCTCTCGATGCCATATTCTCCAGTCTAAGACAAATTCTACTATTTCCGTATATGCTCATGATTGTCTATTTATTTTCACTTGCCTCATACATGTTATAACTATCTTCATAGATATCTTATCAAATGCCTTTTCATGGTCCCCCTTTCCAACGAACCCAAATTTTTGGATTAGTTTTTGGGTGGTCAAGATATGTACACAGATAAAAATACGGAGTTGGATTTAACACCGTTTCAACACTTTTCCGGTGTTCCCTCGCGACCATCCGTTCAAGGAGCCTCCATTTAAGAGTTAAATATTTTACACCTCAACGTAAGAAACGTGGAGGCAATTTCATCCTAGAAACTGTGAATTTCCTCCAATAAGGAGGATGTTTCTCCTCTTACGAAGGTAAAACACTCCGCTGGGGGGTTAATGGGAGCTACTGAAATCCATATCAGAGGTAACTACCTCCTTAATAGATGAGATTACCACCGCCAAGGAGAGATTCTAACTCCATTTGAGAGTACATTCCCTCCTTGACAGACGAAAATGCCTCCGTTACGGAAACTATTGTTCCATGACGGTGCTATTGAAATCCATATCGGAGGTAACTTTTTCCGAAATAGAAGAAATTACCTCTTTTAGCCAGCGTTTCTAATTCCATATCAGAATTAATTGATTTCATAGCGAAGTTACTGGAAACCAAAACGAAGTCTGTGGGCGATTGCAGTCACAGTACCTTTTATACGATATCAACTATGTGTAAACATCATATAGATATTACATAGTCACAATTACCGATCACAATTTACATTCAGTAAGAAGTACAAAGATTATGAAACAAGCGTAGCGCCATCTGTACGACAAAATCTATAGTATCATATTTATGTAGCTAAACGAATTATCAGTATTATGATATTCCTACTATATAGATATAAAACTATACAGCATTCATTTCATTTCATCTCATTATTAATGCGGTTTCCAGTTATGTATAATAATCAAAGTAAGGTGACTGTTGCTAGCACCTAATCAAATAAACACAACACCTTTTGATATTCTGATACTTTATGCGTAAATATATATTATATTTCTTGTCTGCCATTTCGGTTCATACACGATGTGTATCTGTACATACAGAACTATACGTCTTATGGCTAAACAATAAAAGGAAGGGTTTCTGCTATTTGACGCCATTTTCAAGTGCTTTCCTCATACAACGTTTACGTATGCGTTCATCGACGAGCATTAACCAAACTCCACTTTGGACAAAAAAAAATCCCGAAAGGATTATTTTTCTCCTGTTCGGTGTAAAACTGATGGAAATAAATACGCAACTAAAACTATGTATTGTATTCAAAAAAATAACTCCGATAAAAACGGAATATTACATGAATCGGATACATTTAACAGCGTTTAGTAGTTGAAATAAGAATAACCCTGATATGGAGAGAATATAATATGCAATGAATACATTTAACTGCGTTTGGGAGTTAGATATACAAATATCCGTAGCGGAAATAATAAGGAGGATGTTTTCTCCGTGTTGAAGTTAAAATATCACGGAGGACATTGTGAGCCTCCGTTTCGGTGGGGATTTTCTCCGAAAGGGATAAAATGCCCACCGTTTTGTAGATATACAACTCTTTTCTCTACATAAAGCCTTCCGAATCGGAGACTCTGTATTTCACTCCGCTATATTTTTACCTGTGTATGCTTCGTCCTTTCCTGAATCCACTTTGGAATTGTTTTAGCTGTGGTTCTTCTTTAACCGCTGTTCGAGTCCACTTACATAGACTTTGGAAACGGTACTTACTAATATTATGCCTCTGTAAATATCACAATTCATGACATCACCTCTTTTAAATATTAGAACCAGAATCCTCACCTCCCACTCCCTTGGTATTTTTCACTTCTTCATGCTTTGTTACAAATAGCACTTTCTCGTCTTTGTTTCCCATATATATTATTTTAGCATCTCATTTGTAATTCGGCCACGACCAGCTGTTTTTCCTTTCTTTGGCATCTTTATCGCATTTCTCACTTCTCTAATATCTACCTTGTCCGCCTTGCTCCTCCGGCTGTAGTTCATCTTGCAGAGTCAGATGAACTACAGCTATACTTTTTCTGTTACTGTTTTCCTATTCGCACAGAGCAGCTTCTGGAAGTGCCTCTACCATACTACCATTTTTTTGTTGTCCATCAGATGTCAAGCTTCTGTCTACGTTTCTTATTTGCCCTACTTTTTGTTGTGGGTTTCCCATTTTCAAACTTTTTAACGTCTGATTTGCGTAATAATCTTCCCATGATCTATTTTTTGCTTCCTTCATTACTCTTCTCTGCGATAGATTTTAGCATTTTCGTTTCTTCTTTCTAATTTGTGCTCGAATATCTTCGTTCCACCAAGATGTCTGTTTTCGGTTTTTGTTATTTTTGTTAGTACCACATGCACAGTGTCTTAATCCATAATTCCTTCATTTAAGGTTTCCTCTACGTTTTCTCTATACCACAATGCTACTTCCTTTTCTGTAAACTTGTAATAGGTTTTAATCGTTTCTTTGGTTCTTATTTTCGTGACTTTTCTTCCTTTTGCGCAGCTTCCTATATATGAATCTTATCCAAAAGTAAAAAAAAATCATGCGTATAAATTAATGTTATTGCTACAGAAAAATAATTTCAAAGTTGAGAAAAACGCGAAATTCTTTAAGTTACTACTTAATAAAAAGTAATAAATTTAGGATAAGTAAAAACATTGTCAAAATTTTAATGAAATTGGACCAGTAGTTTAAAAAAAAAAAACAGAATATATAAGGCGTTTTCTTATAAGGACAAAATTCCTACCCACTTTCCTTAAGGAATATATATATATGCGAAGCGGTTCGATGAATTCGTCGTGCAAGTTTCTATAAACGCGCAAACTTTTTATTTTTCATTATGGAACGACAGAAGACGCGCGGTCTACGCGTAGCGCACGAGGAATTACTCCTATCACTAACATATATGCCGGCGGCATGGCATGGCATTACAATAGCATTTGAATAACATTAATATGATTAAGCGGTCGTTGTTGGACCGATCGAGAAAGAAGTCCTAGTCGCTAGCTGCTTTTTAAACACAATCCCACCGGTTAATTGATCTCATTAATAATTCATGAGTTGCGTCGTTGCCCCACGGGGCTGCTTGTTTTAGTTTGCGACCGCTGCTCTTCTAAAGGATAATATCGCCTAATGGGACTTCTAAGTCATTAGATGTAATATATCAGGATGATATTTTGAAAGAGCGCCGGTGGTTATGTAATAATACACTTGTTACACGGATGCCAAGTAGTCTCCGTTCAGTAAGTTAGTGTCGTTATAAAAATGCTAACGACTTTGACGTTTCAGGCGTTTGATAGAATTGCTTGAGGAGGTAACATGGAAACGAGAAGATATTTAACTTACGTTGATGTAGACTAAATATGGCTAATCACTCTTTCACTTTTAATTTGCTCACACCTTAAGGGTACGTTCATCACTTAATTGGTATTTGAATCGATCAAAAGAAATTAACAATACGGATAAAATTTTGGGGCTTTCGCAATTTCGAAACAATAACATTTGTTCTAAATACTATCTAAAAAATACATTCAGTTACTTGAACTACAAATAAGTATTAACAAACTAGAACAACCATTTAAAACGAAGTAGTTTCCTGTCATGACGCAATGAAACAAAGGAAAATTAAATTTGACACATATAGAAAGCCGAATAAAATACTCGTACGTCAAACGTAAAGCACGTGTATGTTTTCTAATTTGTATGTTACAAATTTAAATACGTTGAACTTTGTGTGCTTAGCAAGGGCAGGTACTTCTGCTCAGCTCGGATTCACAGGTAGAAAAGAGCAGAGAAGAACATTATCCTTGTTAAGCAAGGTGTAACTATATTTTCTTAACATATTTAAAGGACACAGTAATTTCACCAATGGAACATTTGAATATATTAATCTCTTGTCTATTATCGCAAATATAGTTTAGTAGGTGTTTGTATTCCCTTTAAATTTGTATCTGTGCCTAATCTTGTTATTGTTCGTTCACATTCAATTTTATTGTATAGATTTATTTCTTATTTAGTTTTGAAATCCGTTTGTCTAATACTATTATATGGATAGGGAGAATGCGGATAAGGGATAACGATTTCTTAGAAACAAAAGTGCTAGCAGGCTAGTAAAACAAATTACCATATTATCTGTGAGGAATGAAATTATATTATAAGTAATATCAAACATCAAATTGTTAATGCAGGGACTTTTCATTAACGTTCAAAGTATACAAAATAGCGTGAACTTGCGCGATATTAGTCATAACATTGACGATGTTTTACACTTAACGTGTTTATTGTCGATAATGCTTACATCGCAAGCGGATAGCAATATCAATTATGCTAACACTAATAAGTTGAATGTAATTCTTCTATATTTGGTCATTGATTTGTTATAAAATTTAACGGTTCTTATCGGAAATTCATTCAAAATACTTATAAATAGAACCCATGCGATATTCGGAATTATATAATTTATAATGCAGAAGATGTTCTGCTATTTTAAGCTCACATCATGTTTCTTTATGTCTTTTTTTGGATCAACCAATCAATGTTTTAACAATTTTAATAATTTAAAAGTTAGTGGAAATCGTTTCTTAATCTAAAATATATTGATTTTCAATTTATTGTATTCCAATTTCTAAAACACACTGCAAGCTGTATCTAGGTTATTATGTTGTAGGTGATTCTAATTTTGCAAATTAGAAAGATGATTCAACTTCAACGAATATTAATAATACCTTTCTCTTCTCCAAGAGCTATTGTTCTAGCTAGAGATCGCGTTAATTGAACTTTCCATCTTATCATTAGGAACAATTAATAGAAAACGAACGCTGGACTGAAGTTCCGTTACTAATTCAATAAACATTAACCTTGCATTTTAATTCTTTGCCGGATCAGTAGAATTATTAACTGAACTTTCTTGATATTACACCGCAAATAGTACTTTGTATTCAGAATAGTTTAGTATAAATGGTGCGAATAGGAAACTACAGATTTGTTTGCAATTCAGTCGATATTCAATCAGATTATGTATGTACGCATTTCTTCTTGTTATTACGATCGCAGCTGTGCGTCAATAGGTCGCAAAAAACGTGCGCAAAAGAAAAAAAAAACGAAACACTTACGGAAGATTTCAGGACCAGGAGATTGATTGCGGTAAAACGCCACTGATGGTCGCATGGTATAAATACAAACACGCCACCATTGCACATAGATATGTGATATCGGAAAATTATTTTATAGAACGGCGTGGGCAAAAATAAAAAAAAATAAACGACTATTTGAACTACGTTGATTATAGGTTCTTACGTAATGTAACATACGGAAAATCGTAGTAAATGTGAAAATTTATAGTAAATGATGTATCTCGGAAGGCTTGTGTTATGGCAACTAAGATACAGTTTAACTAGTACATCTACATATTTACAAATATTAAAACTGTATATTAAAGTTCCTCCATAAAACTGTACTTTGTTTAGTTGTTAAATTTTCATTTTTTGTATTTACTATACTATACTACTACTAAATCTTTTTTATTGTTAAAAATGTATCTGATGTAAACTACTCCCTCTGTCCCAAATTATGGCATACATTTCTCTAAAATTTATGGATTAAGGAAAGTTTGAAGAATGAACGAATTTCTATCCATTTAATATAAACTACATGCTTTGTTTCTAATAAAGTATTAGGCGGCTACGTTTAAAAACAGTTCAGTTGTTACGCATGCGTCAGTTGAGGAATGTCAATTTGTCAGACAATCAAAAGATACCCGTTGTGTTAGAACTATCGGAGATATTTATCATGAAATGTACAAAAGGGACGTAAAGACTAAGCAACTAACGCATAAAAAGCGTACTGGAATTTCACAGTTCTTGTTACAACACAAAATAGACAGCAAATTGAACCGCGGTGTTATTGCTCGAGCTGCTTCCAGACTAACTGTTACGCGTATTTGGAATAGGACGAAGGAACAGTACAGCGAAGGAAATATTTGTGCCAATGTGTTTCGAAAAAATGGAATTGTGGCAGAAAGCGCAAGAATTACTCGGAGAATTTGAATAAAATCAACGAAACTCCACTTAATCGCCGTGGAACAATTCGGAGTTTGTCGTTTGTAATTAACATTCCTAAATCTACTGTTTTTCGCATTTTCAAAGAAGGGCGACACTTTAAAAGAATATCCACAACAGTGAAGCCCCTACTAACGCACTGTAACAAAAGAATAGAGCTCTCTTTGTCGAAGGTTAAATCAAGTCGATGTTTTGAAAATATGTACGAGTACGTACATATAGACCAAAAGTGATTTTACTTAACGCAAATTAAAAGGTCATACTACATCACGCTGGACGAAGCAAAACCCGAAAGGCAGTGTAAAAGCAAACGGTTCATAACTAAAGTTATGTTTATGGCCACGCGATAACAGTGCCAGAAAACAATATTTCAACAACAATACAGGACTCTGACCTTTTGTTTATAAAGAACCTGCAACTTTTTTTTTGTAGCAACAGCGTAGAAAAAAGTAAAACTACTTGATATTTCGAGGGTCGATTTGACCCCCCAATCGTGTCATGTCTCTAAAAACCGAAGATGCGATTCAGAGTGTTCAGTCGACGTCAAATTCCTGAAAATTTTATCTGTCTTTTTGCAGTGAAATTTATCGGAATGTCTTGAAAAAAAAAATGCATTCAATTCAAGATCGTAAATCACTACACAAAGCTCTATTGTTCCAAACATTTGATAGCGTCTGCCACTTTTTTCGTAACGCCTAAATTGTCAGCCTTTTTTTTTCTTATTATTATTGTAAAACGACAACCACTAAAGACAAGTTTGGTTTTATGTATTACAATTTTACACAAATGGCCATAAGTACTTTTTTTGTCGTTGACTCTTGGTGTATATCATCCTATAGTTTGAGAATGCATTTGTGAATTACTAAATCTAAAGTTATTTGGATAAATAACCTTATTGCATTTTCACTATTTATAAAGTCTATGAAGATCCAAAAAAATCCGAGATTTTAGAGTTGAATCAGTTTCATATTATGTATGTCGCAGCCCTAATTTTGATCTCACTTGTCTTAGAAGATACTGTCACTACGTTTCTCAGAAGTAAAAACTTTGTTCTGCATCTTATATCCTCTGTTAGGCTTTAATCTCTATTTATCGACAGCCCAAATTCGAGTTAAGCTTATGAATGTATAGGAGATTATAAATTTAAATCATTCATACTTGCATGTAAAACTTTTTTTCTGCACCTTCTGCAGACAGTAGAAGGGATTTGCTTTAGTATTGTTTTTTTCTCACGGAAATATCAGCCTCCACATCAATGTATTTGACGGGAAGAGAGATTAGTCTATTTTTCCGTATGTGTAGAAAACATGTGCAAAAAATGCAAAGCACATACATATTCAAAGAGTATTTATTACATTCACAACCAAGTTGTTTAAGAGAAGATACAAAAAGTAAATATTTCTGTACCTTTCCTATCTTATATTGATAAAAGAGCTTGCTAGTATTTACAGTATCGAAAAGGAATTTTTAAAGGCAAAATAATTTACGTCCTAACTCTTATTTTAGAGAAGGGAATGTAGACTTTGAAATATCTGAAATTTTATCGACGGACAATCTAGTAATATGATATTTACAATGCTTTATAGAACGTTTCTTACGTACTTATTTGAAACCGTGATACACAACAAATTTTCTAACGGATTTCTGACGAAACTGTTAACTATTCTCTAGACATCTACACTTTAGATTAATATCTTTGCCTTAATACAGCCAATAATATAATTGCTGGTCTTCTATCCCCAATTTTTAAATGAATTATGAAAGTGAATCCGTCGATTCATCAATATGTTTTCCCGCGGTTAATTGCTTTGCGTAAATGGTTATTAGTGGATCAGCAATATTGAAATTAACGAAATTAATCTATTTCCTCTTTTTGGTACACGTATGTATAACACCTTCTAAATCTTCTCTATTAATAATTTCGAACTAAAAGCTCCCTGTCGCCTGGATTAGAAGTTTACACAATAGAATAGAAACCGTTACATCATCAGACCCGCATACTAAACATACATGAGGTACTTAGAGTTGTCTTGCAAGAGGCGTGTTGCTTGATTTTGTTTCGATGATTTGCCCACAACCGAAATACGTAAAGAAAATGTTTCTTTCAGACTGTTTGTAGAATTAAAGCTTTGTACTTAACCTAACAGTGCTGGTAATTTTTCGCTTTGGTCGAATTATACATATATGCATAACGCATGGGGAGCTGCCAAATCTTACGCTTAAGTCTTATATACGTTCTTTCGATGTACATGACAACTAAACGTTTTTAAATTTTGACATTTTTTAAGTTATAAATTTCTGTTTGAGGAATTACAGAGCCTATCCAAAAATGAAGCAGAATTGTGTACATTGCCATGTCAGCACTTTTTAAGGTCACGGCAAAAAACAGAAGAACATTTAATTTAAAAAAAACTAAACTCATAAATATTAATTACCTTTTAGTTTGGGTGTTTTAGTTGGGTGCAATACTGAATATAAAAGTCACGTAATGACACTTTCGAAGTATGTGTATTATTGTGTTTGTTTTGCTTCTAGAGTAACCAGTTTTTTTATTAAAAATTGACAAATCAGAAATTTTTAAGATTCTTTACTTCAAATTAGAAAATTATTGTAATTATTAATTAATTTTAGCCTATGATTTTCTGCCTAATACTTGGTAGATTATTATACTGTTTTATTTGCACGTAAATGAGATCTGTGATACACTTTTTTATTGTCTTAAACTTGGCTTATTACTGGTTAGGATATTAAAAACCTGCTTTGTACTTTATATTGCATCACCAATCTGTCAACCTGTTTATAGGTATTGCTATTTTAGACATCGTTTTGCTTACTCTTTGTCGTCTATTTCTCGTATGGATATTTGGACGCAAAAGCAATTAGAAATTGCAAAACGGAATAACAAAAAATAAAACACTGTCGCCGATGCAAATATAATCTATATATAAGAAAACTTTGTGAAATTAATGTACCTAGAAACATGTATAACGCTATTTTATTTATAATGAAGAGAATGAAGAAGCTGCAATCATGTTAATAACATCTTAACGACGCAACAAAGATTTATATCAACTTTCTCTAATTTGCTTCATGTCTGAACACATGCAGGACTATTGCCATATTTGGAAAAGAAGTAAATATTCTCATTTCTTGCGTTCGCGTACGATTATGTTTGCGCTTTCAGATATTTGGTTTCAAAATCCTTAATTTTGCGAATCAACTATTAAATGGATACTACTGGATAAACTATACTTAAAGGAAACATTGTTCCTACACAATTCAAAATAGTTTTGTGTAATTGCTTTAAATTAAAAATATCTAACAATGTAATTATCTTGAGCAGTATCACAACACACAGTACATCTAACTCGATTTTTACACAAATAGAGGGTTTCTGAAAAATTCATGTTAAGGAAGATTGGGTAACTTAACTTTGTTTTAAACAAGGATTGGCTGTCGTTGGAAATGGTCAGAAGCATGCGCACTTTTATGTCTCTACCAGTAATTTAAAAGTGCGCATACACCTGACTGTTTCCAGCAAAAAGGAGCTATTTTAATATGTGAGTGTATTTAAAATTAATAAGTATTTAAGTATATTATATTTAATAATAATAATAATAATAATACGTCTTTATTACCAACTCGAACATCAATCTTATACAACTAAATTAAGTATTAAGTATGTATGTGTATGTGTGCGAAGGTAACCCCAAGGCGAGATTCAGTTTTGCCAAGATACATCCCGACAATCTGCTCTTTGAGTCGTCTACCTTTTTCATATTTAGTTCCAGTCTGTCATTTTCTTCCCTTTTTAATATTTATATCTCTGTACAGATGTCACTCTTACTTATACTCAATCATGTTCTAACATCTTCACACACAGATAACATTTTTGTTTATTTATGTAAATAGTTTGTATTGTGTTTAAAATATCTTATTCCCTATCTAAATCTGTATTTTTTTTTTTGTTTGAATGAACATAACATTTCATTCATAATTTATTTCAAAATGAAAGAACGTTTGATTCTGTACTCTTTGGCACATACCCATAAATCAGATTGTCGAAGTATTTACACAATCAATTTAGGAAAAAATTGGCTAAATGTTCCGTGAAAAACCATGGTAAACTAGGGGTGGGCACTATCGATAGCGACTATCGATAACTATCGATAGTTTTGACTATCGATAGTTTCGACTATCGATAGTTGACCATCGATAACTATCGATAGTTGACTATCGATAACTAACGATAGTTGACTATCGATAATTATCGATAGTTGACTATCGGTAACAATCGATAGTCCACTATCGATATAAAATCGACTGATAGTGAACTATCGATAATTGCTGATAGTAGACTAACGATAACTATCGATGACATAATATTCGACAGTAAAATAATGTCAATCCCTTATAGAACATTTAGAAATGGATTAATTCAGTATTGATAAAAATTAGCCAATTAATGAGACTATTGATATACGGATAGTGTCTAACAATTTTTTTTCGCGAGATGTAATTTTGGGAACTGCCTTGTATAACTAAAAATAGCGTGAAAAGTGCTTTTAGATGATAATATGGATGGTCCAAAAGTAAGTGAATGTAAGTCGGGAAGATAACTAAACGTGTAGATATACATAATAAATTATATTTTACAGCAATATAATGAGAATAATTAATTGCGTTACAATCATAACAGTATATTGTATACTTTATGTGAAAATTTGCGCAATTGGTTTTGCAGTCTTCTGACAAGTACTTACAGTGAGCGGCTTGTGAATCCCTGATATATTAGTCAACAGTAATTTTAAAAATTAAAAAAATAATGATTTAACTTACCGATTATATATGTAAATGCTCAATGCTGCCGTTAACACATTCTCACAAAGCAAATATGTGTATGACAATTGAAATAAATAAAATAAAATTGAAAATAAATATAATTTAAAAATAAAAAGTAAACATTCTAATATATAAAATAAATACAATTCTGTTTATATTTAAAATGCCTCAAAAAACGGTCATAGTCTAAACAATATCTAAATTTTTGTTTATAAATATTAAAATTTGCCCAAATTCAATGGAAACACGACAAGCATTGTTTTAATTTATTTTTCTTTTCTGAGTAGGCTAAAGGTTTGTGTTATTTTATATTGTCTTGTTAATTAAAAAAGAATGTGTTATCAATCATCAACTACTCATTGAGTAGAACTAATTCCTTCTTTTGTAATATCAATGTGCGTCAATGTGCACATCTAGTACACTATTATTTATTTATTTTTATTACATTTATATATATGTATATATTTACGATACATTGTTCTTTACAAATGGCAATAAATTGAATTTGAATTTGATGATGAAACAATGAACCAAAATACTAGTGTTAAGACAATTTCCATTAGTATATTAGTATAACTATCGATAGTCGACTACCGAGAGTTATCGATAGTTATCGATAGTCAACTATCGATAGTTGGTCCGACTATCGATAGTTGAAAATATCGATAGTGCCCACCACTATGGTAAACACATTCACATGTGCGCTTTTGTATGTCTATTAAAAACATTACCTACATAAAAAAAGTTTGTTATATTGAAATATAATAATAATATATCGCATTCTTTGGGGACCAAGTGTAGAAAAAACTACCAGCTAAGCTTTCTTTAAAACAATATTGATTATAGGAATTTTAGAAGTTATCATAACAATCAGCCAATACGAATGTAATACGAATTCCAATATGATATTTAAGGGAATAAGGATAACATTATCGCAACCTGATGTACTAAAATGCAACACGGTATATAGTTTCAAATTCTTTTCGTTTCATATTCTTACAGCTACCTCCACTGTTGTAAATTGATAGCTTTAATCAATTCAATATGAATATAGTTGTACTTCCAAGTTATCGCACGGTGTGGGCTAATATTAAGTGCAGGTTAGATTAAACAGGTTACTGTTTCAACGCAGATAACCGTTGCATTAAACTACAGTAAAGTAATTTGTTGAATTTTTTTTTTAACGATGCATTGAACAGATAAAGAAAGCCTTAGCTCAATTGAAAAAATAATGGGTAATATATTGTGTTCCTGCTTAGGAAATATATTAAATTATCCTTTAATGAAAAAGGAAATTAAGTATTGTTACACACACTTGATTATTGTAACGTAATAGATAGGGAAAGTGTGGAAATAACTATAGAAACGGTTTTCATTTCAACTATTCTACCATCTGTGGTGCAATGTTGTTCCGGTGTGAAACCATGCATTACAAGTCGTACGTTAATGATTACTTTTTAATAACAGCTTGATTCCAATGGGCAACAGATACATATGTATCAGATACAGTTTTTGCATTATTACATTAGTAGGTGTTGGAAGGGACATGCTATATAATAACAAAGCATTGAATATGCTATATGGACAAAGGCCAGAGTCCATAAGTTCAAATATTAACGAAATGCAATTGTTTACTTCTCCTAGGGAATTCGATAGTCACCACTTTTGTTTGCAAACTGTTGCAATATTAAACAAACAAAGCCGAAAATAAAAACGCAAACATTTAAACAACGTACGAAAGCAAATTTTTGCTGTTAACAACTATAAGTTTACTGCATCTCGTACTGATTCGATTTTATAATTTTGAATTACTATATTTAGCTCTTATATGTGCTGAGAAAGTAAGGAATTTAGCAGGTCTTTAACGAGTTCCGTCATTATATTTTTTTTCCGAAAGCTAAAAGAGTACTGTACAAATTATTTATTTATTAGCTTCAATATGATAAGTCTTAAATATTTTATCAACTAGAGTCCATCCAGCGATCTCTAGCTTGTGAGTATAACTTCATCTGTCTTCATGCATGCCAACTATCCTTTTCACTGTATCTATGCACAGACCTGAACTGACTGCCATTAGCCTCAGCGGTTTCAATTATTAATTATAGATTAATAATGTTCCTGTAAGTTGGGAATCTCTTCCAATCAACTAGTCAACATGTTTTTTCCACAGCCGGAATATTTAGCAATTATCCCATATGGTGTTACATCATTTTATTGATGTTTTTATTTTTTAATTTAAATTATTTCGGTTAATTAAATTTAATTTTTCATTGACTGATCCATTCCAAAACTGCATTGCTGATATAACTGTTCCCTAAGTATCTAAAGGAACAGGTGTTATGCTATGTTTTCGTTAGTATAATTTACTTTGGCTGATTTAAGCTCATTTCGTCTGTTGCTCACTCTTTATAGTCTTCTAATGACGTTTTCTTGAAAATGAATTTTAGTAAAGAAAACGGAAACAGTAGTATCTTCCAAGAATATAAAGAAGATAAGTTTATTTAAGCCCATCAGTTGGAAAGCTACTCTTTCTGTCTATTTTTCACCTGAAACTTTAGATTGATATTTCAAGCATTTGGCCACGGTATGACACTATTTTGGCATTGTTAAGAGAGATAAAGAGCATCCTTCCATTGATTGATGAACCATCCTCTTTACTGTGGCAACAAGAGCCCATTGTAGAGCGGATGTTAACTTAAAGTTCATCTAACAAATTCAGGCTCTTAAAACGTAGCCAAAATCTTGTTGAATGAGATCTTCACATCTTCTAAGAAACGATCAGTTTTTCCAAACATCACATACCTTATTCTGGTGGAGGCAGGGCTTTGCTAGAAAATGCGCTTTACTGTCTCTTCCCCCAAACACAGCCGACATTCAGCCTCATAACACTTTTACGGTCAATTTCATGTGGTCTCTTGGTTCTGACATGACTAGGTGACATGCTCTCCTTCGCATGTACCAAACCAGAATAACTGTTCCGATATTAGAGCACTTTCTGATTTATTAAAAAATTGAGTTGCTGTTTAGCTTCCAATGCCAGGTTCGGGTCCCTAAAATAATTCCTCAATACCCATTCTCGCAAGCGCCTACCTCCTCATTTGCTTGAATGAGGGAGTGCCTCCTAGGTGGTACCCAGATTATTTGTTGTCTAGATTATTTTTATTGCTTCAAATTAGCTTCGAGCTGTGAAGTGTACAAGGATAGCCTCGCCTTGTGAGTCAATTTTTCCAAACGTGGATGCCAGGTTAGTGTCTTATCAAATAGGACCCCTAGATAGATCTTCAAACGTAAGTTTCACACCTTGGATAGTAGGTGACACCCCATCTTGGTGAACGATACTATCGTGCTTTTGCTCGGGTTAGTGCTTACTGCACCAGTTGCAAATGGTGTTAATCACCTATTGGCGGCCTGCGGGAGTTTCTTTTTCAGATTACGCACTTAAAAGTATTACAATATCATTCTTCTAGGGTTGCATGTCGGCTCCAAGCTCCGATACTGATAACCAGAAGGCTCTCTATAAGTAGCCACCACACCATCTATGTTAAAAGAGCAACTAATCATTCTTACTAAATAAAATAGGACGAAGTGGTAAACTATAGTTGCCAACTTACACCTTGTAAGTATTTTTCCTCTACATTGGGGCACTTTTATATATATAATAACGTTTCTTGCAACTTAGACAAGCTTCAGCGTTTATGATGATAAATTAAAAAATATTGTATCTAATCTACTATGTTTCGCTTGTCTGTCATTTTTTACGCGTTTATAACTTTTCTCAATTATCTGCTGAATAACTGTTGTATTACTGTACAGGATACAGGAACTACCGTTGCTTTTATTGTTGTAGAGTGTAAACATTTTTCACATTCCATTACCTATATTGTAACAAAATATTTCGGCTTATTTCGCCGTAGAAAATTTAAAAACGGATCTACCTATCTTTCTTATTTCTTTGTTGCCAACATCGGAACATGCATGGAATTTAAGATTGGTACATGGAGTTGCTCTGATTATGGAATCGCTTATATTCTAAAAACGATTTCGTAAATTTTACTAAACATTCCATGATGAAGAGATATAATTTGTTTGGTTAACATGCATATTCTAAAGCAAAACCGCACTGCAATCGCCAATTAAGCAAATTTCTCGCGGGCTGCATGTGTATAGTGTAGAAATATGATATATTGTTCACATCCTCATTTGAATTGAATTTTATTTTTTACGCATCGCGTATGCATCAGCCATGATCTGATAATTTACAGTAATTTCTGTAACCGTATATCCTGTTCTGTAGTACGGCATTATAGATTTATGAAATACCACGGGAATTTGAAGAACCAAAAAGAGAACTTTAGTAGCAGCGAATTACGTAACCCAATTAATAACGCTTAAGGAAAACGCTTGCCTAACAATTCAACGCGAAATTATGAACTTTGTAACGGACACAGACCTGGCGCCTGATGGACTAAATTTTTCAGGGCCTTTGTGCCTCAGATATATTTAACCTTATAATAAACATTAAGAAGATCTACTTTCGTATAGCAACATAATTCGTAATAAAACGAATTCCTTTTATTTACATATTTTAATTATTGTGTTTTCCTAAGTTTTATATCTGAAAATAAAAAGAAAACATCTGTAGCTATATCCTTAATTCAACGGTCAACGCCGTTGTAAATGAAATATCCTGTAATTTTCTTTTGTTTTCGAAATTTTACGATAGCGTTTTGAAACAACGTTTCCATCAGAAGTATTTATGCGATATTTATCATTCAATTTATTATACGATTTTGAAATTTCCTCTTCCTAATTAGTAGGCTAATTTGAAATTTGCTATCCATCTTTAACGTTGCATCAGAACAGAATAACACTTTCTATAAATATCTAAATGTATTTTATTGTTTTCGAACAAGAATTCACCAATTAATTACCATTCGGTAGTCTAGACGTGATTCAATCATGATTACAGGTTTTATTTTAGCTTCCTGCTCTAGGTTATTTTCCTAGAGCTCTGCTAATATATAACGTTGCTTGACATTACTAATTACTTTTAGAGACGATCAATCTTTTGCTGTAGCGAGCAAAGCAAAGAATTTCCAGTGAAAGTTACGCAATCAAGAAGATATTTATTTACATTAATTGTATACAAAATCTTTGAATTATAGAAGGTAGCAAATAGTTGTGAAACAAAAAATTCTCAATAAAACAATGATTAATAGATTATTTGAACAATAACCTTATTAAAAAGCTTTACACATCTTGAATATATACAGACTGGTCGTCGAATTATCCGAAATACTTCGTATATGAATTCAATGACTAATTTTAAGCAAAAGTGATTCTATTCACTTTTCCGAATTCCTAATGGTTTTTGAAATATCATTGTTTGAGGTTGGCAGGTCGTATGGACAGATGCTAAAGAAAAAAATAGTGGCCGCATTCAGGGAAGCACAGTGCTGAGATGTAGAACTTTCCTAAACTTATAAAATCGACGTAATTTTTGGTGCAATTTTTTCAAACGGTCGGCCATTTTTGCAGTGCTTAATTTATATGCTGCAACAAAGCCCTTCAATCAGGCAAAAAGTAATGCCTAACCTACAAATGCAAATAGTGTGTCAGACAGTGTCAGATGCATGTGAGATGATGGTCGGTTTGAATTTATCTGGTGTCAGGGCAATGTTTGACACATAAAAAATTCCTACCGTAGGCTGGAACGAGTTCGGCAAAATTTCAGTGAGGATGGTATATATTTGGATTCTGGAATGAATAGCTGTGTCAGTCAACGGATCTAGGGCTTTATTTTTTTATCCGAGAAAAAGGCAAGCTCTGATTTTTTCCAATCTTTCTATGAATATAATTCTACTTAAACAATTATTACTTACAAGTAATTTAAACAAGAGTCAGATGTCCAGTGTTGCTAAATGGAGCCAGAAGCTCATGCATTAAAGAATAAGCACAGTCTACAATGACTACGTGCTGTTTTTTCGGAAGTAATATATTTGATGAAGAATACTCCTAAATACTCTTACATCATGCAAACGGCCACAGTGCTCTTCACTAATACTAATTTTAGTAAATCGTCTATTGTGAACACAAATAGCTTGAATTGTAACAGAATGGCTTTGATATTCATTACAGAAATTATATGAATTTCCGTGTGGTTTCTTTGTGAAAATGTGACTACCATCAATGACCTCGGTCACATACTAATTAATAAGCCTACATTTCCCGGAAAATGTAATTTACAGTCTCTCTAGAAACACCAAAATGATCACCACATGCTAAAAATGTTAGTAGCAGTCAGTGCCTAGAGATATCAAATTAATCTCTTCACCTGCCAATTTTTAGTTTTCGCCAACATTTTTTAACAGCAGTTAAGCGTATTTTTTCCCTGAATGCGACCGATTTACAGTTCGTTAATTGTCATCATTGACAGTTGGTTATTTTTTTTTGCGTAATTTATGTTAAAATCGTACCTGTAATTTATTTATATACATGATTTTTGCGAATGGATATTGCAACGGTAGTACCATCGCCTCAGTTAGAAAATATCAACGACGATACCCAAACCGCCGTCTTCCAGATAAGCACACGTTCAGTAGAACTCTCACAGCTCTTCGATTAACAGGTGCTAGGATGGCTTTGCTAGACACTTTGCGTGAGGACCCGTTTCTGTGACGAAGCTACATTTACAAGAGATTGAATCAACAATCTCCACAACGAATTTGCGTGGGCAATCGAAAATCCTCATACCGTTCGTGAATCCCATTTCGAGAGAAGATTCTCCGTAAACGTTTGGGCTGGAATAATTATTAATAAAGTTATCGGACCACATATCTTCGACGGAAATTTGAACAGAGAAATGCACCGAACTTTTTTGGAAAACGAACTACCTCTACTATTTGACTATTATAATACTTGACTATTTTGATTCATCTTCAAATCAAAAGAACGATGATGTTTTTACATTATGTATATGTGGTGTCACTCATTTCCTCAATGAGTGGTGGTCCCATTGCTTGGCCACCGCGATCTCCGGATCTGAACCCACTAGATTTTTTCATGTGGGGACATATGAGGACACTTACCTATTTAACGGGAAAGGCGTAATAATAGAGACTAACTCTTTAGAAGATTGATGCAGCGTTTTATGAGGTGCACTACGTGTGTTAACTTCCGACTATAGGCAATCACGTAGATATTGTTTATAATTAGGTGTGTTTTCGTTCTCACTTTGGACGGTTCTATTACAGTTCAAAGTAAACGCCCGCACAGGTAGTAAACGATTTCGCACTATACGACAATATCAGGATTGATATAGGTCCACTGCTTTGGACGGTAATAGAACCGTCCGAGGAAAGAACCAAAACAAACCCATTGTAAAACTTTAGCTCTAAATTTGTATATTGTAGTTCGTAAATTTAAAACTGCATAATCATTTTGAATATTACACTGAAAATATTTACAAAGTGAAGAATTCTGCAGTACGATTCATGGCCAGTGAGTTTTACGATGTTTGCAATCAATAAATCGTAAACGTGTAAATGTGCATAGAAAACTATTCGAAGTGGAAAAGTTTAAAAATGTATTCAGAGAAGAACTTCATCAAAGAACGCTTTTGATGTATATAATAATAATAATAATAATAATAATCCTATTTATTGACAATATTTACAAGCCTATGTATTTAATACGTATTGCCAAAAAGACCATATCATATATGTACGTGCCTTCATTGATATAGGCATTGCTACTGTAACTTTTGTTGTCTCCAAGTTTATTTCGGATCATATTTATTAATACACGGACCACAACATTTGATATGAGGCAGATGTATGTCCTAAAGACGATGGTTTTTAACAAAATATGCGTCAAATAGAGAATCAAATTGATCAATTTTAAATCTTGTAGAATAAATGTGATTTTTTTACTTACATTTTCTGCAAAAGAATGTCTGTAGACCCTGGGAGCGTTGCTCAAGGACACTCTCTGTTGTGACGAAACTTCAATTTTAGAGGATGCAATTTGACTTTGAAATTCGCTCCAAATTTCGCTTATCCAAAATAGCTTTTAAGTGGTGCAAGATAGAAAAAAAAATTCAATGGCGGGCCTGCACCCTTTAGGTGGCCTTTCCGGCTGGTACAGCTATTTATATACAGGCTGTTACAATAAGCACGAAACGATGTATTTTGTGCTTATTTAATCGGATTTCAGAAATCAGTTAT
The DNA here is from genome assembly GCA_949128085.1 of Cetonia aurata. Taxonomy (NCBI): domain Eukaryota; kingdom Metazoa; phylum Arthropoda; class Insecta; order Coleoptera; family Scarabaeidae; genus Cetonia; species Cetonia aurata. Next base: position 12,059,369 of record OX421887.1, read on the forward strand.
AATTGCCCCTTTTTTCATCAAATGCTGTATACAATGACATTATTTTTTTTCTTTTTTTTTCAAAAAACATTAATTGTCATTAGTTAATAAATTTGAAATTGTTGTTAAATCTCGTTTTTTATTCGATAAACCTATAGGAAAACATTACTTAATGATAACTAAACAATCACATTATCAATTCATTGAATGTTAAATGGTATATTAAGAGCATTAATCGCTGCGATATAAGCCCTCACCCTACAGCCCATGAGGAGCCTAATCGTCTGTAGAGGAACAAAATTATTTAAGAGGGGGGAAAATTTACAGCCAGGGCCATCCGCAAATTGTGATCTAGCCTATTTGTGAATTTATTGAACAGTATCACAGATGATACTGAATGGTATTTAATTGAATTAAAATTCAAAAATATCTTCATGAGCATGTAATTTTATTGCGATTTCCGAGTTATGACTTGACCAGTCGTTCAGCCACATCCTAATTTTATATTGGTGGAGTTTCTCCAAGAGCGATTAATGTTACATCATGTCGAATATTGTAGTAATGTTTGTTAAGAGACCACAGTATACCGTGCGGAAAAAAAGACGTCGCGGGACGGCCTTTATATCTATAAGACATGGATATAATATACTTGTTCGTTCGCTAGATACACGTAGCAACAATAGTGGAACACACAAACGAAAGATTTCAAAGACATCGCAAAATCGCCTCAGTGTATTTATACATTTTGATGGATTAATTTATTTTTTTTTGACGTAAACCCAGTAACTCAAAAATATATTTAAATAAATATGTCTATATATTGCTCATGTTGCATAGTCACCTCTCCTGTGGGCTGACATTGCTATGCTATATTTCAACATACAGAAAAGACACCTCACATAAACGACTCTTTTTAATTTAAATGGAAAATGCTTTAATTAGACAATGTTATAGATTAAATACGAAGATATATACACATCCTTTGAAAAACAAATAACAATGTAGTGAATGATGATTACCGAAACCGTATGTACAATTTTACATTCTTCCTGTAAAAAATACTTCCGATTACTTCATTAAATTGTTCACCTAGAAATGATGAATAAGATCCATTTGATATTGACGTCTGTTTACGAATATTCATTCATGACGAGTATGATACAAAAATTCTTCATTATAACTTACCCATGCACACTTTATAGATAAGATAATCACCTATTTTCAATTTTAAATACAAATAATGACCTTTACGCCTATATTTATATCCGAGTGTGTATATATTGTAGATTAAACTAAAATTTAATGGAATTTCACTAGATACATACATCTAAAAACAATCTTCAGGTTAGATAGATGGTAGTTGAAGGCAAATAAGATTTATCTTTTTTGACAACCGTAACAGGTTCTGCTTTATCAGCGTGATCATTTTTAATTAATATTTATCAAATTTGGCTGTCGAACTGAAAGTCTTGGTGTTTTATGAATTTTACCACGTTATAGCACTATAAATATAATAATAATCACGAACAATAGCCACGCACCTTAATAAGCAACATGTACTCTAATCGTAGTGAAATCTGATAAGACGACAGTGCCCTACCTTTTAAAGTTAACAACGTATGCGATACGCCAAAAGAAGACACTTAGGCCATAACTGCACCTCTTCAGTCTACCATACATGTCGATGGTCACGTAAACCACGGGCGCTGGCAAGTTATTAATGTTTTCCAATTTCTTGATACGTCACAAATCCACTAGTTTATCTCATTTCTTACCGGTTAATTACAGATTCCAAAAATAAAAATATCTAGGCAGTCGCTACAACTCAAAACGCGGTTCCCTATAAATATGTATTCTTTAAATGGATATCTCGCAAAAAATATATTGATGCCTAATTAAAAATTTACCATGACCTGTTTTAGTTGAATGAAGGATGCAAACCAAGAGACAATTAGATCATGGTTTCTCCTATTTGGGAACGGTGCAAATGGTTTTGCGTGATGTATTTTGCAAATAGATATTAGCATAGTACATTCTTGTTATGCGAGTACTATACAGATATGACAAATTCAAGGATTATTTTAAGGTTCATATGTCTCATGATGACGTATAACACTGTGTAATGTTTGATAAATAGCTAAGTTTTAGTATCTCACTTATGATTGAAATAGGCAAAGAATAGCTCACCTATCAAAAATTCGTTCAGGAAGGAAAAACATTATAGATGAATGAAGTACTCCTTCTACTAATTTCATAGCAATTAGTCAAGGATGTTTAGTCGATATTAGATACGTAAAGCAACCTGAATGGAATATTAACACCAACCAGTTGATACAAGAAAAAAGAATACGGATTGCACTGGTGTTTAGAATTATATTTCATGTTCATTTCACTAGTATCTCTAATGTGTTTTTTAACAGCTGCTCTTAAGGAGCACACAAAGCTTCTCTTCATTTAACGACAAAAATTCTTTCTAATACTTGATCGTTAAGCAAATTCGTAGTAGTAAACAAGCCACTTAGGCGCAAAGTTCCACATTTGTGCCAATAATTAAAAGTAATTTTAAACCCCAATTTTATGTTTGTTTCTGCCATTGATGCCCCACTAGTTTTCATGCTTTTAAGTCGTTAAATGAGGACTATTTATGCATTAAAGATGAATATGAGCATCCAATTGGGATAAATGTTGACGGACATCTTTTTAGTATAAAACCCAAATAGTTCCACTCAAAAATAATACATCCACATGATTCTTGTATTTTGTTAAAATTTTTCATTGTATATCAAAAAATATTAAACATATAGCTGTTAATAAAATGTTAAAAATTAAGTATGAATTCGTCTGAATGTAAATTTAGAAATAAATTATATTCTTGGAACTGATTATTTCTTTTTGTTTTAATTTTGGAGTAGTATTCTTAAAACACTTTTGAATGAGATTAAATTAAATAACTTTCATTCATCTTTGAGCAAATCAGAAGACAAAGAGGAATTTATTTTGTAATCTTAAAATTTGCTCTTAAAATTTTATTTTCCTTTTTTAAGCGATTTTTCGAAAAACCTCATAGAAAAAAAATCTATTTTAATTTATTTATTATTTATCTTTTTTGTATATATAATTACAATCAACACTGCATCTAATGAAGTTCCTTTCAATTCTTCTGGACGCTAAAAGTGCCGGAAATAATTTTTTTAATATTAAATTTTTACAAGACGTTTGTTTTGGCTCTAATTGTAAGTCAGGTATCAACAAATTCGATTGCAAAAAATTTAGAATGTTGTTTAAATACTCTACCAAAACAGCCATAAATCCACAAAATTCCTGATTATTGTATAATATATGTATAATTGGCTAAATAAATATAAACAAACAAAAGTAAATACTCTACCTGAAGTATAGTTTATGCAAGTTTATATAAGTTTCTTCTGATTAAACAATACTTTGCGTTTCCAAAATAAAGACCCCCTCCCTCCCCCCACACAAGAAAGAAACGTCGGTATACAAAACTGTGAAAATACAATTATCTTAAATATTCAAAAATTAACGTCTGATTATGGGAAAGATAACGTTTGATTATGGGAAAGATAACGTGTGAAATTAATGAAATATGAGTGTTGAAATAATAAATGCAATGTAAAAAGGAAATTTCTTTAATTAAGAATACATAATTGAATAATAGTAAGTGCCGACTAAAAGCATCGCGTTTATTAAACGATGTTCGTAATTATTTCTTATGGTCCATTTAACTCAACGTTCAACTTAAGTGCGTAAGTAATGTTAATTTTAATTACGTAATGCTAAAGTTAAATACAACGGATATACAGTAAAAACTAAGAACACATAAACCAGTATTAGGTTTCTTTATTTATTTGTAAATTTAGATAGGTAGTAAATAAAAGCCACGGTTTATTAAAATTTTATGGTAGGTGAGTATAAAATATCCTGACTCGTATAAACAAGTTCAAGAAATAATCCTTGCAATAATTACTTATCAGTAATTCAATATTCTTTTTTTTTTTGTTACGTATTAATTTAGCATGAGGTAGTGAGCATAGGTGAGTATAAAATATCCTGACTCGTATAAACAAGTTCAAGAAATAATCCTTGCAATAATTACTTATCAGTAATTCGATATTCTTTTTTTTTTTTGTTACGTATTAATTTAGCATGACTCCATAAATTATATTGCTATTTTATTCTTGTACTACTTTGAGCTGAGACTATTTTCACGATTTAAGTATAGGTAATGAGTCAGTGTTTCAGTTTTAGTTTGCTTTCTATCGTTTTTCTTAAAAATGTTGTAAGTTTAACAGTACAAAACGTATCTCACATAGACTTTTCCTTAGGATATCGTACCGTAGCCCAAATATTTGTAACTTTCTTCATTACTGTAGGCTACTAGAAGAAAAAGAATAATTTATTTTGTTTTATATTTATCAAACAATCTTGCCAAATTTCATTTTGTGAAAACTGACAGCCTCATTTTGTTTCGGTCCTACTCAACCTAGAAAACTGAAATTCGAAAAGTACATTGGTTTTATAACGTAGAAATCAACGACGCATCAAACTAGAATATTACAGTAATACATATATCAAAAAAATCAAAATGGAAGTTAACTCTTCATAAATAAAAGAAAATAATCTGACGGCGAATTCATCATACAATCAACCCAAACCATTCAATCCAGGAACATGAGATTTTGAAAGTAGATACATGTGTTTTATGGCCTAACCGTACTGAGAAGACTAGAAAATTCCATCAATAAGGGAATGAAAAAGGGGCATTAACTTTTTACGGTGCTATCTATATCCAGAACTCTTAAGAAGATATGACACTTCGACTCCCAATTATAGAGTAAATTTACATCTCAAAATTTAGTGATTCGTAGCGTGTAGAATGAATATTATCAAAATCTTTTTGCCCATCTGCAATTCGGTCAAATTAACTAGGTAGTACAAAAGGTATGCAGTTTAATATTAAATTAATTGTAGAAGTAATGTTAATCACCTGGGGATACATTTGCAAAACGATATATATTAATTTTCCCATTCCTAAAATTGATATAGTAATCCCGTATTTAGGAGCAAACTCGTAACTTCTACTGATCAAGGAGCGATCATGACTTTGCTTCACTTCCTTATCCAAAATATATCTTGGCATAGAAATCCGAATGAAAAATATCATGTCAATGATTTTATAAATATGCACATTTTGACGTCAAAGAACAGTGCTTGTCCCAAGTCTTGGGCTAATAAATTAATGGAAAGCGAAACTGTGGATTCAATGATTCATTTAAAATGGCGCAGTCCAGTACTCCTTTAGTGTTGATTGGCACTTGGCACTGTCTAAGTCCAGTCTTCTAGGCCACCACTCCAAAATGGAAGATATTGATAAATTTTACCGCCTTAACTACGCAAGTTTTGTAATGGCCTGTTTGAAGTGGGAATCAGCTCTTGCAAGAAAAAATCGGTGTCCCCGAATAACTATTAGACATTTGTGTCTAAACCGGTGCCGGAGGTTTGAATATTTCACTGAGAAAAATACTGGTCGTTATATCAATAATCTACATTTATTGGGCGAATTTTCATTGACAGAACTAAATGTTTCATTCTTATGATAAAATATTATCTATAATCTCTGATTAAGTAATACCAAAATTATTAGTGAAATAAATACGTTGTCATTTTATAACAAATCATTTTCATTACTGTAATAACAGGATCTCACTTATAGATAGAATTCTTTAGCTCAAAGAAACATATTCTTACGCCTATTTTTTTTTTATTTTAAGAACAATATTATTTACGCTAAAAAAAAACGATTATTTCAAAACATGAATATTTAGTGAATGAAGTTAATGAATATTCTTGTCATAAAAGACGTATATTTAACTCTATTGAAAACTACCGTTTCTTTGATATAAAATATATGTAATGCTTTTTTTGAAAGTTTCTTTGCAATTATTCTTTGGGTTCCCTATTTTGTTTAGTATATAGGGAAAAGAAAGTAGTTTCAAATCAAATAGATTCTATTTTTACGCCTTTCAGCACAGATGGTTAAAAGTATAACTATTGAGATTTCTTACTGTGCTAATCTTCTTATTAGCATATAAATATACTTAATGAGAGTTCTTTAATCAAGTTCAATAGCTTATATGGCAATACCTATCTTTAGAAACAGCTGCTCTATAAGCCGACTAAATGCAGAAATCTAGCACAGCCATGCTCTTATGCTCTGACAGTAATTATTGCAATTACTCCGTATATCAATGGTTTTTTTTTTCAGTTAATTACTGGAGAATCGACGTGAAAGAAAACTCAGATTGTAACTCTCAATCTCTCTCACGTATCTTTGGACATAACGACATAAATAAAGAAAGTACAGAAGATATATTTAAGGGCTTAAATTACAACGTAAATAGCCAGTACTACCTATTTCTACCTAATGTTCGAAAGTAGTAATTCAGACGAGAATTGTTTATATCATAGTGGCTGGATAAAAAAAAAAGTGAAAACGGTTTTAATAGCGAAATTGAACTGCATTTTCGGTCTGTTGATTACACATCAGACGGGCATATGCAAAACCACACACAATTGAAGTTCATTTTTAACGGAAGCAGAAAGTGTTACGACAATCGTAAAAAAGTTTATTTATAGATTGCGGGTTCCTTGAGTGCTCTCCAATAATCTCGTGCGTGTGTTTGCATCTGTGTTCTCGTATCGTCGTATTTTTATATTCTTACCAATATTGTTCGGACACATTCTCGAAATTTATTATTTTCGAACACAACAGTGATGAGTACTTGCGAAGATGGTTGTTGTTCACATTACGGATTATTGGGTGAACCTCATAGTAAGTAAATACTTGATTCGTTTGCGGATGCTTTTACTAAAATTATAAATTAGGTTTTTTTTCCAAATAAACAAAATCTTCCTGGTTAAATTAGTATTGAAGTACGTATGCCTGCGTACGTTATATCTAAATAATTTATTTAAATACTTTTGCCAGAATTAGAAACATAAATTCAATAAGCCACGCACGTATGAAACTATGCTAAACTAGATACCTACCGGTGGTTAATCCAATACTTTCTATCAACAAAACATGAGCCGTGTTTTCATATCTTCATGTGCATAATACGCGCGGAATTCCTATGATATATTCAATTGCCATTTACACCAACAATCCTTATATGAAGATAAAAAGGTGAAAGTTACATTAAAATATGGAGTTCTGAGTTAATTAAAACGTTAAAATTTGTAATTGTAATTTTAATATTAGAGCTAATGTTGGAAGAGACGAAGCTGTTTGTGAAGTGTGAAATTCGAATATAGAAAATCAATTGATCGCAAATACATTAAAATTAGTTTCAAACTTAACGTACTCAACGATTAACGCAATTTAATTATTTTCTCTCTAGCAATTATTGTTCATGGGCAACAGCCCCCATTCTCTATAACTATTTCAAATTTGAAAATTTTTTATTTTCTAAAAAAATGCACTGCATTTGCAATTCATCTACACTACTAATTTATTATACAGGTACAATCTCTGCAAAGTAAACGGTTATAACTTATAATATGCATGTGCGTCTCCCTGCTGCCCGCTATTTACATTCAGTGCACAGTCATCCACTACAGTACTAGCACCGCGGTATGTGTATTGCATTGTGCATTCTACGTCCCTTGATGTACTAATCCAATTTCGAATGATCTTTAACACGCTGGGGCGCTTTTGAAAATAGGTGATACAAGTATACATAAGGTTTCAAGCAATCAAACATTTCTATTGGCTTTCATTGTTTATGGTATACACTTTACTCAATATATTTTAATTTCGAACGCACCAATGTGAAAGAAAGTTTTTAACATAGTGTATACTGTCATAATGCCTCTAGCCAGAGAACTGATATCTGAAATTAGAACTCTTGTGAAAGAGAGTATCGAGAAATTTATTGCAAGTAATAGATTCATTGAACGGATAACCGACAATATTTCAAAAGTAATACTCGAAAAACTTGAGATGTAAAAATATTACGCGATTAACAAACCGCATTAGTACAATAAAACTCCATCCTTCTAAATAAGATAGATCGACTCGAACAATACAGTAGACGGAATAATTTACCGATGAGAATCAACATCTCCAATTAATTGATATGTGTAAAGAAAAAATAAAAGTAGATCTTAAACCCGAATGTATTGAATGTTGCCATCGGGTATGGAAAGGTAATTGGCTCACCCTATAATTGTGAAGTTCAGGAGTCATTGCTATACAGTGAGAAAAAAAATTCTTTAAGTCAAAGAAGTATTTCTTTGCCACCATTGAAAAGAATCATTTCTTTCATCTAATATTTATAACTTATACCGGAAATAATATTATTTCAATGAAAGAATGATTTCTTTAAATAGTGGCGAACATATATTTCTTTGTTTTAAAGATTTTTTCTCAGTGTAGGTAATTAATCATGAAAAATAAGAAGAATCTTAATTGTTCAAAACTGTTTGTGATGGAAGACTTATCTAGACAACGCACGATATCTACAATGTCGCCCAAGAAAAATTCGGTGGAAATTTCTTTCTACCGAATTTTTGTTGGATTTTTATTGGTAGTACTAGCGTTAAACTAGGAATAACAATACATAAAATAGGGACTAAAGATCGACCAGCTTTGTTCTAGTTAATGTGTTATAATGCTTTTCGTTCCTCACTTATCCTTTTTTTTTTTTTTCGTAGTCAGAGTTTAGAAATTTAATCCAAAAAAGTTTCAAAGAAAAAGTACACGCTTAAAGCAATTGTAGTAGGCAGATATATAAACATAATACGACTGAGTAAATAAACTTAGAATTCTCAATAACATAATTTGAAAATATGTTCTTTAAAGCTGCTCCAAAAGCTTCCCAAGAATAGTTCCGGTAGCTATGAGAGCCCACTAGCCTCAAATATTTTCTTAGTATAATTTTTCAAGTCACCCTTGCAATGACAAAAACAAATCAAGTGATACGTCACTGCTTACTAAGATAGTATAACAAGAATTTCAAGTTGTGCCGTCTTTGCCTTATAATATGATAGCACGTAAAAAAAAAAATGCTACAGCGTTTTCATTCTTGTAGCATGCACAGTGCACGGGTTAACATAAAGTGTTCTGTACTTATAAAATAGTTAATTTTCTTACGTAAGTGTTAAAGCAGCCCATAGCACATAGTAAAAAATCTCATTAATTCTATGCAGTTTGCATGTAACACTAAATTTAGTTTCCTATACATTCGAAATAGTCCCGTTATAAAGTATGTGTGGATTACCAAAGGATGTCACTGGTGTATTAAAGTTTTGTTGACAAATATTCTCATGCATAATCCAATACAGCAATTGCAAATATTTTTCAGATCTTAATTATTTACTTTTTATTGTAAATATCTACCAAGGTTTTGTTATAACTATTTGGTATTTAAACATATGAAAATATGATTTTTATAAAATTTACGCCAAACAATACAATATTACCATCTAACTTCTACGGAAATTCGTACTACTGAAAGATTTATTTAACACCAACGCCGATATACACACACACACAAACAAACACCGTGTTTACATTGCATAAACATTGCGAGACGGTCATTATGTTTTGGCAATAATAATAATGAACGTAGTGCAGCTCCCTGTCTGGGTTTACGATTGCATCTGTCGAGCTACCGCAGTAGTAAATTGCCAAATTTCACTGCGCTCGCATCTAGTTCTTACTTCTTTCAGAAAATATAATTATATACCACCGATTTGTATTATGTGCTAGCTACTAGAAAGAAAGTCTTTCAGTGAGCACCCTGCTTCCGAGGAGGCTGGAACTAAACGCGAACATTCTCGCGATTACCCCAGATCATCAGCAGTGGTCCCATTTAGACTCGATTGGAATTTTGTACGCACACAATTATAAGTGCTTCTGAAGCTTCACGCACATAGTGTACCTGTGTTGTGCAACGGAAGACCGCGAGAACTCTAGGCGCGTGCTTATACTACTATACAACGGCACTCGTTGCGTAGCGCGATTGGCGATAGTATCTATTCTATACGGCGTCTTCTGCCGGCTTGCAGTAAGTCGTCAGAAGTCAGTCAATCAGTCGGTAACACCGTCGCACTATAGGTGCTTCGTCCCTTCGTGGAGAACGCGCGATTTTAAACCATTTATTCTAGGAATAAGTGTAATTTAATTCGTCGATCTTCCGCGAGTATATAGTGTTTTCATTCATCTTCCTCCGATTGAACGCACGCAATAGAGATTCAACAAACAGGAGCGTTTAAATTATTAATGGGATACTTGAAAATCTAGTTCTACTCGTCGACTGTTATATTTAGATGCTTGGTCTTGGCGATATAGACTCCGCTAGTGAGATTGAACGGTAACAACTCGCGATGCAAGGTGTTTACTGTGAAAGGGATGCACAATCCGAACTGTTACTTTGCTAAAAGTCAGTGTTTTGCTTACTATTCGCGCGCTAGCTGAAACTCGCCTAATTTATCTCGAAAGGACATAGTTGAACGCTTTTCAATTATTCGTCACGTAGAACATGTGATCGATTCATTTGTTTGTTTATTGTCGAAAATCCCTGATTCGAGATTATGTACGGTGAAACTAGTGGTGCTTTAGGTGTCCATCATAGGAGTAGATCAGGAACGGTGTCCTGTATACCGCTACATCTGCACATGCATTTCTCCGCGCACGGTTTCTTTCCAAAAAGACTGCGACGATGGGGATCAACAGGTTCTTGGGTAATGTAGAAAAGTTGTATATGCCTATGCAAATATAGCCGATGGACGTTTAAAATTAGAAATATTTTACTTATACGCTATCAACATGAATTATGTAAGATTTTAATTAACGTTCTTAAAGTATCTGCAAGCAACATGATGCACATATTAATTATGAATATACTTGGATAGAGCATGCAAGTTAGTTAATTAGTAAACGTATTTTATTAGAATGGGTAACTAAATAGTTATAAACAAACTGGAGTTGATAGAATGTGAACTTCCACTTGGAGCATGATTTTGAAATTTGCAGGTTAGCCAATGGGAAATTAGTTATCTATTTGAAAAAAATATTTTCAACTTCATCACATTTCCTGCATATCGACTTTTTATAAAGATATAGAGAGTGGTATACTTTATATGCACTCTGAGAACAACATCGTTTAGTTAAGTCAAATTTTATTCGTTATTACGAGGTTAATTACAGAAAATTGTTACCTGAACGAAATCACTTTTATTATTCTTTTACGGTTAGATTAATCAAATATTTTAACTTAAAATGGACAGGTGCTGTATATTATTTTAGTGTAGCCATTCGTATTATGTCTAACAGCAACTTTTCTTGACCGGAACACGATCAATAGTATTGCATTGATGCAGCAATCAATATTAAATCCTTGGTAGATATTACGAATTCGTTTGGTTATAAATGTGAATTTATTGCCATTGTACCTTTTTGTATCGAATTGTGTTTAGCAAGAAAATATTAGAATTGAGTCAATCAAACCACAAATTTTTAACAAACCAAAAAAAAAAAAAACTACTCTACTTCATGTAATATGTAACATTTGATAACTTATTTTTAAATTACTATAATAGACGTAACCTTAATAGTAGCATTTCTCCTCCACTTCTTTTTTCAAGTTTTTTTTGCGTGTTAGATTGACTAGAATTTCGATTAGCTCGACAAAATTTTATCTAAACCTCCTTTGTTGTTCTAAATCCAGTTAGAATTCTCACCATCACTTGCATTACAGTCTTGGATCTCTAAACTAACTACATATTTGCAAATTTTACCTTTCTGACCTTTACACTGATTTTCGGCAGTTTTATGCAAGCTATTCAAAAATTCACCTCTAATACAGATGTAATGCAACACGATATTTTCTAATAACGCATGTCTCAAAAACTTTGGCACCAATAACATTTTAAAAAATAAAAAGTCTTTACAGCAATTTTTTACGCAGTCGTCTGGAAACATCTCGCATCCAGCGTTGGACCGTTTTAACATTAATCTATTGAATTCTTCTAAAACTCGGCCCACTTAATCGTTTTCGATTTCCCAACCCCCACCATTTTTCGAGATAAATTCGCTCAGAAGTCTTCAATTGGCCGAGCCTGCGGTAAATTTCGGGGTTGTCGTTTTTTTTAAAAATTAATCGATTTTGTTAAGCAATTGTTAATATAACTTCGACTGTCCAAAGCTTCGCCTCTAACACGTCCAACATAAGCTCTGGAAATCCCACCAAGCAATATCGCGCACTAAACTAAAACTTAATCAAATCAGCAAATTGTGTGTCTTTTGCTTGTATTTTATATTGTTTGGACATTCTTCTACATTGTCAGTGCCAAAACCGTCGTGTCCTTTAATTTCAGAATTACTTAGAGTAAAGTACTTTTCGTCATCTATGACGACGACTTTGTTATTTGCAGTATGAGTGTGTTTTAAAGCACGGCACATACATCTCAGTATTCTGGCTAAAGTGATTTGGCGTTTCTTTTAGTTTACACCTCTTCTCTTCAGTTCTCTGGATATTGTATTCTTAGGAACACCGTGACGTCGTGAATTTTTCTCAATGACTTTCCAATTTTATTCTTGACACTTTCGGCTAACTGTTATCGTACGATACATGGTTTTCCACGACACATTTTGATTTTGAAAAAGTTGGACTATTTGAACTTTAGGCATGTGCCCAAGTAAATTGTAGACGCAATCTCTAAGCTCTAATTTATAAGCCATTACAACAGTTTCTAAAAATTATGCAAAACTTAAGGTAGTGTAGTGCACTTTTATTTAATTTTGTTATTAATATATTCTAATTAGTTAATTTCAATTTAGCAATCTTTTATCTGTGTTCCACTCTTCTATTCTTAGAAGATGGTCTAAGAAAAGGTCGTTAAAATATTACTAACGCAATCCTAATTATTAATGAGCAACTATATAGATGGCAGCTCTGAATCAAAATTGCTAATAACTATCAGTTTTTCGTACATCATTGACCACACAGTCACCACCAACGCAGAGCAGCCCGAAGCGAAGCGCACTAGCCGATGTTAGATTATGATAAATATATATTTCAACACTTCGATGAATGCAGTTTAAAACCGAAGAGTAGAATTAAACATATAGTAGGATTTATAACTGAACAGTAATTTTAAGGATTTATAATAACATTACCTGTCCACGTATTTAACTAATAATGAATCTTTCTCTTCTTGTAATCTACAAAGACAGGTATGCGTTTTTTCGTTGCAGTACACAAAAGAATCTATATAGGATTTTGCAAACTATTTTCGATGATCCTTTACAAAAATGAAGACATCGCTTGTAATATTAAATTCGGGACAATCAGTAAAACAGTCAAAAGTCTACCAAATTAATAATGATGAAATAAAAACCTATGGGGCCTACAGTAATGTAAATTTTCAATTAAAAAATTGAAATTATCAGCTCTTTAGTGAAGGTCACCCATTAATTAGTATTAAAGTGCGTTTTAAACTTTTAATGCCTAATATTGCACTGTACACTAGATCCCCTATGCCTTTCACTTATTGCTATAACTAAAAATTTACACTTACAACTAGATCTATACGATAACAAAGACAGCTTTGGCAAATAATCACAAAACTGCATATTAATTATAAATATATTTGTATGCGAGAAATTAAAATTTAAACAATGCCTTAACTAATAAAACAGTCATTTTTTTAAATAGATTTAATTTGACAAACTATTTATAGTACATTTTTCGTTTCTCTCTTTTTCTTATACTCTACACTCACTTTACTGGTATATAGTGAAAGTTTACTTGGATTTCAATTACAATTGTGTAGTTTTATAATTACTTAATAAGTTGAATCAGAATGATCACCGTGCTTCTGCATACATACATTTAATTAACCTAATAATATACAATACATGCCGTATAACCACGCAATACATTGTGTTGCTTTTTTTATATACCTTTCCTTTTTGCTTTTAGCTAAGTAGATAATATCGATTTCTGCTGTTGCCTTCGCGAATTGAAATCAGTGGCGTTTGTGTTTGAAGTGAGAAATTTCATCAAATGAATGTATATTTAGTAGTAGGCGTTACAAAAGCTAATTTTTTTTTATGTGTGAATAAAAGCTAATAATTCCTTTAACTCAGACAGTTAAAAATTAAAATTGTGCCCAGGTTTGCTTTATTTGTTTAAACGGAAATGTTAACGTTACCGTGAATATTGGCTTGTTTAAATACATAAAAGGCATCAAAAAAAGACTAGCAAAACCGGTGTATAATCTTTTCAATTAAGTTGATGAAATGGCGAAATTTTCTGCGAATTTTTTAATTATATTTCCAGGACGAAGCAGTTTCTGAAAAAGTATGCGCACCATACTTATTTAGCTCTCCTACTGTTTTAGTATAAACGCTAATGTTTATGGTTGAAGCATCTCCTTTTCAAAATTTTAATTTCCTCGCAATAAATCTACAACTTGAAAGGCGATTTTAATTGGACTAAACAACCATAAAACCCGATTTAAGGTGATATAAACGACGGTGCTTTTAGTCAAGGTTATATTGTATTGTAATTGTAAAAAAAGATGCATTTTACTACTTAGTCGTATGTGATAATATATACATTTTACGAAAATAAACCGTCTTTAACTGTTTATTTTGTAAATGTTAGTGTTGCTTTTCTTTAGACGAAAGGGCTTTGCCATCAACGCGCTTATTGATTTTATCAAACTTCTGGAAGGAAACAGATTTTGAAATTTGTAGAATAATCGTAATCATCTATGATTTATTTACAGACAATATTTTTAGATTCATGACACTTCTGTGAAGGATGTTGACATCAGCTTTCCCATTTTAAATGGAATGGCATAATTTAATAGTTTCGATGATTTGTGGAAGATTTGCAAGTCTTCTCCCTGCCAGCTCTTCCCATAAAACTAATTATTTCATAGAGTAATAAACAAACGGGTTTAGAAACTCATCCTCAAATCTTGTTACAGCATTAGACACACAGGACAAAATTCTATTGGTATTAGGGTTTGGTATATCTACCTAGTCGTTCAGAGATTTGTCTAAAATGTCATGCTCCTAGTTTGAACCAAGTAAATTTTGCATACAAAAGAAATCTTGAAGAAAATGGTTGCTAGATATTTTGAAAATTTTGAACCGTTTTTCGTAATTCGTTTTCTTCTTATGTTGCCTTTGTGCTCCATATTCGAGTATAAATTGCTGCAATCTTGCAATGCGGACGCTTTCAATTATTTCCAAGACTGCAAGAAACTCTAATCCTTTTCGAAATAAAAACGACCTGCGATCATTCACATAAATAACTCAGACCGGAATACTCATGCGTAAAATTGTAAGTATCACAAAATTATATCTGAATGAAAATTAACAGACGGAAGTTGAAATATTATCACATCAGCGTAGTTTTATTTTTAGTGAATTACAATTCGGCAACCTTTGGCAGACGATCATTATTCTATGGAAGATTAACTCAGATTATAAAAATTTATATGTCATAAATGTGATGCCTGCGTCCGTTTTTGCTGCTCTCTAAATTGTAGTTTTAGTATCTGACGTATGGACTCATAAAAACGAGTCGACGTATCATAAAAAGTACTCTCACCTTAAATGTTGTGTATCACATTTTTTTAATACGAACGGAACCGTAAACAACTACACATGTACATTTAAGAAGTCAGAAAACGTTTGAGTATCAAGAAAGAAAAGTTTTGTCCGATCTCTTGTACAGCAACTGAAGAGCTATTTTTAAGAATATTTATTTTCTACATTGCACGTCCTTTGTAAAATTCGGCGTCATTTCATACGAATATTTTTACGCTATTGACGTACTACAAATGTATATGCGACAATAAAACACCAATAAAAATGTTGTGAGCTCTAAGTACGAGTTGAAGTTTCATCATAGTAGAATGCATTTCTTTAGATTTGCAATGTTGGGTTTCGCAAAACTTGATGGCTGCATGTGCGGTAGTGCTCATTTTTTTTTTATGGAAGCTTTTAGCTGCTATATTACATATTTTTGTAAGGTATATCAAAAATATCCAGATAAGATTACGAATTCATATTTTTAATGCCTGCTCTAAATGACGTCAGTTGATACGACGTAACTGACATACAGTGCAGTCGTAATTGCAGCAGCAATGTTGGCACTGTTAAAGAATTTCGTACACGTTTGTTTTTGACAGGCGAAGGTGTGGCGTTGAATTCATGCTATTGTGTACTATATATACTTGACACTTTTGATTTGCCATTTAATTTATGACGAACGTATCATATGTGAATTAAAATTAGGGCACCTTCGGTTGGTTTAATTTCTAAATCATTTCGTATGACGAAATGAATGTATACTCAAAAACGATACAAAAAAATGTACACGCGTTCTGCAAATTTAGTAATGCAAGAATAAGGTAGCATCCTATGGCTTTAACTCTGCTCATACCTCTTTTGATAAACGTGTTTTTTGATAGGGTAAATCGCGTGAGTCATATGTAGATTTCATGTAGATCATTTTAAAAAATGATCTACAATTTATTTAATAAAAAACTGGGAAGACAGTTATTTACACCTTATGTGTATGAGTTAGTAAGAAAATACTATAAAAAACACAAGTTGTTATTATTAAATTTTAAAAAGAAAAAAGAATTACAATTTGCCATCTGTCGCCACACGGTCGGGTGAGATGCCCAACACCACACGGGAGAGATAGCCTTGACATAAAATATATAAGCAACATATCAAAAGACAAAATTTAAGCAATTTTTAAGGTAACTTGACGTTTAAGGTTTATTTCTTTTTGGACGCAGCTTTGCCACCAGAGTTGAAAGTAGTTCCCGAAAGCTCAGCTTTTCGAAAAGAAAGATCAGGGTTTCTTCTTATAAATGAACTGAAGCAATCAGAACCGGCCATTTCTTGTGTTGCCATTTAGGTAAATTGTAACGACTATTAAATAATAATGACTCTAAAAAATAACGAAATAAGGTGTATCCGCTTCAAGAAATGCAGTAAAGTTGGTTGTAAGGTGTTTTAAAATTTATCAGTGACGCCGTTTCGAGTATTTTTGTTATATTTCTTCTATTCTTTCTAATATAGATTTTATTTTCAAATGTTATCTAAACGTTATGTTCCTGATTTTGTCAATTTTTGTTTTCTTTTCGATCCTTCTAGAAAATTTCATTTCCATAGGTTTTTATATTTTTCTGTCATTGTTGATGCTTTTGTGCTCCCTATATATCGGTATTGGTTTTCTTAGTTTTTCTTTTAAATATTTCACTTTAATATATCCAAATTGCTTGGTTTTTTGAGTTTTATATATGGAGGTATTTTTTTTGGCGCTTTGCCTCTCTCAACCGATTACTTTTCCATTATGCATTAATTGTTTCCGTGTGAATCAAAGTGTTTAACAAATAAATCCGTTGCTCGTACCTATATTTACGCAACTAAAATACAAGTTATTATTCAAATTTATATCTGCATACAATTACGCACGAGTAGTAATTTAATTTCCCATAAACTTGGGCAATTTTAAAACGAACAATTAAAAAAATATTTCGACAATACGCTTTTTAACCGTTTTCAAAGGAAAGTCGTTAATCTAGTTCAAGGTAGTAATTAACTTTATTAAATAAATTCGTTATGAATTTAATTCCCTTGAAAACTCAGCAGACACAGCACATGTGCAACGTAAAGGTAACGCACCGTTCCAATTATATTTCTCTAAAATACACACGTAAAGATTATAAATGTCGATATGATTTTATCGGCAAATAAAAAAAAACGCCCAAATTACAACTGTGACGGAAGTAACCGCACGTAATTTTATTTTTCCACCTAAAACAAATTATACTAAGCACGGAAATGTGTCTATTTGCGATCTGAAACTTTAGATTTATTCCAGTCTCGCATGTAAATCCATCCTTGATTTATTATAGACGAGGACTTCTCGGGTTAGAGCCAATTAAACGTAATATTTTAGATTCTCCTTGCTTGTTTATAATTTTTGTTTGGCGCGCGATCAAAGTGTTACCCTCTCTCACGCACGCACAGTAGTACACTGTTTGCCTGCTGACTTTCTTTTTCCTGCGAATATTGCTTACGGTGTATTTGTAAGATTACACCTCGTAAACACGAAAATGCCTACGTTCGTCGTTCAACTTGAGGTAGTTGCACCTTGAAAAATACCTTCGCTAATTATAAAAAAAAAAATAAAGAAATTGCTGCCCCACATTCATAAAAAAATCATAATAGAATGCAGCAACGAGCTGCTAAATGAAGTCGTTTTTCATTGACATAATTAAATCAATTAACATGTAATAAATTTGTAATTTATTGTTTTAATAGACACAGTAAAGTAAATAAACATACAGGGTTAGTACAAAGTCTTGAAAAACAATCAAGTAACTTTATTGTTTCCGTACTTTCTTAAACTGTATTATGCCAAGTATTAGAAATATGAAAACAGGTATGATATGTAGTTTTTATTAGGTATAATGAAAGCAAGGAAATTTAATACACAGTATCATACGAATCTGTTAATACCTAGAAGTTATGACTATTAATTAATTAGTTATTTGCTATTAAAACGGATATTGTTAATAGATATTAGATATAATACTGTTTAATAAATTCAATAAACATTCATAACTTGTATTGTACAGGCAGTTTTCTGGATTAATAAACGTTTTTTATGATCTAGATTGTATTAAATAATCTATGTGTGTAAAAATAACGAATTTGTTATAATTCTTTCACATTTTCTGAGTTTCCTACTTTACTTTTAATGTAATACTATATATATTTAAGTACATAGTTGAATTCAAAATAATAAAAAAAATGCTTTCAGAAATATCAATATAGGTTCATTGTTACTTTTAAAAACGTAATACAGAAAATGATACTACTACCAAGGATCTTAAAATCCTTAAAAATATAGTGAAATTGTTTGGGGCTACACAAATTATTCAAATTGTGCTCCATTTGCAAAACTTGTTGTAATCGATCAAGAAAATGTCTCATTAGACCTTATATCATATGCGGCAAAGCACGGTTGATTTCTTCGGTTAACAGTTCAATACTGCTGTTAAATATTTTAAATATGCAAGACAAGCGCACTTCTTAAATTTTAGTTTACAGTTTGAAGAATAGTTAATTATCTCAGAAACGAATTGAGTTAGGTATAGGAAACGTAACAGTAACTTGCCTTTACTTAGTCTGTGCTATCAAAATGTGACATAATATATAGACCGTTCCATTTAAATTTTCATAACATTGGTGTGTATTTTTTGTCACTCTGTATATTTCGAAACAACTAAACATTTTGAAAATATATCGCTCTTCGTATATAATCCGACACGAATGTCGTGCGCCAGCCAATATGTAGATAGGTATCGTTTCCCTCACTATTAGTATCTTTTAACGAAAATTTGGAAATTAGAAACACTCTTGCTCTGTGCGATAGGATTTCCTACAACATTTAATTAGAAGCATAATAGCGAAACCTTATGTAGAAAGTAATATGAACGATAGCCATGTTACTTAATACTCTAATTTAACTTAACTAGCTTTTGTAGGGTTTATCTAATAATATAACGTTCACTGAAAATTATTTGAGAATAACATAAAAGCATTTGATAATGATGGCATAGGTTTGTCACTGGCTTGTAATTCTACAGAGGTTGACAGTTAATACTCATTCAGTTTGCAATTGAATCAATGGTCGTTTTTAAACCTTCAACGTGATAAGTCTTTCCGTTTATGATAACGAAATTCCTGTTCTAACAAAGGTGCTCGCTACCAGAGATATGATTTCGCCAATGTTACATGAGGATGAGGATCGCTTAAATTATTTTTTTTGCATGATATCACTTTATGTGATGTAATTGTATCCTGGATGAGTATTTTGGTTAGATACTTATTAAAAATTGTTGTCATACATCCATATTACATTACAATACACAAAAGATCATTCACAGTACAGAAAACTACAACAAAATATTATTAAATGTTAATTACAATGCTATCAAAGTAACATTGTGTATCATATAGTAACCGGTAGGATGCCCGTGTTATAAACGTTGAATAACCGTTTAATGTTGGTTCATACCTTTTTATTTTTTGCTTAGAAACGGAACTACTAAAACTGCGTTTTTGTTTTTAGGAGGAAAACACTTTAATTATAAATTTACTTTTCACAGTATCTATCTAGTAGACAATATTGAAATAGTTTATATTCGATTTTCTTTAAAAACAAAGAGTTCAAGAAAGATCATTTCAACAATTGAGAGCCGTAATGTATCTAGAAATTAGTGAATATTTATCAACTATGTACTTCTCTATCTTTAGTGGATTCATTAAATTCATTTTTATTCAATCAACCTTTAACTATTTATAAATTCCGGAAGTAAACAATGGTAATAATTGAGTTTTTTTTTATTTGTAGCTACATTAGGTGTGGCCAATGAATTTAAAAGTCTTATTGAAATACATTGTCATTTAAATCACGGCTATCGACAGAATAAAGTATTTTAGTCTAGAAAACAGTTTCCGATATGCTAGTTATTATTAGAATTTACAGATGATTTGTTGCCTCATTTGTTACGCGTGTTTACATAAGACTTTTTCTATAGTGTGTAAATTCCTCAATCCGAATGAAAGTCGTTGAGTCCTTTTAAAATAAAGCGTAAAATAACAGGATAATCTAAGATTGAACATATTAAAAACCCAAACTCAGGAAATATGGGAAATCGATAACAGTATTGGCAGTATGCCAGGACGAGCAGTGGAAGTACTTCATGTTAGAGGTGGCGACATTAAATATTAGAAGATTTATATATATGTATACATATATTTCACATTAAATGTTAAACAAGGGCATACATATAATACTTTTAAAAATTAAATTAAACACTAAGTAATTGTTTTTATTTTTAAATCTAATCACAAAGGTTTTAATTTATTAGGCACCTAATATAATTATTCTAGGAAAGATTTGTTGCACTAAAATAAGTTTTGTGTTGCTAATCCACATTTTGTCGATATTTTAGAATCAGATGACAATAATAGCTTCCATTGCAATATTAAGTTTAAATTAAAACTCAAAAATTGAGACCTTCAAAATATACTTCCTTATAGTTGTAATACATTACATACCATTTTCAAAGTGAAGAAAATATTATGTACAAGCTGTAATTATACAGATCAAAAAGTTTTAATACGTAGGTGGTGTATCCTCAAAGAATTATTGAGAAAAGGATTTATTTTAACTAGCTCCGGACCTGTGTACAAGTAAACGTTATCCTGAACATCCAGTGTTGCACGACACATATATGGTACCGGACATAAAATTAACGAACTATTGAAACTGTGTGACTTCTTGAAGGGAAATAGAGAGTTATGAAGCTATGTAGGCGTATGAAGAAAAACGCTGACGATTTATTAAATTGGAAACATGTATCTCTGCACCATTCGGTGTTGATGGATTTGATCTATTTACCCTACAGATATCCTACTAACTTACACACATCTTTGAATCATTGGCATTTAGCAGGCCAAAGCAAGCGCTAGAAAAAAAAGCACTTGCAAATATAAGTTTAGGGTAGGGATAATCAGGCAAGGATAGATCTTTCTTTTGATTCATTCGGTCTTCGGTTGGAAATGGAAATCATGAATATCAGAAACAATTGTCCCGAATTGAAAAAATTGTATAGCTCCGAGTGATAGGACATCTTGTGTGTCTATTACTACTCTACAGTCTTTGCGTATTTTTATAAGCGTTGGCTGGTTTGGGATTGCAAAAGCGACCAAAAAAATGAGGTGATCATCCAAAGGAAAATAACATTGGCTTGGGTGAGCGTGAAGAGAGACGGAGATGAGACAGGAGATGTACTGGCCAGATTAGGTTTGTTAAAACTGTCGGGTACTCCGTCGACATTACCAAACCACAAATAACAAAGCCAATATATGAATGGCTACATTACAAGTCCAGAGATTGATAGTAAAAGTCACCAAGAACAAGTAAAACGTTTTATAAAGGAACAACAGCCTGATTTCACAAAGGGCTTACTGAATAAAGGAAGTTAAAATGTTAGATATTCCAATTCTTGTTCTGTGCCACTGGGATGGCTTCGCAAGGACAATGTTTCTGCCACAGAGCTTAAAGAATCCTAGTGCAGATAACTACGCAACGGAGCCGATTTCAAAGGCGATAGCTCTAATTAAAATTGCAAAATTCAACAACAGATGTTTATGGCTACCTCAATCTTAATCTAAAATAAATGTAAAACCAACATGCTTCAATAATTACTTTCTCTGTATGCTTTTAGTGGAGTTTTAAAATTTATTTAAATATTATTGGTACCTAAAATTAAGTAGAAATTACCTATCAGTATCATCCAAAACAGCGTTATGAGACTTTTTTCTAGACCCTGATTTTTCAGCGATCGCCTTCGACGTTGATGGCTCAGGTTCATTATTATTAAACAATGCCTTACGAATGCATAGAATGATACTTTTTGATTTATCTGTTACTGCGACAACTCGGTTAATAACTTGATCAACAGGAAATGAATATTATCCTGCTGCTTTCTCCACATCTCAATATTTTATAATATTCTGGAGAAGAATTAAGACTTCACACTTCGCGGAATTTGCCTTGGCCATGGTGGCCACACACATAAAAAGTAAGGTTATACATTTCTCACCGCCACGCTATCGTTGATTGACCGTGATAGCTTTTGCCAAAGCTGTTATTTAATATATAAAAAACGGACAAAAAATTATTAAAATGAGATAAATAACAGATGCATAGCGAAATGCAAACAAGCAACCACTAAACAAACGAGACGGGACTTTACTGTCACACGTGACAAAAATGGGTGCACGGGTGAGTGAGGTGAAGAGATTGACAAATTAGTTCGCATATTTTCCGGGTCTCAAATGTATTTGATCGCGCTATACTTACTTACTTTATTATGATTATGATTTACCCCAGCATATTCAACGGCTGACCTTATTTTTTGCGCGCTATATGTGTACATATACACACTAAAAAATATTTGCAATTCCTACGGAAAATTCCAGTAATGTATAGAGTAATTTTACCAAAAATTAGAAAATATACGTAAAGTTTTCTAGTAAATTTTCCAATTTTTGGCAATTTTACCTTATACGTTACTGGAATTTTCCGTAGGAATTGCATATATTTTTTAGTGTGTACAAAAGCTCCACATAAAAACGACTATCATCCTCTTGCATTCTATGCCTCACCCAAATCATACGTAATTTGACCATACTAAATCGGCAAAGTATACCGGAAAATTAGTCGAAACCGCAAAACATTATAGATTTTGACCCACATACGTTGTTTTTGTCCCATTTGCCATTCCTCCTTCCTACTCTGATTGTTTTCCCAACTCAGCAAACTGAAATGATTTAAGATGTTCACATTTCTAAATTAAACACCTTTGTTAAAGTCAAATCGTGGTAATATATCACTCAAATTTCCTCGAGATGTATTCTTAGGGTTTGCGTTTGTTTAACTTGACCTAGTACCGCAGTTTACATTAGACATATTTCAACATTATTTTCGTCCTTCCAGAATGTTTTCAATGTAATACAACACATCATAAAATGGAAATAAAGACAGATTAAGATAACTTTTAATTACATAAACTTTGTGTATTGTTTGTAGACCAAAATATAGATATATACATAATATTTACTCCATAGTTTATACTTTGGAGTATTTTCATTAGTAGGTTTTTCAGCTTTTATGTATATTATAATCACCGCAATAATGATAAATTGATGGCGCCAACTTCTTTGTTTTAATATCATTTCGAGGAATGCACATATTTATTGTTTAAAATATTCGGCCGGGTTATTTTTGGTGGATTGATTTATGCGAATTAGCTTTTTGTTTTGTTTATATCAGATAGACAAGCCAACAAATAAATCATTTTGTCTGCCTCAAACAAAGAGAAAAATCACAAATAACAAATAACTATTCTTGAAAACAATTCTAATCATTTAACACTTAAAACCATCCAATTAGATTAAATCTTTAATTTTAATTATTTATTTCCAGAGCCCGGTTGGAACAACATCAGAAGTCGTTGAGCAGTCTCTAGTTACCGGTATAGACATGAGGACCAGCTGCGTCGGAATACCGGAGGACTACACGAAACGGAAGCATGTCCTGCGGGTGTCCTCCATCCTACCTTGCCGTACGGAACTCCTTCTGCAGGCCGACAATCCAATTGTTCTTGCTGACTGGTTCAAGGCACTGCAGGAACAGGTCGCAACTAATACGGAAGTTGAAGCAAAAATGGTAAGTTCTAAACGTTATATTATTCTATTGACGTTGAAGCAGTTTGCCTCTCGGATGTTCTTTACTTAAAATACTATAAAATTAGCGATGCTAACGTCACAGAATGGTAAAATATACAATCATACACGTGAATCTGCGGTTTCACAAATTTATGGTTTGTGAAAATTTTCGTTAGAGATGATGCAATATTATGCCATCTTTGCTCCACGTAGAATCTAATTTCTTAGAGCTGTAATTATATTTCGATACGGTATGCCTGTGTGTATATTTTCAATGAAAATATTATCTCTCACGCAAAAAGTGTTTCCGTTGTTTTGTTAACACTTGCATATTTTCTGCCTAATTTATTTTGCGCTATACAGCGATTATTCCCAATCTCCAGCGATGCACGGATTATTTAAAATCAATTTTCACATGCAGTGTATACATACAAAAAAGTATTGATGTTATTATTACGACAGTCTAAACATTTTACTAAATTTACGTAATAAAAATATAAGTTAATTGGTATAAATTTTAGAGTTCTGATTTCAATTATTAAATGTATACACATCAATTAATATAATTTTTAGATGGTTGTTTTTTAAATCGATCATTATCGACCGGAAGCGAAAAATATCCGTTATGATACTATGTAGGAAACGGGAGTAATAACCGCATTCGCTTGAACGCAAGTTAGGTAATTCAAAAATTTCCAGAGGTGTGTACTTAGTACTTACTAATTGCTCAACTTTATCGTATTTTATCGCATCTACAGAGCATTGCGGGTACTATCCGGTTTGGTAATTTATTTTCTACGCAGATAAGGGAAAATCTGTAACCTATACTAGATGTAAGATATTTTTGTGGCAAATAAGAGTTGAAAGCACATTTTTACATTTAAATTTTGTTATGCGGTTTATAAAGCCATATGTATGTGTATCTAGACTAAAACGGAGGGCAAGCAATATAGAAATGTTTTAAGTTTCCGTTTTTGTTTCGCCTGGGTGTGTGATTGGTGCCTTTTTCTGATTTAAGTAAACTGTAAAAAAAAATGAGAACGGAAAAATAATGTCTTCAGGTTCCTAGATGATCTTAAACATCTAAAAATTCATGTATACGATTATACATATACAGAGCATTTCCATTGAAACGAACCACCTCAAATAACCGTTAACCTCAAATTACCGTGATTTATATAAAATACCGAAACCATACCATAGTATAATCTTGCTTCCATAATGCTCCTTACATTTCACAACGGTTCTGGAGTTATTCGTTGACATTCTTCAACAATTTTTTAGCGTAACTCTTGGAAGGAAGGATTCAGAAATTGTCCTATGCCGGCAGCATAATGTGGAGACGCTTCATTTTGCTGAAATACTATCTCATTCTCCAACAAATCTGGGATCAAAGGATTTATTGTATCGTCCAGCATGTACAAATACATTTGACAATTTCAAGTCCCGTCAACGAATAGGGGTCCTATGAAATGATTGCCAAAGGTACCAACTCATACATTAAGTTTCTGTGGCCGTTGTGTGTGTTTCCCGCGTCAAATGGGGGTTGGTGTCAGTCCAATATCGGTAGTTGTGACTACTTACTTCAGCATTCAAGAAGAAAGATGATTCGTCCGAAAAAGAGATATACAATAAGTTTCCATTATGTTGAGGCGTTCGGTCATTAGTTCACAAAATTCTAACCTACTGTCCCATCATCCTCATTCAATTAGTGTAAAAGTGTAATTTTAAAGCGATGAAATTTGTACAAACTGTTGAACGACTTATTTCTGATGCTTCAGATACCTGTTGTATCGACGTCGCATTTCCAAGCCCTGCGACCTGACTTAAGCCTTTGACGTTAATATCTTCATTATTGACAACCTATTGAAAATGTTGTTTTTTATTGTATACAGAGCCCGTCTCCATAATTTTTTGTATTAAGTACGTACTTGTTTCGCACATTTTGGCCTGCATTATTTTCGTTGAATAAACGAGCTGTAAACCTTGCACACCTCTTATTCTCATAAAACAAAGTCACTAATTCCATACGCTTTTGGATAGACTATATTTTGAATTTACGATTAAACTAAAAGAAAACTCTACCAAAGGATATTCCACCACTAAACAATGCAAACCTTAAACTAATACCGTACGAAATAAGTGCCTGAAGCTGAGAACAGAAGCAAAAAATGTGGAGAAAAACGACATTAAAAGTGACAAAAACAAGTAGGAGTTATCTTGGTTACCACAAAAAAATTGCGAAATGTCAGGAGAGCACATACTGATAGCATTTGAAGCCATTTCATTCTAATCGTGTTTTATTACATAGGTTACAAATCATGCACTTTTTGTTTATTGATTTAAAAAAAAATTACTTTGATACATGGTGCCGTAAAGAGAATTAAAAGACCTTTTGAACGAGTTGTCACAGGATTCATCTTCCCTAATCAATTTTTAAGGATGCAGGCTACTGCACACTCCCAGGAATGATTTTAAATCGTCAATTGACAGGTTTCGGAATTTTATATAAATCACAGCAGGTAAAGAGTTATTTGAGGTGGCTCATTTCAAATGACAAACACTGTATACAGGTGCCCACTATACTCCTCAACATTTACTTAACTGTAGCCCTGGATAACAAATTAAACGTTAAAGTTATCAAAAAATAATTTTGTAAATACCTTTTTCTTCTTAAATATCGTTTGTTTATTTATTTTCTTATCCATTTGATCTTATACTTGAAAATATGCAATATTCAAAAGAAGAATTTATTGGTAATAGGTATTTATTCGACTGGTATTTAATCATTTAAGTCATTAAGCTTCTAAAACTTAGCTTAAAACCTAAAATTCTTCTTTCAACGTGATGCTTTGAACCATTGCCATTACCATTAATTCTGAGTAGAAAAGACTTCATACAATCTAGTATCAAAATCCTGCTATCAAAAACCGCTTAAATAATAAGCAAAATTAGGGTTCTAGAAACATTAAAATTTTCTAAAATTGTGATAACTTACCAAAATACATGCTGGAAATGTTGATCATGAACCTCAAACCGCTTACCGAATTATTATAATAAAGAAATGACGGACTTCTAGTGATAAGGCTTCGATTTTCACGTGTTTTTATTAGAGCATTTTGATAAACTTTTTTTCTATAACTTCGGAAAATAACTAACAATAAGTAGGATCAAGCCTAGAGAAAAAAAATAATTAATCTTAATATTCTAGTATCCAAAATGACATCAGGGAATGATTGAAGTTGAATTACACGTTAAAATTAATTCCAAAACCAATCTATTGTAAGGTATTTCAAACAAATATAACACTAGTGAAAGGTAACTTCAAATGTACATATTTTTAAAGGAAGTTTGGTATCTCATGTAAATATTTTAATGTTTAAATTTGTATACGGATTACAGGAAAGATTATCAAGGACAGCCTGCTAATTGTATCAGTTAATGCAAATATATACTTAGCAAACACACACCGAGCATTAATAGTTTAAGGAACGTGTCGAAAGATACAGTAGCTCGCTCATATACATATATACTTCTTTATTTGCCAAAAATCATAAATGACCATGATTTTAATGTTCATTCAAATCACATCAAAAGATATGGGTATGTACACATTCGAGAAAAATCAAGTTCACATTGACTTATACATCTAGTAACACATTCAAGTACATCATATCACATGACAGTAGATAAGCATATCTGCCTTATGATATTGGGTTGCAATAATCACAGATTGTACGGCTGATGAGTCATTACTACAAAATTTAGGATCTATAGATAATTCTGATTCGAGTTGGTAATTCGAGTAATGAATATCCATATCTTTCTCATAGGGTCTGTATTTTCAATTGGACTTGAACAATCTATAGGTAATCTAGAAACGTGAGTAATTAACGTATTTGCGTAGTTAGGAGTTTACAATATCGAATTTGATGATTTGATTTTTTTTTATTGACTTGACAATAAGACGTTACCGTGAATAGCTAGTATCATAAAAAGTAATATATTCTTAATTTTATGACATAGTGTTGCAGTTGGCTATCTCTAACATATATATATATATAAGATATAACTTCAAAATTTATTGCATTTGGATAAATTGCAGCTATTTTTGTGGGTAATTTGAAAATTACTATATTGTCTAGAAGGCAAAATCCTTCGTCAATTTTTTTTTTGCCAAGGATTCGTTTTTCATACCACCAACTACGTTCTGATCTAATATTTCCGTAAAAATAAACTTCTTATGCTTCATATACGTTTACAAAGCTGTCACTTCTCAATCAAATAAGCTTCAAGGTCTGTCTGTACTCCATCCATCTCTGTTTCGAATCAGTTTTAATAGAAGACGCATTTTCGAAGTCTCGAACCTATAGAAGCTTACTAAAAGCTATCGCGATTTAATTAATCACTTTACTTATTTATATTCTCAAGTGGTTTTTTTTTCAAATATTTTGTGTGTCTTATTATACATTAGATTTTAGATTTGTAATTATGGATAGGTTAGATATGGTAATACGACAAGAAAAAGTAAAATCAATCTTGAAAAATAACTTATGGTTATATACAAATTTGGCCATATATTGGAAGCATCCCATAATTTTTTAGAAAATAATATAAAGTATTTATACTGAAACATTTTATCCCTAAAGCCATGTGACGTCAAAGATAGCCAACCTAAATAACGTTAGTAAGCTGTTCTATATTGTCCAAGTTAATAACTCGCCATTCTTCTTCATTCAGTAACAAACATATTAACACTGAATTTAAATAAACGACATGTTAAAACTAACAGTTGAGCAGGAAGTGTATATATATATATATATATATATATATATATATACAGGGTGTCCCACCGAACTGGGACATTAGAATTTTTCGAACTTCTAGTAGGAATTTGATTTTGAAACTTACGGAGTAGTCATGGCCGACTATGATCTATTTAAAGAAAATATTTTCAGCCTTATAGCACTTTTGGTATACATCTTATTTTAAATGGAATGGTGTAATTTTTATGGATCCAGTATATTGCTCGCATCATTTGTGATCAGTTTGCATTAATATTGCCTATTCCTAAACCTAATCGTTGTTGAGATATTTGCAATTTTGTCAAAATTTTGACGTTTGCACTCTTTCCAATAAAATTAAATATCTCATAGGCTATTAGACCTTAAGATTTTCTACTGATATGGATACAAGTACACAGTCATAGGCGATGACTACGACGTTGATAATCACAATATCCTATACAGGGTGATCAGAAACTCGTGTCCAATATCGATATCTTTAAAGTAAAACAACTTTTTTTTTCAAATGGAACGTGGTATTTTGCAGTACAGCATCGAATTCAGCGCATGAAACTACATCGATTAGTATTAAGGTTTAGCATACCTATTTCCAATAGTTTTTGAAATATTCACACTTATTTCATAAAACCCGCAAAAATATGCCAAAGTTCCTTCCGTTAAGCAAGTTATTCGGAACACTCTGTATAGCATGTTTTTAAATGATGCATCATCTCTTCTTGCATTCATTTGTAATAATATTTGAAGTATTTATTGTGACTAGTTTCCTTATTACTAGCAAAATTCATTTTGGCCGCAACATACACCTTAATTAGCCATGTTTATTACACAGTAACAAACGAACATACAGCATATGATTTCAAATTCTTTTTAAGTGATTTGCAAACAAAGTACTCTAAATTAACACATTGTATATTTATCCATATTCATGTAAAATATAACAAAAGTTTTGGTAGAAGTGTTGAAACGAAATAAATAAATAATGCAACTTCAAAAATGTTCAATATGCCTACCATTTCTCTCGAGGCACATTACTAATCGTTTATGAACTTCTTCAGAAGTCACTCGGCATAGCTGGTCTCGAGTTAATGTCTGGAAAGCGTTTCTTACTCTTTGTCGCACCTCTTCTTCATTGTTTACGGGTATTGAATATACAATGGATTTTATATGGCCCCATAAATAAAAATCCAACGGGGTTAGGTCCGGAGATCTTGGCGGGCAAAGCCAAGGCCCATTACGCCCGATCCAACGATCTTCGAACATTCCCGTGATAACTTGATCTAGGACATGGCTAGAATGTGCTGGAGCTCCATCCATTTGATTCCAGCAATCCCGTAGTCTATTTAAAGGTAGTTCCTCCAAAATATTTGAAATACACCCTGTGGGTGTAAAAATGTGGGTGTTTGAAATCCACGGACAGAATTGAGTGGACACTAAGCGATTTTTAATTAAACTATAAATTTTACTCATACTTGTTTAACCCTCCATTAGGCGCATTGTGCTTTCACCATATCAGAAATGCAGGCATAGGTCTGCTGGGCCTATGTGCGACTAATGAAGGGTTAATGATTTTGTAATCATATGATATTCTAGCAAATCAAATAGCTAAACATAAATAATATCCAAACACATACTAATAATACAAAACAAATACATTAATAATGAAATGCCCACTCAATTCTGTCGGTGACTGTATAGGCAAGAACAAACCAGACAGCTTTCTAAAGGGCGGGCGCCAAGTTTCCAAGCTTTTGGTGACAACCCTGATAAACCCCAAATGACCAGAGCAATTCTTGAATAAACCTCGCTGTAGTAGAACTGTAGTAAGTGCGGCTTAGATCCAAAATGTATTTTAATTTTCGGACTAGGTAGCAACATGTGTTATTTTTTTATGAGATTCTCGCAGTGCAGTTTCCAACTTAAGTTCTCGTCGAGAGTGATGCCCAAGAATATAACTGTGTTTTGCTGCCCTAGACGTGAACCGTTGTATGTTATATTGTCGTCAATATTAATTATGCTACGTGTTGTATGAAACAACATGCAGGTTAGTTTTAGCCGCATTCATTGCCAAATTGTTAAAATTAAACCACTTTGCCAAACTATTAACCAGTTCATTTGCCTCGGCTCGCACTTCGAAGGGATCCTTCCCAACCACATGCGCGAATCGGTCGAATTTTTATCTTCTGTATTTCATAATTTGTTTATATACCTACATACCCAAAACTTTTTCGAAGACATTTAAAAGGGGTTAGGTATAACCGTGGTAAAGTTTGACACACATTCATTTATCCTTCGCTTCCTACATATAATGTTCCTTCTTACATACTTACTTACTTCTTTATTTATACCTTCTTCTTTTTTGGTGTGACTGCTTAGAACTGGAAGATTATTTTGAGAACTAATATTTCATTCTATTTTCTAAAAAAACCACGAAATGACAAACCGATGATGCAAGTTCCTGTCACTTTGACAGAAGCATTTATTGTAAGTACTATCGTGAAATAATCTACCCCCACCACTGATCACTTTAGTTCCTTTACTCTACTCTACGAGGACATTACGATAACGACATATTATGTGTACTTCTAATTTTGGGTTAGCTATACTTATGATGCACTTACTCAACTCTTAATCTGAAGGTCAAAGCTTTCTTGCTTACTTTTCGAACTTTCTTAGTGTATTTATTTCCGCTGGTTTTGTGTTATTGATGCTTACGTTGACACCTGATTTTTTTTTTTTGCTTCTTTGGTATAGGTTGTTTTATTTTTCGAGCAGCAAAGACACTTTATGTGGGTTCCGAACTTCTCCAATTAGTTGACGACATTCAATCTAATACTTGTTGTATTTCTTCTCTCTTTTGTCCAGTCTGTCAATATCACAAAAAAAAAGGAAATTGAAGAAAACAACATGCACTTGTATCTTACTTTGACCTCTATGTCAATAAATTTATATATATCATCACTGCTTTCATACAGTTTATATTGGCAATGTTGGAATTATTGGTGTGTCTGACAAAAGGTTTTAACTGTGCTTAGCTAGAATAAATATTTATAGTATAATTTTACCATACAAACATTAATTAAAATTTTAAAATCACATCTCTAGCAAACAGAAAGTCAAAAAAAATCATATTAATCTGAGTATTAAGATTACATTGTCTTTGTTGTATAGATATTCCACGATTGGTGATAGAAAACTAATACGCGTTTCACAGATAAACAGTTAGTTACGTAACAAAAAAACTCATCAACGCACGATTTTCCAATAAATAGTAGTACAAGAAGAACAATGTTCGGTACGCATGTAAAAAATGTACGATCATGATCACTTAGGAGTTTATAATGTAGAATGTTACCTGGTGAGTTTCCATTAAGTGTTAGGTGATCGCTGTTTCGCGTTATTTAGCCTACATGGAGCGCAAGAAAGCGCCTAATATGTCCACCGTTCGCTGCTAGTTAGTTAGTTAGCCATGTGTTCGTTAGCTGTCCGTTGTTACGAGCCAATTTCCACACTTATAAATTACTGAAGTTATGCATAGTTTACATATTGGAAGTGTGTACGTATGTTATAATATGTATAATAATAGTAAATCGTCGGGGAAAACTTATATAATATAAAAGGTTGGGAAGTCGTATTTTTGTACTGTGGGCGAATTTAACCGCTTTTAGATATTCATGTCTGTAAGTCCCGGTGCCATCAACATGTGCGACGTAGAAAGATTAGGTGCAAGACAGAATCACTGACATGTAGTATTTAGAGTAAAACTTAAAATATATTTTCAATTACGTTAGGTACAAGGCCTTTACAACCATTCTTTTTTTAGTCATACATGTTGTTATTACAAAGCAAAAGAAAAGTAATCGACATCTTATAGATCTCAGACATTTATAACGATTTATGGGTAATCTTAATATTTTGCAATATAGAAAAGAGAAAATGTTATTACAATTCTTGAAGTGCTAAATATGCAGATTGAAGTTGAGAGTACAATTCAACGCACTTGCATTCACGTCATAATTTTATACAAGGTCTGATCAAGAAAATCCAAGTTATTTAATGAACCAATCCCTACAATTTCTTTGCTGTCACACACCTATTACATATTAGTTATATTATAAAGTTCACTTATCTGCAAGCAAGCGAAGAGAAAACATATGTGCTTGACGATTTTTAACTCTTGCAAAAAAAAAAAATGGAACAAGCAATAAATTTTGTTTGAAAATGGAGCAAAATCCAATTACAGCACTTTTGGCAAATTTTATATGAATAGAACAGCCGTTTGCGAATCGTGCAAACGTTTCTAAGAAGGCCATAAAGTCATTGATGGTGACGAGCACTTGGAGATCCCAGCACATCAACAACCGACGAGAGAAAGTTGAGAAAGTGAAGAATATTGAAATGTGTAGCAATAAAAGCATCAAATATGTATTGCTGAGGGATTGCTAGTCATAGCTGGTGAGGAATCAAAAATATATAAGTATGACGCCGAAATTAAAGCGCTACCATCCAATGTGACGATGCTTTTTTCACTGTGTTTTTCGATTTTAATGACGTGGTTTTACGTGTATCAATTTCTTTGCCACAATACCAAACGGATCCGCTGTACAACGGATTCAAACCAAATACTCATTGGACAGCTGCCTGATCAGATTCCTGAACTCATTGGTCGGCCACCTGAACTAATTAGCCTTTCATTTGAATCATCTCGACAGACACCTGTACTGAATGGTCAGTTGCCTGAAGCAATTGGTCAGTTACTTGAACCAGTTGACAACCAGTAGCCAATAGCAAAAGGTACAAATATTAGAACACAGACGCAGACCAATCAATATTCGATCACCCATAGTGACGCGAAATTATCGAAAAGGTAGCTGCGATGTTACCGGACTGAAACGTCAAATTTACCTGAACGAAAATATTACTGAGTTACCAAGACAATGAAAGTGCATTTGTATAATTGTACCAATTAATCAGATAGGATGATAAATTTCATACTACAACTATAGTTGGCAAAAAAATCATGTGTGCTTTCAAAATGCAACATATACATTATTAAAGTATTTACTTATAATTTTGGTTTAGTTGGAGGACGTTTAGGATTGTTAAAACACTACAAATAATCACCGGCGACAACTACTACTACATACTACGAACTCAAAAGAATATATTACATAAGTTAACTAAAGGAATTCTTTATTGTTTTTCTTCTAAACACTTGTTTGCTCGAAAAGTATAAACATTACATGTAAGACAACTGGAAGGCAAGGAAAAATAGTAGGTGCTGTAAGTACAGCTTAAATCAAATTCTATGTACATTATAATGTACCTAAATGCATTGATATCGAATCCTATAAGTCCTAGTTATCAATTAAGAAATTGACAAACGTAAAATCAGCTTTAAGTTGGTACCACCAACTCTTTTCACCTGGTTGTGCGGTTAACACCATCTCGAAACAAAAACAAAAATTTCCGGTATTTTTTTAATAGACCGCGTACACGCCTCAAAACAATTAGGGATTAATAAACCTACCTATGATTAGTTTGACACCAATATAAAAATATATTTAAATGTTATGATAATTTGAAATCTGAACAGCCTCTGCCAAAATAATTGCAACGAAAATAATCTTGACATGCACTTGTTCCATGAAATCGAAAATAACAGATAATTGAAGTTGAGTGATAATTGTTTTAAACTGATTAGATGTATAGATAATTCAAAAGGTGTTCTAATAACTCATTTCTCATGATGTAGTTGCCACGACTTGTGGTGTGTTCACAAATTCGCCAATTCATTTATTCCACAGATGGATGTTTTGTTTGTGGTATGTTTCCGTAAAGGTTTAACTATAGGTACTTGCAGTGTATAGTGTAAATTGTAGTGAATAATTAAAACTCTAGTTATGGGTTTGCGTATCACGCCCAAATGATTTAGACTACAGTCATAAATCAATTTTTTGAATTTATCAAGTTTAGAAGGCAGGATAAATAAAAGTGAAAAATGCATATGTAGTTGTGGTGCATGGGAGCACAGAATGGTATTAAATCGCAAGTTGTAATTTGTTGAGCAGATAAAATTTAAACCGGTAATCAATTAACTATAGGTAATCAGTTCACTTATTTTTAAATTTTTCACCCAATCCTTTAAATAATATATTGAAATTGATTCAAGCCACTATTGTGTACCTATAGGCTAACTGACAGGTCGATGAATTTATTCATTTGACTTCGAGATAGTATCTACATCTCGTTTGCAATAAAAAGACAAGCTATGTGTCACCCTCAATGGTATTTATCTAAGGCTGTTGGAGGCACTGAATAAGTTTCCAAATAAACTAAAACTTACGATGTCAATAGTTACAATTGGTTTCGATGAAGTTGAAATAGAAAAAAATAATATAAGCGATGACAAATCAAAAAAATAACACACCAAAGCCCACATATGGCACGTAAGTGATATCTAATTTTGTCAGGTGCTATTATTTTGTTTAGAAACTGTTCAGTATCTGTGGTATAACTTTTGTGGATGTTAGACTTTTCTTCTCCTTTCAGACTTTATATCCACCATGCCAATTCCAAACATATCCCAGACACTTTAAATATTGAGTTTTTACAAGAAAGTACAACTCTTTTTTTTTTTAAATTGTGTTTCAAGATTTTTATTTTAATTTTCTAGCTGCAATTAATCCAATGTCCCTCATTTGACTGTTTTATTTATTTGTTTAGGCGTTTAATTCTCAGAAAAATTAGAAAATAAATCCAGAAGCAAAAGTAATTTTTGTAGTAGTCCTTTGAAGTGTATCACCTTAAAGGGTAAATAAACCGAAATTTTCTTATGTTATTTGCTGTCTATACCATAATTACTACGCATTAATAAGTAATAAGTAGATGTAATTATATTATATATAACTTCGGTTGGTTACAAACTACTTTGTTATTTTTTATAATTTTAATTTATTAAAAGAAAGAGGATCATTTTCTTGCAGAAGCGATATTAATGCAAAATATCAAAAACGATTAGGTTTGGAATAATGCATTTGATGATAAAATTTATTTCAAAATTGTTTGGATTGAAATTAAGGTCGTAGAGGAATCTTTTAGGAAAAATAAATTGAATGACAACAAAAGATCGGGCATTTAAAAAATTGTGTGCGGACAGTATAATAAATTTATACTGACAAAATGCGATCAGAACTAGATGTAAAGAGCAAATAGCGCATTATCGCAATGAGAGGCTTGAATTATCCAGTGTTGCACAACATCTAAATGATACCGGACATAAAATTAACATTGAGATTCTGAAAATATTGAAAAATGTAACTTCTTTGAGGGAATTAATGCTTATGAAACCATGTAAATGAGAAAAAACTTTAACAATCTATTTAATCGGGAACATGCACCTCTGCACCATGTAATGTGGGGTTGATTTATTGGAGTAAACAGATTTCCTTCCCAGTTACAAAAATTTTTGATTTGTTGGTATTATTGTAAATAGAGGTTTAAGCTGGGAATTGCGAGACATGGTTAGATATTATTATATCGTTTTCTTAATTTTATTGGATCTTCGGTTGAGAATGCGAAAATAAATGAATAACAATATTGTAGGTATATATTCCTTGTAAGAATAAATTCTTCTTCAAAAAATTGTGGAAAATATAATTATATTATACGTAACACAGTCTCATATCTACTTCCATAATAAGATATTGTTATTAAATTACGTATATTTACTTATTAAAAAGTACCCAGTTACGTATTGTTATGTTGAAAGTATAGATAAAAAGATAAGATAATGGGAATTACGATGTTTTTAATTACATTTAATCCAGTTTAAATTTGTAAATTTATTTTGAGCAAGGTTGTTAATTGTTGTTATTATTATAATGAGTGCACTGATATTATTTTGTGGTCCCTAAAATTTCGAACTAGTACTGCAATTAAAGATATTCGTCGAATTGTTATGTAGGCAGAATTAAAATGCTTCGAACTCAAGCAATCTGAGAGGAGACAACACCATATTTTTTTTTTCATTCGTTTTGTACAATCAATGTTATATCATGAAAGAATCAAGGTAATCGTTAAATAATTTATAAACAAAACTTACTAGATTTGCTTTAAAATTCATTTCTTTTGTTTTATTTTTTCAAAGGATCAACTGGGAGTTTCCAAACAACAAGCTGTGCCCCAAACCAATCCTGCTTCTACAAGCATTCAGGTTCCAGGGCCCAGTCGACTATCGCCTCAACCTCCCAAATCAAAGCTCCCCAATCTAAGGAATCGGTCACCCACTGGTACGTCTCCCGTTTCAAAGACCAGGAAACCTACACAAGCGCCAGATGCGGTGACCAGTCCCAAATCAAAGACATGGAGCGGCCGTTTGGCGAAGCAATTGCGGAAAATTCAGGGAGCCAGCTCGCCAACGTCACCTACAGCGCCCGAAGGCGCCACTTTTGGCATTCCTCTGGATAACTGCTTACCGTCGAACGCCAATCAATACGTACCGCGATTAGTGGAAGTCTGCACGAGGATAGTCGAAGAAAATGGTTTGGAAACGATCGGAATCTATCGAGTCCCCGGAAATAACGCCGCCGTTACCGCGTTAACTGAAGAAGCTAACAGATGCTATGAAGATCTACTCTTAATAGATCCTCGCTGGAAGGATGTTCATGTCGTCAGCAGTTTGTTAAAGTCGTTCTTCCGTAAAATGCCCGATTCCTTACTAACCGCTGCCTTATACCCCCGATTCATCGAAGCCGATAAAATAGAAAACCCCGTTATCAGATTGGAACATATCAAGAAATTGATAAAAAGTCTACCCGCTCACCATTACCACACGCTGAAACATCTCATTCTCCATTTGAAAACTGTAGTGGAATACCGGGATATCAATAAGATGGAAGCGAAGAATTTAGCTATAGTTTTCGGACCTACCATCGTT
Organism: Cetonia aurata; assembly: GCA_949128085.1. NCBI lineage: Eukaryota > Metazoa > Arthropoda > Insecta > Coleoptera > Scarabaeidae > Cetonia > Cetonia aurata. Next base: position 12,097,461 of record OX421887.1, read on the forward strand.
AGGGCAGCTGAGGAAAATATGGAGATGATGGTGAATGATATGACGCATCAGTGTAAAATCGTTGAATCATTACTATTATACGTAAGTCATCAATTTGTTTTGAATAGGGAACTTTGTTTATGGTGAATGATTTTCTAGGCTGATTGGTTCTTTAACGATAAGATTGTGGATCAATTGAAACTTACTGTACCTGCTGATTCCGGTGATCAACAAGAATCGGAGCAAATAAATACGGCACTTCTTTTGGAAAATATTACCAAAGTTGAAGGTTAGTATTTTTCTTTTGATTGACGTTAAACTTTCCGCAGTGCCTTCTTGAAAGTGCTATTCAAATATTTCGGTGTAGCGTTAAAGTTTTCAGTAAATAAATTTAAAACTTCAATGGATAGGGTGGTAAAGTCTTTTCACTAAAAGTGATCGTAAATATGTGATCTTCCTCTTAACTTCGTTTGTGTTGTCTCTATGCTTATCACATGTCCAAACCACCTTAATTGTCCTTCCTCACTAGTTTTCAGAATATGTTCTAGTTTCAGCTCTTCTCTTATTATCTCATTTCTCACTTTATCTTTACGAATAACCCCTTTCACTGCTCTCAGGTACTTCTTTGCTATGGCTTGTTCTTCACCCTGTTATTTAAAATCCAGTTTACACGCTCATGTTAAAATTGGTTTAAACACACACTGTATTGTAAGCGGTTATTTTTCTAAAACCACTCTGCCGTTCTTCTAGTTCTTAGTCGATTATTATTGTTAACCTCTCTAATTCATGCACTCCTTACTGACTCCTTTTTTTGTCCATAGAAAGTATTATTCCCACTTCTCAATTTGTTGGTATTCTTTGTTCCTTCCAGATCGTATTAAATAGTGTTTCTAGTTGTTATCCCACCGTGTCCAGCCGCTTTACCATCTTCATGGCTTCTATTGTTTCCTCTTGTGTAATAACATCATCACCTCTATGATCAATGTTATTTATAGGGTCCTCGATTTCTTCTTGTTCTTCCGACGTAACTTGTTCTATATTGGATATTCCTTCAAAATACTCCTTTCATCTCTTCATTATATCTACCTCTTCCTCCAAAATCTTGCCGTTTACGGATTTTATACTCATATTTGTTTACCTTTTCTGAAAATTTTCAGAATTCCGTAACATAACTTCTGATTACCCTTACTGTTTTGCTCCATTTTTCCCGAATTCTTCCAAACATTTCTGTTCTTCTCTTTTCACTATATCTTTGACTTTTGCTCTTTGTTCTTTCTATTTGTCATCTTTTGCGTTATTCCTTTTCTCCGATGGGAGTTTTCTATTTTTTTATCAAATGAAAATTTGTTGTGATAATCTAATAATGAAAATAAAAAATGTTTTGAATTTCTAAATGTCAGAATCCACTTCAATTATCTTAGAAAGAAACTACACTTTAAAAAGTTTATTGGCACAGGTGAAACAAATATTCCTAGGAAAATTAAAGGAATCAAACAGAAATGTTGAGAAAGCTGCGCAAATATACACAGATCCATCATGTACTAATATAACTTTTTTACAATATTTAGATATAGGCATGTTTGTAAGTTATCATGAAAATATCTCATATTATGTCATAATTCCAAAAATCCATAAAAAAAAACCTAGATTCGTACACATGTGTTTAAATACATTAACAGTGGAACAAAATTAATTTGGCAGTTGTATACTCCTTACTCCAGCATAAAAGTTACTGCTAAAAATACACCAAACAACGCGAACAGACACGTAACATTAGCTCTAAATAGCAAGGATGCATTGAAAGACATTCCGTAAATATCAACACATGTTCGAATCGTGATTTAAATAGCCGTAGATTAGCACGTTTTTATATCACAAAAAATATTTTTACAGTTATTTATTATTTACTAAGTACAATTTTTTATTCATTTTCCCAGCATTTAAAGAACAAAAAGATAAAAAGGAGTTATTTACGACTTTGATAATGGCAGCTCAGAGGAAGGTCAAGAAGAAGACTACGAAAAGCGCACCGGGTTCACAAGATTCTAAGGAGGCGGTGACTCCGAACGGTATTAAAGATTTTTCGAGTCAAGGTTACGATGAAACTGATCTCAAAGAGGTGAGTGTTTACTTCAAATAATAATAAACTTTGGTTAAATAACTGATCGGACTTTTCAGAATATCGCTGAGTGTAAGGCGACACAAATTCCAACCACGGTTACGGATTTGGATCAATCGAGTAAGTTATGGTTCAATTATAAGACGGATAAGTTAGCTGTGGAACAGAGGATCAAGAATTTCATTCAAGAAACTGAAGCGAATTTGAACACTACACGTAAACCGCAAATTAACGCAAATCTGGGTACGCATGGACGTCTTATTTTTATTGCTTATAAAACAATCCGCTATATCTCCTTGCGAAAGAAGTCCGTCAGTCAATGAAATGGACTCGCTTAGTTTTTATTATAAGAGATAGTGGGGTCAAAACTATTCCTTGTTGTTTGTGCTTCTTATCATTTTTTTTTCTATCCAATCATTTTCGCCATGAAACTGGTACTCTTACGTTATTCAACACGACTCTTCATTCCAGAAATTGACAGTAGTCAGTAATAATGAAATACCTCATGTGCTATGACATCTGACTGCATTAGCGACTTTATCGCAGTCATTTGGTTAGTCAAATGTACGAATTGCTAATCCAACAGTTTCTAATCTAACGCAAACCCTAGATAGAATGGATAATTTTAGACAGTACAAACTATGTTTCATTTACAGAACGAAGGGGAACCGGTGCAATGTGTTCATCGGCATCGAACGTCAATCAATCCACACAACTATCGTTAGCGGGCAACGGAGGCAAAGAGAGGGTAATAATGAAGACGCACAGCGCTTCGAACGTGTTTAACAGGACTACAAGCAGTGAAAATAGGAACAGCTACAACTCGCAACATTCTACGAACTTTAACAATTCGTATAATAATTACAATTCGTACAGGAACAGTAGTGATAATTACAATGACAAGAGAATCAGACAGTTGGACAATAGTAGTGATTTTCAAGTGTATAAAACCAGTTTTAGCGACGTAAGTACGGCATCATCGAACGAATTCAGACCTACCGCTAAGACTATCGGCTACGGCTTGAGGAAAGGCAACTCGGCAGAGAACATCAATTCTAGTTCGCTCGACCTGAACAGCAACACGAATAAGAAGAAGATTAAATTTGAAAATGAGGTAAGATGTTTTAAAACTTTTAATACATATCACTGGTGAAATAGAATTGTAAATTGCATCACCAAAATCTACGCGAAGTGCGTATCATTGATTGTTTCGTAGCAACGAAGACCAATATTTTGTTCATTCATTGCGCATATGATGACATGTAGGTGGAAGTCGGGCAATTGTACGCATTGATGTTTCAACAACGCTATTAAGTACATCTTAACAAATTTACCGTCAACGCCATTTACCTATTAGTAGCCTTAAAATATACTGAAGGAAATTAGTTTGTGTCCAAGATGTCCGAAAACGTGCAGTGCACGCGTTTGGTATAATTGTTTGGTGTTTGAAAGTGTAAGTGCAATTTTTATAGATATATTTCAATCATTCTTGGGCAAAACTTTTATACGATGTCTTGGGCAAACGTGCATCAAAATGCTTTGATATAGTTTTCTTAATTGCATTACTGTAACAAAAAAATAAAGCGAAAACAAGTTACGAGAAAACAGTTGAGACCAAGTTTTATTGAGCACTAATTTAAATGCCACGCAAATACGTGAGAAAGGCCGAAAAAGGGTCGTGGACTCTAGATCAGCTTAAGAGAACAATTACACATATTGAAAAGGGTACATCTTTTGGAAGCGCAAGCAAAAAGTTTGGGATTCATGAATGCACCTTAAAAAGGAGACTAAAACAGAATACATTGGATAAAACTCTTCAAGGAAGTTAGAAAAGCATTGAATTTTTACAAAACGCAAGCAGAAGACGAACATTGTCGTCACGTTCTAGATTTAGCTAAATTATATTACAGTATATGCTCAAGTAAAGCGTTTTTTTACAATGATCTGGAGAACGTCAAAAAAAAGACAATTTTAAGAGATAAAATTTTTTACGTAGACGAAACAAGGATCACAACTGCAAAAACCTTCGAAAAGATTGAGACCTAAACGAAGCAATTTGGAAAAATTTGACTATAATTTGCAGTTTCAATGCAGCTGGAGCATATTTACCTATGCATGTTCATTTTCTCCCAATAAGGAATGTCAGGAGTTCTTTAAAAAAGAAAATGGACCTCCAAATATTATTTACGCGTGCTCTCCAACAGATTGGAGTAATAAAAGTATATTTTCCTTTAAAAATTGAATCCTCCTCTTAAGAATCAATCCTGTTCTAATTGTCTTGGATAATCATTCAAGCTATATATTCCCGGAGGTATAATGATTTTAAGTCAAATGGTATTATCATTATAACAATACCCCCTCATATTATATCTCACAGGCTCCAGCCTCTTGATTTAACATTTTCTAAGGGTGCTTTCATAAAGAATGTGAGCTATTTCTCTCACAAAACGAACGAATTACTCCAAATGAATTGACTGAAATATTATACAAAGCTTACAAAAAGGTGGTCACCATTGAAAATGAGAATCCGGCTTCCAGTTTTAGCCTTTCGACCCTAATAGGATCAGAAAAGCCCATTTTGCAGCTGCCAGATATTATTCACGATTGATTGGAGATCATGAAACTTCAGAAGCTGTGGATTCTTAATCTTAGTCTCAGAAACTCAAAAATTTTCAAACAATAAAGACAAATAGATTGTCAAAATGCTATTCCTTCCACTAAGTCATCTTGTATCGAACCCAATTAATTACCAGTTCAGATTGAATCATCTCTTCCAACCCCAAAATTTAGAGTTAACAAGAGAAACGGAGATCCAGACATCTACACCAAATAAACAAAAATCATTTGAAGCAATTGCAAATAAGACAAGGTTTAAAAACAAATAGAAAAATGGAAAACGCTAAACTAAACTAAAAAGAGAAAGGGTGTAAAGGCAATTAGTTGACGGAGCTGACGAAAAAAGTTATGAAGACATTTCGGCATTATGTGATAATCATGAATTGACGCAAGTGATTATGATGAAAACAAATTGTATTTAATTTGTGGGGACATTGCCCGGAAAAGTGAGTTGTTCAGGTTTAATGCTTGCATGCAATGGGCTTATTAACTTTGCACCGGATCCGTTTGCGACTTATGCGTTTAAGTTATTTCGAAAATGATTTAGGGGCGTACAATTACCCGACTTTCCCTTACTCTTTACTATTGGGCTCTAGCTGTATTGATGTTGCTATTCCTAAGCAAAACCATAGTTATTGCTTCACTAATCTTGCGTTTGCTGTATTTTTAGACTGATGTAAGCCAACGTACCAGCTCCTTGGATTCCCTGCATAAAATCGACGACAACAATGATGGTGAGTATCGTTTTGTCGCGTTGACTTCACTATTGGACTCTGTATGCTAGTTTGTTACATGAGGAACGAGAATTTGTGTCAGAGCGAGTGCGAAATAGCGTGTGTGCGATATCTGTAAATAATGGTGATGGTGTACTATGGTAGGTTACGTACCTGTCGCACCCCCAAGAGGGTGGAGGCCAGTCCGGCCACCCAATATGCCCCAACGTCCTCCACGCACTCGTAGTAGTTTCTACCGTAAACAATGACCAAGGTATTATTTGCTGTGACGCAGAGCTTCGCTATTTATCCACTTCTCTTGCCGCTGTATAATAACAAATTTTCTGATGCACACCGTTTTTTGGCTAACAAACATGGTATATACTTTTTTATTTTTATCCTTTACTTGTACATTAACGCTAAAACATTATTTTGTCTAATAGTAATCCGACTTACATTTTTAGTTTAGTCTTTTCAGGAGTTCTTTTCTATTAGGAACACTGTCAGAATCTTGACTATGGTTCTTTTTTTTTAATGTTACGGCAGTATTTCAAAATCTTTATAGACGATGAGGGCAATTAACTTGTTTGCACTGCAAATTTGTTTTCCGGATTATTTTTTCATTCAAATTAAATAAAATATGACTCTTAACCCTTTCTAAGTTCATTGGTTATTATATTACGTTATTATATATAATATACAAATGTATATTGTCGGATTCCTGCAACAACTAACTGACATGTTATTTCTTCGAAGATTTTGCACTTAAATTTTTTTTTATATGAAATCGAGGGCTTCGTTTAAGTAATACATTTTTGCATACTGGTACCTTTAGCAGTTTGTGGATTTTACTACAACTATATTCGTAATTTCAAATAACCAGATGTAACAATTTCAGATTTATCCAAAATGTGGGTTAGTGAATTTTTGCAGATATGTGATGTAAGTAAGAATCATTTCAATTTGAACAGTAAGAATTGTAAAAAGCATAACAAGAAACATGTCCAGAAAGCTGCGTCCTATATAAAAAGTTGTCAATTGAGCAACTAAATGTATTCGTTAGCTCTATTTGCGTTCACATATGTCGTACAGTCACATTGCCATACGTTCAATAAACTATTAACTATTAATTTAATCACAGAAAGAGCAAGCAACTCTAAGAGACGTTTAATAAGATATCGTTTTTTGAAGTCGTATACATATGAATAATTTGTTAAACTAAAGAAATTACATGATGAAATTAAATTATAATATATAAATATATAACCTAAGGTTAGTTACAGAAATAGGGACAAAGTACAAAACTAGGCAACCCAACGCATTTCTCGTCATGTGCGACATTTTCAACGCTCCTACTTCATCTACTAAAACTGCCTAGTTTTTATATACTCTTTTTGAACGTCTACGGCTAATGTTGGATTACACAGACAATATAATAATGGAAACTTCAAGAAAATTACGAACGTAAAACAAGGTTTAATTTTTAAACATGTTTTTATAGTTGGATTCATCATTTCTGATGAGTTACAAGTTAACGAAATTTAAATTAGTGTTTTTCAAAATCAGACGAAAGGTCATATAATTGTTTTCATAATCAATATGAATGAATAAAATAATGTTAGACTTTTTTACAGTTGATAAGGATAGTTTAGAAAAAGTTAAGAATAGTAGATACCTCTTTAAATTTCAATGCACTACATTTATTCAAACTAATTAATCATCATCGAAACCTTCAACAATCTCTTCTAGCCATTTAAAATATTTACCTCAAATCAACGCTATCATACATATCCGATTTAAACTAATTATATTTACGTCTTTTATAATATTAATAAAGCTTTACAATCAATCGCATATACATATATATCTAGAAATATTGGGATGGTGCAATGTATAAATATGAAATTTAGTAAATCATGAAGTACAAACAATAAAGGCCAAAGCTGATTCTACTATGGCCTTCCTTTTATGGCCATAACAGTTTATTCTGAGCTGATGACTTGTAGATTAGGTTCTTTTAAAGTACAGAAGGGTGTTCAAACGGTTAGCAGGCCGTTATCTATGAATGTATAAAGTGCCTAAATAAAACTTTTTACTTATCTTTTTAGGTATCATCAGAAATATAATGAAAATCGTGATACATTTGAGGTAGTCACGGACTAATTTATCTACTGAAAACATTGAACTGTATCCTATTCAACTGGAATGGCGTCTAACATATAATAATATATTCGGGCGTTGAAGTCAACAAAGATAAAAATGCGACGTATATCTATTTCACTTCATCTCATATTTGTATAGTATGTGTTTGGATTGCGACTGTAGATTTAAATCAGTTTGCAGCGTTTCTTGACATTTATTTTCATGAGGTATATCGTAAAGTGTTAGAAAGAAATAGATATAAGTAAGCCTCTAATCATGGTTACCTATCTGGAGCTTTGCTTCACATTTTCGTGAGTAAGATACCGTTCCAGTTCCCTAGGAACTCAATGACCATATTAGGGGAAGCAATTAAATAAAATGAGTCTAAGCGTAACTATAATCATAAAGTAAATTATATTTAGTAAACAAAACCGGAACATCTTTGCATTTTTTTAAATGTCTCCATGACAGAATATTATACAAAAGTAGATTTTTCTTTATGCTTTGAAATATTATAGTTCCTTCACTTAATTTCGAAAGCTACGCCACCACAAAGTTAGGCAATCAAAAATAGCGCTAGTTAGCTACTTACTTACTAACTAGTTATTTCTATTCATTCCTATAGTGAATCTAAGACAAATTAATGAACATTTTATGTTTATGTCGATTTTGTCCCTAATGTCAAGATGAAAATATTGAATTCCTTACCAGATTCTATAAATTATTGATCGCCTGATTTTCAGGATAAAATGAAGGCTCTGCATCATCCCCAATATGATCTTATAAAACTAGGTCTTTAATGTATACTACTAATTAACTCATTAAGACTAAAACTGGAAAATTAACGTTTTTAAGTACTAGTAGTATTTTAAATTAGAAATTAATTTGTCAATATCGAAATGTTCGCTAAAAATAAAAAGCTTTGCACCATCCTAGCATTTCAGCAGATGGAAATCTTTATAACTCGTTACAGAATGATTCGTGTTTCTGTAATTCTCGATTAAGGATTGTGTTTTTATAAAGTATTCAAAACTATTATAGAGATTTCCAAAATCATCAGCACGTAGTATTCCCAAATCTTTTAATTAACGAATATTTTATTTATTTACAGAAAACGATCTAGTAAAAACAATGACAAAACTCTACGACGAAAAGAGCAAAGAATTAAGTTCTCCACTTCTATTGGAAATCGACTTGCCGTTCGCTGACGATTCGCCACAGAAACACATAAGAGACCATTCGCACCTTAATAAAGAGAACATACCGGGTTCGCCAATACTCTACCGTAACCCGAGCCTCCACAAGAACCAATATCTAGCCAAACTGTCCACGTTCCAAAACAAAGAATTCAAAGCGAAAATAGACAGGGAAAAAGACGAAGACTCAACAATGAACTCGGATGAGAACACGCCAGATAACGATAGGCACCTCTCTAATCAAGATATTTCGGTGACTTCGAACGCCAAGAAGATCAATATAAACGTCACATTGTCCCCGGCAAATATCAAACTGAAGAGATCCGAATCGTTGAACAAACCAGAGAGGACTTCTTCGCCTTTAACGATCAAATTGAAGAGGTCAGAAAGTCTGAATAAAACGGGCGATAAGTTGAAACGATCGGATAGCTTGACTAAGACTGAGAAAACTGAAAGCAACATAAGTAAGCGCAGAGAACTAGCAAGCGCTAGTAGACGGACAAATAAGGAATTCGTCAAGTTGAAACGAAAGAATGGTATGCCGGAAAGATCGATCAAGAGGAGACACACAGTTGGTGGCACCAAAGATCCGGATAAGGTCAGCTGGTGGGACAACAGGAATCAAGTTGAGGATAACAACGTCAAGGAGAACGCGAAGGAGAGAACTTTGAGGACAAGCTCGCCGGATTTGAGCACATCTAGGAGGGAGCGGTTATTTCTGCAAGTGAATCTTATCACACCCGAGGACATGGTGGCGACCTTGAGGCAGCATCTTATGGGTTCGAGGCCGCAGAGTTTCCCAGAAGCCACAGTGTACAAACTTCCATTGGAATCTCATGTGTAAAGAAACAATCCGAATCATTTTCATGGAAAATATCAAGTGGGGATATGTATATATTGCATTCTGCCACACCAGTGAAAGAAAAAAAGCATTTTTATGAATTTTTATACCTAATAAATGCATCTCACATCATATCATTATCATAATAATAAAATTCGTACATTTTAAAAAACAAAATCATGTGAGATAAACTTGATATTTATTTATTTAATTTGCATTTTTGCAATGATATTTTAATCGACACACGACGTGCAAATGTGTATCACATTTTATCACAACGGTATTATAAAATCACGGGCACATTTCGACATTCTTTCGAAATTTTTCGCATCATCAAAAAATATTCTAAATGGCGATGGAAAAAGAATTATAAACTGTGCCTTAAAACGTATTAGCAAATGACAAACATACTCGAGGAGATCTTAACGGATGTGAAAGTAACTTATGGGTAAATGACGATGTGGATGAAATAAGAGGAATGAGGTTCAAAGGTCAGGTGCAATAAGTATCAGAGTGTGTTTTCTGTGTTCGCTATTTTTTAGCGGTGGATGTATTATTAATTATGTACTGTATGTCGTAATTGTCAATCGCAGAAGAAGACAAAGAAAGAGTGTTGAACACGGTGTTCACGCAATAAATTAAAATTGATGCTAGACACGATAATGATAATAATAATAACAACAAATGATTGTAATAATGATAATAATAAATAATAATAATGATAGAGGTAGCTATTTTACTAGATTGAATTTAAAAAGACAGAAATATGATTTCTTTTTATTTTGATGTTTTTTTTAGGCTATATTGTTAAATGAAAATTAACTTTCTTAAGTTGTAATTAATTTCTTTGCGCATTTACAAGTATAATTGTATTTATTTGCTTTCTTAAATGTATGTGATTAAAATGAATATTCCAGGTTAAGCAATTAAATTTTGTGATAACTATTTCTATATATTATACATATATACATATTATATATAATTATATTATTATACATAATATAAAAGAAAACTTGTACATATATATGTGAATTTTTATTAAAATTTGCGAATCCCAAATTTATTTGATTTATTATATTGAAAGTTGGAAAAAAAAGTCAAACGAAGCGAAAAATAAGCATGTAAGAGTAATTTGAAAATATGATACATGTAAAAAATTATGATTTTATTAATTTGATGCAGTATTACATGAAAAAATACTGTGCCAAAATATATTAAACAAAAAAAAACCATTACCTATATAGTTATCATTATTGCACACTGTAACATTAAAGTCTAAATAAAGTGTAAATACAGTAATTAGCTTTCTTTGTGAAATGGTTTCGAAAGGTGATTACTACTACTATTATAATTATTTACTATCACTAGGCTGTTTGTGTCTTGCCTGTTATTGTTTTTTTTTTATAGTTTTAAGTACAAAATGTATATGTTGTTTTATTTGTGGAATTTGTAAATATATTTTCAAATTATGCACTGAAAATGCATTTTATTATCCACAACAGATGAGAATACAGGTAATATATTTACGTAAGTAGAATATCCATCATCTAAAAAAATTCAACTTGAAATAAGACCCGTTTTACATTATCCTTAATGTAAGTATGAAATTTAGTATTAAATATTACTTTAGATTTAATCAAATGATTCCATAATCTATTTTTCTAATTTATTTATTTTGATCAACTCACTTTTCATTCTTGCTGACTAAAAAAAAGAGCAAATATAAAACAGTATAATGCAGATCTCCTTTTGTCGTATCCTGAAATGTAACTAGCTAAAAAAATACTTAAACCAACCCATTATAAATCATTTTATAATACCAATCTCTCAATATTAACGGGTGATTGTGAAACGTCATAATCGATTTCGCGAATGATCGTCAATAATCGAATTATGCCCATGACAGTACAACACATTACCATTTTCTCGGGAGCCCTTGCACGTAGATTAGTGTGACAAAAATGTTGACAATAAAACCCCAACTGGAGAATTATTTTACAATATTTTCAACTTCCGGAAACGTTTCGTTATACTGGAAGTCTATGGCTGCTTTCTTATTTTAAATGTAATGTTGGTGTTTTTCTTACGGTAAGAGATTCTACATATATTAAATAAAGGCAATTTGTTTGCTATCTCTAAATTCACGGATTTTTGAGATATTTACGATTTTAAAAATTTTGATACTTATATATATTTTGTTTGAGAATGTTCGGTGTTTTATAGGTCATAAGAGATAATGTGATTTTGCTATGGCGGAACGAAAAAAGTCCTGCCAATTAAATTCCGCCCAAACAGCAATAATATACAACCTGTTCATAAATTGATCGCCAAATTGGATACCTTTAACCTTAGAAAAAATATTTTTAGCAAATAGAACATGGTGTTTCTGATTATGACATATAATGCAGGCATAAATTCTCCATCGAGAAGAATTAAGAATTGACAAACATAACTTCAGCGGTTTTTGAGATATTAACAATTATTTGCTTAACTCTGAAAATTGTAATCAAAGCTCCGGGCCACCGAGCTTTGACAACAATTTTTGACAGGTAACTCATAAGCAGCCGGCAAATGTGAATGGAAAAACCTTGTTTTTTCTAGTTCCAGTGGCGGGCGATGGAATAAACTTTATCCTTCAGATTTTAGAATCTGTGGCACATACATATTTACAATATTAAAAAAACAATAACATCGTCAACTAAAAGCCGTTATCTATGAATAAATGCATAATACTATATTTTTAATACAGTAATATTAATATTGCCAGTCTATCAGAGTGTATTTATCCCCTAATTGTTTTCAGTTTATGGAAATAAGGGAATTACTAAAAGCGACTGCTTCAAGTTTTCAGCTGTAGAGCTGGTTCGTTTTGATGTCAGTATATCATTAAATGCAGAAAAAGTTCAAATTCGCAACTAGTTAGTGGAGCAAATTTAAAATGTGGTATCAAAGTACTGTATTTTGTCAATATATCGCTATTTGGATGTTGATGAATACACAGTTCATGTAGTATATATAAATCTAGATATCTGTTAAGCACTGCCGTAATTTTTTGGCTTAATTTTTGTCCAAATTCTCCAGGACTAAATTTTAATTAATTTACTGTATTATTTAACCCTCCATCGGGCGTCTGCTTGCGATATATAAGAAATGCACAGGCATAGGTCCGCTGGGCCTATGCGCGACTAATGATGGGTTAAGTGATTTATACCTTCCACTAATTGTATTTTTGTTCTCAAAATAACTTCGCTTCGCGCACAGTGGCCCCTCGCCTTTAACGTAAGAACTACTCTTCACAAATAACGAAACCATTCGGCTAGCTGAGTTCGTCGAAAGTAGCTCTTAGCTTAAGAGCGAGCGGCCACTGCGCGCGAAACGAAGCTTTGCTGAGCGAAAATACTTTCCTTGAAGCGCCAATGTAATCTTACGTGTACGCGATAATTAAAGCTAAACGAAGCGAGGTTAGGCTTAGCTCTGTTCTGATTCTAGCGAAATGAATATTATTTCATACCTTCGCATCGCTTACGTACATTATGCGGGCAGTAGCCGCTCTCCCTAACTCATAAAAGTAAAGTGAGCTAAGAATCTGACTAAAAAGAATACTTCTAAAATGTGATAGGTATGTTAGAAGCGTACATAATATGTAGAAAAAAAGGAAAGCGAGTCCATGAGTATTATAGCGATATTTATCCTGAACGTAACATTCCGAACCGTCGATATTTTCTGAAGCTTTACAGAAAATTTAGAATAAATGAAGAGATTTTCAAGAAAAAAAAAAAGACAAAAAGCAATTTGTATTAGATAAAGAAACTGAAATTACTTTTTTAACTTATTTTCAAGCACATTTAGCACATCCACAAATAAATTTATTCGAGATTTATCAAGAGATGCGGGTTTCTACCTAAGCACTATCCACATAGTTTAAAAAAAAGCATACATTTGTTTCATAGAAATATCAACTAGTGCAAAATTTACACTCTGATGATTTCGAAAGAAGATTGGAACTCTCACATTGGTTTATTAATGTGTGTCACAGAAATCCCGACCTTTTTAGATGCATTTTGTGGAGGAAAATTTTAGGCCCGCTTTTTTTTTATCGTGGATCTTTAACAGGACAGCGTTATGTTGAATTTTTATCGGAAATAATAGAAAACTTCCTTGATAATAATTCCCATAATTACCATGGCGCACAGCGACTAGACAGATTATTTAGAAATCCTTGGGTTGGTAGTTGGTACAAACATGACACTGTTGTACTTCTTTTCATGAGGACACATGAGAAACGAGGTCTACAACACACGATATGAAACGCTAAATATCATCAGAAATATTGATCCACAAGTTATTTTAAAGGTAACTCGCAGCGTTTATAGATGAGTAGTTACCTAAAAGTGTGTTGAGCAAGAGGACAATCTTTTTGAACAATTATTATATTCTGAACTTATAACTTCTTTATTTTTTATTTTTACGTAGTGTTGTATTGAAAGTTTTTTGTTCACAATTAAATTTTTATTATTATTTAAAAAAGAAAATTTTAGCGAATATTTTGAAAACGCCATGCTCAATTGTCTTTCTGTTTTCACCAATAAAATCGCCACATAAAATATCCCAGAACTATGCCCATTTAACCGACTTCCTAGCTCTAATAAAAACGAAGTTAGCAATGGTGCGCACTTAACTTAGAACAACCTGTATACTACATTAAAACTGAAGTAAATTTGAGGACAAGACAAACAAAATTCTAGTGACTTTTCTCTATTGTGCTAAAAAAATATCGGCATAATAAAAATATAATACAACTTGTATTCATTAAAAATATATAAAATCCTAGATATCTAATAATATTCGTTTAGTATAAATTAGCTCAAAATTTATACATACGTATTAGGTATCATATGTGTGCTTACTAAGTACATATGTTTATTATTCTAGCAATTATAATGGACGGACGTATCACGATATACAAAACCTTTGTATACTATTTCTTCTTTATTGCTTTGCAAGCCCATTCCATGCCTTCCTTCACTCCTGTACCTTGGATGGCAACGCATGCCTGTATTTGCCAAGCTCTGTCTTTGATGGTAGGTAAACCCAGAGCTTGAGCTAGATCCGAGGCTGACAATGAGTTTGGTAAATCCTGTTTATTAGCGTAGACTAAGAGCGGTACATCTTGCAATTTGTCATCACTTAAGAGTTCGTATAATTCAATTCCTGTCTCTTCTAATCTCTTTTTATCATCTGAATCAACGACATATATCTAGTAAATACAAGGAATGTATTATCATTAAAAATTCAAGAATTATTTATTTTACATTTCATTTTCAAAATAAATAAAAATATACTTACCAGTATATCAGTGTTCTCAAAATAATTCTTCCAATAGGGCCTAATTTTTCTTTGTCCA
Organism: Cetonia aurata; assembly: GCA_949128085.1. Taxonomy (NCBI): domain Eukaryota; kingdom Metazoa; phylum Arthropoda; class Insecta; order Coleoptera; family Scarabaeidae; genus Cetonia; species Cetonia aurata. The sequence goes on from OX421887.1 coordinate 12,112,471, forward strand.
CCGATATCCCAAACGTTTAGCTTAAAACCGTCTGATATAACAGATTTTATATTGAACCCTGCAGTTGGTGTTATGTGATTAACGTCTTCAGACGCGAGCATCTTCAATATTGTCGTTTTCCCTGCATTATCTAAGCCTAACAGCAGTAATCGCAGTTCTTTTTCTGGAGAAGCTCTTAATTTACGTAAAATGGACAGAAGACCCTACAATAATTGAAACGTGAAATGGAATTATCTTGAATTGTTGCGCGGTATAAAAGGTCTATGGTTGTATTATATTAAAAGAATGGTTGCTATGGGGATGACATATGGAAATAAACGTCAAATTGCCTGTTCGTAAAAGTTTTTTGAGATTTTCATATAGTAAACAGGGCAAAAACGTACTTCGTTTGGGAACATAATTAATAATTATTTTTCGTACTTACCATAGCACTAAACCATAAAAATAATATCTATTTTTTGCTAGTAACAGGATATCAATATCAGGCGTCGACTGTAGATGTACAAATACACAAATACGAATCAATGGTACATGCGTACAATTAACGGAATATTATTGATTATTTCGAATAATGTTTATACAAATACTTTTCGAGGTACCTACGCATTAAATAATATTACTAAATTTAAATTTACTAAAACATAAAATTTGTAAACTAAGCTTTTGACTATGTTATAGTCAAATTTGACAATATGTCAAAAACACTGAAATTGCAGTCAGTTCTTTCCTCTAAGAATGCAGCGTTAGATTAGATAGTTGAATAAAACGAAAAACCGAAATCTAATGACATTTATCAAAAAGCAATCCAGTTTTATTAAAATCGGTGAGGGACACTTTCCTGTGTTCCCTTGTTAGTTAATTTAGTAATACTCTATTGTACTGGAATACATCTCTTACAAAACCATTCGATTTTTTCGATTTCTGATATAGCTTTTTGTATTTTACTTGGGTAATTTTGATTCCTTCAAGTTGGTATATGTTTCGTTTTCTTTCGTTCTTTTCGACTCAATTATCGTGTTTTTGTGGGAAGAGTTTCATTTATTGACATTTTGCCTTTTCTTAGCTGTTTATGAACTCCACTGCTGTAACTCAATTACATCAATTTTCTCTCTATTTTTCTGTGATTCCGAATTCGCTGGCAAATTGCTAAACCTGCGCAGGTCACAAGACTTTCGGCGCTGCTACTATCTAGATTTTTTAGATGAGGTAGTTGCAGCCGCTCTTCTACTGGTTGGAAGGAAATTTAAGTTTGAAATCTGTTGCCATAAACACCAAGTGTACACACGCAGGGTTAAGCATATGCGATAAAAATTAGTGGTTATTTGGGAATACATATATTAATTTATGTCAAGATAGGTGTTGAAGCTATTCTAAGATGGGTGATCGTAAAAAAATATAAACTACAGCTATTTTTAAAGACATCGAAAATTTAGAAGAGAGACCAAATATCAATTCTTGGAGCAAGGACCTAATAAGCTCATTCAGACTTCTGGTTGTTTAAAGTCACAACACTATGGGACAGAATACCAAAATCGTCTTAAATTCCAAAAATATATGTCGTTGGAAAGGACATTCGATGTACTTTTTAACGTAATCATAATATTTTAAATAGCTGAATTGGTTAATGTACAAATAGCGAATAATGTCAAGCTGAACAATTCTCAAAGTTTAGCTAAGGTTTTAACTATTATCAACGCATACCCCCGCGGACTTTTCTTTGTAAACGATAGGTGATAATGAGCTGTACGATATCGTGAAAAAAAGAACTTGCGCATTTTTGCGCCTAAATTCGAAAAACGATTGTAAGTTGATAAATGCGTATGGTCTAGGCCTATACACTAAACCGTACTTGGTGCGTTTATAATGCTATGTGTACGAAATTACAGCTATGAAAACATTGAAAATGATATGTAGTTAAAGGGCATGTTGTGAACTAGTACTAGAATTCATAGTATTTTAAATAGATGACTTTGTTTATTTGCAAATTACGAAATGAATATATATATAACATTAATATCCAGTTTAACAAATCCGGGATTCAGCTGAGGTTTTAATTAATATCCCTAACGGTTTCATTTAGTGCAAACAGTATGGAGTGTCTTGTGTGGCATAATGATCAAAACTTGAAATGGCATAACAATCAAAACTTGAAAAATAGATGTCGATAAAACATCAATTCTTTCTTACAGTGAATGGTAGACGGTAAAGTAGTACAAGTAGTAACAAACACACCTCCGATTTGTCCAATATGTCTCGCTGAATCAAGTGAGATGAATGAGCTAGAACGTAAATTTGGGCTTTCTACATTACATTCGAGGATTCGCTTTGTGGAGATGATTCTTCATGTTTCTATCACAGCGTCGTATGTAAATCACGCGCGACCACTTCTAGAAACTTCTCGTGTCATCTTCACGCGTTGTATACAGAAAGCTATTCCGCCCTCTGATGATGCGTACGCGAACTTCGTTGTTTGGTTCATTGACCGTTGGCGCCATCTGTGATTGCACAATGTAAAATGGCGGTCGTAACACAATTTTCATCTAAATTTTGTTTCTTATGTATTTGTGTAACTATAAACTACATATATACATATGTTTGACAGTTTATCAGCCTCAGAAAAACCTGAAAATTTATGTATGTACACTCTTGAAATGCATGTGGCAAAGTTACTCAGAGTGAATTATATGATGAGGATTAAAAATCCATACTAGATTTTTAAATAAGTTTAATAAAAAATCTTTGCCTAATTCTATTTCTTTATTACATATGAATTCAGTATTTTTATGTAAAATATTATTCGTATATGAATGTCGCATAATCAGATAGTCACTTAAATGGTGGTTATAATAAGCTTTAATTTCAATGCGGTGCGGTGCAGTAAAATTTAATTACAAGCTACACCTATAAATGCTGCTAAATACACACATAGAAATTTATCAAAATAGCACCAAAAAGAAATATTTTTCATTTTTCTAAGTACACCCCATGTCGTTTGAAATTTTCAACTTCAAAAAGCAGAATATATAGTATCCATCGACGATTTACTCGTGTTTAACATCGCTATGGGATAATATAACTTCGATCGAAAAACTTTTGGTGTTGATCAACGGTTTAACAAAGGGAATTAAGGTGACACCAAAAAGTGAATTAGTAAATCATTATTATTAAGACTTTATTCTCGTGATGATGTTAGAACAATTCAGAAAAGTGAATGTTAATTCCTTATGTTAGTAGATGCTACTGTAACTTAACTCTGCAAAGTGTACTGATAAGACTACCTCGGACCTCGGGCTATGTATGTGTAATATATAATACATACTAGGTTCTCTATTATCAACCGATGGCAACCATTCACAGGCATTGCAAATTTAAAGAAATTAAAATGAAAAATAATTTCTTGTATGTCAAAAAATAAAGTATTCTTCCTAATAGTCTGAAGATAAACTCGTTTCTAAATTTATACTTAACTTGGATAACCTACAGGGATCTACGCTGAGTATCTGTGGTATAGTTTAATAGTCTAACACGTAGATGGCGCGCATATTCAAGCCTTGTACTTTCGCATATAGTCACTAGATGACGCTGATAACGAATATTTTTAATTGGGTTTCTTCCCTAATCAAATTTTGTAGCGTAAGTTTTAAAAACTCGAAATATACTGTTGCTGTTTTCTATAACAACAATGTATTAATAATTTCTTTTAAACGAAAGTAAAACACAATGAAAGTGTTGTTTAATGGAGTATTCATAGCGTAAAGTCACCATAATTTTCGATGCTTCGGTGAACTTACTTTATCCACTTACAACCACGTGAAGTTCAGATAGTTTCTTAAAATGTTTACTTTGTTCTGTAGCCACCTTTATACGCAACTAAAATTACTAATATTAGCACAAGCGTTCATTTTTGCAACGCTGTGTCGTTTAGTTTTCAACTGCTCCGTGCAGTTGACCTCAAAGAACTGTTTGTATCGAGAAATAGTTCCGAACTCTCTCTACCTTAGTGTTACAGTTTTCCCGGAAGATGTCGTTCGTGGAACGATTTCCGTCCACACAGCTCTCCCAAATGTGCCCGAGCGAAGACAAAGACGGCCTGAACGTATTGCGTGCGCCAGAAAAAAATGACGAATGCGCAACTCTGACCGGTTTATTGGTTGGTTCTTCTCGCGTTTAGAGGTTGGGACAAGTTTTTAGTGAATGCAGTTTGCTGCCATGCAACTAAAACGATTTCGTTGTACCATGACCCGATTTTGAGTGCCGCTTCTACTAGCCTCGTTGAAAACGTCGACGCACCTATCCGAAAATGCCGGGTGCATCGTTGCGCTATTATTAAAAGGAAACACTCGCTGCAATATTGATTATTCGAAGTGATTTTATTTCTTTATTATTTAGTAATCGTAAATTGAACTAATTAAAAGTTTTCGCTCCAAATTGTGAGTTATTCCATGAGTAGATCTAAGAATGTGGGGCAACTCGTCGAGCATGAAAGTAGGCGAAAATGTTAATAAACGGGCAAGGTGTAGAATTTATGTAGATATTGATTTTTCGGGTGGGTAAGTCGGAAAAAAAAAACTGGGCGTTGGTTTAAGAAGCAGGATGCAGTTTAGGCGCCTGACGTCGGCGTCGCGTGGTCGCTATGGTTACCGTTGATTGATGGGACAGTTGCTGCTCGCGTCTTAGGACAAACTCTTGTCGAATTTATACGTGTAACCGAATGAAGCGGGCGGAACACGCAAAAAAATAGGGAGTGGAATATTGTAGGGCATAAAAAAAGGCTCGCAGTGAAAATACTTTGGGAAAAAAAGTGTTATTAAATTAGGAGACTCAGACAAGTACCTAAATATTGAAAACAACACGAGAACACAGGAATAAGAAAATAGATTTTATATAAAACAATAAAGGTTTGTAAAAAAATTGCAGTTATATAAAACTGCACAAAGAAAAAACATTCAACAAGTGCTAAATTTTTAGTTGTTTAGTAAAAACTGTTGTCTCGAATTAAAGAGTGATATTCTGCACAATTAGATATTTTTAATAACTCAAGCAACTTCGTCCATGCTTCAATGTTTAATTTACCAAAAATGTTGGTGGAAAATTTAAATTTTGTTAAGTAAGACGTTTTCTATTGTCCCTGTTATTATTTTGATCATAGACTGTACTTCAACTTCATTTGAAACCCGCGATAAAAAGTTTATTAAACTACCTTTCCATAAAATTTTGAAAGGCATAGGCGATATTTTTAAAGAACACATGTTTCACTGCACAAAATACATTGCGAAAATTGTTAGGTAATCCAAAAGTTACACCGACTGTCAGTGAAATGTCACGCATTTACAAAATTGGGTACGGGGAGTGCAATAAAGTTTATGTTGGACAAACAAAGCGTGCAATCGGAACTAGATTTAAGGAACACATAGCTCATTATCGCTACAGGAGGCTTGCATCATCCAGCGTAGCACAGCGTATTACTGATACGGGCTATCAAATTAACATTGAGAATTTTGAAGTATTGAAAAATGTAACATCCTAGAAGGAATTAGACGCTTATGAAACAATGTATATGAAGGGTGACTCTAAACTTTATTGAATCGAGAACATGCTCCCTCATACCATTCGGCGCTGATGAGTTTATTGGGGTGAACACATTTCTTCCCCAGTTACAATATTCTATGAGTTTATCGGAATTCTAGCAGCTCAAAAGTAGGCTTTAAAGAAAAAAGCACTTGTAAATATAGTTTTAGGGTAAGGATAACGATGAATATTTAGATATTTTATCGTTTCTTAATTCATTCGGTCTTCGGTTGAAAATGGAAATCCATGAAATTCCGAAACAATTGTCCCGATTAATTAAAATGGTGTGGCGCAAAGTGTGTCTATTACTAGGCTACAGCCCTTGCATATCTTTGCATACCCACAGGAGAAAGAGACTGGAGAAAGGGAACTGGAATTTGATGCAAGGAGGTGGAAGAAAGGGTTAGACAGAAGAGAGAACATTAAAGTTCCTCCCATAAAAAAAAACCGGCAGAAATGCACATATTATTTGGTACAATGAAAAGTTATATAATTTTTTTGTAAGTTTATTTTACGGTTCAGCTTAGAAAGTAATAACACGAAAATTGCATTATTATCCGTTCCGATCTGGACATTCCACCGAGACAGCTTTAGTAGATATACTAAATGAAATTTACTCCAAGATGGATAAGGGAGATATCATTCTGGGACCACCTTTAGACCTTTTGATAAGGTGGATCACACGATACTTTGTACTAAGCTTGAGGCTACCGGCTTGAGAGGTACCTGCAGGGGTTGGCTTCTTTGATATGCATCCAAGAGAGTGCAGTTGGTGCAAATTGATCGCAATTGTTTTAATGAACTAATTATTAATCAAGGAATACCACAGGGTTCGATAGTAGGCCCACTTCTATATATTATATTAACGATATCTCAAGCACAAATCGTAATAGCACCGGCATAGTTTATGCTGATGATGTAACCCTTATCACCAATCACTTAGATAAACATGAAGCGCATACTAATTGCTCATTTGAAGTCAACGCAGTAAATGATTGGTCATCAGCTAATGGTTTAATGGTTAACAATACCAAGTGCTACCAAACTACTACATTTCTCTCCAATTCCATCCAATGACAATAAGAGTTTACTGCAGTTTATTGCATATAGAGTATGCGTTTAATTTGAACATTCATATGACATCTATAGCTTCACAAATCACCTCAAGTTGTCTCGCAAGACATTTCTCCTATCGTGGCACAAGGTTGCAAATACGCTTTCCATACAAGTCCGTCTTTTGTTAGTACAGCCATCTGGGGGCAGTCGATTTGACTTCGTTATCAGTAGTGCAATGTTCCCCGGCCAAGAATTTCTTCAACTGGCTGAACAGAGAATTGATAATAGGACGGTGCCAGGTCCGGACTATACTGGACTATCCGGATGCTGGAGCACCTGGCACCCAAACCGCACTATTTGAGCACGAACAGGAGCAGCCACATGGGGGCGTGCATTGTCATGACGGACTTGCACATTTCCAGCATTAGAGCGTCTGTTGCATCTCGCTTAAATTTTTCTTAATTTTTTTTTATGCGTTTATCTTGGAAAACTTCCTGTGAATTTCACTAGAGTGTCAGAATTGGAGTGTTCGACCTGGAAGAATACTATTTTGAAAATTCCGGTTCACACATTAAAGGAATTACAAGAACGTATTTTGCTCGTTGCGACCTGATCTTTTAACTCGACTTTTTAATAATATGGGCCGACGTGATAACCTGTGTATTCAAGAAGAGGGAAGAGATTTTCAACATCTTTTATAGTTTTTATACCTACCTGAAAGTTATTGATATAGTTTTTTTTGCTGTAATGAACCTCATTATTTTGATTAGTTATATATATACTGTATTTTCTTTATAAATGTTAGCAAATAATACTAGAAAGGACTAATCACCATAATCTAAAACAGATTTTTTTGTATGCTTATGTGTGAGCAGTAAAAGTAAATAATCCCAAATAATCCTATAGATGATTTTGCATTCCATGGCTATCGTGATCCAAAGACTTTTTGATGTTACCATATATACTAATACAGCAAGAGAAACAAGAGAATATTTTCAGGAATTTGTCGTTATTGGCTTCAGATGTTGACCTCCCAGAGCATCCAATCTTACATCCCCTGATTTCTATTCTTATTTGGTCATCTAAAAAAAATAAGGAACCGATTAGGTATCTATCATACTGCGTTTCTTTCGAACTTTCCAATCTAGATAATGCCTCCCTATTATGTATAAGTGGAAGTTGATGATAAATCACGATTTAAAATTCTGATTTGCAGTACAGTTTGAGCTACAATAATTGGGATATTATTTACTACCTGTGACAACCGTCGCTCCGATTATTTCCTCAAACGGATGCTAAGGTTTATTATTATTATATAATTTCTACATATATATAAAATAATGTGGGTCATTAACATTTTAACGATACGCCTATTGTCGAACAACGTAAATCACTCTCATGAAAGAAACCACACGTTCACTCATTAAAATTGAATATTCCGCGGATAATCGCGGCGGCTAAACTCATTCTACAAATAGTGGCGTTTTTCTGCCCGTCCTCCGTATCGGTTTCTGGAACGACTCTGTACAGTTAACTAAATAACTAAACATTTATGAAATTCGCGGAACATTGCGTCGGCCAATCGGCTAGGCCATAATTCAAATAACGCGATAATGTCCAGATATTTCAAGTTGCCGTACGTTTTTTTTTTATTTGCTCTCGTTTCGAGAAGGCTTATGGTGCGTACCTACGCGTCTCAAATGGAACGTAATTATATATCCTATACTACGAGTCGGCTTCAGGTAATTACACCTAATCAATACAATTAAAATATTTAGCGGACATAGGTCTAATGCGATTTCGTAGCGTTCGATTAACGTTCAAGGACAAGAGGTCGAAATGCTTGAGTGACACTTAATTAAAGAGAAAAGGTAGCGGGTCATTCTACATGAGTATATTGTTTGTAATACAACAACTAAACAACAAAAATAAATCAATGTTTATCAAGTACTTACCCTAGTCTAGTAGCACCAAATATTTCTAACATATGAGTTAAATCTTAAAATATGTATTATATGTTTTAATATATATAAACATATAATACATATTTTAAAAATATTTGGTGTTACTTGAGTAGCAAGTTTCGGAAAGCTTTGTAAAAACATTAGGAATAGGTACTAATTAACATGAATGTGAGTGATGTAGAGGATGTTTATTAAACACACAGCAAAAATTGTAGGAGTTATTCCCTGGACTATTATAAGAATATTTTATTCTTTGATGATTTTTAGAGGTGGCTTTGTTCCAAGATACTGCGCGAAAAAATATTCAACAGAACTAATTTAGATATTTTTAGCATTATTAATGTAGCCGAAATAAAAGTTTGGCGTAATTTTTAAAATGCGTTATTTTCCGTTAACAGCATTTAGACTTCTCAGAGCAGCTGTTTTATCCAGTACCAGCATACATGTGCAGACATCGACAGTTTAAACGTGGATTTCATATGTATTGATTGACGTTTGAGGTATATTTCTTATAACCGAAAGTTAAACTTTCGATAATCACAAGCTAAAATACTGAGATCGCTGGATTTGTCGAGATAGACCTCACTTATGGCCTGCTCGATCCCCGGAGTTAAACCTCATCGATTATGTGGTATGGGGCCATCTAACATCTTTAGTTTACGCTACTCCACTGGAAAATCTGGAAGTTTTGAAAAATGGGATAATTGTTGGGTATAACTTAATAAGAAACGACCCTCGTGTTTTCGAAATATTTTGGCAATCAATAAGGAGAAGATTAGATGCTTGCAACGTAGTTAGAGGTAGTCATTTTCAGTAGTTCTTCTACATTACGAAGCTTTACACGTAATTTTCCGTAATAAAATGTTGTTTACGCCGAAAATCTTTTCGCTTTGTGTCTTTAAAACAAAGTGATTTCTCAAAAATCATCAAAAGACGACATATTCTTAGAAAAAATGCGCTTGCTTTAAATGTTTTAGCATAGATCGCCATTTTTCGTTTTTGATAAGGATTGTTCCTTGAATTCAGACCCGGCTAAGTGTTTTTGTTAGATTCGTATTATGTATTACAATTATCTACTCATTTTATTTTAGTTTACTAGTTTTATTTCTCATATCGATATCGTATATATAAGGAACTCTACTTGTATTGAGAGCCGGTTACTGTCCTTCCACAGGATAACCCAAGTCATCGAAACATCGCTGTTTCACCTCGTTCCGAGTGGGTCAACTTATTTTATCGTTTCAGTTCGTCTATAGGGGGTCAACATGATTTTAAGTCTTAAGTTTTACTTTTGTGCTACCTTGTTGCATTTGCTTACACTTATACTTCTGTCATCGTCTATACTTTATACTACTAGGTTTCCCGGTCCCAAAAATCTACAAATCTTTGCGAGAAATCCTATCGTTAGCACACAAACAGTCTCACCTACAAGCTTAAAAACTTACCTCTCTAAAATCCTCAAACCCTACACTAGTAACAGTGATTGCTACATTCAAAACGCTGAACACTTTGTAGATATGTAGATTGAGTGAACGGATATTAGATCATCAGGATTTACTTGTTAGTTTCGATGAATCCTTATTTACGAAAATTCCTATATGCAATGTTAATCCCTGAAATTCCAATTTCCAATCTTCCAACGGAAAACATAGTTGATTTGGTGAAAACTTGCTGTACTTCTACTTATTTCTAGTTCCACAGAAGCTACTACAAATAAGCTCGAGTGCAGCATGGATGAACTTTCTCCTGTTGTCGCAAACATTTTTATGAACGGTCACTCCAACAACAAATCCTACACTGAGAAAAATGGATTGTAGAAATTAGATAGTAAATCTCTTTATGTTAATTAGTAACATAATTATTGTCAAAACGACAATATGTGGGGTATTAAGAGTAAAATAACCAGATGTTACCATGCTTATAGTAAGAGGTAAAATCTGGATGTTACCAGGTATTCGATGCATATTCAATTTCTAACATAAATGTTCGTAACGCTCTTCCCACCCCTTGCTCTATTCATTGTCGATCTTTACCGAAGAAATCGACCAATAAGCTGTATTGCCACTCACACGTGTTATGTACGTGTGATACAGGTGTACGTATTCGTGTCGGTGCATGTTTGTGTCTGCACAGAGAAAAATCCATGTTGTAATATTTACACTTCACTGTTTGACGGAAATTGTAGTAAGAATTCCTACTATTGTGCAAAATTTTAGAACAACGGCGTTGCGTTTTCCTATATCACGGTTACAAAAAAAGCAATAAAATTGTTTAAAAATATTGTGTGACAATCTTCTACAAAATATAGTGAAATGTTTTACAATATTTTACAACAAGTGAATATAATAAATTGCATATAATGTAGTGAAGACAGCTATAATAACAGGTGTAGCAAATTTACTGTGTTGTGTTTATTTAGGTTAGGTTAGGTGCTTGCAACAGTCACCTTACTTTGATTATTGAAAACGGCATTAATAATGAGATGGAATGAAATGAATGCTGTATAGTTTTATATCTATATAGTAGGAATATCATAATACTCATAATTGGTTTAGCTACATAAATATGTGATACTACAGCTTTTGTCGTAAAGATGGCGCTACGCTTGTTTCATAATCTTTGAAATTCGTACTCAATGTAAATTGTGATCGGTAAATGTGGCTGCGTAATATCTATATGATGCTTATACATGGTTAACTTAACTCGCCCACAGACGAGAATTACGAGGCGCTTCAATACCGGTAGTACTCTACAGTACACGGGCCGGTCTGATTCCCGCAATCCTGCCCGATACGACGGCAATTCGCCCGGCTGTCACCGGCTAATCAAATTATTTTAATTAATTATAATTAAAAATTATTAAACTATATTTATTATAGTTTTCATTGTTAACAGTTATTATCAAATATAGTCAGCGCTACTAGACATTTTTTTCACATTTACTAACATGTATGCTCAAATTAATAATACAAATATAGTACACTTTACCATACGAGTTAATAAAAAGTATTCACAGATATTTACTATACAGATATTGTCACCGGTAATATAAAATATTATTGTCCCTATAGGAGCTATAAAATATATTAAAGTATACTATATTTATGTTAAAGAGTACTATCTATTTCTCTCAGTGTAAAGCTGGTTTAAAAGCGTTTACGACACGTTTGTGTTCCAGCCACATGGATGTGCCTACTTAGATGCTTTTCCCATATACTTTAATTATGAACTATGGATGTCGAGTGAGACGAAGCTCCTTTTTCTTAGACGTCCTAGCAAACTGTCGCTCTGATATTTTGGTGAGATATTTCATTTACCGCAAACTTACATTTGCCGATTATTGCCTATTCTCTCTCATATCATTATTCGACTCAGATGAATCGAACCATAAATTCAGTACATATTCGAACTTAATTCCTTATTACTATAACACTAACCAAGTACAACTATCCTAAGCGCCATTTCCAACGTACTATAAATCAACACCAATATCTTAGATCGAACGTATTCGGAACACAAACTACTCCTTGTCCATCCGATGCCCATCTACTCTGCATCCAAGGTGTTAAACTGGTAGACTGAAACTGGAGTTAGTTTTTAGTGGTGTTCCCCTGTCATTCCCTTTGCTGGTATTGTGATTCCTAAGTCATGAGCCATAGTGCCATTTTTCAGAGGGGTAGGAGTAAAACAGTATTTCATCCAACTGGTGTGGTGTTAGGATTATTAAAAATAACAAATTTGTTATTTGATACAAACAAACGTATTGCTTTCAGTCACTACTTCAATTTTTTTTGATACAGACATTAAAGCTTTCCGATACTTAAGTCAATGTGGTTAGTGTGGTTCATGCAATATCCAGTGTAATTACAAAGTTAATTATTTTCAGCAATTTTTTCCATTCAGAGCGTTCTTTACATTTGACTCAACAAAATCTTGATCTTCCGCTTACAATGTATCGCTCTGAGTAAACATTATTACACGAAAGAAATTATGTTCTCGATTGAACAACAGAACGCTTTGCCACTATTGAAAAGAATTATTTCTTTGATTTGAAGAAACCTTGTTCTCTGTGTTCGGAGACCGGCCACCAAATCTAATTCAACGCAATACAAATCCTATCCCAAAATCCAACCATAATTTTCACGCCCAGGTGTAATGGAATTATACTTGCGTAATTATAAAGCATGGTATAGTAAGATTTGCTAATATTGCAAATCTGATGACAGACAATGATCACGCAAGGAAAGGTGTCGTCGAACCTTCAGTTCGTCGCACGTAACGATGAAATTGCTGATTAAGATTTATTAACATGATCCATCGTAATGAACGGAAGTATAGTTATAGAATTAGTATTAGATTAGACATAAGATAGGAGACATAACATGTAACCAGATTATCCAGCAGTAATATTAAGAATGCTACCAAGAAAAGAACTATTATTTAATTAAGCAACCACCAACCAAAAGAGAAAAATATCAAGCATATTACACAGGTACACATATATAAATTCATCCCTGTGTTACTTTATCAGTGTCAGGTCAATAGCAACAGAGGCGATCTCTTAAGATGTCCCACACAAGTGAGGACGAATCGTCCCACGACCATTAGCAATTATAAGATGCGATTTCAACCCGGAAACCTAATAGTATATTGTAAAGTTGTATTTGTTTTACAAGTGTTTAAAAGGTATAGGAATGATAAATATCTTCACACCAGGAGTTCAAAAATCAAATGCTTTCAGGGATATAGAGCAATAGATTCTTCATAGAAATTCTAATGTAATCTATACAGCTAGACCAAAAGAGTTAACTAAATTGCTTGCATTCAATATTATGATAAAAAAGATGCACCCCAATTTGCCACTTTCTTTCGTTGTATTTCTATTCACCAATAGCAGACATTTAAGTAATGAAATATTCATACCTACAAAATAAGAGGCAGGAGGATCATTAATTTAAAATCTAATTAATGTGTTCTAGTTGCTCTCGTAACCCATACCCTCAGTTTTCGAGTTATTAGAATTTCACAAACAAAAATAAAAATTCTGAAAGCTTAAATATTAATTCTCAAAAGATTTAACTTAGAATCTCTAATTGATTTTGATAATAATTTTTTTTTCAACAATCTGCACCATTACCAAATTGCATTGATTGCCATTAATACGTAGTTTGCACACAAAATAAATATGTTTTAATAAATAACCACAATAAGTACACATATATGTTCCTTTATTTGGGGGGGGAGAGGGGGGGTGCGATATAAATGTACATTGCTTTCTTTACGCACGTGTGTGCGTAAGTTTAACGTATGTATGCGTTGTTTGTGCACATGCATACGTTAACTAACTGTGCGAATATCTGTAATCCATACATTTTAATCTCTGCGCACAGCAAATGATCTATCAAGAAATTACGTTCTAATGATGCATTCAGCCAACGGTAATGGGACATTACTTATTCCCCAAGTGCCACAATTATTACATAGTTAATATCTCAAACAGTAAATATATTATTGTCAGAAGAAACGGGTTTGTATTATAGGCAGTTTATTTAATAGCGCTTATTGGCATATAAATTTAAACGTTATCAATTCAGGGCTATAGAAAAAGATCAAAACCGATTTTGTTTCATTTAACAAAGAATTTTGACACAATTTTTACTTTAACCTATTTTGTTTCAATACGGATCATTCGTTGACCGACTTTTGCTAGGTATTAGTGCGTCAGTGATACCGAAAGAAACCAACTACAATGAAAAGCCTTAATCATTCCTGTCTGGCTAGTCAATATTGTTGTATGCCTTTCGCTTAGGGCGCTTATACAGTCCCAAATCAGTTTACAGTCAACACTTGCTTAGTAGACTGCTTTGAGTGTTAACTGACTTGTCAGAAAGTATGGTGACTTCTCTAACTTCATAATAAATTTTGTAAACCTCAGTTTCAAACCCCTTATGCCGTCGTGGTTTCCGCTGAAGCAAACCGAGATATCCAATCTGGTTAGTAATGGGCAAGGTATAGGAGAAAATAACTATCGTTAGCGCACACTAGACAAACTCGTGTTTAGTCGACTCTCGGGAAAACCGGTAAGCAACAGAAACCCCTTCTCCCGAGACAAATAAACACGAGCCTGTCTGGCCCTCGCTAACGCTAGTTACATATTTTCCCCTACCGTGGCCAACACTAACTAAGTCTGGTCTTTCTCTCATATATTCTGACTCCTACACTATTATGAGTCTTTGAGTTGTCCGTAATATCAGTTCGAATGCGCTTTTACCGTTGGTTCTTTTGGACGTCTTCTTATTTGGTATTATAACCCGATACTTTCTATCCAGGTTATATTTCTGAACCATGGCATTAATTGGCGTGCCTGTGACGGGAGTCTCCATTAGTTGTCTGATGATTTTTGATAGTCGGTATAATGCGATTTATTTATCGGTGCTTGACGGTGCATCAGTTTTCACAAAGTACTCTAAGCAAGCTTAAGTTAAACTTCAGAAGTAAAAATATACAAACTACAAAATCCGAACCACATCTAAATAAATATAAAAAAATAGAGGTAAATACTTTTTTAATTTATACCTTATAAATCATAAACTATGTATGTACCGAAGTTAATTGAAGTTTCAGTAAAGTGTTCGTATTTTCTAAGACTTTCTGGATTGAGGCGTTCTTTTGGATATTTGCTTCTGCCATACGGATGAACACCAGTATAATGAAATGCTGAACCAATGTTTTCTTCAGGTAAACGCTCTTGATAAACGTGTAGGCAGCAAACTCAGATTTTGTCAATTTTCTTTGATGAAGACGTTGCTATTCTATTAATTTGCTATTGCACTTTAACTTTTGTGCCCAAAAACAACACTTATCCATGAGTTGCAATAAATCAGTGGCGAGTGCCGGAAGCTTTAGGAGCACAATATTTTATTTAATAATTACATTACTAGTTCGTCTGCCTAAATGACTTACACATATATTATTAGAAGAGGCCTTTCTTGTACATTTTGAGAAATTTTTTTAACCCAGTTATTAAACATAGATACAATCATCCATCCTTTTTCAGAAACGTTATATTCAGCGTCCACATTGCTTATCGTTTCATGTTGCTTCAAAATGTTAAAAAAAAACCCATAAATTGTAAAACAGCCGGTCGCTGCGCTACGCCGGCACTTTTCCAATTGTTCCATCTTTTTTTTACTGAGAAAATTTCGTTTGTAAAACGCAGTAAACCGGAAATATTATTTCAAAAATTACTTAGTACATTGTTTTCAAAAATATACATTCTTACAGTTAATTTTACTTCTTCCTTTGTGAGGGTAATTCCTTGAGTCCTTCTCTTGTTGATTGGTTAGGACAGTTTTTCTTTCTCCTCACTTAGTGTTATTGACTCCTCGAATATAATGACTTAATTTAGATTTATCAATGTTGTACCTTTTTGCTGCTACGCGTATTGTAAACTTTTGCTATTTGTTTAATTCCACGGCTTCAGCTAACTGTTGAGCTGTGTAACTTATTAGTTTTGATACATAGATGTATACGGGGCATCGCGACTATGATATTTAGATATCACCTAGGCACTAAGCCATTTAAAAACGCAGGAATAAATTGGAAAATTGTCATTTTTTAATCATTTCTCTAACAACAGAATTTAAAATGCAATATTAAGAAATCTATACTATCGAGCGACCAAAATAAAATTAAATCTAATCGTGACGTGCTGTCCCAAGTAGTAGAGCTAAGCATTATCAAAGAATTCCGACAGGCGTTGTAAAAACACTTACACATGCAAATAATAAGCGCACAAGACAAACATAAAACGTAACCTAAGAACGAAAATGAAAATCAATCGGTAATAAATGTAAGAGCGGTGCGTTCGAACATTTTTAATTATTGTTAGTAAGAGGAATTGAGTTTGTTTTATAGAGGTTTTCAGCGATCTTGTAAAAAAGTACATTTGATAAATTCTTAGTTGGTTAGTGTCCAACTTTCAATGAGCAGCAATGTATATCTTAAAGAATTCGACATACAGCTAGAAACATTGTACGTATTTATTTATACAGGGCATTGTTTGGTTTTGTGGGCTCGCCCGTATGTATAGAAATTTTCCCGCAATAAAACAAAAGAACGATCCATCTTGATACGTGGCCGGGCGCATAGTCTTCTGTGTTTGCGACGCAATGGTGCATCCTCCCCGCTAACCTACCCAAACGTACGACCGGCCGGCCGACAGCAGAAACGCAAAGATATCGAAGACAATGGAGGGAATTAAAAATTCAGAAAGAGAGTCGTCGATCAAGATTGACAGCCCCGTCGTACACACGGGTGGAAGAACTTGGGGTATTATACTTACTTACGCTTGAAAGTCGACGCTGTTTGTTACGCCAGTAGATGGCTCTCTGTGACGGTCGTAGCGTAAGGTCAGTAACCGTAAGGAAGATAGGGAGGGAGGAAAAGTGCGAGAGGGATACGATGAGAAAGAAATGCACACAATAAAAGTAACAAAATCCGGCCAGTGTTGCGGCCTGTAAAAATAACGGACTATTTTTATCGGGAATTGGTCGAACCGGTGGTGGGGACGGAGTTTCGATGGAATTCGTCGGTAATAATTACGTGACATGTTGCGAGAGCAAGAGGAATGGATGCACGTGAAGAGAAAGATGAACAGAAGACGCATCAGAAGGAAACCAGGCCCGTACACCGGTTCGATTACTGAAAAGTCGCTCTAAAAGTATTTTTGCTCATCGGTTCTTCTACCAAGTGATAACTTCGTAAAGATTTTACCTCGTCGTTCGCAATCAATTTAAAAAAAAATAAAGATAAGTATTAAGGTAATATTAAAAACAGTAAGACGAAATAAGTAATGTCCAAATAATGTTTAACACAGATTGCACTCGGACGAAACACAAAGAGTCTCCAATACCTAAAATATAGTGTTGGGTCCGGCGCGTTCTCGAAGGTGTACAATTTTTCACGTATTACTAAAAACTTGTACTGTGCAGATAAAGCGTACATTGTATACCTTCAGCGCGTACATCATGCATACTATGTACTATTATGAAGAAATGAGTTATATAAGTCGTACAGGTATATATTTCGTTCTTTCGTACTTTAGCTCTCGCTAATCGAAGCGTATGATTTTATAAGCTTGTAGTGCTGGTGTACATTTACATCAGGAACTAATTGAACTACAATACATTATGTGGTACAAAATTATATTGTATACGGTAATTGAGAGCGAGTGAAATAGGCGTATAAATGGTATAAGTGAAATTATATAAATAGTCCCTACAAATTAAGATAAGTGATGTTTTCATAAACAAAACGACACAGTTTTAACTAAATGTTAGCACCGTATTATATTATTACATTATATTGTATTTATCATATAGAGATACATAAATACATCGAAAATGTTTTATTATAGAAAGAAAAACTCTCATTTGTATAAGAATTTAATTACAGGAATATGTAGCTTTACCAAATACATAAAATAGCTAAATAACCTACATATGAAAAGAATATTTAGAAAACAGAAACCTTTTAAGTGGTAAAAACTATGAAAATGGTATTTGGTTTGTGGTCTTTTAATACCCAAATATTATATTTATTTATTATAATGTATTTGCATCACTATCTACAACTTCAATATAATGGCATCTCAATTGAAACGAGCCACCTCAAATAACTTGTATAGGAAGTGTGGGGTTGTGTTAGGCAACCACATACACACTAGTGTATGTTAGAAGTGTTAGAACGTGATGTATTAGTAAGTGCATAGATTAAGTGTTAATCATTGTTCAAGAATAAATAATAAAATATATGAAAAGCATATATGTGTTCATCTTTAACGCTCCGAATAAGGCCAAACGGTACATGGTGTCAGGTGAAAAAGAAAAATAGAGAAGAAAGGAATTATTAAGAAAGAAGATGAGCCAACAGAATGGACAAGTCCATTAACAATAGTAACAAAACCAAATGATGATATCAGGATATGTTTGGACCCACGATTTTTAAATATCGCAATCAAGAGAGAATATTTTCCGATCCCAACAGCAGAAGACATCGCACAAAAACTAACAAATAAAAAGTTATTCACTGTTTTAGATATGAAAGATGGATACCTGCAAGTACCCTTAGAAGAAGAATCTATGAAATATACCAGTTTCAGCACCCCTTTTGGAAAGTACAAATTTTGTAGACTCCCATTTGGTCTAAAGTCAGCCCCGGAAGTTTTCCAGAAAATGAATTTCGATATTTTTGGGCATCTGCAAGGTGTTGGAATATATTTCGATGACCTGATCGTGATAGGAAAGGATGAAGAAGAGCACGACAAGAATTTGGAAATGGTTCTATAAACAGCATTGCGACACGGTATAAAATATAATAAAAATAAAATTCAGTTTAAAAAAACTAGTGTAAAATATATGGGACAAACATTTACGCAAGTAGGGATTAAACCTGATAGTAGTTATGTAGAGTCTATTAGTCAATTAAGTTCACCAAAAGACAAAACTGAGTTGCTTAGAATTTTAGGTATGGCCAAATTTTTAGCTAAATTTATACCAAATATGTCAAGTGTAAAACTGCTTGCTTGAGACAGTTAACTAGGAATGATGTACAGGGGTCATGGACATCAGAACATGATCAAGCTTTAAATAATTTAAAACAGTTAATAATTAATGCACCCACATTAGCATATTTTTACACAAAAAAGCAAACAGTTATACAATGTGATGCGAGCAAGGATGGTTTAGGAGCAAGTTCTTATGCAAGATGATCACCCCATTGCATTTGCATCAAGGAGTTTATCAAAAACGGAACAGGCGTATGCACAGATTGAAAAAGAATGTCTTGCATTAACATTTGCAGTAGAAAAATTTCATTATTACGTTTTTGGTAGGCATGATGTAATTGTTCAATCGGATCATAAACCTTTGCAAACAATATTTAAGAAAGATTTAGACAAAATTAGTAAAAGATTACAACGAATGATATTAAAAGTTATAGGATATAATTTAAAAATCAAATATACACCTGGAAAATTGTTATACATTGCAGATTTGTTAAGTAGAGCTAAAATTAATAATAAGAACGACAAAAATGTAGAAATTTATAGTTTACAAAAGTATGTACCAATGACTGAAAGTAGAAAAATAGAATTCAGGAAAGCTATAGAAAAGGATTGTAATTTGAAACAAATTGTAAATTTTATTGAAAAAGAATGGCCGAAAAGCTCTAAAAATCTAAATTCAGCATTAAGACATTTCTTTTCACTAAAAGAGTTTATATCTTATGATCAAGGTTTATTATTTTCATCAGATAAAATTATTGTACCAACTGAATTAAAACAAGACATGTTAAAGTTAATACATGAAGGTCATTTAGGTATAACAAAATCTAAGAAGCGAGCGAGATCTTGTTTATACTGGAAGAATATATCTGCGGATATTGAAGAGTTTGTAAAAAATTGTAATGTGTGTGAGAAGCACCAAAATAATCAAGTAAAGGAGGAATTAATGTTATATCCGAATCCACATGGGAGAGAATATCAGCGGATATATTCACCTTTGCTAGTAAAGATTATTTAGTTATTATAGATGCCTTTAGTAATTGGATAGAAATGTCAACATTACAGACTAAAACAGCATATAAAATAATTAAGATCATGAAATCAGTTTTTGCAAGATTTGGTATTCCTGAAAAAGTAGTTACTGATAATGTGCCATTTAATAGTAAGGAATTCAAAAAATTTGCAGATGAACGGAGTTTTGAAACTGTTTTTACTAGTCCATTATATTCACAATCAAATGGGTTAGCAGAAAAAGCTGTAAATATTTGTAAAACTTTGTTAAAAAAAGCATTAGAAGAGAAGACAGAAATAAATGTAGCATTATTAAATTATAGAAATACTGCCGTACACAACTTAGACCTTTCACCAGCTCAGCTTTTATTAAATAAGTCACTTAAAACAAAATTGCCATGTTCACTCAATGTATTATAACCTAAAATAAATAAAAATCTTAAACAAAAATTTGAAAGAAAGGTATGAGATGTATTACAACAAAAATCCTAAAAATTTACCTGAATTAAAAATAGGAGACTATGTCATGATGCGACATAAGAATAAGTGGGAGAGATGTAAGGTAATAAAGAAGTGCAAGGAACCGCGTTCACATATTATTCAAAATTCGCAACAGAATAGCTTTCGGAGAAATCGCAAATTTTTAAGGAAATGTAATAATCAAGTTCCAATTACTCCTACTTATCAATATGAGACATCTGACAATGATATTACTGAGAACGAAACTAATAATAATCAGAATGTAGATAGAGAAACGACCTGGAAGAACAGATTAAGAAATAGAGATGATTTAGAAGAGTTTCCCAAATTAAAAGAGGAAGGATGTGTAGGAAGTATGAGGTTGTGCTAGGCAACCACATCACTTTGACAAGAATAAATAATAAAATATATGAAAAGCATATATGTGTTTATCTTTAACGCTCCGAATAAGGCCAAACGGTACATAACTCTTAACCTGCTGTGATTTATATAAAATTCCGAAACCTGTCAATTGTCATATCGAGGAAGACAACTTTTAATGACGTATCTGACGATTTAAAATCATTGCTGGGAGTGCAGCCTTAAAATTTGATAGGTCCTGTGACCACTTGTTCAAAACGTCTTTTAATTCTCTTTACGGCAACATGTATCAAAAATTAATTCTTTTAATCAGAAAGCAAAAAGTGCATAATTTGCAACCTGTGTAATAAAACATGCTCTCCTAACATTTCGCTATTTTCTTGCGGTAATCAATTGCGACTTATTTTTGACACATTCATTTAATGTCGTTTTTCTCTACTTTCGATGGATAAAATGTACTTTCGTAAAGCACTGTTTATATTCAGTTGTTCATTATTGTATTATGCAGGTGCGCTATAAGTCAAAGTAAAATAGCGCCAGTGCCAGTATTTTAGTATATATATAATCGGTTCATTGTATTTACCGAACGTCTTAAAACTCGGTAACTACGGATTCGTATTTCCTGCGATATGCGTACCTACATTGCTGATGTACACAAGCATGGCGTACATCGCTAATGTGGGTACAAAATCCGCACCGGTAGCACTCATCTGAAAAAAGCGATTCCATTTACGTACCCAGTGAACAGATATTTTTAGTAGTGCGTGAAAAATCGTACGTCTTCGTGAACGCGGCGGACCCAACACTAGTAAAACGTCAATGACAATAAAAATGAAATAAGAGCATTGTAACTCTAACGGGCTGCGCGCATATCGCAGCATCTATCGTTAATTCTTAAACAAAACACAAAAAATTAAAGGTAAAGGGCAAGAATATCTTCAAAAGTTGAAAAAAGGAAACCCAATACAAATAATGGAATGCATAGGATTCAAAGCCATTCAATATACAGTTAGAGAGGTATACAAAGTTTAACTTTAAATTATTGTAACACTATATAAAGCAAACCAGTACATCTAAGAAGAAATAACGTAATTCTGATAAAATATCAAGATGCTGGTTAAACTTAAACACAAAGGTACTGCCTAATCAAATTCATTGGGCATTCCTTAAATCTTACATTTGCTTAACCAGAACTAAATAACGAAGATTCTCTTCGCATTTTCTCTTCTTTTGGAAATACGCTGGCATTCGCTCGACTAAGAAGCACATTTCCGTAAGCCAATTCGGATGATAATGCGTCTGTGCATTTACGGTTACATAACAGCGAAACCGATAGGAATGTCTCGAATAGAGATTTCTATGTACGGTTCGCGGAATCGATAAACAAGAGAAGAAACACCCAGCTTCTCGCGAGATCGGCGCTGTGCACAACCGCGGGTCGTTTCGGCTTTCAATTGTGCCGATGCTTCCACCCATCGATTGGGAAGATTGTCTCGAAGACGTAATAAAATTTCCGGTAACAACTGTGTCTTTATTGGCTTTTAAACTATGCGTAATAATCGTACATTAATTGCGCCCTGAAACATATTGGAATATAATATCCATTACAAAGTTACATGTCGTGTTATGGATAATATCTTTGGTACTATGTAGGAGTTGTAATGTACTCAATATTGCTGCACATACTTTCATAAAACGTGTTTATGAAAACCACCGATATTATATGTTTGAAAGTCAAATTGAAAGCAATATGTATAACTAAAACACTAACTCTTAGCTTCCGATCTACTCGATCAGTTGTTTACAAATGTTTACTAATTATGAAGAACTATTTTCATGATTAACCAGTATTACTTTAATGTTAAAAGAAGATAAAGTCAAGTTATGATACGAGTAAGAATGGAAGAACATATCGATTGCATAACAAAGAATTCGATAACAAAGAAAAAGATAGGCATTAAAAAAGCATTTTTGGTTAAATACAGTCAAACAAAAATCTTTGTTACAGTAACAAAATTTTAATGTTAAAATGCTTAGGTTTATTTAACAATATCTTTAGCATTGCTTTAGCAATCAACGTAATTTTATTTTGAATCTTTAAATTTGTTAAGGCAATGAGTGGTTTGGATTGAATAAATGAATGAACATCTTATATTGAATATAGCAAAAGAGGTGATTAAAATAAAAAACAGAAGTGGTTGGATTAAATAAATATAAATACTGGTACTGTGTTTTAACGCCAATATTAAATTTTGTTTGAAATAAATTTACACAGGTGTTAAATTAACGGAATAGAAAGGTTGATACTACGAAGAGAAATGCTTGCATCAACCAAAAAGCTGTATTGTGTTAAATAGCGTCTTTTCTTTAAAATAATATTTATTACATCTAAATTGATGATTTCTCATATTAAAAATTAAAAAGATATGCTAAATTTATATTTTTATGATTTGATGGGAGGAACCATACAACTGCACAGAGAAAAACTGTACAATACTGGGTGGTATCAGAAATATAGTATCGGGTATTGCGAAGATCAGACCGGTCTCTGTTAATGCGATATGAAAGCATCTCGTTCTGTGAACGATTGACCATCACAATACTTTTTATATGATATAATGCAGGTGTATACATCAGCTAAATATTACATAGCCGTGTTTACCGAACACAATTTACATCGAATAAGAACCATAACGGTTGTGAAACGTACGGTAGCGCCATCTTTATGACAATTTCTGTGGTACCATATTGATGCACGAGAGGCTAATTGCAGGGTTCATTCCTCCAATAGCAAAGCAGAAATATTACGTCCAATCATATTAGCTTTTGTACCGCCCTTATTTTCAAATTAATTAATTAATTTAACAACTATTGCAATGGTTATTGCTATTATATGGCAATTAATTGTGTAAACGATTTTCTTATGGGACAATACAAGGAAGTAAGGCTAGACCTTAAGTTATGTTTGGGTGATATATAGAAATTTGAATGTATTGAATGTATGCGTCTGCGATCTACGATTGTTATTGTGGTGCGAGATGTCAAATTTGTCGGATTGTAAGAGATTTCTAGAAAGGAGAACACTCTCACTCTCTCACAGCAAAGTTGGCTCTACTCATAAAGTCGTCATGGCAACGTTCGTTAATGTCTAGGGCCGCATGAAAGTGAGGTTATGTGCTAGTACAACGGTAATTTTTGATGAAGTGTTTCAAATTAAAACAACAAGTAACGTACATAATGCGTAAAAAATGATAGACAGAGATGTCGTCATACAGATGGTACATTTATCAGACACATCGAAATACAACTTTCTACAAAATAGTAAAGTCTTGGTCCTGAAACTTTCGAAAAACCAATTTTCTCTTTATAAGAAAAAGAAGAGAAAGATCGTTTATTCTAGTCTATCTATTATTGATCATGAATTTTATAAGAAGTGTGCAAGTTAGTTGTTCAAGTGTATATAACAGTAACCCGGTAATGTAAATTGTCTTAATGCAAATTGTCCGTGCAATTTACAGAGAATGCTGAAATGTTTCTGTGATGCTAAAATATTCTCGCTTGCCAAATCCAAAATGAGTGGATTGACGTAATATGTGAAAATTGGATTTATTTCATCAACAATTAATGTTATTATCTACAACAAATTTCATTTTTACAATAACTATATTTCTATTGATATGTTTATTAAATTTGTAATAAAATAATATTATTAACAAAACAATGTTAACATTTTTCTTTAGATATTGTATTTTTACTCAATTTTATGAAAAATATTGTTAATACAATAAAATTTTTTTTGTTCGCGGAATGCATTGTTTTCCCTGATTATCAGTGAACAGATCGACATAAGCGTAGGTACTGACTGTCACATCAAGAGCAGTGAAATTCTTAGGAATTCACCTAGACAATAGAATGGCTTTGTGACAACGTCACATACATGCTTTGCGACTAATAAAATAGCAGAAATGGTTTCTTTTTTAACCATTAAATTCCACTCTTCGAGAGTGGGATTTGGGCAGAAGTAGGATCCTTGGATAAGGAGAAGTGCAGCAAGAAAAAATCAGAGTGCAAAGAAGAATAGGCTTGTCAATAGCAAGGGCTTATAAAATAGTTTCAGAAACAGCTGTCTTAGTAATAAGTAGTCAGAGTAATACTGGTTAATTTAATGGCGAAAGAGAAGAGGCAGAGGTGATAGAAAGAAAGACCCAAGCTGATACATGGAATCATACCAAACGGTTTTGGCGGAGGCGCTGGGATACGCAGACCACGGGAAGATGGACATATAGATTACTTAAAAATGTCATATGTTATCTCAGTGAGTTCCTGTCGTGACGGAATACTAGAGATACCAGTAAACGCAGTAGGCATGATGGTATCTGACAGGAATTATTGGAATAAGGCGTCTTTTCATGTTAAAACAAATTATATTTAAGGAAGAACAGAAGGCAAATATGGCATACCATCTTCAGGAAATGTGATTCAAGGTGGATACAAGTCCGGAAACGAGAAGTTCTTCAGTAAGTGAAAGTCCCATAGATTTTCCATAGGTTAGGTCTTTGAAGAAGTAACCAATGAAGTTGTGAAAGCTCAGTCATTAGAAAAGAAATGACATACTTTCTTCTTTCGGCTGTCTTTCCAATAACCCTGTTTGAACCTTAACAACATACAGCCAGTACTTACAGCATACCGCTTTTGCTAATTTTAGTTAGATAGATAGATACTAAATTATGTCCATTGTACGCTCTCAAAGTTTCGATAAAATAATGCGGGAAACTATGTGTAATTTAAAAAATAAAAATAATGTACTTACCACAAGCAAAACACATTAACAATTAGTGACTGTAACGGATTTGCATTTCGGTTAGCCCCGCCTCGAAAATTTGCGAAGGGCTATACGCTCTATTATTACGGCACTGGTTAAATACATTACCTTAAGGCGATTTTCATTGTATAGTGTGTATACTATAAAATGTATAGTGCCAAATATGTACGTATATAAAACAGACGAATTTAGAATAAAATGATTCGACCTTGTCATTTGCACCTGCTTCGCAGATGTCATTTCTATACACGATGTGCAGATAATATACGTATGTATTATGAGCAAGTTTCATTATGGCGGGGCAATTATTGTGTCTGTGCATTTGCTTTCATCTAACACGATGGGCCCTTTTAGTAACCAACAATTCGACATATCATATGCTCTGATAGACCGTTCGTGCCTTCATTTGTGGATATAATGCATGCACGTCGGGTTCCTTCCAATATGCAATATGTCGCAATTACGGAGCTCTTTTTTTAGATATGCTTGGATGATTGTGGCAATGATACTTTGTGCAGCTGTAAAATTAGAAATATTGAAGGTTAGCAGCAGCATTCTCCCTGGGTGGGTACGTGATCTACAGAGCGAGCTAGATAAGTTAGTTGAAATCTGCTGCATTCAAGTAGTTTATTAATTGCTTTAGCATTGCCCTCTTTATTTTACTTAAAGTTTCACTAACAGATTGTAAGCAGATAAGTAAGATAATTCTCTAGATATTAGGTATACGCCTTTCGATTCCATAAATATTTTATTATTGCGTGAACGTTTAATAAAAGACATTGAGCAAGCTAACCTACGACAATGAAACATCTATATGAGGGTAAATGGGATAGCATATCGTACACATTTTACTGTTTCCAAAACAAAAAAAAAGATTAATAATTAAATTGATGTCCTATAGAAAAAAATCCAATGCAGTCATAAACTCGCAACATAGCAGTAACTGTGAATCTACCAGCTCTAAGCTCATGTTGAGAATGTGAAAAGAGGTTATGTTTTTCTATACATTTTTTCATACGATTGAGAATATCAAAATAAAAAGTATTAAAGAATACTGAGGGAATTAGTAAACTCCAAAGTATAGCCACGACTGGTTTGGGATTGCGTATAAGAATTAAATGTCCTGATAAAGAATAACCAAATGATCCAGATATTGGTACCTGGACATTCGTAAAGCCCGTAAGGAAAGGATAGTTGACTTCATATGAAGGCCGAAAACCAGTGTTGAAAAGTGTTAAAAAATACAGCATAAGGTAGAAGGGCCAAATAAAAACTGGAATACAATCAGGCAAATTTATAAAGGCTTTTATTAAGAGACAATATAACTACTAAAGCCTAGTAGGAATCCTATTCCATTGTAGTAGAACTCCTAACATGTACTGCAAAATTGTTCGTACTTGAGATTTTCACTACAGACTATGTAGTAGGATGGCAGAGACCGCAAACCACATCCTGTATGCATGGAAGGCTCTGATCACAGAAAGATAAACAATATTTGGCAAGTCAATGATGATAATAAACTTAGAAGATTATTTTGATCAACTGGCCACAGAAGACTTGTACAAATTAGTACAGATAGGTATCAGAATATTATCTTGAAAGAGCTGGTGGGATTACTAGGAATTCTACTAAAACGGAGATCTGGACCTGGCTGGACAATGCAAGCACAAACAAATGGAGGACGACAGAAGGTCAACTCCAAGCTAAAGCGCTAATAGGGGATGGGGATGCCAAGTTCTCTGATAACCTACTTAGACGCAGCAAGAAAGAAGTTAAAACCATTACTGGGCTGGTAACTGGACACTGTCCCCTGAAGAAGCATCTTTGCAACACAGGCCGAGTAAGCGAACCGTGGTGCAGAAGATGTGAGCTACAGGAGGAAACGAGTTTACATGTAATCTGCACATGTGAGGAGTTGAAAGCACTCCGGCAGAAACATTTCGGGAAGGGTCTATTGGAGCCCTCAAAGGTTCTCAACTTCCCACTGGGCAAGATACTGGGCTTTATAGAGAACACCAAGCTGCTCGAGTGGAAGTAAGAGATTTAATAGGGACGGTACAATGAGCACCTAGCTCAAGTGCCTGGACTAAAGGTGTCCACCTAACTTTATGAATGAATGAATGAGCTGGTACAAATATATGTAGTTAAATGCAAAAGCCAAGACGAGAGATTCCATGTCTAACCTGGCTTTCACAAAAGTGTGTGAAATGAAAATGAATTTGCAGGTAATTGCAATAGCTTCCACATATTATTGTATAATAATAAAGTTCACAAAAATGGAATTACACGCATACAATGAAATTTCATATCCGGCATGTATCATTTAATTTCGTTAGTTTGACGACGCGAAATGGAATGTACTGACATTATACACACACACACACACATACACAATAAAAAGTAAATGTGCGATGTGCGGATTCAGCAGTCATTTAGATATTCCGGACAGCGACCACTTTCAAGCTTTGGACGTCGACAATTTTACAAATCCGACTGTTCGGAAAGACAGCCGCAGCTTCAGGCCTCCATAGTGTACAAAGTGGTGGCGACCAAGTAGGGTGAGGGGAGCGAAATTAAGTTAAAGAGGCGACACAATCGGCCGTCAAAAATGTCGTTTTCACCCAGCGACATTTCGCAATGGCATAGCGGTGGTAGAATAACTCCTGTCAGTCGTATTTAGCCACCATGATAACGTGTTGCGCGGACGTGAATGGAAGTAAACATGCACGCGTATGCTTTATACGTTGATAGTGTAGGTGAACGTTACATGTAGACATTAATTCGTTCAGTTAAAAATAATAGAATGACGTTTCAGTTGTCTGTGTCGCTTAATTTAGCACTGGTTTGTTGAAATGTTTTTAAAAACGTTTGTAGTTATGCTTGCAGCAAACATCGATCTTGATAAATCCAACTAGAATATAATAGGCTTTTCAAAATCATAAATGTGTAAAGACCAAAAGGTAAAATCTCTTGCAGTTACAGCGTGAACCAATTCTCACATACATAGAATGCTAGTCCAAAACGTCAGTAAAATATTTCGCATTCTAACATAAATCCTCTACGGTATATTATCGCGTATATTACAATTAAATGTGATCTTGTTTATAGTATCACCTATTATATTAATGAGTTTGAGATTGCTTAAATATCCTAAACGAAAACAAAAAAATAAGATTAGTCTCGACACAGACCGTGTTTGTAAAGAGAAATGAGGAGACGGATGAATTGTCTAGATTGTCAAAGCATTTCATTGGAGCAAATCACAAGTAACAAAGCCCATCGAGCAATCAGCGCACAATAAGTTAAAAGAGTAATTACAAAAGTTACCAGGGCAAAGACAAACCAAACTATTCTCAAAGGTACAGAGTTTACCAAAGAGCTACTCAGTAAAAATAATATTGCAATGGTAGTAGATTGATTAGTTTAATCACCCTTAAGCACCGCATTGTTCTCCTGCGAAATGTGCTGCGACCTCCATTATAGCTATGCCAAGCATATCATGGAAAGTGAAACTCGCGAGAGGAATAAATACCTCTACTGCCCGTTTACGTCCGGCTCCTTTGCGTCCATGGCAACACATGACATCAAAAGGTACCGTGCCATTCCAATCACTACCCAGGAATGACAAAACCTCCCACTTATCAATATCTATGGGAAACACTAGTGTCCACTGCAGTGGTCCCCCGACGCAAACCAGCACGGGTCTCTTGACTTACCAGTGCCTTGATCCAAGACCAGACCACTTTTTCTGTCTATGTTGTGTGCCACTGCAATGGTTCTGCAACATAAAGTTGATAAATATTTATTACAATCTAACCTTTAAGCGAAAATGTCCTTTATGTATGAAAATAAAGACAATTTTTTATTTAAAAAACTTGTTCGCTTTTCAACAAACCTATCTTTGCTGGCCAATCTGCGTTCGTGAAACAGTTGAAAACAAGAATTACAATTCGTAGTTGCGTAATTAACATTATACAGGCAAAGGAAATAATAAGTTAAAATTTAACAAGAAAGAAGAGTTTTCTTTCGGGGAGACGGCAATCTCCCCTATATTAAATAATAATTATTATTGTGTTTTAGGCAGGGCATTAAACAGACCAGTATTTTGAATTAAAACGGTTTTATGCGCCGGGTATGGCACTATATCTTTTCTCTAACTCAAACTGGGCGTGTTCTTTTTCTTATCGTATCTACATATGCTGGCAACTCGCTTTCGCTGATTTATTTCGTCACCTCCCCACATAAGATTAAATAAATAAAACAATAACGAATTCCAAAGAACGATGGCATACATATTTAATTTTGTGCCAAATTTATTTCACTGCTGGAGAACAACACGCTACTTCCCAGAACTTGTTTATCGAATATGAGCCAGTAGTCAACCAAGCGTCATTTCTTCGAACTGTTTGTCGAAACGGTCGGATTTTCTGGAGAGAGAGGGAGATTATTGATCAAATCGGTTAGCTCGTCGGGATATCGACTACGCATCGACGTCCGCCCAGGGAAGTGGTGTAGCATGCCGGCTAATTCAAAGTATGATCGTCTACAATCAACAGGATCTATTACCAGATTGATAATAAAGCTATTCTTAAATGATGAAATTAAAACAGATGAACAATTTTGGCTGAAGAAACAAGTTGAGCAAACACCCAACTTATCCACTGCGGTTATTACGCTCAATAAAATGGTAAATAAAAGAGAAGATGATGAATAAAATTTTACCATGGAGTGATTTAATGCAATACAAATTCGCTTGTATCTAAGTGTTCTTCTTATTTCTTTTCTCTTGCTGGCTTCTATTACAACGATAGTTTCCATCTGGGTTAATAGAATTGCGAATTTCCTCATTTTTTTAATCAGAATTACAATAAAACTTTGGGAAGGATGATATAGAGTTTTCTAAAATATTGTGATGTTGCATGAGCTATTGAGCATTGAGAGATTTAAAAACATACGTTATTGGCGCAGAAAAAGATTACAAGCGTTCAAAATAAATGGTTTCACAAATATTAATTTCTTAATTTTTTTGTTTGAAACCTGCAGGAATGCAAACACAGCTGATGCCAGCAAGAATATAAAACTCTGGCAATTCCCCAAATGTGTAGATTTAGGCTGGTCTAACTTTCAGAATTTTATTATTTATGGATAATAAAATATTTAATTCCAATTTTAGGTAACAATGTCTCTAACGTAAGTGTTGCAATAATTCGAAAAATTATAATTCCAGTGGATGTCATTTTTAACATGTGAGAATTGTAAATTAGACGTATCTGAATAGGCTAGCTTTGATGGGGCATTCTAATGTTGTAGATAATGTTAATCTTTTCCTATTTATTTAAGTGCCTATCGGTATTATTTTAAAAAAAATATGTCTGCATAATTTTTTACAGCATTTTATGAGGAGGTACCGTATTTGTGTAAGTGCAATGAAATTTAGCGTTACAAATATTTATTGGCTTGAAAAACTCATTTGCGCATTTAGCGACACTTTCCTTTTCAGCTGGGAACCGATCGATTTATCGTTGCCCTCCCATAAACGTCTCAAGAAGCGCATACGAGCATCAATATACCCAGAACGCGGATAGATACCTATGCACTAGTGCGATACATATGTATAGATGTTCGTATATGCAAACGTTTGCATGTTTGTGTTGTATATGGCAATGAGGTATGAATGCGGAGATAAGTACACGGTCGGTGTATGGAATAGTAGTGCCGGTAAACAAGACATGGGATATTATGTTGTCAAGGAGTAGCATAGAGATATACATACACCACCATTAGAAAGTTTGTAAATATTCGTGAAATTGTTTCTGAGTGTTAATATACGCAAAGTTTTGTACCCATTGCAAGGATATACATAAACGACGGCTCCATATTTAAGAAGAAGGAAATAATCATATCCAGCTTCAGAACTGAATACAACGTTAAAGCAGTTTACAGAGCTGTTGCCATGATGTAAATGCTATAGAATGATAGCTTTTTGTTTGTTCGTTTCAATTCATATTTTTCAGAAATTGCATTAAAAAATTAGAATTATAGTTATTTTTAATGCAAGACGTTAAAATTGTATTCTTCTACATCTGGCACAATATCGTACTCGATGAATGTGCCAATGTCTCCAAAATTCCTAACAGGGATTTTGCAAGATATTTTTCTTTTCGTCAGGATATGAACAGATAATATTTTCAACATTTACTAAGTTTATTTATCACTGTTTATATTTAGTTGCCTACAATATTTTGGACTTTTCACGATTTGTTCTATCACTGTTGAACAGACCACTCTATAATGCACTCTTTCGTATTTTCTTTTGGTATAACTGCTGGTACAGTCAGACACTCCAGTGAATTCCGTGGAAAGACTCATATGGGTGTTAGTTTAAGAGTATTTAGATTTACTCATTAAATAGGTAGAATTTTTAATAAAATTAAATAAGTGAAGAAATTTTGTTGCAGCAGCATTAAATTGATTGTAAGGATAGCTAAGTATCTGAAGTGTGATTTATGGTTGCTATATACTTACAATGTTTTTCTTAATTTTTCCCGAAAATGCTATCCTGTATACGAGATTCCATGAGGTACTTTTCCAGAAGTTTGCTGGAGTTGCTATAAATAAACATGTAAGGTGTAGCTTGGCTATTGTTGAGTTCTATCTGCCAGCTATCAGAGCCAGCAAAGTAGGAACAATTATTATTATAGCAATATGGTGTAGTACTTTCCTGAGGGAGTGCTTTACTCACTGTGTGATAATATCTCTGAGGAAGAAAAGACTACAGCGTCCTAGAAGGCTTCACAAAAATAATATGCAATTCCTATAGCGATTTCATATTAAGAGAGCCGCTCTTTTTACTTGCAGATGAAATGAACATATTTTGCATTACCTTCATGGCTCCGGTTTAGCAGATGCACAACACATTTGTAATGACTAAGTAGGCCATTCTCTGTAGAATTTGTAGTGTAACCTCTATTGTCATTTTCTTTAGCTTTAGCCCCCACACTGTAGATGAATAAGTTACCAAGAATTATTATTAATACAATAATATATGTATTTATTGGCAGAAAGAACAAAGAGTACAAAGTATAATGTACTTAATGTATCTAAGAGATACAAAGTTATATCATTTTCGGTTGTAGTCACTGAGTTTCTTCAAAGAGTACTTAACAAAACCAAATATTTCTACAGTTTTATTAGTGACTCTTCCTATTTGTTGTTCTAATTCAGCCTCTTCCAGAGCTACCGCAAACGTTACATGCATACAAAAGACTGCAATCACGGATGCAATGTCTTCCTCCTTGTCATTGGCATTGAAAGCTCTCCTGGACCTACCACACATTGTTGTGGGGCAAGCGAGGCCAGATTAACTAGATTCTACCTATGGCGCATTGCCAATTAATCACCTCTGTGTGGTTAACAAGCTTCTGGAATCGTCAAGATGTTCGCGCAGAAACATTCTGTCGTAATGCAAGCGTTAGAAAATACTACAACCTTAGACAATATACGAGAATTTCTCAGGTTGAAATCTACGCCATTGAGATGTGTGCTAGTGACATTTTGAATAGGAACAGAAGACACAAACCAATAAAAATTTTAAGTGGTAGTCAGGTGGTATTGAAAGCACTAGAGAGATGCACATCGTAAATGCAACTCGAAGCTGATCTGGAACTGTAAAAACACTCTAAATGTAGTGAAGACGGTTAATAATCTATCCCTAGACTGGGCACTCACTCATTTATGGTAATGAGGAAGCAAACACTCATTCGTAAAAGGCTGCTGCGGAGTATTTCCAGGGACCAGAACCTCAATTCAATCAGAAAGTGTTCCAACTTTGGAATAACTGTTCTAGTTTAGTATATGCGAAGAAGTGCATTTCGTCTAATATGTCAGAACCAAGAAGCTACTTGATCGTAAAAATGTAAAAGTAACTGTTTCTGCCTTTACCGGTCACTGCCAACTCTGTGACGTGATTGAATGCGGCTGTGTCTGAAGGACGAAGACTTGAAAAAAGATCTCACTCAAAAAGATTCTAAGTTAGCTTAAGGGCAGGCCCTTAAGCTAATTTACTGGATGAACTTTAAAGATAACATCCGCTCTACAATAGGCCCTAGTGGCCGCAGGGGACTGGGGGTTAATCGAACCATACGATGTTATCTTCTTCACAATATAATACAATCAGTCTGTGGTAGCATATAACCTCCAGATATTTAACTTAATTGGTGTAAGTATTCTAACTCATCGCCTTTCAGAAACACTATATTTATACGTATTTTTTTCTTGTTTGTCAATGAAACAAATGTGCTGACTAATGTCTGTTCGTAAGAATTTATTCTATACATAAAAAATCTTTAAAAAAGGTACATTTAAAACGATATTATATTTTCGTTATAAAAGAATTACAATGCTATATATATAGAGATATGCATTTACTGATTATAGTTTAAAACGTTTAAGATATTTTTATTAAGTAATTGTACCTAAAAACAACATACCCAAATAATACTGTGTTCTATTAGAAGCAGTAAAAATATTATAAATGTGGAATATTTATCACAATCACAAAACAACTAAAACTTGTGTCAAAATCTCGGCTATAGTATACAGTTTAACGCTACTATATGAAATCCAAATGTGTAATCATTGCCATGTTATGTGAATACTGAAGAAATGGATACTCGTAAGAAAATATAAACACGAATTGAAGATTATTGCAGCTTACTGTTATTATGAACTTTATTTGAAGCGTGTGCGAACCATTACTTAACTTTACTTGCGTAAAAAACAAATCGTGTTATCGGCTAAAATCAAATTTCAAGCATCAAATTGAATTTCCAAAGAAAATTCTTTCGCACAAGCAAGGTTTTTTTCAGATTCGATGATGTGTAAACATGCTTTAAAGTATATTAGCAAAAGTGAAAGCTTTTCGTTATGAAAATGTTTTGTTCCTGTGCCTTTGAACTTCTACCTATGCCACTGAGGGTTCCATATGTAACGTATTCGTCGCCATACTAATTGAGAATTATTATAGTTTTTACTTCCCACCGTTGTTTGATCTTTTATGTCAGTTAATTAAGTATTTTGCTCATTATCGTGGAATCAATGCCACCAATTGTTACTGCATAACTGCAAATATCAGTTGCTATTAGATAATCCACAAAGATAGTATAGCACTTCAAACATTGTAAAGGAAACAAATTATAGCGACAGCAGGAGTACCTAAACAAAAATACGAAAAAATAATAATCATTAAGGAGAAGCAGGGATCAGGCATCAGGGTAAATTAAAATTTTGGACACTTATTTTAAAGTACGTAAGGCTAATATTTACTCTTCACTAATATTGTCGCATAGTTTCCGACGCCGCTGTATACAAAATATACCACGCAACACTAGAGAAAAGGAGACAATTCCGTTCGGACACTGGTCGGTTTGCGCGGTACATCATAACAACAAGTTAATTACCATTTTATGTTATTATAGAGCCGTAATGTGTCAGATGATTTTATAAACCGCTGCCACGCGCTCGTTTTCCCATGCAAATCGTAAAACTGGGCGACGCGAGCGCTGTCCGCGGTGGTAGCGACGACTAAATGACAGTGAATCATTGCTACGTTACGTATGTATGTATCTACGTTCACATTTGAATGTGAGTGTGTTTGTAGTGTGCATTTAAGCTCGGTAGCGACGAATTTATAGCTCTATATTCGCCGGCGATTGTTATTCGTTGTGTCGCACTGAGCGTCCATCGTACCCGTGTTACGTAAATTGATGCGTATAGGTGTGTATTATGTGCCGATAAAATCTAAGAGCGTTGTAGATTTTGTTGATTTTCGAAATCTAATTTTATCTAGTTGGTCGCTTCTACAGCTAGCATGTGCTTAAGTGCTATAACATTTTACTGGATTCAATCACTTGAAGCCACACCACAGGGCTTCTTCTTTTCATGCAGTATTGAAGCTAAACTACCCTTGAGTATTGCTTTTGCTGGACGAAAAATATGGCAGTATGGAACTCAAACAACATCCGCAGTATTTGAACATTAAACGTAATTGATTTGACAGACAGAAGAAGAATTACACTGCCTCTAATATATGATGTGAGACTGAAAACAAATTTAAAGCGTCTTAACAAAAACGTATGTTTTAATAGCAAAGCTTCAAATAGCTCAGATCAAAATATACCCAGTGAGAAACATTAATCGATGGATGCAAGCCCACTGTTTGACGTTAGTACCCTATAAAACTAAAATAGTTATTCTCACAAAAAAGAGAATACTATTGTAAGTATGAGAGTGGGAGATGTTGAGATCACTTCCAGCGCTGCAGTTAGATACCTCGGAGTAATGATTGACAATAAACTATCTTTTTGGCAACAGATACTGCACAAAGCTGACAAAGCGGCAAAGATGACTGCCTACCTTAGCTGGCTTAAGCCCAAGATTGGAGGTCCTCGGTCAAGAAAACGAAGACTACTGCTGACTGCGTTATATTCGATCATGCTGTACGGATTGGGGGTATAGGCACATGCTCTGGGCAAAGAAATGTACCGTAAGCGATTAGCGCAGGTACAGAGGCGAGCTGCCCTAGGAGTAGCGTCAGAGTATCGTACAGTGTCAGAATCGGCGGTTCTTGTAGTAGCAGGAGTTATCCCAGTGGCGCTAATGGCCAAAGCTGGAAAGCGCCGGTTTAATAGAAAACGTGAGTTTGGTAAGATTCGAGTTTGTTCGTGAAAGAGATATTACTGTAACTATGTGGCAAAGGTTCTGGGATGTAGAATCAAGAGCTCACTGGATTGCGAGATTAATTCCGCAAAAAAGAATCCGTAATTGGCTGAAAAGGCGTCATGGTGAGGTGGATCTCTTCTTGACTTTCGAGTCTATTTCATCGTTTAAGTGAAATAGATAATGGAACATGTCTGTACTGTCCTGATGAAGTAGATGGCGCGACGCCTATCATACTTTTCTTCAGTTGCAATCGTTGGTTGGAATGGTGATATTTATTATCCAATAACATTGGTGAAATCTCACCACTCGATTATTCGCAAAATGATTGAATCTGAGCATTTTTGAGATTTAGTGGCGCAATATATTTTCTAATTGGATGTTGCAATAAAGCTAAAACAAACGACGACTCAGTGCTGAAATGAATATTACCGCAAACTGCGCTGTAATGAGATATTAACGCAGTAGTGGGACTCTTGCCGGAACGTAATATGGCCGATTAATGTGCAAATTAGAAAAAATACTGTAAAAAAACGTGTGCCACAATGACTTGTAATGCTCGTACTTTGAATCACTCGCCGCTACGCGGCTCGAGATTCAAACTTGTACTCGCATTACATAAACGTCATTGTGACACTTACGTTTTAAAATACTATATAATGTACTGCGTAGAAAGAATATAGATATAGATATTAATATGGCGAAAGTAATTTGAGGATTCGGGAAATTGGTCTTTTAAATTATCTAGTTTCTGAACAATTTATACAGTTTGTGGCTCTTATACAGCCAACAACTAAACAGACCCAGACCGAAGTAACGTGTGTAGGAGAACCTACACTACCATTGCCTTAGAAAATAGGCAATGGTGTCCATTGCCTTTAGGATTTCCACTCTGTATATCATGTTTCAAAATGATGCATCTTTTCTTGTATTTGTGTTTCTAAAAAAGTTGATAAAAAAACTAAGTGTATAAACTAGGTAGGTACATATATTTACTGACGTATTTACGAAAGATGTAAAACAGGAAATGATATTAATTTGTTCAGGGAAATCTAATTCAGATGGATAAGCCTCTGCAAAAAAAAAAATAAAGATAATGGATCCTTTTTTTCTTTCTCCTTGAGCTAAGAACAGAGGTGTATCTACTCACGAGTAGATACACCCCTTCTTGACTAACAGACACAATCTTTGTAATGGTTTTGATAAAGTCTATGCATTTATGTGTTTATCAGGCAGCATCGCAGTGCCAGATGTCCCCGATTATTATAAAGTGTTATCGCAATGGACCGGAGCGAGATTCAAACTTGCAATCTCTTTAAACTTAGTCAAGGGCTTAAGACACTCGGTTAGCATAGGCTCTACTTAAAAAAATAGTATGAAAATAATTTTTAAACAATATGTATGCAAACGAAAATAAAATTGCTTCATCATGTAAGATAAAAATTAAATTTTGTATATTTGTATTTCGGCCACCTCATCCGAAAGTACAACGTTACAAACTTAATACATTTGTTTTAAAAAACATTTTAATTCCCCTAATTCCTATTATATTTGAACTTAGAATCGAAATTTCAATTACCCTCCTTTTTCCATTTCAATTTAAATAATCTTAAATTTAAATTAATTTCTCTTACATTAAAATATCAAACAAAATTCTTTAAGTATACCTATTAATTGTTACTTTCATATTCAATCTTCATAAGAGATTCTTCTTTCTTTGTACCTAATACTTTCAACATATAATCTTCAATATATCAGGATTGAGAAAAAAGATTCTCTAAAACAAAGAAATATTTATTTGCTACTTTTTAAAACAACCATTTATTTCTATTAGTTAATACATTACTTATACTGACAATAATATTATTTTAATAAAAGAAATATATTTTAATAAAAAAAATTACTCTTTTAAATAGTGGTGAAGAAACATTTCTTTGTTTTAAAGAATCTTTTTTCTCACTAAACTTTAATATATAATATTTCATGAATTGACTGTGAACTTGTTAGATTCTGGCCGAAGATAGCATTACGCCGAAACTGATTCCAGAGTATTTTAAAAAACTGTAAAGATAAGAGGATTTTTTTACTTGTCTGCATTAACACATTACAATATGGACCATTTGCAAAAAACAATCTTACTACACTCATTCGAAGATAGAAATCGCCACTTTATCGAATTTCCGTTACTTTCCGGAATATACTTTTCTGTGAAGATTCTGAAGATTTTCTGGGTTCGGTTGTCAAAATAGCTGTCAAACAATTTGTCATTCAAATATGAGTGATTTGTATTCTAAACACTACAAATGCACGAACATTGATTTTAGTAAGTGGTAATCATGTGGTGGCCGAAATAAATTGTGTACGGACCACGGCTGAAAGTGTCTTATCGAGCTCGTTTGGTGCTCACCTGGGCACGCAATCTCAAATTCGTTCGACAAAGTGTGACTCTCCAGCCTTGATACATAAATAACTGTTCTTTTTTTCTAATAATTGTACATTATTTACTTTAAGACTAGTTTTGGTAGAACAGCCTATTATTCCAAACACACACCAAAATATAATTATAATACATTTTAATTGAAGGTATGGTTACGAAATTTGTAAAAAGTTTAAAGATAAATAAGAACATTTTCTCCTCGGACCTTGACCTCAATCTAGAACTAGCGCTGGGCAGGTTTGCCACGGTTTTTCAAGCCGAGGTGTTAGCGATCCTGCACGGCGCCGAAGAAATTTTAGCAAAGGGCATTAGGGGACGGCGTATTGTCCTTTACAGCGACAGTCAGGCTGCCCTTAAGGCTCTTAATAATCATAGAATCGCTTCGGGCTTAGTACTTTAGTGTCACAATGCCCTAGAAGCGGTCGCTATCGATAATGCCCTGACACTCAAGTGGGTTAAAGGCCATAAAGGAAACCGAGGTAATGAGGCTGCTGATAGGCTGGCGGGGCGGGGCTCGCGCTCCCACTTTGTGGGGCCGGAACCAGCTCTCCCTATTTCGTCGGCTACACTCAACACCATGATAACGCAATGGACTGCCACTCTTCATGAGAATAGATGGGAATCCATAACCACCTGCCGTCAAGCGCGTGAGGTCATCCCCAGGCCGTCACCGAAGACAGCAAAATACTGCCTGCAGCTTTCGCGCAGTAACTTACATCAACTTGTGGGGCTTTTGACCGGCCACTGCAAGCTAAACAAACACATGCACCGCATGAGTTTGGCTACCAGCCCACTGTGTCGGGCATGCTACCAAGAAGACGAGACGCCGCAACACATTTTATGTGATTGCCCAGCGCTTGTCCAACTTAGAGGTTCCATACTGGGGGAGCACTGGCCCAGTATGGCCGATTTTGGTGGCGCCTTGCCTGCTGCTCTGCTCGAGCTCACGCACAGTTTGGGCTGGCTCGAGTAGGCTGTGGGCGAGCGATGCCACCTAGGGAGGTAGCACAATGGGTCCGATAAGAGTGGCCTAAGTGCATGTGTCCACCACCTTCCCCGACCTAAAATCCAGAATCCAGAAGAACATTAGACAGAAGAAGTTGTGAACGTTATTTATGAAATTTAAACATGTTATGTTAAAACATGATAGAATGAAATCAGAGAATTACGAATGTATCAAGTCCATAAGTAAGGGTTTTCTCTTGAAGAGGGTATTCGTTAAGGGAGGTTTCACTGTATTACTTTCCACTGATGTAATTTAGCGTTAGATGTAAATTCCATGACATTTTGAATTATT
Source organism: Cetonia aurata (assembly GCA_949128085.1). Taxonomy (NCBI): domain Eukaryota; kingdom Metazoa; phylum Arthropoda; class Insecta; order Coleoptera; family Scarabaeidae; genus Cetonia; species Cetonia aurata. The sequence goes on from OX421887.1 coordinate 12,152,746, forward strand.
TATTATATAGTTATGTTATACTTATTTATATTTATTTTTAGTACCGTTGTATAAAATATAATGTGGTGAATATTATTGTATAGTAATCTATGAAGATAAGGCAAAATATGTCACGTAATAAAAAGTGCAAGAGGAATACAGCTAACTTGTTAGAGGGTATAAAAAATAATCCGCTAGTACAATCTTGTTGAAAAATGTAACATTTACTGATGTTATTTTTTATTTAATTGATTGGCAACGCCGAATTAGCAAAAAAGTAATAATAAATATTCACATGTTTTCATTTAATTAATTTATTATAAAATCTAAATTTAGTGAACCAGTACAAAGGAATGCTAATTAACTCAAACGAATCTCCTACGTTAACTTAGATTATTAGAGGATCCTAATAATTATCAATACTAGAGGAAGACGAACAATAAAAGGTGCCTGTTGTGAGAGAGTGCAATGCAACAGGAAGTATTATTGTAGCTTAATGATAAAGATCTCCCAGATTATTATGCATATTATGATAATGCGACCTCAAACTAGGGACATGCGAAAACTGGAAATACTAAATTCCGTGGCTGCGGCGAAGTGGAAGGGTCTTACATATGTGCACAAGTACACTTACGTATTTATGTATATGACTATGTGAATATTGTCGATCTTCGTGAAGTAGGTCCTAGAACAAATCAGAATCTCTATAGGATATATAAAATATATGTATATTAAACAGGGTAAGTGTAATCGTAAATTGCATATTTCTTTCTTTACATACTATAATTCAGAAACGTATACGAATTATGCAACACCTACAGATTATAATAACGGAAATTACTGGCATGAGACGTGTAAACTGCATATAAATAAAGTAAGATTGGTTGCTGTAAATTTATTGTGATTTATTTTACAGTTACGGACTCAAAAATAAAAGTAACGAGAACATAAATTAGAGACGAACGCTAAACCAGCATTTTAATATTGCTTTATTTGCTGTATAAGAATAATTTATTGTACTCCACTTATTTGACTTATACTTAATTAAACTTCAAATAAAGACAGGATAGTAATGCATATTTTGTTTTAATTATACAGGTGTCCGACCGAATTTGCTCATTAGAAGTAATTTTCGTAAGTCCCAGAATTTGAATTTAAAACTTGCACAAACAAAACATTTTGTTTGTGAACCGTGAAACTGTGTACACGTGTTTTAGAATATGGTATTTGTTAAATGTTCGCAGTTTTAAATTATGAATATATAAAAATTTCATTAAAAATTTTAAAAAAAACCAAAAGGTTAAATTGTAAGTACAACACACACTAACATGGTGCAAGACATAGATTTAAAATAATACATCGCAGAACAATGAAGCAGATACAGAAGTTGATGTTAGTGAAAAAGGATTAAAAAAAAAATCCGAAACGCAAACGAATTATAAATTACAGCAACACATATGTAAAAGTTGATTGATTCATACCTACCGTATATCCAAAATAAAACTGGAAAATATCACTTATTTTATAAAACTGCCTGAAATATGTCAAAGTTCCTAGTTCTAGGCAAGTAAAACTGACTTTTTGATTCAGAACGCTCTGTATACCATGTTTCAAAGTGATGCATCATTTTTTTGTAAAGCATAGACATTAATGGTAGATATTAGCAAGCTATGAGTATTATTATAGGCAACAAACATATTCTTCACATCTTTTGACAGTATTTTTAAGTTCTTTGTAAATTATTTAAAAGACAACTTCTATCGATACAGCGAAAGTGTGTAATAGAATGACAGGGTCCGCCTACCACATTCTGTGTGGATGTTGGAGTCTGGACGCAAAAAGGTAAAAGGCAATTACCCGCAAGTTAAGTATGAACCCAGAGGATTATTTCGATGTAATAGCCAGAGACTGTACAGACTAGCACAGGATATGGGAAATATAACACAAAAATCTCATAGCTAGAAACATCACTGCAAAGTCTAATGCCAAATCATGTAAGGCGGTTGGAGAAGTTTGATAATTTTGTTTCTGAATTGTCAATTTGTCAATTTAAATGGTCCGTATAGTAATTGTCAACAATTACATTATACAGAAGAAGGAATTATAAGATTATATAAAAAATATTTGATATAGCACATATGCAACAGAGCATAAAGCAAAATTCATTTAAATTCCGCCATAATTATGAAACGCAGACGAGTATAGTATCCACGCAATTTTATACTTTCTACGTTGAGGCAGGTCATCGCGCTGCTTCATCACTGGCCCAAAATTCAGGTCTCCGGAGCGCGGGTAAAATTTGGCCCAGGTCAGTGATAAACAAGCCCGTTGCATGCATGTATGCGTCACGGCCGGTTCCCTCCCGTTCCTTTTTTTTTGTGCGTCGTTTTACGGTAGTCGCGTCCAAAATTACCAGTCTGCCTATGTCGCGCGCTTTTCGGCCGACGAAACTGTTACACACTCACGAAACCAGGCGCTTTTCACCTTCTTCTCCTTCTGCGTTTCGCTACCTCCCGGTATTTTAGTTGGCCTTGGAATTTCGATAGCGATCTCTCATGCAGTGTCTCGAGTGCGAATGCACTTCGCACGGCAGGAATGTCTTTATTTGTACATCATCGTTCGGCCATTGTATTGCGGGGTATACGTGACCGAGATCTGACTTTTAAATTTTATTTAATTCGCTTTCAGCTCGCAAGAGTCATTTATTTCCAGTTGTTTTGTTCACTCGCTCATACGAAGATTTCGTGTATTACAATACGAAAACCCGTACCCGTCAAAGACAAGTATGAATATGAGAATTTTAACCAAATAGTGTTAAGACAATTTCATTTGCATTTGCAAATCGGTAGATCAAGTCTCGCCTTGACAGGTATCATAAATTATAGCGTGCATAGGTTAACGGCCCCGTAATTCTTTAAGTGTGCACCAGATCGTCTCATACTTATTTACCCTGCGCCACTGTTTAAAAGCCATCTCGATGCAGACAGGACATTTATCTTTAAATGAGATAAGAGAACTCTAATGTTATACCTTACCGACGCTATAGTGCAGTGCAACTCACGATAGAGTGCACCTGATGGCAGAACACAACTAATGTTGGTCATTATGAATTATTACCGTCGAAAGAGGTTACAGTTGAAGTTACTTAAGGAAATGTTTAGTTAGTTAATAATGTAGACAGAATCGGTATAATGTAAAACAAAAAAGTTTGGTAGCAGTACAAATGAAGTAATTTTAAGAAAATTAGTGTTACCTGTAAGAAAAAATAAATACGTAGTAATTAACTATCACACTGACAAAAGTCAATGCTAGGTTTTTCCACTATCACCAAACATGTTGTTTGGTGATAGTGGAAAAACCTAGCATTGACTTTTGTCAGTGTGATAGTTATTGTTACACCAAAGGTTCCAAAACCCAATTACTGGACGTAGTAATTATCTTAATATATTAAAATTATTGACACTCTTTTTATAGCAGTAGTTGATATTGCAAAACAGCTGTAAATAGTGTATCATATTATCTACGTAAAGATTATAATTACTCAAGCAACAGTTTGTACCCTGTTCATTCTATTATTTTATGCATTATAAACAGTTGTTCGACGTTCACTGCGCGAAGATTTTATAGCTTACTGTATCGTTGACATATTAAATGTTGATCAAACAATGATAATCATTAAGCGTTTATTCAACTTTTTGTGGAGTTGCTTGTGATTACTCTAATTTGTGTAAAAAAATTAAATTTAATTATAACACCCTACAATGGATTACCCAAATTAATATTAGGACACCTGTACTAAAGGAATTATCATTACATTTTTTAATATCAAATGAACGCAATTATCAGTGGCGCCTCCACCAATTTTGCAATATGCAACAATACATTTATTGAAGCACCTAAGCTTTAACGACCAGAAACTAATAAAAGCAATATTTCCGGCCTTCAGAGTTCGGTTATATTCGGTTATATATATTCGGACATTATCAGTGGATCACGAAGAATTCGCTTTTAAGAAATGTGCCAACTAAATGAAATAAGATCAATTATATTGTAGAACGTTTGATTTGAATTTTTGTAAATCAAGTAACAAGCAGTCATGGGTGAACATAATCGACTCAAATTAAAGTCGAATATCGTGGGCTTGTATATAGTTATTATGTTATGTCGCTCAAGTAGCCTTCCGATTCGATCTGTTATATTCTTAACATATGGTAAAACAGTTGTATCTTGCCTGTGTTTGTGGTGCATCATCCTTTTTATCTCTTTTTTATTGTGACCATTAGCTTGTAGGTTGTGATCTAAGTATTGCCGTTCTTCTTGTAGATGTTTCGGTTAACAAATGCGTGTAGCACGATCCATAAGCGTTTTTTGTCACTCTTTTATCTCGGGTGGTAATTGGAATTTTTATGAATGAAACGTTCAGTGTGGGTAGGTTTTCTGTAAGCTTTATGACCCAAGTGACCCATTTCTATCTTTGATAATGAAGGCATCTAGAAAATGTAATTTCCTTCCTTTTCCTATTTCTATGGTGAAATGAATTCCACTAATTGTAAGATGATGAAAGAATTTATTTAAAGCTTTTGCTCCATGCATCCAAACTACAAAGGTATCATCAACATAGCGTTACCACCGAAGTGGTTTTAAAAAAATTTCATATGCAGCTCAAGCAATTTCAGGTGGTGAATGTGCGATAGCAAGAGGGTGTGCTCAATGGAATGAGGAATTCTGTGCCAGTACCGATAATTTTGCGTTATAGGTCATTCATATTCGTATAACAATTTGTACAAAGTTTTTTCCCTATCTGACACTGTTTACGAGTTACAGAGGAATTCCCTACCAGTGAAATAGCCTGTCTATGGCCTAATTGCCTGAAAAAATTAGCAACCTTTAAGTGACGAACAATTATTAATTTGTTCGAAATTAATACTTTAATATAGCTTTCCATTCGGCAAACTGTAACATCATTGCCACTACCCTTGACAAAAAGGCGAAATATAAAGAGAAAATAAAGTCTCGATTACTAAAAAAAAAGGTGTAATCTCAAACAGCTTTTAATCCTTAAAAAAATATTAGCTAGCTGTATAACACCGCACTATCTCACTTAAATTGTATTGGCTAGAATATGTTCGTAGTTTTCTGCCTACGAAGATATTCTACCAATGGTACCAATCGAATAAATTTCGAAAATATTAGTTTGCAACCACACAGTAAAAAATTTCTGTAATAATGAAAGGAAGTTGATACAAGAAAATTACTGCAGCTTTATAATTTCTCAGTAAATAATAAAAAAATAAATGTAAAAGTCTAAAATATTCATACTTATACATTTCTGACAGCTTTTAAATATACGGGAAATGGACATTAGATTTACAGCAATCATACTGTACTGCTCTAAATATTAAACTGTAAATCCAAAGTTTTGCTGAAATTTTCTCTCTCACCTGTAAAATTATAGTAGCATTCCTGGCATACAAATACCAGGAATGCTACTGTAATATTTTTCACTTGAACGTGTACGTTATTTTTACGTATTATTTTTCACTATTTTCAATCAGAGCGCGTATCGACAACGTAACACTGATTTGGCTCCAATCCCCCAGTGACTATGTTAATGACCTTACGGCGTGTTGCCGACAAGGGTTTATTTTTTTGCGACATTAAAACCGCCGCTCTATGTAATTAGTTTCTATGATATACGTATTCACTTTCTTCACTGCAATATTTTTAAATAAATATATGTATACCGAAAATAACTAAACCAAGCAGAGTGCTTTATGAGCAAAAACGTGCAACTGCTGTTTAGAAAAAAAGCAGTCTCCCAATAATGGCATACCCACATGTACAAAAACTATCGCTATCAATTCAGGTCAGGCTGTTTATACATCCTAATCGTTAATAACAGTAATAATAACCCCGTACAATGAAAGAGAATTACTATTGTATAAACTATTCACTATCATTGACAATCATCCCTCCCGGATTCAACTACTAAATGATCCCGGTGTGAAGAAGTCAACCATTTCGAGAACACCTGCCCCGGCTCGGTGGTTTCCTTTTTAATTTTATTCGTCTCAAGCTGCGGGACATGTGCGGCGCAATTTTTATTTCCCCGCGGAAATCTTTCATCTTGACTTAATTAATGGATGCATATTTTCGATCGTATCTTACGCCTTATTCTTATTATAATTATTTCATGCATATTATGCGTACAGCGAAGTCGTATTTCTACTTTCGTTCTTTCTTTCTTTCTCGCAGTGTGCGCTCATTCCTCGCCTGGTGTTGTTCTCCCTTTCGGCGCTCATTGGGGCGTTATAGGGCATTATAATATTTTCTTTGTCGTTACGAACGTCGGGTGTGAAATATATAATTATTATACGTATAGTTACACCTAGGTGTGTATGTAGTATGCCAACGAACTCAATCTACCCCGACGTTTTAAATTAAATAAGGGCTTTCGTATACGTAAACCGTAATATAATATCTTCTGGGAATGGTCATTTAGGATATATACAACTTCCTCTCGAAACCATTACAGAAATAATAATAGACCTCGCTATACATCATTAAGTTATGCAGGGGCAAGAACATTATAAGCTTTATGTATGTTAGATAAAATTGGCAATGTTTATTTAGTGCTTCTGCAATAGCTAAATAGTAAAAATACAATGTTTTTCATGTGCTACTTATTCTTCGGTGAAATTTTGTTAAGGGAATGGTTATGTTTTTCTTATAATATTGACTTTCTTTATTTGCGTCAGTTGAATCAGCGCATATGATTTTTGCTCTGTCATACAAGCACTTTGCAACTCCAATTTTGATGTGTTTGATAATATAATGTGGATACTGCCCTGTGTAAGTTGGTTTTCTATACACACTGGTTTTTATGTTACCATGTCTCATTTTCTGGACTAGGACATCTAAGAATGGGATGGCATTCTCCTTTTCCACTTCCATGGTGAACTTGATTGAAGGTTCTATGTGTGTAAGGTATTCCTCCACAGCATTTAGACAATGTGAGCATATGACAAAGGTGTCGTCAACGTATCTGAGTCACAACGTTGGCTTGGGATGATGTGCTTGTATTACTGTTTGCTCACATCCATGTAAACAGTTTATTTAAAAAAATTGCGTAGTGGTTCTACCATGGTACCCTTTCAACCTGTGGGGTGTCATGGAAACCGGAATTTGACGGTTGTCGGTGTTTTTTTGTAAGAGCATTGTTTCTAGTTGGGGCAAAACAATCATATTCTGTAGTATAAGAGACCTCGTGTCAGACTAATAAAGAAAACAGTTCTTGCAAAAGATAAAGCACACGAGTTATGGAAGCTGGTAAAGTTGAAAGTGGAATATTTCTCAAGCACTGAATAATCTTATCGCAACCATGTATGTAGTTCTACGATATTGCAAGCTTATTTTTTAAACCTAAAAAGATTCTTTATAACCTGATATTATTCTGAATGCTTATTAATTCATTTTCTTGAATCACTTCACTATTTTCTTCGGAATAGTTGGCGGTTGTTCTCGAAGGAAATATTAAATTTTTTTACAAAAATTAAACGACATCTGTATTGAAAACTCTTTATTTTCGTATCTACATATTAATTAATAATAAGAATTTTCTTAGTTCACAACACAATTTTATGGAATAATATTTCCAGTTTTTTTATTTAGACAAAAAATGTGGTAGGTATAACTCTCACAATACATTATCTACTTTATTAAGGCGTGATATTTTCTATGTTGATTTGAACTGGCTAATTATAATTAAATCTACTTACGGTATATTTCTTGAATTAATGATGCCATTAAGAGAATCAATTCCTTGCAAGCTTCATTTAAATAACCGATTAAAGATGGAAAGAGTAGTATTAAACGGTTTTATATAAAAAAATCATTTTTACAACTCGAAAAGTCTTTTTATTAACTAGCATACGAACCAGAGGCCGTGACTTGCGACATGCGGGGATGGATTGAGCATGTAAATATTATTATAGACGCAGAGAAAAATGCGAATTCGCACTATTTAGTGGACGAAAATGGAGGAAATCTAGGAGTGCGTACGTATTCTAAACTGTCAGCTGCTGAGGGTTTTTAAAACCGCGTAAAATAATCAAGAGGCAATTTTTTTCCTCTTCTACCTCTTTTTGGAGTTCTGTTAAGTTCTATTATTTCGTCAAATTTATTACTTGCCACATAAAATTTCCAGGCATTATAATTAACGTGGCACGACTAATGACACTCCGAATATGTTGCGACGTTATCCTTTTGTGGTTTGTCTGCGTTTCGTGCCGTCTTCTTCCGCTCTTTTTTTAGTTCTTTTGTTAGGGTAACGCATACGAATTACTCGCACATACAAACATACTGTACATCCGTACATAAGTCGGGCGAAACTTGCGGCGTCTGCTAAATGGAGCAGATGGTTTTATCAAATGTCACCCGCGTATAAACATCAATTAATATCCCTCAAGCCCTCGGCGTTTCTACGTTCAAATTATGGTCTAATTCAAAGCGATTTTTATGACGAGCAGTATATTTGCGATAGACATCTGACTATAAAATTATTAGCCCGGATCGAGGGGGCTTAATAAAATTTGCATATCGTTTTGCCATTTTCGCCCGATGCCAGTGGAATTAATGGGGAGAGAATTATAAGGGGAAACAAGGGTTGCATTACTTACCTAGGTTTTACGGAGCCACATTTAGGAATGCAATGGAAAAAGGGAAATACCTATAATTTGTCATGCTGAAACTATGTCTCAAATTACTGTTAGAGAATATTTTTTAAAAAAAGTTTATATCAAAAAGTACTAAATGCCCATGACTTTAGCTTGAAAAAATTTTGTGCCGTTAAGCAATGTCTAGCGAAAACAGGATCTCATTGCATGTGAAAAACATCAATTAAAATAATAAATATATGTAGATATGTAATAATTACGTTTTACGATTATCAGAAATGCATTTTGCATTTTTTAGTACATACAAATGTGGCTTATAATGCTGCTATAATGACTATGCTATGTGTAAATGCATCCGCATGTATAAATTGACGGAAAATTACCTGACAGAATTACTGTGATAGGTAAGAAAAAAAAAACACATTTACTAGTAGTACCTAATGCTTCCCGCATTGTAGGATATTAGGGGCTAAATAACATAAAAACCAGTATTTTTGTCATTACTCTCCATTCCACGTATTGAAAATTATTAAATAAATAATAACAAATGGAAACATATAATAGTACAATGGTATATGCAAACAACGAATTTTTTTCATTTTGAAATGTAAAAATCCAAATAGTCTCATCAAACATACGCAAATTAGTAAAGAACGAATAAAAATCGTCAAATATGGATATTATAGATTCTCGCCTTTCTAGACATAGAGGAATGGATGTCGCACATGTTTTTTACCAGATCAATGGAAACGGAGGTAGGAGATTAATCAGTAGGATTTAACATCAACCCTCCACTACTACCTTAGTATCAGTCACAACAAAAAGACAACCTAATCTCAAGACCACAAAAATGGATGGAGAAGGCATAGATTGGAAGCTGAAGGTGAAATCCCTATGCCTTATCCCAGACAATAAACTTCTGTGTAAATTAGCGTGAGCTTGCAATAACCAATATGGCAAAAAATGACATGATCGTTCGTAGAAACTTTGCAGGTAACAATTGGGGATGCAACCCAAAAATACTCCTCTGAATGTATACAACAACAGTGAAACCAATAACCACTTATGGGGCAGTGGCTTGGAGGAAAGGAACTAGTCTGGCCACCGTTAGAGCTAATCTCTTTGAAGTACAAAGATTATGTATGCATCACTAGAGCAATGAGAAACAGTCCAACAGCAGCTATTGAGGTTGAACTAACCATTGTTGTACACATTTTGGTACATATCCAAAGTGACCGTGCGCAGATTTATCGGAGAAGGAATGGTTAGGCACAGGCCTCAGCATCCTGGAATATGCCGCGGGACGATATATCAAAAAAGGTCAGCTTGGTGAAAGAATTTACCACAAAGCTTAGCAGGAAAAGCGAATGGGATACAGACATCATCTTGAAACTCAATTGAAATGCCATGAAATGGTACACGGACGGATGGCTCCAAAACGGCAGAGAAAACTGCAATAGGGATATATGGTCCTATAACCAATTATTTCACAAGCTTGGTCTTGTACCCGAGTATCTTGCAGACAGAAACACACGCTATTAAAAGATGTGTCAACTATGGAAAGCAAGAGATTATCATAATATCTGATAGCTAAGCAGCCATCGAGACGCTGAGTTCAAATTTAATCAGGTCCGAGATGGTTTAGCAGTTTATGGGAAAACTAAACGTGGGCTCCGGGACACACAGGAGTAGAAGCATATGAAATAGCAGATAATTTCGCTAAGAAAAATGTTGGGATACTATTTGTAGGGCCTTAACCCGTTTGCGGGATAAGTAGCAGTATAACACTAGAGAAATTTAAAAGGGAGATAGAGAGGAATCTATAACCCGAAGAGATCTAAACCACCACCAACCTAACTAAAAACAATGTTCGCACATTGACAGGAATGCTATCAAACCATTGTAAACTGAAAGAACATCTGAGTAGGTTTGGAATATCAGAGGAAGCCAGGATTATAGATTTTGTGGGGAGCCGGATGCCCTCAACAGAAAAATCGCAATAAAACATTATAAACGATCAACTACGATGTAACTACCAACATCGTCTGCATGCTATATTGTGAATTAAAGTGGTCTAGAGGTTTTTTAGTGTATACTCGGACCATTTTTCTCTTGGTTAAATGTGATGAAAATGTTTTATCAAATTTCTGCCCGTCATGGTCAGTTTTAAAATTGCACCGAACTAACCGTCAGTTCTTCCAGTCACAGACTTTTAACCGTTTAAATTCTATCTCAAAATTAAATTCAAAATTTCGGCAAGAAAGCCACGGGTACAGAGTAACTGACTATTATTTCATAGTTCAGGACGACAAGTACTTCTTAAACAAAAGATTTGTATCTGCCGGTTAATTGTATCCGTTGCTGGTCCTCTTTTTACTTAGTAAACAGTTACTGCTAACTATTAAAGAAATAGAAACAATCCATTAAATTACTTCGGAACTGTTTCGTCAGATCAATACCCCTGTATCGAATTGATACACTAAAGTCGATACTTTGAACTAATTTTCGTGTAGGGAAAAATAAAATGGACACAATGTTGCAGCTGAAAATACGGGCATACTGCGGTACAATGATACGTGTATGATGGGGTAACATGTCCTTCGGTTTAGACTGTCGAATGTTTCATGTACAACATCGATCGCCTCAATGCGTTCGGATTTGTATGAAAACGACTCGCATAAAAAATGTAAAAGGTTGTAATTTACTTGTAATAAATACAAATACGGTTAGAAAAAACATTACAAATTAAATATTATTTATTCGACATGTGTTATCTAATAAATTAACAAGTCCTTTCCATTCGTAAATTTCAATATATTTAACACCGTTGTTGCATTATATTATTCCTCAACACAAATTTAAGCATACATAGCTAGTTATCTTCCTTATTTAAAACTTACTAATAATCAATTAGTTTATACGCCTTACATTTAATTATTGACATTTTATCTACATTTTGTCACCTATGACGTTTTAAGACCTGAAGATGGCTAATTAGCCAAAACATGTTGTGTTAAATATATTGAAATTAAATGAACTTAATTATTTTTTTAGATTACACATATTAGTTAAAACCCATTTCAAATAAGATATCATGACCATTAATTATTTGATTTAACATTAACGCCTAAATTTCAATAAAATACTTTATTTACAACAAAAATATTGTTTCCTTCTTGATTTCAATATAACGGCTTTTGATGTTCGGTTCGTACTCTTATTCTCTAGTAATTTCTTCTATGTTTTTAAACTCTAAATAATTGCTTAATTAAGTTAAAGATGTTTAAAGAAACAATAAACAATGTAAACACTTCAATTTTTGGTGCTTCAATCAAGAGCAACCGAGCCGAAAGCGACTTCATTTAACTGAACACACAGATTTCGTCGAAATGGAAATGAATACGAATCGTAGTAATTGAAATTGGCAGATATTCCGTGGGTGTGCTGTTTCAATTAAAAACCCAAATGGGAACCCTCAACGTTAAAGCGTACGACCAAACGCAAATTGGCCATCATTAATCGATTTCGAATGTGCCCTTGCTCTACCGTAAAACAATATCACTTTCGTTAATGACCCGGTAAATTAAACTAATTCGTGTCGCGTAATTACAGTCGGCTCGTCCTGTGCAACAATTAAGCCAAATTCGTGGCTGGAGATTGGTTAAAACGTCGAAGAGTAAAGAGAGTCTAGTCGGATTGCATCGCATTAAATAAATACATAAATAAACATTCTTTATTTCATCAAGCCAATATGTAGTATAAAACAAGTCAACAAAAAAAACTACCTACAGAAGATATCAATTTTAGTTGTTAAAAAGTCTTTCATATCATAAAAACATGTTGACAATAAATAATTCTTTATTTTATACTTAAACACTTTTAATTGTTCATGTTTGTAATTTTGTGGGACCACGTTATAAATTTTTAAGATTTGCACTATTGTGTATGCGGGAAGAAGTTGATTGCGAAATGCGTAAATTTTTCTAATTGATTCACGTGTGATGTAATCATGACAAATCTCATAGTTTTTTAATATTTTTTTTGCAACGCACGCACATAAGTTAGTATTTGTTCTGTGCTAAACACCTCACGGCATGACTAATTTTTCTTCAGATGAAAGATTCTGAGAATACATGACTTTTGTAGTATGAAAATTCGGTTGGCGTCCACGGAGTTTCCCCAGAAGATTATAGCATAGTATGCGAGAAGAGCTGCTTCCCTGTGGACTTCCAAGTAGATGACTTGTAACGCGAAGACGAATCCTGACAGTTTATTGGTTAGTTTATTGATGTGTTCTTTCCAATTCAAAGCACAATCTAATTCTACACCAAGAAAATGTTGATGTTTCATTGTTTTCATTTTAACATTGCCGTAATTAAATTCTAATTCATTATCTCGTGTTAGTGTAAATTTTATTATATCTGTTTTTTATACATTTAGTTTAAAATTATGCCCTTTGAACCAGTTATTTATTATGTTTAGTGTGTCAAGAATTTCGACTTCTAAGCTTCTTTGTTTCTTTCTGCTATACTTATAGAGATGTCATCTGCAAACATGTTTAGGAAATGGTTTGTAACTCCCGGAAGATAATTTGTAGACAACAGAAAAAGAAACGTGATCGCATTTTATAATCGTTATCAATTACTTCCACACTTTGCTTTCTATTCACTAGGTAGGATCTAATATATGCTGTCCCTCTGACTTCCATACTATAAACTTTTCTTAATAAACTATATATATCTATACTATCGAGTGCTTTCGAGAGATCAAGGAACACTCCCGCTACACTCCCTTTATTTGTTAGGGATTCTATTAGTATCATGTAAATTGCTCGCTTCACTTGCTTCAAGTTTCTCTGGAGTTTCTCATAATCAGTCGAGCCGGAAACGGTGGGGAATATCTTCAGGTCGTTCGCATATAATAGACCCTCACTGAATAGATCATTAAATAACATTGGACCGAGGTTCGAGTCTTGAGGGACGCCCGATGTGGCAATAAATACTGGTGAAGCATAACCATTGTAGATAACATAAGACACTCGATCTTCAAGATACAATAAAATGAAGGTCGTACAAATGGAGGAAAATCCAAGCGGACCCAATTTGCCAACTAGCCGTCTGTTGTAAGTATAAAGCCGTCTGTGATAACTTGATAAGTATTAAAGCCGTATAAATTACATCAGCCTGAGTACGGTTTCAAGTGCCTCAGATATAAAACTGTGTAAATTCTAATAAATTTGTGAGTGTAGACTTGTCTTTAAGAAAACCATGTCGCTGAACTTTTTATATGTTCTTATTTAGTAGATGTTCAAAAACCTTTGCGAAATTTGACAGTGTACTTATTGGCCTGTAGTTAGCAATGTCATTGCGACAGCCCTGTTTGCGAATCGGTGAAATACTACAAATCTTTCAGACAGAAGGGGAAGGTAGAAGTTGAGATTGCTAACTTGAAAAGAAAATAAAAAATAATTAAGGCGAGCGGCCACTGCGCGCGATGCGAAGCTAAGTTGAGCGAAACAAAAAAAAAGCTATGAAGCAATAGAACTCATTGTCAATAAAATTAGTTTCGCTCAGCTTAGCTTCACATCGCACATTAATAAAAGTCTTTTCCAGTTCACTCGTACTTGATTTGACTCCATTTAGTTTTACCGCTGAACTGATAGTTTTGCTATTGCAACATTCGTTCAGTGTAGTCAAGTTTGTGGTAACTGTGAAGTGGTATCAGTGCCATAGTTTTAAATATTTTGGTCACAGGCATATGAGATTAGCAGTTTCATATAATATTTACATGTAGCATAGAGTATTAAGCGTCTACACATAGCGATCGAACATGACACAATCGCAGATGATGATCAACGTAACGCTCAGTGTTGACTCCGTTAATTGCTAAGAGTCATTTCCAGTTTGTTGATGGCTTAAATGAAAATCTACAGCACTATATATGTAAATTAGGCTTATAGCTCCTCTAGATAGTCGTGTAGTTCCCAATTTTAAAAAAGGTCTGGTTTCAAAAGCGGGCTTTACACACCACTATAAATCAGGAGTAGAAGAAATAATTCTTAATCGATTCTTAATGTTTCGTTCCTTCTTTTTCAATCTATGTATATATATTTACCACCTACTATTACCATATTGTTGAATGTAACAGTTCATACAATTTTTCAATCAGAATCAGCAAATGTTCTAATAATGCTTTCGTAAGTTCTTAATCTTCCAACAAACAGAACAAGAAAATCTTATCTGTCGCAATTTATACATTTCGAATATCTCAACCAGTCTATTAACGCACGGCTCCATACGATATAATCTAGGCTAGTCCACAAATTCGCAAACGTTCCGTTCTGTGACCAGATCTGAATTTATTAGTTTGTTTTGAATCTGAACAAATTCAAGTCCAATTTTCAGGGCGACGGTAGTTTTGGTTTTATTATGGCGGAACTAAACCTCCCTCATTTTCATTTGATAAGAAGGTAATTTCATTCAGGCCACCGCAGCCGTGGACGGAAACGGAAGCCGGCCGAACGAGGGAATATACGAAGAAGACTTCGGTCTCCGAAGTGTAAATGTAATTTCGGAAAGTAAATTCATATTTTCACGAAATACCTAGATTTCCTTTTTTTACACCGCTGAATCCTATCAGCTTTGCTAACTGGAATAAGTAAACGTTAACGGCATAATTTATCAACATATAATTTTTACCGATAATATTACCGAATAATTTGTACAAGACCTTAGACAAGTCTCTGCACATTCTAGTGGAAAATTAAGTCGTTATTAATAAGTGAAAAGGTAAATCTTATTTCTGTAGAACACGTCTTACATATGGATTTGCTGCTTGGTTATATTTGCTCATTGTTTCACCGTGCAATGCTCTTAGCGCTAAAGTTTCAGCTTCAAATCTGGTTAAGGATATACATAAAAGCAAATTACATCTATGGTTTTCAGTAAAACCACACCATAATATGACGACAGTTACTATACAGCAATTTACTGGTACATCAATACGGGGTTTTCAACTGGAAATCACAGTCAATGTACCCTTAAATATTTAGTTAATGTTTGTATAGTAACGAAGATTACAGAAATCGTTTGTCTCCTAATGAGAGACCCGTACTGCGGTCAGAAGTTTTTATTCATATAAATAGGCAGGTATTACGACAGTGCCAAATACATACTTTTCCGATATTATATCTACGTAATTGCCCGTAATTGTACTAATAAAAGAATTAAAACAATTTTAATTATTGCGGTTCTGTTTAATTTTTCAGATTATTTTCCTTAAATGACACATATGCAAGATAGAAAGATGAACCAGAAAGCCGCAGTTTAATGATAAATGTAATGTTTTTACGTTTAACCGGCAATATACACAATCAAATTTTAGTTCACAGATATATATTCCTAAGAAATTACTTAACCTGCTTTAATAGTAGACATTGATTGATATAGGCCCAGCAATGTTATATTTAGGATTTTTATTTAATTGTAATTTGTCTCTGGAGTAGATTTTATATATTTTAAAAAAACCAGATCTTACATTAAACAATAGACCGAAATAATTATAATTATCTTATACTTATAACTAATAATAAGATATTGTATGGAACTAACATTACATTTTGTTTGTTAAGAACTTATTCATATATTACTAATCTGATACCTTCCCTGATCATTCATTTGTTTATCGTGATTTCTCTTTTATCCTTTGTTTTTGTAGTAGAAGCTAGCCTCTGAATATTGTAATAGTTTTAAGAGGATGGTATTAATTACTAACAGTTCTATACATTTCAAGTAGCCGAATCTTTTTTTTATCGTTGTACTATTTGAGTCATATTGAATTTTATATGGTTGGTAATTTTGTAATAGCAATTCACAAGCAGATAATTGTTTAGTAGATATTCGTTAGACATAATTTTGTTTTTACTAATATATTCAGAAATCGATTTTGAAATGTTCGTAATAAATTGAAGCAATTCTTATAAGCACTATCCCAAGTAACTATTCCATAAAGGATTAAAATGTGGAAAAGTCCATGATAAATCATATGCCAAGTTGTATTGCGAATTTTATGAAGAATAGAAATTAAATGTGTTAACTTTTTTTTATTTCATTTATACTTGTTATTTATGTGGTATTAATGATTGTAGATGATTATGTATGACATGAGACTGCTGTACATAATAATAACATATATACATGAAATAATTTACATACATTTATGAACAGAATACCTACATAAATCAACATCCAGAGCCAAATCCATCATTCCTCTGTGAAATATTCTTCGAATGAGTAGTAATTCTTGGCTTTTAGGCATAATCTCAATTGTTTACTAAACTTTGCATGAGAGCTTCAGAGCATCAGGTATAGCATTGTAAATTTGAACACTGTGTCGAATATAAGATACGCAGAATTTATTCGACCTAGAAATATTACAACGAAGAAAATCTGCCCGTCGCGTATGGTAGGGGTGTGTTGTTGAATTCAGTTGACATTTTTTTATGTTATTTCGAACGTAGCTTGCAGCTGCATGTATATAACGATTATAAATTGTTGAGATACCCATCTCAATAAAATAATCTCTGCAAGAATCTCTCCTTTGCGGATTCTATATAATACGAGGAGCTTTTTGCTGTAACTTAAGTATGGATTTTGTTTATGAATTGACCCCCCAAAATAATAGACCATGTGTCAAGTGTGAGCTAAAATATGCAAAATATATTGTTTTTAATGTACTAATATCGCAATTATTTGATTTCATTTTTCTTAAAACATATAAACTTGTTTAATTTAGAAATAACTGAATTAATATGAATATCCCATTTCAAGTCTTTGGTTTTCTCAATGCTGAGAATTAGTTTATTTTCTCGACGGAAACCCGGGAGGAATTGTTCCTCCCGGGTTTCCGCAGAGATTAAAATTACAGTATCATTCGCGTACATCATAACACTACCAGACAAATAATGCGGCAAGTTGTTTATAAAAACAACAAATAGTAGTGGACCCAAGATTGATCATTGTGGGACTCCAATAGAATTGTTTATTGTTTCAGATCTATATCGTTCCACGTAGCCATTATTATTTCTATGTTTAATTTCAGTAATTGTTTTCGCTGATACAAGTACGATTTAAAAATACTAAATGCAGTGTCTCGTATACCATTTCTCTAATAATATATGATATGATTAACTAAGTCAAAAGCTCGCGAAAGCTTATTATATGTAGGTTTAAAGCAGCAAAGTATCTAGTTCTAGAGCAAAAACGTACAAGGGATGATTCAGCAATAATTTATGTAAAATAACTTTTTTTCTAATTGGATGTTGCAATAAAGCTAAAACAAAAGACGACGCCGTGCTGATATGAATATTACCGCACACTGTGCTGTAATGAGATATTAACGCTCTAGCGGGGTGCTCTTGCCGGAACGTAATATGGACGATTAATGTGCAAATTAGAAAAAATACTGTAAAACACGTGTGCCACAATGACTTGTAATGCTCGTATTTTGAAAAATTGTACTCGCATTCCATAAACGTCATTGTGACATTTATGTTTTAAAAAAATAATATTGTCACACCAAGTTTCAAGTCCTTTTATAGTACCTATTATAATAAATCTTTACTTGTAACTCGTGCTTGTTACTTGCAACCATCACCACAGCCGCATCGTTCGCGTATATATAGTGCAGCGGCAGCTCGTGCTTACGTCACTCGGAGG
The DNA here is from genome assembly GCA_949128085.1 of Cetonia aurata. NCBI lineage: Eukaryota > Metazoa > Arthropoda > Insecta > Coleoptera > Scarabaeidae > Cetonia > Cetonia aurata. Next base: position 12,171,116 of record OX421887.1, read on the forward strand.
CTATGACAATTATCGAACTACTTCGTATAACTTCGTAACATAGAAACATATAGAAAGTATTTGAGGAGCGTATGCGAAGAACGATCATTGTCATAGCCTTCGTGTGGCGTAAGCACCGACCACTGCTGGTATAATGTAATATAAATGGCTTGACAAATGATTAATAAAGGCGGTGAAAATGAAAGGTCCCAGGACGGAATCCTGTGGGAATCACACCTCCTATCCCTCGGCGCTCGGAACAAACATTACCTAGACGCATTAGTAAACTCATATGCCGTAAATAATCTCCAATCCAAGCCAAAGCATTTCCACAAATCCCTAGTGCAAAAAAACTGATTAAACATTGATGTGCGCCATGTTTCATTCTACAACGTGCCAGGATTTCGATTAACTTTAAACCGTTCCAACTATTCATTACAGTTTTGAGGTGTTATGGTGATATCAATAATGTATATTCTAGCTTCAATGAAAGCAATCAAAATGGATATACCGCGTGTTTATTTGAAAACTTTCCCCTGAAATTTCTGGAAACCTGGAAATTTATGAAATATTTCCTGAAACACGTAAGAAGTATTATCAAGGCGGACAACTATTAATGCAAAAATTGACTCAGCCACTTTAATCTCCTTTAGCCCCTTAAAGGGAGCTACCGTCTTAAAAGTCTTAAATGGAACCTCACCTTAATGGTATTTAGAAACACTACATTGGTTTAGTTTTTTTTTTTTTTTTTTTAAATTAATCGATCCGTTTTAAGAGCATCGGAACAAAAATCAATACTAAAAACTTTTATAAATTTCTAAATAAGTAAGCTTTTTGTTATTTAAGTTTTAAGTTATGTTCAATGCAGAATATTTGTCAACCTGGTTGTAGTTATTTAGTAAAAAAATGCATGTTTTAGGAAGGTTTGGATGCCAATTTTGCGCTCGTTGAATCATTCTATTTACAGACCATAAAACTAATGTTATGAATGAAACACAGGCAACAGAATAAAAAGCGGATATATCAGTTTTATTTTTTCGGTACTTCTGGTTTGGAAATATTTACTAATCTGTTGCAAATGTAAAGATAAATAGTCGACAGTTTTAAATGAAACCACTCATGTGGAAATGTTGGGTCATTCGGCATAAATCCTCATACTTCATTGCGCTACATTTATGCAGCAATTGGTATTTCCTTGCGTGTGTTCATAAAATTAAAAAAACTTCATAGATTCCATCTTTATAAATTGAAAATATGTCAGGAGCTAACTGAAGACGATTTTGACAAAAGAGTAGAATGATAACATACATACTTAGATAAGACTTTATGCAAAGATAAATATTTATTTCTGTCAAATAAAAAGTACCTACTATTTACATGAAATAAATGCTTGGTTTGAAAAAGTTTTCTTGAGAACAACAAGTAGTTTTCAAATTCAAGAGATGTTATTGCTGGTACCCCGGAATCTTTTCTTGAGAGGTGCACGTATGTCCCTGCCTGATCACTAAAATATGCATGTGAGCAATATGAGCTATCTGTTTGCCTTATTGGTATGTTCTAACTTACCTTGCACAATTGCATGTAAATATTATACTTGCTAAGAAATGTTTTTATTATCCCATATATAGGAATTAATTCCTTTATATCATTTTCGCACAAGCTTATAAACTTGACTTCATGAATCAGATTACCGTAAAAGAAAGTAGTTTCTTATTATTGCTACCTTAACTTCATAAAACATAAGTTGAACGCGATTAGAAATATACGCCGTTAGAGGTTGTGCTACCTGAATATCTTTTCGGTTCTATAATTATACTATTATAAATTTGCATACCAACATACCAATAATACTATAATCGAATTAAAAAAAAAAACACTTACGTTGAAATATCTTTCTGAGATCCTTCAACAAATCCAATTTGAGCAGCAGCTTATTTACCTACTTCATCATTAATATTATTAGGTAGATTTACCGTTACATATGTTTTTACCAACCTTTTTGTCATGTAATTAGACATAAGCATATTGATACATGTAAAACTAATAAGATTCCATTAAATAACTTCCTAAAAAGAAATTCACACAAGGAGCTACTCTGTAAGGTAAAAAACGTTCATACAACTGACCGACAACGCAGATGCAGCGTTTTGCTGCTGCACTCCAACCGATTCTAACATTTATTTATTATATTATTTATATTAAATAAATCCCACGTATTGCTGCACATGTACAGGCTGTCCCACTGAAGACTGGGTCTTTGATTACAGCTCTATTTGTCATTTTAGAAAAAAAGCTTTTCTACAAGAATGTTATAGAATCCAATGTTGCGTCACCTAAAAATATTTTTGACTATACAGAGTGTCCCAGAAGTAGGAAAACGGATACTTACTTCGTTATTTTAAATGGAACAGCCTATATATTATTTCATTTTTCAATTCTACGCAGAAAAATAACATGATTTCATATAAACCACTATATGTCCATCTTTAATAACAACGTTATTATTTAAACTTTTGTAAAAAGTGATCCCCATGCACAGCTTCGGTTAAGGCGGCGTGGTTTATATTCGCCTAGTCTGATTCAACATTGAAATTAAAATCGATGTAATTGTATACAGGTGTCCACTATAGTCCTGAACATTTGCTTAACTTTAATCCAAGGTAACTTGATTTTTTTAAATAGCAACCTATATTTTTGCTTGTGCTAAATTAACCCTTGCCCAAAGCCCTTTCAATCGATACTAAACATTTATGATGCCCCACGCACGATTTCAGAGTTCATTAATGATTTTAAATAAATCCAATAATTTTTCCGTTAATTTTCAAGTCGCCTTGGTATATAAAAGCTAAACAATTGAATAAAGATGCGAATTAGTAAATACATATCAGTATCGGGTCATAATATAAAACTAATAACTAGTTTTTAAAAAAAAGAAAAATTTTATGTCATTTATGTATGATCAGAAATTATAGAACATATTTTTAGTAGGCCAAGGTAATTGTTTCACAATAATTTAATCTCAAAACTGTCAAAAAGTAATTTTGTATACGTAATACCTTTTCCGTCTTAAATCTCATTGCTTGTTTATCTTCTTATACATTTTGTTATATACTTCAAAATATGCAATATTCAAAAGAAGAACTTGCTGATATGATGTTTTTGATTGGTATGTAACCATTTATGTCATTTTCCCAATTACATATATTTATATCTATTTATATTCCCGTTTTACACAATTTTTCAAATTTTACATTTAGGTGAATGTGGACGAAATTGTCTTTTGGCTTCAAAAATATATAGACAAGGGTATCCAAACAGACGGTGTCCAAGAATGTTTTAATATTAAACACAGATTTGAAAGCATCTGTGCTGTTTAATAAACGTTATCACCATATTAATGAAGATAACGAGTTCAATGTTTTTACTTCTGAGGTGGAAGAGTCAAGTATGAACACGAGACATATCAGCAGGAACGCTGAAGTGTATATAAGAGTACTGTTCAAAGGATTTTACGGAAACATAAATATCACCCTTATCACGCATCCATCCATCAGCGGCCTACAGATGATGATTACGGAAAGAGAAAAAGATTTTGTGAGTGATGGATAGAAGGTAGTTTCCAGAGTAGTAGTGTACTGAACAGAAAGAACGCTCACGTTTATGCACAAGAAATCCTGGATCTGTAGCAACACGTGCGCAGTACAAGGTAGATGGAAAACAAATGTATGAGGAGGAATTGTTGGATGTTACATTGTGGGTCCCTTTATCTTCGAGAATAATTTCAACGGAGAGCGATACCACTATTTTTAGCAAACACAATTCTATGAAATGTTGGAGAACTTACCACTAAGGGAGGCATTTTTATCCGTTTCGCCAGAGTTGCTGCAAAAAGTAACGCAAAAGGAGATAGAAATATCTTTGAGAGAAAGAAGAAATATTTTTGAACATCTCCTTTAAATTGTAATAATTAATTCAATCGTGTATTTTACTGTTGTTAATGTATGTTTTTTGTTATTTTAACGTTTTTGAATATATATATATTTAAGTAATTTGGTATAATCACAGAGTTAAATGACAAAATTTCTAATTTGTTTTAAAAAATGTGTTATTTAGTTTTAATTTATGATCCGATGCCGACGTACTAATTCACAGTTTTATTCCATTGTTTAGCCTTTATATACCAAGGCGACTTGAAAATTAACCGAAAAATTATTGGATTTATTTAAAATCATTAATTAACTCTGAAATCGTGCGTGGGGCATCATAAATGTTTAGTATCGATTGAAAGGGCTTTGGGCAAGGGTTAATTTAGCACAAGCAAAAATATAGGTTGCTATTTAAAAAAATCAAGTTACCTTGGATTAAAGTTAAGCAAATGTTCAGGACTATAGTGGACACCTGTATACAATTACATCGATTTTAATTTCAATGTTGAATCAGACTAGGTATGCATGTATGATATTTAAAATATGAATGTCTAAAACAAATGCGAATATAAACCACGCCGCCTTAACCGAAGCTGTGCATGGGGATCACTTTTTACAAAAGTTTAAATAATAACGTTGTTATTAAAGATAGACATATAGTGGTTTATATGAAGTCATGTTACTTTTCTGCGTAGAATTGAAAAATGAAATAATATATAGGGTGTTCCATTTAAAATAACGAAGTAAGTATCCGTTTTCCTACTTCTGGGACACTCTGTATAGTCAAAAATATTTTTAGGTGACGCAACATTGGATTCTATAACATTCTTGTAGAAAAGCTTTTTTTCTAAAATGACAAATAGAGCTGTAATCAAAGACCCAGTCTTCGGTGGGACAGCCTGTACAAGAAGCTGCATTTACTTGCACTAATTATAAGCAAATGTAAGTTAAGAAAATTACTCGAAACAAAAGTGTTTTTGGGTTAAAACTTTCAATCTTCTTAGTGGTAAAAGATTTACTTACAACAAAATTATTTCATTTTGTCTATAAAAGATTGTGTTAAAACAATATTTTGTTTTTTTTTGTAAAAATAGAAAACAAATCAAACAGATTTTCTGAAAAATTTCGAAAACGAATCGATCAATTTAAAAAAACTAACCGCCAAAATGTTTGAAAAGACAATTACAATGAGTATTACTCGATACTCCGCTCCATTTGAGATTTTTAAGGGGAGTAGCTTCCTGGGGCAGCGAGTTAAAGTAGTTGCTTCAATTATTACGTCAAAAGTTGTCTATTTCGATAATGTCTCTTAGGTGTTTAAGATTTTCGGAAACTTAGGGTGGGAAGTTTTCGAATGAACACTTGGTACAAATCTGCCTGTATGGAGAGATATTTAAATTAAAAATAAATTTGATATGAAATTTCATGTTAATTTTTGAGATAACATTCACGAAAGTATTGATTATTATTTTAAAATGTATACTATAGTTATTGTAGTTAACAATTACGTCTTCAATTGGAAATGCGTCATTTTCTTATTGTCCAAGGCTGTTGTTCATAGTTCTGCGAGTTGAAAAATGTGAAGAGAATACACCTTCAATATATTCTTCTCATATTTAATCTCTATTTATTTACCAATACTGTGACATGCGTAATTCATATTTATGGGGAGATTTTCCGCACACGGTAAACAAAGGGTTGCTGCCAGTATAAAGCAGTGATTATCCCCTGACACACATAAGTCACATCGAACGAAATTTTCATGAAAATCGATCCTTGCGTATTTGTTGACCGTTCACGCAATTTATCAACACGAACATCTAGAACTCCACCGCTGTCTGTAAAATATTTAACGCTGACCGTTTCAGTCCGGGTTGCTGTTCTACGCCATAGAATAGATAATTCTGTGTACGTAAATGAAACGTAAAAGGAATAAAATATGTAACACAAAGTGGCAGTTAATTGTGAAAATGGGGTAAATGTAGTAATGTTGTAATGTTTACTCGGCAGTATTTTCATTTAATTCTTAAAAAAAAAAAAAAGCATCGAGTTGTAGCGTTGTATTTATAGCAAGTTAGTGTTAGCAAAATCAGTTGTAATTTGAATAATTCTAAAATTAATTTCATTTCAGTTATTGTGATAAACGATATAGTGACAATATGTTAAATTGAATAATAAAGTATGAAAAATATTGACAGTGGAAATTAACATATTTTTAATTTACCTCCTGGCGTATCTAGAATGGGTTTTTGATTTTGGAGTATTCTAGTATTAATATAGCATTGAATAATAATGAATTTATACAGATGAAATAAAAGTCTATTTTTAAAGACGTCTACTTTAAATTTGCTATTAAACAAAGAAACCTGTCTACCATGTGTCCCAAATCGAGTCCTCATCATTGAAAGTGGAGATTTAGTTAAATTGGCAATGTTTTGCAGTTTTATGCCCTGATTTAAAATCCATTTGAAAAAGTTTCAAATGTCGAACTCGTCAGAGGTTATTAAAAAAAAAAATCAGTTTCACGTCATTTTCTTGTATGTCAGATATCGTCGTAAGTATAACAGGTACGATAAAAAGTTTCATATAAAAGTCACTGTGTTCGATAAGACCAATTTAAAATTGATGTTGATAAAAAATTTAAAACTGCAGCTTTTGAGGTATTCGTATGAACTTCATATGGACGTCATATTTGATTTTTTACTTCAATCAATAGAACTTTTTATTCTCTTTTCAACGATGTACGACAGTGTATGATAGAATAAAAGATACTAGTAAAATTTTGTGTTTACAGTTTAATCAAATAGTCTTACATGGATCCAAACAAAAGCGAACAAAATGTATACCTATAGAAAAACAAAGCTTTACTCTAATAATCAGATGTATATATACTCTTCAAAATGCTGGCCATTGTTAGCTAAATATATTGGAGACCGTCTGAAGACACTTCGGGTTACTTTATGCAATGTATTTTGATACCAGCACACGCTTCTAGCATTGCTTCGCGTAATTCACCAACATTATTGTAATTGTAATTACTTCCGTGTACTTTATTCTTTAACGTATCGCGTAAAAAAGTCAAGAAGCATTAGATTCGATGATCTAGCCGGTCACCAAATATTAGTGTTGGTGCCAATAACCTTTTTGCCAAATCTGTCAATTAAATAACTTACTACGTTTCTTGAATTGTGGTTGTTGTGAATGTTGGTATTACCATAGCCCAATCTTGTTTGCCAAAGGTAGTGCATTTATAAAATTCTCTAACGATGTTTTGAGAATTTATAAATAACGTTGACTTGGTAAAGTTTCATTGAAGATATGTAATAGATCCAATTAAATGACTGTCCAGTATGCCGCAAAATACATTAAATCCAAATCGAACTTGATTTCGACGTAGAATTACAAAATATGGATTTTCCTTCGACCAGTGGTGTTCCTTGTGTCGATTAAGCACTCCGCAAATACCATTAAAATGACGGTTATACAAGATTGTGGTTAAAAAAATCATTACCTTTTATCCCCAAACACTATACTACTTGTAACTAGTCTTAAAAAACAACTATTATTTAAAATTATTAAAACAAGCAGTCAAACGAACAAAGTGAGGGTCAGAGGCAATGTGCGACAAGGTTCAACTTCGTTTGGTTACACTAAAAGGCGTACAAACAAACGACCTTCATCAATATGATGTCGCTATAACATCATATATACGTGTGAGCTGATCGACTGTGCATTGTCGATGCGAATGAATCGCATCTGATGCGGGATACGTCCTTTCCGCACGATGTATATCACAGATAAGTCTTATATTTTCAAATTTCAATATATAGTTAATTATAATAATATAATGAACTTGTGAGAATGGTACTGCATAAAGTAAAAAACGAAATAGGCAGAACCGTTGTCGACGACATTATTGAACCTGGTCTTAGAGATAATATTAGAAAAGTAAAACACAATATGAAGTAATGAACACCAATGTTGAAACAGCATTTGCCAACCACCTAGCAAAAATAAAAAAAATCATTCGAAAAACCTATAAGAAAAATAGTAAATACATTTGGTCTAAAAGTATACCGAAAAAACACACAAAGTGTATTTTAAATATATTTTCAGACACAAATAACAAAACAAGCATGCAGCTTGCAAAGAGTAGAAGGTTTACAATGGGTTTTCAAGTGTATAATGCAAATAAGAACAAAAAGAATAATTTAGTCATGATAAGTATATCATTTTCTTATATACATATCTTGGCAACGTGATTTGGTAAAAGAATTGTAAATGGTAAGTTTCTCCTTTATTTGCTAGAAGTGAGTGCACGAAATCGCTTACAGCATTCAAGAACTACGAAGTTTAAAGTTGATTCCGCGTTCTTTAGAGTAAAGACGTAGCACCTTCTTATAACGCACGTGTCATATTATATGACTTTTATGTATCGCTTGGAAAATTGGCTAAACGCACCGTTAATACCAAGTTAATAGATATGAGCAATTAATATCATTGAACGTAACGTTCAAATACATATAAGCTTAAGCGCGTACATACAACAGCATCGGTATTGCGCCGGGTAAAATAATAAACGTGCTCGTTTCGCGTAAAACCGATAAATTAAACGTTGCGACTCATAACGCCGTTTGCCCAACGTATACGCGCTGTGCTTTTGAACGGAAGCCCGACTGGTGCGGAAGAGAACGAAGTTAAAGTTGTCGGAATGGTATTTGCACGCCGGTTACTCGTGTTTGTCGACTCTTCTGATGCTGTAAATCCGCATACTAGGTATTAGTTAGTATGTAACAGTTAGGTACTATCCAAATAAAGAATTAATTACCTATAGACTTTATTTATAGATAAAATTATTTACAAAAACAATTTGTAGTGCATGAAAAATAAATAAATTAGGAAAACCACACTTATCGTCATTTAGAAATTTACAACGAAACCTAATTATGGACGTAAGATTAGCACGTGTACATTTTATTATATTTATTAAAATAGGAAAGTTTATTTCAAACCTTATATGCATGACTAAAAACTTGCATTTAACGGTAGCTGATGCTTAGAAGGTGCTTATGTTATAAGATCTTATAATCTATCGCTATAAAATACGCAAATTATCTCTATGGAGAATTGTAAATATTCACTTTTATTTACAGATTAATTCTCGGTTCACTGATAGGTATATAACAGTTACTTTTTTATTCCCACGAATAAAAGTTACGTTTACAGATCGCCCATTGATAAAAAGGAAAACTACGTTTATTTATGACTAACGGATAAAGATAATAAATACTTTTATGTATCGTCGACGAATAATAAATTATCTTTATCCGTGGACTTAGCCGAATAACTTTTTGATCAACCGTATTAGTTAGTTGCTAGTTCGACAGATAAATCAGAATACTGTTATGCTTAACTATGATTATCTATGATAGATCTCTTTTGGCAATTTTCTTTCTGTAGAACTAAACTAATGATTGTATTACAAACACTATATAACTTGCTTAATTATAGGGGTATGATAAAAATGTTTTTGTTTTATTTATTTAAAGGAAAGTTGAAAGTGTACCTACATTTTTAAATAATACAAAGCAAAATTGGAAAATATATATAAGGAATATAAAAAAAGTCAAGAATAGCATTAATCAATCCAAATAAATGCCCAACAAAGAGAATAAGAAATTATTTTATAAAATCTCAGAAAAGATTCGAAATACAAACAGACAAATCAAAAATAGAAAGTTAGTAATATTGACAAATGGAAAGAAGATAGTGGATTTCTAAAGAGGGTATAGTGTCAGGAATTGCTAACTACATAAATTAACATAAAACAAGGATCCAAGAAGAGAAAAAATAATCAGAGCAATTGCAAAATTGAAGCAAGGAAAAAGTGATATGATTAAATACCTCTGGAAATGATAATAAATCCAGAATACAGAACTAAAAGTATTAACAAAATTATTAAATAAATGATTCAGAAATACCATAAGATTTGAAAGTTGACACAATTAACTATACTGATATATAAAAAAATGTGACTACAGCGGTATAACCTTGATCAGTGTGGTGGCTAAATAGTATATAAAAGTATTGGAGGGGATATTCAAAATAGAAACAGAAGCACAGAAGATCACAGTGGCGTAGTGAAGCAGATAATAAAGGAAACAATAAAAAGAAAATTGAAATAATATCACGGAAAAATAGTATTGGAACGTTTCAAAAGAAGAGTGATAGGTGACAAGTTGCAAGAGCAATTGAAAGTATGACCAACACAATACAAATTGCGTGAGGTCAAACAGCTTGCAGTTAAATCATTTTTCTGCAACTAAAAGATGAGTCTATATGAGACACATAAGGCTGACAGAAGCAACCAAATTAACTAAAAACATAAAACAATGGAGCAATTTACTGAATTAAAACACGAACCCTTATACTTCACGGCATAGAAGAGATATATATATATACATTGAATTTTTCAGAGTAAATGCATAAACATGTCCATAATTTGCTAGATTTTATTAAGCTATCATTATACCGGCTGTAAATATAAAAAGTTGAAGTATTTTACTTAAATATTAATTACATTATGCATAAAGTACAAATTTTATAAAAGCGGATTTTATCATTAGTAAAAACATCTAAAAATTTTCTTATAGAAATTATTTAGTCAGACTCTCTTACAAGAAAACCTATTGCTCAACACCTGCTGAATGCGGAGTGTAGTGTCTCTAAACGTACCTTTACCAGTAATTGTGTTCAGTCAGTAAAAGTATTATTGTAACTTAAGGCCGATATCTAGGAATTCGCCAAACTTTGATCTGCATTAAATAAAAGTCAATTGATCAGTATGCTCGATAAATAATAGAACAACTTGAGAATATGACCTAAAATATTTTACAAATTGATTGTTTTTGTAAAATAAACGCACGTTATTTATCAAGAGTATTAGACAAAGCAGGTGTTTTTTAATATGTTGATAGGAAGTTGGAATTTATACAAATGAGCTACGTGAATTAATAGTTATTTGTATCACTAGGCCAGAAACTATAGTTTTGCGAGTTTGAGTACGGTTTGTGGGGCCGAGGCGAAGCCGAGGTCCCACAAGTACGAATACTCGCAAAAGAGTTTCTGGCCGTGTGTTACACACTATTTTTTGCGTCGACAAATCTTAATTTTATTGAAAATGATAATAAAAAAATTGACGCTAGGGAGTTAACAGTACAGGTTGGCAATATATATTACGTATGACATTTGAGTTTGAAACCAGGATTAAGATACTTTAGTATTTTGACGTTTTAATTTTCTTGGTTAGTTTTGGTACATATTGATATTCATCAATAACAAGAGCCATGGAGACCCCAGCTCATATTATACAGGTACAAGGTATTAAAAACTTATTACTTGTAAAATCTTCCAAAAATTGAATTGGAAAGGATTTGAATTATGTAAGAGATTGTGTAACGAAAATTCTTTCATCTGTCATCGAATCTACAATTAATCACAGAAATGTCAGTAATTTGAATATAGTGTTGCCAACTTTTAGTGATCTTTTGCCGGCTTAGGCCGGAGAATGATATGTTTCCGGCCGATTTAAAGTAATGCAAAAGTACTGTTTCCGGCCGGAGGCGCAAAAAATAACATGCATTGTACATACACAGTTCGGACTTCTCATAACAGGCAATTATCGATTTCTTTTTTATAGACCGAGACGCAGTTTTTGGTAAACAGTACCAGATAATTTAGCTTGCGTCCAAGAAAGATATAGTAAATATGAGTTTGTTCAGAAGTTTTAGAAGAAAAGTTGCATGCAGAAAGCATGCACATGCTTATTGAACTTCGGTTCATCTCAAACTTTACGTACCGATCTTTCTAATGAAATATGAAATTGTCTATATGTCTTAAATTCACAACAGCACCCGCAATTTACATATGTGGTAAAAGCTATCAAAAGAAATAAATTACAGTCCAAGCACTGGCTGTTGGCGGAAGCCCCGCCCTCAAGAGCATCCTACGTTAACAGCTCGAAGAGGCAGACGGAGGCCAGTTGGCACTGCAATACATACTGACTTACGAATTATAATGTTTCTCCGTATTTCTTCGGGAGTGTCTCACTCCATGAAACAAGCTTTGTTGCTACCGCGCATCCGCCAAGTGAAGATGCTTAGATTGTAATCTAAAACTCCCCCAGCGCCTCCACCAAATTTATGAGCCACCTTCTTTCTTCGGCATACTAAAAGACGTATTTCGTTAATTATTATACGATGATGATTATTACCAATAATAACGGTGTTGTGAGACACCTTAATTAATGCTGCATTTCTTTATGACTATATGATATAGTCACGTATCAATACATGCCCTGCATAGATTTAATCAAATATACATAGGTATGTGCCAATATGTATGAAATACAATTTGAGCTTCAATTTCTTTGTATTATTGAATGAAAAGCGTCATCATTTAGGTTAATATGACCGCATTATGTGAATAGTGTTCGTTCACATAAACGCATGCAGAAGGTAGAAGTACCGGCACAAGAATCATGTAGGTTACTGATTTCAAACGGACGGTGTTTATGCAATTATGTATGTATGTATCTATTGATTAAAGCTAATGTTTAGACAAGCGGTTATAAATGAGCGCGCGTTTGAGGAAATAAGGATATAATTATACAGGTTATGTTTCAAATTCAAAGGTTCGGTCGTTGTGTATCAGCGGCGATTACATTTACGAAAAAATTAATTAGCTGTGAACTTCAGTGCGGCAAGTAAACATACTAAATTACACGAATAGGGAACCCCTACTAATAATTCACTGCTGTATTATACAATCCGTGACATTAGAGGTGTTACAGGAATAATTTCTTCAACTTGATTTTTTTAGCAATGTGGTACTCTTGCATCAACAATTTTCTATTTACACGTAATCCAATTTTTGCGAATCTTCTTTGTGAAGATGCCGGTCTATGAGAGCAGACTAGTACAGATATTTTTAGTTATTGTCCCTCCGTCTACTAGTGTTAAGCGTAACAGAATGCCTCGAGTTCGAAGACGGCAAAATTATCATCGTCTTACTGTACGAAACCTTCAGATGTTTTTGTAAATTCGCAAATATTTAAGTATGTATGTACTTCTATAAATTAATCTAGTAGTAAATAGCATCGGTTTAACTTTCACCACACATTGAAATGATTAATTTGAAACACATTATGTAGATTATTCACATGGTGTGGCAAACCGATGGTTTATATGAAAACATAGACGTAGCAAAACACCAACTTCACTAATATTTTGTGCTACTAATTGATACAGATATCAATTAATGCGACACTACAATCATCGAACCACAACCCCCAACCCCACATTCAAGTCTTCATCACATTTAAAATATCTTCGAACATTTGACCATTTTTTTCTACTCATTATCTTACTTGTATTTATATTCAGTATCGACGAATGAATCTGCGTCAAATCCAATTGATGATTAGTGTAGCGGTAGTTTTGCATTAAATTTAAATTATAAAAACCATCAATAGTGAAAAGGATCAATTGAAATGTAAAAAGTGCTTGGGATAAGTTTCTTTATTAAATTTAGAAGAATAGATCTATGTGCACGCCTTTATTTGTAATAACCCGACAGAATTAGTGTTTCTTTTTTGTATACATGCATGAAACGCCAGGAACAAATTGAAAATGATATCCTAAAAAACCTCTATAAATCTAAATCACACAATAAATTATTTTGTTATTAATGAAAGCAAGAATTTGTTTTATTAATTTTAACTGTTAATACAGGACAAACAACTGTTTTGGCAGTATTTCGGTTCTTCATATTTTTGAAACGTTACTAATCTCTGCTTCAAACCGAGTAATTAAAGAGAAAAGGAAAAAAAATATATAGTTTACGGGTTAATAGTTTGTGGTACTGCCACTAGCGATTTTATAGGGTTCTAGCTTTGCACAAATCACCTTAATAAGGCTTTGTATGGATTTTTAATGACGTACCTTTGGTTTCATGTTTTAATACCCTATTTTCCTTACCTATTGTCATTTAAGAAAAAATTGTTCGCATTTGTAATTTGAATAAATTAGTAATAATCAATTTATTGTGTAATGATTGGCCTACACTGAGGTGTTATTGTTGGTCTTGCTATTTACAATAACGACTGATTCAAACAACATTTTGAAGTCTGGTTGTTTATCCATTTCCAAGTACTACATGAGGGAAAGCAACCGAAACATCTCTGCGCTCTCCTAACATAATATTCGAAATTTACATACGTTATACAATATAAGCAATAAGCAGTAAAGGATTGAAGATTATGTATTTCACCCCTACGGATATTTTAACGTATAAATACCGCGAGAAAAAAGTTTACGTTGAAAAGCTCCTTTCCTGCCACTAATTACTCTACGGTGTTTAGGTTTTCTGGAAGCCCAACCGTGATGTATAAACGGCATAAAAAATTGTGTACATACGCGTGATTTAAATCGCTCCTACGCAGTCTGCCGTGCCAGTCAAAACATCAGACCAGCTCTTAAGGCCTTATGTTAAGTTATTTTTATCGTAAATCGATGCGTTGCGCATAATAGATGCATTTCCAGAAGAAGTACTTCGAAAAGTGGCAGGAAGCTCGCTTCCTCTATATACGTTTCACGCGGCCATTTCGCATTAAGCAGAATGCGTGTTACACATACTTTTTTCATCTTCCGAGATAAACAGGAGCGGATTTATAATTTGCATGCAAGAGCAAGTTAGTGCTCATTCGACGAGTGATTATCCAAATTATCGTTCATTAGATTAATCACTGACCGGCTTTACGCTAAATAATCAGCTACGAAGGTAGATTAACATTAACACTATTACAATAACGTAATTTTCTTTAGTTGATTTTATTTTTTCAATATAATAGGGTGTTACACTAAACTGGCTCATTAGAATTCTTTAACCTCTAGTAAAAGTTTGACTTTGAAAGTTGTAACAAATTACTACTATGATCTACTTAAGGAAAATATTTTGTTTAAAGCAGTTCCTGTATACAAGGTGTAGATATCAATGTCTTTACTTTTAAAAGCATTAGTTTAGTTTTTGTCGATCTAGTGAATTCATCGGAATTTTTGTGACCAGTTTGTATTAAAGTTCCTTACTCCTAAACCTAAACTGGCTTTTGAATAAAATCAACATTTTTTTGGTTTGTTCGCTGTCGAGTCTAGGAATGTTGGTGCAATTACACGAACCAATACAGACGCTGTGTTCGTTCGTGTAGAAGAAAAAAAAACTATGAATGTGTCCTGAAAGAAAACGTAACCATATTTGATATTTTTGATCAGTTTTAGTAGTTTGTTTCTGATTTATGCCTGCTTTCTATATATCGTTTCCTAATAATTAGTTTAGTGAGTGAGCATGAAACATTGTGGTTGTATTTAGTATATTTCCTTTAATTCCATTTTATATTCTATTTTCTTAAATTTTCTGTTTACTACAAGTAGGTAGAGGTATCTATTACTAAATTACTAAGTTCATTTCCAATGAAGGTAGAATAAATCCAAACTATTATTTGTGCATGCACTTTTGAATATTTTTCTTATTTGTTCGGATTATGATGCTTTATTTAGAAATAGTTGAAATAGGAGTTGACAGCAATAATACTTAATATAAACGCTAACACTTTTTAGTTATCGTAAGTAATGCTTTGCTAATACCTAATAACAAATCGACATTCTCGAAACGAAATGCCCAGGTTTTATGAAAGTCAAATAAATGGGAATTCACTATGTGATACGACGGCCCAAGTTACCTACCACGGTCGGTAGCTACTCGCTTTAAATCCCCGTTAGTAGATACTTGCAGGGTCGCACGACACGTGAAGGAGTAATATAAATTTAATGTAAATAATATAATAATAAATATTATTTATGCTAATAATTAATAGTTCGAAAAAAATAATGTATAAAGTGGTTCCTATTCATGAATTAGTTTTACTTATTTAAAATCAAGAATTTTTATATAAATATTTGAAATAGTTTTGTGCAAAAGATATTCGAATTAAAAAAAAAGAAACTGTGACAAATAAGTATGT
The DNA here is from genome assembly GCA_949128085.1 of Cetonia aurata. Taxonomy (NCBI): domain Eukaryota; kingdom Metazoa; phylum Arthropoda; class Insecta; order Coleoptera; family Scarabaeidae; genus Cetonia; species Cetonia aurata. The sequence goes on from OX421887.1 coordinate 12,187,097, forward strand.
CAAACCTTTATAGAAATATTATGTGTAATTATGCGGTGCATTCAATGCTCTAATAAGAAAAGTATATTGCATTTGAGGAACACACTTTTGTTAATTTAAATGTATCCGTATTGGAAATATCTTTCTTAACTGCCTGTATATGAATTGGTGGTGAATCCATATTAGTAAAACATCTCAATTTGTAGTTTTAAATAAGAAGATTGATGTGAAACCTGTAATGTGCCATGAAAACGTGTTTCTTCCATATATCATGCTTGAGTGTCGGTATTTTGTAAATTTGGAAATCAATTTCAGTTTAAATCAACTTCAGAAAGGCAGAAAGCGCACTAAAATATGAAATATCATTCAGCATCTAACTCAAAATATCAATTTGGAGGTATAAATCTTTTTGCTTGTTTTAAAGAAAAGAAAAGAATTGCATACCCCTACCAAAAAGCTGCTAGGTCACTTAGAAAAATCTATCTGCCCAAAAATTTCGTTAAAATCAAATTTCAGTTTGATGGGAAACATCAAATCAACTATATCGTAAATTGAAGTAAATCAGAAACTCCTAACATTCTTCATGAAGTATATTTTAATAGTAAATTTGAAAATTATTGTATTGTCCTTTCCCTATTTACACATACGTATGCACAAACAATGGGTTGAGTGCATGCTAACTTACTTTGAATACAATATTATGATTTCTTCTTAAATTCGCGACATCCTTCTTTAGTAAATCTCACCATTCGTTAGTCTTTAATTAAAAACCGTGTATACACATTGTTGATGCTATAATACCTAGTTATGTATGCGCTATCCTCTTTTTTGTTGTTCGTACACAATAGGTCATGCTTCATACATTATTGTACTACGGTTCATATTAAATTATAGCGGTAATTTCTCTATTTATATACGAACACGTTCGTATTTAGCCGTCCTCTGTTCAGAAAACCATTATGCCGTGATCTAATTATCTATTGTTTTATTTCGTTGAAATGGAAGAAAAAAAGTTTAGAATTCGTGGGATCGACTTGTGCCGTGTATGGAAACAATCATGATTCGTGCAGTTTTGATGACATGTAAATGATATGTGTGAAAGAAATCTTCTATACATTAAAACCTGTTAACTTGTTTAATTCCTTTAATCCTGTTGATAAATTATGACTGTAAAAATATAGGATCTATATATTCACACAAAATGAAGAAACATTTTTTATTGGAATATTGAGGTCACTTGGTATGCCCAGGGGTATGAGGGGTGCCTTCTTAAGTTCATCTACTGGCTTTTGATGGTCAAGACCGTGCGATCAGTGTTTGAAGAGCGGTTGAAATTTTTCTGACAGTCAAGCTGCCTTCACGCCACTGCAGGCTGTCAAATTCGTTTCCGAAGTAGTACTGGGGTACCATAGGAAGCTCGAAAAATTGGCGGAAAATCACTGCATTATGTTGAGATGGGTTCCAAGCTACTCTGGGATCAGAGACAACGATATTGCTGACAAACTAGCTAAAGGCGCCAGTGAACAACTATTCACAGATCCAGAATCGGCGTATGGGAGTTCTTATGGCTGCATCAAAGTTTTTGTCAGATCTGAAATCGCTGCTAGTCACCGCTCCTATTGGAATGGACTAGCCGGCGTGTGACATTGCAAAACCCTCGGCATTCATCCAGGCGAGGAAAGGCAGTCTTTATGAACAAAAACCAACCTACACTACTTTCGGGAGTCTTAACTGGCCACTCCCCATTGAACAGGCACTTCCACTGCATGGGACGAGTGGACTCTCCCCTGTGCGGAATCTGTGGGAGAGCAGAAGAAACTCATATGCACTTCCTGGCCGACTGTCCGGCAGCGAACAGGGAGAGTCGGAGTTCGGTTAGACGAACCTAGTTCAAGCAAAGTTACTCTCGACCAATTTGCGGACTTCTCTGTTCGAGTGCAACCAGGTCGAGAGGGCTAACAGATCATGGGAGTCACGATTAGTCATCTGCCCGAGTTGCCATACGGGGTAAACCTGCCCATGAAGGTCAAAAAAGTCCAAACAAAGTACTCACTTGAACATCATTCCATATAAATTTACCTCATTAAAAAAAAATCGTCTACATAAAACCTACCACCCGAGTTACCTAGCAAAGAAAAATCGATCTAAGTAAAGATACTGTTCCAGATAGATGATCATTCGACGTGTGGTCCTGTTATCCCGAAACCATGCGATCCTGCAATAATAAGATACTAGGTATTTATTACATACATTATAAATTAGTACAAATAATTTAAATTTTACCGTAAAATGTTCTGGTGTATTTATGGAAAAAGAGAGGTTAGCTCGCTTTCCGCGCTTATATGTAATTGAAATTAAATTGGTAGCCGATATAACTTATTGGGGTAAATTTTGGTAATTTTTCTTAAATGTTTTCTTAACAAGATCTAAGATCTATCTTATCGACACCTGGTCAATACATTAACGGGGTATTTGAATTTTTGGACATAAGGAATATGTAGTTAATTAATTTATGAATTTCAGAGGTTAATTTCCGAATGAAAAACTTTTAAAATATTTCTTATTAAAGTACGCGAACCAACCTGTATTATATTTTATTTTCTCTGAAGAGAATTATCGTTCTTTAAAATAAATAACATTTTTACTTGTAAAACTCACTCTTTTATTCAGTAAATAACAAGGCACATACATCTACATACATCTTAATACTTAATACAATCGGATAAAATGTATAATTGTGTCAACAAAACCCGAACTGCTTATTTTACTGATATTCTGGTAATTTTCTTTTTGTTTTCGCGAGATAAAAATTTCAAAGAAAAATTATGTTTTTATTTTTTTACTCGACTGTTTAATATTCACAGCTGAAAATTTGTCAATTTTGGCATGTCCCAATTTTCGGGCAAAAATCTGTTGGGGCCGGCTACCCTACTATTGTTGTTAAATTCGTTCCGAAGTTGTTTAGAGGGGAGGGAAAAGTAATCGAGAAGAATTATTATTAATATACGTCGATATATAAAAATAAACAATTACCAATGGCTGGGTCTATAATTTCGAGATTATAGACTTGTCTTTCTCGTCCTTGCTGTCTCTGCCCAATCATCGTTACGAAACAAAGCGGCTTAAAACCGAAACGCATAACTACGAACTCGATTATCGAACGTTTCTAGCTTATTCATCATTCATTAATCCCTGCCGGTTCTTTCCGATTTTTAGTACAAAGTTACAGGCCAATTATATCCGGAATGCCAGGTGGACGCCGCTGTCCCATTTCTCACTGCCGCGTTTAACTATGACTCATTACGTATAGATATTCGCGGTTGTATGAGAAAAAATTGAGACAATCGTGTAATTTCGTTATCTACTGTGTCGTCTAGTGACGTACGTGCGAGGTCATTACCCTCCCGAATCATTAAAAAAACATCACTTCCTTCGGCGGGTAACGAGACGGGAGGGAGCCGAATCGCTGTATATCCGAGGGGAGATGGTGGGGGACGCTGATGAGTGAGAGAGAGAGAGAGAGATACTTTGTATACTTTAAAAATAAACCTTCATCATACTTCCAAATAAACTCTAACCGGGTGAGTTCGCTTTTGCTTATGTTTTCCGTTGAAATTCGGGGTCTGTTGGCGTGTGCAGGAAGGCGAGTGACTGCGGGCGACCTCTGCGCATGCGCACGTCACACTGCCTTACCCTACCGCGCCATCGCGGGGCCAACGTAAAAAACATTGTGGAAGGTTATGAGTTGTATGCGTTAATGGTCCCCTTGATATTCAAATTTCGTGTCTGCTGCGCGAACGAACGAGTATTGCCCGCTCTGCCACGCTCTAATTTAATTAAATCGAACGCTCGACGTAATTTGGTTGTACAAGGGAGAAAGTTAAATAGGCATCTACTTAAAGTTAGGTCGTGGCACCAGGATGTTGTCGCGTTAATTGTTTAATAGACTGCACTCGTTTGATTTAATTTATCCCCCGTGAATCTAGAAATTTTCACCATCACAATTTCACAATATTGCCTCTTAATTTTTAGTTAGTATATTTATAATTTATTGTTGTAATAAGAGGTAATATTTCATCCCAGTAATGTATTGACTACAACTATGATCTTTATTAAACTAAAAAATAATTTAAAAAATTAAATTAAATTACCTATAAGATAAGATAAGATAAGTTTTATTTCCAAAGTAATCACTATTACATACAGAAGGTCAACAAAAAACAAAGAAAAAATAATAACAAGAAACAAAAATAAATTAATAAATTCTGAAATGGTATAATAAGCCTCCCGTAATAACAATTGTTTTATCTCTCTCTTGAAGGTATTGATCGGCATCTCCCTGTACTTAAGGGGTAGGTTATTGAAAAATTTGATGGCTTGGTAGCGCATAGAAAGTTGAGTCGCCTTACTCTATGGCACGGAATCTCTAAATTTATATTCGTTCTTGTATCTTATTCATGTAAGTGAAGACGTTGTTTAAAGGTATTGAAATTTTCTCTAACATATATTAAACATTTATAAATGTACAGACAGGGTACGGTCAACACCCCAAGGTTCCTAAAATGTGATTTACAATGGGTGATACTCTGCTAATAATCCTAATAATCTTTTTTTGAATTCTGAAAACTCTTATAGCGGATGGTGAAGCTCCCCATAAAATTATACTGTAATTAACTGTACTAAAGAAATTGGCATGATATAATAATAATGCAACATTAACATCTGTGAAGTCTATTATCCTTCTTATTTGATAACAACAAGAATTAAGTTTAGAACATAATTCATTTATGTGATGCTTCCAATTTAGTTCGGAATCGATAGCAACACCTAGCAGATTTATAGTTTTAGTGTTACCTCTCTTCAACGAAAAAACTAAGTTTTGAGTCGTATCAGAATTTAATTTCAACTTATTAGCTGCAAACCAGTCCGTAGCAGTCTCAAACGATTTATTTTCATAAGTAAGTAAAGAAGGTATTGTTTCACCTTTGTTGACAAGAGTAACATCATCAGCGAACATAATAGAATGGCCAGTATCTAAGTTAGGTATAAAATCATTGACAAATATAATGAAAAAAATAGGACCCAGCTTCGAACCTTGAGGGACACCTAAACAAATATCTGAAGTACTAGAAACATTTTGATTTACATCCACCACTTGTTTGCGATCACATAGATAAGATTGAAACAATTTTAACGGTGTATCTCTGATGCCATAATGTTCTAATTTGTTTAAAAGAAATTCATGATTGACACAATCGAAAGTTTTGCTTAGATCTAGTGAGATCGCTGAACATCTTTGTGATTCATCAATTGCTTTTACTATATCTTCAATTACTTTAATTAATGCTAAGATAGTCGATTTGTTTTTACGATAACCGTACTGATACTGACAAAAATAAAAGTTTTTTTCAAAATAATTAGGTAATCTAGTTTTCAGTAAATCTTCAAAAATTTTCGCCAGCACGGGTAGAATTGCTATTGGCCTGTAGTTATTTATTAAATCTCTGCGCCCTTTCTTAAAAAAAGGTATAATTTTAGCTATTTTAAGTTGTGCGGGAAATTTTCCTTCTATAAAACATTTGTTAATGATTACTTCTAAAGGAGAACAAATGATATGACCAACTTTCTTTAATACATATATAGTAAGTCCATAAATGTCAGGACAAGTACTATCATTTAATGACAAAATAGTTTGATATATTTCAATTTCTAGAAAAGCTATAGCCCGATAAGCTAGTGAAATCGACCCTTGTCTAGATTTATCAATTTTTTTTGTTTTTTCAAAGTAGCTTTATATATAATATTGAACCTTGGAAAATTTTAACTTTGTGATGTTTCTAGTTTCCGAGTAAACAACTGTTTAGAATAAAAACATAAAAGAATCTTGTTCGTTAACCTGTGAGATATATTCTTTTAGGTTTGTATTATGTTGTAGTTGTCGATGGTAATTATCTGCCGTTTTTTGAAGATCCTAGACGTCCCTCAAGTAAGCCAAAAATATAAGTACATACTTTACTAATGTTTTTTATAGGTTGTGTTCTGATAGCATTCATGCATTTTTCACCAAATATGATTACATAACATTTGTATTATTACGCAAAATATATTCATTTATTTTAGTATATTATACCCCTGTGTTCAGTTGTAATTTGAACATGTTGTTTTAATATATAGTAACTATATTTGGTGAAAAAATCATTAAACAGATCATTTTACATTAGTCCAAGCAACTATTTTTTCATACCTTCAATAAATAATTTTGTTAATAATATGTTCGTCTTTCGGAACAATTATAATAACGTTTTTCATTGTTTTAGCAGCCATTTTTGGTTCAGTGATGTTATCTATATCTATACATATACAAAGCTCAGAACGGGAATATCATTTATAGACGACATAAACATGAATAAAACTTAACGCAACTTTTCTTGGTTGCATCGTTGATCAATTACAGGAGTAATCATTTCGTCATTCAGTCAATTATTGTTTCTTAGAGAACATAAAAAAAATTAGTTAATTAAATCTAATTTATAGTAGGTACTCTAATATCGCATAATCAAAATTTCAAGCAGAATAGTAGATTCTATACGAGTTAGCTACATTTTTTACGCGATATTTGTAGATTAGGTCTTCCATATTTGCTATCCACAAACGTCAATTTGTTTGTACTTTTTGTAAGAGTGATAAACTACGTATCAGTCAATATGAGAGAGAAACACGCAATGAAGGAGTCTCATTCGATTTCGAAATATTTAGAAGTCATTGACCACTGATATTAGGTTCAGGGAACTTGACCCCAAAGAGGAAATTGAATTATAAAGACCGATTTGTTGCGCGCGAAGAAAAAGCTTTGGTTCGCGTGAATATATACATACGAAGCAAATATGTACAGTTCTCTACATCATGATTATCATACGCTTCACTAATATCCGTATTATTATTTAATTTAAACTGATTAAAAATACATATTTTTCCTAACGACTATATTAAATTAAATATAGTACACAAAGATTTCTAATAGCTTTAATCGTTTCAATCTTGGCGCGCGCGTCACAAATGAAGTTGAGTATTACTGAAAAAGAACAACTTTCCGACGTGATTCAGTTAAAAGAGTAAGAAAGAACACTCTCCAAAATAATAATAAAATACATTTCCTGGACGTTAATTTCCTGAAAAAAATAGGTTACCATCAGATAATCCGTCATAGCATAGTTAACTTTTCTTCAGGGTTTTACATACCTTTCTATTGCACGACATTAATTCCATCTTTGTCGTACAAATAGGTGATTGCGCTCTATGTGCGAAATATTCCACCTCCATTTCACTGAATTATATCCCCAGATAAAACAAAAACACTGCAAAAAAAAACGGTAAAAAGGAAAAAAGAAGAATGGGAATACGAACTTTTAATTATTCGTGGGACATTTCAAGTTTCAAACTAAACACGCAAGCTTGGATATCTGCATATTTATTTACGTCTGTGTTTTTGTACTAAGGTACTAAGCAATATGTAGCCGATCATATTGTATTGTACATTTTGTGGACTAATCTAATTTATTCGGAATTTACATACACAACGCTTTCTAATTGCGGAGAGGAATTATTTAAGCAAATGCTTCTGTATTAATTAATCCTTTCTACGGTTAAAGCAAGCTAAGTGTTTTTTTTTTGCAGTATCACTTATGTTTGCTGCAATGAGTTGTCGTTGGAGTGAGCAATTTAACAAAAATAGTTCCCGATTTAGTCCTCCTTTAGAGCTCATATCAGTCATAAAGGTTTAGTATTAGAAATGACATTTTCTTATGCTTCACTGATGAGGTTGTGCTAAACATATATAAATTTCCGACAGTGTAAAATTCCTTACTGTATGCATGAATAATCAGCTGCAGTGGGAAGAACGAGCAAATCATGTAGATTAAACTTCAGAGGTGCATGTTACAATATTCTGAAAGTTGACACCAATGTAACTTACTAGAAAATAATAAGGCAGTAGATTAATAATTAAAGCTTTGTAAAATATATCAGCAATTAATTTTAATTAAAGGAAATATGAAAAAAGAATATGCAGCAAACAATCAAAAATTGTATTTATATATATTTTGGAAGACTTTGAGTGCCCATAAGTTCGGAGTGTATTTAATAGGATGAAGATATTCACTGAGAAAAATAGATAGTAACAATAGGGACAACTAACTTTATAGTTGGTTGTATTATAATTATATTAGAGCGTACCATCTTCCTAATAAACAGTAATACATGGATGAATACTGGGTACTAGATAACGTATTGTTGTCCTTGAGTTAATATCATTCATTATATTTATAATATGTGGTAACATCTTTTTTTCTCCGTGTTATAATCCATTTTTTTGCTTATTTTTATATTAGCGGTTTATGTACTTAATATCATTTTTGAGCAATGAAAATGTGTTTTTGATGCAAACTAAGCTATATTAATACAGGTAAGTACTAGATTTAAGACTACATGTATATAGTTTCTTAAATTTTTTTCGTTATCAATTCAGTTACATATTTCCGAAATCTAAGAACAGATCTACAATCATTTTGATAGTCTTTATTCAGTAGATCTTTAGCAAATTCAGGCCTCTGTTCCTTTAAGAACTCCTTTGCTTGTGTTTATCCTGGTGATTTTTGCCACCATTCCTTGAACTTGCCATATGTCCCTTCATTGACGGATTTTTTAGTTTGCGATTTAGCAATGCCGAAGAAAGGGTCAGCTCCAACGAATGACCTTGACGAACCCTGGCCAGATCGTCCGCCGCATGATTTCCCTTCACACCCGCGTGGCTGGGCGACCCTTTTCCTTAACTCGCTCCATCTTTCTACTTCTCTCAAACAGTGATGAATTACAGCCTAAGTCATTGCTGAATCTTATCGAAAGGGAGTTTCAGGGCTTTTTTCATATACACTCCGCCAAAAAAGTATCGCATAAACTAAAAAAGGGCATTTATGAACCAAGATATTTTTATACGTTCACAAAAAGTTTGCCTCGTGTATGTGAACTATAAAAACACTAACAAAATAATGGAACTTAGCGTTTTTACTTTTTTTTTTTCTAAAAGAACACATTTAGAAAAATGCATATGTGTAAGGTTTGTTCAGTTGTTTATTGAAAGTCTTCCTATACGGACAAATTTTAAAGTGCGAAGTCAGAGTTCTGTACCAACGCTTTTAAAACTAAAATGAGCAATTTAACTTCAGAACAAGTGGCTGCTATAGTTGCTTTAATATACGTTGCTAATTTGATGAACATCAATCAGTCAAGTGTTTCTAGAGCCGTAGCCAGATATAGGGAAACAGGCATTTACAGTAGAAGACCTGTACCAGGTCGTCCAAGATGTTCTACTCGCCAAGATGACCGCTATTTACTACTACAAGCATTACGTCGAAGACATGTAACTGCGAGACAATTGCAGAACGACTTGGCTAGAGTCAGAAATACTCGTGTGAGTACTCAAACTATTCGGAATAGGTTACGACAGAGTGGATTAAGAGCTAGAGTAGCTGTAACAGCCCCTCGTCTCACTAGGAACCACCGAGTGGCTCGCTTAAGGTTTGCCAGAGAACATGTAAATTGGAACATTAATGACTGGGCCAATATACTCTTCACAGATGAGTCAAGATTTGGTCTTTACACCTCAGATAGGCGTATCTCAGTGTACAGACGAGACGGTGAGCGCTATTCGCAGTGTAATATCAGACCTAGACCTAATTTCGCTGGTGGCTCTATTATGGTTTGGGGAGGCATCTGTTTAACAGGTCGTACAGAGTTAGTACCAGTAGACAGAGGTACACGAACTGCCCACACGTATATAACGGACATTTTAGAAGAACATGTAGTACCATATGCGCCAATTATAGGAAACGAATTCATGTTAATGCACGATAATGCACGACCGCATGTTGCAATAATCGTCCAGGAATACCCTAACGATGTTGGTATTCCAGTTTTAGATTGGCCTGCGGTAAGTCCGGACATGAACCCTATCGAGCACGTGTGGGACCTCCTTCACAGACGGATACGAACCCAAAATGTTGCCCCAGCGGACCTGCATGGACTAGCAAATGCTCTCCGTGACGAGTGGGAGAATTTGGATCAGGCTTATATACGGAGGTTAATCGAATCTCTGCCAAACCGTATGCGAGCGGTCATAAGAGCCAGAGGTGGCAATACTCAGTATTAAAAGCTACTGTTATGACATTTTTCTTTCCAAAATTATAATTTCTTGTTTTAATAAAAATCTCAAGTATGAGTTCTTGTTTTTATTTGGCCTGTATTTTATTTAAACAATCATAGAAATTATATCTTAGAGCGCATTCAAGTATATTTACAACTTTATGCTACAAACAAAGATTATGCGATACTTTTTTGGTGGAGTGTATTTCGGCTACCAGTTTGACTCCACTCTTACTGTAAGGCCTTTCTTCCAGTCTTTATCCGGTATTATGATCTGACAATTTCTATCTAGGTTGAATTTCTGAACCCTGGCGTCGATTCGCATCCCCACAAAGGGTGCTTCCTTAAATTCAGCTGGTAGTTTTTTATGGTCAGCATCGTACGATTTACTTATCGATGTTTGACTGTGCATAAGTGTTTGTATACTGGAGATTTACCACTCCCTTGTATATATATTTGTTACAGTGGCAGGTTTATTACCACAAATTCGGCGATATGGGTCGATCTCATCACGCCCGTGGCACATAGACAAACCAGCCTTTGTATGGCACCTAGCGTCTTAGCCACCCACGTCTGTTGCACCTTTGGCCACCATACTACTGCTCCGTATAGATTCTAATTGCCCTTGTGTATAACCACAGTCATTTTGGAGTTAAGCTCCTAAACCGGGATATGATGTATATATCCTATTAAATGTTTCGTAAAAACCACGTATCCATAATCCCCACATTCCAGACACAAAATGTAAATTCTGTACCTTGGATCCATGGAACTTCTAAAAACATAGAACGTAGAGACTGAAGCTCAGCTAACGAATCGTCCAAGAAGGGTTCTGACTGCTAATGAAGTTGTCGAATTCTTTAAAATCACCGCAATCATGACAACAGGTGCAAGATTTTCAAACGGTCTGGGCTCTATCCACGCAATCTTCTCAAATGCCAATTTCATTTCTCTTCTCGTAACTCCAGGTAGCATGGCTGAAGATGTGGATGATCCAAATAATGTTGCTAAGAAATGTCTCAATCAAACATTTCGTGGATATCATTAAAGCCTTCAAGTATTGGAGGAAGCTCTTTGCGCTCTGGGTTTGTTTCTTTAATTATATCGCAATATAAAAATAAATTGGTAAAAAAATGGAATCAGTTTGAAGGCTAAACCAAAAGTTTAGAATTAAGTGAAGCAGAAGTGGTACCAGCAAAGTCACTCCAGTAAACCTAAGATGAAAGGAGCTACTTTCGGTAAAGCCTGAACTTCGAACGAACTAATAATTCAGCAGAAAATTCAAAGCATTCAACTTGGGGAAGCAACTTCAGAATGTGAAGAAGATCTACTTCTATAATCTTATTCCACTTTATTTCATTTCATTTTCAAATAAAAAAAAACTTTGCGTTATAAAATCTATATCTGTTGGCAGTACTAATGTTCTTGTTTTTTCATATGAAAAAATGCCTTCTATGCGAAATAAAGTTGTTCCTGCTATATGAAATGATATTATTAGAAGAATACGATAATTTTCTGATTCTCAACTCTTTTTCTGCATCACATTTCGTAGATAGAACAGCAGAAATGAAAACATTACTGCTGAACATCTAATTGGATGTTCCAATAAAGCTAAAACAAACGACGACGCAGTGTTGATATGAATATTACAGCATACTGTGCTGTAATGAGATATTAACGTGGGGGGGGGGGACTCTTGCCGGAAAGAAAAAATACTGTAAAACACGTGTGCCACAATGACTTGTAATGCTCGTACTTTAAATCTCCCGCCGCTACACGGCTCGAGATTCAAACTTCATTGTGATACTTGTGTTTTAAAATACTATTATATGTATACATGGTCATGATGTTAATAGAATACCTAAATTAGTTTTCGAGAGATATGACAACAATGCTCTTCTTTTATTTGCTGTTTCAGTATCGCTAACAAGACCCTAGCAGTAGTCGCTCATCACCGAAGCATCTAGCGACCTTGATAACTGTGTTTCATCGTTGGATGTCTTGATGAAAGCGTTTATCCTGCGCATGGCTTGCGGCTCCCAAATTTTCTGGAAAGAAATCAAGGCGGTAATGTAAAAAAATAATTTTATGCAACATTCTACACTCCATGTTCTTGTAGTTGTCCAACATCATTCACAATTGAAACACAATTATCTTTTCCGTTGCCCAACAAGCCCGCCACAATTGCTTTGAAAGAGGACCAAGCACCTAATTCGATATTTGCGGTTTGGTATTAAACATTTGATCTTTCAACAATTTTCTTATCTGTGATCAAACAAATACACCTTCTTTCAGCTTTGCTTCACTCAATTTGTAAACTTGTCTTACAAATGATTGAAGGACTGACCTTTATCCAGAGGTTTTACAAAGTCTTTCATAAGGCTCAACTTAATATAAAGCGAAGGCAAAATGATTTTATCGGGCTCAATCAATGAAGTATTTTCCACATATTCCTCTGCAGTAACGTTTGATTTCTTTATAAGCCACTTCTTGACTGTATAGTGATTTTTGGTATCAGGGTTGTCTCCACCTTGTGCAACAACTTTTAAGTCATATCAAAGTTGCTTTTCATTTTATTTATTAAATTTGTTTGCCTCTAGCAGCAAAGCTATGGTTTCACAAGTTTTTTTCATGTCTATAGCCAAAGGAAAAGGCACCGATGGGAATGCATTGTCATTGTGCTGGAGTCAATAAATTGCCCATTGACATCAGTACACACACACATTGAATTCTGCATGTCGAAATATTGAGCAAATGAAGTACATCTTGATCTAAAATAGGATATTTTGTTTCTTGGACAAAAGCCAGAGGATTCCGTTGTTCCAATCTCGATCCTAAGAGTTCTGCTTGTTGTTTCGGAAGTTTTAGATCGCCAAATTGTTCAGTTCTTTTTAGTTAAAGAACTGAGGCAAAGTATTGTGAGATTGAGGGCATTACTCATCTACATGTTCAGCATCTTCTGATTCACCGATGTTGCGTCTGATCAACCTCCACAAGATTCCAAGTTCGATCTGTGGATCAGATTGTTTTTTTCTGCAGGTTATTGCTTCCTTTTTCCAAGTTAATTCAGTTAGTTAGTTAGAAAAATGTTTGATCATTACTTTATTAATCTTATTGCACTTTATTTTATTTGTTTTATTTTCAAATACAAAAAGTTTGCGTTATAAAATCTATATCTTTGGCAGTCCTGATGCTGTTGACCTCCATATGAACTTGTTCTATGCCAAATAAAGTTATAAGTTCATTTGAAGAGTATAACAATTTTCTTGATTAGTAATTATTTAAACCTAATTTGAAGACAACAAAAACGTTTTTGTATGACAGAAATCCGCACCGTAAAAAAGTTTTTCGAATTTATTTAATTCTTAAATAAAGATTTATCGTCTTTAAATGCACCCTGTAAATAAAAGGTTGTACTATGTTGGTGTTTAAGTATCTAGAAAAGGCACATACATGAATTTCACTAATTTCAATATTTAACTTGAGCTAGTAGACAATATCCTTCTCTAACAAAAAAAAAATTTTGTTACCAATATTGTGCTATTTAGATAATTGTCAAACACGCAACATCAGATTCCACGTTTATGATTATATTTTTGTCACAAATAGGGCGTATTGCTTTTGTACAAGCAGGCTCTCCAATATGTATATAACCCTTGTGTATAAAAGCTTCACAAGGAATACGTTATGCAGTCGGGAGCGTAATGAATATGCGGCGTATAGGTTTCGCATTATGTCCGCTTCACTTTTGTTTCCGAAACATGTATCAAAAGAAAAGAACGTTGCCCTTCCCCCACCACCGACGCCGCATACCGACCGACCCGAAAACCCGTCACGCTTAAAAAACGAGCGCGCGCGGCACAAGCAAAGGAGCATTGAGCAAGGTTAGTTTAGGTTATGATAGGTTAGTTGCGTTCGTCTGAGACCTTGGTCGGGCTGTTGACCGTTGCCAAACGCCGTCCAAAAACAAAAAGAGGTTTCATAGCAATGCACTCGTTCAAGGCCAACTATTTGGCGCTCCGAGTAGGGGAATGCACGCGAGGGGGGTGGGGCGGCCGGCGGGGAGGACGGCCGGAGGAGCGATGCCGTGAAACAATTGAACCGCGACTTGCCGCCTGTGACTGGAATCCTGAATTGACGTTTGCTTTTTTAGGCATTAATTGAAATGGATGGTATCGTTTTGATGGAAAACGCTTCTCTCCGAGAGAGTCCGCGACCGTACCTGCACTACATGTAGTCGCTTGCTGCTGCCTGCTGGTTACCTTGCCTGCTCTTGCACGTGGTCCGCTTCTATACGAGAAACTGACTGCTACTACCTGCCGTGTGTTACCACCGCTTGGTAAGCCGAGCGTGAGAAGATGGAATTAAAATGCATATAATCTACTACCACTACTGCTATTGCTAATCCTACCGTTGCTGCTAGTACTGCTGCTGCTGTTGCTATTGCTGCCGTCTAAAGGCTTAATCTTTATAACGTTTATGCATTTGCTCGTTTATTGCGAGCCAACACGTGTACAGTTATTGTCGCGGCAATAGGGGCAATAAGTTATACAAAGCGATAGGACGCAGGTCCATAAGTGAGCAGAAAGGTGTTTCTTAATTCCTACTAGTTGTTAATACTTCATCCGCATTTTCGATTAACAAAGCTTTGTAACCTCATTTAAAAGCGACCCAATGGAAGAATTCCCTCTCCTTCTATTTTGTACTTTGTACTTCCCACATTACTGTATATAACGTATATATAATACCTACTAAAGTTATTATCGATTGAATCATTTATTTATTTTTAATTAGGAAAACTAAAAAAGAGAAATAATCATTACTTAGCGAAGGTATCCCTGGTAGAGATGACTCCAAAACAGCAGAGGAAACAATAAATTTTCAATATAATATATAATATTTCGAAAGCTTGGGCAAATACCCGAGTATCTTCTAAGCTGAAGCACATAAAAGATGCGTCCAGTTCAGGGCTGACAGAGATTGTCATGCAGTCAACTACTCTCAAGGCGTTGAACTTGCATAGGAAAAGTTCAAGGAGCTGGGACAAAAAGAACAAGATTACCATTACATGGGTTTCGAGACACACAGTGGTGGCAGGATATGAAACAAACAATGAACAGATGATTTCGCTAAAATGGGGCCGAGGCACCCTTTTTATGGCTTCAAATTCTTTTTGTAGGATAAATAACCGCGTGGCCACAGGAAAATACCAAAAAGTGAAGTAGGGTTGAAAAAATTTAATTTTTAGAAAAATCTCCATAGATTGAGACAAGCTAAAACCATTCTGGATATCAGCGACCGGAAGAGATCCTATAAACTGCGTAAGCAAAACAATGTCCGCATCTTAACAGGAATATTAACGAGCCAATGCAAACCGAAAGAACATCTCATTAGGTTTAGACGAGTAGAAGATGCAAAATGTATTCTAGATTTTGTATTCTGTATCTATGCACTTTTAACGCGTTGTACACTGGGTAACTTAAGAATGCTGCACCTTTGAGCATATGAAGTCGTAGAGATAGATTTGCCTAATCTTGGGCCTTCCTACATCTTACATTTTATAAAAAGAATAGAAATTGACAACCAGCTGTGAATGCAGCAAAAATAAGAGAAATGATAGATTTTTTACGTCCCGGTTTATTATCACCCTTAATCTATACATACCAAAGGTGCAAATGAAAATGAATGAGATCAATAAAAGAAAAAAAGCCGTAAATAAAAAAAAAGAAAACCCAGGAAGATGATATATGAGGCACCTTAGTAATCAAGAGGGGTTAAGTTTTTAAAAATTAGGATGACCCCATCCTCAATTCCAACAGGTTCTCACACTAGGTAGACAAATTTATTGGTAACAATAACAAATATTTTTTTAAAGACAATTTGAAATATATCAACT
Organism: Cetonia aurata; assembly: GCA_949128085.1. Taxonomy (NCBI): domain Eukaryota; kingdom Metazoa; phylum Arthropoda; class Insecta; order Coleoptera; family Scarabaeidae; genus Cetonia; species Cetonia aurata. Next base: position 12,203,169 of record OX421887.1, read on the forward strand.
ACAAAAAATATTACAATAAAAAAATAATAAATACCGAGAATCGGGTAACTCTGTTTTTTATATCTTTGGCATTTCTGTTGTTTATCAGAAATAATGGTTATTTACATTAGAGTGCGGTAACTGTCATTTATGGTACCACAACTCAGAGCGCTGGAAATAACCTAACGCACCATTTGAATTTAATTTTTTGGCTGAGAAGCCGATGACGCCGAAAGTAGTATTTACCCTATCAAGGCTGGAAATGACGCATAGTACAAAGAGGACTCAATATTACGAAAAGTTGGTGTCAATGAACGAGAGAGACTTTACAATCCCAGTAAGACTATCTTAGTAGAATTCACAACAAAAAGTAAACCCAATCTCAAGACGGAATTTACTTCTTGTATTTTACCGTCCATGGGCGGTAAAGTAACGGAAATGATGCATTGACCGTTCAACTCGTAGTTCAATTCGATAAAGTGGCGCTTCTTATCTTCGAATGAATGTAGTAAGGTGCTACTTTCGGATGTGGTAGTCTAAAAAGTTACATAGTCTGTAGAATGACACAAATTACTTTTAAAAAACAAAAAAAAAAAAAATAATAATAACAAATAACTTAAAACCACGTGGAGTACATGTCCACCACCTTTTTACGTCTTTTATTTGTCAAAAATACGGTACATTACATAGACAGCTTTTAGACGATGAGTACGCAGCGACATACCGCTACTGAACCTCAGAGTAAGATGGCAAAGAACTGTTGCGACACTCCGGCAACAGCAAAAACAATGGAACGACACACCATTTTCAAACACTGTAGTAGCGTTGTTTCTTTAAATTCACGGTAAGTTGCAGGCAGTTGCGTGCTGTTGCACTTGGTTGATCGTTTGAAGGCTACCATAATCTCAGGGATTATGCAACTATTTATTTTTGACAAATAAGAAAATAATTTATGAAAACAAAAAAAACAACAGGTCGAAGAGAGCTGGTTCCCTTTTATTGACTTTTCTTGGTACTATTCCTTATCTCTAATATATAAATAAATAAAAAAATATATCAAAATTATAACAAAGTAATATCGTTCAGATAATCCAAATAAAGACATTTGTCATAGATTCCGAGATTTGTTTCAATGCGTTCATTTTAGTTCACACTTTGGATTTAAGTATACTGCACTGCATTGGTTTCTTCCTTTGTCTATTTATATTTTCCCATTCGCATTTTATAGATGAACAACGTAACGTTACACACCTGCTAGTGTTCCTTGAGGTAATGGTCTTACGCCAGTGTCATTCCTAATATTTTTGTATTAACAATAAGAGATCAGTTATGGATTCTGTTCTAAAATTCGGTAGTGAGTTGATTTTGATTTACACCAGCAACAAATTAACAACTAGCCTTCTCGGTATTTTGTTGATACACTTCGCTGGATCGTCATTTCTAAATATGTCCCCGGGTGTTTCAGCTACTTCAACTATCAAGGTTTCTGATCTTAAAGGCAAATACAAGGTAAAGAAATCAAATGTTGCCTATTCTTTATTAAACGCGAAAAAAGGAAACACATGCATTACCTCTTACGTTATATGTCAAATATGTTTACGCTAATGTATCTAGCGAAGAATAGCCGATTAATGGCATAAATTTCATCGCTTTGTCGAGTATTAAATTACAAGACGGCGATCGAGAATAAATCTAATTCCTCCTAATGAACCAAACATTACGGCATTCCTATGTAAACGGTAGAGTTACGCAATACGCAATAATTGCTCAAGATGATATATTGTGTTCCCGTGCGTGTATGTATGTGCTAAGGTGTGTTGGTTTTAAAATAGGAGTCGCTGATTGTGGAGTCCGATTACGAAATAATTCGTAGAGATTTTCACGCGAACATAACACTTACTAAATGAAAGACGCATTAAGAGCTCCGGTGGTCTCTGGAAAGGTTCCGGCTGTTAAAGTCGGCCGGCTGTGTTCGATCTGATTGTGCGGTATAGTGGATTTTCCTGTAATTTTATTTAATTTTTCACTTCAATGCCGGTAGTAAGTAAATACGTTCAGAATATACGCGGTGTTATCATTAAGTTGTAAAATGAGCGGTATTGTTTTGAAAGTGATTCGCAAACACCAAAGAATATTTACTGAACAAAATTTGTAATAATATCAACCATAATATCAGATAGATACTTATGGTTTATATTTGAAAAACAAGCAGGAAGATGATTTTAACTTCAGAAAGTGTAAAGAGTAGTTTGTAGACCAAATTTATAGCAGGAAATGCATCTAGTACGGCATCATATACAAGGCGTTTAAAGCTTTCTCGATAAAGCTTTTAAACACCTTAGCAGAAGTAGTTTCGCAAGAGGACTTTTCTTTTATTTTTAGGTAAAAAACGAATTTGTTTTAAAATCTGGTAAGTTACTACTTGATCAGTGTTTCATTATTTAAATTAATCCATTTACGTCCTTGTTTAAAGATTGTGGATGTCCTTTGCCAGTAGATTTCTGCAGGTGGTTTCTGGACAATTTGCTGAAAATCCCAATTTTTCTTCAAATGTGTCGGCGGTTGATGAAATAAGATGTGATGACAAAAAACTATATCAATATGCTCTTCATCGTAGTCATTTCTAGTAGAGATTTTCCTCTAACTTATGAGTTCCCTTTTGTTATCAAATTGATTAAGGGAAAACTATTCAATATTTATTGTCTGAACTTATGGAAGATGTTCCATTAACTCATCGTCAATAAATGCAGGCTCTGCAGGATGGCGTAACATATCAGCCCATTTCAGTCAATTAGCTCGGCAACATTTAAGCATCTTTGAAAAAAAAAGGACAGATCGAGACTGTCCTTTGATATAGTCTCCACAATCATCAAACCTCCGATGGACATTTATTTGTGGGGTCTTATGAAGACCATGGTCTACAATGTGCAAATATTTTATAACTTTATTCCTTGAACGTTTCGACATTTTGTTTTCTCGGACATTTGTACGCACAAAATTTGTTATAAATATTTAAAAGTATACAAACATTGTAAAAGCTTTATTGATTAGCTACTTATACGTCATAACATGATGTGGTTATGGTGTTACGTACGTCAAATTTACTAACAATAAGACTGCCAAGAACTACAATATTTTTTTTCATTTTTCAGAGTTTACTCTAGAGAAATCGGTGATGTACACTAATAAAAAATTTTGTATAAAATTACCATGCTGATCGATCATTGGTTACTTGACGCCTGGAACAATTATTATCCATTTATGTATTTGGAGCAATATACCTACATAATGTAATGTTGCTGTCTTAGCTAAAAGAACTTGTTAACCTTTAACAAAGTATAAGGAGTTTCGGGAATAACTTTGGGAAGTTGTTACATCAACAATTTAATAAAATTTCTATTACTGTACAGGCCAAGCGTTATTTGAATTGAAGAGTTTTTTTTTTTTGACAAAACTATGCAGAATTATTTCCACTCCCTTAAAGAAATAACGAACGTCCGACAGCCTGTATATGAATAATACTATCGAATATCTGTATTAATTAGGTATAATAATAATAATAATAATAATAATAATAATAATAATAATAGTCTTTTATTTCTATAACATGCTACATGTTACATGAGCAGGACAGAAACAAGTCAAAGACAGGAAAAAATAATTACATATTTAAATATTCACTTACTGTGTAACGTATAAATACGTATATTGCAGAACTCAGGTCAACGTTTAAAATATATTATAGAGTTCTACTAACTGCCAACTTACACCAAGGACTCAAAAGAGGCAACTACTATACAAATTGACCCCCATGAAAACGTTTTTGCATAAGAAATGAAATGTTTAATTCCAAGTAAACCGCTTTAAAAAGGGAGTAAACTCTTTCGTTTACTTTCCTATAAATTTTTTTGTGTACTATGTATACGCATGTCACTTATTAAAGAAACTAAATATTAATATGATGTATATCATCTCTAGCAATTATATAAAATATGTTGTAATCTTATAGATTTCCTATAGTTGTTAGAAATATACTAATCAGGCTTGAGATTTCAGTTCCTTTCGATCATTGGGCATATCAAACTTTATTACTCGGAATGTCCCTCTAACAGTCTCTGGCGTCCCCACCAATTTGTCGATGTGAATAAGCTGGTGGGAACACAAGGGTCTGTATGGCGGGACATTTCGAGTGATAAAATTTCGTACAGCGGATGATTGAATGGGACTGTAATGGCAAACCTGGTAATAAAGTATTTTTAATAAAATCTTTTATACTTATAAACTGAATAAACTCGACATTAATAAAATTCCTGAATTATACAGGTACATTTTCGGTAATATATTTACTAAAGAAGGTGTAATCAGTAAAGCGACTTACCACTTGAAGGAAATTGATATGTAAAACAACTTCCATGCGCTCGTAAAAAAATATGAAACCCTTTGCTCTAGAAAATTTATATACTTATAAGTTATTATTACTGAAACGAATGCAAATTTAAATGCGCTCTGAACTCGGAGATTTTTGCCTGGCTGTTTAAGTGCAACAAATTATGTCAGGTGCCAGGTGTGTTGTACTGCATGCCGTCATATTCTGCAGTTCTTGCAGTGCTTTCAATCTATTTAACAACGTATACTGCGCAGTAGGTAAATTTAGAATTTTTAATTAAAATGGTTTCACCAGTTTTTTTTTTGTTTTTTCTTTTATATAAAATTTTGTATAAATTTTCTTACAAGCACATTAATCCAACGCGCTTTTCTTACTTTGAATTTGAAAATTTAGCAACATAAAAATAGCAACTTAACCTATCTTTAAATTAGTTAAAGATTGAGCATATTTTCTTAGGTCTTGCCCAAAAACGAATAATTCGTTGCATCGCAGGCATAAGTAGCAATCAAACATGCAGACCATGGTTCAAGAAGTTTGGTATATTGCCTGTACCTAGTGTATATATTCTAGAAATCGTAGTGTATGTTTACCAAAATAGCAATAAATTTCGGCTAAATTCTGATGTTCATTCATATAACACGAGAAGTAGAGCAAATGTCAAACTGCCTCTAAATCGATTTGAAATCTCCGATCGCGGTTGGACTTCGCTTTTTTAACTTGTTGCCTAACTTGAAAATTGCCTTTACTCGCTCGACGAGTATTTGGTTATTCCAGGGGTACAATATATTATAACTTTTAGAATTTGTAGGTATATGTTTTAATTTTTGTACGTATTCACCCATACATTTAATGTAATTTCAGACTACTGCTTATACTGGTAATAAATTAGGTGTTTAAAATTCAAACAGCTCCTTTAATGACACCGCGCAACATTATTCATATATTTAAAATTAACAGAAAGGCAAATGTCGGCCATATAGTCTTAGAAAGAAGCCACATTTCACGACTAATCCTTTTGTGCAGTCCATATAGAGTGCAATAAGTTGATGTACGGTATGTATGGGTTAAACTAAGGTATGTATATGTGGTGCGCGTATTACAAATGAACGATAATGACTCATAAAACAAGAAAATGGTCCGAAGATGCATAATACCGCGTAATTATATAATTTATTAGAACAGTGGAACGTTAAGCTGAATAACACAATGGCAAAGAAATGCTGGTAGAGAAAAACCGGTTTTGAGCTTTAGGAATATGCACAGCGTTGCTATTATAACTTGCGATGCAATAAATGAAACTTCTGGTTTAGGAGTGTAGTAGATGTAGTAGATCTTTATATTGCTGGGAATATATTCATTTCTGTTAGAATTATTTTAGCAGAATCATTCAGGAGTTTTTGATAAAGTTGGTTTGTCAACTGATAATTGCCAAAATCATATAATATTAAATATTACACAGATGATGATTGACATCGCACAGGAATTATTTCCACTGCATGACAAAATTTGCATTAGATATTTGGTAAAAACTTATAAAAAAAAGGTTTATTGTGTTATTAGGTAACTAGGTTTGCACCAGTTAAAAATTATAAATTATAAAATGTTTAAATTGGCTTCGATAGAGGACCACCTATAAAACGGAAAAGTCATGAGAGCTTTCAATATATGTGTTGCAAACTTCGTAAAAACTCAATTTTATCTGGATTTCCACAATTTGAAGTTATCTAGTGTGTATAGTTAATAATGTTAGGTGTTATAGATGGAGAACCGCGAGGGTGCGTTGCGGAACCTGTATTATTTTTGATTTACAAAATTGAAATTTTACTTTAAATTTCATTCTTTATGCCCATGATACAACAGGAAGGATTTTTCGGTATTTGATATCAGATTAGATATTTACGAACGTAATTTCAACATTAGATTTCTAGAAACACAAACTTAGTTATATATATAATAAATCAAAATGTTAAATTTGGATATTTACGCTGCGCACAGATAATGACAATGAAAATAAAAAAACACTTAACAGGGCATAATTTAAAGAATAAAATTGTTGTTAGGTGCTGCAGCTTCTGCAGTATAGTACATGCATGGTTGACCTTAAACCATGAAGCACCTGCTCGAAAAAGCCAGAATAATTTCTTGATAAAGGAAGTATCCTTTAACACAAGCACGCTGTGACTCTGAATGTAAAAAAATATACAGGGTGTTCAATTTAAAATAGATCATATACTTTGCACTTACATGTACCTATTACCCTGTATATTTCAAATTTAATTTAAAAGGTATACCTTTAAAATTAAAAATGGACGTGTTCGAGCATTTTTCATAAAACTCTACAATAATATAAAAAATAATGTTATTCCATAAGCACACTCTATAAAACTCTATATAAAAAATTATTACTGGCTTTCAATGCTGAATTGATAGAAGTTACAAGAGTAACAAAGCCTTGGACATCTGCTACTAATAAATAAAATCAAGACAGTGGTTGTTGCTTGATGATGATATACTTAATTCCAAAGTTTCATCAATTGTAACTGTAAGCAACTAAATCTATTATTGCATTATCCTAATATCTTAATATTTCCTTCATTCAGTAATCTTTCCTTATTATGACATTTAGCAGTCTAGTTACTTATTATTTGTGATCAATAGAGCACGTCTTTTAAGCATATCATAACGAAGGTATGATAATTATCAAGAGAAAAAAAAATTATTTGTTATGATACCTTATGCTAGTATCAGCTGCTGCTGGTATTAAAAAAAAAAAACCAGTGAATCTGATGTTTTCAGAAGCTAATGTAGCGATTCCATCTGTTCGTTGTGATGCAAGTAGATTGCAGTTTGCGTTCAGATTTCACAGCATCCACGTAACCATAATTTAGTTATATTTGTCTTCAAAAGAAGAAAGCTAAAGAACTAACTGACTTCGAGCTAAAATTGTATGGTGTTTGCTTAGAGAGTTTTATCACATGCGAATTAGCGCTTTTTTAGTAATTTGGTTGTAATTTATGTGTATTACGGCAGGAAGGTATGTTCTGGTATGTGTCTACTGCATATTTAGAGCTTTAGAGAAAAATCGAGAAGATGGTAAAAGACTTATAAGATCTATTTTTCCGATGTGCCTTTATCTGTTTAAACAAACAAAAAAAAAACTAAGATATTAAGAAAATTGTCCAAAGAATGCTGACAAATATCACCAGGATAAAGCCAGGTACAGGAGTTCTCAAATGAACAGAGGCCTGAATTTACTGAAGACCTATTGAATAAAGACGGGAAGACTGTCAAACTAGTAGTAGATATATTGACCGGTCAAAGTAGACTAAATAAGCATATGTATTAATGTATGGGCGCATCAGAAAGTGCTCCATCATTAGAAAAATTGTCCTGGTATGGTACATGCAAAAAGTGTATTTCGTTTAATGATGTCAGAATACAGGAACTACTAGAACTTGAACGTAAAAATGTCAAAGCAATTGTTTCTGTCTTTACAGGTCACTGCAAACTCAGAAATTACCTACACAGTCATCATCGGACTCTCTAAAGGGACTGAATGCCAATGTGTTTAGAGGACGAAGAGACAGTTCAGGATATCTTCTGCCACTGTCCCGCCACAACGAGAATCAGGTATGACATCTTTGGGAAGGTTGACATTACCCCAGAAGACCTGAAAAAGACCTCATTCAAAAAGATTCTGAGCTACCTTAACGGCCTGAACTTGTTGGATGAACTTTAAACATAACACCCGCTCTAGGCCCTAACGGCCGCGGTAGACGGGACGGATAATCGACCCATGCGGATGCTATCGTCCTTCAATACTCAATGTATAACATATCCCTGGCGGATGAGGCTCCCAGCAGATTCTGGCATGAAGCGGAAGAAACCCCAATTCATGCACTGTGCCAATGTGATGGCCTTGCGAGGATATGGTTTCTAGTAGTGACCGCAGAAAACCCCACAGCTAATAGCTATATAAAGGAGCCGCTCTCAAAGATAGCAGGTATAATTATGGAGGCAAAGTTAGAGAGCGCCTTCTAGGACAAAGGAGATCACAACAGATCTGAAAAGGTCGTAGTGAGACAGCAGTATAGCCACTCCAATCCTAATTTAATCTAGAAGAAAATGAGTTTTATGTCACTGCCACACAACCATTGAATATGTTTCCTCTATTAGCCTTCACATACGTTTCTATTCGAGGGATTCATGCAAAACCTTCCTTCTACTATTTCTCTTATTTACTGTTGTTTGTTTTATGTGGAACTTGAAATTACATCGTACGGCAGTTAAATTATCAACGCTATTTTCCACCTTCCAGCTAAAAGATAAAACTTAAACTATGTTTTCATCTAGAATGAGACTGTATGATAGTTGCTATCAGAAAACACACTTTCCAAAATCCGTAATTAATTATGAGTAATGGTACTTGAAGATTCCTTTATTGCTATTGTGGAAGAAGTGCAACTTGAAATAATTACTGAAACAAGGCATGTACGTGTGTATAGACAAAAGATCAGTATACTACATTCAAATTACAATAGATCAAGCACGAGCGAGTAGTTCACGGCACCCGACGCGACAATCTGATAGATTACATCGCAATAACTAGGCAACTCATAACAATTAACTGTTTAAATACAGTGCCGGTAACTTTCGAGTGGCAAAGCAACAACATATCTGAAACGATTTCAATTGTGCGCGACCGCAGGTAACTATTATTATTATCCAACTTTTGCGAGTACTCGTCGCAGTTATCGAATCCACGTCGCAAGATTCAAGCGCGATTACTTTTATCTTGCTCGCGAGGCGCAATAAATAAAGCTAGCCTGCATATTTCTGAGTATTGCCTTTTGTTATTCCAGACTTGACGGTTATTCTTCCTTCCATTCATCGTTCGTTTGCTCGTTTGTGCATTCAACGATTGTGTGATTTTATTACTTTCCTTCGCCGTGTAGTAAGTTTAATTCGCGCCATTCACAATGTATACGTACAGTCGAATATAACCGGCTACTATTTTTATCTTAAACGTATTTATAGTATTCGTATGCATTTTAATGTGTACGTACGTAGTTAGTAGGGATTGCAGTAGTTGAATTGCGTTCGAATGCGGTAAGTTGTGGATTTGTAAGGTGTATTAAACTGGGTTTTATTGCCGCCGACAAAGTGAATTGAGACGTCGCCTCAGTATGATGATATTTACGTAATTGAAGAGGGCGTGTAAGATTTTCGGTTAAGCATGCTTTGTGAATTTAAATTAAATTTTAAATTAAATATATTTTGAAATTTTATGCGATAAAGCACTTATTTGTATTTAATATTTAAGAGGCTACGTAATTTTTCTGTGAAATTCGAATTTGGTTTGGATTCTTTTAGGAAATTCGAAATAGAAAATTCAGTGCTAGATTAACAGCTTTTGAAGTGCTAGAGCAAGATAACCAGTAGGATATACACTCGCATTGTAATTTGTAAATTTATTTACTAAATTTTCGCAGAAAATCAAGCTGCGGAGCCCTCTTGATTCGACCTGACCTTCATTTTTGGGGCATCTTAAATTAGGCCTTTCCCTACCACTGTGGAATACTACATCGGCGAATACATCAAGACCAGTATGCATATCATGCAGAAAAACCACAAAAACCGCGTTACATCAGTTCACCTTAAAGGATTGCTCTGTAAACTAAGGAAGTACTCTGTGCACATTTCTATATAGATATACAGCGAGCATTCTCTGTAGCATCAATCTTCAAAGTATCGAAGAATAAAAGGAGCGATAAAACACCGGGGTGGCTAGGGTCGAAAGAAACTGTCCGCAGGCAAGGTTTTGTCCCCTCTGCTGTGGAATCTGATCGTGGACGAGTTGCTAGCAAGACTGGACAATGAAAGGCATAAAACTTTGGGACACACAAATGGTATTGTCATTCTGACCCGGGGAAAATTCAACAACATAGTACGGGACAAAATGCAGAACGCTCTACAAATTGAACAAGAATGGATGGAGGACAAGGCCTTATATATTAGTCCCTCCAAAACGACCACAATAGCATTTACGAGAAAGAGGCAGTTAGATGATCTAGCACTACTAAACCTCTGGAGTGAAGAAGTAAAGCTGTCCGAGAAAGTGAAATATATAGCTGTCAAGCTCACTTGCAATCGGCAGCTTCAGACAATGAAAACCAGGGCGGAGGCGACATTGATGTTGGCTAGAGGAGCCCATGGAAGAACATGAGGGTTAGGACCAAATATGATGTTGAACATACATTGCGGTGGTCCGACTTATAATCATTTATGCATTTTTAATATAGTGGACAAAGATGCAGCAGCAAACTGCTATAACTGAAGAATACAGAGACTTGCATGTTTAGGAGTAAGAGGAACAATCAGGACTACCCTTACAGCGGTATGGAATATATCCTAGATCTCCTTCCTCTGCATTTAGTAATAATGGAGGACGCAAGAATGGGGCACCTCAGATTGCAGAAAATACTAAGTGGCAGATATGCAGGTTTGGCACACAAGAATATTGTCCAATATGTGGAACAAAAATCCAAAAGAAAAAGTGAAAAAATCCCTTACCACAAAAAATTTTTGTGGTAAGGGATTTTTTCACTTTTTCTTTTGGATTTTTGTTATAGTTTTCAAGCCACAGTCTCCACCCATCACAGGACAATATGTGGAACGCAACCTTTCGGGAAAAACCATATTAAAAATATCTCGAAGTGGGAATCACGCATTGGGTAAGTTGGAATCAATCGAGCTATAGAAACAGGTTCGGTAAACTGATAAAGTTTACTGACGAATCTAGAACCGAGAATGCTACTGGAGCTGGAATATACAGTGAATACAACAATCACAATCTCACCATACGCAATATTGCAACAACCGGATCTGCAATGCAACAGACAGCCAGGCGACATTGAGGGCATTAGTGAACAAAGGATACAATCAAGACTGGTTGGGAAATGCGTTTGAGAACTGATTAGCTGAGAGACTCCAGCAATAAGGTTACTTTACTGTGTGTGCCCAAACATTCGGGAATCGAAGGAAACGAAGAAGCTGCCGAAGTAGTAAGAAAGGGATCATCGGCTTCATTTATAGACTCAGAAGCTGTTCTAGGAGTTTCCAAAAAACAGTACGGGAACAGGTAAGGAAATACACAAAAAACACTGCAAAAGTACCACCAGGCAAACTCATGGAAAGAACTTTATTAAGGGACTGCGAAAGAACTGGAGTGAACTACTAAAGCTTAGTAGGAATCATATTCGCATTGTAGCAGGTCTCCTAAAAGGACATTGTGCGCTGAAAGGGCACATAAAAATTAAATAAAAGTAACTAAATTACACGAAATATACAGGCACTGCCATTTGATGGTTTGAGAAAATTTGACTGGTACACCATCTCTCATTCCGAATTAACAATGGTCATAATTTTTTAAATAAAATGCAGGCTGTAATTGTAATTTTAAATTTCTATTTTGAACACAAAAAATACATATAATAGAGCTTTCTTCAATCAATAAAAAGTTACTACACTAAACTATAACAATACTTATATATTTTATTTGCGTCGTATTTTTCTATAAGTATATTTTACATGACTATTGTATCTGCGTGCTCCAAAGTAAGCTATTGCGATCATGACTACTGTTTACTACCGGGCATAATCAAATATGCATGCGTGGTAATAGCCGATAGGAAACGGCAACTATAATCGGAAGCCAATTTACTCTAAATAGACGGTTTCTGAATGATCGAAAACTATTCGTGTCACTCATGTACTAATCAAGCGAGCCGGGTCGAATTAGGTGAGCCTCTTCGAAAGTCGCCTAATGGTCGGATATAACGGATTGGCGTAACCGGATCTCCTCTAAAATTAAGGTCAGAACTTCTTGAAACCGGCGCGCAGCCGGAAATCGCCACTTTATCACCAAAATATAAAACTACCTCCCATATACCGGTAAGCACGTATGGACATATAAGCGATTTCTATAGATGTCGATGGGTTGGAATCGGACGCGCTTATTTGGAATATGGAGTGTGAAGCAGTTTGCGTTCGAGGTCGACCCGAGAATGGGAATCAAACGGGGAGCAAAAAAAAATACTAACTACTGGAATAGTAGAATAGTTTGCAGTCGGTACAAACTGGGGCCATCCATTCTTTGTTTTACATTCACCGTCTAGTATCAAATGTATCACAAATGTTCTACATGATCAAAGAACGACATTTAGTGTTTTCGACATCTAATAATCACACCGACATTTGTAACATATACATAACCGCATACTTAGAATTCATACTACTTTATATACATCAAATAAATGAAAATATTAGAAGTAACCATAAAAGGAGGTAACAAGTTATTAGAGTTAATAAAATATAACGGTAATAAAAACACAAAAGAAGCAAACTGTTGCATGTAGGTTGACCAGTGATTCAAAGTTTAAGTAAAGTCAAAGGCTGAGCCATGGCACTCTCACATACACGTCTTTTTGCATTCTTCTTTGAACAACTCGATTTGAAATATCTACAGAGACAGAAAAACATCAGGGAACACTTAAATATCTCCAAAGATATTTCAGATATTACTATGAAAATTAGTTTTCTCGGGTACCACATTCGAAACTACAAAGATAGAAAGCGGCACTTTATAGAATTGAACGGTCAACGCATCGCTTCCGTTACTTTGCCGCCCATGGACGGTAAAATACAAGAACTACATACCGGATTGATGGTTTCGAGATTGGTTTTTCTTTTTGTTGTGAATTCTACTGAGATAGTGTTAGTGGGATTAATATTAAGTCTCTATCATTGATTGACGCCACCTTTTCGTAATATTGAGTCCTCTTTGTACTATGTCGTAGAGAATATTCTCAAATTTTCGACTTGCAGATATGACTACATCATCAGCATACCCTGGATCAGTCACACAGCATAGGAGTTCATCTACTGTTAAACTCCACATAAGTGAGGGGGGAGGGGGTAACTCCCCCTTGTAGACATTACATCAACTCAACGAAGAAAGGAAGCGAGAGAGGAACACTACGCCAGTGTTAAAATCTCTCATGGGACTTTGTCAAATCGAGTCAATCCTCCTGCAGCGATAATGTGCAATGTTTTCCTTAAATCTAGTTCCGATTGCCTGCTTTGTCTGCCCAACACAAACTTTATTGCAGCCTCCGCACCCAATTTTATAAGTGCTGGACCTTTCGTTGACGGCCGGTTTATCCTTAGTAGTACCTAACCATTTTTGTAATGTATTTTGTGCAGTGAAACATGTGTTCACATTATGCTCTTTAAAAATGTCGCCTACACCTTTCGAAATTCGGTAGAAAGGCAAACTACAAACGTAGTAAACTATGGGTAGAATTATATGCATTACATCTTAAGATAATAAAATATCTAGATGAAAACAATTTCCAAAGGTGATGTAACTTCCAAAGACGCACCAGCGGAATACCCAACACCGTAAGGTACATAGTAAATAAAACATCTGCATAAGTGATCTGACGAGATTGAACTTGGAACTTCACTTGTTCGATCCTTGACAATCTGCAGGTTAATTGAACCCAGTCAGTAATCATTTCAGCTAAATATGATATCGCTTGCTTATACTGATATGAACGAGTAAAGAAAATCCTTGTCTGTCATTTCACCGAAATCATTCAAGTCGTCAGAAGTAATGTTTTCAAACGGTTTCTTGCGCTGCCCACCATTGACTTCAACTTCTGTAGCTAAAGTATTCTCAACGTCCATCTGACTCTTCACTCTATTCATTATTTCGTCGTTTTCCAAACTGATTATGAAGAACAGAAGCTATTTTGAAATAAATACCAATCTTCGGAATTGCCTTCTTATCTAATTTTTTGTCGAGAAGCTGGAATTTTTGCTTTAACATACGATGTCAACAGGCCACCGGATTTTTGTTACAAACCGAGATTCATTTGATGCCGCAGTTATTAATTGTTTTGGTTTACTTTTCAAAGCTTTAATGTTCTAAATCGGCTTTCACGTCACGAAAACCTGGGTCCACTACGAAAATATCTCCCGATGTCATCAATTTGCATAACCCTTCTGGATCACGTATAACTTCTTTCATGATAGTTGCGTCATTCAGATTTGCAGAATATGATCCTAGCATATCAACTATGCAACCATCAGTAGTGTATACGGTAAATGGTTTGCATAGAGGCCAGTTTTGGACCAGGATTTTCTTTGAAATTCGTTGTTTGAACTTTTTAACAAACATCATAAACCAATTGCAATTTGGCTGTAGGCTACTTCTAGAGGATCAAATATTATATGCCTCCATTTTCGGCGAAAAAATCGCCTATGGGGCCGGCAACCCCGGCTACTACCTTTGGGGTAGAGATAACGAAGTATGTTTAGATATTTTATTGTTTCGTAGGTCTTCAGTTGAAAATGGAAATCCACGAATTGTCCCGAATTAATTTAAAATTGGTGTAGGGCGGGGTGATCGGATATCTTATGTGTCTTCCATCGTAGTTTGTCCAACTTTGACTTTACTGCGCCTTTTTTGAGATTAAATTCTTCAGACGGTGCTTTCGCTCCACCTGTGAAGGTAGGAGATAGAACTACGTTTACCGAAATCAATATATTTGAGACTAAACCACACTTGTAGGCTTCCGCGTATCCGAGCTTTTGTATAAGTTATATTTGATAGTATTTTTTTCAGTAATCAGAAGTTTATGTTAATTTGTATTGTTATATCGTATAGTAGAGCGCTGAATGGTGGATATGGTTAGGAACGAGTGAACGAGACTAAAATCGGGAAAGTTAAGAGACCTGCACAAACTTCACGACGAAAACGTGCGCCTACATTTTTAAATTTCTTTTAACCCTACGTCAGTCGCCCTCGACAGTCAGACGAAGTTCGGCTGACGTCGTACGGTAAAAAAACGAGCGAGTAGACATTGTATTGAGCCGCAGTCAGTGTGTGTTCAGAGAGTTTGGGTCCTATCCCAAGCTGATGCCTTGTGGAGTAGGTCATTAACCTAAAGCTTCATGTGTTGTACACTACACATATATACAGTGTATATAAGTGCGCGTGGTCGTTTGTGTATGTGTATATGCGACCTAGTGTGCGTGCGCGTTATACGTTACACGCACTGCACGCGAGACTTTAAATGCGGCGGGAATAATCCACTGCCGGCCGCGAAATCAAGCGAGTACGTAGTCGGTCGCCTGATGCACCTTGCTTTCTGTTTGCGTTGCCGAAGCCGGCCGCTATGTTGTGTTCCCAATGTACAAATATACAAGAGGAAGGATGTCCATGTTTGTTGTTTCAATTAAGATGTTTTTGCCGATCCTCCGGCGCTGCAGACACTTCTCCCGTTCGCCGCACTATACGCATACGACTACGGCCTCTTGCTGTTATTGTCGGTGATGCCAATAATGACCGTCATGACGACGATGACGGTGATTTTTTTGTATCTTTTAACGTGTAATTAAACTTGTCCTGTAACGCATAGCCGGCAGCTAGTGCACGGTACTAGTTTCTTGCGAGAGGGAAGCGGCCGTTTTTAGTCAAGCCGGCGCAATTGTTCCCCGCGTCCTGAATCTAAATTAATGGTAATGCGGTTTTCTTATGAGCTAATTGACGAATACGCCACGCCAAAGGAGGTATTCGTAAAATGTGCCGTGAACGTTTTACGACCGATCGCGTCTTCCATATAAGAGAAATCTAGATCATGTTAAAATGAGGAAATTTCTTTTACACTGGAAATTGATGGATTATTTTTTATAAATATTTTTCTACTGTAAATTATGTCCGCTAATATTATCCGCTATATTATTTTTTATCCGATGTATGTCGAATTCGAAAGCTTGTGTTTATTATAATAATAATAATTCATGCATTTACATCCCCCAACAGCTTTCGCCAATTACAGGAGGCATCGACCGGCCATGAGTTATTATTACGCCTGCGCCCGTGCAGCGACTTAAGGTGTTTGTCTCTCAGCATTTGCCACGGAGTGAGGAAAACCAGGAAAACCTTACTCTGAGAGCAGGCCCTGGGATTCGAACCCCGGACCTCGTGACTGATGGCCAAGCACGCAAGTCACTGCACCATCAGCCACACAAATTATCTGCACTAATGATCTACCAGCAAGTATGACAGATGGGAACTCAATGTATGCAGAAGACTAGTGTTGGTAGACTGACGATGAACGTAGCTTACATTCGTCTGCATAGCCATGCAATTTTGTAGTACGACGCGGAAAAATGCAAGAAGCTAAATCTCAAGGTTGTCTTCACTACGCACAATTGGGGCTGAACCTACTCCAAATATGCATATGTTGTTGAACTAATATATTTGATTTCAATAGTCTTTTCCATATAGAATCTGCATACATAATAAAAAAACCAGCAACAAATATAGTCAATTCTTGCTAATCGGATTATAAAAGTTCGCTATTGAAGTTATCTGTGAAGGATAATAGTTATACAGTGTACAGTATTTGTCTAATGGGGGGTGTTCCGCAAAATTAAAAAGGGGGTACCGGTTTGAATTACATTTTATAATAGAGAGTTTAATCAAACTTTACGGTAAACGCTAACACTAAATTTGACGTCACTGCGCATGCGCGTAATTTAACGTACGCACGCTAAACTACGGTAACAAATAGAGACGTTTGTGTAGATTTTGACATTTTGAATTATGCCACATAATAAACATAACCAACATAACCCTAAATACGTTTACGGTTGTTGATCTGAATTGTTTCTCCGACTATTTTTCGACAAATGGAGAGCCAAGTAACGGAATGCCTCTAAAAAAAAAAGGTCAAAATAGATTTCTTTTAAACGGAAGCAGTTTATTATCTGCCAAACTCCGTTGGATTGACGAAAAAAATATATCAGTTCATCGGCTATTTGCCAAATGGATATGTGGGGATTAACACTTACTCGAGCTAAAACTGCCTGTCTTCATTTCTTGTATTCCTTGGTCTAAAAGTGACTACTTCTCTTTTATCGGAAACTCCCAAATTCCTCTAGTTTTGCAAATAACTTGTGTGATGGCACTGATCTCTCTGAATAGCGTTGGAAGCTCCAATATCCCTGATATGTAGAATGTTTTATTTAATTTCTTGCTTTTGCCATATAAATTGTAGCACGTTTGCCGAAATTTGAGTTTTCATGATTTGCAAATAGGTCAATGTACCTACACTGTCTATGTATCACATTATATTAGACAGTTTATTTCATTTAGTTTGTTTATGGGTTACAACAGAAATATTATTAGCTTTCTAACTCATCCCAAACTGTGTTCTCTAACTGCTACCGTTTGTAGTTTAGCAGCTCAGTAAATATTGTGCAAGAGATGGAGCGGCTGCAATCTCTTCCCTTTCCGCTATTATCATAAATAAAATGCCGTTCGGAAATACCATTCAAACGCCTTCCTACCTAATGCATTCACCGTCAGGACTCGAAGCGGATATTTTCGTTTGTGCGATCCACCAACGCTACGTCTACGACTAGCAACACATCAACACATAAAGTATAAAGTAATAACGTTATCACGATCGAAATGAATTATCGTTTCGTGGCCGAAGAATTAACCAATTCATAGGCAACACGAACCTAGAGTAAGTAGTATGAGACTCAAGCAAAGAGGTTTGTGCACGCAGATGCAAATTTTGCCATTTAAATGACAACAAATCTGTGCCGGTTTCACAACCGCACACCGCTGCTTTATACCTATACATACTTGTCTACTTTGACTGCACTCGAATAATTTACTCGTTGCAGAATTCAACTCACATCGTATATAGGCAAACAATGGAACGACAACTCTGAAGAAATTATAGACACTTTTCAAGAGGAACACGAACTAAAAAATATTCAGCCCCAGGACTATAAAGAGACAGTCATAGGACATAACAAAGTAATATAACTGAGAACGGCAAAACCAAAATAACGTATTTGAAAAAAATACACTCCTGTAAAATAAAAAACTCACAGAAATAATGCTTTGGCTTCTTCACTCATTTTGGGTAATGGCCTAATATGTCAATTTCCTAACATGGGTAACTAATAACAATTTAGCTAATAATATATAGGAAAAATGTAAGGTTATTTCATTTATTCAGCTAATAACTTTTATTTGGAACTCTATTAGGAGATTGAAACACCGGCCCTTAATTTATAAAATGTTGAAATATTTATAAGTCTTCTATTTATACATTTCGCCAGGTGATTTAGTTTGATATTCGCCCACCTGTAACTTTCTAGCTTTTGGAAAAAAGTATTACAAACCATATATATTCGTAAATGCGATGATAAAACCTATTGGCTGGGATCATCAATTTATCGTTGCGATGACATCTGTCAAAACCTTTTAAACAATAGTTAAGTTCTCACAGATAACTTCCTCTATGTTGTATTTTGTATTTATATATTAAAAAATTAAATTAAAAAATAAGTTTGATTATTATACCAAATAAATAGTTTTCATAATAGCTTTCCTACTCAAACATTTAATAATTTTCTAACTATTAAAGCAAATGTTATTTTTGCGGGAGTTGTAGAAGCTAATACGTACCCGAAGTAGTCAAAGTAGTGTTCCATGTTCGACATTTATTTACGTGTGTGCTAGGCTGTTGCAACATTTTTGAATTTAATAGATGCACTTCCTGTATCAAATTAAACCGGTCAGATAATAATGCCCTATTACGAAACTGTGGCATTGTTACTATGAACTGTGATTATCGGCAATTATATGCTTATAGAGGCAGGTGGATTATATGATGATATTTATATCAATATCCTCTCATTAAAAAACATATGTTGTTAATGTAATAAAATATAGTTTGTGTGGGTATATTCTGTCTTTTGTATTTTCTCTCCAGTCACTAATTTGTTCTGTTACCCCATTTAACTTTTTCACTTATCTTTATCTGCCACGTTTTTTCTTTCCATCTGGATCTTTTACTCTTTTAACCGTCTCCAATCTGATTTCTTCCAAACATTGTAATTTCCATTCACAAATATCCGATATGTATATAACCAAGTAATTTATCAAGGTTTACGAATGTTTTTCTCTCCCAACTAAGCTGCTAGCTCTGCTCCCTCCAACTTCCTCCAACACAATTTCATACTTTTGATTTTATCTAAATTGCATGAGTCCCAGCACTTCTGCTGCAATCTCCTTCAGTTTGGGTTGGCTCGAGAAATGTGTAGATGAGATGCACCATCTAAAAGAAGTTGCATAATGGAGCCAATGATGGTGGTCTAAGTGCAGGTGGCTGTAGTTTCTTCCAGCGTCAAGTTGAAGAAGACGCTGACAGCGGGTTCCTTTGGCGGAGTCTTTCATCTTGTTGCATATTTGACCTGTTTTTAGCAAGGACAACTTCTTTGAGTTTGTTTTCAACTTCTCATTGTTTGATGCCTAATTAACAGCAAATTTCCGCTCCAGAATTTTACAGTATCGCTATCATAGGATTGCACGTGTTTGGTTTTGCTAATATCCGTCTTGCGCTATAGACTTATTCGAGTTTAAGGTTAAGGAGTTGGAATCAGGAATGGAAGTCGGAGTGCTTGGGTCGAACTGCCGTCTCTGAATAGCGTTGGGGAAACACCCAACCGTCTTTCAGGTAGAAATATTTGCTATAAATTTTTGAGTCAAAAAAAACCACAAGAAAGGGATGAAGGGAGCTAGTATGTATATATGCAGTGATACACAGGTCACGCTGAGCACTTTTAAAGTAAATAGCTTTAAGTTTAAGCTGGTATGGGAGTGCTTCTTAAATAATGTAGTGTGGCTGGCTATCACAATGTCACACTAGTATGCGTGCAAGGACATTTCCACACTAAAAGTAAAGTTTCAGGGCCATCTGCAAATTGAGGTCTGATTTATTAGTGAATTTGTTAGAGAGTATTTCACATGACTTTGCGTGATATTTAATTGAACTCAGCAGTTATTTAAATTGTAAAAAATATAATTAAAATAAAGAAAATATTGTCTACGAATTTCGTAGCAACACATATTAAAACGCTCAAAATCTTGGAAATCGGAGTGTTGCATATACGCATCTTGTAACCTCATTCTTGCGACAAGATTGCTTCTAAACTAAGACGAGTAACTGTTTCCAGTATTAAATCGCGTCTCCGCGATCACCACAAATCAGCGTTAGGTACGCTAATCTAACAGGTTCTAACGTGGAAATAATACATACAACTACACGCAAATGCGAGCGCAACGTCGTTTATCCTAGCCCACCAGCTTCGGTGCAGACGAGAATCGACTTACTTCGGGCAATTTTTTCCAATAATACGAAAAGCCCCATATCGCACGCACACACGCTCCCGAATTGCCAGGCATCGTAAATTCGCATGCACGTATGTAGGTGCATATGCGTTTTCACAATAGGAAGGAGCAAACCTATCCACGTCTGTATACACGAACGCACACACAGAGACACAAACACACAACACATAGAACATGTGCAGTTCGCCTAGAATCGACACACACGGTGTCATTGACCTTTAAATCTTAACTCGGCTAGACGAAACGAAAGCTCCCAACTGCACAACATAATGGCATACATTTTTCTACGCCTTTTTTCTTTGCACCGTCCCCCTTTTCCCACCGCTAAAAGATGGGTTCGCCGTACGGATGCATTTAGGCTAATTTGATCGCAAATACGATGTTGTCGAAGAGTGGAGGATAGTTTATAAAATTCGACATCGAATTGGGTAAAGGTAGCTAAGTGAAAAGCAAAGGATGTGATTGGTTTGACCGCATGTTTTGTATCGAGTCATTCTGCAAGAAAATTTAAACGAAAGGTTTGGTCCAGAAACTCCAATTTTTACCAATACGGATTGATATATAAAATCGTTTATTCTGCAACATTCCTAAATATCATCCTAATCCATATCCTGTTTTAGTTGAGGTATTCAAGTACATTAATTGGCTAGTTGATTGATAGAATCGATGTACGATGGTGAAAATATAAAGGTATAAATCATAAGGTCAATAACCTTAGTTTTAGCCATTACAGATCCGATGTTTCTCAGAAATACTATCACCTTCCCAAATTAATAACTGGAGAAAACGATAGAGAAAACAAAGTTCGTTTGAAGATCGGAAAACCCGGATATTAGAAAAAAATATGAAACCTTGGAAGCGTGCAAAATAATATGTACATCTTTAGCAAGTATTCGCAATGCAGTACTCGACGAGAAAAAAGTATGTAGTTACATTTGCAGGTGTTCAGTTTCAGCCTGCTAACACCGGAGTATTCAGAAAATCTGGATAAGTCATTGTCAATCATCTGAACAGGTCACCAAGCGGTAAAGCTTCAAGTCGTCCGTGTATAAGTTATATATTTAACATTTATAAAACTGTATGGAGTATTGAGTGATTACACTGGGCAACAAATTTTCGAAAAGTCCATGCTACCAAGCTGAAAATAGTCATTTCTTAATGAATTCAATGTGCTGAACACGAAAATGACTAAGAAAAAGCTGAATTGGCTACGGGTTTTCTGTAATATGTACGCATATTTCAGAAAAAGTGTACTTATGTCAATATTATAATACATGGTAAGAAAACATTAGTTTGCTTCTGGCTTTCGACTTCTTTTGGCCTGCCGTTTGTAGTGGACTTGTGGAGCATCTCTACTGATTGTCCAACAATAGTCAGCTAGCATTGACGTAGACCATTTGCCTTGGTACCGTTGCTCCATGGTGGCAATGTCCTGATGAAAGCGTTCGCCGTGCTCATCGCTGACCTGCCCGCAGTTATCAGGAAAGAAATCTAAGTGGGAATCAAGAAAGTGCAGCAAATGCTGCATTAACTTCTTTGCATGAAGGGGTGATGCAATATGACGCAAAATTTCGTAATTTCTCACTAAAGTGCATTACATTATGCAATAGCATCTATACAATGGACAAAACGTCAATATCTCTGGAACGTGAGCCAATCAACTTTTTTCAATGTGATATTCGTGTTCAGCACGTTGAATTCATTCAGGATTGGGTACTTTCACCTAAGAAGCAATTTCACTGTTGACCAGTGTTATCTGTCCCGTCCACTGCGGCCTATTGTAGAGCGGATCTTATCTTTAAATTTCATCCGACAAGCTCAGGCCCTTAAGAAGGCTCAGAATCTTTTTGAATGAGGTTTTTTTCAGGTCTTCTAGAGAAAAGTCAATCTTCCCAAAGATGTCATACTTGGTTCTCGTTGTGCCCGGACAGTGGCAGAAGATATGCCCAACTGTCTCTTCATTCGCAATGTGCCATAGGCCTAATGTGTTAATCTGGCCTCCCTTTCCACAACAATGTGCAAGGGTGGTAGGTACAGAAGAATTTCCAACGCGAATGACGGGGAGGAGAACACTGCTCCCGTGATTGTCATACTTGCAATCCTTTGTATAGCTGCCAGTTTTGCTGTGGCTCTGGCTTGCAGTGCCACCATGATATCGCTTCATCGGTTATTGGTGAACGTACTACCATCACATAAACTCAATGGATTAGCTTTGGGGATATCCACCAAGATTTCCCATATATTCATACGCAGGTCCATAAGGATAACCTTGCATTGTGAGTAATCTTTTCCACGTGTGGATTCCAGTTAGTGTCTTATCAAGTAGGACGCCTAGATATTTTACTTTATCTGCAAATTCAAGTTTCGTACCTTGGATAATGGGTTGTACCAAGTACTCCACTCTACTCTTCCGGGTAAATACTACTATCGTAGTTTTGGTCGAGTTGATGCTCAGGTTTTCCCTGCTACACCGGTTACAAACGGCGTTAATTACCTGTTGGAGGGATGAGGAAGTTTCCTTTTCCCCCGATCCTCTTAAAAGTAACACAATATCATCCGCATAGACTTGCACCTTGGCTCCAAGCGCTTCAATTATTGCCAATAGGTGGTCTATAAGCAACGACCATAGCAGTGCAGATAAGCTCCTACCCTGCGGACACCCTCTGTCCGGCCTGAACGCGACTATCGTCTAGTGTCGTTCCATCCAGCCTGCTATGGTTGCACGCCTTACGCTAAAACCGCCTTGCATAGGGATGAAGGAATTGTTTTTCATGACATGCATGTCCATAAATGCTACCTTTGGTGTTTCCTTGGATTCGAGCGAGTCCGAAATCCAGGAGGCAGGATTATTTAGTGCAAGATCCGTGATTTGTCTGCTTGGTGTATGTGAAGGGGCATATCCGGAAGAATTACTTCTTTGACATGATCCTCTAACATCTTTCTAATGTTTCCAGTAACCAATATCGTTAAGAAATATACTAAATTATAGGAGATTTAAGTACAATCCTTGAGGAGCAACCGAGGTATCACCTCCAATTGACGATTTATAGTTATTTATAGCAACATATTAAGCCCTGTTCGCTATGTACGAAGGAAAAAGTGACTGTGCGCATCAAAATTATATAATTTTTTGCTTTTACTTAAAGTAAGACCTTAGAACGTATATTAGTCTTCTTGGAGGTAACTTCTATTTCTTTTTCTTACACCTTCTACTCTCGCATTAGATGTTTCACAGAAAAAATAAACAAGACATTGTATTATTATCACCAATGCTACGAACAACAAGGAGACAGTTATTCACACGTACACGTAATTATTTTTTGTGTGCATTTTCAAATCTAATATAGCTTAGGGAGATGGATTTTATTATCTTCGGTGATTTAATAATTCCCACGATCAAGTAGATATTATTTGCGCAAGAAGCTTTTCTTTAGCATGTCACATTTTACTGACAATTTTAATAAGATTTTCCCAGACGCATCGTTATCGTCTCCGAGCAATGGCGAAATCATAAATCATCGCACCATTTGATCGAATCGACCGCCGTCACCGGGAGGAATGAACTTGTACGTTGTCTTGTCCCCGTAGAAAAACACTATTCGCCATTTTTATGCCTCGGACAGTACGCACACATAACACTATCCAATTAACCGGAATAAATTTACTGTTTTGAGATGCATTAACCGGTTTTTACGTGCCTCGGCCGTTCCTCGTCCTTTTCTTTTGAACGCGTTCGCTGCGGCCTGAGAGCGAACAAAACGAAACAACTAAACCGAAACGGCAAAAAGGAAGAATCGATAAAAGCCTGCACACACACGTACTTAGTAGATATATGTGTACGCGCTTATAGGCTTATAGACGCCGATCTCGAAGCATACGCGCTCATCGATACGCACACATGTTCGCGTGCAGTTATTACATTTCGTAGATGTATCGTCATCTTCGAGAAACTGGAGATCGATGCGTGATACTTTTCCGGTTTGGTAATGTAAAAATTGAAGAATGTCACGGTCCTAGTTTTGTTAACGAATGCAGTAGAGGGTAAATGACCTTAATGTAATATTATACATGCATTTTTGTTATAAAAGAAATAATATTAAACATAACTTTGTTATAGTTCCAGCTACTTTTACCAATGTGAAGTTTACTAAACTGTTGGTTCTTACAAGCAAAGTCACTAAACTAGTCACCTCCGATTTTGATAAAATGTTAAAGGCATGTAGAGTAATGAAAAGTAGTAGACACCTATATCTTTTAGTTGTGGATATTCATTTGTAGGGGGAATCATAGACCCCTAAAGTTACACATTCGTGACGATATCTTTGGAACTATTAGAAGAAATATCAAAGTGAATTAAAAAGGAAAACGTTCTTCTTAACAATTCCGACATTTTGGTTTAATAAGGAGATCAGTGCGTGATGCGGGTTGTAGGGGATTAAAACAAGGACACATTTCAATCTCCCAACTACGTAAATGAGAATTTCATATATTTCTGTTCTACTCCATAAACTACATTGAAAAATAAAATTTACCGGTTTCTGGATTTTTTCCCAGCTACCCCAAAATGTCCCGTACACAACACTTTTTTGTTTCTGTTCTCAAGAACGAAATATTTGAAACCAATCATATTTCGTATTTGCGTTAGATATCCTTGGTAGACGCGACAGCAAAGTTTTGGTTAAAAAGGACCAACGATTGATGAGTTTACTTTTTTGGTTTTTTGATTTATTCTCGAAAACGTGTGTAACGATTTTCTTTGAAATTCACATTTTTGCTGCATTTGATACAAACTTCTGTTGGCCACTTTTTTCTCAAAATTGTATGAGTATGGTGGATTTACTCTTATGCTTAATGTCAATATGCGCATACTTAAATCTTGGTGACCGTTCGATGTAGCAAACACTTTTCTTAACAAAAATTAATACTCTAGTAATGCTAACAATAAGATAAACAGTTTCTACGAACATTTTATGAAAAGAGCTTATTAAAAATTAGAACACCTGGGTAAGGAAACTGGTGTAAGTGTTTCACGTCAGCTTCTTTAATGATATGTATTGTAATAAATTTGAAACACCAATCGATTTCTCCTTCCACAACTCACAGTTTTCTCATTGCAATATTTGTGGGGCACCAGTTACAATAGAGTGTGAATGTTTCCATTGAGAATAAACCTCAAGCGGTAGTCAACCCAAAAAGAAGGATACCTCTTATCTTTTTGAATGGTGTTTCCGTCGATTTCTAAGAGTTGAACTATATCATCAGATATTTCGTTTTTATATTACACCTGCCCAAAATTAATTACTAAGATTTAGTATAGTATTCGCTACTATTTATTAGTAGTGTTTTACTTTTAGTATGCTTTCATGGTTAGCTACATTTCCAGCAATTGATTTTAAGATACTAATTGTTATACCTACTATTATTCAATAAAATTATATTGACACTTACTGGAATCAATTAACAAGCTAATTTATTACCTCCAATTAGCGATCACTTAACGAAATAAAAATGTCAGTAACAAACAATTCTATCTTTTATCAGTATCCATTGCGCCGATAAATCTCGGAGCTCTTAAACTTTAATGACCGTTTATGCACATGAGTATAAAACGTTCTCATAAACGGAAGCTTTAAAATTACACTTTTTTCTACACGTCTTTAGTTACAACTATAATAAAGGTAGCCATATAATGTATGTACGTATGTATGCAAGTATGCATGTACATATGTGTAATTATTATACTACTCAAAATGATATACGACCATCTATTAGAGAGAATGCATTTTATAGTTTTTAGTGCTATATGAAGAATACAATAGTACTTTTTATCAAAAGTGTACCTTAAGATATCATTGCGTGGTTCATCAATCACTTAGGGACCCGCAATAAACTAAGATCAAAAAGATAACAATATTAGTGCTGATTTATACAGTACTAAAACTATTTCAAAAACAATTGAGAAGTTCATTCAAAGCATTGTTGCCGAGCTAAGTAAAAAATTAGAAGCCTTAAGAACTATTAACCAGTAATAATACACTATCCGAATTATTAAAACAGAAATCCTGTGATTGTCGTCCGAGTTGGGCGTCAAAAAATACGAACTTTTCAAAAGCAAGAAATTCGGCGACACAAACAAACAAATAGAAAGCAAAAACTGAGTTATAATTGGAGATAGTAAGACTAGTGGCAATCAGGACTTCCAAGCTCCGGAGCGGAAATTATGGCTATGTATAGGGTGTTGTAAAAGTGATACTACACAGGAAAAAGTCTGAAATTATCTCAAAAGTAAAGCACCCATTTATTCTTTTGAAGTTGGGAAGTTGGATACAAAGGGAGTCATCCTTTCGTGTTGCCGCGGACATCGTTTTGGAAAATTCCATATACGATCCCCAATTTTGGCTAACCGTAATATTAAAAAGGTTCTTTTCGGAAGTCAATGGAAAATTTCTGATCTTCAAGTTTTGAAAATTGTTAGTAATATTGCTCTTATGCATAAAAAAAATTACATTCGAAAATTAGTATAAAATATTTCGAAGCTAATGAATATACCTCTTTGACATTAAACCAAAAATTTAGTACGAAAAACAAATGAATATTGTCAGGAAGTGTTGAATGCGTTGCTGTTGTCCCTATTATTTATGAATGTTATGATAGTTTCTCTGCTTAAAATAAAAAGGGAAAGGCAAATTATTGAGAATCCGCCTTCCCGTAAAATATGGTGTAATAATTGGTTAAACAGACGGCATGAAGGCAAAGGTATTCCAAATTGATTAAATCGCGAATTAAGATCTGAGGATCCTTTGTCCTACCGAAGTGTCTTGAGATTAGGCCAGGATATTGTAGATAGATTTTTAATACTAGAGGAATTCGAAATTCAAGCGAAATTTATGACATTAAGATTATTAGGAAAACCTTTTCCGTGGATTCATGGAACTGTTCTAATTAAACTTTTAAACACACGCATTTTCGAATTTTAAAATATAACGTATTTTACCATTTCTTATGTTTTATAAAATTTACTTCTATTACTCCTATCATTTTAATCTCTTATATTCCTCGTGTTGTTTGTATAAATGAAATTTCTTGAACTAGTGCTAAGATTACTTCAGAAAAGTAGTTTATGTTTCTTTATCTTATTCTTTTAATTCATTGTGGAAACGCGGTTGAATATGTACCGTTCTCACGCTGTTTGTGTAAACAAAATGAATTTTCTTGAATTAGTATGATAGTTTATTTTAATAATTATAAATTTTGAGTAATTAATATATGTAGAATGAAAGTTATAAAGGTAAATTGCATTTATTTTTGTGGAAAAATAAATATCGATTATGGTCATTATCACTAGTAAATATTGTATTATTTTAGGACATTTCCTTGGAGTATTTTGTTGAAAGAAAATAAATTAGAATTATCTATTATGAAATTATTCAATTATTGAAATCACTCAATTATGTCCACCAATTCAATAGATTTCTGAAAACAGAGCGAAACACGAACACTAACAGCACTAACACGGTCAGAACATAATAATTTTACACTTTTGCGCACATACTGAACGCGCACATTTAGTTTGAAAATTTAGTGAGAAAATAGAACTATGTTTTGAATATTTAGTACAAAGGTTCGTTCGAAATTCACAAAAAAAATTGTGTATGATACTCTTCGAAATATTTAAAGCTAAGTTTACAACAAAATTTCGTACTAAATTATGGATGGTTATTTTACTGTACAAGACTGTTGATATTAGTCCAGATAAATGCACTTTTATGTATTATAATGTTGGCCGCCTGTGCAACAATACCCAGCTGATGGAACTTCACTTGCATAATAAAAACCTACAATTTTTGTGCTTGACAGAGCACTGGCTCTCTCAGGACGCAATCAGTACTACTCCCATCTTCAGATACAGGTTAGTTAGTAACTTTTCTAGAATGAAATCATCGGAGTGGTGGTTATGCTACTTACGCGAGTATACTCACTTTAACATGAAAACTGAAAACATGGATATTGGAGCTACACAGAAAGACTTTGAGTACTGTTGTAGTAGTTTTGTATAGTGGCAAATTCTAATTAATTTTTATGTATCTACAGATCACCTACTGGTAATTTTAATACGTTTTTCCCAACTTTATGTTAATGTGTTTTACTATATTTTACTTTGGGGTGATTTCAATATTAATTTTAATAACAATTCTTTAAGTGACGCTAATGACGTTTTATACTTGTTTAATTGTTAATATATGTTTAATATCTAAATTTTGCTACTCTGGAAGAAGAGTGGATTGATAATATTTTTGGTAACATTCCTAATGGTAAATCTACTTGTTGGACGATTCAGGTTCGTCCGATCACAATTGCTTGTATGGTAGGTTCGAGCTTCACCATTGTTAGACTCTTGCCTGTATACCGTAGAATTTTTAGTGAAAATAATATCCAGTTGTTTTTAAATTCGAAGAAAAATTAATCCCGGAATGAAGGATACAATACTCCAGGCAATATTGATTGTAAGTACGATATTGTTGCCAATATATTTAAATATACTATTTTGAGGTATGTTTTCCATTAAAAAAAGGTATGAGTTTTAAAAAGTCAAATCCTTGGTATATCGAGGATATGCGTGAACAGTCTAACCCCCCTATTCTATAAACATCGATAAATAACGAATGTTATTCAACGAATTTCGTTAAGGTACAGATTTTCTAACGAAGTTCGTTGTTTTCCAATTCTATAAGTCTTACGTTACGGCCTGTGTAAACGTAACGAATGACTAATATTTTTAAGTGCGGCAATACATCTGTAACTAATATCAATATGATGTCAATAATGTCATCTGACATGTTCCATATAGCAGAATCATGGCCCTGGATATCTAGCATTGATATTTATTATATTAAGATCACTATCACAGTTTAAACACTAAACTATTACAGTTTAAACTATGCTATTGCTTCTTAACTAAAAACAATATTGCTGCAGCTTCTGGATGGTTTGCTGGAGGAGACTTGATTGCTATGTGTGTACAATCAATTACACCTCCAACGCTAGAAAAATTAAATTTTTGATAAAATCCCTATTTAACCCTTTGCATTTGCTATTGTGTGCTTAGATATTGAATCTATCTTTGTAGAAAATTATTATTTACTATATCAGAAATTTCAGTGATAGCACGACTGACAGCAGATTAACTCATAGAACAGTGGTAGTCTTTGCTTACAGATTTCTGATAACTTCCATGGGCGAAGAAACGTATGGCACTTAAAAATCGAAGTACCTTTAAAATGTTTGATGGCCTCACACTGTCTGTCATCAGTGGCGTTAACTCCAAAGTTTCAGGCGAAAATCTGTATAATGCCCTAAAATTTCCACTGAGCATATTGAAAGGATCGCTCTGATCTCTCAACTGCTTGCGCTACAGATTATTTTCTAACCTAATGAATAAGTTCATATAAAAATTCTTCATAACAACATACCTACATATCGATTTCATACATTGTTTCATGGTCTTCAGTAGCAAATATTAGTAACAGATCATTATCTTGGACTATTATTAATTATATTCTAATATGCTGAAACTAAATTATTTGAATAGGTACCAAATAATTGAAAAATTCAGATACAAATTCATAAATGTTCCTGCATAACTAATTTAATATACAGGTAACGGTAACCCGGCAGCTTTCGCTAAATATCGATCGTATAATTACGACTTTCGTTCCGGATTTATCTTATGGAATACAAAAACTAACGATTTTCGTTATATGAACGCAATTTCGTATGTTAACGTTCGTTGCGCGGTAACGAAGTCTTACAGAATAGGGGTGTAAGTTAGAGATTTTTATGATTGGTGTAAAATTGTTAATGATGCTGACAAAAACGTTAATAAAGAACTAAAGCTAATCTGAGACGTGCTAAGCTATTGTATAATAGCGATATTATAAATTCACAAAAAAAAAACAAATCGAAAGCAACCTGTAGTGTAATCAATCGAGAAACTAATATACCCCCAAAATTTTCTAGTGGATTGGATTAAATACAAGCTTTCCTTATTAAATCGTTGGTGAGCATGTTAGTCACGATCTTAGTAAATCTAATGCCTTAGTAAATCTAATGTTTGTTGAAGGCATTTTCCGTACCTAAACATAAAAAAGGATCTAAATCCGAGATAAAAAAAAACTATCGTGCGGTTTCGGTTTTTCCCTTTTTGGCAAAAGTGTTTGAAAGGACACTATGCAGACCACCTCTATAGTTTTTCCACAAAGCAAACGACCATTAGTTCTTCCCAGTATGGCCTCCCAATAGTTCTTAGCAGCATCGACCAGAGTAAGAATATATTGGCGATTTTCGTTGATTTGTCTGTTGATTCCATGATCTTCTTTCTTCGTATCTATCTGAACGCTGCCATAGTGTGTGCGAACTCAGGCCAAAATGGACATGTGATGTCCGATTGGCCTTTGGTTTCTACAGGTATACCGCAAGGTTCAAATATTGGACCTTTACTTTTCTTGGTTTGCGTGAATGATCTCAGTAACACTCTCAATGACGAGACCTTGTGTTTGCAGATGATACCACACTTATTTTATCGGATGATAATATATCAGATCTCTCTATATCAGCCACCAACGCGATGCAATGCCTAATTTGTGAACTTGTAACGGGATGGTATTAAACCATACTAAAACAGGAGTTGTTAAATTCTCCCTCACCAACCCGCGTTCTTCTGTACTGGTTCTGCTCTCTAGATCTGCAACTAAGTCTGTGCAGTTGAGTACTGAAACTACATTTTTAGTCCTCTTTGGAATGGGAAGACCATATTAACGGTCTAATTAAAAACTTAATTAAATGTTATTACAGCATTTATATACTAAGAGACTCATTGTCAGTTACTGTTGATACTTTGCGTACTTACTACACGCCTTGCGTTATGTCTGTAGTGACATACGATATCATCTTTTGGGTAGGCTCGGTTTTTGTGCAGAGTCTTTAAGACTCAGAAACGCATTTTTCAGGTGTATGTTGCGCGCTTGACTTTTCGGTCATCGTGTAGGCAAAAGTTGTTGCAAATTGTTGACAGTCTTGCAGCAGAACACAATTTGTTTTGAACGTGGTCCCGAATACATGGTCGTGCGAGCATACAATGCACTGCCGCCGGAAATTAGAAACATCAATAACATAAAACATTTCAAAATTAAAAATTTTTAATCAAAAATTAATTTTATACTTATAGCTTTAATTGTTATTTTAATAAATAGTGTATGTTGGTTTTTTGACAATTGCTGATGTCTTGATGACAAATGGCAAATAAAATTTATTATAATTATTATTGTACTTGGAAAGAATTTAATATGGCTATTAAATTGATATATTTAACGGTAATTATCTGAGCAACTGTAATATACAGTAAGAAAAAATAAAAAAACCATATCTAATTTATAAACTGTAATGTATTCACAAAATATGCGTATGTAAATTGCTTATTACTACTATTTATCGCACACTGAGAGAAATAGATAGTACTCTTTAACATAAATATAGTATACTTTAATATATTTTATAGCTCCTATAGGGACAATCATATTTTATATTACCGGTGACAATATCTGTATAGTAAATATCTGTGAATACTTTTTATTAACTCGTATGGTAAAGTGTACTATATTTGTATTATTAATTTGAGCATACATGTTAGTAAATGTGAAAAAAATGTCTAGTAGCGCTGACTATATTTGATAATAACTGTTAACAATGAAAACTATAATAAATATAGTTTAATAATTTTTAATTATAATTAATTAATATAATTTGATTAGCCGGTGACAGCCGGGCGAATTGCCGTCGTATCGGGCAGGATTGCGGGAATCAGACCGGCCCGTGTACTGTAGAGTACTACCGGTATTGAAGCGCCTCGTAATTCTCGTCTGTGGGCGATTGTCCACAGTACTTTTTACACGACGTTAACCATGTATAAGCATCATATAGATATTACGCAGCCACATTTACCGATCACAATTTACATTGAGTGCGAATTTCAAAGATTATGAAACAAGCGTAGCGCCATCTTTACGACAAAAGCTGTAGTATCACATATTTATGTAGCTAAACCAATTACGCGTATTATGATATTCCTACTATATAGATATAAAACTATACAGCATTCATTTCATTCCATCTCATTATTAATGCCGTTTTCAATAATCAAAGTAAGGTGACTGTTGCAAGCACCTAACCTAACCTAAATAAACACAACACAGTAAATTTGCTACACCTGTTATTATAACTATCTTCACTACATTATATGCAATTTATTATATTCAGTTGTTGTAAAATATTGTAAAACATTTCACTATATTTTGTAGAAGATTGTCACACAATATTTTTAAACAATTTTATTGCTTTTTTTGTAACCGTGATATAGGAAAATGTAACGCCGTTGTTCTAAAATTTTGCACAATAGTAGGAATTCTTACTACAATTTCCGTCAAACAGTGAAGTGTAAATATTACAACATGGATTTTTCTCTGTGCAGACACAAACATGCACCGACACGAATACGTACACCTGTATCATAGATACATAACACGTGTGAGTGGCAATACAGCTTATTGGTCGATTTCTTCGGTAAAGATCGACAATGAATAGAGCAAGGGGTGGGAAGAGCGTTACGAACATTTATGTTAGAAATTGAATATGCATCGAATACCTGGTAACATCCAGATTTTACCTCTTACTATAAGCATGGTAACATCTGGTTATTTTACTCTTAATACCCCACATATTATCGTTTTCACAATAATTATGTTACTAATTAACATAAAGAGATTTACTATCTAATTTCTACAATCCATTTTTCTCAGTGCAGGTATCTCATAAATTAGCCTTGTAAAAAAATCGTTAATTCACCATTATAAAGAACGTTTGACTTACAATTTGGTAAAAGCGCTGGGGCGAGGTTAAACAGAAATAGACTGCTGCATTAATATTTCTGGTAAAATACATACATATACTCAACATTATTCATATACACACAACTTTCAATAATGTAAACGTATTTTATTCTCCGGTAAAACTAGGGTAAGTCTAAAGTCTCAATTTATTGTTAGTCGGTATGCTCTATATATCATTTTTTAACTTTAAAGTGTTATAGTGAGTTTTCTAAAAAGAAAATAAAAAATATATATATAGATCGCTAAAATTTCCTTTGTGCGCGAACTTTACGTTTCCTTCTAGTTTCGTGATTACACAAAAGGATTTTCCATGAGCAGCTAGAACAATTAATTCATCATTCACGTGCGCGACTACAAAGATTTTATAGAGAGATTATTTTTGACTTTTGATTTCAATCGCTGTTGCTTATCAAAAGAAGTGGTTCGTTTGAAAGTAACTTTTTATGTGTACTTATACAGCCACTAGTAGATATAAATCAAAATGTATGCTGAAGCGGTCGCAGTTAATTCTCTCGTCGAGTTATTTAAACTAGAATTTCCCTTTTAGAAAATTTCGCCCATGATTCGTTACACCTAGGAGGTATACGCATCGTGTGCGATGTAAATACAAACGCGTCGCTTTTGTTAGAGCTTTGTATGTTGTGCGTACGTCCGTACGTTCGTAGTAATTGTTCCATATTGATTAACATCCTTGTACGTTCGGCTATCCATCACATGTGCACACCCCACGGCAAGAATAATTTATAACAAGGGGGAATATTCATATTCCTTTTTTGCAGCTTGCATCGTTCGCTGGCCGACGTAAAGCTAAGGGTATCACAAAAAATCGTTCTCTGTAAAAATTTCATGTAACTGTCAGATCAAACTACGTATGCGTATTTATGCGTATGCATCCCGGTATTAATTCATATCTGTGCCTATATACAGGGTGTTTCGAAAGTAATCTGAAATATTGTTGTGGGCGGTTCGTCATTCAATTTTAAGACGAAAAGTCCGTATAAACGAATGTCATAAATTTTGCCGTTAATGAGATACAAAGTGCTCAATGTTTTTATTATTTTAACAGAAGCAATAACATTGTGACAAATAAAACATACAAAGTAGTACATTTCAGAGCAGATGTTGAAAATGTGCACCTCCAGTTAAAATACAAACATCCAATCGATCTCTAGTGGATTGCCGAATCTGTTCGAAAAACCCAGGAGTGTTGCGAATAATATTACAGGCTTCTATGATGCGATTTTAAAGATTTTCTAAATTTAAGACAGGGTTGTATAAGCGACTGATTTTAAATGTTCCCACACACAAAACTCCAGAGAATTGTGATAAGGTGACCTTGGGGGCCATGGGTTTGCTGATCCCCGTCCTATCCAACGGTTTGAATAAACGTTATTTAAAAACTACTGTACGATTACTGCAAATGTGCAGGTGCACCGTCATGCATGAACCACATACGCCTTCTAACTATGAGAAGTACATTTTCTAAAAGAACAGCAAGCTCATTTGAATGAGAAATTAAGAAAATGAAGATATCTATCACCGTTCAATCGTTGAGGAAGGAAAAATGGTTTTATTATATAATTGTCGATAATACCAATCTAAACGTTGACCGAAAAAGTTTGTTGGAATCGCGCTGTAGCTATAGGATGTGGATTTTCACCAGCCCACTTGTAGTTATTATGAAAATTCATAATAATGTCTTGGAAGTTGGCATCATCTGTAAACAATACAATGGCAGCAAAATTGGGATTGTTTGCAATTTTTCTTAAAAACCATTGTCAATACTGCATACGGAGCTGATAGTCATTAGGTAGCAAATCTTGAATACGCTGAATTTGATATGGACGCAATATTCCAAACAGTATTGTAACTAACATTTAGTTGTTGAGCAATTTTGCTGGTCCTCGTTTCTGGATGTTCGTCAATAATTTGAAAAACCTCATCTTCAAGTTGTGGAGTTCTCGCATTTCTATGTCGTTCAATAATATCCCTGGATCTTCCAAAACTTCCAATTTCTTGTAGACGAAGATGCAGTTTAGTAAACGTTTCAAAAGATGGCAAGCGGTTATTTGAAAAACGCTGGGCATACATACGTCTAGCCTGGTAATGCTTTAGAGGCTTGACGTATAAGCCTTTAAAGCATTACCATTTGCTAATCTATACAAAAAAATGCATATTAGCCATTTCAGCATTAGTAAACGTAGGCATCGTCAAAAAGTTTAAACATTGAACACAAACGAAAGCTGAACTAGTACTACAACGACAATGATGCTTTGGTTTTTAGGTTTTACCCAGTAATTGTCAAAATTCCAAAGGCTACTAAACAAAATTTAGCACACATGTTTATAGGAACTTTTGGTCTTAAAATTTAACGACGAACCGCCCACAAGAATATTTCAAATTACTTTCGAAACACCAATGTATAACAGTGATCGTAATTTTTAATATGATATATTCACCAAGGCTTTGGTGAAAGTTTTTGAACAGAGTGTCTTCAAAATGATCCAATTTTATCCAACATTTTTGTTGCTTTTCTGCTAAGAAATCTTCATTGTTTGGCATTAGATTCCCTAAAAACAATATTCATTTGCAGCTCTGAAAAGGTTTCGGTAAATTTCTATTTCTTTGCAAATATCTAGTAAATCATTCATATCCTTAAAAGGACAAGAGCGTATCTGGATTAAGCTTATAAGAAAGTTAATCTCTCTCCATTTAACACAATGCGTATCTCTTATGATTTTCGAAGTCCCCATACAAATAATGAAAAAAGAGAATTTCATATATGAGCAAGGCTGTATGATTTAAAAAATGGATCTGAAGAAATTAGCGGTATAAACTACTGCTTCTGTTGGTATATGTTCAATGTTCATGTATAAAGTTTGATTATGGTAGCAGATATCACATAGATAAAGAATGTGGTTACCAGTTTGTATTATGTAACCCTGTATAGGTATCACAACTAAAGAAAAATCAACACACATTCTTGCATTATGAAAATGGATTAATTAATATGTATCGTTTAACATCATAATAGGAACAAAAAAAAGATAGAAAATAGGAGGAAGAGAAAAACAGAGTATGTGAAACTATTTCAAAACATGATGTGAATGCGTATTAAATATTCAAAGGATTCATATAAATAATATATGTATATATTTTTGTTTAAAATCATTAGCTATAATGAGTTACAGCTTTTTTTATTTCATATTTTGGTTAATCACCCACGGCAATAACTTTTCAGGAATAATTGAAAACAAATCATCATTTATGTTATTTTGTTGATTTCTAGGCCTACCAAATATGAACGTACTCATTCAACAACAATTGCAAGGTTAACGCGAAACGTAATAGAATAAATGTAACGTCAATTTAATGGTCTGGGTATAGCAAAGACTGTAATTCCTGGTATTTTCGTAAGATGGAGCCATGCGAACCAATCCCCGGTAACGGAGACAATTTTTTCGCATATCTTGTAAATGAATAATTACAGTTAATGTGTTATGCATGAACACAACAAACAATGCATACTTGCATAAATACATTTTGCTCGTACGCAAAAATGCTACTTTAATAAACAAAAAAAAAAAAAAAGAAATATTTAAATGCCAAATGTAAAAGGTAAATTCATATTATAAATACGTGAGATAGGTGAATTAGGAAGACGTACAGGAACAAAAAGTCCAAACTAAATAGACTTACCGTGAGCGAAGAAGCCATCCTTAATCGGATGTATGTTTTTAGGATAAATTATAATTCAATAAACCGGTTGCTTTGGTGGTTGTGCTTCTACTTAT
Organism: Cetonia aurata; assembly: GCA_949128085.1. Taxonomy (NCBI): domain Eukaryota; kingdom Metazoa; phylum Arthropoda; class Insecta; order Coleoptera; family Scarabaeidae; genus Cetonia; species Cetonia aurata. The sequence goes on from OX421887.1 coordinate 12,240,555, forward strand.
TACTCGCATATATGAAATGCTTTAACGTACTTATGAGCGATGCATACGTGCATGTGTAAAATACGTGTATTCATGTAGGAGCGTATCGCATTAGAAACACGAAATGTGTACGTTGTTTTACCCAACAAAGGAGACTGCGTTTTAGAACCAAAAGTATAGGAAATAAGGTCGGTCGGTGTGTAAACGCAACCTTTACCACACGTACAAATGCGCAATTTCACCTTGAAATAATACAATATACAAATCTGAATTATGTGCTTATTGTACCTACAGCCGCTTGCTTAAATAAAATGCTGAAGTAAATGATTGTGGTATTTTAGCTTAGCAAAGAAAGGAATGAAATCATGTACGCGTTGCTCATATGCGTATGTAGTGGATGTTAATGATAGAAAGTTTATTGTCGTAAAGTAAGAAAATACGATAATATAGTATATATAATGAATTATATACCATGGTTGGAAAAATGGAAGACGAAGTAATGTCACCCATATCCTTCGAAAGAATCATCTATGGATAATAATGTCAGTACCTTCAAAACAACTTCCAAATTACATCGCAATGAAGAATCGTCGGATCTTCCTAATAAAATATTTATAATACAGGGTGCGGCATAAAGACTGGGTAGTTCAAAAGGTTCTCAAGCAAAGATACAGAAAAAATACTTTTATTTGTTAGCAATAACTGCAATGCCATTTTACATTATTTGGTGTTAAAAATTATGTCTAGTAAATAGCGTCCTTCATTTTTGTTACATTGACGAAGAAGTTTCCTAGAAGTTGTCCATAGCTCTTAGTGTCATTTCCGGTAGAATAGCAGCCACTTTCTGGGTGATTTGCCTGATGTTTGTAGACTTGCGCCTTTAAGTGTTCTCAAAGAAAAAAATCACAAAGTGATAGATCAGGTGACCTTGGGGGCCAGGCGATATCTCTTCGCAAAGAGAGAAGACCCTCAGGTCACAGCTCTCTCAAAATTTCTAGAGAACGTCGCGAAGTGTGAGCTGCGGGTCCGCCTTGTTAGAATCAGACTTCTCCCTTTTCTTGGTCCCCAACAAACTAGTTTAACTTAGGGCGGACGAGAGTCTCGATCTTGTAGCAGTAGCAATTCGAAGTAACCGTTATCCCATCTTCTTCAAAAAAATATGGACCCCACACACCAAATTCAGCAACAGCGCACTAAACTCACACGACGGCTGTAAAGTGGTTTTTGGTGAAGTTCTTGAGAGTTTTCTTTTGCCCAGTAGCGGAAATTTTGTTTATTTACAGTACCTGACAAGTGAAAATAGCCCCCATCAGAGGAAATCAAAACAGCGCCAGGGGTAATAATTTAAAGAATGTTCTCACATACAGCTCTGTGAGTTTCAAAATCTCTCTCAGTTAATTCTTGGGTATCCATCATTTTGTATGGGTGCATGTGAAGATCTTTGTGCAGAATTCTTCTTACACTCCTATCAGACAATCCCAAGCTGCATGTTTAAATGCTGAATGCTTTGGAGATTGCTGGATAGACGCTCTTACACGCGCCAAATTTTCCGGCGTTACGACGGTCCGAGGTCGGCCAGGCGATCTTTTTTTCAGTGTACAACACGTTGCTCCAAAGTTTGATACCCAACCCGGATAGTTTTGCTATCCGGAACAGAATCATGTCGGCCAAATCCGAACCGAATGCTCGCTGAGTAGTAATCACAGAACCACCATTACAAATGTACTCCTCCACAACTAACGCAAGATGCTCACCGCGCCACGCTATTACGACTATTGCAAATGGCACGTAATGGCATTGAATCATTGGCGAAATGTTAATAAAATTTTAATTCTTCGTTCAGTTTTTTATTCATAATTTTCCGCTAAACCTTTGCCGCTTTGGGTGAATTTCAATTTGGGAACCAGAACTGTTTACGACTTGGCCTTAATCGTCTGATATTTGGAACATATGTTTTAGAGGTGTCTTATGATCCTACAGTAACCAACATGATTCAATTTTATGAAATTTAAAGTAAAATACGTACAGTATATTTTGCGGTTAATTTTCGTTTGCCGTTTGTTTAAATTGTCTTGTGTAATTCAGAGACGTTAATATTTATGACGAGTTGGTAGTAATTTTCTTGCTATAATTCAACATAGGGATCTATGGTTTTTGAGTATGTATTTAGTGATTTAATTACTAGTTTGATTTAGATAGAAGAAATGTTTGTAATAGATTAGTTGATATTTGAACCTACTTACCTGATATTGTTCGTATTTTTTTTGTGTATAAAAAGACAAGGATACATTTAAAAAATTTAGTACGGGCAAATTTAGCTAGGGTTTCTTAGCAATATATTTTGCTATATTCTCCTACTAAATATATGTCCGAACTAACAATTTTTAATATAGGTAAATTTTAACGTTATAAATGTTAACTAAATGTACATCTGTTTTCGGCAATAAACAAACCTACATATAGATTAATTGTGTATTTGTATATAGGTACTCAATGTCACCTTCTTAAACTTTTGAAATTACAAATAATGAACTATATTATAGATCCCCAATTCGGAGAGGGAACTGACAGATACAGATGCATCTCCCCACTCAGGTTCCCACATGAAACGTTTTTTTTTTTTATTATTAAAAAACTCTTGATTAAGAAGTTTTTAAAATTACTAGATACAGAGTTATACAGCTAATAAATAATTAGGAAACAAATTATAAATAACCTAATATAAATATGTATGTCATGATTTTATAGTATAATTTATTAGCGCCCAACGTGGGGCTCTGTTTTCCTGAAATCCTAGCATAATTCTGGCCGGATATTAGAAACTCAGAAGTTTTCGGTATTTATTCTCCCACGATAAATATCCCATTATTTAGTAGCCCTAATAATTAAAATTTTACTGCCTAATAATTATGTTGTATTTCCGTTAATTAAATATGAGATTAGAATTACAGCTTTTGTGGGCTTTATTGAATTTTGAATGAAATGGTTTGGTGAAGCGTCGAAGATGTGCTCGTTGAAGATGGGTTTAGAGTCACAAGTGACTCTTAAATCCCTAAAATAACTACAGCGTGGAATAATTTCATTGTCAATATGATAGTCATGAGTAATAATGCTGAATTTCCTAGTGAATGACAAAACGTTACATTTGGAGATGTTTATGCTTATTTTACTACGAGAACAAGTATCGAGTAAATGCAGCTGTTGTTGAAGCAGATCACAGTCAACCGAAGAAACCATTTTTTAATATAATTTCTAATCATCTGCATATAGCAAACGTCCACAGTTCAGAACAGAGCCCAAATCGTTAATATAAAACAGAAATAGAACAGGGCCCAGTAGTACCTTGAGTACTCCTGAAGTAGGACAAAAAAATTGGGATTGATGACCCAGGTAAGACACATATTGTTTTCTGTTACAAAGGTACGTAGCAAACAGGAATATAAGGGATAAGACCGGGTGAAAAGCCTACAGATTCAAGTTTAAACAAACGAATACGGTGGCCTATTCGGTCAAACGCCTTTGAAAAATCGGTTTAAATCACATCGATCTGTTCGTTGTTATCCAAAGATTCCAAAATGAATTGAGTGATAATGGCTGAAGTGGTAACGATGTATGTCTTGGAAACAAAACCATGTTGGAATTCAGAGATGTGAGGTTTAAATTGTCCATATATTTCGTTATATAAGCACCTTTCGAATACCTTGGCGAAATTAGGAATCACTGCTGTAGTTAGTAACCGCTGAGGTATATCTCCCTTCTTGTGTACAGGGCACAACCTAGTTATTTTCCAGGGATCTGGAAAAATAGAAGTTTTTATAGCCAAATTAAATAGGTAGTGCAAAGGAGTGACGAAAACCTGTGCAAAATCTCGAAGGAAGAAACTAGGTATATTGCCATGATCAATGGTGTTTTTGTTTTCGAAATGTCTTTAGGGAAAGAAGGATATCTGTTTCAGATATGGATGTGAGCGTAATTGTGGAGTATTGTGGTGTAGTACAATTAAAGTTATTGATTTGTGTGGAATCCGGTAATCGAGGCAAACCCCAGTGAAACTTGTTAAGCATCGAGGCAGGTGTTGTAAGAATTGCTGCATTAGAATCAACCACGGTACTAGGTCTGTGGGCGAAATTTCTTTTAGTCGCCACAAAAAAAAATCTTTTGTTTAGTAAATTTGCTTAACAATCATTTAATAGAACTAAAGAAGGTGACGCTATACAAACACAATTAATTTATATGTAGGTTTATTGCTGAAAATAAAAGGACATTTGATGTAGCATTTATAAAGTTAAAATTTACCTGTATTAAAAGAGAAAAATTAAAAATTAAAACTTCGGGTAAATATTAGAAGGGGAATATGTAGGTAATATAGTGGTATAGAGATTTCTTCAGGTGTCACTGTTGCTTTTTCTTGCATTTGCCTGTACATTTACCTGCTATAGATAAAGAGCGCTTTCGTTTAAATTCCCACAGCAAAGCGTCCGAGAACAGGCTTATTCACTCACACGTACATACGAGTAAAGAGATATGCATACTTCTCCATTCTAGTGTACCCTATCGTTGCTAAATTGCTTGCAATTTGATTTTTTCGTTCGAAATTGAAATTGGATTTCGTGTGTACACGTTTCGTGCGTTCCAAATTCCGCGTTTGGTCTGTACATAGCTGCTAGCCTATAGCAGCTGCGGCGAACCAGTTTCGCAAATTCACGCTTGCACAACTGCGATCAACCGACCGACTGAAGACACATAATAATATCTATCTATACATTAGTAAAAGGCGTCTGTACGTGGAGTGGATTGAACTAGATTTAAGTAAATTACAAGAATAAAAAAAAAACAGTGTCATCCCCATAAATATTGCATAGAATGCATACGAGTCTTAGTTCGTTGAAATAAAATGTGATAGGGAATTATATTTTAATTGTACTATACACAGTGTGTTTTGAAAGTAATTTGAAATGTTGTTGTGGGCAGTTAGTCACTCGATTTTAAGATACAACATGTATGATAAATTTTGTCGTTAATGAACTACAAGATGCTCAACGTTTTTATTACTTTGATAGAAGCAATAATATTGTAACAAATAAAACATACAAAGTAGTACATTTCAGCGCAGATGTTGAAAATGTGCACCTCCAGCAAAAATTCAAGATTCCGATCGACGTCTAGTGGATTGCAGAATCCGTTCGAAAAAGTCAGGAGTATTGGGAATAGCATTACAGCCTTCTATGATGCGATTTTGTAGAACTTCTAAAGTTATGATCGGGGTTGTATAAACCAGTGATTTTAAATATCCACACACAAAAATCCAGAGGATTGTGATAAGATGACCTGAACTATTTGAATAACCGTTATTTAAAAACTCCCATATGATTACTGCAAAATTATGAGAGGTACATTTTCTAGAAAATGAAGATATGTACCACCGTTCAGTCGTTGAGGAAGGAAAAGTATTAAATAATTGTCGATAATACCAATCCAAACATTGACCGAAAAGTGGCATACGGATTTTCATCAGCCTACTTGTTGTTATTATAAAAATTCATAATACCATGTCTTGAGAAGTTGGCTTCATCTGTAAACAATACAGTGGTAGTAAATTTAGTAATTTATTGATTTATGAATCAAAATAATTATAAAATCAGTCATAGAAAAAAAAAGAAAAAATATATTTGTTCTATATAGATTATTCACTTATTTTAATTTTGTTTTTCTTTGTATACTCATTCATATTATCATTTTTTGTTACTTAATTTTATTGTTCTTTAAATTAGTTGTATTGGTGATGGTTGGGGAAATTTATTTATTTACTTTATTTATTTACTTCATTTATTTTGCTTAATTTGGTTATTTACTCTTTCGTTTTATATGATTACTGATTTTAGAATCATTTTGATTCATAAATCATAAAATTACTAAATTACTAAATTGGGATTGTTTGCAATTTTTCTTAAAAACCATTGGCAATACTGCAAGCGGAGCGGATAGTCATTAGGTAGCAAATGTTAAACACCTTAAATATGATATGAACGCAATAAATTTTCTTTTAGAATACTCCAAACAGATTTGTGACCAACATTTATTTGTTGAGCGGTTTTTCTGGTACTCGTTTCTTGATGTTTGTCAATAATTTGAAGAACCTCAAGTTGTGGAGTTCGACCATTTCTAGGTCATCCAATAATATCCCTTGATCTCGTAAAACTTCCCGTTTCTTGTAAACAAAGATGCAGTTTAGTAAACGCTTTAGAACGTGGCAAGTGGTTACTTGGATAACGCTGGGAATACATAAGTTTAGCCTCCAAGGCATTACCCAAGGCTAATCTATACAAAAAATGCTAATTAGCCATTTCAGCATTAGTAAACGCAGACATCGTAAAAAAGTTTAAACTGAACACAAACGAAATCAGAACTAGTACTGCAACGAAATTAAAATGATGAGTTGGTTTTTAGGTCTGACACAGTAATTGTCAAAAGGTCGCTCAAAAAACTTATTACACATGTTTATAGGATTTTTTTGTCTGAAATTTGGATGACGGACCGTCCAGAATAATATTTCAAATGAAGTTCGAAACACCCTGTAGATTATTTGACTTGAACGAGAATACTTACCGCCCCTAGTGAAATGTGGAAATAAACATCAAAAGAAGGGAATAGATTTACTGAACTATAATACTTCTTTTTACCCGAAAGTAATTCTCAAAATTTTAAATGTTAACAAAAGTACATATCTTTTGTAAAATTCCATGGAATATTTAGGTATCACCTTACTGCACGGATAATTAAAATAACACACTGTTGACTATTTTAGGGAAATTTTCGTAATTAAATAATGGTCAAAACAGCATTAATTAATATTTATTGATTTATGTAACTTCACACAATTAGAGGAAATTTATATGTATCGCAAAACAAAAATATTTATGGGTGGGAAGGCGACCTTACGGCAAATTCAAACGAAACGCAGCGAGCCTAACTATAATGCCTTTTACACTCACTACCACTCCTTAACTAATGGCCCTGATCAGTTGCTACAAAGCACAGGCTTATCTCGGTGTAGGTGTGGAAGAAGTTGCTCACCGCTTATTGATACCTTTACGTACCGGGACAAAAACTTTATGTGCAAATAATACATAAACCATCACCTTTCCACTTCACTTTGGAATTAATGCCGGTGTAAATTACGAGATCTTTATGTATGATGTATATATATTAATACTTAACGCCATAATTGATGGCAGTAATCGTGAAATTAGATTACCTTGAATGCTATAGTACACTGAAATGCTTTATTATAATTTAAGTTGTAGGTATTTAAAGCAGTTAGCAAAAGCGCTTATGCTTATTGTCAACAAATGGGTATCAACCCTCATATACTTATTACAAAACAAACTATTTTACGTAACAAAATTTACGAGTAAATGTCAGTAAATGATAAGATCATGCAGAAACGACCAACGATGTTTGGTTTTAGACAATAAAGCAAGTTTATATTATTCCATCAGAAATAATGCTTAATACGTTGTTGCAAAAAGAGCATTAATTTATTTTATTTAGTGTAAATAAAATAAAATATTTTAAAACGCTTTACAAAATATCCAAAAGCAGTTTTTATTTCAGATACACCAGAGAAAACTCTAATTTGTGGGTTACCGCTTTGTTGGTCCTTAATTACTTATATTCAAAGCAGCACAGACAATTTACTTATAATGCTTTAGGGTCGGAGTTCTTATAATTTGATAATGACAGGTTGGTTCCTGACGATAACTTGGTTCTTTGAATGATGGATAGTCCATAACATTACTAATGGTTACAAATGTTTTCATACCCTATCTAGACTTAAGCGTCTGAAGAGCTCAGATAATACAAGAATAAAGAACGATTCAAAACAACTGTTTGCTTGTGATAATCGCACTGCAAAGAACAGATAATAAATACTACTTGGTTCCCTACTCGTGTGTGACATCTTCAGGGCTACTACTTCTTATGTTTCAGTTCTGCATATGTGTCTGTTCATCAGTTTTATGTCATTAGCCAGAGAAGTAGCAGCCCTGGAGATGTTCCACATGAGTGTGGATGAAACATCGGCCAGAAGCAGTTCCAGCAAGCAGTTTCAGCCGGAAAATACAATCTCTGATGTATTTTGTTAAATTAGTTTTTTGTTTCTGTTAATTATTATTGTTTGTTATATTTGAATTTGTAAAATACCTACACACTTATATTACAATTTTCCTACAGAAAATTCCTGTAATGTATGGGTAAATTTACCAAAAATTGGGAAATCTACTATAAAGCTTTCGGTAAATTTCCCAATTTTTGGTAATTTTACCCTATACATTACAGGAATTTTCCGTAGGAAAAGTGTAATTTTTTTTAGTGTGTATGCAATGCATTTCTTTCTTTATTTTGTGTCCTCATTTGGATCTGTACCTGTTGGGCATTAATAACTACTATTATCATTATTATTTTAAACCTCCTCCCCTACTCCAGTCCCATCCTAGGGTGCCCGCCCCCTCACGTATGAGGACACGGCCACCCCCCGGACGACCATTTATTGTTGTTAGATTTATTATTATTTGAGGTGTTATAACAGACATATTACAAGATGAAGATAAATATGTTTGTAGTGGTACGTTGTGGTGATCATCGCAGCAGATGATGAAACAGTTGAGCATATCTTCTGCCACTGCTCCGCCACAACGAGAATCAAGCATGACACCTTTGGGAAGGTTGACCTTTCCCTAGAAGGCCTGAAAACGACCTCATTCAAAGAGATTCTGAGCTACCTTAAGGGCCTGAACTTGTTGGATGAACTTTAAACATAACATCAGCTCTACAATAGGCCCAAGTGGCCACGGTAGACGGGACAGATAATCGACCCCATGCATTATTATTATCATAAGCAGATTATATACTGACTGTCTCAGTTTTGATACTCCGTTCATATCGAAAACACCATGTTACTGATCGCTGTTGCCCAACCAGTGCATGGCAACTAATGTTTTCTGCGGCAAAGGCAATCCATATTATCGAATTATTTGCAAGCATTGATCCAATAGCCCAAAAAAAGACTTTATGAACATTATTTACACTTGTAGTAAATACTGAAACACAATTATTGATGTTAATTTACAGAATACGTTTACATATACAAAATTTGTTTCGTAATTACTAGTGCCGCGCAGGTAATAACAAGATGGATGCTTGTGTTACACCATTATTAAAAGGAAATATTTTTAATGTATAACTTGTAGTTCTTGTGTTACAAGCTCCTGGTGTATACAACTAGTAATAAGCATAATCGAATGGTTTTATAGTCGATTACTTATTACTCTTCAGGGTTTTCACATTTGAAGAAATATTCTTTAAAAAAAAAGGATGACCGTAATACAAAAATCACTTGTCATTAATTAATCAACGCTCGTGGTAGAAACGTTATATTCGATTTCTTGAATGATTCTTAATAATGGGAAGATTTTTAGTAATCGAATGAGTAATTTTTGATTAATCGTATAATACGATCCTGATCTTTCGATTCTACAGAACACAATTTACATCAAATAATCACTGCAAAGGTGAAATACGCAGCAGCGCCATCTTTACCTCAGCTTCTGTAAAACAGTTGTATATACTTGGAAAACTACAGGGGTTAAATGAACCTAATTTTGGTGATGTTAACAATATGCGAGGTTAAATTCAGTCAAAGCAGCAAGATTTGTTACTTTAACAAAAACACGTTTGTTACCATTTTATAGTTAGGTTAACTAAATATTTAAGTTAAAATGGACAAGTAATATCCGTTACTTCATCTATATATATTTGTGTTGTATTAAATACGAAATTGTGCTAAACCAAATGCAGTGTAATGTTTAATGTAAGTTAATATTTAGACTAGATCAAACTACAACTTCGGAACAAATAAAGTAGTTTATTAACAGCTGTGTTGTATTTATAATTTTATGTTAATAATATATAGTGTGGAATATTTTTATTATTGATTCGTACCGGTAAAAAGCCACCGCCGCTGGCTTGGCAGAAGTCGCAGTTTTAATTAGCAGACCTCGTATTAGATGTGTATCTATGTAGTAAATACAATTCATAAATACTTGATCACGTTGTCTGTCGCACATCCAATTTACGCAGGATATGAATTATTGCCAAGTTTGGAAATGGGTAAGTTCAACAACCTAATTACATTCAATTAACTGCAATTTTGGTTAGTTTAACCCTTTCTTTCAATACGCTTTGTTAAATGAACAGTACTTACTGTTCAAATGAACTCAGTGGATTTATTAAATTAATAAAATCAAAGTAACCAAATAATGCGATTGCATCGACTACCTTTTTTTGTTAGATTGACTATAATTTTGGTTAGTTTGGCAATATTTTCTTAATAAAACCTGTTTTATTAATCTAACACCTGTCGTTCTCAGTGTAGCTATACTTCTTATAAATATGGCGTTTTTTTTTAATATATGGGTATGAAGTTGGGACAGTTTAAGAAAATTAACAACACTATTTTATTGCCAGTATTATACAGGTAATTAACTAAATACTATCCACTAATACTTTTTTATATAAGCATTATTATATTTTTTCTGTAATCTAGATATTAAGCAGTTTTTCTCGGTATAGGAATTCACAAAGATTAATTTTTCTTAAAGCTTTCAATGTTGATCGGAGATGCAATTTATAATATATTGTTGTGTATTCTAGGAGTATAATTTCCGAGAGGGAATACTTAATTTATAAAAGATTAAAACTATGCAGGCACTGCTAATTATGTCTGGGCCACGTCGTATAGGTACCTATATAAGATATGATGAATATTTTGCTGTCTACATACCGTTGAAACAAAAAAAAGTGTTTATTCCAAACGCTATGCATAATTTGCATAGAATTATAATTTTAAATTAACAAATGCACTTTAAGAATTGTTTACATTTTATGCTAAAATTTTCAGAAAACTAGCAGATATTTTAGCCACGTGTTTTTAAAAACAATGTTACTTTCCCGCCGTAAATTATAAAGTTAAATGTGTCTTTCTTAATTCATACAATTCTTTACATATTTGCGTGATGAATTATATAATTTCGTTGTTCTCCGTGAGATTTGTTCAAAATTATTCCTTAAACAAATAATACGAAAATATTATAATTTCACTGGCAATTAAGAGTACAACATCTATTACAATACAATGTTAAAAGGTCGAAATAAAACGATCGCAAGTGATGCATAAATGAACGCCACGTTTTACATAATATGGCTGGCACCTTAGCGTTTTAAGTGGCCACGCCTCATGGAAATCTAATACATTTAGAACTAGTTTCTTTTGTTGGCATTCGAGAGTGGGGAAATATTCGGCCATTATCCTAAATAATTCTAAATACGTGACTCTTTATACTTGAGAGCAGCTAACTGGTTGAAGTGCTAGTGACCGTTGCATAATTAAGTGGGTAATTGTTTTTTATTGGTGCGTTTCAGAATATATGTACAAAACATATCTGAAGGAAACTATCGCTTTTTACACTCGAATTACCTGACCTTATACTCCGTGAAATAGTCATTATAAAAAGGAGTATATAGCAATAGTAACTGGATGGGTTTTTGCATACACTACGCTTATATCTCGTCAGTTTAATTTATCACAGTGGAAAGAGTATGTATGAGAATTAAGGAAGGAAATCTCGTTAAATTCGAACAGGATATTATGCTAGGTTGTCGAACTATTTCTACATGTTTCTAAATAAGAGCACGATATTGTATGTCGACGGTAAATGTTTATAATTAACACTAAGTTAATAAAATAAAATGTGATAAGCAACACTTATTATTACGACGCGTTTCGCCTTACCAATGCTCATCAGTGGTACTGGATGACCCATTGCATCATACGACAGATAAAATTCTATTTGATTAATTTAGCGTTGATTATAATCATGAATCAAGTGACTAACCGTCGACCTACATATCAAGTTATTAGAGACATGTTGTAGAAATTGTTCAACAATATAGCATAATATCTGAATGAATTCATTTAGATTTCCATCGTTAATTCTCATAATTAATTCCACTGTGATGCGTATATATAGATTTCAGCTGGTGATGCAACAGGTCATGCAGTAGCACTGATGACCCTTGGTAAGGCGAAACGCAACTGCTAATAATCATTGTTGCTTATCAAATTTAGTTATGTTACTGAAGTAAAATATGCAAAAGCAATTCTATATTTAAATATGTACTGACTATATGTTTTATGCAAATTTTCTGAGAAACTTATCATTGGAAAAAGATGGAAGTATCAGTGTAAGGGGTAAACAGTCAAGCGAAAAGATAAAATATGTTCCATATTTATTACTTAAGCTTTCGTAAATTGCTTTTTTACTTTATCTTTATCAGAGATAATTCTGAAATAATAACGTACAAGTAAGATAGCAGTGGACGTTGCTACAATAACATACTTAAGGCTGATATAACATTATCGAAGAGCTTTGATAAAATGCCATAATATGACTTAACGTTCAATCTACGTTAGAATTTCATATGGCCGTTAATGCAGTTTCAAATATGTTTGACAAGGATCCTTGATAAAATATATCACACTATTTCATAACTAGAGATTAATGAGATGTTTCCTTTTAAATGTCTAAGCTTTCGTAAAAGATGTTTACTTCTTTAGTGACAAAGAGTAGAAAAATTGAAACAAGAATTCGAGCGATGAGGAAACATATCACAACCAAATATAAGATAACGATTGAAAACAAAAAAGTAAGACATGATACAAGTCAACTTTTTTCTTACTTTTTCATTTTTACTTTTCTGCTTTCAATCTTTATCTTAAGAGATATATTTGGTTATGATATGTTTCCTTATCGTACGATTTCTTGTTTCAATTTTTATACTCCTTGTTTCTCAAGAAGTAAACGATTTTTACGAAAGCTTAGACATTTAAAAGGAAAACTCTCGTTTTATTTGGCTGCCTCCCCACAACCCAATCTTCTCTAATCCTTACAAGTGCAGCAAGTACTTCTACTTACTTATATTTCTTAACGTTCAGTCTTTAGTTAAAATTTCATGGAAGGTTACACAGTCAAATATTTTATAAAAGAAATTTACCTTTTAAAAGACCTTAATACAAGTCTACTTGAATGGATACGGAAAACATGAATACAATTTCGGTTAAAACATTTTCTCGTAATTGTACGCTCATGCTGACAATATTTACATACTTCAATTCATAAACTATAAAATACTGAAATAAAGGATTCTTTCACACTATACCAAAGAAGTATTTTTTCCTTTTATTTCTTTCAATTAGATTAGCCAAACAAACATATAGATTGGGCAAGTTAAATATATATAACGAAAAGAAATATACATATATCTATACAACAAATACAGGTATAAATACAGGGTGTTTTGAAACATCGTTTAAAGATTTTAAGGGCATGTAGTACGAACGAAAAGAAGGTTAAAAGTCATAATAAACATATGTCCACAAATTAACTGTTTACGAGATAACAGCGATTTTATCGCAAATGCAGAATAAGTTTGCTTTAGCGGTTTTTTAGATGTTAATGTATTTTAACATAAAATAGACTATAACTAAAGAAGGTGTTCAAAATGACGTCCTTCCATTTCGACACAGGATCTACATCTGCTTTCAAAGGAAGCGCGCACTCTTTCAAAAAACAAGGGTTTTTCTCGTATTATCTGGCAACGGTGTTCTATTCGTTGGCGCAACTCTGGAAGATCGTTTACCGGTGTTGCGTACACTAAACTTTTCAAATAACCCCAGATACTAAAGTCCAACGGGTTTATATCGGGAGACCTTGGAGGCCAAGCAATGGGACCTGCTCGCCCTATCCATCTCCCAGGAAATTCATTGTTAAGATGTTCCCTAACAGCACGCGTAAAGTGCGGTGGAGCTCCATCTTGCATAAACCAGAGGTTCAGTCTTAGATTTATAGGTAAATCGTCCAAAAGTTCAGGTAAAGTATTTTCCAAGCACTCGAGGTATGCAGGACCTGTTAAGCGTTGTGGCAAAACAATCGGTCCTAACAACCGTTCCCCTATCATGCCTAACCAGATGTTAGAGAGAAACGTTGCTGGTGCCGAGCTTCAACGGTAGCATGAGGATTCTCGTCACACCAAACGTGATTGTTGTGGAAATTAAATATTAAATTTTTAGAAAAACCAGCTTCATCAGTGAAAAGGATGTTATCAGCGAAATCTGGCCGATCAGCAGCTGTTCGCAAAAGCCACTCACAGAAAGCCCTTCTCGCTTGATAATGCGGAGCAGTAAGGGCTTGTACCCGTTGGATATGGTAGGGGTATAGGAGTTGCTCATGAAGAGTTCTCCAAACAAGATTGCTGCTTACACCCACTTGAGTTGAAATTCTTCTAACACTAGTTTCGGGAATTTCATCAATAATATTCAAAATTCGATCTTCTATCTGTGGAGTACATGCTAATCTCTGCCGTTCAGTATCAAAAGACCGCTTCTCAAACGAACCAGTTTCTCTTAGTCGTTGAAACACCGTCTGAAACATCACATGCGAAGGCAGTTGGCGATCAGGAAACGTTTCAGCATAGAAGCGACGTGCTTGTAAAGAATTCCCATTAGCACGACCGTACATGAACACCATATCGCTCATTTCAGCATTAGAATACGCAACCATTGTAATTGCTACAAATTGCACAAAACGTCAAATTAAACTGTCATAAAACAATAGCTGATAAGCACCTGTTTACTGGGATATGTTATGTACTACTAGGAACACTCGCTGTTATCTCGTAAACGGTTGATTTGTGAACATATGTTTATTATGACTTTTAACCTTATTTTCGATCGTACTACATGCCCTTAAAATCTTTAAACGATTTTTCAAAACACCCTGTATAGAAATACACTTACATAAAAGAAATAATGTATACAATTCACAAACTACTGCAGCATAAATAGGTTTCGAATTCCTCCACATAGTAAACCCCTCCATGCATCAATGTGTTTTAATTTATCTTTACGGATATTTAGTAAGTACACATATAAGAAAATTAGAGAGTTACAGCTTTTCTAAAAACAGTTAAACTATCACTAAAAATTTGTACACGTTTCTAACTACATCTCATGTAGTTAGGAATTTTCAACTGCAAAAAGCAGAAATGTAATATCTTTCGGCGGTGTTACTCTTTGGAAAACTTTTGGTGTTGATCCAGTTTAACTAAGGAAGGCAGTTAAAGTGTCACTAAAATGTGAATTAGTAAACCATTAGGTATTGAGACTTTATTCTCGTAAGGTTGTTGGAATAATTCCGAAAAGTGAAAGGCAATTTCTTAAGTTAGTAGATACTACTGTATCTTAACTCTGCAAAGTGTATCTACTGTTAACACTACCTCAGGAATAAACCAACTCCAAAACAGAATAATTGCAATTCTTGTTGCTAACTCCGCATATAGGAGGAAATGTACATTGTAAAAATTAAATCTTACTCCGAAACATGGGTGTTAGTATTAAATTACACAACTCAGTCCGCTTTTAGCTACTTGTGCATTTGGTCGTGAGGTAACTACCGATGGCAGTTTCGCTTACCACCAGATCAACACAGTATTTCTTTGTCTGTAGTCGGTTCTGAACAGAACACTGTGTTTTGGCGCCCAATAACGTGAAGAAAATTGATTCAGAAGTGGATGAGATCAAGTATAGGGTGCCACAAGGATCCACTTGGGATCCTCTCCTATTTATACTAATGATATGTCTAGATTCCATAATAATAATAATTCCTTAAATGCTCGAAAAAATTCCATTAAGAATTACTATTTGGTAATGGTTAGACATCTTTGTAGCCATAAATTTCTTGTTTGTTATCAAAAAAAAAAAAAAACATTGATAAAGAAATTTAAAATTAAGTATTAGGTTATTGATTCAACATCGTAAAATATTGAGAAGTAAGTAGCTTGTTCTATAATTATACTGTCATCAAACAGTTCCATTAAATTAATCACGAGAACGTGCAAGGCGCCTAACTTTTGTTTGCGATTCCCGGCAATACGTGTGACACAGTGAAAAATTTGCACGGCTACGTCATCCGCATGGGATTGCGGCATCGGCTCCTTCGGATATCGCCACTACAAACTTCGTATGTTCACACATACATACACACATACAATACTCTAAGATCATTCGTGCTGCATGACTGTTACAAGTATAGAAAATGTTCGTTAAATTTAGAATGTATTGTGTTTTAAACATAAGTTATTCGTTTTTTGTAACCTTTTCCGCTTAGCATTCGATCGAGACATCATTCATCTTCTTGCATTAACGCGGTGTCTGTTTGTGTATCTCTCCTTGATTTCACTTTGCCACCGCGTCCTCTCTCTTTCGACTTTGAATACTTGCGTGGCAGTTTTAGTTCCAGAGGTTCGTTTCGCAATTTATGGAAGAAACCTCCGTCCTATCAGCACCTGAAAGAATGGTTTCCACTAGGTATTTTTCAAACTCGTATGACGCAATTTCGAAGACGTATTATGCTGCTACCATACGTCTTTTAATTTTAGTATTTCTGTTTTTTGTATTGACGCATGAGGTTCCCTCATCTAGAATTGTCAGCGCAAATATACAGAACACCAATATACCAGAATGTATGAGTATAACCACAAAACAAGCAATTCTACATGTTCAGTTTTCCTAATGAAGATAGTAACTTCGCTATTGAAACGTACGTCCAGTACAGTGAAATTTGTGGTGTGGTATTCGAAAGTGTGTAGTATTATGAGTTTACAGTTGAGTGATCAAGTAATATTACAGTATTTTCTGCTCTTATTTTTGTGAATAGGTTAAACCTCCCTGCGAATATGAAATTATAGGTGCAGTTTTAGTAACTGCAAGAGGATATATGCAAAACCATATTTATCTTTACTGATTTTTACATCAACGATTATTGAAGATTACTGAAGTATCACTGTTGGTCCTATGTAAGTACTACTCAGCCTCTCTTTATGTATTCATGATGGAATTCTTAACAAATAGCTGGAAATTCATGAATTTATAAATCTAATAAGTTTTTGGGAATAGGTTTGCGTACAGAGACATTATTCTGTACAGGTTTCTGTATACTATTTCCTATTCTATACAGAACCTATTTACGGTGCCTGTATGTGTTTTTGTTAAAAAATATTAATGTTCGTGTCACAAAACCTTTATTAGAAAAGCGAAAAATACTATCTATCAAAAGCAATAATATTAAATTAAAATAAACAGTGACTTCCATATTTAAATAAAATTTTATAAGCAACAGTCATTATTAGCCGACGTGTTTCGCTTTACCAAGGCTCATCAGTGCTACTGGATGAACTGTTGCATTATACCCTTTCCATTTACATATTTGGTTCTACTTCTACTATCTCTATTATCGTATTTTACTTGGAAACTCTTCCTTCCGAAGTAAAAATTAATTATGAGTTTTGTCAGGTTTTCTTTAGATTATATCATTTAAGCAATAATTTTGAAAATTTTTATTGCTCATTTACATAAAAACAACTTTTGTACGAAAAAATAATACAACATTCTATTTATGCAATGTAATTATACTTCCTTTTACAATAATTGGTAAACTTCAAACCGCCTGCGCCTGTATAATATGCAAACCCTGTCAGTTTCAAGTTCAAACAAAGAAACGACCATTTAAGTATGCTAAATAGAATTGTTCCAATTTTATACCCGCATGACAGCAACAGAAAGCTAAATACCATTTAAAAATAATGAACATCAACTTTGTATTTCATGGTATATAAAATGTTTGTATTTCATGGTATATAAAATGCAAATTTATAACGACGTATCACATAGTTTGCAAAAATTCTTCTTTAATTCCATTAATGAACAATTAAAAACATATCTTTGTTTAAAACTTAAATAAACAATTATTATGCACGGTTTGTTTATATGGACATGTTTACATGTGTGTTACAGTGTGCGATAAGTTGTAGTCAATTGATGCTACCGTTCTCGTAATTCAGCATTTCTTTTACAGTTGTGGGATAGATAAAGATAACACAAAGTTTTTGCTTTTATAAAATCATCTACAAATCTATAAATGTTGTGGACATTGTTAGATTGTAGTTGGAGGTTAGATAGGTACTTGTACATTCTGCGATCTTATTCACCAGCTTCATGCAATCGATGACACGCATATACCAATCGACTCTTTTGGCAAAACGGAGGCATACACATTATTAAATAAGGACAGAAATTAGATAAAGTCGTGGTTTTTTGTGCTACTAAACTTGCAAAGTACCCATTTTGGCGGCCATTTTAGGCGACCTTAAGACGATAGAATGTGTTAGTTAGTGATTGGGATCTATTCATCAACTATTAGATTATTCGAAACCGAACGAGACCGTTCGGTTTCGAATATATTACTTGGAATCGATAATTTATATCTAGCATGTGGAAATTAATGGTCATGAGATTGTTTTTCGAAGTTACGTCATCATTTGTTGATGCACAGGTTTTGGTTGGTTAGTTTATGTTGCCCCGTTTGCTTCTAGTTAAATACTACTGGTGTTGGAAGTTCTTACTGCGGTTCTGTTTTCCTATTGGGTTCCCTAATCTTTTTCGTGTAGTCCCTTTATGTATGGAATTGTGGCTACAGCCTAAATTCGTTTTCTTATCTGGACGTGGTTGTACTCGTACTTTGTGTTCTGGTCAATATACTTTTGGGATATGCATTTCTTCCGAGCGTAAAGGTGATTTCTTCATTTATGTCAGTTACATCTGAAGATATCATTCTTACTCGTCGTAAAGGCACCTTGATACCCTTTATATGTTGATGATGATTGGATTAGTAATGCAAATACTGTGCTATATAGGTTTGGTTTATGTATATCTGCCAATTCCTTTTCCATTGAAATTCTATGGCTAACTTGACTCAAAGTTTTATGTTGCTAATGTAGGTATCAGATATTCTTGCAGGGTATATAATTGGATAACAATATTAACAGAAATTGAGTGGATAGATAGATTGATTTGACTTCAGAGCGATTAAAAAATTGGCTGTAATCGTCATAGACCCTTTTGGCCAAACAATTCTTAGATGTTTTGAGTTTCAAATATTTCAATCTCTACAAGCAATTCGTTAACAAAATCAGGTGCGAAAAGGTCGATGCCTGTCTGAGTCCTTGTAAGTTTGCTGAATTTTGAACACAAATTGCTGTTTCTAATATCGTGATTACGAACCTGAGCGGAAATCCACTACCGGCCAAATTAAGTCCAACATACAAGATATTATAAAAAATATATAACAAAGATGTACATGTTCAGATAGCCTCTCTATAACCCTTTCCATGGCTCAGATCAGCCAAAGGCGTGACGCTGTAAAGCGGAAACTCTATCCGCGGCAGCAGTGTGTCACCAAGCAACAATATTATAACACATTTGCGACTGGATATAAGCGAAATAAGCCGACAAACTTACGTACATGTGGACTAAATCCTTCATATTCTTCATAAATAAATCGCCAAGGTAATAGGTGCGATTATTCTGTCAAACGAAACTCTCGCATCCTCACAGACCAGGTTAGAGCACAACTGTGACTCCTCCATGCCACTGCTTAGACTAGCGACGACAATTAGTATTGGACAAGTTTTTATCTTAAGGAACTTTTTTACAGAGAAATAGCCATGCCGTCCTGTGAAATAACAAGTGTGCATAGTTTATTTAATAAGTGACTTCATAAAACTTTAGTGCACCAAGCGACTGTATATTAAATAAATTTGTTATTAATACTTTGGTAATGTTTACACTTAACGTTTTGGTTTGCTAGATGTTGCTTTAAACAACTTTATCTTTAACTGTTGTAGGGGTTCTGCGGAACAACTTAGAACAAACCACCAGAGCCACAGCAAGACTTGACTTGTTATCGAGACACACGATTGTAAGTATGGCAATCACGGAAGCAATCTCTTCTTCCAAAAGAGTTTCCAATGCCAATGAGGACATTGGAAACTCTTTTGGACTTACGACCCTTGTACATTGTTGTGGACAAGGGAAGCCAATATATCCATAATCTGACAGCAAAGCGCATTTTTTTAAACTTTCATGTTCATTTAACATGCATTCAAAGTAGTGTCTCTCTAATTATCAGGAGTCTATATTAAAAAATATATTTGGACAAGGAGTCTTTGCCGTTGGGAAAAGTGAGTATATGGACGATTTCTTGGGTAGCGGCAGTAACTTGAAAAATTACTCTATTGTTTCTTTATTTTTATTGCCAATATTTCGCATCTAGCTTGATGCTTCATCAGGGCTCTAAATTTGAAAACAGATGTGAAAAAATCTCCACCTTAAGAATCTACGTTTTAATTTAAAATGCATTTGTAAAAATGTCGTTAAATTTGTAAAATAAAATTTTTAAATTTAAAATGTCGAAAAGATAAAATTACTGAATAGATACACATTAAAAAAGTTGTCACATTACAAAAACGGAGGACAAATTCTACATATGCACGGAACAAACAACAACCGTTAAGTTTTGTTCCGTGCATATGTAGAATTTGTCCTTCTCCGTAGATTCTTAAGCAGGAGATTTTTTTCACATCTGTTTTCAAATTTTGAGCCCTGATGAAGCATCAAGCTAGATGCGAAATATTGGCAATAAAAGTAAAGAAACAATAGAGTAATTTTTCAAGTTACTGGCGCTACCCAAGAAATCGTCCACATACTTAAAAATATATATATATATATATATATATATTGCTATGATATCAAATTACATAACCTACCTAAAATCAACAGCATACAACATCAAACGTTTGTTATTGAAATAAATTGTATTTTTAATTTATGTATGTAACTATTTTGTAAATTTATTGTAAAAATTCAAACTAAATACTCACTATATCGCATATAATTTTAAAAGGGCACGTTTCCATGGATTCTTTTTAGGTAAAGTTCCTTCGCTGATCGTACGAACGTGGGTTCACTTAAGGTTGTCGTATCGTTGGAAACGATTTTCTTTCATCGTTGATGGGATCTTAATGCCTAGGAGATATGAATGTTTGTTTAAAAACAATTGTGGAGGACTTCTTTTTCGATATTTTCCTGAGTTGGTTGTAATTTCAAAAACATCTAGAAATTTCAAAATTTAAATAAATATAAGAGTCATTTATCTTAAGATTTACTTGCCAAGAATGAAGTGTTGTGTCACAACTAAATAAGTAATACAGTTTCTACAATCAAAACACAGAAAATAAAAGGTCATTTAAGCTATAATATTACTTCATTGTCGAGAATACTATACCCTCCCACGTCCCAGGAGTTACTGAGGAATATATAGTATATCACACGATTGGTATGCGGTGTGCTCAAAACAGGGAGATCTTTTTCACATGTTTTCAAATTTTGAGCCCTGATGAAGCATCAAGCTAGATGCGAAATATTGGCAATAAAAGTAAAGAAACAATAGAGTAATTTTTCAAGTTACTGGCGCTACCCAAGAAATCGTCCACATACTTAAAAAATATATATATATATATTGCTATGATATCAAATTACCTAACCTACCTAAAATCAACAGCATACAACATCAAACGTTTGTTATTGAAATAAATTGTATTTTTAATTTATGTATGTAACTATTTTGTAAATTTATTGTAAAAATTCAAACTAAATACTCACTATATCGCATATAATTTTAAAAGGGCACGTTTCCATGGATTTTTTTAGGTAAAGTTCCTTCGCTGATCGTACGAATGTGGGTTCACTTAAGGTTGTCGTATCGTTGGAAACGATTTTCTTTCATCGTTGATGGGATCTTAATGCCTAGGAGATATGAATGTTTGTTTAAAAACAATTGTGGAGGACTTCTTTTTCGATATTTTCCTGAGTTGGTTGTAATTTCAAAAACATCTAGAAATTTCAAAATTTAAATAAATATAAGAGTCATTTATCTTAAGATTTACTTGCCAAGAATGAAGTGTTGTGTCACAACTAAATAAGTAATACCGTTTCTACAATCAAAACACAGAGAATAAAAGGTCATTTAAGCTATAATATTACTTCTTTGTCGAGAATACTATACCCCCCACGTCCCAGGAGTTACTGAGGAATATATAGTAGGTATATCACACGATTGGTATGCGGTGTGCTCAAAACAGGGAGATTTTTTTCACATCTGTTTTCAAATTTTGAGCCCTGATGAAGCATCAAGCTAGATGCGAAATATTGGCAATAAAAGTAAAGAAACAATAGAGTAATTTTTCAAGTTACTGGCGCTACCCAAGAAATCGTCCACATACTTAAAAAAAATATATATATATATTGCTATGATATCAAATTACCTAACCTACCTAAAATCAACAGCATACAACATCAAACGTTTGTTATTGAAATAAATTGTATTTTTAATTTATGTATGTAACTATTTTGTAAATTTATTGTAAAAATTCAAACCAAATACTCACTATATCGCATATAATTTTAAAAGGGCACGTTTCCATGGATTTTTTTTAGGTAAAGTTCCTTCGCTGATCGTACGAACGTGGGTTCACTTAAGGTTGTCGTATCGTTGGAAACGATTTTCTTTCATCGTTGATGGGATCTTAATGCCTGGGAGATATGAAGTCATTTATCTTAAGATTTACTTGCCAAGAATGAAGTGTTGTGTGTGTTGTGTAAAAATGATGGTAATCCATTAATTTCGAAGAATTGGGAGACGTATTTTCTATTCCTGGAGCCACAATCGAGGGGCTTCGATACAACTTTGGTGGCTGAGACAACGATAACGCAGATTTGGAGCTGAGGGGATTGTTACAGAACTGGAGTCAGTGTTTGGAATGTAAAGGAGCTGTTTATCGTACTTGAAAGTAAGCGTTTATTCATCTTTCGAACTTATAACCGGCGTTCAGAACGTAATTAAATTCTGAGGTTAGAATGATTTGATAACAGTGATTTCTAGGGAGTTTTGATGTTAAACAAACGTTTGCTGTTGTAGTAAGGTTTTTGACAATACGCGATTGTATGACGGGAGGTTAGCGGGAGTTTTGAATTCAATTTTGATATTTAAACAAGATATATTGAGATTAGTTTGGATTAAGATTCAAGGAATCTTATTTTTGTATAATTTAAATAGTATTTGAACTTACTTATTTACCCTGAGAGAGAGAGAATATTTCATCTTAATTGTTATTCAATTTTTATTAACTCAAAATAAACAAAATTATGTATAAAAATTTGGTTTTATTCACTATAAGATATTAACATCACAACTAAATAAGTAATACAGTTTCTACAATCAAAACACAGAGAATAAAAGGTCATTTAAGCTATAATATTACTTCTTTGTCGAGAATACTATACCCCCCCACGTCCCAGGAGTTACTGAGGAATATATAGTATATCACACGATTGGTATGCGGTGTGCTCAAAACAGGGAGATTTTTTTCACATCTGTTTTCAAATTTTGAGCCCTGATGAAGCATCAAGCTAGATGCGAAATATTGGCAATAAAAGTAAAGAAACAATAGAGTAATTTTTCAAGTTACTGGCGCTACCCAAGTAATCGTCCACATACTTAAAAAAAAAATATATATATATATTGCTATGATATCAAATTACCTAACCTACCTAAAATCAACAGCATACAATATCAAACGTTTGCTATTGAAATTAATTGAATTTTTAATTTATGTATGTAACTATTTTGTAAATTTATTGTAAAAATTCAAACTAAATACTCACTATATCGCATATAATTTTAAAAGGGCACGTTTCCATGGATTTTTTTTAGGTAAAGTTCCTTCGCTGATCGTACGAACGTGGGTTCACTTAAGGTTGTCGTATCGTTGGAAACGATTTTCTTTCATCGTTGATGGGATCTTAATGCCTAGGAGATATGAATGTTTGTTTAAAAACAATTGTGGAGGACTTCTTTTTCGATATTTTCCTGAGTTGGTTGTAATTTCAAAAACATCTAGAAATTTCAAAATTTAAATAAATATAAGAGTCATTTATCTTAAGATTTACTTGCCAAGAATGAAGTGTTGTGTCACAACTAAATAAGTAATACAGTTTCTACAATCAAAACACAGAGAATAAAAGGTCATTTAAGCTACAATATTACTTCTTTGTCGAGAATACTATGCCCTCCCACGTCCCAGGAGTTACTGAGGAATATATAGTATATCACACGATTGGTATGCGGTGTGCTCAAAACAGGGAGATTTTTTTCACATGTTTTCAAATTTTGAGCCCTGATGAAGCATCAAGCTAGATGCGAAATATTGGCAATAAAAGTAAAGAAACAATAGAGTAATTTTTCAAGTTACTGGCGCTACCCAAGAAATCGTCCACATACTTAAAAAAAATATATATATATATTGCTATGATATCAAATTACCTAACCTACCTAAAATCAACAGCATACAACATCAAACGTTTGTTATTGAAATAAATTGTATTTTTAATTTATGTATGTAACTATTTTGTAAATTTATTGTAAAAATTCAAACTAAATACTCACTATATCGCATATAATTTTAAAAGGGCACGTTTCCATGGATTTTTTTTAGGTAAAGTTCCTTCGCTGATCGTACGAACGTGGGTTCACTTAAGGTTGTCGTATCGTTGGAAACGATTTTCTTTCATCGTTGATGGGATCTTAATGCCTAGGAGATATGAATGTTTGTTTAAATCACACGATTGGTATACGGTGTGCTCAAAACAGGGAGAGGGAAAGATATTCATTCACTTGTGTGCTATAGTGGCATCTAGGTATTGATGCATAGCTTATCTGTAGAGTTTTTTATCTTAAATAGAGGACGCTGCATGTCTGAATGTTAATAAAACAGTGTTGAGTTAATTTAAAATCAATTTAATAAAAAGTAAATAAAAAGATCCACAAGTTTCGTAGTAATATATACCTATTTTTAAATATCTAAATCATTAAAAGGACATATTCAATAAAAAATAACGAAGTATTGCACATTTACAACTGTCACTCCCTATCAAAGCACGACACAATGCCAACATTCAACATCGCATATATAACATAAATGGAGGCGTTCGCATTTATATAATATCTTTCTGAATATAAATCAATCGTGATACACACTAACACGCTGTTCGAAAAGTCATCTCGGCTTTCGTAACAGCATTCTTGCCTTAGACGGCCGAATGAACAAAACGAACAACAACGACAGTTAAATTCTGCGACGCATCATGAAGGGAAGAACGCGTTTGTTAACATACATAAGTCTACGTAGTATATATCGTGTCGGCACGATTCCGTTGATTATTCTTACAAGTCTCCATGTCATCGTCTGCCAGTAAAAAAAATCTAATTGTGTGTTATTGGAGGAGGATAATGAAGCGCCGGTTGGTAGATTCTGATCTTCAATAAATGGCGGATTATAGATTCGTTTTCGAGGCAATACAATAGGCTACAGTGTATACATATTATATTAAATTTCTAACGGTAAAATGATTGCTTGTAATCACAGCATATGTCGACGATATTATAATTAAACGTTTTCTTTTTTATCTATACGCAGCTATTATCGTCAGTGGGTACTGAATATACGAAACCGCCATAGCTATCTACATACCTTCTAATTATATTCGATACGTGGAAAGTAGCAATCAGTAAATATAAGTACAGAGAATATTACTTGATATATCACAGTGATTAAAACTATGTTAACAAGACTAATGAAATTTCATAAAAATGCAACGGTGCTTCGTTGTTATAATTACCAACTTGAATTATGCGCAAAATATGGGATACCTCAAGGGGGAAACTTACCGCCAGTTTTATATATCACCTACACAAACGACATTTTCAATTTAAAGGTTACTGGTGAAATATACGCATACGCCGACGACATATGTATAATATACTCCAACAAACACGAAAATTACATACAAAACCAAATCAATGACGATATAGAAAAATTGGAAGCATGGTTTAACGACAACTTATTAACAATAAATGAAGGGAAAACAGAATACATGGTCTTCACAAGAAAAAAATATAAACCAACCTTTACCGTCAAAGGGAATGGACAAAAAATACAAAAAATTGAGCAAACTAAATATCTGGGAATAACAATAAAATCTAATTTAAAATGGGATGCACACATAAATAATTTAATTAAGAAAAATACAACAGCTATAGCAGGACTAAACAAAATACGGAAAGTAATTCCGGAACACATGAAAAAACCAATATATAACAGTTTATTTACATCACATATGAACTACTTGATAAACGTAGCGATACAACTAAAAGAAACCTAGACAAACTACAGAGACAGCAAAACAGAATACTAAAGCTGATACAGTCTATGGATAGAAGAACACCAACAACAGAAATATATAAAACAACAAAAGAACTAAACATAAAGCAACTAATTAAACAACAAAACTTACTACTCATACATAAAATAGAGAACCAATTAATTAAGACTAAGCGGAAATGAACGAGTAATACAGAAATACACACACATGAGACAAGAAGACACTCTCACCTACGAACCGAAAAGACCGTCTGCAACAGATACAAAACAACACCAACCACAGAATTCATAACAGAATACAATAAGTTGCAAAAAAAAATAAAAACTTTAAACCACACAAGATACAAAAAAAGCCATTAAAACAATAACTCAACAGCAACATACTTAAAAAATAAGCAGTGGAATCACCAAGAACACCCTCGATGCCAGTAGCTCGGGACGAGACAGGGGTCTCACCATCTCGTGACGAAGATAGAGGGCGAGGAAAATGTAGCACGCCGACGCGGCATATTATGTATATATTTATTATATGTATTATTTTTATGTAGCGTTTTGAATAAACGAGAATCTTAAAAAAAAAAAAACTTAATAAGCTATGATGTCAATAGTATATGTACACTGGGATAAAAATACATGAAATTGAAATTATAGAGCGCCCTACAGCTTCCGCACAATCAACTGGCAGATGCGCGATAGCAGGAGGGCGTGCTCAATGGAGTGAGACATATCCGAATAAAGTTAGAGAAATGATATAACGGGCACGTGAGAATATAGCCACTATTTTCGCGATTTGTTGGTGATATCGTAATTCAGTATGTATTGCAGTACGTCGCTTAGTGCGATTCTTAAAGCTGGTGACGATAGATCAGCGTGGAGACGTGTTTCCGGCAACTTCCCGTGCATGACCTATGGTGTGACCTATTACATCACATCATATATTTTTTTAAATATATATTTTTTCTCATTTCACAGTGACTTTCAATCTAAAATATTCATAATTTTCTTTAATTTAGAAACAACACATTTACTGGTATTCTTATTACAGTTTTAATTGTTATTCTCGAAAAATCATGATAACTAACATTCAATTTTACGTAGAGTAGAATTGTCAAAATGCAGTGGTACCAATCCACATCTACCGACATTGGGATATTAATAACACTAAAAGGCGCTCAAATGACGTGCACCGTAAGATGCGTGTCGCGACATCGCGGGGCAACTACAAAGGGGTAATCGTCGTTATGGTAACGGGTTAATTGAGGGGAAAATAGGGGGCCGAGGGGGGCGCGCCCTGCCCGCCGAATAGTCGATCGCGAGATCATTAAATCTTTGCCGTTGGCGCGGGAAAAATCGATAAAAATCGGGTGGAAAAAGGGTGCGGAAATTTCACGCCTATGCGCCCGCGAGAACTGTCAGATTCGACAATTTTGCCGTCAAAATGCTTCATTTTCGGTGAAAAAATAGAGTCCTTTAAAGACACTCGGGTGCTCGACGAATGTCAAAAATAGCTTCCGGAGGCTCTACTTTTAACAAATATACCGAAAACAGTACTCGAAATGGCGAGATTTTCGCGCGAGAATCGAAATTATAGTGCCGCGTTTATGTGTCAATTTTGCCCGCTATTCGTATGTAATATGGCGTCATGTCAAACGCTATCTACCGCTCTTCGCTCTTGACGACGATTGTGGTGGTTAAAAGCGGTCTATTTTTTTTGAAGAATGGTCCAGAAAGCTTCCGATATGTGTCAGGTTACCGGAAACTATCTTTACACAACCGAAAACACGTAATTTATGAAGATATGATATCGTTTCTGGCAAGCTGTCATTCGTGACCTCGATGCGCTAAACCCTTGAAAAGATTTATCGCATTAAACGTTCGATCGGAACCAATTTGAAAGGTTTGAGATTATTTTGAAGCTTAAAAAGCCGCAATAAAGCTATTAGTACGTCAATTTTTAAGGATCACCCCTTTTTAGATCAATTCTAATGTAAAATCAAGGTCGATATATCGAAACGTCAGATCCACCATTTTCCGCTGAAAAAGCGCTTCTGGGGCCACGATGTCGTTCGAAAGACGAACAATTTACAAAGAATTGGACGCCAGGTATGTCGACAAGGCGAAAATTCGGATTAAAATGCCAAGTATTGGTATAATCCAAAGTGTACACATCGTATCAATTGGAGAGGTTAATATCATTCAAATGGAAACTCTGACATTATTTTGAAGCTTAAGAAAGGCAAGTACATCTTTATATCGCTATTAGTACGTCAATTTTTAAAATCAACGGCTTTTATTAGTTCACTTCTGATGTAAATCATAATACATTTGTCAAATGTATACGTCAAGGTAAAAAAAACACAACATAAAACCAGGTTTTAAACACCAGTTCTTATCAGGGGGTTTGGTCGACTGACATAAGCCCTTGGATTTCGGCAAAGACGGGAGACGGGCCCGGTTTCGAATCCGAAGTTAGCGCTAATTTTTTTAAATTGTTTTTTCATTTTATCTTAATTTTTTTGTATTTTCTGGGTATTATTCGAGTTTTTTTAAGTGAGTTTCGAAAAAAAGGCAAAATTAATTCAAATATTAAGAAATAACAGACCAGAATATTCCAAATTGAGGGTTTGTGAGCTGTATTCGTGATAAAATTTATTATTTATGTGTGTGCGGTATATTACTCATTTAAAGTATCACATATACGAATATTTTTGGTAATTTCCACGTTTAATATTTAAAATATATACGGTGTGTGCGATTTTTTAAGCAAGGAAAACACGAAGCGTGAAAATTCAAACAATGCAAAAATTAAGAAATTACACATCTTTTTCAACGAAACGCGAAGCGTCGAGTTATTTGTCGAGGGCGAAACGCGCAGCGTTGAGTCTTTTTGAAAGTGACAGGCATTTAAAAAAGAATCTTTTTGTATTGTCTGCATATATACAGTAGTGTTCAGATAAAGGTTACCACTATAGCAAATTTATATATTCATACAATTTTCTCACACAATTTTTTATACTGATCGTGTCAATCGGAAAGTGACTTTCAAAGGTAATAATTACAGTTTATAATGCAAGTTTTTAGGTGAAAATATGCAATAATATCTGTTTCCGGTATCATCACAAACAGCAGAACCAAGAATATCAATTATAACCTAATTATTGAACGGTTTCTATGTACGCTCGCTGAAAATTTACATATGTCTCTGCTGTTTCACTAAATTCAGGAATATTTTATTGTATTTTGCAGCTGAAACCAACACAACGTTGTTTTACACAAGAAAAAAGTGCCCGTTTATATGGAAAAATTATACTTATCTTTCATATGTTACAAGCGTTCCTAATTTCCAATGTCATGTTAAATCTTTGCCATATTACTTATTATGAATTTCAGTAATTAATAAATAAATATATTAAAGGTATTTAAGTATATTTTCTTTGTCATTACAAAAATCCTAATCATAACGGCAAAATATCCTACACTAGGTCAAAATACACAAAGCTTCCGAGGTATTTTATAATCTGAAGGCTGCGACAGTAATCACACATTTACCTTGACTAATATCGATGCTCTGTAATCAAAAGAATACACGAAATATTGCTTTTATGGATTTCTAAGTTCGTTTAGCACAGATAAATACATCGTTATGTAAATAGAAGTACAACAAGCTAAGTTCAATCAAATGCAGCGCTAGGTATACGTACGATCAGCTGATCAGCATATACACTGCTTCTGTATAGGTGTGGGCGCCTGTTATAAATTTAATTTAAATTTCAAAACCTGTATTTCTGTATAATCTGTATTTTAGCGAAAATATTATTTGTAAAACACAAATCGCTTCCAATTTGCTATATTACATAGAGTGTGATATATTTGTCGTCTCTGTGGAATATCTCGATCGTAATACGCATTATAATATATACTGTTTCAGATTTTGTATTCTTTTTAGTAGTTTTATACTTGTAGTGACATCTATCGGTGGCTTCCAACTGTATTAACGAATATGTTCTTGCGCATAGCTCATGTAACCTAATTCATTATAGAAAACATGTCGAGATGTACCTTAAATTAATACAGTAATTATACACAAAAAGAGTCGTTCAAGGGGTAAATTTAATTACAAACATATACTGTTATTACATTTTCCGTTAAATTAATTTCATTTGAAAAACTCTAGATGGCTCTGATGACGTAACGGACTAAAACAAATTTTATTGCACGCGTCGCTTCACTTTTCTGTGGACACCGTTGTGTGTAGAGCTAATTACTGTGTTGTAACATTGCCATTCTTAAATAGTAGTGTTTATATTTCGCAATTCATGCCGAAACGAAAAACGAAGTTGACTTCGCGTAAAGGACGACGGGCGGATGGACAACCGAGCACTGCGCGGCGGCAAGCATCTTCGGAGGGGACTGCTGCCCCTGTTCCCGGTAAGTTGTAATCTGTTCTAATCTTTAACGTCCTTTATTGTTTATTTTTTACATTTATTGTCACCTACAAAGCGTCAAATCGACACACATCGACGTAAATTCGTCAAATAATTGCAGATACAAATCGATATTGTATATTTATATAATTATCGTATTTTTCTGTTATTCAATAAAATTACGTCCGACATTTTCTTTTTCACATATTCGCGAACTATCGCCAACAGACAAAATGCGGTTACCAGAGTACATATAGATATATTATAGCTTATAGCTTCGCTAACGTTTTTACAAGTAGGTTTTTGCGGAACGCTTTTGTTTTCTACCGTTTCGTTTTCTACATTGTGCGCGAAATTTAAAAAATTGATATGCAAGTAATATTATTGGAACAGATTAAAATGTATTTTTTAATATAATTAATATTATAAGATACAGGGCCGTATTAAAAAAAAATACACAATCCATGTATATATAAACATTAATATGCATGTTACATACTGGAACAAATTAAAACGTATTTTTTTACCATTTCAACAAATTTCGTTGAATTTATAAATTAAATGGTGGTTGAAATTTCAGTAATATATTTTTTAATTTCAGCTATTCAAATATTTTTGTTCTCACAAACGATTTTATTATTATTCATATATAATATAACAAAAATTATAAGATACAGGGCCGTATTAAATAAAAATCACAATCCATATATGTTTTTCATGCATAAAATTAATATGCATGTTATATACTGGAACAAATTAAAACGTATTTTTTTTACCATTCCAACAAATTTCGTTGAACTTAGAAATGAATTCTTTTATGTTAAGATGTGGTTAAGATTTAAGTTACAATATTTCAAAATTTGAACTATTCAAATATTTTTGTTCTGACAAACAATTTTTATTAATATCATTCATACATAATATAATTAATATTATGATACATAGCCGTGTTAAAAAAAACACAATCCATATATATACTTCATACATAAAATTTATATGCACGTTACGTACTGGAACATATTAAAACGTATTTTTTTACCATTTCAACAAATTTCGTTGAACATACAAATACATTGTTTTATGATATCGTGATTGGGATTTCAACATATATTTTACAATTTTACCTACTACTATGTTTTTTTTATCTAACAAACAATTTTCATATACAATATAATGAAAATTATAAGATACAGGGCCGTATTAAATAAAAATCACAATCCATATATTTTTTTCATGCATACAATTTATATGTATGTTATATACTGGAACAAATTAAAACGTATTTTTTTACCATTTTAACAAATTTCGTTCAACTTACAAGTGAGTTCTTTTATATTGTCGTGCTTGAGATTTCAGTATAATATATTTAAAAATTTCAGCTATTCCAATATTTTTGTTCTGACAAATAATTTTATTATTATTCATATATAATATAACGAAAATTATAAAATACAGGGCCGTATTAAAAAAAAACAATCACAATCCATATATTTTTCATGCATAAAATTAATATGCATGTTATATACTGGAACAAATTAAAACGTATTCTTTTACCATTTCAACAAATTTCGTTGAATGTACAAATACATTCTTTTATGATACCGTGGTTGAGATTTCAACATATATTTTAAAATTTTACCTATTACTATGTTTTCTTTATCTAACAAACAATTTTATTATGATTATTCATGAACAATATAATGAAAATTATGAGATACAGGGACGTATTAAACAAAAATCACAATCCATATATGTTTTTCATGCATAAAATTAATATGCATGTTATATACTGGAACAAATTAAAATGTATTTTTTTACCATTCCAACAAATTTCGTTGAACTTACAAATGAATTCTTTTATATTGTTATGGTTCAGATTTAAGTTACAATATTTCAAAACTTGAGCTATTCAAATATTTTTGTTCTGACAAACAATTTCTATTAATATCATTCATACATAATATAATTAATATTATGATACATAGCCGTGTTAAAAAAACACAATCCATATATATATTTCATACATAAAATTTATATGCACGTTACGTACTGGAACATATTAAAACGTATTTTTTTTAGCATTTCAACCAATTTCGTTGAACATACAAATACATTGTTTTATGATATCGTGATTGGGGTTTCAACATATATTTTACAATTTTACCTATTACTATGTTTTTTTTTTATCTAACAAACAATTTTCATATACAATATAATGAAAATTATAAGATACAGGGCCGTATTAAATAAAAATCACAATCCATATATGTTTTTCATGCATACAATTTATGTGTATGTTATATACTGGAACAAATTAAAACGTATTTTTTACCATTTCAACAAATTTCGTTCAACTCACAAATGAGTTCTTTTATATTGTCGTGGGTGAGATTTCAGAAATATATTTACAAATTTCAACTATTCAAATATTTTGGTTCTGATCAACAATTTTCTTATTATTATTCATATATAATATAATGAAAATTATAAGATACAGGGCCGTATTAACAGAAAAACCACAATTCATCTACACTACCGTCCAATATTATTTGCCCACCTGTATATTTGTGTATAACTTAATGTTCTTATATTATTTCGTGGTACAAGTGCATCAGTGCAATAAAACAGTTCGGGCCAGAAACCCCCAGACACTCACAGATTAATAGACGACGCCTCGCCAGTTTTTCAATTTTCCCGTTGCATATGCATATTTCATTTGTATAATTAGGGACGTCCACCGACGACCAGCCCGTGCGAACATCGACCTCTACGGAATCTGGAAATCCGGTGAGGGAAGCAGCTACGGCCGATTTGGACGCCATGACGGTGGAGCCTTCAACTTCGTCCAATACCGTAGAGCTGAACATTGTCGAAAGCGTCGAGGGGACGATCGACAATGAGGGCGCGGGGGAAAGGCTGCGAGTAGACTTTCCGGACGCGTCTACAATCCAGTTGCCTGCGGTTATCGTTCAATGTCCGCAGATTTATTCGGGTAATGTTGATTATTATTAAGATTCGTTGAAATGGTTACATAATTGTTATATGTTCTGTAGATTCTTCAAACGACGAGAGCAACGGAACTCCGCCGTGTAAAACACCCCGTCAAAATGTTGAGGGCATCGTCGAGGAGCCGCAAGGGTCGCTCGACCTTGGGCAACATTTTCACTCGCCTCAGGCTGACAACCAGATGGCAGAGCTATTATTGTCGCAGATTTCCTCAATCGACATCCACGATGGCGAACAGGATCTAGAACTGGAAGAGGATATTCGTATTTTTGCGGAGGAGGTCCAGAACGAATGGCAAGACGAGGAATTCGACCCTTACACCCGAGTCGAAGTTGCCGCCCTGCCAATTGATTTCGTCGACGAGAGGAGACGCAATCAGATGGCAAACGCCAGGGACGAGGACGTCCGTCAACAAGGGGATGTCCGAGCCGACGTCGAGAGGCTTCGCAACCGCGGCCAACAGGCACCGTCCTACCTAGAGGCGACAGGACGTCGAGCCCAGTACATGCATCTGGGACGCATGGAGGGCGAATGTCGCTTCTGTCAAGCGAGATTCTTTCTGCGCGAGACGCCAACGAGAGGTATCTACACCAAGTGCTGCGAGAGCGGCCAGGTAGTACTTCCGCAACCACCGCAAAGGTTTCCAAACGAATTGCGTGAACTCTTTTCCGGCCAACATCCTTTGTCAAGAGAGTTCAAGAAAAACATTATTATTTATAATAATTGTTTTCAGTTTGCCAGCGTCCAGGCAAACTTGAGGGATCTGCCCGGCCAAGGACCGTATGTCTACGCCATCCAGGGGCAGATCTACCATCATTACTCGGACATCAACGTCAACCGGGAACGGAACAAGTGCGGCCCGCTCTACTTTTTGGATCCAGAGGAGGCCACTCGCCAAAGAATCGCCGACGTCGCCCACTTCCATGTACACCCGGGCCTGATGCGATCGCTGGGCGACATCCTTCACGATGTTAACCCGTTCGCTAGACAGTACAGGCATCTGTACAATGTTTATCAGGAACAAAGAGGACGGAATCCCGGAGGTCCACTTCCCAGGGCATACTTGGAGTTCGTGGTGCAACATCGCGATCCACGTCACAGAGAGCTCGACCCAATTCAAGTGGACGAAGTCGCGGCCGTCTTCGAATACAACGAGACCCAGATGCCCAACCCGGGCATGAGGGTATTCCTGACCGAGGAAGACCAAGGATTCCGCAACATACACTTGGAGAGTGAATTCTGCGATCCACTCAGCTTTCCGCTGTTGTTTCCCACCGGGGAATTAGGATGGAGATGGA
Organism: Cetonia aurata; assembly: GCA_949128085.1. Classification (NCBI taxonomy): domain Eukaryota; kingdom Metazoa; phylum Arthropoda; class Insecta; order Coleoptera; family Scarabaeidae; genus Cetonia; species Cetonia aurata. The sequence goes on from OX421887.1 coordinate 12,275,548, forward strand.
ATTTTGCGTTCGCTCGCGAACGCGCGGGTCGTCGTAGGACGAGAGTCAGCGTACGGCAATATTACGCTTATCGTTTGGCACATCGTCTCGGCGAAGGCGCGGACGCTTTTCCTGTCCTCAGGTTAGCCGGTAAGCTGGCGCAGAAATACATCGTGTGTGCGTATTTAAAGCTGGAAGCCAACCGAATGTCCTACATCCGAACACATCAAGACCAGTTGCGCGCGGAGGAATATCAAGGTCTCACCGACTATGTTCGGACCGCGGCGGCAAACCGAAACGCAGCAGTCGGGAGGATCGTTGTCCTCCCATCGACGTACAATCTGGGTCCCAGAAGCCAGATGCAGCGTTACCAAGACGCGATGGCCGTCGTTAACGTCGTCGGATATCCCTCGATGTTCATTACGATGACATGTAATCCGAGATGGCCGGAGATCGTCGAGAACATACCTCTCAACGACGAGCCCTCAAACCATCCGATGCTGATCTGTCGCGTCTTCCGAATGAAACTAGGGCAATTGATGGAGGACCTTACCGTTCGCCAGGTAATGGGCGTACCCATCGCCCACCTCTGTGTAATTGAGTTTCAAAAACGCGGGCTTCCTCACGCCCACATCCTCATTACACTCAGGAACGAGGATAAGCCGATCGACGCAGATCGAATCGATCAGCTGGTGTCCGGGGAGCTACCCGATCCCGAGACGGATAGACAGCTGTTCGACCTTGTGGGAGCTCACATGATCCACGGACCGTGCGGGGCTCACAACCCAGGTAGAGTCTGTATGGAGGACGGCAGATGCACGAAGCAGTTCCCCAAGTACTGGTGCAACGAGACCACCATTAGGAATGGCCACGTCAACCTTCGCCGAAGGAGAAACGGCAGGATCATCGAGATACGGCGTAACCACAATGTTCATCACGTGGAAAACGACTTTGTCGTTCCGTATAATCCGTACCTGTTACTTAAGTATAAAACGCACATCAACGTAGAGGTCTGCACGAGTACGGGGTGCGTCAAGTACCTGTACAAGTACTTTTTCAAAGAGTCCGACCGGGCCTTACTGAGAGTCGTTCAGGAGAACGATGAACCGAGACCGCTGGTACATGACGAGATCAGTTCGTATCTCAACGGCAGATATATGACAGCTCCAGAGGCGTCGTGGCACATTCTGGCGCTGCCATTTCACGAGATGTCTCACCACGTCGAAAGGTAAGAAACATTATCACGTCTAGACATACAGTTATCTCATCTCATCATATTTTTCAGACTATCGATACATCTGCCGGGTAGACAGCGGGTCGTGTTTAGAGAGGGGGAGGAACAAGTGGTAGCAGACCAGCAGCCCACTACACACCTTCTCCAGTGGTTCGAGACGAACCGCACGGATCCGAATGCGACACAGTTCCTGTTCGGAGAATTTCCACTGCACTACGTCTGGGAGTGCGGCGCGAAACGTTGGAAACGACGCCAGAGGACTCACAAACCCGTCGTTCCGAGGATCTTCAACGTTTCGATCCGGAGCGGAGAGCTCTACTACCTCAGACTGCTTCTCTTGCACGTCAGAGGGGCAACATCCTTCGATGACATCAAGACCGTTGAGGGGACGGTTTGCGAGTCGTTTCAGGATGCATGCCGACTGCGAGGCCTCCTTCAGGAGGACCGAGAGTGGATCCGCAGCCTTACGGAGGCGGCACAGCGCGATATGCCCAAGCAATTGCGCCAGATGTTCGCTTACATCCTGGTCTTCGCCACGGTGGAAGATCCGCCGACGTTGTGGAATCAGTTCCGACGTCACATGTTCGAAGATTTTCTTCGACGACTGGACGAGGAGAGCGCTGAGCACGCCGCTCTCTGGAGAATCCAGTTCATCCTTCGGGCGAGCGGGAGGAGGCTGTCCGAGTTCGGACTGCCAGAACCTCCAGACCGCGATCCGGACGAAGGACAAGACCGCATCGACCTAGACGCGGAGCGCCGTCAAGGCGAGGACATGCTGGAGCGTCTCAACGCCAATCAGCGTGCTGTCTACGATGCAATTATGGCGGCCGTAGATGACGACAGGGTGCAGAGAAGGTTATTCTTTCTGAGCGGTGCTGCGGGCACGGGAAAGACCTTTCTCTACAACACCATCATTACCTGCTTGAACGCTCGAACCGTCGGAGTGTTGGCTGTCGCTTGGACGGGATTGGCGGCAGCGCTCCTCAAGCAAGGTAAAACCCTCCACAGCACTTTCAGATTACCGCTTCGCATCGTGGAGAACACCACGTCGGCGATCCGATTCCAGTCGGACGAGGCGACCGCCATCAGGGAGGCCAAGCTGATCATCTTTGACGAGGTGAGCATGACAAGCCAATTGGCGTTCGACGCTCTAGAGAAAAGCCTTCGCTTCCTCTGTGCCGACGACAGACCTTTCGGCGGCAAATGCGTCATGGTGGGCGGCGACTTCAAGCAGTGCTTGCCGATCGTCATACGGAGTGACAGGACCACTGTCGTGCAGGCGTGCGTCAAGTCCAGTCCGCATTGGACCCTCTTCGAGGAGTTGCAGTTGCGCATCAACATGAGGGTGGAGCCGGAGGAGACCGAGTTCATGTCTTGGCTGGACCGACTCGGCAACGGCATTTTAGAGGCGCCGGAGATTCCGCGGACCAATCCACGAAACATCGTTCGCATTCCCGATCGGTGCATAGTCGATAGCCCGGAGGACCTTATCCGGAAAGTCTTCGGCCCGCTGCGGCCAGGAGACGTGCCGAACAAGGCGATTTTGAGTCCGCTCAATAATGCCTGCAACGAGATTAATAACACTGTTTTAAATCTCATTACAGATACTCCCGAACGTCTCTACCTTGGTGCCGATTCGATCGTGGCCGAGTTAGAGAGTGAAGCGGATAACTTTACGCCGGAGTACCTCAACAACCTCAATCCGTCTGGATTCCCTCTCAACCGACTACGCTTGAAGGAAGGCATTGTCGTGATGCTCCTTAAGAATCTTAACGTCCGGGCCGGCCTCTGCAACGGCACCCGACTATTGATTCGAACCCTCTGCGAGCACTACATCGACGCGGAACGAATTGGAGGCGACGGACGACTCACCGGCGAACGCGTGTTCGTCCCCAGAGTCGACTTCACGTCGGAAGGCGACCCCACGTTGCCTTTCGTCCTTCGCAGACGCCAGTTTCCTCTGAAACCAGCGTACGCCCTGACCATCAACAAGGCCCAGGGGCAGACATTCGACGCGGTAGGCATCTGTCTGATGAACCCCGTTTTTCAACATGGGCAGTTGTACGTGGCCTTCTCGCGTGCGAGGAGGTTCGACCAGGTATTCGTTTATGTTAACAACACGACGAATCAGGGTAAGCTGTTGGAGAACAGCAATTCATTGTACACGCGCAACATCGTGTACAACGAAATTTTGTAATTTTCTTTTAGGTCGTATATGGTGGTTGGTATTGGATTTTCGCGAATTCTTTTTATTTTCTAGGTGATAACTTTTTGAGAGGGGTTTTTTAGTCGGTAAAAATCCGGCACTCTGTGAACATGGCCACAGTGTCTTTTGAAGATTTTCCCCCTCTCCCAAAAAAAAAAAGAAAAACAAACATCATAACTTTTAGAAATCCTGGCGGAGATGACGCTTTCGAACGTAGTCACGTAAATATATAAGTACATCATTACCATTGAAGTACAGTTAATCGATTATATATATTTTTTTTATTTTTAATAGACTGAAATTATCGGATATCGTCGCACATACACGAATTATATGGAGAATAAGAATAAAAAATCAAAGGAAACAAACGTCATCATTTACTTATTCCTAAAAACAAAGGCGAAAAATAAAATGGATCGTTGATGATAGTATATAGCTTACTTTTATTCACGACTCTTCAAGTAAGTAACACAAGCAATTACGTAAACATTAAAAAAAAAAAAGCTTTCCATATTTATAGAAACTTCGATGTTATTACTACTATATCAATCTTTTTTATAATCATACGCATTTCAATATTCATAACAAAAATAATCGTTTCTTCGGTATTCCTGTCTCTGATTATAATTTTTAACTTCAAACCGACAGATGCTGATAGAGGACACGTCGAGTTTTTTTTAAAAGTTAGTAGCCTTTGCCAAAAAAAAATTATAATAAAGAAATTAAAAAGTAAGACAAAAAGTTGAAAATTTAAACTTTGCAAACATTAAAAAATTATAAATAAATATAGATAAATTAATAGATTAAAACTCCTTTTTAGGCGCAATAATTAAGAAAAAGGAATATACAAGGTGTGTCGACAATCTCCAACAAAACACAGGTGTAGACGGGGCTTAGCGGAGAGTGGTGCAATTTGGCTGGTCTGCCGAGCTGGGGCGTAGGTGGTGCGTTCTAGGTGGAGTGCGGGCTTTCTACTTTCTGCAGAGTTGGTGCGGTAAGCGGACATCGAACGACTGATTAGTAGGAGGGGTGAACTGGCCGGAATATCTAGTTATTAATACTAAAGTGCACCCAAATGACGTGCCCGGTAAGGGTAGTGTCGGAACCCCCTGAGACGCGCGGACGGCTAAGGCTCCAGAATACGGACGGGCTAATTGAGGGGCGAGGGGGGGAAAGAGGGGGCGCGCCCGTCCGCGCTGCATAGGCGTATCCCTTGCCGTCGTCGAAAGCGAAAAGACGAGTAAATCTTTTTCGAAATTTCCATTTTCTCCGAATTTCGGTAACGGGCAGCCAATGTAGACGGCCGTGGAACGTACGCCATTTACCGCTATAGACGCCTCTTGGCGGAAGGTTCCGACGCATATTCTCAACGTACGCGCGCTACTTAAAGGGAGAGATGCTTTTGAAAGACGCGAATCGACCGTCGCTCCCGGCCGCGCCCATCACTTTCCATCGTTGAAAGCGGGAAAACGCGTAAATCTTTTTCGAAATTTCCATTTTCTCCGAATTTCGGCGACGGGCAGCCAATGCCCACTGATACCCACTAAATTGCTTAGGAGAATTGTCAGATTACGCGTCCGAATTGTCAAAATATCGCAATTTCGAACGGTGATCTGCGATTAATAAGGCGACGAAGTCGCCCGTGTATCGCGCCGAACGGCAGCAGGGAAGTCTCATCTATCGGAAAATGACGAGAAACCGGCGCGAAATACGTAAAAGAACGCGCGATAACCGAATGCGTCGGGGTATGTTTTTGGCAAAAAGTGCCCTATACCGTTTTGACACATGCGTCAGTTGCCGATAAATTCCATTGTCAACAGTATGTACGACCGTTACATCGTCGTGCATTTCGTACAAAAAAAACGCGCAAAGTGGTTCGAGAAGTTTGTAATCGTCATCACAGAAGCATCGTGGACACAAAGCGAGAAAAAACGGAAGCGAAAACGAGTAATTAATCGCGATAAAACATCGCATCTCGGACGCTGTCACATTCGGATCCGCGCTGTTAATATCCAGCAGCCCTCAGATAAATTTGACGGTTGAAAACCGGTAAGTACGCCTCCATTCTTAACAAATTACCGCATTCTAATCGACTTCTGTTGTAAATTGTAGGTCTATTTGGAAAACGTCAGATCCACAGAGATGTATTCTTTCGTTGAAAAGTGGTGCTTCTAGGGCGGCCAATTCGCTCGAGAGACCGACAATCGACCAACACCGAAGTCTCTTCTAACTAAAAAGAGCAGAAAACCGGAGCGAAATGCAGAAAGAAACGCTCAAAATATAAATCCTTAGCAGTATGTTTTACATGGTTATCCGATGTCATTTTGACAGATCCGCAAATGTCAACACAACAGCACGTCTTCGGATCGTTAAAACATGAATTTGGAGTGAAAAGCCACAATGTGATTTGAAAAATTGGTGAAATGTGCAAGCACGAAGTGAAAGCCGAAGCGAAAGTGTGTTATTAATCGGAATATATCAACACTTTAGGAAGCTATGATATTCGAATTGAAATTGCCGCTGTTAATGTTAAGGAGAGCACATTTATAAGCTCTCAGATTAATTTGCAGTTTGATATACGGTAGGTACGCCTCCATTCTTAACAAATTACCTCATTCTAATCGACTTCTGTTGTAAATTGTAGGTCTATTTGAAAAACGTCAGATCCACAGGGATGTATTCTTTGGCTGAAAACTGATCCTTCTAGGGCGGCCAACTCGCCCGATAAATCGACAATCGACCGACAGCGAGGTCTCTTCTAACTAAAAAGAGCAGAAAACCGGAGCGAAAATCCTTTAAAAACGCGCAAAACATAAATCCTTAGCGGTATGTTTTAAATGGTTATCCCCGATGTCATCTTGACAGATCTGTCATTCGCCGAGTCAGACGAAAATGTCAACACAATAGCATGTCGTGGGACCGTTAAAATATGAATTTGGAGTGAAAAGCTACAACGTGGATCGGAATATATCAACACTTTAGGAAGCTATCATATTCGGATCCGAAATTGCCGCTGTTAATATATTATACATTTATTTATCACAAAGTTTAATTAAAGCGAGAATTATTCACCTTGCATCAGCTCCTCTTAAATACCTCATTAAATTAGTTACCTCATAAGATTTTTATTTATGAAAGCATATCCAAAACATAATACTAATTTTCTACTTCAGAACGTATTCAAATATAAAAACTGCACACACTGATTTTATTGAAACCACTCGATCAATACATTTTATGAACACAACGAATTTATAGATATTCTCACTGGCACATCATGTGCAAATAACTTCCGCAATATGTTTTGATATTTCTTCGCACTGCCAAAATTTATTGAGATCATCACAGACAGCCGCACCAAGGATATCATCAATTAGCACATAATGTGGGCTGGAAATTTAGACACGCACAACAAGACGATTTAATAGATTTTTCCAGTGACAGAATCTACATGACAGAACCTCCTCCTCGATAATTCTTTCCACTTAAACAGCAACACCAATCAACTGCAAACTATATCATACAGATGCCAGGATGTATGGCCCCATTTACATTTTCTTAGATTTTCTTCTACAAAACATTAGTTTATAATGAACAATAACAGAGGTTAGATATGTTTTACCTTCAAACAATCAGAAATACTTCCATTTTGATAACTGCTTATTGTATCATTGGTACATCTGTTGTTAAAAGCATATACGAAATGCTAACGACGTTTGTAAATCTTATAATTTCAAGTTTCATTAAAAATACATCTTCAAATACAACGGAGTTGTTTAACACTACACTGTCAATCTAGACCATAGAATAACCAAACTAGAGCAAATAAACAGTATATTATACCAGTGTTGCCACCGCTGAGAAGTTTTAATAATAGATTTTCTTTCCAGCGTAATCATAATTTTTTAAGGCCAAAATAAAAGAACATCCTCCGATATGAAAAACGTAATAGATTTTTCGCTTAATGTAACATGTTAATAGCGTGGAGCCAATTGTAATAGATCTGTTACGAAAGTAATAGCAGTGGGAACACTGGTGTGTATTGTCAAATCTAAAGTGAAGTTAATGTAACTTATGACAGCACACTACATCTGTGTGCGTGTGTCCACGCGTGCGCGTACATTAAATGCATTTTCATATCGTGAGTGGATATAAAATAAAGTAGCAATTGCAATTTATAATAATATTGGACATGAATAATAAAAGTTAGCAAAATATAAAATTTACATACTGATACAAATTTGGTAAATTTGCATATGCTGTGTCCCTGGGGATAGATGACAATTATTTCACATTTAATTATTAAAAAAAATAGAGACTGTGGGTATAATGTTTAAATAAGAAACGCGAATAACAAAAGAAAGAGAAACGCGCAAACTTCTTACACGAAATATTGATTTCGAAATGCGTTTAGCACAGATAAATACATCGTTATGTAACTACAAGTACAATACTTCACTGGCACACTAGCTATTTTCAAAATTACAGCTGCACTTCTGAAATTTAGCACCAAGTGATCGGTGAGAGCACAGCAATCTCTAAATCTTCAAATTCTTCAAACGTACCTTCACTGTTAAAAGATGCATTGGTGTACGCAGATCAGATTTTTCGTATTATAATCCTTAGTAAATAAGTAATTACCAGTATGAAATTACCCTATAAGATATATATATGTTTATTTATCACCAAGTATAATTAAAGCAACAATTATTTACCTTGCATGGGTTCCTCTTAAGTATTTCATTAAATTAGTTACCTCATAAAATTTTTATTTATGAAAGCATATGCAAAACGTAATACCGATTTTCTACTTCAGAACGTGGGGCGTACATTAAATACATTTTCAATGTCGTGAGTGAGTATAAAATAAATTAGCAATTTGAATTTATAATAATATCGGGGGGCTAACATTATGAATTACCGTATTTTCCTGTGAAATGTCAAATTACCCATAAACAATAATATATAAACCCGTAATTTAGAATCGATTTTGATGGACTAGATTAGCGTACTGGCGACGCGCGGTGGTTATTCATCAAACACGGTAATGGATCCGGTTTCGAATCCCCTAACTGGGAGCTAAAAAAAAAAAAAAAAAAAAAAAAACCCGTTTTATATATATTTTAATCTTTTAGTTCGACCAACACCGAAGCCTCTTCTAACTGAAAAGAGCAAGAAACCAGAGCGAAAATGCTTTAAAAACGCGCAAAACATAAATCCTTAGGGGTAGGTTTTCCATGATTATCCGATGTCATTTGACAGATCTGTCATTCGCCGAGTCAGACGCAAATGTCAACACAACAGCAGATCGGCTGGTCTGCCGAGTGGGGGCGCAAGTGGTGCGTTGCAAGTGGAGCGCTGGCTTTCTACTTTCTGCAGAGTTGGTGCAGCCAGTGGACATCGAACGACAAATTAATAGTGTGGGTGAACCGGCCGGATTTTCTAGTTACTAATAATAAAGCGATAGATGTGAGCGTACCTCATTTAGCGCTGTAGACGCCTCCCGAAAAAAATCGGTGGTATTTGTCGTCGTTATACGGACGGGCTAATTGAGGGGGGAGGGAGGGAAAGAGGGAGCGCGCCCGTTCGCGCTGCATAGGCGTATCCCTTTCCGTCGTCGAAAGCGAAAAGACGCGCAAATCTTTTTCGAAATTTCCATTTTCTCCGAATTTCGGTAACGGGCAGCCAATGTAGGCAGCCGTGGAACGTACGCCATTTACCGCTATAGACGCCTCTTGCCGGAAGGTTCCAACGCATATTCTCCACGTACGCGCGCTATGTAAAAGAAGAGATATTTTTGAAAGGCGCGAATCGATCGTCGCCCCCGGCCGCGCCAATCATTTTCCATTGTTGAAAGCGGAAAAACGCGTAAATCTTTTTCGAAATTTACATTTTCTCCGAATTTCGGCGACGGGCAGCCAATGCCCACTGATACCCACTAAATTGCCGACGAGAATTGTCAGATTACGCGTCCGAATTGTCAAAATATCGCAATTTCGAACGGTGATCTGTGGTTAATAAGGCGACGAAGTCGCCCGTGTATCGCACCGAACGTCACCAGAGAAGTCTCATTTATCGGAAAATGACGAGAAACCGGCGCGAAATACGTAAAAGAACGCGCGATAACCGAATGCGTCGGGGTATGTTTTTGGCAAAAAGTGCCCCATACCGTTTTGACAGGTGCGTCAGTTGCCGATAAATTTCAGTGTCAACAGTATGTAGGTCCGTTACATCGTCGTGCATTTCGTACAAAAAACGCGCAAAGTGGTTCGAGAAATTTGTAATCGTCATCACAGACGCATCGTGGACACTAAAGCGAGAAAAACGGGGGCGAAAACGTGTTATTAATCGCGATATGACATGGAATTTTGGACGCTGTCACATTCGGATTCGGATCCGCCGCTGTTAATATCCAGCAGCCCTCAGATGAATTTGGAGCTTGAAAAGCCGAAAGTACACCTCTATATCGCTATTCGTACATCAATTTTTAAAAATAATCCCTCTTTTAGGTCAGTTCTGTGGTAAATTCTAGGTCGATTTCTGAAACGTCAGATCCACACTTTTACACTGAATAGTCGCTTATGGGGACACGATGTCGTTCGGAAAACTAACAATTTACAAAGACTTTGACCTCAGCTCCGTCAACAAAGCGAAAAATCGCATTAAAATGCCAAGTATAAGTATAATCCAAAGTGTACACATCGTCTCAATTGGAGAGGTTAATATCATTCAAATGGAAACTCTGACATTATTTTGAAGCTTAAAAAAGGCAAGTACACTCTATCTAGCTATTGGCACCTACATTTTTTAAATTAACTCCTATTTTAGTTCAGTTTTGATCGAAATCATAATCCATCTGTCAGACGTATACGTCAAGGTAAATAAACCATAGTTTATAATCACGTTTTAAACATCACTTCCTACCGGGGAGTTTGGCGTAATGCTGTGAACCCATCGAATGCCGGCTACGAACGGGGAACGTGCCCGGTTCGAATCCCAAGTTGGTGGTAATTTTTTTAAATTGCTTTTTCATTTTATTTTAATCTTTTTGTATTTACGGCGTATGATTCGAGTTTTTTTAAGTGAGTTTCGAAAAAAAAAGCAAAATTAATTCAAATATTAAGAAATAACAGACCAGAATATTCCAAATTGAGGGTTTGTGAGCTGTATTCGTGATAAAATTTATTATTTATGTGTGTGCGGTATTACTCATTTAAAGTACTTATCACATATACGAATATTTTTGGTAATTTCTACGTTTAATATTTGAAATATATACAGCGTGTGCGTTTTTTTGAGCAAGGAAAATACGAAGCGTGAAAATTCAAACAATTCGAAAATTAAGAAATTACACATCTTTTTCAATGAGGCGCGTAGCGTCGAGTTCTCTAAGACGAGACGCGAAGCGTCGAGTCTGTTTAAAAGTGAAAGGCATTTGAAAAAGAAAATTGAAATTAAAAAAATTAAAAGATTAAATATATTTACCGCCAGGAGTTTTCCAAAGTTAAACCGCGTTTAAAGAAAAATCAAAAAACAATGAACAATTCCCAAATTAAGAAATTACATATCTTTTTCAACGAGACGCGTAGCGTCGAGTTCTCTAAGACGAGACGCGAAGCGTCGAGTCTGTTTAAAAGTGAAAGGCATTTGAAAAAGAAAATTGAAATTAAAAAAATTAAAAGATTAAAAAAAATTAAAAAATTAAATATATTTACCGCCAGAAGTTTTCTAAAGTTAAACCGCGTTTAAAGAAAAAACCAAAAACAATGAACAATTCGAAAATTAATAAATTACATATCTTTTTCAACGAGACGCGTAGCGTCGAGTTCTCTAAGACGAGACGCGAAGCGTCGAGTCTGTTTAAAAGTGAAAGGCATTTGAAAAAGAAAATTGAAATTAAAAAAATTAAAAGATTAAGAAAAATGAAAAAATTAAATATATTTACCGCCAGAAGTTTTCTAAAGTTAAACCGCGTTTAAAGAAAAACCCAAAAAACAATGAACAATTCGAAAATTAATAAATTACATATCTTTTTCAACGAGACGCGTAGCGTCGAGTTCTCTAAGACGAGACGCGAAGCGTCGAGTCTGTTTAAAAGTGAAAGGCATTTGAAAAAGAAAATTGAAATTAAAAAATTAAATATATTTACCACCAGGAGTTTTCCAAAGTTAAACCCCGTTTAAAGAAAAAACCAAAAGACAATGAACAATTCAAAAATTAAGAAATTACATATCTTTACCAACGAGACGCGTAGCGTCGAGTTCCCTAAGACGAGACGCGAAGCGTCGAGTCTGTTTAAAAGTGAAAGGCATTTGAATAGGAAAATTGAAATTAAAAAAATTAAAAAATTAAATACATTTACCGCTAGGAGTTTTCCAAAGTTAAACCGCGTTTAAAGAAAAAACCAAAAAACAGCGAACGATTCGAAAATTAAAAAATTACATATCTTTTTCAAGGAGACGCGTAGCGTCGAGTTCTCTCTTCTCTTTAAAAAAGTGAGGGCATTTGAAAAAGAAAATTGAAATTAAAAAAATTAAAAAATTAAGAAAAATAAAAAATATATTTCTAGCGAGTTTTCGAAAGTTAATTAAACCGCGTAGCGTCGAATTGTTCGAAAAGAGCCACACTTAAAAAAAATTGAGCTTCATCCTAAATTCCCATATCTATTCTACGTGATGAAAGGGCGGATTGCTACCTGAGGGGTATTTATCTTCTATAGTGACCGCGGGCCAAGGTGGATCGCGGGCTAGGCGTACCAACTTTTTCAATGGGGTGCGTTCCAGGCGGAACGCGGGCTAGCTAGTTTGTTTGAATAAAATTTTCTAAATATTTTCTTAGTCAAAAAACTTAATACTAATGTCGTTCGTTAGGTAGGTGTCATTTACAGCGCTGAAACTCTATCAGGCACTCGCCTTCGGCTGGTATCTAAAAATTGAGCTGTGGTGCCGTAAATGACACCTGCCGAAATCTAATGTAAAGTCAAATAAATGGCACAACATTTATGAGTAAAAGTAAAGGAAAACTATAATTTGAATAGACATAGCATTAAAGCCTGTAACTGGTGGAAATTAAATTTTATAGTTTCTTAATATTGACAGTGAAAATTTCTTTTAGTTTAGAATAAGGTTATGTAATACAGTAGTAGCAATAACAATAATTAGTAAGTAGCATACCCCTAGTGCCATAAGTAAAATGATATTAAATGAACTCAGATAAACTTATAGTTGGATTGCGCGAAGAGTATTCTAAACAGCATAATCTAGAAATAAGTTTTCTTATTTCATAAAAACCCACTTTTTTCATAATACCTCCCCTCAATCCGGTACAAATATCTAACATTGTTTGTTTCAAATATTCTGCATCGTTAGATATTGTTATGTAGACAACATTTTCCATTGTTCCACACAAAAAGAAGTCCAGTGTGTCAAATCTTAGGACTTCAGAGGCGACGCAAAAATCTTTACAGGACAAATGCAAGTGAAGAGCTTCATTCAGTTGAAGGTACAAATGTCTTCAAATTGAAAATGATAGTTTCCTGTAAAAATACAAGCTGGTTGTATATAAATAAAGACATATCTGTCATGTTAAGGTGCATAATAATACCACACCATACATTTATGCCAATGTGGCCCTGGCTTAATATTGTTTTCAGGTTGAGAATATTTATTGAACCAGTACAATCGATATTTCTTCTAATTAAAATGCAATGGCTAAGAAAATGACTCTCACCTGTCCGCCATATATGATTATACAAGTTTGAAGCATCATCTGAGACTAGGAACTGAGAAATAAAATTCATATTCAATATTCTCAAGGGATATTTTGTGCAAATTGTATATTTCATAAAGGTACAACATTTGTTAATTTTAATATTTTTTTGCGTCACTGTATATTCCAAGTTCACATCATTGAAAGCTTGTGTTATCCAGGATGAATTTGAAAGTAATTTAATATGATGGCTACCTATATCTTGGTAGGTTGCTCCTCTTTCCACTCTCAAGAGAAGGAAAAAAGTTAATTAGATTTGTTTCGATTTTTTGTCAACATTCTGTTAGAAACAATGAAGAGTTTGGAACTTGTCTTAGTCCATTGATAGTTTCATGAATGGAATTGCCAAAATTTACGTAATAATACCAATACGTGCCTAACTTCTTAAGGAACAAAATTATAAAATAGTAGTAGGTATTTCAAAGAAACATCTTTAAATTAAAATATTTCTTCAACGGCATAATGAAAAGTAAGTTCGCAACTAAGGAGATAAACTCAAATTTCCAAAAAAAAAAACGATCATTTAGTATTATATGCATTTTTACAGATTTTATCATTATTGTAGTTGAGGTTTTCTAAAAACATCGACGGTTCATGAGCTGAATTAGTTTAATATTGCGTATGAAACGCAAAAGAACCAACCTTGTTTTGTTATATATATTTTAAAATTAGATGTATATGGAATTAAGAATGCAAATATCGTTTTCTGCAACACAAAGTTATTTAAATACAAATTTGCGATTCCTAACACATCATTGACTATAGCCTATTATACTTCTGTTTCTATTTTGAAAAAGGAAAATTATTTTTATATAAATATACTCAAACTCTATAACAATAAAACTAACAACTGCTGCAGCAACCATTTACAAATATATAAATACTCCAGGATATCGTTTGAAGTAACAGAATTATTACTAAATCGTTCTACCTAATTAGCGTAAAGAAGGCAAACAACTTTTTGTATTAGGTTAAGAACGGTTGCTCAACAATTGCGTTACACTCTCAATTATAAAATTACGCTACAAATACAGAATAGCAAAAATAATACTAATCAATTCCAACATTTTGTCATTGAAATGTTTTACAATAAAATACTCTAAGTATACAAACTTGACAATCACCTTTGTTTGTTTGGCGGAGACTTGTTGGAATAGAAATAGCGGGAGAGTGGGGTTAGGGCGATAATCATTTGTTTGCGGTCGTGCAATAAGAGCAAGCAAAAAAAGAAGGTCTAACGTGTTAGATGCCAATTGCATGTTCGAATGATAACTAATTAGATGGATCTAATGGACGAAAATTGGCGTGAGGCCTTGCGTATATGCCGAGCAAATTAGACAGTTATTGTATATTTATGCGATTAGCGTATCTGATGATGCAATATTAAAATAAAATAATTAGGACGACCGCATGAAGTTTTTGTTCAAGTGCAAAAACGATTCAGTCGTGGAATATTACGAAATGCTATATGTTTTTGGATGAACGATGCATGCAAATTATTTCTCGAATTGTAAACTAACTTTAAAACATGATGTGATTAAGTAAAAAGTACACGGATTACTGTCCTATAAGTATAGCTATTAGTATAGATAAATTTTATTTTTCATATCTGGTTGTACTTCTTTAGACTGTTCTTAGTTAAGGTAAAAACTACTTTAAAACAAACTACAAACTTTTTGTTGTTATAAAATTAAATGAATTTAAAATTAAAGAGTTAAAACATATTGAAAGCAGCACTTTAAGATATAATTTTCTTTAAATAAAAAGAAATCAATTAACCTTGGAGAAGTTATTAATGGATTAAACATAATCCACAGTAACTTATTTGAATAACCATTGAATTGTCTGCATGGATCCCGTCAATAATAAATTTTGTATGTAAAAATAACATTTAATTTGTAAAAATGTTGTTTTATTTTTATTTACCTATAACTGAGTTTAAAAAGGATAAATTCTTAGAAAAAAAAAAAAAACTTTTTCGAAAAAGGTTAAATCTAAACACATTGCAGTTAGTATATTAGTTAGTTCTAAGAGTGTGATGTCGTTGACATTTTGAAATTATTTTGCCTTTCTCATTTTGACGATGATATTTATGTAAGTTACTGTTAGAGATTTGGCGGTTACTTTCGATTTTTCCTTGTCTTTTTCTAATCATATAGCCGAGATAATTTCCAGCTCTAAAAAAAATTTGGGTTTTGTCCTGAGTACGTCAAAGCAATTTCGTGATATTGCCACTTTCTTCTCACTATATAACACCCTAGTGCGTTCGAGACTCGAGTATGCGTCTGTAGTGTGGAACCCTTACTATGAAAGTTATAAAATTCGTCCAGAAAACATCCAGCGTAAGTTTTTAAAATTTGCATATTTCCGAACACGTGGTGAGTACCCAGAGCAAGGCTTTCCACAAAGTTCACTCTTAGAAATGTTTAAAGCACAATATCTAAAAACGAGGCGATCTATACAGGGGCTCAAATTCTTGTTTCATGTTGTTCGCGGTTTTATTTCATGCCCTCCTAAATTAAAGAAAATATCATTTCTTGTACCTAGGCGACCAGCACGATGCCTTTCAACTTTTTATATTGCCACCCCTCGCTCAAATCACCTATTTGAATCTCCCTTCAGATTAATTTGTGAAACGTACAACAGAGTTGCTTCATCGATAGATATTTTTAATTGCACGGGGTGAGCTCTGGTCGATGCGTACCTTCGCCGCGTCAACTAATCTTTCCTTGTCCCAAATGCACACACTTTGTGGTTGTCTTTGTTTTGTTTGGTAGTTATAATAATGTAAATTGTAATTGTATTTATCACTACCATCTTCATCACCATATCATCACCATCATCATCACGATAACACCACCATCATCATCACCATATCTCAACTATCATCATCACCATATCACCACCATCATCATCATCACGATATCAACACCATCATCATCACAATATCACCACCATCAACATCACCATATCACACCATCATCATCACAATATCATCACCATCATCATCACGACATCAACACAATCATCATCACCATATCACCACCATCATCATCACCATATTACCACCATCATCATCACTATGACACCACTATAACCATCAAGATATCACCACCATCATCACCATATCACCACCACGTCAATACCGTCATCATCACGATAACACCACCATCATCATCACCATATCACAACTATCATCGTCACCATATCACCACCATCATCATCACGATATCGCCACCATCATCATCATTTCACCACCATCACCACCATATTATCACCAGCATCATCAACATATCACCACCATCATCATCACGATATCAACACCATCATCATCACCATATCACCATCATCCTCACCATAACACCACCATCATCATCACAATATCACCACAATCATCATCACGATGTCACCACCATATCGCCACCATCATCATCACCATATTACCACCATCATCATCACCATATCACCACCATCATCATCACTGTATCACAACTATTATCATCAAGATATCACCACTATCTTCACCATATCACCACCACGTCAATACCGTCATCAACACGATAACACCACCATCATCATCACGATATCGCCACCACCATCATCCCCACATCATCACCACCACCATCATCATCACCATATCACCACCATCATTACCACCTTATCACCACCATCAACAACACAATCATTACCGCAGCATCACCATATCACCATCATCATCACGATAACACCACCATCATCACCGCATCACAACTATCATCATCACCATCATCGTCACCATATCACCACCATCATCATCACATCACCACCATCATCTTCACGATATCACCACCATCAACAACACCGTCATCACCACAGCATCACCATATCACCACCATATCATCACCACCATCACCAAGATGTCACCACCATAATCATCACCATATCACCACCATCATCATCACTATATCACCACCATTAACACCAAGATATCAACACCTTCATCATCACCATATCACCACCATCATCTTCACGATATCACCACCATCAACAACACCGTCATCACCACAGCATCACCATATCACCACCATATCATCACCACCATCACCAAGATGTCACCACCATAATCATCACCATATCACCACCATCATCATCATTATATCACCACCATTAACACCAAGATATCAACACCTTCATCATCACCATATCACTACCATCATCATCACCATATCACCACCATCATCATCACCATATCACCACCATCATCATCACTATATCACCACCATTTTCACCATATCACCACCACGTCAATACCGTCATCATCACGATAACACCACCATCACCATATCACAACTATCATCATCGCCATCATAATCACAACATCACCACCATCATCATCACAATATCACCACAATCATCATCACGATATCACCACCACCATCATTACGATATCATCACCGTTTCGCCACCATCATCAGTATTTTACCACCATCATCACCATATCACCACCACGTCAATCCCGTCATCGTCACGATAGCACCACCACCATCATCACCATATCACAACTATCATCATCACCATCATCGTCCCTATATCACCTCCATCATCATCACAACATCACCACCATCATCGTCCCTATATCACCTCCATCCTCATCACGAAATCAACACAATTTCCATCACCTTATCGCCACCATCATCATCATTTCACCACCATCATCACCATATTATCACCAGCATCATCAACATATCACCACCATCAACAACACCATCATCACCACATCACCACCATATCATCACCACCATCACCAAGATGTCACCACCATAATCATCACCATATCACCACCATCATCATCACTATATCACCACCATCAACACCAAGATATCACCACCATCTTCACCATATCACCACCACGTCAATACCGTCATCATCAAGATATCACCACCATTATCACCACGATATCAACACCTTCATCATCACCATATCACTACCATCATCATCACCACCATCATCATCACAACATCACCACCATCATCATTCAGATATCAACACCATCCTCATCACGAAATCAACACAATTTCCATCACCTTATCGCTGCCATCATCATCATTTCACCACCATCATCACCATATTATCACCAGCATCATCAACATATCACCACCATCAACAACACCATCACCACATCACCACCATATCATCACCACCATCACCAAGATGTCACCACCATAATCATCACCATATCACCACCATCATCATCACTATATCACCACCATCAACACCAAGATATCACCACCATCTTCACCATATCACCACCACGTCAATACCGTCATCATCAAGATATCACCACCATTATCACCACGATATCAACACCTTCATCATCACCATATCACTACCATCATCATCACCTTATCACCACCATCATCATCACCATTTCATCATCACTATATCACCACCATTATTGTCAAGATATCACCACCATTTTCACCATATCACCACCACGTCAATACCGTCATCATCACGATAACACCACCATCACCATATCACAACTATCATCATCACCATCATGATCACAACATCACCACCATCATCATCACAATATCATCATCACCATATCACCATCATCATCACGATAACACCACCATCATCACCATCATCACCATCATCATCACCATATCACCACCATCATCATCACAACATCAGCACCATCATCTTCACGATATCACCACCATCAACAACACCATCATCACCACAGCATCACCACATCGCCACCATATCATCACCACCATCACCAACATGCCACTACCATAATCATCACCATATCACCACCATCATCATCACTATATCACCACCATTAACATCAAGATATCACCATCTTCACCATATCACCACCACGTCAATACCGTCATCATTACGATAACACCACCATTATCATCACCATATCACAACTATCATCATCACGATATCACCACAATCGTCGTCACCATATCACCACCACCGTCATCACCATTTCACCACCATCATCATCACCATTTCACAACCATCATTACCGCCATATCATCACCATCATCATCACCACTTCACCACCATCATGATCCCCATGTCACCACAATATCACCACCATCATCATCACGTTATCAACACCATCATCATCACGATATCACCACCTCCATTATCACCATATCATCACCACCATCATCATCATCACCATATCACCATCATCATCATCACTATATCACCACCATTAACATCAAGATATCACCATCTTCACCATATCACCACCACGTCAATACCGTCATCATTACGATAACACCACCATTATCATCACCATATCACAACTATCATCATCACTATATCACCACAATCGTCGTCACCATATCACCACCACCGTCATCACCATTTCACCACCATCATCATCACCATTTCACAACCATCATTACCGCCATATCATCACCATCATCATCACCACTTCACCACCATCATGATCACCATGTCACCACAATATCACCACCATCATCATCACGTTATCAACACCATCATCATCACGATATCACCACCTCCATCATCACCATATCATCACCACCATCATCATCATCACCATATCACCACCATCATGATCACAACATCACCAAAATCATCGTCACGATATCAACACCGTCATCACCATATCACCACCATCATCATCACCATATCACCACCATCATCATCACAATATCACCATAATCATCATCACGATATCACCACCATTTCGCCACTATATCACCACCATCATCATCACCATATTACCACCATCATCAACACCAAATCACCACCATCATCATCACTGTATCACAACTATTATCATCAAGATATCACCACTATCTTCACTATATCACCACCACGTCAATACCGTCATCATCACGATAACACCACCATCATCATCACCATATCACAACTATCATCACCACCATGATCGTCACCATATCACCACCATCATGATCACAACACCACCACCATCATCGTCACGATATCAACACCGTCATCACCATATCATCACCATCACCATCACCATCATTACCACCTTATCACCATCATCAACAACAGCATCACCATATCACCACCATATCATCACCATCATCATCAAGATGTCACCACCATAATCATCACCATATCACCGCCATCATCATCACGATATCGCCACCATCATCGTCATTTCACCATCATCACCATATTACCACCATATTATCACCAGCATCATCAACATCACCATATCACCACAATATCACGTTATCACCACCATCATCATCACCATATCACCACCATCATCATCATATCACCACCATCATCATCACTATATCACCACCATCATCATCACCATATCACCACCATCATCATCACCATATCACCACCATCACCATATCACAACTATCATCATCACCATCATGCTCACAACATCACCACCATCATCATCACAATATCATCACCATCATGCTCACAACATCACCACCATCATCATCACAATATCATCACCATCATCATCACGACATCAACACCATCATCATCACCATATCACCACCATCATCATCACCATATCACCACCATCATCATCACTATGACACCACCATTACCATCAAGATATCACCACCATCATCACCATATCACCACCACGTCAATACCGTCATCATCACGATAACACCACCATCATCATCACCATATCACAACTATCATCGTCACCATATCACCACCATCATCATCACGATATCGCCACCATCATCATCATTTCACCACCATCATCACCATATTATCACCAGCATCATCAACATATCACCACCATCATCATCACGATATCAACACTATCATCATCGCCATATCACCACCATCATCCTCACCATAACACCACCATCATCATCACAATATCACCACAATCATCATCACGATGTCACCACCACATCGCCAGCATCATCATCACCATAATACCACCATCATCATCACCATATCACCACCATCATCATCACTGTATCACAACTATTATCATCAAGATATCACCACTATCTTCACCATATCACCACCACGTCAATACCGTCATCAACACGATAACACCACCATCATCATCACGATATCGCCACCACCATCATCCCCACATCATCACCACCATCATCATCATCACCATATCACCACCATCATTACCACCTTATCACCACCATCAACAAAACAATCATTACCGCAGCATCACCATATCACCATTATCATCACGATAACACCACCATCATCACCATCATCGTCACCATATCACCACCATCATCATCACAACATCACCACCATCATCTTCACGATATCACCACCATCAACAACACCAGCATCACCATATCACCACCATCACCAAGATGCCAACACCATAATCATCACCGTATCACCACCACCATCACCAAGATGCCAACACCATAATCATCACCGTATCACCACCATCATCATCACTATATTACCACCATTAACATCAAGATATCACCATCTTCACCATATCACCACCACGTCAATACCGTCATCATTACGATAATACCACCATCATCATCACCATATCACAACTATCATCATCACCACAATCGTCGTCACCATATCACAACCATCATTACCGCCATATCATCACCATCATCATCACCACATCACCACCATCATGATCACCATGTCACCACAATATCACCACCATCATCATCACAACATCACCACCACTATCTTCACGATATCACCATCATCAACAACACCATCATCACCACAGCTTCACCATATCACCACCATATCATCACCATCTTCATCAAGATGTCACCACCATAATCATCACCACATCACCGCCATCATCATCACGATATCGCCACCATCATCATCATTTCACCATCATCACCATATTACCACCATATCATCACCAGCACCATCAACATCACCATATCACCACAATATCACGTTATCACCACCATCATCATCACCATATCACCACCATCATCATCATATCACCACCATCATCATCACTATATCACCACCACCATAATCACCACATCACCACTATCATCATCACGATATCACCACCATCATCATCACTATATCATTACCATATCGCCATCATCATAACGGTAACACCACCTTCATCATCACGATACACAATCATCATCACCATATCACAACTATCATCATCACCATCATCAACATATCACCACCATCATGATCACAACATCACCACCATCATCATCACGATATCACCATCATCATAATCACCAAATCATCACCACCATCACCATCACCACGGGTTCAAGCCTGTGAACCCTCAGGGTTATGGCTAACGCAAAATCGGTTTATCGAGGTGGATTAATCCTCGTTTCACTCTTGTTGCCTTTATAAACCGTACTATATGCTCGTTTAGCGACTCCTGCTCTATTTCTTTATTTCCTTTTTGCTCTTTTTACCCCTTCTTTTGTTATGTCTGGGCCTAATATTATTCTTAATATCTTTCGTTCCATTATTTTCAGATTTTCCTCTTCCCTTATTATTGTCTTATTATTGTTTTATATATTTTTAGATTGTTTACCGTGCTGATGCTTTTACTTTTTAATAGTATTTTATTTTTACCAAATGCCTGGTATAAATAACAAAATTAACAAATTGAAAAAAATATAAATAATTTGAGTTAATGAAAGTGGGTAATTATGGAAAAAATTTTAAACAAAAACCATACAGAAGAAAAACAACATTTAGGTAAAATAAAGAAAAAAAAACCCTTATTGTTATTAATTTTTAAGATCTGTTGTTTGATTAGTTTTGGATAAAGCTTGAAAATGTCACATATTAAAGAAATGAAATTAGTAAGGTATTTTCTTCCGACTTACATTCCCAAAGTCAAAAACACGAAAGATATTAGCAAAAAAAGGTCAATAAAGAAAGGAAACATAAATGAAATTATATAGGTAATATTTTACTGGAAAAGATGAAAGTTCGTGACATAAGTTATATCTAACTTTCAAATAGGTAGATTTTATATTTATTTATTTATATATGTACATACTGAAAGCCATAATATAATTAGACTAATGGACAGCAATTATACCGTTATTAGTTTCATATAATCTGTTTGCTTTTAGAAGAAGATATATCACGTTTGAGAACTAAATGTAATAATGGAAGTCATCCCAAAACGAAATTACATACCTATATATACAGCATATACAGATATGCATATGCTGTTCAACAAAACATTTTCTTACTATGCTTGCAATTAGTATCTGACATTCAACTGACATTTGGATATAATTTCAGATACAGCACTACATTTTGTAAGCAATAAGTAATTCTCAATCCTGTAAAGAAGATATTGTTATTTTCGAAGCAGTATTGCAGTTTCTTGATAAATCAATGTTGTTTCAAATCATCAACACTCGTCTAGTTTAAGCAACAAATCGGAATAAACGTAATGCCTTATGGGTGCACCATTATGGGTATCGTACAAGTAATTGCATTATTTCGACTTACTCATACGGTATTTTCCGTACGACAAAAATCGATGTGTGCAATCAGTCTTAAGAGATATCACAGGCGTAATGTCTGTTCGACGAGTAGGTCGAAAATTCTTATCAAAATGTTTCCGAAAAAATGCAAGTGTTGCATTAGCTGTATGCGCTGTAGCTCGATCTTGCTGAAGGTACCTGTCCATATTACAGTCGATTTATAAACAGTTCCAAAACCTACTGTCTATTGTTACGGGCCCAAACACCAATTCTTATTGGGTGCAATTGAATTTCTTCAAACTTACGTGGATTTGCAGAAGACACCATAGGGTAGTTTTAAAAGTTGACAGGTATGTTGAAGCGGAACCACGCCTCGTTACAAAAAAATGGGGTATCCTATAACTCGTTGCCAAATAGTCTAAGTAAATGGAGGTAATTGTACAACCGAATTTATTTTTTTCTCTAGATTTCTCACATGATTTTTCTGAAATAAAGGATGGCACATTTAATATACACATATATATATATATTGCGCAGATAGCAGGACTTCTTCTAATATTATCTACAACTTCATGAGCGAGAACACACTTTCCTTAGCACACACCATTTATCTCTTGAAAATGGTGCCCAATACAACGAGGATGCTGTAAAGGTGTACAACCTCTTGTTACACAAATTCGTCATAGGATAATTGTATACAATATTGTTCAGCCTTCTTTGCCAACTATTGCAATAAAATACGGTTGCTTCTCAAGGGAAAGTTTAATGCTAGATTTTCATTTAATATAAAAGCTAAACTCATCACAAACGCGTAACATAGAAGATAATAATAACACCAACAACAAACTGACATAATGCAATCCATTATGACTACGAGCCATGAACTTGTTTGACGGAAATAGAAATTAATTTTGATGAAATTAGAAACAACTATAAAATCATCATGCTTTAATGATTATTCCAAGCACTGAATAAATCAAACACGTGAATGCAAATACATAGAGTACTTGCGTGTTAAAAAAAAATGATACAATTATATAAAATTACAGGTTTTCATAACGATTTGATCAAACGTTTAATTAGCAAGGTGAGAGCGCCATCAATTTTCATTCATACGTGATTTATTCTCTAGAAAAAAAGAGCAAAATAAACTGAATGCTGGATGTACAATCGGGAGTAAATAAGAGTATGCGCCTACACGCATCTGTCTTCATTTAGCTACATGCATAGATGACTTGCATTGGCTTCCGAAACACGAGTAATTAACTCTCGAATTTCCATTGAATAGCGAGTTGATTTTAGCAGCCAGATAGAGGAGAACGCATAGCAACAAATATTTTGAGGCCGCCACCGATGGAACGGGCGATTTTTTGCAGTACGTTTGATACGTTATCGCGAGAAAATTTTTTGCCGGCCTTAATTTTATCGTCAGGCGGTCTTGTTCTAAATTATTTCACTAATTCTTGGCAAACACGAATAAACGCAGTTTTCGATATGCTCTAGTTTCTATCCGGTTGTAAATAGCAATGACGTTTGTATGTATAGTTTATTATAGAATAAAATATGAATACATAAAACTTGTACATTGTATAAATTAGATATTGAATATTTATCTAACAATCGAAATAACTTCCATTATAGGAGCGTGCTAAATACGTTCATACTAAAAACCTATTGAGGTGTTGAATTCAGAGTTTGATGAAGCTTGGAAAGAAGAATATGTAGTATGTTTAGCGAGAAAATATTTTTTATCGGCGGAAATTTATTTTGAACACCTCTTGAAAGATTGAGTAATTTTCAGTTTCTTGAGCATAACTCTCGAACGGTAGGAGATAAAGGTGATATCTAAATGCAAAGCTTAGTTCATATTAGAAGTTCCTCCGCAACAAGATACACTAGGAACATCATAAGATTTGGTATGAAAATTATAATACAGCGTAGATTTGATAGCTTATTGCTGTCACTGAGACAATACCACGTACCCACATATTATATTTCCAAAATACTGGGTGTTTATTAAACATATGACAAAAATTGTAGAGGTTATTTCCTACGCTATTCTAAGAATATTTTGCCCTTTGATGATTTTTGAGAAGTCGCTTTGTTTCCAAGATATAGGGTAAAAAAATTTATCTACTTGCACTAAGCAAATATATTCTCTAGAAGAAAATTCATCGAAACAAAAGTATTCTTGAATTAAAACCTTCAATTTTCTTAGTGGTAAAAGATTTACTTACAACCAAACTATTTTGGATTTTCTGAATTTTGGTGCATTTATTCATTTATATCCTGTATTTTTCACTAATAGGTCCATTAGTAGTTATCTATGGCAATAAAAGTCGGTGAAGATAAGGTTTTCAGCAAAAAAATCTCCTTTATGTCACTATTTCATAAATGTAGTGTAACATTATTATTAGAGATGAAATCAAAATGAGAAAATCCTCTTATAAACCCTTTCCCATATTCCAAATCCATATATGTAAGTGGTAGCATTGGATCTTTTTTTGTTGTTGTATTGCAAATATTTCGGCATTTTTCTCTTCGTTGCATCACGTTTTATATGAAAATTCATATTAGAATATCTTACGGAGTACTGATCAAGATTGAAAGGAACCGGCATTAGGTACAAATATGCATATCATATAAGAGTTACTTTTAAGTGCGACAACCTATGTATCTCTATCTCTTAATTGCAGGGAAAAAACTTAAAAGTTAATCACTCTTCTAATGGGTATTTCAAATAAATTTCCGCAATAAAAAAAAATCCTCTCCATATTTAAATACACTCTGCATTCCTATTATGTTTTGTCAAATCCTTACTTTACACCTTTCCTTGTCAGCTAAAAAGAACTACAAAATTATACATCTGAATTCTGTAATTCAATCAGGATTCGTTGTAAAGTAATGTTATTCTGTTCCTACACGCACACAATTGATCATAGGTGGCCAATTAGACACAGAGACTGATATTTCATATAAAACCCATTTCGCAACCAGTCCTATGCGTTACCGCCTCCATTACTGGCAATTCTCCTTATTATAATTTGATTATTAACGATGCATTGTCGAGAAGCACATAAGTCATCAATATTTTCTAGGGATATCCTGATTACCTAAACGGTGACTATAAAGTGACTTATGTACGAACGCTTCCATGTGGGCAAATGAATTAGCGACAGCAATATACGACACCGTTCAAAAGTTTAAAATCGAGAAAATGTATTTTTCTCTACTTTAACAAGATGTTTTGTATAAGCAGAAAATCTCCTTAAATGAATTTAGTTTTTCAACAAAAGGTCGCCTGAAAACTGATTGGTTATGATGAACCTGAAATAGAGTATCTGGAATATTGTAAGTTTAAGTAACCTAGCACGAAAGAATCTGATCCTTACTGCTATGCGACCTTCTGGCTATCATTGAGGTGTCAGAGTCGAAGTACAGACAATACCGTAATACTTTTAAGAGGATTAGGTGAGAAGAAAATTTTAGCAGCCCTCCAGCTGGTAATTGGCGCCATTTGTAGCAGGTACTATCAGAAGAATCTGAGCAGTAAACCAAACAAAACCACTATAGTATTGTTCACCAGGAGGAAGATGACGGTAAAGCAATTTGTTTCGATTACTAGCCAACGTGTAAAATTGGCATTTGCAGACAAAGCTTGGAATCCACATTTCGAAAAAGCCTGACACCAAGTTAAAGCTTCACTCATCGACTTTACGAAATGTAGAAATTCTACTTCTTCTAATCCAGTCTATTGGGTATAGGTGACGGCAGTAAGCGTTTAACCTTTGGAGCAATAGCATGGTGGCAAAAGGCGCAATAAGCCAAAGTTTACGCCTAAATAAATCATTGCATGTCACTGGAAAAATGTTCAATACAGCAGTGAAAAACAAAAAAAGGGCCAGATTAACTTTTCACATTTGACTTGGCATATAAAGCTCCCAAATTCTTGGGGTGTTGCTTGAGCAGGCAACAGAATAAACACGCAGTAATTAAAAGTAATGTAAAGTTGGACATCATCCAAATAAACAGAATCACAACAAATTGTTGTGATATCTCCGGGAAATTCTAATATTACAGCTATTATGTTTCCTTACTACTTATAATGAGCGTAAGATTTCGTCAACAATGAGAAACTATATAAACAGTACGAAGTGAATTTTTGTTAAAATCCAAATTTTGGAATTGGAACTCCTGAAGCCACAAGCTTGTTTAGTACAATTAACTATAAGATGGAAAATACTACTACTAACTTTTTTGACAAATTAGTAGATGCTCTAGAGAGCTACTTTTAACACAACTACATCTACAGCGTGAATACTTGCACTACTCTGCAGAGTAGTGCATGCTTAGTTGTAAATGCTTTATGTAATGGCATAACTATCTGATAGAATGTTGATACCTTAAGGGCTGCTCGACTACAAGAACAAATCTTAATCAGACGACTCGGGGTTGTTCGATATAAATATCCAGAGGAGGAAAGCATGGTTTCCATAGCGGCTATTGGTGAGCTTTTTCCTGCACCAGTCACACACAGGCAAGCAAACCCCTGAATATTTATGAGTTTCGCAATCACTTGGCTTTGTGTAACCTTGGTCTTTCAAATTAGACCACCATAAGTTAACATTGGTTCCATGAATGCTATGTTTACCTAAGTGTTCTACGATTTGTCATTACAGCGCGTATATACTTGTTTCCCATATTTTCCAAGTTAGCTTCAAGACAATATTCATTGCGCAGAATTTAACTTCGCGACTGAATTGTATTGTTTCAATTGGATAACTCAAAGATATTATTTAGGAGCCTCTCAAAGAATTATTTTGAGCGAAGAAGACTTTGCTCCATCTAATCTGATAGATTATTCCCAGGATAGAAAATCAACAGAAGTATACAGTTACATATGCTGATTGAACACGTATTTGCTTGTGTAGTGACAGTCTTGTCAAAAACTTATTTTAAGTTACCAAACATGCTGACTGTTCTCCGAATGTTGAGATTATTAAGATCAGAGCAACTAGAAATAAATTAACACCTGAGTTAAGATAATTTAAGTTTTTCACAATAAACAAAGTCAATTTGCCTATCTTTACAAGTGGGATATGGTGAAATAACTCCATGTTTAAGATGTTTCGTTGTACTATTATTATAGCAGCATGGCACTGTGTTTATTGTAGCACTTGACACAGATGATAGAAATAATTCAGAAAGTACTTAAAATTATAAGCGAAATTTATGTCAAAAATTATCAGCATACATTACCAGTGTTGCTGTTATTTGTTATCAAAATTTGTTTTCATTTAGTCGTTTTTAGCTGCTCGTACGTGAACTCATCGACAACGATATCCTTTGTCCTTTTCATCACACGTTGCATAACACATGTCCTGGTGCGAAGGTTTCAAAACCACTCCATTATACGTGCTCTAAGTATCTCGTATCTTACGATATGGTGTAATCCACAAACAACGATTGCCGTTTTGGATGTTTTAGAACTGACTACATTGTATAGTAACAACGGGTACGGCAATGGTATTATAATATATTTCGTAACCTGTTAACCTTTCGGTTTAAACCGAACCATTGTTTTAAAATCCCTCGTTAAGTATTCCTTAGAATCGCGAAAGTATTCTTCAAAATTATATGAATTAGTCTGAAACGTTCCTAACGTAATCCTCTCGAAATGTTGATGGGCTTACACGTTTCGAAAGAGGCTCACTAATTCCCCGATTTTAAGATTATTTTCTTTTCATTCGCAGTGGCTTGGATTGAATTTAAGTACATCTTAAGCAACGGTTGCACAAGTAGATTTAGCTGTCGGGTAAGGAAGTTCAATAATGCAGTGTATCCACGGATGTAGTAGTAGTAATAGCTAAATATTTTTATTAGCCACAGATCAAGGCAGATATGAATTTTCTTTTTCAATACTAACAATTAGTACTAGGTATACAATACAATAATAATAACAGTGAAAACTTTAAAATTACGCAGTAAGATAATCGCAAAAAAAAGAACGGCTAACATTTCACTAAGTATAATCAGATATCTTATAGAAGTAGTGATCAATAAAATAGCTCTGAACTAAAGTTTTATATTTCTTGAAGTCAGGTAGATTACGTACTCACTCAGTATTCCATTGAAAACCCTAATGCAGAAGTTGCTCGTATTTACTTAAACATTGTCCGGTATTTTAAACTCTTCTAAGTGCCTTGTGTTGGACACGATATTCCGATAGCGTTATCAATAATAAATTCGTCAAATGCTTATGTGCATATTTTGCACATCCATACAAAAACAGAAGGGCAAGGATATGATATGGTGATGCTGAAACACCAGTAAATAGGGATCTATCCGTCTCAATGAACCGTCTCAATCTAGTGGTTCTTCCTTTAAGAAGCACAGACGAAAGTGTGCGGATGGACTTCAAAATATAACACCGCATCTCAACCGAAATTCAGTGCGGCGATGATGATAAAACATCACAAAACACATGATGTAGCTAACTGAACACAACATCATGTGATGATCACATGACCAGAAGTTCTCAATAATGCATCCTGAAAACGTTGTCGTTGAAATAGTGTTAGGTACAGTCACCAATTCCATCTTACAAGCAATAACTGTGGGATGGTTGTCTACATGTATTGAAAGATAACAAAACTTTTGTTATCCATTGTGATAACCATTGTGTCTTGTAATTGATAAATGTCACTAACATTAACGTTAGCGCTTAGATCGTTGACATAATTCAAGAACAATAAGGGGCCTAGGGCAGAGCCATGTGGCACACACTAAAAAATATGCATCCCTCGATAAATATAAATTACTGAGGTGTTTGCAGTGATATTCGAACTAATAATAACCAGTTATTTTCGTACTGTAACGATTTAAATAGTAATAGAATATAGCCAGTCATGTGCTTAACTGTGTGAGATCAAAAATCAAAAATAGACCTGCGAAAATCTTCTCCTCATCCAAGAGTGTGTATATATTATAGAACGCTTTAAAAATTATTATTTTCAGCAAGGGTATATATGAAATACTTTAATTTTCGTATAAAATAAACGCTTTGTAACACATTTCAGTTTGATTTTTCCTACAACATGAATTCTTGGAACACAACTTTAATTTTCTGACTAATTTCGCGGTTGTATGGAAATATGCCTCTGATTTTCTGACGTTTTTCTGCAAATCCTGTTATAGACATGGTAATAGTGTTTTATTGTCTTGTATAAAAAATAACAATTAGTATTAATTTTTGGATGATTAGTTGTTCTTTATGAAAAATTCTGCTTTCTAAACATTACGAATCATACGAGATAGACAAAATGTTAAAAGTTTCATATGCAAATAATATTTTACATTTACCATCTCAAGACCCGCCAGTGCTTGAAATGCTAAAGTAAAAAGAATGGCAAATATGGTTTCCGTTTGTTGTTTCAGAAAAGAGTATACACAATATGCTACTGCGCTGTTGTACTGGCAAAATTATGGCAGGCTAACCTTTGTCACATATTGATTGATCCTTAGTCATTCTCATACCTTTGTCAAACATATTAAATTCATTATTACACTTGCAAATGCAGTGCCATCGTAATCCGCTACGGAGCGGACTATCATACCGAAAAGGAAATACTCTTGCTGGTATGCGGTAAAGATGCCGTTACCTTTTCGGCTTGCGCATTTGAGCTTTGTAGTTACCGCCAAAAGATTAAGTATAAAAATAATTTTTAGAATCTAGGGGTGCCCAATCGTGGGTAGATTTTTAATTTTCCTGTTCACGTCGAGATTGTGTTCCAACAACTGTTGGTATTTTCTCTTAACGCATTTCATTGGCACTTACACGATTTACGAAATTAACAGGTGCGGGGTCATCTATCTACCATTATTGTGTTTCGTTATTTTATTGTGTTAGTGTGTGTGTAGAATAATAAAGTAGTAGCAGAAAGTATGATTGTTTATATAATAGAAAACGGTAAAATTAAAAAGTTTATAAGAACAATCAATATCACAACCACAACAATGCATTAGTTTTTAATTCTGTTTACAAACGAGAAAACATTTTTAAATATCTTTCAGATGAGCATAATTAAATGGGTGGGGTAGAAGTTTAACGTAACCCCTCTCGTATAAAATGTAAAATCTACAGATCGCTCAAAGATGTTCAATCCGTATACGTAAATATACGGATGATAATAGCTGGGATAATAGGTCGGTTATTTAAAATCCGATACTTACTTCTAATAAAAAAAATTCTGAAAAAATTAGAATGAAAATAAAAAATTAAAGAAGATATTTTGAATGCAACCACAATATTTGAAACAATAATCACACACTACACTAGTTCTTAAACAACATAGAAAGAAAACATTAAGCAGTATGCCTTTCAAGACAAGTTAGTACAAGTTTCATAGTCTTTTCTATTTTTTCTTGCACTATTTCCACAGGACTTACAAAAGAGCTCAATTTTTAACATGGCTCACTGATCCGATATAATTAATATGAACTTTCGAAAATTAAACAAATTTTACTATTAATTTTGGGAAAGAGGTATCTCAAGTAGAATATCAAATAATGGAAAAGTAGATGTTATATCAGTCAAAAGAGAATCTGCAGAGTGTTTTATAAGAAAAAAAGTAGTTTTACTAGTTTGAAACTGGAAATGCAACATATTTTAACCTATTTTGTACGAAAAATATCAATACCTTACACCAAACAATCAAGAACGTTGGCTGCATTCGATGCTGTAGTAAAAATACCATGTTGTATTTGAAAATAAAAAGTTTTGTTAGTTCAAAGTTATTCATATTGGAGATCTGCTTTTGAACTCACATTTGATTTTATTATAACCTCAGAAATTCAATAAAGTCGTAAATATTTGAAAAGCGCTTAAGTTTGGAGATCAGAAACTCTAAATGTGGCGATACAATTCAAAATTGTGCCATTCTAATAAAGAAGTTGATATTAACAGCCTATATGCTGGAAGTGCTATAAAGTTTGAAACATTTCTTTAATGGATCATAGTTGAACTGTCTCTCTTCAAGCTTCAAAATCGATTCCTGCTAGCAGGAGAAGAATTCTAACGAGTCGGTTCGGTGGGACACATAGAAATTAAGAAAAGTTTCTGTTCAAGCTTTAGGTTGAAAGTGTTGGATTTTGGATTAGATTCAAAATGCATAACCTACCCATAAACATAAATGAAATTTTTTATCTATCCTGGATTTTTTACCATAAAATGCTTCTGCCATAAAATGTCAGGCCATTTTAAAACAAAATTAAAGTGTCAATATTAGAATTGAAACAATTTTGTGACCAGGCAGTCTTTATATTGTTATAGCATTATAATGAGTGATATTATGAAACAATTCATTTTGCAACACCCTATCCGTTTCCTATTTTGCTGTATCGCCACACCCACATACGAATATGATTATGGACTATACTGTTAACACCAGGATGTCGAGGGATAAATCTCCCACATTAAAATCGTGAAATTAAATCCAGGATCGTGTATTACAGACCTTTCGGTGTTACGCAAGTCACAAGTTGCATTTACCATGCGCTATATTCATACCATACTATATGTGTTTGCTGATTATACGTAAACAGTTGCCGTTTTGTTTTCTTCGTCGTGGTCGTTGTTGTTGTTGCTGTTTGGTTATAGTTCGCTTAGTTTAGAAGAAAAAGAAAGGCCAGCGACGTATACGGTACTCACATACACGCGCCCGCGGAGACTTGTCAGAATGCATAATAATGGGCTAGGTTTCTCATAAATAAATTAAACCATCAAGGTTATCCGAAACTGGTCTCCTAAAGCGGCGCCGTTTCCTGGTTAGTAACGTGCAGCAATCTTTTGTGTGAATGTGTGTATGTGCGAGTGTGCAATGGAAGTAAGTTTTGGGTGTGTTTTCGCCAAACTGCGACTCCTTACCCGCCTGACACACTTTCCGTATTAGATGCATCGAAATTAATTTTTTCGTCGTCGGCCACCATTCGATAAATCGTGGAATAAATTCTTGCTTCAGGAGGTGTTATGCCTTCATAATGGCAACAGAACATTATTTTATCTTAAAACTATTGTGATTAACGTTCATACTGTCTTTTATCTTGTATAATTATTATTTTCAAATTTCTTCCAAAAGGAATAACAATATATGTATAGCGTGCACTTAATGTAGGAAATATTAAGAAAATAAACTCAATCGGTTTTTCTTTTTTTTGATACACTGAAATATGTCGGGTTTGCTTTTAAAAATACACCTCAACATCTGCGATTCTATTATTATATTCAAAATGCCATTTGCCATTGCCCATCTTGGCAGTAAATTTAAACAAATTCACCTAACAATAAGATGTTATTGATAACAGTTTGTTCTATTCTTCTTGGATAAGCTGCTCCAATATCTCTGAATTGTCTGGTTTGATAAACTTTTGATTTTATGTAACCCCATAAGAATAATCGAGGGGTGTATCAGGTGATAAACTATCTCGCAGATACACAATTGTAAATAAGCCGAGCTATTATGCTTTGTAATTATGAGTTCTACTTGAAGTATATGAAGATAAAGTGACAGACATCTGACTATTTTTTAAATATTAGATTACATTAAGCAATAATTCACGGCCTATAAAATAATGAACACAACTGTACGTATAATTCCACAAAATTAATTTTCCTTTATTCCTCGTTTATAAATCTAGCTGCAGAAAGGAATAATTTATTTCACAGCTGTTTGTGTCTGTAAGCCGGAAGAAAACTTCGTATATTAATTAGCTTGATTACCAATAACTTCTTCGTTAAGCGGAAATGAATATTATCGATGGAATTATTCAATAGGCGACAGTTTGTTATGTTTCCATACGATTGAAAATGAATTCTAAGCATGCGCATATTTTTAATAAAGTTGTAATTTATGGTATTTAAACTTATGCAAGGATTTTAGTTGTAATACATGTATTGTAACAATGAATTTTAATACTTATTTTAAAGAAAATATGAGAGCAAATAAAGTAAGCAGCTAAGTACTAGTGATTTCAGTAATGTCTTATTGCAAATAAAATTAGACATTTATTTAATCAACAAATATATAATATAAGGGTGTTTTGGTTATTTTTCAAACTAATTTTGCATTAGCAAGTGAAGTAACTGGTTATCATAAGATTCCAAGGCGGATCGTAAACTGAAAGTTAATCTCTCGTTAAATTCTAAAAATTACCCTTAATGGTACAATGCAAGAAGTTTGATAGAAAAAACGCCAATATTCTAACAGCGCGAATATTCCATTGGATACAACCTAATAAGATGGAAACTTTTACATTAAGTAATTAAAATCAAAACAAGGAACTAAGCGGAAACTAAGTAATGTGTTGCACTTCTTAGTTATTTTAATCTTCCCCATAAATATAATTATCAGAGAATGCAACAACTAAAGTTGGCTTTCTAATAATGATTTCTTATGTTCCTTATTCTCTACACCAAATCACTCTATCCGATCAAAAAAACAAAAAAATAGTCGAAAAGAATATGAAGTAAAGTTTGTTGGAGTGATCCTGGATTGCCAATTTAACTGGAAGCAGAATGTGAACTATTTGGGGGCGAAAATTGCAACCTTCGGTTATGCTTTGCGTGTTTTGTCTATGTCGGTTGGTGTGGAAGCAGCGCTTTGTGCGTTTCACGCATATGTTCAAACTCGCATCCGATATTGACTGATCTTCTGGGGAAATTCGGTTGAAGTGCAAAGAGTGTTTCGGTTGCAGAAAATGTGTCTTCGTAACATCTTCGGATTAAAAAGGAGTGAGACCTGCAAAGTAGTGTTTCTCGAAAATAAAATACTTACCATGCCGAGTTTATATGTCTTCGAATGCGCTATGTTTGTAAAAGAGCATTACGTGGAATTTTTTTACAACAAACGTCTTGGTCATCATATAATACCCGCGGCGTTGAATCTAATTTTTTATTGGTACCACAGACTAAAAAAAACCCTTAAAAACAGACTATATACTTACCTAATTGAGAGAGCATTTTATACTATTGAGGAATTTATACAGTCGAGTGGTAACTAAGGTATCACTTTTCCGTTTCTGACAAAAGTACTTTCTTGATTACTTGTATTTTTGAAATTATGTTTTGACAATGTATTTATATGTATATTTATATATGGAACTGGGATGTATTTATCGACCGGTAAATAGTTAGGGAGACGATTTCGATCAAGGAATTCGGTCTTCCAGCAATGGAGAAATTAGTAAATGAAACTCATTTATTAATACTCAATATTTCGGAAATGTTTATTTCCTTCTTCAGGAGAATTAATGAGAGATCAAAATGTCGGCAAGAACGACGCACATGGGTGGAAAATTGATTTTCCACCCATGTGCGCCTTATATATTGATACTTAGGTATATTTACTTTACTATACATTTTTATAAAATTGTATGTTTTATGTATTGAGGATGACTGTTTCAAAGCCTGATGGGCATTTTACAGAAATATACTATATTATTATTATTATTATTATATAGATTACAAAATCCTTTCTTTTTTTCTTACTCTCCCAGTTTTTGATACAATTTCACACATTTTCTCTGAAACTACTGGAAATAATGTGATGATATTTTTTCCCTGTTTGTTTCTTACAAGCACAAATAATTAGATTAGACATTAGTAGTTTCCTTTTTATTCCGCCAAACTTCTCTAAACTTTACGTAAACGATTTTGTTCTTCATCTAACTTTATTTTTGGGCGTTGTGATTTTAATTAAACTTCAGCTATTTAAAAAAAGAAAGATAAGAATGTTTGGAAACATTAGGTATCTGGAAAGAATTTTGAAATCATGTTTAAGTATACAAATTACTACGTATTGCTGTGGTCTGGCACCCCGGGTTTTTGTAAGTTCAGTTTTCTTTTGTTCATTCCGTTAAGCGTTTGTCAATGTTGCGAGTTGTTTTATTTTCAAATAAGATTTAGTTAATGTTTTGGATTGTTTAATTTGTTAATTTTATTGTTCAGTTGTTTATATTAATTTCAGTCAGGTGTACATTTTGCGTTCACTGGTATTGTATATATATATTGTTTTGTTTTGCGAGTTCGTCCGTTTGCGGACAGATCTGTGTGCGTTGCATCGCACGCATCTGAGATTTTTATACTTATACGATTGTTTAACCTTGTGAGTTCAGTTCCTTGATCGATACGAAAGTAAGTAGATATATAAAATTGTATTTCATTGCTGACATTTTGTGATTATTGATTTCATGTTTTGAATTCACGTTTCTGATTTTATTTCGTTGATCACGGAACTCATTTAATAATAATTGATATTGTATTTTTGTGTACACAATTTAGATATAAGATCTGTTATTATTTTTACGTGCAGGAAGATATTTTAAGTTTAAAGAGTTAATTTCTTTGTTCGTTTTAATTTTTCTGATTTGTAATTATTAATTAATCACCGCGGGTTGGGTGAATAAAAGCATTGTGCTTGCTTTTATTTTTCATTTATATAAATTACTTGAATTTTCCACGTTTAATTTAGTTGTTTTAATATTGAGACCACGTGGATTGAATTAAAAAAAAAATTATTATCTTCCTGAACTTTTTGTTTTCTGTTGCTTTGTAAAAGGATTTTGAAT
This sequence comes from Cetonia aurata, assembly GCA_949128085.1. Classification (NCBI taxonomy): domain Eukaryota; kingdom Metazoa; phylum Arthropoda; class Insecta; order Coleoptera; family Scarabaeidae; genus Cetonia; species Cetonia aurata. Next base: position 12,312,797 of record OX421887.1, read on the forward strand.
TGTCCTTTTGTAATTTAAAGTCAAATGCAGTTTTGATTTAGACCAGGACCTTTTTATCCAAGGTTTTTTTTTCTGCAAAGTTTGTAAATAATTTTTTTTTTTTTTTAAAAATAATAAAATTATTAAATTTTTATGTCATTCAAAATACTGTTCTTTTATTTTTAATTAAACCTTTTGAGATTTTTTTTGAACTTACACATATTTTAACGTTTCATAGTTCGAAATTTTAATAAATTCGCACTTTTCTTCCGGTTCCTAAAGTTTCGCATTGAAACAAAGTAAAAGTCACGAAAACTCGAATATGCCGATTGCTTTTATATCTTGCCAAAAATATTCATAGGAGTGTCCAGCTGATATGCACATTATTACTGTAACAGTTTACTATATGTTCATATTATCCTTGGAGTAAGAATCAGAGAAACAAATATCAAAAATAATCCTTTCTATTCGGTTGTATTATTTAATGTGTTTAATACTACATTTTTCGACCTGAGTGTGCTATCATCAGGTATTAAAGAAAGTCAAAATTATGTTCCCTAATAAAGATAAAAAGATCATTAGTGAAAATTATTATTATTCTGATTTGAGAACAAGAAAAAACGAAAAAAGAGTGGTGGAAATATCAAGGAAACCAAATGCCGACCGGCATTTATTCCTCCGTGGTTTCTACATATTAATTTATTTTGCTGAATAACATCATCACAAAGGATTTCCCATTAAGAAGTTCCATCTTAAAGTTCGCAGCATTTTTAATCCGTTGAATTTTTAGCATTTTCCAGTAAAGAATATGCGATTTAAGAAAATGGCACGATATATGTTCCAAAAACGTGTAGAAATAGTGAAGATTCATTATAGGCACGATGAAAATTTCACTTAAAAGAGAGATAGTTCGCGGAGACAGTGATGTTTTGGTTGATATGTATTATATTGTAGAGCTAATCGCAAAATTTAATCAAAATAGCCAATAGTTACTGATGTAAGATTGCCAGTTCAAATTTGGACCATCAGGTCAGCCTAAAACATTACAACTGGCGCTGAAATTGTCGCAGAAAAGTTTGTCTATCCCAGACATTAATTATTAGCGATTAAGAATATAAGAGACCAGCCGTCATCGCTTCCTGCATAAAGGGTATACATGCTTATAAAGTGTAGCTGACATATGACTTGAAGCCGGCTGGTTTTATGACAACGTCGAATTTTCGTTTAATGGGTGCTCTAAATGCATGCAGGTAATAGATAACTTTTTGTAGAAAAATAATTTCTAGCGACGAAGCCCACTTCCATCTCAGTGGGTTCGTCAATAGACAGAACTGCCGCATCTGGGTTTCCGAAAATCCAAGAGCAATAGTCGAAAAATCTCTTTATACCCAACAAGTTACCGTTTGGCGTGGTTTTTAGATGGGCGTAGTTATTGCACCTTACTTTTTTGAGAATATGGTGAAGGTACTGCGATTACAGTATATGTGGGTCGTTACCGCAGAATGCTAATTGACTTTCTTTAGCTCGTATTGGACAATATGGCAAAGACAAATTTCATTTCTAGCTACGAGGCACACAAACCTCGAAATACTTGCAATGTCGCGCGAAATATTTCCTTTTCTTCAAGTTTACGTGAAGGAAAGGGTCTACTGTAATGGCCTGCAAATAATCCCAGCCTTCAAAAGCAAAATATCTGAGTTGACCTCTTGCATAATTGGTAAGAGGCAATTTCTGGTCAATCAATATCGTATGTAGCCAATGACAACGTGGATTAAGATGTGGCTGTGTGTCGCGCGACAACTAATACAGATATCATTGTTCCAGTAAGGGAGAACTACGAAACTGAAAAAGAAGTATCTGTGGTTGAAGAGGACAAAAAAATACAGGAATTTTAACGATTTTTTGAAAATCAGTTTAATGTGGAAAAATTCTATTCGTAAATTCATTCTAAACTAATGAACCAAGTAAAAATATCTCTCAATGATAATAAGTAAGTACTTCCTAATTTCCAATATGATTTTATTTACTATACTACCGGTTTATAGATACATGTTATGGCTATACAGTAAATAAAACCATATTGGAAATTAGGAAGTACTTACTTACTTCATCTACTTAACAAAGAGTAATTATAGACCTTAAAATTTATAAAAATATCTGCCGTTTTTTTAATAGAAAAAGTGATTTGCTAAAATAATGAAAACATAAAATGTATAGTTTTCGTAAGTAGTCTCTTTGAATCAATATACGCGAATCAATTTTTTTAATAATTTCAATTTTCCTTCAACGAATTATCCAAGTTTGATTGTACTATGGCCATAGTACAATCGATTTCGCATGCACGGAAGCCATAATAATAATCAATTTTCCACAATGTCCAACGCTTATCTCGCATAAATTATCTAGTAAGGTTTATCTAAGGATGTCTCACACACACTCTTATTGGTCCTTCAGACTACATTTATTTCTTACATAAATATGTGATGCATGGGTAAATACAGACACCTACATAAGTACTGTGGATCTAATGTTGACCGTCTGGTATTTCGTAGCGTTTTTTCTTTCCACTATTCGTAGGCAAACACTATAGGGTAACTTTGAATAAACACTTTCAAGGAAAATGGTGAAATCTAGTTCAACGACATTTGGGATAATCGCCAGTGTGGAGATAAGGAGAAAGCGTTCGTTTTTATCACGTCAGGTGACAAATATTTGGCTTGAGATTCATTGGAAGTATTTCAAAAAATGATTACAAACTATGGAATTGTATAAGTAAATACGACATGTTCATAAGTATGTACGTAATAAAATTAACTTACAAATTGTGATATAAAAACATATCACACCCATGAAATTACAACATTACAAACTCAGAACACAGAACAAACGGGGAAAATAAAAAATATTTAGATATTAATTTTATTTTAAGAGAGAATTTGAGTTTATTTGCGTTACAAACCATATTTTAATTACTTGATTCAACATTTAAAATTTTGACTTGAAGGCAGAGTCATCTAGCGGCGGAACAACAGAAAACAGAAAATTAATGAGATCTGTAATTTCAAATGTCAGTTTTAAATTGTTATAAAATAAGAGTTTTGTTAGGATTTTATGTGTTTTTCAAAGCTAGATATCTCATGTTAGTCTTGACGAACCTTATAATTAAGCAAAAAAAAAACAATTAAAATGTATTACGTTACAATTCGAAAGTGACTGATCTTCTCATATGAATTCAGCGACGAATGACGTTTTCTTGGAAGGTGATTCGGAACAGTGCAAGCGAGGTGATTTGCATCTTCAAGGAGACCTATGCCAAAATAAAGAGTTAATTCGAAAAATTTAATAGGAGAGAAAAATACCGTGGATACAGAACGCACGCAAATTTAAGAAACAGAATCAAAAGTTGCACAAAATTGTAAACTTTAAGGGGAAAATAAAAAGTAAATACTGAAATTTAACCAAAAGCTTAGTAATCAACACACAGTTAATAAAGAGTGCCAAATAAAACTAAAAAAAAAAATTAGTGGTAAACACAGAAAATAAAGGAGAATTAACTTACTTGGAAGAAATATCCGAAATTTTCAATACCAGACGTACCAGGAGCGGCAAAAATAGAACAGTACCCGAGATTTTCCTGAGAGACCCCGTATCGAACCTTATTTCAAGAAAGAAGCAACTGGAATCGACCATCGGACAAGATATTAACGAATACGGTATCGTAAAAATATATTTTGATGAACATGTGACGTTTTCTTACAAGAATTGAAACAAAAAAACCGTTAAAGCACATAAATATACGAGAGTGATCAAAAAGACACTGTAAAAACATTACTTACCCAAATAGCTTTAATTGTAGAGATATCGTTGTAAATGTGGACGTGATTTAAGCCAGTTATAACATTATTGTGAGTTCTAAGTAGTCATAATCTATTCAAGGACTGTTGTCTTCAAACTTTTTTTTTTATGCTATTCTTCACCAAAATAAGAAATGTACATCCATTTTGCTTAAGTGAAGCTTAGGTAGTTTTAAGAACGTTCAAAAAAATTAATTTATCTGTTTATCTGTTGATTTGCCATTCACACCGTTTGAACAATACAATTTTACTTATTTTTAATAGATTATTTAATTTACCTATTTATTTTGTGTTTTCTTTTTCTTTGTAATCTGATACACCGCTTATTAAGAATCATAAATTTGCATACTTCATGAAAAATCTGGCGGTAAACTATTTGGTCAGTACCAACCCGCATTTAGTTCCATGATTCTCAAGAGATTAACGTAAGTAAAAGCCACCGAATTAAGGCGGCAAATTTGAAAGTTAATTACAACACGGTAAGTAGCAAGAATCTAGTATTGTTCAATACGAATTAAGGATTAAGGACCCGTATGAGATACATTTATTTTATAAGAGTCATTACCACTGACGTAATATATGATTTTTTTTATATTACAATATCTACTTATATACAATTTCCACAACTTGCTGTGTAACTTTAAAATTTTGGAGTTATCCTGGCAAACTACCAATAATATAAGCAAAAGAAAACAGTTGTATATGCTTGGTAGAAGTATATGAAAATCGAAAAAGTAAAACATGGTAAATAACTAGAAAACATGCAATACTCAAAACTCTTTTTCTTCTAAAAATCGCCGCTATTTGAATTTGTCATATTAACTGATTAAGACATTAATATAAAATACACGTATAATAACGGTAAATTTGTTATATATCAATTGCGTACTATAAGAAAATGCATAATAATGGAATGTTTACACCAAAGCATATTATTATTATAATAACCACGTATCTACGTCTGTATACAATCTACTGACAAACATTTTTTTCTTCATCTTATAACGAAAAAACATTGTGACCCTCAAGTTAACATCGGAACTCCTTTTTACGTCGACAAAAAGTTGTATTAGTTCTCTCTATATTTAGTAACGTTGCGTTCTAATGTAAGCGATAATCGTGAAAAATTACGATATTATAAGTGGTTAATGTTAAGGTGATCCGGTCGGTTTCCCAACATTTTCAGCACACACAAGTAGTATATCAATAACTTCATATACAGTGCAGTGTATAACTGTAGGTTAGTGGACGTAGAAGCATTTCGGTGCTGTAAATGTACTATCAAAACATTTGCTTGGTAATTGAAGAGCTTTTTATTTCACGTGATCTGAACTTAAGAAAAGCACGTGTTCCATACTTTTTAAAAAAGTAGGTTTTCGATTACTAATACAAAGTGCCTAGAATAAACTGGAAATGATGAAGGTGTAGGGAAACCCAGACAGTTGCTAATCTAAACAAATATTGTAGGAAACTGAACCGACATATCTTCTTTTGAAGACAAACTAAATTATAAAGATATTTTTGTTTCTGTGGCTCAAAAAAAACCCGTCAGAAATGTTTGTTAATATAGAAATTTTATTTTCGGCACCTATAATATTTTTTTTTAAGCACGACAAACTCAAGCTTTAAGAATATCGGTAATAATCATTCCCTTCCTTCGTTGCTAGCATTACTGTCGCTAGCTCATGTCTTCGTTCTCGAACTTTCTCTCCAAAGTAAATTCCACTTGTTTAAACTACTGCTCTTAAAGATGTAGCCAGTTTGTCTTCGAAAAACCTACCTTAAAAATTTTTTTTGACTTCAGTGAGGCTGAATGAAGGCGTTGGTCTTTGAACATCAGCTTCATCTACATGAAGCTTTCGATTTTTACTAGTAAACTTTTGCAGAACCGCAGACTTTCAATTTCTTTCTTAAAAATGGCAAACTAGTGGTTTTCTGGAAACATATAAATGGCATAGCTCTTTCGTCAGGTTTCTTTTTTATTTAGTTACTTGACATCATTTTCAAGTTGCTATCACAATTAAGGATGTTAGAAGTATAGAATCAATCCTACTGTCAAAATCTTAATTGTGTCTGAGATTTTCCATTCTTGCGCATTTGGTGCTTTTCTTCCGATGTTACATTTATAGTTCGGAAAGAGTTGTGAAAATGTCTTTAAGATATCTTGTTTACATGTCGTCCGGTCGCTAATATCTAGTTATGAAATGATTTTAGAAGCAGCAGTCAAGATACGCTCCAACCTTATTAATAACTTGGTGATTCCAAAATAATTACCCCTTCTGTTATTTAATTCCTCCTACTTTAATTAATTCACAAAAAATGGTTCAATTATGCGATCTATAGTGCAATTGACATTGGCAATCACATAACAACTCTTAAATAAAAAAATTTGTTACAAGAAAAACCAACTTTCAAAAAGAAATGCAGAGTCAGTCATTGAAAACAAACAAAGTTAATTAAAGATATACGAGAATATTACATTTCAATAATTTCTAACAACAAAACAACTAATAAATCTGTAAGAAATTGTTTGTAAGATGAAAATAAATTAAACAAAATTGTTTGAAGTGGCACTAAGTGATTTTATTCGCTGAAAAGTAAATCTTTGGTTATTATATATTCTTTAACATTTTGGCCAATGTGCCCGCCACAGCCTATACAACGTAATGCTATCCACTATGCTATCCCTGACTCGCAAATAAGTACCACTTTTACGAAGCCCTTTAATGCACTCAGATTAAAAGATTTGTTAACTACCATTGGACGAAGCATGAAATCTTCAGACGCGTTGTAACATAAAAGGACCGTTAATCTTTCGAGCCTTTTAAACCAAGAGCAGTTCCTTCGGATCTTGAGATAACTATTCTCTTTGGCACCTTTTCTCACAACCAACATCAGGGTTAAAAATTTGATCTGCCAAATATTCCTTTGCACTTATCAAGTTTTTCAGTATTTCAGAAAAAAATATCAGCAGTTTCATAATCCGTAGATCTCGCCCGCAAGCTTTACAAGAAGATCTTTAATCCTCTTATTGCATTCGTGTATCTCATGATTATGTAGATTAGTAAAAATATAAGCGGCAGCTTCACAAGGTACAAACTAGACAATGGTAGCATTCCTGATGCCTTAAACATTGGCCTCTACGATTCTCTGTAATATGCGCCAAAAATATGGCGTGCTTCATGTGATATAGCCCACAGCAATATACCGCACTGAAGTCGCGACTGTATCTGAGCATAATACCTTAGGGTATTTCCGGAAGCTTGGGATCAAAGACAGCGAAATAAATATGCTCGGCTCAATATTTTCAGAGATAAGTTGTCGCAGTGATTCTTCCACACTAGTGTAGACAAGGTACTTACCCCCCAAAAAATTATGGCATCATACTGGCGGATCTCTTCACTAACTATTACCAATAAGTTGGTGATAACGGTTCTTTGCTTCGTATGAAAAGTCATAATATTTTTCATGCTTGGTGCTATTTTATTTTTTACAAACCATTCCTGGAAAACTCCCAACAAGTTCTATATAGTCAAACTCGTACCGTCAACAGAATCTGTACTATATTATTTAAGTAAGATTAAAACCAATCGGAGACTGTTCCTCTCGTGTAGTTTTTATAATAAAAGATTATATAGCAGCAGCTCCACCCTCTTCTTCTGCTGCCTTACCACCAGTTGTTGAAAGTGCCGAGGTTATCGAGGCATTAGTTTCACAGCCTGAAACTAGGGAAGAAGCTACTACCAGTTTTTAAGGATGCATAACTGCTCCTCTATTATATTTAGCGCAAATTTTTGCTGCATCTACGTTAGTAATTTTAAGAATTGGTTCTTCATATTCTCGCGTCAACTGTTGCATTGTTTAATTACCAGATGAAGAATATACCCGCAGATCACGCACGATTTGATCTTCAGTAAGTGAGATTTTGAACTTGTTGAAAGTTCAAGTTTAGCATCGGCTTTACTTGCTACATACATATCTGAACTTGGCCAATCGCGCTTACCACCAAGCCATTAGTCATTCTTCCCGTGAAATAAGCACCAGCGAAAGTTAATCCATGTAAAAAGGAAATAGCGGGAAAAGAAAGCATTACAGAAAATGTACACTTCCAAAAGCAGTGTGCAAGTATGAAACAAATACAAAAAAGGCTCGCTTAAACAGCAACTCCTTTCACGAAATTGGCTTTTCCTCAAAATGCAGGATATATGCTATTATAGTTATTCACGGCATTGTATAAGCAGCTAGAACCCATTACTGTGTACACTCACACGTTCAGTGACAAAATTTGGCGCACTAGAATTACGTCTAACTCGGTAATTGGTCAGCGATTTAGGCAGCGTACCGTACCGAGAACGCAAAAAATAACTAAACATATAAATGTGAACTGGAAACACAGATTATGTAATTTCTAGGCCAATATCACGTAGCAGTCCGCCGCGCTTTGAACGCCACTAGCTCCTGTTGCATGCGCGCCACCGCAGAGGAAAGTCGACCGCATGTTTGATGGTGAGCCAAGCAATCGCATTTGTTGTTCTCATACACCAGAGGATATTCAATTGTTCAGCTGCATTTTCACGACTTAACACTTTTGTCCTTTGTATTTTTTTAAATTTCAAATAAAATACAAAATATGTTAAGAAAAAACTTTATTTTTAAAGATGCTTAGCATGTGAAAGCTCATGTGCGAATGAATCTACAACACGTTTAGTTGCATCTCCGTGTCGACCTGTCGCTTGATAAAGACGCCCACTGCACCCATCATTCCTGACATCGTAACTCACGCGTAAATCGCATTTTGTTTGATGTGCATATGCACTATTGTGAGTATTTACAGGTAATCTAAAAGTTTTTAAATTGACTGTAGTAGTAAATTTAAAGTTCGGTCAGATCTGCGCCAACGTAACGCAGAGACTAATAGAACTTTTCCAAAGTAAATTTCAAAGCTACGTAAGTTCTATTTTAGATCTGGTGTTCGAAATAATGAGATTACCTGAAGGAGTAAAACTGTTCTGCAAACTTAAATAAGTATGAGTAAATCATCCATAAATTTTATGATGACGTTTGGTAGTGAGGTTATACAAATTCTGCAGTTGCTTATGTAGTAGATTTTTGATCATTTACTATTTCCATTATACGACTATTTTCCTTTTATTGCAATTGCTGTAATAAAATTATGCTTTTTAAGTGAAATTTACGTTTCTTTACCTGCAATTTAAAGTTTTTTCAGCATCTTTTTTACTCTGTGTATACAATTTCTTAAAATAACTGATGAATTTCCTTTGTAAGTAATAACTGTAATGACTTCATAGTTTATTATTTTAATCAGTTAATCTAGATCTTAACAGCGTGGAAAACTCTTACATTTTATACGATACTATGGAAATCCTTATAAAAATTATCAGAAGCGTTTATTACCTACCAATAAACTTACACTAAGTGTTTTAATTTTAAATAGTGCATTTTTTATAGTCTGACGTAGATCGATTGCCTCTATTTAAAGTTAAAGTAAATAGACTATAGTATTACCAAAATCAAAATTGCAGAAAGTTATTTAATTAAACAAAATTGACAAGGGACGCCGCCTATCTGGTTTTCTCAGATATGCCAGTTATTAAAATAATGTAAATGCGACACCATATTTTTCTAACATTTTCTCAATAACAAACTATACAATTCTTTTGTTGAAGTATCCGCTTTAAAGCAATAATAAATAAAAGACATAAGTGAATAAAATAATCTGCAGTGTTAGTCAGTTAGTGCTAGCAAAACCAAAATCCAAATTACAATAGTGATTATTCCTCAAGCCCTAACATCTATGACTGGCCCATTAACTGAAGATCCCACCAATGAACAAGGCTATAGGAAGAACACCGTCGGGTGATTTTTGGCAATGTATTGTAGTAATATAGTTGTCAGTATTATTATTATTACTAAACCTCCACCACCGCTCAACCCGTCTGGTCCGTTCTCGGCCCCGGCACAACCCTCGAATTGAACCGAGACCGTAAACGGCGCCAGATGACCCTTATTATTATTTTTTTAAGTTTTATTGAGTACAGTGATTACTGGTTACACGCAGAAAATAGGTGCATGGTGATCTCCTCCGCCTTCTCACAGGCGGTCCCTTCCAGTATTCAGCTCCATCGCCCGTTTCTGGTAGGAGAGCGTATGGAATACCCCATCTTGTACAGCTACAATATGACCTTCCATCTCCGTATACAGTGATTGTTATCGCAAGAAGGCAAATGTACCAGATCTCGACAGTTAGTGATCGTCGACGTGCTTAAGAAACTACCCATGGAGTGGCTTACTTTTTTGTTTCGATAGCAGTAGCTCGGTGTATTTCAGTTTCATCATTTTTCCGATATTTGTTCGTTATTGATGGGTATCTCTCGGCGGCCCTGATCCCGGCGTGTTTCTGGGAACGTGAAAGTCAAGTTTGCCTTCCGGCATGCTCTATTGGCCGTGCTGTACTAGAATGCTTTATGCTCAGAGTATTAATGGTCCCGCACAATCCGAAGGAGTGGGTCATGTGTATGGAGTATTTGCACAGTTACGGCGGTGACGCTCCTTGCATAAATGTGCTCCAAACAAATCAGACCTCTTCCGCCCATTCGCGGAAGGTAAAGTTTTCTTTCCATTGATGATGGCTTCCATTACTAGTCATAATCGTTCGCGTGTAACTATGCAACTGGAGGATCTCGTAGACATTCCTTCTAATCGCTCCGAATGTGTGCAAGACCAAAGGTACGGTTAGCATATTTGTAGCGAGTGCTCGCCGAGAGCTCAGACGACCATATTGTTTGGAGGGTTCTTTCTGTACTTTTGTACTTTGACATGCTTTGCATTTTTTGCTTTACTCCCAGGTAGGTGTAGGTTTCAATGCATGTTTTCATCCTCTTCAGCTCCTTTTTCCCGTTCTTAAATGAAATGTCACACACACTTATAACGCAGTTTCATTCCGACTTCAGGGGCATAAGTTTGAATGATGTTCATCATGTTTTCAAGCTGTTGTTCGTTTTTGGCATATATTTTAAGGCCGTCTACGTAAAGGAGGAAAGTGATTTTATGCCTGCGGTCGTTATCGGGCAATAGTGATACAGAAAACAGGAGAAGACTGTGGGAGTTCTTTCCCGATAGCTTGAGAACGGCTACTTCTACAAAAAAAACAAAAACTTTTTATTCAAAATTGGTTATGTTAAAAAAACGTGGTGTTTCCATTAAGAAACAGGATTTTAGCAGCTACTGAGAGAAGTGAAAACGGTTTTTTTTTTGCTTTTTAAAGCTCATCATTAGCTGGTTTTTTGGTAGCCGTGTTTAGTGCCGTAGACTCGAAGTGCTCCATGTAATAGTTTGCAATGGCAGGGGTCCAGTTGGTCGTAGAATTCCTAATTCCATTGGCAGTAGGTCCTGGTAAACACGTGGCCGTAAAAACGTTTGATATTTGGAATGAAGTTGGCAGTTATGAGTTGTGCCCTATAGGATGGTAACCATGCCGTATGATTTGAGGACACCAACGCTCTGTTCACGACGTCACATTACTATACCCGGTTATGTTGTGAATCTATAGAGTTTACAAACATGAGAACAACTTCATAATAGAAAGGAAGACTCTTTCTTTTTCTGAGGCCTACTGTATTATTCCGTACCTAGTGAGTTTCTTTACATAAACAAGTTAGTTCGTTTCACTATAGGTTTAGTAGCTTAGATCTGTCAGTAGGTTGAGTGCTCCCGGCACTTGCAGCCTCTGCCGTTCAAATGAAGCGCATTAAAAAAAAAAACGTGATAGGCTCTCCACCTTCTCATTGCTTAATCTACAAATAAGTTTATGTTTAAAGATGCCAATTTTATGTAGGTATTTTAGTTTTAGGTTAGATAGTCTGTTAGAAGATTCGTCACCGTTCAGCATGTGTAAAATATAAAGCATTCCGGCATAAACTTTTAAACACCTGGCCTTCTGTATTTAACATTTAGAGAATTCTTTAGAGAAGACTAATCTAAATTGAAAAAACAAAAACTATGCATTCGATGACGTATTACAAATATAGAGATATCATGAAAAATAGAATTATAAGCAAGAGGCCGAAACTAAGTGTATATAAAACTGTAATAAGACCAGTAGTAGTGTACGCAGCTGAAGCAATGTGTCTAACGAATAAGGAAGAAGAACAGTTAAAAGTGTTTGAACGGAAATTAGAAAAATTTTTGGGCCCAAGAAAGAGGACGACGAAAACTACAGAAGACTGATGAACTTTGAAATAGAGAATATTCTAGAGGAAGAAAATATAGTGAGAACAAAAAATCAAAACGAATAAGGTGGTATGGACACGTAAACAGAAAGAGTAAAGGAACAATAATACGAAAGATAATGGAGTGGAAACCCAAGGATTCCAGGCCCAGGGGAAGACCAAAAAGTAGATGGGAAGATCAAGTAGTGAGTGATATAAAAAAGATGGGTGTAAACGGATGGAGAGACACGATGAAGGACCGGAAGGAATAGAAAAATGTCGCGGATGAAGCAAAGAAGCATAGCAGCCTATAGATAATAAGAAGAATGAAAGGCGGAGTGACCCACCGCTTTAATACCGAAGGGGTTTCAGGAGCTTTTAGCGGTTTCAGTTCCGAAAGGAACGTATAACCTAATATATATATATACATATATAATATTAAGGAAATTATTGGGTAAGCGGTCTGTCATAAAAAAACGATCTATTTGTTAAGGTTCCTCTATATTTCGTCATTTATTTATAACTTCTTCGGGAGGATTGCTTTCTGTAAATTATTACCAGAATGAAACAATGCGTAAATAAAAAGAAAAGGTTAAAATACTTACAACTAAGATCAGGTTACATTTAGAATTGAATATAAAACAAACATATTACACTAAATTTACAAACGACATGTTAAAAGTAACAGCTGAACAAGAATTGTGTAGAGCGAAAATTTAACATACATATATGTCCTACAGTAAAGCGTGCAAATAAAAAATATATGAATACAAGAAAGAGGAGAGGACTAAAAAGATTATATACTAAAGCCAATAATAGGACAAAAATAAAAAGGACCTTCCTCATCAATCCATACTAATGAAAATTGAATAGATTACAATAAATATTACTTAATTTATCAATATCAGTTTTAAAATTTATAGAATTACTATTATTTCTGATATGTACCATTTCAAGAAAAAGCCTACGTTTATAATTCGGCTCGCTATCTAAAAGTTTCACGTTATTATAATCAAAGTTATGATCCATTTTATGGAAATGGGTTGCTAAAGCACAAGAATGTTTCCCGATCCGACAATCACTTCTATGTTGTGTAATTCTACCCTTTAATGACTGTGAGGTTTGACCTATGTAACATCCTTGACAATCATTGCATGGAATGCTATAAATTATATCACTTTTTTGTAATAAATTGGTTTTGTCTTTAGTTTTTGTGAAAAGATTACTGATCGAAAAAGTGTTATATTTAGATATTTTTAAGTTTTTATAACTCTTAAAATGAGAAATGATATTATCTGTCAAGGAGTGAACATACGGTAGTTTCTTGTATCTAAACGAAAATGGTGCACCGTCATCCGTTGGACCGTCATAAAAATTAGAACTATAAATTAACTTATTGAGTACATGCTTGGGATAGCCATTGTTGTGAAAGAGTAGAAACAAAGTTTTTAAATTGTTTTTTAAAAATCTATCATCGCTTATGGTAGTTATTCTATTTTTCATGGCTATTACTGTGTTAAATTTTTGATTCATAGGATGACTAGATTGATAATTAATGTATCTGCCGGAAGCACAAGGCTTTTGATACCAATCAAGAATGACAAGATTATCCTCCAATCTAATCAATTTAGTGTCGAGAAAAGGGACCGCACCATCAATTTCTCTCTCTACTCTAATTCTATAAATTTTAAAACTGATATTGATAAATTAAGTAATATTTATTGTAATCTATTCAATTTTCATTAGTATGGATTGATGAGGAAGGTCCTTTTTATTTTTGTCCTATTATTGGCTTTAGTATATAATCTTTTTAGTCCTCTCCTCTTTCTTGTATTCATATATTTTTTATTTGCACGCTTTACTGTAGGACATATATGTATGTTAAATTTTCGCTCTACACAATTCTTGTTCAGCTGTTACTTTTAACATGTCGTTTGTAAATTTAGTGTAATATGTTTGTTTTATATTCAATTCTAAATGTAACCTGATCTTAGTTGTAAGTATTTTAACCTTTTCTTTTTATTTACGCATTGTTTCATTCTGGTAATAATTTACAGAAAGCAATCCTCCCGAAGAAGTTATAAATAAATGACGAAATATAGAGGAACCTTAACAAATAGATCGTTTTTTTATGACAGACCGCTTACCCAATAATTTCCTTAATATTAATAGAGTACGGTCGTTAAAAAAATTTTTTGTGATTCTACACAGATGGGTGGGTTTCTATCTAAATATTTCCACCACATATGGCCACGACATCGCAAGAGGAATGAAACAGTGGGCATCTTTTAATGTAAAATTGGCGCATCAGTTGAACAGGAAGCACTTTTTACTAAAATGTAGAAGAACTAATATATGTCCTAAACATATTACGGATGGTACACATAACTCCAAGATGTTACTCAAGACCAACGATTGGCGAATTGCACAGGAAATTGTTAGACATAATCGCAGGTTAGAAATTAAGGTGTTGAATTTAGAGATTAAGATTTGTTTTAATGTGATTTCAAAGATAAGGAAGAGTATTACTTTTTTGCAATCTAGAGTTTCTGATATTTTACCGGTGCATATGTTTCATGAATTTAGTAGTAGACTAAAGTTTTCATTTAATAGAAGATTTAATAAGGTTAAACGTATAAATATTGACAAATTTAATAAGTTAAAAAGTACAATTCAGAATCCCAACCAATTATTTGTAGACAATAGCAAATGGTTCAAGAATGTTTCTGATATAGATATTCCAAGAAATATTGCTGACTTTTTATCGTTGGGTCCTAAGTTTGGGCTTGCTGTAGATGGTAAACATCTTAGTGTTGGTCATTTTTTGGCCGATGTGGAGTCTATAATAGATGACGTTCCGGATAATGATAGAAACGCTATTAGGGCTAAAGTTACAAACAATGTCACCAACTTTTTACACCACAGTCAATTTAGTAAACCCTCCGTTTTCACCAAGTTGTACAAAGAGACAAAAACTTTTTTAAAATCTAATCCGGATCTCTTTATTCTGAAAGCAGATAAAGGCGGATGTACAGTTGCTGTTAATAAACATGATTATATACAAAAAACCGAAGAATTACTTCACGACACTAACACTTACACTGTCTTAAAAAAAGATCCTACTTATAGCATACAAAGAAATTATAATCAGCTGATTAAGAAACTAAAAGAGAACGAAGATATAAGTGAAGAAATAGCGCGTCACCTTACTATTTATAATGCTATCCCTTCTAAATTATACTCTTTGCCAAAAATTCATAAACCTAACATACCCCACCGTCCCATAGTGAGTTCTATTAACTCTGTAACTTACAACCTTTCTAAATACTTATCTAGTATTCTCACTAATGCCATGTCTGATAGAACTCCGTATAATGTTTCTGATACCTTTTCTTTTGTTAATAATATGCAGCGTGTTAGACTTCCAACCAATTTTGTTCTCATATCTTTAGATGTTATCTCATTGTTTACTAATATTCCATTAAATTTAATTATTGATTCATTTACAGAGTATTGGCATTTGATTGAACCTCATTGCAACATTTCAAAAAATAACTTTCTTAAATTAATTTTATTTATATTTGACAATTGTTACTTTTCTTTCAATAATAAATTTTATAAACAAATTTTTGGGACACCTATGGGTTCCCCCATCAGTCCAATTTTAGCATTGATAGTAATGGATGTTCTATTAGATAAGGTCTTACCAACCCTTCCGTTTAACTTGCCTTTTTTATTTAAATATGTTGATGACATTGTTTGCTCTGTCCCGGGGGACATGATTGATATTACATTAAATTTATTTAATTCCTTTGACTCTCACCTCCAGTTTACTGTAGAGAGAGAAATTGATGGTGCGGTCCCTTTTCTCGACACTAAATTGATTAGATTGGAGGATAATCTTGTCATTCTTGATTGGTATCAAAAGCCTTGTGCTTCCGGCAGATACATTAATTATCAATCTAGTCATCCTATGAATCAAAAATTTAACACAGTAATAGCCATGAAAAATAGAATAACTACCATAAGCGATGATAGATTTTTAAAAAACAATTTAAAAAACTTTGTTTCTACTCTTTCACAACAATGGCTATCCCAAGCATGTACTCAATAAGTTAATTTATAGTTCTAATTTTTATGACGGTCCAACGGATGACGGTGCACCATTTTCGTTTAGATACAAGAAACTACCGTATGTTCACTCCTTGACAGATAATATCATTTCTCATTTTAAGAGTTATAAAAACTTAAAAATATCTAAATATAACACTTTTTCGATCAGTAATCTTTTCACAAAAACTAAAGACAAAACCAATTTATTACAAAAAAGTGATATAATTTATAGCATTCCATGCAATGATTGTCAAGGATGTTACATAGGTCAAACCTCACAGTCATTAAAGGGTAGAATTACACAACATAGAAGTGATTGTCGGATCGGGAAACATTCTTGTGCTTTAGCAACCCATTTCCATAAAATGGATCATAACTTTGATTATAATAACGTGAAACTTTTAGATAGCGAGCCGAATTATAAACGTAGGCTTTTTCTTGAAATGGTACATATCAGAAATAATAGTAATTCTATAAATTTTAAAACTGATATTGATAAATTAAGTAATATTTATTGTAATCTATTCAATTTTCATTAGTATGGATTGATGAGGAAGGTCCTTTTTATTTTTGTCCTATTATTGGCTTTAGTATATAATCTTTTTAGTCCTCTCCTCTTTCTTGTATTCATATATTTTTTATTTGCACGCTTTACTGTAGGACATATATGTATGTTAAATTTTCGCTCTACACAATTCTTGTTCAGCTGTTACTTTTAACATGTCGTTTGTAAATTTAGTGTAATATGTTTGTTTTATATTCAATTCTAAATGTAACCTGATCTTAGTTGTAAGTATTTTAACCTTTTCTTTTTATTTACGCATTGTTTCATTCTGGTAATAATTTACAGAAAGCAATCCTCCCGAAGAAGTTATAAATAAATGACGAAATATAGAGGAACCTTAACAAATAGATCGTTTTTTTATGACAGACCGCTTACCCAATAATTTCCTTAATATTAATAGAGTACGGTCGTTAAAAAAATTTTTTGTGATTATACATATATATATATGCATTCGATGAAGTAGCTCTTTGTAAAATAGCATCAATATTCACTAGTGAAATATGTCCAAAGTTATAAATAAAAAAAAAACCCTTTATACGAACATATTCCTGCGTATTTTTAATTCATTCATTCAAAAATTATGCTTTATTAAAAAAATATACGCTCTTCAAAATCAACTATGCCACAATTTTAAATTTAAAAAATCAGAGCAATATCACATTAAAGCAGAGGCTAGATAAACATTTACGTAACGAATAGCAGGAATTTTAACGAACTAGCTCTCCAATGGAGACCTTAATGTGACACGTCGATATCAATTCCAAATGAAAATAGGGAATACATTCTTTTTATGGTACTGAGCAGATACCGATTCTAAGCATATTCATCCGTAATTCAACCGTTGCACGCAGTTTTTCGATCTATAATAAAAAATACACTGAGAGAAAGATATGTAAAGAGCAAACGAGTGCGCTGTCGGAAAGGTCCAGCGACGTTATATCTCTCTCTGTCTCGGCGTTCGACCGTACAAAACAAATCGGATCGGGGATCGTACGATACGAACGAATTCAGAGCATATGAATAAATACGATTTACATGTTATGGATCAAGGTTGGATTGAATTTATTTTCGGTATTCTTTTATTTATGACGGAAATCTAATCTGCGTTAACCCAGATACCGTTTTGAAATGCGTCTGCAACTGTTCGGGCATTTTTTTGCACTAGATCTCGAGTTATAGAGAAACAACGGCTAACGGGCATAGATTTTGTACGCTGTTGTGCATAGCATGACGCCATAATACCGTGCAAATAAATTATGCACATATCGAAATTCAATACGAAAATCTCCAAATCAGCGAAATGTATAACTTTTGGTTTGTTCATATAGAATTTGTTATAAAAATAACACAAAGTATTTGCACAAAGCCCAAAATAAGACAGCACCCAAGAGCAAACACACAAATAAATAAGTAAATTATTAGAGAAACTGTCTGCAGTGGGTCGCCTGCAAAAGGGTGCCCGTTTTGGAAGCTGGCTGACAGACCCTATGATATTTCACCAAATCTAACGAGGTCCGCTCACAATGTGGACTCCATTACCTATTTACATCGGACGGATCCAAGACGCAAAAAGGAATGAGAGCCGATACGTATTCCAGAGATCTCCACCTTAAAATATTTTGGCCACTCGGAGATGGGCTGTCTGTTTTTCAAGCAGACAGCCCACTAAATTCAAGATAGAGGACATAAATATTGATTTGTATACAGACAACACACAACTAATGCATACTTTGAGACAACCAAAAATAACCTCTATACTGGTGCTAGACTGTCACAGAGCTCTCTAAAAGGAAACAAGTCACGATTAAGTGAATCAAAGGACAAGATTGTAATCTAAGCAATGACGAAGTGGATGGGCTGGTTAGGCATGGGCCCGGGTCAGCCTTGCAAAGTCCTGGGCCGTTGATAAGGCCTGACATATCTACCTTGTGCGACCAGATTAACCCATGTTAAAACTTGGGATGACAATAACACATGTTATCATGCCAGAGGTAAGCAAACGGTATCAAGCTATCTGAGGATGTCCAGGGAGAATCTCCGTTTAGTGGTCAGTTAATAGCGCACCTTTTTAAGCTGCAATTAGAGACCAGTCCACTTTATAGGGGCTGCCAACTAGGGGATGAAACGGCTAAGCATGTTATCTGCGACTGCTCTGCCCTACCATTCATCCGGAAAATCATACTTGGGGTCGTTTGGTTTGACATCGCCAGCGTTAGGAAAGCTTCCCTGGGGAATGTCCTAGGGTTTGCTAAACAATAGGTTGGTTGACAACTTAGGTGAGGCAACAGGTGGAAGAATAATGGGCCAAATGTGGCCTAAATGCAGTGGCGGTACAACCACACTCCGAAAATCCACAATGCAGAAGTAAATAAAAGAGTCCATGATAAAGCGAAAACAACTGCAGTTTTCGGTAATAAAAATATTTGTAAAAAAATAAGAAGTAAATAGGGAAAACTCTAGGAATATCAACTGAAACACGCGAGGAAAGGAAGTAATATTATGGTAATGTTTAATGAATTTTTAGATGGGAGTTTTAAATAAAGGTATACCTAATCCTTCAGTCGTAACACTTATCCAAAACTATCAAATCTACCTATTTTTGGTAACAAACATTCTTTGGTTAATAATAAAATAGTAGTAGGTACATAATTTAAAAGTCTTTCCTCCACATATTTCTAGTTTGACTGTACTTTCAACCTCTACAAACCAAAGAATTTATTTAAGCCGGTGAATATTGTGTATTGAGTCTGTTGCGAACTATGCAAGAAATGCGGTATTCTAGTTCAAAATGTCTTAGTAGGGTTACAAAGAAAACCACAAATGTGTGTTTAAGAAAAAAGTTTCCAAAAAAAAAAGTTTACCAAAAATTTTCGGAAAAAATAATACTATTCTACAAATTTCAGTTTATTAATGAAGTTAATTGATAAACCTAATCACAAAACTATAAATCTATTTTTTTATTATTATATTATTAAGCTTGAATTGTTAAGACGTGTTAACACATAAAAAATTCAATCTGCAATAGTAACAGACTAGTGAATACTTTCGGAGTCCAAATTACTTTTCCCAAAGCCATAACAATCAAATAATTAAACTATATACTCGGAAATTAAGAATACATAGTTTGAAACTGAACACGAACATCATTTTTGCGTTAGGTAACTCATAAATAATAAAATAAAAATAATAAATTCATATATCTTTATGCTTTTTAAGTAAGTAATACAATAGTGTATTGCAGATATTATGCCGAGTTTTCATGTTAATAATTTCAATTCCATTGCAAGTTAAACGATGTTACAAATCACGCCTAAGCTTTTGCGATTTTCTTTAAGAAAATGACACATAATGTACACGCTTTGGCGGCACATATACAAAAAAAAAATACGCGGATTAGAGACTTAGCAGTTGAGATATTTATTTATCCGAAATGTTTAATCCATAATTCTCGAATGCAAATTACTGTACTAGTTTGGATACATAACGTGGGTGCATAATATGCATGTCACGGACAAATGTACTAACTTTATTAACAGAATTTTGTCATCAAACAAACAATTTGCGCAATACGCAGTCGGCACCGACAAAAAAAAAAATAAGTGTATGTCCGTGTACGATATGCGCATAAAATAAATACAGGCGGAGACGTTCATACATACATGCGTAAACATTTGCGTGTGCTTTGATTACCTACATCCGAAATGATACGAAATTCGTTGGCAAAGTTCAAAGACCCCACATATACTGCTCCAGAACCAGGGACACATATTTCACTTGATAAAGCCATGCTCAAACAATTTCGCCTTATTTTTAAAGATACACAATGTATGTATATTACGGCTATATTATCGCGTCTGGCTCTTTATCTAAATCGACCGTCAGTTATCGTGAAACATAACCTACCACAACGCCAAAATTATTACTTTCTCAATTACCCATTATTGCAGCACTGATGTCGTACGAATTCCAATTTGTATTTTAAATATGCGGTTGCTGAATGTTCTGCTCTGTTTGTACGTAATGTAAATTTGTATTCAAGTTGCTAAAAGACTAACATAAGTGTAGATATATATATATGAATTAAGTTTTATATATATATATACGTATAATAATGATCAATTAATGATTTTACAGTTAATTAATAATGAGAGGTTCTACAGTATGTATTGTCTATCCCATCTCCTTCTCCAAGATACTCTATTCTGTGTTATCTCTTCATTCAAGTTTCTTTCTTCCATTGCATTCCTAATGCCTTCATATCACGAACGTCTGGGCCTTCCCCGCTTTGTTCTACCTGGTGGCGTTCAATGCACTATTTCCAAGGCCAATAATTTTCAGGGATTCTCAATGTAATGACAGTTGCCCTGACAATCTTCCAATTTTTTACTTAGCAAGTTTTTGCGACTTCAGGTCTTGTGCAATAGAATGCAATTTGAGGAGATAACAATGAACATTTTGAATACTCTTCACTTATGCTCAACTGCAGTGTGGTGTCCCCAATCTGTTTTAGGGCCAGCTTTCTTCTCTTTGTTCTGGGATAATGGTGATAATGAAAATTATGACAAGCAGAATTGAATACCATTGGTGCTATATAAGTAGACTTTCCTGGAAGATAGGTAAAAATAAATATAAATTTTCTCTCACTTTCACGTCTAGTCTTACGTGGAACGAACAATGCAACTCTATTATATCCAAACTAAACTCTGTCATCTTTAATCTTCGACACCTAGAAGCTGTTGTAAACTTTGAAATATTGAGAAATGTTTATTATGCAAAGTTTCTGTCATTACTTCTCTATGGAATAATGCTATGGAGGAGTTTGAGTGCATATTTTACACAGGTTTTCTTAAGCAGAAAACTGCCACTAGATGTATTTGTGACAATCTTTATAGACGCCTATTGCATTCTATTTTCCTTTTAATATATTTGTTTTCTGAATAACCTTCCAAATATATTTTTTAAATCGTTTACCTTCTCTATTTGCATGTCTACTATCTTTCTGAAATAACCATAGTAGTGTTCTCATTAGAAATAGCAGTATTGATTAATTTGTAACCTTTTTCTGAAGAAGTTTAATTTTAGTCTATATTTAATAATATTTAATTTACTTAAGGGGCATTACTTTCTACGCTGAGGATTTTTTTCTAGTAGGATATGCTCATGTCATCATGTCAAATAAGGAAATTGGAAATTATTCTTGATACATAAGCAATCCGAAGCAACAATAGAAACAGCGGGGGCTCTGAGTTTCTCATTATTCTCTGCCTATTCTTTCTGTTGTAATTACCCTGCCCCTTTCCGAAGTATACTAAAAAAAAATGCCCAGCGAATAATATCCATTTAAGCACTTAGAATCAAACAATAACGAAAGGGTGACTAGTTGCTTGATGAATACGGGCACTAGGAAATTAAATGGAAATCGGAACTGATATTTTTGGTCTAGCTTTACTGGGAGAGATTAGATGCTTTATCATCTAATGCAATTTTCTCAATTAAGCAATAAGTTATGCTGGTGTGTGTGTGTAGACATGTAGAGGCACGTCGAACGTACAGAGCATAATATATTTTCGAAGCAGCTGATGCAAATTGTAATTGAAGATATGCGAAAAGTCCCGGTAGGTTCGCGTGCAAACTGAATAATTATTACACCTTTACGTATGGAACGAAAACTAGGTTCAGAATCCCGCATTAGAGTAGCATTTTACTAATTGGTTACCTATGTTTGTTTATGCTTATTGAAATACTCAACTATATACTTTACTATCGTAAAATAGTTTATATAAAAATAATTAGGTATGAGTTAATCGACATCTGCGATTCTAATACTGAAAGAGGAACATGCATATTTTTATCTCCAATTAGCGATTTCAAGATTCAAACTCACTCAAACAGTGTGGTACGCTTTTCGGAAATGTTAAGTAGTGTGTAGTAAACGTGTATTTATTTAATTTAGCGTGTAGTAATGTTCAATATTTTACATATAAGGGCGTCTAATGTAGTTCTTCATCAGACTTTATTTCATAGAACACTATGGGTACATCTGCAAGGGAACACACGGAAGTGTCCCTCACCGATTTTAATGAAACTTGGTGGGTTTATAGCCTGATTTGGTGTAACTTTCTTAGTTGAGCGCCATAAGGGATATTAAAAAAAAGTTAAGACAAATATTTAACTGTTGTAGTGATACCAAAGGATAGCGGCAATAGTTTCCCTGTGACAATTATTGTTTACGGGCAGCAACCCCAACTCTCATATTCATTTCAAATTTGGAAATTTTTATTTGCTAAAAAATACAAGAGGTTATGTACAGGCTGATTCATTAGGGGTGGCCACCATATTCCGCTAATGGTTGGTACTAAAGCTTAAGAAAAAAGGTATGCTAGTAAATATGGTCATGAAAACATCCTTAAAAATATTTTCAAGTTTCTGAAGTTCCCGCAAGACGGCGTAATTGACTTTCTTTTTACATTTATCATTCTTTTTAATAATCTAATGTAAACTGGATGGCATTATCTACTAGTTTGTCTTATTTATGTAATTTTCTCGAAAACTTGAAATGGAATACTATGACTATAACTTATAGTTTAACTTGTCAAAATCACAAATTGATATCTTGACGTTCCAAAGATAATTCGATTTTTGTAATTGCTCTAACCTGCTGGCTCAGCCTGTATGGTGTAAGTTTAATAAAATTACTCGGTACCAAGTACTATACTCCCGCTTGGCAATAATAGCATTTTGTACACTTTCAAAATAAACAGCCAGTATATCATAAAGCATAATGAGTAATAATAATTATCCAAAAAATTATAATCACTTTGACACATTAACAGATCCAAAAACTAAACAATGACAATTAATTACTTGGAATATTTCACACTACATAGTGTTAATAATTAAGTGTCACTTAAGGAAATATAAGTATTTTGATGCAGAATTTATGAACCAATGCCAAGAAAATTACCAATTTAGCATAAATATTTTTTTGTTTCGTCGAGCTTACAGTACGGCCGAAAGTTTAGGTAATTTACAAAAGTCAAATTATCTTGGAAATGACAACAGAAATTGGCGCCAGCGTAAACTCTACTAGATGGTAGACTTAGTTCGTGTACCTGTAAGGAATGATGAACAATGTTTTGAATAGGTACGTCAATAACTATCCTTCCGATGTGTTCTTATTTAAGTTCTTTTCTGAAAGCACTTAATTACAGCACTTGCAGCTCACAGAGTGAGCCGAAAGTTTAAAAAAAATACAAAAATAATTATCTGTGGAACGTAAACTGATACCAATTTGCGGTTTCAACAGGTTAAACTGCCATTGCGTTCTCATTTTCTTGGATTGATCATAGTGAGATACAATAACAAACTAAATTTAAACGATATAACCTTTCAACGAAATGAAGAATTTATATTTGTGTCTGTAATTGAGGGATAGGTCAGTGAAAGGGACGCCAGGTTACATTAAATATGTTTATCTTCAATATAGGCTGCTGGTATGAGATGCCACCTATTTCTTCGATATATGCCCGAATCTGTTTTCACTATGTATGATCGAGGGCTTGGCTTATCTCTTTTCTAATTACTTTTCCGTATTTCCTTATGTCAGTTATCCATACTAAATCCCCTTCTTTAACTTTACATAAGTCTCGTGATCTATTTCGCTTATTATAGGAATCACTCTGTTCAGTCTTCCGCTTTTCTTTATGCTCATTTACAACGGTAATATCCGAATTCGGGTTTTGAGAAGTTCAATGTTTTAGGAGGGTTCTCATTTATACTGTTTGTGTTTGAGTTGTTTCCGCCATCTCTGGAACGCCTGTCTTCCTTTTAAACGGTTTAAAACGGTTGTGCACATGCATTTGAGGTTACATTTCTTTCTTCTTCTTCTGACTAGATCCGATTTTATTTTACTTCTTTTACCGCTGTCACCATGTTGTGTCCATATATCTTTTATTTTCACTTTTAAAATACAAAACTTATAGAAAAATAAATACATTTAAATAATTCTCAATACTACTTGTGTTCTCTTTCGTATATCCGTCATCCAATATGAACTGCATTACACCATACATAGTGCCAAACTAAACTTTTGTGCTGATACTACACAAAGCATCATGGACTAAACTTACACTGAGAAAAATAGATAGTAACAATAGGGACAACTAACTTTATAGTTGGTTGTATTATAATTATATTAGAGCGTACCATCTTCCTAATAAACAGTAATACATGGATGAATACTGGGTACTAGATAACCTATTGTTGTCCTTGAGTTAATATCATTCATTATATTTATAATACGTGGTAACATCTTTTTTTCTCCGTGTATAGATGGTTATAAACTGCTTATTTTACATTTATTTTTCACCAACCTTAATAAAGGAAAATTATTTTACAAATGTGTAAAAAAACAAATTGCGCCATCTTGGGGGAATTTAAGAAACTTAAAAATATTTTTAAGTTTGTTTTCATGGCCACATACATTATATATTTTTAATATGTTTTTTAAGAATTATTTAAGACGTATACTTTTACTATATAATGATAATTCACCTCGAGGACGATTTTAGACCGATAGTAGCAAAAAATGAAGTAAATTATATATTACTTGAGGCCATTTTATTGATCTCTAATTGTACCATTACAATAATTAATGTTTCTTAAAGCTATAGTAAATTTATGAATTTGTTGTTTCCTATTCCAATATTTTTAAAATATGTTTTAATATAAGTACCAAACTTAACGTAACAACTTAATTTCTTTTGGAATAGTTAACTTTGCAAAGTAAGTAATTAATGAATCTCAATTTGTCATCTACCTATAATGAATAATAAATTATTGTTAAACGTAAATATTAATAGTTCAAGATTTAATAGCAAATTGGGTGCAAACTGTGAAACAGATTTTTCAATTAAAAGCGAGTTCAAACCACAATATACAACGTTTCTTTTTGGTATTAACGGATATCCATTTTTCTACCTGATTTGCATAATTGTGAAGCGTTTTACAGCTCTCTACCCCAATAAACCTTTTACCTGGAAAATTCGATGCTAACCGAATGCGCGCCTGTCCAAATGGTGAGTAGTTTTGGCAATCATAGCGCTTTAGACGACGACATAACTTAAGTAAGCTGTATGTACATATAGTATACTTGAAAAAGTTAATGAACTGTTGATGAAATATATAACAGAAAAAGAAAAAATATATTTTTTTCTGGGGAAATTATGACCTACATATATTCGCAGGGAAAGGAAATTTATACATTTCGGTACATAAAAATAAAATACAATCGTGTCATTCTACCAGAAAATTATTATTATCGGCTAACAACACCGGAGCTGTTGACAAATCGTAAGTTTCGTATTTTTGTAAATGGCGTCTAGACTGCGAAAAGCAGCGAAAAAAAAATACCGAGAAAAGTATTGTTGTAGCCAGGTTAAGTAAACAACAGCGCACGTTCGACGACGCACGCATTTCTCCCGCTACAGCGTCTAACGAAAATATATGATGATATTTTCACAAAACGTTACCGAGAGAATCCGAGGGAAGGGAAGGAAGTGCGTTACGAAAAGGAAATACCACCGTACTACTGGTGTTGCGTAGGGAAAGAAAGGATCGGGCGAGGGAAACGCGAAGGGGGACGTCGAGCGTTGAAAATATGACGAAGAAGAAACAACCGAGTGCATAGAAAAAGGAAAACGCCCAATGCGATTTAGAATTCTTTGGAATAAGTGCATTCAAACGTATTACCCCAGGTCAGTGACCCATCCGTTCTAGCAGTTGACCAAATCGATATTGCGATAAAATTGCGCGACTCCTATCGAAAAAAAGTGATCTGGCCAGACGTAGGGGGAAGTTCCATAGGTGTGTACGCCAATACACGCGATACAATACATATTTTTTTACGTTATTATCTAATCTTTACTCTCGGGCCGTTCGCATCGCGGTTTTAAATAACCGAACGTTTAAACAACGACTATGTTTTGACACTGGGGCATACAACACGCTTATAATACGCACAGGGTCATGCACATAAACCGTTTATTTTCGTTCTACTATTTATTCTGTCTGGAGATTAGAAAAAAAAATATGCGTTTATTTTCGCAGTGAGATGAGTAGTTTGTTATTTGCTCTCTACATTTTTTCTTACTATGAAATCAGGAATTCTGGTGATGTATGCACCTATTTAATGCATTACACTGTAACAAGAATATTAAGAACTCTTGAATTACTTATTAATCCCTTGACCATAAAACGTAAATATAATAAAATACTGCGATGTATGCAGCTATCTGTTAGATACATATTGTTCCAACAAAACCTATTTGCTTAAAAACTTCAGGCGCACTGACTGGATAAGCTGGAAACAAGCAAACATGACCAGATATATTTACTGAAAGCCCCTATAATTTATATATAAATTTGTCTTGTAATAATATCCATTTTATCTCAAGTAAAAAAAAGTAAGTGATTTAAAAGAAAAACTAAATCAATATAAATTATATGAAAAATCGCAGTGCAAAAGTTTGGTAAGCTACTCGGTGAAGTCGATTGGACTCCGGTAATGTATACTCAGGATGTAGATTTATGTTACAACTTATTCAGTGATATATTAACAGCTATTATTGACAAAACAGTAAAAAAAGAAATTGTTAGCTCATCCAAAGATAATGCAAAAACATGGATTACTGATAAAATAAAGAGGATGTCAGCTACCAAGAGGCAGTTGTACGAAGGTGTGCTTAGTGGTAGAATTAGTAATGAGGCTTACAAACAGTATTGTAAAATACTGAGAACAGAAATACAAGAAACAAAAAAAGCGAAATATCGGAAAATAATTTCAACCGCACAAGACAAAGCTAAGATAACCTGGCAGCTAGTTAATCAACTAAAAGGAAAAAACTTAAAAAAAGGATTTGATATTAATGATTTTAAAAAAAATGATGAAAAAAGCGAGGATGTTTTGAAACGAATAAATGAGCATTTTGTAGAAGCATGTAAGAACATAAGAAACAATAATAAACTGCCACTTGGTCTAGTGACGTATGTACCCGCCACTTTCTCTTTGTTTCTGACAGATGAATATGAGGTGGAAAGGACTATACGTGACCTAAATAATTCCGCGGCTGTGGGGTCGGATGAAATACCATCGTCACTTCTCAAGGAGTGCTCTGGAAACCTGAGGGGGCCGTTGGCCCACGTTATAAACCTATCTTTCCAGCAGGGCAGATTCCCCGAAGCTTTGCGGTACGTCATTGTTAAACCGATCCATAAAAAAGGAGATGTATCTG
The DNA here is from genome assembly GCA_949128085.1 of Cetonia aurata. Taxonomy (NCBI): domain Eukaryota; kingdom Metazoa; phylum Arthropoda; class Insecta; order Coleoptera; family Scarabaeidae; genus Cetonia; species Cetonia aurata. The sequence goes on from OX421887.1 coordinate 12,340,827, forward strand.
ATATAAATAATTACAGACCAATAGCGCTAACATCTGTTATCTCAAAAGTTATAGAAAAAATAGTACAAAACAGAATGCTAAAGTTTATAGAGCAACAAAATATTGTAACAAAAAATCAGAACGGTTACATAAAGGGACGATCTACAAAGCGTGCCGTTTTTCAATTTCTGGAGGAAATAGTGCATGGTTTGAACAATGGTGGGGTAACTGCTGGAATTTTCATGGACCTTTCCCGGGCATTTGATAACGTCGACCATAACATCTTGCTGGCGAAGATCGAAAAAATGGGATTTCGAGGGGTTGCTTTACGTTGGATCGAATCCTTTGTAACTGATAGGAGGCAGTGCATACAGGCTTATGCTGAGTCCGGCACGCAGATGAGATCTCAATGGTGCAGCGTAAAATTTGGAGTTCCCCAAGGATCAATTTTGGGCCCACTTTTGTTCTTATTGTACATCAATGATTTGCCGGGGGTTGTTGAGAGTTTGATGGTGCTTTTCGCGGACGATTCGGCAGCTGTTGTTAGGGCCGGTTCTTCGGTGGAGGCGGCTCGGGTCATCGAAACATCTTTGGCGGACATGAATGAGTGGTTTCAGCAAAATAACTTTAAATTAAATATCTCTAAAACGCATCTCATGATATTTAACCGCAACATTGATCTTGATGTGAATATCCAACATCTAGGTGGAGAGCTTACCTGTACGAAAGAGACCACCTTTCTGGGACTGCGGGTGGACGGCGGCCTGTCTTGGGGATCCCATGTCAGCCTCATGGTTTCGAAGCTGAGTGGCTTGTGTTATGCACTGAAAGTGATAGCTCTCAATCTGGGTTGTGATGCGGGTCTCCAGTTGTACTATGCTACTGTGCACTCAAGGCTAAGGTACGGTGTTGTGTTTTGGGGACGAGCGGTAGACGTGGGTAGTGTTTTTGTGGCGCAAAAGGCTTGTCTACGGGCTGTATTTGGTCTAAAGCCAAGAGACTCGTGTAGAAATGTCTTTGGGGACTATAACATCTTAACCTTACCATCGCTCTATATACTAGAAAGTGCGGTTTTTACGCGACCTCTTCGCTAAATACGAGTTGGTGCATGGTCATAACACTAGGGGTACAGCCAAATCATATCTCTTGCCTCCTAAAACCGAATTGAGCAAAATACAGAAGTCTTGTTTGTTTCAATGCTTAAAGATATATAACCACTTACCAGTGGAAGTAAAAAACTTGCCACCCAAAAAATTTAAAGATGCACTAAAAAAATATCTAAGTAACAAAATATTTTATAACGTCAGTGACTTTTTCACAGAAAAAATATATTTTAATGAGACATAGATCTGTTTGTTTTTTGTTTTTTTGTATAGTTGTCTTATTTACATATATGTTAGCTTTTATTATTACATTTATACATTTTTTATCATTATCTTTTTGTACTGTTGACGATCTCTTACGCTCTGTAAGCATTATGAGGTGAAATATATATTATTATTATTATTATTATTATTATTATTATTATTATTATTATTATAAGCAACTCTATAGAGAAGCCTCCTATATTACACCTTATTAATAAGAATAAATAGAAAAACTGCAAGTATATTTAAAACAACAAAAGTTGAAATACGAAATATTTCTATTCAATAAAGTTGTTGCTTTGTTCATTTAAAACGAATATAAAACCAAATCTTCTAAAGTATCAATCCAGTACATACTTCAGGTTGTCCGGAACGTCATTGTAAATTCTGAAAATATTGTAAGAAGAGTAAGAGAGTACTGATCTAAAACTAATTTTAACAAAAATTTACTAAAATTGTTGAAATGATCATAGTTATGTATAAAGTATGCATGAAATAAAAACCAGTTTTTCATATTTAGTCTTTTCCACTATTTTGAGGTGTGAAAATAACACGTTTGTAATATACGTCAAAGTAAAACTAATTTAGAAACTTAAAAAGCCTACAAAAGAATGGAAAATTATAAATATTATCCACACAATTTGTCTAAACCAAAACAAATGTATCATGAAATCGTTTAGTAATTTAACCGTTTGTTAAAAGAGGAACCTGAGTTGGTGTTGCTTGGACCGTTCCATCGTCTCGTCTGTTGGATTTTGTAAATCCGACGTTGCGGCGGTGGTTCTACTGCCGTCATCAGAGTGGCCTTGTTAGGGAGTAGTGCTTGCTAATTCCATGGTTGGTGGTGGAATTATACGTACTCTCCTCCGGTAAAATGAATTATGCGTATTTTTGTTTCCGCAATATACAGAGTTTTCTACTCTGCGGTTTTTCTTTCCTCAGAAGCTGATCGTTGAGACTTTTTGAAATCTGATTCTACTTAAAGTTTCATTATATTTTTCTCGATCGTACTCTTCATTGCTGGTTCCGGTAGCTCTAGAATTCAGTTTATACCTTATTGTCCTTATAGGTCCTTGTTTAGGAAGTTCTTTTCGCCGTTCTGATGTCGTATTGGTTGCTTATTCGTCTGATTTTTTTTCCGATGGGCCTTTTATGTATGGAATTGTTGCGGTGATCTTGACGCGTTTGTTCTCAGATTTCTGTGTGTCTGTACAAGACACACTCAGAATGAACGGATACCCGGAGGATATGTTGTCTAACCGAAATAAAGAACTTCGAGAAGTTCTTTATTTCGGTCAAATGATCAGAGCGTATGATTTTTGTTCCGTCATACAGGCACTTTGCAACTCCAATTTTCATGTTTTGGGGGTGATTTCATTGATAATGAAGGTAAAATCATATGCTGATGTCCTCCACGTAAGGTAAGATTCTCCTTCAAGCCTTCAATAAGATCATTAATAAATTATAACGAAATAAACGGTCCCAAAACAGAACCCTATGACACGCCAATTTTTTCAAGTCGAAGTATATGACTTGAAACCATTGTATTCAACATAGTTTAAACGATTCGACAAGTAAAATCTGAGTATGTTCACCAAATCTGGTAACAGTCCAAATGCATCCGGTTTCAATAATATCCTTTCATGCCGCACAATATCAGATGCTTTGGAAAAGTCAACGTAGACCGTATCAACTCTACCCGGCCAAAACAACAGAAACATGTATTAACAACACAAATTAATATACTTGAATGCAAATAAAAAAGTTATTGGTTAAGAAATTTGTTTTAATTTATTAACAAGGAAAGTGTTTTATTTTTCACCAACCCAAACACCAAATGTCCTATAGAAGCAAAGGTTCAGGAACTGTTCAAGTTCTAGATCTTTAACTGCATTGCCAGCTTACATCGTGGTCGTCTGATGGGTTTGAGAGTTTGGCGCATAACCCTTAGGGGTTGCACGTGTAGGCTCCTTGGTTGCTTAATGCACGATCGCTGATAAAATTTCGATGCAATAACGATGGAGTGATACTGTTGCACTCGGAGTGATACTGTTAACACCTGGCGGCAGAAACTGAAATGAACCTCTAGTACTTATTCCCATTTTGATAACTTTTGCTGATATGGTGATTCCTATAATGGATTATAACCCATGAACTGCCAAAATGGCATTTCTTTAATAATAAAATAATATGATAACTGTAAGTTTTCATGGCTGGTGTGCAAAGTTGTAGTCCGTTATCTTTGACTTTCCCCAGATGCTGGCACCTTCAGAGCGAATAGATTCTTCGAAAATTATTGTTTAAATGAAATTCAGATAACTGCTAACTGAGTATATAACTACGCATTTGTTTGGCACTTTACCATGCAGATATTGCATAAGGAAAACTTAGTGTTAAGTAGCTCTGCATAGAACAGCCTTATGTTTTCCTGTTTAGAGATGTTTTATGACATTTATAAGATTATAAGCTTCAACTCTATTTCTCACTATGGTTTATGTATTAATATTTTTTCATATCAATTGACCGCGAACTTCATTATGTTTTTCTTAGTTAACCTATCATAATTCGTTTTGGTGAAACCGATTAAGGTGTAATTGAGAGTGTGGGTACAAACAAAAGAGAATGGTAAATGCTCGACGACTGCTCCTAAAATTTCGAAACACCTCCACCAACGCTCTCCTTTTCAGACATACGCCCGATTCGAATAGATATTTTGTCCGTCCAATCGTCTGCGCGCTTTAATTCACTTTTGCCCTTACATCTTCCGTTTCACGAACGGTTAAAACGAAATCGTCGTCCTTATACGTCGTCCTTATTCGATTGTTCTATTCCCCAATGCAAAACGTGGAAAAATTGAAAAGAGGTCCGTTCTATAGAAGCGATTGTCTTTGATGTCGTGAAATCGACGTACAGTCTGTGACAATCGTACATATATAAAAATGCATACCTGTATTACAGACAGTGCTTTTTTTCTCCATACTATACAATAAGAGCCAGATGCATAAACATCAATACAGGATATACATACAGATATATTTGCCGTGTTTTCACTTTAAATTTTGCAATATCACAACATGACTTGGTAGCTGGAGAGATTTTCTCGAAATGTTTGTAAATTGTAAATATTTCGTGTGTGTATTGAGGAAAGCAAGCATGAAGTAGATACAACGAAAGAAATCGTAGCATGATCTATTCTATCCAAGAACGTATGGAATTAGAGACTTTTTATTATGACAATGGGTGGTGTGTACAAGATCTACAACACGCTTATTCAACGAAAACCATGCAGGTAAAAATGTGCGACACAAGTACGTACTGGAATTAAACCAAAACTGTACGGAAACGGGCTCGGTACATAACAAAATTTTCATCGGGTTGACATCAATAATGAAGATATTAACGTCGATGTCTTAGGTCAGGTCGCAGTATTTGGAAATGCGATGTCGATACAACAGATATCTCGATCATCCGGAGTTAGCCGTTCGTCAATTTGTAGAATACTTAAGAAGTTCAAATGTCAAACCTTTAAAATTACCTTTTTACACGAATTGAATGAGAATGATTTTGACAGAAGGTTGGAATTTTGTGAACTAATGACCGAGCGCCTAAACAATAATCGGAACTTACTGTATCTTTTTCATTGAATAGTGAAGTAAATCGCCACAACTGCAGATATTGGAATGACACCAACCCCTATTTGACGCGGTAGAATAGAATAGAATAGAATTGTATTTCAAAAAAGTGTACAAAGACAAAGTGTACAGTATATGATTCGTCAAAGTAATAAAAACACAAAACACTTAAAAATAAAATAAACACTTAACAGCCTAACAACTTTTGAGAAAACCTTCGTTAGGAAAAGACGGTGCATGTACATATTAAAAAGTAAGTAAGACACCAAAAAGAAACACTTAACAAGACAAAACAGAAAGAACTTGACACTGCACACACGAAAAACGGGTCGAGTAGTATCCGGTGGCTATCTCCTCTCCGAAGTCGCAGCAAGGCCCGTGGCGCACGTCAGGTAGTATTCCTCCAAACTGTATATAGGGACGGAGAGCAAAAACTTTACCACTGCTCTTCTGAAGCACGCCATATCCATATTTCTCATGTGCCCCGGTAGCTGATTATATAGTTTTAAGGCAGTATAATTCGTATTCGTCTTAGCTCTTTGTAAACGGTGGAAAGGAATGGTGTAATCGTTTTTAAAGACATCCAAAACGGCAACAGAAACCTAATGTACGGCTTACCTGTTCATTGACGGGAGTTTAAATGGTCAAATGTATTTGAACATGCTGGACGATACAGTCAATTCTTTAATTACAGAAAAATTCAGATTTGTTGGAGAATGAGATAGAATTTACGAAGATGGAGCGCCTTCACATTACGTTGCCAGACTACGACAATTTCTGGATCATCACTTTCGCGATCGTTGGATAGGTCGAAGGTGGCCTATAGAAAGGCCTGCCAGATCGCCGAATCTTACACCACTTGATTTTATTCTGTGGGGGAATCTTAAGTCTAAGACAAGACCCATCTTCCCTATTCAAATTTTAAGAGTAGGGGGAATGTTTTAAATCGTCAGCCCTGTCATTAAAAGTTGTTCCCCTTGATAAGACAATTGACAGGTTTCGAAAATTTATATAAATCACAGCAGGTAAAGAGTTATTTGAGGTGGCTCGTTTCAATTGAAATACCCTGTATTTGACTTTATTCTAGAGTTCAATGGCTACATCAAGAATTAATATTTAGCATTGTAAACATTGTAGAAATATTTTTTTTTCTCTCAGTGAACATATTGCTGTTCACATGATCGTATAATTAGTTTCCACACAGTATAACAACAACCAGTTCTTGTGAGTGGCGTAAAGTGCAGATGCTGGTTATGAGTAGTAATTTCGTAATTATTATTTACGGTCTTCTGAATGAAAATATATTGGAAACAAATAAATAGAAATAAACAAATCAAGAATGACACTGGATAAATTTAAGAGGTCACCGTACCTCGTCAACGTATCTTTTTTATATTGAAAACAAAAAACCAAACTTTTTAATCATACACAGGCGCTTATCTTCGTTTAATGAGCTATATTCTCAATTGACAGCGCATGAGGCAAATAATAAATAATGTAATCAATGAATGAATGTACAGCAACTGGGTTTCCTTGAAAAAGGAAAAATAAAAATAGTACGTAAGCAAGAATTAAGCGAAAACACGCATTGAGCAAATATTTTTTGTAAGACCAGGCTAGATAAGATAAAAGGCCATAGGTTTTTGGGACACATTTTATAACTTACCTTACCGAATCTTACAAATATTGCGCTTGATTCGTGTTGAGAGTAAATATTTGTAATCTACATGGTGGGGTTAATGTTAACATGCTTTTTTTCGAGATAGTTAAGCGGCCAACAAATACAAAAATAGGCTCCGATTAATGAAAAAGAAATTATCGGTGACCTTAAACAGCTTATCTTAGCGTTATTTTTCTTCCTGTTATTTAACAAACATTGGATAATAATATGGGCACATTAGTGTGTATGTGTAATTATGCAGTAATTATAAATAGTTCGAATATTATTTTGTCTTCTATTCGCGGTTTATTCCAAATATCGAAATACTTATTTTTAATTGTATGTAAATAACGCTTTTAAAGTTGAGGAAAACCAGGAAGCCCAACAGGGTTTCACAATGTTACTATAAAGCTTTAAAATTAGGTACTTTAAAATTCAGGTAAAAGAAGACGTACACTCCAGTTAAAGTGACATTTATTATGAAAATTGTTGTAAGTAGCAGGCTTTAAAGCTTTAGCTTTTAATCATATTTTAGTGTAATATTCGTTATTTGCCCAATATTAAACAAGACGGCGAACATAAGTTAACCTAACTCTCTAATCTAAGACAACGTGTAATTTATTATTATTCAAATTGGGTTGAAAACTTTATTATTTCTGAAGAGTTTCATTGGCACATGATCCAGGTGTTTAAATATTTTCAATTAACACATCAATCATTCTAAATTGGAAATGCTTTGTACCGCAAAATGTTACAGGCACCATCTAAAATAGTTGGTATTATGCTGTCTGTTATTTATTAAATTGAGTCCTCACCACATATATAATCAAATCTTATTTTAGTTTGACATTTACAGGTAATTTTAACGTTTTCTTCACTGTGAGAACTTTTCAATTTGGAATTAAATTAACGGAGTCACGTAAAACTTGCAGAAATATATAAAATGCTGTTATCTCTATAAACTTTATTAGATAGGTTGAGGTGACTACTACAATATGTTGTTGGCACCATTTGTGATGGCTAATTGAAACAATTAAGACTTGATTTTGAAAATGTACAAGAAAGAGGATGATGTTGCATAATATCTACTTTAAAGGAGATCGGTACTGGAAAAAAATAAATAGTTTTTATTTTGCTTAAAAAGTTATGCGTGTGTTTCTGTATAATTTCTAGTTTAAAAAACAGCTATTAAATTATCAAAAAATCAGATGAGATTGATGTTCTCAAAAGCGAAAAAAACGCGACTTTTGCAGTTTTAAGTATGCTGTTTGATACTTTGTTTAAATAGCGACTAGAGATCCAAGTATTTAAACAAACTTCTACATTGAATTTTTTAATAGGTGAAACTTGTTGCTAACTGCGCAGGGATACTCGCAATAAAGTATTCTCTTTTTTTTCATTTTTTAAGTGCGGAACCCTTTTAAATATAATTTTACCTGAGAAAATAATATTAAATATACGGATATTAGAGAATAGATTTCCGTAACCTCATATTCATAGGGCAGAGTAAAGACAATCAAAGCAAACTTTCACTTCTTTCACCTTTCATTAATTAAAGATTATGCTAAATTAATAATCTTGTACATAATAATAATTTTCTGTGATATATTTAAATACGTATAATAGGAATATATGGGAAAATGTGCGTGAGAGTTTGCGGTAGTCATTTGTACTAATTTGAGGTATTTTAAAACTCTCTATTTAGTGATAAAAAGAATATATATGCCAAATAAAAGAAGGATCAAACAGAGAACGGGTCTATACTTTATTTGAGTTATTTAAAATTATCATTAAAATTGTTATTACTACAGAAAAAAGAACAATTTTCGTATAAAAACAGCGGAGTTTTCTTCAGGTTAAGTTATTATTACAGATAGGGTAGCTTTCAATCACACAAAATTTCCCTCAAATCTAAAAGGTCGTTAGTAATTTTTGAATACAGTAGAAGGTTTTAGGTTGATCCAATAACTCTGCTTCTTGATTGGTATCAAATCGAAACTGCATTACTTCTATGTTTCTTTAAAAAGTAACAAAATCTAAAAAACAATAACAATTCGTCATGAATTATCTACCACCCATGCAATACTAAATTTAACCAATATTTTTTTTTTTTTAGGAAAATGTGTATAGTAGAGCGTTTACTCAATTCGCTATATTTTGATTATCAACTTGTATATGGAGTATAATTTGCTAAATAAAACAAAAATTATTCGATATACTTTTCCTGTTAGTGATACCACTGATAGCATACCACAGGATTCTCAAGGATCCTCCGCCCTAGTTTCTATTTTTCCAAGAATTAATATATGCAATTTAATTCTCGGACAAATAATAGGTCTATATTTGGCTTGTATTTCACGTTATTTGAAATTTGATAATAATATGCAAAATTTAGTTATGATGTAGCATCATTCTTAATATTTATTATTACACGAAACAAGTTTCCGCTTTTAAATAATAACTTTATTAATAGTTCGAAATTGTTACATTTGTAATTATGACGTTATTTTCTTATACGCTATAAAATTTTACATTTTTTTAATTTTGTTTAATGTTAACTAATTAAGCTAGAAGATATTTTTTTTAAATTAAAAAATTATTGGTATTATATTATATAAGTGAGAGAAATACATCTTTTACGCGAGTGTGGCACTTCTTACTACCTTCATAAATGCATCTCTCACACGTGTGATATACGACGTTTTATCTTACAGGTGCAAAAACATCAATGAAATTAACTTTCATTCAAGCAAATATTCGCTTAGTTTTCGCAGTGACCCACGGATGTTATGATTATAGCTACCTCACTACTGCACAGAAAAATGCATTCTGAGTTTAAAACAAAATATTGTTTATTTAATATAATAAATAAATGTTAGAATCGGTAGAGTGGGGCAGCAAAATGCTGTATCTTCGTTGTCGGTCAATTGTGTGATTGTTTCTTACCTTACATAGTAGTTCGTTGTGTGAATTTCTTTTAGGGAAGTAGTTTAATGGGATCTTATTCGTTTTAGATGAATCAATGTACTTATGTCTAATTACATGACAAACAGGTTGGTAAACATATGTAGCGATAAATTTACTTAATAATATTAATGATGAAGTAGGTAAGTAAGCTGCTTCTCGTATTGGATTTGTTGGAGGATCTCAGAAAGATATTTCAACGCATAATAATAGTATTATCATAGAACCGAAAAGATATTCAGACAGCACGACCTCTAAGAGCATATATTTTTCATCGCATGTTTTATTAATTCAAGATATTAATAATAAGAAACTACTTTCTTTTACGGTAATCTGATTGCTGAAGCCAAGTTTATGAGCTTGGACGAAAATGATATAAAGGAATTAATTAATAATATGGGATAATAAAAACATTTCTTAGTCAGTATAATATTTACATGCAATTGTGCAAGGAAAGTTAGAACATACCAATAAGGTAAGGTAAAGATATAGCTCATATTGCTCACATGCATATTTAGTGATCAGGCAGGGACATATGTACACCTCTCAAGAAAAGTTTCGGGGGCACAAGCATTAAAAGCTACCCAGAGTTTTACTTTAAATCTTAGATTAGAAGACTTTGTAATGGGGGATTTCTAAGCAGTCATTCATTTAACGCATTGTAGACTAGTTACTTACGTTGCAAAGGCTCCTGAATTTTGATCGATTGTAAGTTTGTTGGTAATTGTGATATTTAAAGAAACTCATGCATTTTTCTGTATGTGGAAATTCTGTCGCGCAAATCTAGTGACGCGAATTGTACTTCTTTTGATAGAGATACTAAATTAAAAAGAACACTAATTAATTCACATATGTTCCGCTTTCGAACAAACCGTCCTCCAACTATAAAAAGCCTCATGGACACTTCCATACCTCGTATCATAAATACTTATCCACATTTTACCATTCCCACAAAAAAAAAAAGAATGTTAGAGGATCCAATTGTAAAGACAAATTTTTAATCTATTTGTCACAAGATTTTAACGACATGCTACTCAGGAAATACTCATGCAATATTCTACTAATTATTTTATTACAGCGGCAATAGCTGATCAGCAAAAGAAAATATATTATATATCTTAAACACAAGCGGACTGAATTTACGCAATGGAAGTTGTGACGCTTCCATATATTGACTGAAGCTATTGTATCCTGCAGTTCCAATATCTCCCAAATTATTAACGATGGTGTCAGCTTAAAGATTATATTATCTATTGAAGTTGTCGATCAACTGCCTGATTTAGTTAGCTACCTGTTCGCAATTGCTGCGTGCTCAGTACATTACTTACCTAAAGTTTTTGATCCAAAGCAAATACTCGTATATTCTGTAAGTGAATACAAACGTGTAATGCAAAAGTTATAGCTAGTTAATGGCCTTATAACTTTGGCTGGATATAGCATATAACGCATATGCTGATACTTTTAGAGTGATTGAAAACTGGGTGAATATTTTATCAAAATTTATGGAAGCACGCGACAAATTTCTATTGTACGAACGTATGCATGACATTAACATTGATGCATAAGTATAATTTTGCGGACAAGTAATACTTATAAAGGAAAAAAATTACACATATCGAAAAGCTCCCAGCAAAACCCCTCCCTCCATTCTAACGTCGCTAGCAGTGAATATATCTAATTATACGGTAGTTTTTTTTCAGGTTTCCTCTCTTTCTCTTTCGAGGACACGTTCGCATTCCGATTGGTTAAAATTCTTTTCAGGGAAAATTTATCCTTGACACACCCGACGCACACTAGTTTCTAATACAAATAAATTTTACACAAACGTGAAATGCGATATATACGTTATGTGTCGAGTAACAACGACGGCAATACGTAAATAATATGATATTTACAACGTATGTAGGTACACATATGCATATGAGTTCGTGAATTTTAATTAAGTACCTATATTATACGTGTGGGTTATCCGTCTCTAATGGAATGTCTTAGTGCCACTAATTATTAGCTTCGAGTTTGCACAAACGTGGTTCTCCTACGTGCCTGTTTCAAGCCTGAGGATATTTTTAGGAGGTGCAAGAAACAGGGACATTATATAGATATGTTATTTAACGATATTCAACGATAAAAATGTTAATATTGAAGGAAGGTTGCAAAACTATGAATGTGGCCAAGAACTAAAACATTAATAGCATAGAATAGTAATGAATGGGTGCAGAAGGAAACTAGGAATGGTATGGTAACTCAAGTTTGCCGTCTTGTTTAAATAATCAAGATCACACCTTCAACAGCAGTAGACAATTCGCATTTGCAGTGTACTGTAGGATTCTTTGATGTATTCATACATACAAAGAAATGCTACGTAGGTTCACGTAAATCTTACTTATTGTTAGATCAACTACACAACTGTTACGAATATATACAAAAAAGAACCATTAGTTATCTGAATCTCAATAAATTCTTGAAGATACCTAAACACAAATAGTTAACTGCTTTCTTAATAGTCTTCATTTACTCTATCACGAATTACAAATCTATTCAATAGTTATTCCTCTTGCATGATTTTTTTTTTCAAATCTGATCTGAAGAAATATGGACACTGTAGCGGTTTTAAGCGAAAAATAGCGAAAAAATTAAAACTAAAACCACTAACCCCAGCATCCCTTCCCGTCCGAAGTTCTTGTTACGGGAGATGGGAACCTAAGATAAGGATGAAGAAAATGAAAAAGGTAAGAATTTTGCAATCACTAATCTGCAGCGGGGCACCTACAGCGAATCAACTATATGGCGCTCAACAAAAACTATTCATATGCCTACGTTTCCCAAAAAACAACAAAAACCCAACCAAAAAGGAGAAACTGTTCTGACTCCGAACCGACATAAACAGATACATTGCATCTAAGAACTATTTTCCTTTAAATCAGGGAGGTATGTTAATTAGTGGAGTCTGCAGAGTCTAGAAAATTAAAAGACTTATTATAAAATTGCGTTCCTGTTAAATCACTTTTGTATCGCATCAGATATTCCTCAAGAATATCAGCATGTCAATTCACTCTCCATACATCTCTTCTCCATCCACGCAGAGGATTCTGAGTTCGGGAATAGAAAAAAAAAGGTCTACCTCCAGTTTATAATAGGACCACTCCAGCTTGACGTTCCTTCTCTTCAGTCTGTTTCATCCTCATAATGTATCTTATCATGTTATGAGCTTCTCCCAGTGCCACTTCGAACGAATGATAAAGGATGTTAAGTTATTTGGTGCTAGCGTTATTCCCAGGACTGCTTTAGTATGCTCCCATTCGTCTTTCCATCTATGACAGGAGAAGATGGTATGCTCTGTTGTGTTCTCATTCCGACCATACGCACATTGCTACCAGGCTCAGGGCGTGTATTTAAATTTCAATAAAACGTAGCGTATTTAGAGCATGATACAATAAAAGGTCAACAAAAAGGGAAAATTAATCGGTGAAACCCACAAGGTTGCGTTGATGAGTTCGAGATCAGCAGCTGCGCTACCGATGTTGTCTGGGCGCCACTGGGTTAGTTTGAGTTCCTCTTACCGGTCGGTGTCGCCTGGTTTTACAATAACCCAGAATAACAAATAGGGAAAAAGAAGGGATTGTACTTGCAATTACTAAGACTGAATTACTATTACTGAATAAAAAAAAAAAAGAAATATAATTTAGAAAGGTTTATTAAATATTAAATAATTATATTAAATAAACTTTATTTTTTTTATACATGAACAAAAATTGGCGAAATAACTCTAGCACAAAAGAAAATGAAGCAAATTGTTTTAAAATTGACGTAATCCGGGTAATTTCTTAACTAGATTTACTGATACAAAAAGCTACCTACTCGATCGAGCATACCCTATTGATACGAACTGTAACTACAGATTCGGTAATGAATATGAATTGACACACAAAATAAAACTGCCAACGAAGGGCTTAAATCTGACGGTAAAAGAAAAAAATATAAATTACAGTTCGCTGCAAATATATATATATAAAAAAACTTAAGCTAACTTCCATAAAATGTAGGTTCAACAGTGAGATTTTAAATTTTGAAGGCTGACACCGATGGCGGGTGACGTTGATCAGGACCAGAAAAAGCAGATATCCGTACTACCAAGATGTAACACACAAAAGATCGATAAAATAGATTTTCTATGCCCAAAAATCGGCACAAGGCTATGTCATAAGGCAACGGGAGGCATAGAAACTGTTGCTTTTCGGCGATCAAACGTCGATATGGCGTCAGGGGTGAGAAAAAACTTTCGCGGGAGAACGACTACTTCCTTATATAGATTCAGAATACAACAATCCCCCCTACGATAACGTGACGTCGAACGCCCAATTAGAGGGTGCATAGCAACAAAATGCAAGTGGGTCATTGGTTGACGAATGATAGACCGATATGCGGAAGTATGCGCAAAATCGAAAATAATATATGAAAATTATACACGGGGATAAAAAAGAATCGGTACAAATATGAAATTAAGATTTTGACGTGTAACAACCCCCACTTCCTTCCAAAGGAAATCAACATCGGAGATTTCCGATAATTAGATGATAAAATAATTAAAACAAACCAAAACACGAAAAACAAATCCGAAAAAACAAATGTACAAAACTAGACAAATATTCCGGCTAAACCGAAAACAACAAAAGCGATAGCTAAATAGTTCATTCTATTAAACGGGTAACGTCGCAAAGACAGTTAAAGCAGTGACCTACTTAGATCAGTCACCAGTCCGAGCGCTAGTATTCCGTCGAACAGGGGATGAAGCCTAACTTTGTTTTGAGTTAGTAGGAAACAAACGAAACTGGTCAAATCCAGTAATAAAAAACAGTCTTCGGTGTCAGTATGTCAGGTCCAGTAATAAAGTCTTCGCCGGGCATGTCGTAATAGAGAATAATGTCACTACGGAAAAAGTGGTGGTATCCAGGTGACTCAGGCGCACTTGGCTGAGGTATTATGGCCCACAACAGCAGGGCAAATGTCTCATCTAATCTGGTGGATGCGCCTTAATAACTTTGATATGCTATAAATTTCGTATATCCACAGCGACACAATTTGGGTGATCGTAAACGGTCCAACATATTTCAGTGCCGAGAAATATTTAGTCGCATCTGAAACCACATGATTTCGTCGACACTCTTGCTGACCAACAGACAGCTTATCATTTCGTCGTCTCAAATTATAAACGTGAGCGCTAGGCGTATGTGCTTTATAAATTCTCTCCTTTACGTCCTTATATAACTGTGCACAAATCATGTTCTTACTTTCCACATCGACATTGGGTGTTTCAGATTCGCACGGGTGCTAATGTTCATCCTTTCAATCCAAAGTGACTTCTCAGCCAAAGTTGATGAAGTTTGGGGTCAGTTTCGTAACTTCATGTTCAGATGACCTTATCGCGTAGGCTATCTTGTACAAATATCGAACCCAAATGCGATGATTATTCCTTACATACGCTGCTAACATCGCCTTAACGATTCGGTTGACACGTTCGGTGAGGTTAGCTTGAGGGTGATAATACGCGGTGTAGGCGATTTCAATATTCTAGTTCTTTGTCATATTCTAAAATAGATAGCTCTTAAACTATACTCCGTTCTCAACAATTAGGATCATCGGAGCTCCGAACAAAAAAATCACCTGATCTATAAGTTGGTTCACATTTGAACTAGTAGCGGTAAGCAACATTGCAGTTGTGGTGAAGACATCACACATAGCGAGAATGTACGAATATCCCTTAGTGGTACGTGGTAAAGATCCAATTAAGTTGGCACAAATAATTTGTCAAGGTCGGGTAGCAGAAGGTGTTTTACTCAGTAAATGCCCTGAAGGTGGTCTATTTTCGGGTTTTGTATTCAAACAAACTGCACAACGATGAACATACTTAGCCACGTCACATTCAAGTTTCGCCAAAAGTACTTTTGCATTACTCTCGAAATAGTCTTAGACATACCGGTGTGTCTGCACGTAGGATCATCATGACCAGATCGAATTATTTCCATTCGACGCTCTCGAGGTAATACAAGTTTCCATTCCTGGTTAGTATTTGATAATTCCGAATAACGCATTTTAATAAACTTAAAGAATTGATTTCCTTAAACTCTCCAAAGTGGATAACGATTAGGAAACTTCTGAACTTCATCTAACATTTTCAAATACCAACGATCAGTAAATGATTGACCAGCGTAAATGGCGTCAGTCATAATAGGCACAGAACGCGATAAGAAGTCAGCGACAGCATTTTCTGAACTCTTTCGATGTATTAATTCAAAATCGTACGGCGAAGATGAAGTGACCATCGAGCCAAGCGTCCATGAGGATCTTTCAAATTCTTTAACCGCAACAAAGAATGACAAGCTGTAATAACTTTAAAGTGGTATCCCTCCAGATAATGACGCAGGCGCTCAATCGCCCAAATAACCGCAAGACATTCGCGTTCTGTTGCGCTGTATTTACGTTCTTGGTTCGTTAAGGAACGGGACCAATAACACACGACTTTCTCACCATCCTCAAACTGTTGTGCGAGCACGGCTCCTAGACCATACGCGGAAGCATCCGTTTGCAGATAAAAAGTCCTACTAAAATCGGGACAAACGAGAAGAGGTGAAGAGACTAGACGCCTGTCACTTGAACAAATACAGGTAGGGTAAAGGTGCAAAAGCCTACAACGGACTTGCCGAGTAAAATTATTAAAATGATAGTAGGTCTCCTGGTTAGGCATTGTAGATTAAACAAGCAAATGCATACCATTTTCTACTACTGGGGTAAAAAAATTCTAGAGCAAATAGCTGCATAAGGGAGCCGCCCTAAAAAGTAATAGGTTTTATTAGGATCAAATTGGGGAAACTTTTCTAGGAAGAAAGGGGATCATTAAATGAAAGGATAGTTGATCTTTAAAGCAGAATAATTTCTGCATTTCTCAAGAAACGGGTGTGAAGGGAGGATGAATTTGCATTTATAGTAGATGCCAGTTTTATTTTTGACGTGGGAATAATTAGAAAATAGATAGCAAATATTTTTCTAAGTGGATAATGGGTCTGAACAACTCAATAAGTTATTGGTCAACTAGTTTTTAAAACTGGTTCTATTGGATTTTTCTGTTTAACTATAGAATTTATTTAAACCTAAGGTCTATAAAACTAGAATTATGTAAGATAATGCTGTGTTAAAATTACTTGTCATAACTGAAATATTCGTTGTCAATTTGGCTTCTAGTATAAGAAATGTACATGTTACAATTTTAGCTAGTAACATCATATTTTAGGGGATTAACCTAAAAATGTACTGGTTTTAAAAGAAGAAAAACACACACACGCATATTGATAGGCTATTCAATAATACTTAACATCATTTAAATAATTCCATGGACAATTTGCACATTTTAATTACAAACAGTATACGAAATTCATATCCACAGGGCATTCCAAGGGTTTCATATAAAAGAAAAAAGCACGAAATCCAATTTATTTTCGCGATCAAAAACGGAACAACAAAAGGTGCGCGTGCGTCCATACAAAGCTAAAATCCATTGTATATGTTAATAACTAACTGATACACCAGACATACAAGTCTGTCGATAAATTTTCGTTTAAATTAAGGTCAAGTTGTTCCGTTGGTTGCCTTTTTCTCTTCCCTTTCGTTCTTTTTCTGTCGTTTGCGAGCCACCGGCAGTGTGGTCGGAATTTTATGTCCGCCGAAATAAACCGCAGGAACAATGGAGCTCGTGAAATCGCCATGGCCATGACAGAGCCACGGTCAACCGCCAGACGAATGCGCAAACATGTTTGGAGAAATTAAGATGGACGAGGTACATACTGGTTATGCCGACAATTAAAGTTGCCTTTTTGCGCATTTTGTTGACGTACAGGGCCAGAAGAACGCATTACACTTTTATGCCGGCGACTAGCGCTGGTAAGATGTACGACCTGAGAGATTTATAATGAAACGGAATGCACTTATTATTGGAATTTCGTCGCGAACTTGTCACCAACAAATAAAAGTAGAAGCATCCGAATATGTATGAAAAATAAAGCTTGTGCCTTCAATATCAAAATTTTCTAATATCAAGCTTCTAGGTTTATAGTATGTACAGAATTAAGTGTGATTTTTAAATGGGTTATCTACGCTTATCGACAATATTAACCCATTTCGCCCATACTAACAACGCTTTATTTAAGGTTTGACAGGTGATAATATAATGATATATTGCTAATTAAGTTCCAGATTAATGTAATAAATCATTACCCTTCTATAGAATATTTATGTTGGCTATAAACGCATATCGGAGCGATGCTTTTGTTTCGGAGTGGTTTTAGTGTCCTACATACACCAATAATCTGTAAGTAAAACGATGGAAGGTTTTGGTCAGACATTGACTTTGAATGAAGAACCTGTCAACCTCAGCCTTAAAAATTCTAAAAGATCTTGGCGCAAAAATTGGCATTCGGTTCTTATACATTGTACAACATGCAAATAATAAATAGGTACTACAAATGCATGAGTCATAGTACCTATATTTTTATACCATAGCTTTTTTTGAAATACTTATTCTAGTGTTTCTTTTAATTATCAGAAATACGAAACCAATCATCTTCTGCAAATGAAACTATTGTTTTATCTAACGAAAACTATTATAAATGATAAATGATATAAGCAGAATTTTACCTCGATTTAATGATCACATGTAATCACTAAGCCTACAAAAACTGTATCAAGAGAATGATCTGCCGTTATTAATCGATTCTTAAAGCACTAAAATGCTAATGAAAAAAAAAAGAGAAAACGAATTGAAAAGCAGAAATAACCCCAGTGATAACTAGTGATACTACCTTATCTCTGGAACTAATTTGATGAAATTGGTCTTTCATATATCATTTAAGAGATCTTGTGAGAAAGGAAATATTGGTATGCTGTTATTACTCACAATTTGACTTAAGTATGGGTTAGTGTTCTGTGGGGTTCTGGCATTTACCCATAGTACTTTTATTTTGAAAAAAAAAAATCTATGAAAGTGATATGTACGCTAAAAGATTTTGAATAGAAACAGCAAGCACAATTTATTAAAAATATTCAACGATAGTCAAAGCGCTGTTAAAACCATGAGGGGTGCTTAAATGTAACACAAAGCTAATCTAAAGTTTTAAAAATACTCGTATAATAATCGAATAATCTACTCCTAATATGGGTACCTGTGCGCTGACTCATTCATTGAAATGAGCAAGCAGACACTCTTGAGAAAAAGGGTGTTGCGGAACAATTAACTAGAAAGTGTTTCAATACTGGAATAATTAGTTTAACCCATGCGATAAAATGCATTTTGTCCAACCATGTCAGAATTAAGCAGCTACCAACACATTTGATCATAAAACTGTTAAAATAATTGTTTCTTTTACAGGTCATTTCAGAATCGAAGAGCAGTTACACAGAACCGCGCTGAATTCCGGTGGTGTTGGAAAACAAAGAAACAGTACATCTTCTGCTATTGACCAGTCATAGATATGCTCAGAAATGTGATGGTCAACAAGTGCTTGAAAGGCGAGATCATATATGATACCCACGGAAAAAAAAATTTTTACAGACAGAGCATAATATTAATTTAAAATTTACATCGTATCACCGGTGATACTTTAGAACTGCAAAAAGACATTTTAGCAGTTTATCAAATGATTCATATCAATGCTTTCAGGTCCTATGACAATAAAAGAACTTCAGAAGCTTGCAGAGCAGATAGATCTTGGTCAGTCTGAATTGGTTGGTGAACTTTTCTACGAAATTGAACAAGATGACGTGGAAGAAAATTTAATTCCTGAAGAAAAGGAAGAATCGGAGGAAGTTGTCCAGTCTGACGACGATTGTAGTTCTTTAGCCGAAGAACCATTATTTCGACTGGTACTCTATCTCTGTACTCTATCAAGACCAAGTCGAAGAGCCTTTACAGTCGGCGGCATAGACCAAGAACCTGCTTCCGGACCTCACTTCTTGAGTACAGTGCAAACACAGGAGTGCGGATTATTACTTAACCCAGTTCTTCAGCGGACACGGGCATTTTTGCTCCTCCTTACGGCGGTTTAGGATAACGCATGATGACCGGTGCTTGGACTGCGGCAATGCCGACACATCCGAACACGTAGTGATGATGTGCGACAAATGGGCCGGGGAGATGAAGGAGCTGGATAAGCAATTAAGCCGAAACCTAAACAAACGGAACATGGTCTCTATCATGATTGAAGATTTCCCAAACTAGAAAAATATATGCAGGTTTATAACTAAAGTGCTATCACAAGGGAGCAAGTAGAGCGGGCTAGAAGATATGCGCTGATGGGAGAGTCCCACACTACCGTGACCGTATACCCTAAGCCACGGTGTCCATCAAGGATTTCCCCCTGCCAGAAAAAAAATATATATATCTTAGTAGCCTCAAATGATCCGAACCATAGAGACATATCTTTTCCACCAATACCAACAAATTTAGAGAACTACCTACACAACAAGCATAATTAGAATTTGAAATTAAGATTAAGGACGTTATAATACGAACCAATAGCAATGTGAGTATATATACAGACACATGTAAAAAGTAAGTAGAAACTAATTTGATTCAAAGGCAAACAGGATTTATTAAGAACTTTTACTCAATTTGAAGTAGAATTAAATGTTCATCATTTCAAAATCCTAGTACGTATATAAAACCTGCGTTCTCCGAGTTCAATCGACTGTACTAGCGAGCACGCTAAAATTTACATGGTAGCATTTGGTTCATTCGTATGATGGTGCAGGGTCGACGCAACAACAGAACCAGACGCGAAAAGGAAAGAGACAGAAAGATGAGCCAATGCATTGCGGATACTTTGTGTACAGCTGCTCAACGATAATCGCGTTAGGGAAGGTCAGATGTGAAATGGCCTGCACGCAATCCGCTGATGAAAACGAATCTTGTCCCAAAAATGCGACCAGCTTTTAAACGTGCACATCTCCACAAGGATGGATTCTCGAACAAGTTTCGCTTTCATTATTCGAGATATATACTAGTTGCGTTCAGTACGATTTTTTCGGTGACATGCGGTACAGAAAAAGATGCACAGTTGACATATTCCAATTTAAATATTTGTACGAAACGCGCCTGTTTTGTTTGTCGTCCTTCTGTCGTGGATTGCGTACTCAAGGTTCTGACGATGTTTTAAGCCGGACGGTTTTAATACGAGCGGATTTTTAAAGTCTAATATGATGACCTCATTCCACCGACACTCGAAAATATGTATGCAACTGTGGCAGACGTCACAGAACAAAGAAAACACTCTATGCGATAAAATGGATTTTTTTTTTAATTTATAAACTAATAAAATTATTACTTATCAATTGCACCGCAACGGTTAAACAATGGGTGTGTATGTACGATGGACAGAATATTTTGGTTGTATTATAGAATAAAATTTTGATTAAATTTCACTCAAGCTGTTATTAACACATTTGATGAAATAATTCAACTATTATGAAACTCACACTTTATTATAAAAATATTTAATAAACAATGCATTGGTGAAAGTATGTTGATTGTGTCGAGTATTTACCCATACTTTTTATTTGTGCTTTTGTTTTGTTAATGGAATTGATAAGGTAGTATTTGCTTAAAATTGATAATAACTTAACCTTTCTTAGAATGTTTAGTCATCAGTTTTACAGACGTAAAGTCAAATTTGGAATTTAAAATGGAGCCGATATCTATACAGGTACAGCGCCCTCCAGATCTAATTTCTCCCCCTTATAATGACCAAATATCGACCCTATCAACAGCACACCAAGCCCAAGTTCGGGTATATAAGTAGAAGAAAGCAGAGAATAACCTTATCCTTGTTTAGCAAAGTATAATTATACCCTCTTAACAAATTTAAAGTAGAGATGGGCAGTCCGACTTTCCTCCTTCAGGAAGTAAGAGTCGTATTGAAAGATTCATACTAGTTCGTACCGTTTGCTGTCTGCAGTGAAAACTGTATGAACTATATGTGTATGAAACGTTATTTTAATGCTATTTCAATGTATACAGAGCTCAAGCGCCACGTAACTCACAACGTGGCCTACTATAAGCTCTCCAAAATTTAAATTTTTATCTGAAATAATCAAAAAGTTACAGAGTGTATCCACTTTCCATTGTCACCCGGTATATGTACACTCACGGACACCCAAAATGTCCGGTCTAATGCGTAGTCTAAACGCCGGCCGTGTTCAACTCGGGTGCATGGAACGTTGTCCTCACACTGTGACTTAGACCGGACATTTTGAGTGTCCGTGGGTGTACATATTTATTTCTCATTTATATTGGAAATCTATGTTGCCGTATAATATATATTATATACTTATTATTCTTTATATTGATAGAAAAGAATCTTTAAACCAAAAAAAAAAAAAAGCATATTTCTTCGTTTCAAAGTATTGCAAAGTATTGTTTGCATCCAACAAACACTAATTTAAAATGAATTCTAGTAAGTTTCAAATAGATATGGCGTGGACAAATTTAATATTGAATGCTCATTGCACGTTAGCATTCAAACAATTTTTAATATCTTTATTGTATAGCTTACCTTAATATTTTTTCATAACTTTAAAATTAAGCAGGACTAATAAAGAATTCCAATCGAATATGACGTTTCCCAGTTTAATATTTGATAGCGATTGAAGTTATTTCATTAAGTATGTACACGTAGGTTTATTTCAAAATTAAAACGAGAACCCAATCAATATTTTACCTCTATCTACTTATTTATATTGGAAAACAATTTCAGTCGTTTAAAATTTCATACATTTAAACGTTGAGAATATTAATATCGACTTTTTGAGATATTAAGAAAATATTTTTTTAGCATACTTAGCTATATTGCACTACAATGACATATACGAAAAAAGCGTCCCTGGAATAAATGAAATATTTTATTTCTAATCGTGGTATGGTTTTTATTTTGTCCTCCATAAGTATTTACAGCAGAATTACTTTCTACAGGCGAAAGCCCCGCCCCCGCGCGCATCACACGTCACAAAGCCGTAGGCGGCGTCAAATCGTTCGCCAGCGTACAGTACTGCAGATACATTTTACAATACAAACAGAATTTCGTATTTCGAACCAACAGCGAAGATAGTGGACATGTTCTCACGTCCAAGCTATAAGATTTCTCGATATTTCTTGGGGTGTACCTCACTGGATTGAGCACGCTCTCTTGCTATCGCGCATCCGCCAGTACAAAAAAATCAACTGTAGCCGAAATATGAGGTGCATTCGAATATTTAAAATTGTTAACTCTGTTTTAATAATGTAATCCTTCGAACGAAATATGCAAATATCTCAGCACTCTAATATACCTGAACTGTGCAAATTCAGCATAACATGCTGTTCATCCTCGAAGAGGTGGTATTTGCTGTGTACGCTTGCACTGTAGGCAATTGTTTGAATTTTCGCGTAAAAAAGTTATAACCGTTGTCGTATTTTCTTTTGTTGTTTGCGTTTCGAGGGAAGCTTTTCAAAATCTAAGTGTGAAAGCTAAAAGATAAAAATGTATATGTGCAGGGCATGTAATTTAATAAGTGAATCAAGGAAAGTTTTAGTTAAACACTACAATACTTCCCATAATTTTCAAGGTGAGAGTCAATTCATTTTTCTACAATTTTACATATCCGGTGGAGAATTCAAGTTGTACGATATTAGAGACTCAATATGCAAATCAATCTACCGACATTGATGATTTTAATTCTACTTGTATTGTATTAGATAGTAAATCTAGAGAAAATAATGATTCAAGAATATGGAGTAATAAAAACAGCTTCCTTTTAATAGACACGATAAAAAATATGAGAAAGATTTTGAAAATTTATTAAGGAAGAGTGTTTTTCTTTAGGAATAGAAGTGACTGCTACACAGTGTGATAATAAATGGAGAAGTCTGACGAATACATATAAAAGTATCCCCGCACATGAAGAAACATCGGCCAAAGCAAGGAAAAACTGGGAATATTTCACAGAAATTCCTGAATGTATGTAGTAAATGAACATGTACCTACGAAAAGAAGAAAACTGAACGAAAATGCTGTAGAAAGGAGACATAGGGAACGGATGGAACGTCAAGACAGATTTCTAGATTTATTTAGTTCATTAATAGAGAAAATAAATGTAAATATTTATCAAAAAGAAAACAGCCAACTTTTAAAATAAAAGTTCACGATATATTTTGTTGAATTTTACGTTTGAATATTTTGTTATGGAGTTCACTTTGAATTGTTTTCTTTTTATTTAGTAAATGCATTCATACCTTTCTTAATTAAAAAAAGCAAAATTTAGAGTATGGTAGTTTATTTACACAAAACCAAAGAAAGATTACCAAAAATATTTCCTAATTCATTGTTATAACAAAAATCCCAAAAGAAAGGTGAAAAAAACCCTTACCACAACATTAATTTTGTGGTAAGGAATTTTTTCACCTTTCTTTTGGGATTTTTGTTATAGTTTTCAAGCCACAGTCTCCACCCATCACAGGATAATTCATTGTTGGTGAAAAAGTTACTATAGAAGCTCGTTTGGTTATAGCGTCAATATTATTTGGATCATTGTTTTGCTCTTTTCGAATTCCTACATCTATATTCGTAATATCTCTTAAATTGTTACCAGAATATATACAAATGTTATGTAACACTCATGCAGAAGATATTAACAACGATGATAGATCCATATAACTGTCTCTAATGATTTCATACCCCTAAATCTACCCTACAATAAGGCAAAAACGTTTTCTATTCCAACCCGTGTTTTACCTAGCACTAAATTATAATTTTTCTGCCTTTCGGACAAATTGCCATAATCGTTGAAACATAGTAATAGATTTAGGTGTAGTGTACATACATGCCAAATCACCTATTGATTTTTGTTTCCTTGTAAAATACTGATTCACTACATACTGTGGTATCACGAAGTGAGCCAGGTTCTCCACAATAAATATTTGTAAATAACATTGTGGCATCACATATTCTTTGCAGAATGAAGGAATGGTATCCTTTCCTATTGATATATGATGTGTGGTTTTCCTTTGCTGCCATAATTCGTATGTGGCTACCATCTATGGCCCCGATCGCTTATACATAGGCATGTTATAGGTTATATTTTTAATAGTTTTCGGTTTTCGAAAGCTGACTCGTTAAGCTCAAAAAACACTTGCACAGCTCGGTCACGCTCGGTTATTGCACAGATATGCACAGCACAACGAGCACAAAACCAAGAACGAATATTCGAACGTAGTAATGGTATAACCCTTTTAGATTGTTTTTTCACTACCAGTTATTCTAACATTAAGTACTTTGGAGGAATTCGAGCAATTACCAACAGGGCCTTCGTCGAGGTGGTTCTGTAGGCTCCGGTGATCTTAATCGCTGCTTTCCGTTGTGCTGCGAGCATACCGTATCTGTATACCTGCTTTTTCAGAGCGTGTGTCCATATCGAGGCTCCATACAACAAAATCGATAGGGATACCGACGCCAGAAGCCGGCGATTACCTTCTCGTAGCCCGCCTAATCTTGGCATTATGCCAAGGCTTTGATGGCTTTCTCTCCAGTTTTTTCGGACATGAGTGCCCATCCTCATACCCGCATCAAACTAGACTCCCAGATATTCTATCGACACCTGGCTTGTGATATTGACGTCTCCCACCTTGACCCCTCTCACTAGGAGCACGGCCTTGGTCTTTTCGGGCGCTAGCCACTTTATTACATCCACAATGGTCCAGTTTGCCACTTCTTCTGCCTTGTTTACCGTTTTCTGACTGACGAGTATCGCTAAGTCATCGGCATATCTGATCAGTCTAACGCCGGCGCTGACCGGTGTCCTCAGAACCCAATCGTAGTAGATTTTCCATAGCATGGGTCCGAATACCAAGCCCTGCGGTACTCTGCACATGACCTCCAGGCTCTTTTGCTACCCTACTAAGATCGACCCATTCTTGAGGTAGCTGACAGTCAGGTTATACAGATAACCTGGGATCTTCCTTCGGGAAAGTTTTCCTAGGATAATACCCCCCACTCCCCACGCTTAAAAGCGTTCTGAATGTCTATAGTGATCAACGCACACTTTTTCCACCTTCCATAGAGACCTTGTTTTGCCGTTTCAGCCATATCTTTCACCGCGACAAAATTTGGGATTTTCTCTTTGTTTTAACAGAATCTGCAATCGACATCCTCTGCCACACTGATAATGTACATGTGGTTTGAAAGTTAGTAACTAACTCTTCGTGAAAAACTAATACCTTTGAGTATTTTTCCGTAATTTTTTGGACATAATCTCTATCCATTGTTAAATAGAATTTATTATTTGAAAGAAATAATATATTGTCAAACATACGACTTTCACATTTACTTACACAAAAGCCTTGCTTTTGGACTAACATTAATCTCACAAAAGAACTTTTCATTAACACATTTAAAATACTCCCTTTTAAAGCCGAATTCACAGAAAAAAGCTACTTACCGTTGAAATCAATAAATCAACGTCCATCCAGGCAAAATATTATAATATTGTGTATATCTGCATAGGTATATTTAAAAAATATAATAATACATATATTTAAAAGCCGATGTAGTCTTTATCAATTAAAGGAAGAGTATAAAAAATCCGCTAATGTTAATGTCAAAGATAATAACACCAAAAAACTTTGTGCAGTGAAACTAATCGACTAAAAAAGGGCCAAGCCCCAACTAGCAACGGCATACTGTCAATCGCCGCTGTTTATTTTGTCATGCATGTTTATTTTTTTCCGAAAAGTTCCTCAACTTTGAACGGAACCGCCATCATGAGTGCACTTTTTACAAGAGGCCATCAACAAAACAAAGTAAAAGTACCAAGCCGGGGTAAACAGGCATTTCCAGAAAATAAAAAGTTACTGCCTGTACGGGCTCCAGCTGTTCTTACAGCTGTCTATCGATTTACGGGTAATAGAATTGCAAACAAGTTAATGCATTTTGATACATTTTACTGACAGTATTATCAAGAACACCAATAAACGAGGAATGATTTATATAGATAAAGGAATAACAAGTGCATCGCTTTGTTTGTTTAACGTCTCGTGCTATTGTGTTGCCAAATTAGGTATTACGTCAATTATTTTTGTTTTTAATATGAGTTGAAAATATGGAACAAACGATAATAGCGAACATAAAATAATCTATGATCGAATGAAAGGACATTTTAAATTCATTATTATTCATTTAATACTACGATACGCAGATGCTTTCATAATTTTGTGGTTTGGTGGCAGATAATTGAGGACTTTTTTTAAAAGTTGCTGAAGTATTAATAGATTGCATTAAAAACGTTTGAGTATTATAAAAAGTTTAATATTTGTCAAAAATCAGGTCATAATCTTTTAATGTGCTCATGTTGTATTAATCATCAATAGGAAATAAAACAACCACAAAAGCTCTCTTCTGTTAAATAATCAATAAAAATAAAACCGGTATTAGCTAATTGAGCAGAGCGATAAGTATATGTTCGTAATGGATATCTCTAACGACGTTTCGAATAGAAATAGGTATTCCCAATTTATTGAACTAGTTTTACCTTACACCTAGTTTTTCTTAAAAAAATATATTTTAAAAAAATGTGTATGTAACCATCAAGATTACTCATAGTAATGAATTGATTATGAACCAAGTGTTAATTTTCTTCTGAACATGCGATTTGAAGTCGTTTGCATCGTTAGGTAAATGATACCTCAACCTTCATTTATATTTCTATCCAAATATCCGAAAATAACTGAAACGCAGGATTCACCAGAAAATCATTACATTTCTGGATTATTGCACGTAAAATAAAATAAAATTCTGTAACAAAAAGTTTAAAGTGTCAGGAAAATTTCGATAAACTTCATTCAACCATTTCAAATACACTTATGTCAAAAATTGATTTAATAGTCAATAACGCTGCTGGGATTATGCAACACCTAAAGACTGTACGAAGAAACTCCCTAAATAGCTGTAGAGAGACTAGAAATCGGTCCCCACTTTTCTTTTCTTCCTTGGCTCTTACACTCTCTGAACTGTTCTCCTCCATAACTCATTTCCATTCATGTTGTCACGTGTTGATACCTGCTCTTTTCAGATCTTCAAATCTTACATTACTTAATCAAGCTCACTAGCTCTTTCCCTTTTTCATCCTTCCGTGTTAACACTGCCCTTAATATTGTCCCCTCCACTATCTATGCATGTCCTAACCATTTTATCCTCCATTAATCTTTTGTACTATATCCTCTCCTATTTTCCGCTCCAGCTCAAAATTTATTCTCGTTCTGTACTCATTTTTTGGTATTTAAATTGGTGAAGATATTACTCTGGCTATGTTTCTTTCTAGTGTCTTCTTCTCTTTTTCCTCTTTCCTAGTGAAAATCATAGTTTCCGCTGCATGAATCAGTACAAGTACAGTACAGTATTAATGTTTTATATATATATTGACTTTTGAATTTTTTCTAAGTTTATAACATATTTGTCGCATAAACCGGGAATATACTGTATAAGAAAAATATACACGCATATAAAAAAAAAGAAAAGAACAAGAAGGGGTTGATGTGGGCAGATAGGGATCTTCTAGGACTTTTGGAAGTGAGAGTAGAAGTTCAGGAGAATAGAAGAAGAATAGACATATAAGTCCAAAGACTAGTGTGAAAGGTGCGAGGACAAAGATAGGCAAAACAGTTCTTAAAACAATAAATACATATGCAATTATGATATTTGGATTACAACCCAGTTGCTGCAAACTAAATAAATTTATATGGGCATTTGGCTTAGTAAAGGATGAAGATTCAGAATCTGTTAATACGAAGAGTAAATATAGAGACACATACTAGGGGGGAAGGGATCTTCTGCTGCACTGGAAAACCCAATAATAAATACGTATGAAGGGCAGCTGCAGGCAAAGATGATGGACACAAGAAAACAAAATTAGAAAACATGTTTCAAGATAAAGGTGATCAGTGTATACAAACATATCATGGATTTCCGCACCAGCTCTAATGTTCCTCTATGTTAATTCAAATAATCATAATAATAATATTCTTTTATATCATAATACTATAAAGTATGAAACCCGTCAAAGAAAAACTGACACTGATTAAATATTACATCCAAGTAAGAGATGAAAATTTAACTGAAGGTAATACACCATAAAGTTTTAAATAAAATCGTGTGAACCATACAAGCATTTCTGATAATAGATTTCTTTTAAATATTTTTTAATTTTTTTTTGTTTGTGTGACTTGAATTTCGCAAGGCACGTTGTTGAACACCTTTAAGACTTGCGTCACTACACTCTTACGTATCCGCGTATATCACGTCTGGGGTACACGAAGAGTCGCTTTTCGGCATTCCCGAGTATTATAACTGTCCAGTAATTGGGTTTTGGAACCTTTGGTGTAACAATAACTATCACACTGAGAAAAGTCAATGCTAGGTTTTCCACTATCACCAAACAACAATGCACAATCTCTCGACGCGCGTTTCGCTAACCAAGTTAGCATCATCAGGAGATGATTAACAGTGAACAGATACCACTGTTAATCATCTCCTGATGATGCTAACTTGGTTAGCGAAACGCGCGTCGAGAGATTGTGCATTGTTGTTTGGTGATAGTGGAAAACCTAGCATTGACTTTTGTCAGTGTGATAGTTATTATAACTGTGGTTAGTTTCATATTCGACAATCAGTTTTTTATAATGCTCTCCCGCGAAACACGCGCACTCATAGATATATAGTGTTGGCACGGGAAGTATAAAGTTCGTGGTAAACACACTCCTACATGATTCCCTTTTTCGTAAGGCTAAATATGATTCTCAGGCAGGATTTCCGATGAATGAAGATCCTTTCGACATCAACGGAGTTTTCCCAGAAAATCCGTATGAGAATCTGTATGAAAGACAAAATTCTACATATGCATGTTGTTTCAGTGTGAACCTTGGTGCATATGGTTCGTAGTGCATATGTCATTCCGGACAACTTCCGCGCCAGTAGATGCACATGCTCTTTCCATGGTTATGCGCTGTCGAGTAGTAAACCCATAAATTTTGTATTATTTGCTGTTATTCGTTGATCTTCAAAAGTCATTGATAAGTTATCGGTTTTTTTAAGGAGAATCTTTTTATATTTGTGTTGTTTACATTAAGTTTGAAGTTATTTTTACCAAACCACTTTTTTTTTGTTCTATCTAGATCACCCACAATTTCATCTCTCAATGTTTCGTTGTTATTTTCTCTTATAATTATTGATGTGGCATCAGCATACATGGTAAGGAAGTTATAGGTTACTGGTTGGAGATCGTTTATGTACAGTACAAATAATTGTCCAAATCTTTGAGTATTCTAACCATTGCGATTATCTCTTTCCATCGGAATTCATACTTCATTCTGTTGGTGCAGTAAGATTTCAGTAGGGTATGAACTATCCCTGTGAAACCTATTCAGTCCAGTTTTTGGAGTATGATGTTGTGATCTACGCCATCAAAAGCTTTTGCTAAGTCTAGGAAAACCTTTTCTCAGATAGCAATTGTTATTTTAGTGAGCGTTATATAAATGGATCTAGCAGTTGATCTTCCTTGAATATAGGCATTCTGAAAAGGAGGAGGAGAAGATTGAAAAGATTCAGTGACCTTATTAACTTTGATAGTGTTGCTTTTCATGCTGTTTTGGGTATGATCGATAATAATGCGATCGGCCTATAATTTTCAATATTTATTTCATCACCACTTTTGTAAATCGGTGTTATAGGGCTATTTTTAGGTCGTGTGGATATATATGCTTGTCCCAAAGCAAAGATTAATCAGATCTGCAATTGGTATGCAGAATATATCCGCACGACTCTTTATTAATTTGGTAGGTAATCCATCTGGGCATGCTGGCCATGTATCTTTCGATGAGATTATTAAGATTGAAGATCTCGACGGAGTCAACATTATACACTCCGCCAAGATATTTTTATACGTTCACAAATAGTTTGCCTCGTGAATGTGAACTATAAAAACACTAACAAAATAATGGAACTTAGCGTTTTTACTTTTTTTTTCTAAAAGAACACATTTAGAAAAATGCATATGCGTAAGGTTTGTTCAGTTGTTTATTGAAAGTCTTCCTATACGGACAAATTTTAAAGTGCGAAGTCAAAGTTCTGTACCAACGCTTTTAAAACTAAAATGAGCAATTTAACTTCAGAACAAGTGGCTGCTATAGTTGCTTTAATCGAAGATGGACGATCTCAAGCATACGTTGCTAATTTGATGAACATCAATCAGTCAAGTGTTTCTAGAGCCGTAGCCAGATATAGGGGCATTTACAGTAGAAGACCTGTACCAGGTCGTCCAAGATGTTCTACTCGCCAAGATGACCGCTATTTACTACTACAAGCATTACGTCGAAGACATGTAACTGCGAGACAATTGCAGAACGACTTGGCTAGAGTCAGAAATACTCGTGTGAGTACTCAAACTATTCGGAATAGGTTACGAGAGTGGATTAAGAGCTAGAGTAGCTGTAACAGCCCCTCGTCTCACTAGGAACCACCGAGTGGCTCGCTTAAGGTTTGCCAGAGAACATGTAAATTGGAACATTAATGACTGGGCGAATATACTCTTCACAGATGAGTCAAGATTTGGTCTTTATACCTCAGATAGGCGTATCTCAGTGTACAGACGAGACGGTGAGCGCTATTCGCAGTGTAATATCAGACCTAGACCTAATTTCGCTGGTGGCTCTATTATGGTTTGGGGAGGCATCTGTTTAACAGGTCGTACAGAGTTAGTACCAGTAGACAGAGGTACACTGACTGCCCACAGGTATATAACGGACATTTTAGAAGAACATGTAGTACCATATGCGCCAATTATAGGAAACGAATTCATGTTAATGCACGATAATGCACGACCGCATGTTGCAATAATCGTCCAGGAATACCTTAACGATGTTGGTATTCCAGTTTTAGATTGGCCTGCGGTAAGTCCGGACATGAACCCTATCGAGCACGTGTGGGACCTCCTTCACAGACGGATACGAACCCAAAATGTTGCCCCAGCGGACCTGCATGGACTAGCAAATGCTCTCCGTGACGAGTGGGAGAATTTGGATCAGGCTTATATACGGAGGTTAATCGAATCTCTGCCAAACCGTATGCGAGCGGTCATAAGAGCCAGAGGTGGCAATACTCAGTATTAAAAGCTACTGTTATGACATTTTTCATTCCAAAATTATAATTTCTTGTTTTAATAAAAATCTCAAGTATGAGTTCTTGTTTTTATTTGGCCTGTATTTTATTTAAACAATCATAGAAATTATATCTTAGAGCACATTAAAGTATATTTACAACTTTATGCTACAAACAAAGATTATGCGATACTTTTATGATTCAAAACTAAATTATGCGATACTTTTTTGGCGGAGTGTATAATACCATAGATTCATAGATCTATCATTGATGAAGCCGTACCTTGTGTTTCCGTTACTTTGACTATTACAATTACCCAAGCGCATGTAGTAAAAATTGGAGCTGTTAACAATTTCATCAGAGGTCTGCTTGTGGCGTATTTCTTCTAGGTTAATATTTTTCCGAGCATTTCACTTTCATACAGCTGACGTTTAATCCGACATTTATTTTTAATCTCGTCATTTAACCGGTAAATAGAAATAAGGAATTATAGAATATATTTCTAGAAATAAAGAATAATAATTTAATCTAATATGAGATGAAATCCTCCTAACGATATATTAGTAGTGTCTCGACCGACCTCCACTCATTTTACTCATTTTTCTTTTTAAGTATAAAGCATGAAAAAGCTTATAGCATACTAACAGCCCTTCAATTAAAATTTTCTGTAAAAAAAAAAACAAGAGTGGACAGCTCGTTACGTCGTTCTAATTTTGATCACGACCATCGGAAGCGAACCTGTCACATCTATTTATTTAAATATCCATATAAAAAAAAACCGAATTAGAAGAACATCGATTTTTAAATGGACGCGTCGATTGCTCGCAGCGCTTCTTTTTTTGTTACCCATTCCTGGGGCCAAAACATAATGTCCTTTTTACACCTTATTTTTTGCTCCGTCCATGTGGAAATATGGGCCGATAGGCGACTAAAATTCGTATTTTCGGTAGTTGAAAACCGTGAGCCGGCGAAAACGCGTCGGAAACGACGCGAACGACAAAAAGAGGACAGTGAAAATCCGACGCGTTTATATGCTCGAGATGACGACCGACGTCGAGGAGGAACAACTTCGACACCAAACACCTAAAATAACCAACAAAAAAATCAATAATCACCCCGAGTCCGTAGGTAGTAGGTATTACTGAAGTGCAACCATGTAAGAGTGTCAAGGTTATAGAGCTAGATATGCAAGCGGCTTGCAATTGCACTTACTGTAATAATACAACTGTGCGCGTTGCAATATACACAGCGGCAGCGCGGCATCGTTTACCTCTCTGTACGAAAAACGAAGCTCGCGACCTTTATAAAATGCAATTTTGTAATTAAACGAATCATACACGGCGCTGAATAATAAATAAATAATTGAAGAAACTGTGAATGAGTGCCTGACATTTCCAACAGGAGATATTTCTGCTTTTATACTATTGTGTAGTGAGGTCTTTTACATGCTCTACCGTTTAAATTGGAAGAAACTGGTCTGCATTGAACTTCGTCCTTTTCAAGTAAGTCTTTCTGTAACAATAAACCAAATATCATCAAAAATAAAGGCAGCACACAGTGTATTTAATGAAATCACACTAACCTGCACTAACACACGAATGTTTCAATATGTTTGTTTACTAATACTAAGTAGTGCTTTTATTACTGGACAACACAAACAGCTGTTGCTTTTGCTGTAGAATCATTGTATGAAGCTGTATTTATACTACTACCTAATATGCACATTGTGCGAGAATATAATATTTGTAGTATCGAGTTTTGGCGGAATATAAGCGATATGACATCGAAGTTTTAATGTGTACCTATCTATCACGAAATGCTAGTTTTCCGTATTTTCGTTGAAGCTATCTAATCGGAAGTAGAAATTTGTGTTTACTTACTTTATTATAATGTAATTACTCGCAATAAGGCCAAGGTAATGTGGATCTTTTGCTCCACGTGGTGAATAACTTATGTCAAAGATTTTAGTATTTATTTTAACAGCTTTCTTTTTTTCTTTGCTTGCACATTGAGGTAAAATTTACAAGGGAATTAATAATTCTTACCTCAACCTGTATTATGACGCAAAATATTACATTTACAATTTAGTCTTTGACTGTGGAAGAGGCTTAGCATAGCCATTCTCAATTTTTAGCTAAGCAATTAAGATATAGTTTGCTTCAAAGGTGATATTAAAAATGCTTAAGTAACACTGCAGTATTACAAAAAAAAAACATTAAATAATATATAGAAAAGTACGAAGCGACACCAGCTCGCTTCTTACTTTTCTATACCTATATGAAAGAGCGATCAATCCTTCCTCGTTTAGGGAAAATTTTGTTAATTTGTTAATTAAGAAACTGATGCGGGCATTTCAAGTTGTTCACAGAGATTGCTATCCTAAGGAATCCTATTCGAATTTGCTCATGAATAAGTTCGTTATTAACGGGGGCAGTAAATTACACATTGCCGTTCATTGCGGCACTTCATTACTTTCAGTCTATTTAAAAACGATTTTAATATGCGCATCGGAAGTTAGTATTTTATATTCCCTAATTTCGTCATCATAATTACATAATTTTAAGTACTCCAATAGTAGTGAGTAATTCAATATTATTGATCAATTAAATAAGAAAATAAAAGTTGCTACTTTATTATTTGATTTATCTAAGGCTTTTGATTCAGTTGATCATTTTTTATTAATCTCCAAACTGAATAATTTGGGTATCAGGGACAATCTAAATAAGTGGGTGTCATCGTATTTATCAAATCGTAAACCTTTGTTAAAATTGGCATCAATCAAAGTATCGGTGTGCCGCAAGGTTCCGTTTTGGGATTTCTGTTATTTATAATTTTTGTCAACGATCTTCCCCGAAATAAATCATGAATCAGTATTTATATATATACTTTGCTGTCCACCATAAAACTAACTTTTAATGAGTTCTACGCATGCTGTCATTCAAATAGACTAATGGTTAACATTGGCAAGACAACCTGTATCTTATTCAATCATAAAATTAACAACAAGAATTATAATAGAGTCAATATAAATTTTCATGGCTGTGATGTAAGTGATTTTACCAGTAAATTTTTGGGAATTGTGGTTAACCTGAGCAATCCAATCTTAGTGGGTTGCTCAGGTTGATGCTGTTTGTTCAAAACTTAATTCCGCTTATTTTGCCATCTGTAATTTAAAATTTAATAGTTTTTTTTAGACGTAAAGTCCCTATTAACGGTTTACTATTCGCCGACTTTTTCTGTCATGTGTTATAATGTTGTTGTCTGGGGCCAGTCTGTAGAGTGGGAGCGCGTGTTTATACTTTAGAAACACATAATTAGAAAACATTTTGAACTAGGATATAGAGAATCCTGTGGCGAAACGTTTAAACGTATACATAATTTTAAATTATTATAATGCATATTCATAATAAAAAAAATAACATGCCAGTGGTAGGCACAATTCATTGCCACAATATAAGAAGTAACGATGGATTTATGATTGGGTCTCATGCATTTGCGAGTTTCAAGAAAACACCTATTCATGTTCATGCTCGCTTCTTTAAACCGAATTATAATAACACAAAATCGGGCATTTAGAAAATTGGATACAGTGAATTACGGTTTACATTAGATAAACAAAACGTGCAATTAAAACTAGATTTTTATAGTGAATCATCATGTGTGTCACAACACATATATTGTACCGGACATAGTATTAAAATAGAAAACCTTGAAGTAAAAAAAAATGTGCTAAAGGTCTGTCTAAGTTTCAAGATAGATTCCGCCAAGTTGGTTTGGCGTTTCTCTAAAATACTTTTATAAAATTTCATGCGTGAATGGCAAATACTTACTTTATGTTATTTATATAAGACGGATTAAATTTGCATGGTGGAGTATTTATAGTGCTGGTATACTTTCTTCGGATTTACTAAGTTTTAAAAATTAGACTGCAAATGCTCTTTCGTAAGTGTTATTTTTAATTGAAAGTTTTAAACCAAATGTTCACAGTATTTAATAGATTTCAGATATTGACTGCATCAAATATTATTATAGATTAAAAATTCAATAAAGAATAGAAATAAAAGACAATAATCCCTATATTTTTGGCCTTTTTTCCTTTTTTTTCGTACCAAATGGATTACACTAATTCAAATGTGTTATCATTAATGCAAAGCTTGCAAAAAATAGCCACTCACGTAAACAACTGCGTTTCCATCAGGAGAAAAAAATATGACAAAATTATATGTTCCAAATGCACGCTTCTATAAATAACAATACTCGTATATTCGCATATGTGTTGAAAAATATTAATGTGTCGTCAGTCATTTGTTTACATAACTCGTTTCGGAAACATCACTAACAATCACAAAGTTTACGGTAATAAAATTAAAGTATGCTAAACGTTATATGCGCACTTGTCCATTGTGCATTGACAATGACTGTTGGAATAAGTGATCAACTAGGAAAGGCGCTTTAAAAGTCAATACTTCTTCTAGAGTCTATTAGAAACGATACCTATTTGGTAAGAAATTGAGTAGTAAACGTTATAAAGTACCATAACATAGTAAAACTCGTTGAAGTTGCAATGTATATAAGTTTCGATATTTCTGAATTCGATTTGATAACAAATTAAAATAAAACGGACATAGAATTTAGAGCAAAGTTATAATGGAAATAAAAAAAAATTATTCCTTATTTCAAGTGTATCTTCCTTCTAATAAAACTAAACCAATTACAGTGATGTGTAATTGGAAGTTAGGGCAACTTAATAGGACTTTTATAATTTCAGCAATACGACAATATGTCAAGGTACCAGCAATGCTTGATGTTTATTAATAATGAAGAAATATCTATAAAAACCTTGTCGCTAACCTACCAATTAGTGCCGATTTTCAATCTAATAAATAGCAAATAGAACGAAAACTATAAACGCATTTGAAATAATCTGATATGTTTATTTAGGCATAACAATAGAGATTTCAAATTGTATGATTATTTAGTAGTCTTGCCTCTGTATAATCAATCATTTTACACAACATAAGTGCTGAGCTAAAACAGTAATTATTGTAAATTCCTTTAGCTTTTTTACCTAGCAATAAATCTTATAACACGAAATATATAAACTAGGAGACACTGTTATGTCGCAAAGTTTTATTCCCATTGAGTGGGTCACATTTTACTTATCTTTATTGGAAGTCATAACATTTCGGACAATCACGAAAGCTACTTCTTAATAGATTATATTGAGAGACTATGTTTGCATTGTAGGTCAAATTAGACTCACAATTGAATGCAAGGAAATTATAATTAATGGATTCGAGTTTTTACTTAATTAGGACAGTTCTAGGTTATTAAGTTTCTTTACATAAATAGTATTTTACATTAGTCGCAATAATAAAGCCAAATACATACGTATATGATACAAGCTGTGTCCCACGGAAAGTTCAGACTTTTATTATAGGTCAATTTTTTATACTGGTAATGTTTTTCTACAAAAGCTGTATAGAATTCAATGCTGCATAATCTACAAATATTTATAATTGTACAGAGCGTTTCAGAGATAGGTAAACACATACTTGCTTCGTTATTTTATATGTAACAGCAGATATTATTTCATTTTTTTCTACTTTACGTTAAAAAAGTAATAATGGGAGTGTATATACACTAATGCGTATATTTATCTTTATCTTCAAGAATTACATTAACATTTGAATATTTAAATGTTCCAATGCAAACCTTCCGTCTAAGGGTCTACCTATAAAAGTTCACACTTATTTTGATGCAGCACACTATCTCGATATATCCATTGTATACGACTGTACAGATGACTATTTGCCTAGCTTTGATGTAAAAGTTACCTTACGAAAATATTCCAAACTGTTGCACTGATAATACTATACACCTTATCACAAATTGCACTACACTGGACACCTGTTTCAATAGTAAAGCTATCATTATCAGCGGTAACACTGAACTAACGCATAAATGTGCGTCTAGGGTAGTGAAATTTGAAGTTCAGAAGAAGTTCATGAATAATGATTTTGTTGGAATTCAATTTTAATTTCTAAACACACGTTGATAAAGGAAGGTCGAGTAAATCAGAAAAGAAACAAATCTTGTCAAAAATCACAATTTTGCTGCAATATCGCTATTCAAATGTTGTTAAATTCGAATGCCGAGGGCAATGTTATACAATACCTAAGAAGAATATGTTACTAATAAGCAAATAAAAATAATAATATTGATTTACTTATTTCTGGGACAGTTTAAAATTTTTAGATTCTGCAACATTGAATTCTTTAATTTTTTGTAGAATTTAATCTCTGCAGTACTGCAATCACAGATCCAGTCTCTGTTTGTGGGCCCTCAATTCAATTTTTAAAAAATATATAATCGCCTCGGGCTTTGTGACAATATAATTTATAATAATTGCAACCCTTCCGAACTTAAAGGTATGTGGGAATTTTTTGCGTACGTTTTGTCGATATGCGCCTGACATCTTCAGCGGATTTTACAAATTGACATACTAAGTATTTCTTGACGTCTATGCATGATCCATACCGCATCCTCAATATGCAAAGTCCTATTCAAATTTAAAGCACATACAGTTCTAGAATACGAAACCAGAGAATTTCTAAGGATTCTCTATGAAGGCAAGCATGATGCTGAGGTATTGCGAACAAACTCTTAGTGTCTTCAAAACTGGTTACGTGGTTTTTAATCTGTAGAGTATGTTTAGCAACTGCTAATTTATTCATCTGTCCTAGCCGGCAACTACCCTGTTTCAACACTAAGTTTACTAGAACGAGCTAATGTAAACTCAAGTGCAAGCACAATATCCTATAAACTTTAGAATAAGACAAGGGGTTACTTTCAACAAATAAGATTCTAAAGGCCACTTTTAACAAATAAGAGGTCGATACGTTCCGCGAAAGTCTAAAGAAAATAGCCAAACGTTCTATGTGCATCAAAAAAGGTAAAGTTCTTGTTTCTGCCAGAGGCAATATGTTGCAAAATTTTACATGTTCACTAAACTATAGATGCGAATTTCTGAAAGACATATAGAGATGCTATTTACCAGAATTAGATGACTTGATTTAAGAGGGTCAAGTATATACCGTTTTTCGGACGAAAACTAAATATTTTCTTTTGACTTCAGGTTCTATTCAAAGAATTTTCTTTTTCTGACTCTCCTTTTAATCAGAAACGTTTGGTATATGCTTCCTGCAAAATTATTCTTTTTAGTGTAGTAATTAAGTTTTAGTGGGCACTAATAGTGCTGTTAACGCAGTCAAAATGTTGCCATCTTTAAGGATCGTTCTCTGAAAATTTAGTCAGCAGATTTCACTAGCTTTTTTCACTTTATTCCTCGAAACTAGTTTTTTATTTTGTAACCTGCCAGTTTTTAATATAATTAATCGCTAATTTTTTTATCAATTTCCGAAGTTAGTGTTCAGATTTCTCTCTATTTAACCAACTACTTTTCTGTCTTTCTTCAAGTCTGGTACATGCTGCAATTCATTCTCTATTAATGCTCTATAATATAAAAAATATATCACTAGTTTTTAAGTTCCGATATGTGATAAAACTAAATTTTGCAGCTCATTCTGTGAAGGAGTTCATATCCAACTGCTTGCTTTACACTTGTTTTTATATCACAATCTAAATAAAAACGGCAGCAATAAACTAAAACACTTGTATACTTATCTCCTACTCTTATGGATTTACTTGTTTTGTTCTTTGTCATCTGTTATTTTTTAGACTTCCAAACTTCAACAATTTATTTCAGGCACTTTTAGTGCTTTAAATTCTATGAATTCAATGCTATTAGAAGCAGGAAAGTTTGAATTATATTTTAAAAAAATAGCTTTTCAGCGAAAAACCTTGAACTAAAGCTTTAAATCAGTTTTTTTTGACATATTGATTACAATGTTACTTAGGAAAAAAGGTAAACTTGTTACTGAGCTGCCTGGTTCAGTTTTGTTATGAGATATCGCATTTTTCACTTATTGTTACCCATCAAATAGCTGTAATATCTTACATACACAAGGGAGTTAATCCAGTGAAAAGTACAAAAGAAAATCACAAATTTACTAACAAAATGTTGAGTTTGAGAATCGCTTCAAAGGTATAATTGAAAATGAAGTACCATTAGGAGTTATTGAAGGCCCATTTAGAGATGAGAATACGTACCAGCGAAAATTACACAAAAGTTATCATGATGTAAGATTGTTGACGACATTTTACTATATGAGTTGGTGTTTAGGCTATTTCGATCATTTATAAGATTGTAAGTATCCTACGTTTCGGCAGCGAGTCTACCGTCGTCATCAGGGTGCCTCTGAGAA
Source organism: Cetonia aurata (assembly GCA_949128085.1). Lineage (NCBI taxonomy): Eukaryota > Metazoa > Arthropoda > Insecta > Coleoptera > Scarabaeidae > Cetonia > Cetonia aurata. The sequence goes on from OX421887.1 coordinate 12,380,976, forward strand.
GAACTTCAACTTGTAACTTGAATTCTTCTGAAAGAAAAGTAAGTAGTACCTTTGGTTGTTTTGTCTTTGTGGGTTCACTTCTCTACCGTTCTTGTATTATAACCCTGTAAGTTCTGCGTTGGAGCAATAATATATAATATATAACGTCCTAGCCAAAGGCCAAGAGGTAAGACTCCAAGATATTTATATATTTTTAGCCACAGCCATTGAACTGTATCCTAGGGAACTGGAACGGTATCTTACTCACGAAAATGTGAAGCAGAGCTCCAGATAGGCATCCATGATTACAGACGTATATCCATTTCTTACTAACATATTTCGATATACTACATGAAAATAAATGTCAAATAACCCTTCGAAGTAACATAAATCTACAGTCCCAATGCAAACATATACAAACATGAGATGAAGTGAAACAGATACACATCGCGTTTACTATCTTTGTTGCCTTCAACGCTTGAATATATTATTTTATGTCAGACGTCGTTCCAGTTCCTAAGGTACTGTTCAATGTAGACGCCCTTCAAGTTCCCTAAGATACAGTTCAATGGCCACAGCTCGCACATTAGTTCGTATTTGTTTTATTTTTATCAGTAATAGCATTATCGATGTTTATTTTCCTTATATTGATATGTTGACAATATTTAACGGAATATTGCGATCTCTTACAAATAAAACACCTTTCAAGAAATTATGTATTTGCATTTTTTGTTTAGGACGCGGGTCGTAGGTTGGCCAGATCTAGCTTATAGTTAGTTAGTCCAATCATTTCTGCTCATACGCAATTTAACTTTATTCCCACATATATTTCTATCTATAAATAATAGCAACGATACCCTGCGCCATTTGTAAACCTCACTCTAAACTCCCTCGTTAAAGAAACAGCCTCGCAACAATATCGCAACTCTTTTGTTACATTACGAAACCGAGCAACGGGTGTGTTCTGACATATAGCCATGTGTCCGGCAATATCGACGCCATCGCCATCTGGGTGTGTAATTAAAAATCTACGGAAATTACTCCGGCTAATTTTCACGTCTATAAATTGACTCTCGCGGTTCTTCGTCGTTCTCGTCGAAATCCTTATAAGAGCACAAGCGGATCCCCTACAGATACGAAAGCGGAGAAGACGACCTTTGAATAGCTCTTCGGCGATTCGCATTCTAAATATCATAAACCGCGATGTTACTGTATTATTGTCTGGATCTTATTTGTGCCTAGTGGCTGTGTTGGTAATATTACTTACGCGACGAAAATACATATAAATGAATATTTTACTTCGAAGATGAAAAAGTGTTAGAAGTTGGATCACTAATAATTCACGATAAAAAAAAAATCATAATGAAAGGGTTTCTGCAAGCTTACACCGTTACTTTTTGCAGTTACTTTTACTGGACTTATAAACTTTTTATTCACCCCTCCGTTATAGAAAACCGAACAATTCTTAATACTAAGAATGCAAGGACACTACATATACCCAATTCTACTAAATAAAAATAACTAAGTAAGGCCCGTTTTGCAAAAATTGGTGATTGAATAAAAGATGTTCTAATGAGTTAAGAAGTATACTAAAAACTAGTCCTTTTTTTTGATTGTATGTATCCGCATTTAGGTAGGTATCATTAAGGGTATATTTAATAACATAGTATTCATCCTTTATCAAAATAAGTACCATAAATCGGCTATTAGGTAACTTAAATTAATGGTTCATGCATTTACATATTTAAAAATCACACACCGAATTTATTTGTTCGGGAATAAGTTTAGGGCATAGTTTTAATTCAACGAACAAAAAGATGTATAACATATTATTTGTTGCTTGTCGACAAATAATAAAAACATACAAGGCTTCTCAATAGATTAAACAATAATCCCAAGTGTTGACTAATTATATTAGGAAATAATACCTATTTCTAAGGATGGTGGTGTTGATTATAATTTTTGAGAAGAGAAAATAGAAAATAAAAAGTTTAAAAACGTGGCACATGAATTAATTTACTTGATAAATGTCATTACTGTCACTGTCATAAGTAAAAGAACATATTTACTTTTTCACTGTGAAGAATCATTTTAAAAATGTATAATAAACATTCAGTATTATTTTTCGTAAAGTATTACGAAATAAAGTGGAATTCTTCAAATCAGGTTGCCTTTGTTTCGTTTTTTTTTGTTAAAGACTACAGAGCGAAATTTCCAATTACATGTTTTTGCTATTTGCAATTCAAGGTTTCAAATTGCAAGCATTTGCATTTTATAGGTAATTACCACTACTAGATAGTTATTACTGATTTATTGTGATTTTAATCTACAATATTTACTTAGATATGTACAAGTAACTTAAATAAGAACGAGAGACGCATCGTCTTGTTAGATATCTTCAATGACAGCTCATACGTGGAACAGTTGACATTAACTTATTTAAATTTGCATAACACGTCGTGAACTAATCTCCGACGAATATGCATTTAAATGTTCCATTAACAGTATCACTATCATCATAGTAATTATTAATTCCGATCCTTGTGCGAGCATTAAATTATAGGAACTATTAAATTACTTTCAGGTACAATTATTATGCAATGGTGAAGTAGATGGAATCGTTTGTTTGAACGATGCATCATTTAATTACGTAGTTTAATATAGTTTCGCTTTGCTGGTATTACGCGATGACAATTTATGAAATTAATAAATAAATATTAGAATTGGTTAGAGTGCAACAGCGAAACGCTATATCTGCGTTGTCGGTCAATTGTGTGATCGTTTTTTACCTAACAGAGTAGTTCGTTGTGTGAATTTCTTTTAGAGAAGTTATTTAATGGAAACTTATTAGTTTTACATGTATCAATGTACTTATGTCTAATTACATGACAAACAGGTTGGTAAAACTATGTAGCGATAAATCTACCTAATAATATTAATGATGAAGTAGGTAAGTAAGCTGCTGCTCGAATTGTATTGTTAGATCTGGAACTCGATAATTTGTACAAGCACAAGGGAGTAAGCCTTACATGTGCAACCTCCTCCTTAATTGCAAATACGGCACCGTTAAAACTACTTGTTGTTAAAAAAAACTTTTTCAAACAAAGCATATATTTCACATAATTAATAGGTACTTTTTGTTTGATAGGAATAAATATTTATCCTTGTATATCCTTTATATAAGCTATGAAAAATGATTTAATTCAAACATTCTAACATTTTGCTCCAATGCAAGTATACGATATTCTTAAGTGGAAACTAAAAGTAGTTTCATTCAAGACTGCTAACCCCTTACGTCAAAATTATACTGTTAAGACAATTTTTTTCTTGCCTTAAGAAGTTTTTGTCTTGCGGATATTCAAAACGTAGATTTATTTGGACCAAGACAAATTTATTTAAGGTAAGCATGCATCTTTCTGTGTCGGCAGGGTAAATAAAAACGGCAGCAATGGACCGCAAAATTTGTGTCAAACTCCAAATGTTTATTTACATTTTATCATTATTGAAATTTGTACATAAATATGTACACTCATCGACACTCAAAATGTCCGGTCTAAGTCATAGTATAAGCACAACATTGCATGCACCCAAGAGCAGTGTTTAGACTACGCATATACCGGTCATTTTTAGTGTCCGTGGGTGTACTCTAAATATTTATAAGTATTTTTCCTGTGTTGCACCTAATTTAAAGTTGAAAACATATTTACAAAGTTCCATTTTAAAAAGCGCTTAACACATCCTTTCCTTATATATACAGGGTGTTTTGAAACATCGTTTAAAGATTTTAAGGGCATGTAGTACGATCGAAAATAAGGTTAAAAGTCATAATAAACATATGTTCACAAATCAACCGTTTACGAGATAACAGCGAGTGTTCCTAGTACTACATGGATATAACATATCCCAGTAAACAGGTGCTTATCAGTTATTGTTTTATGACAGTTTAATTTGACGTTTTGTGCAATTTGTAGCAATTACAATGGTTGCGTATTCTAATGCTGAAATGAGCAATATGGTGTTCATGTACGGTCGTGCTAATGGGAATTCTTTACAAGCACGTCGCTTCTATGCTGAAACTTTTCCTGATCGCCAACTGCCTTCGCATGTGATGTTTCAGACGGTGTTTCAGCGACTAAGAGAAACTGGTTCGTTTGAGAAGCGGTCTTCTGATACTGGACGGCAGAGATTAGCATGTACTCCACAGATAGAAGATTGAAGTTTGAATATTATTGATGAAAATCCCGAAACTAATCTTAGAAGAATTTCGACTCAAGTGGGTGTAAGCAGCAATCTTGTTTGGAGAACTCTTCATGAGCAACTTCTATACCCCTACCATATCCAACGGGTACAAGCCCTTACTGCTCCGGATTCTCAAGCGAGAAGGGCTTTCTGTGAGTGGTTTTTGCGAACAGCTGCTGATCGGCCTGATGAAGCTGGTTTTACTAAAAATGGAATATTTAATTTCCACAACAATCACGTTTGGTGTGACGAGAATCCTCATGCTACCGTTGAAGCTCGGCCCCAGCAACGTTTCTCTCTAAACATCTGGTTAGGCATGATAAGGGAACGGTTGTTAGGACCGATTGTTTTGCCACAACGCTTAACAGGTCCTGCATACCTCGAGTTCTTGGAGAATACTTTACCTGAACTTTTGGAAGATTTACCTATAAATCTAAGACTGAACCTCTGGTTTATGCAAGATGGAGCTCCACCGCACTTTACGCGTGCTATTAGGGAACATCTTAACAATGAATTTCCTGGGGGATGGATAGGGCGAGCAGGTCCCATTGCTTGGCCTCCAAGGTCTCCCGATCTAAACCCGTTGGAGTTTAGTATCTGGGGTTATTTGAAAAGTTTAGTGTACGCAACACCGGTAAACGATCTTCCAGAGTTGCGCCAACGAATAGAACACTGTTGCCAGATAATGCGAGAAAAATCCTTGATTTTTGAAAGAGTGTGCGCTTCCTTTGAAAGCAGATGTAGATCCTGTGTCGAAATGGAAGGACGTCATTTTGAACATCTTCTTTAGTTATAATCTATTTTATGTTAAAATACAATAATAAAAAAAAAATTAATAAAAACCGCTAAAGCAAACTTATTCTGCATTTGCGATAAAATCGCTGTTATCTCGTAAACAGTTAATTTGTGGACATATGTTTATTATGACTTTCAACCTTATTTTCGATCGTACTACATGCCCTTAAAATCTTTAAACGTTGTTTCAAAACAGCCTGTATATACATGAGATTTCCTAACTTTTTTAACGACGCGGTGTAAAAACTTGGCGGATAGTTCTCGAATGCATAGTCAATCTTTATTGAATACTCCATATAATAAAATAAGAATTGTAATGGATCCTGATGGCTTCAAGCGCCAAATTATTAATTGCGCGATTGCAGCATGTAGTCGGAGAAATAGCTATTGCGAAAGGAATCTATCGAACCAGAAACGGAATTCTCATTAAGATAGAACCGTAAACGATCTACTCTTGACATTTCGCGTTGCCAATACCATGAGAGGCAATTTGGCTTATCAAACGTATCTGTCGCTATTTCAAAGCGGCAGCGAACATAACCTTCCCAAAGTTAACCTCAATACACTAATGATCGCGCATACCTTTGGAGTTAGACTAAAATGTACACGTTTCACACAGGAATCTGTGCCGTTATATGTTTCTTTTGCGACAATTTCGCTAAGAAATTCTGGCATCCACTACAATGGGAAAAATACTAGTTGTAATATCAATAATCTACATTTATTGAGTGAATTTTCATTGACAGAACGAATTATTTCATTCTTATGATAAAATATTATTTCTGATCTCTAAGTAATTACAATATTCGTTAGTGAAATGAATACGTTATTATTATTATAACAAATCATTTTATATTAGTCCAAGGGTAATATTTGTTATAGCTAACTATTCTTTCATAGGTTCAATAAATAATTTTGTTGATTTTACGTATAAAGCCTTCAATCAAAAACTTCAACTGGTTACTTTCATTCTACCATTATCATATTTTTTAGTTTTGACTTTGCAATATTAATTTTGTAATTTATATTCTACTTTTACTATTACTAGTATACTTTTTTACTATCAGAGTTGTCAGTTTACATTGTCTGTCAATAATGGAGAAGATTGAGTATCGCGTAGTGATAAAATTCCTTCATTTGAAAAAGAAGAAGACTCAGGAAATAAAAGATTACTTAAACTCTGTATACAATGAAGCCTCTTCTTTATTTAGAACGGTCAAACATTGAATGGCCGAGTACAAACGTGGCCGCACGAGCATTTTAGACGAGGAACGTTCTGGGTACTCGAAAACCGTTACAACTGATGAAATGGTAGATTTAGTGCATGAAACTGTGATGGAAGATCATCGGTTGACTGTTATGGATATTGCTAAGGCTTGTGGCATATCATCTGAATGGGCGCACAAGATCTTACATCAAGATTTAGATACGAGAAAATTATCCACGCGCTGGGTGCCGCGTTTGTTGACGATCGACCAAAAGCGCGTACGGGCGGACATGTCGCGCCAGTGTCTTAGCTTGTGTCAAAATAAAATAATCCAAATAACTTTTTGCGACGGTTGATAATGTTCGATGAAACCTGGTACACCAACATACACCCGAAACTAAACAGCAATCAATATAGTGGATTGCTGTGAGGAGCCAACTCCGAAGAAGGCAAAGGTCGTTCTCTGCAGGAAAAATGACGCCGACAGCTTTTTGGGCATAACTGTCAAATTATTCTTATCGATTCCCTTATAAAGGTAGAATAATCAACGGACAGTACTAAGCTGCATTGCTGGATAAATTGAAGGCGCAATTAAGAAGAGCATTTGGCTAGAAAAGGATCCCGTTTCACAAGGATAACGTTCGGGTTCACATGTGCGTGGTCGCAATGTCAAAATTGAGCGAATTGAAGTTTGAATTGCTTCCGCAGGCACCGTATTCGCCAGATCTAGCTCCCATGCAGTGCCTTTTTCCTGTTTCCTAATTTGAAAAAAATTCTCGGGGCAAAAAAGTATGGGTCAAATGGTGAGAGACGCTGTAAACCATTATTTTTCAGGTTTAGACAAACAATTTTTTTCTGACTATTTGAAAGAATGGGAGAAACATTGGATCAAACGTATCGAGTTGCACGGAGATTAAGTTGAAAAATAAATTTTGTTTTGCTACGCAATGTTTTTTTTTGTTTAATGGCCGGAAACATGTAAAACATCCCTCGTATTAGTATAGTGTATTATAATTATAAAAAAATATCTCTTCATGTTTAATGTTTAATATATTTCGTAACCTATTTGATAATTCCTGGATGTAAATCAATTCCTCTCTATTTTTTGCATTTTTGATTGGTTGTCGACGACCACAACATTGCAATTTTTATTTTTAGAAAATAAAATTCTATTAATCAGAATTTTCTTTTTGTAAAATTAATCTTTTGATGCAACGGATGATTGGAATTGTAATCCAGTAAACGATTAGAACTTATAGGTTTTTTATATAGGTCAGTAATGGCAATACCATTATCAAGTATAACCATCATGTCTAAAAATGGTAACTTTTTGTCATGTTCAGTTTCCAGTGTGAACTTAAACTTTCGTGATAAGAATTAAATTTATCTAGGAAGGTATTTACTTGTTTAGTGTAGATTGTCAGATATGAAACATCTACGTATGCGCATGTAAGTAATGGTTCAATTAATAGGTCTTTTATTATAATACTAAAAACTGGATCCATGACAAGTTCTGCAAGAATGGGGCTCAGTGAGTCTCCCATCAGAGTACCACTGAGGAAGGTAGATGTAGATTTAACCGAAACGTAGCTCGTTTATATGAGTATATAGAATAAAACAAGTATCAGCTCAGCTTAGACGATAGAGAGCAAATGTTGAATGCATTATTAAACACCTTAACATAAACAAGACATTTTTTAGAATCATACCCTTAATTAAAATTTACTTTGAGTTGACTCTATTTTAGAACATGCGAAAATTGTTCTTATTGCACAGTACACTGAGAAAAATGGATTGTAGAAATTAGATCGTAAATCTCTTTATGTTAATTACTAAAATAATTATTGTCAAAACGACAATATATGGCGTATTAAGAGTAAAATAACCAGATTTTATCATGCTTATAGTAAGAGGCAAAATCTGGATGTTACCATCTACAATCTTATGGATGTAACAATTAATATACTCTATTGCTGAAAGCCTATATAATGGCGTGGATTATATAGATAGTCGCTGCGATTGACTGCGATATTATCAGGTATTCGATGCATATTCAATTTCTAACATAAATGTTTGTAACGCTCTTCCCACCCCTTGCTCTATTCATTGTCGATCTTTACCGAAGAAATCGACCAATAAGCTGTTTTGCCGCGACAAAATTACTGACACGTGTTATGTACGTGTGATACAGGTGTACGTATTCGTGTCGGTGCATGTTTGTGTCTGGTCGTTCGTTGATTTCTGTGCATCGTAAGCAGAAATGAATGCAAACGTGGAAAACATTTTAATCGAGTGGGGGTTTCCACAGTTAATTAATATATTCAAAGGTAAGTAATAGATATTATATGCATATACTTCGTAGTGGGTACTTTATGCTTTGATAGAACATTACCCTAAATCTAACCAACTAGTGATTGTTATGTTAATGAAAGTAATACACGTTGGATTTTTGTAATAATGGTTTTAAGGACAAATAAAAAAATAAAATCAATATTAGTTTTTATTGTGTAATATTCCACTTTCCCGATGCATGAACTGGGTAAAACCTTGTATAGTACTATATTTTCAATTACAGGTAAGTATCGCTGTATAGTGCCCGCATATGATCCATTATATTATTGTTTACTATCTACTATTTTAAATACTAAGAGACGTTAGATTATTATAGTAGAAAATAATATTGTAAGTACTACAAGGCTATATAGTAAGTATGAGCATCATGTATCGTACATAGTAAAATATTACATTATACTGGGTACAATAAAAAATTTAACAGTTATTATCAAATATAGTCGGTGCTACTAGACATTTTTTTCACATTTACTAACATGTATGCTCAAATTAATAATACAAATATAGTACACCAACTTTACCATACGAGTTAATAAAAACTATTCACAGAAATTTACTATACAGATATTGTCACCGGTAATATAAAATATGATTGTCCCTATAGGAGCTATAAAATATATTAAAGTATACTATATTTATGTTAAAGAGTACAATCTATTTCTCTCAGTGTAGGTATGTCGATGTATTCAAATTAAAAATAAACTTACTAAAGTTGCTTTTCAAATGAAAATGTATAGAGTAGGGGACATCATTGTTTAACAATTACTATGGCAGCAGCGTATCTTTTTAACTAGTTGCTTTAAATCAAATTCGTCTGCTGTCAAAAGCGATTTTCCATCGGAAGTGCGTGTCATGTAAGTTGCAAAAAAAACCACGGACATTCAACTTAACATGCGTAAACGTATGTGCAAGTAAACTTACGTTAGACATACACAATTACATAAGCACAAAGGACACAACATGCGAGCTGTTTAATAAGCACATACGTATGTTACGTATATCTTTCTGTGTATCTTTTAAACGCAACCAAATGGCTTCGTGTACATCAAAACGCTCATTTTATAACTGTGTATTTTTTTTGTACTATTATTATTGTATTTCCATCCGTATTGTAAAGAAAATAGCCACGGGGCAACTGTTTGTGGCTTTCATAATTTAACATCAGCGCGATTGTTGGAAGAATCTGCTTTGTGGGGGTCCCTTCCGTGCACTGGCTCTTTTTTTAAACAAAATCAACATTCATCTTGCGATATGCTTTTGACATAACACTAATTAAAAAATTCGGTCCGCATCCGCATGGCACTTATTATTTTTATTTTTCCGCGTTTGATCTTGTCACTACCAATAATTCGATGTAGTAATCGAATACGGGCAATAAGTTTTTATATGATGGCGGTTCTTTTTTAGCGAATCATATCTTTATGGAAACACGAGAAAAAAAAACTTCAAAACCAGCCGGTTTTAATATGATTTTTATGCCAATCGCAGCGTGCAATTCAAAAAACAAAGCTTGGATAATCCTTGTAGTATGCTGCACAGGGTATTTATGTATATGTTCATCAGGGTTCGTTAATCTGTAAGGATGTGGGCAATTAAATTTTTTTATTTCTTAAAAATTTTGTTGCTGCCATCATATTTGTGTTAATTACAACTTAAGTGTTAGTAATATATAGGATGAGCTATTTACTTAGTGACAATTTATATCATATTCTTAATTTTCCATGTCTGTACCCATGTATGTCTGTTTTTATTTAATTATTTAAGTATTTTGAATATTGTAAGTATATTATACCAATTGTCCGCCTGCGTCCGCATTATAGCGATCCTGTAGTGTAAGCGAGATACACAGATGTATCCGTGCATTAGAACGGTAAAGAAGTATACGGAATATTCGACTGGATTACATTAGCATATTGCTATGATGCACTCGCCAAGAAATCCACAATCCAGCAAGAGCCGTCGCTCGCACACGTGCGTGTCAGATGCATTTTATATTTCGTCGGGAGAGGTAGATAACGGTTATTTTAAGAATGGAGTACTATACGCCGGAGCAAAAACTCTTCATGATTAACCCTTCATTAGTCGCGCATAGGTCCAGCGGACCTATGCCTGTGTATTTCTTATATGTCGCAAGCAGACGCGCCTGATGGAGGGTTAAACACTTTTACGGTGGTAATTCCGCGGAAGTAACTCGGGATTTATTTGCAGCTAATTTCCCCGAAAGTCAAATTCCTAATGCAAGCACCATTCGTAGGACCGTTAATCGGTTTGAAACTACATTTTCTTTAGTAAATAATAAAAATAAAGTTGTTCCGGATAAGAATGTAAGCGATATAGAAATTCGAGTATGTGCTTTAGTTGAAGTAAATCCCACTATCTCATCTCGACAAATTGCTCGCGAATTAGGTATCTCTAAAACAACGGTTCATAAGATTTTACGTACTAATAAATATCGTTCATACAAATTTACAAGTTCACAAGTACTTCTTCCCGATGATTATTATCGCCGAATGGAATTTTGCGAAAGAATGATAAATAAATATCACGATAACCAATTTTTTTTTAACAACGTATTGTTCACAGATGAAAAAACATTTTACCTACACGGGCATCATAACCGCGCAGTTTGTCGTTACTGGTCGCGTAAAAATCTACATTTAAATATACCAACGCGAACGCAGTATCTACAGAAGCTAAATTTATGGGCAGGTATCATTGGAAATCATATAATTGGGCCTTTTTTCATTGACGGTAATTTAAACGGAAATAGATACCTACAGTTACTTGAAAATAATATTATTCCGGCAATACGGGAGCGATTTAATATAAATGAAGTTTGGTTTCAGCAAGATGGTTGCCCAGCACACAATACACGCATTGTAACAAACTTTATAAACGCGGTTTTTGAAAACAGATGGATCGGTAACTCGGGCGCTATTAAATGGCCAGCGCGGTCCCCTGATCTAGCTCCAATCGATTTCTTTTTATGGCCCTTTTTACATAATACAATATACGGACACGGTGATCAACGGCCATCAAACCTAGAGGAACTGCGCGCGAGAATTATTGAAATCAGTAATACTGTCACAGCAGATATGTTAACAAATGTTCGTCGGAATTTTTATGATCGGTTGGGTTACTGTTCTTATCAAGAGGGAGGTTTATTTGAACACTTAATAAATTAATTTACTTCAAATTTTATTATTGTTTAAGAATAATATTCTCTTTTAGCTAATTGCAGGTTTATTGCAATGTTGAATACAATTCTGTTTTAAGAATTAAATATTTTATTTTCCATTATTTTATTATAGTTGCGTTTTTAGATTTTATACTTGTTGAACAATATTATTTTAGTTTTTATTTTAAAGTTTAGGAGTTCTGATTATTTATTTTTGATTTTTTATGTTGTTTATGAGGCTGTGATGAATTACTTCACTGACATGTTATCAGTGATTATTTGATGCTTCAAACAACTAAAAATAGTTACTTATATCGGGAACACACTACCTCTAACAGTGCTTTTTATTTTTCAGGAATAGTATTTTCTACCACATGTCATGTTATTAATCACTTATGCTATAACATAGAACTCTAAAAGACTTTGATTTGCCTATATGCCCCAATACATTTATACGTGTAACTTATAATACGTCCGCTATCGTTTGTAAATGCCATCCGCGTGCCGCTAAGTAGGCGTGGCAATTCAAGGTGGCACGCCCATTTATAGTCGACCAGTAGTTACTAATACATGCATCGTGCTATGAACGGTTGCCACACTGTATATGCGTGTACATATTATTCTGACGTATCCAATATACAATTATGTATAACGCTGGATAGATAAAGCTTTATTTATTTAAAAAAAATTAAAAAATAATATGGCTACTTTTTGGAGAATACATCTGTTTCCATATCGACATCAAAATAAAAATGCAATAAGTTTTTCTTAACAATTATAGCAGCTCCAAATAAACTTGAGCCGGTTATATTGTAATTAGTTTATACAGTATGATGCAAATGAAACAAATAAATTCATTATTTCGTAAACTAGTGATTTTAGAGAAAAATTCTGAAATCCGTCGTTTTCTATTTTTAAACGGGTGTTAAATCTACGTGAGCGTAATGACATCATCAATAATTTTTTAAACAGAAATGTGAGTGTTGCAATACATCATTTGAAAGGATATTTGCAAGATCAATAGTCCTAGAGCACCGCCTAGAATTTGGAGAAACTTTGCAGGTAAAAACTGGAAATGCAACGTGAAAATACTTAAAAAAATAATCACTTATAAATTGAAAGATGATTTTTTAAACTATGGCTTATATTAAATAGACTAGTAGCAGAATCATTTATTCTGCTTATCCTTTGGTCTCGTTCTACATGTTTTAATAATTTTTAAAATGTATTGTGTTGTTATTTATACATTAAGGATACATAATTTTAACTTTACATTAGCTATTTCCCGACGATGTTGTTTCAATCAAGTGTAAATCAGATTTCATTAAGCAATTGAAAAAGGTAGCTAAATCTACCGATACGTCTTATATGTACTAAGTCTGTTTATATATAAATCATAGTTCCAAAAAACATCTTCAAAATACACTGTACAGCTAAACAAATAAACAAACTTGCTAATAATCACTTATGAGGCAGTGGCCTCGGGCAAAAGACCTTGCCTGACTACCGCGATAGCTAATCTCTCTGAAGTGCAAAGATTAGTATGTGTATGCGTAACTGAGGCAAAGAGAACCTGCTCAACAGCAGCTATTGTAGTGGTACTAAATCTTATTCCCCTTTATATTTCGGTGGAGATCATAGTCAAAGGAGCCACACGCAGAATGATCGAGGAAGGATTGATTAAGCATAGGCGTCAGCCTCCTGCAGGTGACTAAACCTGGTACATGCCCGGGCACGATATCCAAGGAAGTTCAGCTTTGTGAAAGAATTTACCACAAAGCTTAATACCAAGACTGAAAGGGATAAACACACGATCTTAAAACTCAATAGAAATGCCGTCAAATAATACACGGATAGCTCCAAAACAGCAAAGAGATCTGCTTATGGATATAGCCGAGTATCTTCAACATTGATATAAACTACAAAAACCAAGAGATTATCATAATGTCTGATAGTCGAGCAGCCATCAGGACGCCGAGCTCAAATATAATCAGCTCGAAGATGGTTTGGGAGTGGCTAGTAAAACTAAACGAGCTAGGCAAAAGGAACCCTTCTGTCGGTTCCGTGAGACCCAGGAGTGAAAGGAAACGAAATAACAGATAATCTCGCTAAGAAAGGAGCTAGAATACATACTGTGGAGACCTTTTTGCGGGATAAGTGAAGTAAAGCAGAAAAAATCCAAATACTGAGAGAATCTCCAGAGAATGAGCCAACCTAAAACTCTTCTGGCAACTTATAACCAGAAAAAATCTACAGAATGGATCAACCTAAGTAAAAATAATATTCGTATATTGACGTTCAATCATATCAGACCATTGTAAACTGAACGGACACCTAAGTAGGCTTAACAGCGGAGGAAGCCGAATGTAGATTTAGTGGGGAACAGGATGAGACATCCATCAATGTACTCGCAAATTGAGCTGCACTTTGCAACTCAAGGGCCCTGCACCTAGAGAGCATCTGAAATTGAAGAGGAAGAGTTACCTAATCTGGAGCCTCCTGGAAACTGTATGGCCAGCTGTAAATACAGCGAGAATAGTGGACACAATAGATCTTTCAGATCGCAGTGTATTATCACCTTCATCTTACATACCGTCTAGAATAGTCAATAATTCAAAAATGTATAGACAACTACTAAAATTACAACAACTGTTAAAGATCTGTTTTGGAGCAGTTGTAATGCATTTTCCAAAATTATATACATAATTAACAACGGTTAAAATATTTCTTAACATAATTAGTAATATTAAATTAGAACCGTTTCATGTTGACAATAATTTGATTTCATACCATGTACAAATAGAAACGATATCTTATCGGTGAAATTGAAAATATGGCGCACTAAATACGCGGAAATACAAAGTCATGTTTTATTATCAGTTTTTTCAATAATTAAGGTACGCTCAGAAATGCTAAAATAGTGGGGATGTTTGGTAAACAATGTCACAGGCAGTAATACAATAGACAACAAATAATGAGAATTCCTATAAATATAGTACAAATGGAATTACTAGGCACATTAAGCTGTATTTCTTTGCGAAAATATCGGGGTTAAATATTATTTGAACATTTAGAGGAATTGCGAAAAGCAATTTATGGAAATAGATCACTTATTTTAAGCGTAAAAAAATGTTAAAGGTAAAATAACGTTTACATCAGAATGCATGATATCAAAATAACAGCTAGAAAAAAAAAGAAACGTAAAGTTGTTTGCTGACAGATTTACTCTTTTGCCAATATTTTCTTCACTAGCCATCTCAAAAACAAAAAGGCTCCTAGTAATTGATCGCATTCCAGCAGAAATACTTAAAAGTATTACTGCTTCTTGCTCGCAATTACTATTAAATATATACCAATCGATGTCTGAAGGAAGGTTTTTCCAGAGCCATGAAAAATACTAAGATTGGTTCTTACCAGCAAAGTAGAGGGGGAACATGCCTCACCTTCCGCATATACATAGATTTCTTTGGGTGCTAGATATGGCGAGGAAATTATTAGAGTGGTAAATTAAGGTGCCACTTTTAGCTAGTGTGTAGGATGCCGGTGTACCTTCCATGAAGTAGCATGGATTTAGAAAAGGATACATATATTCATATGCAAATACCAGATGACACGAATTTGGTAGGGTATGCTAATGATATTGCAGTTGTAATTGATGGAGGAGCATGACTGGGCACTAGCAGCTCATAAAACAGAAATTGTGCTAATGACTACACGTATAATTCCTTTATAGATCGGCATGAGAGGAGGCACTGAAACGACTGCTACTTCAAAAATTGTTAAAAATTTAAGAATTCACCTAGATAATCGAATGACGTTTTGGCGACACATGTTTGGTCTCCAGGAAGGCTGCTCAACTGGTTTCTTCATTAAGCATATTGAAACCAAATATTGGCGGACCATTTTCAAGCAAACGTAGACTGTTCATATCTGTAACCAATTCCGTTCTTCTCTACGGAAGTGATATTTGGCCGGAAACATTGGATGAGGAAATGAAAACGTCGGCAGTTCAAAGGACGTTTTGGGACGGTTTTGGATTACTGTACTGATAATAGCTGAAGTAACACCTATGGATTTGATGGCTAAAGATAAGAGATATAATTATAGTAGAAAGGCAGAGGTAGGACAAAAGAAGGCAAGAACTGAAGCGCGAAATCATATCGGATTGCTTTGGCAGCGGCGTTGGAATACACAGATCACTGGAAGATGGGAAACGTTACTCTAGGCCGTACAAGTGTTGTATGTAACCTAGTTTTTATCTTCCTTGACACGTATTTTGATATCGTTATCCTTCTATTTCCCTTTTCTACACACATAAACATTTTTGGTGTTACAATAAATGGAGTTAGTATAATAATGTAGGAAAGTGTTGGGTTTGAATTTAAAAATTAAATGTTTATTCCTTTTAGGTGAAAACAAACGAATATATAAGACTCAAATTTCAGTGATTTGGTGTTACAAATGTCACAGAAACTGAGATAAACTGGATATAAGTTTGCAACAAATAACTAAGTGTAGATTTTTTAGGAAATTTTTTCATTTTTATCGATTAAGATAAAGTATTTTATTATGCTGTGTAACTTCACTCTTTTTTATGTTTTTGTTTAATTTCGGATGATTTCTTTACCTGGTGGTGTTAAAAATGTGTTGAATTTATCCTTTTTCCTGGCAAATTATTTTCCTTTGTTCCCTTTTCACTTATTTTAAAATGTAATTTATTCAGAAAAAGATAATAGTAACACCAAATTTGATTAAAAGTAATAGGTTTTGATATAATACTTTATCCAAGTCGTAACATCAGTTGCACGAGTAAAATCTTTGCCGAAAAAATTTTATGTGTATTTAACTTGGAACTTCCGTTTCTTTTGTTCATTTTGTATTTTGTGACACTTAAATGAACACATTATTTAATCCTTTCGAATGTATACTCCTGCTCCCTACTTGCACCTACTATTAAGGGTTGTGTTGCGTTTTGTGTTTATCTCATTATCATGTGTTTTGTTTTATTTTCATTCATTTTTCCAAATTGTTCTGTTTTAGCCTCTAATTGTTTTTACTTTTTTCTATCATTTGTCTCTTGCCCCTGGTAGCACAATTAAGTCATCAGCGAATGCTAGCCATTAATGTCATTATTAAATATTATGTCTGTTTTCTTCTGCTCATTATCCTTAACTCTAAAACTAAGTGGCGCAGAACTTGCTGATAAGTCACTAACACAAGTTATTTCAGTTTCATAGGTAGCTACATCTAACTTACTCATTGTTTACACATCTTTTTACTAAACATTAAAATAACGTTTTCCGTATTTAAATGAAAAGAGTAGAATTGATATACCATTTACAAAACAATCTTTAGAAAAAACATAAAACTTTTAAATAAAAAAGAAAGTACGAAAGTTCATTAACAAAACAAACAATTTTGTTAAAAATTTTGTCACATATATCATATTGTAAATGAATAAGGTGTTTTAAAATCGAAACGTTTTACATATATATTTTTTTACATAATATAATTTAATTAACATAGCAATTGTTAAAGAAACTCTAAGCTTAACAGCATATAAACCGCTTTTATCTATCAAAAGAAACTAATGAAAGCTATACGAAGTACGCTCTACTTAGTTACTGCAGCAAATAACAAATTACCCTAAAACGCGTTAATTAAAAACGGACGAAAATTTCTCATTTCCCAAGACTGTTTGCTGTCGCCCGAATAACATCCAAAAAAAAAAGCACTAAGATAATCAACGAGGAACACCGATGTTTGCGCTAGAAAATCGATATAGCCGAACGCGGAACGCCGTCCTTAGCAAAAAAGTAATATTTTTAGAATGTAAGGTAAATATTTGGAAGTTCACCCTCCGGTCGTATTCCTTATCGAGACAGACGCCCCGTTTTAATTTGGATGGGGCGGAATTGCTACCCACACCCTCGTCCTTGCCGTGCACGTGCGGGTTCGCTAATTTAGCCGAAAAGGTTGGAATCTGGATATTTTTCTCAGAATCGTTTACCTAACAAGAAAAACAAGGAGATTTTCTAAAAATATACGCACATGATGTATGAGAAAATACCGGATGTTCCAAGGTGGATAACCCATTAAAAGTATATGGGCAACCAATCATCACA
The DNA here is from genome assembly GCA_949128085.1 of Cetonia aurata. Lineage (NCBI taxonomy): Eukaryota > Metazoa > Arthropoda > Insecta > Coleoptera > Scarabaeidae > Cetonia > Cetonia aurata. The sequence continues at coordinate 12,398,851 of OX421887.1, forward strand.
ATTAATTCAACTTTTGTAAGGGCAAGTTATTTGAGATGAACTACATTTCTAAAATATTTTCACCTTGCAGTGTTACCGGTTCTACTTAAATCTAATTTTTTTTAAAACTCTATATTTCTTATCGTTTGGATTCCTTATTAAATTTCATAAACCTATCACACTTATTTCTGTACACCTATCCCAAAGCGTTTTCGAGATATAAATTAATTTCAAATTTTTGTTTTAAAAATTTGACCTTTACAAAAGTACGGATATCTTTGCTCTTTGGAATAACGAAAAGTCTAATTTTTGAACGTAGTTGAAGGACACTTTAAACCAACTTCTTATGTTATTTGAATTTAGTTACATTATACAGGACGTTCTACACGTGACCCTCAGACAGCATGTTAGAAAAATTCCTTTAAGTATATTTTTTGTAATGGAACAGCCTGTATATTAAACATTCTTCGCACAGCCTATTAAATTTACTTTTCGAACATGTATGGGGTTCCTATACCTATATCGTTGCGATTTTGAGCTATAAGCATTTATTTAGAAGTAGTTTCCTTCTCATTAATTTTTTAAATGATTTATTCAGCTGCAATCTCTGCTGTCGAATGCACTGGTTTGCCTTCAAGTTGATATCAGCTAGTTTGGTGGTCTTGGAAAGGTAGATTATCTATAAAGTCTTCTTCTAAATTTCTTAAAATATTGTAGTAATTTCCTAACTACCACAAATGAAAAGGTGTCGCTCGCAAACACCATTCATATACGTAGGTTTAACTTCTTTCCAGGACTTTTATGGCATCAAAAATAGTGTAATTTTTCCAAAATAGTTTTATATTGACATTCTGTTCGTCTTCTATAGCATTGAGCGTTGGTATGAACGTTCGACGTACATACCTAATATGCTTTAAAATTCTCCATGACACCTTGATCCATGTGTTGCATCAACGCTGTTGTTTTCGATGGTAAGAAAATAAATTTTATGTTTTCTAATACTTCGTCTAAGTCAATGGAATGGCTGGGTTCCTTATCTAAGACAATTAGAATCTTGATACTCAGATTTTCTTTAACACAAGAAGCTGCTAGTTCCGGAGCTGCGCAGTTGATAATTAAAGCGGTTTTAACTTCAAATCACCAGAAGATTTCCACCAAGTAGTAAAGCTAATCAGTCTTTACTCGCTTTAAAACCTGGAACAGTTTGTTCAGTTCGAGAAATATATGTCCTACTAGGAGGTCGCTTCAAAAATAAACCAGTTTCATCTACATTAACAATTTGCATAAAATATGGTAAAAACTAAAGAAACACTGCAGGTGGCTGTAAAGTGTCGATATTGGTTCTTTTAGGAGGGAATTGCGTTTGGTAACTTACTACATAATCCCTTATTTGATTTAAACAAATAGATTTAATCCCGGCAACCAAATTCTTTCTTTACCTAATAATTTAGTTATGCCAAAGAAAACATTTCAACAACATTATTTGTTTATCTCAAACAACGTTTTATTTTGTATTTGATTCAGGTAAGAATTTATACATTTGAATCAAGAAAATATAGGATAACAAAATTAATTTGTTTACGGCAATTAAAACGGTTTTTCCGTGTATTATTATATGAGTTCGATGATAAACAAAGAGTAAGATGGTCGAAAAATATTATATTTCTAGTTTTTGGAGATGGAAACTTCTAATTACATCGGGGTGTAATTAGAAATGTTTCCGAAAAGTGTAAAATATTTATATTTACTGCTATTTTGCCAAATTTTCAGAAGAGTTACAACTCCGTTTAATTTAACTCCGTTTTTTTATGTGCATATTAATATGTAATAATTTAATTCAAATAATAATTTGTGATACTAGTGGGTCTACATCGATCATTCTCTTAACCTACTTCGCTGAACAAGAACCTTTACGTAACTTTCATCGCTTGCATTATATTGTGTTTGCTTTTATTGAATAAAAGCTTTTCGCGATAATATCAAACTAGTGCCCCTTTGCGCTAGGCTATTACTACACACCGCGTCGTTGCGTATTTTTAAAAATATCAAACCCCTCCGCCCTCACTCAAGGCCTCCTCTCATATGCTTAGATGCAGCCACAATCGACGCAATATTTCGCTGCATCCATTTTTTCCCTCCCCGTTCGCGCCGGTATTCGGTATTAAGCGGCGCTACACACGAAGACATCCCTCGGAAAGTAGGTCACACACTTTATCCGGTAAAGTGAACGAATATATCCGTCGGCGTCGCTGCCTTTTAGCCCCGGAATATATTTATTCCGTATAGCGATGACACACACGTTCCCAGTGAGAACGTGATATTCTGCGGCGACCAAGTATATCACTTAATCGAAGTATCACTCTCCCAATAAGAAATAGTCCTCCTTCTTTGGGACGGAGTGAAAAACGTTTGAGTGGCGTGCAATTAACCAGCACTGCAACGTTTTGGTGCATTTAGCGAGAAAAAGAGATGGTCGGGTTGGAGAGGAAGGGGGCACCGAAGACAAGGAGAGAAAAACCAGTGGCGGCTCGTCTATTGAAAGAGATTGGAATTCGAATTGTAGATTAGGGTTAACGGCTCATCTTAACCAGAAAAGTATCTCCTAGTGATATCAAAATGAAGTAAATCGTTAGTTGAGTAGTTTTTGCATTCTACTCTATTTCTTTGAGGTACACTCTAACGAAGGTTTATGGGTAAGCCAAATTTGTTACCTAAAGATAGAATTAATATACCACCTGATATTTTATTAACTCTAACGAAGATTTGGTAAAATTCCTGTACGGTTTCGGGGCAATTATATTACCCCGAAATCGTACAGGTAGTTTACTTGTGCGAGTAAAACTACTTTGATGTAAAAATACACCAAGAAAATTTACTACTAGTGTATAAAAATTAATAAGTAAAATGAAATTTACTGGGTAAATTTCTTACGATAAAAAATGTCCCTAGTAAAAATCATTAGGTATGAATTTTCCTACTTACAAATTTCAGTAGCACCGGAAAAATACCTACACGTAGTAAACTTTATCGGTAAATTACAAATTTTAGGGATATTCCTATACAAAATTCCTTTATGTATGTTTAGGAATTTTCCTAAATACATAGTAAAGCTCCATATGAAGTTTCCATGCTAAACGATTTATACTAGGGACCTTTCTTATCTTAAGAAATTTACCCAGTAAATTTCATTTTACTTTGTAGTTTTCATACACTACTAGTAAATTTTCTTGGTGTATTTTTACATCAATGTAGTTTTACTTGCACAAGTAAAATACCTGTACGGTTTCGGGGTAATATAATTGCCCCGAAACCGTACAGGAATTTTACCAAATCTTCGTTAGAGTGTACACATGCGTGAAAAATAGTGTTAGCTATGAACTGTCAATTATATAACAGTTGTAATTATACCTGTTAATTCAAGCGAGTCGGGTTGTCCCGCTTGATTGAAGTATGTTTCGGGACGAGATTTTCCGCCCCCATGTTTACCGGGAAACCGGGATTTCCGACATCCTGACATATAGTAAGTGTATAGCCCGAGTTTTTTAGCTCTGAACATATGTACCTACAATATGATCAATTAAATTTACTCTCTAGAAGATCATGGAATGTTTCCTCTTTAAACTCAAGTTGGCACTATATATTTAAAAACTGTAAGTTGACTTATTCTGTGGCGTGTGTGTGGTGCAGATTATGTTATACCGTTGACAGATTAGGTTTTGTCGTTTTGACAAATAACTACAGACAAACGTTTCAGTTGAAAAAATAAGTTTAATAATGGAAAGAAATAAATGTTCAAAGTGAACTCCTTCTTTTTCTATACATAATGCCACTCCGCGTTGGCATTTCCTAACCTCTGTGGCGTAATTTTCTAACACACATTTCGGATAACTTTTTGCAATGGTATGAGGGGACGATTTGTAAATGCTCTATTTTTTAGGTGTGGATAAATGAAATAATCCATAATTGTCAAATCTGGAGATCGTGGTGAAAAGTCTACTATCCGATTATCAAAGAGTTGGGGTATTGCATTATTTTGCTGAAAATATCCCTCCTCCTCGTCGTCTAATTGATTTAAAAATGGTTGTAATAAATTATTACGAAATCGTTCCGCATTTATGGTATTATTAAGGAATATTGGACCAATAATCCGTCTACGAGAAACATCACGCCAAACGCCTATTTTTGGAAATTGTAAGGGTGTTTCAAGAATTTTATGTGAATTTTCAGTATACCACATGCGCATTGTTTGTTTATTTAAATACCCTGATAAATGAAACTATGCTTCATCCGAGAAAAAGGATTTATCAACAACGTCGTCATTATTCATCGTACCCAAAAACCATCGACAGTGATTAAGTCCGGTTACGGAAGAACTATTGCGCGAAATGAAAATTTGAATACATAAATTTTTGTAGAGCTTTTTTTTTAGGTTTGTTGGGTATGTTCCATATGAAAGTTGTGTTTGCTGTGAAAGCTCACGAATCGATTTCTTAGGTGATTGAGTTATTTGCTACTCAACATCTGCTATATTTCCAAACTGTTGGTTTTATTGGTTTATCACTACCTGGTTTTCGAAACGCAGATCCTGTTTCACGGACTTTTGCCACTGATTCTTGGAAAATTTGGAAAGTCTGCCCGAAATTCTATACATGGCTGCTGCAAAGAGTACAACCATTCTCCATTTTCTAATTTTACACGATGTCTAAAGTATGATTCGATAATAAAAATTTTATGATTTATTGTAAACATTTTTGAGTGTCAATAAACCAATAGATCAATCCAAACCACGTGACCTAAGCTGGCTGTTGTGGGAAAATAAATAATTTACACAAGTTTTTCTATGCACTTATATCATTATGACAATTTTTATGTCAAACTTACTTTGACAAAATGAAACAAATATTGATACCAAATCAGCGGAAAGTAGCGCAACGTTTGCCCTCAATGGCCATATTGAATTTCATTTCACAGATCTTGTGTACAGTAACATGACAGATGTATCTTATTTGTCATTATCAAGTTTGTCAACATGATATTTTGAATAAATAATTTTACAGTTTGCTAGAGGGTAAATTTAATTCATCATATGGTACAATAATGTTAAGATTTACCTGTGTTCAGTGGACAAGTGAATGCTTTACAGAATATACATCACAGAATATTAGAATTCCTTCAGGTTGTCGCGGCAAGTGGTGTTCTGGGGAAATTAATGTGTGATTAAAATTGTTTTAAACAATTAGCTGTTTTTTTATTACCACGTGAAAGGAAAGCGACAATGAAGAGAGAGGGAGCATTAAAAACGTTTTAAATGATATTTTTCTTTAACACCGGAAATGGTGAAATTAATAGTTTTTTTTCCGCGGAGAAGAGGGCGCACTAAAACTGTTTCAAATATTTACTTTAACACTGGAACAGCTAGAAAGAGGGTGTATTGAAGATGTTTTAAATATTTTTTTTAACACTGGAAGGGGTGAGAGGGGAAAAGAGATGATTTTTTCAAATTCTGAAATTACTGTTTTCTCAACACCGCGGGAGAAGGTATATTAAAAATATTGTCGACTAGCGCACCTGAACAGAAAGTCAATGTCTTTTTTTGAAGAACAGAAAGCTGCCAGTACTAATTTAGTTGAACAGAGTATGCCACGGGTTTCTTGCATAAGGAAAAACAAACGAGTAAGAGCAAAAGAAATATTATTATATGGGAGTCAATGAGTGAGAGTTGTCAAGGTGGTGCCTGGTACTTATTACCAATCATTGATGATTGAAAAATTGAAGATACAACTCAAAAGCACTGCTTTGCATATATACGACAATAGTGAGAGCAATCAGATTAAGATATTTGCCATGGAGCAGAGAGTAGAAGGTTTAGCGTATGTATCCATAAATGGAAAAAACGAGAACCTACCATATGATAATAATAAATAATGAATGAAACAAATAAAATCAAATCAAAGCAGAATTTATAATACAATTTATAAACACCCAATAAATGAATTGTAAAAAGTTTAGAACAGAAAAACAAATAGAACAAAATTATCTAAGCGTCTCTGTGTGCCCACCTTCACATTCGATGCATCTAGTTGTCCGCACATAAAATTCATTCAACTACAGACCACAACATATTGGCAGGAATAATTCTGCATTGTATTCTTATGGAATCTTCGAACTCTTCAACATTGTTGAAAGGACGATCCTTGTACACTCTTTGTTTTAAATGTCTCCATAAGAAGAAATCTAGCGGTGTAAGGTCTGGGGAACGAGGTCATCGTGGATCTGTGTTTTGCACCATCCATTTATTTCCAAATGTTCGATTTAGCCTTTGGGTATAGCCTTCCGTCATTTTGGAAGCATAAACAATGCCTTTCATCAATGCCATGTTGTCTAAAAATTCTCCTATTATAAGATTTCAGTTCCGTTCAATCATCTTCCCTACAAAATTTTATTACTCGAAATGTTCCGCCATACACTCTCTCGTGTTCTCGCCTATTTAATGATGCGATTATGCTGGTAGGTATGCGAGAGACTGGTGCTGAGACATTCCGACATTATCGAATGAAAATCTCAAGCCTGATTATAAAAGTCTCTTGGTCAGCTTGGTAAAAGGCATTAAGCATTTCATAAAAATTCGTACTTTAACAGCACATCAGGAATTGAATAATACGTTCAAAGAAAGCGCGTGCTACATTCTTTAAAACTTTTTGTAACTTATAGGGACAACAGTTTCAATCATGTTTGCTTAAAAACATAAATGTACTTTTCCAAGTCATAAAAAAAAATCATTTATTTTACAACAAATGTATGCTTAAAGCTAACACTTCAGAAAAAAATCATCGAGATTTTTTTTATAAATTTGAGTATAGCCCATGTACCAGCTTTTTATTGTGTAGTAATTTTTAATATGTTGAGAAAAGAAGTGAATATATTACATAGATACCAGGAAAGGATATTAATTTAAGACAAATTTCTAGGTGAAGATGCACTTCACCTACTTCACCCGAATAGCCGCCACTGGGGTGGGGTGGCGTTAGCGGCGCTGACGGGAAAGGGAGTAAGAGGCGAACGGGTGAGGAGAAGCAGCGACGGCGAAGCGGGGCAAAGGGGGCGAGAAACCCGGCTTAGGGATCAAAAAATACGATCAATAGCGCTCTCCAACTTCTTACACCCCCTTCAATTGCAACGATGCGCTGTCAAAACTATCCCCGAGGAACGGAGGCAAAAAACAACGGGGAAAATGCCACGCACACGCGAATGTGAACGGAATATGCGCGTCCGACTCTCGACCCGGCATACTTTCATGTGTACATATGCATGTGCGAGTGCGAGTTCCTCTGATAAATTTCGCCGCATAACGAACGCACCATATGTTAGGGTGATCAGCTCCGTCGTATTTTACGCATTATTCAAAGCGCATCTGTTTACAATTGCCAGATTACTCGCGCTACTACAATACTCCATCGAAATCTTGTTTTTATATAAGTAAAGAAGATATTATAGTCGTTTTTAATGTGATAAAACATGTGCAACCCACAATTCTTGCCAGAAACATTTGCAAAAAATGCAAATTACAAAGCGGTTTGAGCAGATTGAACTATAAAACGAATTTATTTATCATAAAATAACTTCTTCTTTCTTCGCACACCAGCAACTATAAAAATATTAATCTTATTACCGCTTTTCAAAAGGCAATTCTTTAATTCGTAAGAAATTGTTCTATTAAAAATGCGGCCCCAGTTACAAAAATCAAATCTGCGAAATTGTCCCGAACACCTAAAACAACAAATAATATAATAAAATAAACTTTGACAGTTTTAACATAAGTGTTTTTCTAAATTGAATCTCATGCGGTTTTCCACCTGAATTTAAAAAAGGTATTTTTACCTTTTTCAGTACTTAATATACCAATAAAATTTATTTTCCTGTAGATGAAAAATCCTGGGGATATGTCTAAAAAGATAAATGAAAGAATATGCGTTAAAGTTGTAGAAATTAAATTCAAGTAAAGTAAGCCGTTGGTATAATTAAACTGAACTATTTTCAAGGTGAGATATTATATCTCTACTTAAAACTTTCTTTCAAATTAAGATCTTCATTAGTTTCCATTTAAGAAAGCACATTTTAAAGGTGAAAACTGTCAAAATGTCCCTATTGTGTCCTAGAAACACAAGAGTGTAATCTTTTTAATTTCTTGGTGTTATGGTGACAATTAGAAATATTTTTTGCATATTCGTGGTGCTCTAGATTGAAAAATTAAAATGCAAGTTTTGGTAACCAAAGAAATGAAAACTAACAAATTATAAATAGAGAGAAATTGCTGTACTATGTTAGGACCAAAATTGAAATGGGTTACTGGGAAGGCAGCCAAACTGTACAAATTAAAACGATTTTATTAGCTTCTTCAGAGCTACAAATTTGGAATAAAGAAAGCAACGTACAATCCGAAAACTGATAACGTTGAATAAGAACAGTAAGTAAATTACAACGAAAAGTTAAAATCAAGCTAATAAAAAACTAGCGAAAACTTAACACATGAAGGAATCGTTTTAATTTGAACAGTTTGGCCGCCTTTCCAGAAATCCATTTCAACTTTGGTCCTACCAAATTAAATGTTTCCCGACTCCACAAATTATATAGAATCCAAAAGCGTAAAAATATACAGTGTATTCCATTTAAAGTTATAAATTTGATCATATTTCCGATAAAACCGTAAGTGACTGAGAATTATAATATTTAAGGAATTTTTTTTTTTTGTGAAAGCGGTCTAACATGGAGTCTCTTGACACACTGGAAGATTTCTGCTACCCATTGAATCATGCCAGTCATGGCTGATCGATCGAAGTAATCCTTTGTGTTCATCAGCGGATATATCCGCTATAGATCCCAATTTTCTATAGGTGCCCTTTCAGTGCACAGTGTCCAGTTACGAGATCTACTACTGTGCGAAGATAATTGCTACTGAGGTTTAGTAGTTCTTCAGTCCCCTTTTTTTATGGTTCCTTAAAAAAGGTTTTCCTATGAGATGAAGTTGGCTGATTTTATTATACCGGTGTTCTTTGTGACTCTCGTTGGCTCAAATTCTTATCTGCTCTCATGCTGTGTTTTTGGACAGTCCTAGAACAAGTTCAGTTATATATGAAGTCACTGATCCATTTCGTTTCACCATCGGCTTTTTCGTTCTTTTTCGATTCCCGACTATCTGAGCATACGCCAGTCTGCTAGGCTATTCAGTTCTCGAATAAATCCCCAAACGAGTTTTGATTGTACTCTAGGGTACTGATGCCCTCAGTATCGCCTGGCTGTCTGTTCCAATACAAATCCGCCTGTTTTTATAAGCATGATTGGTATCTATTGCAGAGTGGAATATTGCATATACCTCTGCTTGAAAGACCGTGGCATATTTGCCGAGCGGAAGACTAATCATTTACCTCACTATATATTCCAGCTCCAATCCCGCTCTCGGTTTTTAATCCGTCGATAAACCAGATCAATTCAACGAGCGTGTCTCTGTGGTTGGATTGATTCCAGCTTCCTCGATCCGTGATTTCCAGTTCGAAACTTCTGTTAAATATATATGTCGAAATGTAATGTGGTCTGATCTCATTTTCAAAAGATTGCCTTCCACATGATGGATAACATTACTGTGCCTCAAAATCCTGCATATCGGCCACTTGGTAATTCTTGCAATCTGAGATGCCCTATTATTGCCTGCGCATGTCTACGAGGCATCCCATGGCTGCTGTAGAGGTAGATAGCCCTCACTGCTCCTATTATTCCTAAATACGCACGCATCAAACTTGTATCTTGCTGAGTTCAGTATCATCCACCATACAAGAGATGCATAAGTGATCATGGATCTGACCACCGTGATTACGTTTGGTCTTAAACCCCACGTTTTTCCATGGGCTCCTGGTTTTAATTCTTTGAAGCTGACAGTTTTCAAGTACGCTTGGAGTCAAGGATGACCCCAAGATATTTCACTTCCTCAGCTTGATTTTCTCTAGAATTTTAGCGATCATAGACCATCTAACTTGCTCCTTCTCATGAATGCTATTGTGGTTGTTTTGGAGGGACTAATAGTTATACCTATAGGTTAATAATTGCAAATTTAAATGCAGTAAATAATACGTTACAAATTTTATTAAGAAAATCATCTAAAAATAAAAAGGTTATGGGGTAGAAATTCTAGTATGTTAGATACATTCCGATACAGTTGTGTTAGCACAATGGATATATGTGCAATCGAAATTTTTAGTCATAGGGCAATAAATATATACCAGTTTCACACAGAGCAGTATATCTTCTTTAAGGGTCTCAACGTATTCAAATATGTATACCTAGTATGCCCCACATAAATAAGCAGGGCATCCTGGAAATATAATTTATGGTTGCTCATTGTGATAAGTGGGTGCTATGTTTATACACTTTTCACGTAGGCATACATATGTATTAACTGTCTACCGTAAATTTATAAATATGATGCACTACAAAAATGGTTTAATATTTTCAACTTGCTTATTATTTTTAAGGCTGGTAACTTATTTCGTCCAATAAACTTCTTTCAAACATGTTTAAAACCAAATGTTGCATATTTATTATTTGAATAAAATATGAAAAGAAAGCTTTCGTTCACCATACATCATTCATTTATTTGATCATCACTTAGGTATTAATACATCACGTATTAGGAACATCCTGAATTGTTGTTGCAAAAAAGTAACTTGGCAAAAATAAGATGAGTCTATACTCATTTCGAATTATGTGTTTTTACAAAGCACTAAAATAATTTACCAGTGGTTTACAGTCCGAAGACTATTTCTTTGAGTAAAATTTCAACAAAAATTTGGTAAAATCTGACAAAAAAAAGGTTTCTTCCTTCTAAGACTGTTGTCTTATAGAGATGAAAATGGACTAGGTATGGCTGAAATATGTAAGTAAGCCTAATAAATAGCAGTTATTGAACATGCCTTGCCGAATGGAAACCAAATCTGTTTCCAAAATATCAAAGTTTTGTACACAATATAATAACAGTATCATGCTCGCCTTGACAGAAAGTCCATAGAGATATACATACAAACATTCGAATAACCTTAACAAAAAAGCCCGGAAAGATTGCTTTTACTAGGTATGACGCTGGGAATGTAAGAAAACCTTTTGCTACTGGAAGAATAACAGCAGGTAGTTGGAGGTGGATATGAGCAGGAGGTCCTGAAGCATTAATAAATGTTATGCCACCTTGCTTCCCATCAGTAATGTTTAAATGTGTATTTGTTCGACTAGTCAATTTTCTAGTCTTGTAAAATAGCTGTAAACTTTTTTCAGTGTACGTATTTTAAAACAATGACAAGTTCTTTGTTGTTTGTGCGTACTACATATATCATATTATATGAAGCGGAAATACATATTGGGCATCTTTTGTATTCTTGGGTTTGAAATAATTTCCCTAAAACAAGAGCAGGCCTATAACTTTTGCTTCAAACATTTTACATAATGCTACAGTATCTAGTAAATGCACAGAATACTTTAAACTGAAGAAATAATTTTCTTAAACATATCACCTTGCTTCATAGCAGTATCCTTGACTCAGACTATATCCGCTGTGAGTAAAAGTTTTTTTTTTCCTTATTAATACATATGATTCTACACTTTTTGATATCACTTTCAGGTCAGTTAGATCAATAGAAGAAGTAGAAATACTTGTTGTATGTCAAAGAATCTTTACCATAATGTACCGTTTACCACCTGTAAAAATTTTAAGTGGCTAAAAAACCGAGAATAAACATTCTTTGTGCAAAATTGACTTTAGTTTTTCTCTTGAATTCGTTATTCAACAAAATAACATGTCGACAATCTAACAGGGGAAGATCGCTAGATGTTAAGCCGAGTTTTGATCCCGACTTTGTCAGTTAGTAGTGCGGACCCCTCGAAGTACTTTTGTAAAATATTAGCCGTAGATATCCAGGCATTTAGTTTTTACGATTTTTTAAAGTTTATGCTTAAGTAAACTCGAGTACAAGATACGTTCGTAAGGCGTAAGGTGGTTGGTGGCGTGAGTTGGTAAAGCGATGGCATAGTATGCTGTAGGACCTCGGTTCGAACCGGAACGGCTGAGGTGGTGTTTTGCTTTAATTTTTTCATTTATCTTCTTGTTTAATAGTTTCAAGTTAAATAATACACTGAACTTTACCCTAGGGAACTGGAACTATATGTTACTCACGAAAATGTGAAGCCGGGCTCCAGACAGGCAACCATGATTACAGACGTACAGTCACCGACAGAATTAAGTAGACCCTAAGCGATTTTTAATTAAACTATAAATTTTACTCATTCTTATTTAATGAAATACAAAATCATATGATATTCTAGCAGATCAAATAGTTAAATGTAAATAATATCCAAAAAACATACTAATGTTACAAAACAAATATATTAATAATAAAATATAATACTATGGCCAGTCAATTCTGTCGGTGACTGTATATCTATTTCTCTCTAATACATTAAGGTATGCCTCATGAAACAAAATGTGAAAAATCCTTTCAATTCACATACATACCATCTACAGTCACAATCCAATCATATATACAAACATGAAATGAAGTGAACCAGATATACATCGCGGACATTTACTATCTTTGTTGGCTTCAACGCGAATATATTATTATATGTCAAACGCCATTCCAGTTCCATAGGATACAGTTCAATGTTGTAAACAAACGTTATATTAAAATAATTGTGAAAATAGGTAATGGCGAACAAATGTCAAAAATATTTGTATTTCAGTATGGGGTTAGAAATGTCACTTATCGTTCTGAGTGAAAGAACACAACTGCAAACCACACTAACAAATTCCTTTTTTCCAAATTAGACCTATTACAACACCAACACTCAGTATTCCCTGACATTACATTCAGTGTATTCCTATCAAAAAGAAATCAGTTCTATTGAAGTCTGCCTTATAAGGTTAATGCTAAAGAGAGTAATTCACAAGATTCAATACCCACACCTTTATTGCCCTTTGTTGGAAGTAGTTTCTTAATAAGGAACCATAAATAAAGCGGAAAGATGTGAGAAATTCTTATAAAATAGGACGCCGGTATCGTATATATCAGAAGACAAACACGCGACCTCGGCCACCGGTATAGCGAAATTTAACCATTAAACGTTAAAATGCCATCGCATCAGTGATTCACTAGATTGACGTAATTCCGCAATTAAAACCAAGGTTACGAATTTTCAACGGCAACCGACAATACTGCACCAGCTTCTACTCTATACCGCAGTCCCATTCGAGTCGAATATTTTTTAGATGCTAATCGCAGTACTGGCTTACGAAACAGCGAGCAACATTTACATAAAATTGAACGCAATTTAGGGAATCGAGTTAAGTTTTCGCTGAAGCTGTTACGCCGTAATTGCATCCGAGGTTCACAAATCGAAATGCTGGCCAAGAAATCCAGTAGTCTAGTGCAGGACGCATCATATAACAGCTTAGTAATTTGAGAAAATATTTTATACGTCTATGACAATAGCCACATTAGTATAGTGAATTTAAAAACTTCTATAGATGGACTTTTATTGATTGTTATTAAATGTTATTTTCTGGGAAAGTAAAATCATTATTTTTTTTCTACTTTTCGACATGAATATGTTGTTAGTCATTTAGGAAATTCCCTGAAAATTTGTTGGTATTTTTCATTGCCGTTGTGGTTATATTTTACATTTTTATGTATATACTGTACGTTTTTCTTATTATTCCTATAATTGTTACTTTGCATTGGGTAATTTCATTTTTAATTTTTTGAACATGAAATTGGTAATACTAGTCTAGTTCTTCGAATTGTGAATCATTATCTACACACGAGAAGTGTTCCTAAGAAGAAAATAAGCTGGGCGCTATTCTCTTAACAGAAGAAACAGTTGACAATATTAGCACACAGCCCCATAAAACCATTACGTCAACAGGCTTAACAAACACAAGGGTATAGTTATTCCAATAGATTATGCCAATCCATAGATACATATATGATTTATCTAGAATCGGTTCAGAACAACTACAACTGTTAATGGATTTAACAATTTGAAACTAAGAATTTTTGCTTATGTTAGGTAGAGGTGCACATTTTCTACAAAATTGCAACCATTAGGCCAGTAATTTTCTATACCAAGAGCTCACTTTTAACCTATCGATTGCTGTAATATGAGTAAAAGAAGGATGAAAATATGGTTTCTATAAGTTAACAAAGTTGAGAAATACGTATGTTGTTCTGGTGGGCAAGTGTAACAGATATGCGATTCGATATACCATCTCCACTCCGCAATATGTCGTCCCTGTTTAATGGCAAGCAGACACCGGTATTTTCTACCATTGTCTAACCACTACAAAATACCATTAACCGCTCCAACTTTTCAATTTGAAACAAATCAACGAAGCTCTCATTCCGCACTACTGCGGGTGAGGGAAACGAATCGCTAGACCTGCGTAATTCTCTTAAAGCGATGTCAGTGTCCGATTCTTCGCGCATTTCTTAATAAAACGTCGCGGGACATTGAGGGTGATTTTACATAAGAATAAATATAACTTTTACCCGATGATTGCTACCGTCGAATAGAATTTTTCCAAACAATGATGAATAAATATTACAATAACGAATTATTTTTAAATATTTTATTTACTGGTAAAAAAACATTTTTCCACAAAAATTGAACGTATGGGTTGGTATTGTTGACGATGAAATAATCGGACCTTTTATTATTGAAGGAAATTTAAATAGCAATAAATATTTAGAATTATTGAAAACTAATGTTATTCCTGCTGTACGGGAGCGACTTGATATTAATGAAATTTGGTTCCAACAGGATGGTTGCCTGGCGCACAATACCCCAGTAATTTGTGAAATACCGTTTTTGAAGATAGATGGATCGGTAATTAGGGTCCTATTAAATGGCCATCACGCTCCCTGGATTTAGCCACAAACGACTTCCTTTTATGGCCTATTTTAAATAATTCCATATACGGGTATAGTGAACAACGTCCATCGAATCGCCAAGAATTACGGTTGAAAATCATCGAAGTCAGTAACTATGTTCAAAATTCAAAAATTTTACGAAGAGGGAGGGTTATTCGAACATAATAGTTAATTTTCTTTTTAGCATTTGTTGTTATATATGTTACATCGGTTTGCAATTATTGCTTTTAAGTTTCAATTATTATATTCACTTGTAACTGATAAGAATCTTTATTTTTAGGACGTTTAATATTTTCTTTTTTCTGAGATACATGTTATTGAAATTTGCAACTGAAATCTGTTGCCTGTTACATTATCTGATGCTTCAACAGAAAAATAATTATGTAAAAAACAAATTATTGCTGCACACCGTTATTATGTGTTTTTAGTTATTCAATGGTTATTGTTTTATTATTTTATTTACCGTCGGATTGAATTTTGGGAATTAATTACTAATAAATATACCGAACATGAATATTTATTCAATAATATGCTATTTACCGACGATTAGGTACTTCATTTGCTATTGTTAGACCTGTTAGAATCTATGTTTGTTATTTTATTTGGTTATTGACTTTTAAAACTCCATTTCATTATTTTTTGTTTGATATTGTTTATGAGCTCTGTTATTGAAATTTATAGTTTACATTATATGTACATAATTGTTTTATTATTTTCCTTTTCACTAATGCAAATGTAATATTGGACTGAAGATTACTTTTACAAACTTCTTAGATAACTAGTTATTCATTTGTTGTTTATGCCATCAATAGCGATAAAAGAGTGAGCGCTAACGAGAAAAAGGATATCTCACTCATTGTACTTCCATTAAGGTAAGATGAGTCGCCGAACGTTAACAAATTTGTGTTGCGACCCTGTGCGTAGGTACGCTTACAGCTGAAGTCCCTCCCATTTCCAGTCGCCCAGAATGCAATCCACAGCTCGCAACTTCTCCCAGTATAATTCAAACTACATCATTTATCGGCGCAACCCCTAGCCCTAGTTATAAGTTGAAATCAGACAAATCAATTGAAAGCGGTCATAAATATAGGTTTTTGTATCGCTCTGATCAGAACGATTCGGCAAAAGTCTTGCCAGGTGAGTCATCAACCAAATATGATGATTGCTTGAAGAAGATAACCAGGAGCGGTTTTGTGCATAATAACCTTCCAGTGTGTTTCAGCTGAATATAATGTTACTAAAGGGCTAATAGAATCAATCCAAATAAAAACAGTTGGGAATACTCCTGATGCAAATACATTTGAAGAAAATAATATTTCTGTTTACAAGAATATGCTGTAGCACATAATTGGTGTATAGATTGAGGAACAATTTCTTAGTGTCAGCATTGAATTGATGAGATTAACTCATAGTAATACTTTCTCGTACTAAGGATTGTACAATATACTAAAATTCAATTTAGAACTTGTGCATAAAAAGGCATTGAAAACAATAGAAAGGTTAGAGGTTTACCGTTGCCATAAAGGTGTTTTGCAATGCGATTCAATTTTCGATTCATGTATATACATACTTGCTGCATTTTTGACAACACAAAAAGAGGTCAACCGTACCATTACATGATGTGCGTCACTGTCGAACCGTTTTCCAATGCTAATCGGACACGATTGGTAACTGTATGTACACCGCGAAAAGATATGTCATTTTTAGGACGACGAATTCAAATTCTCGCTTTAGATGTTTGTTGTCCTATTCTCGGATTTATGAATCTCATTGAGGTACCTACATCGACCGTAACTCACAACGGTCACGCTCTGTTTTGCAGGGGCCGTAAGAGTACCGCTTCTTAAACGCCACAATTAAATCCTATAAGTGCAACTACACGCATCTGGTGCTACCCATTATTAATTTATGCCTATCGCAAATTTAAATAACATTTTTTTTTGTTATTGCGCAACTGTTTTTGCAGTACCAGTTATATACATAAGTTATATATGTGACTATAAGAAAGTTTAAACTAGTTCTTATTGAATGGTCACCATTAGATGCTACAACGTTTCTAACCTCTCTAATTTGGCCTTCGAATAGCGCGGTAGGAAGCTAATCTCGAGCGGATAGGTCTGGTAACCTTGGCGATCATGCAATGTTGCCACAACAAGACAAATTAGAAATAAAAAAGGAAGGATTATGAATTAATTTATACAGATGGATCTATATCAGAAAATCATAATGCATCTTCTTTTGGTATATATTCTCCCACACTCACTCTACAAATCTGGGGAAATATTTTAAATCATGCCTCTGTATTTACATATGAACTGTTTATATAATAGCTCTTACAAGCAAAGTGAGAGAACTGATCACCTCCGATTTTGATAAAATATTGCAGGCATGTAGAGTAGTGAAAAACAATCGACACGTAAATCTTTTAGCTGCTGATGTTCACTTATAAAGGGGTCACAGACCCCTAAAGTTACACCCCTAAAACACATTGTTAACGATATCTTTGGAACTAGAAAAAATATCGAACTGAACTAAAAAGGAAAATGTTGGCCATTCGACGTTTTGGTTTTAATAAGGAGATCAGTGGTGTATGATGGGGTAGTAGGGGATTAAAATAAGAACAAATTTTAACCCACCGACCACGTAAATGAGAAATTCATATATTTCTCCTCGAAGCCATAAACTCGGTACGGTTACGGAATCAAAAAATGCGTACTGTTTATGATACGTTTTGCAATATTTTAATTTTGTAAATCAGTCTTTTGTAAGTCAATTTTTATTTTTCCCAAGTCATTTTATATATTGATAACTTTAAACTACATCACGTCAGTGGTCAGACCAATTCAAATCATTAATAAAAGCAGAAGTTATACAGGGTGAATGGTGAGGATCGCACCAAACTTCGGGAGTGTATTGTATTCATGAAAATACTTAAAAGAAACCCATATCTTGTTAACCGATCTTCATTGGTTTTTTTTGGCATCTGTAATAAAAAACTCAATTCTCCAGCAGATTCCTGGCCCTTGCATACAAATCCACGCCCAAATATTTACATGAATCGTGAATCTTCCGCTGTTAGAGTTTTTCTTTTGTATGTAAAGCTCTTGGAAGCTTGAATTCGGTGGTCGGTATACTCGAATGCGTCCATTGTAAGTTACTTACTTACTTGTTTTCTTTTTTTGCATAATTCAATTGCGGCATTATTTTAGTTTTAAATTTGGAGACTTAAAACTTGACATTTAAAATGAGCTCTAAGATTTATAAAAAAAAAACACATTTACATCGAAAAATTTCAAGTGTATGCGTTTTTTGATTCCGCAACCGTACATTAAAAAATTAAATTTACCAGTTTTTAGATTTTTTCCTAAAATAAGTTTTTTTTTCTTTTCTAACTCAAGAACGAAATATTTGACAGCATTCCTATTTAATATTTGCGTTAGGTATCCTTAGAAGACGCGACAGCAAGGTTTTGGTTAAAAATGACCTAAAGGTTAGATAGAGTTTATTCTTCCGAGTTTTTGATTTATTCTCGAAAACGGCTCTAAGGATTTTCTTTGAAATTTACATTTTTGCTACATTTGGTACAAGCTTTTATTTGCCTATGCCACTTTTTCTCAAAGTTGTCTGAAGAGGATTTTACTCTTATGCTTAATGCCAATATGTCTCAATATCATATATCTTCGTTTCGAAGTAGTACCGTTCGAAGTAGCAAAAAATCTTCTTAACAAAAATAATCCCATAGTAATACCACGTAAATACTATGTTTCTACGAACATTCTGCGAAAGGAGCATATTAAAAATAAGAAATGCACATCAGATTTTTTAATAATATTGCAATAACAAAAATATGGAAACATACATATATTTATTGTTACTCTAATTTTTTTTTTAATAACGGTTTTGTTAAGGTGCGGAATAAAAGTCCTTAAACTCACAGTTTTGAAATCTTAATATGTTATAGAACAATATTAAGAAATTTTATTGTTAATTTGCGCTAATTTGCTTGATGCTTTAGAGATATTGTAAATCATAGACACTTTTGTATTGATAATAAATTAATAAAATTAACAGATTTTAAATCCTAAAACAAATAATGTAATGTGTAACATTTATACGAGTTTCCTTACACAAATGTTTCAATTTTTTCAATATGCTCCTTTCGTAAAATGTTCGTAGACACTTTTTCTTATTGTTAGCATTACTAGAGGATTATTTTTTTAATTAAGCATAAGAGTAAAACCTTCCTCACACAATTTTGCGAGAAAAGTGGCATAGGCAAAGAAAATCGTTAGAGCCGCAAGTCACGACAATTAACAAGGTGTCTCCTTCATGCTGATTGCGGCGACCCACAGGAAATACGAATTCTGAATCTATTATCTATCATCAAACAGCTAGTTATTAGTACGAGTTGCTTGTCCTGCCACCTATAGGTTTGCTGTTTAATAATTAGGGTTCTGCACTATACTTTAGATAATCTTTTGAACATTTACAAGTGGAATATAGAGAACAAACTGCTAAATTAAAATTTAGTTTGCTATTTCAAATTACCGATATCTGTTCAATAACTTTCTTCCTAATAAAATATTAAATTTAACAAAAATAATTATTCTATGTAATAGAAGTAATGTAAAAGAATAAAGTTTCGTTTAAAGAAATTATGATATTTGTTCCAAACCTGAAAGTATTTTAACTTAATATATCTTTCAACGGAAGAAAGCGTATACTTTAACTTACAGGGAATAATTAGAAACAAAAATTTCCTTTTTTAGAAATACACGTTTCTTCAGCTAGTATTTATCTGTGAAGAGTAGTGCCTTAGAACAAAGAAATATTCATGCTTAAAAGAAAAATTTCTTTGGATATGAAATAAGGAACAGAAGGAATATGGTCCAAACCTCAAACTCTAATTGAATGCTGACTAGGGGCTGGCTATGAGGTATACGGGTATCATCAGGCTCTGATAGACTAAATTAATAATTTCATATATCTACTTATATCTTGAAATTTAACAAAAAAAGATAAACATTTTTATATTAAAATTCTATATTTGCAAATTTGTAGCACAAGTAGCAATAAGTTACTTTCATACATTTTCTAATTAATTCAACAAGCAAATTGTAGCGTCTACTGGACCATAAAGGCTGTATTCGCTAAATTTAATAGTTTTATGAACAAAAACCTGGATATTATCGCGGTCACATATTGTTTGTCCATCAATTCACTTCCATACCTCGTCCCACCACATAAGTGCCTACTGTTGCTGCTTGGTACATCCTCTCCTAACAAGCATTTAAAAATACAAACCAATAGCCTGGGACCGGATTGCCTTGAAACTAAGACCCGCCCAACCGAAATTTCTAAACATAAAAATGGAGGTCATAGTAACACCGATTAGCCTAATAGTCTGGCAGTGGGGGCAACCCACCGCCTAAAAGTTACGTGTGCCAGCGACCAGTCAAAAATGGTTTATATTGGTAGGTGTAACTAATTAATATTGATAGTATTAGATATTGGTATGTTCAAATCTTTACTAGCGGACATAATGATTATGAAGATAACTTTACAGTGATTGGAGGTATGACTGCATATGTGAAAGCATTCACTGTATATCACCTATTTAATCATATATCGCTTCAAATATATGAATTCCTGCCTGTTAACTTGTTACACACTCTAATTGCTACCAGCCACCTACTGTGGAGAATACACATAATCAGAAAAAGGAAGTTAACTATACCAATAAATAAAACTACTAAAATGGAAAGACGTTCATCGAAAAGAATTTGCATCATCATATACATTAATCTTTATGTAAGGAGGAATACGTATTTCTGTTTTCTTTTTAAAAGATATTTATATACTGTGTAATAGTAACGTCCATTTTTGTGATGCATAACTATTGTAGTAATTTTAATTTAATAGTCTAATTTAGTCGTAAGTAGAATGTTATAATAGACTCTCCTTAATCGTATCACCGAAAAAATGAGGTCAGCAAAATAATAACTTTGTAAGTATTTTATTTACATAAGTAGGTAATTAAAGTAAAAGGAAGATTAATTCAGAAAGTCGTAGAAATATCATTTATAAACATGTATACCAAATTTTATCTCTCTACGACCAATATCTTTAGAGTTAGAATGGTAACAAAATCATGATTTTTTAACCTTTAAGGGGGTACTGTACCTATACAATTGCAGGACCTCAGTAAATCAAATCTTGCGCTATTATTTTATCGAATTGACTTGAAATAAAAAACCATGTGTTCTGTAAAGACGAATGAGGGTACCTACAGACTTCAATTTTATATAATAAGTGCGGTTGTTTCGAGTAAAATGGTTAAAGTTATCTGTTTTTTACAAGCATATAACAAATATTTTATACTGAATACTCGAAAATGCCCGGTGTAGGTACCTAAATTTAACAATGCGTAATCTAATCATGTAAAATAGTATATTATATAATCGCCATTAAGGGAGAAATATTTGATCTAAAGCACCAATGTTTTACTAAAAATTCAATACATATTGCATATCTTACAGGCACTCAGACTGGAAAGTAGTATAGCCCATCAGCTTGGAATTTACGCATATGTGTAAATTCAAACGTACACTGTAAAAAATCAAATCATGTGTTTAGGCGTAAATACCCGACAGCATTTGTGCCCTAACGTGTGCGTTATAATATATCTATACTTGTGTAACATTTACATACTTGCATTCTAATTCACCAACTGGACGAGATTCTGAAGAAACCAATTCACAAAAATTAATAGTGAATTAATTTGATGTTTGGCTTCCACCTCTAGGTACATACACTATTTCGATGGTAATGTTTAATTTGTTTTTCACTTTGGATCATTTAAAGGTTAGTTATTAGCAGTAGAAAACCTACCGAATAACAAATTGCGTCTTTCATAAACTAAGTTTAAAATATAGTTTTCCTGTTTGTAGCAAATACTTTAGAGATGGTCGAGCGATTGTAAGGTATTTCGATAATATATGCAGACTTAACATGAAATTTGTTTCGGGTACGCCAATTCATTCTCTCTTATAACTGTCACGCGAAATTTAATAATTTCCAATATTTATTAATAAAATAAAATAACAACTAGGTAACTATAAAAGAAAAGAGAAACAATTTCTATTTATATGATTTGTAAGTCATCTAAAACGTTAAAATATCTCTATAACAAATATGTTCTTACAAAAAAAAGAGGATGATTTAGTTGATGATATTTACAAAACGGTGATTGTAAATGCAAAGCGTCTCTATAATAGTAATAAATACATAGCCGCTAAAAACTAAACTAAATTATAAGACTCTGCTGCATTGTTGTCCATATTTAAGATTAAACTTTCCGTGTTCCTTGCAATTCGATCCACTACAGTCATGATGTCTAGATACAGACCCGAAGTTTTCATGTCTGGGATCCAATTAAATTCTGCCGGTAGAGGTATATACATTGATGCTATTAGATGGTCGGACAAGAAGTATTTATATAATATGGTTTAAACTACTAATCCCTTGTACACTGACCATTTTTTCCGTTAGTAGGGTTACAAAAGTAATTGCATGTGTGGTATACAAAAGGACTGTAGTGGCCATAAATAATGAATGAAGAGGCTGACTGTCATAAGAATGTAGAAGAATAGAAAAAAGGATATATGCCTTCAATACGTAACTTCTTGGAACTACTTTTAACCTAAATATGTGGACGTAACACTAATAATACCAATACTCAAATTTAAATAACGCGTATTTCATATTCCTAAATAGACCTCCGACGTATAGCCCTGATAACTTATAACAGTGTACAACGCATAAAAACAGTAAGGTATCTATCCAAACTGGGAGTTCTAATCGTCATCCGCTAAAATTTTGTTTACTACGTCGGCTGAAGCGGAACACATTTACCATCCTTGTTAGAACTTTCGTTTCGCAGTCAACGATAGAATTTCGGTTTGGTTGAAGTACCCCCTTAAGTCCTTTCGCCTATATTAATTATGAGTTTTTTATTTCTTCTTAAAAATAAAGTACAAATTCAACATATCTCCACCGCTAGTGAAATAATTCACGAATTCTTTTTTTTTTTTTTTTAATTGTGCACGTATTTTCTACCAAACGCCCTTAACGTCGAAATCTTAGCTCAGGTCGGAGTGCTTAGAAATGCGGCGCCGATACAACAGCTACCCATCTCAAGCATCAGCGTAAGTAAGTACGCCGTTCATCAGTTTGTAGAATCCTAATTATGTTCAAATTTCATCTCTTTAAACTCTTTAAATAATCGAAACTTACTGTATAATATCTGTTTTTCGGACGAATCATATTTTTCATTGAATAGTATATCGTATACGTAAATCGTCACAACTGCAGATATTGCAGTGACACCAACGCCCATTTGCCACAGAAACTTAATGTATAGATTGGTTTCTTTGGCGATCATCTTACAGGGCGCCTATTCATTGACGGGACTTTAAATAGGCAAATATATTTAAATATGCTGGACGATACAATAAATCCTTTGATAACAGACCAATTGGAGCAAGATCCAGATTTGTTGGAGAATGAGATGAGTATTTCAGCAAGAGGGAACGCCTCCATATTACGCTGCCGGAGTACGACAATTTCCGCGTCATCAAATTTGCCTGCCAGATCGCCGGATCTTACACCACAGCTTCCTTACAAGAGTTACGCCAGAAAATTGTTGAAGAATGCCAACGAATAGCTCCAGAAAAGATGCGAAATGTTAGGAGAGCTTTTGAAGCAAGATTATACCGTTGTATAGAGGTTAATAGTCATCATTCTGAACATTTAATAACGTCCATTCTAATCATATTTTATTATACAGGTTGCAAATTTGAATTTGTGATACATGCTGCCTATTGAATGAGTGATCATAAGACACATCTTCCCTATTCAAATTTTATGGGTGGAGGCTGCTGCGTTCCCAGGAATGATTTTAAATTGTCAGGTGCGTCATTAAAGTTGTCCCCTTTGACAGGTTTCGTATGGGAAATCGGAATTTTATATAAATCACACCAGATAAAGAGTTATTTGAGGTGGCTCGTTCCAATTGAAATGGCAATTGACTAGAGTTTTCTCGACAAAAGTGCACCACCGACTATATCGATTGCTTTGGAGAAATCCAAAAACGCATTCATAACAACATTCCTTTTGTCTTAACCCTCATAAACGCTGCTCAAAATTATGCCCGTCACTAGCATTTGCTATTATTGTGCATGCGCTATTGTATGTTTAGGCTTCTATATGGTTTCAATTAATCAAAGTTGCTTGGTGAATACCCGAAAAATGCCAGTTTTAATTTTTGGACATAGTAAGAGTTTCAAACGATTAGCAGGGAATGTATGTATGCATAATAAATATGCCTATACAGAAATATATATACATATATACGAAAGCGGTGCGGCGGCTAGGCAAGGGCGACAGTAATAATAAAAATACGACACTGGAGTTGAAAAAAGTATCCGAGGAACTGGTCTAATAAAGGAAAGGACACATCCTGAGACGACAACGGCCAAATTGCTGGCATATTAAGGAAGAAGGAAGGAGAAAGAGTAGAGGAAAACGCACTAACGCCCGACAAGGATGGAAATAGGCGAGAGAAAAAGAACAATCTAATATAAAAGTAGGAAAAATACATTATATTAGATACAAGGGGGTCTCCGGCTCCGATGCAGCAGCGGCAGCTTCGGAGCGAAACGACAGAAACGAAACAACGCAACAAGGCAGGCAACACAACAACGGGAAGAAGAAAAAGATTCGATCGGGCAACGCGTCGGCAAAAAAACGATCCGCGGCGGGTCACTAGACAAAGAAAAAAGACGGCATCGCGAACGGATGGGGAACAGAGACGGTCAATATTTTAACCTATGAAATTAATACGTTAGGAAAGAATAGGAGAGCGTTCCGCTAGACGGAGAGGGGACGACCCGGTCCGTCGTCGGAGTTTTTCTTTTTTCCCCTGTCGGAATTTTTTTTTTCGTCTTTTTTTCCCGTTTCGTTTTTCGCTTCTTTTCCCCCGAATGCAGAAGCGCGTATACGTAATTACCGGGCGCGAGAGCGAGACGCCGATACGCCGCTAGAACGGGGCAATGGATCTGAGAAAGATGGTACGGTGCAGTGTCATAGATATGGTAGGAGAATAGCAAAGGAAGGAGAGGGCAAATGCAAGTGCATACAAGCGCCGAACAGCGTCGTACTTGTTGCGTCAGTCTAGTGACGTTGCACTAGAGTTGCTGTGTGTGCTTCGGCGATTCATTCAGGCCTTTTTCCTCTCGGCGCATTTTAAAACACAACCACATACCGATCTATAAACTTTAACACCCGTGATACATATATTTGCGTTCGTTTTTATTTAAATTTAATTAACAATAACGAAACGATTTTCCGCCTTCAATCATATCCACATTCTAAGAAAGAAAAAAAAAACAACAAGGCAACCACCACACCAACTACTTATAATTATAACCAAAACGGAACAACAGCAACAAGGTAAACTTTAAATCTAAAATCCCAAATCATAGCATTATTTATACGCATCTTAATCAAGGCCCTTTATTTATATCATCTTTTTATGCTTTCAGATATCGTGCCATCACCTCCAGATAGATCAATCAACTGATGCTGCGATGATTCTCTACAAAATCCTGACATCTCCGCAGATGATGTGCCCTCCTTTGCGGTTAAGATCGCCAAACTGAAACCGTCTAAACGATGTTTTGTGATTATACAGTGCGCGGGGTTGAGTTGGTTTTATTTCGCCTCATTTAAAACAGGTGTGTCTCGTTAATTCGCCGGCAATTTAATGCGGCACAATACGTGTATAAAACGAGAAGAATGTATTATGACTTACGCGGAAGAATTATCGAAAAGTGTGCGATTATCATCGGCAAGGACAGAGAAATAATAAACACAACAGAGATTACTTACGTTAAATATGCAATAATTGGATCGTGAAATCGTTGCGTTTATACAGTGACGTTTTTGTTATTAATTAAATAATAAATAGGACAGGAACAAGTTTTTAAGTTTTATAAAATTCGAAAAAGTTTCGCGGTGTTATAAATTTAAAATTATTAGATGGAGAAGAAGGACACGGGAAAAAAACGGCACATACACATATATTAAATAAGAGGGAAGCCGCATCAGTGTTCCGTCAAAGTTTTCTGTTTCAGTGTAATGAATGTTTTGAAGCGATGGGCTCGAATCACCGTGTACATTATTTCGTACGTCGTTACGCCAGTGTAGGAAACCGTACGCCTCGGAAAAATGGCCGACTGTTCGTATTCCCGATGCATCCAACAGAAAAGAAACATTAGGAGGGAACTGCAAAGATGGACAAAAAATATGGTGTACATAGTTGGTAAGTCGATTCTTTCTTTAACACCCCCCGATTAACTCAAAATCTACGCACAAATACACTTCTTATTATACTCTAACGTGCTATATACAAGCTGTAAATTGTGTTCGTGTACTAGCAATTTTCTGAGTGTCTCTACGCGGCCACCCTCGATGGTGTTTGATTATATCCTATATACCCCGGACGAACGACGTTTCCTGCCTGTCCGATCGGTCGATACAGTCTGACGTGGTTCGTATCCAGGATAAATTTCGTTTCCTATATATACGTGCACAGACGTATACGCGCCGAGTTAGCGGCGAACCTGTTGCGAATAAATGGATTTTTCAGCTGTTGCGGTCGCGAAATCTCCACGCAATTAGGGTTTCCTCGCGCCGCCGTGTTGGCAGCACACGTGCCCGCCGGAATCCGGTGCGTTTTGGGCGCGCATCGTCGACCTCGGGACACGCCGGTGAGTCGGCCGGCCCGCCGACCAAAGCTGCTTTCTTCCGGGGCGCTGCAGTTAATGATTTTTAAGATGCACTTTTTTAAATGCGTCGAGGAGCATTTTTCGGTAACCGCGCGCCGCCGGTCCGCCTGGCTCAAATACGCCCTTTTTCAGGCGTCGTCAATATGCTCTTAAAGCTGCTGTTGATGAACAGAGAGGGAAAATCTTCGAAAGAAAAATTTTCCATTATTATTGAATTTCGATACAATTTTTGTTGTACGGGCTGGTCCAAATTGCTTGTCAGAATAGGGCTTATCGGTAACTGCAAGATATAGGAAAAAATGAGTAACCAATTCTCTTTTTTCTCTAGATGTTCTCAATAGCGAAAACGAAAATTAGTTATATTCGTTTTGTTTTTGAGTTATAGTCAAAAATTGAGTTTTTCGAGTTTTAATATTTTCGTTAATGATTTATTAACTTAATTTGATAGTAATTTCGCTTCTTATGCGGATGATCTGAAAATATTTTCCAGGGTTTCAACTATATCTGACTGTGTTCTAATTCAAAACATAGATACTATAAGTCAGTGGTGTGATCAAAATAAATTCCAGCTTAATGTACACAAATGCACCATTATATCCTACGTAAAAGCAATACTTTTATAATGTATCCCTACGCTATTGATGGTGTACTAATTCCTCGACATTCAAATTATAAATATCTAGGGGTACATTTTGAAAAACTAAGTCAGTTAATTTCATCCACCTGATGAAGCCACTGTGTGGTGAAACAATATTGTAGTGGACTACATATTTCAATATATTTTTTACTCCTTTAACGTTTTTGTTTATTTACGATTTGGGGTACATTTTGATTCAGCCTTGATGTTTAACAATCACATGAGGGAAATTGTTAACTCTGCTTCCAAGTGTTTGGTGATTATTGATTTGCTCTTGCAGGTTATTCACGTAATCTACTGTTCTAAAAACTTTATTTAACACTATTGTTAGACTTAAGCTCGAATATTGATATGGTACTCGCACTACTAAAAATTAGCAATTGAAAAACTTCAAAGACGATTTCTTAAATACTTGTCATTTAAAATTTACCGTGCCTATCCAACACGTGGAGTAGAATATGATCATCTACTTAACAGGCCTAGGTTCACTTCTTTGGAGAGCAAAAGGACGAGTGCGTGGAGCAGTTGGTTCGTCATGATGTTGGTGGCCCCACTGTGCTTTCGCAAATTAATTTTGCGTTACCTACACATAATACCCGTTCTTTCGATATCATTAAGATACCTTTTGTGCGGTCAAATTTACTCAGACTAGTCTCACTTACACACATGGCAGTCAACGCTAATAGATTATCAGTAAATTTCTTTGTTTAATGCTTGAATCATTTTGCTTTTTTAATTTCAGTTGGTAATTTCTATCCATTTTGTTTTGATTCTTTTTCTAATATATGTTAACACACTTCAAGTTTAGTTTAGAAATTGTAGCACTATATTTGATATTTATTATTTTGTCCTATTATTGGCGTTTTATGTCTATTATAATTGTGTTTAACGATACGAAAAAATCTGCGGTTTTCTCGCTTTGTTTTGGTCTGCACCATAAAGTTAATTTTTTTTTTTAAGTAAATCATAGTAGACAACGGCATAGTTAGAGAGTGTTTCCTTCTCTTTTCAAAAATATATAGTTTATGGCGTCGATTTCTAGCAGTCATCTAATAAAATATAAAAAAAAAACTAATTATTTGCATTTTTGATGGAGAAATCCTCTAGTAGCCCATGACAAATACAAGCGTGTACTTCTGAGATAAATAAAACCTATTTGATTACAGTTTTTTAAACAAAATTCCTTATGTATAAGTAACTATGTAACACAAGTAGATATCTGTTACATCAAATGTTCAAACTGCACCCCAAACACAACTGACTCCTTCTTCTTACACTTCCAATTACATTATAAATACGAATGTTAGAAACAGCATTTAAACCTTGTTCAAAATTTTGAATTAATTCCTGAACATTGTTGTGCAGTATTTTGTATAAACGATCCTTTATATAACCCACAGAAAGAAATAAAGGGGTGCCAAGTGGGGGTATCTTGGCGGCCATCTCTCAGGCCCGTTTGATCCAAACTAATTGTTTCCAAAATTATTGTTTAAAAAATGTTATAATTCGAGCATTGTGTACTGGTGCGCCGTCATGTTGAAAAAATAGAGCGCTTTTTGTTGTAATGGCATGTCGTCAATGAGTTCT
The DNA here is from genome assembly GCA_949128085.1 of Cetonia aurata. Lineage (NCBI taxonomy): Eukaryota > Metazoa > Arthropoda > Insecta > Coleoptera > Scarabaeidae > Cetonia > Cetonia aurata. Next base: position 12,427,866 of record OX421887.1, read on the forward strand.
TCAATATTTTCTTATAAAACTTGCAGATATTGTTCAGAATTTAGATTTTTCCGACATATATGATATGCGATTATCTATAATACCACACCCTAGGTTAATTAAAACCGTATCTCCCATGTTCAATTTGATGGTTGACAACTTGGTGTGGGTTAATATCAGACCACCAGTGCGCGTTATTTCAATTGAAAATGTCTGCACTACTAATGTGGACTTCATCGGTCCATATAATTTTTCTAAAGAAAAATTCATCATGCTGTTCTTTTCCTAAATACCGCCGACAAAGTTCGAAGTGGCGGTTATAATCATCTGGATATAGATGATCTTCTTAGAATTCTAAGAGAACGAACCGAAGATACACAAACTTCATGGTCTATTAGACGCTTAATATTTTTAGATTTTCCACTACAGCTTCTAAAACGTTAATAGCATCATCTTTTCCTCCTTCTTTTAATACTTTTTTGGTCGTAGTTTGTCGAAGGCTGCATAATTAATCTCAAGTTTTCCGTCAGTCTACTATGTATTCTACCGTTGGATTGTCTTCTGTTCGGGTAGCGATTAAAATACAAATGAGCAACATTACTGTCACTTTTATTTGATTTAATGTAGCACACCAACATATACTTTTCCAAATTTTAAAACTTCATTTCACAATGCATTTAACACGCACAGTTCTTAGACTTATACCTAACATGCACATCACACGTAGGACTTTGGTAGGAGAAACAGATTGTTTTTTAGTATTTTTATACTACTGGACTACAGACTACTATATAGATGATAGCTATTAAATTAAAAGAAATCACACATTTATTCATGTTGAAAAATCCTTTACAAATACTTAAATTAAACGTTAGCATTTCAAGTGAAAGAAGAAAGAAAGTATAACCGAACGTAATCCTCTGCAATTCACAGGAAGTCAGGGATGAATGAAAAATACTATTAAGAACATACCAAATGCAAGTGTGCATGACAGGTCATCGGCTGATATAGAAATAGCTCAAAAGGAGTAGGTGCGAAATAAATGTCTAACCAATTTCTATTTTTAGAAAACGCGCAAAATGAAATGAATGTATTTAGGTATGTGAATTATACCAAAGATGTGCGTCGTTCACAACAAAATTATTTTCCACTCTCACACAACTTTACGCAAGCGTTAAAAAATTTCAACCGTTTCAGAGCGAATTTTTTAAGTAAGTACAGTTAGTTGTCAAGTACCGAAGCTGTATTAGGAAACCATTCTCAAACTATGTAATAGTTCTTCTAGTTAATTATATAAAGTATAGATACATCTACATGTAAAAATATAAATTTAGATTAAAAGAAACAAGATGATACCATTCTATTCAAATAAACTTCTATACATTCACAGTGTTGCAGTAATCTAGAAATGGAAAATACAACTAGAATAATATCGTTACAGGGAAGCATTATAGCACCATAGAAATTACTTTTATTTAATTAATTTAAAAAATTGTATATCTACTGATATTGTTAATTTTATAAATTTAGGTATAAGTAGATAAAACTTAACTCTGATAAAGTAAAGAAATTCATCAGTTTTTATAAATTAAATTATTGAAATGTAGATATGGCAGTATTGGGCAAAAATCAGTTCCAAGTAACAACTAACAATTACAACTAAATTAGTTAGTTGCATCTACGTCTAGCAACTAACAATTTAGTTGAATTGGTACTATTCCTTTCAATTAAATTAATTGTGTAGTTGAATTCGACAACTGCAACTTTTAGTTGAAAAAAATTATTTGTATATACCACAACTAACAACTATAACTATTTAGTTTAATAAAATTGAATAAATGTTCTTTCCAATTTGTATTTATTTTAAATATATTTGTTGTTACATATTTCACCCCACATATATAGCAAAAAAATATATTTAAAATAAATGTAATTTGGAACGAACATTTATTCAATTTTATCATCACAGTTATCTAATTCCAGAGGACTACATATCATTATTTAGATTAGTTTGGTTAAATAACAACTAACAATTAAATTATCTTACAATCTCGTAAGATATGCCTGTCTAAATTGTATGTGACAGACGAAGGCCAACTCCAAATCCTCGACCACGACATTGGGTTGAACCTTGTTGCTTTGTGTACACAAAGCTCTCAGCATAAAGATCGCGTTCCATAACTTTCTTATTTATAAGTACATATTTGTTAATAAAATTCGGAATACAACAAGTATCTACTGATAATTTATTTTTATTATTATTTATAATTCTTTAACTTATATTAATTTTCATAATTTGCGGTCTTTAGAAGCACCAAAGAATTGCTATAATATCAGTCTCCGTGAGTGTCCCACAAGCTGGTTCACAAGAGAACAGTCGACCGTTGGTATTGAATATTCGAGCAAGTTGTGCGGACCGGAGCTGTTTAAGGGTTTTGGGTGAAGGCTCATGTGGGAATTTCTTCTAACGAAAAGGTGGATATCTTGGCCAAAGTAGTGTCGGGTGACCAAGATAGAATATACAGAACCGTGTTTCCATGTGAAATTGACTGTAAAATTAGAGCTCATTTTTTACAAGAAAATTGGAACTGAGATGGTCGGAGGCAAACAACGCTAAAGGTACTCACTACGCTAAGATCCAAAATAATGTTTGTCATCCTCGATGGCACAATAGTATTAGTTTCGCGTCCTTTCGTCACTACGATCACTAGAGTGAGTTTTGGGCATGGCGTTTATCCAGCTCGCCTTTTAAATCGAGACTGGTGGACTCTCCAGCTCGTTCATGCGGGTTTAACGTAGCGGATTTAAATCACTTGATTTTAGGGTGTTGGAATTATAAATCGCAACGGCGCAAAGTATGCAAAAGTTTGATAAACTGGAACGTATCACTACCTACTGCAATCATACCCATTCTAAGATCTAACAACATTCAAATATATCGCACACTTTGGCAATTTATAAGAGAATGTAATATTCGAATATGATGCTATCTTACAGTTAAGCAAAACCATAACGTGGCTGATGGGCCGAGATCCCTTTAATGCTAACAAAAAAAAAAGAATAAATGGAACCCCCCATATATATTTTCATATTTGGATTCTACCTACCTTCATGTGTCTGAAAACATATGCTTTGTTTGTTTCCATTTCTATATGAATACATTTAACTAAAATTTTCTGGAAATTCAATTTTTAACACATGAAACGTTCATTCACTCGCATCTTCAAATGTTTAATTCAAAATCCTTTTAATTCTCTTTTCTGTTAAAAAATTAACATAATGTACCTACATGTAAGTCAATCAAAATTATTTTAATCAAATTAATATAATGTATATATATAAAAAAAAAACGCAATGGGAGATACCCATTAAATTTGTTGAATTAACCGCAATTCACTGCCCTTGAGGTAAAACCAGATTTCAAATTACGTGATTCAATAATTTCGCTCCAACATCCGGTGTCAGAAATGATTTATGTATATTTATAAGTAAAACGGTGGCATTGCATTCTACCTATAGCTAGTTCAGATTCTACAATTGGCAGTGCGCGTAATGTAAACGTGTACCTGTCTCTTATAAGCCGGTACTGTCAACTGAATTTGCACGATCTATAATAGACGTGGTATACAAGTCAAATTTGATTTGGAATTTGTTATTTATAATGAGAGAGCCAAGAAGCGATTCTTTAATTTCATTTTAAAAAATTAAGACCGCCGGATAGACTGCATATTCAACTAGCTCAACCCTGTTTTATTCATGAATTCATTACGGTTAGAATGTATGGAATAGGAAGTAACGTTATTAAAATTTATATACCGATGTGTTATAATTAGGAGAATATATAGCTTTTATAGCAGGTCGTAAAGATATATTGAAATTTTATTACATTTATACTACCAAGATTATTGTAGCAGTTTTGATATCCTAGAATCAATAGTATTACTCAAAAAGCTATTTAAGTATACCGTTTAGTGCTGAATTATTTTAACAAACATAATTATGAGGAACAAAATCATTTACTTTTCCATGACGAAACTATATGTTGGTATTACTGGTTTCGTGTTTTTTTTTGTTTCTAAAAATTCAAAACAGAAAAGGAGCAAACAATATATTTTGCAAGAATGAAAGTACGTAAACTTATAGATAGTATGTCACTGCTTATATGTTTGATTTCACATGCGTATAGCTATTATCTAATTTAGGAATTATTTATATAAAATATATGAGCTAAAGGTCACTATGACTATCTTTCCGCTATTGCAATTTCATAATTTGATCATCATGATCATTTTAAATTTATAATTTTATCACTAGTACATACTTCGTTTTATATTAAAAAAGTATCATGACACATCTGAATTCAACAAAAATGTATTTTTACGCTATCCTGTAGTACACAGTGATAAAAATAGGCAAAATGTTCGTACTGTAGTATACATAGTATTCCACACGTATACATTATTTTTAAAAAACATAAAACAATAAAATCAGAAACCTTTACAAAGTGTTATTGATACTAACATAGCATCTGTTTCGGGGACTTCAATATGTGTAATTATACAGTCAATTTGAAACAATTGACAAAAGGAAATACAGATATAAATATTTCTCTTTGAAGCTAACATTGGCATAGAGTTTTAGATGAAATCAAAATTCCGGCGACTTGACCAACCTGTGCAAAAATAAATCCTATGTTTATGTAGCTAGGTAGCGAAAAATGTAATTAACCCGTAACTATATACGACGTTCGAAAGTTGATAGACAACCTTATTTTTACCCCCTTTGGGTTTATTTTTTCATTTATTGTTAGTTTTAGAAACTTAATAAAATTTCAAATGGTAAAAATGGGAAAATTTAAAATAATTTCTACATATTATATATTAATATTTTCTGGGTTTTTCAGCAATTATTGTTTTTGTTGATAATACCTAAAAAATAAGAAAATATTGACAGTACCTATATATAATTTTTTTAATCAAGACAAAAAGAATTATAAATTGCGGAATTTTGCAATGAAATATATGTGTATACAGTGTGTCCCCGGATGGAGTCGACAAGAGCAAAAAAAATTATTATCGACTTTACGACAAAAGAGTCATTCTTTATATAAAGGTTCTGCTTGTTGAATAAATAAGTTTACTATCAGAAAATCTAAGATTAAATGTACAGAGTGTCCACAATTAATAAAAACCCGAATCGGTGAATATACGATGCTAGATTTGCTTCCCTCTTCAAACATTCGCAATTAAACGCATATGATTGAGCAAGCACGCGTTGTTAAAAACGATGTCTTTCTACTAACAAAATGAAAGTATAGCAAATTCACCTTATAAAACAAATAGAGATAATTTTAAGGGGAGATTCAGATGCAGCTGATTCGAAATTCGCTCATTCAATTGGAAAGTTGTTACAGATAATTAAAATTACTAATCTAACTCTCCATTATAATTGCCATTAAGTGCACGTAACCCAGTTTAAATCGGATGACTAAATTGAGTGTTAGTGAATATAATTCAGAGTAAAGGTTACTGTTTCCCAAACGCTTCCTATAGTATAAAGCAAGTTTGGATGCATTTATTCGTACCTATATAATTTATTTAATTGGCCCGGTTTTAGTTTTATGGGACGTAAGTACATAAAACACCAAATGCGCAGTGTAATTTAACTATGCACCTACTTACTCCACGTTACTGATGATTCGGATAAGAAGTGACAGAGGAAATGTATAAATAATTACCAGTCGTGAGAACTAAGTGTTTCCGATATAGATTCAGTTTAATACATGCAAATAAATTTGTTACATTTACACACTTATTTAATAACGTGAAATGTACCGCAACTGTTATATGTACTGTATAGAGAGGAATGTTCGGTTTCCGGAACGTAAAATAAAACATGTAGTCGTTTCCCTAAAACAGTGCATATAACATCCTGTACAACTCAACTTTCAAGTCCATTAAAGCCTAGGTTTATTAAGTGGCCGATATAAATAAGGTAAAACGGGACACAGGTTTTGCGTAAAGGGCAAACAATCCATTCCAAAAAACAGCGCAAAAAAGTTACAAGAAATAAGAAGTTTGACGATTGTGTAATATGTATGTATGTACTATATATCTGAGTAATAATAATACCCGGAAAACACACAATACACGAAGTAACCAATGATAGTGGGCACAGGATGTGTAACCTGGCGGACGAGATGAACATGCATATAATGAGTACATACTAAGTTTGAGCATAGAAAGGAACAAAAGATAACATGGTTACTCCCCGGCAAAAATACAGGCAATCAGATCGACCACATACTGATAAGCAAGAGAAGGGCAAAAATGATTCACGATGTACGATCATTCAGAGGTGCCAATGCAGACTCAGACCATATGCTGGTAATAGCGAAGGTGAATTTGAGAAAAATTGAAAGAAAATTAAAGAATACGGCAAGGATAAAATGGAAGGTGCAAGAATTGAATATAGAAGAAAAGAGAAGGAAATATGAAGAAGAACTAAATCAACAGCTAGTAAAAAGAAAAGAGACTAACAATATTGAAGCAGACTGGAAGAGTATTAAGGAAAGTCTAATAGAGTCTGCGGAATCAGTGATAGGAAGGAACAGCATAGAAAAGAATAAGGATTGGATTGATGAAGAGTGTAAGGATGCAATAAAATATAAGAATGAAGCTAGGCTAAAGTGGTTAAAAACTGGGAAACAACAAGACCATACGTTTTACAAGATAAAAAGAAAAGAAAGTGCAGAAATAATACAGCGGAAAAGAAGATTTTGGATAGATAATCTTATGACAGAAATTGAAAATGACAACAGCAATAACGCAAAACTATACCAAAGTATAAAACGACAAAATAGGAAAAGAATGGTAGCAAATATTGAAAAAAGAGAGTGGGAAGAGTATTATAAAACCGCTATGGCAATGGGAAAAGGAAATGAAGAAATCAGCAGGGAAGACAACAAAGAAGAAGCGACCATCAATGAATTACCGTCTGAAAAGGAATGTTTTGACGCAATAGAAAGAATGAAACAAAATAAAGCAGCGGGGCCTGATAGCATATGCAGTGAACTGATCTAGAAAGGGGGAATCGAAGTAAAACAAACAATTTACAAATTAGTAGTAAATATATGGGAAACAGAAGAACTACCCGAAGAATGAAAGTCTGGATTGATTGTACCTGTTCTGAAAAAGGGCAACCCGAGAGAATGCACCAACTACAGAGGAATTACTCTTCTTAATGTTGGTTATAAGAACTTAACGAGCACACTTCTGGAAAGGATGAAACCATATGTCGAAAAAAAAATTGGCGAATATCAGAATGGATTCAGGAGAGGAAGATCCACTATAGATGCTATACATACCGTAAAACAAATAGTGGAAAAATGTTACGAAAATGATATTGAGCTACACATTATATTTATAGATTTTAAGCAAGCGTTCGACTCATTAAAAAGAGGTATCCTGCTTCGGGACATGAAGGAACTGGGAATCCCAAATAAGCTAATTACATTAACGAAGCTAGTGATTTAATTTCAAACAATTACAGCAAAAAAGATTAAATCGCCTACTGTAAATTGAACCTCTGAAAATATATATAAAAAAAAAAGAGAGAAAAACATAACAATGAGAAAGACATTATAGCAATACGTTTAACACTTCAAACTAAAATTCCAAGTCGGCAATAATGTCACTATCCGGCAGTTCACAAGCACGAAGCTCTAACATCGCACACAAGTTCATCCTGGGGTCACTGCGTCTAATGCGTGCAATAGTAATCTGCAGTTTCCCGATTCAATAATTGATGGCAAATGCACATTAGTGCAAAGCCTTTCGTCTTAGTTTTGTGGCCAATTGATTAAAAGTGATTAGTAGACACCGGATTATATGCGACATGCATATATTTTATTTTTTTGCTTAAGTATAGTCTATATGTCCACATATTACACAGATTAAAGTTAAATAGCGTTAATTGGTGATTGCATAAATTGCATATTTAGGCATTTTCAATTTTCTAAATTTCGTAACTTTCGATATAAAACGGCAATTGTTGTGGAAGGTGGCTTCTGGGAGAAAATGACAGATTGACCAACACGCTAAAACTACTTCACATATTGGCAAATGTGAAAAACTAGGGCGATTCGCGTGTTTGTAGCAATCTATACGACAATATGTAGCATCAAATTCATGAAAATTAGAACAAGAAGAATTTAATACAGATCTATGTAAGGATTAATTTCGTCCAAGATACCATTAGCAAAATTAAATAATGTAAATTTGAAATCGTTTCTACAAAAAATATTGCAAGCATAATATACCTGGCGAAAGTATGTTACGAAGAAATTATGTCACGTCTTGTTGCCAGCAAACAATGTCAGAAATACAACAATTGGTGAGGAAGAATTTTATTTATATAATGGTAGATGAAAGTACGGATAGGTGTGGCCGTTATATTGTTCATTTATTAATAGGATTTCTTCATAAAAATATTTCAGGCAAATCAAATTTAATTTTTTGTAAACGACTAAATAATGTAACAATTGCCCAAATTGATCAAGAAAGGTTATCATTTTTTTTTTACTTGTAAGTGTACCTTGTGAAAAAAATTTACTAATGTTGTCCGAAGCTGCACCAAACATCACAAAACCCGCGCAAAACTTATAGTAACATTATTCATACCATTTGCTTAGCTCATGGGTTCAATCGTGTAGCCGAAGACATTAGGAAACAATTCCCGTTGGTGAATGATTTAATTAGCAATGTCGAAATAGTTATTTACGAAGCAAGTGCGTGAAAACACATTTCGCGAATGAGTGGCCTTCATAGGCCCGGATGTGTGTGTGCTGGAACCATTGGCGTCCTCAAAAAAATAAGGGCCAATCACTTTTTCATTGCAAATGTCGCACAAAACAGTCACTTTGCGGGCAAGCAATGGCTCTTCGTGCATTTCATGTGGATTCTCCTTGCCCCAGAAACGCAAATTTGGTTTGTTCACATAATCACTTCAATGGAAATGGGCTTCGTCGCTTATTATGATTTTGGATACCAAATCATCATGTTCTTGCACTCAGAGCACGGGAGCAAGTTAACCTCTCACTTGACGGTTGACATCGATGTTGTCGTGCGAACGAGCAATACGGGGCCGACCACTTCTTGCAAGATCTTTGGTGGACCCAGTTTGCACGAGCCACTCAGCTAAACGCTTAATTGTTCGCGCACATTGTGCAGGAGGACGAGGAAAACGACGACGAAATTCACGCTACGTTAAAACAACAATTGGTAAAATAAGCAGTCACAATTATTCAGCGTTCTTCCGGTGTGTATCGCCCCATTACTTGTTGTCAAGTAATTCTATATCTGTCTACAACATAAATGTGAAAGCACAATGACATTTGACGCCATTTGAAAAAACTTGTGGCACAATTACTATAGCGGTTTTAAGCGAAAAATTGAAAACTAAACTCACCTACGAAATGAAAAAAACTATATACTCTGTGTCGGCGTAAACAATTCCATTACGACATCCACCTAGTATAAGATATTTAACACTTTAGCTAACTTGTGCATCTAGAGTGAGGAAAACCCTTAAAACACCTCTTCCCGGGTTAATAGATGAAAAATATGTGAAATAAAGATATTTTTTGCGCCTACGTCCAGAAACACTGATTTTGCATTACTATAAATCGGCCGGAAACTTACCATTCTCCGGCCTAGGCCGGCAAAAAGACCGCTATTGGTTGGCAACACTATATTGGAATTACCTACTGACATTTCCGCCATTAATTATAGATTCGATGACAGATGACAGAATTCTGGTTACACAATCTCTTAATTAATTCATATTCATTCCAATTCTATTTTCGGAAGATTTTACAGGTAATAAAAGGTTAATAACTTCACACACAACCTCTGTAATATGAGCTGGGGTCTCCATTGTCCTTATTATTGATGAATATGTATCAAAACTAGCAAGAAAATTAAAACGTCAAAATACTAAGGTATTTTAACCCTGATTTCCAATTCAAAATTCATACGTAATATGTATTGCCAACCTGTACTGTTAACTCCCTAGCGTTAATTTCTTTTATTATTTACAACAAAATTAAGATTTGTCGGCTCAAAAAATCGTGTGTAACACACGGCCAGAAACTCTTTTGCGAGTATTCGCACTTGTGAGACCTCGGCTTCGCCTCGGCCCCACAAACCGTACTCACACTCGCAAAACTATAGTTTCTGGCCTAGTGATACAAATAACTATTAAGAAGTATACAAATATACATCGGGCAAAAAAGGGAAAAGAACATTAAATAGTTAGAGGTGCCCGTTGCGGGGTTATAATTATAGTGATTATCTGTATCTCCGAAAAGGAATGTTAAAAGATGTTTAACTGTTATATAAAGTGCACAAATATTAATTACTTATTTCCATGTATTAAAAATTTGTGAGATTTAAATTAAGAAAAATGACATGAAAGCAGCAACATTTACTACAATAAACTTAACATAGGTATATGCTGCGGTAACTAAGAATTGCTTTTCTGAATTCCATATAATGAATAATTTTCCTTTTGATTCGATTAGTTTGCTACTGTACAAATTTAGTTCAGGGTATATTTTCATAAAAAAATAAAATATATTTTCCTAGAAGCTAATTATTTAAAATATCTTTTGATACTAGCAAGTAAATAAACACAAAAATGTATGTATAAATATAGGTATACATGCGTAGAAACTTATTTAACGTTTAGTAGTGTAAAGTTCAAGATTATTTCAATTTTCAACTACTGAAATTAGACACTGCCAATATCGGAATTACACTACTTAGAAGTGCATCGATAATTGTCACCGCAAATAAACTGCAAAAAAGTTTCACGTATGCCTTTTCTATGTAAGTATATCTGTTTAGTCGCGAATTGCAAAACATTTAATGTTTTATACATGTACGCATTGAGCTGTGGTTGGTCATCGCACGATATTAAAAGGTAATCACCTTGAAACTCTAACCTATTTGGCTGGAATATTCGAGGAGCCTTATTTGCATTTATTAAATTAAAAATGAAACCCATGCGATTCATTATACGGTATTCAAAGTTATACTTGACGGAGCTGTTAGCAGATTTTGCTATGCAATGTCAAATGAATAATGACGAATAATGTCTTTTTTATTATGGCCATTAATACTGGCGACTGGCATTGTGTGCGAAACGATTCGTGCGTGGTTACATTCTTGTATTGTTTGTATGTAAAGTTCGGGCGTGCTTCCCCAAATTTATTTCTATAAAAACTTGAAATACGTGTGATTATAGCAGGAAAGTAATTTAGCGCGCGCATAATTGTGAAAATCGCTAAACAAATGTATCCTCAATTATAATTTGAGACGTTAAATTAAGAGCGTAACAATTATAATTCATATATACGTTAGCAGAACGTGTATAGAAAGCAGCATTCTACTTGATTCACATGTTAGAAAGTATTCAGTTCCTAGTTGAATTGCTAAACACTTTAATTGGGCGTTGTGTGTGCAATCTCTCGAAATTCTATTTCGTAAATAATTGACTGCCGTTATATGTTAAACGTAGATCTACAATAATTACAAAACCAGTGGCGTATATCTACCATTTTTTTATACATGAAAATATTCAACAATTGCTTCAACGTACATTTACATACTCTCAAACAAAACATCTGCATTCTCATTCGTTCTATTTTTTTTTATATAAAATGAATTAAGTCAATATAAATGCAGCAAATATAGTTTACCAGGATTATTTTATAGATAAATACGGCAATCAAATATATTACCTACAGAGTGCAAAAGTAATTTTTGATTGCCGACATTGTAAATATGTACTGCCTTATCGCTATTAAACAATAGCAAACAAGTTAATCTACTGTATTGCTTCCATTAAATTGCATCAAATTGAATTACAAATCGCATAGTGCAAATTTCTATTCATAATACGCTAATTTTCCGACCATATGTACCAAACGGGGCCAGACTATATGTGAATGAAATTCGTTATGTATTGGTAACGAGCTAACGTACTAAATTTTCATTACCATGCATATTCTTATATAAACTGCCTACATACGTTGTAAAAATGAAACAAAGTCCGCTACTTCCTCGAATACGCCATGTCCTGCATTTCATTCTAACAGATAGACGAAATACGGTTATTTTTTGCGTCATTCCACCAATAACAATATTATTCTTTAAATACATTTAAAGCAAATGTGCACTTCAGGAAATATTTAAAATGGGTTTCGGCTTAGAATCCTTATTTAAGACAAAGGAATCATATCATCATAATTAAGATTTGTTTTAAACGACTGAGTTGTATAATCTGTTATTGTTAGTTTTAAGGAAATAAATTAATGGTAATCCTATTATTACCCAATATAATTAACAGAAATACCTTTATATAATTATGATTAGTTCCCGATATTTATTTCCAAACACACAATTACATATTGATATTACCGGCACTCTGTGTGAATTCAATATATTTTTGCACCTTCATTATCATTCTAATAATTAACTGGAAACGATTAAAACAAAAAAATAAATGGAAACATAAAAAAAAACGGCTTCGTCCCGATTCGAACAATGGTCCTTCAGCATACTATCACTGGGCTTTACCACTACAAAGCGAGACTATCAACCTGTAAGCTTTAAAAAATCGTAAAAACAGATGCCTGGCAATCTATGGCTAATATTTTACAGAAGTGGTTCAAGAGGTCCCTGCTAATAACTGGCAAAGCCAGGATCAAAACTGAGCTTAACATCTGGCGATCTCCCTTTGTAAGTTAAATATCAAAATGTTAAGCAAAAAAATGTTATTTTAAAATTTAGAAATTAACGCAAAAAATGAAATAAGGGTTTCATCTTAAATACTTAAAGATAAATACAAATTACCTTATATATCAAACTATTCATATGACTTTACTCTTTTATATAGGTTAATACCTCCTTGGTAAGTTTCATGTCCCTCAGATCAAGAGATCTGTACGAAGATGGTTAAATTACACCTAGCTTGTAATCCAGAATTTTTACTCTTCATAATGAACGTGGTTAAACCATATTATGTTGATATTTTTGATTGAATCTTCGTTACCGAGAATGGTTAAAATAAAATAGCTCCAAATATTAATTCAATCATAACCAAAGTGGTAAAATTCTATTTACTACTTACTGGCTCTGGTTGAATATTCATAACGAAGGTGGTTAAAGTATTCGTATTTTGATATTTCCAATTAAATCTTCATAAGGACGATGGTTAAAATAAACGTAGGACTTAATATTCAGGAAAATTTTTTTTAAAAAATTATACCTACAATTTTTACTTAGGTGGATTGAATATTTCACTTGTTAGCACTATTCTTCTTTTTTTTTCAGTGCGTGTAATTACCTAATGTATTTTATATATGTTAAGACTTTGACTGCCCACTGTATGTATTTAATAGTAGTATATATATTATCTAGAATGATCAAATGGATAGCTTTGGATTGGTGCCCTCCTTCTGACATTTTGAATCTAAAAGAAGTATAGAAGAAAATGCTAGACATAATATGCCACAGTTTTCCACTGCGTTGTTATTTTTGTTAAATGAGCAGCTTATCTCAAGGAAATTATTATAGAATCCGTGCTATTCATTACGTGCGAAAACTGATAGCAGTTTTGCGCTTGCAGCGTTGCTATCTCCAATAAATACATAAATAAATAGAATTACAGTTAACATCTAAAAACCATGATACGTTAACCAAATAGATTATCCATATATTTTATGTATGAACTAGAATCATTAGCTAATTAAAATATCAGAGGTCGAATTAGAAACAAATATTAAACAGTTTTATCATTATTAGATGCTAATTTATGTCAATTAAACAAAGAAAGAAACGCTTAAATAATGCCTGACGTTCTAGAGGCGCTGAATTCATAATAAATTTGAGCCGGTTATTCAAATTGGCGAAGCGAGTTGAAAAAGGAAAAAAGCGAATACCAGCGAAATACAATTTGAAACGTTTCACGCAAGGCAAAATAAAAACTATGCGCACAGTAGAAACATGAAATTTTTCATTTACGATTTTTTTTCCACGCGAACACTTGTTTGCAGAGGCGAAACGGAAAATTCCACGGCCTTGAGCGCCATTTTTAGGAGTACACCATTTCGTTCTTTCGTTTTCGTGTCTCGCTAATTGCCAGGCGAAACAAACATGGAACCTCTAATCATATACGCACACATGTGGACGTAATATGTGTATAGATTATACCTAATTGGTCACGTCGGATAAAATTGAACTAACCGCTCTAGTTAAAAACTATTCGAGGCGAGTTGTAGTGTGGTGTGGTGGGCACAAGACGAGGGAACGTGTGGAGGGAACTAAAAGATGAACGCACCATGACTGGGATCTTGAGAACGTTTTACGCAATCTAGATAAAAAAAAACGCGACCTCGGTATTGATGGAAGTTGTATCGAAGATGGATTCGTATAACATCTATGCTCTTATTATTGCACTGTTTAATACATGTCAATACAATGAAGCAACGAGATATTTTACCTATACATAATCAGAATGATGAAAAATACATCATGCGGCCGCCATGTTAGAATTATACACCTCCCACCACAGATCATGTTTTTTTGACGCTTAGTGAAAGGTTAATATGGAAATAGACGCAGTTCTTTGTGTTACACAATATCACTTCAAGTAACTCATGTCTGATTAATCAGATAGGTAGGTTGAAGTAAACAACGATTACATCTATCGAAGCGAAATGCTAAATGCTAAACGGACTAAACTTGAAATATGTTTAAATAAATGCTTTTCTACTTTGACTGTAATTTTTAATATGAGGAAATTTTCTATGTTAAAACTTTTACCTCGTGTCGGATTTGAACCAGGCACCTCCCGCTTGCCGGGTGGGCAAGTATGTTTACCCTCCATTGTCACGACGTGGAATTAGAAGCCATATTAACTAGTCGATATAATATTTCAACTACAAAAGCAAATGCATTGAGGTCCCATTGAATCTATTTTTTTAATTCTATTACAATTTAGGTAAGAATAAGGTTTTCTATTTAATTTGTCATAAATATATACTAATTCTACATAAAGGCAGATTAAAATAACATAAAATATCCTAAATGACAGGATATTCTTATTACTTTGTGTAGTATTGGGGTTATAAACAACATTTCTGGAACTTAGTAAAATATTGTGACCAAAGAAACACTAATAGAAGGGAAGAAATTATTATTGTATATCTAAAATCATTAAATACAGGATGTGTACAGGTGAAATGTATTTAATTAAAACACCGACAGTACTAACAATACTAATGTAACTATAATGTAAACTAATAGGAAAATATAAATTGAACACCATACCACTAAACAACAAACCTAACCGCACTACACCCACATTAAATATAGTATAAGCACTGTGCAATAGAAATATTAATATTAAATATGAAATTAAATAGTTTCTATTATAAATATCCAAACCATAACAATACAAATGACCAGAAATACAAGATCTAGAATAATTAGAAAATGGTATAAAAGCAGCTTCATCCGTAGTCAGAATTTCAACACGGCTATTTATTTAATGCACACCCTAACAGATTTGAAAATAACCCGCTCTATGAAAAAAGGCCAAGTTGACAGCACTAAATGTAAAGAAAGAAGACAAAAAAAGAAAAATTATGGAAGCAACAGAAATCGACCCGATGAGCAAATAAACCTGAATTTCATGACGATTGCAAATTGAAGTAGCGGCACCACAATCATCTACTAATACCAGCCGCATGGATCCAGTGATGACCATTTGCTTGATTGGTGGTACTTCTATCAAATGGTGAAGCTATCAGTCTTATAAACGTTACAAGACACAAAACGAATAGTTCTCTATCATAGCGTTTTGGTAGAGCTATAATAATCGCGAAAATGGGATCATCGTTTTCTAAACAAGATGAGGTGATCATAAATCAAGTAAGGAACAATAAGAGAACTACAACCTAAAAATTCGAGAAAAGTTACAATTTGTTGTTACAAGTTGTTGGTGTTAGTTTCTTTCCTGTTAATATTGATTGTAGTGCTGCGTTTATGCCAAAACATCAGGCACGGTTCTATAGAATTTAAAATAAGAAAAGACTACTAAAAAAACGCGACATTTTACGAAAAATTGAACCACACATGCAAAGTATCGAGCAAGATGTCAGAGTTTGAGTAGATATTTTTATGGATCTTATAAATGATTTTAAAATATTAATATAATTGAACGTTTGGTAGATGACTCGTTTTTTTAATTAATCAATCTCTTAGAAAAGTAGAAAAAAGGTCTGCCTGGAGCACATTTTTGTAATTATCCCAAGAGCAAGCGGTTAAATACTCCAACATTATGTTCTTATAACTTGTAATACTCATGTAAGTATAACCTTTTTCATATATTCTTTCCGAGAGCCGTTTCACAATTCTTATTCGGCTAAACCATTTGGACGAACTTCAAGATAATTTAACGAATCTAGGATTAGGTCATTTGAAAGCAAAGGAAATTTAAAGAAATGCAGATAGTATCACCGAAATGGAGGCTAATATTATTAGATAAGAAACCTATAAATAACAAATTCAAGGACGTAGACTTCTATAACCACACATTTCCTCGTGAAAACTATGTTTTCAAGAAGTGCTAAAGAAGTAAATAATATGAGATATTGGATAATTATGCTCATATTATTGTTTGAATATAATTGATCCAATACATGTAAGAACAATAGCGGGCATTTTAAGAGTCTTTGACGGTACAATAGAACGAATTCTGTAAATGAATTCTCATGTAACTTACTTTATATGACAAACAAAATTTAAAAGTGTTTCCTTTTTCAATTTACATTAAAACTCATTAATAATTAATCAATATTCAAACAGTCGTCGTCGATAAAGTCTCACCTCACTTATGATCTTGTGCAACATCTGCATTTCTCAATGTTAATATACGGGTTCGTTTCATACAAATTTTACAAATAAAACATATTTTATCTTGCTTTTCTTACATGACGTTTTTTTTAATGATCAGATGATGGCAATCGTCGAAACATATAGTTATTAAAAAGATACTTAGATATAATAAATGATTGGAATTAGGACTAGGTCTTCTTGCAAAACATCTAGAAAGGAGTACCAATACGAAATGGCTTACAAGAGGAGGTCGCCAGATGTTAAGCTCAGTTGTGATCCCGGCTTTGCAAACTGGTACTATAGGGACCTCTTGTAGTACTTTTGTAAAATATTACCCATTTTCAAATTAATATTTACTATGGATGAAATATTTGTATGTGTTATTATTAATATTAACGAAATAAATCTAATGCAGTTAACCGAAATGCATTTATTTGTGATTAATTTATTTTCTGACACGTAATTAATTACTGATATTACAGACAGTCTGTGTAAATTGAACGTATTTTTGCACCTTTATTATCATTCTAAAAATAAATAGAGGAATAAAAAAAACATCAGCTGCGTTCCGATTCGAACCTTGGTCCTACCACATGCCATCACTGTGCTTTACCACTACGCTGCTAGTACCTTGCAAACATATCTCGTATTCGAGTGTACCTAAGTGAGACTATCAAGCACTGTAAACTTACAAAAATCGTAAAAAATAAAAGCCTAGCCACCAATGGCAAATATTACCAACTGGTAAAGCCGGGATCAAAACTGAGCTTAGCATCTGGCGATGTCCCCTTCTTAAATATCGCACAACTTCGACGCGTGTTCAAAATGAATTACACATATATATCAATTGTGAGACGATCGATCCTTACAACGTAGAAACCCAACAGAGCTGCTTCATCCTATTATAGGAACAAAGTATTTATTATCCATGTATTATTTCACAATGTTTGGATTTTAAAAATTGAATTTCCTGTTTGAAGTTATGTGAAACCTTGCTCACTACCTATTCTCGTCAGTCATACTGCCAAACCTGATGAGTTCAATAATTGGAAAAATCCGCTGTTGAACGTGTATAATAATATATATTCTTTATGTTGTCTTCGATAAATAACAACAAAACCAAAGTTTATACGAATATTCCTAAAAATTAGGATACAAACTTGGAGTGGAATTGATTCAATGACGACACGATTGTAGTCAAAGGATTGCTGTAATAACTATCTTAAACTGCAAACCGGAAGAATCACTTCTTAATGCACATTACAATGTACATATTTTCTCAAATATTATTTGCAAAAAAAGACATTCGCCCTCACTAAACACAGTTATTGATGAAACATCTAATTACCGCTCGTACCTCTATTTGACACGGTTTAGCGATACGGTTGAAGTTATAGTTTCTTTTTTTATTATTTCCGAAAAGAATTCAGTATAGGTCCATGGTAATATAGGTATATGTATATGTTCAACTACAGAGCTTTCATTTCCTCCTAGTATGTTTTATATACAAACAAACAGCAGAGAGTGAATTAACAGTAAAACGTGCGCACATTGCTAATAGACCTATTGAAAATATAATTTATTAAAATCAAGTCATTTATATTGCTAATTAAACTCAAATAAACATTTTGCAAATTCAAGGAAAGCCACATTATACAGGTATGCTTAGCGTATATAAATACATAAGTAAAATATATAACGTGTATAATTATTATATAGAATATAATGTAGAACATGAGCACCATGTTATTGAAAATTAGATTATTGTAGGTTAAATCTAAATGGCAGTGTAAATAATGACGATATTAACATATAAATGTCAACCTAACCGTGAGCTATATTTGTGGTATAACAAGTGGTTTTACAATTCCGCCGTTAGAGTGCACTGTTGTCGTCACTGCATGCATGCAAGGTACTATCGGGCGATTGTGACGCAAGCGTACACGCTTAAACTTGACTTCGGCGTCGGTATAAGTGTACTAAAACAACTCGTTTTCTTCCATGTCTGTCCTATATGCATTCATACATATAAATATGCAGTAAAGTACTATTGTTTTCGCGATATATATAGTTTTATCGACGATAGGATGCGATCGTTTGGATCGTACTCATCCTCCTTATTATTATTTCGTTTCGAGTCTGTGGCTCGACGTATTCCCTTTAACTCGTCTATACATGCATTACATACATACAAGAGCGCAATTACCATCGGGCGAATAATGATCCTCTCGATCGCTGTTTACAACCTAAAGTAAAGTGTTAATTGCTCGCAATAAACGAAGAAAATCGTGGTCGGATAAATTCTTCGGCGCTTTTCTCTTCTTGTAGGTATTCGACTGTGCATCTATTGAACGGGAAACGGGGCTAATTTGTGAGGGCAGCTTTTTGCCGTTCGTTTCCTTTACGGCGCTGCCAACGTGAACGGGATAAGGTGCTTGAAGGCTATTCAAACTGAATAGGAAAACAACAGCATTTCAAAGAACCTACAATAAAGTTTTTTGCATCCACGAGAACTTCATAAGAACTCAAAGTCTTAAACAACTACGAATTGAAAAGCAGCAGCCGTCCTTATAACGTTGACAAAGTTAGTGTGGGAAAAAGTCTCATAAGCGATTTTCCCGCAAACTTTCTTATTATTACTTACACACAAGATATTGAGTCACTTCGCGCTATATTAGTTTATTTATTCGGGACAATTGTTTGGAAAACTCATGGATTCGATGAAAACATGTAATACCCAAACATAAACCAATATTGCTATTCCAAAACAATAGTCTGTAAGCGTCTATTATTATCTCAGTGAAGTTATACTTATTTAGATATTAGTACAACAAAAACAACTGCAATAGAGGTTGAAAATAATTACTAAATTATTAAAGATAAGTTACTTAAAAAAGGATATATATCGGCAAAAAATTGCATGTCACAAACAACAGTCCAGCTAATCCATTGTTGTCAAAGAGAAAATTACGTTATCCTTAAAATTTCAGCTAGAGTTCTTTGAACTGATATATTTTCATTTTATTAGTTTTTTATTAAGTATACATCATCGAGATATATAGTTAAAAAATTCACCAATAATTTAATTAATAGCTCATTATTACTAGGAAAATAAAACCGTGTGCTTTTTTCTTACTAATAACTCTCTGGTATGCATTTTACACTTAATGTTTCCGATGCTAATTTTTTAGCAAAACTTATAGTTGTATTTTCGTAGCCCTTTTTATAATAAATAGCAGTATTTTCTGCCTTCATCAGTTTAAATTTCTACAAAGGATATAGTTATAATTACACAATTTATATTAAAATAGTTCAATGATAAAAAAAACATACCTTATTGACAATTATGAAAATTGTCAACAAACGTGACAATCAAAAATAAATAAATAAAGAAATTGGAGTGTTGTCATTATAAAACGAAAAGATAGGTTTAGAAAACGCCTTTAAAATTAAGGACATTGAATGATTAGTGGGTTAAGAATTAACAAATGATAAATCTTTGAGAGATTTGCAATATTTTTATCGTAATACTATTTTTCCCTTTTTTAACAAAAATCATCTCTAAGAAGCGCCTGGAATAATAATTATGTCCTTTGTTAATATTTTTGTGTTGTCATAATCAAATTTGTGTTTAAAATTTTGCTTAAGGCAGTAAGATTATTAGAAGATTTATGTCCTTGTATTGTTTTTTAAATATTGTTTCGTTTGGCCTACATATACGCTATTACAATTACAAGGGATACTGAAAACTAATTGTGTATTTTGATAATATGATGTTTTTAATTAATTTATTTATTATTTTTCTTATTTAATTTTTCTGCTAAAGAATTGACATACGGTATTGAACAATATTTAATGTTATTTAACCTGTCTTTATTAGAAAATGAATGTTGATTATTTTTGTTGTACATTCTGTGTAATCTTTGTTTATATCTTAAAAATTGCATAAAAAACATAAATATTACTACAAATCACAAACTCATATCTCTGAATTTTATATCTTTATACACAAATACACAGATTGACTTAGTAGACAATAGCAGAAAAATTTTTTTAACAAACTAACACCTCACACATCTTTACCTTTAACTGAATTTCTCAACGCAATAGAGATAAAAACTCTTACTTCTGCGTACTGTCAATGTAACGATTCGTATTATAAACAAATAGATGGTCTTGCAATGCGAGCACTTATGTCTAGTGTTATTGCACAATTTGTCGTGGAAGATTTAGAATATACTATAACTGCTGATTTAAATTTCAAACCAAAGCTATATACGAACGTTATGTTGATGATTGCCTAGTTATTGTATCTAAAGGAAAAATAAATTACGTTTTAAATCAGTTTAACCAATACCACAATAAATTAAATTTTACCCTGGAAGTAGGAGAAAATAATACCATTAATTTCCTACATATTTCTTTAATAAAAAACAATGACAAAATTGAAACTTGTTGGTACAACAAACCTACATCATCTGGCATATACATAAATCTTATTTCTTCCCAATCTACATCTCATAAAAGAAACACTGTTATTGTTCAAGTTGATAGAGAACTACAACTTACTACTCCTAAATATAGACAAAAAATTTAGAATACACTTACAGAAAACCAATACCCTTTCCAATTTATTAACAAAATTATCAAGCAAAGTTAACACAGAATCTACAACAAAAATAATCAAAATTCACTTACTAATAAAGACATGCTAAATAACATTAAATATTGTTCTGTATCATATGTCAATTCTTTAGCAGAAAAATTAAATAAGATTTTAAAACCGGATAAAATAAAACTCACATGTAAAAATAATAACAATTTAAAATATTTAAATTCTAAGTTAAACTTAAAAGCATTATACTTATCATCAAAATAAACTACTAAATGTACTTTACAGTATCCCATGTAGTTTACAATGGGATATATTATTATTCCAGGCGTATCTTACAAAGAGATGATTTTTATCGAAAAGGAAGAACAAAACAGTGGTAAAGATAAAACTGATATAGCAAAGCACTTTGTTGTCACTTTTGTTGACAATTGTCATAATTGACAATAACGTGTTGAACTATTTTAATATAAATTATGTAATTATAACTACATATATCATTTGGAGAAATTTAAAAATTTTTGGGAGTTTGTATTATACAAATTTACCGTTATTTTTTGCGTAACTGTAATAAAATACACAGTTCTCTGCTTTATTGCAGTTATTCAAGAAATAAAAGCACAATTTATTGTGTAATTTATTACAGACAATTTGGTTGTACTATGCAGAGCATTATTTTAAGGCGGGTACTGATTATTTATATATATACATTCATACTCAAATATGGCAAATGTGAATTCATGTACTGAAATCTGAAACGTTTTTATCCAGATTGATTTGTAAAGTAAGCGAATACGTAATAATACTACTCTTCACTCAATCAGAGCCTTGTTATGTTGGATACAATTTTATAACTAGCATATATACGCTTAGATTTCTTTAAAAATAACTAATCATTCCTTTCCCTCTTCATGTAAAACACGATCGCTAAATGGGGTGGAGGATATCTAGACCTAGTAACGCTGAGCTAACCAAACGATTGGGTATTTGATATATGTAAAAAGAAACCGAAAAGGGAAGCAACATCACGCTCAACAACGGAGAACACTTAAATACAATTGATTTAACTTCATTTTCAAATTTGGGTATTTTTAATTTCATGCAAGTATTAACCAATGTTCAGTTATACATATTAATATTCCTAGAGTTCAATTTAAATTAGTCGGAAGTAATTTCTTTCTTCTCCTTGAATTAATAAGCATTATCTCCTTGCTAATGCTACTAGCTGTCAAGGAAATTTGCAAGAACCGATAATTTAATATGTTTGGTCGTCTTTGTCTGCATAATTTAAAAATATACTGTTCATAATAAACATATGGTAAGTTCCCCTATGCGCAAACAATTAGTTATTTTGAAATAAAAATAAATTTAATGTTGACCTAAAAAGATCTTAGTTTCTAGAGAAACAATTTGTATGTTTAAAGTTTAAAATTTACTAATCATTAATAGGAATAGAAGATTTCTTTGACAAACGCAAAAATCGTTGTTTCAGTTTACTATATAAAATACTTAAATTAAAAAAATTAAATCTTTGGATTAAGAAATTCATAATGTTAATTAGAGAATGTGAGATCTATGACTATCTGCAGGACTCAACGTTATATTTAAAAATAGCTTAATATTTGTGTGGATAAACATAATATCTTCTAAATAAATTTGCTATTTATTTAAAAGCAGCCTGTGGGTTAATAAATAAAGAATTTCATAATAAATAGCAGGAGCAATACTTAATTTGGAAAATATTTATTGTCTCTTCTGTGCAGCTCCAAGAAGATAAAACCTCTGAAATATTTTTTGTCAAATTCTGTATTTGTAACACATCACCAAACCGACATCAAATGCAACGACATGGCAAAACGATATAAATTGCAAATACAAATCCCCTTCCCACTTCCTACCGCCCCTGTATACACAGGCATAGTCACGTCCGCCAGTGTAACCTTGAATCCACCAATCACAACTCACCTATCTTTGTATTGCAAAAATACAATTTAGAACTTCTTGATTTAAAATGATCCCCAAATATAAATCTTTGAAATGAATATATGCTTAAATTTAAACATATGAGATATTCCTCTTAAAATCAAGGAGATTGTTTATTATTGCAATGAGATTATAGGTATCTTCACTTTGAACATTGAAAAATGCTCTTTTTGGTACAATTCCAATTTAATCATTGTAAAGTTTGTTTTAACAAAACAATATTCATGTCTAAAATTTTATTTAAACATGTTTTAAATTCCATATTTATGCTAACGTACAAATAAAGTATTTTCTACTCAAACTTTAATTTTTGAAATAAATATATGATAACAAATAAATACATATTTTTAATTTAAGAATTGATTTTTATGTGTGCCAAACAAAAAAAAAATAATTGTATTTCTATATTTGTATATTTTACCTTCACAAATTATAGCAAATGAGCAAAATACCAAATCCTGTAAATAATTGTTTTCGATTATACGGCCTAAATTATTTCTTTGCCTACATAACTTAAAATTCGTGCGCGCTTATATGAGTACTTTGCTTTCGTACGAAGTGAGCATACTCCGCCCACAAAAATCGCTTGTAATTCAGAAAATACAGATAATTTCCAGCTTAAACTTAACATAACAGTTCATTTATGTTAACACATACTTCAATAAACATCTTACTTAACAAAAAACAGCCGTAAAACTTCTCCTGAACTAATAAAAAATAATAAAATCAGAACGCATTGCTTGAAGGTCATATAAAATACATATATAGGATAAGATCCAATATGGCGGTTGTTTCGATGTGGACGCTGGACCTACCCTAACATGTAAAGTACCCAAATATCACACGCATTATTTGTTTCACTTATATAAATAAACTAAATCTTAAGAAAAACAATATCTAATATTATACTCTGTTGATATCTCGAAAGAAAATAAAAAAAAATAACTGACCTTCTAGTTGCCGCCAATTCATCCACTCCGATAGCTGGGAACGTACTTCATCCGCCCCTGTCTTCAATACTTACTAATAACATATATAAATGAATTAGTATTTTCTGAAGTTTAATCAAATATAATCATTACCTTTCTTGATCACGAAGAAACAGGAATCCACTTGCAATAATTTCACGAAATGATGCCGCCATTGTTGCTCACGTAATCTTCGTCTACGACTTTAACACACATGTTTATAAAGGTACACATCTTCCGGCAATGCACATACCTATATGCAAATGACACGTTCACTATTCAAGATATAATCTCTTCATCCAAAAGATAAACGCTAATAATTAATTTGGAGCACAATTGCATTGTAGTTACTACCCACTAAAACACCGAGCACGTTCTGCGTAGTCAGGCAAATGTTTTCACCACCAAGCGCGTCTAACGCAAAGCCTAATGTTTTTTCTACCCAAAAAAACCGCCTACTCGACTGCATTCAGATTGTTTTTAAAATGTGATGTCTATTAATAGAATATCACCTCATATTATATGTTCAAGAAAAGCGCAGTTTGAATAATATTTGGTAAACGTAGAACTTCTATGTATGAATTAAATCGAATAGTAACATATTATAATTAGTAATGGGCAAGATAGGGGAAAATAACTATCGTTAGCGCAGACTAGACAGACTCGTGTTTAGTCGACTCTCGGGAAAGCCGGTAAGCAACACAAACCCCTTCCCCCAAAACGAATTAACACGAGCCTGTCTGATCCTCGCTGACGATAGTTATTTTCCCCTACCGTGCCCAACACTAATTATAATTGAAAATAATATAACATGAATTGGTATTTTCTAAAAGATACATCTAGGGGCGCGTTCGAACGTAGGTATAAGAAGTATAAGGTATATACTGCCGTCACTCTCAAGCATTCAAGCATTTCTATTGGCTTTCATTGTTTGTGGTATACACTTTACCCAATATATTCTAATTTCCAATGCATTCTATAAATTTTAAATTCCCGACCCCGTAAATGAGATATTCATATATTTCTGTTCTAATCCATAAGCTACAATTTATGGAATTAAGTTATAAAGTTTGGTGAAAAATTCAGTGTCTGTTCTATCATTATCAGAATTTTTGTGTCTATATATAGTTAGTTTTATTCTTTGTTTAAAATTGATACATTGTTAAAATTGAATGTAGATACGATTTTGTGTTATTTCATGTTTTTTTTAAGCTGTAAGACTTTTGTTATACTTGTGTTCTTTTATTCTATTTTCTAAATATGCCTTACATTTTGACAAGTTATTTTATTTACTCTAGGTGATGTTTTATTGTTTTCAATTTTAAATTTTAATTTTGTGTAAATTTGATTTTGTAGTTTATTATTATTTTGATTTGCTTTTTAAAATTATAAGGTTTGATAATTTGATTTATTTTTTCAGATAATTTTTTTACATAAGAAATTTTTATGTATTTTGTAATTGTTTAATTGTCTTTCATAGTTTTTGTTGATGTATTATAAAAACGGAATATTATAGAGGAAGAAAATATACCAAAATTACTTGAAAATTTTAATTCTTATCATCCTAGATTAAAATTTTCAATTGAAATTGAAGAATGTGGTGTATCTTATAAAGAGATGATTTTTATCAAAAAAAAAATGAACAAAACAGTGTTAAAGATAAAACTGATATAGCAAATTGCTCAAAGATTTATCATTCGTTAATTGTTTAACCCACTAATCATTCAATATCCTAAATTTTTTAGGAAAATTTGTTTTATTAAAATTTTGCGTTTTTTCTTGCATAGTTATTCAAGAAATGAAAGCACAATTATGTAATTTATTACAGATAATTTAGTTGCACTATGCAGAGTATTATTTTAAAACGGGTGGTAATTATTTATATTGTGAATTCAAGTAGTGAAATCTCAAATGTTTTTATCTAGAGTGTATTTGTAAAGTAAGAGAATATGTAATAATACTCTTCACTCAATCAGAGGCTTGTTATGTTAGATTAAGATATTTTCTTTCAAACTGTTTCACTTTTTCGATTCCAGCTAATTCCTTCATATACAAAGTATTTTTCTTTCAATTAGTTTAAATTTTTATTAAACTTATAAAAGTTTAATTAATGTAAAGATGTTTTTTGACATCATTTTCCTATGACTTGACAAGGCTCTGAAGATAGCCAATTACCGGAACATGTAAGCGAAATTTAAATAATTGTGTTAAAGTGTTTGAGCGAAAAGTATTATTAATTATTTTCCTACATACAATTTTATAATTATAGTATATATGCGCTTAGATTTCTTTGAAAATAACAAACAATTCTTTTCCCTTTTCATGCAAAACACGATCGCTAGATGGGGTGGAGGATACCTAGACCTGGTAACGCCTGAGAACCAAACAATTGCGTATTTGATATATGTAAAAAAGAAACAGAAACGGTAAACAACACCACGCTCAACAACAGAGAAGTGATGCCAAAAATTTCAAAACAATAACCAAACCAAAAAACTATTTTTTATATATACAGGATGGCTCACCACAATCGCCTCGGTTTATATACGAAAAGTGGTATCATATTTTTAACATATTTTGATTAGAGGTTATATGGATTCACAAGGAGCATGTTTTAAAATTATTTCGAAATATACAGGGTGACCCAAAAAAAAGTTACACACCATTGTTATAAAAATTTAAATGGAACACCCTATATATTATGTCGCATTTTGATAGTACGGACTAAATAAAGGCAAGTTACTGTTGCGTTTCCTATACCTAACTCCGTTCGTTTCTGAGATAATTAATTATTCTTCAAAATGTAAACCAACATTTAAGCGGCGTGCCTGTCTTACATATTTAAGATAGATGCTTTAAATTGGATTTATTTTTTAGACAAAGCACTAGACTTGACAATAAAATTAAAATGATGTTTAAAAATTATACAGGGTGATTAGAAACCTACTTTTTATTTTCACTATCATTAAAGGCAAATAACTTTCTTATTTTAAATGGAACACTCTGTATTTATTATCTTATTTAGATTCTAATGTTAATGCTCTTTAAGATTGTACAGAGGTTTTCTATGCCTATCTCCAATAGTTTCTTAGTAATTTAGAATTTTCTATTTCAAATACTGGTGCCTAGCCATTTATTTTTCAAAAGTAGGCGTGGACGAAACTGGTTTCCTACATGCTAATTAAAAGGTCAAAACTAGGTAAACAACAAATGTAAATACTTTATTAAAACGGATAAATTGAAATACCTAATAAAAATATTAATGTTCTAACAAATGTTCAAAATGGTGACCATCATTTTCAATGCAAAGGCGAACTCTTTCTTGAAATGAATCTTTCACTTTAATTAAAATATTTGGTGTTACAGTTCGAAACGCCATTCTTATTCGTTCTTTCATATTGTCGGCTGTTGTTGGTGGTATATCATAAACAATATTTTTGATATATCCCCATAAAAAAAAATCAATACTTGTTAAGTCTGGCGATCTTGCTGGCCAATTCTGTGGACCGCCACGCCCTATCCACCTATTGGGGTACCGTCTATTCAATTCATTTCTAACGTTTATTTGGAAGTGTGCGGGAGCACCATCTAATTGCAACCAAATTTTTTGTCGAATATTAAGAGGTATATCTTCCAAAAGTATTGGTAACTTGTCTCTTACAAATTCCATGAACATAGCACCGTTCAAGTGGCCATCAAAAAAGTATGGGCCTATTACGCACTCTCCAACTATTCCGCCCCACACATTAATAGACCATCGATGTTGACGATCGAGGGTTTTAAAGAAATTGGGATTTTCGTCACTGTAATAATGAAAATTATGCCTGTTAACTAATCCGTTGTTATGGAAAGTTGATTCATCCGAAAATAATACATAATTCAGAAAATGTTCATCATCTCCTAACTTTTCTAGAAACCATAAACAAAATTCAATTCGCCGGTCGTAATCTGTTTCCAAAAGCACTTGATGCAGCTGTATGTGGTACGGATAAAATTTGTTTATTTTTATAATTCTTCCAATGCTTCCTCTGCTTAGTCTTGTAGTCTCACTTATTTTACGCTGGCTTGTATGCGGATTTTCTACCAGAGATTCCATAACTAAAAAATTATTTTCTTCATTTCCGGTAACTGGTTTCTGTCGCTCTGTGTTTTTATAGGACACACTTCCTGTTCTTCGGAAAATCTTCAGTAAATTTTCGAACGAACGCTTAGCAGGATGACGTCTGTTAGGATATTTCTGAGCATAAATCCTTGATGCCAGCAAACAATTTTGTTCACACTCTCCAATTACTAAAATCATGTCAATCCTTTCTTCTTGGGTGTAATTGCTCATTGTAATTAATTAAAATGTGCTTTAAACAGCCTGACACAACGGTGGCGCTATTACTAATAAGTTGTGTCACTGTCAAATCACTTTTGTTTATGATAAATAATAACCGCAGCCTACTTTTTAAAAATAAATAGCTAGGCATTAGTATATGAAATAGAAAATTCTAAATTACTAAGAAACTATACGAGATAGGCATAGAAAACCTTTATACAATCTTAAAGAGCATTAACATTAGAATCTAAATAAGATAATAAATACAGGGTGTTCCATTTAAAATAAGAAAGCTATTTGCCTTTAATAATAGTGAAAATAAAAAGTAGGTTTCTAATCACCCTGTGTAATTTTGAAACATCATTTTAATTTTATTGTCAAGTCTAGTGCTTTGTCTAACAAAATAAAACCAATTTAAAACATCTATCTTAAATATGTAAGACAGGCACGCCGCTTAAATTTTGGTTTACATTTTGAAGAATAGTTAATTATCTCAGAAACGGATTGAGTTAGGTATAGGAAACGCAACAGTAACTTGCCTTTATTGAGTCCGTACTATCAAAATACGACCTAATATATAGGATGTTCCATTTAAATTTTTATAACAATGGTGTGTAACTTTTTTTTGGGTCACCCTGTATATTTCGAAATAATTTTAAAACATGCTCCTTGCGAGTCTATATAATCCCTAATAAAAATATTTTGAAAATATTATACCGCTTTTTGTATATAAACCGAGGCGATTGTGGTGAGCCACCCTGTATATATAAGTCCCGTCTAATATATTTACAACAAAATGTAGTAAATGAGCAAGAAATCAGATGTACATATACAAGAATAACACCCCTTACTACGAAATCAGTAACAAATCAAGAAGATACCACAAAAAGTATTAGTATAATTGTGTATGTGGCTATTTCCTAACATATAAATTAAGAAGAAAGTTATTATTACTCAAAATCTAAAATCCACAGCCACAAACTTCTTTAAATTTGGTAGTCTCAAAAATGAAATATATCTGATATATTAACAATGGGCATAATTTCTGTTCAGGGTAGATCTGATATTTGTTACCCAAGTTTAGTGAAATTCAAGCGAACTGTTACAACCTACAAAGATCTACCAAACGAATACAGCTTATGTTGATGGTTGTTGCCAAGTACTTTTTGTTTATATAGAATTATTACTATATGTTCAATTTATATATAATAGAACTGTCACACATAATTGTAATTTCTGTAATGTCGCTTCTGAGAGTTGTTTTGGGATATTCCTGTTAACTTCCTAAAGAATTGCAAAAATAAAAAAACAGTGAAATAACAATTTTAATGCTATTTCCACTACCAAAACTCAAAATGAACACTTAAATACAATTGATTTAACTTCGTTTTCAAATTTCGGTATTTTTAATTTCATGCAAGTATTAACCAATGTTCAGTTATACATATTAATATTCCTAGAGTTCAATTTAAATTAGTCGGAAGTAATTTCTTTCTTCTCCTTTAAACAGCATTATCTCCTCGCGAATGCTACTAGCTGTCAAGGAATTTTGCAAGAACCGATAATTTAATAATATGTTTGGTCGTCTTTGTCTGCTTAATTTAAGAATATACTCTTCATAGTAAACATATGGTAAGTTCCCCTATGCGCAAACAATTAGTTATTTTGAAATAAAAATAAATTTTATGTTGACCTAAAACGATCTTAGTTTCCAGAGAAACAATTCGTATGTTCAAAGTTGAACATTTACTAATCATTAATAGGAATACAATATTTGTTTGAAACATACAAAAACCGTTGTTTCAGTTTACTATATGAAATACTTAAATTTAAAAAATGGAATCTTTGGATTAAGAAATTCATAATTTTAATTAGAGAATGTGATATGATCTGCATTACTCAACCTTATATTTAAAAATAGTTTAATATTTGTGTGGATAAACATAATATGTTCTGAATAAATTTGCTATTTATTTAAAAGCAGCCTGGGTTAATAAATAAAGTATTTCATAATAAATAGCAGGAGCAATACTTAGTTTGAAAAATATTTATTGTCTTCTGTGCAGCTCCAAGAAGATAAAACCTCTGAAATGCTTTCCATGTTTTCAAATTCTGTATTTGTAACACATAACCAAACCGACATCAAAAGCAACGCAATGACAAAACGATATAAAGTGTAAATGCAAATCCCCTTCTCACTTCTTACCACCCCTGTATACACAGTCACGTCCCACAGTGTAACCTTGAATCCGCCAATCGCAGCTCACCTATTTTTGTATTGCAAAAATAACATTTATAACTTCTTGATTTAAAATTATCCTCAAATATAAATCTTTGAAATGAATATATGCTTAAATTTAAACATATGATATATTCATTAAAATCAATGAGATTGTTTATTATTGCAACGAGATTATGGGTATCTCTACTTTGAACATTGAAAAATGTTCGTTTTGATACAATTCCAATTTAACCATTGTAAAGTTTGTTTTAACAAAACAATATTCATGTTTAAAATATAAATAAATTGAAAGATAACAAATAAATACATATCTTTAATTTAAGAATTCATTTTTATGTGTGTGCTAAACAAATAAAGAAAAAACAAAATAATTGTATTTCTATAAATATTTTGTAAATTTTAACTTGACACATTATAGAATAGCCTTAGTTAAAAAAAAAATTTCTACCACTAAATGAGCAAAATACCAAATCCTGTAAATAATGGTTTTCGATTATTGTTAATTTTAATCGGTCTAAATTATTTCTTTGCCTACATAACTTAAAATTCGTGGGCGTTTATATGAATGCTTTGCTTTCGTACCTACGAAGTGAGTATACTGAGCCCACAAAAATCGCTTGTAATTCAGAAAATACAGATAATTTCCAGCTTAAACTTAACATAACAGTTCATTTATGTTAACACATACTTCAATAAACATCTTACTTAACAAAAAACAGCCGTAAAACTTCTCCTGAACTAATAAAAAATAATAAAATCAGAACGCATTGCTTGAAGGTCATATAAAATACATATATAGGATAAGATCCAATATGGCGGTTGTTTCGATGTGGACGCTGGACCTACCCTAACATGTAAAGTACCCTAATATCACACGCATTATTTGTTTCACTTATATAAATAAACTAAATCTTAAGAAAAACAATATCTAATATTATACTCTGTTGATATCTCGAAAGAAAATAAAAAAAAATTACTGACCTTCTAGTTGCGGCCAATTCATCCACTCCTATAGCTGGGAACGTACTTCATCCGCCCCTGTCTTCAATACTTACTAATAACATATACAAATGAATTAGTATTTTCTGAAGTTTAATCAAATATAATCATTACCTTTCTTGATCACGAAGAAACAGGAATCCACTTGCAATAATTTCACGAAATGATTCCGCCATTGTTGCTCACGTAATCTGCGTCTACCGACTTTAACACACATGTTTATAAAGGTACACATCTTCCGGCAATGCACATGCCTATATGCAAATGACACGTTCACTATTCAAAATATAATCTCTTCCCCCGAAAGATAAACGCTAATAATTAATTTGGAGCACAATTGCATTGTAGTTACTACCCACTAAAACACCGAGCACGTTCTGCGTAGTCAGGCAAATGTTTTCACCACCAAGCGCGTCTAACGCAAAGCCTAATGTTTTTTCTACCCAAAAAAACCGCCTACTCGACTGCATTCAGATTGTTTTTAAAATGTGATGTCTATTAATAGAATATCACCTCATATTATATGTTCAAGAAAAGCGTAGTTTGAATAATTTTTGGTAAACGTAGAACTTATATGTATGAATTAAATCGAATAGTAGTAACATATTATAATTGAAAATAATATAACAGGAATTGGTATTTTCTAAAAGATACATCTAGGGGCGCGTAAGAAAGTAGGTGTAACAAATGTAAGGTATATACTGCTGTCACTCTCAAGCATTCAAGCATTTCTATTGGCTTTCATTGTTTGTGGTATACACTTTACCCAATATATTCTAATTTCGAATGCATTCTATAAATTTTAAATTCCCGACCCCGTAAATGAGATATTCATATATTTCTGTTCTAATCCATAAGCTACAATTTATGGAATTAAGTTATAAAGTTTGGTGAAAAATTCAGTGTCTGTTCTATCATTATCAGAATTTTTGTGTCTATATATAGTTAGTTTTATTCTTTGTTTAAAATTGATACATTGTTAAAATTGAATGTAGATACGATTTTGTGTTATTTCATGTTTTTTTTTAAGCTGTAAGACTTTTGTTATACTTGTGTTCTTTTATTCTATTTTCTAAATATGCCTTACATTTTGACAAGTTATTTTATTTACTCTAAGTGATGTTTTATTGTTTTCAATTTTAAATTTTAATTTTGTGTAAATTTGATTTTGTAGTTTATTATTATTTTGATTTGCTTTTTAAAATTATAAGGTTTGATAATTTGATTTATTTTTTCAGATAATTTTTTTACATAAGGAATTTTTATGTATTTTGTAATTGTTTAATTGTCTTTCATAGTTTTTGTTGATGTATTATAAAAACGGAATATTATAGAGGAAGAAAATATACCAAAATTACTTGAAAATTTTAATTCTTATCATCCTAGATTAAAATTTTCTATTGAAATTGAAGAATGTGGTGTATCTTATAAAGAGATGATTTTTATAAAAAAAAAAGAACAAAACAGTGTTAAAGATAAAACTGATATAGCAAATTGCTCAAAGATTTATTATTCGTTAATTGTTTAACCCACTAATCATTCAATATCCTAAATTTTTTAGGAAAATTTGTTTTATTAAAATTTTGCGTTTTTTCTTGCATAGTTATTCAAGAAATGAAAGCACAATTATGTAATTTATTACAGATAATTTGGTTGCACTATGCAGAGTATTATTTTAAAACGGGTGGTAATTATTTATATTGTGAATTCAAGTAGTGAAATCTCAAATGTTTTTATCTAGAGTGTATTTGTAAAGTAAGAGAATACGTAATAATACCCTTCACTCAATCAGAGGCTTGTTATGTTAGATTAAGAGATTTTCTTTCAAACTGTTTCACTTTTTCGATTCCAGCTAATTCCTTCATATATAAAGTATTTTTCTTTCAATTAGTTTAAATTTTTATTAAATTTATAAAACTTTAATTAATGTAAAGATGTTTTTTGACATCATTTTCCTATGACTTGACAAGGCTCTGAAGATAGCCAATTACCGGAACATGTAAGCGAAATTTAAATAATTGTGTTAAAGTGTTTGAGCGAAAAGTATTATTAATTATTTTCCTACATACAATTTTATAATTATAGTATATATGCGCTTAGATTTCTTTGAATATAACAAACAATTCTTTTCCCTTTTCATGTAAAACACGATCGCTAGATGGGGTGGAGGATACCTAGACCTGGTAACGCCTGAGAACCAAACAATTGCGTATTTGATATATGTAAAAAAGAAACAGAAAGGGTAAACAACACCACGCTCAACAACAGAGAAGTGATGCCAAAAATTTCAAAACAATAACCAAACCAAAAAACTATTTTTTATATATATATAAGTCCCGTCTAATATATTTACAACAAAATGTAGTAAATGAGCAAGAAATCAGATGTACATATACAAGAATAACACCCCTTACTACGAAATCAGTAACAAATCAAGAAGATACCACAAAAAAGTATTAGTATAATTGTGTATGTGGCTATTTCCTAACATATAAATTAAGAAGAAAGTTATTATTACTCAAAATCTAAAATCCACAGCCACAAAATTCTTTAAATTTTGTAGTCTCAAAAATGAAATATATCTGATATATTAACAATGGGCGTAATTTCTGTTCAGGGTAGATCTGATATTTTTTACCTAAGTTTAGTGAAATTCAAGCGAACTGTTACAACCTACAAAGATCTACCAAACGAATACAGCTTATGTTGATGGTTGTTGCCAAGTACTTTTTGTTTATATAGAATTATTACTATATGTTCAATTTATATATAATAGAACTGTCACACATAATTGTAATTTCTTTAATGTCGCTTCTGAGAGTTGTTTTGGGATATTCCTGTTAACTTCCTAAAGAATTGCAAAAATAAAAAAACAGTGAAATAACAATTTTAATGCTATTTTCACTACCAAAACTCAAAATGAACACTTAAATACAATTGATTTAACTTCGTTTTCAAATTTCGGTATTTTTAATTTCATGCAAGTATTAACCAATGTTCAGTTATACATATTAATATTCCTAGAGTTCAATTTAAATTAGTCGGAAGTAATTTCTTTCTTCTCCTTTAAACAGCATTATCTCCTCGCTAATGCTACTAGCTGTCAAGGAATTTTGCAAGAACCGATAATTTAATAATATGTTTGGTCGTCTTTGTCTGCTTAATTTAAAAATATACTCTTCATAGTAAACATATGGTAAGTTCCCCTATGCGCAAACAATTAGTTATTTTGAAATAAAAATAAATTTTATGTTGACCTAAAACGATCTTAGTTTCCAGAGAAACAATTCGTATGTTCAAAGTTGAACATTTACTAATCATTAATAGGAATACAATATTTGTTTGAAACATGCAAAAACCGTTGTTTCAGTTTACTATATGAAATACTTAAATTTAAAAAATGGAATCTTTGGATTAAGAAATTCATAATTTTAATTAGAGAATGTGATATGATCTGCATTACTCAACCTTATATTTAAAAATAGCTATATTTAATAAAAATAAAAATAGCTTAATATTTGTGTGGATAAACATTAATATCTTCTAAATAAATTTGCTATTTATTTAAAAGCAGCCTGGGTTAATAAATAAAGTATTTCATAATAAATAGCAGGAGCAATACTTAGTTTGAAAAATATTTATTGTCTCTTCTGTGCAGCTCCAAGAAGATAAAACCTCTGAAATGTTTTCCATGTTTCAAATTCTGTATTTGTAACACATAACCAAACCGACATCAAATGCAATGCAATGGCGAAACGATATAAATTGTGGATAAATTGTAAATGCAAATCCCCTTCCCACTTCCTACCACCCCTTTGTACACAGGCACAGTCCCGTCCGCCAGTGTAACCTTGAATCCACCAATCACAGCTCACCTATTTTTGTATTGCAAAAATAACATTTACAACTTCATGATTTAAAATTATCCTCAAATATAAATCCTTGAAAAGAATATATGCTTAAATTTAAACATATTATTTATTCCTGGTAAAATCAATGAGATTGTTTATTATTGCAATGACATAATGGGTATCTTTACTTTGAAATTGAAAAATGTTCTTTTTGATTCAATGCCTTTGCTTAAATTAACCATTGTAAAGTTTGTTTTAACAAAACAATATTCATGTTTAAAATATTAAGAAATTAAATGAGAACAAATAAATACCTACGTTTAATTTAAGAATTGATGTTTATGTGTGTGCTAAACAGAAAAAAAAACAAAATAATTGTATTTCTATATTGTGCAAATATTTTGTAAATTTTAAGTTCACAAATTATAGAATAACCTTAGTTAAAAAATTGTTTTCTATCACTAAATGAGCAAAATACCAAATCCTATAAATAATTGTTTTAAATTGTTTTAGTTGTTAATTTTAAACGACCTAAATTATTTTTTTGCCTACATAACTTAAAATTTGTGCACGTTTATATGAATGCTTTGCTTTCGTACGAAGTGAGTATACTTAGCCCACAAAACTCGCTTGTAATTCAGAAAATACAGATCATTTCCAGGTTAAACTTAACATAACAGTTCATTTATGTTAACACTTACTTCAATAAACATCGTACTTAACAAAAAACAGCCCTAAAACTTCTCCTGAGCTAATAAAGAATAATAAAATCACAACGCACTGCTTGAAGGTCATATAAAATACATACATAGGACAAAATCCAATATGGCGGTTGTTTGGATGTGGACCCCGGACGTACGCTAACATGTAAAGTACCCAAATATCACACGCATTATTTCTTTCACTTATATAAATAACTAAATCTTAACAAAAACAATATCTAATATTATACGTTGTTGATATCTCGAAAGAAAATAAAAAAAAAATAACTGACCTTCTAGTTGCCGCCAATTCATCCACTCCTATAGCTGGGAGCGTACTTCATCCGCCCCTGTCTTCAATACTTACTAATAACATATATAAATGAATTAGTATTTTCTGAAGTTTAATCAAATATAATCATTACCTTTCTTGATCACGAAGAAACAGGAATCCACTTGCAATAATTTCAGGAAATGATGCGGCCATTGTTACTCACGTAATCTTCGTCTACCGACTTTAACACACACGTTCACTATTCAAAATATAATCTCTTCATCCGAAAGATAAAAGCTAATAAATAATTAATTTGGAGCACAATTGCATTGTAGTACTACCCACTAAAACACCGAGCACGATCTGCGTAGTCAGGCAAATGTTTTCACCACCAAACGCGTCTAACGCAACGCCTAATGTTTTTTCTACCCAAAAAAACCGCCTACTCGACTGCATTCAGATTGTTTTTAAAATGTGATGTCTATTAATAGAATATCACCTCATATTATATGTTCAAGAGAAGCATAGTTTGAATAATATTTGGTAAACGTAGAACTATATATGTATGAATTAAATCTAATAGTAAGTAACATATACAATTGAAAATAATATAACATGAATTGGTATTTTCTAAAAGATACATCTAGGGGCGCGTTCGAACGTAGGTATAAGAAGTATAAGGTATATACTGCCGTCACTCTCAAGCATTCAAACATTTTGATTCGCTTTCATTGTTTGTGGTATACACTTCACCCAATATATTCTAATTTCGAAGGCATTCTAGCTGAAAAGAATATCTGATTGTGAGTTAAATATTTGTGGGAAATTTAAATTTTTTATAATGAATTAGATGTCATAAATTTGCTCGATCGTCTAAAATATTTACAATTCGGGTATTCGCATAATGATAGAATTGCAATCAGAAAATAGTAGCAATTAGCAGTAGTTCGCGAAATTCATAGATTTCCGGTAAAGTTCCAATGCGCACCTTTAGGAAGGAAATAGGAATTCTTGTTCTATGTTTCGGTTGTTTATGGTTATTAAAATAAATAATTATTTTTTTTAATTGCATATACCGTTAATTTGTGTTTTCTTTTTCCTTTCTGAATGTAGAATTGCTTCTTTTTAAAATATTTTTTACCATTTAGAACACATTATTAATCTTTCCATTACACTTACACGATACCTATCTCCTGTAAGAAAAATTTTTTTTTGTTAAGTTCAGCTTTATTTTAGGCACAGCATTGGGAGCAAGTAAGGTACTGTACGTTTTCAAAGCACTGGGAGTAAATTACTTAAAGTAAAAATGTACTAAATATTTTATTTGGCGTATATTTTTACTGACAAGCAAAGTTACCAAACTTTGATGTTACCTCTGATTTTGATAAAATATTGAATATAGACATATAGAGCCCCCTAAAACAGATTTTTAACGATATCTTTAGAACTACAAAAGATATCGAACTAAACTAAAAAGGCAAATGTTATTCTTGACAATTCGCATATTTTGGTTTAATAGGAGATCAGTGGTGCGTGATGGGGTTTGTGGGAAGTTAAAATAAGAGCAAATTTTAAATCCCCGACCATGTAAATGAGATATTCATGTATTTCTGTTCTAATCCATAAACTACATCTTATAGAATTAAGTTTAATGAAAAACTGTGTCTGTTTTATCATTTTCAGAATTTTTGTGGCTATAAATCTGAATTATTTCAACTATAGTTCAAGTTTTATAATTTTGATCGTTGTTTAAAATTGATATACCTATTGTTAAAATCGAATCTATGATTTTTTGTTATTTCATTGTTTTATAATATTTTTTGCTTTATTAATAGTATCACATCGAAAAATTGGACTGGTTAAAGTTATAGCTCTATCAAAATTCTAAATCGAAATCGGTTGTAATTTTTTTAAAAATAGATAACGTCCAGACCATCTAGGTTTGGTATACTATTTAGTTAAAATTTCATTATTGTTTTTTATCAGTTGAATGTCTAAATAGGTAATGCTGTTGTTTGCGCCAATTTCAATTGTAAATTCTAATCTGGGGAGATAGGAATAAAATTTTTCAAGTAATTTTAGTATATTTTCTTCCTCGCCAGTAGAAAATAATTCTGATCGCGTCGTAGTTTTACCCGTACCTAATGTTCTATTTAAGAATTCACCAAGGGGTTTTACACAGGGACTTTCCGGGACTTCAAAGATCTAAAATTAACGTTGGTTTAAATTGTCAATAGATGACCGAGGTAGAGAGAGCTTATCTATATAAATATTTTCTATTTAATGTATCATTTCTTGATTCAAATTTTCTGAAAGCAATGAAAATATAAAAACTTTAGTTTTAACCCTCCAGTGAGGGCGTATAGGCGACATTGGTGCCGCAATCACATGCTTTTTAAATGCAAACGCTAAAAGCGCGCTCACCGGAGGGTTAAACTTAAAATTCGGTATTATTCAATGTTATTTCTGTGCATCGATAAATTAAAGAGAAAATCGGTATAAGTTACAACACTGGAGCAAAAGATGAGGAAGAATTGGCACGTTCTTGTTTATTGACTTACAGTTTAAGCCCGTGAATATTTCGTGCGGCTTTAAACACGCTATTGCTATTATAAACGCACCTGTTTGTAAATCTATTAAAAACGCGAATTACAACAAAAGCCTTATCTACAGAATAGAAAATAGAAAACATATTGGAAGCATATCTATATTGGAAAATAACACCACAATTGCAAGTAGAATATCCACAAAATATTATCTAATTAGCTGGTGATTTGCACAGCGACAAAATCAATTATTAGATTTTGTCGCTCTGCAAATCTACAATGTTTTCGTTGCACTGAGACTTCTCAATATATTTTCACCGTTTATAGTTTCAAACATAAATTTTAGTACCTCTACGGAAAATTGTAAACATCGAATGAATTCTGCATAAAAAAATTATGGCAAGTTTTTCATTAATCTCTGCATCCACCTCTTGCATGCAAATTTTAATGCCACTAATCTAGAAAGTTTTTGCTACTATCGCCTTCATATTAATTACATGCATCTGAATGTATATTTATACACTTATCGGTTTATATCGCAATTATTTTAGTTAATGAGTAATGGTCACGGAAACATAACCTTGAATAATTACTGTTATCAATACAGGAAATTTTTCAATGCAAAAAAATTGCTATCACAAAATTAATATCAAAACAAATATAACATGAAATTTTGTGTGAACAAATATTAACAACATTGGATCGCATATTTCGGGTATTAAGGGGAAATCAACGATTTTTTTTTTTAATAAAACTACACACACTGAGAGAGTTATTGGTAATTAAAATACCATTCATCAACTAATTGTAATGAGTTTATAATAATGTTGAAACATTCATTGAATGAAAAGGCCTTGATCATATCGCCAGAGCAACAATGATTTATGAAAATTAATTTCTATGTATGTCTGGCGTCAAGCAATAAGTTGTATCCATAATGCCTTGCATTATTCATTGCTGCTCTGTATAATACACTTAATATATACCTACTAGAAGTTTTGTTTAGTACCCTCGAGCAATCGCAAAAGAATATTATTTCATATATAATAGAATAATACATATAATCAAAAGTGAAACTCAAGTTTTAACTTCAATTAAATTAATACTTGTCAATTTTAACAATAATCACTTCATTTATTCAGGCGAAATTAGATATTAAACAATTAAATATTTAAATAAAAAAATTACATTCGAATAGCTTTAGTTACAAATAAATCATTTTTACTTATAGTTCTTTTCAAGATACAAGAAAGTAACATTTTAAGCCTGTAATGATTTTATTGCATCTTATGTGGGGATAATTACCTGCCCGCCTCACTGAAAGGGTACGGGTTGCCTGCTTGCAGCATATGAATGCAGGGGCCGGATTGAGTATAAATTACGGCACTATGAGGTAATAGTAAAACGCAATTTTAATTTTAAATATATATAATAAATAATATACATTAGGTTTATTTACAAAAAATAATAAGTTAGATATATGAAGCTTAACAATTAGTTGGTAATGCACAATAAAATTATTATTATTTAATGGGGCCGTAATTCATAGTTAATACGGCCCGGCGATTCATATAGTGTAAGCAGGTAAACAGTACCCTTCTCAAGAGTATTACTACAGGAGGTGCAATAAAAGCATTAAGGATTTAAAAGTTAGTTTCTTATAATTTGAAAACCACTATACACAATAAAACTATATTATCCGTTGGTTGTCGATAACGAATGATAAGCACATTTAGTTATTATTTACTTTTGAAGAACAATTATAATTTATCTTTCTTCGTTATTTTATGCTGGCTTGGTTTCGTTAGTAATATATTTTTTTTATATCTGAACTAAACGGATAGGTTGTTGCTTATGATTTAAATAAACAAGGAAATTGTGTTGCACTTTAAATACACAATTTAAAAATTGGAATCAATATTAAATAGATAACACCAAATAAGCTGTTGCTGTGAATTATTCAAATCAAGGATTCTAAAACTGTTGAATGATCTATTTTGTATCTCTGGATGCCCAGTGTTTTTGATTTTCACTACTGAATTTCTGATTAAAAATGAATTTGGTGCCTCATATAATGGAATATCTATGCCATTTTAAATTCGTAGATATTTTAATATCTTATGATTGATGTGAGTTAAAATTTGTGAAATGTACCTACTTGTTAAAGTTATTTTTTCTTATTATTAACCGTTTCTAATATACTATCGCTTATTTGACCGCTCTTTGTACTCATGGTTGGTCTGAACTTGTTTTAGATGCAATTATTGGTGAATTGCTTGTTTTTTTTTTATATGTATGCAGAATGAAGACTTTCTACATGCATTTTCTCCGTGTGGCTTATTCTTTTTTGTATTGAAAATTGCATATTTCATTACATTATTTACAATTCCTACCTTTACTTCTTAATATCAACTAAATAAAAATTAAATAAGTAAGTCCCAGATTTAGACCAATGAACTTTGTACACAAAATATTCTTTCATCCTTAGCCAAACATTTTAAATGTTAACAATGTTAATTCTGTTTGCCGTTTCATTTATTTCTAATAGGAATACTATAAAGGTCAAACCTATCCATATTCATATTTAAAACAAAATATTTGTTTTATTGAATTGTTTTATATTGAATTAATATTGCAAGTACCTATTCGGTGATTTTTTTTCTAACAATTGTACTCAAAATTATTAATATAATATTTGTTGTTTTTTACCAATATAGCAATATCGCAGAAAACAGGAAAACGGAAATAAAAAACGATTATTAAAAATACCGATAAGCACTATTAAAACCGCATTAAAAAAATATGTTGCTTAATATTATCAGTGACAAAATTAATCTACATTGCGCGTGCATTTTTTGCGCGGTCATACAAATACACGCCACGAGGAGGATTAACACATTCAAGGACATTTTTTTAACAGAAAAAAGGAGATTAGATCTTATGCATGAATTTAATTTTCTGCATTATCTGACGCACTACTTGTTCAATTGATACAGCTAGCCAAACTCCAAGATTTTGAATAACTGTATTTGTGCCCATTTATCATTCCTATCTATTCAGTTACCACCGACAAATGTACAAATCCGCTTAAAATTAACAAATTACTACACATGCCTTGCTTTTAGCATCATTACTTTCCATGCATTTTGACTTTCTAATTATCTACTGATCAATCTGTAACAATTATTCCATATATCCCATCAATATGTATACGTTGCTCTTATATACTACACATATCACAACCTTCAAATTCCTATTGTGATCCTATACACAGAAAAATGTATGTTTATCTTAAATAAATTTGTCTTTGACCAAATAAATCTACATTTTGAATATCCGCAAAATAAAAACTTCTTAAGGCAAGAAAAAAATTGTCTTAACAGCATAATCTTGTCGTAAGATATAAGAAACATATAAACACACCTCTATTGTTCAGATGCATAAAAGTAGTACTATATAGATGATGAATTAAACGAATCCCACGTCTTGCTGCGTATGTACAATAAGGTGGATTATCTATTTACTTGCACTAAGCAAATATATTCTCTAGTTAAGAAAATTCATCAAAACAAACGTTTTCTTGGATTAAAACTTTCAATTTTCTTAGAGCTGAAAGATTTACGTACAACAAAATTATTTAATTTTCTCTATAAGAAAATTGTGTTCAAGCAATAATTTGTTTTGAACTCAGAAGCATTTTTCTGTGTGTACCTAGTGATTAGTATTTGTGAATATTAAATGTGAATTGTGAATATTGTTATAATACATTAACAAGAAAAATAGGAAAAATAAGTGCTGACTATAAAAAAAAAAACTTTGTGAGCAGAATATTTAACTTTAAACCTTTGGATTTGTTTTCTTAGCAATTCCTCTGATAATTTTGTGAATAATAACGAATATTGATAATAATGAATAGTTGTGGTCATTTAAAAATTGCCAATTTTCTTTCAACAACTTGTATCCATAATTGAACTAGGCTACAAATACATCTCGCAAAATAAGCTATGTATCTACATATATATGGCACAATTTTCTTATGAAGAACTTGCTTGGGGTTGTTTCCAGAATTTCTCAAAGAAATTTTATTTCAAATTTAACACACTTGAGCATTTTATATTATCACTTTATTTCCTATATATTAAGCAAAATCTTTTATATTAAAAAATACCGTAATCGACTGCATCACAATCAAACTTATTTTTAACTAGATATACAAAATATACATACAGTAGGCTAGCGAGAGATGCGAAGTCAACAAAATGTGCATAGTACTGCATAGACTTAATAAACTTTCAAACTTTATTTGATTACGAATACTCTTCCACAGTATACCTTTTTGTCATCAGATCATTTAATATCTACGGAA
Source organism: Cetonia aurata (assembly GCA_949128085.1). Taxonomy (NCBI): domain Eukaryota; kingdom Metazoa; phylum Arthropoda; class Insecta; order Coleoptera; family Scarabaeidae; genus Cetonia; species Cetonia aurata. The sequence continues at coordinate 12,471,672 of OX421887.1, forward strand.
TTAATTTGTTTCTACCAGATTGGGTGAGTGGGTGAGTGCTGTATAGCTGGCAAACTCATTTGAAATTCTGTCTTCACACATTATAATCTGCACTAAATTAGTCAACACCATATTATATTACAACCATAAATCCTTGACAATTTCACTTTTAATAAACAAAATTTTATCAACATAAAAGCTAAGATTTATATAATAATACGTGTTTGAAATTAGTTTTACTACACCTGAATTACACAGCACTAATAGATTTCTCGTATATTACCTACCAAGAATAATCAACCACAACAAAATAATTCATCAAACGTACCACTTCTAATGGCATCTGGCAATTCGATTTCCTAATAGAAACCTTTACATTCTATTTATAAAGCGTTTGCTGGTTTGTCCAAGGTTATTGGTTGCATTGTGAGCAAAAACTAGAAATGCTAATTCACTCAAAAGATCGTAAAATTGCACGGCCACAATCAAATATCAACGTAATCCATGATTCATGAGAACGCCGTTGCAATTAAAAACCTCTTAATACATCCTTGAAGCTCATCGCGCACAAAATTTATGGACATCGCGCGCTGGAATACGTGTATACCGCGAGCGTATTCTAATGATGTAATTTAAAATTGAAAACGGCCGTAATTAATGTTGTTGTTTTCGTACACATGAACACTGTTTAAAATGTCGAAGTGCATAGACGGTAGGCTCCGTTGCCAGGGAACAGGCGCAAATACTAAAGCGTTACACGCATTTTAATTTTTTTTGATGCACGATGTCATTTCAAGTACCCACACGAACACAATAGTCGTTGTTTTGGAATGGCGTGAGATACATAATTGCGAACTGTAAACTATTCTCAAGGAGGAATTGGAGGAAAAGCACTTATGTAGTGCAAAGTAAAAGATTCTTTGTTTTAATACCAAATTTTCTCTACGATTGTTAGATACATATTCTAACAATTGTAGCGAAACAGTGAATATGTATTTACTGTTTCGCTAATATAACAATACAATATGCTAATAATACAATATAGTGTTTTAATGCTTTGTAATAATTACATAAAATTGGTTTCCTTGGTAGCGTGATTAAAGTTTCACTTATTGTTGAAGTACCTAAAATCATAAGGTTTAATAATTTAATTATTCAGCAGGTATATGAAATTTGTTCCAAATTTGCAACAAAATTTCCTTGCACATGCTTAAAAACCGAAACACTTTTAATTCTTGCTAAAACAGTTTTTATATAAGATAAAAATTGTCCAATTGAGCGGGAAAATAAAAATAAATACCAAATTTTGTTTAGTTTAACGATGTTATACGGTTAAATAAAGTCAAAGCAGCAAGTTTTGTTACCATTCTATACACACATCAAACTAGGGGGACAAGTAGTTCACCAGTCATATATAAGATATAACAAATGATTTGTAATGTCACTTTAAACGTCAATAGAATCGCTGCTGGTGTTTCGATGGTAAGGTCTTATTAACTGAAAAATAAGTGTAACTTTAAAAAAAATGTAAGATTTGTTAATTTGTCATACTGGGTTCGAGTTTCTTTAGCATTAATTGAGGATGGAGAGAACTCATTTAGACCGTGATACGCAATAGAAAGCTATTCGAATGCTGGAAAGTGGTTCAACTCAAGTGGTCATCTATCATTTGTGGTTGAGATATCAGCAAACCAATGATCTGCGTGAACGTCATACAGGACGCACAAGAGCAACTCGACCAATTCATGACAGATTGTGGAGACTTTGTGCATTAAGAAACCGCAATATTACGGCGACAAAATTAGTAATTCGACTTTACGACACTCATGATGTGTTAATAAGCGACCAAACACTGAGGAACAGACGTCAGGTAGATGGTCTTAATGCCCGTCGATCTCTGAGAGTTCCTGCTTTGTCGAGAGGAAGTCGCGGAAGAAGATTGGAATGGGCACAACAACCTTTAAATTGGGATCAACAAAACTGGGCATGTGTTTTGTTTTCTGACGAATTCCGGTTTGGTCTGCGACCAGATTCGAGAAGAACGAGACTGTGGAGACTTCCCGGGAATGCAGAACGATCAGCTATATCGCAAACTGTTCACAGTTTTCCAGGAGGTAGTGGAATGGTATGGGGTGGAATATCTATTCGTGGAAGAACTGTCCTCGTTCTCTTAGATCGGTATTTAAACGCTATTGACTATTGCGGCATTATCATTCGAGACGTTGTGCTACGATATACTGTATGAATTGGTGAACATTTTCAACTCATTCACGACAATGCGCATTCAATACTGCAGGTTCATCATTCGTGCATTTCTTCAAAACTGCGAAATTAATGTTTTGCCATGGCCAGCGCCGTCACCTGATTTAAATCCCATAGAACATGTGTACGACTTATACCTTCAAACATAACAAATAATTATTCACCTATGCGGAGCAGAAATGCATTTCCTTGCTTGTCCCCTAGATTATTTTGATGTGTGCAGATACATGAACTAAAACATTTTGAGTTAAAATGAATAAGTGCTATCAACTACACAGTAAAAAATTATTACAGTACATCATGTTGTAAATTTGCAATTTCATTATTACAATATCACAGTACGCTGAGTGCAAAATTGCAGTTTTAATAGTAAGTATATGGACATTGCAAAGTAAATATGCAGAAGAATCTTATCTGATTATATTGATATTTGTAAATTTACAATTCGTACATAATAAATAAGACAAGCCTACTTTAAAAACGAAATTACCGTAAAAATGCTATAAAATAATAGTCATTTTACTGTAATACCAAATTGTGTTCAAATAAACACAGAATTGTTTTCCAAACAGTAATATTACATTCTGGAACGCAACAAAAAAAAAAAACTTCTAAATAAAATAAACATCTATAAGACTTTAATAATTTTATTCCAAAACAACTATACATCATAGTAAAAAAATATTAGAGTAATGTTCCAGGTATTTTTTACGCCTGGCATATTACTGTAATTTTTCAAGTAGTTAAGAAATTTACAGGAAGCTATAAATTTACAATTTTATAATTGCAGTACCCATTTGAATGTAAAAGTACACTAGTATTATTAATGCTTTCTCTTAACATTCCAGTTGTCTTCCTATACAACTATTGTGCATATTTATATTTAAGGTACATATACACTCTTACATTCTGTAATTATAATATTTCGTAATGTTTTCAATGTGATATAATATTTATGTTTAGTTAGTTATGTTAAGGACTTGCAGAGATATCTTCTGTTCGCAGCAAATCAGTGCACTGTATTTGTATACGATGGTTTGCTGTTCATACCGTTAACTTTCAGACAGCACACGTATTTATTAAGCTTACAAAATACTTCTGCAAAAATAAAGGCTAAACCTGCATTGAAAAGAAAATACGAGAATATAGGGATTGGAAAATAATTTATTAACAATTCTTTTATATTAAACAAACAAATACGAATCGAAAAATAAGAATATTATACTATATACCCCAAGCGAAGAACTAATTCATTCAACATAAGCATGGTAGAAGGCATATCTTTCAATTGTATTGTACGACTATTCCAAAGGCAATTAAAGTAAATGCGAGTAGTTGGTACTAAATACGTAAATATGTGCTAAGTAATAACTATTTGTTTGAGTTCACATTCAGAGACAAATCTTCTCCGCTCCAAGTAATTTAAATAGTATTTTGAGTGTAAAATTGCAGTTTACAAATTTGAGTATTGCAATAAATAATTCTTTTACTGCAGTAATTTATTAGTTATTTGTAGCTACATGTTTTTCACTTTACACACTAAAAAAATTCCTGTAATGTATAGGGTAAAATTACAAAAAATTTGGAAATTTACCTAAGGTTTTATAGTAAATTTCTCAATTATTGGTAAATTTACCCTATACATTACAGGAATTTTCCGTAGGAAAAGTGTAATATTTTTTACTGTGTAGGCCATTACTGAAGTTTAAATTGCAATGATATGACGGCAACCATGCAAAGTGTACGATCAGTTCTTGCTACTATCTCAACGATAAGATAAGATATCGGATTATTATTTAGATAGTTTTTAGTTTAGTTCCGAAAGATCAACTTTTAACTGTGAGTTTATACGGATATATATATTTTTTTTTTTAAATAAGACAATTAATTACAACTATATCCTTTCTTCAAGAGTTTCATTATTCATTACAATAACGCAATTTGATTCTAAAAAAGTAGAAAGACAGGTTCTTCTGGGATTAGAAATAAAGCTGTACCCATATACCAAACCATAGCTGCAGAATTTTGTTTCCTGTTATATTTCAACCGTCAAAGATGAGTCCCTATAATTTCAATAAGCTATGCATTCAAGCAATTCAAAGCCTTAAAAATAATTTATGAAAACAAAAGACATATTACTATCTGTACTTGTGATTATCGATTCAGAATCCAGAGTTTGTTACGTAAGGAAGTCACCTGCACGTCACAAAAAGACCATCGCTCCCTATTCTTAAGAATCTAGTAATGGTCGAGATTATTTATAGAAAAATTCCATCCATTCGTATCGGTAACAATCAATTTTTATCGGCTTCCTATAGAAATTCCATCTCGTTATGCAGAAATGTATGGTAGTAATTGAATTATTCCGTGAAACCACTTTAACGGTAGTAAAATCCTGTTAAAGAAGAACTATAATAATTTCATTAGCATATACAAATATGTTCTGCACATAAAAATAGTTAAAATCAACATTTTCCAGTACCCTAGTAATTAGGTATTCGAGAAAAAATCCAAATATTCTACAGTTGTAATAACCGCAACAGCCCAGAGGCTGAACTGTGTCAGCTGCAGAGAATATAATATGTCCTAACCAGTATTTTTACAACCGGGCCAATAGGAAGGAACCGCGCTAATCCCACCACTGAAATTTTGAGGACTATACCAAAAACGATTGAATAGGATTGGTTCAAGCGGCGGGTCGGCATTAGAAACTTCTAGTTTTTAATTGCCTTGACCGCCATGCTTAGAATGTCTTTTTCTGTGCGGTGCATGTAAGCGTCATTGGACCGGTTCCACCAAACCGGCAAACAAACAACGCTGTTCGACAGGAACTTATATTGACATACACCAGCTTTTAAAATATTTACTTGAGTGTTAATGACGATGTTTATGCTGTTCTGTTAAATTTTTTTATCTTTATGGGATGCAGTAAAAAATAATATTTGATGTTTATATTTTCACAAAAACAATCGCTTGGAGATAAACCAAAGTAAATAAATAGTGAGAACAAAAAATAAAATCTTATGCGTGTATAGAGGGACACCTACAGAATAAGGTCACATTTTTATTATAAACTGATTAGTAAAGGTTTCATATTTATATAGTTGAAACGTCATATTAAACTTTTACAAATCCTTTTTATTCTACACTGAATAAAATTGTTCAAGCAATTTGCATTGATACATTTAGAAGAAGTATTTTTTTAATTGTCGCGGAAACTAAAAAAAATTCTATCTATTCACCAGATTAAAATTGCCACAAAATTTAAAATGGCATCTCTTAAAGGAAAATCTTTTATTTGGACGCCATTTGCTTTATGTTTCTAAAAATATAATAATTTACAATTGACACCCAATGAAATTACATAAGTAAAAGTATGACTTTAAGTACTTTATACCCACACATCCACGATAAATGAAGTATTGGAGGTATATCTAAAAAACTATTTGGTAATCAGTTTAACTCATAATGGCTTATATGAAATCTGATATTTGTCTGTAATAAACTACGAAGTATTAACAAAGTTGGCACTAGTAAAAATGCCGAAGTAATGATGAATGTATCGACAAGCTTATTCTTATATGTGCATAATCTCCAATACCTCTATTTTAATTTCTAAAAAGAATCAACTGCTACATTTGATTACAACCGCGTCTAATAAAGTTAGCATCCAGATCCTCTGTGTAAATATTCTCGTTGGCAGAATTAAATGTAACCTTAAGAATATCTAAAAACACGGCTCCGGGAGTCGATAATATCTTTTATTCTATTAATTAATCACTTATCATTCGAGCTTAGAAATTTTATTCCATCTTTTTTAATGCAATGTTTTTAGGTGGTGTGGAATTTCAGGAATTGAAAAAAGTATTAGTTGTTCCCATTCCGAAGGCTAGATCTGAGTCATTCCGTCCAATCTCTTTGCTACCCTGCATATTATAGCCTTATGAACGCAAGATTAAGAGTAGGCTAGAATGATGGATGCATACCAAAAATGTGCTATGCAGCAATATATTTTCCGATGTCAAATGTGTACTACCGAACCAGCAACAGATTTAGTCACAGAGACACAGTTAGGACTGTCCCGAAATAGATAATTTTTCTTGGCCTCAGGAACGACTGCAATACGGTTGTTTTAGACATCTTATATCAGAAACTTTGTGATATTGGCATACCAGAGCATATTTCGAACAATATAGTAAATATCTCTAGAAATCGGATGGTGTATATCAGGACTTACAATAACTGTTTAATTGGACCTAGAAGAGTAAGTGTAAGCTTAGCACAGGGTTTTATTTTGAGTCTACTGTTATTCAATATACATATACATATGTATATATATATATATATATATATATATATATATAAATACTGCAATATCGGAAAGATTCCTTATGAAACTTCAAAGCAACATGTCCCAGGTAATGATCCAATTAAATAGATTGCTCTTGTTGACGGGTTTTGATATATTAATAGAAAAGACGAACGTAGTTTTCTTTTCCACCATAGGGGTCTCTCAAATGATCATATTATGCTAGATAACAGCGTGAACGACCATCACGCAACATGTCGTCAGTTATCTAGGATTTTTAAATTGGTTACAGATTAAACTGGTCCTATCTGATCTATAGGTAACTGCTGAATGCTAAAATATGAAAAGTATATTAACGTTTTAAGAATATTTCTAAAAATCAAATGGAAGCCTGACCTGTGAATGGCGCGGATGTTATATAAGGTTATCCAGAAGAAGGCTCTTCGAATTTGCTTGTGGTGCACTGAAGTCTACTTCACAGGAAGCATTGTATGTGTAAGCGCAGGAGCTACTTATATAATTACGTCAGCAATACTTGGCTGCCAGACACGTAATGAAATTGAAGATCTATGACCTCGGAGAAATCATTAACAAGATTAATCGTCTCTCCATTTTAGATTTGACAATTCCAGATTGGGCAAAGAAAAAATCTTTTAGAAACGGCCCTGCAATTGAGTATTCTTAATATATAAATATATAGGCATGTATAGATATTAGCTGGTATTAGAAATATAATATCTGCTATAATCTAAGAGACAGCAATAAGCTAACGAAAAGATAATCTTTTATAAAACAACGATAGAAAGTTTGAGCATGGTCCATGAGAATCAGTTTGCCACAGGAAAAGAATATTAACAGGAGAAATGATATTCTGTACTGTAGGAAATGCAGTAGAATAGTTTCATTAGATCACACACATAATAAGCTAACAACAGTTAAAATAGACTGGGTATTTGAATAAAATATAGCGAAGGACTGAAATTGGATACCAAATGAAAAGCGGAAGAGAGGACGCTCAGAAAAAATAAGGACGTTTAGGATGCGGGAAATGGTTATCTTGAAAATTTGAAACACAAAAAATCTGCAATAACAATTCAATGAGAGTTAATTTTTATTACTTTGAACATATACAAAAATAATTTATGATATTCATCAAAACTGGAAAGGAAAGCGATCTTTTGCCATTCTTTCCTCTCAATTATTTCCCATAACGACGAAATTATACTAAATTTCAACAGTCTTACCACATTTACATCTTGATGGCCAGATATCAAGAGCATCCTGAACGTGTTCCAAGTCATATTTTCGAGTCCATTTGCACCCAAATTTATCTAAACGGTTCTATTCACGACAAGCGTTTAAATAAAACGTTATGTGGAAATTATACGGAGCTGTAGATTGTATAATCGTTTGTGTTTTTTATTTTTCGTTAATTCTACTCCAAATGACTGTGGAGTAATTTATTTATTTTGGCGTAATACTCTCGAGAAAACTGCAGGTGCTTCTTACTTGTTGTGACCGAATTTTCAGCTGATGAACGCAGGTGGCCATTAAACAGAGATAGAGAGTAGTCTTCCCACATTTAAAAGCTGAATTCATCGAACGTTATGCACACGCTGTATGTAAGTACAAGTACGTATGCATAATGCACATGCATACACGTACTACATTTGATTTTTACGAGTGTTTTAACCTTGAACTTGAACCAGATGATTTCTGTTTGCCGCGACGATGCAGTCAGTACATACAGCCAACTTGTTTTATTTACGATGTGCAATGTATAATGTTTGTTTTAAAACTAGGTCACCAACAAAAACATTTTATTTGGAAAAAATTACAAGTAACGTGCGAGAATAATAGAAAATTATAGAAGTAGATACCGAACATCGTATTAAAGTATTGCACACTTATGTATGTCTATTTCATCAGCTGCTGCAATTTATTCAGTGGCAATGTCGCACTGAATGCATACAAAAATCGGATTAAAACTAAAATATATTACTTTTAATTAGTATTATAACAAATATATCTGGAAATTGTGATGTCGGATATATCATTTCTGGTAATATAAAAGAAACTCTGAAATATAAATCACTGCAAGGGCTTGATAATTTGAGTCAATTACAATCAAGATCATTTTCAATGTATCTTAAAGGAAAATGCTGATGTTGTGTTATTATTACATTAATCGTAGAAGTAATTTCTGGGAAAAACTGTTAGGACAAAGTTTTCAATATTTCAGTCAATAATGATATTTTTTTTAATTGCAATGCAGATTTTTTAAAAAAATATCATAAAAAAATACTTTATAGGTATTCAACACTTTACTATAACGATATATTGAATGAAAAAAAGCCTCTCTTACTAAAAACATCATAGAATTGTTACAAGTAGTATTTTATAACTGTTTCAAAATGAGTCCTTTTGGAAATAGTTTATCACAATGGGTGTGTCTCAGATCGGGTCGGCATATATTAGGATGCCAAAATTAAAACCAAAATCCTTTTTTTATAATATAAAGTTAATAAAATGTAATAATAACTTGTGATATTCGACTTTATTAGTTTAGCATTATAAAAATCTTTTTTTTACCAATAGTGAAGCAATAAATATTGTAACTAGCAATGTAAGAAATAGAAGCAATATTAGAATTAGGAGGAAGAGAGAACAAATATTATCTGCTTAATTAGAAATACAAAAAATATGAATTTTTATTTTTACCACGGTTTTTCTGTGACCAGAGGATTCCCTTTAGGATTAGCTTCCGAAAACCTGTCACTAGTAACATAACTCATCATATTTAAAGCTGTCATTCCTTGTCGCCAGAGATTTTACCCTCCCTCAAATTGGTAACCTTCGTTTTTCTCTGGTGGCTTAACTTTTTTTCTCCTCTTTTGTAAATGACAAGTTAGACTTTCAATGGGCTGTATTTTTCTCATTTGCAAGGTGAACCAGCTAAAATCATAGTGGAAGCCAATTGTGAAGTAGATCGTATTGGCACACGATTTATATCTGACCGCTTTATTAAATCTCTTGAAGATATAAGGAAATTTGATGATTCGATAGTTGAACTGTTTGTCGAAGTAAATGGAACAGAAACGATAGGGAGCTCTTGAACTGGTTGGGCGGAGTAAGCAGATGTACATGGAATTAATGTGAGATTATATTTTGCAGCACCTAAAGCAGCATCGAAAGTGTGATGGTTACAAAGAAAACATCCTGCTTTTCTGAACATGCTTTAATGCCAAACTTAAGGTTGGCTTTCTTCACAAACTGGTGCCAATTAGTTCCTCGCCAGATTTGTTGCCTTTGGCACATTGTTCAATCGTTCTTTTAAGAACGTAAAATATCTTTGCAGTTTTGAGATAACCCATTCGTCTTTTCCCAAGTGCAGCCACTATGCCATCCATGGACCATTTTTCTCTTCCTAATAAGCGTGGCCATCTGTAAACAAAAGAATTTGTGCTAATAAAACAGGGAAGTAGAACCACCACTGATAGTTTAGTGGCTTACACACTTGGCTTTTAGCCACGAGGTCCTTGTCTCGAATCCGAGGACCTACTCTCAGAGTGGAGTTTTCGTGGTTTTCTTCACTACTTGGCAAATACTGAAACAAGAACATATTAAGTGGGTCTACTGGCGCAGGCGTAATTAACTAGTGGCCGGTCGATGATCCCTGTATTATTATTATTGTTATTATTAAAACCAATGTACAATAAAAACAAATATTGAAAGTTATATTCGACAAATTTTATGCCTAATGAAAGATATTCATATTTGGCATTCTATCATACCTCTTCAGTCATGTTTTTGTAGCACAGAGAAAATTAAACAAGTTAAATTAAAAGGTGTAGAACAGACAATAATTTTTAACACTGAAACAGATTTTTAATAACAACTGACTGTTTTCGCCAAAGGAACGATCTTAAAGATATTTGGAAATTTCTGATTAAAAAGGGAAGGCTTCAGCTGGGAAGGATCAGATTCGCACCGTATTCCAACGATTATTAACTACGTCCTCCGTTCCAAAATAAGTGTCGAATTTAGAAGTTTTATTTGTTCCAAAATAAGTGGCCAATTTCATGAAAGAAAATGCAAAGCGATATAGAATGTGCATTTTCACAAGTAAACTATAACATAAAATAGAAAACATTTCAAAATTAGCACTTATGAGTACTATTTAACAATTTGATAACTATAAACTGTCAAGTTCCTGACGAGTTAATTGAATTGCGGATTCGAACAAAATACATTGCGTAACAAGGTTCCCTGAAAACGCAGTTTGCCCTTGCTCATACGAGTAAGGTTGTAACCGTTGCCTCCTTTATGAAGCATTGCCAATTCCAAACATTTCTGCAATGTAATAAAAACATTGTCTAGTTTTTCAGCAGTTATTTCGTTCTATGCTTTATACATGGCCGCAATGAGTTCATCGACACTCGACGGGGACTTTTTGTGTTGTAGCGATTGAATGGCGTTAAAGAAACCCAAATCCAGGACATTGAAATCGGGGCTGTTTGGTGGTTGACAAATGATTTTTATGTTCCATTCATTTTCAGTACCAGCACGAACAACTTCGTCATCATCAACCCTACAATGTGATCTAGCATTATCCTGCTGGATCTTGACTGGCATGGTTCTACTATACCAATAGACCATTTTTTTTATCGCAGGAATTAATTTCTCTGTAATTGTTCGAATATAGATTGATCGATTAACTTCAACGGGTGTTGTCACCAAAGTAGCACGTTGACAATTTTTTGAGTTTGTTTTTGCTGGTTCTTGCACCACAAAAGGCCAAATATTCTTCCATTAAAATCAGATTTTCGATGAGGTCGTAAAACAGCGGCAAGGAACCTAACTTTGGTCAACAATGTTTTAAAACATAAATGTTAGTTTCCACTTTTGTCAAGTAAAACCATTTTTCGTCCACGTGAATGTACTCCAACATCTCTTTAAATTCATTGGACGAGTCAGACAACACATCGAGAGCATAGCTTAACCTATACTTCTTGTTTCCATCTTGCAATAGAGGTTTCAAAGTACTGGAAAGTCTTTTTACAACACCTTCTTTTAAGACGCGATGCATAGTTCCTAGTGACTAGCCAACTTTGAAACTCAGATCACGAAGTGTTGATCTTTGTTATAGTGGAATTTCCCGCACTTTATTAAGGATTAATTCGCGATTTTTACGTTTTCTTCCTCAATTTCCTTTTTTTCTTGGATTCTACATTAGCTACTGAAGATCCGGAAGCATAACATGTTTTTGCTCTATTCCAAAAATTAATGGTTTTTGAAGAAACGTGAAAATCAACACTGATGCGTTTAATGGCACCGTATTCTAATTTTCCATTGTGGAAGGATTTAAGCAAAGATTGTAGAATACCTTGCCGCTGGTGGCTATTCAAATTTGGCTCTTTCACATTTTTGGTAGTTGGTGCCATGACGGCCGTAATAATTAACCTTAAATGAATTATCGGCGGGTAAAAAAGTAAACTAACAATTGCTACACAATTTTGTCTGTTTACGTCAAAAACTATTTCGGTAAATGTCAAACTTCAGGTGGCTACCAGATTTACTTTTCCCATGCTTAATTTAAATAGATAACTACGGATACATTTAATTTCATTATTTCAATAACCCACTAGAGAAAACTGAATTCGGACACTTATTTTGAAACGGAAGGAGTATAAGCTATAGTTCATAACTCAATGAACTGCTAAAAAATAAACAAAGAAGGTATGAAAAGGTATTTCATATCAAGTAGGTATCTCATATTTCGAGACTTGTTCCTATACCTATCTTTCTTTTGGTCAGAAATAGTAGTCTCTACAATGGGTAACTCCAACATGAAACATACAATACAACATACAACTATACAACTATATTTGTACATTTTATTCAAGTAATATTTTATCGTTCATTGTTATTTCGTTGCACCAGTCAAATAATCATCGTTGCTACACATAATCTTTAACATAATTGTAAAGGTCCAACAGAAATAACTAGTTTGTAATTAGTTTGATCGCTCTATGAATGATGTTAAAGTGTTTTGAAAACAGAATTATGTTATTTATATTTATACCACTAATTATTTGCTATTTTGTCTAATGTGAAAAGATTTTTAACTGTTTTTTAAAAGAAAGTAAAATGAAATCTTGAAAATCATGGAAAAAAAGATAGGAACGAACGTAGATAAAACAAAGTAAAATGGAACTTTAAAACATAATTTGTTTATTTTATTAAGACCTATATTTGCAAACAAAAAAATCCAAATTAATCTAAAGGTTTGTGGTCTGAACGTTTACCGTTTATTATCCTTTATGATCCTTGCAAAGATCCACAGAAACTAAACCCTTAATAAAATAGCGAATTTTGTGAGTCAAAATTGTTGAAGCAAAGCGGTTATGTCAATCAAGGATTGATAATATTTTTACAGTACTACAATATTGAATGATTCATATCGGCTTACGTTCAAAAATATAAATTATTCGTTGAGGAATGTCATGTTTTATTTATGTGTAGGTGCCTGTGTATGGCAAGGTTCGAAACAATACATCAAAAAAAGTATTTTCCATTGTAAAGTTATCACCACACCATCCATTGTTGTCGAAAATTTCTTGCTTGCGATTTTCTGTTGCTAGGTAGTTTACGCATAAATCAAATTTAATAGATAATTAATGAGTAACACATTCAAGAATTTATGGAAAAAGCGTAGATATGATTAGTAACAAATTCTTATATTTAACAAATTATCTATAATATAATAAAAAATAATAATAAATGATATTTCTGTTTGTGATATGCGATATACTTGCGTAAGCACATATTTTTTGCAGTTTAATAGATGTGACTTTTTTGTAAGAAAAGTAAATAGTTATGTATGACTAGCTAGATCTTGGTTAACTTGGAGTGCAAACCACGTGAACACTATTATACCAGGGATGCGCCAATTAAATACTCATTTGTAAATATTTTTGCATAATTGGTAGCAGAATATTTTCATAGTTATTTTCGCCAATGTTAATAAAAAATTTAATTGGTGGAATATGGAAAATATTGTTGAGAAGGTTTCGCAAGTCAGAAACCGTAACGAAAGTATAAAGATATACCTATGCCATAGTTTAAATAAAATAAATTATTCTTTTGTTATTATTCGCTATGGTAATTAAAGAGATTAATTAATTAATAAATAAAATATCTGTGTATATAACTAAAAAATTGTTGTTATTTATGGATGGTGTCAAGAGCAAGAGATATTACACACTTATAGCAGCAATAATAATGTGAAATTATTATGAATTGATGGAAAGGTAATCCTGTAATACGTAACAGTTTAGGATTATTAATTTATATAATTAGAAGGTACTTCCTCAACCGCAATTTCCGTTACTAGAACTAGTTCTAAAATACTTTCTTTTAGAGATATAAATTGATAGATGTTACCCTAGATTATACAAGGCACTATAGTACAATTTCTACTGCCCTAATATATTTTTTTAATCAACCCATTCGGTATGAATATAATTTCCTTTGGAAGGAAGTCGCAAATTATCTCTAATGATGTTATTCGTAACACATTCGGAATAATCGCACCAACATTCGGGATATTGAATTCAAATTTTACGGGAAAATATCTTGGAGCGAACCGGATATACTAGTTTTTTTCTGCACTTTTTGTCGCCGAAGGAAATGTTCCTTCTCGGTTAAACAAGAAATAAGCGCAACGGCTCACCTTTACATACTATACCATAGAACGGTTAATATACCTTTGTTGTGCGGAAATTACGTGCAACGGAGTTAGAATTTTTAGTCAGCAGGTATTAGATAATAAATGCAAGTTGTGTGCTGATGGTAATCTGAATGTAGGATCTATTAATTGCTTAAATGGTTACTAATATAGGTAATTATAACGATTAATTGTTCAATTATGTAGATGAGACATCCAATAACCGAATAACCGGTTTTATATTCTACTTTTACCGCTTTAATGCAAGGTATGTATATAGGTACTGTTGCTATAATTGAAGTCTAAAACAGTATGATCAACATATAAACTGTAGGTACTATAATCGAAGTTAATACAAAGTATCAGAGTGGTACATCATATCCAAAGGTATACACAAAGAGAAACGTAGTTAGAATCAACATTTCAGTCGTTTTCTGGCGGCCATTTTCTTTTCAGTAAATTTATCAACAAGCAAAAGTATTTAACTCGCTCTAAAATTATGAAATATTCTTCTTCTTTAGTGTTAACTATATGAATTTTCTGAGATATATAGTCCTGGTCATATTAGAAGAATCACAAACTAGTCAGAGCCAATCATATGCTGTGACTAGTTTGTGATTCTTCTATGAACAGGCCTTATATCTCAAAAAATGTAACTTTTCAGTTTGTTTGTCGTTATATTTACGAAATAAGTTGAAATACTAGTCAATTAAGATAAGCTTTTCCATATTTCCAATGTTGTATGTTATCTGCTTACCAAACTACTCAGAGAGAATAAAGTTTGACTAGTAACATTTATACAGGGTTAGGCAAATGTATGGAATCCCTTCGAATATCTTTGGTAAGGTGCCAAACCTTATTATTTTTGAACTTCCGAAACAGGACTCTAAATAAAATTAAATAAAAAAAAATGACATTGTTTTCGGCTAAACAGGATGCCTGATTCGGATATTAATATATCCATCGAATACCCGATTTGTATTTAACTATTGAGGAAAGTTTTATTAATATCTAAGAAGCCATATCGAATATAAACGAATAGAGCCATACAACCCTTGAAACAAGTAACACACCAAAATTTACTTAAGTTAGGTTACATGATCTCAAAAAAAAAAATAATTGAAAGGAATTGCTTAGAATTTAATGTTGAGGTTATACTTTTGTAAACATTTTTCAAAGAAATTAATATATTTATTCAAATGTTTTTTGAATAAATTACATATTTTCACAATTCCTATTTCGTTTTTCGTCGCTCAACTGAAATAAAATATCTGAATTTGGTTGATACAAACTCAAAATCGATTCTTGCATAAATAACAGAGCTAAAGCCAATAAGTTTTCAGTATGATAGTTGCTGTTGCATTGGACTTCCTTTAATAAAAATAAAATGTAAATGCTTCGCTAATACCTGATACTTTTAGAAGGTAAAACTGTATATTTCTTTATTTCCTCCTATGAAGAGGACAGTTCTAAACAAGCCTTCATATTCAAGTTTATCACGGGAAGTAAGATATGCACCTCCCGTCATAAACTTGAATCCACCTTGAATTGCAAACAGTACAAAAGTAGAAATAGTTTAATGTTAAATATTAATTAATTATTATATCTGTTTTTAAATCTGTTCTTAAAGTTTTTATTCGTATTATTTATTTAGATCTTCTTGCTTATTTAGTATTTGAATAATTAAATATATTGGGTTGGTTACTTTTTCTTATTTTATTTTCCTGTTGTCATTATCATTGTTTTCTGATTTCAAAAGCTACCTACTTAAATATCTCCGATGGGTGTAGTATCTAATAGTAATCAACTAAATTTACACATTAAAAAATATATCATGGATGCACCTAGTTAAAGAATATTTGGAAAATTTGTTTTTTCTGAACAATATTTTCAAATAATTTGTTAGGTATCCTGTCATCTAACCTCACTTTTCGCTGATTCACGGTTTAGTTCCTAAATTTGCCGTCATACTGGCAGTTAAGTGACATGTGTCAAAATTTTCCATTTACGCCGGTCAGTAAATATTGTAGGTATATAACTAAATATAATATTTTTTACATCTGCAGATAATCAAAATATTAATTCTGCTAAACATAGATAAATTAAAATATGTAAAATATTTCAATTTATTTGTAACAGATAGTTACCCTAAAAAAAATGGTAACTATAATAAGCATAAAAGAATGGAATAAAGATGGTAATAGGTACACACCTAAACTTCAATAAAGCTAATTTAGAACATGAAGCTAGTAAAAAATGGCAAATAGTAATTACAAATTTATTAAGATAAATTAACTAAACATTACAAACATTTTTAACCATTAAACTAAAGTTTTGTAATATTTCCTTCATAATTATGATTTTCAGATCTTTACACATAAAGAAAGGTACATAATCTGTCAAAAGCATACTACACACATAAGTTTTAAGGTGTTTCTTATTTACTCTAAAAAGAAAAACGTTTAAATAACAAAAACTTTAACCGTCTAACAAAGAAATCTGACAAACTGTTTTGCTCTGTTTATGTATTTGAAAGACGCTCATTACTAACTGTAGTAGGTTCAGTCAGAACATTTCAGTCCTTTGCTTCTGGGACAAATATTAGGACTTGCTTGAAGTTGAGCAGTCTTGATATTTTAGAAATGAAAATTGCTGTCATTAAGCAAATTGCAAAGAATAGAGAAGAATTATTAAAGTTCGAAGGTTGTTACCATAGTTCCACCTTATGCAAGGATGTAAGGATTTTAACTTGCCGGTTTTTATTGTCCTTTACAATACCTGCTTTTCTTTTAGTTGGACACTAGCGCTTGTTATACGCACTTTAAAATAAGTAGTAATAAAAAATATTAATTTAATTCACCAAGACATACTGAACTATTAATAATACTAGACAACAGCAAGCTATAATTGTATTATAGTTTACTCCGCATAGTTAACTTCCCAATAACCTTTCAATCTATCGTTTTTATATTGTTTCTCATTTTTATACAATTCCATATAATTCACAAATATTTATAAACAACCATTCTGCATGCCTGCGAGCGTCAATCGGATTACAAATACAATCAAATAGTTATTAAACGCATATTTAATATTTATTATACATTCAAATTGATCATTTTTCCAATTTCCAGAGTACTTTGATTAGTATTTAACATTCAACCAGATTTGCATACTAAAAATCTTTAATTATACTGGTTCTTTGTTGTTCAGATCATGGAAAAACTACACGGAATACTTGAAATACTTCGCTACTTAAATGTCAGGCGCGTAATTGTCAAGGTGTCTTTTCAAATGGTAATTTATTTTGCCAGGAATATTTGAACGTTCTTCCAAGGACGCGCAGACTAATATTAATATATTCATTTTATGCGTGCGTACCACCGCAAGATTTTACCTTATTATTTTTCTGCCTCTTTGTACTATGTAAGTTAATGCGGTATCATTAACGTGCGTTACTTTGGTGTTTAATCACTGCAAGGTAATTAATGAGACAACACGAATTCTATGCATAGTATATACCGTAAAGCTTGCATTATCTATAGAGAAACCTTGACAGTTTCACGTAGAATGTTCTATTGTAGCTGCAACGAATACATTTCCAAGTTTTGAGAGGAATGAAATAAACCAACTCTGTTTTCTTCTTTTAAGTTTTAGTTATACAACTTAATATAACTTTACATCATGTACAGACCAACATGTCAACACGAACATTGATATTATGAAAGAAATATCGTATGTACGGAGTGATCAACTCAAGACGCCCTTTAGTGACAAAATTTTACAGCTGACTAGGGTATTTTACTATTCCATTATTGGCTACCTTGTCGCTTCTTGTTATTGTTTACATACAGATGACATACAGTCATTTGTGTTATTTCTGCGTATTTTGTTGTATACATTTTAATTCTTCAATAATTTTGCTATTTTTCTGAAATTGCATTTTTTAATACAGCTCCAGCTCTAATTTTTGTTGTATGCTGGTAAGCACAAGGAATTTTATTTTAATTACAATTAAAAATCTTAATTTCATATTTATCGTAAATGTGTTTCAAGCAAGAAAAACAATGCTGTTTCCTGTTGAACAGGACCAACTATATTGGGGTTTCCCACTTTCGAAGTGCTATTGAAGGTGAAGATGTTAAACGCAAACGTGAACTAAGAATCGTTACAGAAAATGTGCTTGTTGATATACGAAATACAATGGAAATTCTTCCTAATACTTCTGTAAGGAGATTATCTGTACAAACTGAAATTTTATTAATCAATTGAATGATAAAGAATTGCAATGTGGTTATTTTCAACAGGACGGTGCAACTCCTCACATAGCTCAAGCTAATTTGAACTATTTACACGAATTTTATGGAGGTCGATTTATTAGTAGAGACCGCTGGCCAGCCCCCATTCACCAGATTTAACTCCATTGCATTTTTTCCTTTTTGGCCACTTGAAAAATAAGGTGTTTGCTAATGTTTTACATACCGTAGAAGATTTAGAAAATTCTATTACGCAAGAAGTAAACAATATTTTCCCCGACACTTTACAAAATGTTTTTAACAGCATGAAACGAAGAATCAATTTATGCTTAGAACAGGATAGTGGGCATATTGAACAGCGGTTGTAAATATTAAAATAGTTCACTCCATGCTAATGTGTTCTGTAGTGTTAAATCCTCAATACATTATCTGTTTTGTTTAGATTTTATGACTTTATTATCTTATTAGGTGCAATTTTTTACACAATAATAAAGGTTATAACTTAATTTGATGATTTATATACTTGTAATAATATATTGAAAATATTCCAACGTAACCTATAACGTCAAAATGACAGAAGTGTATGAAGCAAGGAGTCGTGTTACCAATTTCTGTGTTCCCAACCTAAATTTTTCGATCAGCTGAGGGCGTCTTGAGTTGATCACGTTGTACTGCATTTAATTTAATGGCTTTATCTAAATTGTTTATTTAAAATGAATGGGAAATAAGTATGTGTTCACATAATAATAGCAATCCCTTCTATACATAATAATATAACAAAACGAAAACATTTTCCCATTTCCTTTTTGTTTATAAGGATGTAAATCTGTGTTTTGTATTAGTGTAACTATTAACATTATGACGTAGTGGAGTAAAAACAAAAATCAAATGTATAAGTTTATAAATATAGAATGGAAGTGTAAGTGTAACAGTAGAATTAACCTGAGTTGGTGGATGCGTGAGAACAAGAGGGTGTGCTGAATGGAGTGAGATACGCTCGAAGAAATTAGGAGAATCGTTATAATTCGCACACAAAGTATAGGTATTCCCACTATCTTCCTGAGTCTTTCAAAAATCGTTATTCAGTATGTATTGTACGGCGTCCATCTATTATGATTCGCCTACTTCTTCGAGTTCGTGACATATACTGCGCGTGTAGGCGGGGTTTGCGCCAACTCACACTAAAAAAATTGTAGAGTTATTGTATCTCTCAAGAAGCTAATTAGGAATTAGCGAAAACTATTATATATTATTAACATATATGAAGGAATCGTTTTAATTTGGACAGTTTGGCTGCCTTCCCAGTAACCTTTCAAAATTGTGGTATTAAACTTTATGTAATGTGCAAGTAATTTTAAATTACGACAAATGTTCTACAAATTAAAAATATCTATGCATCTCATTAATTACATTAATAGCAAACAGTTGACTTTAACTCCATAAAACAGATTGAAGGGGTGTTAAAACCCGTGTGGAAGAATCAACAATAACATAAAAATAAATACCAAATCAGTGATAATACTTCAACGTTTTAAAGCTTTTAATTTGCAAAGTAAAAAATTAGATGTGGAAACAGTAAAATCGATCCTCGATTGCAAATATATTCTAGTTTAGAATATATTTGCAGTACATTTGAAATGACTATAAGTATATATCAATATAATATTCTGATCAGAAATCAAACAAACTTTAACACCTTAACACATTAAGAACTCGTCAAACGAATGAAAATCATTTGATTCAAAAAACATATTACTTTTCAATATTTTTATATTTGATGGTAGAATGTAAACATAAATTAGACCTGTAGCACCTAACACCAGTTCGACTGCTGTTTAATCTAAAGTAATCAATTTCGACATGATTTTTATTATGCGTTTCATTAGTATGTGTACCGCTGTTTTGGGCACTGCTCAGTGTTCTTTATTAGCTGTTTTTAACATAGTAAGGTATATGTAAATGGTAGCATTATTATTTTATATTCACAGAATTTTTGTCTTACATCATCCCTTCAGTTGAAATTAAATAAAACAACCCGGCGCTGTAGGCTAAATACGCGTTTTAAAAGAGTTGTATAATTCCATGTCACCAAGCCAGAAGACATGATGGAAGTAAAAACCAGGCGCTTTTTGCTTCTATTATGCCTTATGTGGGACATGCGGCATGCAGTCGAAAGCCAAGCAGGTCACAGAATATAGCACCCTCAGATCTACCGCCCTCTATTGATGTTGTAATCAAATCCAACAATTTATTATTTATAGCATCGATTGTGCTTCTATTTTGCCTAGAACCGTAGAAGTTTAGATGAACAGTTTATGTCTTGCAAAATGCTCAACTATTTGACTTTTAAAAACTATTTCAAATACCTTCGCTATGCATATAATATATGTGCAACCCTGTACAGATCTTCAGGTCATCCGAACAAATGGCGTTACTGATGCAATGATTGATCAATTTAGATTTTTAACAAACTTAACTTTGTATAAGAACCTTGAGTTAATAAGGTACCGCGATGACCAAAATATTTCTTATCTAAGATGACTATCACCTTTGGCATATTCTATATAAAAACTTTTTTTTCTGGGTGTATTTGTGTGTAGTGTATGTAGTATAACTTTATAATATCAGAGTTTTAGAAGCGATTCTCGTGAAGTTTTTAGTAGTGTCATCAAACAAACTGATTGCGATTTCTATTCCAGTTATAATTCCTTCAATCAGCGGTTTATAAAATTTTAAATTGTATTTATCACCTATATTTAATAAGCATTTCTGTTAGATGATATAGGAGGGTCATTCTCATCCCATAATTAACATATCTGGTTTATTTAGTCGATCAAAATATGGCTTTTTTCAAATGTCAATATCAACAACTTCTTACGAGAAATAATTAACTCTAATATATCTTCTATCAAGTTCAGGCAATTAATCCTTTCAGCATATTGAAAATTACAAAGATAACATTACGTTTAAATGGAAGTTGGAAGCCTCCAATTAATAATTCAGTAGACATTCCAGCAATGATGGTTTCATTTCGTCAAAAATACAAACGATCAGAAAAACGATCACATTGTTAACGTATTTTTTAATAGGAGGTTGAATAAAATAAAAAGGAAATAAAAATACTGTAGGGCTAAATTTAACCTGTTTTGAAATCTTCCACTTTTATTTCAACCCCAGAAAAAATAACTTATCGATTATAACTTCCGAGCCGAAAATAATGTTGAATGACGTCTCTACGCAAACGAGATTTTTGGAAATGATTGGGGAAGTTAAAAATAGCAGCTACCGATCTTGCAAGATTCCAGCCCGTTGTTATTTAAATCACAATATATATTTATATTTTATTATACGTATCGACAATGTCATCTGCAGAGCAAGCGTTTGTAGCGTAATAAGTTTTACTTACAGAAAAGCTTCTAGAACGAAAATTCGCGTCACAAGGACTAAATGCCGGGCTAAAAATCGATATTATACATTGTTTACAATGGAGACGTTATTGGATTATGCACAGAGGGTGGGCGCATTGCTACTGTGGGTTAGAAAAACAAAGTATCGTAGGAAATTTCGCCAATAAGGCATAATAAAGTTAAGAGAATGTCCCCTAAAACTACTCTGTTGATTTTCTAATTAAGTAGAACTAATAAATTAATTTTTGTGCCGATGCGTTGTATTAGGAAGATCCTAATAGGAAATATGAATTAGTAAAACACAGCAATTACATCCCTGTGGCTGATATCTGAATTTATAAAGAGTAAACAATTTATTACAAGGGTATATCTACCCATTTTTTAGTAATTGAGCAGTAGTCACAGAAAAGGTATGCATAACATGTGATCTGCGTAATTCCACGCGCATTGCATTTTCATAAAATGAACAGATCGGAAGAATCTAGGTCAAAGTATACCACGTTCACATTCTTACAATTGCGAATGATGATAGCATAATAGCGTTTCGTTTTCTTATGTTCGCCTGATTATATTTTAATAATCATCTAGTGAATTAAGATGGTGATGCCCACACAGGACCAACCTACCTCCATCATCCAAACATTAGTATCCATCCATATATTTCTATTTATTATTTATCTAAAAGAACTATTACGATTTTCTTTAACTATAATACCACTGCTTATCGTTACTATTTTTATTATCTGCTTTTCTCGGTATACTGTTATAAATACATGAAGTCGTTTTTAATATCAGAAAATAGGTAACCTCTCTCTAATTAAAGAAATATCAGATTCATTTGAATGTTCCATCGATAACCCTCAATAAATTTGGTGTCATATCCTGCATTCAATTTGCAATGTAAGTAACAGTTAGGTTCATACATGTATTTATGCAATAACTACACATTTTCAGGAAACCACAAAAAAAGTTGCAACATCTAATAACCTAGCTATTACTGATTTTCAAACAGAGAACTGAACTTATTTATTTATTTATTTATTAGTATATATTCTTATACCAGTGGTGTCGAATACTACAGACATACAGACAACATACAACATATATGTAACAATTCAAAGACGATAATAATGATAAATGATACACAAGTAAAAGTAATTTCGTAAAATTATAAAATTATAAAAGGAAACGAAACAAAAAAAAATTAGACTTCGGTTAATGCCCATGTCAATTTTTTTAAGATCTGATACCAAATAGTAACAAATTCGAAAAAATTGATAAATCCATACACATTGTTCCAATGCTGCCAAAAAGAAATGGTGCTTTTGCGTGAATTTACAGAAAATTAAATCAAATAATGAGCAATTTATGTGCATTCATTCAATGCAGACCGAGAGAAAAGATTTGGTTGATTCGACCCATAAATAGTTCACTGAACAAATTCCGATATTTAAATAGGCTGAAAATATTGTAAGCGTTCAGTCAAGCACCAAGTATTTAATGAACTGATTTATTTAAACAAACCGCGAGATTATTATACTCGAACAAACTACAAACTGTTGCTTCAAGGGTCAAGTACTTGTTTCCACTAAGTAAGTAAGGTAGATATATCTTGTTTTGGTGTTGTTTTTGTTTTCAGCTCATTTTAGTTTATTGATAATAAGTGTTTTAATCATTATACTGTTATTTATTATTATTAATTTTATCCAGAAGAAGCAGAAGACGTGGTTTGATTGAAAATCCATTTGCCATTACATGCTTTTAGTGTAAGCAAAACTGTGACACTAGAAAACGTAACATAATTATTTTCGCTAGACAGACTTAAGTTAAGTTCATAAATATTTTCTTACTGGAACTGGTGCGCAAGGGCAGTGATATCGATATGCGTTTTTTTTTTTATTTTAGTGTATATAATATTTCCGTATATTTAACCTTGTAATATTGTTATTAAGCGGATCAAAATTTTGTTCATTGAATCCCAGTAATTTTCTCACTACTTCGAAACAAAAAAAAATACTTGGCAACCCTCAATCATATCAACATTTGGAAAATAACAACAATAAAGAGTAAATAGGTAATGCATATTTCTAGAAAAGTTGACAGTCAAAACGCAAAAGTGGTTGCCATACCAACGCAACAACAGAAATTACGAGAAATTTAGGTATTTCTAAATGCGCACGTAATAATTCTCCTTCTGCAAAGATGAATTGATGTGGGCGGCCCCGAATTCGTCCCCGAGCAGGTACCAACCGATAATCCAACCCTTAAATTCGTCCCCATGCTAAGTGACCTCTAATTACACAACTAAATACGCCCCCGAACAAGGGATTATATATTCTTAGAAATTATTGTGTTAGGTAAAAAAGTTTATACTGTGGGTTCAGAAAATTTAATTACGCATTGTGAAATACAACACAATCATGAAAAAAATATTAAAAAATTAAACAGGCAGATAATAAGTGCTAGTGTTAAACGTAAAGCGCTCGATGACATTTGTGAGAAGCCTTCTAAAATAATACATTCAGGTTTAAAAGAACATACCACCCAATTAGATACTATCTCAGTGAAAGACATTCATTTTATTCGGAACACCTTTATAGTAACAGACGAACAACTCTACCACCCTTACCAAAAAATAGAGCAGATGTTATTGAAAATTTAAAAACAATGACTACTAAGACAATAAGAGACGAAAACTTTGTGTTCATTACCGACGATATTAAAGAAATTGTTGTATTTTCGTGTTTAACAAACTTAACTGTTCTGTGTAAAAGTGAAAAGTTATACGTGGATGGTATATTTAGCTATTGTGCCGATCACTTTTTGCAGTTGTTCACGTTGCATGTACTACAAAATGGTTATTATATTCCACTAGCATTTTGTCTACTGCCGAATAAGCAACAGTGTTCTTACAAAAATCTTTTTGACATTTTACGAAACAAATGTCACAGTTTAGGTTTAAATCTGAATCCAAATGTTACTGTGGCTGATTTTGAAACAGCCATTACCAATGCTATAATGCAATAATAAAATACTTTATAATAATACATAATAAATACGGGGACGAATTTATGGGTACCCTTTCAGGCAAGAAATTAACCAAAAGATTAATTTCAAATCCGGGGACGAGTTTAGGTACTGTTACTTTATTAATATTAACCATTCCAAACTTACATCGTGGTAGAATTAATATATGTATTAATTAAAGCAGTGAAAATATGATAGAATATACCAAAAAACACTTCTGGACTAGTTTTTTCACTGACGACTGTGAGAAAGCTAACAGCTGTATATTAGAAATTTTCACCGCAATTTTAATTAATTGCAAAATATCTTATAAGAATAATTAAGAATTCATACTACGATTTCTAGAGACAATTTTATGTTGGCAAAGGAAAACATTTAGAGCTCCATGTGTATTAACATATTTTACCAATTCTATTTATTTATTTTACAAATTAATTTAACCACAGCCTAATTTTCCTTATATTACGGATTAATTTCGCTTTGGCGCATTTTTCCTTAAACAAATGACATTTTACATATTTGCAAATATTCCTGAAATAATATATATTAATTAACCGCAATTCGGAAGCTTATATGAGCCGCCTCTGTCATATTGAATTTGGGCTTCTTTTTAATTAATAAAAATGATTTTTTTCTATTCTCTGATATACAACTTATGATTTACGTGTTTAAATTCATGGATAATATTACAATAATTTGGATCATTTTACAAAAATATTTAAACACTTCCACCTGTCTTCATGGTTCCGCTGTATGTTATGTAGTAGAATAAACCGCAAAATGTCTACAATAGCGCTGATTACTTTGTGTTACTTGTGCTAATCCTTGTCTATTTTTATTGCTCCTATTTCAAGCGTTGATATGCTTTAGTAACAAATAACAAAGAATGATCAAATATCCTTGATAGATATGAAACACTTTCCGCGGGTTCTTGGCAATCTATGTACGCATATGCTGTAATTCTAAATATACATTGTTTAGCATTCTTTACTTATGTTTGCTGTTCTTTTAAAAATCCTCCAATATTTAAGACTTTATATGTGTTTGTTTTTTCTATATTCGAATGTAAAAAAACCATGTAATTACAAGTGGATGATAAGATCGCAGTAACAAACTACAAATGCAAGTCATTGCAATTTAGCAATCCAAAGAAAAGGTGCGGTAAATGATAGAAAATATATTTGTGGGCTCGTTAAAATAGCAACCGTGTAATTAATACTCTTTAGGACACCTCTCAAGAGAATAATTATAAAGATGGATTAACGTATACATACCCATTTTATTACAAAATTCCGTTAACGGGCGAAGACTATGAAGGTAGATGTTTTCTAATGCTTTATTGAATTTAAGTAATAAGATTGCACATTTACCTCGGACTCAATACTTATTTGTATGCAACTATGTAATATAATTCTTGTTTAAAAAATAAATAATGTAATTTTTCTTGATTTGGAAATGACGATTTACTTCTAACAAACATATATCGACTTAATGAAACTACATTCACCCGTTCTCTCAAGATCATAAATAAAGTCAAACTTGTGGCTCGACCATTGTTGTCTCAAACGATATTCGAATTGACTTAATATTCCTTTCCTTTCAGGAAGCTCATGTAACATTAAAAATAATAATAAATATGTCCAATACAAATAATAATAAATAAAAAACAGTATAACAATGTGTATACTTTAACAGTAAGTGAAACCACGAATTTAGAATTAAGAATTATAATTAATGGGTGCCTTAATCTCCTGTGGAACGTATTTTATTTTTGTTAACTTTCTCAAAATCTTTTTGGATTAAAGAAAACAAATTTTTGATCAGTTAGAGAATTATGTGGCGGTTGGTCTTATTTACTCCATCAAAGGAAAATGCAAAATTGCATCTGTTATACCGATCGTTTCCAAAATCTGCCAGCACAATGTCCATGCAGCAGACCTTTTTGAAGCTAGCCCCATATTAAGTATTGAGTATTGAAAAGAAGACAACATCCGCATGGTTCGACTAGTCGTCCTATCTACCGCGACCCCACTAGGGTCTATTGTAGTAAGTTAACCTTAAAGTGCACCCAACAAGTTCAGGCATTAAGTCTCCTCAGAGAGTCCGATTCTAGTATAGTCCCCGTATTTATTTAAAACTTGAGAAACAAAATGATCCAGTTGCTCCCCGAAGAGTTCTGAATCGATTTTATAAATAGTTCTGGCATTTTAAGTAATCAAATCACTGTTTCAAAAAATGGGAGATCAATTTTCACAAAACATGCAACTTCCATGTGCCAGAACTTTTTTATTTTCGGTCGAATCTCTTCCAGCCATAAGAATAATTTATGAAACTCGTCGTGGGGCTATTGGAACTCTAAAGCAAATGACAGATTTCCTTCGAGTTCGAGTTATATCGATAATAAGCGTCATAATGGGATTATAACAATTACTTTCAGTTATAAATAGTTTGGTCTTTGATTCAAAACTCAGTATTATGGTATAATAGTTATTTACATTAGAGTGCGGTATTAATAATAAGATTTTATAATATATTATTTATATATAAAAATGACATTGAGATATAAACAATTTTGGTTTGATTAGGTGTTCACTATATAAATTTAAATGCAAAATGATACAGATGATTTGATGCAAGTTGTAATATGAAATATTATATATATATATAAGGTGTCTGTAAAAGGTCTTTACACACGCCTACCACATATTCCTTAGACCAAAATAAACCGAATTAAGTAAACTTATCTTAGTCCAAAGTCGCTTACTTTGGGTGCTATGCGGCCTTAAAGTTAAAATTTTGAAATCGTTTTTTTACTATAAATTCAAAACGGCTTATGCGATTTTAATAAGATTTGGCATGGTCAGTTAGTATTATTGGATGAATGCTTTGAGAAAATTTCAAGAAAATACTAATACCGGAAGTGAATGAAACACCCATGACCATTATGAAAATTAACATAATTTTTTTTGCTGTCTATAGTAGAGACACGAAATAATTTTTATTCGATAGAGTATTCAAAAGCGATCAAATTATGTCTCTTGTAAAATTTTCTTATTTTTATTCGTTTTCGAGAAAAACGAAAAAAGTGCTTATGGTCGTGCGTTCGAAAAAAGCTTAAAGTAATTCAGTCGCCTATGATTTCTATCATCAACAAATGAATTTCGCATGGCTAAATAATAATAGTGTCAAATCTAAAATACCTTAAAGCTTAACTTTTCGTGATTTATCATGGCCTTACAATACACCAATGCAGAATATACCGATATGCTATTGGTATTTGGATTTTGTGACTCGAGAGTGTGTTAGGGTGTATTCTGAAAGGTTTCCAAATCGTCGAATACTAAGTCACCCAACGTTTGCTGCCGTTGAGCGACGTCTTCGGGAGACCGGTCGCTTTGCTCCTGCAACCGCTGATTATGGAAGGCAGCGTTTTGTAAGGGTTCCTGAAGTTGAAGACACAATTTTAGAACGTGTTGAAGAAGATCCAGAAATAAGTACTAGACGAATAGGTAGGGAAGTAGGAGTATGTAAAGATGTCGTTCACGCAGTAATTAGAGAACAGTTGCTATATCCATACCATAAAATAGCAGTTCAAGATCTTTTAGAACATGATCCCGAAATGCGCCTGGGTTTTTGTCGCTTTGTTAATGGGCAAAGAGAAGCAGATTTAAACTTTGGCAACACTATTTTGTTTACGGATGAAGCTTGTTTCACAAGAAGAGGGGTAACTAATTTCCATAACGAACACGTTTATGCAGTTGAAAACCCGCATGCCATAAAGATAAATCATTTTCAACACGAATTTAAACTTAATGTGTGGATTGGAATAATTTGCAATTTTATTGTTGGTCCTGTTGTTCTTCCACAAAGATTAACGGGAGACATCTACTTGCAATTTTTACAAAATACATTGCCAGATTTGTTAGACGATTTACCTCTACAACGTCGGAGAGATATGTGGTACATGCACGATGGAGCTCCACCACATTTTTCAGTAGATGTTCGAAACTACCTAAATCAAGTATACCCAAACAAATGGATAGGTAGAGGTAATGACGCTCCTGTAAATTGGCCTCCACGTTCTCCAGACTTAACTCCCGCTGATTTTTTTGTATGGGGGCATCTTAAGTCCGTGGTTTACAAGACACCTGTGGCTAATGAAGCACAACTATGGCAACGTATTGAACATGCCATAAGTGACCTTAGAGGTGATGGAGAAATTTTGCAAAGAGTACAGTTTAATTTCCTTCGTCGTATAAATCTTTGCATGCGTGTAAATGGAGAACACTTTCAACACTTTTTGTGACATATTTATTATTTGTGTTCATGTTTCAGTTATTTAATTTTGTTAATAATTTTTGTGTAAAATAACCTGATGCGAATTATTAAAATACACATTTCGCAAAAACCATTAGAGTAATCAATTCTTATAAAGAGTGTCGTTTTTGTAGTAAATAAGTTACCCAGAATCTTCGAAACCGTGGACTTTTACTAAGCCTATTCGTTTACCTGTAGTCTTTATTTGAGCAGTAGTTTTAGTCATGCGAAATTCATTTGTTGATGATAGAAATCATAGGTGACTGGATTACTTTTTGCTTTTTTCGATCGTACGACCATAAGCACTTTTTTTCGTTTTTCTCGAAAACGAATAAAAATAAGAAAATTTTACAAGAGACATAATTTGATCGCTTTTGAATACTCTATCGAATAAAAATTATTTCGTGTCTCTACTATAGACAGCAAAAAAAATTATGTTAATTTTCATAATGGTCATGGGTGTTTCATTCTCAAAACATTCGTCCAATAATACTAACTGACCATGCCAAATCTTATTAAAATCGCATAAGCCGTTTTGAATTTATAATAAAAAAACGATTTCAAAATTTTAACTTTAAGGGCGCATAGCGCCCAAAGTAAGCGACTTTGGACTAAGATAAGTTTACTTAAATCGGCTTATTTTGGTCTAAGGAGTATGTGGTAGGAGTGTGTAAAGACCTTTTACAGACAGCCTGTATAATATAAAAACATACTTTAAATTTTGATTAAACCCAAATTTTAATAAAAGAATGAAGTTAAGCAAGATGTATTTAAAAATTAATTGAAATTAAACAAGATAATAATACACTTCATAACCGCCGAACAAACTTTCGAAAAAAAATATCCTCATGTATTTACAACAGCGAACTTTATGCAACTCAATGAACCGCTCTACAAAATATCATTTAACCACAATTTCAGGCGTATTATTGGGACATAAAAAAGTAATGATGTTTTGCCTGTCAGTGTTAATTTCTGCATTTCCACATTAGTTCTCCTCAGAATCAAATTAAAATGACAACCTTTGATCGCTATCACTTCGTATGAGCCTAACATAATAAAATGAAAAGTTTTTTAAAATTCCGCTCAGCGTTTGAAACGATTTAGTCGAAGTGAAACTGATTGAATTTAAATTATGTCTATCTTAACGTTTAACCATATTCAGTGTTGCTTGCGCGCGTGCAGCAATCAGAATACAGAAACTTGAACACTACTGGCGTTGATTTGTTTAGAAAATTTGTTTTGCACCTATGAATATAAAATTAAGGTAGGAAAACCATGCGCAATAAGAAGGACGACATTATACTATTGGTGAAATAGCATTTGTTTATTTGAAAAAGAAACTGCTGTCTTCCTTTAAACATCAGATGCAAAAAGATCATTGTAGAGTAAATATATTATTACTCTGTTCATTAAATTGAGTTTTTGCTATAACTGTCATGTATTTCAATGTCAAAAATAAAAAAAAAACAAACATTGGGCAATAATTTGTTTTCTGAAACTTCCATCAAGTGTTCGCCTAGGGTCCTACTAAGAACCAATAAACGAATTCATTATAAATATCCAACGAAAAGCATTTTTTACTGTTTTAATTCATATTCAAATTTGCAGATTTGTTTATTTGTTATTTAATCTGTAAAAAACAAAGGATACGCTCATTCGCTAATCTTATCAGATTCCTTAAGAGACAAAAACATTTAAAATAAAATTTTAAAAGTAGTTGTTTCAGTCAAAACAACATATTTTTGTAATTTTATGTAGACAATAAAAGTGTCTATTGCTGATATAAAGAACATTGACTCTTCTAATCATATATGCTATTATAAAGCGATAATATGGCTTTTGTTTATAACTTACAGATGCTTATGCAGCAATAACAATGATATGTTTTATATGAAATTTTGTTAGTTTTAGGAAAAAAGTTATTATTAATGATTAACCCAACTGTTTCCGCCTACTTGTTAAGTCATGCTGTATTGCAGAAAGTTGAATCAGTATAAGATCTTGGGATACCTTTTGACCATACCATGAGCTTTGCATCACACATAACTAATCTTTGATTGTCAGTATCGAAAACGTTTTCTCATCCGTTCCTGCAAATCTTTCCGGAGTACTCAACTACAACAAAGAAGATGGTGTTTATCCTCGGCAAGGAATTAATTACACATCTTTATTAGACAGACATTCCATGGATTCTTTAACTTATCGCTGCGAATGCCATGGCGCACGTTTTATTTGGAAGCTAGTTCATGGGGTCATCGATAGCCCTTTTCTTCTTGCCTCTTTAGATTTCCGCATTCCTAGACTTTCCTCTCGTTTCTCTTCTTCCATTACTTTACCCTATTCTAGCACCAAGTTTTTGCAAACCTCGCCGCTGATTCGGCTGATCTGCACTATGAAGACATTTTTCACAACAATCTTAATGAGTTATAATTTCTATTATTTTAAATTTATTTTTGTATTTTATTTTTTTCTATGTGTTGTATGTACTTTCTAAATATTGTTGTCCTGTAATCGGCAATCTGTTGGACAATAAACGAGTATTATTATTATTTATAAAAGGTTCTGCATAATATAAAACATAAGACTCCGCCAGCATATATATAATTTTAGGTTTTAGACCATTCAGAACAAAGCAAAATACTAAATTTTATACTACACTAGCAGAGATTCATAGTCATGACACCAACCACAATTTATATTCGAGGTTCTTTAGGCTCTGTAGGACTCAGACAGGCGGTTTCTCGGTTTCAAAGTTTTAGAATAACTTGCCTGCTGGTGTCAAGAATTTTACTATTCAAAAGTTTAAAATTTGTTTCAGAAATTTCTTAGTGTCGAAAGCTTACTATGATTATAAGAATTACCTAAGTGACGAAATTGTATTATAGAAAATTTTAAATAAAATTAAAGTATTTTTAAATTTGTCATTGTTGGTATACTTTTATTGACATGTACCTATATATTTAAATTTTTTGACCTGTGTAGTCATTTGTGAAATCCAATAATAATCAATCAATTTTCCATAACCTCCCACACCTTTTAATTTTAGTAATTTTAATTCGCTCTAGCAATTGTAGTGCTAACACTTTTTTATCATGAGAAAGTTTCTAAACGAGTCGACCGCAAACCAGTAAACTAAAATGGTGGATATTACTAACAATGTTTGTAATTAGTCAATATCTAGCAATGGCAACGATGATAGTTTCCTGTCCTTAATTCTTGGTAAGTATAGGCTTAACTATACTATCGTGTTGAATTCCTAACGGTTGACATATAGGAGACGACCCCTTCGCCCTCATACAACAACGAAATTAGAAAACACACAGGCAGCCACGCGACTAACTCACTCAGTCGACCAACTGCATGCATACAATGTAACCGTCGAATCTTGTCGCACTTTGCCACTCTCGACCCCGTACCCCGTGCACTGGGAAATTTTATAGACGCGATTGGATACCGAATGCCGGCTCAATATCGCCCTTATCGAATTTCCAGCGCTAGGTGAAATTAAAACTAGCTGTGGCGGCCCCGGCAGCCGTTCCTGACAAGGAACGAGCCCATAACTTGAGCGAATATCGGACCCCCATGACGATAAAACAAATATTTGCCTTATCGGATATATCGTTCAGTTTAGTTGCATTCGCCGTATTCGTACGAACCGGGGTCTAATGTATGTATATCGTGGAACACGTATACTATGGTGCAAAAAAGTAACGACACATCCGTTTTTGCAGTTAAACTCATCAAATTTTTAATATATTAGATACACAGTGTGGTAACCAATTATGGAATAATATTATTTTTCATGTTATCGTAGAGTTTCAGGAAAAATGCTTGAACACTTCAATTCTTAATTTTAAAGATCTGAATGAAATTTGAAATATACAAGATGATTTATGTAAGCGCAACACAAAATAGATGATCATTTTTAAACTGAATACCCTGTATATTTTTTATTTTTGAAGTCTCCTGAATGAACTGATTTCAACGACCTATAACATTTATGACCTAAGTGATCGATTATATTAATTACAGCCATTAAGGCTATGAGATTATGAAAAATTTTATTAAAACTACTGTTACAAACGTATTAAATGTTGAAAATTTTATCCATTTACTTCTTGGTAATAATAATAATCTATAGTAAAGCTCTCCTCTAACTTTTTCTAAAACTTGAGGTGAAATATTCCTTATTTTTGTTTGTATTGTATGTTTGGGATGATCAATGTTTTCTGACTTTGTTGCATACAGATTATTTTTGAGATTCCCCCATAAAAACAATCTAAAGGTGAAAGATTTGGTGGTCCACTTGGCCACTCAATTGTACCTCTTCAACCTATCCATTTATTAGCAAAGGTCTCATTTAAATAGTTTCTTACAACTACAGCAAAATGGGGTGTTGCCCCATCTTGTTGAAACCAAACATTTTTACTTGGTTAGGTCGGCTCTATCAGATTGAGATATAAATTTGCCAGAATATGAACAACGTCATTTCTAATGAGATCCAAATAGTTTTCCGCTATCAAATTTCCATCAATAAAAATTGGATCAATTATATAGTTACCGGTGATACCTGCCCAGACGTTCACCCTTTGGGGATATTGCGTATGTGTCTCACGCATCCAATGAGGATTCTCTGCTAAGCAACACCTACAGTTCTGACGATTTACTTCTCCGTTCAACTAGCGATGGGATCACTCGAATGAAAAATAACCGGTTATTCGGTTTTTGAAATAATCCAAATAAACAACCGAATAAAAATCACCACTGCGATCAACCGATAAGTTTGTTCGAAGCGCCTACACATCACACAAGCAGCGAAAGCAACATTAACTGCAAATAAAACGCTATAATATATTATCTATACCAACGAATTTTGGATGCCGACGAAGAAGTCTTAAATCTTGTCAAGGGAAATTCTTCTAGTACTATTCGAAGAATATTTCGCCACGTAAATGTATCAAATCGAATTGCCTGGGGAATACTGCGCGAGAATCAATTGTATCCTTTCGAAGTATAATAAGTACAGGCTTTACAACTTGAAGATCATCCTTAAGGTTTACAATTTTGCTGATGGTTTCTATAAAAACATGCAGAAATTCCAAACTTCCAGTGTATTGGCTGACTGATGAAGCAACGTTTATACGTAACGGCATAAATAATTGTCCTAATACTCATATTTGGGCCGTGGAAAATCCACTTGCTATTCGTCGTAATCATTTCCAAGACAGATCTTAGATAAACGATTGGGCCGGACTGGTCGAATTTAAAAACTTTTAAAACCCACTAGAAAAGACACTTGGTAAATGGGGCTTCTGGAATTCTTTGTTTTTAAAATGTAAACATTGTTTTTGTTAACTGTCCTTACACTTTTATTTTAATATTTATTCTGCCATTGAGCATTGACTTGCCGTGTCAAAATGTCAACAAAATTATTAGTATTTTTCGAATTTCGCCGGAAACAAATCTAAATTACAGTAAGGAAACCGACGGAAGCTGTAATACCTCGACTGACCACGAAGTGTGAAGATCCAGTGAAAAAAAACAAGAACACCTGCTCTCGGTGATATGGTCTTTTTCACAATACGTATTAAACACATATAAGCTTGTAAATATTGTCTATAATTGTCGATTATTATTATTATTAATATTTATACATATTTCTTGTTGACGCTTTACATCCGGACTTCCGGCAAAAGTCAACTAATGACCGATTATAATATATAATATTATATATAATAATAATAAAACAATACAAAAAAGATTTTTAAATCAACATAATTATTTCAACACAAATTTTGCTACTTCGACAAAGAGTTTTGTTTGGCTAACCAAAAGTTTTTTATTGGATACCTATATTTTTGTTAATTTAACATATCTTCTGTTTAACATCTTCTGTCAGTGTGTACTTGCCAAATGCTAAAATCTTTTCAAGAAACCAAGTTGCACTTTTTGCATCGAATCCATGATAATATATTTTTAATTTTGGCGGATGCGGTGGAGATTTCTTGTATAAGTAGTCTTGCAGTTTTGCTAACTATACATACAGTGGTGGCCATCAGAATAGACCCACTCTGAGGGAAGCAACAATTCTCATGAAAAAAATTAAAATAAAAGTGAGACAAAAACAAACATAGCTATATTTATCATATTTATCAACAATACAAGAAAAGAAGATTTGTTAAATAAAACAGTGCGTTTCAATAAAAAGTGTCAAAAAATATTAAAAGCTGTTGGACATAGAAACGAAGCCACAACAAAAATTTAATTTAATGTCTTTGTAGTCTAAGGATTTCAACATTTAGTGACTTGCCCCATATTACAGATCACACCTTCGCACCGCCTTAGCATGGACTCTATAAGCTGTTGACATCTTACTATGGAATTGGCGGACCATTATTTTTGTACCCACAATCTCCCAACCGCGCTTTAAGTCCTTTCATAGGTTTTCTATTGGATTTAGGTCGGGAGATTGCGAGTGCCATGGCAATACATTAATTGTTTCATTCTCAAAAGCTTTTTCGCCTTACGCGAAGTATGTTTGGATCATTATCTTGTTGATATGTCCACTTCAAGGCATATTTTCCTCCGCCTATGGCAGCATAACATTCATATTTATAAACTTAAAAATATGTTATCACTGTGGCCTGCACTATTGTTCATTGTGAATGTTTGTGATGAAACCGACTCGGCTCTGTTTCTATAATGTTTAGTAGTATACTGAACGTGGTTTACATGGGAAGAACCGTTCGTTCAGTATGCTGAACCGTTCGTTCAGTATGCTGGGCGAGGGTCGCGAACGCCTTAAACCTATTGAAATTTCATAATTCCTGTACAAATAAATTTCAATGTTCATAATTAATACAGCCTTAACATCGGCAACATTTTAAGCGTGGAGATGCGGTTGATATTGGTCAGTTTTCAATGTTATTTCTATAGGTACATCTTACTTTGAACCATGAGTATGGTTATAGTATCTACCAAAGTAAGTAATGTGCGCGTAGAATACACACTTTCACATACGGGGGCAATAAAATTATTTAAGAAAAAAAGTAGCTCAAAAATTGCTCCTGGTGCCTTATAAGTTTCAAATCCACCACTTTATACGAGTCAAGTTAGATCATAAGTACAAGTTCTGTACCGATAGAAGCAACTTGCCTTTCTTATAATTTTAATAGTTTTTGTTATGCAATTGCTATTGACCTTGAAAAAATATAATGATGTGGTTTTCCCAAGTTTAAGTGTGAATTTTTTCCTAAAATTAATTCATCGTTGACACAGTCGACCTCAAACTTTAATCCAAAACAGACAAATCATTACTAAAGCGCGCGATAGTACATCGCACAAACGTATCACTACTATTCTTCGGATTTGGTTTGTCTTTCCGTGTGTGCGTACGCACAGTGCGAATCGGTATACGTATGCGCCGCTTGTGTTTCACTCCCTATATATGTGTGAGTATATGTGCATTGTGTGTGTGTGTGTGTGTGCATGTCCCGTCTGTGCGATGCGAATGTATGCGTCCACGCCATGCCGGCTTACTTACTTACAATCGGCGACGTCAGTTGTGCCGCCTCCTAGCGAACGTGATCAGAAATAACTCGCGCATATGCAGTAACTGACCTACCCGACAGTTGCTTGCATATACTCGAGCGAATAGGCCCTTTGCCCTAAATACGGGGCGCCGGAAAAGGGTATCCGATAATGAAAAGTGGGTCTGAAATCGTGCCTTAAAATACATTTCTAACGTAATTACATAAAAGAATTAACCGTCATTCCTTGTTTTTCTCGTCGTGTGTTGAAAGGAATACGAAACGCGCCGGCAACAACAATAACAACAAGAAATTTATAGGAGAAGAAAATCGGATGCATAATAATAAACGAAAGTGAATATTTTATTTACCCCTTGCGATAATTTCCAACTAATCTCTCCGTATAACAGTTTGTGTGATTTTGTGTTAAATATTGTGAATAATAAGCCCAATAAGGAGTTGTGATTTAACTGTGCGTGTTATTCAAAATTCTTCCTAATCCAAAAAAATTAATTGTAACGGTAACGATACCTTCTGTTCACGCAACCCGTGTTACTGTGTCTGCTTTGAGTTTTACATTTTGTGTGTGATTCCCGTGACCGTCTTATACTCGAGTAAATGGAACATGTTCATTGCGAAGATCATGGTCGTCAGCGCAGGATATTCACAGTACTACCGTCCTTTTCTAACTTAGACGTCGTCTGCTGCTGACACATGACGCTTATTCTTTCGCACTTCGATACAATATAATCGCCAAGTAAGTTTTAACACCCTAAAAGTAACGGACAACCTTTGATATTTATTCATATAATAGAGGATAAGTATACTGACATTGTGTCGCACGAGATTCGAATATTCGCCTTGCAAAATTAGTTTTATCTAATCACACGGAGAACGATATGGCGATAAATGCGAATTTTTTTTTTCCATCGGCGCCCGGTCTTGTTGGCCGCGAAATTAGTTTCACCGCATCGATGATGCACTTTCGATTCCTTTGTTGTCGCGCGGGCGAATTTTTTCGGTCCGGTTAATCGATGCACCGAACGTTTTACGTGCCTATAAATATATCCGTTATCTGTTCATTACCGGCGCGACTGATAAAGGTTTTGGAATACGTGTAATTTCCATGCGAATATATACACAAGCAGCTACACTTAATGCAAGCAAATATTCCTACATAAATACTAACACGAAATTAATAATGACCAACACAAAATGTCATAATTAAAGAAAACTGCAATATTTACTTTAAATTAACTTTATCTGTTATTCCTAAAATTGCACACGTGAATGCCTTACCATCAATTCCTTTCAGAAAAAGGCTGTTCACACCTGCGAAATGTGAAATGTGCTGGAATTGACAATTTTAAATCCGAGCAATGAGTTTTGAGTGTTAACTGAAAACTTGATACATTAACTCAATAAGACCAAATAGTGGAATAAACACATACATATATGTTGATCCAAGTTTAGAAAATGTTAGACAGCCCGGGTACTGTGTTACACATAAAAGTAAAAACGTCATGCTAACATTTGTCGACAAATGTTTCAAATGCGTTCAAGTTTTAATTCTATCCCCCAGGAACTTTAACTGTTGATCTTATTTGTTTGGATTTTAATTTATTCAACCAAAATTTTAACTGTTTGACGGCCATATCTAAAAATACTTAAAACTGTGGCTGATAACACTTTCAGACGGTTTAGTTCAAGAAGAAGTGTAGCGTTCATGAGAAGATCAATTTTCAATTAGTTTTTATGGCATAAGTAATCCGGGTTAGACTAGTTCATTCAGCACCGTTATTTATAAGAGAATAGGAGGAATTATGAACTAATGTACATATCTGTCTTAAACTTAACATTAGTTCTTTCTGTTTTTGTATTTATCTGTATACTTCTTAATATCATATACCGAACAGTCTATCCTAGTAAGGCAGAAGGGAATCCCATAAGAATTAACACAGGGGTCTCCATTCACATTTTATCCCCGCCACTCCTACCTCGCGGGATCACGCTCTCTGGAACGGCGATTCCAGGGAAATGTTGCCTATAAAAATAATCTTTACCAGTAGCGACTTACGTGCATTGTTTGGCTTTGTTGTGTCTGCGTTATACGAAAGGGGTAACTGATGAACTAAAAAGCACGTATGAGATCGGTATCAGTCGGTATAGTAGCTGATGATATTCACCAATACATACGCATACAGATACTTGAAGATTTGGCCATAGCGGGTCGCGTACCGTATCATACTGGATGTATTGGATTTATTCTTCAAGGAGATATGGAATACGCGAATCATGGTTATAAAACAAATCTTTCATGGACAGATTTAGCCTAAACGAATCTTGACGACATTGTATTAAATTATTATACACACATTGCATACACAATATCGTTTTCACAAGGGGTTATGTTATCCACTTATGACAGTTCTTGAAAGTGGCACAAACATGTATCCCTTTATTGATCACTTATTCTGTTAGTTTAAGTAATATGTCATATCGCACTCGATGTTAATGATGATGAATCACTTTTATTTGCCTTTGGCAACGTACTATCAAAAAACTGTAGACATACAATCATATTAAGGTCTACAATTAATCCTCCCTAAGAAAGTTTACCATAAGTTTAACTGTATTCATATCCAGATTTGCAGGAATCGTAGGCATACACACAATAGAAGAAAACTCTCCGTCTTCATGAATCCCAAATATAAAACAGAAGACTCCTCCCAATGAGTTTTCTATAATAAATTATGCATTTATAACAAAGCAAATATTTTATAGTTCATTTTAATTAATTACACTTAATTTTTGGCTTTTTACCGAATAAAGTCGCTTACGCTATCAGTAAAATATGTCCCATGTAAAAAAGGCTGCTACGTCATCTGATTTTTTTTTTATTTTAATTTTGTATGAGAATTTGGCAATTTCTTAAAATATTGTCATCTCCTTTACAGCTATATAAAAAAAATATTTGAAGCAGCGAGTTTTCAATTACATTACCTTGAAGTGCCATAAAAAGACCAGTAAACGTTGTTTTCATGACTCACCTAAAGTTGTAAATTCCCATAGTTTTATATCAAACATTACAGTTTGGTCGTTCTAAAAATACCGCTGTTATATTATGTTGATTAGGTGTAACATCTGATTGTAAGCTTTTACCTACAGTAGAATGCATCAAATACTCACGAAATGATAGGAACATAAAATAGTGAAAATGATGGACTGGTTTTGAAAATATTTTTTTTTTATTTAACCTTATTACCTTTTTAATGTTAACTGTATTAGCTTATCTCTGTACTACTTACAATTACAATTATGTTCCTATGTATGACTTAAAACCTTTTTAATGTATACCTTTGCCAAGTTTAAAATAAAATGCATCAACCTATTCTACAATTTGTACAGTTACAATTGTAATAAACATCTTATAAGTTTGAGTCCAATGTTCGACGTTCAGAACAAACTAACATCGTTCATAAGTTACCCTATTTTACAGTTCGCACAAATAAACGAAATCCACAAATACTTTAAATGCATATTTATAAAAAAAAACAAGCAGTAGTAATAAGTAGATACACATACTTAATTCCAGCTTTACGAGTATAAATGTTTATAATAATAAAGTATATCTGTAGTAGAATGAATAATGCGAATTAATGGCCGAAAAATCAAAGAATATTTTATTTTATTCTAATTCTATCCACAAAAACATTTGCTATATGATTTTTTTAATGCAATTTTTGATATGATATATATGTAACTGCATCCCCAAACCCACATGCTTTTACTATAAAGTAGGGCTAGCAGTTGCAGTCGAGGTTTATATGTATATTAATATATTGAAAATTAATGTGCATATCTCCTAAATTCGTTTTTTTTTTTTTATTTAATATCATGTAGGTATGTATGCATTAACATGGTATTTTCGTTGATAAGAGAATTTGTAGTTTCCTTGGTTGCCTTCCTTTATTTTTCTTTATTGTATGTTGTTCAATTTTGCACGGATAATTAAAGCAGGAATAATTTGCCGTACGAATAAGCGGCACACGATAATATAACAACGATAATAGAAGTTTTACTGTATTTAAAATATAAGTTTATCCTAAACTTTACTTTTGTTTATTTTGAATCCAATGACAATCTCTTAAACCAATATATTTTAATTCATTTTTTAACGATTTTACTAATTTAGAATTAAGAACTTCTGGTAACTATTGTATTTTGCCCATTTTAATAACACATCGTATTATGCACGAATATGCCGGTTAATAATTTCAACATAAACAAGAATCAGGAAACATTTGGTATCGCAAGCTTGCGGTCCATATCTCATTTAGACGGGCTATATCACATGCATACATCACATCATCCTTGGGATTTGACAAGGTTAATCTTCATAATCTACCATAAATATAAGCCTCAAATTTATACCTATAATATTCATACTTTAAGGTAATAAGACAATCAGTTAAACTTTAACTTACAATTAGCCAAATTCCTAAGTTGTCCTAAATTCATGCACCTGCACGTTCCAGGTGTACAAAGATTTCTTATAATTTTATTTGCATGATTTAAGCTAGATTTCATATTGTTTAGTTTAACCGCATGTAATTGTGATTACCAGGAAAAAAAAATAGGAATTAATTGTATACATATCTTACTGGAATTCTCGCTAAATAGCACGAAATAAGCACTGAATGTGTTTCGGGAAAATAAATTTCATCAGAATTGCAATAAATGATTTTAATTGAATTTCATTGTCGTGATAGTCGATGTCTCCTTACACCTTTCACATTGCCTTAGATGGAATCTTTCGTTTATGGTCTCATAGACGGCGTTAATGGGAATTTCTGCATAGTTCTTCCCCATTGTGCCTCTCAAAACTGTACTTTTTCCATTGTTTTTAAGATTTACCTTTCTCCAGATTGATTACGTTTTAAAATACACTATGCGGTCTCGTGTTATACGACCATAATGGAATCTATTCCTCAGTGTGTTTTTATTTACGTACGATATATCCACGCCATAGAAAACATTATAAATCTACGATAAATGGAAGTACTGTGTGACCAACTTCATTCTGTGCACGCCCAATGTTGCTATGAAATATTGAAAAAAGCCCTACTCGAATGATTAAAGTTGCGTTTCCCCTCGTATAGGCTACAAGCGAATTTGTACAAGGGTAGGAAACTTTTAACTGGTGATGGTGGGTAATTTAAAAGCTTGGAGTTTCAATGTTTCAATGCGGGTATTGTATATATGCTGAAAGTAATCAGTTTCATCGTTGCATGAATTTCACATCGACTAGGGTAAATACGAACTGCTTTAATTGCCTAGTATGGAATTTGATGTATACACAAAAAGTACAATATCTTCCACTGTGAATACCAAAATGCGTATAGGTACACTCGAGAGCAGATAAATCGGCACCGTCATAGAATTTCATAGCCCTTACTAGAAATACGGAAGGAGGACGCCGTAAACTTATATATACGGAATAAAAATTCGGTCAACTATAAATTCACATCTAATGAACAAACGATAGTATCTTTGATTTCTGCACCTGCATTTTTATCTATACGTTTGATCTACGAACAAAAAAGGACCTTTATAATTACGGTATTTTGAAATGAATTGCATTTAAAATTTGTGAAAAGATACATCGAATTTATTAGTGAAATGCTTTTAAATTTATCTAACAATAGTAATAAGTGCATATATTTTATTGTTTGCATATCTTGAAGTATAGTCTATATGTCCACATATTACACTGATTAAAGTTAATTCGCGTTAATTAGTGATTGCGCAAATTGCATATTTAGGCATTTCTAAGCATATTTTCACAAAAGTTGCATATTTAAGCTTTTTCTTATCCTTTCTTTAATTAAAAATTCCTAATGCTGATCGACAGCCGGCAATTCCCAGAACGGAACATTTTTGTGAATAAATTGATGGTAGTTTCAGACGTATCTACGTTTTCCACAACTGGCACTGTGACTTCACAGCACTGCCAGCACTGGAGTGAAATGAATGCATACTTTACTCTTTCTATTTTCAGTCAATATTGTAAGGTCAATATATAGAGTGCAAGTTACCTACACTGAGAGAAATAGATAGTACTCTTTAACATAAATATAGTATACTTTAATATATTTTATATTACCGGTGACAATATCTGTATAGTAAATATCTGTGAATACTTTTTATTAACTCGTATGGTAAAGTGTACTATATTTGTATTATTAATTTGAGCATACATGTTAGTAAATGTGAAAAAAATGTCTAGTAGCGCTGACTATATTTGATAATAACTGTTAACAATGAAAACTATAATAAATATAGTTTAATAATTTTTAATTATAATTAATTAATATAATTTGATTAGCCGGTGACAGCCGGGCGAATTGCCGTCGTATCGGGCAGGATTGCGGGAATCAGACCGGCCCGTGTACTGTAGAGTACTACCGGTATTGAAGCGCCTCGTAATTCTCGTCTGTGGGCGATTGTCCACAGTACTTTTTACACGACGTTAACCATGTATAAGCATCATATAGATATTACGCAGCCACATTTACCGATCACAATTTACATTGAGTACGAATTTCAAAGATTATGAAACAAGCGTAGCGCCATCTTTACGACAAAAGCTGTAGTATCACATATTTATGTAGCTAAACCAATTATGAGTATTATGATATTCCTACTATATAGATATAAAACTATACAGCATTCATTTCATTCCATCTCATTATTAATGCCGTTTTCAATAATCAAAGTAAGGTGACTGTTGCAAGCACCTAACCTAACCTAAATAAACACAACACAGTAAATTTGCTACACCTGTTATTATAACTGTCTTCACTTGTTGTAAAATATTGTAAAACATTTCACTATATTTTGTAGAAGATTGTCACACAATATTTTTAAACAATTTTATTGCTTTTTTTGTAACCGTGATATAGGAAAATGCAACGCCGTTGTTCTAAAATTTTGCACAATAGTAGGAATTCTTACTACAATTTCCGTCAAACAGTGAAGTGTAAATATTACAACATGGATTTTTCTCTGTGCAGACACAAACATGCACCGACACGAAGACGTACACCTGTATCACACGTACATAACACGTGTGAGTGGCAATACAGCTTATTGGTCGATTTCTTCGGTAAAGATCGACAATGAATAGAGCAAGGGGTGGGAAGAGCGTTACGAACATTTATATTAGAAATTGAATATGCATCGAATACCTGGTAACATCCAGATTTTACCTCTTACTATAAGCATGGTAACATCTGGTTATTTTACTCTTAATACCCCACATATTGTCGTTTTGACAATAATTATGTTACTAATTAACATAAAGAGATTTACTATCTAATTTCTACAATCCATTTTTCTCAGTGTACATATCACGGTATTATAAAATCCTATCTTTTGGGCCAAAATTAAAAGCCAAGAAATTTTACACCTTTGTAGTGATAAATTTGTGCAGCTAGCCTGTTTTAAGTAAGCTGCACTTTTTCAGCATGATTAAG
The DNA here is from genome assembly GCA_949128085.1 of Cetonia aurata. Lineage (NCBI taxonomy): Eukaryota > Metazoa > Arthropoda > Insecta > Coleoptera > Scarabaeidae > Cetonia > Cetonia aurata. The sequence goes on from OX421887.1 coordinate 12,516,028, forward strand.
GTTCGTTTCATAATTCTATACCTGCACGAGACTGAATATCTTTTAAGTTTGGGTAAGAATGATCTAAATCCATTGCAATTCTGCGGCTTATATCCGCGAATTTTAGATTTTTGTTTTTCGAGTAGGTTTAAACAGCTTGTCTATGCTAAACCGCTGCAAGAAAACGTAAAAGATTTGAAACACACAATTCATGCAGCGATATAGTCATTAACGTTTCAGAAACGACATACAAGCTATAAGGAGTTTAGGAATCGAGTTAAGCTCTGTGCTGATGAAGCCAGTGCTTTATTTGAATAAAATATCTTTTTCGTTCATTGTAACCTTTGTGCTTTATTTAAATAAATATTCTAGTTTGGCTTACAATTTTTACTTAAGTTTCAGAACACGTAGAAACCAATTTCTCATGATATTCAGTAGCTTCATAAAAAAATAATGCCGAATTTTAAGGTTTGAAGATTATATAAAATTTATACTATACCCGCACAAATTCTTTGCCTAAAATGCTTTTTAGAAAAAATCACAAAAGATAACGTCAGCAATTGAGAGCGAACCTTTTTGGAATCAGTAATATTTACGTCTAATAATGTTCTTTCCTTATATTACCCCATCGTCCCAAATAAATATACCAAGAATCGTAGAGATGAATTCACAAAAAATCCTTCACGTTACATTATTCGCCCACTCACTACATATATTCCAAGAAACAGCTTTGGCCATTCACGAACACCTCGAGCAGAATTTAATAAGGCCATCTAATCCCACTGGCAAACGGAGACATCCCGAGTTTATAAACAAGTCGGGAGACTTGCTTGTTTTTTGGTCATTGAAATTATTTATAGGACACAGCAATGAGCTTGACCTAAATCTTCACCGAACATCCGCCCCGCCCTGTCTCGCGTTGTCGACGTGCTATATATATGCGCAAAGAACGTATACGTGAAGCGCTGAAATCTTCACCGACTGCAGAATCCAAATATTTGCGAACCGAAAGTTCGTGCGTTAAAATTATTCGATCCTCGTGTAAATATAGGAGTGCATAAATGTCACCGTTTGTAGTCTAGATCTTGTTATCGTTATCAATTATTAAATTAATATCTAAATATAGCGATATCTCGATTTGTATATGCCGTACCTAACCTATGCACATAAATTTTACGTTGAGTCTCGCCAAGCCGGAGCGGAGATAAATAGATTTATCTAAATTGCACAGTAATCTAATTTTTTCCAAGGCGTCTGCTTTCGCTGTGTACTATTTAGGTGATCGATAATTTTTTTTATCACGTGCCTTGTCATCGAGTAGCCTTTTATTTTGTTTTGCTCAGATACGCAACATATTTTTTAGAAAACAAGGTCAGATCCGTCTGGTATAAGTAGCGATTAGTAAACCAAATTAATTATTATCTCACAAATTTGATTTGTCCAAACGATATCTGATAATCGTGATTATGTGCGATTGCAAATGTGATCCTCAAAATAACTAATTTCTATATTACAAAAACGAATCAATTTATCGTGGAAAATTAATTAAAACTTTCGATAAATGTGTTAAAAATAAATGAAACGGTAACCATAATATGTTACAAGCAGATTGCAATCTAACATTCAACCAATTTTTTTAATGTAAGTAATCTATATAAACAAAATCGTACACTTAATTCGTGTGTGCATGCATCATGTACAACAACTGAAAATAACGAGCTACGGCTTTTTCTGATCTTTTTATAATGTTTCAGTGATCATTTCAAGCTGTGTTTAATGACAATATGATCACACGAAGCCACTCAAAATAAATAAAAGGAAAAAACCAGTGCAGTGCTGGTGCGTCAGCGTAATATTGGTAATGATATAACGTATGCACATGCGTGAGATGAGACAAGTATTTCATCGTTTAATAGTAACGTGGGACTTATTACACCTGAAATCTAGAACTTTTGCATCACAAATAACGTAATTGTACCCCTACTTTTGACAGTATGTAAACGTACATAACTAAAATTGCGCTATTGGTTGCTGTAGTAAATAGTGTCAAAGTGACCCCAAGGTTTATCTATTTTTTAAGGTATTAGAAAAAATAGTGCAAATATGCCGATATTACCTAAACCTTTTATTTTTGAAAATGAAAATTGATGAACCAGAGTATGCCTTTACTTTGCTATCTGGCACTATATGTATTCATTCCTAAAAGGGTGAAATTGGTAATTAACTCATTCGGACACAACAAATTGCCTAGAGAGGACGATATATTCCCTGTCCTCTTACAGAAAGTGCTGGACACTCTTCAATAATAGTGAAGTGTTTTAGAAGCAGTGACGCCCATGGCTACATCTCATAAACGTGGTAAAGGTGGTTTTTATCCCAAGAGAGGCCAAAGTCAGACCTCCGGAGGAACCAAAACCCTACCAATCCATATGTCTATCGTCCTTTCTATTGAAGGCAATAGAGAAGATCACAATCATTCATCATTCATATTAGAAATGTGCATCTGATACAAGTGTCGCATTACCGACCCCAATATGCTTACAAAACAAGTAAACCCATTGAAACAGCCCTACATAATCTTGTTAAGATTCTGAAAGGAGCCATCAGCAACAAAAAGGGAAGAATAGACTGAATTGGAACAAATAATTAGACAGAATTTTCCATAGAGCAGCACTGATGTACTAGTTCTGCCTAATGCCCTTTGGGAAAACCTGTTGTCCACAGCCAAAGGTGATATATTAGTTATATCGGGCTGTTATAAGACCCATGATCGCCTCCTCTTTTTTAGTATGGTGCCTGAAACTAGAAAAACAGCACCGTCTAAACTACAGAAATTCCCCTATAATCATACAGGCAATGCACACTTGTCCAACAACAACTATGGAGGTGATATTAAGTATCACACTCCTTCATCTGCAAGTCAAGAGGATGATGGTCCTCAGTGCTTACATGCATTATTGATGTTGACACAGTTGACACAAAACTTTCAAAATGATGACCTTATATGACTTGTAGTCCTACACGACCCCAAATTAGAGGTGAGGTTATTAGAGATGCTGACATTATGCCCGCTTAGCTAACCTTTAGGTAACCATTCGTAGTACTAATTCTAAGTCATGAAAAATGGGGCTTAGACAAAATTTGAAAGGGGATTTCTGGTTTGGTACACAGATGAATCCGAAGTGGAACAAGGCATGAGAGTCGGAGCTTTTGGGCCTTCTCTTCATAGCTTTGGGGCACCCCAATCATCATTCAGGCAGAAATATTTGCCATAGATGTTTGTGTCACAAGAGGTGGTGAGAAATCCGCACTCTAGTTATAAGAATTAATATGGAATAGTAGTGTTGTTATCAACGGCCTCTCAAGAATAGTAAAAATATAAAACAAATTTTAAACTACGCAGTACGTGCTTATCTCGCCTATAAATTTCACATTACCAAATCATCTAATACCTATCTAGCGCTATATTTACTATTCGCGGGTCGAGTATCTGAAAACGAAATTTATTTGCCAATGACTCACTAGAAATCTTGTTTGAACTTTCAGTTTTAAAGGTAAAAATGTAAATTAAACAAAAGCCCGGCAGGCGAGTCCGTCGTTGAAAATATACGAATGCGAATTCGCCAGATTAGATAGCAGTAACCAAACAATCCAACAAAGCGCTCCTATTTAAAAGTATACGTATGCAGTAAACAAATTTTGCGAAATAATCGCTGGTAGTCGCTTATTTATACAAAATATTTACGTTTCTCGGTGTTAAAAACCTCTTATTATCCAAGGTTAACACATTTGAATAGTTGTGTACTACCAAATATTTGAGAGATTAAAGGGGAGTAATCTAATCTGGGCGAATACTATTTTTCACTTCTATACTTAGGTATTGTTTATGTATTTTTACATTCATTAAGAGTGTACGTTGTAGTACTATAACAATAAATTTTGCATAAATAGATATAATGTGTTTGAAATCCTCTTTTCGGAATGAAAAATATTATGAAGAAACCTCAAAGAAAACTACTGCAGGGCTTATCATGAATAACATATTTTGTTTTTGTAATTTTGTTTGCTATTTGACGCAAAATTAATTAAGAGCCACAATATATAAAAGTTGTCCAAAATCATTATAGATGTTTTAGGCTAACTAGATAATGAGAATAGTACAGCGCCACCGAGAGCAGCAAAACATTGAAAAGCTATGCGTCTGTTGCTGTTTTTTTTTTTTCATCACGTGTCGTGTTATAATCTTATTTTACCTGAAACTGATCTAGAATTTTGTGGACTTGGTCAAGCAAAGAAAAAAAGAAAATAAGTCAAGTTTAAAATTTGTTGGAGATATTGCTTCAAATGTTCAAAACGTATTTACGTACATTCCTTTTAGCTTGACCAAAATTATTAATAATTTCTTGCTTTTTTTGTCTTTTTTAACCATCAAGTTAGTAACCAAAAATTTACAAGAATTTAATAATGCTAGTAAATGTTGTGTACCTTTACTCTATTCAATATGTTCATTAACGTGTAACGCCATATACCACATGATACTCGACTGCGCTGGATTGCACTCCACAGTGGCCAATGAGAGATAAAAAAAAACCTATAATCTACTTCAAACAGCTTTTTATTTTCAGTACGCGTTCTGTAGTAGTTTGCTAGTATATTTAAAGGAGGATAATGTCAAGTTTTGCTATACAAAATTTATGAACCGGTATTCAATATCAAAAATCTATCGGTCTATTGTTTCTGCCATAGTATTTATGATGACCCATGTTGAGGATATTTTTAAAATATCTATTAAATTTCTAGTTAAATATTAAAGTCTCATTTATCCACCGAAACCAGAGGAATACATCCTTCGCTTACATTTTGAATGATGCGAATAAACAGATACTACTACACAAGATATCAATAAAAAAAAACAGGTGTTAGGGTAAATGTAATTAAGAAAAAAGCTTGAGTAAACCCAAGTCTTGTAATCGAGATATGGTTTTATTAATAAAAATTAGCACATTTAAAGCTAATCCAAAAGTTGTTCAAACTGCCGTCCTTGCTCTTGTAAAGTTATAATCGTTGTCGAATAAAATGGCCTACATGATTAAAAACAAAACCCTGGTTTCTTAGTTATTGACAGTCACCTAAAATTCCGTGTTTAAACTTCTGTGGGCCAAACAACTTTCTTCACATATCCCCGAACAAAAGAAATTCATATGAGCCAGAACTGGTTATATTGCAGGCCTTCTAACAAGACCAGCGCCACTTATGCTTCTGTTCCAAAATACTTCATTTAAATAATATCTGACAAAAACAATTAAGTGTCATTGTCAATGTTGCCAGTGGTAAAACGCAATGGGGATACTTTTTTATAAGATGTTTTGAGTTTAATAGATAGAAATAAATGTAAAACCTGAAAGTCTAAATCAAAACCAAAATCAGTGAGTTAACATTTTTCTTTTTTAATGGGGAATCCATTTTTCTTCGATTTCTGAAATTGGAAGATTGGAACAATTGATATAAGACAAGTCATAATCAAAAATTGAGATTAAAGCCTAACAAATTCTTAGCACATAGATAAAGCACAATCAAAATGAGCTGTATATAATTTCAAAAAACAGTGTGATTCAAATATTTTTAACATGAATAAAATACATTCTCCGCCAAAAAGTATTTTAATTTAGTTTTAAAGTCAATCAAATTTTGTGTTAAAATCGTTGTAAGTACATGCATATTTCAGGAGCAGATGGAGAAGAATACACTCATAATAAGGATGTCTTAAGTAAAAGAACCTTGACTTAATAAAAGAAGATTTTAATATTACTTTAATTATTTGTCTTGGGAATCAAACAAGTCCTATTTTCGACTTACATGTTTTTTATAAATTCCTTTTGGTGAATACATACACATATGAATGTCTGTTTATTTGTAAATTGTAATCCTATTGAATTTACTGTAATATAGAAAAGTACAATTAGCAGTGACGGGGTTTACAGTATACTCTTGCATTTCGTTTTGTTCTTTGCTCTAATCTTTAGATAACCAAACACACACAATTTCATGAATTTAATTCACATACAATTCCGTTAAAAGTATGTCGAAAGATATTTGTAAATATTTAGTGTAACAATTCATGGATTGTCAGTCCCGCTATAGATAGTTCGTGTAAAACACCCGCGTGAACCTAGCAACGGTTTTTGCCAGCAACGTTTCTGACACCAGTGGCAACCAAACTGTTTCAGCAACGTTTTCGATAAAAATTCGCGCTGGCTAAACCAAGTGTTGTCCCACAAATTTGAATAGGCAGAAATGATGCCTATATGATAGGCTTTCTAAAATATATAACAGATCCAATGTCACCCGGGGTCTAACGAAGGGAGAGGGTGGAAATCGCGTAATACAGTATATACTCGCGAGAAAAAAATTCGCGCTGGCTAAACCAAGTGTTGTCCCACAAATTTGATTAGGCAGAAATGATGCCTATGTGATAGGCTTTCTAAAATATATAACAGATCCAATGTCACCCGGGGTCTAACGAAGGGAGAGGGTGGAAATCGCATAATATGTTATATACTCGCGGGAAAAAAAATTCGCGCTGGCCAAACGAAGTGTTGTCCCATAAATTTGATTAAGCAGAAATGATTCCTATGTGATAGGCTTTCTAAAATATATAACAGATCCAATGTCACCCGGGGTCTAACGAAGGGAGAGGGTGGAAATCGCGTAATACAGTATATACTCGCGAGAAAAAAATTCGCGCTGGCTAAACCAAGTGTTGTCCCACAAATTTGATTAGGCAGAAATGATGCCTATGTGATAGGCTTTCTAAAATATATAACAGATCCAATGTCACCCGGGGTCTAACGAAGGGAGAGGGTGGAAATCGCATATGTTATATACTCGCGGGAAAAAAAATTCGCGCTGGCCAAACGAAGTGTTGTCCCATAAATTTGATTAAGCAGAAATGATGCCTATGTGATAGGCTTTCTAAAATATATAACAGATCCAATGTCACCCGGGGTCTAACGAAGGGAGAGGGTGGAAATCGCATAATATGTTATATACTCGCGGGAAAAAAAATTCGCGCTGGCCAAACGTAGTGTTGTCCCATAAATTTGATTAAGCAGAAATGATGCCTATGTGATAGGCTTTCTAAAATATATAACAGATCCAATGTCACCCGGGGTCTAACGAAGGGAGAGGGTGGAAATCGCATAATATGTTATATACTCGCGGGAAAAAAAATTCGCGCTGGCCAAACGAAGTGTTGTCCCATAAATTTGATTAAGCAGAAATGATGCCTATATGATAGGCTTTCTAAAATATATAACAGATCCAATGTCACCCGGGGTCTAACGAAGGGAGAGGGTGGAAATCGCGTAATATAGTATATACTCGCGAGAAAAAAATTCGCGCTGGCCAAACCATGTGTTGTCCCAAAAATTTGATTAGGTAGAAATGATGCCTATATGATAGGCTTTCTAAAATATATAACAGATCCAATGTCACCCGGGGTCTAACGAAGGGAGAGGGTGGAAATCGCGTAATACAGTATATACTCGCGAGAAAAAAATTCGCGCTGGCTAAACCAAGTGTTGTCCCACAAATTTGATTAGGCAGAAATGATGCCTATGTGATAGGCTTTCTAAAATATATAACAGATCCAATGTCACCCGGGGTCTAACGAAGGGAGAGGGTGGAAATCGCATAATATGTTATATACTCGCGGGAAAAAAAATTCGCGCTGGCCAAACGAAGTGTTGTCCCATAAATTTGATTAAGCAGAAATGATGCCTATGTGATAGGCTTTCTAAAATATATAACAGATCCAATGTCACCCGGGGTCTAACGAAGGGAGAGGGTGGAAATCGCGTAATATAGTATATACTCGCGAGAAAAAAATTCGCGCTGGCCAAACCATGTGTTGTCCCACAAATTTGATTAGGTAGAAATGATGCCTATATGATAGGCTTTCTAAAATATATAACAGATCCAATGTCACCCGGGGTCTAACGAAGGGAGAGGGTGGAAATCGCGTAATATAGTATATACTCGCGAGAAAAAAATTCGCGCTGGCTAAACCAAGTGTTGTCTATTACATGCTATTTCTTACTTTTTTTTAGATGTTATAATTATCGTCCGCAAAACCTAAGAGTTGCAAATTAAACCAAAACTTGAAGGTTATTTTAATTATTCAGGTAATAATTGTAATGGCCCGCGCAAGTCTAGCGCAACAGCTTCGTACGGCGGTCGAGAGGCAAAAGCCGAATTGTACTGTTACAATCCTCGGCCAGCCCCCACTCTTCATACAATTTGGCGAAGAAAATTAAGTAGGAGCTAAAGCTCGTTATCGACGACGAACTATAATATAATATATAGTCTACTTTATCGATGGTATGTACGTACCATTAGTACATAGCACAGTACTCCTGCACTATATAAGTATATAGTACCCATAGCACAGATGGATCGAACTTCGATTTTTAATATACCTGTTACACATGGGTACATACATAGCTTGTCTTCGATAGCTGCCTTTAGTGAAAATAACCGTTGTTTTGGTTCAATCTGCACTATTACGCTATATATGCATTTTAAAACATTCTAATAAATATTCTTATATAAATCTTTTCTTCAAATAGACGACTTGATATAATTAAATCCTGTTGTTATTGTATTTTCTATCTACGTATCTGTTATAGTTTTTAGCTTAAATATCTGTTTATATTATTAGTTTCTCTCGTTCCTCTCTTTCTCTCTGTGGTAACCCCGCAAAAATATATGTAAAAGTATTTGTTGTTTTTTTTTCTGCTTTTCATTAGAAGGCATTTATTGAACCGAGATTCAGAATATTGTGTCTGTTGGCATTCGTTTGTATTATATATGGTGACTACTTTCTGTAGTAGTATTTAGTATTTTTCTGTTTTTATATTGGATTTCTCTCTTCTCCCTTGTGGTTATTCATTCAGCCGTATTTGTCGTTCAGTCGGGAATATATGCATTTTATTTCTTAATGGTTTCAATCTAATAAGTTGAAAGGTATATAAAGAGATACCTATACAAATTTAAGATCGGTGTGATTGTTATTTAAGAGTTTCGTTTTCCATTTAATCATAATAGAATAACTGTTTCGTTTCTGGTTTTCATTAGAAGGAATTTATTGCATTTAGATTTAGAATTTTGTTTCTGTTAGCATTCGTTTTTATTATATATTGTGAGAGCGTTCTGTTGTTTATTATTTCCTACCTAGTTTATTGTTTAAACATCTGTTTTTACTTTTGTTTCTCTCGTCTCCCTTGTAGTAACCCTGCAAAGAGATACCTGTAGGGGTATTACAATCAGCCATTTTTGTCGGCCAGCCGGAAATATATATATATTTTATTTCTTAAGTATATAAAAAGAAACCCATACAAATTTCAGATCGGTCCTGTTTACGATTGTTATTTAACGTTCGTATTCCTTTCAATCAGAATAGACTACTCGTTTTATTTTCTGATTTCATTTGAAGACATTTATTGATTTTAAATTTAGAGTTTTGTTTCTGTCAGCAATTGTTATAACTTATCGTAATAGCTCTCCCAGTAAGAACATAAAAAAAAATATTAAATATGGGGAAGAAAGCCATTATACCTATAGACGTGCTTGTGCAGTATTTTGGGAATACAACACTCCCAGACGGTGTGAACATCCTAAAATGTACTGTAACCGATCCAGTGATTATGAATGCCGCGAATCATTTTTTCAATTCGCGGGAAAAGAACAAATGCCATTTGATTATACAAACCATACGCAGAAACAGAACCAAATTTCAATCGCTTAGGTACGAAAATAAGTTGTTGGCTTCAACAAAACCTACCATCGTAGAAGAAGGTGATGTTCTACTTCACGCCAGGTCCATAAGAGAGGTGTCCAAATACAGAGAGGCAAGTATTCTATCAGACTACTGTCAACGATTACGCATTAAAAACACCAAAAATAATAGATACAAAATAAAAAAGAGGTTCGAGAGGAAACTGAATGAGTTTAAATCTTTACCTGGCAACTCTGATGAACTAACTCTGGCAGACAAAAATAATACCGACCACCAAGCTGCACAGTCAAATTGCGACAAGAAAATAATTATTATATCAAACATTTTAATAAGGAGTGGAAAGCTTAATCCACCAACAAAAGTTACCGAGGCCGTTGCGGCAGATGGTTGTAGTAATTATTGTCCTTCAAATGCAGAACAACAAGATCAAGCAACCTCATACCTAGCGACTGAAAAGACTTTTGCAGATAAACTTGACAAGAGTATCGTACAAAGAAATGTCTGGGATCAATCGGGCTCTCCGCAAACAGCCGAAAACACTTTCACAGAGGATGCGGAAAAAAGCGACATAGAGAAAAATGTTTCGGAGGAGAGCGACTTATTTCAAGAATCGTTAATTTTAATTCCTAAACATAGTATCAGCAGAGATATTTTACCTATCGGTGCAGTAAATTTAAAGGCAACACAGCTGCAGCCGTTGAATTACAAGAGCTGCAAGTTTACGGAAGGACAGTTTAACATTAGTGCACACGAATTTGAATCGGTACGTAACAACGGTGACCTTATTCCCGGAAAATGGACATACTTGCTAAGCAAAAAGCTGAATATCGTTAACAATGTTTGCGTAATAAATTTTAAGAATAAAAGACATATAAAGTCGAAAGATCAGTACAAAATATATGCCTACTGTAGTCACCCAAAGTGCAAGAAATTCATAATAACAATAGAAAATATTTCAAAGTCATGCGATCACTCGGTCAGAGTGGTTAGTACCTCGAGAGACTACTTTCACTGCACAAAGCTAACAAGGCAGCTCAAAGGTGAAGAGAGGAGAATTGCGAAGAAGGAACTGGCATATGTAAGACCTATAAAAGCAAAATATAATAGAATTCAAAGGGCATCCTCTCCTTCAATTGTAGCTGGGAATTTGCAAGACATCAAAAGTGATAATGTAATAAGAAAGGCCCGGTCGGAGAAGTTGGCTGCTTTAGATAGACATAAGGACGATATAATTGATATGCTCTTAATGCAGAGGAAAAATGGTGGTTACATCAAAATGGTCGGCCAACCGTTCACTATATATATATTTAGTAAAATGCAAGTGGAACTCGTTGTCGAAATGATGCGCAATAATAACATGCTACCAATTCTCCATCTTGACGCCACAGGCAACGTTGTACGGAATCCTCCTAACATTCAGAAGCGAATTTTGTACTATGCGGGTGTAGTAAACATTGAAGGGCGCATCCTACCCGTCCTAGAAATGCACACTTGTGACCACGACTCCGTAACCATTGGTATGTGGCTGGCGAAATTTAAATATTTCGCCATTAAAACAAGGAACAAGTGGCCTATTTTTAGTAGGGTAATTACAGACTGGAGCTATGCATTAATAAACGCTGTTCTAGCCTTCTGGAACAAAACAGACATAACCGGTTATTTAAATTATACCTACGACGTTGTACATTCCTCAGATAAAGCCACACGCAACAAGCTCGACAATATGACTTTAATAAACATATGTGTTAGCCATTACTTTAAAATTATATGTGCTGATATACGGAAATGCGAACCCGATAAGAAACTCCAAAGGTTTTTAAAGGAAATTCTGGCTGTCAGTTTTAATTTTAGAAAAATTGAGCAGTTTGACATTTGGTTCGAACGTTTGGTGATATTACTATATTCTGAAAATAATAGTAGAGTAGTGGAAGATGCGCTAAAGGAGCTACTAGTGGCTGCATTCAAGTATCCTGAGGAGCTTGAAGAAAGCCCCGTAATCATTAATGTCGAGGATGAACTAACTGATGACCAGTTTGGGGGTTCAGTTTACTCTAATAGTCCATATTACATAAAATACAAAAACAAAATGGAATGCATAGTATGCTGGCTAAATAACACCGCAGTAACAAGCGAAACAAATCTGTATCAGAACAAACGCTTTCTACAGATAATAATGAAGAAGTACATACCATACTTACCTCTATGGTCTGGATTACTTTTACCTGAGGAAACAATTAGAGTAAGCAACGCGAACGTGGAAAACTGGCATTCCATCGTAAAAAATGATGTTCTGGATAGCCACCCCAAGCAGAAATGTAGTCGTGTGGTGAGGAAAATAAGAGGTAGGGTGCTGGCTATCCATAAGGAAATTATTTTACGCATACCGAAGACTAACTTGTGCCGAAATATTCCGAACACCGGGGAAGTAAACCGTCGAAATACAATTGACTTAGCAGAAGAACATTGGCAAAAGAAACTGCCAGTTAAACAGACAAGTTTTGCCGGCAGTCACTTGAAAAGGTTATTAAATTCATTGACGGCTAATGTAACATCAGGTGCAGCAGCCTCAGTTCACTCGGCCAATGACGCAGTCTTGAAAATATTCCCGAATGGTTTGGTGAATTCAATAGATCATTACATAGAGATCTTAAATTATGGCGACTACACTATTGGGCTGTACGACACGGACACATACTACAAAGAAATTCGTTTTACGGACTTCGATTCATTGTCCGGTAGAAACTGGTTGACGGATGTAGCTGTCTTTTTTGGCCTTCTGTTGACATTGAGGGAGTACAGTGTGAACGAAGAAGATTACTTGATTTTTACACCGGATCAAGCATATGCCTGTTTCTTTATGACAGATCAATTAGAAAAGGACTACTTTTTGGATCTATCTCGAATAAATAACAGAACGCTAATTTTTCCGTTGCACGTCAATAATCGTACCCATTGGTGTTTAGCGATAGCAGACATTAAAAATGGTAAATTCTTCTATATTGATCCGCTAAAACCTTCCATATCAAAGAAAACTTATACCGATCTACTTAATGCACTGGAGCGGTTTATTGCCCAGTATAATTCTTATGTACAATGCAACACCGAAAAGTTATGTGTGCAATGGTCCTATGAACCTTTGAAATATATTAGACAGAGAGATTCCTACAACTGTGGACTCTTTCTGATACATTTTTTCCAGCAGTATATAAAACAAAGTCCTTTCACTGAAACTAAAGATATGACACTGCTCAGGAAAGAGGTAAAGCTACTATACCTCAAGCATTCCAATTACACCTCACATTTTTGTCTCAAATGCGGATTACCTGTTAATAACAACGACCCGCAGTGCCATATGTGCAAGAGACATCTGCATGATGGGTGTTGCCGCATAACGAACAGAACCTGTGAAATCTGTTTAAGACTGTATTAAGTGGCAGTGACGGATCGATCTCAATCGGAAGTAACAACTCGCTACCCCTCTGAAACGAGCGCTGGCATTATATCCACGATGTGGGTTCGAAAGGACACAAACCAGAGAATATCCCATTAAAAAAAAAAGCAAATAACAAAACTCTGCCCTAAGAATTTATTTCTCGCGAGCATACAGGGTGAAACATAATGGAGGACCAAAAGTGTACCGAGTTTTTCATTTTATTTTGACCATGACTTATTTCCGTTACTATAGCAGCTGCTTGTACTAGAACAAAGAGGTCCGCAAATTGGTCGAGAGTAAGTTTACTTAGACTGGGTTCGTTTAGCCGAGCGACCCCTCGACAACTCCGTGTTTCTCGGATGATCCAAAACTGCATCAACTATACTAATTTCATTGTCGATATTATTTGCGTTCTCATAAACACTACCATAATTATGTATGCATATATAATTTGAGCGTAAATTACAAATGTCGTCGAGTGACACTGAAGAGCTGTAGGTACAGCGAAACATGCATGTCTGTCAATAACGACATTGGTATACATTTTTCATGAAACTACCATAATTTTTAATGGGTGCTGTACCTACCAGTTTCCCGTAATTTCTGAAACGTCCTACCAAATACTTTAAGAGATGGTTGACCCCTATTTGGATATTTGCGTTGATATTCTCTACACGCACGTGTATCATTACCTAATATCTGTACATATAAATAATGTCTGTATATTCAGCCAAAGTAAAATTTCCCATTTTGGAAATAGTCACAATTGTATTCATTTAAACGATAGTTTGAATGACATGACATATTAAAAGAAGTCCTGCTTGTAATAAAGCTCAACTGTCATCCTGTAGTTTCTTAACTATACGCATTAAGACATAGGTTCTTACAGATGTCTCCTGCACATATGGCACTGTGGATCATTGTTATGAACAAGTAATCCGCATTTGAGAAACATTATGTGAGGTTCCATTGGAATGCTTAAAGCAGAGTAACTTTACTTCATTATTGAGCACTGTCATACCTTTAGTATCAGTATAAGGGCTTTGTTCTATATTCTGCTGGCAAAAATGTATCAGAATGGGTCCGCAATTGTACGATTTTTTCTGTCTAATATTTTTCAAAGGTTCATAGGACTATCAGGCATATACATTTTCGATATCTCATTGTACATATGAATTGTACTGGGTAATACACCGCTCCAGTGCATAAAGTAGATCTGTAAGTTTTCTTTGCCATAATCGGATTTAGCGGATCAATATAGCTGGTATCGCTAACCACCAAACGGTTCGGTTATTGATGTGCGTGCAACGCAAAAACAAGCGTTCTGTTGTTCACGCGCGATAGTTCTAAAAGCTGTTTCTTTCCTAACTTGTCTGTCATAAAAAAGCAGGTTCGTTCAGATTGTACTCCGTCAATGTCAACAGAAGGCCAAAAGACACGGCTACTTCCGTCAACCAGTGAATCGAAATTCGTAAAACGAATTTGTTTGTAGTCTGTGTCCGTGTCGTATAGCCCAATTGTGTAGTCGCTACAATTTAAGATTTTTCTTTGGCGATATTTTACATTCACCTAACCATTCATAAATATTTTCTAGATAGCGTCACTGGCTGAAACTGAGGCTGCTGCTCCTGATGTTTCATTGGCCCCTAATGAAATCAATAGCCTTTTCAAGTGACTATCGGCAAAGCTTGTCGGTTTAAGGGTCAGTTTCATCTGCCAATCTTCTACCAAATCAATTGTATTTCGACTGTTTGCTTCCTCGGTGTTCAGAATATTTCGGCACAAGTTTGACCACGGTGTGCGTAAAATAATGTCACCAAACGACTACATTTTTGCTTTAAGTGGCTATCCAGAACATCATTTTTTTACGATGGAATGCAAGTTTACCACGGTTGCGTTGCTTACTCCAACTGTTTCCTCAGGTAAAAGTAAACCAGACCATAAAGGTAGCTATGGTATGCAATTTTTCATTATATTTTGTGGTAAGCTTTTGTTCTAATTTTTTTCACTGGTTACCGCCGTGTTATTTGGCCAGCATACTATGCATTCCATTTTGTTTTTGTATTTTATATAATATGGACTAGTAGACTAAACTGAACTCCCAAACTGGTTGTCAGTTAGTTCATCCTCGACATTAATGATTACAGGGCTTTCTTCAAGCTCCTCAGGATACTTGAATGCAGCCACTAGTAGCTCCTTTAGCGCACCTACCACTACTCTACTATTATTTTTAGAATATAGTACTATCACCGAACGTTCGAACAAAATGTCAAACTGCTCAATTTTTCTAAAATGGAAACCGACAGCCAGAATTTCTTTTAAAAACCTTTGGAGTTTTTTTATCGGGTGCGCATTTCCGTACATCAGCACATATAATTTTAAAGTAATGGCTAACACATATGTTTACTAAAGTCATATTGTCGGGCTTGTTGCGTGTGGCTTTGTCTGAGGAATGTACATCGTCGTAGGTGTAATTTAACCAAAAATGTCTGTTTTGTTCCAGATGGTTAGAACAGCGTTTATTAATGCGTAGCTCCAGTCTGTGATTACCCTACTAAAAATAGACCACTTGCTCCTTGTTCCAATGGCGAAATATTTAAATTTCGCTAGCCACATACCAATGGTTACGGAATCGTGGTCACAAGTGTGCATTTCTAGGATGGGTAGGATACGCCCTTCAATGTTTACCACACCCCCATAGTACAAAATTCACTTCTGAATGTTAGGAGGATTCCGTACAACGTTGCCTGTGGCGTCAAGATGGAGAATAGGTAGCATGTTATTATTGCGCTTCATTTCGACAACGCGTTCCACTTGCTTTTTGCTAAATTTATATATATTAAATGGTTGGCCGACCATTTTTATGTAACCACCATTTTTCCTCTGCATTAAGAGCATATCAATTATATCGTCCTTATGACTGCCCAAAGCAGCCAACATCTCCGACCGGGCCTTTCTTATTACATTATCACTTTTGATATCTTGCAAATTCCCAGCTACAATTGAAGGAGAGGATGCCCTTTGAATTCTATTATATTTTCCTTTTGTAGGTCTTACATATGCCAGTTCCCTCTTCGCTATTCTTCTCTCTTCGCCTTTGAGCTGCCTTGTTAGCTTTGTGCAGTGAAAGTAGTCTCTCGAGGTACTAACCACTCTGACCGAGTGCTTGCATGACTTTCAAATATTTTCCATTGGTATTATGAATTTCTTGCACTTTGGGTGACTACAGTAGGCATATATTTAGTACTGATCTTTCGACTTTTTATGTCTTTTATTCTTAAAATTTATTATGCAAACATTATTAACGATATTCAGCATTTTGCTTAGCAAGTATGTCCATTTTCCGGGATTAAGGTCACCGTTGTTACGTACCGATTCAAAGTCCTGTGCACTAATCTTGAACAATTCTTCCGTAAACTTGCAGCTCTTGTAATTCAACGGCTGCACCTGTGTTGCCTTTAAATTTACTGCACCGATAGGTAAAATATCTCTGATGATACTATGTTTAGGAATTAAAATTAACGAATCTTGAAATAAGTCGCTCTTCTCAGAGACATTTTTCTCTATGTCGCTTTTTTCCGCATTCTCTGTGCAAGAGTTTTCTGCTGTTTGCGGAGAGCCCGATTGTTCGCAGACATTTCTTTGTATGGAACTCCTGTCAAATTTATCTGCAAATGTCTTTTCAGTCGCTTGGTATAAGCTTGCTTGATCTTGTTGTTCTGCATTTGAAGGACAATCATTACTATAACCATCTGCCGCAACGGTTTCGGTAGCTTTTGTTGTAGGATTAAGCTTTCCACTTGATCTAATAATTATTTTCTTGTCGCAATTTGTCTGTGCAGCTTGGCGGTCGATATTTCTTTCGACTTCCAGTTTTGGTACAGCAGAATTGCCGGAGAATGGTTTACGCTGATTAAGTTTCCTCTCGGGCCCCTTAACGACCTAGCGTCAAGTACAAGATTACCTTCTTCTTTGATAGTACGTTTTGTTGAAGGCAAAAACTTATTATGGTTCTATGGTGGTTTAGATAGAGGCCAGATAACATATCTGCGTAATGATATTTGTGGAACAACACTTGGTTTAGCCAGCGCGAATTTTTTTCTCGCGAGTATATACTGTATTACGCGATTTCCACCCTCTCCCTTCGTTAGACCCCGGGTGACATTGGATCTGTTATATATTTTAGAAAGCCTATCACATAGGAATCATTTCTGCTTAATCAAATTTATGGGACAACACTTCGTTTGGCCAGCGCGAATTTTTTTTCCCGCGAGTATATAACATATTATGCGATTTCCACCCTCTCCCTTCGTTAGACCCCGGGTGACATTGGATCTGTTATATATTTTAGAAAGCCTATCACATAGGCATCATTTCTGCCTAATCAAATTTGTGGGACAACACTTGGTTTAGCCAGCGCGAATTTTTTTCTCGCGAGTATATACTGTATTACGCGATTTCCACCCTCTCCCTTCGTTAGACCCCGGGTGACATTGGATCTGTTATATATTTTAGAAAGCCTATCACATAGGCATCATTTCTGCCTAATCAAATTTGTGGGACAACACTTGGTTTAGCCAGCGCGAATTTTTTTCTCGCGAGTATATACTGTATTACGCGATTTCCACCCTCTCCCTTCGTTAGACCCCGGGTGACATTGGATCTGTTATATATTTTAGAAAGCGTATCATATAGGCATCATTTCTACCTAATCAAATTTTTGGGACAACACATGGTTTGGCCAGCGCGAATTTTTTTCTCGCGAGTATATACTATATTACGCGATTTCCACCCTCTCCCTTCGTTAGACCCCAGGTGACATTGGATCTGTTATATATTTTAGAAAGCCTATCACATAGGCATCATTTCTGCTTAATCAAATTTATGGGACAACACTTCGTTTGGCCAGCGCGAATTTTTTTTCCCGCGAGTATATAACATATTATGCGATTTCCACCCTCTCCCTTCGTTAGACCCCGGGTGACATTGGATCTGTTATATATTTTAGAAAGCCTATCACATAGGCATCATTTCTGCTTAATCAAATTTATGGGACAACACTACGTTTGGCCAGCGCGAATTTTTTTTCCCGCGAGTATATAACATATTACGCGATTTCCACCCTCTCCCTTCGTTAGACCCCGGGTGACATTGGATCTGTTATATATTTTAGAAAGCCTATCACATAGGCATCATTTCTGCTTAATCAAATTTATGGGACAACACTTCGTTTGGCCAGCGCGAATTTTTTTTCCCGCGAGTATATAACATATTATGCGATTTCCACCCTCTCCCTTCGTTAGACCCCGGGTGACATTGGATCTATTATATATTTTAGAAAGCCTATCACATAGGCATCATTTCTGCCTAATCAAATTTGTGGGACAACACTTGGTTTAGCCAGCGCGAATTTTTTTCTCGCGAGTATATACTGTATTACGCGATTTCCACCCTCTCCCTTCGTTAGACCCCGGGTGACATTGGATCTGTTATATATTTTAGAAAGCCTATCACATAGGCATCATTTCTGCCTAATCAAATTTGTGGGACAACACTTGGTTTAGCCAGCGCGAATTTTTTTCTCGCGAGTATATACTGTATTACGCGATTTCCACCCTCTCCCTTCGTTAGACCCCGGGTGACATTGGATCTGTTATATATTTTAGAAAGCCTATCATATAGGCATCATTTCTACCTAATCAAATTTTTGGGACAACACATGGTTTGGCCAGCGCGAATTTTTTTCTCGCGAGTATATACTATATTACGCGATTTCCACCCTCTCCCTTCGTTAGACCCCGGGTGACATTGGATCTGTTATATATTTTAGAAAGCCTATCACATAGGCATCATTTCTGCTTAATCAAATTTATGGGACAACACTTCGTTTGGCCAGCGCGAATTTTTTTTCCCGCGAGTATATAACATATTATGCGATTTCCACCCTCTCCCTTCGTTAGACCCCGGGTGACATTGGATCTGTTATATATTTTAGAAAGCCTATCACATAGGCATCATTTCTGCCTAATCAAATTTGTGGGACAACACTTGGTTTAGCCAGCGCGAATTTTTTTCTCGCGAGTATATACTGTATTACGCGATTTCCACCCTCTCCCTTCGTTAGACCCCGGGTGACATTGGATCTGTTATATATTTTAGAAAGCCTATCACATAGGCATCATTTCTGCCTAATCAAATTTGTGGGACAACACTTGGTTTAGCCAGCGCGAATTTTTTTCTCGCGAGTATATACTGTATTACGCGATTTCCACCCTCTCCCTTCGTTAGACCCCGGGTGACATTGGATCTGTTATATATTTTAGAAAGCCTATCACATAGGCATCATTTCTGCTTAATCAAATTTATGGGACAACACTTCGTTTGGCCAGCGCGAATTTTTTTTCCCGCGAGTATATAACATATTATGCGATTTCCACCCTCTCCCTTCGTTAGACCCCGGGTGACATTGGATCTGTTATATATTTTAGAAAGCCTATCACATAGGCATCATTTCTGCTTAATCAAATTTATGGGACAACACTTCGTTTGGCCAGCGCGAATTTTTTTTCCCGCGAGTATATAACATATTATGCGATTTCCACCCTCTCCCTTCGTTAGACCCCGGGTGACATTGGATCTGTTATATATTTTAGAAAGCCTATCACATAGGCATCATTTCTGCCTAATCAAATTTGTGGGACAACACTTGGTTTAGCCAGCGCGAATTTTTTTCTCGCGAGTATATACTGTATTACGCGATTTCCACCCTCTCCCTTCGTTAGACCCCGGGTGACATTGGATCTGTTATATATTTTAGAAAGCCTATCACATAGGCATCATTTCTGCCTAATCAAATTTGTGGGACAACACTTGGTTTCGCCAGCGCGAATTTTTTTCTCGCGAGTATATACTGTATTACGCGATTTCCACCCTCTCCCTTCGTTAGACCCCGGGTGACATTGGATCTGTTATATATTTTAGAAAGCCTATCATATAGGCATCATTTCTACCTAATCAAATTTTTGGGACAACACATGGTTTGGCCAGCGCGAATTTTTTTCTCGCGAGTATATACTATATTACGCGATTTCCACCCTCTCCCTTCGTTAGACCCCGGGTGACATTGGATCTGTTATATATTTTAGAAAGCCTATCACATAGGCATCATTTCTGCTTAATCAAATTTATGGGACAACACTTCGTTTGGCCAGCGCGAATTTTTTTTCCCGCGAGTATATAACATATTATGCGATTTCCACCCTCTCCCTTCGTTAGACCCCGGGTGACATTGGATCTGTTATATATTTTAGAAAGCCTATCACATAGGCATCATTTCTGCTTAATCAAATTTATGGGACAACACTTCGTTTGGCCAGCGCGAATTTTTTTTCCCGCGAGTATATAACATATTATGCGATTTCCACCCTCTCCCTTCGTTAGACCCCGGGTGACATTGGATCTGTTATATATTTTAGAAAGCCTATCACATAGGCATCATTTCTGCCTAATCAAATTTGTGGGACAACACTTGGTTTAGCCAGCGCGAATTTTTTTCTCGCGAGTATATACTGTATTACGCGATTTCCACCCTCTCCCTTCGTTAGACCCCGGGTGACATTGGATCTGTTATATATTTTAGAAAGCCTATCACATAGGCATCATTTCTGCCTAATCAAATTTGTGGGACAACACTTGGTTTAGCCAGCGCGAATTTTTTTCTCGCGAGTATATACTGTATTACGCGATTTCCACCCTCTCCCTTCGTTAGACCCCGGGTGACATTGGATCTGTTATATATTTTAGAAAGCCTATCACATAGGCATCATTTCTGCTTAATCAAATTTATGGGACAACACTTCGTTTGGCCAGCGCGAATTTTTTTTCCCGCGAGTATATAACATATTATGCGATTTCCACCCTCTCCCTTCGTTAGACCCCGGGTGACATTGGATCTGTTATATATTTTAGAAAGCCTATCACATAGGCATCATTTCTGCTTAATCAAATTTATGGGACAACACTTCGTTTGGCCAGCGCGAATTTTTTTTCCCGCGAGTATATAACATATTATGCGATTTCCACCCTCTCCCTTCGTTAGACCCCGGGTGACATTGGATCTGTTATATATTTTAGAAAGCCTATCACATAGGCATCATTTCTGCCTAATCAAATTTGTGGGACAACACTTGGTTTAGCCAGCGCGAATTTTTTTCTCGCGAGTATATACTGTATTACGCGATTTCCACCCTCTCCCTTCGTTAGACCCCGGGTGACATTGGATCTGTTATATATTTTAGAAAGCCTATCACATAGGCATCATTTCTGCCTAATCAAATTTGTGGGACAACACTTGGTTTCGCCAGCGCGAATTTTTTTCTCGCGAGTATATACTGTATTACGCGATTTCCACCCTCTCCCTTCGTTAGACCCCGGGTGACATTGGATCTGTTATATATTTTAGAAAGCCTATCATATAGGCATCATTTCTACCTAATCAAATTTTTGGGACAACACATGGTTTGGCCAGCGCGAATTTTTTTCTCGCGAGTATATACTATATTACGCGATTTCCACCCTCTCCCTTCGTTAGACCCCGGGTGACATTGGATCTGTTATATATTTTAGAAAGCCTATCACATAGGCATCATTTCTGCTTAATCAAATTTATGGGACAACACTTCGTTTGGCCAGCGCGAATTTTTTTTCCCGCGAGTATATAACATATTATGCGATTTCCACCCTCTCCCTTCGTTAGACCCCGGGTGACATTGGATCTGTTATATATTTTAGAAAGCCTATCACATAGGCATCATTTCTGCTTAATCAAATTTATGGGACAACACTTCGTTTGGCCAGCGCGAATTTTTTTTCCCGCGAGTATATAACATATTATGCGATTTCCACCCTCTCCCTTCGTTAGACCCCGGGTGACATTGGATCTGTTATATATTTTAGAAAGCCTATCACATAGGCATCATTTCTGCCTAATCAAATTTGTGGGACAACACTTGGTTTAGCCAGCGCGAATTTTTTTCTCGCGAGTATATACTGTATTACGCGATTTCCACCCTCTCCCTTCGTTAGACCCCGGGTGACATTGGATCTGTTATATATTTTAGAAAGCCTATCACATAGGCATCATTTCTGCCTAATCAAATTTGTGGGACAACACTTGGTTTAGCCAGCGCGAATTTTTTTCTCGCGAGTATATACTGTATTACGCGATTTCCACCCTCTCCCTTCGTTAGACCCCGGGTGACATTGGATCTGTTATATATTTTAGAAAGCCTATCATATAGGCATCATTTCTGCCTATTCAAATTTGTGGGACAACACTTGGTTTAGCCAGCGCGAATTTTTATCGAAAACGTTGCTGAAACAGTTTGGTTGCCACTGGTGTCAGAAACGTTGCTGGCAAAAACCGTTGCTAGGTTCACGCGGGTGTGTAAAACGAGTATAGACGACGTATGTAGTGATTCCAGAAACCGTTTGCCATGACGTAATATAAAAACATCAATGAAAAAATGCTTAAACACAATTAACCGAATTTTACCGGCTTATATACGTTGGGGTCATCTCGTGGGTTGACAGTTTGGCTTATGTCCACTAGAGGCCGCAGATCTAAACTCTTGATGCGATAGCAATCACAGTGGATTTGCACTAGGACTGGGAGTGACATTGATGAGTCCTGGTAGACTAAAGCTCGAATCCGTCTTTAGTGTTATTTGGTTTTCATTGCCTTTACCACCATACCAGTGGTTCCAATAGACCATGATACCCACCTTGGTGAGATTTTTCAGAAAGTTAGGTAAATAACACAACAGTATTTCAATTCAATTATTATTAAAAATGACAAGCTTGTTAATTGATACAAACAAACATATTGCTTTCAGTCACCACTACATTTTTTTTTTATGTATATAGAGAATTCTATTCTTTCGCATCCGTTCCTAAAAGTTTGAATTTTTAATTTCATTTGCAAGCACAGTATATAATTTTTACACCAATAAAAGTGAGAGATCGTCCATACGCAGACAAATGACGTAGGCAAACACAAAAAATTGCTCCATAGCAGTCCTCCAGTACAATAGCTATGATACGAACTATTCTTTATAAAAATATCTTTATTGTGTTTGACATAAACAAGAATTTCAAATATATAACACGATGCTGCCAGCTTATTTGTTGTACACAGGTAATATTTTTCTACATAGAATAACATTTTGTGGTAAACAGGTTGTGGTAAGTTATTTCAGGGTTGCTAGTTAATGTAAAAATACACAGTTTTAAAATAAATTATATATTTACCAGGTAAACATTTTATAGAAACTATGATCATCAAAATGGCGACCGTTTTGGCAGTGATGTAAACGACACTATTTCCTTTAATTTGGAATATTTGATTAATCTAGCCATAGAATAGTGACTGAATGTGTTTGTTCAATAAAACATGCTGCTTTGACTGTATTTAACATCATAAGTGCACCTGTCATTTTCTAATACTTTTGTAGTACTTGTTGTAATTATTCTAGAAAATTGCTATATAATGTCGGACTTATATGCCACACATCGGTTCTTTGTGTACTGTTTGATACAATGATAATTTTTATAAGTCTAAAATTAATGTATCCCACACCTAGGCATTGAATTACTTATTAAATTTCACAAATTGAATAAATAGCTTAAATCAGTTATTAAGTAAATTATTGCTATTGTATGAATGATTTTTTTTATAGATTGTACTTTTATTAACAAATTCTGCTTTTGTCCGTATATTGAGAAAATTTATAAATCCAAGCTCAATATGTGGTTATTTTTCCTCTTCGATTGCACACATTGTGCACTATTCGCGAATGTGGTTTACAATCTAATCTTACTCTGCATGATAATATCATATATATTTACCTAATAATATTTCCTGTATATGTATTTATAAACCAGCTTCTTTGATTACTTCATTTACAGCAGAATTACCATTAATTATGATTAAATAATTTTGATACAATTATAAAAGTGTATCTTCTGATGGCACTGGTATAAAAGAATATACCCTTACCTAGCTACCATACAAGAGGAGCTATTAATATTCGAAAGAGATGATAATATCATCTTGCTTGGTGATACAAGTTATATTCTAATTATACGGTTCAGAACTTGCATGATTATACTGTAGAGATATATCCGTATGTATAAATGTGTGCGCCGGTATAGTAATCTCTCTAGACACATTTATATTTGAGATTGGAATAGTTGCAGGCGAAACATAAAAGAACGTGTTTCGTGAAGCAATAGTAGGTAGACGGTAGACATTGTATAGCTTCGACGAACGAACAGTTTGGAGAAGGGGGACCTTGGAACCAACAACGGTTCGCTGGGATTTCTAATTCTCTATTGACCAGCGGTTTTCAGCCATTTTAAATGCGTGGCCACCCATAAACTAGTTCAACGTTTTTAGATTTCGATCTGTTGCTATTGAAGTTTCTTATAGCATATAGTTTATGAGATATTATTACGAGTATTTATATACACACCGATTGTACAATTAATTCATTTACGTAGAAAGTTCAAGGTCATGCAATTACTGCTCGGCACAATTGCCAGTTTATTAACACTTGCAGCTTTTATTGCTCCTTTCATTTATAGACACCGTTGTTGCGGTGCCGGTGTAGTAAAATACTGGAGCCTCCAGTTTTTTTTTTTTTTTTTTTTTTTAAATAATGCAGGAGGAGTAATTATAGGTAATTTGGGAAATATACATATAATCGCGCAATTAATTTTATATTTATATGCCGCAGTATTTGGTTGCATTAAATCATCACTTCATTTACAGGTGACAATTATCTCACTTCATTATAGTATAGGTAAATAAGGTTCAAGTTTTCGTCAATTTTTGAACGAGTATTTTCCACTACCCCAAGCTTAATATACAGTGTTTGTTTTAAACCGAGTCTAGATGCATCCTCTTAGCTTGTTACACAAAACATAATACCTAACACTAAATGGCATTTTGGTTGAATCGATATTGTTTATAATTCCGCTATAACTATTTCGTAACTGTAATAACATTGGTTTGCTTTCTATGTAATTAGTGCATATATGTAACTATATCTTAAAATAAATAATGCGTGTTGAAAAGCTGACTTTACCCCCATTCTAACCTAATCTAATATAAGTACACAAAATAAGTGAATGAATGATAATAATCCTAAAATCTTAGCACGCCTCAGTTAAGCAGATGCACCTCAACGAGTACAATTTTTTACCAGTTTGGTCCCGTTAATTTACTAACGCATTCATTACAGTGCTGGAGTGTAATTGTCTATTATCGTGTAATTTATAATTAAACATGTTGAACCGCTAATTAATATTTGCACACAGGTGCACGGAAAATATATCCAATAATCTCTCGTTTGATCATGCTGGTCCTTGTAATTATAATTTTATTGCAAGAGAATAACTTCAGGTTTTATAACTCGCTTGAATGAATCTTATATCTAAACTTTGATTACCTTGAATGCTATCCCAAGTCACATGAACACAGTAATAACAATTTTGTTAAAATTAACGAAAATTTAAAAACATTTGTTGTACCAAAGGGTCCACCAAATAAAGATATTGATGTAACAACTACCCCACGTTGTTACCGAAAAACTTCATACTTTCTTAAAGTTTAACAATTTTTTTTAGCTGGAACAGCAAAAATAGTAAACTTGTAAAATTCACTTCTCTTTTTATCAAAATAATGAATCAATTTTGTGAAGATGCATCATCTGTATACCTACTACAGATTTACAGAAATTATTGTTATTTCAATACATTGCTTTTGTTGCTTTACTAACATGTATTTGTTGCGTCTGCCTTTTCTTTGTAATAGTAGTAATGGTGTGTTAACTTGTAATAACTAATCGGATTGCTTATTTTGTTAAGTGTTTTATATCAATAGTACGAAAATTTGAACATAATACATTTTTATTTATTTAAAACATTACACTAAAGCTATTTCATAATTTTAAAACGATATAGTTTTTGTCTAATCTAACTGTGTGATCATGCAGTCATGTTGCCATGTAATCACCAACCAGTTTTCGATTGCGTCCATGCCGATCTAAACATACTTACATCCTGTTAAAATTCGTTAGCTTTATATCATGATATTAGCTAGACGATTGGTAATTTTAACACAAAACAACATTACTAAGTTGTTAAATTGTGTCTTCTTATTTTCAAAATAAAGTATGCATTTATACAAAATACATCTAATTCTGCAATGTGAAA
This sequence comes from Cetonia aurata, assembly GCA_949128085.1. Classification (NCBI taxonomy): domain Eukaryota; kingdom Metazoa; phylum Arthropoda; class Insecta; order Coleoptera; family Scarabaeidae; genus Cetonia; species Cetonia aurata. The sequence goes on from OX421887.1 coordinate 12,542,511, forward strand.
TGTAAACGCAATTCATTTAAATTTTGTTGCAAATTTTTTTTTTTGATGCTCACCTTTTTTATTTATGTTGGGGTAGGTATAATTTGGTATTATTATATACTAAAAATTTTATTTTTATATTTTATTCTAAAATACAGTTTTGTGGTTTTAGATATACAGGTGAGTTTTTTTAAATGGCAAAGTCCATTTACTAGATAACTGTTAATTGAATAAACAAATTGATAATTGCAATATATATTGTTGTAATAGCTTCCAAATTTGAAAATATTTCTACATATACCGAGTGACCCTTAAGCTTGGCAGGAATAAAAGATAATTTCTTTTAAATGGAACAGCCTGCACACTAAAAAATATTACACTTTTCCTACCGAAAATTTCTGTAATGTATAGGGTAAATTTAATAAAAATTGGGAAATTTACTATAAAACTTTAGCTAAATTTCCCAATTTTTTAGTAATTTTACCCTATACATTACAGGAATTTTCCGTAGGAAAAGTGTAATATTTTTTAGTGTGTATGTATAAGTAGCTTATTATATTCCACACTAAATTCCGTATATATTTTATTAGAAATATTTTTCAACAAACGGCTTAGTTTTCCGAGTATCCTCAATTTTCCTTAAAAAATGTCTGTTTTTTTCCAAACGATTTCAGTTTGGGCAATGAGCTTCTGTACTGTTACAGTATAAGGATCTCTGAATCTTAATACGACATTTATAATTTTTACACTGTGCTATCGGAAACTCTGGTTGCATTACGAGAACTTTAATTTCTGAAAACTTGTTTGTTTTAAATGGAACAGCTTTATTTTTTTGTAAAATCTTATAGTGCTAAAGAAATTTTCACTTAACAATGAATTTTTTTTACTGTGTGACAGTTAAAATATGAAGTTGATGTATTTCCAGAATGTGTTAGTCCCAACAAGTAATACTTACAGTGAAAAAGAAAGAGTGAAATATTAGTCTCTTTAACTGCAAAATCCTTTATCAAACATTTAAAGGTGTAACTTTTAAAACGAGTTGCAGTTACTGGTGTTTTAGTTTTTTTTGCTCTGTATAAAACTTACGTGTTTTCTGTGTCCATGCTTGTTTTGGTACATTCGATGTAGCAAGTAATTAATCCGGGAATAACAAGCTACTTGTCAAATTTCACATAAAAGGGATTCGATCCGACTAACGTTAAATATAGAAAAATTATAAAATTTGATTTGTTAGAAATTTCATTAATACCTGAAGATCTATTCCCAACGAATCAAATAAAATACGAAGTAAATACCACGGAAAATATTTGGTTTTGACTTATTTACAACATAGTACCTGCATATATCTGAGAATGACGGCTCACGTAGCGAATTTTCAATAGAAAATAAAATGAAAAACGATTTAACAGTTCGGCGAATCTTACAATGTAACGAAAGAAACCTCGTCTGTTGCCCAATAATTTAAATTTACCAAATAATAGGAACGCCCACGTAAAACGCGAAATTCCTTCTTTTAACAATAGCAATGCCGTATAACTGAATCGATTGTTCTCAAAATTTGCATGCAAATATATGTACACATTACGTCACAGTTCGCCACATAAGAATTGGAATTTACGCAATTCTAGATAATTTATTTTTATTCGGCTGCTTAATGCAGTAAAGAAATAAAACTTTTACACCAATAGGTTAACTACGTTTATTTTTTACGGTAAATCGCTTTAATAACAAAATCTAACTCCACAATAATAATACATATGGTAGAGAGCTCTATAACATTATAGTATTTATTACCTCTAACATAATTACTAAAAACGTGTATTCTATCTATGTACACATAAAAATTTTTCGGAAAGGATGTTATCCGTCGATTGTTGTTATATAGAAATTAGATAAACTATTGCACCAAAAACTGCTACTTTTAGTCAAATTTGGTGTTACCATTAACTTTTTTCAAATAAACAACAACTTAGAATAAGTGTGAAAGAAACAAAATAATTCGTCAGGACATAGGATAAATACAGCACAGTTCTAACACCACAAAGTAGGCAAATTATCCGAAATTTGTTATCTTATTTAAATAAATTTTTCCCTAACTCTGATTCTAACAAACTTCAGTGTTTTTGTTGCATGTTTATTATTTTATTAATAATACACAAAAGACCATATTAGTTATTTTAATAAGAAGCGAGTATCATAACCACCAACAGTACATTTTCATTATTGTTTACACTCTAGAACAGAAATATTCTTTTTTCATGTTACTAAGTAGTGCTACCACACAATTATTATTTACACTTAACTAATTTACCTAACTAAACTAATACTTTTAATCCTTCAAACAATTAAGTGTTTTTGAAGTGTAGTTTTTTTGTTTGTTTTAAATATTTTGTCATCTCTGGTACAATATTGTTACTAATAATGCGATCCCTGATTAAACTAATATTTAACTCGCCAACTGAACAAAGTTTACTGATGTGAATTTCATTATCTCAGCTGAAAATGTATCACGTAGTTCATCTCATTATTGTATTAGATAAAAAAATATTAAGACTTTTACTCCTACATGGTACAGAATAACTTTCAAGGCTGTTATGTCATAATATTTTTCAGCATCTGCTTCGCTTCTATTTCAATTTTGTTGTATTATATATGATAAATTCAATTGGAAAATTTTGCTTTTTTAATTCGTCGCTAGCATTTTCTTCGCCATTGCCTTTCTTGCAAATTGTCCACATATTTAATAGTGCATTTTCAATTAGCCTTCCTTGTAAACTGGCATTTTTAAACTCCATTAATGAATCTGGATCTATGTGGTGCTCAATAACACCACTCACTGCAGCTCTCAGCTCTGTTTATCGGTGATTGATTTATCTCTTTCTGTACTTGCTACCTTCTTGTCGACATACACCGATCATAATTTACAGAATTTGCATTAAACGGATACAAACCGCATTTCCTGAATCCATTTTTAATTATATCCGGCTTTATTATCTTCATTGTATGCTCTTTGAAAAATTTCGACAAAGTTATACTTAGTTACAAATTTAGTCGTTTTCTGTTTATATTCTAAGAAAGTTTTTCTACAGTGTGATTTCAATGATTTAAAAACCAATGTCATACGGTTGCAAAATATGTATGTGTTACGTTTGGCAACAGTTGATATAAAATAATGTTATTCTGAACCTAAAATGATATAAATTTACATTTATATTAAATTATGGCCGACTAACAATAGTATAATTGGAAACTTTACGTTATTTTCCGCAAGCCACAGAAAAAGGTATTAGTAAAATGCTGCCAGAAGTTACGGTATGTCTCGAGGTATCTACTTATATAGACGTATAATTATGGGAGACAAAGATTGTCTAGGCGCAGAAAATGGACGCAAAGCAGTGATGCACTTGTTTTCCGGTCCATTCGCGATTTCATAGAACTGCGACTATTTTTGGGAGCCAAGAGTTTGCCACTTTTTCGATAGGTGTTAAGTCCTGTTTGTAACATTCTGTTGGAGTCATTTAAAATGCCTGCACAATTTTCATTCACCAAATATTCATTTAATTCCTGAAAGCAACTTCGAATGGTTTTTCCATGACTGCTGTCCGAACTTTTGCTATTATTTCACTATTTCGTTTGGTTATGTTCGGATGTCTTTGCAAATACTTAATCGCTCCCGACCAGAGTTATTGTTTTAGAACGGATTTGACCTTTCTGTTGAACACACTCAAAAAATTTTTTCTGTAAAATCGATGGCAACTTTGACTTTAGAAGTTTATAGTTTATAATAATCTTCGTCGCTTGCTATGCATCTGCAATCTTACTTTCTTGAAATATTTCAAGAAATATATCCATCCTGCAGTTTTGACTAGAGAAATATTTTTGAGCTGATGTCATCGTTACTTCAAATGCTGTTTTCCTCTCGTTTTATTGATAATTAATAAAACTTATGGTTAGTTGCGTCAACTCGAAACCTATACATTGCAAATGTAGGAGAAGCATATAAAAGAACAACATTCTGTGGACTGAAGTAATTATTCAGACTAGGCGATAACTTTCCTTTTTACTATTCTTTAATACAATTACCAACACAATGAATCCGGGGACCAATTTAATTAAATAGATAAAATTAAAAATAATAACCATAAATAAATACCTATCTAAAATTTCAAAAAAGCTGCCTCACTTATTTTTACTGAACCTATGTTTTATCCAATTATTTTTTATAAACATCGGTATTACGAAATTTTTAATATTGCAACGAACGTGAGCGCTACGTAATACATACAAATGCGTTTCAACGATCACTTTTCATTGTATACCCGATACGCATAATAATAACGTTTGCCTAGCCTAAAGACGAAGCGAAACAACCTCACGTTTATTCACCTAATGCATGCCTATTCCCTTCCAACGAAACGAAACGTATGGTAGCCATGGATAAACGCAGTGTTCAAACCCACTATTGGCCAATGGCAACCAACCAATGACCTTCCTGTTTAAAAATATGTCATTGACCCTATGTAGTGTATTTAATAATTTACCTCTGTAGCTCTCTGTTTGGACAGCTTTGTATCTATGTACACCAGCAATGAATCTTTACTTTTATGTCGCTTCATGAGATTACGTCTGTGAAGGTTGGACTTAAGGAATGTGTGTACCTACCTATTACCTATTATTGATAAAAGGCTAATTACGCCTGAATAATAATTTGCAGATAATATTGCGCCGGCAGTGGTTAATAAGCACCGCAAGCAATAACTTTATATAAATAAACGCCAAAATGTTAGAATTTTAATTCCCGTAATTTATTCAATAAGTCATATTACAGATCCATGTTAGAGTGTGCGCAGTCAACCCCCGCCTTGTAAAAAGGCAATGATTGCACTACACTATTTGATAATTTTTAACAATTTATTTTATACAAAATATAAATATAGAACTGGCGTATGGCAGAAGAAAGTGCACAAAATTTATTGTTTTGAGACATTATTCGTGTTTAACTTAATCACATATTACATTTTTTAAGTATTTTAAAACTCATTTCTCTTGGATATTCATTTCTGCAGTATCCATAAAAACTGAAAGATGTAAATGTTAAATCTAAATAGATAAGCTGGTTTTAAACACATTCCTATATAATTCTATTAATTTTACCACTCAATTCCTGATGTATCCTTAAATCTTCCAAATCTGTTGGAATATAGAATTTCTTGGTGTACTTTAATAATGCATTTGAATCGTAAATTAGTTTAGGTGTAAGATTCTTTATCAACGAATTTAAAATTCTAAATTGTTTTCAAAAAATGGTCGTTATTCTTTCTGTATAAAATTTACTTCTTACGATTTAGGTGAATCTTCTTTATTTATCTTCTAGTTTATATGTTATAGTAAAGATCCACAGCAAGGTTTTTCTTTTGGTGCCTTCTTTCACGCTCTCTTGGGCTATATTCTCGATAAAATATAGAATTGTGCACTTGAATATTTTTATATTCGCCTTTATTCAGTTTAGGTTCTTGCAGATAGTAAACAGTAAAATGTTTATCACAGATTAATTGAACTCTTTAATAATGAACGCAGGTGTTGTACGATCGGACGTTGTAAAAGTAAATAATGGGCCATGAGAACAAATTACGCGTCATGCGCTTGGTGATAGCTCGTGCTTCACTTTGCAAAAAAGGGCAATTCGCTACACATTTCAACTAGGGACCAGAGATCACTGCCGACCATACTTTTTAAACTATAAAATCCTGACCCTCCCTGCACTCTTCATCCTGGAATCTGTCTCACTAATCCGTAAACATATTAGTGATTTACCCAAAAGACCTCTTCATAACCACGTTACAAGACGGTTGCAACATGACCTTTACTTACCTGTACCCAGTTCAGAGTTAACTAAGAACTCATTCTTCTACGATGCAATCAAACTCTACAACCTTCTCCCAATCCAACTCAAATCGATACCAACATACGTCCAGTTTCGCAGAAAGGTAAAATTTATCTTCTTCAGCAACCTCTTTACGCTGTTAGCGATTTTTGCGGAGAGGGGTAACTTTAAATTTCTTTTCCTTCAAACATTCATCTTCCCTTTTCCTTCTTTGTGCGGGCAGCGCAATCTCCTGGTTTATTCTTTGACAACTAAGTGTATCTGACACTTTCTATCTGTGTTTATTATATAAATTTGTTAATTACTCTGCTTTGTCCACAAAATTAATTTATAATTTTTCTTGACAATAAAGCACATTATTTATATATTTCCTGAGTAAGGCAGGAAAAACTGTGTTGTGTATGTTAGGTAAAGTTCATTCTTATTCATTCTTATCATAGTAAAAACATACATGCATAACTATCGTTGGTAGTTCCTCAGAAGCAGACCTAATGCCATATTTGTTTGTGTATATAATGAAATAAAGCATAAGGAATTAAAAAAAATAAATGAAATATAAGATGATTAAGTAAATTTAAAAAATTTATATCGAATAACAAAGTTTATCGTTAGTCGACGGTACGAGTCTGTGTTGAAGTCGATACAGCGTCCACTAAAGAAGCTGCAATAACGCTACGGCTATTTGGTTACTTAGCTGGATAGCTATAACCGTGTTTGAGGATGGGAAGTGCTTAGCGAAAGATCTGAAGATTACGGTTTTGAAGGAAGAGCTTCCAAATACATCTATAACTTGCACAAGACTTGTCATTTTGATGGAATCGAGGATAAACTTGCCTGAAGTCGAAATTATCTCCCAAAAAAAAGTGCAAAACACCAGAATTTGCTAAGGGATTAAGAATCAAGAAACAAAGGGTATTCATAATAGAATGAAAAGATATTGTGAATGAACTATGGAATACAATTTAATAGATATGTCTCATGTATCAAAATTAGGAATTAAATGATTGTTAAAATGATACCATGCTGATATTGCAACCGGAGCCCGCGAATGTTCCACAGATTCGATAGTAAGCAATAATATTTCCATATTTAGGGTTTTATGTTCTGATCTACGTCGCGCACCGATTCCATTCTGCACAACGTTGATACGTGTAGGTCTATGATGTTGCACATTACGCGGTAGAGTTTCTCCGAAACTTGTTTAATTGGACCAAAAAGTTGGTAACATGAGTGTTCAGGACTTCGAATTTCACGAAAAGAATATATTGCGATAATCGCGTTCAGACATTTCGTCTTCTGTAAAACAAAAAAAGACATTTTACGCCAACTGTCTACCCCATGCACAAAAACTAATGATTTGTCACCCTTTTCTTTGTTTTTCTACGTCGCCTTCTTCTCTGTAAACAGTTTGTGTAGTAATTGGAAGTGTAAGTGTCTTTTTTATGAAAAACGACAAAGTAGGCGTTTGTTGATTGAAGTGGCAATATTTGAAGTCCGTCAAGTCGACTACCAAACTTCTGTTTTTCAAAATTTCACTGCACAAAACGATGGTTGTGCTGATTTGTGACGTAAAGAAAAAAATTGTACTCTTTCCGTTTCCGAAATATTCACGATTAAAGATGGGCGATACAACTTGACGCTGCGGGGCCACTTTTGAATTTTCAAAATTTAACTGTGCCATCATTTTGTGCTGATGGATAGTCAAATTTTGAAAAATCAAAATTATGCGACATATTTGCTAATTAAAGGGGATCTTAAAAATAGAATTAGTATTAGTGAAATGCATAAAAGAACGTGACTAAAGAGGCATTAGGAAGGACTTGGCCTGTTAAAAATGGTCAATATTATATAGAGTAATAGATAGTCTTGTACTCGCGCTGCTAGCATTTGGAACCGGTATTAATTCATAACAAAACCAGCATCTGCACGATATGAGCCCTTAATTTAATTTTTTAAATCTTCTAAGAAAGCTCAACCTTTCCAAAGGTCACATATCTGATTCTTGTGACGATTAGGCAGTGGCAGAAAATGTGCTGTTCTGTTACGTTTCTGTATGTTTCATCACAGTGCCAGTGTCCGAATCTGGGTATAGTCGCCGTCACAGTATTTTAAAATGACCTGAATTCGTACTAATGTCAAATAAGACTATATAGGCGTCTTATCTGAAACATCTTCTAAAAAGTCTTATACCTATGGATGTTACCTATTGCTCCACCTTCTTCTTCCTGAAAAACAGTACAGTCATAACTTTGGAAGGTTGTCTTAAAACTACGTATCACGTTGTCATCCATGTACGCTTATACTTAGGTTTCAAGCGCCGCAACATTTATGAAATTAAAGCAAGGTTTATCGTTTCCTTTCCTGTTAAAAAGAAAACTACAAAGTAATAAAAATTTTTGTTAAAATTAACAAAAATTTAACAAATTTTGTTGTTCCAAAAAGTTCACAAAATAAAAATGGTAATGTAACAATTACCCAAAGTGGTTACCGAAAAAAATTATACTTTATTTTTGAAGTACTGTTGGCTCATGAACAACGTACATATTTTGTTAGGCGCATGTTCAAATCAGAGTAGACATGCAAATTATAAAATATAAATTAATAACACTATTTGTTGCACTAACAAATGATCTTCTGTACATTACTAATTTGTTTAATAATTTTGCTTAATTGGCAAATTCAACATAAAAAACCTCATTGATGGTACAGTTTGTTAAATCAACCATTATTGTATGTTACTCAAACATAAAAATTTGTAACTCTGGGAAATGTTCACTTAACAACGAAATTTTTCTTACTGCGTACACTGCAGATGTTGAATTCATGATTAATTGTCTTACGCAAGAAAATTGTTTCTTCTTACACAGTGATTGTAAATATAGCTCATACTGCACCAAATCAATTGTTATATGCAATATCAACTTAAAATAACAAATCTTGTAAACCACATTACATAACAATTTAGTTATTGAAAGCTTCAACTACCAAGTATGTAACAGTTGCACGCTTCGACCATTTGCATGTTAAGTGTGCCTAAACGTCCATAAATTTTATTGTTTGCTTCACCAAAATCCGCTCCAACTAGTATATATGGACACACACACACACTAGTTTACCAACTAGGCGTTCGCGGTAATTCAAAACCACAACCATATTTGCATTAACATTTCAAGGTTAAATTGCAATTGGAGCCCGCGAATGTTTCGACAAATTCGATAGCAAAGCGATAATATTTGCATATTTAGGGTTTTGTGCTTTTATGCTCTGTTCTATACGTGCACCGATACCATTCCGTACAACGTATCATACGTGTCGGTCTGTGATGTTGCACATTACGCGATAGAGTTTCTCCGAAACGTGTTTAATTGGACGAAAAAGTCGGCAACATGAGTATTCTGGGCTTCGAATTTCACGAAAAGAATATATTGCGATGACAGCGTTCTAGCGTTTCGTCGTGTTCTGGAAAAGAAAACATTTTACGACAACCGTCTACCTCAGCAGACGACGCACAAAAACTAATGATTTGTCACTTTTTTTTTGTTTTTGTACGTCGCCTTCTTTTCTGTAAACAGTTTGTGTAATAATTGGAAGTGTAGGTGTTTTTTTTTTTTTGTGAAAAACGTCAAACTAGACGGTTTGCTAATGAAGTGATATCACTTTTACTTTTTTTATTACTTTCTTATGGGAAAAAAATGTCAAATTAAATTATATGCTATTAAAAATTATAGTGTATGGCCATTCTCTCTCTGCGGTTAGAAATCTATTAAAGGAAAACCCTTCACAGATACAGACGCCGATGTGTACAAACCTGTTTACTATGTTAATACGAGGATCACTGGGGCCACGAGTACGCAGCATTCGAGTGGATGTCGTCGCATCAAAGAAAGTGTTTGATGTGTTTTATTGTTTATGCTGCTAAAGTGGCAAAGGAGATAAGGTATCGTAGCAGCAGCTGGAGGGGCACACAGATGAGGCGACTTCGTTTCTGCATACGCTCCTGGCACATCTGTTAAGAAGGCGGAAAGGGAAAAGAAAATGTTTAATTGCCTTGCGCACACAATTGTTGCTTCGATTTTTAAAGCACTTTAAGCAAATTCTAAACTTTAATAACAATAATAATAATAGCAATAATATATTTAGTGTCCAACAGGTCAAGACCCAGTTCAGGACACATAAGAAAAAATATTACAATAAAATACAATGTGTACAAAATGTAAATAAGTACTTCTACTTTCGCTATTCTAAGTAGATACTCGTAGAAATAACCATGTCCTGTCAAAAAATGGGTGAGATAGTATCCCACCTCTTCAAGTTTCCTATCTATTCACGCCTAAATGTTTTTAATTAATACGTGTATGCACCTTCCAGTGATATGTGTATCCCAACGCCCCTGTCAAGGCAATCTGATATGATTTCGCGTTGCAGTTCTTGCCCCCACTTGTCCTGCTTCTGCTGTTCTACTATAAATATATTTCTTCTCTTTAGCCATAAAGTCTATAGGTGTTGCTCCAGCTATTACCAGTACAGCCGTCTCCGAAGCCGTTCTATACACACTTGCTATTCGCAGAGCCTTTCTCCTTTGAATTGCCGACATTTTCTTCCTATACGTTTCCTTATCTAATGCTTTCGCCCAAATCTCACTTGTATAGAGAAGAATGGATTTGGTTACAGATGTGAGCAGGCTACATTTACTTGAAGATGATCTGCCGATATTTGTCACCCATAATGCAGCAATCAGTTGAGCAGCTTTCCTAGACATCAAACGTATATGTTGCCGAAACGTCACTAGACTATCTAATGAATTCCTAAGTATTTAACAACTTTTGAGGTAATCATATATTTTTACAATATTATGTTAAGTGAACTCTAACTAAAAAAAAAATAGTTCCATTAGAAAAATACAATAGTTGTGGACTGTTGACAAGGAAAACAATCAAATTACCGAAATTTTTGACAATTCTTGATTATTTTCTTCATGCGCACCTAAAAAAGTAGCACGTTCCTATAAATCGACCACTTATAACAGCATTGCCGTTCGTTGCATTGCTGAGGATTTACTTTTATGCGTGCAAGAAGTAAAAACGACCGTCACTTTTGTCGTACGAGCAGGTGTATGTCCTCAGCAATGTGAACAAATGGCAATGGTTCTCGGATGTGTTCTAAGCGGAAACACAATTTCTTTCTATAAATTTACTTTTAGGGCATATAGGTTCATAACGACGCACCGCACATAGCAGTGCCCTTAGCACCCCACCTACATAGAGAAAAAGGTGTAGCAAAATTAACCACAATTGTAGTAAGTCGCACAATATAGTTACTATAGTGACAGCTATCGAGTATAAAATACCACATTATTGTAGTTTTCCAAGAATAGTCAGATGCACAATATATTTGTGGTATGAGTAATACCACAAAAGTAGTAGTTATTGTAACCATATTTAGTATTAAACAAAGTACTATAATATTGTGGTACCTAACCATAAATAGTGTGATACAAATTACTATTCTTATAGTTACCGCAAGTATTGTGTTATGCGGAATACTACTTGTATTGCTACATTTCTGAATTTGATTAAGATAATATAAGACACTTAAGCACTGTGCAAAAATAGTACTCACTTCGTTTGCAGACTGAACTACAATTGTGGTAAATACTGGAAGGTCCGATATTTGCCAGGAAATCTGCTGATGTTTACAGTACGCAAAATACTGTGAGTTCCATGAAAGTACTTCCATGACAGTACTACCACAATATGCTTAATACAAAATATACTTCCGTGCTGTACAAAAATATTTTTCTCTGTGTAACACGGGTACATAGCCTAGCTCTGATTCTGAAAGGAGCCTTGCACAGTAGTGTCCACAGTAACGTATCGCACTTCGCACAGTCACCCAGTAAATACACTAACATTAAGATGTCACTTCTTCCTCATTTTCCGATGAAGATATCGCACTAATTTAAACTTTTTTGTAATTCGGGTGACGAATATTCACAAAGTGTACCTATTGAACAAGAAACGGCAATATCTTGAAGATTCGTCATTTATATAAAAAAATTACTTGTCTATCCAGCACGATTTTTCGAAAACGTCCGAATGGAAACGGTACATTTGATTATATTGTTAGTGTAATTGAAGATCAGTTAATATATAGTATAAGAATTGGAAAAACTGACACTCTCGGCCAATATTATTGGAGAAAACGTTAATGTTAACAGTTAGGTTAGAAAATTATTAATAAACTTCTTTGTTATACTCTCTTGTTAAGAGTAACAATGGAAAAAATGTATTTATTGTAAAAATATAAATGCTTAATTTATAAGCTAAAGAACGTTCATATAACTTTACGTCACAAAGTACATACTGGTAGCTGGTAGTTTGTCCGCTATTGGCAATAGACGCTGGACTTAATCCAGCTATTGATTTTTCTAACACCTGTATTACCTTGATCCTAAGTCGCATGAATACACTACTTATGTTGAACAAATCAACGTCTTCATTCGCTTCTTTTTCTATTCTAATCAATCTGTCGTGTTCTTTTCGATTTTTAATAGGACTTCACGAATATACTGTTCTTTTTTCTTTCGTTTATTGGATGATGTTGCATCCTGTACAGCTGAAGTGGGCGAAGAATCAGGTGGTGGAGAACCCTGTGGCTGTTTAGATACAGGTACTTGGGCTATATTCCCTCTTGCATTGGATCAGGGTGAAGCAGATTCACTATACATATTCATTTTCATTATCCTCACTAATAGCGTTTATAAGAGTTCCAGTTGTTTCACGGTGAGTCTAACTACCTTTCACAAAGAGCTGTACTTGAGAATTGTGAAAATGTATTGCTAAAAAAATTCCAGTTACATTTGGATTATTAAACATAATCCTGGGGGTATATTATAGGTTTGGTTGTTTTTTTTTGTTACTGCCACTCCAATGTATTTGCATTGTATTCAATAGGTACGTAATTATACCATTAATATAATATTTAAATGTGGGCTTTTTCCACCGACTACAATATACTGCGTTTCTCCTGAATTGATCTCTAAACTCCCATGGTTTGTGCTTGTCACTAAATTTTCTGCCAAATATAACTGACATCGCTTTGGCCTTATTTTGGTAGTATAATTTCCATGCCCTTGCTAAATTTTTTGTCGATACTTTTGAGACCTACTTTAAGTACAGTTTGAGTTAAGATCATCCTTGTTTTAAATCCTTCGTTCGTTTTAAAGAGGGTAAATAGCTTTTTTTTTAGATTATAAGAGATTTTGATAGTTGTTATAACCATTTTCATGGCATTCAATTCTGTGAACATATTTAGCTTCTATATCGAGGAGAACCAGCCACTAGTACAAGCAAAATCGATACTACGATGCAAACGTGCACATAGAGGCGTACTTAGGCTGTCGTGTAGGTATAAGTACTGCAAATGCAACGTTACATAATTTATCTCTAACGAGCGTTACATCAGGTAAACAATGTCCTTTCGGACGGCAAATAAAATCATAACACCCATTGTAGCGTTTCGAACACCGATTTTCGAAACTAGGGTGAGAATATTAACAGGTGGCCTTACATAACAGCACATTCGAGTGGGCCAATTGTGAACTAAACGTACGCCGAGCAGCTATAGTAATAATGTCTGGTGCCTGCGATGCAGCAAAACTAGTAGCCACTCGCGCTTATGTGTGAGTATGTGTGAAATGTTTGGATTAAGATTAGCGGCGTGTGTTAATGACAAATCCTTGTTGTCGAGAAATCCGCCGGCAGTTCGAATATCGGCCGCTGGGATATATATTTCAGTTTACTATTTTCTTTTTTGTGTGTCTCCAACCAATCGTACTCACACCAGATTATCGCTCACGCACGCCAATCGGTTTTATTCGAAGGATTGTTTAGATTGCACGAATAAATTGACTAACAGGGTGTGATCCCGAACGGAATGTTTCTAACTACACCCCATCTAGTTAGAAATGTTTTAAATAAAAAAAGCAGAAATATCTTTCGACGGTATTACTCTTTGTTTAACATCGTTCTCGGATAATAATAACTCCAATCGGAAAACTTTCGGTGTTGATCAACGAGTTAACCAAGGAAGAAGAAAGTTAAAGTGGCACCAAAACGTGATTAGTAAACCATTATTAAGACTATTCTCGTAAGGTTGTTAGAACAATTCCGATAAGTGAAACTTAATTCCTTAAGTTAGTAAATACTTACTATACAAACTGAACCAAAAATGAGTCCTAAAACAATGAGAAAATTCGTTGTTCACACGAAATAGTGCAATAAAATTGGCCCGCAGGAGAAAAAGTTTATCAAATCAATGAACAATATTTTATTTAATGCCGAAGGAATGTATTGGGTAATAAACTACTCATTGTATTAACGAAACTAATGTCATTGAAGATGAAATGATTGGCTCAACGAAACATATTATTGGTGGAAAGAACACCAATTTTGTTCTAACAAGTTTTGTTTAGTTTCAATAACCACTAGTTATCACTTTTATGTACGAACTTGCAGGATAGAATTAACAAAGGCATGAATGCAATGAAGATTATCTGTTGATATACTGATCGCAAGTGGTTGATTCAATCTATATTCTACATAATCCCAACGGATTTTAAACATTATTGAAGAGTAAACTTGTAAAACTTTGTTGAAATAATCATATTTCATTCACTCAATTCACTGTTGGTGAGAGAACTGAAGCAACTTTAGCTCCTCATTTCCATGGCAGCAAAAGTAGCATTAGCTACCTGCTCGAGTTTCTGCCTACCAGGTATCATCAACATCACTGCGAGTGCAAATCATCGCATCTAAAAATACATACATACAATTGGATCCGCAAAATGCTACCAGACAATTATCGCTGGCAATAGCTAACTAAATTCCGGGGAACAGACGCAAGATGGTTAAACACATGCATTCTGTTTTAAATATATCTTTGCGCGGAGCAAATACTTTTGTTATTAATATAATGAACGTTTTCATTCAACCTATGAATAAGGGTCATTAAGGAAAAAAAAAACTTCTCAGGATGACAAATTACATTAGTACCAGCGCATGTTCGATGACCCCTCTTATAATTTCCCTTGAAAAATTGTTTGTTTATTTAGTTGCAATACAAACATTCCTAACTACTTGTGTTAACAGTTAACTAATTCTATAATCTAAACTAATTTTATCAAGTAACTTAAAAATTAAAACTTGTAGACAATATCAGCTCCTACATAATCAAAATATTAACATAAAAGGCTTTTAATAAAATTTTTGGAATTGTAGTTTGTGCAATAGGCTTATAATAATACTTTTTTATTAAAGCACTTGTGCTATAATAACTCCACGAAGCGTTTAATGTTCTTCGTCATTTATCTATTTATTTGTTTATTTGCATTACAAACATTCCTTCTATTATATGTGTTAACTAATTCTATAATCTAAATCAGACATGCATTTAATCAAGTAACTTAAAAACCCAAATTTGTAGACTATACCAACCACTACATATATTCGTTTTATATAACATTAAAAGCAGTAAATACGAAAAAAAAAGTATAAAAACGCTTCGTGATCTTAAGGCACTCGTTCATTAAAAAATGTTTTTCGAACTTGAATTCGTGTACCTACTATTAGCAGCTGTTTTAAGCAATACAGTAATATAAGATTAAAATATTCTAGTCTTGTGTTTTTTGCACTTACTTACTTATTATTAGCATTTAGTGCCTGAGAAGTCACTTTTGAGCTCTTATTGTGGAAATGATGAGCGCTACCCTGTGTTCATCCTGTCACCTTTTTTTTTTTTTGTAAAGGATGAAACGTTTATAGCAAATCTGTACATTCCCCAAGCACAGATAAACCAAACAAACATACATTTTGTGCATATTTTAAGGAAAAAGGAAGTGGAAAATGAGCCCAGCATGCCAAAAATAATGACGTAACGGCAACCAATTTATGTATATAACTGCACTTGTCATGCTAAGTGATTTCCTGGGAACTGAACTTAAATCTAACTTGTTTTCCTGTTCCCTACCTCAATATAATACTTTACTGTTAAACACTATTAATTTCTACTGCTATTAACTGGTGATAATGTTTAACTATTTAAAAATTAACTCTTGAAGAAACAATTGAGTTTAAATTCACCGACTTGGTAAATTATAATTTCAAAAAAGTACACAGACCTTCCAAAGGTACTAAAGATGTAAAACTACATATTTGTTTGGATGGAAATTTAATAATCGCCAGGTGCGTATTATTTCACATGGTCTTATAAGTACAAACAAATGACATTGGATTTTAACACCTTTAATGTATAGTAAAAACATTTCCATATGATTGCAGACTTTGTACGTCGCTATATATGAACCAAGCTCCATACTAGTTTTATTACTACCTATTACAAGCAAACATGCAAAATTAAATAAATTAGAGAATGAAAACTATTTGTAGCCTACCCAATAACGTAATTCTAATATTATAAAAAGCTTTTTAATAATAAATTGTTTATTTGTTTTAACTAACAACGCAATAGTTTGATTATTCTGCATTGTTAAGGTCAATACGAATATTCCTTTCAAGTAATTCCAACATCTCCAAGTGTTCGCGCAATATTCGGTTTGATTGCAAATTGTCTTTGTTTTCGCTTGTCCTGTATTTGCTTATTACTTTGCGGAATTCCCATTGCGACACTGCATTCGGACACCGAATGAATAAAGTATGCTCTATAGTTGAAACTGGGTTAAGTTATACTTGTACCAATGTATATAATTTCTAGTTTGGTTTTTACTGAAAAAAATACTGGATTTTTAATTTTGCTGAAATGTGAAGGGCGATTTAAGCCACTCCTCCAGTATTTTTTTCGTCGATTTTTTGTCGATTTACTACACCTTGAATGAAATAACAAAATAAAAAAAACATATTTTTTTTTAAGTTCATTACCTTGTCATTCGCTGCAGAACTAAATTCTTGGTAGATAAGTTATAAAGATGGGTAATATATAATATATCTTAACAGTAAAAGAATATGGATCTGCTGTAATCATATTTATATTTCAAAATAATGTTGCATAAAACACATAATTTAATAAGAATTTTACTACAGTATGTAGGCCTTTTGTTCACAATCGAGACTTCTTGGAAAATGTACCTAATCATCTAGCCACTGCGTCATTTCGGCCATCAGTCACATATGCATGCCCATACATAATGCTCAAGTATTTTGCCATGTCTCCATCAACAGATAATTTACATTAAATTCAAAATTATGTCAAATTAATAAGTATTAATCTACTTCAACTTGCAAGAAACAACCTTCTTGACTTGGATTTACTTCGCTAGAGGATGGTAATTTAAAACAAATACGTGCAAAAATTGCATATTAAAGGAAAGCCGGCTTAGATGAATACTTCTTGTTATTAATGCATAAAGAATAGTCAACCAGATACTTTCAATATGTTGTCTTGCATATGTTACAAGACCTTAAAATATCTACTTACCATCGCCACTTATCGAGTTTTTTAAAGGAAGTAAAATTCCAGTCAAATAGAATGGGTAACAAAAAAATATTTTAAAAGCACAGGCATCAACGGTAAAGGCTTCTTATAACGGCTTTAACGATTTGATGCCCTTGACTACTTTGAGGCCGCACGACGGTGTCAAAACAAAAAAAAAACCTATTTCATAAGATATACAGTACCTATTTTGTTGAACTAATAGTCGATTCTTACAGTATTTTCCTAATAGAAATTGGATACATCAATAGTTTCGATATTAAAATGTTTGCCTAGCAGGAATAAATACATAAATCGGATGCAATATCAGAATGATGTTGTGAACGCACGGTTTATAATCAAAAATTGGATTCTACATCATTGTAGTATAGACCTTCTAGTATCTTATGGGATATTCATTGTCCAGAAAGATGCGCAGGAAGTTTTATTTTGCTATGCAAATCAGGAATTTTCGTGTGATTTTGAAGTACGCTAGAATTTTGCAGAAGCTCTAACAGTAATTAAGATGTGCTGTGAATTTTACAGCCGGATGCAACCAGATTTGTACGTAGTGGCTTGGTAAAATATTTGCTACTTGTTATTTACTGGCATTCGCAATTGATGCAATAAAAATAGCTTATTACAACGATTTATGTCAACTGTTTCTGTAAAAGAATCTCCTCTTTTATCGATGAATTATTGCAGGGTTTTGCATTTCCATCTCTGCCGAGAAACCCCTAAATAAATGAAAAATACCGAGTTAATAATGAAATAGGTACTTAATTTTCAAAATAGTACCCGTTATGAACTAGAACAGATGATGGAAAAGTTACCCAGGTTCTAATCGAAACTTCTGCAGCAAATTGCACGATTTGTGGAACAAAGCCCTCCCAGAAAAATAACTTGAAAAACTTGCCGAAAATAACCTTGGTAATGCATATACTACGTCACATTAAAGCTTGCAACTTCTTTAACTAAACATCTTACTGAAAATATCAGAGATTTAATTGTAGGTAAGTAATTTTATAGGCTTTGAAGTCAATCATTAGTTTACCACTAAATGCATGATCAATCATTAATCATTTACTCATTATTTTCAAACATACCTATGCAATTAAATTTAAATGTTTATTCATATGTATATTTCAAACATTTGCATAATCGAAAAAAAATCAAACCCATATTAAATTTATCTAATTGCTTGTATGTACAATGAAATTAAACAAAGAGGTAAATGGCACACCTCCTACTGTACTGCTGTATACTACAAAAATATCTGTACAGACCAATTCTGTGTATATACGAAGATAAATTCAATAATCTTTGTCAATGTATTTTGCTTGAAACATAAAACTAAATAATGCTTGCGTTTAACATCTTTGCTGCAGCGTTGCCAAATGTAGTAAGCCAGACGAACGCCTGGTCGAAATGAATTGCGTATTATTTTGTGTACAAAATCGCACACCAGTGGCGGACGGCGACCATCATCGTTCTCTCGTTTCAACAACGCAGCGCTTGAAATTCAAATAGGATTCGAAATTCCAGCCGCGTTGACCTTCAGGCCGCGGTCATGACACACACCAGTCGTAATTTTAGGAGTTCTTTGTCGAAAGGAAGGAGAGAAAAAATGTCGAATGCCGGGTAGGACTGGTTCGACAGATTAGGCTGCCAACCGGTTGCTTTGTTATTGGTTGTTTAGATGTAATGTCAGCCGCTTCTAGTCGTCCCAATCACGCCCACAAACATTTTCGGGGACAAGCGAAATCCAGACGTGCCAGTGAATTAATCATAAAGGAAATTCGTCGTCTCTGTTGCACAGCTGCGCTTAGTTTATGCGTTTATGCTGAGGTTGATGTTGTGCGGCTACTGTTACAAAACTGTCGCCGTTGAAACAAAGGAATTAAACCCAAACAACCGGGCAGGATACCTCATCTTACAGCTACGAAGTAAACCGGGCTGTGCTTATGATGCTTGTGTATGATTTTCTTGAAAGATTTGCTGTTCACTTTATAAAGCATTTATTACGTTAGATCTTGTATTTAAACTTTGTTCTGACGAATATGCTGCTGACTCATTGAGAGACACATATGTGATTATGCAATTATACCCTAAAAAAGTGCATGTATATGCGTCCGCTCATCATGCTGTAATTTTTAAGATTATTTTACTAAACGCATTTTATATGCATGTATGTTTTGCAATGTTTTATGGAAAGAAATTCTAAGAAAATCCTGTGTTAAACAAAAGGAAGATGAGGTACCAAATGGGATAGAGTAGGAGTTACCCGTTCAATCGTTCTACTGACAATGAGAGTCGTTCCTAACCCTACTAATAATTACTCTCTCTGAGTTTGTATTATTTTAATAACTAAATACATAACATTTCTTCTGATGCATATAACTCTGAATTACCAAGGTGGATCACCGGTAATCTCAGGGCTATATTTTACTTTTGTAAAAATTGTTGGATCAAAGTAATAGCCTTGTTAATCTAAAGTTTCATTCATTCCTCGAGTAATGAAGGTCTGGTGCTACAAGGTTAACTTAATCAGCATGATGATAATTTATTAGAGATACATATACAATAGTTAAGAACCTCAAACATTTGTCGAGAAGTTACTTGAAAACCCCCAAAAGGGCAGCGATATCTTTATTGTCTTCATTGTATCATGTCAATTCTATTCTTAGCCACATAGAGGATATAAGTAGCCCAATCTTTTTATATTTTTGTGTATACATAGTTGTTTTAGTTCTTTCTTTGTGCCAAACCTGCATCCTTCCATTCCAAGTCCTTCCCTTACTGTGTCAATGGTTGAACATTGTCTATCCAAGGCCGTAACGGTTGATTTTTAATTGATGACGTAAATTCTTCTTCATTATGTCTTTCAAAAATATGTTTCTAGTTTTTGTACAAGTATTTTAATACTTACTTTCACCTAGTCTAACTTACCTCATACAAATTGCTAGCTCTGCAATAGGTGCAAATGCTTCTCGAAATGTTGTATTCTGGGCTGGGACTCTGTGTACAATAGAATTCTATTATCGTTTTCTATAGTAGTATACTACATTTGAAGTCGACAATATGGTGATTTGGTACTCTGTGTGTCTATAGTACTGTAGTGAATGTAGGAATAGAAATTTAATCGCCTCATTGGATGAACACCAACCGTTCAGAATAATTTGCATGGAGTTCTTACTAATTTTTATGAAAAAGACAACATAGGTGGATGACAGGTGGCATCAGGCAGTCAGTGAGAAAAGCTGTTAAGGTTAGGACTGCGAAAAATATTTGCATATTTTATTCGCTAATCTTTATTGATTGCTTTAGATGTTTCCAATTAACTTAGCCCAAATTATGGGTGCGGATGAAGAAGGGTTAGAAGAAATGCGTATCTGCTGATGATTATTCTCAGCTTCATCTAAAAACAAGGTCCAGTGTGCTGTTGTGACCCTCATGTTTACGTTTAATAACTACAATGTTAGATAGGTAGAAATTATTAAATTTATATTCCTTAAATTTAACTACACTAACATTTCAATTGCACCACAATCTAAACTAATTCCGACCATATTCCTACTAAAAGTGTATTGTATACACTGAAGTAGATAGCAGGTAAGATTAAAACATGTGATATTTGTAATATAACGAACTTACAAGTGTATTTTTATTATATTTTAAAAATATAAAACTCAAACATTATACACCTCTTTCACTGGATCAATGTGAAATCAAACAAGTATGTGAAGTAAGCTATCAACTGGTAAATTACTATCCTTTTCTAAACGATCTATCTATCCTTTAAAGCGAGGTGTGTGGACGTATCGAATCTTAGGCGACAATATGGCGGCATATAGAAAGCGACTATTGCCACACAGAGTACAAATGATGTAGAAACGAAGCGATAAATAGAATTCTATAGTACACAGAGTCCCACCCCTGGACTGGTCCAAACGCCGGTAAAGGACGATTCACATTAGCGGTCAAAACACTAGTCTAGTCCTGGTCTGTTTATGGTTAAGGAATTTTATACGCTACTCACATTTTTGGTCAAGTGCCAGTCTGATTCCAGCACTGCTTCGGTCTTCCAATCATTCTTAGCGAACAAGGACATGTTTGAAAACTTTTCAATTTGTACTTTAGCCACTATGACTTGTGTTTTGGGTGAAGCGAAAACAAATGAACGGATTAGACTTAGAAGGAAAAGAAACTGTAGAAATATTTTGGTGCGACAAGAATAAAGCATAAAGAACAATTTTATCAATATTTTCGCACGTCAAAAGATAAGTTTCAGCAAATACTGAACGAATTTCAAGTCGACATCGACATCACAGATCAGGGGTGGGACTCTGTGTACTATAGAATTCTATTTATCGCTTCGTTTCTACATCATTTTTACTCTGTGTGGCAATAGTCGCTTTCTATATGCCGCCATATTGTCGCCTAAGATTCGATACGTCCACACACCTCGCTTTAAAGGATAGATAGATCGTTTAGAAAAGGATAGTAATTTACCAGTTGATAGCTTACTTCACATACTTGTTTGATTTCACATTGATCCAGTGAAAGAGGTGTATAATGTTTGAGTTTTATATTTTTAAAATATAATAAAAATACACTTGTAAGTTCGTTATATTACAAATATCACATGTTTTAATCTTACCTGCTATCTACTTCAGTGTATACAATACACTTTTAGTAGGAATATGGTCGGAATTAGTTTAGATTGTGGTGCAATTGAAATGTTAGTGTAGTTAAATTTAAGGAATATAAATTTAATAATTTCTACCTATCTAACATTGTAGTTATTAAACGTAAACATGAGGGTCACAACAGCACACTGGACCTTGTTTTTAGATGAAGCTGAGAATAATCATCAGCAGATACGCATTTCTTCTAACCCTTCTTCATCCGCACCCATAATTTGGGCTAAGTTAATTGGAAACATCTAAAGCAAATCAATAAAGATTAGCGAATAAAATATGCAAATATTTTTCGCAGTCCTAACCTTAACAGCTTTTCTCACTGACTGCCTGATGCCACCTGTCATCCACCTATGTTGTCTTTTTCATAAAAATTAGTAAGAACTCCATGCAAATTATTCTGAACGGTTGGTGTTCATCCAATGAGGCGATTAAATTTCTATTCCTACATTCACTACAGTACTATAGGCACACAGAGTACCAAATCACCATATTGTCGACTTCAAATGTAGTATACTACTATAGAAAACGATAATAGAATTCTATTGTACACAGAGTCCCAGCCCAGCTTCGACAAAGTATAATATCTCAATAGATGTCAGTGCCTAAAAATGTCAAGATGTATTCCACAGCCTGAAGCTCCGCCAAGAAAATAAACGTGCTTCTTTTTCAAAATTATCTACTTCTCTTCACCTTGGCTTATACCTTTAAGCCCTTTCATCTTATTCTTTGCTATTTATCTTTTGTGAAGCAACGGAAATGAAGTATTTGTGGGGCAAATTCTTTACTTCCATTGCTTTAATCTTACTGTTCGTCAATACCCAAAATATCTGATACCTCCTTTTTTTATTTAATATATTTTATACACTAATTTATAGTTCTTTTTTGTTTCTTAGAGCTCGTGTTTTTTTGTACCTAACCTGACGACCAAATGTTGAAAACTATTACCTGCTCCATCTATTCATCTCCTATACCATTACTTTCGTTTCCTAATTGTTCACTTTTATTAAATTACTTACTATTGTTTCATCGCAGACTTTTCTGTGCACGCGGTTATTGTAAAAACAATCTTACAAAAGAGCAGATTCGGTAACTCCAACCTTTTTCCTGATGTTTTTATTTTTGAATATACTGTCGTTATTTCTTAGTAATTTCGTACTAACATTTCTGTTCTCCAGGCCAAGTTCTATCCTAGAATTGTCGTAATACCTTCAATCATACTAATACCTTATTAGTGCGATTTTACTATTATTTTATTTATTGTGTAAGTAAACCTTTGCAAATATAAAGAAAAGCTCGCCGATAATCCAAGTCTCTCACTGAAGGTACTCGCGGTGGCTTTTATTGCAGCCAGCAATAAAATAAAAAGAAAGCATGAGGCAAATACGTAGTTTAGGGGGCTCATGCAGTCATTCCGCCTTGCTGTACCCGGGGCCTATAATTGCATGAATACGAGGCGGCCGTTCCAAGGCCGTATAAATCATATTTCGTATAGCAGCGAAATATCCACGGACAAGTGAATAAATGAAACCGCACACGGCGTCAAACCGAGGCTCGCCGCAGTAATCGTTGTCTCACAGCACGTTTGGCTCTTGTAGTATCGTTGAGAATTTGAGTTTGACTGATAACTTGCGCTCACGCTTTTAGATCCTTGTCCGTCAGCTTTTGAGTTCTCCCGTACGCCCAGTAGTAGATATATTGTGCTTTGACAAGTTACAACAACGACACAGAATATAGACGCAGATGTTTCATTTCTTCTTGGCAAAATCTTGGTCACATCTCATGACTAACCCTATTCTGATTTCAGCAAACTTAGTAGTTTTCAATCTCAACACACTACAGTTAAAACACACAATCAACTCTGAGTAACATCTTCCTGCATTTGATACGATTTAATAATTTAGAAAAAAGGAGTTATTACTCCAAAGCATGTTATCTTAGTTAGAAGTGAGTTATTTCGATTTTCTTCCTTTCTGTAAACATACAAATTAGCACAGAATAAACAAGGTAATCTATAAATTTAATTTATGGATTTCAAGCAGACATCCGATAGTCTGATGGTCGCTCGACGTAATTAGGGTACGATATAAATAGAGCAATGGAGAAAAAGGTGATAACAGCAAGTACCAAATGTAATGCGTTATGAAAAAGAAATCTCTTGCTCTAACAGCTGCGATGTACATTTATTGTGTGGTGTTTATATATGTCATCTGGTGATGATACTCGCATCTCACTTACTTTATATACAGCCTGTTAAAAAAAGGTTGTCGGATATTTTACCCAATTATAGTACTGGTGGAAATAAACAAAACAGTCTTAGTCGACATGGCTCCCCAATTCAACTGTTTTTGACATATAGTTGATTGCATATTTTAAAATAAAAAAAAAACATTTTTCGGTTTTGAGAACAGTTCCCTTTGTCAAACAACTGATTTTGACTTAAAATTAGTTCTGTCAGACATCTGTCATCAGATTATTTATCATTTGCGTCAATTTTTTTTTGTTCTCAAATTATGCATAAGTACCTACACAAATGCAGAAATGGCCGACATGCATTTTATGTACGGTCGTGCGAATGGCAATGCCACTGAAGCACGGCGTATGTATGCCGAAGAATTTCCAAATCGGTTGTTACCGAGTGATAAGATTTTCTCAAGACTTCATATCCGGCGTCCGAAACTAGTTCATTTAAAATTAATGGTGGTTCTGGTAGACCTAGATCAGTTTCTTCTCCCGCAGTAGAATTAGATATTTTGAGACCGGTAGAAGACAACCCAAATATTAGCACCCGAAGACTTGCCGCAGAACCGAACGTCAGTCATCCTCTCATTTGGTGAATTCTGCGGGAACAACAGCTCTATCCCTACCACATTCAACGCGTGCAAGTTCTTGCTCCTCTAGATTATATAATATAATTTTGCGACTCAGATTTTATTTAGTGACGAGGCTGGGTTTACAAGAGACGGAATATTCAATTTTCATAACACTCACGTCTGGGCAGATGAAAATCCCCATGCTGTTGTTGAACTGCATCACCAAAACCGTTTTTCGCTAAATGTTTGGCTTGCTATTTTTGGAGACTGTTTAATTAGTCCAGTATTTCTCCCTAATCGTTTAACGGGACAAGTATACTTGGATTTTTTAAGAAATGAATTACCCGTTTTGTTGGAAGACGTGCCACTTTTTAACAGATTAAATATGTGGTTTATGCACGATGGAGCTCCTGCGCATTTTTCCGTCGTAGTTAGAAATTTCTTAAATCAAGATTACAACGAGAGATGGATAGGACGGGGTGGACCAACTGCATGGCCTCCTAGGTCCCCTGACCTAACACCTCTAGACTTCTATGTTTGGGGGCATGTAAAACAATTAGTGTACGCACGATCTGTAAACAATTTGGAAGAACTCAGGCAACGAATCGTAAATTGTTGCGAGGAAATTCGGAGGACTCCAGGAATTTTCGAAAGATTGCGTCGATCTTTCATAAGAAGGTGTGAAGCGTGCTTAGAAGTGAACGGTGGACATGTAGAACAGTTTCTTTAGTTTTACTTTAAATAAACATTTGTTTAATTTAAATTGCGATCAGAATTTCTTTGAAAATTTTTATCCTACTAAAACAATATGCAATCGACTATATGTCAAAAACAGTTGAATTGCGGACCCATGTTGACTAAGACTTTTTTGTTTATTTCCACCAGTACTACAATTGGGTAAAATATCCGACAATTTTTTTTTAACACACTGTATATGCATGTATTTGGAAGTAGCTTTCAGTAATTTGGTCATTGATTCTAATTATTTATAGCCCTACGTATGTGTATATGTATGTTTTGGTTAAATTTACGGTCTGTGTATAACTAATTTTCAGTGCACTGACACCAACTTATTTTCGGATCTAACTAAAATAAGCGGTTCCCAAGGAAAACATTAAACTCTAAAATTCTCCCACTCAATGTCAAAATTACGCGACCGCGTGTATATGTGTACAAAACTGGATATTATTAACGAAAGTGCAAGTTAAAACAGTGGTGATTAATGAATGAATGAACGTACACAGAATACATGGCAATCCGCCAACACGGCCGCGGGTCTGCATTATTTTGTTTCGATGGTAACGTTGATCGTCATTTAATAAAACCGTTCCAATTCCATTCGATATTCGCGCAAAATAACCACCGTATCGGAAGTTTAAATTGCCGTCGATCTTGAACTCTGCGGTAATTGCCTTTTACCCACTTGGAAAAGTCTCTGAAGTCATTAACTCCAATCACGACGAGTATTGTTTTTGCGTGAAACAAATATTAACGTGTAATTCAAAGTTGTTACATTCCTACCCAGCAATAATGGTGCATATAAAAGTAGTTCGCGACTATAGTTAAAAGTTCATGACTTCCGTTTGTTGATAAACATTGTACAGAAATTCTACGTACAATTGTAAAGTATAAATGAACTTCATGAACGTATTGAGTCGATACAGTTAATTAGGATAAATGTATTATAGAATTCATATTTCTTTTAAATTAACCAGAAAAGAGCAACATATTTTGATGTAATATCCTGAGATTTTTTCATCACTTAAGCATCTGTGTGTATATATTTATCAGCGCATGAACGTTAAATTATATAACAGTGACGTAAACCCATCAAATTCACTAAATTCCGCGGTACTGTTTGCTGCTATCTTTTTTGGAAAATCGACTGTGTTACATGACTATGAAGAAAGTTAATGCGGAACATTATGGGCATACTTTTCCCAATACGGTAATATTACAATAATGCTGCCGGCAATTAGCATATCCAAAATAAATAGATAGATAGATATATTGCTTTACCTGTGGTGTAGCATAACAGATATATAATAATGAAAGTATTAATAATAATAATAATAAATATATGCATAAAATAATTTAAATAAATTTATGAATAGAATACCTACATAAATCAACATCCAAAGCCAAATCCATCATTCTTGTGCGAAATATTCTTCGAATGAGTAATAGTTTTTGATTTTTAAGTGTAATCTCAATTGTTTATTAAACCTTGCATGAGAGCAGAGTTTCAGAGCATCAGGTAGAGCATTGTAAATTCGAATACTGTGTCGAATATAAGATGCCTAGAATTTATTTGACCTAGAAATATCAGAACGAACAAAATCTGACCGTCGCGTGTTGTAGAAGTTTGTTGTCGAATTCAGCTAAATGTTTTTTGTTATTCCGAACGTAGAAGGCAGCTGCATGTACATAAAGATTATAAACTGTTGGAACACCCAGCTCAATGAAATAATATCTGCAAGAATCTCCTTTGCAGATTGTAAATAATACGAAGAGCTTTTTTCTATATCTTAAGTATTGATTTTGTGTGTGAATTGACCCCCCAAAATGATAGACCATACGTCAAATGTGAGTTAAAATATGCATTGTTTTTTGTGTACTAATATCGCAATTATTTGATTTAATTTTTCTTAAAACATATAAACACTTGTTTAATTTCGAAATAACTGAATTAATATGAATATCCCTTCAAGTCTTTATCTATAATTAGCCCTAACAATTTTAACTCCAACACCGACGTGCATAAATTATCTTGAATTTTTAACTCCAGCTGCGAACTGTTTTTCCCAAAAAGAATTAATTTGGTTTTTTCAATGTTTAAAATTAGTTTATTTTCTCGACACCACACCATAATTTCATCCAATACGAGACGGGCCTTATCTAACAACTCCTCCCGGGTTTCCGCAGAGATTAAAAGTACAGTATCATCCACGTACATCATATCATAACACTACCAGACAAGTAATGCGGCAAGTCACTTATAAAAACAACAAATAGTAGTGGACCCAAGATTGATCCTTGTGGGACTCCAATGGAATTGTTTATTGTTTCAGATCTATATCGTTCCACATTACCATTATTATTTCTATGTTTAATTTCAGTAAATTGTTTTCGGTGATACAAGTAAGATTTAAAAATATCAAGGTGCAGTGCCTCGTACACCATAAGCAGATAATATATTATGGTTAACTAAGTCAAAATATAAATAAAATAAGTTAGTTATAAATCAACTTCAAGATGTCTGACTTGCACCAATTATTATGTCTGACGTAACGCATATTAGACAAAAAGTTATGTATGCAGAGAATTATGATTTATGAAATAAATCATTTTTTTCGGCTATCACATCGGAAAGTACAACCTTACTACACTCATTCGAAGATGATATCGTCCATGGAGTCAAGATTTTTCTATGTCCGGTTGTCAAAATAGCTGTCAAACATCTGCCAAGCAAATATAAGTCATCTGTATTCTGAACACTACAAATGCAAGTAACTTAATTTTATTAAGTAAATCTGATAAAACCTAAGCATTTATATGCATGTCAGGCACCTCAGCTGATGCACAGCTGCCGCCCAATCATCAACGTGACAACAGCAAGTTTCGAACATTCAACAATTCCATGATATTATTACTAACTAGGAGAACATAAGATGTCCGAACGAATTAATGAGGAAAAAGTATCGTATTTTAGTGTCCAATAGAACGTATTCAAATATTTAGTAGGTATATTTCAAATTATTCCGAAATAATAGCACAAAAAAAATATTTTCCTAAAAAGCCTTTTACTCAAGATCTACTTACAAATAATGCTTTTATATAAAAGCTAACCAAACTTTAAGTTAGCTTAGATGGGTCAAAGCTTTACGCGCGTGTACCCTTGTCCTTTTAAATTAAAACATAATCTACTTTATTAAATTTTAACGTACTCTAATCAGAGTTGAGGTACTACCAATAAAAATGTACTTCAAATAAAATATGCAGAATTTTTTTTCTTTAAGTAGTTTACTCCCAATATTTTCAAAATGCAATTACTGGCACTTACTACTTTCATTACTTCGCCTAAAATGTGTTACATACAGATATTTGTTTGGAAAAGAAAGTACTTGATGTACTTAAAATAATACTTCAAGTAATTTTTTTACTGATGTTTTTATAAAAGAAAATTACTTAGGTAGACGAGTTAACTATCGATAAATAAAACACTGTATCCAACGGAACATTTTTGTACACACTTTAACCTATTCCTGTGTGTTACTTTAATTAGAGTCATAACGTGATTTACCACATAAAGCAAGTATAAAAGTTTCGCAGTATTATTCACTAAAGAACACATAATGTTTCTATTGTGTAAAAATAGAGAATAAAATAAAGCAATGATAAATACAAATATTTATTTTAGTTGAAAAATTATTCATAACAAAGTAAACGCTTCATTATGCTAGTCTTATAGAGTTTTATGTCATTTTACAAAAAAAATAACTATCAATATTCACTATGTTGCTGCCTTTGCTCATCAGAAAAAGCTAGTTTAGAAAAGAATCTTACAACACGAGAAACGCGTTTTATAAGACATTAAGGTGTTTTTCGAAACCTTTTACTTTAATAAGAAGATATTATTTAATACCGCCGCAGTTGTTGTAATACAAATGCGCAATCAATCCAACCAAGGTTGGTCTGGCCAAGGGAGAAGATCAACAGCAACTAAATAACTAAATGTCAGCAATGTTGCAAGGAATTAATCCGCTCTTTCCAGGGTTATGTCGACTTTTAGTGCGTCAGCTCAATGAATGTTACACACTGCGGCAATAAAACGAACATAAAGTAAGAAGTATAAAATTAACATTGAACTTGAGGAAATCGCACGTGTTTACTACGGCCAACATGCGTACGTATGTACAACATACGTACCTACGTTTGTGTCTATTTCTAGTGTCCGTAGATACATACATACAAACCGTAACTACATATGTATTGGTCGCAAACGCGATATACGCAGCGTATTATATATAGATATGTATATATTAACAGGAAAATTTCACCGCGACGTGTGGTAGCACTGCCACTTTAGTGTGGCATGTGAACTAGCGAATCGCCGGCAATAAATAAACGACGATCGCACTCTGACGAGAATTGTGTTAATTATAAAATTATACGTATGGCGCATGGACAAAGTTCCGGTCAATGTATCCACCACACACAATATGTTCGCACGTGTAATAGCTCCGGCTAATATCTCCTCTCTATTTACGTACGTATGTAAATAGAGCGCCACCTAGTAGCGTCAATACAATACGCACAGATTAAACAATTAATATCATTAGTTGCCTCGGTGCGTTTGAGCGTTTTATTTCCTATCGGTTTTGAAATCATGTCGACCACCTGTTTGAAAATGTAACGATATATTCACAGCGGCATGCCTAGATATGTTACCATTAAATATGTGGAATAATCGAGTTATCATAAATCCATTTAGCAAATAGTACTATATACAGGCAATAACAATAAAATACTAATTGTAAGATGTTTCGTAATAAAACTGTACGTGTTTTATACAGGAAGCACAAACTTCAGTCCGTCAGTTTTTCTTCAAGGGTTTATGTTACGTTTTGACGCCATCTTTTCTGATTTTAATAAGTAACGTATATGGAGGCTTAAGAGTGAACTGAAAATTGGCAGTCATTATTTAATCATATCTGTAAAGAGAGAATTTAAAATGCGATATTATTACCTATACTATCGAGCGAGCAAAATAAAATTAAATATAATCGTCTGCCGAGGTGCTGCCCCAAGTGGCATTACCACGGAATTCCGACAGGCTACTCAATTGGTATCGTTCTAAAAACAATTACACATACAAATCATAAGCAAACAAACATAAAACATAACCCAAGAACAAAAAACAAAACCAATCGGTAATAAATGTAAGAGTGGAGCGTTCGAACGTTTTTAATTATTGTTAGTAAATTGAATCGAGTTGGTTTCATAGAGGTTTTCAGTGATCTTGTAAATTGTAATTAAGTGCGATATATGAATCGTATTCTTGCTTGTTTGCTCGAATCATGGGGAGGGGTCCTCTCTTTTATATTTGGGATTGATGAAGACGGGGAGTTCTCCCCCATTGTATATGTCTACGATTCTTGCAAATCTGTATATAAATACAGATAAACTTATGGTAAATTTTCTTAGTAGCATTAATTGTAGACGTGCGTCTACAGTCTTTTGATGGTAGGCTAATGGCTGGCTGAAATGATTGGTAGTGCTATCAGTGGACAATCGTCATCATTATTATCAAGTGCGATATGTAACATTACAGAGAATTTAATCTAATCATTATCGCATTAAGTGAAGGTTGATTCCTCCATATCGGAGAACCTGTCAATATAGCCCCTTGTCGGACGCTGTAATCATTAGGTGTTTTTTATTCAGTTTAAGAGAAATTAGAAGTTTATGCTGTATACATGAACTTGTATTAAGCGAGAATAGAATGTAATACATTGCATTTGGTTTGAAGGAGATGTAAACAAACAACAAATTGTAGCCGAATTGTTAATTCGGCTAATAATATAATTTGTTGTTCTTCTCGTGATGTAAAGACTGTGTGTAATGCAAAAGAAGACACCCTATTTATGTTGGTACATGCGGGTAATTCCAACTTCCTGTCAAAGTCATCCTCATTCAATTCGTCTAAAAGTGTAATTTTATAGGGATGAAATTTGAACATTTAAGTACTCTACAAACTGATCGACGTCGCATTTAGAAAGCACCTGCGACTTGATCTAAAAATTTGACATTCATATCTTCATTATTGACAACCCGATGAAAATATTGTTTTTTGTTCTATACAGAACCCATAAATTTTTGGACTAATTCTAGTACGTACTTGTGTCGCACATTTTGGTCGGCATGATTTTCGTTGAATAAGCGAGCAGTAGATTTTGTACACCTCCCCGTTCTTGGATAGATTAGATCATAATAATTTATTGTGAATTCACAATTAAACTAAAAGTAAACTCCACTTAAGAACATTCCACTAAACAATGCAAACGTAAAGTAATGCAAAATAAGTGTCTAAAACTGAAAACAGAAGCAAAAAAAGTGGAAAAAGACGACATTAAAAATTGTTGATTGTGACAAAAGCAAGTAGGAGTTACCTTGGTTACCACAAAAAAAGAAATGCGAACTGTTCATGAGAGCACATACGGAGAGCATTTGAAGCAATTTAATTCTAATCGTGTTTTATACACAGGTTGAAAATTATGCACTTTTTGCTTACTGATTAAAACAAATGACTTTTTGACACATGTTGCTATAAAAAGAATTAAAAGACATTTTGAATGAGTGATCACAAGACCCATCTTCCCTATTCAAATTTTAAAGGTGGGGACTGCTGCGCTCCCAGGAATGATTTTAAATTGGCAAGCCTGTCATTAAAAGTTGCCCCCTTGATATGACATTTGACAGGTTTCGGAATTTTATATAAATGACAGCAAGTAAAGAGTTATTTGAGGTGGCTCGTTTCAATTGAAATGGCCTGTAGGTTGATCGTGCTTCGCAAAAAAATCAGCTTTTAATTAATAATGTTTCCATTTGAATTATTTACGTCAGTAAAATTAATATATATTTTATTATCTGCCACATCCAAATTAGATCAGTTAGAAAGCACAAGTTTCTAACATGGAACAACATTTTTAAAATAGAGAAAGGTTAGAAATTATTGTATAGTAATTAATTCTATATGGCATAAAGTTCGGAAAAGCAGCGTTAGTGAAACATAGGATTTTTTATTTTAGCAGTTCGCAATAGAAACAGTTTAATAAGATACTTAAATAAAAGTTAAAAAAATCTGTGTACCCAAAACAGTAAGTTTGCTGTGCACAATTTACCAAGTAACTAAAACGTTGCGGACATTACTGATTTAATACCTGTCGTTCTCTGGTTACAATATCTATACTTTCGGTGTACCTACTAATTGTACTACAAATATGAAATAAAGGTGATTGTTTTGGAAAACTGCAATAATGTTGGACTTCATACCAAACTTCGGTAGCTGTCCCTGTAGTAACTATCTTTTATAGCATCGCATACCACAATTATGGTAAATTTAACTACACCTTTTCTCTGTATAGCTATCATCTGTCATAATTATTAAGTATGTCTGAGTTCTAATAAATCTAGAAAATAGCATACCCAAGACATTATAATAAACTATGCACATGTCTCCTCGCTTCATTATTTTCGCTGTAAATTACAAAGCAATACCATATGTACATATGTAATCAAAGACTTTCTAAACACAAACATCTACACATTATATAAACTCCAGTGCGTGCAATTCCTCTCTTTTCACCGAAATAAATATCTAGCTACAATAAATTAATACATAATCACCGATGAAATTATTTCAATTATTTAAACGTAACCTATATACCGTACAAATAGCGCCATCTATAGTGCGAAGTGCGCGCCGAATACCGTCGCAGGAATAGAAACAGCACTGTTTAAACGTAATAATTAGAAAACGAATGGCGTTTTTTAGACTGTAAAGTCGTGACATGTAAACCGAACCATCCGGCGCGTATAGTGTTTAGAAATTTTGCCGAAAGCTTGGTTGTAAATATTTCAACGATCGCCGGCTGCTTTCTCTTAAATTTTCCGCACCGAGCGCCTATCGCCGGGTCCATTATAAATTGCAAGCAGAATCGACGCACACAATTCAGAAACGAATTCCACCGCAGGATGGGAGGTGCGGGACTGTGAGAATGGACTGGTTGAAATTTTTTACGTGAAAACGTGGAAACTTGCACACATAACTTGCTTGGTATACGTCTACAGATACATGTTTGTACCTATTTAAGTGTGTATAGATGAACGGTCAAAGGCTAAGCCGAATTCGGCCTACTTAAATCGTATGCTGAGGCTATAACGGTTTTCTGTTTCTAACAACTGTCGAATCGTGTATAAATTCGACGTTATTAACTAGAATCATGCAACAGTTTAATGGTTATATTACCTTATTTTTTACCGTTTAAGCTTATGGAATCATTTGCCGTTTTCTGTTAGAAATTTTTGTATATTATAATATAATACTAATTAGTTTACATTTACATAGACTACCTATATGATTACTTTCTTTCAACAAAAAAAAAAATTCGTGGAAACTTAATTTTGGCGAAAAATGTAAGTTTTACTTTTCGAATAAAAATAAGGAAGTGAACATTCCTTAATCTGTGTGAACCAAAACTTCTCTATAGTGGATCTTAAGGATAAAAGGATTTCGCAATAGGGAATCCTAAGTTACTTTCAACGCCCTAAATTTATTGTGTTCTAAATTTGTGTTTTCATAACATTTAATTGGCAGCAACGTTAGGTTAAAAATATATATAAAAAAGTTCAATATCCGGCAAGTATAGCCGGATATTAAACTTTTTTTATAGTTAAGTATAAGACTATGAAGTGTGATTTTTTTATACTTTATATCCGAAAAAATATGAATGTGACTAATGTAAGTGATAAGTTTTTATATTCAAAGGTTAATTAAATCATTAGTTTTATAAATTCGTTACGAGTAAAAGGTAGGTACCAGAGAGTAAGATGGGCCGCTTATTAGTCAGAGAGACGCATGTGTTCCACAATCAACAGCAAGAAATAATATGTTTAGAACGAAGTTATTATTATGATTTATAAATTTAATTTAATCTGATTAAATGCTTATAAACTTAATTCAAAAACAGTTTTCTTAACTTTAAGCTTTTCCATATTATGGGTAAAATGGACACTTTACCTGAAAAGGAAATAGTTTTTGTCTGTCAAGGCCAATCTGTTTTGCAAAAATAAAATATTATTAAAATTGTCTTTAAATCAAGCAGAACCTATCTTGCAATCTTAAAATAAAATACAAAAGTTTCTCGTGCTTCACACCTCTACTACATTCAGCATTCAGCATCAACAGCATAGTTTGATGAACTTTTCAGTAAATTAACTTTCTTACCTTAAATGAAACGCCCTATATCTGATGATACTATCCAACGTAGAATTTAAATCCCTTTCAAAATATATTGGGGTTCCCTATACCTAACATGAACAGTTTTCTCGTGGTTACCATTTTATCTTTCCCAGGACCACATTTCGTACAATTTATTTATATTCATTTGGCCTAGACATCGTTACTAAGTATGTATAAACAACTTATTTGGCAGGAGTCAAAACTTACTTTGGTTGACCTGTGAAATTGATGGTTAAAATCGTTCCAAAAAATGAAAATTTATTCTATTCAAGTTAGTATCGACATGATTTTGACAATTGCTGAATGTGAAGAAAAGTTTTGCTTGCATCAAAGGTGTAGGCACAAAAATATCCGGATAGACTACATCCAAGAAAAACTGCGTTTGAAAGCGTACTTCAAACGTTTTCGGCAAACTAGAAGTGTAAAATATGAGAAAGGCACGGAAGCCCATTGTAGGAAATGAAGAAAATGAGTTTCCTGTAGTCGGCTCTATTATAGTAAATTCTTATACCAGTCAGCGCTAAATTAGCCGGAAAACAGGAAAAAAAAATCCAAATTTCACTCACACAAATACATCAGCAGAATAGTGAGAGAGACTTCCAGCATGGTCTTGATTTTTACATATGGGTTTTGGATAAATGCGGAGAAGATTCTTTAATTTTGTTTTATTTTCGGATGAACGTTCCTTTCACAAAAATGGTTGTGTTAACGACAAAACTTTAATTTTTTACTGTGATGAAAATCCGCATTTCTTCCGAATTCTAGACCATCAACACCGATGGTCTTATAATGTATGGGGAGAAATCGTGGGGTTAAATGTAATAGGTCCTTATTTTTTTTTAATGGTAACCTTGATGGACAAAAATTTCGACGGTGCCCCTGCATATTTCCATGCTAACGTTCGAGAGCAGCTGAATGCCCTTTTGCCAAACAAGTGGATAGGAAGAGGTGGACCATAAAATTGGCCAGCAAGGTCTCCATATTTGACTTGTATAGATTTTTTCTTGTGGGGATATATTAAAGATATAGAATATATTACACCTCCAAGTACTCTAGAAAATATGAAAGAAAGGGTAATAGGTGCTTTCCAGTCTATCACCCCAGATATGTTAACAAACGTACATCAATCATTTAAAAAGCGAATCCGTTTGTATATTGAGAGGGACGGTCGTTATTTTGAACATCTGATTTAGAAAAATTATGCATTGTGTTTGTTTTTATTTTTTCGATCGTTCGTGCTTGCGTGTATATCTTTTTTATTTGTTTTATTTATGTAAAAATTACATTATTAAAAAAATTTACTTTAGACTTAGAGTATACTGATGTATTTTATTAAAATTCCTGTAAACCCTACAATATTTTTACAAGATAAATAGTTGACTGCCGTCAAATAATGATAAATTGTTTATATATAATTAGTAACGATATCTAAGCCAATTGAATTGAAATAAATTGTATTAAATGTAGTCCTTCAAAAAATGAAATGCTAACCACGACAAAACTATTAATGTTAGGCATAGGGAACCCTGATATATTTTGAAAGGGAATTGAATTTCACGTTGGATAGTATCATCACATATAGGCTGTTCTATTTAAGATAAGAAAGTTAATTTACTGCAAACGTCATCAAACAAGTGTTAATTAACACTCAGTATAACTGTGTGACTAAAATTTCACTTCATTCCATTGTTTAGCCTCTTAACGTGCTTAACATTGGTTTACACAATAAAAATCAAACTTAAATTTTGTACTGCAATTTCATAAATTTTAAAATATCTCGAAAACCGATGGCTTTAGGAATATGGAGTATTACATAAACTTGCTCTAATTTGGTCTTTAGATTCCAAATATGTCACAGGCCGTTCCATTAAAAAAAAAGGTAACTTTGTTATGGATCTTTTTTCTCGTACAATAATTTTCTCTTCTGTATAATTCAAAATACTCTTAAATTGTACGTACAATGGTCTAGCATTCAACTAAATAAAAAATATTTCAAAATATTCTATGGTTTTCCATAAATGAGATGGCCCAACCTGCATACTTTTCTACACTATAATCTCTATGACCATTTGCCGAAATTATTTTTTACTTTAATATTATTATAGAAATCTACAAAATCAACGAAAATACATTCGCGGTCAGTCAGTAATGCTAATGATGCTGTGCATGGCTAGGAAAAGTTAATAATTAACACACTTTTCTTCAGAATACGTAAATAGGCAAGCCATTTTATTTGGAAAAAATGTTATTTTTTTTTATTAACGCAGAAGCAAAACAAATTTTTTTTTGTTTTTGCCACCTGGATTAAACTTTAATTTTGTATATACAAAAACTTTCGCAACTGAAAAAAAATGATGTTATGGTGTATAAGTCTAATAAGTAATTTCGATCTTCTAGGGAAAATAAAAAATAGTTCATATGTAATTTTTAATACAGCGTAATTATAATACTCAGTTGTAGTTTTATAAGAACTGTCATTAACTCGAAAAAATGTGTAATATATAAGACGATGGTATAGTCCAAAATTCTTAAAATTGAAAAAGTAGGGTATTTACTAAATAAATAAAGCCTTCAGCCAAGTCATACAAGGATACACGTTGAATATGCCCAAAACAAATTATTTTACTCTTACATGCAACAAGAAACTAATTTACAGTTTGCATACATTTATTTCATACGTATGTAAGCACAAATCTGCCATGAATATTTCTCACAATCTAAGCTTCACAGTCAAACTAGGACCCAGCTCAAGTACGAAGCACTAATAATAGTAATGGAGAGATAATGCAAAATAATGATAATACCAACCGCCACGCATAACTGTATTCGGCTTT
Organism: Cetonia aurata; assembly: GCA_949128085.1. Classification (NCBI taxonomy): domain Eukaryota; kingdom Metazoa; phylum Arthropoda; class Insecta; order Coleoptera; family Scarabaeidae; genus Cetonia; species Cetonia aurata. Next base: position 12,580,229 of record OX421887.1, read on the forward strand.
GGCTATTTGCATTGACCCAAATAAGTATAGTCATTTTATCCTTCCGTTTAAATTTGAGCGTAATTGGTGTTCGCCGAGGATATGCACGTTTTTTAATTGCAGCCTACGCGGCGCGTTTTTAATACTTATACAATTATATACGCCGGCAAAATCCGCGGCTGAACCTTGATTACGATTTATAAATGCAGTTATTTCGTTTAGTCGACGTCGTTTCTTTTCTCTTTTCCCTCGTTCGTTTCTAATGCGTATACGTGCCGCTAAGTTTATGTGCGTTTTTCACTTTAAAATATTCACGGATAACGGTTACGGTTTTATTAATATTTGGGTTTCGTTTTGCGCTACCACGGCTTTGTTTAAGTAGCGCAAAATGCGTGTATTAAAAATTTTCACCGTAAAAATGACGCCAGAAAACAAACTTGAGCCAAATAAATTGATTTCGATCGACATTACAAAATGAGTTTAAACAATGTAGGTACTTGACATCTTGACAACTAGCCGACAAGAAATAACCAAATTATCTAATATCTAATCGTATAACTAACCATCCACCGGTCCTTAAATAAAAAAAACTTTGTGGTTTGAATATTATATTGTTCTAATAACAAAATACACTTTTTGGGAACACTACTACTAACCTCGCATAGAAACAAATTTTTATTGTGTTGTTGTTGGTTGCTGATATAAAACTGTTCTTCTATTTATAAAATTAACAAATAATAGAAAAATATATATATATATATATAGTATGTAAATAGTTTCTTGAACCTTTATTGCAAAAATACAAAACACGAAAACTACTAATTTTTGTTTTATTTGCTGTGGTTTAAATGGTAGATCTGCCTTCCTAAACATGTAATTCTAAAACGAAATCTACAATACTGGATTGATACCATAAATATGTCAAGTTTCATTCAAGTCGGTGTATAACAATGCAGTTTCATATTAATATCAGCATCGAAAACAGATCAAATAACTTTTTTAAATTTGTTTTACTTAGAAATGAAAAAAAAGTGTGCTTTAAGAAGTTAAGCTTGTTTTTTAAGATTATCTTACACTTCGCACAACATTTGCTTCACCACCATCTTAGAACTCGTTTTTTGTTTATTGTATCTTACTTAACAACATCTTACTGAACAATCAAACATTTTTTTTATTCCTTCCGCTTCCATCTTTTCTCTTCTCTCCATACAATTAGCTCCACAAATTTCTATGGTTAGGTTCTTTTTTCTTCGAAAGCTTCACTTGCTGCAGCTTTCACACATATCTCGTGGTGATTGCTCAAATCCTCTGCCAAAGTTTTTGTATGAATAGCTGGGGAAATACATAGCAGAGAAATTACACCTTTAAATTAACATCATGATATATAGTGTCTTTAGATTGAATACATAACAGGATTTTTCTAACATTAAAATAGACTTATCGAAGCTTGTATAGTTAGATTTAATATACTTATCTGCTTCTCTGCCACAAGCTTGACAGTAAAACCAATGTGAATCGTCAGTTTTTGTTTGAATTGCCTGGAACTAGTAATCCGTGATAGTTTTTCTACCACCCTTCATCCATTTCCTAAAACGATGACAAGCTGTAGAACAAAGCATGTTGTAAATGTAGTGATAAAAAAAAATACCTGGAAAAGAAGTCTGGACACGGGAGGCATGGGCTACCGAAGTTTACCAGTAAATCTGCAATCTTCTGAAAAGTTGCTTTCTTGAATATTTAATGTAGTTGTACTTAATATTCATAAAAGATGCCAAAATGGGTTTTTCTTTGTACTAATATTAAAAAACACTAGAAAAAATTACAAACAAGTTTTTGATTTTTTTTTGGTTTCATTAAAAGGAAAGAAAAACAAAATTTTTATATGCTTCTCGATCCTCATATTTCCTTCTTGCAAATTGGAAAACGAACAAGAATTGCTAGCGAATTTAGGATAAAAGTGTGCTAAAAAACAAAAATAAAAAAAAACAATTTAACGTTCAAAGAGTAGTTTCTAATAAAACGAGAAAATACCAATAGAAGGTAATCTAATGACTGTCCATATCTGGACGTCATGTTGGACATTCGGAGGACGCCTTTGCGGTAACACCTCTTCCTTTCATAAAAAATTGCAAAATACTGATCCAATCGCCTTAAAACTGGTAACGTCAGTGTTAATAAAAAGAAAGCTTTTTTGATTTTGTTTTTGCAAAGCAAAAGGATGAGTTATTTCTTGCGGTGGAGTTTAGAAATGATCATCTTTATGTTCTTTTCTTCAGAAACTGAACGAATGATTTTGAACGATTATTGTGATTATGACATTCTGAGAATTAAATAATGGAATTTTTGAAAGATTAAAGTTGGTAATAGCAAATCGAACATTGTGAATTTTTTTCGATAGTTTTTTTATATACATAAAATCTTTTTGTTCCTAATTTTCTTTTATAAAAACTTCCAGAGGTATGTATATTTACTATCTCCAAGATTGTAGGAAATGATAAGTCGTGTTTAAGGAAAAAGACATAAATGCTTGAAACCCTGATCTTTCAGGAGGGTTCATATTCGTGCTTTAATTCTACGAGATACGTACAGCCTATTCAACTCCTTAGAGATAATCTAAAATGGAATGCATTCATACGGATATTTAAAAATGAAGGTTATCTTAATGTTTATTGTATTTGGACCATAAAATAACCACTTTTTAATTCCTATTTCATTCGCTTTGAGAATGAAGATTTTAATATTAATATAGATAATGCCTTTAGTACCTCAAAGTCTTGATACTTAAGTGACTGCCGAAATCATTTTATTCAGTAGGGCGGTAACTAATATACATAGTTCAAATAACTTCAAGCACTGGAACATCCAATTTTATTTACCAGTTTATCTGGCGTTTCCGGTGTAATGCATCTGTTTTTATTATTAATTATGACAGAAAAAGAACTACTTGCAAAATCCACTCGCATTGCATTTAATTGCAATCAAAAAGACGAGATACCGAAGAACGTTCACCTCTCTCGAAAACAACACGAACAAATAGCAATAAACATATTTGCTACTTCTTAATTGATCGAACTATCTATCTGCAAAAGTGCGCATTACCCTTCACATTCTCGTCTGTGCGAACATAACAACTTTTGTTTGTATATTAGCAACGTCATCCTGAGAATTATCTTAACGTAATTGCTTGTTGCTTTCTTTCACCTGCACCGTCGCGTACGCCGTTAATGAGGTACCGTACAGTTAAAACCTGTACGCTTTTCCGCCTTTTCTATAGCATAGGCAATATTTTAAGTTATTAATTTTTATCTAGTCTTAAATGTTTTTATTCTTAGTCGAGCGTGGCCAAGGTTGAATTGTTCGCCGCGTAGTACAAGACCTTGGTTTGCTTTCTGCCTGATCACTTCAGTTTTTAATGACAATTGTTGCTGTTTCTCCAAATATAGTGATGCAAGAACGTTCATATTTTATTGGTAGCGCCACTAGACACTTTCAATCCTGTTTTTTTTTTTCGTACCGAATGAAATATGTAGTTTAATTAAGGCCCATATTCCATATGTAGCCAATCTATTTTCATATTGTATTTATAAGAGGTTTTGCCTATGCCTACCCAGAAAAAAAAATACGGTGAAAATATTGTACCGCGCAAATTTGATAGCCAAAAACAGTAATATCAACTTGTTTTAGATAATAACTTGCACCTTTAAATCTTTGAGAAACTTTCTTACACTTTAAGTGTTAGCTGTGATGACTAACATATTTTGGAGTTATATTATCTTCATATTTTTACTTCTAACTGGTATAAATGTCATTAGTCAAAGTATATTCTCTCTGCAAAGGCAGAAATTAACACTAAATTTTGTCACTAGATAACTACAACACTAAAAATAGAGAGACGTTTATCTTAATTTGGTAGTATTTCACTTTATTTTATAAATTTAACGTCAAGCGAAATATAAAGTCACATTTTTATAGATACCTATATTATAAAATTTATATTGTTAGTTCTAAAGAATTTTAAGGTCCATTGCTCTAATTAAACCCTTTGGATTCGTTCATTACCTTTGTTGTGTCTAACTTCATTTATTTTGTTTTCGTACGATTTTGACCAAACCCATCCGCGTGAATAAGCATAAAATCCTGCTGACAAATGAATCCATTGTTGCAGGGTTGGAAAGGATAGCTGAAGAGCTGATGGGTCGCAGGAAATGGAAGCTATATCAAGAGTCAACGTCGAGAAATTATCTACAACCGCTAAACAACAACGTGAAGAAGTTAGGAGACATACAAAGGGACTTAACGGACGCGAAGACCGAACCGGACAGGACGTCAGACAAAGAGGACAGACAGGAGGTAGCGAGCGAAAACTCGTGGCCGAATTCGAGGCGGGAGGAGGACGAAGTGGTCGCCGTGACCGCCGCTGCCAAGGAACGGGAGGCCGAGGATCGACTCAAAGACTGGTCGCCCCAAAGCAAGTGCTTTTTTTGCGCGGACGGCAAACTGGATAGTGACCACAACAATCACGGGGTTTTGGTGAGTTTCGCCTTATTCCAGGCTTTATTGTCCTTTGATGATATTACCTTTTGTCTTTCTTGTTGAAAACCAAGCGGAAATTGCTTGTGTTACTTATGCTATTAGGTGCAGGTATTTGTTTCAAATTAAAAGAAAAATACGCGTTTCATAAAAGATGAAATCAAAATTCTTCTTATTTCATTTTTGTAACCTCACTTGACAAATGGTTTTCTTACCACTTACTTCTTAATTAAATTTTCTATATAATTATTACGTTGTGCCAAAAAAACCACAGATAAGAAAACTTTAAAAGGCTAATACTTGGCTATATAGAAGCATCATGAAAATCAGATGGAGGTGATCAGAAATTAAAACACCGTTAACAAAAGAAAAAATTTGCCAATGCTGATAATCTAATAGGTATATCTGCTCAGGCTTTCCATCAATTTTCTTTACCCCTTTTGCCAATGTTTTATATTATTTTCTGTTATTGAAACAATTTTTTGAATTTGAATGTTATTTAATTTTACTATTTTGTATAAATTTTCATATATTTTACGATTACAGAAATATAAGTATAAAAACTGATTCACGATATAACATGTGCCAGATTTTTTTTTTTGCAAACTCAACTACTAGACATTGACAGACAGAGCTGTCCCAGATTTTATTGTATACCACTGCGCGTAGAAAACTCAAAAAAAGAGCACTCCTACATTTTTTATACCTCTAAAAAATGCTGAAGTTCAATGTTAATGCCCAAACAATTATTTTATATTCTTATGTGAATACTGGCTTTATATTAATAAACAATCCCCTTATTAACACCATACAATAAAATTACTTCACTAAACCTAATTATACTACATGAAACTCACAAGGATATAAAACATTTCTCAGGTCAACAATTTAGTTTTTCTTTCCTTACGTGTGCCGTTAAATGGCTGCCAAAGAACAAACTTGCACGATCGTTCTTTCCTGCTATATAGTATGGTAATTATTTAATTATTGCGTGCATCGTGCGTTACCTGTATTATTTTAGAAACCGGCTAACTTCATGGACGCATTTATTACTGTAACCCACCAACAAATACGACGCCCATACATGTGCATATCACACAAGTTCATATTCTACTTACATGCATACGACGGATATGCCGATCTAATAACGATAATATTAAAATTTTCATTTGCGTTTCAAATGCGCAATTTTGGCGGAAAATACACAGTAGAAAGTAGTTCCAGTGCAACCAAATACAGTATTACCATACTGTTGGTCGTAATACTAATCGATACGTGGGTATTTGAGTTGAGTAAAAAAATATGAAACTAATGCCACAATCCTTTTGAACTAAAACGATAATAACACAAGTACCAGGTATTTATAAAAGCGTTTATTTGTCTATATAAACCCTTCTAGAGTATTATGTTCGAAACGGTTCCATACAACGTAAACATCTTATCAAGTAATAATATTAATACTATTAGTTTGGCTACCAGAGATATCAATCACATGGTTCGCTTAATTGTCCCATCCGAGCAGCACTCTTTAAAGATTAATCCATCTAAATCTTCAGTTATCGTTTTTGGTAGACGACATGCTTTGCAAAACCTTGATAACCTCAAAATTACTATAAAGGGTCAAACCTTGCCAGTAGTTGATAACAGAATATTAGGATTGACTATTGATTCTAACTTTCACACAACACATTAATCAGTTATTAAGGTCTTCCTACTCCAAATTGAGGGTCTTATTTAACAACAGACACCTTTTTCATCAGAAAATGAAGTTACTTTTATGCGATTCCCTAGTCTTATCGATATTTAATCATTGTTGCTCTGTTTATGGTCCCTGTTTGACAAAAGTTGATATAAATCGCGTGAAAAGGGTACAAAAGTCATGTATGCGGTTCGCGTATGGTATTAGAGGGAGAGACAGGATTTCCTACACTTTACATTGGGCTGGATGGTTAAGTATGGCAGAGCGCAGAGCTTTGCATGCATCCTGTTTTTATTTCAAAGTACTAAACAAGCTAACTCCTCCTTACCCTTCTGAAAGAATTACATACAGGACTGATGTACACAACATTAACATTCGTCGTAGAGAGATATTGCAAATTCCTTGACACTCTACAGAGATGTTCAAAAGATGCTTTTCTTATCAAATCTGCCGTGTTATGAATTCTGCTCCTTTTGCTTGTTCCTGCTTCACGCTGCTTGTCATTTAGGACCAAATTTAAACAATTACTATGCTCCAGACGAACTTTTTGAGGTTTGGTGATGCTTAATCACTACTGCTTTTGTTTTAAAATTAATTCGTACAACTAATATCTATTTTTTTTTACATTTATCTAATGTTTGTAATAGCTTGAAAAATTATCTCTTTGTTATGTATTACCCCATATCAGTTAATTGAGTTATTATTATTATCATTATTCTTGTATACTTATTATCATTATTATTATTATTAAAAGTCACAATATAAATCGTTGGCATTCAGGGCTGAATGTTGGACAATTACTGTACTCTTAATGGACTTTTTGAGATTTTCATATTGTAATGTTTATTTACATTTTATTTTATGCTGCTTTTTGTTATGGCTGCTTCTTCTAATACTTTGTTGTTTTTTTTTCTCTTTTTCACTTATTATATTAGCATATTTATCCTAATTTGATTTGCTCAGGCAATTTGTCTTTGTTCGTTAGTTACTATGCATAGGGGCACTTTAAAAACAGACCCAGTCTGAAGTGCTTTTTCTCTCTTTGTCATGTACTTACATCCCAATATCAATAAATTGATTTATTATTATTATTATTATTATTATCCACTGGGGCTATTAGGGCCTATTGCAGAGCAGATGTTAACCTAAACTTCCTCTAACTAGTTCAGACTCTTGAAATAGCTCAGAATCTTCTTGGAGGAGATCTTTTCCATGTCCTCTAAGTAAAAGTCGGCTTTCCCAAAGATCATAAACATACGTAACTATCGAGGCATTGGGCAGTAGTAGAACCTGTACTGTACTCCCGTCGTTTTCCAAATACTTCAAACATTCAGTTTCATCATAGAATCCGATTCGATGCTCCAATGCATGAAATACCTTCAGGTCATTCTTGACTCCACACTTACTCGGAATCGACAGCTTCAAAGGATTGAAACCAGGAGCCAGAGAAAACACTCATGGTGGCTAGAAGAGCCCATGGAAAAACGTGAGGGTTAAGACCAAATATGATGTATCGCACATACATCACAGTGGTCAGACCCATGATCATTTATGCATCTCTGATATGGTGGACAAAGATGCAGCAGCAAACTGCTATAACTGAACTCAGCAAGATATAGAGGCTTGCGTGTTTAGGAATGACAGAAGCCGTGAGGACTACTCCTACAGCAGCAATGGAATACCTCCTAGACCTCCTTCCTCTCCGTTTGGTGATAATGGGGGAGGCAAGAAAGGGGCAGATTGCAAAAACTACCAAGTGGAAGATGCAGGATTGGGGCACAATAATATTGTCCATCGCGTGGAAGGGAATTTTGTGGGAATGAAATCATGATTTCCACATATTTAACAGAAATTTCGAGATGGAAATCACGGATCGAATAAGCTGGAATCAATCTAACTACAGAGACACGCTGGGTGGATTAATCTGGTTTGCTGATGGATCAAAAACCGAGAACGGGACTGGAGCTGGTATATACAGTGAGGTGAGAAATACAATGATCACTCTTCCACTAGGAAAATATGCCACGGTTTTTCAAGCAGAGGCATACGCAATATTGCACTCAGCAACGGAAATCAATCAGAGGGCTTATAAAAACAGGCAGATTTGTATTGCCATCAACAGCTAGGCGATGCTGAGGGCATCAGAGAACCCCAGAGTACAACCAAGACTGACTGGTCTGGGAATGTATTCGAAAACTGAATAGTCTGACAGACCGCTACTTTTTTCTGCTACCTTAATAACAAGGTAACAAATTGTAGAAAGCTGGACCCATTCCAAATTAACTAAGTTGCGTAATTAAATCACGTGGTCAATCGCTTATGCGCAAAAAGCGGAATATTATTAGTATAGGCTCCTTTCCCCCGCCAATATACAAGGACGGGAGGTCCAGAATAGTTTCTGATGCCAGTGATGGATAATATGGCATTACTCTCGCGTTTGTAATTTTTTGTGGTAGCTTTCGAGCTCTTTGTCTCCACATAAAGAATTTGAATTTATTCTGAGGAGAGCCATCAAAATTTCCTATGTCCTATGTTCCTTTTCCAAATATGAATTCCCAGTTATTGTCTTATAATCTTTGACGTATAAATATTTTAATTGATCTGCGAATGCAAATTCCACACCTTGGATAATACGAGTGCTCCATTTGCCTCTACCTAGTGATCGGTACTATCATGATTTTGTTTGGGTTAATGTCCAGGTTCTCCACCTGTTGAAGAGCTGCGAAAATTTCTCTCTTGTCGGATACTCTTAAAAGTATTGCGATTTCGTCCGCATAGGCCTGGACTACAGATTTAAACGTCTTAATGATAATCGGAAGGTCGTCCACAAATAGTGAACATAGCAACATGGATAAAGTCTCTGTTTAAGGTAATTCGCTACCCGACATGAACCTGGCTTAAGGCCATTATGAAAAGAGTGTTTGTAAGTCCGGCTACAATCCAGCCTACTGTGATTGATTGTACATCTCGTTTTATAGCCGTCTTGTATAGGGCTGAAGGAATTGCATTATTAAATACCACATCTATGTCCATAAATACTATATCATTGCTATTTTCTTGGATTATAGTGAGTTGGAAATCCTGGAGACTAGATTATTTATCCAAAATCTGCGAATTTGCGTCTTCTAATGTTTTCAAAAGAAATGAGTAGTAGATATCTTTTTCAAAAATAAACAGAACCACTGATGATGATTAGAACTGCACCGCTGACAACAAGCAAACCATACCTTGAAAGTTAGTAAGGTTCCAAACGGTCACAATTCAAGAACACTGTCCCGAACATATACTAAAGCATAATTTACCGATATGAACACCATTATACCCCTTGGTTGCTTGTGCTATCTAGCGAAAGAAAGTTAATCTGTTATTAACTCTCTGTAAATAGGCATTTTTGGCTCAATAAAACGTGAGGTTTAGTGTGTGGCGATACCCAAATCCGTGCTACGCAATCGGAGCCACAACCAAGAATAATATCCCTTTGTATGATATTAATTTTACAGCTACCTAACTTTTTTTTTTTCGATTTTATTGACTACTCATAACGCAGTCATCGGCATTCTCACTAAACAACCGTTACTGGGTATTATTTTATTAGTCGACCTCCATTTTAACCGCTCTTCGCCATTACGTAAGTGTAATTAAAGCGTTAAATATCTCTGCCTGGTATTTATTCTCGCATTAAATGTCTATATCAAGTTCAACGCTAGCTATTTATTGGCGCTCAAGTTCTGCAAACGCTCGATTATGCATGTGCGTACACAACTCACCTTCATCGTTGCCACTCGGCAGTCTTTGATTTTTTTTAGTGTCCTTTCGAATGCTGTACGATAGATGCCTTCGACGATATGAAGGTCACTGCGCGGTTTTCTAATTAATCAACGCAAAATGATAATTCTTTTAACATTTAACGACGGTGTGAGGAATTTTTTCACGTTGTAAATTTATGAAAATCACATAGAAAATTATAAATAAGTTACGTTCTAGTTTCTCACCTCGTTGTGATATCAACGTTAATTAAAATTATATTAATATGTATGAATAAAGTAAATATGTGCATACCTATATATTATCTTGTCGACATAATTTTTTTTCTGTACTCTTCCGTATTAATTAAATAATTAGTTCTTCTGTTGTATATTTACAATGTGTATATTGATAATTAAATCGATGGGAGTTACTACAGTTTCTTTCAATATGTTAAAGTTTATAAAATGGCGAACAAATGTGGATGTGATTATATTCTAGCTACCAATATCATTGGTATATACAATATACATATAATAAATAACTGTAAACGAGTAAAAAATAATATATTTTTTTGTTTATTTATTTATGAAAGTAGGTCATTCGACAGGCCAAAGATGCCCCATAACGGAATGACACTAATACAAGAAACAAACAAAAACATGCATGTGGTACGCATTACCAATAATAATTAGGAAACAGCTAAGCAGAAATATTTATACAAGACAAAGTTCTCAGTGTGGCATGTGAAACAATAACTGCAGATATCAACACAGCACTAAACTTATGAAAATTACCAAATCTATGAAACTCAATACCTGCAAAACTGTTAAGTTTTGATATGTGGTATGACGAATTATTTTTGTTTAGAATTGGGAAGGGAGTTATGAATCGCATAATATTAGGATGTTCCATAACATGGTTCTGCCATGAAGTTTTGCCTGATCCCATGTATGGAATTCTTATTTATTGTAATAGATTTTAAAATACCTTAAAATTTTTGCATTTAACATTTTTCGCTAGCTATCTTACTTTAATAAATAATTGACCGTTTCCGTACATATCAGCGATCCTGTATATGGTAGGAGTGAGAATAATGCATTACATATCACTTCGTTTCCATAACAGTGACGCTATAATTAGAGTTCCAGTCCTTGCATATTTCATTTATTATACTAGGTGTAAACCAAGATTAAACATTTCTTCAACTATTTTAGGTTATTTAACCTTAATATGGCGGATATTTGACCGTTTATTATACGACACAATATGTTTATTGCTGGGGATTTAACTATAGTACTATCGAACACAGCTTGCATATATGAAGCAGAAGTTTTGATTAAATATAAATATTAAAAATAGTTGAATTTTTAATATTTATATTTAATCAAAAATTCTGCTTCATATGCAAGCTGTGTACGACTGACATACTAACAGCAAAATTAAAACTTCCGCTACCATTGTTTCAGAATATTTTCAGGGCATTTGGCGGGTAATTTGTGTACAAAGTGTACCTAATGTCCGTTGCAGCTAGGGGAAATGCACAAAACGGCACTTTTATACTTACACGGCAGTTCATCGCGGTAAATGAACACGTGTGGCCGGTTTATTTTTAAGTATTCATTTTGATCCGCAGAGCATTATAACGGAATTAATTAGCAGGTATTGAAAGATTTCCTGCAACGGTCACCGTCACGGTGATTGTATGTGTGACAAAGGTACTCGCCGCTGTTGTTCCAATGGCCGACACAACTTTTAACTTAGGAAAATTGACGGCGTGGCATTCCTGTTAGGATTTTTTTCCTCTTTTTTGTCCTTGTAATGCAACCACAACATATTTCTTCATGGGTTCGCCCCTGTATGTGTGTAAGAGCATGTTTTTCGCCATTAATCTACTTCAAGGTTCGGAGTGATTGAGAAATACATGTGTCATTCTAGTTTTTATGTGTCACATGCAGAACACGATTAGTCGCCATTTTATATTATTTGATTATAACGTTGTAAGAGGGAGAACAAGAGAGAATTTTCTTAACTAAAATGTTCATGTAGTAAAATGTGATGAGATGATTATTAAATACATATGTGATTAAGAAGAACTTTTGTACAATGAGCGTCAAATTTATGGAATAAAATTAAAAATTCCTTTAAGAAAAATTAGCTTCTTAAACAACATTCTGTTCGAAGTAGTGGCGCCATGATCAATTTCCTTAGATGACAGTTTTGAGAAAAAAAATGCTGCTTAGAGGCATTTCAAGCGCAATTTCCAAATTTTGCTGTTAATTATATGCAGTTTTAAATAAAAAAAAAACATTAGATAAAGCCGTAAATCTGTTTGGTGCAACTGCTTGCATAATACGAAAAGCTAGGAGCGAAGCATCGAAAAAATGCACCGAAGAAGTTGTTACCAACGCTCAACAAATAATGGATGGTGCACCGAAAACATCTACTTAGGCAATTGACTCAACAAGTCAATCTCTCCAACGGAACGACTCATAAACTTTTACACAAAGATTATGCACGACGTCTTGAGTTCTGTAACTTCATTTTTTAATAACATTGTCAATAACGTAGAATTATTACAAAGAATGATTTGAACTAATGGAGCGTGGTTTCACTTATCAGTGTTTGTGAATTCCCAAAGTGAACTCCAAATTCAGTTTGGTATCCCCATACGAAATAATTCAACAACCAGTTACATACTAAAAAAATAATTATGTGGGCAGCTTTTGGTCACGGACGAGGAATTGGGCTAATATTTTGGCAAGGTAAAAGTAATTGCTCATAATGGTTCTTTTCAATTACCTAATTGCTAAACGATACTGAAGTTTTAGAACGATTTATTGAACAGCAGGATGATATTTAAAGCCAGTATTGTTACCCTGTTCAAGGTAACAATACTGGAGCTACGTTACACATAAAATATTTACGATAGTATATATTTTCTTTTTAAATATTAATATATGATTCTTAACATAGTTCTCATTTAATTCAGGCCAACGTTATATGGCTAATGATGGCCTACGCCGAAGCTTGTTGCATTATTAAATAAAAGATTGATCCGAACAGCAATTTAAAGCTATTATTTTTATTTTGAAAGGATATTTGCATAACTAACGTAGGTAACCTCTGTATAAAACGTATTAAAATAAAGTAAGACACAAAACATAGAGTCATCACAATATACTATATATTGTCAGTTGTAATAAAAGTCCCTTTATTTTCTTTTTAAGTGGTCGATTTGAAGTATTCGTATTACACTCCAGTGAAAAAGTATTATACAGTGCGGCAACCACTTATGGAATAAAGTTATTTTCCATGTTATTGTAGACTTTTATAAAAAAAAGTTAGAATATGTCAATTTTTCATTTTAAAGAATTACAAATTAATCTGCGGTAGTTTAATGGATCTATAAAAGACGAATTTGATATACCAAAAACCATCGAAATTTCAAGGGTAGATTTGGGTCCCTAAATATGACCTTTGGCACAAACGGAGAACATCTATTTACAGCACGCAAGATTTATTCAAGTCGGCGAGTTGCAATCTGAGTGATGCCCATGGAAGTATAATAACTATAACGCCATGTGTGGACTTTTTGAGAAAATACTAATGTCATCGCCCTCTCTGATGTATTTGCGTTTCATTAGCACTTTTCTTTTTATATCTACGTCTTAAATTATTGAATTAAAACGTTAAATACTTTGCGCGCTATACGAACATACCTTATGCATGAATAATATTCTAAAATATTCAGCAGTTGCAACGCGCCCATGATGCTACCACGTCTATATCTCAACGAGCTGTTGAATTTCCCATGCCGCGTTGCCCTACATTCGCGAGGATCTTGTAATATTCAAAGACCATAAACGGCCAACCCACTGGGAAACGTGTAGGTTTAAAACTGATATTGGGTCGGATGACGTATCAAATTGTCCGTTTAAATATTTAAAATCAAAATTTCTGAAAGCAGGTCACCGTTGACTAGTAACGACGGAGTAAGTTTAAACTAATATGCGACGGACATTTGGCCGTAGCCAACGCGGCGACATCTTATTACGAAACGGCGACCATACAGCTCTGTGATTACTTTAAATCAACTTATATAGACCGAAATAACTCAACTCAATAATTCTTATCGACTTTTGTAACGGATTCCTAATACAACGGATCTAATATAAAATGATATCGTGTGAGTTTCTGTAGAAATTAATCATTTACCATTATCTGTGACAACAACGTTATAAGTGGTTTATCGGAAAGCTGACCATTATGTTAATAGCGTATACGGTTTCTCATCTGGCTATTTTGAAACGTTTTTCTTAACCCGTTAGATCTCTAGAAATAGAACACAATTTTCAATAAATCTCTTCTCTTTTTCTAAATCGATAAAGCAATTTCCATGTATCACACACAATCGAGAACGCACTTCTTCGAAGTAGTCACGATTTAGTACATAATAACCAATAAGCCATAAATACACAACCCATTAGCTTTCGAATAGCTCTACAAAGTTGTATTTCACGACATCTGTAGTACATATTAACATTAAATGATAATCTTACTAGTATTTTAGCCTTTCACGTACTAATATTTATTGGATAGAGCTGAGCAAATGGTGGAATTGGAGAATGCATAGTATTAAACATAATTTCAAAATTTAAATGTTAAAGAATATAATGTAATATAGACAGCCAACTAATTTACTAATTGTAAGCATATACAGGGTGTTTTGAAACATCGTTTAAAGATTTTAAGGGCATATAGTACGATCGAAAATAAGGTTAAAAGTCATAATAAACATATGTTCACAAATCAACCGCCTACGAGATAACTTAGGGGGCTCCACTTCCATCTTCCATGCTGAAGTTATAGCCATCCAGACCTGTGCAGAGAGCATCTTAAACTGCCCGCATGGGAATGGATCGGTCGAAATTTTTTCCGACAGCCAAACTGCCTTCAGGGCACTACAGGCTGTCAAATTTGCTTCCGAAGTGGTACTGAGGTGCCATAGGAAGCTTGAAGAATTGGCGGAGCATCACAGCATTACGCTGAGATGGGTGCCTAGTCACTCTGGGATTAGAGGCAACGAAATTGCTGACAAACTAGCTAGAGGCGCCAGTGGTCTACCGTTCACTGGTCCAGAACCGTTGTGCGGGAGTTCCTATGGCGGTATCAAAGCCTTTGTCAGATCTCAACTCGCTGCTAGTCACCGCTCCTATTGGAATGGACTAGTCGGCGTGAGACACTGTAAAATCCTCGGTATTTATCCGGGCGACGAAAGACTCCGCAAAGCAGTCTCTATGAGCAGGGCCAGACTGAGACTTCTTACGGGAGTCCTAACCGGCCACTGCTCATTAAATTTGCACCGAATGGGGCGAGTGGACTCTCCCCTGTGTAGAAACTGTGGGAGAGCAGAAGAAACTCCTGTGCACCTCCTTGCCGACTGCCCGGCAGTGGACAGGGAGAGACGGAGCTGTCTAGGGGTCGCTCGATTGGACGAACCCAGTATAAGCAAATTAACTCTCGACCAACTTGCGGACCTGTTTGTTCGAGTACAACCAGGTCGAGATGGTTAAGACATCATGGGGGCACAATAGGTCTCAAGGCCGAGTTGCCTCATGGGGTTAAACCTGCCCATGAAAGCAAAAAAAAAAAATATATTTAGATAATGCATTTTTAAAGAAGCATTCAACGTCTTGAGTCCAAATTACTTAACATATTGCAAAAAACAATATCCGCTGGCAAAAATGGTTAATAATTAGACTACACGTAGCCTTCTGTGGTCATTATCCATGCTATGGAGTGCTTGATTTCTGGGTTGAAACCGTGACCCTGAAGTGCTCCTGGCCGACGTTTCATCCAGACTCGTATGGGATATTTTCAGCACTATTACTCCTACTGCTGTTAAGTTGAAGTGCTGGGTATAATAAATAATTTTTTTATAGGTTTGAATATCTGACTACTTGAAGGATGTTAATTGCAAATTTTGTTAAGAAAGATTGATAAATTCCAAACGTTCTTGAACTTGCACGAGACCGTAAGACTTTACAAGATAACAATAGTGATAAAAAATGAAAGTATCCCTTCAAAATCGAAGGACACCGATTAGATTTTTACGTTTTGGTTCCCTCAAAGAATACATACATGAAGAGAAGGAACTACATTAAAGTGAAATGCTTACGTGCTTTTTAAAACCATTTTCCCTTAAAGGTATGGCCATTTTTGTTATCTCGGCTCAGGAATATTAAATACCAAGTTCCTATATAATCAATATGTAAACAGCTTAACAATTTCATATAAACAATAGGTACGAATACGTTATTCAGCGTTAAAATTTTGATGGATTAGCGATTACCAATTAACTGCTTTTGGTGTCGCTATCCTTGTGAACTAAACAGAAAAATAGGCGTGGATATGCATTTACGCATGTAAAAGCTATATACCAACACAATACACAACTTATATATGTCGTACATACCTATCTATGAATTCACTTAACATGTTTATAAATCTTGCACATGAGCCGGTACGGATTTGAAATTTTAATTTACTAGTCAGTCATGATTAAAATCTATTTATGCACCAATTAGTACTCATAAGTAATACGGCCTTGTCCACATATGTATCGGAATTTCGCAATATTCGTTCGGCTCTAATTCCCAATTAAATTGCTACGTCCACTTGCGGTCGCGCTAATATCAAATCTACAGATAAAGACCACATTTCCTGTTGCGCACATGAAACATGGGCGATCCGAAAGACGAACAAAAAAATCACCCTACGCAATAAAGTTGGCGCACGCGAAAACGGAGGATCTCTAAAATTGCCTTCGGTGGGTGATTTATTCAAACGACATTTCCATTAGGAGAAAAATCCGAAGTACTCATAAACTTGCCATGCTTCAATAGCGTTCTGCAACAGAAACCCTGAACTAAATTGTTTTTGCCCATTTTAAAACCTTGACTGCGGTAAAACTAGTGAACCTTATGCACTACTTTACGTAATTTCGTACGAATAATGCTGAAACGTGATATTGCTTGAAGAAATATAATAAATTTTATCCATTAGCGTTCACGTTCTTTTTCCTTTCGGATCAATTTAGCAGACCACTATGCGTATACTATAAATAAATGTCATTGCTGTTAATATTCATTCACAATTTAACATTCAATACAAATTTACATGCTGATAAAATTTGAATAGTTATAGATATATCAGTTTGTGGTTTAACACATCCTTTCTAATCTAAATTGCAGTAATGTAATATTTCAATTCACAAATTATGTATTAAAATATGATAGATAGTAATAAATACAGCTTCTACTCTAATCAAAAATATATTGCCAATCCTTGACATTGCATGGGTTCTCTATTCGGTATGTTCTCCGATTGTATTAAAGAGATGAAAAAAGTAGTTCTTGATTTCTCGGAAATAGTCACTGTTAATAAATTTAACTCCAAAATCCAGCATTATTTTGTATCTATTTATTGGGTGTCACGAAAAATTGGTTGTTTTGAAAATTAGGTAAAATCTATGAACTAAATAGAAAACATTTACTGGATAAAAAGCACCAACCAGACCTCTTAAAGGAATAAGACTATTGCGCTTTGTTTGTGACAATTGTTATTTTTCTTTTATGAAAGAAATAATATGTACCAATTTTTGGTACACCATTAGGTTCTCTAATCAGTCTAAGTTTAGATGGGTATGGATTGCTGACTTGAGGATGCTATACATAAACTTCCATTCCAAATTCCTTTCATCTTTAAATATTTAGAAAGTTGTTTTTATTCTATGCAGAGTTCGCATGACTCAATAACAGTTTATGAAATTTGTCACAAAAAAATTGTGTATGTGTAGTTTCTGAATAAATGTCTCGGTATAAATTTTGATAGAAAAAAATAAAGCTCCATTATACCATTACTATAATGGCACCATAAGTGCACGTCAAACCTTGATCTTACTGAAACGTTGACTTCGGAGAGTAAACTGTGGATTTATTTTCACTCCAGTAACCAATATGCTACAAAACCACAGTGACATTTAAGGAAAACGTAGATTCTTCTGAAAATACTATAAATTTATGGAACTATCTATTTGTAGAAGTCTTATTACCAATCCACAAACAAAAACCTAGATATTTATCATAACATACTATAATCTACTCTCACAGTCTGGCTTGGAAACTACAATTTCATTGTCTCCAAAGATTCTTTGCATATGTGATTTAGTAATTTCTGACTGTAATGCTCTTTTTCTGAAAAATGTTTTGCTCTGCCGATTTCATTAGAAAACGGTCGCATTGTCGCCCTTGTGTAACTCTTTTCCTTCTTCTTCATCATGAGAAGTGTTAACCTCAGAAATCCATTCTAGAAATTTTGCTAGTACTGCCCGATAGTTCACCTGAATCAAATAAACCAGGCATTTATTGGGTAATAAACTATTCGTTGTATTAATGCAACTAAAGTAATTGAAAATGAAACGACGACTTAATTGACTCAACCAAATATGTTATTGTTGTAAAGAGCACCAATTTTATAATGAACGTTTTCATCCAACCTGTGAGTATAGATTATTACAAAAATGCTAATAACTGTATTTCATTGATTTCTATTCCTTAAGGCCGTTTTTTTTTATATATATATTTGGTGAATTCGTTGACCATCACAACGTATACTTTTCATCAAGGTATGTTATCTGTTTTTTCTTGCAATCAATTGCAATCTATTAAATCAACTGACAGGGTACCATTTTATACTTTATTGCAATCATATAGTGAATAATTTTACGAAAATTGTTTGGAAAAAAATAACAATGCATATTTATATTAACAACAAAATCGTTTATTGAACGTATGAAAAGATATTTACTATAACAGATATCTTCTATAATGATAACGTATTTATTTCACTAATTAATCTTATTGCTACCTAATCAGAGATTGTAAGTGATGAAACATTTCATTCTGTCAATGAAAACTTACTCAATAAATGTAGATTATGGATGTAGCGACCAGTATTTTTCTCAGTGTATGCATACCATTATCATTCAGTTGTCATTTGCCATTTTAATATGTTTGTGAATGCTTATACTCTTCTGACCTTCGAAACATTAAGTTTGTGATTGTCAAAGATATTAAATTTAATAAACGTATGGCTACTAACTCAAAACTCTTATTAGGTCTCGTACTGTACATGCATTCTCTGCTAATTGCAAATCGGGGACAGAGTCGTAATTAATACGTGAATATCAAACATTAGTTTGTGTATTCGCTTTATGATATCATTGTGAACGCTTGTTTGTAACATCAAATATGAAGATTTCAGTAGTTACTATACAGCAGATATACATGAAAACATTACGATTACCTTTAGCATACGAAGAGCTTCTGAAGCAGAGAGACACAAGCTGAAATTGACAGCATGTTCGCGTACACAATCACTAATAATCTACCGCTAACATAATTAGTAGCGTTTGACATCATCAAATACTATTATAAATCGAATTCGCCGTGAGTAATCTCCTATACGTGCTTTTGCTCTTTGACTGCTGTAATCATACTACACAAGAAATAGAGCAATTACTTAAGCATTTTGTAAGAAATTTGGTGGATAGTATAAAACACAAGTTATTAATTTATATAGAGAACTGGAATGACGATTGATGTGTATACATAAGCATAAAAATAAGTATCACTGACAACCAATGGGATTCGTATCTGTATCTATGCAGAGTTCTTTACTTGACATAATGATTTAAACCATCTGGTACTGCTGGAGCACATCACGAAATGCATGAATGTAAATTAATTACTGTATCAAAGAAGTTATAGTTCGTATAAACTGAAATATGAAGTGCTAACAGCAGTCACATTAATATTAAGTTACTCCCAATCAAAAAAATTATTCCCGGATGTATGTCTTGATTTTAACATCATCAAACTAGTCCTGGAATATAATCGCTTAAAATAAAGTCACCGCAGCGAGTAAGTATAATGTATGAGTTATTTTGCAAACGCAAAATATTACCTGGTTGCACCTGTAAAAACATATCCAAGAATAATTTCTAAAAATGGCATCTACATTTTAAACATGAACTTATTAGTTCTTTTTGTTGCTACGTTTTACAACGCAAATCGTAAACGCAGTCATATTGTATGATAATGTTTAAAGAACAATTAATCAAAGAACTGAACTCACCCATTCACATTGCAGATGCTGATTCTGTCTTTAGCTGCTTTCACAAATTCTTTATAGCCATATTCAAGGGTTGTTTTCCTGAAAAAAAAAATACGAGTAAGAGAGAACATACAAACGAAAGCAATCATAAATATAAATAAAAAATAAGGAATAAACTAGACGGTTTCGCAACAATAGTCAAGGTGAGAAAAGATCATGAATGTTACCAAGTGTATCGTATCTTAAAAAGTGATTATTTGCGGAGAGTTGCAGAATATAGGCAAAGAACTAATGAAACATATATACAAAATTCTAGCAACAAAGCTAAGGCTGTCTGGAATGTCATAAACAAAGAAGCTAAAGCACCTAAAACCGATAATCAGGTAGAGATTTCTCTCTCGGCAAGCACCCTAAATAAATACTTCTGCACAGTCGGACAAGAGATTGCCGAAGCTGTTCAAGGTAATGAATCATACGAAATCTTACTACAAAACTGTGAAATAAATAATACACAATCGCTTTATCTAGAGCCAGCCACTCCCAGTGAAATTGAGCAAACTATAAAACATTTGAAGGGCAAATATACCACGGACATTTATAACATATCCACCAATTTATTGAAAGAAATACATGCGGAAATAGCAATGCCCATGGGAATAGCCATCAACAGATGCATAGAACAAGGAGTGTTTCCTAGTTTGCTCAAGGTAGGTAGAGTTTTGCCCATACCCAAGAAAGGTGATAAGAACACCTGCTCAAATTACAGACCTATAAGCATCCTACCAGCAATGTCAAAGGTATTTGAGCAAATCATTATGCAGAGGTTGGTAAGCTACTTTGATCATAATGGATTCTTCAGGCCTGAACAACACGGCTATAGAAAAGGGCATTCCACTGCTGGTGGTTTATTACAACTGGTAAATTCCATATATAAGGCGTTTGATGAGCGTAAGCATGCGGAACTTAACTTACTGGACCTATCGAAGGCGTTCGACTCGGTTAGTCATGACATATTAATACATAAGCTGGACTATTATGGCGTGAGAGGACAACCCCTTAATTTATTAAAATCATACCTCTCCGATAGAAAACAATTAACGGAATGCTATTTATCATCTATGTCAACGACCTCCCGTCTAATATTAGTGAAGCTCAGATATGTCTGTACGCGGATGACACATCAGTACTAGTGCAGGCATCAAACCCGAAGGAACTGCAACAAAATTCAAGACAGACAATTCAAAAGGCTGAAAACTGGTTTGCCGCCAACAAACTAAAAGTAAATATCAACAAAACACAAAACTTACATTTCCCAACTAAGACCACTGGTGAATCAACGGCGGTAAAATTTCTGGGCATCACGGTAGACTCTCTTTTAACATGGCAGGGTCACCTAAACGAGATGGCTAATAAATTAACATCTGCTCTTTTTGCCATTAAAAGACTGAAGCACATCGCCGGTAAAGATGCTGCAAGGATGGCATATTTTGCCAACTTCCAGTCGCACCTTTGGTATGGACTGATCTTCTGGGGAATGACAGCTGGATCGCAGAGAATCTTCATCCAACAAAAACGAGCAATAAGATATCTCTGTGACCTTGAAAGCAGACAAAACTGCAAAACATACTTTACTAATCAGAATGTACTCACTCTCCCCTCACTTTACATACTCTGTTGCGTTACCTATGTCCATCAAAATAAAGACGTATTTAGGACGAATGGAGATAACCATACATATAACACCCGTGATCGTAACGCACTAAGACCACCATATCGTAGACTGACACGTACACAACAGGCGGCAGATTTCTGGGGGTGTAAACTCTATAATCACCTTCCGCAACATCTGAAGAATCTACCTCTTGGAGCCTTCAAACACAGGGTTAAGCGCATGCTAGTCGAGGGAGAATACTACGAAATCGAGGATTTTTTGGCACATCCATGCATCTGAATTTTATATATATACATATACTGTTTCTTTCTTTTTGTTCAATGTTTGTTTGTCTGTTTCTGTCTGTATACAGTCTAGTTTTTTTTTTATATATCTTTGTGTTATTTATATTTATACATATATATTTTTTTTTTGTTTTGACATGTGTAGAAACTTCTACAAACAATTTATTTCGACTTTTTTTGTAATGGTGTTATTGCAAATATACGTATATTATTATTATTATTATTGTCCTATTAAATTTGATTATATAGCGAATAGAAACTGCGTTTACCTCATGAGACGCTAGTGCCTAAACGAAACAAAAACAATTTGAAATATCTTGTATTGTGCAATTATTTATAGAATTTAATGGTTCGTAGACGTATTTATCACAATGAAAACGTTAAGAATAGTTTAAGTTTTTACCGAAACGATTTTCGATATTGTTTCACGTCAATCAACTGTGGTACGTCGATAAAAACTCATTACTAGCTGACAATACGGAATTAAGTTTTACTTACTGTGGCACAATCAGTACTAATTCTAAAAACTAATTTATAATAATTACTGGAGAAGCATTCATTACCTGCTTCTGTTGTTATTTATAGTTTAGTGATATCAAGAGCTATGTGAGCATTCGTGCTTTTTTTTTATTAATTTATTGTAACTAGAATCTATATTCTGTCTAATTAGGAAAACTATTACAACTAAAATATGCTACACAAAAGAAAATGTAATAATAATAAACATATGAACAATTTTTTTTTTTTAACAAGCTTTACGATGACATAGGTTACTGTAGGTTAAAATAAGCTTAATAACCGACCATTGATGTCGAGATATAACTATAACATAACAACGACTACCCCTAAAACTTCACTATTATCTACTGCAGTAAACACAATAAATTACTTAACCGGCGCTTCCACCAAAATTGAAATCTGTATTTGACATCTTGTAGTTGGAAATATATTTAATTCACTGTGCTAGCGATAAAATGTGACGGTAATTGAATCCATGAATACCAAGAATTGCTATTTGAAATGTACAAATATATGTAAAAGTACTATTTCAGTTTCTGTTTACAATAGATTTGATAATTAATTTTTTTCATTTTCATACAATATGTTCAGTTTATGACAGAGTAAGCGCAATTAAAATTTAAAAATGCATATTTTGTGGGAAAGTTTCAAGAACAAAACGAATATTGAGTTTTTTCCGATCTCGGACACTGAATGAAGTATAGAAGAATTTAAAAACGCAATATCTGGCTTAATATTTAAAATAAAGATAGAGTGTTATATGTTTTCGTACACCCCGTAAAATTTACAATATAATTATGACATAGACTACAATGGTTTCCATTTTGAAAACATGATATGACGTCATAACTAATAATTTCGCAGAATTAATAAAAAAATATTTTTTTTCTAGATCACAAATAAAAGCTATATCAAATATGTTCAAACAACGTTTTGAAATTTTAAATAATAAGAAAGTTATAACGCATAATGGAAATAGAAGAAAAATATTTTTTTTAAATATCTTGATAACGGTAAGATAAATAATTTTTTTTACCAGTGTTTTTATCTTGCAAAAGTACCTCTGGACTACCTATCTCATTTTTTCGTATCTCCGCTACAAAGTCTATACACCCATTGTGTATTTCCAATTTAATCCAGCCTATACGTTAAAGTTTTTTAATATCTGTTATAATCTCGATGACATACCCAAAAATTTAAAAAGCGCGCATGCTTTGGAGGGGGCTGTAACTCTAGATCCGGCGAACGGAAGCTAAAAAATTGTGTAGTGCTTCCACCATGGTACTCTTTCAGTCTGTAAAGTTTCATGAAAACCGGAATTTGACAATTGCCAGTGTTCCCTTGTTCCCTTACTAAAATCCAAGCACTGTATAATAGAGCATGTTCAAAAAATAATCATGGAAAGCCGTTGTTGTAGATTAAAGTATTTAAGAGTAAATAGTATGTTCAAGAGAGTGTGTATCAACATGGCTAATTCACAAATTATAAATTTTCTAATGCAACAGCCATGAAAATTTACAAAAGCTCCTAGTACAGCTTCTTTAGCTGCGTTCGGGTAGGCAACTCCAAGTACACCAAGAGTGGAGTGAGAGCGGAACAGATACGGAGTGGAGTGTTTGCGGTACAGAAAGAGTAGATACACAGCCGAACGCAACGGAGTTGGATAGTATTCAATTCCTAACCTTAAATGTATCAACAGTCAGTGACAGCGGTGTGTGTATTTACTGCAGTTTCAAAGTTATCAATGAAATGGACCAGATTGGAAGACAGGCATTGGCGATGATTATACACAATGTTAGAATCATCTTTTTTGAGGATGAAGATAGCGATTCTGAAATTTTAGAAAAAATTGAAAACTATGCAGAATATACAGTACCCAGAATGAATAACTTACAATTTCGACAGCATTTCAGAATGGAAGCAGATACATTTGAAGATTTATTAAGACGAATGTTCAGTACCCAACAAGACAATCCCTTACCTCCATCGAACTTTCCTACAACTGCCTTGGAAAAAGAAGTCATGATAACTATATGGTGTTTGAGTAATCCCGAAAGTTTTCGGTAAGTGGTAGCGACTACGTGAAATGTGAAGTAGTTCGTGTGCAAATAATTGTGCACATCATTTATTGTTATTGTTTTAGATCAATTGCGGATCGATTTGGGGTGAGTAAAGCGACGTGTTGGAGTATTTTATATAGAACGTGCCGCTTGCTACTGAAAGTTAATAGGAAGTATAGGATTATAGTGTGGCCAACTAGAGCTAGACAACGTGAAATAAGCATGCATTTCCAGAATTTAACTGAGATTCCAGGTATTTAACAAAGCTTAATAGAAACCACGTTTTTACATCTCTACTTTTGAAGGTATCATTGGTTGCATTGATGGAAGTCATATCAAAATCAATGCCCCGAAACAATTTCCAAATTCCTACATAAACCGTAAAAACTATCACTCACTACTTTTAGAAGGTGTCTGTGATCACAAGAAACTTTTCACAAGTGTGTACACAGGAGAAGCTGGCTCAATCCATGATTATACTCTATTGAGACGATCAGATTTATATAGAGCAATGAATCGTGGAGCAATTATTTATTTTGAAGATAGTCACCTTATAGGTGACTTGGCGTATAAACTTAGCACAAACTTGTTAGTGGGATTCAAAAATAACGGGCATCTAACTGACCGTGAAAAGACTTTTAATTATCGGTTAAACAAAGCACGAGTTACCATTGAAAATGCTTTTGCATTATTGAAAGGGAGATTTCGTCGGTTAAAAATGCTAGAAACTGTACGTTTAGATTTTGCATCCCTATTAATCGTGTCCGGTTGCATTCTACATAATATATGCATTATGAATGGTGACGTTTTAGACGCTATTTTAGACTTGCCCCAAGAATTGCTGGAGGAAATCCAAATGAATCCCAGAAATCTACGAGATATCAATGAAGAACAAGACAATAACAATGCTGCTATTATTAAAAGATTTAATTTTATGAATGCATTACATGTTAATTATAATTAGTACAATGTTGCAATGTATTGTAAAAAAAACTGAGTAAACGTTTTCCCTGACACATGGCATTTTAATACTAAACAAATGTTAACTCTTAGTCTAATGCAAACAACCTTATTGCTAAATAACCATTCCTATATGTAGTTCTGGGCATATTACACCATCCTCGAAGATCATCCCCTTGCATCATGTGCATCAGCCACCACATGAAATTCTCTGGTGATCTGTATGAACAAAATATACGTTGATCTCTAATTATGATTTCGTGCATTATGTACTTACCACTTATGCACAGAAAACATCATAGGTATTTGCAGTGGGGCGTTATCAAAGTAACCACAAACTTCATAAAACACAAAGAAACATTCTCAATGAATATAAAACAAACGAAACTAACTTCTTTGTAGCAATAAGCCTGCATATTATTACATTTTCTCCACAAATGTAGCAAAAATCTCATTAAACCGATCCATTCGCGCCATTTTTTCGTTATGTCTTCGCTCGGACGCTGAAGCTCGGTGCTTTCGTTTTTTATTAAACTGACTTTCAAATGGTTGGCTGTTTAAACTGGAACCGGCAGATTCAGGTGTGTCAGACACATCTGCAGTATCTGTTCTATGTACTACATTATCAATAGTGCCACAAGTGGCCACTGGTGTAATTTCAGGTCGCCGATTCATAAACTGATCAATCACGTCAAAAAATTCCCATCGCCTTCGTCCTTTGCCTGTTTTTTTATTGTGGAGCAGAATGCTTTTATATGTCCGTTTCAGACTTTTCCATTTGCTTTCAGCTTGTATGGGCGTTACGTTTTTCTTAAATTGTTTAGCACAGTCTGTGGCAATTTGTAACCACACTTTCTTTTTTAGTTGCGTTTCAAACTGACTTTGGGACTCTTCCACTTTGGAAATTAAAAACAGTGTGTTTGCAGAGGACCATAAGCGAATACCTTCTGGCTCATCTTCACTGCTTTCCATGTTGTTCGCAACATTAGTATCCTCCTCATGTTCAATAAGAGTAATATTAAACATGTTTGCAATTGTACCATCTATAGGCACATACTTTACTTCTTGACCTACAAATATTTTATATACACATGATCACACAACCCCAATAAGTACAACTGTTTACACAACTTACTTTCAATATGTTGAAGAAGTATGTTGCCATCATTGACTATTACTTGATGATTTTCATCTACTACTGCTCTGTGGGTTCCCTCTGTTATGTCCTGAGTGTTTTCCATTTTTGGCATGTAGTTTGGCACCTTGCAGTCTCAACAATTCAATGATCAATGCCAACTACGGGCGTCGACGATCTTAAACATAACCACACTTTTTTTTAGTACTCCTTCCGCTTCTCCTAAAAAGCTTGCGTAAATAGAGTCAACTCTTTTTAACCCACATAACACCACTCCAGTTAACCCGAACGCTACATAATTTACACTTTTCACTCTCAAATTACTTACCTGAACGGGTAAAGTGCAAATGGAGCGCATAGAGTGAAAAGAACCGTCTACCCGAACGCACCTTTTAAAGACATCTACCAATAAGATTTTCGATACACCCTATTTTGTACCATTCCTCATAGCTCGGGGAATCGAGGTGACCATGTAATCCACGCGTTCGATAATGTTTCACTTAAATGATTTACCGTTCGGTTAGCTGATTATGCGGTGTTGCCTTAACATGCTGAAACCATATAATATATCACCAAAATCGTTGCACCATCAAAAATGTGCATATCCCCCAATAATTATTGAACCAATGACACCACTCCTAATATTAATCCCAAATTTAACTTGAGATCTTCTCTGTTAACCATCCATAAAGTTCTATTATGTTTATAAGACATTCCGAAGTTTGCAAATCGTGTTTGATCCAACCACAAACCTGGGTCAGCTTCACACATGTGAAGTTAAACTACAAAATTGAATACGTTTATTGTAATTATCAGAATCTAGTGTTTGTGGGTTAAAGGTCATAAAGGAAATCTAGGTAACGAGACTGCCGATGGGCTGGCGAGGCGGGACTCGCGCTCCCGCTTTGTGGAGCCGGAACTTGCTCTTCCTGTTTCGTCGGCTACACTCAACACCATACTAACGCAATGAACTGCCACTCTTCACCAGAATAAATGGAAGTCCATAACTACCTGCCGTCAAGCGCGTAAAGCCATCCCCAGGCCATCACCGAAGACAGCAAGGTATTGCCTGCAACTTTCTCGCAGAAAGCTACGTCAAGTTGTGGAGATTTTGACCGGCCACTGCAAGGTAAACAAACACATGCACTGCATGGGCTTGGCTAACAGCCCACTGTACCGGGCATGTTACCAAGAAGACGAGACGCCGGAACACATTTTATGTGACTGCGCGGCGCTTGTCCAACTCAGAGGTTCCATGCTGGGAGAGTACTGGCCCAGCATGACCGATTTTGGCGGCGCCTTGCCTGCTGCCACAGAAAAACAGTAAAGAGAGCCGCAAATCCTGTACATTTCGTGAGAAACATGTGACGTCACGATTGCATTATCACAGCGCCCTCCGGGTCAAACGGCTAAACATAGAATTACGAATGGACCGTGCTTACGAAATATAGCACGAGGTTTGAAAAATTAGATATGTTTCGATTTTCCTTAATCTCATCAGTGTGATACGTCTGCTAATAATGGGTCGTATTTACAGCTTACATTTAATTTAACAATGTCACGATTACATTTTTAATACGGCTTTTAATAATTTTTGAGATTATAAAATTTTTCACTACCTAATAATCGTAATGTCTTTCTTCCTTATCATTTATCAATTATGAGTAATTACAATAAAAGATTGAAAATTAGAATAAATTTAGTTACGGCAACGTTAAATTAAATATTAGGTGTAAATATTGATCAAAATGATTAATTTGCAGAAATCACAGACATATCTAATTTTACCTAAAAATAAACTCTAAACAGATAAAAATTAAAATAAACTCTAGTAAGTCAAATCATGAATGAGTTTTAAAAACGAAACACGTAATCATAAAAATATAATGAAAATTTAAACAACAAAAGAACATAAACTCTGAAAGCAGAAAAACAATAAACTCTGAAAATTCAAAAATAAAAATAAATTCTAATAACACTGGAAAAATAAAGTATCTTAAAAGAATGTCCTCTGTGCCTGCATTAAATTTAGCTTACTCAATTTTGAAGTATTTAAATGGCAAATATAAAAAATCGATAATTTATTAAAATTACCCTTGGATTGTGATTTGTTTAGGGAAACTCCCTTTTCTCTTACGTATTTATAGATACACAGCCGAACACATTTCTTGATGAAGCTAACTTGAGGAGAACGTTTGGAGCACACTTGAAACTGACTAACGAGGAACTGATTGTCTTCTACAAAAATGCTTTCTAACGGTGATTCATGACCCCTACAACGAAGATATTTGAATACACTATGATGAATGATATCAACCAATTCGATAAAGCTACTAGCTGCATATCTAAGTCTCCTATTGGCATCATCAATTTCTCTAAAACTTACAAATAAATGTTGTGGGAGAACCTCAGAAGAATATAAATTTTCAATACAAACTGAACAGCCGGACACATCAATTTGGGAAAGAATGAAACCAGCAACATACACAGATGCCTCTGCAGTAGGAATGTTTAATAAATTTTACAGAAACTGTAACCAACGTGCAATAATAATGATCTATTGGTGGAAGACATGATTTTGACGATGAATTGCTACTATCTTGTTCTAATTGGTTCCCACAAGTAGGTGATAATGGAGATAATTCATTACTAACATTTGAAAAGGTTGCATAAGGGACAGCGTCACGATTGAGATACATCTTTAAATGGTGATGATTGTAATCCGAACTATTGAAGTGCCTAGAACATATTCTAAAGTTTTGTACCTTTGCAGAATCATCTAGATGACATATTTCCTTCCAAATTTTCAGCGTTGGTGGATGTTTTGGGAATTTATGAAAGCGAATTGATTCCTTAGCCCTATAAACCGTTGAACACCCAGGAAATTTGCAATGTCTATACATCTTAGGCATATTTATAAATACCTACCTAACGAATACTTTAATCAAATTTAGTAATTTTATCCGAAAATCAAAATTTATTACTTACGTTTTGAAGAGCACAGAGGATGATGTCTGAACACTATTGGCGGGCAAACTGCAACTGTGGAATGTTAGCGGGAAAAGTTGCAAAATCGTCATCATGGTGGGAAGAGCGTGGAAAATTATAACAAATCTATTGAAAACAAACGGTAATTTTTCTCAAATTCCCACTAAACAAGGTACCAATCTGGTGCTATCTAAATAATTGAGGTTACCAGTACTTTGAACATTACGTTTTTGGCAGCAACACTTGCCAACATTAATTCAACAAACTGAAGTTGTATTTCTTGCGTATCACTGATAGTTGGTGACCATTACTCGGGTCAATTTCATTGCGGCTATGTTCGTTTGTTGCCAATAACGCGTATTACCTTTTCATACCCGTGCCTGCTGCTCAGCTCGAGCTTACGCTCAGTTTGGGCTGGCTCGGATAGGCCGTGGACGAGCGACGCCACCTAGGAGAGGTAACACAATGGGCCCGGTAAAGGTAGTCTAAGTGCACGTGGTTACCACCTTCCCCAGAACCACAAAACTGGGTCAGCTTCACGCATGTGAAGTTAAACAATACAGAATTCAATACGTTTATTGTAATTATCAGAATATAGTGTTTGTGCAGTGGATAATTTACATGGATGAAATCTTAATACCATATAATACGAAAGAAGTGTTGACTGTTCATCAAAACTGTGCCCAAGCCATTCAATGCAGGAATATTTGGGAACTACATAGTTTTTGTAACATATATACACAATAAGGAGAGGTTTTAAAGATTCTGTTTCCAAAAGAGTGTAAAGCAAAAAGATAAAGAAATATATGCTTATAGAAATTCAGTTAAGAATGATGGAAAGGGGGGCATACCTAATGCACTATGTAAACACGCTAATATATAACAAATTAAGTATTAAACAAATATTAACGTTTCTATATTTTAGTTGCAATATAGATGAATAATGAATTTTAAAATATATGGAGCGATTATAACGCTTGAGAATGACAAACGCTAATACACGTTATACGAGAGTGCAATTTGTAACCTTACACCTGCCGCTAATAAACGCAAAGTATACCGTTGACCTAAATAAATTTAAAAAAAAATGCTATTTAGCTATTTTTTGCGTGCGAAAATTACACTCCCTACTTTAATTAGTACCACAATTATTATAGAAAGTAGTACAATACTTTTTAAATAAAAGTATTGAGAATAAATTATGTTAACGATAGATGGGAACAATGAACCTGACTGCAAGAATTTTATTAGCGGCATATTTTAGAGGCGATTACCAGAGAAATTATTGATTTACGATGTGTTACTTCGTTTATTATAAACTATTATTACTTTAAGGTAGGACACGAGCATACATAAGACGGTATAATAGGCATATCACTACGCCTTTAGCTTATGCAACTGAAACTGCTCGTCAAAATCGAAAATATCTATATTTTACGTTACGAACGCATTAATGAATGTTCTGATAAAGGAAAATGGAATTTTGCAACACATACGATATACACACAAGTAAATATTGTAGATAATGAACCACATATGATCTGAGTTGGCCTACAAAACGGGGAACGGGTAAACACTGCAGTTTTAATACCCGCGAAGTCATTACGTCGCTCCTCGGTTGTATGCAAATTACACACACATTCTCTAGCCTGCCGCGTACCACCAGCATATTTGTATTTTAAAATGAGTTGTTACCGTCCCATTAGTCGATGGAAAACGTGTTCCCTAATGGTAGTACGGCCTGTATATATATATATTCAACATTGGTATTACTCGCTTCTGAAAGCGCTAATGTGTTTTATTCAAATGGCCGACAGGTTGAACTGCTGCGCCGATAAAGATTACGCGTAATAAACTACTTTTCAGTAAACGTTTGTAATTTTCTATTAAGACGTTGTATGTATAAGCAAACATACGGCCTTGTTGATGTTTGCTGACAGCCCTCTTAGCGTTCAAAATTATGTATGACGTATGTCAAATAAATTTTATTGTAGTTATGTAATAGTTTATTTACTGTTTGACATTGTTTAACTTAGAAAAACTGTGGATCAGAGATTTATGTATACATTAACTTTTTATTACTTTTACACATTTAGTACCATTAGACACAAGCTGGATTACTTGCAAGTTCTAATACTATCCAAGCTCCTGAAAACCTAAATTTAATTACTGAAAATAATAAAAGTAGTATTCGATTCTGACAGACTTCTAATGTTTACTCCAAAATGTGCGGATGCACCAACTATTTATTTTTTCTAACATTAATTTTGCCATAAGAGATGATGGGTAAGTGTAATAAGAAAAAGAATCTGTGTGAATTTAATAGAAAAGCTATCATTAGCAGTAAACTGAACTGATGAACTACACCAAAATTATCCTAATTTGAATTTTTAAACAACAGATCTCTTCGCCACACCAGACCCATTGGACATTTATTGGGAATGCACACCGTTATACTTTACGTATATGCTATGACCGGTTAAAAGGTCTACCATCCACTGCAGTACCTATGGGTCCGTAATGGCTAGCCTTTCCAGCTTATCCCTCACAAAAATTACTTGAATTATTCACTAGATATGTCCCGGAGTCAAGTAGCCAGACTTAAGGGTAAAGATACCTCCCACAATTCTATCCTTATAAACCTCGGTTCACAATGGAGCTATTTTAAAAATACAGGTGGCTTTGATAATGATACCACTGCTATCTTGGTAATTATAGCAGATACAAAATCTATTAAATGAGAAATCAAAAATCAACAAATGACAGGTTTCAAAGAAAGAACAGGGAAACATTGCTCTGTTGAGAACTGTATTACCAGTTTTTGTGTAAACGCTACAGTGCACGCACCGAATTTAGAAAAATAAAACTGATGATGGTTCTTCAGAGACGATACGTTCTACTATAAAGCTTCAGTTATCTTAAAACAGAAGCTGAATCCCATCTTTTTTTTCCGCATTTTCAAATCTCAAGGCGCTATCTAAGAACACTAAAAATTGGCTTTTCGGTTTCTTTCCATTTGTTCCTGTATTTTGTACGTACCGCGAGATTGCAATAGCGTGCTTATCGAAGCCACCTATATCTCGGAAATTAGTCATTCGCGTACATTAAGACATTTTGTTCAGAACTATATAAAGAATTCCTGCCTTAAAGAATCGAGCTAAATTTAAGAAACCATCAAGCCTTAAAAAAGTTTGAATGATCGGCAGTTTAACAGGTTGACTGCGGATGTTATATTTTCATGCTTTACGATGGTGCTGCACGGCAGTCAACGTGTTAGAAAGAATGTAGAACTAGGCCTACTTTTGTGTATGGAAGAAAGCGCTGTTGGAGATTAATTATGGTCGAAGGATGCAATCGTTTTAACTGCTATACAACGAGATCCAGATTTTTATAGCAAAATTGTTTGGTTGACCGAATACAGTTTTGATAATAATGGCGTTTTTAATAGAAGGAATGATCGATTTTAGAGCCGAGGCCTCCCAAAAGTTATTATTGAAAATATTTTCGGCAAAGATTTAATTTGAATGTATGATTGCAGCCT
This sequence comes from Cetonia aurata, assembly GCA_949128085.1. NCBI lineage: Eukaryota > Metazoa > Arthropoda > Insecta > Coleoptera > Scarabaeidae > Cetonia > Cetonia aurata. Next base: position 12,613,519 of record OX421887.1, read on the forward strand.
TTGGGGTGATCGATTAATTGGCCCATTTTTCACAGATGGTAGTGTAAATTGTGAAAGATACCATCAACTGTTGCGCGAAAATGTTTTTTGCGCTTTTTAGATGAGTTGCTAGTTGCCGAATTAAAGAGAATATACTTTCAATGCTCTAATAAATGTTGAAGGACTGAATATGACGTTTGCTGAGAAGTGGATAGGGACCAATGGACCAGTCAATGGCCCGCGCGGTCTCCTGGCCATACGCCACTAGATTTTTTTTGTAGCATATCTGCATCTGTTTTGCCGGAAATGAGAACAAATTTAAAATTTTAAATGGAATACGTCTGAAAACATATTATTTGTTAGTTTTCGTTTCCTTGGTTACTAAAATTTGGAGTTTTTATGTTTCAGTCTAGCGTGTTGCGAATGCGCTACAAATCTTTCTAACTGTCAACACAACACTTAGAAACTATAAATTGTACTCTCTTTAGTTTTATTAGAACGTGACAAAGTACACTTTGACAGTTTGCTCATAAAAAGTGATTTTGTTAAATGCAACCTCGTGGACCATCAGCCCTAATTTGAAACAAAAATTCTTGACAATTGCAATTATAAAAACTTGGTATTAGAATTGAAAGTTATTTCATAGTAGATTAAAAATTTTGGATATACCCAGAAAGCTGAAGGAATCTCCGTTAAAATTGTATTCAGCTTCATGGAAAAGTAGGATGTAGTGGTGTAGTGTGTTTGAAGAGGTAGTACTTCACAAAAGACAAAGAAAGGTAAATACAATGCTCACAGAGTTTCTCTTGATACATAAAATTGGAGGAAGATCAGAAGACGTCGATCAAAAGGGTGAATCAAAGGTTTGCACAAAATGATGAACCACTTATAGCCCTTGCAAATACGGCAGATGATCAAGTATATCTAGAAAAACCAAAGCATTTCAAAACATTAGGTATCAAAGTTCTATCACCTAAGAAAATAATTGTAGTTCATACATTTATTCAAAACCAGAAAAAAGAACATTTGGGATGCTCTTTTTTAAGGAAATTTTTAAACATAGAGTAGCATTAGCATATACTCGATATGAACTTAATTTTAAGAAAATTTCATGACAGAAGCTTTCGTTATTCGTAAGAATATTAAATTTGTCTTCTAATTAGTTTATTTTGCAAGAAAAAAGTAGATTATTTAAGTTTAAATGTTGGTAATAATGGTAATATGGATGTATGTGTATACTATCTCTAGGCATATGTATCATTATATATTGGATAATAACTCTTATGTTCATTTAAAAGAATAAATTGTAGTAGCGTTAAGCCTGTTCAAAAATTTATTTTGCCTGTCCCATACATTCACTCTGGCTACGGCTCTGTGACTAGCACATGACGAAACCTTTTGTTCCAATAATATTTTAATTACACCAATTCATAGTATTTATTTAACCATTTTGTTTTCTAAAATCGGATAATAATGACGACCTATTGGTTTGGGGCGCTTTTTGTCAATCACCTGGTATAACCACAAAAAAATCAATCAAGTTCATTGCAAGATAACCAAAATGAGAGTAGTAAAGTTTATTGTTTATATTTTCTATTCCACATTTTTGGTTCTAGTAAGTACTGCGAATAAATTTTTTCTGTCAATTTCGTTATTTTCAGAGTCCCCGCCACACCGATTCGGACTCCAGCGATAGCCCCAGTGACACTGAAGCGCCGCCGACGCTGACGCCCACCTCGACGCTGCTCAACAATCACCACCATCACCACCGTCACCATCACAGGAACAGCGGCAACATGACGACCGTAGAAAATATAGCGGCGATCGCTGCGGTGACGGGCCTCAACCCCGCCTCCTCCGTGTCTCACATGCCCTTCTACTCCCCTGCCCTCATCCAGACGCCGTGGTTCATGCCGGGTGCGACGCGGAATTTCCACTCGGATCGCCTGACGGACGCCGAAAAGTCCGGCGAGCAACCGCTGGATCTCACGATCAGTTCGAAGTCGCTGAACAATAATAACAACGCCGGATTATTAGAAAATAAAGGGCCAGTAAATATTAGGCTACCGGCGCTGGATACTAAACACATATTTAAGTAAGTGATCTCTTAAAAATAATCCATATGTCATTCGCTACACTGGGATAATCCATTCAATAGAATTGATTTGCTTTTTCTTACTGTCTATTTAAATTTGAATCATATGAAGAACATTTCTATTATCAGTTTATGCGAAACAGCTTCTGCGTTTCCTGAAACCTAAATGCAATCGTCAGATTTCCCAAATATTTGTCGAAAAAAATATTACTTTACGTAACAGTATAATACCTTTACTTCGAACCACATCGAAATATGTTCCATATAATGCTTCATTTAACAATTTTCGAAGTGCATGTCATTAATTCAATTATACAAGATGGCCAGAAATTTTCGGAAAATCTTCAGGTGGGACGATCCTTTTATTAATTTTGAGCCGAAAATCTTTAATCAGGAAAGTTGTGTAGACACGCGTTAAGCTATAAGAATAGCTTCAAGGAAGGCATCGGGTCTAATCAGTATTACAGCGGTAATGTGCAGCTTATACAACTCAGTAAGAATAAGATGTTATTAACATTTTACTTTTGTTTAAGTGAATTCAAAAGATTCGTATCTTTAAATATACAAGTTATTTATTTATTTAGAAGTATATGGGGTGAGTATTGCAATGCAACAAGTGCGTTAATAGATCTGGGACTTTTACCGTAATGCAATATGGGCGATTAATATGCAAATTAGAAAAAATACTAATTAAAACTTTGTGTCACAATGACTTGTAATGCTCGTACATTGAATCCGTCGCCGCTACGCAGCTTGCGAAACTTGCACTCGCATTACAACAAACGTTATTGTGACACTTGTGTTTTAATATACTATTGCAATGCCTTTAATAAAGCTAATAAATTTAGAGAAAGCTCAGATTAGAGTTTTCAGTTCAGTCACGTAATAGAAAATATCCATAAGTTTCACTTCGGTGATTAAATGGACAGATAGCTATCCTTTTTTAAACAAATCCTGATGTTCCGTTTCAACCATTGTGCTTTATAACTTTCTGTAACGTGTTTAGAGTTTGAGACAACTTTTTGTTAGAATATTCTTTAGTTGCTTTAGCCAGGAAGTTTTCAATTCTATTGCTGTTATTCAATTGCTATAACTTTTTGCACAATTACATTATAACTAAATTTCACGAGAAGTATTAAGTATTACATTCTTCGCGTTAATAACGTCTTAATTTGCCATTATTCAAAGAGAAAATTCAATGGCTTTTTGGTCAAAGTGCGAAAAAAGCGGTTAATACTTCACTCTGAGAACGAATATGAGTGCAGTAGAATTATTTTGAGCTGGCCGATGCGCTAGAGCAAAACGGCTAGACGCACCCGAAGAAATATAGAGAATCGTTATAATTCACACATCCACTATCTTCGCGAATCGTTAAAAAATCGTAATTCAGTATGTTTAGCAGTATGCCGTCCGTCGACTAGACTCCGTCTGTCTTTTCAAGCGCGCGCATGAAGGCGGGGTTTCCGCCAACTCAAAGTAATTCTGCTGTAGGTACGCAATTCTTGTATATTGCTCCTGTTAGTATAATAAGTTTAGATGCGGAAGTTAATACAACATCGGGTGATTATAAAACAAAAACTTGGGCTGTACATATGTCTTTAGAAGGTACTTGCTTGTACATTCCTGTGGATTTTAATCGTGGATACATTATACACTATTTTTATTTAATATCAAAATATTACAAGCGTGAATCATGTATAAAGCATGTGCAAATTACCGCCAAGCTACTTAGCAAGTGATAATTATTCTATCGGTGAAATAATTCACATCAAAGAAGGAATTTCAATATTGTTTGATAATAACATATGTATACATACTCGGGCTATAACCTAAATGCGTACACACAGCAGAAATATGCACACTAATTATTAATACCATAGTATTATATACAATCGAATTTAAATTCCACTTCTAGAACAAAAGAAAACATTAACAAGGTATCCGTACAAGGGCGCTTATTCCAACACCACAAACGTTAAATAAACGTTTCACTTTAACGACTAGTATAATAACCGTTTATAATGCACAAAATAGTTGAATAAACGTTTAACCCTTCAATAGGCGCGTACCCGGTTTTTGTGCCGCAATCACATGCTTTTTAAATGCAAGCATAAAAAGCGCGCCCACTAGAGGCTTAATATTAGTTAGAATAAAAACAGCCAGTTGAGCAGTATTTTCTATTTATTTTTTATAACCTTTACAACAGCAATATTTCGGTAACAACCTTCTACATCTTTATGCAATAGATTTATATAGAAAAGTCCTCATATTTAAAACTGATGTATATATAATAACGAAATGTCACCATTAATTAAATTTGGAGTTTAAAAATTTATAAAGGGAGGAGGGTACTGAATATGTATGATCAATTGCACGATACATTTAAATAAACTACCTTACATACTCCGTCCTTTATAAATAAACTCAAAATTAATTAATTATGAGATTTGGTTGTTATATACTATTCATCATTCTGAAATATGAGGACTTTTCTATACAAATTTTTTTTTTAAGTGTTTATTTTTATTTTATTTGACAAATATGTATACATGAATAAACAAAATTAAAAGATGAAAAGGTAAAATATATACAGCACATGTATACAGTCATGTCTTCATGTCCTCTGTTGGCTTCCCGCTCTCTGTCCTCATCCAAGATGGTGAGGCTGGCCTGCCTCGCCTCGGACTATCGGTATCGAGAGCGATGTTGTAGGTAAAGCAATCCGTCAACTTTTCGATTTTATATCTTGTGTTGCATTATCATGGTTTTTATTGTTTTTTTTTTAATTTAATGTGTGTCAAGTCTTTAATTTCCTTTGGTAGTTTATTGTATTTATATTATGTGTGTGTATTTCTGTATTTTTTACTAGTCTAGAGTCAGTTTTTACCATTTTCTTTTCTATTTTATGTATTAATGCCATATTATTTAATTGTATGATTTGTTGTATATTTAGTTCTTGTGTTTTTGTATATATTTCTGCAGTTGGTGTTCTTCTCTCCATGCTATAAAGTATTTTCAGTATTTTATTTTGTTGTCTTTGTAATTTATTTAAATTTTTATTGCTTGTGTGGCTCCATATATTTATTAGGTAGTTTATGATGGATGTGAATATAGAATGGTATATTGGTTTCCTCATATGTAACGGTAATATGTTTCTTATTTTACTTATTCCTGCTATTATTATTGTGTTTCTTTTTATTAGGCTGCGTATGTGGGTATCCCATTTTAAATTGTGTTCTATTATAATTCCCAAGTATTTTGTTTGATTTGTTTGCCGTATGGTTTGATTTTTTACTGTAATATTGAATTTGGGTGTTTGTTTTTTTTTTATTGCATTAGCTTTAGGAAGGTGGAGGGATGCCTGTTTCATCGCGACTTTTTAAGATTTACTATGATCGCCTTTATCCTATAATACGCTTTCTAACTTTGCCTTCTTAATTAGTCCTATCATCGTTGATAGAAAATGCCTATATAGTTTAAGTAGTAAAGATTAAAATAAAATAAAAGTTTGTCATAACACTCTCCTAGATTCCAAGGAACAAGACAACCCGGAAAACGCTATACCTGGGAAATCGTAGAAACCATTGATCGATTTTGTGCTAAAACGGCCTAAATTCATCGCATTATAAATTTCCGAGAAATTAATTACAAGCAGCGGTGGCAGTTACAACTTTATTTTTCGAATTGAATGGTAAATTAAGATTTAGTGAATATGTGTCACCACTTTTTCTATAAAGGATGAAGTTCCTTATCTTAAACCATCAGGTCACCCGGTTGGCTTCTTTTTAAAAATCAGATCACTAACTTAGTTGTCAAAGTTTCTGGTCTAGATTAGCCTTTGAAGTAGTTCAGAATCTTTCTGAATGAGATCTCTTTCAAGGCTTCTATGGAAAGGTCAACCTTGCCAAAGATCACATATCTAATTCTCGTCGCAGCAGGGCAATGGCAGAATATGTGCTGACCTCTCTCTTTTGCTCTCTGCCGGCATTCAATCTCGTCAGAAGGTTAAATTCTGTGTAGGTGCTATTTGAGTCTGCAGTGACTTGTAAAAACGGAAATCATTACTTTGACACTTCTACGGTAAACCCCAAGTAGTTCCTTGGTTCTGACATGACTAAATAAAATGAACTTTGAATCAGCACAATTATTCCAATATTGGCGCAGTTTCTGATTTGAGAAACAAAGATTCGCCTTTTAACTACATTAGGTGGTATGCATATGGGAAGCTCTAGTCCCTGGAATTGCTCCGCAGCACCTTTTCTACCAAGAGTGTGTGCTTCTTTATTTCCATGAATGAGTGAGTGCCCAGGTACCCAGAATAGAGAGAAATTATTTGCCGGTCTTAACATATTTTTAAGTAATACGTGTAGGTAATTTAGAATCCGGAGCCATTGTCTGAAATCTTTGATTCTGATTGAATTCCTGCAGCACTAACTAATAGGAACTTCACAACTTCTTTAAGTATTTACCCAAGAAATAGCGTTAGACGAGAACAGTAAACTACACTGTACTCATAATTACTGAACAAGCCCCCGACAATTTATAGATCATTTTTGAGGTAAGAACAATTATGCGAATAGTGTTACGACATATAATTATAATTATTTATTGATCATGATTCAAGACTGACACTTGAAAAAGTGTGCAAGAAATTGTTGCAGTACCTACTTCTTCCGCTAGCGGAATTGAACTTCCAGGTAGTTGAGAGGAAAAGCATGAAATATCATAGTGAAAGAAGTGTATATCAAAGGATAATGACCTTATTAAAACAAGAGCACACCAGAGGCGTTTTAGAATTAGCTTTTCGCTAGCTTTTCACGGCAATTAAAGTTAAACCTCTCCGACTAATATGGCTTCCATTTTTATTTTCGAAGTAAGGCAAGTTTTAAAACCACCTACATTATAATTAATACTAGAAGAAAAGGTGTAATACGGATTGTAACAAAGAACAACCTACAGAATTCCAAACGTAAACGTGTAATAAAAAAAGAGAAGTAATTAGCAATAAATCGCGTGGTCATATCAATTCTAAGAACACGGTGAACAAACACGACTCTAATTCACAACATTCTTTCGCGTTATCTAGTTACTCCTTCCTATCGCCGCAAGCATTCCCCCAGCGACGTCCTTGGCAACGGTTGAGAACAATAAAACTTTCGACGAAGACCAATTTATTTGCGTAAAGTCAATGGAGATTATCGCGCACGAAATTAAAAATCTAGGTACGGCCCGGCGACAAACAAGAGATAACGAATTCATGGTTGTTATAAATGGAACCCCTCCCCGCCACCAGCCATATTTAGCGGCTCCTCCGGGGCGATATCAGGACACCGCGGTGGCAAAGTACTCTGAACGGGTTCAAACGTCGTCTTTGCCTTTAAAATCGTGTGTACGTAGCCGTGTCATTCATGTGTGTGCGTACATATTTTACCATAGATACATATTTTCCGCGCTCTGGCAAAAAAGCGGCCTCCGCCAGACTTGGCTCAAGTTAAATGAACTCCTACGGATGCTTCTTAATCTACGGAAAGAGGTCAAGCGTGGAGCGATGAGCGTTTAAAAACAATATTTAATACGTAGTGAGACGCACTTTTATGACGCGTTTTTTCTTTCTTTCCTATGAAAGTGGAAGCGTTGACCGCCATTAAAGGACGCTGCTGAAAATAGATGTTTATGCAAAAACTGGCTCCTACATACACGCAAAGAAAAAAAGATTTGTTAAGTCAATGAAATTTTAATCAACTCAAACAAATGACTCGCTTAAGTATGAACAGACTAATATTTGCTTCCTTCAGAGATTTTGCTTCGTCACTGCTAGATGCTTGAGGCAATTGCATAAAATACTTAATTCAACAAAGTTCACCAAACCCTGCTAATTATATTTGAAAGCATTGTATTAAATATACTTAAGTTTTTACTTTAATTAGTTGTTTGCAGCAACCTGTTTTCACAATTTACGTAAAATAAAGTAAAATATTAGCTTCCTGCCTTTTTATATTTAATCTACAGAGCGAAAAATATTTTTGTACACAGAACTACATTTTGTAGTAAGCATATTGTGGTAGATTGTATGAGTATTGCTAGTTATTATAACAACACATAGTTGTAAAATAAACTACATATTTATGATGGTTAGTATATCGTAGTAATCCATACCACAATGAATGATTAAACATATAAATATAATTGGTAAATACTACAGGTTTACTTGCTCAATGTTACAGCTGTTATTGAGGAATACCTCGTTACTTTATAAAAGAAAAATATGTTGTTTAAAATTACATATTTTGATATTTTATCCTAGTTTTTAGGTTGTTCAATGATAAAAACACTTTATATATACAACGCTTCGGTTATGATTATAACCTTTATCAAGTACATGTACAAAAATTATAATATATTGTAAATATAAAATGACAATATTAAATTGTAAATAAACTTTTTTGTTTTATAAATGATAAAGACATTGTTTTTCTTTTTACTATGAAAATTTTCAAAAATGTGCTTTATATAAAGATTGCGTTGTAAAATATATTTATAGTGGTTTGAGTTTTTTTTTGCAAATATGAAAAACGTTTGAAATTATAGGAGTAGATTTCTAAAAAGTATTATTGTGTTTAATTATAAAATTAAGTTATATAGTTTGGTAAAATATTGTGTATCTGTTTTATCATTAACTGCATTTTTATGTTTATAAATTTGGATTATTTCAAGTATATTAAGTGCTTTTAAATTTTGAACGAATGATTTTGAGTTATTTCGTGTTTCTTTAGTGCTGTAAGATTTTTTTATATTTATGTCCTTTCATTCTGTTTTCTAGATTCAAAGAATTTATAAACAATGTCGATTTAAAACCAAATTTCAAAATAATATCTTTAGATGTAATATACAGTAGTACCCCGTTATCCGCTGACTTTTACTTGTACATATAAACGCTCCTGTTAACTATGAGTTTAGTTAGTACTATTCGAATTGTCGGACAAGACAGTGCTAGCAATAGTTTTTAAATAAAGCAAATAAATTTGAAAATCATTTTCAAATGGCTTCTAAACCAAAAAGAAAACGTGAAATGCTCACTATTAGTGAAAAAATAAAAATCAGTAATATAATAATAATAATACGAATTTATTGACGATAATGGGTACAAAATATGTATACATACATATCATGTCACATATGTCAAAAGAACTAAATCACCGATAGGTGCTCTTCCTTTAGCCCTCTACCACGTCCAAATTTTCATAACTTTGGCCAAAAGTATAATTTATTTGCATCCATATACGTTCAATTTCTCCAATTTATTTCCATAATATTTTCCAAAAACCCAAGAACTTTAAAAGGAAATATAGTGTCATGTCACTTTGACATGAAATCAAAATTCAGATGATATGATTGAAATAGAAAAAAATCTATTGCAACTGTTGCTAAAATATACAATAAAAACGAATCTTCGATACGGGAAGTGTTAAAAAACAAAGATAAGATTCGAGCTAGTTTTTCTAGTGCACTCCAAACTGCAAAAGTTGCACCCACAATACGTAATAAAGTGTTACTTAAGGTAGAAAATGCCTTAAATTTATGGGTGGAAGATATGACAAGAAAACATATTCCTATCGATGGCAAAGTGCTACAATAAAAGGCGTTGGTTTTATATGAAGTTATGCGGACCCAAGATTATACTGAAGAGGAAGGAAAATCATTCACAGCAAGTAGGGGGTGGCTGCATAGATTTAAAAGCCGGTTTAATCTAAAAAATATAAAAATGACAGGGGAATCTGCGTCGGCTGATCATGTAGCTGCTGCCCTGTTTCCAGAAAAATTTAAACAAATTATTGCAGAAAATAATTATCATCCTAAGCAAGTTTTTAACTGCGATGAGACTGGTGTTATGTGGAAAAAAATGCCTCAACGGACTTATATTCATAAGACTGCAAAGAGTGCACCAGGCTTTAAAGCAATTAAGGATAGATTTACCTTGATATTTTGTACAAATGCAGCTGGTCATATGATTAAGCCTGGACTTGTTTACCGATCACAGAATCCACGTGCTCTTAAATACAAAGATAAAGCTTGCCTACCTGTGTTTTGGCAATCAAATCGAAAGGCGTGGGTTACGGCTGTTCTATTTACACAATGGTTTCATCAGTGCTTTATTGCGGAAGTGGAAAGATATTTGGAAAAGAAAGAATTACCATTTAAAGTGCCGCTGATACTAGACAATGCTCCTGGGCATCCTGTGTCACTAGGCACAGAAAATAAAAATGTTGAAGTGGCTTGTTTACCACCTAACACGACCTCATTGCTTCAGCCCCTTGATCAAGGTGTCATTAGATGCTTTAAAGCCATATATATTCGACAGGTTTTCGAAATGCTGTATACAATGGCTAACTAATGCTCTGATATCGGGCTCATGGAATGCTGGAAGTCATTTACAATTGCTGACGCAATTCTATTTATCAAAGGAGCGATGGAGGAATTAAAGTCAGAAACGATAATAGCATGTTGGAAAAATCTGTGGAATGACATTGTTCTTTGTTCTGAAGACACACATGATATTAATTCACATCTAACAACGATAATTAATATAGCGCAGAAAATAGATGGAGAGGGATTTAACGATATAACCAAAGAGGAACTCAGTGATTACATAAACGAAGAGGATCAAGTATTCACCAACGAGGAATTGGTTGACCTTGTGAAATCTTCTCCAGAAGCGAGTGACGATGAGGATGTGGGTCAACAAGAACCGCCAGCATGGACGCTTGAAACATTTTCAGCGATATTTCGAACTGCTCAAAAAAGTAAAAGAACAGATAGTAGAATATGATCCAATAATGGAACGCAGTATAAAAATTACTCGCACTATAACAGACGCCTTGAAACCTTTGGAGGATTTGTTTATTGAAATGAAAAGACAAAAACGACAACTACCAATAACAATGTTCTTTGAAAAAGTCGACAAAACTATCGATAATGCACAGCCATCAACATCGTTTGCTTCGGATCTAAGTAAACAATCGACTGCTAACTTGGACTTGGAGGAAGATGAATGAATATGTTCACGATGATAAAGTTTTTCTTGTTGTATATTTTCTTGTTGTGTATGTAAATATATATTATATGTACATATGTATGAACTTATATATTTATTAAACTTAAATTCTATTTGTGCCACAGCACAAGAATATTTATTTATTTATTGTTTATTTATTTTAAATAAATATTATATAACTAATTTTTTCTTGTTTCATTGTTTTAACTTTGCTTCATATTTCATATTGTATTCTGAAATAAAGCGTTCGCTACTATCCGCGGAAGAGCACAGAACCAAACCCCCGCGGATATGGGGGTACTACTGTAGTTATACACAAACACACCATTAGAGTGGTGAGTTTACTTTTTCGATATTTTTCTTGTCTCTTAATTTTCTGTATATCAGGCTCTTTATTATTGTATAAATTTGTTTATAAACAATATTCTTAGCTATATCTCTGTACGCTGTTCAGCGATCCTTTCCCGTTGCCTATTTTTACTTATGTGTTGTCTTAATTAAGCCGCCAGGACGAGCACCTTGGCGTGAAGTTTGGGTCTCCGTTCTTATCCCCTTAAAATGTTGCTTTGTACTTATTGCGGGGAATTTGATTAACAACATAAAATTGTGAATTATTTTGTACGTAATAAGCCCTACAAAATTGTCTGCATTAAAGTCACCACCACTGAAGCACGTAAAATTTATTTAAAGTCGGGGTTTACATGGATCTATAATAATTGCATTGGATTTGGTAACGATTTGAATGAAATTAAAGCCATCCTTATTTCCTTACAAGAAAAGATGAAAATTGTAAAACAATCATTATTGGACTCCGTAAAACTCTCGTCTCTATCTCTTATTGGGACTGAACAAAATAATTGAGGAAATCTCTGACCGTAAAGGACGCAAAAATAATATTCTTGTATTTGGGTGTGAGGAGGCTGAATGTAATGCTAATAATGATCAGTTATCCTTGGATACTGATTAGTTAATAACATCTGCTCTGTTCTTAATATGAGCAACGAAGGTGTAAAAGTGTCAAGATTAGGAAAATTTGATCACTCAAATAATGGTTGTTGTCGTCTTATGAAAGTTATTATTATGTTGTCTGAATCTGTTATCTCCAGTATCTTACATAATTTCCCCAAACTCAGATCCCAAACTTTTAACCGTCAGATTTACAAAAATGTTAAGGCTGAATTAATTTAGCGTTTACGAAACGGTTAATCCAATTTGAAAATTAAATATAAAAAAGGCATACCTTCAACCATTTCTACTTTAAAATAAATAGGTCCAACAGTTGGTTAACTAATCTTTCTTTATATTATCAAAACGTTAGAGGTCTTCGTACCAAAACACATTATTTTTTTAGAAGTGCATGTGAGTACTCTTTCGATATTATTGTAATAACCGAAACATAGCTAGATGATTCAATAAATAGTTCTGAACCCCTACCTCCTCAGTACAACACCATCAGGTGTGATAGAAGATGCTCTCTCATTGGTCGCGCCATTGGCGGTTGAGTGTTAGTTACTTTCTTAGTTACTGCAATTACATCACTCGTACCAACAATGAATATCGTAATTTTGACATATTTGGTACATAAAAAGGATGAAAAATTGCTGCAAAATCCGCTAGTATAAGGTCATAGACAGACATGCATGTTTCGCTTTACCAAGGCTCATTAGTATCACCAGCGTAAAAGTGGCTTATTTCAAAATTATTTCAAATTTGTGTTCGAATTAGAACATACATATTTGTAAATTAATATAAACTGACAAATAAGCGAAAATCTTCGTTGAGTATGAATTTCACAGCTTATAATTCTCATTCACTGTATTAAAATATTTAAGACTAGATAAATATAATAATGTGAGACTAATTGTAAGATTTAGAAAATGAAACAATAACTAATTGCAATCATAACCAAATATATTACATTGTAGAAATAGAAATTTTAATTATATAAAACTGGAACAATAAACAGACATATTTACAAAGTATTGCTGTGTACGGCAGAAGAGGTTTGGACCTTCAACGCACTTTTGAATTTTGTTGGGTGTACCATAAAATCATTTTTCAAAATTCCAAAGAATAGTGTTTGGTTATCTCTGTATATAATTTGTCATTTTTATAGTAGATTTTTGCCATGATTTCTCCTTCTTTCGTCTATTATTCGTTTGACGTATATATTCTTTATTGTATTGTCCTTACAATCTTATTTTGATTTATTTTCTTGTTTAGGGTTATCTCTTGCAACATTAGTTTTTTATTAATGAATTTTAATGCTTTCGCAACCTGTAGATGGTTAATATAACGTTCACATAGGGATATGATTTATGTTTTAATATAAGATTTTTGGGGTGTCCATAAAGTCTTTTACCTCCTTAGTGAATTTTAACAGGATATAGCGTAAGTATTCAATATTTTACTATATTTCAGACCAATAGCTATAATTTGTAATGAGAAAAATGTGTGTAACTAACCAAATAGTCCTTCAACATTATCGATCGTACTTTCCAGCTTAAATAATACATAATCGGATTACATCCAACGATTTTCGCAGATTGTTTGCGCGGATGCGCGATAAAATAATTTTTTTATGGCCGGCGACAGTAAAAAGTGCAAATAAAAGTCTATTGACACGGGAGAGATGGCGATAACGAATAACCTCATTCTTTCTTCTTAAAATAATAAAAAAAAAGAAATGTATTAATTTAAGTCAAGCGGTTTGCGAAAACAAAACGCTGTCGCAACCTATTTATGCGTATACAGTCGATGCGATAAGGTCCACGAATGCGTTGTGGGAATGTGACGCGTAATGGTCCGGGTTCGAGAATTATGTAGAAAATTAAAAGTTTACAATATTTGATCTGAATTACCGTCTGGGGACCTGGAGCGATAACGTAGGTACCCGGTTTGACCGATAAAATTATTTGTTTTGTATGCACATGCACACGGTTACGCATGTAACACACGTAAGCAGAAATTACCGAAGTGCAACATGTACGAATACATACGTGTATGTACGATGTATTTACGTGGGAGTTAAAACCTTATGCAGACAGGCCATACCGTGTGCATGTGTGAAGGAAAATATTATGTGCGTACGTAGTTGATATACTCACAGGATGTAAAAGGAATGGTAATTACATGTACCTAAAATAATTATTCTTTTTGAATAACTTCTCGGAACAACTCGATGCGCAACTTTTACAGGAGCTTTCAACAGCTTGGAGGTCAAAAATTCCATTCATTTTTTAAAATTTTTTTTATTATACTAGGACTCCTTCTGAATTGAATAGTTCAAGTAAGACATCTTTTGAGTATTTTAAATTAATTTTTAAAAATACCAGATCAATAGCAACAAGCAACTAAAATAGGAATTAGAAGTTTGAAATATGATTATTTTATGGTTATATCTTAATGGCATCTTAAATAACAAAGAACATGGTTTCAGAAAAAATAAGTCTACACAATAAAAAATATTTGCAATTCCTACAGAAAATTCCAGTAACGTATAAGGTAAAATTGCCAAAAATTGGGAAATTTAATAGAAAACGTTAGGTATATTTTATAATTTTTGGTAAATTTACCCTATACATTACTGGAATTTTCTGTAGGAATTGCAATTATTTTTTAGTGTGTACCCTCACTGCATTAATTAGATTTGGTAACCAGCTTGCTGAGTATATTGACACGGGGTAATGCCCTCCCTCGGCCTTTTGTGACATGAGCTGGGCCTTCGATTATGTCGATAGCCGTATATTTATTTTTAAGTTTTGTGATTACGCGATTAAGCATGTGGTTTCTAACTGGATCAAGAACTTTTTGGATGACCAGCAGCAATATGTGTCACTCTGTTCTCACAATGGTACCGTTAACGCGGAGGTATGGCAACCAATTTGGATTTTTCACGGGGTTCAATATTTTTCATTCTTTTTGTATTATATATCCCATTTCATTTGCCCATCAAATAATGCCAGCCAGTCCAATATCTTGGTGCCCTGTATTAACTTGTATAGATCTCTAGCTGGTCGATCTAAATAATCATGTTTGGCTTGCTAAAAATTGCCTGTCTTTTCGCTTTAAGCTTTAGCAGATCTTTACTCTTCTTCTTGTATGGTCCCTTGATAAGGGTCTTTCGATGAGTTTGCCTGGTTGCGTTGTTCCAGTGTTCTTTTGGGCCCAACTTCTTATTTGCTCCTGTACTGTGTTTACGAAAACTCCCAGAACAGGTTCTAGACTTATAAATGAAGCCGATGATCCTTTTCTTGCCACCTCTTCGGCCTTTTCGTTTCCTTCTCTTCCCGAAAGTCCGGGCACCCACAATAAAGTAACTTTAGTGCGGCCTGTCAGGCTATTCAATTCTCTAACGCGTTCTCCAACCATTCTTGATTGTATCCTTGGTTCACCTATATATTCCTGAAATATCAACTTATATTTTTAAAAATATATTTATTCACACAGTAAAAATATACGAAGCAAGGACTTGATCCGCCCAGATTTTTCAAAATATAACTGCAAATACCCCACATATTATTATTTTTTTTTTGTTTGGAGAGGGGAAACCGCGTGGCACCTGGTGCGTGGTTCAATGCGGTCAGGTAGTGTCGGGCGCTACACCGAGAAAAACCTCTCAAAAAATAAAATCCTACTCTGACATTCCGAAACCGTCGGTCGAAGATAGCATCGAAATGCCAGTTGTCTTACGTAAACCTCACAATACATGTACTTATCCGTGGAATCCTTACCAAATATTGCTGCATTGGCCCGAAAAACTCCATGCCCTGACAGAAATTGAGACAGATGGTAATCTCTCTGTCTGAACTCACAACGGATTTATGGCTTAATCCTGGGCACCAACCTCCTTGGTCCACATTCCTTTCCTTTCATTTAGCTCCCACCGAAACTGCCATTTTACTGCCATTAAGTCTGTTCCCTTGCAATTTTGTGGTTCTGATATCTGCCAACATACAAATCAGCTCTCTCCTAAGCTAGGAGGTCAATAGGTCCGTCTCCAGTGATCACCTACAGCGCAACCGCAGACGTGGTTCTGAACGCGTAGGCCACTCGTACTAACACGTTGCTTTGCGCTCCCTCTAGCATACTACTGTACTTTAGGATTCCCAAGGCACCAATCCATATAGGTGATCCATATAGTAAAATATTGTGCATAGCACTGCACGGCTGCTAAGGCCACCAATATTGGGCAAAATCCTGATAAAAAAAAGTCGAGTTGATTCTCGGCCTTGCTCAGTATAGTTTGCAAATGGGGGCCAAAGGAAACTCTTTCATCACTGATTAACCCCAGCAATCTGATTTTTTTTACCGGGGATCACCATAACTTCTTCTAGTTCAAAATCGATATTTGCTTTTGATCTGCCTCCTCTTACCAAGACTGTTTCAGTCTTTTCCGCTGCCACCTCCAGGCCGTTACTACTCATCCACCCACTAATCTGCTTTAAGCAGTCGTTAGTGTTATTCATCAAAGTGGCCAACAATTATCATCCGCGTAGGCTACCGCAACTGCATCGACTGTAAGATCGAAACTCAAAACCGAGTCGTACCAGGATAGACTCCTATGGATCTCGTGTATCGATATCGAACAGATCCCCAACTTCCAATAAAATCTTCCTATTTCGCAAAAAGTACAGTAACAGTCAATATATACATCTGATTGGATCGAACATTTTTAAAATAACCAAATTATATATAAAAAAAGACAAAACGCCAAAACCGTTCATTTATTTAGAAAGACACTCAGAAGATTGCTCGGAAAATGCTACTACACCCTGAATAAATCCCTGATGATGCTGTGAAAAGCTTTTATGAGGTTCTCTATTCCATTTTTGAGAACTCAGTTCACATATTCTAGGTGTACCGTAAAAAAATCTTGCCATCCTTCTTGATTTTCATCAGAATGGAAAACAAGTAACTGCATTTTCTATCACACTAAATTTAAAAGATTGCGCACCACCTCAGTCAAATCTCCTTGGCCTACAGACAGTATATAGAGTCAGTCAAATCCTCTATACAATCTTGCCCTAAAGAAGTTTTCAAATTTATTCACAATAAACAACGATCCTCCAGAATATCTGACACTCTCCACCATAACGATAATTTGGCAATTACGGATCCTCAGAGTATTGTTAATGGTTTTGCTGACCGGTTTGCCTTCATATATCAGAATAGTACTCACGGAGACTGCTGGTGATGACTTAGTGCCTTTCTTTTTGATTGGAAAAACTAAGTCTGCATTAGCCAAGCCTCTTACGGTTTTAATGAATTTATCTATAAAAACATCTAGAATTCCGACGATATGGAAACACACAAGGGTCAGTCCTATGCATAAAAAGGGTCCTGAAAACTCCATAGAAAACTACAGTCCTAATTCCATTATTTCAAATTTTGCCAAGATTTATGGAAACGTCTTATACTCCTGCATTTATCGTAATATTACAAGTGATATGTCCAACAACCAACATGGCTTTATTAGATGAATATCTACTAACTAATTTGGTTTATATAACGCAGTATATTTATCAGGAGCTGAACTTGCAGAATATGAAAAAAAAATGGTGGAAGCGGCTGTTAATGACTGCGATAAGGAAACTAAATTTAGAGCATCTAAATATTTAAAAAAAAGTTAAAACACTAAAATGCTACACAAAAACTGTAAAAAAGCAAAGATAAAAAATTTAGGGTTAAAAATGTTGATTGCCCCCTGTATACAAGAAATCATATTTATGTGGCCGATTTGACGTTTAAAACTGGTGTATAAAGTTTCAGATTCTTATTTTTCTTAATAACATTCTAGATCTCTTAATCCACATAAAATCGTGTCTACAATCTGCAGTTTCCGTTGGTCGGTTCATTTTTCATTCATTCATAATGTTAGGGGGACACCTTTAGTCCAGGCACTTGAGCTGGGTGCTCATTGTACCATCCCTATTAAATCTCTTACTTCCACTCGAGCAGCTTGGTGTTCTCTATAAAGCCCAGTATCTTGCCCAGTGGGAACTTGAGAACCTTCGAGGGCTCCAATAGAGCCTTCCCGAAATGTTCCTGCCGGAGTGTTTTCAACTCCTCACATGTGCAGATTACATGTAAACTCGTTTCCTCCTGTAGCTCACATCTTCTGCACCACGGTTCGCTTACTCGGCCTGTGTTGCAAAGATGCTTCTTCAGGGGACAGTGTCCAGTTACCAGCCCAGTAATGGTTTTAACTTCTTTCTTGCTGCGTCTAAGTAGGTTATCAGAGAACTTGGCATCCCCATCCCCTATTAGCGCTTTAGCTTGGAGTTGACCTTCTGTCGTCCTCCATTTGTTTGTACTTGCATTGTCCAGCCAGGTCCAGATCTCCCTTTTAGCAGAATCCCTTGTAATTCCACATACGGGCTCTGGACCTATGAAGTGGCTCTTGGAGCCCTCCTTGGCTAGTTCATCAGCTATTATGTTGCCTTTTATATCCTCGTGTCCCGGCACCCAAATCAGCGACACCGTGTGATCCTGTGCCAGTGAGTTGAGGGATTGTTTGCAGTCTCTAACTAGTTTTGACCTAGTTACTGGGCTCGAGACTGCCCTGATAGCAGCCTGGCTATCAGTCAATATACTTATTTTCCTCCTCATGCAGCGTTGGTCGGTAATATTTCTATCATTCCTGCATATTATTAAGAATACGCTTCTAAACATATAATACCAAATTTAAGGCGATTGGATCGGTATCTTCCAGATTGTCAAGTAAGTAAGAGGACCTCGTCAGGCTGTCATCAGAAGTGTCCAAGGCTCTTAAAAAAGGCAAATGTGTGGACGATTGCTATAGTCCCTGATGTTTGCTTTGTTTTTCAAGTTGTGATTTTACTTTTTATGAGTGGGATAACCATTAATGAACAAAAATTGAATTGAAATTGGTTTGCAAAAAGTATAAAGTATATGTGAAACGTCTAATTAAAAAAAAGTGTTTTTAGCACAGTGTTGCATCAAGGTATTCACATGGAATCCCATGTCTTTACTAACACCGTCTAAGATATAGTAAACGTAACTTTTCATTGATATCCGAAAAGATAGAACTAAAGCCTAACATTAATATTGTTTATTAAATAAGTGTTTCAGTCTATTAAGTCCGCGAATAGAATGAATTCAATCGTGTAATTAATTAAACTTCTTGGACATACCGATTAGTTTGTAATAGCTAACTCTAAATAGGAACGACAAGACACAAAGGAACTGGCCGCGGAGGGTATTGGAGTGTGTCGAGATAATTTATTTCTTGTACATAAAATCCATCTGCGGACAAGTGAGTGTGTAATTAAGAAAAATTATGGGCGGTGGCGCTAGGTGTGTAGAGATAGAGGCGTGACATTTTTCAAACTTTTGTTTCAAGGAAAACGACCAATAAAATAAAATCTGAAGAAGTTTAAGCGTTAAAATTATTTCTTACGGTTAGTTTTGAACCTATAAAACTTTGAAGGTAATCTTTGAATATTCATTTCATCTAGTTGTTAGTTTTGCATTTACTTAAACATGTTTCTTATGTAAATGATGCGCAACTTTTAAATTTAAAACAGTACATGTTAAAATAATTTAATATCAATGAAACCGCTTTGATTTGAATATTTACACATTATAAACTCCATCCGTGGCATTCACTGCAATCACAAACACTCGCTTACAATTCCAATTTTATCAGAAGAATTAAAACTATACATACGCCACTTTATAATAATATATTTATTGAGTATATGAATCATTTTTTCAGAAAATTTCGCGATAAGTAGGCTGGCGATCAATACCACAATTATTTAAGACTTTTTCCTATCAGTGTATATGCAACGGAAAAGGTCAGTCACATTTATGTGCATTGCATATGGTCTATTTGTTTTTTATATCTGTATCAACGTTGTTTGGCCGTCTGTGTTTGTGAACGTGCTCCGCAAAAAACGGTTTGGAGTGCATTTTTTTTCACTGCGCCTATAGTGTTTTATCTACTGCCATCAGAATGTGTAAGTGCACTTTTTTCCACTATTTTCCGCTTCTGTTTTCCTGTGCAATTGTTTGTTATTCGTCGGTGGCGTTTCGTTAGGATTGTTAAATGCGAAAAAGCGTATTGTAAGTCATAAAAAATTAAAAGTTTTTCGCTTATTAAATCTCTCATGCAAATTTGATCAACCTATCCAATAAAAAATTTAAACATAACTTAATTGGCATATTTCTGAGTTAACTGATTTAAAAAAATATATTCCAAGATTATAGTCAATAGTAATCAGTAAATAGTCAACGATACAGAAAATCCGATTCTAAAATATCTATTATACGTTAGGTGAAGACAAGAAAACGAAATATTTTACCATATTTTATGAACTTATAACAATTATAGGCCAGGTATTACTAATTGTACAAATCGTTCTAGGTATAATCTACCGCTTATATTTTCATTTCAAATTAGTCATTTTGAGTATTATTAAAACTGAGAAGTGTCAATATTTAACATAAAGTAAAAAATTTTCAAAATTATGTACTGTGTGAGTATTAGACGCTACACTAGAAACAAACACCGAAAAATAAGTTTTCAAATTTAATTCATTTTTATTAAATTAAGTATAAGTACTATTGCTATAGATACGGAGTCGCATTAAAGTGTGCGTAGCTAACTTCTTTTTCGAATGATGTGATAGTATGTACACTACTGACATACTTGATCGTTTTAAAAAAACGTTTATAAAACAAAACAAAAGATATTTGGTGGGTGTCTTTACCACCACTTTAAACGTTTTTAAACACTAAGTAAGTAAGGGAAATTAAGATAAAGACGGATGTAAAGTTCACTAAAGCAAAGATAATATTTCGGACGTATTTTAGTGCATTTAAAATTCGGGATTTTGTAATAAAAACAGGAAAATATTAACACATTTTCGTCGATACTTTGGAAACCAATAGATTTTTTGAGCTGAATGCATGTCAAAATACTCAACGTCTACAAAAAAATATTTTGAATTGTTAGTTAGTGAATAAATTTATGATTTGGCAATTTAATAACTTTTTACATATTTTTTTTTGGATATCCTAAGAACGAGTAGATTTTTCGAGCTGATTGTGGGTGAAAACTTTAAGCGGAGAAAAAACTATTTTGAACTGCAGTGAATCGTTAACACTATACATGCAACAACTTATTAATAACTTTATAATAATATTACCCTAAATTATTTCATATATGATGAAGGAAGATTAGGTGTGGAAATGCATAATGTCACACATATAAAATTAAAAGTTATTAAATATTTTACTATTTTTTTTTTTTGACTCATAAAAGAATTTGAGAATGTTTAGTAATAATGTATGGTTTTTGCTAGATTTAACAATAGTTGTGGACATCATAGAATGAATACCATTTCGAAACTATTATTTGGATTCAATAGTTCAATGTTATGAACAATCAAAAGTGGCTTAAATTAATTTTTGAGGATACCGAATATAGACTGTGTTGCCGGATAGGTATAGTAAAAGAACGACTTTACTATTCCTTTTAAAAAAAATATCCTACATAAAACTTTTTACTTGCTCTGAAACCTACAAAGAATATCAAAATTTTTAAAGTAAATTTTAAAATTAGGCTTAAAATAAATAGTTTTTTATATCTTATGTGTGTATTCTTCTAAGTTCCTGGTTTATATTCAAATCAAGTTATATTCATTGTAGTATTTACATACCACGTTGTGTCATCTATCCTCACGTAATTTTTAATTGTCGAAATGTGGACCTCCGACCAAAAAATATATGTATGCTGTTCTGTGTACTTATAAGGCAGAAACTTGGGTTTGTTTCTAGTGTTGTTCCCCTTTGATTGCTTTTGCCTGGTACGGTGATTCCGACGATAGACCATGAGTCCCGCCATGGTGGTATTTTTCGATTCTAGTCCGTTAGTGCTTTTTTTTTGGTTTTGTTTTAAGTCTTTGTTAATATATCTTCTCTTCATTAACACTTGACCTAACTTGAATTAGTGTATTATCTTTTTCCGTTAGCTGTGCTTCTTGTTTTCTCTATCATGTAGTCTGATGTACTTTTGTGGATTTTAGAACAAATTAAGACTTTGAAGAACATCTTCTTTAAAAAATCAATGATATATCTATTAACATTAAGATTGCGTGACAGTGGATGAAATAACATGATGTGTAAACACTACAATGGATGTAACTTGATTTTAATACAAAACATGGACTTAGAAGAATTATGCATAAAATATATTGACAGGTTCTCCGATATCGAGGAATCAACATACACTTATTACACCTCTTCAAAATAGCACCAAATGACAGTATGCATCCCTTTATGTATCACTTATTCTGTTAAGTTAAGTTCTCTGTAATGTCACATATTGCACTTGATGATAATGATGATGAATCATTTTTCTTGGATTCTGCTACCACTACCAACCATTCCAGGCAGTCATTAGCGTACCATCAAAAGACCGTAGACACACAATCATAGAAAATTTACCATAATTCATATCCAGATTTGCAAGAATCGTGCATACACAAAGGAAGAAAACTCTCCGTCTTCCTGAATCCCAAATATAAAACAGGAGACTCCTCCCAATGATTCGA
Source organism: Cetonia aurata (assembly GCA_949128085.1). Classification (NCBI taxonomy): domain Eukaryota; kingdom Metazoa; phylum Arthropoda; class Insecta; order Coleoptera; family Scarabaeidae; genus Cetonia; species Cetonia aurata. Next base: position 12,636,227 of record OX421887.1, read on the forward strand.
GCACTCAAAGAAAATATGATTCACATATTGCATTTAATTGCAATTTACAAGATCGCTGAAAATCTCTATAAAACTAACTGGATTCATTGCACTAACAATAAGCGAAAACATTCGAAAGCTGCACCCGTACATTTACGACCGCTGGTGTTTTTCTTAGGTTATGTTTATGGGTTATGTTTGTGGTTTGTGCTTATTATTTGAATGTGTATTTGTTTTTACAACGTTGCCAATTGAGTAGCCTGTCGGAATTCCTTGATAATGCCTAGCTTTACCACTTGGGGCAGCACCTCACGCTTATATTAAATTTTGTTTTTTTAGGAATGATAAAAAAACGACTGCCAATTTTCTTACAGAATCCTTTTTGGTTTGTTGTGCAAAATGCTTGTTTTCAAGAAAAAAAAAAAACTGGCAAAATCGACAGCACTTCTGTAGCGATAAACTATAATTCGTTTGCAAGATATACATTAAAAAGAAAAATGAGATATTTGCCAATTCTTTGCGTAATCTTATGTCGGTTGCACTTTTTTACTGGTTTTTAATTGACAGCAGCCACTTAATATCTTCATGTAAGAATTCGTAATTTTTTACGCTAGTGAAAGAAAAATAGGGTATTTATTTATTGTGTTTTTCCACAATAAATAAAATATCCACAAAATATTTTTATTCATATATGTAATGTGGTTAAATTTCTCAAGGTACGTTATTACCAATGCTATGGAAAAATTGTTGTCTCATGGTTGAAGATTTACCTGAGCGGTAACCGTTAGAATTGCAATATTGTGGTCTCTTTAATTCTGTGATGCTAGACAACATGCTTTCTGTTTCTTAACTTATAATATGTATGTGTTGAAAGGAATGTTTTTGTTTTCAATATTAAGTAGGACTTCACAACATTACTTTTAATCTACAACTTGTACATTTTAAGATAAATATAAAATTCATTCAATATTATGTCTCATGATTACAGTTTTTGCTAACCTACGTCCGTGTAAAACAGGCAAAGAAGAAAAGTTAACAGTAAGACCAAAAGCAGTGCAACTCACAGATACATAGCACTAAACCAACAATGCAAATTGTTCCCTAATTAAAGAGATTTTCTTTCAGATGACGCATGGACATATTTATGCATAAATAAAACAATAATAATATTAGAAAACGAGAACATTTTACCTCATTAACTGTTATTACCACATTAATTTTACCCGTACAAAGTAGACCGGTATACTTTTTCTTCGACACTAGAGAAAGAGAAAAAAAAGTGTAATTTCACGATTAAATTGTGCGTAAAGTAATTCATGTGTATACACGCGCGTTTTCTTTGATGAGAATATTTTTGTAACCCAGCTGTTGTGGTAGGATGGATGAGGAACTATGCCATTAAAATACACGTCGACTCATGACGTCCTGCGAACATACAAAGTCTATGAATGCACTAGCAATTAGTTTTGCAAGAAGTTTACTACCGACGGTTAAATTGGTGCTAATTTCATATTTATTTTTGCTCTGTATATATCTAAATGCGTAACAAACTGCGATATTAACGAAAGTATGTGACTCTACTAGAGGAAACAAAAACAGTAATATTGTACTGGTATATAACTGTGATATTTTAAAAACGAGTAACAAAAATTATTCTTGAGAGAGTGTCTAAGTGACTGACAAATAGTGTATAATTACAGCTAATTTTTTACTTTCAAGTAGGTCAAAGTTTTGTAGAAAAAAAATTATATAATATTAATATTACCTAATCCTATGTTTAGTGACTTTATAGTATTGTACAATGGCTGTTGTTTCAAACACATGGGAAGATAAATAATAGACTCCCATCAAGTAACATATTGATAACTGCGAGCATCTTTTGCATCCGCGCGTTAAGGTTTTATGGGTGTATGTTGCTGATTCTGCAACGATTTTGAAAACCGTCTGTAGGTATACATACCTTACCGTTAAGAACTCCACGGGTTCAATTAGAAAAACCACACAGATCAAACCTTTGCCAAAAGTAAACAATCCTAAAGAATTTGCAGACCTGAGATCTATAAGTATTTTGCCAATGTCATGCAAGATTTTATAAATTGGTCTAGCAGAACATATAATGGATTATCTCAACCAAAACAACATTTTCTCTGGTAATCAATCATAATTCGTCAGGGTTTTAGCTGTACAACTGCATTACCTGCAATTACTGATGACTTGCTAACGGCTGGAAATGGTGATCTAATGTCTGCACTCGTCCTGTTGGACTTCAGCAAAGCTTTCGATATGGTGAACCATGAAAAACGTACGCTTATATTAGAATACATTGGTTCGGATTGGATGATGGATTATCTTGCTAATCGCTGTCAGCAAGTGCAAATTATGCAGTTTTTGTATCACAGTTGCAAAAAAAAACTACCACTGGATGTGACTTATTTGAGAGAAAATAATATAAATATTATACAATACTATAATTAAACATAAGAAACTCGAAGATTGCAATATTTCAAATTATTATTAAGTGGAGATTTTAATATAGACTTAAATAAAAAAGATAAAAATGCAATTAGATTGTTAGATACATTTAAAATTTATAATCTATACAATGCCATAACCGAGCAAACCAGGATTACCAAAACATCAAAAACTTTGATCGCTAAGATCTTTGCAAATGCTTTTGAATTTGACTCAGAAGTGTTGACATCTACGTTATCAGATCACACTGCTCACAGACTATTATTTGCACTAACCAATCAATGCTCCGAAAGTCAGTCAAGAATTGAAAAAAGATTTTTTTTACTAAATATCAACTTGATTTAATAAAGCATCTCATCTTAATACGGACTGGAAAGTGGTGACCGAAATAAACCATGTAAATTAGAGTTATAACATTTTTTTTTAACAAATGAGGAAACTATGAAATTTAATTGGCTAACTGAGCAAATAAAGACATTATCAAAAATAAAACGACAGCTATATAAAGGAATGCTGCAAAACAGGATTGATGATAAGGTGTATAAGGAATTCTGTAAAAGCTACAACGAAGAGATAAAACGACCAAAAAAGCATACGTATGCAAAACACATTAAAAAAAGGAAACTCCATGAAATCAACGTGGGAACTAGTAAATAGGCTAATATAATAAATTACTCATTTTTTTTTCGGGAGCCTTCATACGTTATGATATTTACAAAAAACAACCAACGGATCTGAATACCTGCAATGCCTTTTATTTGAAGTGTGTCCAGTAATTGGTATTTTAGTTTCAAAATATGCAATCATCACAAGACAAGCAATGCTTCAAGTGAATATGGGTGCTGTTATTTTGAACCTAATTATAACGTATTATTTTAATCCATATGGGCAGAGATGAGAAGACCCAAGCAAACTAAAGTTTATTTAAATTACTTTTAATGGCCAGTTTATTAAAAGAAATCAATGAAATTCTCACGCAGAAGGATGCCTATTAAATTCCTTTTCCAATAGTATTTATGGGAATTTTTTGTATCTCATTTGTGGAATTATATTATTGAATGTTTTAATGTTAGTGCAAAATGCGATTAGTTCATTACTATCCTTACACAATTTATATAAATCATATTTCATGTATCCTGGTGGTGAAAAAAATCGTGTGGATTAAAATCTCAAAGCGTTGCAATACATATCTTCCAAAATTAATAATTCAAGGCAAAATCATTTAATTTTGTCCATTACATTAGGTATTTTTTGTTTTATCAACAAGCTAATACTGTTTGTATGTCAAACAAATTCTTATTAGAAATAAAAAATAAATTCTCATTAGTTTTTATCCTACCTATTACGATGATAATTCTTTTGTTTAATATTATTTAGGCCTATATTAATTGTCCCTGTACTCGAATATTTGTAGTTTGATAGAAATATCAGATGTATCGCAATGAAGCGACGAAAAAGAGACCAAACAAATGAAGCATTAACTCCATTTGGCCTTTTACTTATTAATTTGATTAGTTATACAAACAAAGAGTACTAAATTTCTATCTATCAATGCATTTTACAGTACATGTTAAATAAAGTAGCCGCCTACTGCAATATATCTGTGTGTAAGTAGCAATATGAACAGGTATTACAATAATATATCAAATATGTATTCAGTAATGGGGAAAAACATATGTAATTGATCTAATCTCCAAATATTATTCGCCAAGTGCAAATTTGATCAAGTAGTTAACACGTGAATCTGTCACAACGGCAGCAATAATTACTAAATAACGTGTAAGCAATTATTGATTTGCCTATTGATTTGCACTAAACCTAACATCAAACGAGCAACGTAACTGAAAGCGGTATTTAACGCATTTAATAGAGAACAGCTGTCGATTACGTAATCCTAATGCCGTTGCATACCTAAACGGTGTAATTTTACCTAATAATGAATTGCATATCTCCGTTCCACTAAACTTGAATAGAAAAAAGGGGAACACATTCGCCGTTATTAATTACTATCCGATATTGTGTATTTAGGAATTAATGTCAATGGATTTCTCGCACAGAAGCAAAAATTATAAACCGGGACAAGGGCGAACCGAGACAAGATAATGCAATATAAAATAACATCTTATAAACATTCAATTTACGAACTGTAATTTTCTATCGCGTGCACAATGGCCTTAAAATTTAAATTGAAACAACCATCGTCTGGCGATATTTATCTGCAGATAGTCTGTAAAAAATAGTTTTCATGTTGATTGATCAAGCCGATATACTATAATTTCAAGATAGGCATAATGTGGAAATGTCTTTTCCGTAATTGTACAGGAAGATTCATTAAGGCTGGCCACCCGCCATATCTCAGTAACCGTTTGTCGTAGAAGATATGGAACGAAATTATACTAGTAAATGTGGTCATAAGAACATCCTTAAAAATATTTTTAAGTTTCTGAAGTTCCCACAAGATGTCACCTTTTGTCTTTTTTTAAAATTTATTATTCTTTTTAATAATTTTCCGTGATTAGGGTTGGTGTAAAATAAGCATACTTTTTGTCACACAAAAATCCTTGTAACTTTAGTGCATCTGCACCGATTTTTAAAAACTTGGGCTCATTGTGAAGAGAACATCAAATAGATGAAGAGCGTAAATAGTATTGTTTGCTCTATTCTTTTAAATGAAAACTATATGCAGGGATCTACTAGTTTATCCTATTCTTGTGATTTTCTCTAAAAAATCAAATACAATGGTTTCACTATAATCAATCCAGGAAAAATAGAAAACAATGACAGTTTGACCTGTCAAAAACCCCAAATTGATATCTATTGTCATTGCAAAGATAATTCGACTTCCGTAAATTTTCTAAACTTTTGGCTTGTTAAAGACAATTAGAAAAGTGCTCGCCAAATCGGATGGATCCAAGCTGCGCGAAGGTGCTTACGTCACAAACTACTATTCGTCAAATAAATATAGCACAATAAAGGCAAATTCACATGTTAAGAATTATGCTAAATAATGTTTAATAAAAGGACAACTTTTTGTTTTTAAATGTTCGACAGGAATCATTTATTATTTGTACATACGATAATATATAATTTCCTTATTATTTTTCATCATATTAATTACCACACAACTTTTATCATATGGTGAATTAGCCTTAATTTATGTTTGACCTGAAACGTCAGTTTGTTTACAATTTACTTATAGGTTAGAGTTTTTACTTTTTCAGAAGTAGCTTTCAAAAAAGCTTTGATGATATAAAATAAACAACTTCTCTCTCATATCATTACACTATCTCTATTCAGAACGATATTTGGTATTTGCGCAAGATCCATCCGATTTGGCGAGTACTCTACCTAAAACCTGCAATAGTCTAAATGAGAGACAGACTATAGCAGAAACATTGTTTGTCCAGCAAAACTTAATTTTTCAAGACCTCAATATTTCGTAATTTCGTTAATGACTTCATCAGGAGGCAAGTTATAATATTATAACAGAATATGAAACAGTATATATAATAAAATGTACAATTGAATATAATAATGAATAAATTATCAATATAACTAGATATTATGTAAAATATTTTAGTAAATGGTGTTGAGCCGATTTATACCTATGTGTTTTAAGAAACTGGCATCGAAGCTTATTTTTATTATTACTTAAAACATCTCAAATATTGCAATATTACCGAAAATGGCATCCCATGAGATGAACCCCAACATATTAATCAGATTATGTCAGGATTAAATGAACCACATAGACATAGATTTCGCCACCAACTTTTCAAATACTCCGAAACAAAATTTTTAGTTTTTAAAAAAATGATGTAATTTATTGTATTTCGAATTATATATATCACTAGAAAACAATGATGCTAATGTGCTGGTGCACTCTGGTGAGCCATGGCTGTGCCTGTACTCCTCTACTGCTTCATAGCTTTGCTGTTTCTGATGCGGAGGCTACCAGACATCTTATCTTCACGGGTAGATAGCGTTGCATCATTTTCATCTTCATCCTTTTATCATTATTATTTAGCTGTCTGGTAGAGTGTTGTTTGTGTCTCGCCTGTGGCATGCTGATGAGAACTAATAACTTCGAAGCAGTACTGTCTATGTCTATTGTAGTACATTCGGCAATTACTTCTACCTTCTCTTTGATCATTAATTATAGAAAAAGGGGGTTTTTAGAGATGTATTAGTTATTATCATCCCAATCTGTCAATTTTCAATGTTTTTATGACATTGATCAATCACTTAAGTGATATTTACTCTTTTTGAATTCAATTACATAATATAACTTAAACCAATCTTTCTCCTGTTTTCTCCAACTTAGCTTGGTCCTCAGTCGACTTTGGGATCTTACGCGTGTATGCCGCTGCTCTTAGTGAGAAAGATTATAACGTTTTAACTTTTAAATTATTGTACGATAGTTGTTTTAGTTTTTAATTTGTACTTTATATTTTTTTATTTTTAACCTTTCGAATGTTTTGGTATGCTAACGATCAACTCATATATAAATTTCTTTTGTGCGTTCTGAGTTTTGAATGTTTTATGAATAATGTATAATTTTTAGCGTCACAGTGATAAAGTACGTAATAAAAATTACGAAAGCTTGATTTAACAGTATTTTTGACCGTTTATATCCAATAATAGTGTTTAACCTCAACGTTATGCGGTCACATACCTCTTGAATTTTAATAATAAATCTAACATTTCATCGCCAATGACGATATTCCAAAGCAAGTTTAAAGTCATTTTATGTGGAATCCATCCACAGCAAAGTTGCTCAGGCCTACCTGTTGAAATGTCCGGCCAGTAATTACCAAACACTCATGTATTATGAATTAGTTTATTTAAATCTGAAACATATAGTTAGTAGGACTTCATCCGCAGAGACCAAAGGACAAACTCTAACGTAACTATAATTTCAGTTCTGATTTTAGAGCGAAACCTAGGATGCCAACTGTAGCAGGTAGACGAACGTACACGGAAGACGAGCTTCAAGCTGCCCTCAGGGATATACAGTCAGGAAAACTTGGTACCAGACGTGCGGCCGTAATCTACGGCATACCTAGATCGACGCTACGCAACAAAGTGTACAAATTAGCCTTGGAGAAAGAGAGAGAGACGCACCTGAATCCCTCCGCGGTCCCGCTCAAATTGGACGAGGACGAAGCAATGGACGACGACAAGGAGCTGTCGGGTGCCGAAGAAGAGAAGGAGGTCGAGAAAGCTTTGCAGGGTCCGCTGCTGTCGGTAGAGGATATCTTCCGTCTATCTAACATTGAGAATCCGGACGCGTTAAAGAGTCTGCTGAAGGGCAAGGAGGACGTATGGTCTGGAATGGAGCACAGCGCCGTCGGCCCTTACATTCAGAACCTCCTACTACAATCTAGTACGATTTGTCCGAAACCGCCTGTCGAAAATGAAGTGACGCCGATATTACGAGAAGTACTTCGGAAAGTTGTGACTGAAGACAAGTTCAGACTACGTACAGTAAGCTATTATTATCAAATCATTTAGATAGGCAAAATTAACAGTATCCACGTTTGAAACCCTTAAATTGATGTTACGGTTGTTTAATGAATTCTAATCAACTTCCAAGAAGATTGTGATCATCAAGAAATGGCCTTTTAGTAATTGTTTTTTCTATACTTTTCTATTTTGCATTTTTTCTATTATATCTCTAAATATTTCATTCATCTAAATACGTCCTTTGAAGTGAAGCTTTTTCTTCTACTTCTTCTATCTTCTGACAGCCCTCTTACACAATTGTACTTCTCCTAGCGTTATAACATGGATTTTATTTGCAGATTTTTTCTAAACTTTTCGTTTCTTATCTTATCAATTGCTACATTTTCTTATGTTCTCTCAAAAATTTTATTTCTGTAGTTGTTATGTTACTTTCATTTTCTTTTTGTGATCGTACATATTTCTGCTCCACACATCACTATTTTGTTACTATTTTATTAAATATTTCTACTTTGATATCTTTAAGCATCTTTTCCTTGCTGAAGTAAGTTCTTATACTGTTAAATCACTTTTTTCAGCTATTACTATGTCTTTTATCTCTTCATTTATTCTTCCATCTCCCTTGATTCAAAAAATGCGAATTTGTGCGCTGATCCAATTTTTCTTCTTCTTCTTCTTGTTCTATATTCCCTATAGTCATCGGTTTTCTCTTTTCATGTTCATGTTCATCTTTTCTAACGCATTTTATGTAGATACTTCTATATTACTGTTACGCATCTTTAGTTTATGGTCCGAGTAAGAGTTCTGGTCTTACCAGTGCTCAATAGCCAAAAGGGCTATGTAGTTATAGAAAATAAATTGTTGAGTAAATTATCTTTTTAAAAAATTACTTGGCATTTCTAAAAATTATCTCATTTTAATCATGCCGTTGTTTATTCGTCTTCTCGGGGACCACAAAATCACTATTCTAGTTTCAAATGGTAATGTAACCGGTAAAAATAGAACAAAGTTACTTCTTTTTATGTAAACCTCTATATTTATTACATATTACAACGCTAAGCTAAAACATTAAATAATGTTTGTTTAAAACATACTTTTGTTCTTTTCGTAAATAGCGCTATAAATGGCTTAAATTTATCAACCTGTCACAATTGAAAACAAACGACACTACTCTTCGCCATGTAATTAGTTATGTCATTACACGCCGATATTATAGTTGATGCTTTGATATGTCTTGATGTGGCGCAACAAAAACAAAAAGGGAACTCTTTCATGTAAATCAACGAGTCTTTGCGAAATTTTGAACAAAATTGCTATCCTCTGATCGACAGCTGAGGACTCCGTGGCCATACAGAACCTTTGCAACTGCATATAGAAAACATGGAAGAAAAGGTTTTTTCTATCACTTTTTGTTCTCCTGTGAGGCTACACACAACTGTCATCAATAGAGTGGAGAAAACTCCCATTGCAAATCATAAGCCCATATTTCTTGCATGAGAATGTAAACGGGAATAATTATCTGCGTTTTTTATAGCAAGAACTGTTGGAGGAGTTTTGGAAGGAATATTTCTTGCAGTAATAGCGAATGCGCGGTTTCAACACAAGGATGACGTACCTCCTCATTTCGCACATTTTCATACGAAATTTCCACGACAAGGCATTTTCTAGGAGATGGATTGACACTGAAGAACAACCTAGATACCCAAATCACACGATTTAAAGACCTGGAGGCACAGAATATTTTCTTGTAGAGTTTTCTTAAAGACGCCATATTTTGCAAACCTCTTACAATATGCGAAAAACATGAAAGATTATATAAGTAGAACAACTGCACCAATAATCATGAATACGTTGCAAGCATACACAAATGGATTCAACTTTGAAGGCGTTCTTAAAGAAATTTGGCAAAATGCTTTTAAGATGGAATAAATAAAGATAATCTTTTTAGCCGATTCTAGTGCCATCTAAGATATGAACAAAACAATATTCCAAACCAAAATTTACTTACGTTTTAATACAGAGTATGTAATAAAAATAGTTATTTCTAGGTAACTAAAACCCTTATTTTGTTGCGCATTATGTATAGAGATAAGACAAATGTAGACAAGTGGCAGTAGAATAGAAGTTCTATATGGATATGACTTCTTCATCCCCGGTTTTCCAGAAACTATTACTTTATTCCTTTATCCATTTGCTCTTTCATTTGTTTTAAAAATATTATATATATTCTTCTTCAAACTATGCTGTCTTTGGCGCTATGCCTCCAGTCCATTCTTCTCTCTTAAATCAGCTAGCACTGCTTCCTTCCATCTTTTCCTCGGTCTGCTTTTCTTTTCCTTGTACTCTGATACTCTCCAAGCTATCTCTCTCGCTGTTCTATCTTTCACCATTCTCGCAATGTGTTCCAGCCACTACGTTTTACCACCATGTAAATCTTCGGTTCTTTGTAGATACGGAATATTTCTTCATTGAATCGCCTAATGCATCGTTCCTCTGTTTTCTGTAGTCTAATCAATTTGCGGGATACCGTGAATTCTTCCAGTATTTTCAACAGCCTTGATCTCTTAATCGAATCGTATGCTTTTTTTTTTAAATCTAGGATCAGCACAAGTGCCGGAATCTTGTATTCGTAGCAGGTTGTTAAAACTTCTTTCAACATAAAGATTTCAACCGTTGTGCCTCTACCCTTTTAAAACCTGATTCTGGGGTTCCAATACTACTTCTACCGTTACCTTAATTACAGTTGTCAATATCTTGTAAGTCACGTCTAACAATGACTACACAATCTGCTTTATCTCCATTTTCCGTTATGGGTATTGTTGCATTTCTCCAACTTTCCGGCATTTTTTCTTCATTTCATATTTCTTCAAATAGGTCGTATGACCAAAATATATAGTTTGTGTTTCAGACCCTCTGTCCTTATTCCATTTGGTTCTGTACTTTTTTTGTTTTTCAGATTCTTTATTATTTCTTCTAATTCGTCTGTGGTAGGTTCCGCAAGTAGGTTTTCCTCATCTCTCAACTTATTTTTCTGGTCTTACAATTCTCTTGATCACTTTCGTTTTTATTTTATTTTCGATTTCCCGTTTTTTCAAAGACTGTTTTCTTCAGCGAGTTGTACATTTACTTGTATCTCTACCTGTTTTATTTTTTCTCCATTAAGTTGTATCTCATGTCTTCCTTTTTCGTTTGCTATGATCATGCTTTGCGTTTTCTTTTTTTATGTTTATTTTCTGTAGTGTATCATTTAGTATCTCTAAGTTATGTTGTAGTGCCTTTTTCGATTCCACCAAAAGCGACATATGATCAGCGAACATCAATTCCGTTATTTTTTGCCTGTTGCATCTTCGAGTATCCAATTTTTATTTCTTTTTTCATCTTTCTTTTTGCTTCCTTTATCGGCTCATCCATAGCTACTGTGAACAGGAACGGACTCAAAACACATCCCCGCCGGACACCTATTTCTGTTGTAAATTCTCCAAACTCTCTCCATGACTCATTCTTTGCCTCACTAACTTCTTTTTCCACTTTGAATCTCTTTTTCTTATATGCGTTACAATCTGTTGCGTTTTTAGTGCCTAAGTACTTCCTCCATGTTCTCTTTTCCATTTTAAGTTTTTCTTGTAGCCGTTTATTCCACCACTGTGTTCTTTTCATGTTTGTATTGGCTATTCTAGTTGTACCACAGCATTCTTTTACGACTTCCAAAATTATTTCTTAAAACTTCCCGATTTTTTCTCTAAATGTACTTCTTGGTATTTTCTTTTGATATCGTCTTCTCTGAGTCTGTGATTTTTTATATTTTCTATTGTTTGTCCTTTACTCTTTTTATGTTCTTTTTCTTTTCTTAAATGCATTTTTACCAAAAAAATGGTCTTCTTCTTTGTGCACATCTTTGTATTGAAATGTTGTATTTGTTATCACTAAATCATTTTGCATACATAATTCAATGATCTTTTCTCCGTTTTTATTCCTCAATTTATCTCCTTCCATTCCTAATATGTTTTCTAATCCTTTGTTTTGTTCTCCAACTTGTTTCTACCCGACGTCTTTTATTCGCAGAACAACGGTGATAACGACAGGATATTACGACCGAGTCCGTCGAATTCGGTGCCATTGAAATGCGAGAAGGCCAAATCCGAGTCGGACATGGAAACCGAGGAGACACCACCGAATGTGATACTAAAAATTCCGTCCTACAAACCAACCGTAAATAAAAACGGCGATTTGTACAGGAGTCCCTTGATGGAGACGGGCAGCATGATCTCGCCGCCCGTCTCCGCCAGCGAATCCGGGTCTCCTCCGATCATACAGCCGACGAAGCCGATGACGATGAAGGACGTGAAGGATGTCATTGCGAAGAACATAAGTCACAAGTTTCACGTGAGCCCGGATCCGATACAACACGCCCGGCACCCGATCATTGACTTGGAAATCAAACGGTCGGACTTCACGCCGCCACTGGGCGCCGGCATCCCGGTCATAAAGCAGACTCAACCGGAACTACCTCGGACCCCGTACCAACCGACCGCGCACACAAAGCCCCAAACAAACACCACCAACAGTAGTAGCACGTCCAGTACGGCGACGGGAGGCAAGGGCACCAGGCCGAAACGAGGGAAGTACCGAAACTATGACCGCGATAGTTTAGTTGAAGCTGTTCGGGCGGTCCAACGAGGTGAAATGTCGGTACATAGGGCGGGCAGCTACTACGGTGTACCTCATTCTACTTTAGAATACAAGGTAACTGTTTAAATTACTTAGATCGCACAAAATTCTAATCTTTGTGCATTATGTTCGTAATCTTTACTTGATGTTATATAAAAGTTGTAAGCTTAAAGTGCAGATCCAAAAGCCCTTTATGCACATCTACCGCAGTTCATTCTAATGAATAGAACGTGTCTGAACTTAAATTTCTACAAAGATTCTTATTATAAAAGGATATATTTATACACAAGGAAAGCATAAATATATATTTCTCTTTCGCATGATAAGCTTCACTTAATTACTATGTATGAGCAGCCCATTAGCTTATTTATGGGCCATAGCTATTCGATACGGCCTTGACATTTTTGTGACATTGACAGGCTAGTTAACGCAACAAGCGACATTGCTAAGGTAAACCTTGGAAGATATGCTCTTCACCAAATCACTAGTGGAATAACACTCAGTGTTATTAGCCGAAAACACTACGTTTAACACTGCTCTTCACTTGTTTTTCTACTGAAGATGGCAACTTAGTTGCCGAAATACGTATTTAGATTTGTATCTTTAATTTTTGTGGTAAGGGATTTTTTTACTTTTTCTTTTGGATTTTTGTTATAGTTTTCAAGCCACAGTCTCCACCCATCACAGGAAAGTAAATGTCTTCAAAAAAGAAAGAAGAGAAGCCACTCTCTTGATATAGGTAGCCCGACACTGACGTAAATAAAAATATTGCCCCACTCCGCCAAACTTTTAGGGGACCTTTTCTAAAATAACTATTATCTATTTCGAAATGATAACAGATCTTGAGTCATTTACAAACAGGAGCACACATATTGAAAAATAGTTTTATTTGTATTTGTTTAAATTTTGTCTATCTATTTGTTATATAAATTTAAAGCAATAACTTTTTTAAAAATGTATAAAATGGGAATTACAAAATTGGTCCGGCGCCGCCAAATTTTTGGGGGCATAGATATCGTGTAAAAAGATTAAGTGGTCAAAAATTTGTCAAAAAATGTTGAAACAACTTTAGAAAAGAAAACAGCTATAGATTGATGTTTAAAATCTACTTTTCTTGACCAGTAAGTATTTTCATATTTCTTCTTGGTTTTTAGGTCGTTTTAAAAATATATTATCATTTATAAATAAAAAAGTGTATGTACAATTTAAAATTGTCATTTTATACAATATGTTATAATTTTTTATAAATGTACTTGAAAAAGGTTAATAATAACCGAAATGTCGTATATCTAAAGTGTTATCAATAATATTATTAGAACTAAGAACAAATATAAAAAAAAAAGTTTTTCATTAGGAAAATGCAGAAATAATAGTCGTCAATATGACAACTCATCAAATCTAGATTGTAGATTCAAAAGTGTCGATACATTTTTGTTCAAAATTAAGTTTATAAAAAAAAAAGAAACATGTTCGTGTGGTAATACATATAACAATTTTTACGCGTTACCGGAACTCAATCGATCGACATACAATATAACTCAAACATAAAAGGACATTCTGAAAGCGATGGAAATCCATTAGGGTAACGAGAAATTCAAAAGAGTAATAAACCAAATAGTTTATCTTTCATTCTCTCATTTGTAAAGGTCACGAATCAACAGAGAGTAAATTAAAACTAATATTATCAAATTATATTTTTCTTATTTCCAATTTTTAGTCTGCAATCAAATAAAAAAAATAATTAGCACATATATTGAGTTACAGTGTTTTTCTATCCAATATTTCCTCTGAAATTTTGAAATAGAGTTAAGCTCATAATATGAATGAATTTCGACACAACTATATGGATCTTAAATCTCGAATTTTAGTTGATTCTATTTTCGTACTACTATCAATACAATCTTTCTTTTAAATTTCAATTTACAAAGCAAAACTGTTTCATATTGTATTGTATGTAGAGTTACTATAAAGCAAACATCTATAATTCTGTATTATTCTAAATCCATTTGATAATGTCATATATAGAGTAATTTCTAAAGTTTACCTTTTACACATTCAGCATTTGTGAGTTTAAAAGGAAAAAATTAATATTTCAGGTGTAACAGCATTTATCATAGTTTCATTAAATTCATTCCAAAATTAGTATAATAGATCTTGGTATAGTATATTATTTATTCAACATATTAATTATAATTTAACTCTTCTTAGTGGAGCATGACTATATTAAACACAAAACTTACGATAACGTTTCGACATTTTTTATGCCTATAAAAAGTATTTTATTTGATTAGAATATACATTTTTTTTTAAATACATTACCATTATTTGGTAAATAATGCAGGTATGATATGTGTTTTTATATATCTATGTATCATACAGTGTATGCTGGAGTTCATAATAGATAGGATCGTATTATGGACAAAAAAAAATTTGAATTGAATTTAATATTTGGTAAATGAGTTGGTCTTAAAGCTTATCGCTTGCCTTCAATTTTTTTAAATCCAGTAGGCCTTTATAGCTTAGTAAAAGCTGTTTTCGTTTCAGGTAATGTACCTTTCCCATTCACAGTATGCCAAACTGTTACTAAGAAAAGCTGTTCAGAATGAAATGTGGTGACGGTATGCAAATTTTCTGAATCATCGGTCTACTTTGATTAAATCCATTAATACATCCTTAATTTTTACTTTTAATTTACAAAACTCTAAAAAAACATAACAAATAATTCAAAGTGCTGTCTTAAATATTTTTCGATTACATCCCAAGTTTAAAATTTGATAATCCAAAAATTTGGCAAATGTAACAAAATGTTGTTTTTTTCGCAATAAACCGCCGATATCCGCAATACATCTGAAGCAACGAAAGGTGTTAATATTGTCTTTAAAATATCTGAAAAAGAAAAGCATAGAACGTATAGAGTAGGGGTTCTTGTAGTCATTACCCAATGCTGTGTACACTTCAAATAATTTTGAAAACATTAATGCTAGATCCAGGTGATGGAATTCCATTTTATTTAAGGATGTTCTCCAGTACCTTTTCTTTAAAGGTTTATAAGAACACATTAGCCTGTGGAGAAATAGCCCAAAACCACCACCCTTAGAAACTAACTCCTACTGTGTTCTTTGTTTCATATAATTTAGATCACGTCCCAACTCCTCAAAATGAAATGTATGGCAATTATGTTAGCGAATTTTCGAAAATGAAAGCACGCTTTCCTTTATTGTTTCCCAGGTAAAAGAACGTCACCTAATGAGACCGCGCAAAAGGGACCCGAAACCAAACCCAGTCGACGAGAAGATCGCATCACTCAAACAAAACGACTTGAAAAACGCCGCCGAAAGAATGAAGCCTACCATCAAACCGATGCAGAAATTCCCGCCAACGTCCCCTAACGGCATCAAGATGCCCATGTTCGACCCGAGCATGCCCATGCAGTATCCTCCACCGTTCCCATTCTGGGCGCCCAGCTTCTCGCAGTTCCCCATGGACTACGCTCGCGCGACTACGGCATTTCCCACCAACCCAGAACAGTACTACGCCTCACAGATGATACAGAAACTGCAGGAAGATTCCAGGACCCATTCCAATCCCGGTACACCGTCTACAACGCCCAATTCCACGGCGACGCTGCCCAAGAACACGAGACAAATCGCCGAATCCCTACTGGATCCCGGAGCTAACAGTTCTTTTTTGGATGGCATCATCAGATCCAGTTTGGAATCGGGCGTGCCTTCCGCCGATGAGAAATCACCGAAAGAGGAGAAAAACGTCGCACCTGAGAATATGTCGAATAAAGCGCTGTTAGAACAACTCTGTAGGAACAGTCGCTTGACGCCGCTCAGTAAGATCACCGACCCTAGCAGTAGTGGAGACGAAAGCTATAGGAAGGGTTCCAGTCCGTTGGTGTTCGCGAACAATTCGAAAGACGATCATGAACTGTCGCCCAAGAGACAGGATCATTCGGAGATCCACACGATAGACTCGTCGAACGAGTCGAATGAGACGTCCGATCGAAAATCGACTAAGGACGAGGAAGCGAGGGTGGCGCCACCTCCTGGTAGGATATACGTAAAAACGGAGCTGACGAATCCGGAAAATCTAAAACCCGAAATGTTGGTAAGGTTTAGGGATGTACTGCATGACGTGGATCGAAACGGAATAGGTGGGGAGTCTATGGCTGGTAGCGCGTCATCGGATACGGACATCTGTCAAGACTGACGTACCGTACGATTTTTCCATTGAGACACGCACGTGTTCAATTCTAGACCCCCCTCCTCATCCATTCACGTGGTTGTTGTAAACGCAAAAATATGTATAACAAAAAAAAAAATAAGGAGGTCGATGGCGAATTTTGTTGATTATTTATTTCATGTTTTATATTTTACGTTTCTGTTGTCTCTAGACATAGTGCAGTTGAATAGTTTAGTGTTTCGTTCTGTTGCATCAAAGCAGTGATCTACGCGCGCTAGAATGCATTGGCCGCCACCACTATACTGTGAAATACGTGAAGTTTGACTGTTGTAAACAAAAAATAGCACATCAATAATAAAATTTACGACGATATCGACAATTTCGCATGGCAAAAAATATATTTAACGGTAAAATTGTATAAAAGCATATTATTCTATGTTCATTGTTTGGTGTTTCGGCATGTTTCAAAAGAAAAAGTATCTCAAAAAAATGTATCAGTGTATTTTCTATGTGTCTTCAACGTGGCGTATACCTCAGATTCTGTATAAAATTCATGTATGTTTATACTATACTACACTTTAATATTAAAAAAAAAAAACTAAGGAAACACATACATACATAACATATAATGTAATACACTCACCATTGACTGCTTTGATGTTGATATATCGAAAACCCTCGGGATGATTATTGATGGCATCCCTTAAATTGAAAAAAAAAATTATATCTATCTGTGATTTATTCAAAATTTTTGATGTATATTTTCTCTAAAAATATCTTAAATATTATAAATATAAATTTAAACAATTAGGATAGTTAATCGATATAAAAAAAAGAAATTAAATTGATTAAATATGGGGCGCGTGCGCGAGGGGTCCCACCTCAGCATAGGTTTGTTCTCCACGGCGCATGCGTCCCCTTGTTTTCATATGACAATGAAGTGCAATTAGATGGTATATAATACATATATATTTACATCAATATTAAGTAGTATATAAGATATATTAAATATATTATATATTTGAAAAAAGGAAGCTATTTTGTTTGAGAGAAAAAAGATTGACTCCAGATAGAGTTTAAAACGCTTCATCCCTCAAAAGAAAACCATCAACAATACAACTAACCACAACCAAACCGATGCCGACAGTTACAACAAGTTGGTCCGCGTTCGTGGATCACCTCGAACGTACGGATCCGACTTCCAAACCAATCCAGATCTTACAATAAACACATATTTATGTTGGACCAATTGCAGTATATTGTATATAACTTGGTATGCTTTTAGACATATCGAATGGAGAGCGTTGCATATGCGGCCGGTACTCGTCAAATTGAACGTGAAATTGACATCACTGACGGCGCATTAAATCAAAAGTTAGCACCGAAATCACCACACATGCAATGCTCTTGATATAAAACATTCCAACCATATATGTGCCAGATTTTTTATCCGCAGCATTATAGAAAATACCACTTGAAATAAGAAAAATAAAAATGAAACAAAACCATTGATTTCTAGCTAAAATTTTAGAAAATTAAAAACAAATATAACACAGATGTGATCTCTGGCCCAGCTCATTGATCATGGGAATGCGTATTTCTAAATGTAATAATACATACTTATTATATTAATTGATTTACGAAGCTTAGAGCTTCCTAAATTATGTAAGAGAAATTTTAGTCAGTAAGGATTTTTAACACTGTATTTTTAAATGTTTGTGTGTAACACTTATGCGCTTGCCAGTTTGCAAAATCTACGAATTTACTAAGCAAATTTTCAGAAAAAGAAGGTATATTATATATTTAATGGAAAAGAGAATTAAATTTTCGGCTTAAGAATTTTTGATACCAGTGAATGACGTAGAGACCAGGATCTTTTCTTTCCACACAACTCAATTCCGTTCGTCTAGATTTTCGATTAAACGTAGAATTAAAAAAAAATATATTGCAAATATAGCGAAGTGTACTAAAAAACCTATTTACTGTGCAATTTTTCGAATAGTGTTTAGTTTCGTATTTTTTTTTTTTTTTTTTTGTAAACCCAATTTGTGATACTTGTTTCATTTCACATTTACTTTTTTTCCGTTTTAAAAAATAAAAAAAATCTTTTTCATAATTGAAGTTTGACAAAAATAAAGTCGAGGTCCAAACATTATTACAAAATATGAAAAGTGTATACGCAAAAATCGATGTATCTAACTCTTATGCACTATACGTGTCGATCAAATATATTTATATAAATATATATTATTCGAAAAATATAAATAACCAAATAGTGCATATCGCTTTGATAAGAATAAGAAATAAACCGAAAGGAAATCAAAATTCCGATTGTGTTCTCGCAAATTTAACGTTGCGTACGTATTGTTAAGTTTTTGTAGTTATATTTATGAACAATTATACATCTGTTAATATTATTATTATTTTTTATTTCTCATTATTTTTGTTTTTCGTTGGACAACACTAAAAGAATAAAATAGTACAGTATTAAAAATTGAAATAAAAAAAGCGTTTTCTGATTTCTTTATTCTATCGCAGGGGGCGTCTTGAAATTGTCTAAACTAGCTCCATCAATAAAAACAAGCGTTATTATTATTATTAATAATTATTAGGTTATATATATCCTGTTATTTGTGCAAAACCTGTTTTTACTTCCTAATTTCTTTATTATGGTATATATAATTATATATAACAGTATTTTGCGATAACTTGAAATAAAATATCCATCGTCTATATTTGCTTAGTGTTAAGTTAATCATTCCAGTTTGTAGCATTTCAATGATGATAAACTCGATAAGACTTCTTTTATTCCTAAATATTTTTTTACACATTACACGATTTGATATAACTTTAATGTTTTTTTTTTGTCTCCAATTTTTATATATAAATACATTTTATATATAATATATATATATATCGTTTAATCAACGTATTTGTTAAATACTTTTTAGTTATTTTTTGGTAGTGTGCAGTGTCTACTTAAGTTGCTTGATATATCCAATCGTCCTTGTAAATAATCCTGCGCACCTTATGTCGTGTGCCTGCTAAAACAAACGTTGAAACCTCTATTAAGACACAAATACATATACATACAGTTTCTTATTTTTATCTTAATTTCTCAGTAATAAGTTGTTTTTAAACAGTGTATAACAGTGTCCGAGCATCCATATTGAACAATAGTAACACAGGAACAATATTCCCACATAAGTATGACCGCATTCGTGAAAAGTGCCTGCTCATGTTATATTTTTAAATATAATTTGTTATGTGTTTTATATTATTTATGTTCCAATAGAATATTATTTAGTAAAGCGTTTATTTGTTTTTTTTTTTTTTGAGAAAAAAAATAAACAAATGGAGATACAATTTCCATACATTCAATTTAATCTGTGAAGGGAAGATCTAAGTGCTCCAGATCAAGTATTTCAATGGTAATTTTAATTAGTCTATGTCAATTTGTTTGATATGAATTTTCTTCTACTTTCAACAACTATTTTATAATGGTTCAGTTTAAAGAGATGATGAACGGTTTCCTAAGTTGCTTTGTTATGCTCTAATCAGTCCTAAAAATATGAAAAAGCTTTACAATTTCAATAGAAGATAATAAAGAAAACTTACAAAGTTTATAGTTTGGTAATTTTAATTAATCTATGTCAATTTGTTTGGTATGTATTTTCTTCTACTTTCAATAACTATCTTCTCTCTTAGCAATGTATCAGTCCTATAAAGATGAAAAGGCTTTACGATTTCAATAGAAAATAATAAAGAAAATTTAAAAGTTTATGGTTTGCGAAAAAAATTGGTGCGCCCCAAATTGGACAACAAAATAATGTAATGTTTTTTTTTTATATTTTGCGCTTGTGAAAGCACCCTGTTGTTTACATAAAATTTTACTTTAGTACGCATTCAAATAACATATTAAAATTACAAAAAAATTAAACAACAGTTTCGAAACAAAACAAAAATTAATAGACACAAACTTCAACGCTGATAATAAATTAAATTATTTCTTTATTACCACGTATTTTCGACAATAAATTGTTGTCTTCATCAGAGTAAGTATATACAAAGTATAAATATAAAATCAACAATATAAAAGCTTACAAAGTGTAATTATGCAATGCTTATGTTGATGCAGTCAGTGATCAAAATGTAGCAAAGGATTTGCTTTCTTGAAATTTTAATGTGAAAATATCAGCGTTAAATTTTTTGTTTAATAATTACTTATAAATACTCCATTACTTTTTTTTCTCTCTGAGAGAGAGAGAAAAGGATACATTATGATAACTCTAAAAGATAAAACTGGAAATGTGTTACCATTCGAGGAAAATATAATACAGACATAAAAGCCAAGATAAAACACTCATCACTGACAGAGAAATGGAAGAAGCCATAGGAAGACTAAAATTAGGAGAAACTGAATATGTATAAACAAGATAGCAACTGAGATAACAATGTATTTAGTTGAATCGGGGAAAAAATCAGGAAACTGAGAAAATAATGAAAGACGGGCATTATGCTGGCGATACACAAAACAAGGAGAATATATAGAGAATGCGAGAACTACCGAAGCAAAACACTCCTAAGCATTTTTACTAGAGTACATTGGTAATAGAAAACCAGTTGGAGAAAACACAATACGGTTCAGGAAATTATCATAAAGTAACATGAATTTTCAAAAACAAATAGAAACAAAAGCAGAATAAATACAGTGGAAATGAGATATTTTAAAAAAACATAGGTATATAGGCGAAAGATGAGAAAAGACAATATTAGAAATGTAACGTGCAAAAATAATGCAAATACAAAAAAAAATGCAGGAAAGACAGTTAGGGTGGTTTAGATATTCTCATGCAATACCAAAGGAAAGACCGTGTTCAAAGTACAAATAAAAGAAGAAGGACAAAAATAATCTGAAGGGAAAACACAAGGAAGGTGAAGCAAGGAAGAGAATATCTAATGTAGATTCGTAAAAAGTCTAGCAATCAACCGCAAAGATTGGATGATGAAAAAAGAAACTCACCAATTTTATAATTAATGGTAAAAAAAAAACTTAAGACTAGACTAAGTAAGTAATTTATTGTTTCTTCTCCGATTTGGGGCACATCTAAGATAGTTACGAAATTATATATACTATATAGTTCTTACGAGTAACTACCACAACATATGAACCCAAAAAGTATAATACCTAACTTAGGAAAGAATATTTTTTGTTGAAAATTAGTCAAAGTAAATCTTGTATATAAAGCTACTTTAAAAAAAGAAAAGAAACCAAATATATGCAAATGCCGATTTCATTAACTTATCCAGCTAAACAACCTTAATAAGCTAAAATTGTAAAAAATTAAAAATTACAAAATTATTTTTAATACTTTAAAAAATAAAAACTTGTAGTAATGTTATAACAATGAAGAATCAAGAATGTAGTTGTTTCATTTTCAATACTTTATGGAACATTTTTATTAAATTGCTAGCTTATTATATTTAGAGTGAATTTATAATATCTTGCAGAAAATTATTACGAAATGGACTATTATTTATTCAGGGTTTAAGTAGGAAGTCGTTTCGAAAAATATCTTTTATTTCCACTTTTACCACCATTGGATATTGAAGAAGAAATATCTTATCTTTAAGAGTTTTGAGGAAATTTTGTATTTTCCGGATTAATTCACACATGAGAAAATTATACATATTTATCATATTCGACTACTTTATTATTATTTTTTATATATATAAAACTCTAACACTAAACAAAACACATTGGAGGTGCTTCTAGTTCTTTCCTTGACAGAAGGTTTTTGTTAGATGTTTTTCATTTAATAAAAACATCATGCGTTAAATATATTCAGTGTTATTATATTTAAACGATTCCTTTCCTTTTTCGTTGTCTATATACGTGACACATCACAATCACACTCACCTCAGTTTTATTGTAGGCGTTATACATATACAGATTATGATTATATAATATTTAACTGCAGTACATAATATATTTAAGTAAAATAACCGTCGATTTATAATATAATAATGATGATGATGACACAGTACAACTGGTTGATATCCACTATACTTTTAGACTTTTTGTAAAGAAACACTAATCTGGTGATGGCACTTACTAACTTTAGGGTAAGTTTATTAGTGCATAATAGGCGTACTATGTACACAAACGTAGTTTACTTGTTATAGGATCGTCGATTCATAATTAAATGTTTAAACTTTTCACGGATGCGGTGGCAAAAAAAAACAGGTTCAAACATAGATTACAAAATGGCATATTTTTTCTGTATATTTCGTTTTCTGGTATATTATCACAAATACATCATTATATACAGTACAATAATCAAAACAAACAGTACATATTATATATTTTCTCATACAGATAAATACGAAATAATACCTACACTTATATTTATAAATTATAGCATACCCGATGATAGCTAAATCGAACGAATTCGTTAAATCAGTTAGGTTTATTAAGGAGTTTAAGTACACTGTCAGAAGCTTCTAAAAATTCGTTCGATTTTCATACCCACCTAAATGCACAGTCCCATTGATTTTTTAATCTTTCTCTGTTTATTTATCACGGTTTTGTTTCGTTAACTTTGTTGTGCTTTATTTACTGAATATAACAATACTATAATTATTTTCTTATGATCCGAAGAAAGTAATTTTAAATACTTCTTTACTTGTGCTACTTGTTACCCAAGCAACGTTGTGTGTCGAATGATAAATGATAGAAAGGTTGAAGAACCGTTTATAATAAACCATCAAATATTCGCGGTATAAAACGTTTAAATGTCGGCGAAATGAAACGTTAGAATATAGTTTATCGTATACTAATTATTGTTGTATAATAAACTGTATTGCAATGTTATAATTTGCCGATATTAACAAATTTTGAAATACAGTTTATTTATATATAATAAACTGTATTTCAACAGGTTTTGTATTTTTTTAAGATATATACCAGCTAGAATTCAAATAAATTATTTATTCAACATACATATATGGTGTTGCTCGGGTAGCCACTTTTTTTTTTTTCTTATACAATGTGAAAATTAACAATACTTTTTACATATTCTATTACATTTTTCCGAACTATCACATGCCTTTAGTAGTTTATTAAATAAAATATTTATAATTGTACAAATTTAAATCTACTAATTGAAGATATCAAAATGGTTTAATTTATACTGAATGGATCTGCTAGTTACCCTATTTAAGTAATATTTTTTTATACTTAACCCTTAACGGATGTGGTAGAGTCCTAGACACTCCAGCTTTTATTTCTTATTACTTTTAATATCAAACACATTTTTTTTTTACTCCTAAAAATTCATAGTAGCATTTACTGGAATAGTTTGTCCATAAATGTATTTCTTTACATTACATCTTTAATTTTTCTTTAAAATAACATTTTCAGTAAATAAAACAGGGTTTCGAATTGTGGAAACTATATTATACTAGACGAAAATCAAATTTTATGTTGTTACATGTGTGTAGCTCTACCTTAACTTCTACAATAGACTTAGATAGGGTAAAGAAGATTCACTCAAAATATTCGCAACTTTTGGCTTAATAGATACCTACATAATGTGTATATAGGTATAAAATACCTAATTTATTTGTATCCGCAAAATTATCTAACGTTTACCTTATTAAAATGTTTTCCATAAAGAGTAACCAGAAATAATATTTAAATATGTAATTTTTACATATACAGGGTCCTTCTGATTTAAATTTTAGATGATATATCTAAAAAAAAAATGGTTTAAAACAGCTGGAATTATAAAGATGTGTACTGTCACATCTGTATATTTTTACATATCAATTCTTTTATTTGCTAAACCTATTAACTTAAAGGATTATCAGCTCATTTATCTGATCAAGTATATTTTGTTTAATAGCACGAATTGCGTTTAATCAACGCTCCTTTTTAAACTTTTAGCTTTAGCACTAAAAGAAAAAAGAAAAAAACAATTGTAATTAAGTAAATTTAAAGCACACATAAATACACCAAAAAGTGTCTTCTTATATTATTAAATTATTTTAGATAATTTTGTACCTGTCATTCGGTGCATATTCCACTTTAGTTAAATTAAAGGAATTAAGAAGAATTAAAAATGGAAATGTATAAAAAAATGCCATCTAGTCTACGCAGTGCTTAATTGATTATATTATTAACAAGATTTATTAAAGAAGAAACAAAACGCATGAAAACATATGTGATCGGTAAAAATCGATTAAGACTGAGATATTTTTAAAAAATTTTAGGATGCGAAAAAAATGTCTTTATGCTCTTTTAAAAAATTAAGGTCATTACCTATTATTAAATCGCTATTATTTCAACGAGAAAAGATGAATATGCCATAATTTAATCTACACAGAGTTTTAAAAAGAATCCACTTACAACAAAAAGAAAAATAGGCAGTTAATTACAAAGGAAAAAACCGTTAAAAATAACTGGGACCAAACAAGTTCATATCCACAAATAAATTATCAGAGAAAGAAACAAGAAAGACCGATATCAAAATTCGATATTTTATTTCCCCTTCGTGTAATAAATTAATTTATTGAATGTATCAAAAAAGAAAAATAATAATAAATATATCTATATATATAATATATACAAGAAAAATAAAAGATTTTATGTGAAATAGATTTCTTGTGAAAAATATTAAATTAATACGAGAGAAGGAAATGTGGTGCAAGTTATGTTTTAAGTTTATATAATTAACTAATATTTTTCAAGAAATCTGTTCTATTTCGCCATTGTAATATACATATATATATAGTTAATTCAGTTAAGTTTTTAACTATTCCATTTTTGACAATATGTTAGTATTAACTAAATTTGTTTTGAGCAAAAGTCGTCGTTTCGTAAGACGTAAGGACGACTTTTGAACATCTTTATAAAAAAACATTATGTACATGGTGCTCCATTGAAAAGTTAAAATACTTTTTTATTTTAATCGATAAAAGAATTACGTATTATATAAATGCATTAAATCATAATTATATCCGTTAATTTAATGGCGCACCATGTATAAGTATTGTGACTAAAAATGCCTTTTAGCGTGAATATATTGAAATATATATTATATCAATGGGTTGTATTTTACTCTATATATAAAAATGCTGGCAAAACAGTAGCGAATTTATCGAAAGGGATGTTAGTATACGTGCTGTTTACATACATATATACCGATAACGTATTATTCTGTTCGTTCCCCCTCCCCCAGTTATTATAACAGTTTCTTCGCGAATCGTTTTCGGTTTGCCAGAATTTTTTCTATAAAAAAGAAATACATACCAGCGTCATGTTCGTAACTGTGACATGTTTTATTCGAGTTAGATGTTTGAACATTGCTTTGTGGGAAATTGTTATTTTCAGAAAATATTTTAAAATCGCAAAAAATACAAAAAAAATATCATACACATTGTATATTTATAATGTAATTCTGAAGTATACCAGTATTTATTATACTGTGAAGTACATTAGAACCTTGTTTTATTTATTTAGTGTTCCGTAGATTGTAGAGCCTACTAATTTATTGATTAAAAACCACTCAAGAGGAATCCGATTTTCTAACTTCTTCTCATATGGATAAAACGAACGATCAGTCAACTAAAGTTATTTTCATTGAAGTTACCAAAAATACTTGCGAGAAATTTCAATTTGTCTATTATTATTATTATATACTCCGTGCCAATGAGAAATAAATAAATTGCATCCAGAGTTTTACTTAAAGTCGTCGCAATACACATGATAAGTATGAGAGCATCCTCGCACAAAAGAAACATTTTGAATGTGACTTAAGTCTTGCTCAGATGTCAGAATCAACAGAACCAATATATATCATCTACTTTACTTAAAATATAAAATACGCTATTCAATAGATACCACCTGCCAATATGGGCATATTATTTCCTTTAATTTTGGGAGAAAATTTTTTGTAATATATTGATATTAATTGATATGATATTGTTTTTGAGGATCTCAATAAGGTAAGTGACTTGAATGTTTGCAGCATCTGAAAGTGCAAAAGCTAAACCTATCTATTCAACTTTCAATAATAACGTTTGGAATACATATAATATCTTAAAATAAGCCTTCACATCAAGCATTCCCAAGTTGACACTCCATTGAATGGATTTCATTCGATATTTTATCTTACAAGTGATCCAGTTTATAAGCAGTAGTTTAACAGCGTCATCTATGGTTGTTTCTTATTGTGTAACTTTTTCATGGGATTATATAGATGGCGAGATTAATTAATAAAGCTTTTTTGTTAAATATAATCTGTATAGTTCGGTTCTCTAGTGGAAATACGAAAGACTCTGTTGTGTAGTACATTTCACGAAAACTTGATATAAATAGACAATAATAAATAAGATATTCATGATAAGGACATTAGACTAGAGAAAAATCGAAAAACACACACAAGAACAGTAATAGATAACAAGGAAATTAAAAAAAGCATTTTCAGACGGATTACAAAATGGTGGAGAATTTTTTTTTCTTCTAATTTTCTTGTTATAAACTGTTCCTTCATTCTTTTTCAGTCGACCTTTACCGATTGTTCTTTTCGAATACTTATCTGATATGTTATTTTTCATTGACATTACGCTGTAAGGAAACTGCAATAGTTCTCCTAAATTAGTTCAATTTTAGTTTCCATAAACGTAAAGATGCGAACGGCTCTTTCATCATTTTTTTACCAGAATTTTCTTTCTCTTATGAGTCTTAAATCATTCTATTTTAGAAAAGTCAAACAAAAATTAAAAAGTAACTTTAAACAAAATCCCAAGTGCATAAAATCAACTACGAGCCATTTTGTGCTGGTTTAAATTAAATAAAAAATTCGATGTATGCAATTACTACATCAGTTCGATTTTATATAGTAACAAGGATAGTAATCACTTCTTCTTGCAAAACTCAACAAATCGAACAGACCTAAGATATCATGATTGAAATTGGACCATATGGTGCCATCTAACAACGACTAAATGCACAATTGCATTATATCGTTCCTTAAATTATTCTTATTATAAAATATTATTAAGGTATACATAATATAAAACATATCTATATTAGTCTGTTTATACTACGTAATGAATTTAATTTAAATTAATTTTTAATGATCATTAAATATAACAACACTAGATGGCAGGGCAGGATTATATTTCGATTTTGACAGTTGTCATAATTTTGATCCCTCAACAATGAGGTTATGGTACAGCGGGTTCAATTTATACAATCAAATTAGTTCAAATAAGGAATTAGTAATATCAGATTTCATTGAATTGGAATACAAAAATATTGTAGATATTATTCTAGGGCATACTTTTATAATCACACAGAAATCAGACAGTGTAGAATTTAGTGGAACTCTTAAAAATAATGTTAACCTTAAAGATACTAGTACTATTAAAGGAATCGCAAGTGCAGACAATTCTATTTTTATTTTATATTCCAATGGCCTTTTATCTAAAATAGACACTGTTAAAGGAGATGTAAGTGATGTATCGAATTTCTTAAATGTGGAAGATCCAGATGATGTTAAAGATTATATAACCAAAATTACGTGTGGATCCAGAATTAACGTTGCTCTTTCTTCGAACAATAAATTATTTAATATTCCAAATAAGTTAGACTATAAAGGTAGAAAAATTAAGCAAATTGTGGTAGGTCACGAGCATTGCTTAGTATTAGATCAAAATGGTGATGTGTATAGTTTTGGATGTGGAATGTAATTAATTAAAATAAAATCACATTGAGGTACTTGAATATTATACTTTTGTAGCCGTGGACAATTAGGGCATGGCACTTTGGATATTGAAACAAACCCAAAGTTAATAGATACACTTGCGGGAATTAAAATTGATAAAATAGCGGCTGGTGGTTGGCATTCCTGTGCCATCAGCGTAACAGGGGACTTATACACATGGGGCTGGAATAGTAATGGTCAATTAGGGTTACCGAATCATGAAGACACATCTGTATTTGCAACTCCGCAGCCTGTTTGTTTTGAAGATTCTGACTGTAATGTGAAAGATGTTGCTTGTGGATCTAAACACACAGTGATACTCATAGGTGCTTAGAATATAGGCTTTATTTTAAGAGTATAACTTAATTAATGTATTCATAATGTTGTAGGAGCTTTATTATGTGGGACGGGATGGAATAAATATAAGCAACTTGGACAAAGAAATGAGAATATGCATGAGTTTACATTGCTAAAAGATTTTTGCAATGAAAAAATAATTTCTATCAAGTGTGGACCTTGGTGTACTGTAGTAGTGTCAGAATAAATCGAGAATATAGAAATGATTATGTAAAACTATGATTAAATCATACTTTTCGCATTTTTTTTCTGTTTCTTTTGGGCATATTTGTAGTGTATTGTAGATACTTAATTTACAGCAGTATAAAAAACAATTTATAAGAAGTAGTAAAGCATAAATAAATTTTAAATCCATACTACACATTACTACATTATAAATAAAGAAGGCTATGTATGTATAGTGAGGGTCAAAAGTGAGTAGTGTGAGTGTGAGAATGTTTTTGCATATCTCTAAATTTTGAATAAAAATATTCTGCACATCGAGTTTGATTATAAAACCTGAAGGGTTTATTCATTAACAATGAAATAAATACCAAAAAAAAAATACGTCAAATACATTTGACATAATACGAGTGTGGTTATAAATGCAAAAATACGTTAATAAGTTTATAAGCGATATTTTTACCCGAATATCTTAAGCTGGCCACACTGGTATCTAACCTGACTAGGAATAGTTGTCAACCTTCTAAACTTTATCAATTTGAAGTTAGGGCTATATGAATAATAATTGTTATTGTATTTAGGTATTAAATCAAGAAATGTTTTATAATTTAAAGGATAAAAAATCGTTGACTTTAATGAGTCTTCTAGAATGTACAGTTATTACATACTTTAACATTGACCGTTGAAATCATAGATAATAAATATATATACGTATAATAAAACTGTACCTCCCAAAGGCTCCCATGTAACTTCACGCGGCAAGAGCAAAGTTTCAAACCTTTTGAGACTGGTGGCGCGTAGCGTTAGTCAGCAAGAACTATTTCCTATGCGCAGGAGATTTGATATTTGCAATTAAGAAATATATTGTTTATAATTTGTATGCATTTAAATGAATATGATTAGAAAATAAAATGAAAATAAGAACGAAATCGTTTATTGTGCGCACATAAATACATAATTATACAGTACAAATATTTGCAATACGTAAAAAAGCAAATTAAAATAAATCGCCCACTTATATAAATATATAAGTAATAATAAAGAATAATTGTCATAATAATAAATAGTAATCATTGTAATTCAATTAAATTAAGAACAGGTGATGAAATTGGTAAATCACCTGCCACCACATTTTGTATGGTGTACATTCCGTAATTGGCAAGCGATAAAATTTTATACGGATTTGCTCATGTTTTCTAACGCTTCATACGGGTTGGTCTTCATAAAATCCTCTATGCTGAGAACCTTGTCTTCTAGTCTTTTACAAATTCTTTTCAGGCACGCTTCTCGTTTTCGCAAAGATCTTGCTACTTTATATAAGCTGATAGCTTCTGGCGCCAACTCCGTCTTTCTTCGCACCTGTTTTATTTGTAATTATTATCAACAATTCTCACCGCTTCATCGTAAATTGGAAATTTCCTTCGAACACTTTTTGTATCAAAACATCCTGGCGCGCAGCAATTTCTTAAGCCACCCATTATTGCAAATACGGATATTCACAAGTATTACAGCCTTTTCACTCACAAATCACAAAGAGATAAAAGCAGTTTCAAACGATTGAAAACGCACAAATTCAAAAATGGCGGATGTGTATAAAATTTTCAAAAAATGTTTATTTGTTGTCGTTGACGACGCCTCATCATACTTCAATCTGATTAATCAAAAAAAAAAAAAACGATACTAGCGCCGAAGCGTTAGTCAGCAAGTACTAAACCGTGCCTACAAAATACAATACAAGGTAAACAGGCGTGGTTGAAATATCTGTCGATTTAATTAATTTAAATGTCAATTACAATTTGCAATAATAATGTCAAGTTTCAATTGTCAGTGTGACCAACCTACCTGCAATATATTTCCTTAAATTACCAAAATTAATTATTCCTATTTTTGTTAAAAAAAAAGACTATTAATCTGCAAATTAGAAAAAATACAACAAAGAATTCGTTTCATAAGGCCTCTTTAGACTCGTTCTGTCCGTATGAAACCAGTACTTTAATATACTACTTATCTTTTAATAGAGATAAACAAAAAACTTCATATTTTACGCATCAAAAGTAAGTCATCACTTATGTACTTATGGAGTTAAAAAAAACTGAACATTTTTAATTTCAATTTTACTGCATAGCTGATGTAAAATCTGAAGGAATTTTCCTCCACTCTTCTAAAGGCGTATTTGTCGGCCCAAATAATCCCAAATATTCTCAATAAATGAATTGAGATCTCAGAACTCTGGAGTCCTATACAACAGCCATTCCTTCGCTATGCGTGATGTATGCTTGGGGTCATTGATTTGCGGAAGATCCACGCACATGACTTCAAAACAGGACACTCAGGCTAATCTTGAGAGCCCCTTGGTTCGTAAGGAACGAGCAGATTCATGGAGATCTGCAAATTCCACTCCTTCGTGATTTTCTTAAACAGACTCTGACCGCTGCCTGGGCTTGAGCCCAAGACAGCGAGAACCCCCGTGTTCAGGCGGTCGTCGTCCCTCAGGATCGTCCACCTCCTCTCGCTCGAGTCAGACGTCTAGCTGGTTTCCTTGAAACAAGCTAACACCTAGCGCCCTGACAACCGCCTTCTTTACCACCAAACGAGACGAAATTATTCATGAATTTCAATTTTTCGCACTTAAACGATCATCCAACAACCCGATCAGTGTAATTTTTAAATTACAAACTTTTCTTTTCACACCCCGCGGCTTGATCGTGTCGCTTCATCAGAGATGAAAGGGTACAGGACCTCAGGCTCCACACCCTAGTTGAGAAGTTCCGTCCTTCGACCTTCACGCACATGTACTTGCACATTTATTGTGGTTTCAATAAAATCAAGTTCTCCACCTTGGTATTATGCACTTTTAAGAGTACGTATCGTATTAATTTTTTGTATATTTGTAGTAGTACCTATTTTATTACTTCTCCCCTGGTGAAACTAAAAAGCTAAAGATTTTAAGTCACAAAATATCCTATCGAATTAATAATGTATTCGTGTTGCTAGAAACAATTTGATCTTTAATTTTAAAGAATTTCTTGAAAAGGCGTAATGTAAGGAATGTGTTTTTCAAATGCGAGCACTTTTCTTTGGATTAATCTAGATAAACATCTAATCGTCTATATTCTCTGTTCATTGTAAAGTACCATCAGGTATTACAAAATTTAATATATTTCATACAAAGTATTAGTAAATAATTTGCTGTAGGTATTTCGTTTTTCTTTCCATACACACAGATCTTAAAATCTTGACATTGAATATTCATGTTATTTTTATATAGACATCAATTTAGAATAAATTAAGAAAAATGTTTTTTTACAATGTGGTTGGCGTTCACGCCAAACTATGTTAAAATATATTGCATATTTTCATACTTATAACCTACATAAAATCATGAGATATTCTACCATTTTAAGTATTTAAAAACGCGTATTATGAAAAAAAAAAAAACAGGATAACGGAGTAATATGTAAAAAATGACGCCTTTGTAGATATTATTAAGTCAGAAAACACATTGTAACAACATAACCAAGGCCACTATTTTTCATGTAGTACTACCTACGCCTACATTCATTAATTGCATTCGTAATACTTAATTTATGGGTTGTTAGAGTCAGCACTCAACTTCTAAACGTCGTCGATATTCGAACATCACTTCTGAACAACTTCCTATAAGAGATACCGTTATGTGAACGTAATAAGCATTCGTCAAAACTGTTACACATATTTGAATTGACAGATTCAACGAAAGCATAAATATAAAAAGAGTCCTATTTCCAATTCATGCTATCAGTAGATATGATTGAAAATGTTTTTTGACCTGCCAATCAAAAGTGGTAGGATCAAATACTTGTCGCTAACAATAAGTGAAGAGAACTTAACTCAAAATCAGAAATATCAGAATTTTGTTAAATCGTGTTGTTTTGTTAAATTGTGTAGTACAGCATGAATGATAATGGATAATAATCGCTCTGATTTCCGGTTTCATTGTTAATAATACTAATTTAAATTACCAATTTCGTAAATCTTTAAACCACTTCCTTAAGGTTTTTCTTGTCGGGATTTCGTTCTCAACGCGGTTGCATCCCGGAAATTTATGAATTGATAACGGGCAATGATTTGTGTACTGTACACACCAAAAAAGAGTCTGACACAGACACTAATTTAAAAGAACTTGTAGAGCCTAAAAAGTTGAATTTGTTTTATTAGAATTTCAAAAGAAAAAATATTTTATTGGACAAATAATTACCGAAGTAGATCAAGATAATGATCATGAAGTGTCTCTTTTACGAAAAACTAAAACCAAATGAGGGGCAGGTATTCCTTCCTCTTTCTAACTATTCAGTTAATAAAGCTGACATTAAATATGTTTTACCGCAGGCAAATCCAGTCTTACTACCAGTTTTCCGTAAAATTTGATACCATGCAAATGTGTTAAATTTATATTAATTTGTTTAGACTCTAGTATTGTTGTTTTACTGTGTATGGTTGCTGAAACATTATAAGATACTTAGCAGGTGTATACGTAGTACATCTAGACGTGTCAATTTGCATCGAATAAGTTACCATAATTTCTGTAGTATAACATATTTATGCACCTAGATTAGATTAGATTTAATTAGGGTGACCTTGCACCGCGACCTATTGATCTATTGTGCCACTTTACATGAGTTATAAGCTGCTAGGGTTTGTCCACACTCATAGCTCCCCATCCAGTCTAGGAGCTTTAATAATTTGCAGTAGCTGTGATGGTTTCAAAGAAGGAATTTCTCCGTCGTGGATGACGTCTTTGCCAAGATAGTTGGCACGAATTTCTGTGATAGCAGTGCAGTTGGATGTCAGGTGTTCCGGACTTACATCTTCCGCCCCGCAAAACCTACAGCCGCTATTCTGTTTCAGACCTATCCTTGTCATGTGTTCCGCAAGCTGACAATACCCTGTAAGACAACTTGTCAGGACACGCAGTCTGTTTCTGCTTAGTTCTAGCATGTTCAGCAACGTTTCGCGCCCTCCAGTCCTCGTTCGAATTCATCTATGCATTCCGCATGGGCCACTCCCTCCACTAGAGAGATTACCTCCAGGGTCGCGGTTGGACATGTTCTCATACCTCCGGCGTAACTTTGAAGAGAAAATTCTCAGTGGAAGGTACGATCTTAGCTTTCGCTGAGTGGATGCTCAGCCTCAGTGACTGACACCACTCATTAATTGGATTTTCAGGAGGAATAATACATGTACAAGAATTGGATTGTTGTTCAGTCACAAAACAAAATTATGTATTAGCAAAATCATACTTGCAAAGAAGCTTTTCTGCAATGACGTTTTATCCAGTTGATAGAAATGTTGAGGAATGTGCTTTGTGCAACAAAGTGCTCACGGTAGACAGTATGAAGCCAAGCAAATTAAAAGACCACTTTGAAGAGAGCCCTTCTCAATTCGTAGGAAAAGATATTGAATTCTTCAAACGTAAAGAAGTTGCATTGAAAAGTTCGCATATGTATTCTTCGGGCTACTTTTTCCAGTCAACTGAAGCTGATAGCCGAAAACAAGAAACCTCATACAATAGGAGAAAAACTCGTAAAACTTTGATTACTAGATGCGGTTAATCTCTTTCTTCGAAAGCAACATGCGAGAAAGATAAATCAGATATCGCTTTCTAACAACACCACCAAAGGTGTCGAACATGAGCAAGAATATTTTGGACACGGTGCTCAATGAAATAAGGTCCAGTCCTTTCTTTGTACTACGGTTAGATGAGTCAACGACTTGAAAGAAGAATACTTGTTTTTAGAATCACTGAGTACTACTACAACACTGGCGAAGATCTAGGAAAAGGAGCTGTAGTGGTCGAAGTTGGTGAGAATTGGCTCCGCACGCAACGTTCAGTCACTGCATTATACATCGTTATGTTTTGGCAGTTAAACCTCTTTCACTTGCTGGATGCATTTACCCAGGTAGTGAAAATTGTAAACTTCATCTCAGGTAATGCGATAAATCCAAGAGTGTTCAAAGAGTTCTGCAATGAAGTTGGGGACAATTTCAACCTGCTGTTATTTCATACAGAAGTGCGTTGGTTATCACGGAGTAAGGTGTTGCACCGACTGCTCGAGGTTCGAGAAGAGATTGCTTTATTTCTGGAAAGGAGGAAACAGGATAAGGAGAAAGAGTGACATGCCAAAATAACAGATAATGTATTTATTTCCAAACTGGCATATCTTGCAGATTTATTCGGAGAAATAAATACGCTTAACGTTTGCAAGAGAATATGATGAATATTTTAACATAAGGTTGCCAGTTTTCTTCCCACAACAAACAATGTTGTTCGATGCAAGAAATGGAAAATGCTCAAATGACTCTCCACTTGTCATCAGTAGGAGATTCTACAAGCAAATACTTTCCTAATTTGGAAAATCGCCGAGTAAATGCTTGGGTGCTAAGATCCTTGTCAGTAGGAAAAGGTTGAGAACCACTGGTCTAGTAGCTATCGTTTAATCCTACTAACCAAAGGTCTACTTTTTTGTGAAACTGAATACAATTTTAACGCCTATTCCTTCAGATTTCTAGATATATCCAACATTTTTATCTACTGAAGAATAGGTTTTAGTTCTACTATCAAGAGTTTGGTATAATTGCAATCGCCAACAATTGTTGTTTCGAATTAAGGCTGAGGAGGTTGCATTTGAAAAAGAAATCACTTTTCATGTAAAAACTGCCAGAGTGTACTTTATTTAGTAGGTATCCAAAACAAAACAACAACTTTTATACAAGGTGAAATCGATCGTAAACATGTATGCACGAATACCGTCACGAACAAATCCCCACAACTTTAATTTAATAAATTTATTCAATTTGGGAAAGTTAAGGAAGCAACATTATACCATTGCCCAACAACAGTTTCACTGCTATAATACAACATTAAATTTTCTTCGACGCACGAACATCACATTCAATCTATCATTGCGAAACAAATTTAATGACGTTATACCAATGCATGTTATTTACAACAACCCAGTTTTGGAGGTTTTATTATTCTAACGTCGCATAGACCAGTTATTAAAAATACCACAGAAATGTTTCGGAAGTATAAGTGGGGCTTGACGATAAGTAGATACTATAAGCGTTAAGAGAATAAAAGTTTTGCATAGTCAATATATGTAAAAAGTTGTGCAAACATGGGGCTTGATACCAACGTTACCGATTTCGTGAACGGTACAATCGTCGAAAATGAAAATCTTTCGCAAATACCTGTCAATGTATTATTGTGTTTCACCATCATCATAGGTGTATTAGGAAATGTGAGTGTTTGTGTGGTGATCGCTAAGAATAAAGACATGCGCACTGCTTCAAATTACTACTTAATCAGTTTAGCGATATCGGATTTGTTAATAATCGTTTGTTCCTTACTACCTTGGACTATGAAGATTTTACTGCATAGAGATGTTATCAAAGGATACTTCTGCGTTATCAAGAAGGTAGCATCGAAAACCGGATATTTTGCAACCCTTCTGACGATAATAGCTTTTAGCGTAGAAAGATACATCGCTGTCTGTCATCCATTCAGCCTGTATAAGATAAACAAACTTTCGATAACTATCAAAGTGATAATTGCATATTGGATTGTGGCATTCTGTCTGGCGCTGCCGAAAGCATTTTACACCCCATGTTTTGGTAACATTGATGATTTCCGACCGGTGATAGATGCTTACAAAGTTAATTTGGAACTATTTAATTTCATCAGTTATTTCGTCACGATGATTTTATTAGCTGTGTTGTATTCACTTATGGGATTAAGACTGATTAATTCAACCAAATTATCGTCGACGAACAAGATTGACCAGAAACAAATTATAAAATTGCTCGGTATGAATTTTTATTTCTCTAATATTAGTATATCTTTGAAAATAATCTAAGGCAACTGTAAAGCTTTAGATTATTTTCAAAGATTTTATGTGACATTTATGACTACTCCAAACTTAGTTGTTAATTTACAATATCGAATATGCAAGTCTTCAGAAACTATGAAAAGAAGGATGATTCATTGATCATGTATGCGTTAAAGATAACGAAATATAGCCACTAACCACACAAAAACCGGTTATGATAGCGTAGTATAATTACTATAAATGTTTAATGTGGTAAATAAAAAACAATTTATATATTTATTCACTACAACCATTTACAACACATAGGTATGTACTAATATTATATTGTTGGCAAGCAAACGAACAGGTCAGAAGCATTACATATCTATAAGTCTGGAATAAACGCTAATAGTAAGGTTAAACGCAGTTCCTATTGAATAGGCAGTTAAAAAAAAGCATACATCTCTTAAATATTTAACAAAATACTTACGTAATCTTACCAGAATGGAATAATTACGCAATATTGAATAAGCGGGAATGAATTGACAATTAATTAATACTCTTTTTAAAATATAATAACATTAAAATATGTACTGGTAACTATGGATTTTCAGTTCAATTTACAGAAAAAAAAAACGGAAGAAGAGGCGGTACAAAAACTTTATCTTTTCCAAATATATGTAAATATAATATGATCGGTAATCCAAATACAATACGCTGTGTAAACAGTATGTCCACATTTCGATGTTCACCATTGGTATCTCGGTTATTAGAAGACATATACTGTGTGCAGCATTAGTTGTCGGCGGAATTTAGTACGAAAACTACGAAAGATAGTAAAGTGAGATTTCATGGATGTATATAGTAGATCAATGCGCATTTTGTAAAAGTATTTTAAAATATACAGGGTGTTACAAATTTCCAGAGCTACATTAAATTTTTTATTTTAAATGGATTGCTATATCTTTATATAGTTGTTATTGTGAACACCAATGGAAAACGACAACGGAGAGATACATATGTATTGTAAGTAATACTGTAAAATAGCGATCGACATCCATAACTTCTGAAATAATTAAGAAATATCTCCCAAAAGTTATACATTGGGGTTTGGTATATTGGTATAAATCCACGTTTTGAATATCCACATGACAAAAACTTCTTAAGGCAAGAAAGAAAATGTCTTAACAGCATAATCTTGACGTAAGAAGTTAACAGTCCTGGATGAAACTATTTTTAGTCTCCACTTAAGAATATCGATTACTTGCATTGGAGCAAAATGTTAGAATTCT
Organism: Cetonia aurata; assembly: GCA_949128085.1. Classification (NCBI taxonomy): domain Eukaryota; kingdom Metazoa; phylum Arthropoda; class Insecta; order Coleoptera; family Scarabaeidae; genus Cetonia; species Cetonia aurata. The sequence goes on from OX421887.1 coordinate 12,674,426, forward strand.
TGAATTAAATCACTTTCCATATCTTTTTAAGAATAGTAATACTTACCTTAAAATCATAACGCTTTATACAAGGATAAATATTTATTTCTGTCAAATAGAAAGTATCTATTATTTATGTGAAATAAATGCTTGGTTTGGAAAAATTCCTTTGGGAAGAACGGTACCTTGTTTGCAAATACGCCGCGCCGTTTTAAAAATAATAAAATGTGGGGTATAATATTTTCAGAAGTTTCGCCTTATTTATAAATACACCCATTTCTGAAATGAATGCAGCCACCTTAAGTTTTATCCTTCTAAATTTTCAAATCAAACATAGAAGCACACCTTTATTGTTCAGATGCATAAAAGTAGTACTGTATAAATGACTTACCTACTCCCTTGTGCATGTACAAATTATCGAGTTGAAGGTCTAACAATTTTTTTCGTTACCTTTAGTTGTTCTATTCGCTGATGTTTATAAAAATAGAGAGGTCTCAGTAAAAGAACCAACATAGTTTATTGCACTGGAATGTAAGAATCTCCATTACAACTTGTATGTACTTACAATGATTTAGAATAGTTTCTTTAAAGATACCAAAATACTTACAATCGATCCAAATTCAGGAATCTTTTCAACGTAACTAACTAGTCCACAATCGGTTAAATGAATGACTGCAAATGTGCAAATGATCCTAATTTTCATAGGAAAATACTTTGAGCAGATGCAACATGATTTACTAATTGTAGGGTGTTCAATAACTATCATTATTGGTATACTGAGAATCCACACTTGGCAAATCAAAGAAAATTTCAAGTTTGATTTGGTTTTAGTCTGTGGTGTGGTTTAATTAATATGAAATTTTATTTTGTTTCTCTGACTTTTCGTTTTAGATAATCGCTTAGTAGATTCTTTCATCTTTGACTATAATTTAACTGGTAACAGATATTTGGAGCTACTATCAAACGAGATTATTAATCCTGACAATATGTAAAATGTCTGGTTCCAGCAGAATGATTGTCCGGCACTTGACCGGTGTACCACTAAAAATTAAGTATTTAATTTTTAACAGCTAGAAAGTCCGGAAATTTCAAAACAAACAGTGCTAGAGTTTGTATACTTAACTATAGTTAGAATAAGGTGTCAACAGTGTGTGGAGCAGGATGATCGTCATATTGAACCTGAACGTTTAGTAGCTGTTCTTTACGTTTTACACTGACCGTGAGAAAAATACTGGTTGTTATATCAATAATCTACATTTGTTAAGTGAATTTATTGACAGAACGAAATATTTCCTTCTTATGATAAAATATTAATTATGATCTCTGATTAAGTAATAACAAGATTCGTTGGTAATATTTGTTATAGTAACCATTATTTCATACGTTCAATAAATAATTTTGCCGTTAATATGAAAAGGCAATGAATGTGCTTTGTGACTTTTTAGGCACAACTTATGCACCATATTAACGCAATAAAATATTAAATGATATCTTGTACATTATTTTAATGGCTTACAATTTATTCCACGAACGGACAGACATATCTTAATCACCTTTTTTAATAGGTTGAATGAAAACGTTCATTATATTAATAACAAAAGTATTTGCTCCGCCCAATGATGTATATATCTGAAACAGAATGTATGTGTTTAACAATCTTGCCTCTGTTATCCGGCATTTAGAAATTCGCTTATGTCAGCGATAATTGCTTGGTGGCATTTTTCGGTTCCAATTGTATTTAGGCATTTTTTTCTTTCATATCTGTGAATTCTTCAAGTTAGATCTGTAACTGCATTGCCGGCTAAGCTGCGATGGTCTAGTGAGTTGAGAGATTGCTTTGTGTCTCCTAAAGAGCGCGCAACTAAACTCTTGATCTCGTAACATGGGACGGTGGATAAAGCTTGAGATGGAATAGTGATAGCAACGAGTTTGCACCCAGAGTGACATTCATGACGCCTGGCAGGCAGACACACGAGCACGTTGCTAATGCTACTTTTACTGCCATGCAAATGAAGTGCCAACTAAAGTTACTTCAATTCGCTCATCAACAATTAATTGAGTGAATGAAATTCGATTATTGCATCAATGAATTAAGTTCATTATATTAATTACACGTTTACTCTATAACAATTTCTAAAATCTGTTAGGATTACGAACAACATACATTGGATCAACCACTTGCGACCAGCACAGCAACAAATAATGTTCATTGCATTGATGTCTTTGCTCATTCTATCCTGTGCAAATTTGTATTTAAAATTGATAATATGCGGTTATACAATAAACCAAATTAGTTGTTAAAACAAAACTGGTGTTCTTTACAACAATAACGTATTTTATTGTGCCAATCAAATCGTCATCTCATTTTCAATGCCTTTGATTTCATTAATACAATGAATAGTTTATTATCCAATAAATTCCTTCTTCACTTAATAAAATATTGTTCACTCATTTGATAGACTCGTTCTTCGAATTAATTTAGATACACTATTTCGTGTGAACAACGAACTTTTTTATTCTTTTAAGATCCATTTTTGGTTCAGTGCACCCACATTATTTCCTATACTACAAAAATTCCTTTCATTTATTTAAAAAATACATTAAAACCACTGAATGAAAAAGTCACATATGAAACACAGATTTCATTAAGATTTAATTTGTGCTTAAGATAACTTTTTTAATTTAGTACATTCGGTTTGTATCAACAAATGAACAGTAATGTTGATTAACTCATGACATATCTGTATAACAGCATAACTTGTGCTTACAGTTGTATACTAACAATTAATTTTTTAGTATTCATAATACTAAAGGAAATTAACTTTTTATGAGAAAACCGCCATGTCTCTAAATATTTTGATAATAAACCACTTTTCGTCACAAGTACGTTTTACACCCGACAATAAGGTTTTCACTTTAACAGACATGATTGCTAGGCAAAATATTAGCTATCTGAAATTATTGAGTCTTATTGATTTGACATATAATATAATAATGTAATAACAATTATTTACGACTTTTTCAGCTGCTGTTGTAATTACTCTTCTCATATGCTGGACACCAACTCGCATCTATCGCTTCTACATCTTCTATTTAGCTGTAGATAAAGAAAAATTAAAATTGGAAGAGAACACAGTCAACTATTACGCAAGGAAGATAACCAGAGCGTTATACTATTTCGTCTCTACAACTGTAAATCCCGTTATATACAATGTAATGTCTTCCAAATTTCGGGAAAGTTTCAAGAAGACTTTTCTGTGCAAGATCAGAAGAAAGCAGGATTCCCAACCCGTCACTGCCAGCGTCACTGAAGAGAATGCCGGCAATTGCAATATGACAGAGTAGAAGCATAAAAATAGGTAACCAATCAGTGATAGGATTACGATCATTATGCGAATCAATTTTACATAAAAGCACAAAAAAATCAATTAAATTTCCATAAATACTTAACACAGATATGCGTTTTGTAATGTGTCATGCAAAATGGAATTGAATAATCAAGTAATTTAGCCGCATTGTGTATCAACAATATCATCATCATTAATACCAAAAAGAATAATGTTAGTCATGTAAACTCGCCTTGGCTTGGACATGCAATAAAATTAGCACTAATTCTGTGTGTAATTAAGTATTCATGAATGTAGGTGGGATAGTAGTGTTATAATGAGTCCTGTTGCTATCATATAATGTGAACCTAAGTAATCATTTTTAGCTCTGATTGAGGTCTCTGTTTCATAGCTTTATTTATAAAATATTTTTAAAAGGAATGTCATAAAAAATGACGATGTTGTATGAACTCAAACACACAAATTGGTTGGTCAATGTTCTTACTTATTTATTAGATAACTTCAAAAGAATAATATAGTATATTTATCTTACATATTAAATATGTTGTATTGTCATTACACCTACATATTTCTATTTCCAGTTCCTTGTATATGTAGTATTTTCTACCTGCAAAGTTAAACATTTTTGAGGAAAGGAACGCACGTGTTATATTGTCGTAAAATGGATTCTCTACTTCGAGAAGAATTTCAAAAGGCTAGAAGATCACCAAAAACAAATTAGAATTAGTTTTACATATAGAATATGTAAATTAATAATTTTACTATAAAAAAATTGTTACATTTGTTATAAATGATTTTTTCACAATAATTTTTTTTCTACTAGTTTTTATTCTATCTAACGAAAAGATGGAATGGTGACGAATATAGATATATAAATGTGTAGTATCATACAATTTATGTACGAAGGAGTAGCTGATTCATTTTCAACTCGCATCGTGATAATTTCGCTTATTATTTGAATTTAAATTTGTTGTAAAACTGTAAAGATATATTTTTTCCTAAAAAACGAAAATGTACCTGATTTTCTTCTTTACCTTTAGCACCAATGCAGATCTACTTTCTCTTCAGCATAATAAAGAACATAAGTATGACCGCATTCGTGAAAAGTGCCTGCGCATGTTATATTTTCAAATATAATTTGATATGTATTTTATATTATTTATATTCCAATAGAATATTTAGTAAAGCGTTTATTTGTTTTTTTTTTGTTTTGAGAAAAAAAAATAAACAAATGGAGATACAATTTCCATACATTCAATTTAATCTGTGAAGGGAAGATCTAAGTGCTCCAGATCAAGTATTTCAATGGTAATTTTAATTAATCTATGTCATTTGTTTGGTATGTATTTTCTTCTACTTTCAATAACTGTCTTCTCTCTTAGCAATGTATCAGTCCTATAAAGATGAAAAGGCTTTACAATTTCAATAGAAAATAATAAAGAAAATTTAAAAGTTTATGGTTTGCGAAAAAAATAATAGAAAATAGTTTTCCCATCATACGTATTATATTTTAGGTGTGCCCCAAATTGGACAACAAAATAATGAAAAATGTTTTTTTTTATTTTGCGCTTGTGGGAAGGCAGCATGTTGTTTACATAAAATTATACTTTAGTAGGCATTCAAATAAGATATTAAAATTACAAAAAAATTAAACAAAATCTGCAGAGTTGTTTCGAAACAAAACAAAAATTAATAGACACAAATTTCAACGCTGATAATAAATTAAATTATTTCTTTATTAGCACGTATTTTCGACAATAAATTGTTGTCTTCATCAGAGTAAGTATATACAAAGTACCGGGTGATTCAATAAGGGTGGCGACCGGCTGTATCTCGGAAAGCTTAGAGCCTAGAGCTTCGGGACAAAAAAATACATAACCAATGTAGCCACCAGAAATATCCGAAAATTATTTTAATGTTCGAAATTTTACCGCTAGGGGGCGTATCTGCTATGTTCAATCATAAAATCAGTATTATCTCAGAAAATTGCAGGTTGAGCTATAGTTTTAAATGGACCGTTCGAAAGCTGAGTTGATGTCCCATTATTTTGTTTAATGACTTTTTTCATATCTGCCATAATAAGGAGCGGGGAAGCCAATCAATTGTTCAATATGTAAATTTTAATATCTCCTGAACCATTCAACCAATCTGAAAATTTTTGGGCTCGTTCGATTGAGCATTTCATGGGTTTTTTCTAGAAAAATTGTCGTTCTGGCATTTAGTTTGAAATAGGTAAACTACAGACTGTTTTCTGTAGTGATAATATATTTTGGTGAATTTCAAGAAAAAATTAAATGTAACCGTGCTATATAATTACCAGTGTCGCAAGTTAAATTATATTGTTGAAATTTCAGTGGAAACCGTATCTTAATATCTCTATCCGTTCTTGATTTATCGCCAAAAGAATGAAATTTGCAACAAAAATCAACTGCGGCCATGAAAGTAAGCGACGCGACGGATGGTTTCCATGGAAACTACGAAACTATCAGATTGTTTATTGCATATATCAGCTAAAAATAGTCAAAACTGAATGGAATAAATTATTAACGAGAATAATAACAGCAAAAAGAAAATATCTAACCAACAATTTTAATTATAAATGTTCGGAATGTCTACCATCACTGGCCACCCACAAATTGAGTCTGTTACTATCGTTATCGTAAGTTTCATCCTTACCATGTCATCTTACATCAAGATTTAAAGGATGGCGATTTTGACCATGCAGCATGCGCTATTGGTCAGAAAGCAATCCTCTAGAGCCTAAAATGGATAATTTGATTTATTAAAATTTCAAAAAAAAAATTATTTTATTATTGAACAAATAATTACCGAAGTAGATCAAGATAATGATTATGAAGTGTCTTCTTTACGAAAAACTAAAACAAATGAGGTATTCCTTCCTCTTTCTAGCTATTCAGTCAATAAAGCTGACATTAAATGTTTTACCGCAGGCAAATCCAGTCTTACTACCAGTTTTCCGTAAAATGTCATACCATGCAAATTTGTTAAATGTATGTTAATTTGTTTAGACTCTACACCAAAAAAAAAACTTGTTTGTTTTGTTACAATTGTATTCCATATCGCTACAAATTACAGTAATATAAGCACCAGGCGCAATCTGTAATGAAAAGTCACACAAAATTGTGTCTAATGTGTATAAGAATGTGTATTAGAATTTGTAAAGGAATTTGTGACAACAATATAGTCAGTACGGTCATTTTATTTGTGAGAGAGCTTACGACAACACAACTAGTTGTGTTTTCCCTCTGTAGATTGTTTGTGATACTCCGAGATATTTTTAAATTTAAACTTATATTTTCACGTTTTAATGTGTTTGTTATCGTTCAATAATTGTAAAGTAATTAAAACAGATTAAAATTTAAGATAAATAATATATATAAATTCATTCTCTTAATGCACCTAAAAACTTGACACATCAATCTTTATACAAAACATACTTGACAATTTTATTTGCCTGAAGATGGTCGGATAGACCGAAACATGTAGCATATAAAAGATATTTAAAATAAAAAGGATTGGAATACGAACACTTTCTGTTATTATTTAATATCAAAATATTGTAATACTTTATGCAATTTCTCTGAGAGGCAATTTCTCAAAACAAATAGGACTGAATCAACAAAGTTGTAATTTTTACTCTAAACTATGCAATACTTTGTAATATGCACTCGTAAGGTGTGCTACAAAGTATAACACTAAGTAAAAGAATATTTGAGAAACTCTGCGACGGAAAATGGCGATTCGCACTACATTTATTGTGAACGCTTCTACTTGTATGGGTGTTGCGCAGTAAACAATGAAAATTATAAGTTACAAGAAATTGTAGTAATGATTATCACTATAGCATCTAACGCTTTTCACGAAATATATTACTATTTAGTAAGGAAGTGTTGTAAAAATTACTACAATTTTATATATGTATATACTTACGCTGGTAAATGCTATATCTGCACAGCCAAATAGTTATTCTATTAGTTGTGGGAACATTATACATATGTATGTACTTAGCAAAGCAATAAGGAAATAGAAATTAATAAAAACAAGAATTATATTGAAAAATACATTTACTAGACAAAATTTTCAACGTAACACATTTTTATTGAAAAAGATGACGGACTTGTAACACAAACATGAACACCGAATGGGATGAAACTGTTCCAGCACACATTTATACTATGGGGAAGAAATTATTCGATGAATTGGAGAACATCCACGAAATATCAATACCTCGACTCGTACTATTATTTAATTCACTTAGTATCCAAATACATGGTTTTTGCGACGCGTTCGAACTTGCATATGGTGCTAGCATATATGTTAGATCTCAAAATTCGAATAAGCAGATTTGCACAAGATTGCTCTATGGTATTGGAGTGACTCAACCATATAGTCATATCCTGGTTACAGATATCACCAAATAATTTGAAAACCTTTGTAGCCAATCGAGTCTCGAACATTCAAAGTACCATCATCAATTACAGCAGCTCTATCAGCAGTTTTGGAGAAGATGGTTTTCAGAGTATTTGCACACCATGCAGCAGAGAAACAAATGGATCTTCGATAATCCAGGAAGTGTCCAGGTAGACGATCTCGTACTGTTAAAAGAAAATAACTTACCTCCGCTGAAGTGGATCATGAGAAGAATCATCAACGTGCATCCAGGTCAGGACGGAAGAATTCGAGTAGTTACGATTTAAACTGCACAAGGAACCGTGAACCGACGTGAACAGAAAGTGTGTTGTTTTCCTAAAGACTTTGACTGAACAATATTTAATTTACAGTTTATTTTTCTTCTTTTTATCAGTGTTTCATTTGAAAGCCAGGGCTTTCAAGGCCGCCGGTATGTTCAGGACGTTTAGAATTTGAAGTGGCTTTGTTCGCGCCTACGATTGCGCCTGCACGGTGTAGTAGAAGTAAGGCAGAATATATATGTCAAAAAAATACGTTGTTACACAGCCGTTGTACTACAATTATATTTCATGTTAAAATAAATAGTTTAGAAAAAGCAAACGACAGTTTGTACGAGAAAAACGAATTCGTAATCCATCGAGATTAACAGATATTATAAAGATGTAATTCATTCTTTTATACAAACTTGTTTATTTCTAGAGTACATTTCAGTATCGCAATTTATCAAAATAATGATAACAAAGTAACTGGTAGATAATTAATATAACAAAAAAAATTAACAAATAACAAGTAAACACGACCACTTATTGGAACACGATATCAAAGAAATGTTAATAAAAATCTTGTGAAATAATTACGGAAACGCAGTAAAATACATAACAATCACAACTGATAATTAGTCTAATTCAGCGGTTCCCAACCTGGGAGTAATTACCCCCAAAGGAGTAAAATGGGATTTTCAGGAGGATAATATATGTACAAGAATTGGACTATTGTTCAGTCACAAAACAAAATGATGTATTAACAAAATCATACGTACCAAATCCTGCAAAGAAGCTTTTCTGCAATGACGTTTTACCCAGTTGGATCAAAATGTTGAGGAATGTGCTTTGTGCAACAAAGTGCTCACGGCAGACAGTATGAAGCCAAGCAAATTAAAAGACCACATTGAAAGAAGTTGTTCTCAGTTCGTAGGAAAAGATATTAAATTCTTCAAACGTAAAGAAGCTGCATTGAAAAGTTCGCGCAGGCATTCTTCAGGCTACTTTTTATAGTCAACTGAAGCTCATAGCCGAAAACAAGAAACCTGTTACAATAGGAGAAAAACTCGTAAAACTTTGCTTACTAGATGCGGTTAATCTCTTTCGTGGAAAGCAACATGCTAAAAAGATAAATCAGATATCGTTTTCTAACAACACCACCAAAGGTGTCGGACATGAGCAAGAATATTTTGGACGCGGTGCTCAATGAAATAACTTGCAGTCCTTTCTTTGTACTACGGTTAGATAAGTCGACGACTTGAAAGAAGAATACTTGTTTTCAGAATGACTGAGCACCAATACAACGCGAAGATCTAGGAAAAGGAGCTGCAGTGGTGGAAGTTGGTGAGTATCTGTACAGACGGATTCCAAACACTAGTCAAAGAATTCGCTCCGCACACAACGTTCAGTCACTGCATTATACATCGTTATGCTTTGGCAGTGGAAGCTCTTTCACCTGCTGAATGCATTTACCCAGGTAGTGAAAATTGTAAATTTCATCCGAGGTGATGCGATAAATGCAAATCCAAGAGTGTTCAAAGAGTTGTGCAATGAAGTTGGGGGCAATTTCAACATGCTGTTATTTCATACAGAAGTGCGTTGGTTATCACGGGATAAGGTTGCCCCGACCGCTCGAGGTTCGGGAAGAAATTGCTCTATTTCTGGAAAGGAGAAAACAGGATAAGGAGAAAGAGTTGCATGCCAAAATAACAGATAATGTATTTATTTCCAAAATGGCACATCTTGCTGATTTATTCGGAAAAATAAATACGCTTAACTTTAGCTTGCACGAGAATATGACGAATATTTTAACAGCTCAAGATAAGGTTGCCACTTTTCTTCGCAAATTACAGCTTTACCAACTCAGAGCTGGAGTTGAGGACGTTCCGATGTTCCCACAACTAACAATGTTGTTCGATGCAAGAAATGGAAAATGCTCAAATGACTCTCCACTTGTTATCAGTAGTACATTCTATCAGGAAATTTTGTCCTGATTTGGACAATCGCCGAGTAAATGTTTGGGTGCTAAGATCCTTGTCAGTAGGAAAAGGTTGGGAACCACTGGTCTAGTAGCTATCGTTTAATTCTACTAACCAAAGGTCTACTTTTTTATGAAACTGAATACAATTTCAACGCATATTCTTTCAGATTTCTAGATATATCCAACATTTTTATCTACGGAAGAATAAGTTTTAATTCTACTATCAAGAGTTTGGTATAATTGGAATCGCCAACAATTTTTGTTTCAAATTAAAGCTGAGGAGGTTGCATTTGAGAAAAAATCACTTTTCATGAATAAACTGCCAGAGTGTGCTTTATTTAGTAGGTATACAAAACAAAACAACAACCTCTATGCAAGGTGGTATCGATCGTAAACTTGTATGCACGAATACCGTCAAGAACAAATCCCAAAAACTTTACTATAATTTAATAAATTTATTCAATTCGGGAAAGTTAAGGAAGCAACATTATACCATTACCCAACAACAATTTCATTGCTATAATACAACATCTAATATTTTTGAATTTCAAATGCGAATATGGAAATTTTCTTCGACGCACGAACATCACATTCAATCTATCATTGCAAAAAGAATTTAATGACGTTATACCAATGCATGTTATTTACAACCCAGTCTTGCAGGTTTTTTTATTCTGACATCGCATAGACCAGTTATTAAAAATACCACAGAAATCTTTCGGAAGTATAAGTGGGGCTTGACGATAAGTACTATAAGCGTTAAGAGAATAAAAGTTTTGCATAGTCAATATATGTAAGAAGTTGTGCAAACATGCAGCTTGATACCAACCTTACCGATTTCGGGGATATATACTTACCTCCTAAAGTCGCCGAAAATGAAAATCTTTCGCAAATACCGGTACATGTATTATTGTGTTTCATTTTCGTGATAGGTGTATTAGGAAATTTGAGTGTTTGTGTGGTGATCGCTAAGAATAAAGACATGCGCACTGCTTCAAATTACTACTTAATCAGTTTAGCGATATCGGATTTGTTATTAATCGTTTGTGGCTTACTATCTTGGTATCTGAAGATTTTACTGCAAAGAAATGTTGTCAAAGGATACCTCTGCGTTATCAAGACGGTAGGAGGGAAAACCGGATATTTTGCAACCCTTCTGACGATAATAGCTTTCAGCGTGGAGAGGTACATCGCTATCTGTCATCCATTCAGCCTGTACAAGATGAACAAACTTTCGATAACTATCAAAGTGATAGTTGCATATTGGATTGTGGCATTCTGTTTGTCGCTGCCGAACGCATTTTACAACTGGTGTTATACTGATGACACTGGTTTTCCACCGGTGCTAATTGCTTACACAAGTTATGTGGAACTATTTTATTTCATTACTTATTTCGTCACGATGACTTTAGTAGCTGTGTTGTATTCACTTATGGGATTCAGACTGACGAATTCAACCAAATTATCGTCGACGGCCAACACTGAGCAGAAAAAAATTATAAAATTGCTTGGTATGAATTTTTAGATCTCTAATATTAGTATTTATTGTTAGATTATTTCCAAAGATTTTATGTGACATTTATGACTACTACAAACTTAGTTGTTAATAAACAATATCGAATTTTATCAATTTAACAATATTAGGCAAATCTTCAGAAACTATGAAAAGAAAGATGATTCATTGATAATGCATGCGATAAAGATAACGAAATATAGCCACTAACCACACAAAAACCGGTTATGATAGGGTAGTATAATTACTATAAATGTTTAATGTGGTAAATAAAAAACAAAGTTACATAATTTTACCAAAATGGAATAATTACGCAATATTGAATAAGCGGCAATGAATTGACAATTAATTAATACTCTTTTTAAAATATAATAACATTAAAATATGTCTTGGTATAAACTATGCATTTTCAGTTCAATTTACAGAAAAAAAAAAACGAAAGAAAAGGCGGCACAAAAACTTTATCTTTTCCAAATATGTGTAAATACAATATGATCGGTAATCCAAATAAAATACGCTGTGGAAACAGAATGTCCACATTTCGATGTTCACCATTGGTATCTCGGTTATTAGAAGACATATACAGTGTGCACCATTAGTTGTCGGCTGAATTTAATACGAAAACTACGAAAGATAGTAAAGTGAGATTTCATGTATGTATATAGTAGATCAATGCGCATTTTGTAAAAGTATTTTAAAATATACAGGGTGTTACAAATTTCCAGAGCTACTTTCAACTTTTTCTATTTTAAATGGATTGCTATATCTTTATATAGTAGTTGTTATTGCGAACACCAGTGGAAAATGAAAACTGAGAGATACATATGTATTGTAAGTAATACTGTAAAATAACGAAAATATACTGATGCCACAATGGTTTAGAATCAAAAGTGCGCGATCGAAATCCACAACTTTTGAAATAATTAAGAAATATCTCCCAAAAGTTATACATTGGGGTTTGGTATATTGCAAAATGTGTTAGTTTCAAAAAATGTTATGTAAATATTCGTATTGAACACCCAAAAGGGGTATAGGGTTAACAACAAAAAGAGCAAAACTAACAGATGTAAAAATATGATTGTAGGATCAAATATAAGTTATTTACAAACCCTCTCACACAGAGAAAAATGCATGCTTACCTTAAATAAATTTGTCTTGGATCAAATAAATCCACGTTTTGAATATCCACATGACAAAAACTTCTTAAGGCAAGAAAAAAAAATGTCTTAACAGCATAATCTTGACGTAAGAAGTTAGCAGTCTTGGATGAAACTACTTTTAGTCTCCACTTAAGAATATCGTTTACTTGCATTAGAGGAAAATGTTAGAATTCTTGAATTAAATCACTTTCCATATCTTTTTAAGAATAGTAATACTTACCTTAAAATCATAACGCTTTATACAAGGATAAATATTGATGTAATTAAATGAAGTATTTAATTTTGAACCGCCAGACACTCGGAAAATTTTAGAATAAAGGGCGTTGGAATGGAGCAGAATGATCGTCATCTTCAAGTGAACCTGAACCTTTACTACCTGTTCTTTACTTTTTACACTGACAATGAGAAAAATACTGTTCGTTATATCAATAATCTACAATTGTTGAGTGAGTTTATTGACAGAACGAAATATTTCATTCTTATGATAAAATAATACTTATGATCTCCGATAAAGTAATAACAAAATTCGTTAGTGAAATAAATACTTTATCATTCTTACAACAAATCATTTTACTTTAGTTCAACGATAACTTTTGTTATAGTAACTATTGTTTCATACGTTCAATAAATAATTTTGCTAATAATATGAAGAGGAAATGAATATGCGTTGTGACTTTTTACGCACAACTTATTCCCCATATGAACACAATACAGTATTAAGTGATATTCTGTCCAATGTTTTAATGACTTGCAATTTATTCCAAGAACGAACAGATATACCTCAATGACCTTTTTGCATAGGCTGAATGAAAACGTTTATTATATTACTAACAAAAGTATTTGCTCCGCCCAATGTTATATATATACAGGGTGTTTCAGACCACTCGTCCACTATCCTTTTCTCGCGATCTATTGCAGCTGGACTAATGCGACAAAAAATTTAATAACAAAACCCTACCTAAAGAATCATTCGAAAATATTTTTAACTTCCGGAAACGTTCCATTATACCGGAAGTGGATAGCAAGTTTCTTATTTTAAATGGAATCATACGTTTTTTCTTATCTCAATGAATTCTACAGATTATTTGAACACAATTTTCATTAAAGTTCTCTATCCCTAAATCCAACCGTTTTTGAGATATTCACGATTTTGTCAAAATTTTGACGTTTTCATCTCTTTCGAAAACATACCATATTTTGTAAACCATTAAAGATAATGATGTCATTTTACTAGTAACCAAGAAAAATAGTTGTTCCTACCAAATTCTGTCAAAAGAACCACTAAATTGTATACAGAGTGTTCATAAATCGATTGTCAATTCAAATACATTTAACCTTAGAAAATTCTTTTTTTTTCAAATGTAACATTATATTTCTAATTATACCATACAATGTAGAAATGAATTCTCCGTCGATAAGTACAAAGGATGCATATACCAATTCCTAGTCGTTTTCAAGATATCAACCATTATTTACTCGGCTATGAAAATTTTAGTACATTTCTTGCAGTAGGCTATGAAAATGACAAATAGGTTCGACAATCATCAAAGCAGTGCTACTTTGCTTCATCATTAAGATCTAATTGTTTCCATTGCTGATCCATGGTTATAACGTTGAGGTTGATAGGAGTATTATAAATGATATTTTACATTTATTGCTTATGTAGAAGGGAATAAATGATACTCAATAATTTAAAGATGCCAGATAAAATGATGGTACATATTACCTAGATATTACATTAAAAAAAAAATAGATCACAATAATCATAAAAAATTTATTGCACTTAATGTAAAATAACTAAATAAAAATAAATTATTCAAAATGTCTGCCGTTTCTTTCTATACATCGCTCTCTTCTGGCCTCAAAGTCCTTATGAAGTCGAATTAGTTCTTCTCTGCTTATGGATCTACACGTTTGCCTTATTCTCATTTTCATTTCTTCCGCACTTTGCGGACGATTTTGATAAACAATATCTTTCACCCTTCCCCAAAAATAATAACCTAAACATGTCAGGTCTGGTGATCTAGCTGGCCATGAAATTTCGGACCTTCTCCCAATCCATTTATTTGGAAACATTTCACTTAATTTTTCTCTCACATGTACAGCAAAATGTGCAGGTCAACCATCCTGTTGGAACCACATATTTCTTCTTGTTTCTAATGGTACGTTTTCGAGGAGCACTGGCAATTTATTTGTTAAGAAATTGCTGTACACATTCCCATTTATCGTTGCTTCAAAAAAGTAGGGTCCAATTATTTGGTCACCAAGGATGCCGCACCACGTGTTTATGCTCCACACATTTTGATTGTCGAGGTCTTGCATCCAGTCTGGATTTTCGTGTGACCAATAATGTAAATTATGATGATTTACTTCACCATTACTTTTAAATGTTGCTTCATCTGACCACAATACCTTTTCAAAAAATCGAGGATCTGCAATTAATTTTGTTTGTGCCCATCGACAAAAACGGACCCTGACCTGGAAGTCGCCGTCACGTAATTTTTGACGAAGCGAGAAGCACCCGTACCATGGTGCATTTTGTGGTCATTAAGAACTCGCCATGCGCTCACATGGTTAATGCCTGACTCTGGTGCTATATTGCGAGTGCTTGTTTGAGGATTAACTACGACTGCCCCCAAAACATCTGCTATTCTCTCATTTCTAATATACCGAACAATTTGCTTGCCCTTGTTGTAGTTTTTGCGCACACTTCCTATTTGTTGCACACAGAGAGCTAAACGAGAGAATACTTTACGCGTAAACTGTGGTCGCTCTGGATACCTTTCGGCATATACACGCGCTGCCATCGCCATATTTTTTTGACATTCACCCATAATCATCAACATGTCGAATGCTTCTGCATTTGAAAATGCTATAATAAACATAAGACTTGAACAACAAAAACTAACAAAATAACGCGTAACAATAAAGCAAACAACAACAAAGAACCACTAATAATGAAAATTCGAATACAATAGGGAGATTAGCAAAGACAAGTTTGACACTTCTCGATCTGACACTGACCTGACAACACTATTGCTTTGATAACTGAAACTTTCACAGCCCACTACAAGAAATGTACTAAAATTTTCATAGCCGAGTAAATAATGGTTGATATCTTGAAAACGACTAGGAATAGGTATATGCATCTTTTATACTTATCGACGGAGAATTAATTTCTACATTGTATGGTATAATTAGAAATATAATGTTACATTTGAAAAAAAAGAATTTTCTAAGGTTAAATGTATTTGAATTGACAATCGATTTATGAACACTCTGTATACAATTTAGTGGTTCTTTTGACAGAATTTGGTAGGAACAACTATGTTTCTTGGATACTAGTAAAATGAGATCATTATCTTTAATGGTTAACAAAATGTGGTATGTTTTCGAAAGAGTTGAAAACGTCAAAATTTTGACAAAATCGTGAATATCTCAAAAACGGTTGGATTTAGGGATAGAGAACTTTAATGAAAATTGTGTTCAAATAATCTGTAGAATTCATTGAGATAAGAAAAAACGTATGATTCCATTTAAAATAAGAAACTTGCTATCCACTTCCGGTATAATGGAACGTTTCCGGAAGTTAAACATATTTTCGAATGATTCTTTAGGTAGGGTTTTGTTATTAAATTTTTTGTGGCATTAGTCCAGCTGCAATAGATCGGGAGAAAAAGATAGTGGACGAGTGGTCTGAAACACCCTGTATATACAGGGTTAGTAAAAAGTCCCGGAACGGTCGAATAACTTTGTTATTTCAAAATTATGATTTCTGAAATTTGGTATGGGGGTATAGTTAATATAAATACATTTTATGCAATACAGTTAATATTTTTTTCACTTCCGGTTTAATCGGCAATACGTCCAACTTGTTTTTTTAAAATGGAACGCCCAAATTTTTTTAACACTTTTGAATGCAAAATAAAAAACTACGTTCAGGAAGTATTAAGATGTTTATTTTTATTCACAAGAAAACAGTTAAAAATTTAAAAAAGTGTCCTAATACAGAAAAATCAAGATACCTGTCTATTCAGGTTGCGATTACAATAATTGTTCAAAATGCTCTCCATTTACAATTTGACAAAAATGTAAACGGTACGGAATTTTGTATTTGTTCTGGAGTGATGCGATTGGCTTCTTGAACTATTCTCTCTTCCAATTGTTCAAGATATTCATATTTCATGTGACCCCAAAAGAAAAAATCTAATGGCGAGAGATCTGGCGAACGTGCTGGCCATTCGATTGCTCCTCTACGTCCGATCCAACGTCCCGGAAAAATTTCATTCAAATAATCGCGGACATTATGGGCAAAATGGGGGGGAGCTCCATCTTGTTGAAACCAAAAATGTGCATTAGGGTGATCACCTATGTTTGCATTTGGAAAGAGGGCCGCAAGTGCTGGAACAACCTCATTTCGCAATAAATTTAAGTAGACGTTGCCAGTTAAATTTCCTCTTATAAAAAATGATCCCATGATGTTGTTTTCAACAAGAATTAATTTAGTACATTCGGTTTGTATCAATAAATGAAAAGTAATGTTGGTTAACTCATGACATATCTGTATAACAGCATAACTTGTGCTTACAGCCTTACAGTTGTATATTAACAATTAATTATTTAGTATTCATAATACTAAAGGAAATTAATTTTTCATGCGAAAGCTACCATGTCTCTAAATATTTTGATAATAAACCACTTTTCGTCAAAAATACGTTTTACACCCAACAATAAGGTTTTCACATTAATAAACATGATTGCTACGCAAAATATTAGCTATTTGAAATTATTGAGTCTTATTGATTTGACATATAATATAATAATGTAATAACAAATCTTTACGACTTTTTCAGCTGCTGTTGTAATTACTCTTCTCATATGCTGGACACCAGCTCACATCTATCACTTCATCCTCTTCTCTTTACGGAAAACGAAAACGTTCAACCCTAACGCCTACAAGATAACCAGAGCGTTATTCTATATGGTCTCTACAACTGTGAATCCCTTTATATACAATGTAATGTCTTCCAAATTTCGCGAAAGTTTCAAGAAGACTTTTCTGTGCAAGATCAAAAGAAAGCAGGATTCCCAACCCGTCACTGCTAGCGTCACTGAAGAAAATGTCGGCAGTCTCAATATGACGGAGTAGAAGCACAGAAATAGGTAGCCAATCTTTATTCAGTGATAGGATTAAGATAATTATGTGAATCAATTTTACATAAAAGCACAAAAAGGTCAATTAAATCTCCATAAATACTTAACCCAGATTTGCGTTTTGTAATGTGCCAGGCAAAATGGAATTGAATAATCAAGCAATCCAGCCGCATTGTGTATCAACAATATCACATTAAAACCAAAAGAAAAGTAATGTTAGTCATGTAAACTCGCCTTGGTTTGGACATGCAATAAAATTAGCACTAATTCTGTGTGTGTAGTTAAGTATTCATGAATGTAGGTGGGATAGTAGTGTTATAATGAGTCCTGTTGCTAATCATATTATGTGAAGCAAAGTAAGCATTGTTAGCTTTGATTGAGTTCTCTGTTTCATAGCTTTATTTATAATATATTTTTAAAAGGAACGTCATAGGAAACGATGTCGTATGAACCCAAACACAAAAATTGGTTGGTCAATGTTCTTACTTCTTTATTAGATAACATCAAAAGAATAATATAGTATATTAAGTGACCCAAGTCTTAAAAATTTATAACAGCATACCTTATGAACTTAAGAAACATAAACTTAAACTCTTTCAAAAAAGTGTAAAAGATATGCTTATTCGAAAATGTTTATACAACTCAAATGATTTCTTTCTGTAGCCTTAAGTGTAATAGCAATTTCTGTCAGTTTGTCCAGTGTACTGTACTGTCAGCTTCAGTTTCCTTGACGTGTTTCATACTGTATGGTATTATGAAATAAAGATCTATCTATCTATCTATCTATCTATTTATCTTACATATTAAATATTTTGTATTGTCATTACAGCTACATATTTCTATTTCCAGTTCCTTGTATATGTAGTATTTTCTACCTGCAAAGTTAAACATTTTTGAGGAAAAGAACGCAGGTGTTATATTGTCGTCAAATGGATTCTCTACTTCGAGAGGAATTTCGAAAGGCTAGAAGGTCACCAAAAACAAATTAGAATTATTTTTACGTATAGAATATGTAAATTAATAATTTTATTATAAAAAAATTGTTACATCTGTTATAAACGGTTTTTTCACAATCATTTCTTTTTCTAGTTTTTATTGTATCTAACGAAAAGATTGAATGGTGACGAATATAGATATATAAATGTGTATTACCATAAGATTTATGTACGAAGGAGTAGCTGATTCTCTTTTAACTTGCATTCTGATAATTTCGCTTATTATTTGAATTTAAATTTGTTATAAAACTGTAAAGATATATTTTTGCCTTAAAAAACGAAGACGTACCTGATTTCCTTCTTTACCTTTAGCACCAATACAGTCTACTTTCTCTTCTGCATAATAATAAAGACAAAACTTAATATTTTTTCTTTCAAATTTAAAGTTATGCTCTATTTCGAAGTGAGATCCTGACGATGTGTCATACATTTTTATTACAATTTCATATATTTGTTCAGAGTGTTAATACAAATACTAAGTCGTTACTCACGAAAACTCATTAAAACAAGTAGCTTTTAGTGCTTTAAGTCCTAATTTTAGGTTTGGTGCTCCGGTTCGGAGATAAAGGGGTTCCTTTGTTTTTCGAAAAATTATCATAACATAAATTTCTAAAATTAATATTCAGCTATTTAAAGCATTTGAATTGCAATTAATTTTTAATCCTTTAAGCAACGAAATGCGAAACCATCAAGAATTCATAAAACGATTTTTTGATAATCAGCCCATCGATTTTTTAAAGTAAAACATGTATAAGATCCTTAAACTAAACTCCTATTAAACTAACTTAAACTAGTATCCTAAACATATTCTTCTATCCAAAAAAGTCTTCATTAAATGTTACTTGAATACAGATACATTTGTTCAGTGAAGTAACACGAGCATTTAAAACCAAGTACCTTCCTGCCAAGTGGAACAAAAGACTTTGGCAAGTAGCTATATTGTTTATAATGCATTTTCAAAATACCCACTCGCACTTACAACAACACAAGCCCGCCGGGCTTGCTCTAATCCGATTAGTACGATTTGAGTTAATTTTAAAATATCGTGACTAGTTAAAAGGGTTCGCCATTGTGCTTACCTGTAAGGATAATCGTTTACAGTATTTGTGTAATGGGGGGTATTTCGAAAAATTTAAAAGGAACTAGGGGTTTTAGTTACATTTTATAATATTGAACTTTATATTTAAACTAATGAGTTATTGGTGTAGTAACTATGGATTGGTTTTTAATTATTGTTCAATTATATTGATTATATTATTAATATTCGATTTGCCACTTTGTAGCCCCTTTTAAAATATTCGAAATATCCCCTAATGGACAAATACTGTAAGCATTTTATAACTCTTGTAACCCTTATAATTGGATTAATAGGAGTTGAAGTCATTTTAAAATATCGTGACGGCGACTGTAATTCAAGCAAGAATAAACCTTTCTTTAGATGAATCGAAGAATTTGTTTATGACTGATGTTGTAGTCCAAGTGTTTGTAAACAATTGTAAATGGAGGGTTTTTCTTTAATAGTTCTTAAAATGAAGAAGGTATGACAATTTTTCGAAAAGCAACAAACTTTAGTAAGCTACAAACCGGGCCATTAAATCAAACTCTCTGAACGTTATTTTTGGATGTAAGGACTTAGTATTAATACCCTGAATATTAGCTTTTATTTTTTATACAAATATATACTAGAATACTTGTTTGTTATGTACAGAAACGGAGAATACTTAATGTAGAAAGCAATATATACACACACTATTTTTACATTGTTACTAAGTTGCCATACATTTCTTACATAGACTTCTATCTATATTTTAATTCATTGACGCTACATATTATATCGCCACTTACAATGTTGAAGTTTTTAAATTGTAGGATATTACTTTTGTGTATTAAAACTTAAATTACACTTTATTATAATTATATATAAAAACACAATCTTAACATTAACGTATATTCTCTATTACCTACAATGTGTCTACTGTACAAGAAACTATGTACAATACTACCAACCTATATTGTTAAGGGTTTTTTCGTTTATTAAACTAAACTTATTTATGCTAACATACAATATTAAGTTTGAACTAACATAATACACTCCGCCAAAAAAGTATCGCATAATTTAGTTTTGAATCATAAAAGTATCGCATAATCTTTGTTTGTAGCATAAAGTTGTAAATATACTTTAATGCGCTCTAAGATATAATTTCTATGATTGTTTAAATAAAATACAGGCCAAATAAAAACAAGAACTCATACTTGAGATTTTTATTAAAACAAGAAATTATAATTTTGGAAAGAAAAATGTCATAACAGTAGCTTTTAATACTGAGTATTGCCCCTCTGGCTCTTATGACCGCTCGCATACGGTTTGGCAGAGATTCGATTAACCTCCGTATATAAGCCTGATCCAAATTCTTCCACTCGTCACGGAGAGCATTTGCTAGTCCATGCAGGTCCGCTGGGGCAACATTTTGGGTTCGTATCCGTCTGTGAAGGAGGTCCCACACGTGCTCGATAGGGTTCATGTCCGGACTTACCGCAGGCCAATCTAAAACTGGAATACCAACATCGTTAAGGTATTCCTGGACGATTATTGCAACATGCGGTCGTGCATTATCGTGCATTAACATGAATTCGTTTCCTATAATTGGCGCATATGGTACTACATGTTCTTCTAAAATGTCCGTTATATACCTGTGGGCAGTCAGTGTACCTCTGTCTACTGGTACTAACTCTGTACGACCTGTTAAACAGATGCCTCCCCAAACCATAATAGAGCCACCAGCGAAATTAGGTCTAGGTCTGATATTACACTGCGAATAGCGCTCACCGTCTCGTCTGTACACTGAGATACGCCTATCTGAGGTGTAAAGACCAAATCTTGACTCATCTGTGAAGAGTATATTGGCCCAGTCATTAATGTTCCAATTTACATGTTCTCTGGCAAACCTTAAGCGAGCCACTCGGTGGTTCCTAGTGAGACGAGGGGCTGTTACAGCTACTCTAGCTCTTAATCCACTCTGTCGTAACCTATTCCGAATAGTTTGAGTACTCACACGAGTATTTCTGACTCTAGCCAAGTCGTTCTGCAATTGTCTCGCAGTTACATGTCTTCGACGTAATGCTTGTAGTAGTAAATAGCGGTCATCTTGGCGAGTAGAACATCTTGGACGACCTGGTACAGGTCTTCTACTGTAAATGCCTGTTTTCCTATATCTGGCTACGGCTCTAGAAACACTTGACTGATTGATGTTCATCAAATTAGCAACGTATGCTTGAGATCGTCCATCTTCGATTAAAGCAACTATAGCAGCCACTTGTTCTGAAGTTAAATTGCTCATTTTAGTTTTAAAAGCGTTGGTACAGAACTCTGACTTCGCACTTTAAAATTTGTCCGTATAGGAAGACTTTCAATAAACAACTGAGCAAACCTTACACATATGCATTTTTCTAAATGTGTTCTTTTAGGAAAAAAATAAAGTAAAAACGCTAAGTTCCATTATTTTGTTAGTGTTTTTATAGTTCACATACACGATGCAAACTTTTTGTGAACGTATAAAAATATCTTGGTTCATAAATGCCCTTTTTTAGTTTATGCGATACTTTTTTGGCGGAGTGTACTTTAACAATATAAACAAAATATATATGTACAAATATCTTAATATGTTTTATTATCCTTTTTCTGATATACACAGCCACTGTATTTACTTGAAAATTTGCTGACTTTCAAGTCACAAGTTATGTATGTAAGGATAAACTGCAAATATGTAATTCGAGCATCGTAACAAAAAAATAACTCTTATTATAGAAGTAAATTAAATGTGTTGGACCTAGAGATTATATAGTCACAACTGCAAAATTGTTTCATATCAGCTATTTAACAGCATTACGACGTCAGAATTGGATAAGAATCCATATGATAAATTTGATTCTTTTTGTAAGAAAGATTCTGCAATCTTTTTTGTGATTAAGGCAATTGTAACGGAAAAAGATTAACCAAGCGAGGTAAATATACTTACGATTTTATATACTTACTTCCAGCATCGCAGCAATAACTTTTCTTTTATTTGAAGTTTAAAAGATAAACTGTTGAGAAAACTAACAAAAAAGCTTACATAAAGATATTTTTAGCAATGAATATCTACGGAATCCGTCTTATACTTGCCTCTAAAAATCATGATAATTTTTTTCTCGGCCGCGCATACTAGATCTAAATTTAGATAACTCATTATATAATCTTCCCCTGTTTATGTCAGGCAAATGTGCCGGAAACGGAATACTTTCGCCAGTTGTTTCACAACCAGCGACTTTTTAAGTTAATTAAATGCGTTTTCTGAAAAAAAGGTCACGCAAAGCTTGCTATGAACAACTTTACCGTCTCCGTAGGTACACCAGAAGAAGATTTAGAACGAATTTCGATTTCTATACTACTCTATCTTATATTCGTCGTGGGATTATTAGGAAATCTCAGTGTTTGTATAGTGATAGTGCGTAACAAGTCCATGCACACCACAGTGAATTATTATCTCTTCAGTTTGGCAGTGTCGGATATGGCAATTATATTATTTTCACTGCTACCCTGGATACTGAATGTCTCGTTTGAAACATACCTCGAAGGAAATTGGTGCATCATGAAAAAAATTACTTCTAAGCTGGGATACTTCGCCTCTCTCTTCACAATTACCGCTGTGAGTGTGGAAAGATATGTTGCCATATGCCACCCGTTTGCCGCTTATGGTTTTAGTCGGCCATCAAGAACTATTAAAGTTATCGTTGTTATTTGGATTATCTCCGTCTTTCTTAGTGTTCCCAAAGTAATTTACAACACTTGCTATGGGGAAAGAGCTGCATCTGATGATGATGAGGAAGATATCCGTAAGCTCAATTTGGAATTGATTCTCCTAATTACGTATATTATCACAATAATCACAATCGTCCTTCTGTACGTGCTCATGGGATTGCAACTGACGAGTACCAACATGTTGCGGATGTCTCCGACATCTGTAACGAATCAGAAAAAGGTAGTCAAGATGCTCGGTATGTAAACGCTTTAATTTTTTAAGTTTACGCATAAAAAGAACTGATTTTAGTTGCGGTCGTTGTGACATTGCTCTGTTGCTGGACACCAACACGCATTCATCGTTTTTACTACCTTCATGAAAGTGCCCGGAAAGGACACCTTTATGTACAGACCCCCATCAACTACTACCTCAAAAAGATAACCAGAACGCTTTATTATGTGATATCCACAACTATAAATCCGATTTTGTATAATCTGATGTCCAGCGAATTCCGAAATGGGTTTAAAAAGACTTTTCTGCCTAAGAAATGTTTTAGAACTGGAGAATATCAATGCACGGAAACATCAATGTTATAATTTCTATAGTGACCACGTCACAAACAAGGTTGAATAAGCAGAGACCATATGAATACTTTTTAAGTAGAAAGGAGAAATATTACGATGCAAAACGCGATGTTACTATCCTTTGAATCTACAATATGTACTACGTAGCATATGTAAAAGTATTGTATCGTCGAAGTACGATAAATTCTAATATTAACCGAACACTAATATTAAAAAGAACTAAGAATTTCTGATATGAAATGGAAAACCATGTAGGTATTATTATTATCTTTAGCTGTATTTTTTTTTAAATATTTAAATGACTTGAAATCTAATTAATATACTTAGAAAATTTGCCATACTTTCAAAAATATTACCTTAATTTTCAAGCTAATTGAAAGTATTTATTGTAAATGCTATAATATTCATAGAATCATACCAAAACTATCCATTGTATTTATACACCAATATATTGTGATAATTGTTTTAAATATTTTTTATTGTAACTAACATTTTACTCTAATAGGCGAATATGCACAATTTGATATAATTTGTTGTGATTCTGTCTCAAATTCTTGTGTCTTGCACTTCCGGTTAACCGGAAGTTGCCATGAACTTTATTATTAATTTTGTTTTTAATTTAGCAGAAAATTCTCTATACCTATCTTCAACTGTTTCTAAGATATTACGATTTTTTTATGACTTTTACTGTAAATTCGCTTTCTTATCTAAAATAAAACACTCTATATCTAATGATACTACCCAACGTAGAATTTAATTGCCTTTTAAAATGTATTAAGATTCCCTAATTAATTTATATTATAATATATTTAATAGTTTTCTCGTGGTTAGCATTTCATTTTCCGAGGAATACATACATTTTATTTAAGTAAAGCTCGCTTTGGATGGAGCAACTTATAGTAAGTCTTTTGTTTTCAAAATTTCCATGTAATACTGGAGTACTATAGCGTTCAATTAAGGCAGGGTATTTAAAACTCCTTATTACCTGAATAAGTGAAAGAACTGTACTTTTTCCCTATATATATTAGCTAAATTGTTATTATATACCTTTATTAGGAGATTGAAATATCGGCCATAAGTAAAAACGATTTCAAAAAATCTAATGCTTTTCCATATAAGGTAATCCACCGTGTATTATTTTTCGTAAAACTCGTTTAATGAATAAAATTATAATTCCTTTTCTATACATTATTAAAAATGACATCACAGACACTAATTACTAAAATATGTGTTATAACACAGAAAAACACGTTTCATAAGTAAAACGGCTTATTTATCATTTAGAACTTTATTAAAAATAATTCATGGATACACCATTCATATTTTAAAATTGAGTTCTACTTTTAAATATATAAAGCGTTATGAAACTAATTATTTATATTTTTATATGTTCTACTAACGAATATAGTAATATCTAGCAATCATAATAAAAGGGTTATTCTGTACCTAATGTCAACCCAATAATAGAATAGTGTTTTAGGTACTTGTTACTTGTGATGTTTCAGTCCAATCAATATAATCATCCGATCATCAAAGCGATATCGCATTACGATATCGCTTTTGTGAAGCAGCAACCTCAGACCTGTTGAAAACAATGGCAAACTAATGATACCCCATTGTAATGTGCACTATACTGTGTTGCAAATTAGAGAATCAGAGAAGTTCCTACCACCGAAAATTAAATATTTTGACACGACACTATGGAAAACAATTCGCCATACCTGCAGAATAACCTACCACGCTTAATATACTGTAAAAAGATATGTGACTTTTATGTTGAAAGTGGTAAACAGAGGTAAAATTAGACATAGGTATCCATTGTAGTCTAGTGACATTACCAACGTTTACATTTTACGTTTATGGAACGTCAAACAATATTAGATTTTGACAATGCTACATCGCCAGTATAAAATAGAAAATGTTTTAACACTTCCTGTGTATTTTGCGATATTTTGATTAGATAACATTTTGAGTACTGTATTATGTACTATAATATTTATGGCTACGTAGATTTAACTACATATGGCATTCCCATTTCCCAAAAAAATACTTATTAAACATTTGATCGGCAATTAATGTAGGCTATCAAAATGAAGGTGCTTTAATGCTTTTTCATGATGACATAGGCAGCTACTATCTTCCCATTTAAAAAAATGTAAATTAAAACATAAAAACTAAAGTTTGGACGTATAAACGCGCGTAAAAAACTTTAATATACAGTAAAAATGAAAAACATTGTTATATTTATACAGTAGCAAGTGAGCATTTTAAGAACTGCTTTGAAGTTCTTAAAACGCTCTTGATAGAAAAATTCTCTTTATGTCAAAAAATATCAAATTTGGTGTAGTTGTACTCAAAATTAAAAATGAAAAAGAAAAATTAAACCAGAAGTGAGAAAAAAATGTTATGCTTAATTTCCAAATTTTGGTTTTCTATCGCAATACTTTAGAAATTATAGAAGCCGAGTCACCTTCCAGAAACACCCGGTATACCTACAGACCAGTGTTAGCCGAATTGATTTTATTTATGAGGATCACGCTCCATTTAAATAATTAAAGTTAGCGTGCAATTTGCTTTCTAATAAATTAGCGCACACAATGTGGGATACTAACTAATTGCATTTTCTCATATTATGTTTAAATCTGGATTTTTTGTGAAAACAGTTTTACGTACATTCAGACCGATCTAATTTATACAGTGTGTACATGTTGTAGTAGAGTTTTATGGAAAATGCTCAAAGAGGTCAACTAAAGACACGCCTTCTGAATGGAATTTGAAATATACAGGATGGTTCATGTAAGTACAGTACAAAGTAGATGACCTTTTTTTTAAATTGAACATCCTGTATATATTTTTTTTATTTTTGAAGTCTCTTTAATGAACTGATTTCAACGACCTAAATACTTATGACCTAAGTGGTTGATGACATTAAGGCTATGAGATTATGAAAAATTTTATTAAAATTACTGTTACAGTTTAATATTTTAAATGCTCGAAATGTTCTCCATTTACTTGTAGGCAATAACCTAATCTATAGGTGAAATATTCCTTATTTCTGTTTGTATCTTTTGTTTGAGATCATCAAGGTTGGCCAAAACAACAACGCTTACGCTTTATTTTTGAGATTCCCCCATAAAAAAAGTCCAAAGGTGTAAGATCTGGTGAGCTACTTGGCCACTCAATTGCACTTCTTCGACTTATTCTTTTATTAAGAAAGGTCTCATTTTAATAGTTCTTACAAATACAGGAAAATGGGATGTTTCCCCTTCTTGCAGAAACCAAACATTTTAACTTGGTAAGGTCGGATCTATCACATTGGGGTATAAATTTGCCAGAACAGGAACAACGTCATTTCTAATGAGATCCAAATATTTTACCGCTGTCAAATCCCCATCAACAAAAATTGTACCAATTACTTGGTTACCGATGATACCAGCCCAGACGTTCACCTTTTGGGGATACTGCTGTGTGTCTCACGCATCCAATGAGGATTCTCTGCCGACCAGTACCCACAGTTCTGACGATTTACTTCTCCGTTCAACATGAAAGTTGATTCATCAATACAAAAAGGATAGGATCAAGAGTTACCTCATCTCTGTTCAGTTTATCCCTCGCAGATTGTAATCTGGATCGTCTTCGGTTAATTCCATCATCTTATAGGAATGAAGTTTCTGTTGATTGAAACATTTTAAAACAATTGGATGGCTATGATGAAGCATTTCTCATAAAACTCTACGATAACATGAAAAATAATTTTATTCCATAAGTGGTTACCACACTGTATGTGAAATTATTGGGATACTATATATCTATGCATACAGTCAGCGACAGAATTGAGTGGACATAGTACCTATTATATTTTATTATTAATTATTTATTTTGTAATGTTAGTATGTTTTTGGATATTATTTATGTTTAACTATTTGATCTCCTAGAATATCATATGATTTTGTATATCATTAAATAAGTATAAGTAAAATTTATAGTTTAATTATAAATCGCTTAGTGTCCCACTCAATTCTGTCGCTGACTATATGTTGGTAACAAAACTGCTACATCACACATTCTTTTATTTCTTTGGGTAAAACAGTAAATATTTAAAGTAAAATCAACGGGAATTGATCTTAATATAATCTTTTCAGTCCTGTCAATCAGTTTTTCGTTAGGTCACAAGCGATCATTGACGTAACATTTCAAAATTAAAAGTGTTACTATAAATAGCAAAAGTAATAGATAGTATGGGAGTATTAGTAGTAAAACGAATTGGTACAGTATTGTTTGGGCGTACATGACTAAAGATGTTAAATTCGTGAAGAAAATATAACGTTAGAAACGTTATGGTAATAGGTACTTGATTGTTTGAAACTAATTACTAATAACAAACATTATTATTAACTTTAGTGATGACAAGTTCTGTTACATTGGACCATGCATGGTTTACTTTTACGACCCACGATCGTAATTACACTAGAGGCTTTTTAGCCAGTTACTTAATAATATTTGAGAAAATATGCATGTTAAATGAAATACATATAAGACAAACATCTTACTGTTTATTACACACAAAAACCTAATTATATATACCAAAACTGAATAAAAGCGAATATAAAAATTGCATTCATTTCCACCGAACGGTAATATCAGTTCTTAAACTGATCATCAAGTTCTAAGCAGTAATACCAAAGAAAAAGAAGATATGAATGAAGAATGAACATTATATGATATATAAAGGAAGCGGAGTATAAATTGAATATACATATATCAAATTAAATTAAAGGTTGTTTTATTGTTAAACTCGAAAAAGAGCAGTGAATAACGTTTATTTATTCGTATTAAATCTAAATCTTTAACCATAAACATAACCCAACTTCCTTTAAATGTCTTCAAAAACACAATCCTATTTTGAATTTTAGCAGATCTGATGTTCGGACCCGGACGTGAACTCAAAAAGTTTAGGTGTTAGTTCGCTTTGTTTGGAAACCTATATGCAGTGTCGCCAATAGTGATGTAAGATTTCGTTACTTTTCATTACTTATATCTAATCGTTACTTTCGTTGTTTGTGTTCATTACTTTGAATTCGATACTTTCGTGTTACTTTCGATACTTTCGGTACTTTCGGTACTTTCGATACTTTCGATACTTTCGGTACTTTTGTCACTCTGTTACTTTAGTTACTTTAATACTGTTACTTTTATATTGCATTTAAACATAAATTGTCAATTAAACTTATATATATATATACGTTACGCGCATATTACACTATAAAAGTTCTTTAAAAAAGATCTTTTATAACACTTTTACTAAAACTTCTTTCATAAAAGATATTTTATTAGCAAAGATTTCTATATTACTCTACGTAAATTATTTTATAAAGGAAGGTATTTATTTATTACCCGCCATTTCGTATGGACATTCGTGAATGTGGAAGAAAAAATAAATGTGATTTTTATAAGTCTGAGGTTTTTCTTATCGACTTCAGAAACGACAACAATTAAACCTTCAGGAATGTCGAAGATGACGGTTTTAATTACTAGTGTCATGTCGTCCTACCGATGCACTTAATATTAGCGGTGTAAATATTACCCGCCAGTTTTGAAAGAGATTGGAAGTTGTGTCGGAAAAAATAAAAGTGATTTTACAAGTTTGAGCGTTTATTTATCGACTTCAGAAATGACATGTAAATCTTGAGGGATGTCGAGGATGTCGGCAGATATAATTATTACCATAGAGAAGGATGTAACATTAATTAGGGGTTGCAAACAATAATAGTACAAAAACGCAATTCGTAAGACATTAGGGCAGTCATTCATTTGAAATCAGAATTCCTAGTTTAAAACGTGTTTTTAATACACCACTAGTGCATTAGTTTATTATAATTTATTATAAGAGTGTTGAGGAATATCCGTATATGTTTGTAAACATATTCAAAGTACGGAGCACTGTTGTTACAACACAATAACCAACAATCTTGTAAACCTTAAGTACCTACAGATGGGGAGAAATCAATAATACTTCAAATAGTGTTTTGTTTAGATCGTTGTAATGAAAGCTGCTACAAAATAAATAAAAGACTCTCGATTAAAAAAAAAATAATACAACCGAACAACAAATCTTTATTTCAAGATTTTATTTAGTACCGATATAGTGGGATGATCTTTATGCGTACATACCTGTATATCACCTATATTTGAAGAATTATTTGTATATTTAACGGGATTTAAGTATTTGAGAGTTAAAATACTAAGAAAAACATAAAATTTCAGTTCTTTCGTTACTTTTGATACTTTCGATACTCTCGATACTTTCTTTACTTTACTACCGAATACTTTTGTCCGCTGGTAATCGTTACTTCGGATCCCGGCGAGTAACGAATATTAAGTGACGGATACTCATTTCATTTTACATCTCTAGTCGCCAACAGTATCAACTACAATGAACGTCACTTTTCTATCGGAATACACTTGTTATATTATATATAAAGTATATAATAACTTTAAGTAATTGCATAATTAAACAATTAAATATGTATTTATGCATCTATACTACTCGCTTATCACAGATGAACCTATCAGCAGTGGTATTTTTTGTTTCGGGAAATATAAATTTCATTCATAAATTGTAGTAGGTACCTAAGTTACTCATTAGATACCACCTCTTTACGAGGATAACCGTTGAAGGACTTCAGCAAAATAATCAAATGACAAGTCTTACTCGTTTTCTCTTCTATTAACATATTGTAGTTATTTCGAGTGACGTGAAAGATCTGAAAATTTTTACCTAGATCGAAGGGTCTTTTTGTCCAAATAGGAAAAAAGGGATTCTTTTAACGGTTTCTTCGATTTTTGATACTTTTCCCCTGTTTTGCTCACTACTAAGTGGTGTTAGATTTGTATGTAGTATGAAATACAAGGTAATCACCACATACATCATAGCCAATGATAACCGAAATAAGCCTTTCTTATAATCTTGTGTGTAGGTTTTCTAATAGTCTAAGGACAATAGTTTTTGAGAATTATTTATTGAATGTATAATTTAAAAAATTTTGTCTTACATAGTATATTTATTATCTATGCTTACATAAACATTTGTGACAGTAGTTTTCTTGTTAAACATAATGTAACATATGTACATATATGTAAATGAAAAAAGTGCAACGCCATCTACACGTGAAGATAAGATGTATGGTGGCCTCCACATCAGAAATATGGAAGCTCTCGAGCAGTAGTGGACAGCCATCGCCCACCAGAGCGAACATTAAATAATGTGTAAAATAATTAAATAATAGGGAATATAGGAGCAATCACTCGTACCCTTCGCTTTTGTTTATAATATATATATATATATATATTGTATGCTATGTTATTGTACAATTCAGTTATTATTAAAAGTTTAGTTAATAAAGTTTAAAGACATCTAAGAAATTATCGCAAATATATATATAAGGAAATTTAGGAAATTTTTGGAACGCCTTTTGGGGATTTTCGACTCGTCACCGTTGGCATTACTGCTTACCTCTAGTAAACTCTATACGTTCCTTGTTGCCTTAAACCACCTTCTCTACAGCTAAAATTTATGTTTAATTTAATAAAATATTATAAATAAAATAATGTTTTTCTAAATTCTTCTAACCTAAATTCACATTTACGAAAAGTTTGAAATCAAAACAAATTAATTAAAAAATAAGTAACGATATATTTTTGAAATTATCTTTAGAAATACATTTTACGTCACATTCTCAGTAAGATCATAGTCAATTTCTTCTGGCCAGTCTAGATTAATGGCCGTCACATCTAAAGCGATAATATCAACTTCAGATCCGATGATTTCCCCTATACTGGGGGTAGTCCTGCCAAAATCGCCATGAACAAATTCTTTTACATATGTCCCAGCTTGCGTATTTAAATGAAGGTCTATCAAAAATGGTTTTCCTGAAATATTTTATTACAAGCGTCACGAAATGGACGTGTTATTTGACTAAATGAAAGTACCTTGCACAAGTTTTGCTTTCATTTCGTGGATAGTTCTAGTTCTTACTGCAAGAGGTCTTCGGTGTAAAACACGAATGGGAGTCTTTTGTAGTATTTCAACTTTACCATTATTATTTATTTTATCTATTTGTTCCTGAGTTACGGAATCTTTACATAAACATAAAGCGTTGTAGTCTTTTGTTTTTGATTCTTCCCCTTCTTTAATTTTAACCAGTTCATTTCTAGAATAAATCAAATTTTCTATAAGAAAATCAATATTGGCTGGATATCATGAAACACCTTACCTTTCAACACGCTGCAAGTGCAGTACTTTAACTAGTTTAGATTTATTTATTTGCCTTTCAAGTAGTCTAAATTCATCGAAACTAAATATAGCTTTCATAGGATCCATGATTTCAATATAAAATGGTCTTCCTTTTCCCAAGCACCTAACATCACAATCTTCCCTGCCACTAGATGAAAATTTTAAGTTACTTTCTGAAATGCTGTTCAAAACAATTAATACCTTTCTTATTGCACGTAATTACACTAACCCGAACAATTCCTTGATTCCGTCAAATATAATCTCTTGAACAGAGGTTTCCATTGTCTTAATGCCATCGATTATCCAAGGGCTTTGACTTAATTCGCGGGAGAATTTCAAATATCTGCCAGCAAAAAATATCGAATCGTGCTTACATTCGATGTCCTTCACCGTCAGAAAATCTGATGGAACTTCTGGAGGTACCGGATAATTCTCTTCGAAAAGAGTAAAGTTGGTCTCTGAAAGCGCTACTAGCACTCCTTTCCGACTGAATAATTCACCGTTATATTTTCTTCTTTGAGCACTTCTGACTTCGTACATTTTCGGTTGCATCTTTTTCAAGCAATCTAATTCCTTGATATAAACAAGTCTTTTAGATTATAATTATACGAGTAATAGGCATATAAAACTATCAAATTTAATACCTCAATATCCTTCACATAATCCATACATATGTTAATGGAAAAATTGCATGTATCAGAATTTTCAAATTCTTTTCCTAGGTATCCAGCAAGTTCGCTCCTAACAAACATTTTCCAAGCTCTATTTAGGGGAACTTCGGTATTATCTATATCATATCAGAAATTAATTTTCAAAAAAGAACAAGAATGGTACAAGAAATATAGAATATGGACTTGGACTACGAATCTAGTAAGAGTGAATATGAATTCAGAACATATTGAGCAGAAGAATAAAGTAACAAGAAGAACCAGGTGGAACTTACGAATAACAAAAGAAACATAGAAAGAATATGAGGAAGAAGTGGACAAAATACTAATAAGAACGAAAAAAGATTGATAGGAGATAGAAAGAAAATGGAATGAGTTCAAAAAAAGTATTACAGTGGCAGCCGAGGAAGTTGTAGGAAGAACAAAGGAAAGTAAATAGAAAAATTGGTTTGAAAGAGAATGCAAAAATGTAATACATAATAGAAAAATAAGGGAGGTTTAAATGATTAAGGACACAACAGCATTATCAGGCATTAATTGGCTTAATTGTAAGAGGAAAACGAAATTTACTCTAGAGTCACTTTCTCATACTATCAAAGAAGCAAACAAAAAGAGCGGTTTGTCCCTAGAAAACCAAGTCAGTTTCATTTATGTTATAGCTCACCAGAAGACAGATGATAGCATGCCACCCACATGAGGAATCTTTCAAATCAATATTCTATCAAATCTTGCAGTGGTTTTGAGTGGTCTATTGTGTCAGTGTTTACTAGAGACTTGTTCTAATTTGAAGACTGCCGTAGATATTTTGTGTAACACTCTTTTGTTGGCTTTGGGGTGTCAAACGTTTCAGAAATTTAGAAGGAATATTAAGACTAAAATTTAAGTAAATTTAAAAATACTGTGTTGACAAATGTATTAATAAAAAGGTCAACAATCTAAATGTGGCCTACGTATTGAAGCTGGACTATAACTTTTATACATGGATATAATTCATTCATAACGATACTGGTCAATGTCATCTATGGCATAATACACTAGGAGCCGTTTGCTTTAGATACGTGGATGTCTTAAAAGCTCTTTCAAAAATCATTTTCTTCATCTGCTTATAAAATAGAAATTTCTGAAGTTAAATCTCCAAAAAATCAATTAGAAAATCTTTTTAATTATTCTCGAAATAAAAGTTTTGAAAAATGTCGATACTGCCTCGAAACTATTGCAAAGTCGTCATCAACATATTGAACATGCACCAAAGATATTCAGCACATCTAATGAAAATATTAAAAAAAAAAATACGGAGATGATTTTGAATCAATAAAATGCGAGGCATATAGTTTGACAAGCGAATGAGGCACGAGCATAGAATTCAACAGAAAAAGGATATTTAGACCAAAAAGATTTTTTGACGAAGCCAATAATTATTTCCATATCGAATCCAATGAAAAGTGGTTCAAAATAAATGTACTTTTTAAAACACTTAACCTTATTCCAGTTCAGCTGAAAACTCGAAGCTCTGGTTTAACTGAACTTTGCACTATTTTTCAAGTTTTGTCGCTCCATCTTTTAGGTAATGATTCGATTTCCGAGGAAGAACTATATCAAATGGGTCATAAACTGCATATTACATATTCTGAAGATATTTCAGCCTTTCATAGGTCATGACACAAAGAAGATTGCAAAAGACCATGCGGTCAGAATAATTGAAGCATAAAAGTGTGATTAAGATAGAAGAAACGAACATGTATAAAGGATTTTAGTAGAGAACTAGCTGTAAAAGAATGGAAGAACATGGAGTAACTTCCCACATTAAAGGAGTCTCTGAATCTCAAGAAGACGGTTAAAATTCCATCAAGAATATGAAGCCTTATATATGCATATACATATATAAAAAAAAAACTGTACAATGTCAGTTCGAAATGTTTTGTTAAAAGCAAATAAGAGTACTAAAGAAAAATATAACACATACCATCATAAAAATCTGGAAAAATGCTTTCCAAATAAATCTTCAAACTCTGTTCTCTCAATAAAATAGAAGCTGGCATACTTATAGAGCAAGTAAATACATTAGAATCATACTGCTTCGCTTGCTTCAATTTATCTGATGCTAGCATACTTGTTAACGTTTCTTGTTGTAACAGCCCTAAACACACTATACAGGGATTGGTTTTAATCTTCTTTATTCCATCACTGTCATTATCAAATTTTGAGAAACCATTCTGCAATATTAGAAATAAAAACTATAACATATTCGCGTCGATCGTTTTAGAATACCTCTTCCAAATATCCTTCTACATCACCTAAATCGATGGCTTTCTTACATAAGTATCTCAGAGCACACAACTTACAGCACCCTAATTTACGTAAAGAGTCAAATATTTGAATTTCCTTTTCCATTGCGGCTGACCATGCTTGTTTATGTGTATGAATTCAAATTGATTTGTCAAAATTCATAAAGTTAGGTTATGTTCCAATTGTGAATGCCCGCATTCAACGTATTTATTGGCAGATGTAATCTGGCTGAATGTCAACGATAAACATCCCACATGTGTATCGCGATAGATATTTCGTTCATCATATTTTTAAGACGGTCAGTTTGCATTAAAATCCAAAAACCTTTCTAGATTGCGTATAAAATGGTACAATATAATAATACTGTCACAGCTAAGTTCGGTGAATGCGGCCCATGTGGCCATTGGATTTGGCTTTGACTTTCGACGTCTCCAGAAAGCGCGTAAATGTTGATATTTAAAAGAATATTCATAGCGGATTTTAAATTAAAAACAGGAGTTCAATTTTTTAATATATTTTTTAATAATAATAAAAAAATTACTACTACTACTACTACATCTGCCCACATTGAATTATAGTAACAGGTATTTTTGGTTTATTATTAGGTCCTGTAGGAACATTTTCAATTTTCCTCATTACCAAAAGTCCATCAATCACTCTACCAAACACAACATGTTTCCCGTCAAGAAAATTACATTTAGCACATGTAATAAAGAACTGACACCCGTTTGTATCTTTTCCACTATTGGCCATACTAAGCAGCCCTGGTCCGTCATGCTTCAGTATAAAATTTTCATCGGAAAATGTTCCTCCACCATATATACTCATTACACCAGTTCCATCACCCTAAAATACAAGTTACAAAAAGAAACACATAATAATAAAAGCACTAATTCCTACATTAACAAAATCACCACCTTGAATCATAAAATCTTTAATAACTCTATGGAAGCTGGCTCCTTTAAAGCCTAAAGGTACAGAATCTTTCCTGAATTCACCTGTACAGAATTGACGGAAGTTCTCACTGGTTTTTGGAATGACATCAGCAAATAATTCAAATATCATTCGCCCAATATCCTAGGATGAATATTTTAAATTAAAAGGATATACTTTATAATTTATATTTTCAATGATGTTATACCGTAGTTCCAACGGAAACATCGAAAAATACGACTGGATTTGCAGGATGTCTTAATTGTGTTTGTATTTGACTCCAACTGGGCATTATGATAAAAAATATTCACAATAGTTTTGTTCTAACCTACTGAAAAACGATCTTAAAAAGTAAACTAACCATAAACTAACTTAACCTTAATATAATTTTCAAAACACGCGAAGATAGTCAAACAATATAGTCAATAGCTTAAATTATAATTTCACTATAACTCTTATAGATTTTCAAACCGTTTTAAATATGCCTTCAAATGCTCTTGTTCTTTTAGTCAAGTAGTAGTAATTTTTAAATAAAAATATAACTCCATATTCAACTTCAGTAATTAAAGCTTGTTTAAGGGTGGTTTTGCACAATGTAATGAAGTGCTACCACCTCTACCGACTTTTCGGTAGATCTACCGATTTTAGACATGTTTTACCAATCTACCGATTTATATTAATTTTTTCACGATTTCTTAAATGTAATTCTAGGTATTTCTAATTACTTTAGAAAATATATATACATACATACATTACATTTTTTACTGTAAGAAACGTCCATGGTACCTACAAAAAAAAGACATTCATTTTATTCATGTTTATTACATTCCTACATTCAAAACAGGCGCGCAATATTATGAAACATGTATTTTATACTATTTTTCTACTTCGGGTTTTAAAAGTTCAAAAAAGACTTAAAATGAGAGACTTGTTTTGTTCGAAAACTGTGGTAATTTACTTATGTGAATGTTGGTTACACAGGTTTTTAACTAGAAAAATTATAAATATTTGTTAAATATTGGTATATTTTTTTGGTAACCAATCTTAAAAAAATAAAATTAGCGTGCGATGAAGTAATAGTTTGTACAATCAAAACAGATGTGGAAAAGTGAACTTTATAGCACCGAAATACAAAAAACAATAATATTGTAACTTTTTAATTTTTGAATTTTTATGAAAATTCTGTTTTAATATACTTTTTTTATTTTATAGAGTTTAAATATATATTATTAACGAACGAATAAACTGTTTCACAAAAATAAAATAAAATAGTGTCTGTTTTCACGTTTCCTAAAAATTTACCGATATTTACTGAATTTTAGCGTGGCAGCTATTCATTCGGTGAAAATCTATATCAGAACTATCGGCAATGGTTTATGAAAAATGTATCGTTTTTCATTCATACTCTGAATGTGGCCCAATGACTTAAATAAAAAATATATCACAATATGAATATATATTGTATTTTCATACAAAAATAAATTATTACTTTAAATTACATAATAAATTACAAAATTAAAAAGAATATATAATATCTATAATTCATTTCAAGGATTTCGGGAAAAACCTTTCCATGTTTGAATTTCACGAAATAAGGCGAGACCCGGACTTTGAGTGGCACTGATGGTTCTGGCACCCAGTAATTTGTACCGTTGATCAATTTCCCCTAATTTAACACCATATTTTAAGAAATCTTTTGCCGCATTCAACTGTTCTTTATTTGGCAATTCACCTACAATGTCATGCTAAATGTCATACAAATATTTGAAACAGTGGCGAATATACATTTGAAAATAAATCATGAGAGATTATATAGAAAATATATGACTCACAAGAGCTAATCTCAAGCGATTTATACATAATTCTTACTTGTGAAATTTCCAATAAATGCTAGACCAATTGCTTTCGTGTTGTAAGCTTTAGTATGAGCCCCAACCTTATGCCATCCCGCTCCTTCATATATATTACCGTCGCCACCAATTAGAAAACTGAAATTTTATATTCAAATACAAAGAGATTTAATATCTTAAAAATATGTTACTATATATAGGCTCTCGTTTTTTTTTTTTGTAATTAGCGTTTTTAATATAATAAGTTTGATAATTTAGGGAATTATGGAGCGTTGGTAATGATTATAAACTTTAAATTTAGATTTGGTGATATTTGATGCTCTGCCATTAAGAATTCATTTTAAAATGAAAGAACATTTTAGTATCTGTTAAATTTAATAATATATTTATTAACACTTAATTTAATTGTTACCTAATTATTACATCGTTACTGATTTATCAACACGATTCGACAAACCTAAAAAAAAGTCTGTAACATATATATAGAAGTGTATTAAACATGTTAATT
This sequence comes from Cetonia aurata, assembly GCA_949128085.1. Lineage (NCBI taxonomy): Eukaryota > Metazoa > Arthropoda > Insecta > Coleoptera > Scarabaeidae > Cetonia > Cetonia aurata. Next base: position 12,713,146 of record OX421887.1, read on the forward strand.
ACAAAAAAAAAAACGGAAATGATTCACATACGTACTTATATCCAATGTCATGAAACTTTAAGGTATTCATGTGATAATTTTGTATGTTTTTTAAGAGATCGGAGCAGGTCAGTTCATCATAACAAGTAGGGGTTACAGTGTGATGAATAATTACGTATTTTATGGGAATCACCAAATATTCTACGGCAGTAGGAGATCGTGCACCCCAACGATTTCTAAAAATAAATTTAGCACATACATCTGGACAATCTAAAACAAATATGTTAAAGTTTAAACCGATATATATTGATTCCATACCTGAATATACATTTGACACGCTTAATAACAATGTAACAAATCCAATAATAGTGTTCATTTTATTTTCGAATTTGTTCCACTAACAACACACGGTATATTAAATCGTCAAGTTGGTTGCCTACGTGTTAACGTGGTCGTCAACAGTGATTTCTTGTGATAAAAACATTCCAAATATGGTATTTAATATTTACTCGATTTGTTAAGTTCGTACCGTTTATGAAGTGAGGACTGACGAGAATTGTATTTTTATAGGCAGCTACTATGGACGATTTAGGTAAGTGTAATTCGCTATGCTTTATTTCACATACTTTGTTTACATAACCTCAAATACTACAATCAATTTGTTTCAATTCTATTTATTTAATTTGTTTATGCTTTGAAATAGTTGGTATCGGTCTAAGGTTAAATGTAATAAAGAATACAAACATTGATAATGCTGTAGCGGATAGAAAGTCGTTTGTTTAATGATACTGGAAGCAAAAAGTTCCGTAAAAAAACGTAATTTATTTCGTGATAAATCCCATAATTACGTCATTTCTAAATATAAAAAGTAAATAACATCTATACGTAATCATTCCGGATAAAAATAGTTTATTAATTATGGCTTCCTAAACATTATATCTGTTGTTTTTATCTGTGAATGCATTAGAAATATACCATGAGAGATATCTTTAGCTTTCTTTATCACTTTCTTGAGATTATTGTCCTATGGTAGTTCAAAATCATTGCTTTTCTAAAGAACTGGTTATCATCTTTTTTTTGCAGTAACAGGTTATGCTCAGTGTTAACATGTACAAATCACATCTATTGCATTGCATTGAGATACCTATAATACCTACTTATCTGATGATAAAGCACTTTGAAAATTGGATGATTTAGGCAGAACACAGTTGGTTCAATCAGAAAACTGCCAACCAGAATGATTATAAGCGTATGTTTATAAGATAAATTTTATTAATCTAAAACTTTACACTCGTGTTTTTTGTGACGTCATATGTTGAGGCAGGACAGGGTTCTAACAATTCGAATCCTCAAATTGGATTTTATATCTGTTCCAATTTCTTATATGTATAAAAAACTGAACCTTTTAGGAACTTTTCATTATTATTTGGCACTGCCAGCAAGGATGTATTCTGTCAGACAAATGCAAAAATTAACATTTGCTGCGAATCCAAAAGTATCTGCTATGAAGTGAGTTGAAGATGCTGTATTCATTTCGTTTTAATTGATTTTAATGTCCGTGCTTTTGTACAACAGGAAGTTGTTGGAACATAATCTCATAAATATATGTACTTAAAAATTTGTCTTTAAATATGTTCATTTTGCTGAACTACCAAGTTTAACGACGAATGATAGCGTATTATGAATGTGAACAACATAGCAGTTTAGACTTACCAACATATGTAAATTCAAAAGAAGATACGATATCGTAAAAGTTGGAAATAGATACTTATATTTATGCAAGTTTGAAAGGATGAGCACACATGCATATTGCCCCCAAGAGCGTGTCAGATCACACGTTAGGTAATTTTTCTTTTGGAATTCTTTTCTTATGATCTTATGAATACTTTTATACAAAGTTGTCAAAGTTTGAATATATTGCTTTAGCAATAAAATGACTTGATCCAGAATTTTTTTTGACGATTTTACCGAAAATAAATTTTATATTAAGTATGTAAAATCCACTAAATTTTAAATTAAAAATTTTTTGTCAAAGATAGTAGTAGATAAAACGTATTATTTGTCAAATTAAATTTCAATAATTAAATACAATATAGGTACAGATTGCCGCATTCAAAATAATGAAGTAAATATACGTTCTCCTATCTAGACGAGGATATTTTTGAATTATGTATAGATTTATTCAGGGAAAATTTTATAGGAAATATTTGTCTAATATGCAAAGTAAAGTGGTAATAAAAAAAATCATTGATTTTGTAAAATGAAAATAAAATTATTTTTTCTTGAACAGGAAAGGAAATTGACTTTTTTTATTTATTTATGTAAAAATATTTAGAGAAAAATCTGATTTTGTTGTGCAAAATTTTAGTGTTAAGACTTACTATGCATTAGAAAACAAGTAATTGGGAAAGCCTTTTAGAGCGTAAAACCAAACAAGGATATATACACTACAAAGGAATTACGTTTTTACAAATTCTCGTAATTACAAAAAGTACCTAAATTTTTAATTTGTAGGCAGACGTTTCCGTCTACCTTATTTCACATTACTGTAATTATTGCAAGGTTAATATTGTCGTTAATAACGAATTCATGTCTAAAAGAACTAATGTGATGTATACCTACATATATGTAACAGCAAATAATTTGTAGAAGGTCAATTCAAATTTAGAGGTGTTCGATTTTGTTTGCTTACAATATAAGATATACAAACAAATATGGGATTGTGTTATAGATGCAAGAGTGCAAGTTGATATTTATTATAGGTTTAGTTGATATAAATAAACACCATTATGGTTATGATATGAGCGATGTTATACAAAACAAAATATTTTATCTTCTTTTAAATCGGTTCAAGGGCTTTTGCTAAACCCTTTCCAAGTTTGAATCTCTCGAAAAAGGGCCATGCCTGGACTTTCGGTGGCACGTACACTTTTAGCTCCAAGTAATTTAAAATTTTCACTTATTTCTTTGAGAGCGACAGCACAATCTAGTAGCTTCTTCCCAGCTTCTAGTTGTGCAGCAGGTGGAGTTTTTGCTGAAATATAAGACATATACCCTTGGATTGGATTCAAAAAGCAAAAGGTATAATATTAATTAGTGATCTATGATATTTTTACCTCACCGATAGAAAGGTTTCTTCGAGCATTGCAAAACAGTACGCAATAGGTTAGTAGAACCAAATAAATATTTTTTGAAACAAAGAAATATTTCTCTTATTACTAACCTAAAATTTTTTTCAATCAAAGAATAATCAATTTTGTTGTAAATATATAGCTTCCAATAAAAGTTTAAATTGATTTGCGTAAAAGGCAAATAGGTATATTACCAACTGCCAGCGACCTTTTTGTGTATGACCACACTATCTCTCTTTTAAATTTTGACAATTGGCTTTGCGCAGATTTGTGTTGTTAAGAAAAGAAAATGGTGATCTTTCCGTGTTCGAGATATTTAGGGTTATTGAAATTGTTGTCACGTAAAATTATATGCTACTACCCCATCGAAACAAAAAATATTGTATTTAGAACATTGTTGATAGTCTAGTGGTTTGCATGCTTGGTTAGAAGTCATGATTAGGAGGGAGCTCTGCGGGGGTGCTTGATAAGCATCAATTGCATAGTTTTTAATTGCCCAATTAAAAAAAGGGCTGCAGTGGCTGCTACAGGAACGGCAAGGTTTCCTTTATGCTGGATTATTGCACTTATATAATAGAGTGATTAAAACAGGTTTGTTCAATTTACTACGTTCCAAAGGCAATGATGAAAAAAAATGTGGGTGATTATTTTTTTTTTGGTGCATGAAAATTAGCTTAAGCTCTATCGGGCAATGGTGGCGTGGGAGTGCCTAGGTATCATTATCAATATACTCTCCACAACCATCCTTGCTTTCTCCCATCGGATTTTCCATGAGGAACCAAGTTCTGGCCATCCATCTCCACATGCCCAATTCTCTCTTGCTCTGTATTCTATTTCTTTTTATGACATAATCATTCTTATTACTTTTCCTGGAAATCCTACATGTTTTCTGGTTTATGACGACCGCCTCCGTTTCATATTGTCTTTTAGATCAAAATAAGCTGAGGCTGGATAATATCCTTGCAAATACCTTCAAACCATTATTTTAAAAATTCAACTACGTAAGAGCATTCACATTCCAATATCTGTTATAACTATTGTAAATTGTATTGTAAAAGTTAAAAGGATATATGTATCTTCCCAGGCAAGGGTTGCCAACACAAAATTCGACCAATACAGCACAAAACTGTAAATGATAACTGCGATACTATAGTCGTCGGTTGTCTTTAGTGTGATAGCCATCACAGTCCTGTATGTATATCCTCAGGAATTCTTTTTTTTTACGGATTAGCTTATCTCGAAAACGAAGACACAGTTTTTCTTAACAGCAAAAAAATAGCACAAAACGATGGCATTAGTCAACACTTTTGAGAATTCAAAAGTGTGGTAGCCAACTTGCTGGAATTGATTTCCGAACCATATCCGTAGATATACAGTTTGATAACCACTGATGGAAAAAAAATATTTTTCATGTTATCGTAGAGTTTTATGAAAAATGCTCGTCAATTTTTAATTTTAAAGATACGCCTTCCGATTGAAATTTGAAATATACAGGGTGATTGATGTAAGTGCAGCACAAAGTAGATGATCTTTTTTTAAATTGAACACTATTGGACTCTCTGCAAAACATAATAAAATGTCTAGGTACTTTCACATCGTCTTCCACAAAATAGAGTTGTCTTTTTATCCGTTTGACATGCCAAAGTTCTCAAAACTGTGAATGAATTTTGGAAACGGTTCCTTGCGAAATATTGAGCAATTCGGGATGCTTCTGATTAAAGATATCAGCAACTTCCACTTGACTTCTACACTTATCTCCGTAACTGCTCATCATCAAAATTTCTATACGATGACTTTCTGTTAAATATCGCATTGTTTATTAAGGACAGAATGTCTTTCAAAAAGAGATAATCTACTAAAATCTTTCGGTCCCTGTAGAGTAGACCATAATTTTGGTGCAACCGGCAATAAAGATTCGGATAATTAAGAAATGTATTTTTTTTTCAAATGCTAGGTGAAAAAGTTTTGCACGTTTCTGTAAAACTTTTTGAATACCGTTCTTTGCTAGTATGTACCAATTGGGCGACAAGCATTGTAGAAAAATAATTTTTGCTTTAAGAAACTGCAATTTAGAATTTCCGAATTTAACTCCCCTGTTAGATCGTAAGTGTTATAGGTCGTGAAATCAGCTCATTAAGGAGCTAAAAAAAATATACAGAGTGTTCAATTTAAAAAGATAATCTACTTTGTGCTGAACTTACATGAATCACACTTTGTATTTCAAATTTCATTCAGAAGACGTACCTTTAAAATTAAAAATTTAAGTGTTCGAGCATTTTTCATAAAGCTCTACTCTAACATGAAAGATAGTTTTATTCCATAAGTAGTTACCACACTGTATATCTACGGATATGGCAGCAAATGCATTATATTTGCTGCCACTGCCTTTACGTTGGTTTGCGCTTGTTTTGCGAGTTACCCAACATTGGGGGTGGTCGCCGGAGTGGCGCGGAGATACATATGCCTCTTTCCTGACTGAGTGGCGTCTAGCAGTATATGAACTATGAATCTTTCCGCATAAAGGACCCCACACACCAACGCAACACAGTCGCTGCGGCGGCGACAGTTTCGCGTCGCGACACTGTTGCTGAGAAGCAGCACCGGGGACAAATGGAATCGTTTACATCGCAGGCATCTGCCGCACAGCGTCAGCGAAACTGCCAGCGATTATTTTTCCTGTAGCTGCATGTGTTGCTGTCGCGCAGTTGTGAGTGCATTTCAATATCTTTACCCGAAAAATTTATTGAAACAGAAGAAATATCAAATTCTGAGTGGTTGCAAATGTTAATGCAATATTGAAGAATATATATGAATACCTGCACTGTTATTTGAGTACTTTGTGATGCTTTGGAGTGTTGTACAGAGGGAAATATGAACAAACTTTACAGGTGTTTGAGTAATCGGATGAGATTTTTTGGGTGCGACAATATCGCATTCGCTGCACTGTGTCACGTTTGTGTGTGGGATTCTTTAATAAAATATTGATAACGAGATAGCCACTATTTGGTGGAATGAGTATATTGTGCTGTTATCTATATACAAACAGAACAAAAAAAAAATACTGCTATAAAGAAGATTAATACACATTCTTTACAACCATCTCTAGATGTTCTTTTGACAATAGAAAAATGGATTATGGAGAATTAACTGCTAAATTTAGATTTGGTGTATTAGTTTAACTTATTAATCTTTTTGATTAAAAAAGAATCTTTCCAATAAAATATTAAATTTCACCAAACGATTGAGTAATTATTCAACCTAAAATTTGCTGTTTTTAAGAAGGAGTACCTAATATTGTTTAATTTTAACTAATACAACTTTTGTGTCGTGATGGGACAGTAATTAGCGAAATTATTATTAGTTTTCTGTGATCTTTTTTTATTTCATCATGTGGGGTGTCCCAAGATAGATGGCCCATTCGAAGTATGTATATGGAAAACCAATAATCAGAATACATTGAAATTTTGTATGTGTAAGTTATTCAATGTGATTTCATCCATGCAGTGTTGCCGCTTTTTTCTAAATTTGGTAACTTTTTAAATTCAAAAGAACAACATTGTATTTCTTATCATGGCTGGATTCCTTATTAAATATATAACTAATTACTTATTAAATATAGAACTATTCACGTATGTCCATATTCCTATCTCAAAAGGTTTTCGAAATATAAATTAATTTTATTTTAGAAAATCTGACTCTTACAAAAGTACGCATATCTTCGCTCTTTAAAATAACCAAAGTCCAATTTTTGAACATGCTTTAACCTTGGACTAACTTCCTATGTTATTTGAATTTAGTTACATTGTACAGGGCGTTCCATACGTGACCCTTAGTATATAAATCTTTCTTCGCAAAGGCTGTTAAATTTACTTTTCGAACACCTATGGTGTTTCTATTCCTTATTTCGTTGCGATTTTGAGCTACAAGCATTTATTTAAAAGTAATCCTTTCCTATCTTTTATCTGATGTAGGCCATGAACGAGGGAAAACAAGTAAAAAAAATATGGAATTTAATAGGGTATCCAACTAAGATAAGAAATACACGCTGTTTTTGGTTCTCCATATACTTCTAATAGGCCATTCATCTTGGGACACTCGGTATATTTAGTTTAAAGGAATCATCGAAAAGAAAAGTTTGTTTCGTTAGAAATACCTGTTCTACATCACTGCTGCTTTGAAACAAAGAAATATGTTTTAAAGATAATTTCTCCGAGTTAAAGAATCCTTTCGACCAGTGCATTTTTAAAAGCAGAAATAACCTTACTTCTAAAATCACCAATGAAACCAACTCCCAGACTTTTTGTATTATAACCGTAAGTATGTGCGCCTTGCCTGTGCCAACCAGCTCCTTCGTATACGTTACCATCACCACCTATGAGAAAACTAAAATAGTGTTTCCTTATGTAGTATTCCCATAATAGAAGTCGACTTTTTACTTACTTGTAACCAATGTCGTCAAAATCTAATTTATCAATATGGTACGTTTGCATATTGACTATTGCTGTCGAGCAACTGTTTTGATCGAAACATTCCGGTGTAACAGTATGATGAATTATCACATACTGCATTGGTATGATAATGTGTTGGACCTTGGTTGAGTCGCGGCCACCCCACTCAGATTTCTTTATTATTTTCGGACACACATCTGGTAGACCTATCAAAACAATGAAGGATTACTTACGTGATGTTAAATAATTCTAAGATTACTACAAAATTTACCCGCAGAAACCACAGCGAGTTCCACAAACAGTGCGATGATTAAACACAAAGTTTTCATTCTCTTGTTAAATGTTGACTGTTAAACGAAACATCCCGAAACAAGTTTCAATTGCGACTGCTGTGGAAATAGCACTTAAGTATGTATACAAACATGGTAAACGTGTTTTCCGTTGGTTTTAAATGTGGTCGCTGACTATTCTTAAAACTCTAGGTTATTCACCAATTTTATATTAAGAGTGTTCTATAATGTATGACTGGTTGCCTGGTTTTCCCTGTTCTACTTTATCAAATTAAGCAAACATTCGCTTTTTTTATTTTAGTGTTGCTTTCAAATAAATTATAGTTTGGAACAACGTCGCCTTCATCGGGTTTCTTTGCACTTTTTTTTTTAAAACAACAATTTTGACCATAAAAACGAAAATACGCAATATTGCAGCTTTACCGGCGATTCTTTAAATATTTGTATACAGGGTGTCCCTGAAATAAGAGTACAACGTATTAAAAATGGGAAGCCCTAATTTTATTACACCTTTTATCTAAATTAATTTTTCCAAAATTCCCACGCATACGTGAGGAAAAAAATGGCAAAGATATTTATTAAATATCCGTCACGCCACTGGTATTTGAGACACTACACTTCTAACCAACGAAGGTAGGGCAGGCAACACGCGACGTATAACTACGCTCTGAGTCTCAGTCTGTCTGGATCCTTACGCATGAACACATCGGATATGGCTTTTACCACACGCGAGTTGTTCGATATGATTTATGTCTACGGCGAAGCAGGAGGAAGTTGTCGAAGAACTCTACGTATCTACCGGCAGCGATACCCCAATCGTAGAACCCCGTCTTACACGTGTATAAAGGATACCGTGTTTAGATTAAGAGAAACTGGTCGATTGCTACCAAATTACGAAGGTCGCGGACGTGAAAGACCACGTCGAATTTTACGAGCCGAAGAAGAATTGCTGGATATTGTAATAACAGAAATGCAGGTGTAAGTACACGTGATGCTGCAGGGCAAGTGGGGGTGTCACGCAGTACGGCACACCGCATTTTTCGAAGAAACTTGTTACACCCGTATCACATTCATAGATGCATGTTTGCTAGCTGAAGGAGGACACTTCGAACATTTTATTTAACACTTCTCCTGTTTCGCCGGTTTGCAAATCGGTTCTTTTCAGAACCAACAATTGATTATGAAAGAGAAAAAAAAGAAATAATTACGCACATTACCTTCGTCACATCAAATATCAACTTTTAACAATGATGTTTATTTCAGACAGCTGTCATTGATCAGATTACGCACAAGTGAATAGAGTTATTCATTAATAGATTCCACATTTTACTTTCAATATTGTTTAAGAGTTTTCATATATTTTACTAGTTTTTGTACACGTGGTGACATCTGTTGGTGGCGTCCACTTTCTGTAACTTTTAGGCAAATGTTCTTGCGCACAGCGAGCCTAACCTATTTTTATAATAATTAAGAGAGAAGTAATACAATTCGTAACGTGTAAATCTACTTTAAGCTAATAAAGCACTTATACACAAAAACAAAAGTCGTTCAAGGCGTAATTTATTTCCAAACATGGTCCTTCGAGCCGGATAGAGCAACAGCACGGCTGTTATACGGTTTTTTACACGAAGTTGTTAGTTATTCGAGGAAATTGAGAAAAAGCCAACGTGTTCGTCAAGCGCCATTGAGGGAGCCGAACATAAGCGTGGTCAATTCAACATTCATCCTGTCCCATCCAAGTAAGTGTTACCTTTTTACCCATCTTTTATACGATTACCACAATTCGTTTTTGTTGGTTGTTAATATTCGATTGTTATTTTTATTCGTATTCGGTCCGTGGTTTTGTAATTTACATATTCGGTGTGATTAATGATGACGGACATAAGCGAGCTAAAGCGTAAACGGGGTGCGGTAAAAGCGCGGGTAACGCTATTTCAAAAGTATGTAAACGATTTTAAACACGATATAGAAAACGTAGACGACAAGAAAGTTAAAATTAAAGAATTGCAGACAAGATTAGACAAAGCGGACGGTCTTCTTGAGTTATACGAAAACGTACAATTAGAAATTGAAAAGTATACGAATGATAGTGACGAATCCCTATTACAACGTGAGTTATTCGAAAATGAATATTATAAAGCGATAGCCGAGGCGAAAGTCACACTTCAGACTGTGAGCGGGCAAACAGTTAAAACTACACTTGCGCAATCGAATTCGGAAAGTGTGTACGGTATAAAACTACCACAAATTTCATTGCCGAATTTTGACGGGAATTATGAAATGTGGCTAGAATATCGTGACACATTCGAGTCACTTATACATAAAAACACGACAATTAGCGAAATTCAAAAATTTCATTATCTGCGGGCGTCTCTGAAGGGAACTGCATTGCAAATTATTCAGTCACTAGAATTTACATCTGGTAATTATGATCTAGCGTGGTCATTATTACAAGAACGTTTCGACAATAAGCGGTTATTAATACACAGTCACGTAAAATATATAGTACAGTTGAATTCCCTATCAAAAGAATCAGCCGTGGAATTACGAAAACTCGTGGATAATTTATCGAAACATTTATGAGCACTAAGTAATTTAAATCAACCGACTGATAAATGGGATACGTTACTAATATATTTAATTACGGCAAAGCTAGACAAAAAGACAGCGCGGGAATGGGAGGAATGTAAATATGCGGGTGAGGTACCAACTTTTACAGAGTTTATTTCGTTTTTAAAAAATAAAGCCGATCTTTTAGAAACGATAGAAATAAATCAATGTTCAAAATCGATTGAGCACAAACGGGCAAATGTTTTGGTGAGCACTAAATTTAATTGTCATGCATGTCAGGAAGATCACAAATTATATCAATGCAAGCAATTCGCCGAAATGTCGGTGAATAAACGTATCGAGTTAGTTAAAAAGTGTAAGGTTTGTTTAAACTGTCTAAGACCGGGACATTTTGCAAAGGATTGTAGCTTTGGCAATTGCAAAACTTGCAACGCAAAGCACAATACAATGTTGCATTTAGGAAAGCTTGAATCAGAACAACAAAAGCAAGAGGCAGTTTCGCTTGCGACAAACGTGGCTAGCACTTCAGAAGTTCTACTCGGTACCGCTTGCGCGTGGGCATTAAATACGAATAATCGAAAACGGAATTGTCGAATTGTGCTTGATTCGTGTTCGCAATCGAATTTTATTACCGAAAAACTGGTAAATGAATTAAAATTAAAATGCTACGAAACAGATATAGCCGTAAAGGGTATAAATGCGGATACGTCAAATTTGCGGAAAAGAACTTCTGTTACCATAAAATCTAAAACAAACAATTTTAGTTTAACCATGTCGTGTTTAGTAATACGAACAATATGCGATAAATTGCCAAACGTCTCGAAAGAGGATCTCAATTTAAATATACCCGAAAACATAAGGTTAGCCGATCCTACATTCCATCAAATCGATGACGTAGATGTTTTAATCGGGGCAGAATTCTTTTATAGTCTATTATGCATTGGTCAAGTATCACTAGGCCAAGGTTTACCTATATTACAAAAAACAAAATTCGGTTGGGTAGTATCAGGTCCTGTGCCTAGTAGCATAACAAAATCAAATAGCATTTGTAACTTTACGCGAACAAGCGACATACAAAGTCAATTAGAAAAATTTTGGGAATTAGAAAACGTTCAGTTGGCAACAGTTTTAACGAAAGAACAGATACAATGTGAAAGACATTTTGAAAACACTTTAAGGCGCGGTGATGACGGTCGTTTCATCGTATCAATACCGTTCAAAGAATCCTTAGAAAATTTAGGCGAATCTCGCGAAACAGCGCGCAAACGGTTCTTGCAATTAGAACGCAAATTAAACGGTAATGTAAATTTAAAAGAAAAATACACAGCATTTATGCAAGAATACCTAGATTTAAGTCATATGTTTTGTATAGAAAATGAAGAATGTGATTCTCCGGTATATTATATACCACATCACAGCGTCGTAAAGGAAGATAGCTTAACGACAAAATTGCGCGTGGTGTTCGATGCTTCAGCCAAAACAAGTACTGGCTACAGTTTGAACGATTTACAAATGACAGGTCCTGTTTTACAAGACGAGTTATTTTGTATTTTGTTACGATTTCGGCAATCGCGATTCGTGGTATCCGCGGACATACAAAAAATGTACCGACAAATACAAATCGCACCGGAACAAACACGGTTACATCGCATACTTTGGAGAAAAAATCCAGATGACCCTATCAAGACTTACGAATTAAAAACGGTTACGTACGGAACAACGGCTGCATCTTATCTAGCGGTAAAATGTTTGCAAAAGACAGCCGATGAAAATGACGCGATATATCCGGAAGCATGCAAACGAATTAAAAAAGATTTCTACATGGACGATCTTTTAACCGGGTTTGACACAAAACGGGAGGCGGAAAAGGTATGTTCAGAAATCGCCGAAATTTTGAAAAATGCGAAGTTTGAGCTTAGAAAATGGATTAGTAACGAACCTACAATTTTAGACAAATTTAAATCCGATGCTGACTCGCTATCAGTTCTAAACATCACGGGAAATGATGTCAAGGGCACTTTGGGGTTACAATGGTGCTGTGAAACCGACAAATTGAGTTACAAATTCAAAAGCCAAGTACGAAAATCTGTAACTAAACGAGTTATATTATCAGTGGTAGCGCAAATTTTTGATCCGTTAGGGTTGTTATGTCCGTTCACGATAACGGCAAAAATATTGTTACAAAAATTATGGAAGTTGAATCTAACTTGGGATGAAGGTGTACCGCTTCGTGTATACAATGAATGGTCGCGTTGGATAAACGGGTTGCAAAAGCTGTCCGAATTAAAGATAATGCGTCATGTAATCATTGCCGAACCACAGTGGGTTGAATTACACGGATTTTCTGATGCTTCAGAGGGCGCGTACGGATGTTGCATCTATACACGAAGTTTAGGTAACGATAATTTGATAAAAACTCAATTGTTATGCGCAAAATCCCGAGTAGCACCTACAAAGATCATATCGATCCCTAGGTTAGAACTTTCAGGGGCATTACTTTTAGCTCGGTTAATGAGAAAGGTGTCTCAAGCACTAAATCTGAAAATAAGAGACACGGTTTATTGGTGTGATTCGACGATTGTCCAAGCGTGGATAAGACATGATCCCGGTAATCTAAAAACTTTCGTAGCAAATCGCGTGTCCGAAATCAGTTCACTTACTAATACAAATAGCTGGCGATACGTTCCAACGCAAGACAATCCCGCAGATTTGGCATCGAGGGGTGCACCAATATGCAGTTTAGTAAATTCAGATTTCTGGTGGGAAGGTCCGATTTGGTTAAAGCAAGGCGAATCAAATTGGCCAAAATTAAAAATTTCTGGTGTAGACAATATACCGGAAAGAAAGGCTTCACAGACATTAATTTTAACGAAACGCGAATCCAATGAATTATTTAAAAGATTTTCTTCTCTTTCTAAATTGACAAGGGTGACGGCTTATTGCCTAAGATTTGCCAATAATGCACGCAATGCGGCACATAAACAGTTTGGAGGGTTGACATTAGATGAGTTAAATTGCGCGCAGAATACGTTAGTAAAACTGGCACAATTAGAATCTTTTTCCACTGAACTTGACATTATTAAACACGGTAAAAACAATTTAAAGGGTCCTATCGCTAAATTAAATCCTTTTGTAGACGAACATGGAATATTGCGAGTAGGGGGTAGAATACATGCATCTGCATTCGATTACAACAAGAAACATCCTGTATTATTACATGGAAAACATATATTTACGATACTTTTGATCGAAAGAGAACACATTCGACTGCTACATGCAGGTCCTCAGCAAACATTGTATTCCTTAAGAGAAACGTTTTGGCCTATCCGAGGACTAGTCGCAGTAAAAGAAATAGTTCGCAAGTGCACTGTTTGTTTTAGAGCCGCACCACCAAGTATCTCAAATCCGTTAATGGGAAATTTGCCCAAACATCGAGTTACCATAAGTTTTCCTTTTCAAGTCTGTGGTGTGGATTACGCGGGGCCGTTCGAGTTAAAGAATAAACCGGGTCGCGGAGGAAGTATATCTAAGGCATACTTGTGCGTTTTCGTATGCTTTTGTACTAAGGCGGTTCATTTAGAGCTAGTTTCTAATTTAACCACAGAAGCGTTTCTTGCTACGTTAAAACGTTTTATAGCTCGTCGCGGTAAACCTTCTGATATTTATTCCGACAACGGGACGAATTTTGTAGGCGCAGTAAGGGATATGAAAGAAGTAAAGCGTTTTTTGTTAGGCAGCGAAGGTTTTTTGAAAAACAATTTGCGAAACGAAGAAATAGTATGGCACTTCACGCCACCACGCAGTCCTAATTTTGGGGGGCTTTGGGAAGCCGGTGTGAAATCGGTTAAGTCTCACATTAAACGAATTGTTGGTAATCGTGTATTCACTTTTGAAGCCTTTGTCACTATCCTAGCCCAAATCGAAGCAGTATTAAACTCAAGACCTCTTTCCCCATTATCCGCTGATCCAACAGATTTTAATCCCTTAACTCCAGCTCACTTTCTTATTGGAAGAAGTTTGACCAGTGTTCCTGAAAGAAACTACATAGATGTCAATGAAGCTAGGTTAAACACATACGAAAAATATCAACAAATCCACCAGCAATTTTGGGTTCAATGGTCGAAAAGCTACATCAGCGAGCTTCAAACCCGCAGCAAATGGACGACTAATCAACAACAAGCGATCCAGCCAGGGTGTATGGTATTAATGAAGGAGGAAAATCAACCGCCATTGAAATGGTCATTAGCACGCATTGCCGAGACACATCCGGGAGCTGACGACATCGTACGAGTGGTGACAGTGCGCTTGCCAAGTGGGAAGACAATGAAGCGACCAGTGTCAAAAGTGTGCTTGTTACCTATATACTAATAATCAAGTTGACAAATATTTTTAATGTTGTCTTTCTGTGCATTTTTTTTGTTAATTTTTTGAAAGCCGGAGTCTTTCAAGGCGGGGGCTGTATGTTTAAGAGTTTTCATATATTTTACTAGTTTTTGTACACGTGGTGACATCTGTTGGTGGCGTCCACTTTCTGTAACTTTTAGGCAAATGTTCTTGCGCACAGCGAGCCTAACCTATTTTTATAATAATTAAGAGAGAAGTAATACAATTCGTAACGTGTAAATCTACTTTAAGCTAATAAAGCACTTATACACAAAAACAAAAGTCGTTCAAGGCGTAATTTATTTCCAAACAAATATCTTCTTTGAAATTTGCTTTAAATTTCGCGTACGTAATAATATTGGAGTCGTTGACTCGTATCAGCTGCATACAATGATTATCTGTATATCACAGCTGTATTTACAAATGACCTTAAGATATAGTATAAACACAGATAGTGGATCCATGGGCGGCACATTCGTGACGTTTCAATGAGTTTTTAATTGTATATTCGATATTGCAATTGGCGTACGAATTTTTGGATACTTATTCAGTATAATTTGGGTTTCCCATTTTTAATATTTTGTACTCTTATTTCAGAGACACCCTGTATAAAAAAATTAATATACGACAAGAAAGAAATAAAGTAAAATATATTTTATTATAAAGTTGATCGTAAACTGCTGTCTTTAGTGCAGGGGTGGGCAAATCTTTCGGTTGTCGGGTCATTTCAAGGATGAAATGTAAATAAATTTTAAGATTTTTTAACATTAGGAAGGGGTAAATTTAAAAAATAATATTTTCAAACAAAAACGTGCATTATTTGTGCAAATTGAATTGAAAAAAAAATAATATAAAACAATTGAAATACTTTAAAACAGATATTTATTTAAATGTATATTTTTCATACAAAATAAAACATGATCCTTTTTTTTAATAAAATTAATGATAATACTTTTATTGTACAATTGTAACTAATATAATTGGATGATATTTACATCTATCAACGCATACCATTTACAATAAATTTACAAACAAAACTAAAATGCGACAAAAAGTAAATTAAGACAAACCACTCTTTACATAACAAAATTTGTTGAAATCTTTAACACTGCTTTTAAATGACCATCACTAATACATGTTTTTAACATGTAATGCGAGTGCAAGATTGAAGTATAAGTAGTTCAAAGTACCAGCATTACAAGTCACTAGTCCCACTAGTGCGTTAATATCTCATTACAGCATAGTGTGCGGTAATATTCATTTCAGCACTGCGTCGTTGTTTGTTTTAGCTTTATTGCAACATCCAATTAGAAAAAATCTGTTACCTGTTTCATTTCTAAAAATAGAATTATATCACGTAATTCATATATTCGACGAAGAACTTTTCCCAAACTTAACCAACGAATTTGGCTGTGGTAAAGGACATTTGTATATTTGGAAGTATTGCACTTGCCCTTAATTTCGTATAAAATCTAAAGAAATATTGCTTGATCAATGTCTCCGTCGGATATTGTTAACACTTAGTTATTGTTAGGAAGCTTTTCCAAATCCAAATGTGATTTTATTTCCCTCCTTCTACTGTATTTCGTATGAAAGTATATACCAAGTGCACGCAAGCGAGTTGGGGCTGGGTAAAGAGCAAAAGAAAAGGTATATGGTTTTCGTTTGTTAAAACAGCAAAGGAGTATACACATTATTCTGCTGGCGAAATTTGTAACTTTCTCATCTTTGGTTTACGCATGGGTATGTGAGAAATCTTAGCCTATCTGGTTTTTCAGCACCCCCCCTCCGCCGGGGCATTTTTCAAACTAGTTAAATCTTATTATGTCGTCTAGCTCTAGACAATTTACTCGGGAATTTGACATTTGTGCAACAACGATTTATGTAATAGTAAATAGCGGTTTTAGAAAATTATTTTGTGAAACAGTGATTAATAAATATCCCAAAAATAAATAATTTTTCGGAAACGTGACTGTTTACAGACGAGAAAATATTTCAGGTGTATGGGTATCATAACTTCGAAATTTGCCTGTATTGGTTGCGTAGAAATGCGAACCTACATTTTAATATACCAAAGTAAACGCAATTTCCACAGGAAGTGAAGCTCGCTTATATTATTGAGAATCAAACAATCGAAGATTTTTTTTTATTTATTAATACGTAAAACTTCCAACATGTTTATTGCCAATTGAAATCTGAGTATTGTTGAACTATAAGTACCTAATTGTTTATTATACAATAAACGTCTATTGTAGACCTTTCTAAATATCTTTGGAACAAACATAATTAAACGAACGCGCTATTGTTTAACATATTACTCATACCCCTATCAACAGGACGACCGCGCGCATACTGTGTCTGTATGTATATTGTTACGATATTACAAGGTCGCGTTATAAATTTGGCTCGCTAGTTATTTTGAACTAATGCGTACACAATAATTTTTGGAAATACCAAACGTGGATACCTTGAAAGTAATAGTTGTAAGTGTATAATATGCAGTAGATTAAAAGACAGGTTAACGCATATTTGTAGTTTGTTTAAGTTTTCTTATGTTAATTTCTGACCAACGTGGAGTTAATTACGTATAATTGGTATCATTAGCCCTAACTTGAGATGTTGGAGAAGATTGTAAAACTTTGTGTTTAGTTAGCGTTTTATACCCGTTTTTATTTTATTCTACTTGTTTTTTAAGGGAGACACCTCCGCAGAGCCAAATTTCCCTCTTACTCATCATTACCGCTCCGGAGGAAACCGGTTATCGTAATTGACCAAAGCCACATTTGAACCCTGGGCCTTACGACTGATAGCCAAGTGTGCAAGCCACTAGACTATCGGCCGGGCAAAAAATTATAATAAATAATATTATATTGCGATATTGGCAACAATTGACGTATTTTTATCAAATAAATATTCTAGGTAATTAAAAATATCAATTTTATTTAATCGATATGTACACGTGCATAGATAAATTAGTGCATTCAGGATAAAATTATATAATAGATCCGGGTTCCGTTGGTTGAATCGGAGCAAAGTCTGTGTATCCTTCCCATCTTTCTATTTCTTTAGAGAGAGTTATACCGGGACTTTCCGTAGACCATATACTAAAAGCCGGTAGCAATCCATACTTTTCATCTAATTCTTTAAGAGCGACAGCGCATTGGAGTAATTTCTTCCCTGCTTCCAACTGTTTAGTACTTGGTGTATTCGCTGAAATTTAAGTCTTAACAAAGTAAGTTTTAAAGTACAGGGTTACTATAAAAGATTCATCGGATTTGCGAAAGCTATATTTCAGAAAGTATTTAAATAGAATAGCAAATAACACGTCTATAGTCAGTTACAACCTTCAAGTTTAAAACGTGCAAAAGCCTTCTTTTAGGAGCAAATGGTTTAGACCACTCCCCTTAATTTTGAGATAACTTAAAAAAAGAACAAATCCGAGCGTCTTCAGCAATAGGTTCTTTTTGTTTTCGAATTTATAACAAATACAAAATTTGGCGTCTATGTTAATTTTAAATTTACCCTCTAAAATGCCTATTAATTGAAATTATCTTACTCATAAAATCACCGATGAAACCAAATCCTAAAGATATCTTGTTATAATCGTTTGCGTGTGACCCTTCCTTATGCCAGCCAACCCCTTCGTAAACATTACCATCGCCACCTATGAGAAAACTGCGATTCTGTGTCATTCGCTTAAAATCAATTTCACCATTTTATACTTACTTGTAAGGTATATCATTGAGAAATAATTTATCCATTAAATCCGCTTGCATATTTCCAATCACTTCCGAGCAACTCTTCTGATCAAAACATTCCGGCGTGGCCGTGTGATGAATTACCACATATTCTAGAGGGATAATCGTATATTCCACTTTGTTTGAGGGGCGACCACCCCACACAGACTTCTTTATAATTTTCGGGCACACATCCGGCAATTCTGCAATTTGTGTATAGTTTTACTTACGTGTGAATTTGTCATAATCACTATCAAATTCACTTGCGAGAATCACAGACGTTTTCACCAACATAACGAAGGTTAAACATAAGGTTTTCATTGTTTTGTTCAATGATAATGGGAGGCCTATGATCCCAAACAAGTTCTAGTATTAAGTGTGCGGAAAAGAACACGTGAGCCTCACATAAACATTTACTTCTTCATTTATATTCTACTGGAGAACCGGTTTCGATATATTTTAATTTAATTGATTTTTAATAGAAACTTTAAAAACAAAATTTACGTAGGTCGTTTCTTATTAGATTGCTGTATAATCGTGGCATCTTTATTGGTGGGGCGATGAACATTTTGTGTCACGTGAAAAAGATTTGGAGTACGCTGGGAAAAAAAGATTTATAGTTAGAAAAGTTATTTTACTATGAGCATTATTAATGATGTTTTGATTTTGTTAACATGTAAATTGGTCAATTGTAAGATATTTCTTCATCTTCCAAGAGTAATTTTTATTTTAAGCTAAATGTCCTGGAAATCTTTCTGAAAACACAAACAGAATGTGTACATATGAAACAAGCTGATGAAACTCTAGATCATTACAGCAGTACAGGTAGGGTTAATTAAGCACATGCAAAAGCAGTAGCAAATACGATTAAGTAGTATGCATTAAGCGAAATATGAAACCCGTACATAAACACAAACATACAGGAATGGAATAAATTTATAGCTGGGTATTACAACATAATAATTAAATTTCAAAACTGTCTTTTATTTCTTAAATTATATCAAGAAATTCTTCTTTTGAATATTGCATATTTTCAAGTATAGAATAACGTTAAATTTCTTTCTTTTTCCAAAAAAAACATGCCATTAGTATATTTGCTGATTTATAGCTTTATTTAATTGTACGTTTATCAAGCCGACTTAAAAATTAATGGAAAATGTATTATTATTATTTAAAACCATTAATTGTCTATAAAATATTGCATTAGGCATCATAAATTTTTAGTATGAATTGAAAAGGCTTTGCGTTCGGGTTAATTTAGCATACGCAAAAATATAGGGTGCTATATGAAAAAATCCGGTTACGTTGGACTAAAGTTATATGTTCAGGATTGTGGTGGGTACATTTCATTATTTTTAGAGTCACTGTTGTATTCACTCAAGTGTGTGTATAGCATTTAAAACATGAATATCTAAAACAATTGCGAATACAAACTATATCGCCTTAATCGAATACGTGTAGCATTTGCAAAATCCATTTTGTAAGGATGAAATTTAAGGTGTTGATGTAACATTCGCCTCAGGTTCGTTGTGTGTAAATTATTAAATAAGCTTCGACAACGAACGCACGCTCCTCACCTAACCAAGCCATCATGGCATACTGAAACCTTTTGAAGATTACGTGTCTAGAAAGCGCCACCACACTCTTCTATATTCGTACGCATATAAAAACACTAGGCGAAATATATGCATGTATTCTGCCGAATCCTGTATTTTTGCGTTCCAAATAAAGTAAAGCGGAGGAAGTATGGGCTCGCTTACTTCTGGAACACTCTTTGTAGTCAGAAATATTTTCAGGTTATGCAACATTGGATTCTATAAACATTTTTGTAGAAAAAGTTTCATTCTAAAATGGCAAATAGAGCTGTAATCAATGACCCACTTCTTCGGTTTCACCCTGTACAATAGATCGACATAAAAAACCAAGGGCACTAAGGCCAGCAGCCAACTGGCCTTAGTACAACAGCAACCACAATCCTTAATTTCGTCTATATCCAAATTATAATATTTCTAAGAAAATATATGCTTATAGCCAAAAGCAGTCGCTGGTATACCCAAACTATCGTCACAAGAAAGGTACTGTCACAGATTCTAAGAATATCTTTTAATCATGGAAAGTTTCCTGCTCATTTAAACAAAATTCGAATTTTAATGTGTGTAAGTTTTGTGAGAAAGAGTGTGGTGATTTAAATCATATTATATTGGGTTGCCCCAAATTCAAAAACGAAATTGATGAACTCATTCAAGACCTTATAAACATGAACATAAATCTACCAATTAATGTGAATTATTTAATAGCCCAAGAAAAAGCAGAGGCAAATTACAGGTTATATAGGTATTTGTGTAACATCCGTAATAATATTTAGTTGAGATCCTTTGTATATATTTATCCACCTGGGGTAGTCCTCTTTTCCGATGGCCTACCCTGTCTGTTTTAGTCACCCCCCGGGTGTGAAATATGTCTTATACCTACCCTGGCGTCCATTTTTGTTTGTAAGTGGCTAATGATGTAATACCGAGGCCAAAATAATAATAATAAAAAAAAAAAACAACACAAAACGAGCACAAACGATGACATCGTAAAATTTGAAAAAGTGTGGTGGCGAACTTCACAGATCTGTGTATGCGAAATGTTGTTTAGTCGTTTTGGCCAGAGAGCGTTATAGAAACTATCAACTGTCAGATAAAGTACTAGAATAGGTTTTGCACATATAGGTATCTACTATTGTATATAGTATGTAGTATTATTACATCTTACAAGTGCAATTATTCAACGATGTTGACGAAAGTTGATGTTATGAAATTTGTTGTCATTTAAATTTAATTTTCAATTTAAATAACTAACACTTAATTTGAACATAAATATAAGTCCTACAATCCTTTTTGCAGGTCATTCCATTGCCTTAGAAATTTAAAATTTTGTTGTATACATTTAGTTAAGAAATTATTAGCATAAATTGGAATATGTTATTAACTTAAAATTTTTTTTAACTCTCCAAGAACTGTATGTTACTTAAACCTGTTGGATGATCATTTTGCATCTGATAAGAATATTTGTGAACCACCACTAGGGCGAACAATAAGGAAAACTTAACAAGTTAATAGTTATTAAGGTTATTTGTGCTAGTCTTAAAGCGTAATTGTAAATTACAGTCATTACAGAGCAATTCATCGTACTTTATTACACTAATGAAGTAATTGCAATGCGATCTTTATGGAACTAAATACGTTTAACAAATACGAATGTTTTAATAGGCTATTGTATATGGTAGCTGCATATATACAATTGTGCTTAAATAATACATGAATGATATAATTATATCTTATGTTCGGCTACGGCTTGTGACTATATCCATGCCATTTCTGAATTTCTCGGAAAAGGGCTGAGCCTGGGCTTTCGGTATGACGCAAATTTCTCGCTCCAAATAATTTATAATTCCCCTTTAATTCCTTAGATGCTACTGCACACTCGATTAGTCTTCTTGCAGCTCTCAACTGTGCGGGAGGAGGCAATTTTTCTGAAATACAAATGATGTTGATTAATTGATTAAGATGGGAAGTATATGCGCGCATAGGTTTTACTGCTAAAATTTCCGATGAAACCTATTCCAAGAGATACGTTATTATAACCTCGAGTATGTGCTCCTTGCCTGTGCCAACCAGCACCCTGGTAAATATTACCATCGCCACCAGCGATAAAACTGGAACAATATTTCGTGCTTAACATAACACTTACATATTTGACAAGAGACATTTCATTCAGCTTATTTATCAATGCTAATGGCAAAGAATGAAAAATCTTACTTATACCCAATATCGTTAAATTTCAAGAACTCCATATGATAGTCTTGCATACTGGCGATCCTTCTTGAGCAACTCTCTAAATTTGAACACTCTGGCGTATCCGTATGGTGGATTATCACATATGACACTGGTACTAGAATATATTGCACCGCGATTGAGTCACGACCACCCCACATAACCTTTGTTATTATCTTCGGGCAAACAGTAGCTAATTCTGGAATGTCGACAGGTTAGTTCGGGAGTTAGATGATGTAAACTGTGGTAAAAATCACGTGCAGAAATCACAGACATTTCGGTTAGAAGAATGACGATCGAGCACAATATTCTCATTCTTTCTGTAATGACAAAACTTTGTTTTCGGTACTAGTGTCCTAGGCAATTCGTTGAACCCGAGTATCTGTGCGTGTTTATTGTTTGGTAATATAACTTCATAGAGCAACCGGTTTTACACAAATGTGACTTTAAAATTTTTTCCACTCATCAACTGCAATCTCTTTCGTAAATAATTGGTCCGGAGACATTATATACCACTAAATCTGTTGTAATATTAAAGATTCTGTGGAATACATAAATATTTAAATTATTAACAAATATTGCCCATAAAATATCCTAAAGCCTAACTCATTAGATGCAATTCCACGGTGAACTGCAGTTCTATGGGAAATTATTGACCGCTGATATTATAAGGTACAGAATAAAGAAATTGAAACAGCGTTCTTTTTAGAAAGTATGGACGAATCTATGGATTTTAATTCACTTAGTAAATACTACTAATCATATCTCTTTCATGTGAAATAGTTATGTGGTATCATGTTTTCTTTTTGATTGGATGAATAAAGTCTAAGCAATTTGATGCTTATCAGGCACTCGCATAACTGAAATTTTCCTCCTAATCAGCATTACGGCCCCGAAAAAAGTTGACGAATAGTCAACGTACGGAATAGTCGCCGAGAGTTCTCAAAAGAAAAAGATTATTTATTTTTAAAATAGAGGAATTGCACTAAAAAATAGAAACGTGAAAAAATTAGAATAATGTTGCAGATATTTTTACGTAATGTATTTGCACACGATATTTTGCTATTCATATTATAATTTTTCCTGAATATTTAACACGCGCAGCAAACGTCATTGTCGAATGCAATTCGTTATGCTCAATAGATATTTCTACAAAAATAACGCAAAGTTATCACAAAAATACGAGAAAATAAAGTTTTAAAAATATTAACATACAGATATACATACATAAAATAGTTATTTGTATCACTAGGCCAGAAACTATAGTTTTGCGAGTGTGAGTACGGTTTGTGGGGCCGACGCGAAGCCGAGGTCCCACAGGTTTCTGGCCGTGTGTTACACACTATTTTTTGAGTCGACAAATCTTAATTTTGTTGTAAATAATAAAAAAAAATCAACCCTAGGGAGTTAACAGTACAGGTTGGCAATACATATTACTACGTATGAATTTTGAATTGGAAATGAGGGTTAAGATACCTTAGTGTTTTGACGTTTTAATTTTCTTTTTAGTTTTGATATATATTTATCAACAATAAGGACAACGGAGACTCCAGCTCATATTACAGAGGTTGTGTGTGAAGTTATTAACCATTTATTACCTGTAAAATCTTCGGAAAATAGAATTGGAAAGAATATGAATTAATTACGAGATTGTGTAACGATAATTCTGTCATCTGTCATCGAATCTATAATTAATGACAGAAATGTCAGTAATTCGAATATAGTGTTGCCAACCATTAGTGGTGTTTTTGCCGGCCTAGGCCGGAGAATGGTAAGTTTCCGGCCGATTTAAAGTAATGCAAAATCAGTGTTTCTGGACGGAGGCGCAAAAAATAATAATAACAACAGTATTGTTTATTGCACACCGAGGAAAAATGTGAGAGACGGTACACGCATTTGCAACATAAGTGCAGCTAAACGTTTGGATATAATTCCTTTCGTTTTCAACTACAGTCGTCGTTCGACATTCGCAGGGGTTACGTTCCCATTATACCCGCCAATGTGAAAAATCCGCGAATAACTTCAACTGTACTGCATACCAGTGTTTATTTTATACGTTTATTTGATATACAAAGTATATACTATAGTATAGTATTTATAAATTCACTTCGAGTATTTAAGTACCTACATATACATGCATTCATCAAAAATAACTTTATCCTATATGGTGTGGCGAAGATCTGTATTGTTCCTCAGCTGCTGCGATGGTAGACGGAGTCGAAGAGGGAGAAGATATTGTCTTATGAAAATATATGATTATTTCAGTTTGCCGCTTCTGCTTCTTCATTTCCGCAAACATATTTGTGTATGTTAGCAACGCTTTATCTACCAATTCTTTAACATTTAGGGAACGTACCATAGAAGGATCGATGTCGATGAAATAATTCATTGCTGACTTGAACTTACGTAACCCCTCTGCCACATTTTCTAAGGTACATCTCTCTTGCACATTTTCCTATTGAAGTTCTTCATTTGGTATTTGTTAACTTTCAGGGTGACTTAGCTCCAGTAGGTCATCGACTGTTAGAGCATTTGGTGTGCTGTCAATTAATTCTTCAATTTCATTAATATCCATATCATGGAAGCCTTCTTCATCAACCTTTCTTGCTACCTCTACAATATCCATTATAATTTCATTTACTGGGTCTGTTGAAAAATATCGCTCGCGTACACATTGAGGCCAAATGTTTTTCCAGCATAAATTGATTGTTTTCACCTTTATAGCCTTAACTGGTCTTACAATAACATTAGTGGTATTGGTGCTGGTGGTCCAAATTTTAACGGTTAAGCCAGAAGTATAATTTGTTCAAATTGGCACACGTTGAATGTATTCTTCTCTTCACATCTTATATGTAGTATTCGTTGGTGTAAGACTCTGTAACTTGAGGATCATTTCAAGATCTATATATGTACGTATAAACTTAAACATTTAATTTTCAAAAACCCAAGCAATTTATAAACTTCCTGTCACTTTGACATAAAATAAATTTTAAATTCATTCACGTCCGGGTGCGCAGGCGCATTTTCTAGTATTAATAGTACCTTAATGGCAGTTCTTTACTAGCAAGATATTTTCTGACCTCTGGAACAAAGCACTGTTGAAACCAATCCATGAAAAGTGTTCTTGTTGTCCAAGCTTTTTTGTTGCTCATCCAAAACACTGATAGCTGGGATTTATCTTTACCTTTCACTGCACGAGGATTTGCAGACTTGAAAATTGTGGTAGGCTTTATCATATATACCTATATAAAAAAAATCATATATCCTGAAGCACTTGCACAGAATAATAGAGTTACCCTATCGCGTTTCCAAATGAGACGAAATTATTAAATTAATTTAAATTTTTCGATACATAGACGATCATCCACCCCCCCCTCCCTTCCCCCCCCGATTAGAGTAATTAAATTACTAATCTTTTTCTTACACACCCCGCGGCTTGATCGTGCCGCTCTATCAGAGATGAAAGGGTATAGGACCCCAGCTTCTCCACCCTAGATGAGAAGTTCCGACCTTCGACCTATCGCGTATTACCTTAAAACATGGCGCTCGTTTTGCTTCTTTGCTGATAAGTGTTCGCTGGGGCATCTTTTTCCAAAACAGTGCAGTTTCATCTGCGTTAAATGCCTCCTGGTCGGCCGTTACTTGTTCTCCGGCAACTTTTATATTTGCAATTCCTACGGAAAATTCCAGTAATGTATAGGGTAAATTTATAATTATTTTTTCTTAATGTACCTTATTGTAGATTCGTTAATGCCGTATTGACGGGCAACCGCTGCGACCGACTTTGCTTTATGAAGCTTATCTAATATTTCAACTTTTTCTTGGAGGGTTTTCTCTGTTTTCTATCTCTTTCTCTTAGGTTTTCTATGCAGACTGCGAACTTTCCGAACTCCCCTGGTATATAAATTATAGGGTCACCTAAAGATAGTCTTTTATTTATTAAGTGTATTGTACAACATCTTGTACTTTTCGTAAATTCCCTGGATTCTTCATAACGTTCTTACTAGGACTGTTGTACGAAACCAGGTAATAACCGGTTTCCGGTACCCAGGTACTTGAAATTCCCAGTATTCAGATTTTGGGTACCCGGGTACTCGAGAGTCCCAGTATTCAGATTTTGGGTTCCCAAAACCGAGTATTCGAATGTAGGACCATTTTCAGGTAGGTACCCGAAATTGGGTATTCGGTCCTAGGACTGTTTCGGCTATTCAAGCACAATAACATTAAAGGCATATGTATGTCTTAAATTTTGTAGCACGTCTAACTAGTCAGTTGATCATACTTGCATCCTCTCTGTATCAGGCCGTGAACTTCCCAAACTCCGCTCTAAATATGGGTATTACTGCTGATCGAGAGATACTTTGATATTTTCTGTGATAATTTTTGGATATCTGTACGTGGTATGTAAGTAGGTACATTGCATTATGCCTGATTATTATTCAGACATACAGGGTGGGCTGAAAAGTTCGTAGGCTGACACATATGTGGTGCTACTAGTATTAAATTAATATGACTTTTAGTTAACTCTAACCTTCAAAAGACACGTGTACAAATTTGATAACTGTCGTACAATTAGTTTGTGAGATATAGTATTTTGAGTGAAGGAACTTTTGTTCGTTTAAAGAAATGGATAAAACGGAATTTCGTGTGTTAATAAAGCATTGCTTTTTGGCGAAAACAAAAAAAATACTATTGAAGCCAAGACTTGGCTTGATAAACATTATTCGGACTCTGCACCAGGAAAAGCAACCGTTGAAAAGTGGTTTGCTAAATTTAAACGAGGCGAAATGAGCACCGCAGTGGACGCCCCAAAGAGGCTGCTACCGACGAAAACATAAAAAAAGTCCACAAAATAATTTTGGATAACCGAAAAGTCAAGTTAATTTAGATAGCTGAGACCCTAAAGATATCGAAGGAACGTGTTGGACATATCGTAGATGAATATTTGGATATGCGAAAGCTCTTTTCAAAATGGGTGCCGCGCGAGCTCACAATCGACGAAAAACAACAACAAATTGATGATTCTGAGCAGTGTTTGAGGCTGTTCAATCGTAATAAATCCGAATTTTTGCGTCGATATGTGAGAATGGATGATGATCCCTCATTTCACACCGGAGTCTAATCGACAGTCAGCCGAGTGCTGGACTGCACGTGATGAACCGACTCCAAAGCGTGGAAAGACGCAAAAGTCGGCTGGCAAAGTTATGGCATCAATATTTTGGGATGCACGTGGTATAATATTCATCGATTATCTTAAAAAGGGAAAAACCATCAGCGACTATTATGTAGCGTTATTGGAGCGTTTGAAGGACAAAATCGCGGAAAAACGTCCCCATTTGAAGAAGAAGAAACTGCTGTTTCATCAAGACAATGCACCGTGCCACAAATCAATGAAAACCATGGCAAAATTCCATGAATTGGGCTTCGAATTGCTTCCGCACCCACCATATTCTCCAGATTTGGCCCCCAGCGACTTTTTCCTGTTCTCAGACCTCAAGAGAATGCTCGCTGGGCAGAAATTTTGCGCTGATGAAGAGGTGATCGCCGAAACTGAAGCCTATTTTGAAGCTAAAGACAAATCGTACTATAAAAATGGTACCGAAAAATTGTATGACCGCTATAATTGTTGTATCGCGCTTGAAGGCCACTATATTGAATAATCAAATCAAATTCTATAAAAAAAAGATTTTTTCTGTGTTAGCCTACGAACTTTTCCCAACAGTTATTGTACTTACACGAGTAATAGTTATTTGTATCACTAGGCCAGAAACTATAGTTTTGCGAGTGTGAGTACGGTTTGTGGGGCCGAGGCGAAGCCGAGGTCCCACAAGTGCGAATACTCGCAAAAGAGTTTCTGGCCGTGTGTTACACATTATTTTTTGCGTCGACAAATCTTAATTTTATTGAAAATAAAAATAAAAAAATTGACGCTAGGGCGTTAACAGTACAGGTTGGCAATATATGTTACGTATGACATTTGAGTTTGACACCCGGATTAAGATACTTTAGTATTTTGACGTTTTAATTTTCTTGGTTAGTTTTTGTACATATTGATATTCATCAATAATAAGGGCAATGGAGACCCCAGCTCATATTACACAAGTTGCGCAACAAGTTATTAACAATTTATTACTTGTAAAATCTTCCAAAAATTGAATTGGAAAGAATTTGAATTATTTAAGAGATTGTGTAACGAAAATTCTGTCATCTGTCATCGAATCTACAATTAATCACAGAAATGTCAGTAATTTGATTATAGTGTTGCCAACTTTTAGTGATCTTTTGCCGGCCTAGGCCGGAGAATGGTAAGTTTCCGGCCGAAGTAATGCAAAGTCAGTGTTTCTGGACGGAGGCGCAAAAAAAATATTATTTGTTTAGCATTTCGTAAATTGACTAAATTTTGGGTTGAATCAAACTATAGATTCACAGGTTGTGTTGTAATATTTTATATATTTTTTTTATTTAATCAAAAACCTTTTTAGTGTTGGGTGTAAGGTATGTTGAGTTGTGCTGCTTTGTTCTCTTAGAAATTTCTCTCCAATTCCTACTTTACATCATTTTCTTACTTTCCTCCCATCTTATATTTCTCTTTTCCAGTTCTTCCTTTATTACTTTATTCCAAGTTTTTCTTGGTCTACCCTTTACATTTTTTCCATTGTCTTCGCTTCGTATATCCTTTTCGCAATTCGTTCCTCTGGCATATGGCAAACATGTCCATACTCTCTTAGTTGTCCCTCCACTATCTTGTCTTGGATCAGTTTAAGTCTCAGTTTTTCTCTAAAAATTTGGTTCGTTATCCTGTCCATTCTCGTTTTCCCTTATATTTTTCTTAGAAATCGCATTTCCATTGCATTAATTATTGCTTTTTGTTTGCCTTTCAGTTTGCCTGTCTTTCCTATTTCACGTTTTCCAAAAATGTATTTTTCATTGTACCTATTATAAATTCTTCCCGCTTTACTTAATTTTTCATTTATCTCTGAATCTAACTTTCTTTCCATGTTTCTACAAACAAATTGCCTAAACTTTTTGCAAAATGTAAGATCATAAGGCAATAAAGGTTCTTATGTGGGAAGGAATATTCGTATCAAAAATATGGCAGAAATCTCATACATTAATAGGATAACACCATATATTAATATGTTAATGACATCGTAAATAAACTTAAGCAAATTTCGTGAGAATCATTTCTTCTTAATTGGTCAGTCAGGTGAATTAGTAATAAGTTGACCTCAATAAAATATACAGCCATATAAGGTGTACCTACTCGTGAAAGTCAATAAATTAATAACAATCAATTCCGACCTTCTACAGAATACAAATGGCGAGCAAACCTGCCATCAGCTGCGCACATGTTTACTATAATTTTTACCGCAGATCGATTGATGCGTTTTTGCCGCAAGAGATTCGTGTGCACCGGTAACTAAGTTAATGTTGTCGAAACGACTGGCGATATTTCAAATAGCTTCGCGTTTTGTTTACAAACAATCAACAACTTGCACAAATCCATCATATGTTGCTCAAATGCTGTGGAAGATATATATTCATTCTATTAATATCCTTGACACACAGTGCAACCGAGTTTTGTTGTTTCAAAAAGAAATTCGTCCGTGAAACGGGAGACCTTTTTCTGCCTCTTGAATGGACACAGCGGGACGAAACTCAAATTTTAATACGTCGGCGGTTTTCGTAGCGATGGGATGTATAATTTCCATAGTATCGTCATAATCTTGTAATAACGTAAAGTGTCACTTGTTTACGAGTATGACGTAATTTGATGTATGAGATGTTTGATGTTTTTCTTTTCTAAACGCGTAATAGTTTTGCGCGAATTCACAAACTGGTCGCTCGAACGCTATTAAACGGTTCTATAAATAATGAAACGGGCTACTACAAAAGTATCGTTGTATTAATGCCAAACGGTTTATCACAATTTAATTTAAAACCGCGTCATTTCTATACTAAATTATTGAAATTTGTGCGATAAACGTGCTCGTATTATATTTACCGTATCTAACATATTTATCATTTCAATCATCTGAAATCTGTCGCTTACCAGTGATTTACAAATTTATATTAACTATATAAGTATGTACATGGGTTTAATGAAACACGCGGGTAATAAAACGTGCGGTTTAAATTGTGGCCGTTGTACGTGAGTCGCAGTGTTTGGAAGTTTTATAATTTTTTGTACTATTGTGGGCTCTTCTAAATTCGTCTAGCGCTTGCGCCGCCTCTTCTCCTGTGCCTCTACCGCGTCTATTTCGAATGAGATATGAGAAAATAAAAATATTCCGGATATGTTGTGTGTGTGTGGGACATTTTCTTGACGTTAACCGAGTGCGGTAGATTTTCGAGTGATGTGCACCACCGGATCCGATAGGTTTATTGTCGGTTTTCGCCGGCGTGTGACGCGATAGACGATTTTTCAAGTTCGCGCGCCGAATTTTGGCCGCGCCACGTGCAGCATGGATCGCACGATGTACGGGAAGATTGTGCCGGGAACGCTGCATCCTTACCAGTGCACCCTCAAGTGCGGAACGCTTCCCGGTTGTAAGTCGCTAGAAGGAAATTTTAATTAGGCTTGTCAAAAATAAATATCACTTATGTATTGTATACCAAAGATAGAAAACTACATGCGTAGGTTTATGCTATAATAAAATTCTATTTTTCAATTTGCTTCACTGCTGAATATTTTAAGATCAAAACAAAGAAGACGGATTCGTGATTTCCTCTTAATTAATGAAATAAATACTATACTGCACAGAGAAAACTATCACATATAATCTAGTTATAATAATTTTCATTAATACTTACTGATCCAGTTAGTCGCTTTTATAATACAAAATATAATAGCGAAACAAGGGGCAACATGGGGATGTGACATATTAAATTAACGTAGTGTGTGTCTCACAGTTTATGCTGTGGATATATGTTCATATATGACGCTTATTGTATTGGCAGTTTTAAAATTGTCTGTGACAGTTGATTTTACATATGTAATTTTTGGTAATCGAGGAATTAGTTTATTATTATGTATTATATAGATTCGTAAGGAGCACATTTTAAAATTGTCAAGAGATATACAGAGTAATCCAAAAGAAAAAAAATTACACACCAATGTTATTAAAATTTAAATAGAACATCTTATATATTATGTCATATTTTTATAGTACGGACTAAATAAAGCCATATAACTAAATCCGTTTCTGAGATATTTATTTATTTATTTATTTCACTACACTACATAGAACATACAACATACAATGTACAAAATAATATCACAAAGAAGGTGAGTTTGCATACTAAGATCCTAAGTAATCGTGAATTGAATAACATGATATATTTGTAAGATATCTTCTGACATCCTTTCGAAAAGTTATAAAATTTGTAGTAGTCTTAATGTCCTCAGGTAGCTTATTATATAACTTACATCCCAGATAAGTGAGGTTTTTCTGGTAAAGTGTAGTCTTATGACGAGGAGGTAATAAGTAATTGCAGTTTCTCACATTATAAGTATTAGCAGTATATGTAGAAAATTCAGATCTATGTTTAAACACAAAACACAAGACTTCGTATATATTAAGAAGATAGGTTCAAATTTCTCATTTTAATGATTTAATTAGTTTAGTACATAGTCTTAAGAATATGTGCTGATTACAATGTGGATGCATTCAATTACCGTATGCAATAGAACAAGCAAAGATCATTTCAAGTTCGCTTGGGGCCAAATGGTGATCTCCCAATTATGCCCCTATTCCCGCTATTTTGCTGTCAGAAAAAAAAAGAAACCGGTATTTTTTAAATAATATTTCTCTAGTGCAATATGGAACGCACAAATAAAAGAAAAACTGATTGACAGACGTGGTGTGAACAGCCTATGCGAAATGCTATAAGAAATGAATGCTATATAAAAGAATGGATTCTGCAAGAGTGGCTACGTTATTCATTGTGCCCCAAACAACTCTTGAAACAAGAAGAAGAAAATTTAACATAATACGATGATATCAAAAACGAATTTTATGAAAATAGTTACATACCTATGTTTAGTAGGTAAAACTAAATAAGAATTTTTCCCTAAGTTTCAATGGACATTATAAGTATATGTTTTGAACTGATAAACGACTTTTTAACATCCCCATTTTGCCCCTTGTTCCCATACAATACTTTTAATATTGTTAGTTAAAAATGTTTCTGATTTCATTAAACCGTAATACTACATTGTGTTTCAGAAAACACCACAGTTTAGTATATCGTATTACAAAAATTATCGGAAAGATGGCGCTTTCCTTATTCCACTATTCATGTAATGCATAGTTATATATAACTTGTTCGGCATACTTACTTGGCCTATACTGGCATTGTAAGTATGTAGCTATACACTAGAAAATCCAATCCCGCATATGAGTGATCGCGCAAACGCGGGATCTCGCATGAATTTTGCGGAATCAGTAATGCGGGACTTGACGGAACTGTGTAAGAATATTTCGAATTTGAAAAAAACATGTGTACCAATTTGTTGGTAGGTATATCCGAATTAGAAGAACATGTATTTACTTGTTAATGTATCCAAATATGACCGATATCAATTATGGACGGGAACGACAGGGTATTTCCCTGCAAAATGGCGAGGATTTCCCTTGAAACTTGAGACGCGACTGAGAACAAATTGTTTAGCTCAAAGTCTCCAATGAAAAAACGATCAATTAGTACGAGACCGCAAAACGCGATGGAGCAGTCTGGCAGCAATGATAACCAGGTTCAACAAGGTCAGATATTGCATATCCAAAGCTCTTAGGGCCGGTTTTACAATCGCAGAATAAGGAAGGAATAGCCTTATTCTGGGGATAAACTGTTCCGTGCCGTTTTATAAGTGCAGAATAAGAGAGGGGTTGGATAAGTGAAAGGATAAAGCTCGCATATGTTAACCGCTCCAGAAAGATCTAGACAAGTTTATTCTTACGGTATTCTTTGCTACGATTGGTCAATATTTAAACCGTGCTAACCTAAAAATTTCAAAGAATTCACGTAAACATTCGTATATATGCGTGTGTACTTTTTGTGCAAAATGGATAATATTGACGTAAATCTATTTGAATCCAGCGATGATGAAGGCAATGTATTAGATAATGAGCGTATGAGGCGTCCTAAAAGATTCCGTACCAGGTATTTATATTGAATATTAATACTGTACCATAATGAAACTATATTATTGAAACATGCAACACCTACTTACATATTATTATCTACATCTTTAGAACTAACTACTTCGACGATTTGAATGAAACAGAATTTTTTAATCGATTTCGGCTTAGGAAAAACACATGTCGAGAATTACTACACAACATGGAAGATGACATAAAATCAAGCACAGATAGAAACAGTGCCTTACTACCAGTGACAATATTATTGCTAACACTTAGGTTTTATGCTACTGGGTCGATGTTAATTGTTGCTGGTGATTTTATGGGAGTTAGCAAAAGCCCTGCATGTGTAGCTGTCAAAATTGTTACTCAAGCTATAGCACGTTTGAGTAACAGATTCATAAAATTTCCGACTACAGCAGATGAACGAGAACAACAGAAAATAGGTTTTTATAATGTTGCTCGTTTCCCAAATGTTATAGGGGCTATTGATTGCACACATCTCCGTATCCAATCTCCAGGAGGCATTGATGCGGAAGAATATAGAAACAGAAAAGGCTACTTCTCCTGGAATGTACAAGTAGTTTGTGATCATAAATTAAAGGTGCAAGATATTGTGGCACGGTGGCCTGGTAGATCACATGACCAAACCATTTTCGATAACAGTAGATTAAAAGCACGATTTGAAAATAACGAGTTCGGCGATTCTCTACTTTTGGGAGATAGTGGTTATGGTATAACCAACTATTTAATGACACCTCTACTTCATCCAAATACGCCAGGTGAGCAGCTTTACAATGAAGCGCATATTAGAACTCGAAATGCGGTAGAACGTACATTTGGTGTGTGGAAAAGAAGATTTCCAATTTTGTCATTAGGTATGAGAGTTTCTGTACGAAGAAGCCGTGCTATTATTGTGGCAACCGCTGTATTGCATAATATGGCTATAATCAGTGACGAAGAGAACATCGAAATTTCGTATGAAATTGAAATTGATAACAATAATGAAGGAAATGTAAATGATCGGGTTAATGGTAGGAGATTATTATTAATTAATCAACATTTTGCCAATCTTTTATAATTTTTTATATATTTTAATAGATAAATATACATATATATGTTAGCTTTTTAAAATAATTGCTCTATATTAAACTTGAAATAATACACTTACTTGTTATATACACGGTTTATTACCAACGAATACAACTTTAGCCAATACGATACAAATACCGACTGACTGCTTCACAACAAGGAATGCAGCGTAAGATAAACAAAGTCTCGTCGGCGGTTCGAGGGGTGTTTGTTTATTCAAAGCCCTTATCGTCACCGGATGGAACTATCCAGACCGCCTACAGCTAACACGGCCTTCCTGACGTTGGAGCGTCCTCGCACCATCTGCACAGGCCAGGACTATAAGGCTGATGATCTGTAACCATATTCACTCCCACTTACTCGGAAGACTGAAAAAGAAGCTTCAAATTTTTCTCTGTGAATTAAGCTTTATCATTTGTTAAGGGCTCTTATTTTCAGATTTTCTTTAATTCCAACAATCTAAAGTTGGCAATTATCTTCTGAATTGCTAAGCCTAAAAATAAAATTCAGGGATCTAATAGCCTAAATTTTAGGGACCTGATATTGCCCATTTTATTTTTGGGGAACTAAGCCTAAACATACAGTTCAGAAATCCAATAGCTTAAACATAAAATTTAGGGATCTAATAGCCTAACATAAAGTTTAGTGATCTAATATTGCCCAATTTTATTTCTGGAGAACTAAGCCTAAACATAAAGTGAGGGGTCTAATAGCCTAACATAAAGTTTAGGGACCTAATATTGCCCAATTTTATTTTTGGGGACCTAAGCCTAAACATAAAGTTACCTACATCAATTTGTTTTATAAGTATACATCTAGCTGATATTTAGGATTAATATTATACCTGGTGTCTTGAGCATAGTATCCTTCAAAACCTTTAATTTAGGATGCACTGGGGACCGTAGAGATTGTGGATTCCATTTCGACCACTTTTAAGGTAAAATTTAAGATATACCTATATAATTATGTACCTATATAAATATGTATAATTTACCTTGTTTTCAAATTCTATGGTAATTTCCTCATCTCCACTTCTTGTTTGTCCATCTTCAAAAAAAATAATACTTTAATAATTATTTTCATATAATTTTAACTATAAATTATATACCAATATTATCGCAATCAAAATCGTTATCCAGTCCTGTGGCACTGATACCAATGATTGCCAACACTTTCTCCACAATTATATTGAATTTATGTTTTGTGGGAGTGCCACCCCCAGTTTTATATTGACTACATCTAAATTTTGAATATTCCTTCCTTGCTGTTTTTTTCAAGGAATCCCACTTGCTGCGGAGTATTTTAATGGTTCAGCCAGTGGAAACCAGTGCATTGAATTCATTATTGAGCACTTCCCAAATTCTCTCTTTCTCCTGATTATTAACAACATCCGTTATTTTGCATTCTGTAAGAACTATTATATATTATTAACATTTTTCATCAATAAGATTATACCTATTCACATTTCATCAATTCTTACCTATTATAGTTTTATATTTTTGTACCAAATTTATCAGCATCTTCCACAGTAAAATTGGAAGACCTCATCCTTTTCTCAATTTCAAAACTTTCCATTATGATTTATGTGTAATAATTATAAAAATAAAAGACAAAATCGTTACACGTGATAATGCGCCAACAAGCTAACCGCTAAACGGGTTAGATTTCTCGGCAAAATGTCGCTTTCTACGCATGTGCATTTGTCTCTTGCACTACCAACATGACAACTTTCGGAGTTATTCCATGGATAGTTATTCCGCGGTAAAAATAGTTGGTAAAACACTTATTTTTTTATACCTGGAATAAACGTTATCCCAGCAATAACTTATACTTACCTTTATACTTTGATTGTAAAACCGGCCCTTAGTGATCAAAAAATAACTTCATCCTTACGGAGCGAGAATGTGCAACTTTGCTTGATCTTGAACGTGCGCTTTAGAACCAATAAAACCACGTAGCGTTTGACATGATAAGCAAATTGGAGAAGCAAAACACGACACTAAGCAACGAACTGCTAACGTAATTACTATCACATAAAAGAACGTCGAACTTCAATGACAAGTGTGATACTTTACTTAGAGAATCCAAAGAAATGTCTGAAACACACGCGTTTTTTCTATCCAAGCAAAACGACGCTAACAAAGGAAATTCAGAGTTCAATCCAAGAGCTGTTATTAGACGTATCTCAAACGCCGTCTCAAATGACGAGGCTGAGCAAGTTAGTCCTTTATCACATAGTGTGATAAGACTGGCAAGTCGTGAAGTTTGGCCATGTACCTTGGAAGATGAATTAGCGCCACAGCCTTCGTACTGAATTGATGGCAAAGATTTCATCTGCTTCTGCGCCCGCCCGAGGAAGTACTCTAAATTTCGACTTTAATCTTATAATAAAACGTGAGATGACACTGTTGGAATGCGTCGGCAACAGAAAAAAATATTTAGAAGCTGCTTATACAATAAGCGTCGAAGCGCGCGTTTTCTGCCGCTGGGTATTTCTGCAATAAAATCAAATAAAATTTACAAGATCGAACTTTGAATATTTTATAATTTCTCCGAAAAGATTCCCATTTTTATTGGAAATATTTAATAATTTTGTTTTCCAAAATTTTTATTATTAATAAATGGTACTTTTATTTTGAATTCAGTTGTCTTTTATTGCAAGAACTTAGTTTCCTTAGCAACTGAAAAAATCATTGTGAAATTATGATGGATTATAATCCCGCAAATCGCCGTCTCGGTGGCTGAACGGCTTGCATACTCGCCTTTCACTCATTAATTGACATTGTCAGTTAAAACCATTAAGGTTATGAAACATAGACATTCATAAGTAATTTTACAATGTCAATTTATTTTCAAATTTAGGGTTCTTTAAGATATTTCAGATTCTTGGTTCTTCATTTTTTGAACCCTCTAATGCCTGAAATGCCTGTCTTCTCAAGTTTTTTAACTCCACCTTAAATTTTGGATCATCCTTCAACGTTTATATACAATGTACAGCTTCAATGGTCTTTTAACTTTAGATTGACCTTACGTCAAGAAGAAAAATATTTGATGTATTTTGTATTTATTTTACTTATTTTGTATTTAGTAGTAAATGAAGTGGAATCACATAGTCGTTTATTTATTTTATTTTTAGTTTTTATATTCATTTCGTGTATACTGTATAAAATTGTAAAACAGAAGACATGGCTGTTTATGAATGGGCATATGTTGAATCTTTATTATCACATATTGTCGGCTTTACAACGACCTCTGAAGTAGTCGGTATAGAATCATATACTATTTTGTTTGATAAAGGGAATGTTTGTATTTGTATATCTTTCTTGGTAACTGAATGTGATTAGAGATTTCGAACTATACTAAAATGATGATGTAATAACATTTGGCGTTCAAAGTATCAAATAATTGTCAAAGTTTCTTTGTAAATTTATCTGTACGAATACTAAAAGTTACATTAAATGGCTATAAAAAGGAAGATCCATATCAAATATGAAAGCAATAGCTTTTGTTTATATTTTGCGATTGCATGAATATGTGTTGCTTTATTGCTTTATTTTGGTCATTAAAAATATGATATCACTATACATTTCATACATACAGGGTATTTTAAAAATGTTAAATGATTATTATGATAATAGTTTGAAGGTTTTTAATTTATTTGTTTTTATTTTTATTAGTATATCTTCAATTATGTGAAATAATATATAGGGTCCTGGAGAAGAACGTTTTCATAGAAGGTCTTGTACTCTCTTGCATTTTCAGCAACAAGCTGACTATGGTCTGTATGTACTTATATGTATTTGTATTGTATTTATTTTATTGTGCGGTTTTCATCGGCGGAAAATAATATTTTTGATAAGAAATCGATATTTACCTAGTAACATTAAAAAAACAGCACTGCCACAAATGTGCAAATTATGACTGCTTATTTGAGAGTCAGAAGGTGCCCTAGGCAAAAGTTCTAGCAGCAGCCATATACAGAATATTCATAATATATTTTCGGAAATTTTTGAATTTTTTTACTGGGATATATTTTTCTGCAAACGGGTACAGAGAGATCTTAATTATGAAATTTTTTTTTCGCATGTTGCTATGACTAGCTGCAGTCGGTTTTTAAGACATTGTGTAAATATATGTATTACATACATCTGTCATATGCAATTCATTTTTCATAAGTAAATTTTATATGGTCACCTCAACTCGGCCGAAACATGCAGTGGATAAATTTTAAATTTTTAAAATACAGATTGCAATAAACATATTATTTTAATGTTTTAGCACTTAATAATTCGATTTTTTTTAAAGTTATAAAATATTTAATTATGAGTTTATTTTACTATACAAAATAATTTAAATGATCTAAGGCATCAAGTTTAAGACGGAATAGGGGAATAGATTGGAAAATTATTTTTGTTAAAAATAATAAATAATGATTTGTTTCTTGTATTTTTTTTTTCTCAAAAAACATCTTATATTTTGTAGGATTCGTTATAATTAGAAAATAGGAAATAGAAAAGTAACATATTTTTTTTTTGTCAACAGCTTTTATAAAAACAAAATTGGCATGTTTCAGTGTTTCTTGAAATATCATTTACTGACGCAGTTTTGAATTTTCTGGTTGATACTCAAACAGTTTTGTCAATTCTTGCAAAATTAACATAGCCAAAATTAAAAAGTAGGTTTGCACGGTGAGTACAATAAGTACATACCGAATTGAAGTACCAACGTGTCACTTCCCTTACTTTACCACTTATATTTTTGGGTTCAGTTGTCAAAAAAAGCTGTCAAACAATGTGTCATTCAAATGTGAGTATTCTGAACACTTCAAATGAAAGTAAATTGATTGTAGGAAGTGCTAAACATGTGATGGCCCAAAAGATTTTGAATGTAAACGTCACTTTGCAGCTTTGATATGTAAATAACTATTATTCCTTTTCGATAGAGACTATTACAATGACACCTGTCATACTCTAAACCTAGTTTACCGTTTAAGCTATATTGATTTTGTAATAATTGACAAAATTGTTTGAATATCAATTATATTTAAAGATTTTACTTCATTTGTGCTGCTAAAACCGAGAAACGAAATATTTAATCTATTTAAGAAATAGACACACAAGATATCCAATCGAACCAATGACTTCGCGCTACAACAATTTAAATTAGTTCGGGACAATTGTTTTAGAAATTTCCATTTTTAATCGAAGACCATTCGGTTTTCGGAATTTTTTCGAAGTTTCCGTAACAATTGTCCCGGATTAATTTAAATTCTTGTGTGCCTATTTCTTAAATAGATTAAATATTTTCTTTTTCGGTTTTAGCAGCACAAATGAAGTGAAATCTTTAAATATAATTGATACTCAAAACAATTTTGTCAATTATTAGAAAATTAATATAGCTTAAACTAAAAACTAGGTTTAGAGTATGACAGTTGCCATCTATCGAAAAGGAATAATAGTTATTTACATATCAAAGCTGGAAAGTGACGTTTACATTCAAAACTCTTTTCGCCATCACATGATTACCACTTATTAAAATCAATTTACTTGCATTTGAAGTGTCTAGAATACTCACATTTGAATGACACATTGTTTGACAGCTTTTTTGACAACTGAACCCAAAAATATAAGTGGTAAAGTAAGGAAGTGACACGTTGGTACTTCAATTCGGTATGTACTTATTGTAGTACAGTATACAGTCTTTGCATATCTCAGAATATTTAAGAAATATTTGGAAAAATTAGATTTTTAATTCTTTCTAAATATGTTTACAAAAATTTGCTTACTGCTTCAGACTAGCAATTCTAAGCAACATTTTCAAATAACTTTTTTGGGTATCCTGTCATCTAACCTCACTTGTTGCCGATTCATTGCACATTTTTTAAATTTACCGCCATACTAGTAGACACGTGACGGTTGTCTAATAAATTTTGG
The DNA here is from genome assembly GCA_949128085.1 of Cetonia aurata. Lineage (NCBI taxonomy): Eukaryota > Metazoa > Arthropoda > Insecta > Coleoptera > Scarabaeidae > Cetonia > Cetonia aurata. Next base: position 12,753,669 of record OX421887.1, read on the forward strand.
GGTTCTCCACAGACCTGATAGACTGCCAATGAACCGTATGCGCATCGCTACGGCGCACCATCAAAAATCGACAGGACATCTTGGAATACAGGCGTCATTACTTGCGTCACGATTCATGTAGCATCATGCTTACGTTAGTTTTCTATAGGAAGTTTTGTGTTAAGCCACGTTAAGTTTTATGCAAGTTGACAAGTCTTACTGGTATTACCTAACCTTGTAGATCGATTGTTTTATTTACTCTCTTTGTGTTATTATTTCCCGAACTATTTCTTAATATTATAAATTATTCACCGAATATTTTTGATTTATTTGTAAGTATGCATATTATAGCATTAATAATTGGGCTTATGTGATAATTAATCCAGGTAGTTTTTCCTGAAAAAAGTGATGCCATCGTGTCGTGTAAAATCCTGCAAAAGCAATAGTTACAAAGATGACGGAGTACTAACTTTTCATATGTAAGTTGCAGAATAATGCCATAGCTTAAATATATTCTGAAATTATGATAATACTTGGTGTTTGAAATAATTTTTTATAGAATGCCCAAACATTGTTGTGTGGATTACTGTTACAGGGACTACCATAAATCCCAGCAAAAGTAAGCGTGCATATGTTTGTTCATTACATTTCCTCGAAAAGGATTCTTATAGAGCGGGACAGATTGTGCGAATTAAAGAGGGAGTTATTCCAACATTGAATTCAGACAAAGAAAATCTAAAAAAGTATATTTTTATTTAGAATCACTTGATATTCCTGAAAACAAAGGGTAGAGGTAAATAAATGATGTATAACATATATATTTCTTTAAATTTTCTGCACTATTTCTTAGGTAAATCTAATCTGCCCATCAAAGGAGGTACGATATATTTGCCAGTTCACCGAAAAACCAATTCGGAAAGTAATGGTCTTGACAGGAAACAAGATTCCACAAGAAGAAAATTTCCTAACGACTTTTGTTTATTTACTATCAACTCACATTCCCCAAAACATTTTTTCTAGTTTATCCCATCATTTGTTAGATATGTCACCTCTGGAAGAAACTCGTGTTTCAATTTTAAGTAAAACCATCATATCGTCTTATAGCAAAATTAGATTTCATAATTTAGCCAAGAAGTTTACAGAAAAAATACAAGGTAAATCAATAAGGAAGGAATTAAGTAAACTAATATTATTTAATCATCAATAAATTATACAACAACTCCGCAGTATATTATTTACTCTTACAGACAACATACAATGTTGGATTGTTATGACAAGTCGTGAAGATCTTATGAAACTTGTATTAGATTTTTCCTACGTATTTTTATATGGCGTTGAAAGAAATTTTTTCTTTTCTCTCTTATTAAACCTGACAACGAATGAAGTATATGTTACCAGTTAATCGTAAGTTTAGAAACTGTTTATAGGTCTAAGTTGTCCACAACTTTAATAAAAAAAACAATGCCATATAAAATACATAGGATAAAATCTAACATATGCTACTAATTATTACAAATTCCAAGTGCTATTAAAATTTATTGATATCCTTAACTTTATTTATTTGAATATCCGCCATGGTACCGACGTCATTGATGACGCCTGTATTCCAATATGGCGCATTTCAATTGATGGCAGTTTTGAGTTCAATATCAGCAGTCTATCATGTCTATGGGGTTCTCACACATTCAGAACTTATTCCCCAAGATTTTACCATATTTTAATAATAAAAAAAATGCCCATATGCTGAAACATTTAGACCGGTAACTGCGTATATGTACATTAATGTAAGAAATAATACATATTTATTTTGTAAAAGTAAAATTTTAATGCATAATTCAGCGAACTCTTGATGTTTTTGATGCATATTTTTAATACATAGTCACCCTAAGTTTATAGCAATATATGTATTTAAATATAAAACAACACCCTAACAATTATGTTGATTACACAGAGGTACACGATAATATGTCAAATCCGTGTTGCATGTTGATGCACCATATTATTTACATATCTATTCGTAAGTACAGGTCATTCTTCTAGACCTAGACAGACTGTACCGCATCTATTTTCAAAACGGGCCGGCAACTCTTTGAATTCGTCACTAATTTGCTTCCACAGTTACCTTTTGGTTGGAATGGTGCCATCAGATAATACACAGCTTCTTGTATTTTTACGCCGACTATACGAATAGCATAGGAAAAGCAACCGAGCTATTTATAATTACTCACGCAATACTTCGATGTCTTTACGTTTTAATATTTCGTTTAATTTATTGGAAGCTCTGACAAATTGTAGGCGGAACACAATGTTCTTGTACTTACCTATATACACCTCTATAGCGTAAATGCAAATTATGTTTTCTTATATTTTGTACATATACATAATATGAGTAAGTATGAGGTAATGCTGAAGTATAGGATTTAAATGACAACATCGCTAGTTTTTTTTTGCTTTAAACACGGTTTATCAGCGCTTCACGTTTTGATGAATTCAAATATCAAACATTCAAAGATAAGATTTGCTAATTAATCAAATATATGTATATCTGGTTAACAGGAAGTTGACGTTTTCTAAGTCAAGGTCTCAATGTCCGTTTTCCTTATAGAATCTTTTTAGTATTCTAGGGGTAACGCATCTGTACGTTAGATCAGTAATTTTTTATTATCTGTAAGGCTTCAAAACATTCGCGTTTGTCATTGATTATAGTGATGTGTTTTTTGAACTATCTCTGTAGTGCTGAAATAAACAATGGATTGTAACGGTGAGTCAAATTTTAAACATAGGTGTCTTTATCAAATACATAAATGTCAGTGCTATATTTTTATATATAGGTTCAATTGTAATGTATTTCTAAACACTTGCGTTTACTTTATTGTGTTTAAAATTAACATCATGCCTTCATATTTATTGGCACCATTTTTTATGTACAGCAACATATCCTGTGGAAATGTCTACATTTTTTACACATTCATTATTTTTTTTTTGTATTTTTAAGGAAACTTTCCCAATAAAATTGTTTTTACCACCACAACACTCATCCAAGTGTCGACTTGTGTTAAAATTGTCTTATATTATGCTTTCAATAGAACTACTTTCGTAAGGGCAACTGAGCTGAACTTAAAATTAGAATCACTTAAAGTTTAGGTTATATAGGTTGTTTACTCAAAACTGATATACTTATATTCAACACATGTTATAGGTAATGTACTGGAAAGAAGTGGATTAAAAATACGACCAGATTCATATTTAGACGTTTTTGTTTCGGCATGCATTAACACAATAATTTATTATTGCTGCTACAGTAAATAAATATGCATTCAGAGTGCTGCTAGAAAGTCTTTGAAGTGAAGCTTTTTTTATATTTTTATAAACAAAGGCAATTGACAGCAAATAAATCTGTTTTATATTTTGTAAATTCCCATATCCTTCTCTTTATAAATTTCTTGATACCATTTTGTTTTCAAAACATGGACTATTACAAAGTTAATTGTTTAAATTGGACGAAACACATTATTTCTTACTGCTTTCACAACTACTGTAAATAAGAATCTAAACTATTGGATATATTTGTTTAAAAAAATATTTTCTGTAATTCTATAGCAAAACGTTAATATTTTGAACATTATTTGACATGAATAGTTATTTATTTTATCAAAAATGATGCATCCCATCTAAAAAGAATACTAGGTCTATAATATTTCTGAAGTTGGAGCTATCATAAAGGCTGCATCTTGTTGTTATTTGCATGTTGTTGTTCGAAATAGTTGTCAAGTAAAATTATTATTTATTCTTTGTCGTTTCCTAGCTGAGGTACTTCATAGGCGGCGGGTCCTAGCACAGATTCAAAACTCAAACCTTGTACAGAACATTGCGATTGGTTTTCTTTTTTCTTTGTTTTTCTATAAACTCAAGTAAAACAAAGTCACACATAAAGCAAGGAGTTTTGGCTCTGAAGGGTGCTTGAATAGAACGTTTTTGACTTGCTCCATATCCGGCTCCATCTTCTTAAAATGGCAGCAAACATTCTCTCATTAGTGTAGTTTTTACGACATCGCATACGAACCTCAACTGCAGATTTTTTACTTAACTGAACATTGTCACCATCCTTTTCTCTTCTGGCTTGACGCAATAAACGTTTTTAAAACTTTTTCTGGCATCCTTGCTATCTTTTCTACATCCTTATCCAGCAAGTTATTACAAATAAAACACATATTTGAAGCCGTTTTAACACTACGCGTAAATAGTAAAAGTAAAGATTTACCCTTGTTTATATAATACTATAGTTCAGGTACCAGCACCATGTTGAACAACTATAATAATATCTAAACAAGGGTTTTAATAAACGAGCGAGATGTGTGTTTAGTAAAACTGCTTTTCTGACGAGCTTTGTTTACACTATTTTTTCGCATTTTTGTTAGTAAGTAAATAATCGTAGAGAAAGCATTTTAGCAAGTTAGAAGTTTGAAAAAGTCATAATAGAATATAGATATTTGTGTAGGATTTCCGTAACCTAGTAATCTGACACGGCTTTGTTTATTTACATAGCAATTTTCTGTCAAACTGTGTTTTATTAATAGTGACATTACAGTCACATTTACATGTGGTAAAGTGCATAGTAAAGTGCCACTTTAACAAACGATTTTGAATTTAGTAAAGTAGCACATTATCAGTTAAAATGCGAATAAATAATTTGTTGTCGTTGGACTTTAGTAGTCAGCAGGTGTGTATTGGTGCCACTGCATTTTGGCAACTCGACTCAGGTTTATCTGTATGTTAATGTAAATTGATGATTTTTCGATAATAACAATTAAAACACAATTAAAAATACCGGCAAATAATTGTTACCCAACGATCTAAACAAGGTATGTGCAGAGAATCGGGAGGAATTCTCTAATTGACAGTTTTTAACGATAAGTTAGGGTTTTGGAGTGGAAAGTTGGGTTTTCGTCGATATAGTTGAAATTCCTATGCTAATTTTCAAGTAGCGCTTGCGCCCGAACGGTTCGTCGGAGAAAGACAAATTAAATAACAAAATTTGTATGGTTTCCGAGTTACAAGCAAGAAACCGCTAAAAAAATAGATTTTTCAATGTTGCGTCCCGAAATTTTGTCAGCAAATCTCAGGTTCGGATTCAGCATCCCAGAAAACATGCAGAATGGAAGCAATCAAACGTACCTCACTACTTTCCAGGATTTTTAAATGAGATAACATATTCTAAGAGTTTCTAAGTCATTGTCCACTTACTGTATTACTTTCCTTGTCTGTTTACTGTTTACCTTTGGCCTGACATTATCAAGATTTATTGCCGTCGAAGTTTACGTTATGCGTAAGACAAGAGACATTCTATAATTGATTACATTATTTTTTCTTAATTAATTTGTTACGTTGTTTATTGCCTTATAATTAGCCTGTTAATAAGAAGTACTAATTACTTGTTTGTATAATAGACGTGCTTATATGTACACATGTTTCAACACTTTTATTTCTGTCTCATGTATGTGTATAAATGGTATATGTCTTTCATTTTGATCTCTGTTTCGTAGCTGTGTTTACTGTTTATACCGGGACAAATAACGATGTTAAAAGGGCATTTAACATGTGTACGTCATTTGCATTTATCAGTGCCCTTAACTAACAATTACTTCTCAACTAACTTCACTTCGATTTGTATTTGTAGTAATATAAATTTAATATTTTGCACCGTATTTTATGATATCACATTTTCTTCTATAATATATCGGGTGTCCACTTAAGAAAAGAGAAAAATTGAAGAAACTTCTTTTTTTAATAATCATTACATATTTGTATAATCATATAACATAAATATTGGTGCTTCTCTAGAAATTTATTATTTCAACGTTATTGTAAGATGCTTAAGTTTGGGTACAAATTAATGAAAAAAGTTGCACTATTCTAGATTAGAAAATGTCAAAAACAAAAATTTATACATATAGATGTACAACACTCACACCTCCTTACTGGACATGCAAAATCGTAGTTTGCGGCAGCGGAAAATCAATCGTAGATAATGCTTGCACACTATAGGGTTGCTATCGTTCGTTATCATTTATTTGACGATTACCTATCTATCATTTTTCTACTCACGTAGGTAATGTTATGACCAGCGATGTGAATTGAGCCCAGATCGAACACCCGGCGTTCGAAATTTTATTGCTCGGAGTGTCTCTCCATACAGTCTCTCGTGTCTCCACCAATTTGTCGATGCGACTAAGTTGGTACGCGAGACTCTGTGTCTTTAAACTTTCGAACGTCAGGTGTTCGATGTGGGCTCAATTCACATCCCTGGTTATGATTATTATAAGCAGACTACATCGCACTTAACATGAGTGAAATGGTTCAACAGGAATGATTAATTTGTTTAATTGCACTGCGAACAAGCCCATACTTTGTACTTGTAAATTCTACGTTTAGAAAATTCAGTGGTTACGAAATTAAACTAGTGCTTTAATGCTTACTTGCATATTTGCTCTAACAAGTAATATGCGAAATAGGCTGGTATTTCTTATATAGCTGTTTGGAGTGTATTGTTTTAGTTAGAATAACCAAGTAGCACCTTCAACATCTGGATTTTTTTCGTCAACAGGTGATTCCAAAACGAAATTGAGAAGATACGAAAAGATCCCAATATACGTCGTGGAATACCATCACGATGTCATACCTTTTATTTATCGCGCCATTGGTTCCAAACATCTTCCATTACAAGGAATAAATTTCGTCCATTTCGACTCACACCCAGATATGCTTTTACCGAAAGATATGCCGGCTGACCACGTGTTCGATAAGGACAAATTATTCGACAGTGTCAGCATTGAAAATTGGATGATGCCCGCTGCATACGCCGGACATTTCAAGCATATCGCTTGGGTGAAACCACCATGGGCGAAGCAAATCGAAGATGGATCTTACGAATTCCTAATAGGGAAGCAAAAATCTACTGGGTGCATCAGGGTGAATTGTACTGAGAATTATTTTGTCAGCGAATGTCTTTTCAGTAGATCTGAGGATCTAGACAGTGCTAAAGAGGTTTCGCTGCAAGTACTGACTATTGGTAAAGAGATTGTAAATGAGGAAGATAATTATGGCGTTGTTTCCAATTTGATGAAGTCGAGTTTGAGAGATGATGTTTATATTTTAGACATAGATCTAGATTTTTTTAGTACAAGCAATCCCTTCAAGGCCATGTACGGTAAAGCGAGCTTATATGAAGAACTGAAAAAGATTTATTATTTCAAATTTCCAAAATCCAAAAACGTGGACGAAATATTGTCTGTATTACCATATCGAGAAAAACAGTTAGATGACCTTGAAAAACTATTTAAACATTTGGAGAAGTTCCGGAAATTACCAGAGGTTGAAGATCCTAGCGATAATTATAAGAAGGTTCATATGTTGCAAGATAAACTTTTACAGTACTATTCTGATAAAGAAATCGACTATGAGCTGGTACATGATGCCGGTTGTACTTACGACGAGACAGAATTACCACATCATGTTTCTACTGAAGAAGAACTGGAGATGCTCTTTAAGAGCTTTAAAACATTCTTAGAAATTTTAACGCATCCACCTGTTTTGATCACGATTTCGAGATCCACGGAGGATGATTATACTCCGCAAGAAGATGTCGAAATGATCCAAGAGAAGGTCATAGGATATCTTCAGGAGCAGTTCAATTGTGACATGCCTGTATTGAGTTATTTAGATGAAAATAAAGCGGAAAGCACAATATGATATCGGTGTTTCTTATATATTATGTGTCTTTTATTGAGTGTTCCTATAGGAGTAAAAATAAAAAATGCCAATTAATGTAATTGACAGACATTGTTTTTATATATATAAAAAAATATATTTTGGAGTGTGAAAAATTTACCTAATAAATGTCATTGACTCGCTAGCTTTCTATTCTAGTACCTATTTATTGCTTCTTACTTTTCGTTTTTCTGACGATATTTCTGCTAAAATTATACATTTCTTTGTCTAGAATAGTAATTACTTTAAACCAGCATTATAAATGTATTTTTTATACATTCTGTACGGTATGTTTCCTTTAAAAAACAATAAAGGTTTAAGGAAAATAATATTTTATTAGTTTGTTTAATGTGTATACACAAACTTTATTTTATATTTTTCTACTTTAATAGTTGGTGCGGTTTTTTAAAGAAATTCAAACAAATATTCATTAAATAGCTCTACGGTAAACGTTATTTTTTAATTCCCCAGAGTCTGTAGTTAGACAACCAGATTCACTGAACAGTGCTACAGTTGTATAATTAACCGGCACCTACTAGATATGCTTCTGCAAAAAATGTATATCATTAAAGAAGACTGCTCAAATACACATTTCGTTTAATGTATTTAGGTTCACTTTTATTGGGTGCGCTATTTCATTAATTAATTAAGAATATCTGATCGGTAATATAGGAATATCACATACTATCATGATTCTAGATAAAACAAAAAGTTAGGTTATGATAATTTTGGCGATTTAAATGTACAGGTGATCCAGCAAAGACTAAATCACTAATTACAGTGGAATTTTTATAACACTCTCTAGACCCATGTAGGAAAACAATTTGTTATAAGTTTACTGATAAAAATAATAATAATAACATTTAATAAATTGCCCGATAGAAATTCAAATAATAAATTAAATTAAGTCGGGACAAATAACATCACAATTTTTGGCAGAATGAACCATAAGTTCTTTGAGCAGTATATTTGTCCCCAGCGTTGAGGTGACAAAGGTTTCAGCCAATCGTGAATACAGTCGCGGCACGCGCAGGCTAACGTTTTTTTTTTCATTTCATAAATGTGGCACTGATGGCAATTCTTCTTGATATCAGAGACTCATAATTATGGCGATGTAAAAGAAGTTCATACTCGAAACCACGCTTAGGGTATGTTCCATCCATCTTAAAATAAATGTACTTTAAAAACTTGCGCTGGACTCGTTCAATCGCTTGAATGTGAATGTCATATATCGGGTACCATATAACAGGCCATATTCCAGCTTAGTGATAATGAAAGCGCTGAAAAGCGACTGGCGATATTATTGAAAGCTCTACACGTGCGAAAGATGAAACCCATAGGACGGAAAGCAGCTGTAGTGATTATCGAAATATGGTCTAAAAAACTGAGTTTCATGAAACACCACACCCAAGTGTTTTACGCTCTATTTCGATGCTGCCAATGCCACAGTCCTGCACGACCTCAAATCAGAAGTAAGGTTACTAGAAATGTACATACAATGACATTATTCCCGTTAAACCAAACTTTTTGCGACCATTCAAAATGCCGATTGCATGTCGAGATGAATGAGGCCTAGGGCAGCCAAAATTTGAAAAAGGATTTTGGGCAGAACTACCGCCTCTCAATAGGCAAAACCTATCTTTCAGGCAGAATTATTTGTCTTAGATGTCTGTGCCCGAGGAAACTTCAAGAAAGGGATGGAAGGAGCTACTATCTATATAATATACACTGATAACCAAGCTACGCTGAGTGCTCTAAAAGCAAATAGCTTTGAGCTTAGTCTGGTATGAGAGTGCTTAAAATATACAGTGCGACTGGCTATGACAACAAAGTCACACTAGTATGGCTGCCAGGACATTCACAAACTAAAGGTAACGAGGTAGCTGACTAACTGGCCAAATGAGGATCCAGTAGCCATTTCGAAGGACCTAAACCAACTCTGGGTATTTCAAAAACCCAGATTAGAGGTGAGCTCCAGCAATGGGAGGATGAGTAAACGATATGCCCAACTCATACCTAAAAGGTTGGTCAACTAGGCTAAACACCAACCAAAACTTATTCAGACGCAACAAACCGAAACTAAGGCTATTTACTGGCCTGTTCATTGGACGTTGCCCTCTGGGGTACCATCTCAAAAAGATGGGTAAAGCCGGGACTGACATGCTAGTGTATTTGGATTATATTTCTTTTTGATATATCCTTTAAACTATTAGTATGTTACTACATTTAATTTTAAGGCCAATGTGCTCAGATTCCAAACATAGAATTTTAGTTTATTCATAAGCAATTTTTCGATTACAGTAAACATTATTTTCCGTTTATTCAAGCTGAACTGGTAGATCAACGCTAGTTTTTTTTGGCTTGTCTTCGTTTTGTATTGTTATCTAAGCCCTTATATGTAATAGAAATGTCGAAGGTTAATACCTAAAATAATATTTGCATATGCTCCTTAATATTTCATTTTATCATGTGTTAAAATGAGCAATGAAGTCCGGAATTCATCTGCACGACCTGTTATGTATTACTTCTGTCATCGACCAATTATTGCACAACATATTAAAGCTACATGCTAAAGTATTTGGAACACTTTTCTCATTGTTTGTAAACTAATGCTAATATCTACAAAATACATTCATGTTCACCTGCGCATTGTTCGAATAACTCACACATTACGAACTTGTGTTTCGATAAACTCTGTCTCTTACGTAATATTTCACGTGGGCGACGACTTTTTCTTTCAATGAAACGTCACAGAACCTTATACGCACATGACCACACGAATCACGCTCCTGCCTTATCCTGCAAAGGTAAGCTTCGATCCAGGTCCCATTATCCGTTAAGTGACCTGTCAAGATAATGTCCTTTACTAGCTTTTATTTGGCTGGAAGGAATGACACGTTCCATCAACAATCGTAATCGCCTCCTTATTTACTGCGGCAATAATCGATCGTAATTATTTGGATAATTCTGTGGGTGTCGTCCTTCGTTATTGAGAAAAACACATGGAAGCTTCTCAGTTATAAATTGACTTGTGAATTACATAGATGATTGTGATATAATAGAATATCTTCGAGGTTTAAGTGTGTTTTCTGTAAGTAGATAATATTTTTCGCCATAAAAGTAATTCTTTTGAGCGGCAAACAAATATTCAAACGCGTTTTTCATTTTGCATTAAATGAAAGAAATTATAAATAGGGGAAAAGGGCTTTTTTTCGTGTTATTTTATTTTTAGTTTTATTCAACACCTGAGAAATTATTGTGATTCTGAATGGCATCTTATAACAGCAAAATTTTATTGGAATTGATGAATAGTTTCCATGATTAATTTAATAATTTTCCAACCCTGGCAGGCAGATTATATGCAGTTCAGACCTAACAATCAACTAGGATATCTGTTTTTAAAAAGTTTGTTTTTTGCACTTTGTTTTCTTCTAATATGTATAAATTAGGTACTTTTACCAAATAAGTCCACATTAAGCTTTAAGTGAATACAATTAATTCTGCGTTTAAAAAAATTGCTTTTTCTTCGTTTGAAAACTAACTTCCTTAGACGTACTGGGTTGGTTAAAAAGGTCACCAACAACAACGGCAACCCGTTGGGCGGTTGAAATAAATGCCCTTCGCCTCTTTACGCTGGTCGTTTTTATGTTAGGCGTTGGAAAAAGTTCTGCTAAACTTTTGCGTTCTTCTGGTTTATTATTAGAGTAATTAGTCACTGTAGTATTAATATTTTGATTTACATTTGTGTAAAATATCAAGGGCAAATTTTGATCACGAGAACGATCAGAATCATCCGCCCGAATTCGACTCACTGATTTCACGATCAGTGCCTGCATTTTCTTAAGATATATTTGGTTTTTCTCTGTATGTTATAGTATTAGGAGCAAATTGGGATTACTAGGATCGTATGGAAAAGTTCCAGTGCTCCTAAAACCAGATTGGAAATGTTGTCCTGATAGCGCTTTGAGATAAGCCTTTGCTAATAGTTTTTCAAATCTGAACCTTGTAATCTCTTTTTCTGGGTCAGCAACCCAATAGTTGACCACTTCTTCCTCCCAGTAATACTCAAGGATCCTGAAAACATCCTTGTCTAGAAGTTAAAAATGTTAAAAAAAAAGTCTAAAAACAACATTTTATGAACATTGCATATGTAAACAGCAATTGTAATTTATCGTTACGACAGTAAAAATTACAATAAATTTGTTGTTAATTTTTGTCGTATTTTTCTATTAATCACATGAATGATTGGTTAGATTTACGGTGTATATAAACAGTGGCGCCAAGTAATTACTACAATGTTGCTGTAGTAATATCTACTTGCGTTTTGTGTTAACTCTTACAACATTACGTTTACCGCAACAATCTTGCAAATTTTACCACATACAGTTGTTGTGACAATAATTAACACAAGGTTATTTTAAATAAAACACAATTGTATTAAATCCAACAATATTTTTTTCTCAGTGTGTGTACAACAATCGATGGATTCGTTTCGTTGCGTTGCTAGACAGGGCCCGACATTACCTAAATGGTTATTTAATACACCCAATATAATTATTTCCATCCCTATGGTACTCTATACCCGCATCACCAAGAAACACTAACGCACCACCTGCTTGCTTTTGTCTTTAGTTGTAAATTGCGGCTTCTCATATATTCTCGCGCGTTTAATAATTTGTGCATTAAAGTTTCTGCATGGGTCTGCTACCTATTTTACCATCAGAATGGCTTTTTAAAGAACATATATATATTTGGAATATTTATCCCAAGTACAAGCTTTTATGGTTGATAACTATGAATTATAGTGCGTTATACTTATTCTTCACAGTACGAAATTTATAAGATGCGTACACTATCATTAAATCTGTTTTTTTTTTTGTAGAAAATTTATATTTATAGGGTTTAAATCTGTAATTGCTCTAATGCTTATATTACAAATTAATGCTAGTTTGAAAAATGTAGAGGATATAATCTAATGAATATACTTCAAATCAGCATAGGCATGCCTAAACTACAAAATTTTTGAGTAAAATAAATTTCGTGATTAAATCTTCTACATTTTAATTACGTTTTAGTAAATGTAGTGATTTTGCACTTGCATGCGCTAAAGTCTTGGTTTAAGTAGGACATGAGAGGAAGCAGCCTCTTTAAAAACATAAAACTATAATTTGCATTTTTAGAGTAGGTGCACTAAATTAATTGCCTTCAGGAATATTTTTATTACACTTGGAAATGGCAAGAGTGTAGTCAGGATATAATAAATTCTTGCTATTCTTCTGTAAGCTGATCTCTTTTGATGTACTCTTTTTCAATTTTTCTTTCCATTATTTTTGCCAAAAATTTGGAGTAATTTCATCAAATGTTTGCTTAATTAATTACCACTTTCATCCACATTTTGTAAGGCTACTTCTCTTTTAATTATAATCCAAGCCAATTCCATTGGATTAAGATCACAGTGATATGGTGGTAACTTTAATACTGCTGCTGCATAGTTATCGATTTCGTATTCAAGTTATGGTTTATTTTGTCTTACTATCTCCAACAACTCACACTTTTGCATTTCTGGATGATGTATATTTTTTAACACAGGCCAATCATATTTAAAAAAACAATTTTACAAACATTAACGACTTATTTATTTTATTTATTGGCAAAGATTGTTAGCCGAAACCTGTAGTAAGTGAAAGATGTTTATAATAAACATTGAATGGAAAGGACATACAACAACTTCATACCTTTTAAAAATATAATATACAACATTTTAGTCAAATTTCATTTATTTTGTTAATGCTTATTTATTGTGGTTTACTATATTTGCATATATGCATGTACTTTCAAAATGTATTATTCTACAAGGTATTATTTATGACTTATCGAAAGCTTTCTAAAATTTTAGTCAAATATTATGAACGTTGGTAGACCAACCACTATAAATTTATTTAGATATAAAGGTCTATGTTTTTAACCCATTTTTTTATTTATGACAAGTGTTTGATTAATATTACAACGCATCAAACAAGACATTGAAACTGAACAAATCCTTTCGAGATAGATATTCTGTATGTTACTACATACATTTATATACCTACTATTTTCTTGTTGAATTTTAATAGTACCTTTGACACATTTTCTTGAATAAAGACTTAAGCAACAAAAGGGCAGAACAATCCGGATCTTATTTGATAGCAAGAGCTGCAAAACATCAATGTCAAACATAAAAAGGAAAACTGAATTAACGGAAGTAGAGAAGATAGACGTTAAGTTTCAGATTTGTATTTTTGTTCACACATCAAAGCACTGTTCTTTGTAATTTAAAATTAGTTACAATTTAAAATACTCAGAAAATTACTTTGTTGTTTCATAGAAGATTGCTATTTTGCAGTTTTGTATATGTATACCTAAACGTTAGTAGTTAGTTCTACCACTGCCGTTCCCTTTGTAAAATAGAAATTCTTTTGTATTGATTCTTTGTTGAAAACATTTGTTAAAGTGGAAAAGTGTTAAAATATGCCAAGTATATAATTTGATTGTAATCAAATGAAGTGTCGGCTTGTTTTTGATATATTTTTAGATCGTATGTATTCTATTTTACATAGATGATCCCATTTGTTTTTGCTAACCTTGGCCAGAATTGTTGATAGAAGTGGTTTCCTTGAATTCAGATCGTTGGCTTCTATTTTTGACATTTTGCTTTGAATATTAGTTCAGACCAATTTATTTCTAGCGTCAAAAAATCTAAAATCAATAAATTAACACGTCGTTGAGTTTTCTCTGACAAATTTCGATGTTTCAAAAACCTTAAAGAGCAAACAACTATTGTTTATTCTTTAGTTTCTTGAGTTTTCCTGTTTATTAGTGTACTTGTTGGTCGTATATACAATACAGGAATTTTAATTTCAGTTTTAGTGTATATCTTGATAGGTATTGCTTTGTCTGTTAGTTAGTGTCTACTTATTAATGTGCAACAGATATTTTGCAATAGTGAATGAATGCCTTCTATAGCAAAATCAGTTGTTTGAAACTACATGACACATTTAATTTTAACATTTCTTTTTTGATTAATTTCCTGAATAGTAATCCCATTGCCGCCTGCAAAATCTAACATTACAAGAAAGATTCAAAGGTTCGACACTCAAATTTGGTGGACGATTTCGTTATCACAATTCTATTTTTTGAAATTACCAGGTTTTATAGGTGTTTTGTATCTTCTCATAGCTTTTACTACTTTACTTTTTCTTAATCAATTCTTATATAACTTACGTTAATATCTTTCTGAATATTCGGTGTTCCCATTTTTTATTTTGCCTTCATTTTGGTTGACTAGCTTTTGGGTTAGAGTACATTAAATTTATATATTTTTCTTGAGTTATTTTTTTAACCAAAATATTCTGGAATTATTCCTTTAAATTATAAGTTGAAATTATCTTCTACGGAATTGATATATCCGATAGTTGATATATTTACATAGCTAGTGGTAAACTTTTAAATATTTTCAAGAAGCTCTCTGTAATTACATTGACGAAAATGGATAAGGGGTCATTCGGGGAAGCCGCACTTTTATCTCTTAAATTTTTCTAAATTTTTGTGAGGATTTGGTTGGAACTTTAATTACCCTACACGAAAGTATAGTCTTTTACTACCTATTATATAATTTTTATATTCGAAAGGTATTTAGTAAGGACAGGCACAAAAAATAGTAACATTAAAAAGAAAACTGTAACAACTTATCCCGGAACTGGGACAGCTAGAGAAAAAAAAAACAGTAACTGCAGCGTTTGCAAATATAACGATAGAATTGCCTAAAATATGTAATTACTAATTCTGACAAATAACTTACTTGATCGTATAGATTCCATTAATGTTCCGTTACAATAGTTTTGACGGTATGTTCGTATCTTTCGTATGAATGTTCGACGTAGGGAATTTTAATTCACACGTTTCTATAGTTTTCTATTTTGGGGTTGCCGGCTTAGTTTTGCCTTGGAAATATGAGTTTGGTTAAAGCAAATGGGAGAAGGGGCTTCTTTTTCGATTTTCCTGAGAGTATAGTAGCTTTTTGAAACTTTTATCTAGAAATACGTTTATTTATCAGTATGAAATTCTAAAAGTGCTGTAATTTACCTACTTTGAATGAGAGTACTACGTGTTTTGTGCAAAGATGGTATGTATCCAGTTATTTGGTGATTTGGAGTGGTCCTTAATCTAATCCTGGGGTTTTGGAGATCAACATTCGAGGCAATTCTGGCTGTAGGATTCTACTGGCGTTTTCGGTACACTTCATGGGAGCTGAAATGATTTATTTAACATGGAATTTAGTTTGAGATTTGTTTGTACCAGCAGTAAGCGATTTTATCATCTTCTGAACTTATAATTTTTGTATTTCGTACAAGAAATTTCAAGGTTAGATATTTGTTGATGTATGAATTGTAAAACCTAGTAATTTTGTATATGCGAGGTTGGTCATGATTCTGTGGGTTTCATTTATGTACTACTTGTCGCATTTGTATGTTCATTGAGTTGGCGCATTGATTATTTCTTATTCTTACACTTATTTCTTTGTTACATTTTGGACATTTATTAAAATAAATTAATTTAACTTAAAAAATTGTTTATTTATTTAATATAACGTATAGAAAAACATCACTAATTAATAACTATACAATCACATTAAAAATACTTAAATATTAGATGCTATATTGGGTGTTATAAGGAGTGTTGGCCAGAGCGATATATCCCCTCCCACGTCCCGAGGGTTACTGAATAATTTAGTATCTTCCTATTCGTTAAGAGTGGATGCGAAACCGTTGGAGTGGGGCAGAATTACCAATTATTGCTCTATATTATTTGAGATCTGGTTCCTCTCTGAAGTTGTTGAGAGCATTACAGATGATTCTGGACGGTGTTTGGTAAAATTAAACAGTTGATTACTTAATGAAATTAATTTAAAATTTAAAATATTTGTCTACAAGTTTCGTAGCAATATATATGCTTTAGAATAAAAAACATTGAGCATCAAATGTGCTACATATAGCAACAACATACTACAAAATTTTAAATAGAATATACCCAATTTTATTACGTAGTTTAAAACTCCAAAAAATTCTCTTTACAACGATATATCAATTGCCATAGTTAAATAATTATTATTTAAAAACATAAATTGAAAATTTTGGTAGAAATGCAAGGTTTAGTAGATATAAAACTTTCTTCGAAAGAATAGGCGGTCAAACAAATGGAATTATTTGCCAGCTTCCAGTTCAAGAATGATCCATATACTGCCTTGACAAAATATATGCTATTCCACGTAAGTAAGATATAACATAACAACATGAACAGAGGAATAATCAATTAAGTTTAAAATTTCAGTTTTTAATCTATGGTTTTTGTTCAACATGACCTCGTTCTTTGCAACACATTCTGGATATCTGCCTATTAAGTTTCTAATCGCTTTTTGCAGCATGTATTGTGTTATTTGGCCACAGGCACCACGCATTCGATTTTTAAGATCATCTAGATTTTGTGGACAAGTAATACATATAAACTTTCTGTTGCGGAAAACCTCACACAAAAAAAAAACTAAAATAGAGAGATCTGGCGATCTCGCTGTCCAGTGGGTGGGGCCACCATTTCGTATCCATTTTTGCAACCAAACTTTTCATTTAAAATATTTCTGACATTACGTGCATTCTGGGAAGGTGCTCCATCTTGTTGGAACCAGGAATTTTGTCGGAAGAAAATCGACATATCGATCCTCATTAAGCGATCCTTGGTAAAATTAGGGACCTACTATAGTACTGCCTAATACGCCGAGCTATACATTAATTGAATATCTGTGTTGGAATCTGCACTCACGAAATTGACGTGGATTCTCCATATCCTAGTAATGACTCCGTTATTATTAAAATTAGATTCATCACTGCAGAGAATTCAATTTAATAGATGTTCAGTATTGTTAAAAATCCTGCGCTCCTGTCAAAATCGCCAACTCTTAAACCTTGTACCAATTTTATTTTATCCGGAATCATTTTATGTTTTCTTAATATAGCAAATATTTTATACTGGCTTAGTTCTAAATCAACCACTGCTTAATGTATTAAAATTAACTTCGTGGATGTGTTCTAAAATACGCCAATACTAAAATATCATCATTTGCAGCACATCTATTTCTGACCCTTGGTATACATGTACCTGAGGATTAAAACAACCATATCTACGTAAATTATGTTTCAACCTTGTAAAGGTACGAGGATGTGGATGTCTTCTTTCTGGATACATAGCTTGATATATCGCATATGGTTATCTATTATTGCTAATACATCTAATGTACACAACTATCCATTGTTTCATCATTAAAATAATGATCACCTATTTCGTGTTACTTTTGATCAAAATAATACTATGAATTTTCTCAGTTAGTTTGATACTAAAGCTGTAATAACTGTTTTCACCGCCTCCCATTTTTTGGACAATGTGTTCAATTCGTCTAAGCGTGCATTTGTACCAAACTCTTTAATTTATGTTTTTAAATGATTAGATAACTATGACATATGATACATCGTTGTAAAGAGATTTTTTTATAGTTTTAAAATGCGTAATAAAATTTAACGGCTATTAGGCAAACATCTTTTCTCCATTTTAAGTGACATATACCGTGTGCGAGATGCAAGTATAGTTACACGATGACATATAAACCCCACGCGATAAAACAATGAAGAAAACTGCACCACGAAGATTACGAAATGAATAAATAGACTCCCGCTTTATGATATGTATTGTACGCTACAGCTTTAGGTTACTATAATCATAGGGTAACCAGACTAGTATCTCGCATACGGTATATCATTATAAAATATTTGTGCGTAGTAATGGTCTGTCAATCATTTTTGTTATTTAGTGTAGTATAATACGTGTTTGTTTTTCATTTGGGTACACGTGGGTTTTCCAATAAAGCTTATGACCTTGGTTCTGGTAGATTTTATTAGCAATAATTGTATACTTATGCATTTTGCACCTTTGAATTATACAGACCAGCAAGTTACGATCTCTATGTTTATGATATTAAAGATTTTGCTAAATAGATAAAAGTGTCTATAGTATTGGCATTCGTCCTTCGGTTCTATAGCGTGCTCAAGGTATGTAATTGCGCGCGTTCGGTACCCAAGGGAAAATATCGATTTCTGGATAATTTTTTTTTCTCGCGTTTCATACACGCAGAAAAAAGCGGCCTGCCGCCGTTGATATATTATAAAACTTTACGTAAGGTTAAGGTGGAGTCCGATGCGATTCAGCAAGTGGTATCTATTTTTAGTGGTGTCCAGGCTTGCCAAAACACGGGCGTAACATAGTTAGTCATAGACGGGATCCCTTCAATTACCATCATCTTCGGCGTATTGTTTTTGATTGCCCTAAAACAACTATCGAGTAGATTGATCATTATCCTACGCCCTAATTGCGATTGGTCACGGGTCGTTAGGTTTCTGTTTGCCGCTCTTTGAATTACAACGCACTTCGGCGACAAACTGCGTCGGTAGGTCCTTCACGTTCGGACGTCTAAATTCGCGCGTTTTTGGTGTTTTATTTTTGTTGTTTGTTTCCTGTGCGTTCGCCGGTTCTACTCGAAGATGTCAACGAAGATGCGCATGCGTACGCCGAGCCCGAAGACCGTAACCTTCGACCCTTCGCCTCCAACGACTCTGAATAGTTCTTGTACCAGGAAGTTAAGGTTCAGAAATTTAACCGAGTGGGAGCAATACCTTAGTAAGTAAAATCCACCGAAAACCATCAAGAACTGAAATACATGGCACTAAACCTTTAACAATTAACAGATAACACGGATTAAACCTTATACCAAGTTACTTTGATGCATAACTAGATATAAATCTGTCAATAACACGTGTACGGATGCATGAATGTATGCTTGTAATCATAACACATTCTGCCTCCTTTTCAATAACAGTAAAAATTCTAAAATTAAACTGTTTTGCACACTGCCAAGCGCATACTCGGACGTCGTACTTCGATTTATTAACATGTTTTTTTTAAGTTTTTTTTTTTTTGTCTAAAATGACTCGCTTTATCGACTGAGAGTGGTTGAATGTGTTTGTTCTTAACCCTTTGTAGGTTATGTTATTTCATTCAAGTATATGATCATCTAGAACAGTGGCTCCTACACTTATTATCTCTATCCATGAACTCTCTTTTCACTGCAAAACTCTGCGCATTGATCCCCAACTGAAATAATTTTATACAATTGTAGATATACACAATACCAAAGCCACAAATTTAACCGATGAATTCAATAGTAAATGCTCACATATTAAACTAAAATATCTATAAATAAAATATTTTTATATTTAAAGAAATGTTTTATTGAAATTATAAGGCAGTGAAGTCCCCTATTTAGTTGTTGCATTTTACTTATATACCAAATGGCGTTGGAAAAACTGAGGATTATATGCATATGCGTGTCTTTATTTCGCAAGTCTCCGAAAACACTTAAATAATGCCTGCCATTCTAGTATCCCGGTGCCCTTTGCTAGTTAGTACAGGCCTCTGGTTGGTCGATCGAAATAATTCTCTGCAACAATTTTTGAAACTGCGCCCTGAGCCTCGTATTCACAAAGGATATAGTATGTGGGCTCTGTTATCATATTACACAGTCTGCAGTGGGTATGTCCACTGTTGAACCCAATTTTCTGTGTGTCCTTATAGTTCTGAGTGTTCTATTAGGAGACCTACTGTGGAAAGGTGAGGTTTAATAGTTTTTCAGTCCTCTTTTTTTTATAGTTCCTTCATGAAGGTTTTTTCCTTGAATTGGCTGGTTATATTATTTCAGTGTTCTTTGGGCCAAATCCTTACTTATTTTCGTGCTATGTTTTTGGACACTCCTAGAACGGGTTCTTGGCTTATCTATATAGTCGCTGATCCATTCCCTGCTAACTCATTCAGTTTCAGAATGTCTGGACAATCACAGTAAAATGACTTTATTGCGGTCTGCCAGGCTATGTCAAACCAGTCATGATTGTACTCTGGAGTTCACTAATGCCTTCAGTATCGCCTGGCTGACTACTGCAATACAAATCTGCCTGTTTGTATAAGCCCTCTGATTGTTTTCTATTTTACAGTGCAATATTACGTTGCCTTATGTGAGTAGTAGACTAGGTTTAGTTATTTATTGTTAAGAAGTTGGTACGTGAAATTATTGCTTCTGAAACAGGTAAAAAGGATCAACAAATTTAGCGCGCAGCTTCTTCACTACACCGGCAATGTGGGGTTTAATGTATTCAGAACATTCAAATTCTACAAGGAGGAAACATAGAAACTAAGTTTCCTGTTAAATAAGTTCGAAAGCCACTTTATAGGCAAGAAAAGAATGTAGCATACGCACGCTATAAATTTTTTTACGTGTCATCGAAGAATTTATAATAGAGTTAAAAACTGAGCCAGCATATGCCAGTTAAAAGAATTACAAGACACCTGACACTTACGGTTATCACGGACGTCACTGCAAGAAGATAATCTCACACTAGAAAAGGGCATAGAATTATGTCATGTAATTGAATCATCAGTACAGCGGTGTGTCAAGGAAACAAAAATGAAGTAGATGCAATTTTCAGTGGGTAAAATCCAAGACAGGTAGTAAAAAATTGCAATAAGTGTGGCAAGAAAGAACTTACTGCAGGTTCTAAGCAAAAATTCGCAAAAACTTACTCATTTTGTAATAAACCAAATCACTTCGCAGCCGTCTGTTTTAAAAAGAAGAAGAGCGAAGCAGGTAGGAATCAAAATGTAAATGAAGTCGCAGAGCAAGACATAGATTCGGTAAGTTCAATAATGCTTCAAGGAAAAGGAAAGTGTAACCGTAGAGACAAATCCTTGCGATTACGGTGGGGTTGGTGGGCATCCGAAGAGAGTTATTCGGGCGATAACAGTAATCAGACTTCACCGACTCCGAAGAGTGCTATGTGTTAAGAGAAAAGACAACTTCCTCTGGCAGGTCCGTAGAACCTCCTCAGTGGAGGAGGAGGAGATCTGTAAAAAGGAAGATGTTAAGAACTTGGTATGTGGAATAAAGCAGAGGATATTTGCCATGATGAAGTGGACGCCGTGTTCTTATTTCGATAATCCCTAAGAAGTGAATTTAGGTTGCTATATGCATCTGCTTGAAAAACCGTGGCATATTTTGCTATTGGCAGAGTGGTCATTGTATATCTCACCTCAATGCTGCATATCTGCCATTTGAAAATTCTTGCAAATTACCAAATGAAGAGGAGAGAGGTCTAGGAGGCATTTCATTGCCACTGTAGGAGTAGTCCTCATTGCTCCTGTTATTAATAAACAGGCAACTGAGCTCAGTTACAGCAGTTTGCTGCTGCATCTTTATCCACCATACCAGACACGTATAAGTGATCACGGGCCTGGTCACTGTAGTGTATGTATAATACATAATATTTGGTCTTAACCCCTACGCTTTTCCATGGGCTTTTCTAGCTAACATGAGTGTAGTCTCAGCTCTGGTTTTAATTCTTTGAAGCTGTCTATTCCAGGTAAGCTTGAAGTCAAGAATGCTTCCAAGGTATTTCACTTCCTCGGATATACATATTGTAGAACACATTTCACTGCAGAACAATTACATGCAGCGTTATATCACAGAAGGTTATATACCTACTATAGGTATACCCAGTGTTCGCGTGATAACGAAATGCTAGTGACGTCAACTATATGGCGCTATAGTAAAATGCATACCAAGGTCGCTCAATTGCCATGTTGTTTAGGTGTTTCTGCTGTATATTCTATATTATAAAAACAAAATTCATTTGATATAGTTGGTAGCAAATAATATTCTGGCAACATGTATGGTCAATATACTTTAGTGCGATGTTCTAAACAACATAAATAAATGCTATCGCCACTGTATTGCATAGATGAAAAATATTCAAAGAAATTATATTTTAATAAACATTTTTAATCTTTGAATTTTTTACGCTATAAAATAGATTGTGTTTGTGTATACAAACTAGAAGGCAACACATCGAATTTGTAGAAAATTATTGTAAGAATCTGTTTTCGTTAGGTACTGCAACATTTTACTTTGGCTTTATCGACAAACTTTGATAACATGTTCACAAATACGCACACATTTAGCGCCACAATTTAAATGTATATATCACACCTTCGTGTACATTATGTGAACTAAAGTTCATTATACTCGTGTTTCCAGCACGAAAGCGATGAGTGTTATTTGACGATTATTTAACCAGAATTAAACAATGCATTTAGCTGTCAACACACCCTCCTATGTCATATTTCACATAATTTAACCAATGGTTTGGCGCCAGCGATAATAATTGTCGTCGTATATACATTGTTTGTGTCTTCTCTCCAAATAGTATTCTCATTTAGTAATTGGTTCGAACAGGTTTATAGTCGCCTAATGTTTTATGTTACGGAGGTTTAATAAGATTAACGGCAATAAATTGAAAGCCTTGGTATTAATTAGAACTAACGAAATTAATCTGTTCAAAGCAAAAATTTCCCAGTGCATTAACTTTATTGCAGTATAAAAATTAAATAACTATAGGGTATCCATAAATATATAAATTAGAAAACACATTATTATTTCACCAGTTTCAAATTTGCTTACTCATGATCTTGACATTTGCTGCAATTACATGAGTAATGCAATCATTAATTTAAACCATATTATTAGGAATTGTAGCCATAATGCAAAAATAGTAGTAAATAATTATATTTTATCTTTATTATTTTATATGACTTTGAACTACTTCAAAATCGTAAAAAAAACTTGCTACGGCAACCCGAATACATAATTTATGCTCAAGGTGCTTATTTGACTTTTCATGCATACACAAGCCTCATATTTTGTGTTAACAATAAGGTATAATACAATAATACAACTAAAGTATGTTTTTAAATAAAAAAGTGCATAAATACTTGTAGTTCGAAAATCACTCTATTGTTGATTTTATTTCTGCTTATGTTTTATCTTATAATTAGAAAACACTCTCCTTCACCTATTTGATCTCGGGTTTTCTGAGCTCAGTAAGTACTAAAAGCATGTGAAGAAGTGTTTGCTAGGTCATCGTAAATTTACAAATTATATATTTGGGCGTCCTCTTCCTCTTGGCTTTGCTTGCCAAACCATTGGTGTTTTCTACCAATGCCTAGGACGATGTTGGCTTTGTTGATTGTATTTGAGTTATGTAGATTCCAGTTCTTGCTTCTTTTTTTTTTAACGTATTGGACCTATCTCCCTGCTAGTATTAATCATTGTGAGTCCTGTAATTTTTTGTTTTTTTGTAAACACGACAACATTTGACCGAAGTATTGACCGATAATATCTTGTTTACACCAGTTATCGACCAGGTTTAGAGCTATTTGAATTCATTCTACTACAACTTTTAGGAAGCGGTCCTTGATGAGTAGGTATTACTAAATCGTCGGCCTACACCCGTCAGCAGAACCCCTGCAGGACAGAAGATTCCACCCTGTATCACCTTTTCCTCTTTTTTGAGGCTGGTCCGTATCCATTGCTTTGTACAGACTGTCCCAAAAGACTGGAGATTCAATTATTATAGCTCTATTTTCCGTTTTGGAAAAAAAATATTTCTACAGAAGTTCCAAAATTCAGTGCTGCTTAACTTCTATAGGAGAAAATTACCAAAATTGGACTACTCTCTAAAAAAGACCATCGTAATATCGCGAAAATTAGTAAAGGTAATATATGAAGAAGCCTTTTTAAGCCTATAAATACAATGGAACACTGCTGTTATGTGCGTGAATCGGTACATTTTAGACTACTTTAAGATGGTTATGATCTAAAATCGTCTTCTGGACTACTTCGCGCTTTATTTGCTGTTTCCTTGGATACCATTTGTCGCTTTGAATGTTAATTGGATAGTTGTCTAGAGGTATGAAAAGGATTTTTAAAGAAGGCAAAGATTTTATTTAACTTGTTCTTTCTTCTTTCGGTAACTATTTCTCAAGAATCCTCAAAAAGTCTAAAATCGGAAATTTTTAAAACTACTAACACTTTTCTTAGTATATTAGGTAACGCAGGATTTTATTAGGCACTTCTTTGAAGTTCTGGTGTGAAAATTTGAACCGTAAATGACCAGGTTGTTGGAAGTTTTACACCAGAAAATTATACAGTAAAGCCTATTTACAACGGGCAGCCTCAGTTCGAATGGGTTTGTTCGTTGCAGAGGAGGGATGGTTGAGGAAGTTTGTACAAAAATTAATATGTAGATGTATTAAAATAAGTTTATTAAAATTTCGTGTTAAACACAACGCATCAAAACCGGGAAATAAACTAAACAAAATGTGTCGTCAATTAAATTTCAGTTCAGGAAAGGTTTTATGTCTTACAATTAGTGAGGAAAAAAAAGTTGTCCGTGTTCAATTCTATTACGAAAGGATTCTATGCTTTCGGGCCGGGACATTTTGTGTGCGGAGAGGTTTCACTGTAGAAGGTGAAATTCAATAACGCTTTCACCGTCAACATTGTCTCTAGATTATATAATCTCTAGATTAGTTTAATTTTCAAATAATCCAGCATATTTATGTTGAGCCATACATTTTTATGTGTTATAATGCTGTTGCATTATGTTCGCAATCATAAAAGTATATATAATTTTCTTTGTTTCCAGAACTGAAGCAGTTTATATAATAATAATTAATTAATTGCATTTTATCTCTAATATAGTTAATCAAAAAAATATGTAACCTATACAGTCATTTTAAAAAAGAAAATGAAAGAAAATTTTTGGTTAAGAAAAAATATTTTACGCTTGGATTTATTTTGATTATGTACCTAAACTAAATAAACAAAAAACATTTCGTTCTATTAGTTAAAATACCTACATACATATAATATATGTATAAATAAGACCAGGAATTCTGCTTAAATCGTTAGCATTGTGTAAATACACCTTATCTACAGGAAGTATGTAGAGTTACGGTTACACAATAGCATTGAAATCAACATCTCATATATACACTGTTTATATACGAAAACAGATAGCATTGTAGAGATTAGTGGAACTTGTATGTCAATAAATCTGTAAAGATAAAAACTCTGTAACGAACAAATTATAATAATAATTTCCCAAAATTAGATAGCGTTATTGTAAAAACCGTTATAACAAGTTAATACATAATTAGTAGTAAATAATTAATTATCCGAGTATATTCCAGAATTGCCTAGATTTCTTTGGATTTAACATCACGAAATTCTGCAGATGTTTAAACATTTACACTAATAATTTCAAATTAATTAATAACAGCAAAATATTTAGTTGGGGATTGTTTCTTCCGTCACCGTTCTAAATCTAAAATTGGTGCAAGAGCTAAATGGTGCGGTTGTTAAGGAATATTTTTTTATTAATTTATTTATTCCAGTAATTAATATGATATGAATAATGAAATATTTATCTGTAACTATGTACAATATTGTTGTATAGTAGGATTAATCATATCATAAGACGTTGGTATGCCTTCAATCAATTTTTCGCAGTGAACAATCTCATTAATTTTAAATCTAAAATTAGGATTATATTTCCTGTGTTTAATCATTAAATGAAATTGAATTATTTGGTTTAAACGTTTAGTTCCTTTGAAGAATTCTATACATGCCTAAAGAGCACGTCAAATAGCTCCGATTTTATACAGTTTATGCAATTAAATTTGACCATTGCAAACTTTTACTATACCTCTAAACGACATTAATCGAGGCAGTTGTATTCTCCAAATCTATTTGTAAAATAACCAATAAAGAAAGTTTATGTTTCAGACATGGAACTTTCCTCATTTTATCTGAGGAAATCTCCATGACCTGTGCATATCATATATTTTTAATAAACTTTGCTATTAAAAATTGCATTTTTAAATCTAATAGTTTATTTAGTTAGTGTTTACTAATTTAAAGTCGCAAGAATAACTAAAAATAGGGTGTAAAAAATTAACAGAAATGAATACATATTGCTATGTTATTCTCTACTAAATACGCGAATTATGCAAAGAATTGACTACTGTCAAAATTTATTTTAGTTAGCTTATATAAATGTTTTATGCTTATAACAATATCAATGTACTGTATTTATGTAAAATTCTGACTAGCAACTTACTTCGTCGAATAGATTTTAGTAAATGTAACTAGAAATTCGGACCCGTTTACCCAGCTAGTTAATTAGTCGTTTGATGACGGATCACGACTCAATCAGCACACCGGCTAAACCGTACTGTTTTCCCCCGCTTTCTTTCAAACGCCTCTCATTTGTAAAAAGACTCGGCGCTTCGCGTCTCGCTGTCGTTCGTTGCATGACGGATCACGACCTTTCGGGAGACCGGCTAAACCGCACCACTCTCCGCTTTCTTTCAAACGCACTTGTAAATAGACTCGATGCTTCGCGTCTCGCAGTCGTTTATTCACGGAACGGCTATTTTGGATCCGAGCGCGATTAATAACGCACGTGAATCCAGATTCATTAATGAAGTTTAAAAATGCCAGCTTATAAGAGAGGAGAATTGAAAATGCACTATTTAATATGTAGACAATTTGCAAGAGAGGCGGTGGCGAGGAAGTTGTTGGTCAGTCTGATGTTATTTAAACTTCTGATGTTATTAGCTTTATTGTGGAAAATGCTAGCGACGATTTAAAAAAGCAAAATTTTCCATTTGAATTTTATCACGCAGAATATTTAACAAAATTTCCTATTAAAATAGACGGCATTCTATTCGAAGCAAATGAATTAGAATGTATTTTTTTTTTTTTTTTTTTGGAGAGGGGAAACCGCTTGGCACCTGGCACTGGGTCAATGTACGCAGGTAGTGTCGGGCGCTACTCCGACTAAAACCCCTCTGCAGCCCTCTCTGGCATTCCGGGACCGTCGGTCAGACATAACATCGGAATGCCAGCGGCGTACTAAATTCTGTCCTGCATTTGCCTATTTAACTCCTCCCTTTCCTTTTCACTCATTATGTGCTTTATCATCTTGTTAACGATCTTCCAGTTGGCGTGGTTTTCCATCATTTTTGGAACCAGCGTGGTTGGTGTTAGTGCACACCCCAGGTCTTTGTAGGCTGCCACCCGAATACTGTTCCATCTGTTGCACATAAACAAGGTATGCTCTACGTCGTCCACAGCAGTACAATATACACACGCATCACAGTCGTCCTTCCCAAAGCGTTTGGCGTAGGCTCGAAAGCATCCATGCCCTGTCAGGGCCTGAGTGAGATGATAGTCCAGCTCTCTGTATTCACAGCGTATCCATGCCTTTAGGTCTGGTATTAAAAATTTTGTCCACTGTGCTTTTACCACTTCGCTTTCCCATCTGTTTTGCCACAGGGCCAGGGTATCTTCCCTGGCCTTAGTTCTGTCTACTTGTGTGTTCCGAGATCTTTCCACATACGTATGTCTCCTCTCCATGGCTAGCAAATCTATAGGGGCTATTCCTGTAATGGCCTGGAGTGCTGGCCCCGACACCGTTCTGTAGGCTGAAGCTACCCGCAGTAGCATATTTCTTTGGTCCCTGCCCATGTGCTGTCGGTACTTTTGCATGTTTAGGACTTGGTACCAGACCGGGGCTCCATACAATAAAATATTATGCACAGCGCTGCATACTACCGCGCGCTTCGCGCTCTTCGGTCCTCCCACGTTTGGCAAGATTCTTGATAGTTTGGACGCTCTCTCAATGGCCTTGGTCGTTACTGCTACCACATGTCCTTTAAATGTGCCCTTTTCTCCGATATTTATGCCCAGATATTTTACACTTTTACTGGGGACCACCTTATGACTTCCCAAATTAAAGGTTACTTGGTCCATGTTGCGTCTTCCCCGCAGCATTACCGCTTCAGTTTTATACAGCGCCAGAGTTAGGTTGTGTTCTTCCATCCACTTGCTTATCCTGGTGAGGCACTCATTTGCGTTTGCCATGAGTAAGTCTTCGTTTAAGGCTCCCACAACCAGCGCCAGGTCGTCCGCAAAACCGATAGTAGTAGCATCTCTGGTGAGTTCCATGCTCAACACACCATCATAGAGGATATTCCACAAAGTGGGCCCCAGGACAGACCCCTGCGGGACTCCGGCCGCCCCAACAGCCACTATCTCCTCGTTGCTCAGCTTTATTTTCTTATTTTTGAGGTAGTCAGAAATTATATTAACAAGTTATTTGGAGACGTTTCTGGCTTGCAGCTCCTGTATTATTAGCCTGTGGCTTGCCGTGTTAAAAGCGTTTTGAACGTCTAGCGTTATAAGTACACACCAATTAGAATGTATTAGTTCATTTATTGGTGTTTTTATAAATAAATGATATAAATATACCTTTTTTTTATATTTCCATATACAAAAAACTGGAAGAATTAGACAAAGTACTTTGCTACATACTTGCGGCATACGTAGAAAGAAGAGTCAAGTAGAAATAGGTCCTTGCATGGCAATAGTATGAATTTACACTCAACAAAATCTTTAACTGTTCATTCGCTGGTTCTTCTACCGCCTTACTTCATTGAAAATTTCTTGTATATACCCAACATTTTCGGAGCTGATGTGAAGGTGTGAAGGTGATCTCAAATATCGATATCGCTTAAAATTAGTTGCAATGATACATAACAAAGAACTTTCGTGTAAACGTAAAATATAATAATATGTCACACTATGAATACTGTATTATGATTTATAGTTATACCTGTCGGCTACTTGATGAAAATTAATATGCAATGCAAACAATTAATCGTGTGTTGCATGCATGTTCGGTTATTGATAACAAAAGCGTCTGGATTAAGTCATCGCTGAATAACGCGCGCTACTTCTTGAATTTAACAAACCGCTGACGTCGTCTACTCATCACCGCATTCCTATCGGACGGACTGGTTTTTGGTGTCGCGTTTTTCATAAACAAAGAGCGCCATCAGTAAAAAAAGATAATTGCATCGAAGCTTTCGCATTTCCCATCATCTATATGGACGGCATGGAGCGGTTCTTGTATTTAATTGTTATCCCGTGCTATTTATAGGCGGGGCGATCACTTGTGTTAACGCGCGAGAACGAGCCATCATCCATATAACGAGATCGGCGCTGTGGCAGACAAACAACGCGACATTATTTAATATATAACATATTTACATTCTAATGTCGCTGTATAGTGTGAACAGTGACGTTTGTAGTTACAAACACGTGCATAGTGGCTGTCCTGAAAGGCCGGAAATCTGACGACGCACAGCTTTTTTCTTCTGTTTCTCCTCCGGTTTCTCTGCGTACTCAGAAAACAATAACTATTCGCTGTATGTATTCGCACCTTTTGCTTCGCGTATATTAGCCTACTAATCGGTGCGATGAATAATAAGTGATGTGATAGCAGATTTAGCGTTTAAATTCGTCACATTTCCGCGGAATTCCAACCTTGATACTGTGCCGATACTGTGCGTGTGAGAAGGGACACGCTCTTCGTTTCAATTCACATTAAAATTTCCCTCTTATCAGTCGACGTAAAGCGACAGTTCCACGTTTCGCGTTTGGTTGCGGTTACCGGCAATTTCTGTTGTTATAATAGCACTTTGACGGGTGACTAATATCTCAGTTAGTGTCGCATTGTCCATTTAGAAGAAGAGATAAAAAATTTGTTATCTTGTATCGCGCGCTTTGTGCATTGTTCAAATAGAACTTTTATTTATAATTCGTGTTTTTGCCTTTATTATTGCTATTATATTGAAGGCATACTTAAGTGTATAAATTAAAATAATGGCGAAAGTGGATTTAAGGAATTCATTCTACAACTGCAGTGAACTGTCGGAATTGGGTAAGAGCGAAATTATGTAATGTACAACCGATACATTTTTAATTCGGGTTGTTGACTTTATTGCAAAGTCAGCTGCCAAGTTTCTTCGAATGGATGTGTTTACTTTCCCTTCTTTACGAATTGAGTGTCATGATCTTTCGGATATTTGCAGATTTGTAACTGCGTTGTTTCTCCCTTTTATTTAATTGAATTTATGGTTAACATAGATAGATATAGTTTTGTTTATTATAAACAATCGACATTAAACAAAAGCAAGTGCAGATTGTACTATATAATTTTATTTTATAGATTAAAAGTTTCACACTTTATGCACATCGTCTTCTTTTTCTTTTTTTTTAATGCAACATAATAAAAGAGTAGATAATTTGAATAACGATTAAGAAATAGAAAATTAAACTTGAAAAAATGAAACTTTTATTATTATTGGGACTACAAGTTTTATTTAAGTTAGCAACCGTTCAGTATTTTCAGTGCTGATTAAACAGCAATTAAGGAAAAGAAAACAATAGTATGTAGCATTTTGACATAATTAGATATTTATTATTTTTTTTTTAAATTGAATGCCGTTATATTAAGTAAAGTAAAATAAAGTAAACATTTATGTCTCCAGAGATACATATTAAGTATAGAAATAATTTGAGAAAGAGATACAAAAAGGGAAAGCATGTTAAGAGTGTTTGTACAGTGTATGGCTGTTTGCGTGGTTTTCCTTGTGTACTTTATCAAATTAAGCAAACAATTGGCAAAAAAGCTTTTTTTTTATTTTAATGTAGTGCTTTAAAATAAATTGTAGTTTGGAGCAATGTCGCCTTCTTCGGGTTTTTTGCACTTTAAAAAAAAACAGCAATTATGGCAATAGAACGGAAATACCCATTATTGAACCATTCCCCGTGATTTTTTAAATACTTCTATATAAAAAAATAATATACGACAAGAAATAACCTAGTGATATCGTAAAATGTATTTTATTATAAAGTTGATGGTAAAGTGGTGCCTCTAGTAGCAGTATCAAGGAATTCCGAGAGTCTACTCAATTGGTAACACTGTAAAAACAATTGCACATTTCAATAATAAGCGGCCAACACAAACATAAAACATAACCCGTAAACATAACCGAAGAAAGAAACCATCGGTAATAAATGTACGGGTGCAGCATTCGGATGTTTTTAGTTATTGCTAGTGAAATGAATCCGAGTTGGTTTTATAGAGGCTTTCAGCGATCTTGTAAATTGTAATGAAGTGGGATATGTGAAGAGTTCCCTCTTTTATATGTGGGATTGGTGAAGACGGGGAGTTTTTCCCCATTGTGTATATGTCTACAATTTTTGCTAATCTAGATATGAGTACAGTTATACTTATGGTAAATTTTCTCAGTAGCATTAATTGTAGTCCTTAATACGATGCCCTGATTGTGTGTCTACAGTCTTTTAATAGTAGTGCTACCAGAGGCCAAAAAAAAAAAACGCGATTCATCATGATTATTATCAAGTGCGATATGTGACATTACAGTGAACTTAACAGAATAAGTGATCAATAAAGGGATGCATATTGTCATATTTTTGCTAGATTCAATAGGTGTAATAAGTGGACGTTGATTCCTTCATATAGGAAGACCTGTTGGTGACCCCTTGTCGGATGCTGCAATCACTAGATGTGCTTTTCTACTTTACAGAACATATTCGGTGTAAGAAAAGTGGAAGTTTATGCTGTATATGTAAACTTCTATTAAGCAAGAACCGAATGCAACGCGTTGCATTTGGTCTGAAGGAGGTGAAAGTTCGTGCAACTATGATCAGCTGTTTTTCATGTGTGTAGCAACTAGAAAATGCGAGGAGCACAAACTATAAACTTTAGAATTGTTAATTCGGCTACAATTTGATATTGTTATCGTGATATAAATAGTGCGTGCAATAAAAAAAAAAACCTATTTTATTTTAGTAACTACGGGTACGTAGTGTGTTTTCAAACGATTTTAGACTGAAAACGATATTGTGTATGTAATGCATGTATAATAATTTAATACAATGTCGTCAAGATCAATTTACGTTAAATCTGTACTAACGGTGAATCACATCGTTTGTTTTATAACCATGATTTTATGCTGGATGCATTTTACGGTTTTTAATAAATAACTACACTTCAAAAAATAATGTGTCATTGATTTCAATACACAAGTATTGATGTCCAGTTTTAGTTGCATAAGTACCTATCACTATAATATTTTTTTAGAAACCTTTGTAATAATGTTAATAAGTATTGAAATGCATTTTCCTCCTAGTATTTTTTTCCTATATCTAATTTTAGATCCAGTGAATTATAAAATCAGTCCGTTCAAATTTAATTATTAATAACAAAATAAATAAAAGGGAAAAACAGCGAAATTTCATATGAATCTCAATATTTCTACAACAATTTCTTGACCGGCGCCTGCGCAGTTACGTTTGCTGAAAATTAAAATTACCATCGTATTTCTATTTCTCCGTGAAAAATAAATCCAATTAATCGAGTATGACGTGGCACCCGACCCACTATTGCCCAAAAGTGTTTGCATGCGTATGTATTGCTGAATATCATTAACTACTATACCGACTGATACCGATCTCATACGTGCTTCTTAGTTCATCAATTACGCCTTTCGTATAACACAGACACAACAAAGCCATACGATGCACGTATGTCTCCATTAGTAGAGGTCATTTTTAAGGCCTATATACATATAGAAATGGATACGTGAGGGATTCGTTTGTTTACGGTCGAGTTGATCAGCTGAAATCGTTCCCTCTTACAGAAAATACGCAAAAACATTGCAAGCAATTAATTTAGGATAAAAATAACTAATTAAATGAATATTAATTAATTGAAATTATAGTTTAAATACTCTCGTAAGGAGTAAAACGTTGCTTGTTAAAAGCTGACGTAACCGATGTTTAAAAATCGGAGGGTGAAGTTCATTAATCCGTGTTGAAAGTTTATTGTAAACTTTTATGCACAAAACTAGATGGGACCGCTGAAATAATGTTAATCTAGACTTGGGAGTGACTAGGACTTCTTTATTTCCCGTATTGTACATACGAAGAACACAATTTGCTCTCTGAATCTCCGTTTTGTTGTTATGTATGCAACATGCTACTTCTTGAATGAAAATGCAAGGTAAGATTAGCACGTTGTGTGATATAAAAATCAGTCGACAACATTCCGTTTGTTTCAATCCAGCAATACAACGGATTAGTGATGCGACGAGTCCGCGATTTTGAGAATCGAGTAAGTCATACTCGTTTGGCAAAAGAATCGAGTCCATACTCTAGTATGCAGACTCGATCCAAGTATTCGAGTGCCCAGATTTGATTCTGCTACTCGATTTCCCAGACTCTATTCTAGTTTTCGAGTTCGCGATTTGAGTACCTAAGGTTTTAGATGTTAGCCAGTACAAACAAACGAAATAATCTTGTTGTTAAAATCTATTGGTCAAGGATATAAAAACATTACCGTTGTACTTAGATTAGTAACCTATGTTAGTTTTAAAAAATTCCTTTAAGAAATACCTGTATACCTACAATGCTTGAATATTTTTTCTTTATTTTATTAAATGTTCAAAATGATGACTATTAACCTCCATACAATAGTACAATCTTGCTTCAAATGTTTTCCTAATATTTCGCAACATTTTTAATGGAGTTATTGGTTGGTATTCTTCGACAATTTTTGACATAACTCTTGTAAGGAAGCTTAACGTGTGGCATACGCCTTAGACTTAAGATGCCCCCGAGAGAAAAAAATCAAGTGGTGTAGGATCCGGCGATCTGACAGGCCATTCTATAGGGCGAAAGTGATAATTCACAGATTGTTGAACTCCGGCAGCGTAATGTGGAGGCACTCCAACTTGCTGAAATACGATCTCATTCTCGAACAAATCTGGATCTTGCTCTAATTTTTCTTTGATCAAAGGATTCATTGCATTGTCCAGGATCTTCGAATACATTTGACCATTTAAAGTCCCGTCTTTGAATAGGGGTCGTGTGAGGTGATCGCCAAAGATACCAACCCATACATTAAGTTCCTGTGGCCGTAGTGTATGTGTTTCCCGCGTCAAATGGGGGTTGGTGACACTCCAATATCTGCAGTTGTGACGATTTGCTTCACCATTCGATGAAAAAGATTATTCGTCCGAAAAACATGTATTATACAGTAAGTTTTGATAATTGTTGAGGCGTTCGGTCATTAATTCACAAAATTCCAACTTCCTGTCAAAATCATCCTCATTCAATTCGTGTAAAAGTGTCAGTTTAAAGGAATGAAATTTGAACTTCTTAAGTATTCTACAAGCTGATGAACGGCTTACTCCTGATACTTGAGATACCTGTTGTTTCGACGTCACATTTTAAAGCACTGTACTCAGATTCGAGGCGACTTAACGGTTAAATACCCCGCGCCCTTAATATAACGTACCTAGCCGCATTTATCCGTCCCCAAGAACCGATCTATAATTTAAAAAAAAATTTAAATGTCAAATCGTGCCTTTCTCGCAGTGCTACAAATGAGATAATATTTAGAAATTTTCTATTCGGATTCGAGGGGACTCCACGGTTAGCTAACATCCCCCCCTTAATATAACGGACCCAGCCGCAGTTATCCTTAGCCAAGAACCGATTTATAATTTAAAACAAATTTTAAATGTCAAATCGTGTTTTTCTCGCAGAGATACGAACGAGATAATATTTAGAAGAGTTGTAATCAGAATCGCGGGGGCGTGACGGTGAAATAGCGTGCCCCCCTTAATATAACGTACCCAGCCGCATTTATGCTTCCCCAAGAACCGATTTATAATTTAAAACAAATTTTAAATGTCAAATCGTGCTTTCCTCGCAGAGATAGGATCGAGATAATATTCAGAAATTTTGGATTCAGAATGGAGGGGATGTTACGGTTAAATAACCTCCCCCCATAATATAACGTACCTAGCCGCATTTATCCTTCCCCAAGAACCGATTTATAATTTAAAATAATTTTTAAATGTCAAATCGTGCTTTTCTCGCAGAGATACGAACGAGATAATATTTAGAAATTTTGGATTCAGAATGGAGGGGACGTTACGGTTAAATAACCCGCAACCTTAATATCAATTACCTAGCCGCATTTATCCTTCCCCATGAACCGATTTATAATTTAAAACAATTTTTAAATGTCAAATCGTGCTTTTCTCGCAGAGAAACGAACAAGATCATATTCAGAAATTTTGTATTCAGAATCGAGGCGACTTAACGGTTAAATACCCTGCGCCCTTAATATTACTTACCTAGCCGCATTTATCCTTCCCCAAGAAACGATTTATAATTTAAAACAATGTTTAATTGTCAAAACGTGCTCTTCTCGCTGAGCTACGAACGAGATAATATTTAGAAAAGTTGTAATCAGAATCGCGGGGGCGTGACGGTGAAATAACGTGCCCCCCTTAATATAACGTACCCAACCGCATTTATCCTTCCCCAAGTACCGATTTATAATTTAAAACAAATTTTAAATGCCAAATTGTGCTTTTGTCGCAGAGATACGAACGAGATAATATTCACAAATTTTGTCTTCAGAATGGAGGGGACGTTACGGTTAAATACCCTGCCCCCTTAATATAACGTACCTAGCCGCATTTATCCTTCCCCAAGTGACCCGCCAAAAACTTCGACGTTAATATTTTCATTATTGACAACCCGATGAAAATGTTGTTTTTTGTTATGTACACAGCCCGTTTCCTTAAATTTTTGGATTAATTCCATTACGTACTTGTGTCGTACATTTTGGCCTGTATGATATTCGTCGAATAAGGGAGCTGTAGATCTTGCACACCTCCGATTCGCATAATACAAAGGCAGTAATTCTACATGTTCTTGGATATAATAGACTATATTAATTTACTGTGAATTCACAATTAAACTGAAAGTAAGCTCAACTAAAGAACATTCCACTAAACAATCCAAACGTAAACTAATACCGTACGTAAACGACATTAAAAATGAGAAGTGACTTTGATAAAGACTAGTAGGAGTTACATTGGTTACCACAAAAAAAAATGCGAAATGTCAGGAGAGCACATAGAGAGAGCATTTGAGGCCATTCCATTCTAATCGTGTTTTATTACACAGATTGTATATTATGCACTTTTTGTTTACTGAATAAAAAAAATTATTTTTTGATACATGTTACCGTAAAGAGAAGACCTTTTGAATGAGTTGTCACAAGACACATTTTCCCTATTTAAATTTTAAGATATCGGACTGCTGTGCCCCCAACAATGATTTTAAATCGTCAGGCCTTTCATGAATCATTTAAGAGTTATTTGAGGTAGCTTGTTTATATTGTCCTGCATACCTATAAATATTTAAATCATTTGAATAAAATTAGAAAACTCTATAAGAATTAGAATGCTTGTTTGACAAGTTAGTAGGTATATTATCTATACATATATTGGAAATATGAAGCTAGGTGATATACGAAGTAAATGTGCAAGTTCCACTGAATTGTTGTAATAATTTTACGAAATATATGTAGTTATACGACAGACTAATAAATAAACTCTACAATCTTACTTCATTAATAAACTTTTCTCTGTCATATTTAAAAATAAATTCAGAAATTTTCTTAACATATCCGCGGTTTCAATCACCGAAAAATTTGATAACAGATATTCGGAAAATATTTACAACACAGATTTCCAGTTATTTCAGTGCCGGCAAACAAGTCCATAGGATTATCATACATTGTTTGCAGAAATTACAAGTTGCGGTGTAGGTGTTAGTCACACTTAATCATCGGATTCTTTACTGTCTGCTGAATGCGTCGTAGCTTTATCTATATACATACGTAGCCGTACATAAATAGGAGCTTTATTATTGTACTTTCT
Organism: Cetonia aurata; assembly: GCA_949128085.1. Taxonomy (NCBI): domain Eukaryota; kingdom Metazoa; phylum Arthropoda; class Insecta; order Coleoptera; family Scarabaeidae; genus Cetonia; species Cetonia aurata. The sequence goes on from OX421887.1 coordinate 12,791,121, forward strand.
TTATTTATGTATATTTATGCGGGTACATTGAACACAACAGATTTCTAAAAGCATAAAATATGTTGTACGAATGCTGGTTCGTGAAATCTAGAACTAACTTTTTTTCTTATAATTTATTAACGAACTTCCTTGACCCGGTTTTATTTATGTACGCATAATGGAGTTAATGCTTTACAGATGATTGAAATTGATGTTTTTCTGTTGAGCTATTAAGTTGAATTCTTTTTGTGTATTATGATATTTCACGAATACTAATTGGAACAGTGAAAATATTGTGATATACTTAGTCTCTAATATTTAATGCTATTTATAGAAGGGTAATACCATTTCAAATCAAGACAATCCACATGTATCACAATTTCACATAAGCTAACTAGGAAATTCTTTGTTTTAAAGCATCAGCGTCTGGGATTTACTTATAATAGGCTACTAAACAGTAGTTGTACCTACATAAGCCGGTATTTAATTTAGATTTTATACCGTCTCAGACTGCGATAAGGGATGATGAAGGTAGGAGGTATAGAAAATATTTACAATTCCAGAACACCTACCTAGAGATTAGATAAGCAAATTTTAGTGTCTTCATGTATAAAAGACGGCTATTAAGTCAAGATTTGTGATAAGGAAGGAATTAAGTCGTTTTAATTAACATCTTCTGCATTCCCGAAAAAGAATGAAAATTACAAACTTAAAGAAAGTCGGAAGGTAGCTTTACAGTTCGCAATTTTTGCCAATTCTGATATAAAATTGGCACCTACGTGCCATTTTTTATTAGAATTGGCAAAAATTGCGAACTGTAAAGATACCTTGGCACGTAGGTGCCAATTTTATATCAGCAGCTGATTGCAATTTTTCTTACTTTGGAAAGCATAGTACAAGTTTTATTTCAATTTTGGTAGCGTCTTTAATGATTTTATCGTAGCCAACCTATAATCAGGTTCTTGTTTCTTAGATATGATTTCGATATAAAGTTTGAGTTTCCTGAGTTGTATAGTATTGTATCTAGGGTATGTTATGTATAAATAACATTTTTTTGTATATAAGATGCTGGTATACGTTACACGTTAACATGTTTGTGTTTGGTTCATCTGATTCTCAAATTTCTGAAATATAGCCGGAAATATTCTATCCGTGCCTGCATATTTAAAATACGACACAGAAGCTCACGAACTGTAACTGCAAATCTTGATAAAACTTTGTGTAATAAAGGAGGATGTTAATATTTTTCTTTAGAATCGAAGAAGTCATATTTTCGACTACAAAATCACATATTTTTGATAGATTTCTTTTGGACATATTCGTGTGCATGTTTGTTTATTTGTAAATTGCAATACTATTGAATTTCAAATTTGAATTCTGAATTAGAAATGAAAGAAAAGCAAAGCAAATAAAGTAAATACAGTATACTCATAAAATACTTACATTTATTTTGTTCCTTCTCTAGTCTTTAAATCATTAAATACACACAATTTCATAAATTTAATTAATACACGATACACTCGTAAAATATGTAGATATTTGTAAATATTTAGCGTAAACCGATAATGCAACAGAGATCTAGTGTGGACAATTCATGGATTGTTAGTCCCGCCACATAGCTCGTGTAAAACAAAAAAAATGCCGAAACATAATTAACTGAATTTTACCATGCGACCGTCCGTGGGTTGAGAGTTTGGCTAGTGTCTCCTAGATGGAGCACCTCTAAACTCTTGACTTTCTAGTAGGTGAATGCGGAGTAGCTTGAACTGCGATAGCGATGAAAATTAGTTTACTCTACGCGGGTTCAATAATGGGCCATGAGCCCCCCGCCATAGTGACATTTTTCACTAAAACAGTATTTCATTCAACTGGTGTGGTGTCAGGATTTTTGAAAATAACAAATTTGTTAATTGATACAAACAAACAAATTGCTTTCAGTTACTACTACAAATTTCTTTGATATTGACATTAAAGCTCTCCGATCCTTAAGTCAATGAAGTTAGTGTTGTCCATGTAATATCCAGCGTAATTTCAATCAAAGAAAATTATTTTTAACCGAAAACATTTTTTTTCCATTCACTGTTTTCTTTGCATTTAACACAACAGAGTATTGATTTTCAGTTTACAATATTTTGAATGAACATTATTACACGGAAAATTATTTAAATCACCTCTGTATACAGTATTCGATGACAAATAGAGGGATTATAAATATTTTCTGAATTTCGATCAAATAAGCACAACATATTATTTCGTTCCGTGCTTATTGTAATAACCTTAGGCATGCCTAAACGCTGCAAGTCCGTCATTGAAACTTTTTTTCTATCTTTCACCGTTTAACCCTTCATTAGTCGCGCATAGGTCCAGCGGACATATGCCTGTGCATTTCTTATATATCGCAAGCAGACGCGCTTAATGGAGGGTTAAAAGTTATTTTCAATAAATGAAATTTGGTGCGAATTTCAAAGTCAAATCGCACCCCCTAGAGTTGAAGTTCTGCCGCAACAGAGACTGTCTTTCAGTAGCACTCCATAGGATCTGCAAGCTAACAAAGTTTCATCAGATATACAGTTGGTGAGCTTCCCTTGCCAGTGCCCACCGACTTGTCTTCTTTTTAATTATTGTATAGTATTTCATTTTCAGTGTAATTATTGGCATTTATCATAGCAAAAAATTATATATGGCCAAATTTTCTAATTTTAGTTTGCAAAATTAACTCTTCTGAACGATAAAGCCATATGTCCAGACAATTTGACAAATCTGCATGGTTAGTTGAAACTTGAAACATTTAGAACAGCAGCAGTATTTCTAGTGAGAGCTCGTGAGTATTATCCTTCAAATAAATTGTAATATGATCAAAGATGTTGGTAATCTGATATATATTTACTTTTGAAAATGAATTTCTGTCCTCCTAATATGAAAATATTTCTGTTGTTACAATTAACTTTTCTGGTTTTAAGGTGCCAGAATTAAAATCATTGTCTTCTATAAAGCCATTTAAGATTTTCAAGCAGACAATTGAAATGTTATGCTGCTACAACTTTGGCATTCTAAGGTTTTGGGTTAGGATTAGGATAGCTGTGTAGGTCGCCCTTTAGTTTTTCCTTCTTAATTTGATCCACCTTCATTGAGAGGGGCTTCTCCACTGTCTACATTCGGGTTCCGCAAGTCTAATAGTAGAAATTTTGTCCTTGCTAAGTCGTCGTAGTTGCACAAAACACGGACTATTTTATGTTATATGATAAAAAGCTGCGAACCAACAAAACTTAATTATTGATATTGCAGAATCAACAATCTTCAAGTACACCTTTATCATTGTCTTTTCAAATACATATACGAAAAATACATAATCTGTAGCACATTCTACGTATTTGAAGATTTTGTTATGTTTCACTAGATAGTATCTGTCTGTTGTATAATCTAAGGCATATCTGGCTTTTGTCTCTACTACAGCGTGTCTGTAAATTGTTACACGCAGTTGTGTTATTGTTAGTATGTTATGCAAGACTAAGACATAGATATGGTTACATAGGTAACGTGTACATATTTATACGAGCGGAATTTGTTTCACATATCAATGTGGATCAGCAGATACATTTGCTGGTATTTTTCTTATTTGTGTTATATCTTGTTGTTTTGAGTACACACAACTGTAGTGCATTACGATGTTATCTTTTATATCTATAAGAACTTTAAGTTAAAATCATCTCGTTTGCACGCGGAGAAAAAGAGTTTTATACATATAGTACAACATTTTGTAATAAACGTATTGCAAAATTATTTACTGCGCTGTGGATCAGACCACTACCTATTATCATAGCACTGTTGTATTACAGATATTGTTATACAGATGACAATTTTCTTATTTCACTATAACGCATTTTCCACATTATACAAAAAAAATTTGAAAATGCGTTATTACTGTTGGTGCACTGAGAAAAATAGATAGTAACAATAGGGACAACTAACTTTATAGTTGGTTGTATTATAATTATATTAGAGCGTACCATCTTCCTAATAAACAGTAATACATGGATGAATACTGGGTACTAAATAACGTATTGTTGTCCTTGAGTTAATATCATTCATTATATTTATAATACGTGGTAACATCTTTTTTTCTCCGTGTGACTATTGATTTAAGCCCGAGATAGTATTATCAGCACACACTTTGCCGAATTAAGATACAGTAGTATCTACTATTAAGTGTAACTTTCCCGAATTATTCTAACAGCCTTGCGAGAATAAAGCCTCAATAATGGTTTACTAATCCACCTTAACTCTCTTTCTTAGTTAAACCGTTGATCAACACTAAAACTTTTCCAGTTGAAGTTATCATTATCCGAGAGCGGTGTTAAATAAAGAGTAACACCGTCGAAATGTATTATATTTTTGCTTTTTGGAGTTTTCTAACTACAAGAGGTGTAGTTAAAAACGCTTCCAAAAAAATGTAAAATACTTCCTTTTAATGTTATTTTAACAATTTTTTTGTGACAAATTAACTGTTTTCAGGAAAAATGAAACAATACTTAAAGTGATCTATGAAAACAGTATCTCATTATGCAACGCTTCTATTGATTTCTATACACAGTGGCGTATTTACAGCCAGTGCCGCCCCGGGCTACTTAAATCCAACTCATCCCACACCTATTCTTCTCGTTTCTGATCAACATCAGTGCTCATCCCACTTCATCGGCTTTTCTGAAGAACACCAATACATTCTGAATAACGCAATCTGAACGACACAAACACTTATCGTATCTGCTCAGCTCGTTTTGCAACAACACGACCAAAAATATACTTTTTTGTGTTAACGTAGGCAAATTCCTTTTAATGTTATTTTAACAATTTTTTTGTGACAATTTAACTGTTTTCAGAAAAAATGAAACAGCGTTTCATTTAATTACCGATGGTAGTTCCCACACGTGTAGATCTAACATCGTATTCTTTGTGTCTATACTCTAGAGCTACATTATATAAATAACATACAGTTTATACTTCCTCTAACGAATCTGCTCCTGAGCTTATTAGGTTATTACTGACGAGGTCGGATGAATTACTATAATTGTGTTAACTTCGACTCATGACCATCATCTTCATGTTAACATGATTTACCACTTTAGAGATTGATGCGAGCTTAGTACAAGTTAATGACGAAACCTAGTTTTAATAATACTTGTATAGACATTGTCGTAATAACTGTAGGGATACTTCGAAAGAATTTTATAATTAATTTGCTTATAGCTTTGAAATACTTTTTAATTCTTCCACAACGATAATTTTCTTAAATGCAACATAGATATTTACACTTTGGATGTAAAAAAAATCTGGATGTCTGTTAACACATTTTCTTATAGAGGGTTTTCAGAAAACAACAATTCATAGTAAGACGCGAAACAGGACCATAAGATAAACAAAAAAGGTCTTATTCACTAATAATTCTAAGCCTTTTGTTTTCACGATACAGGATTTATAGGTTTAATTTTTTTAGAAACCTCTCTTCAATATTTCACAGGAAAAAATCATTACTTGGTCAATATGAAATTTAAAAATAAAGAGATAACATTACAAATAAAATCTGATTAAATGTTAAAAAGGTACGTCAGCTACTTCGTTTTAAAGGTGTTTAAGTTGATGGCCGTGTTCTTAGATACATTTTTTTAGTTCTCCTGTTAATGAATGACTGCATCTTTGATGTATGTTCTGATTGTATTGTGAAAGCTGTCAGGAAACCCCATAATTGCTACACAGTTCGTCTATCAATTTATTGGGCGATTGAAAATTGACCAATCGTCGATTCTACATTTTAATAGAAAAGGAAAACTATAAATTGATCTTTTTTTCTCACAAAATTATCTATACTTGCAAACTATACAAGACAGAAACAAAAGGATGATGAAAATTTATCTTTAGAGTAAAATACGGAAGGTCATAGTTGATCCAAATTGCAATTGCTTGTTCCCGTGAAATCTCTAGCTGGAAGAGTACATTGTTAGTTGTATGTACAATCTTAAAGTCTAGACATGAATTATTTTGTAACCTTTGGCTTACACATAGACTTGTCGTTATTATATTATTTGCTCAAAGTGTGTCCCTTTTTCAATAATTAGCTTTCTAGTTTGCCTGAATATGTGTAAAACACGAAACAGGTAGCAAAGCACGTTTTAAATAGAACGAAGTTTGCGAGAAGAAAAGGACCACTTCATGGCTTTCTTTTATTACTGGATATCACACCGTCAGCATGGATTTTTTTAAAAATAATCAAGAAACACATACTAGTGATTTCGAATTACGGTTTGATGAAGATTTCTATCTTTCCAACAGTGCAAAACGACATCGCGGCTAAAACCTGCTCAATCGGTGGACAAGATTGATTGAAATTTTGTCCTTGATTTTGAAATCAGTCGCAATAGTGTACACGGGGTAGATAATGCTGTTCTACTAGATGAAGGCTATTTTGGAAACGAAACGGGCGAAGGAGCTGTTTTTTGAGGTCTAACTTATTCACGATTGATACTTCATACAGCTGCACTTTCTACCATTTGCAAAACCGCAGCTCTGGTGGTATGGTTCGATAGGCTTCAACAAGGACACGACGGTATTCCAGGTTAATGTATCTATCAGGGAAATAGAAAGATGAACTGAGTTAGACGAAAGCGTTGCTATTTTCTCTGGCGATCAGTTCCTTTCCTTCGACGTTACCAAACTGCAAATCAAAAAGTCGCAACGAATAGGCACATAATATGTCCAAGGAATGGTGGCAAAAGTCACCAGGACAAAGGTATACAAATGAGTTCTTAAGGGAACAGAGGACTGAATTTACTAAACACCTACTGGGTAAACACAGGAAGACCGTTAACATAATAGTAGATCTGTTGTCCGGTCATTGTGGACTGAATAAGCCTGGCAGATGATGCTCTAAGGAAATTCTGCCATGATGAATAAGGAATCCCATTTCATGTATTGTGCCATTGTGATGGCCTGGCGATGACGAGGTTTCTAGTACTGGGCGTAGAGAATCCGATAGCTAAGAGCTACATAATAGAGAATAATCAAAGATAATAGGTCTATTTAAAAAGGCAAACTTAGAGAGCGCATTCTAGGACAAAGAGGAAATAGAGGAATAGATCCGAAAAGGTCACGGTCAAATAAGATAAGCATAGCTACCCCAACCCTAATCTAATCTAATCTAGTTCTGGCAACTTCACTATTAACTTTTGCTTTTTTCAAAGATCCATTTTCTTCTGAACGGGACTAGTACAGATATTTTTAGTTATTGCTCCCCGCCTACTAGTGTTAAGCGTAGCAGAATGCCTCAAGTTCGAAGACGTCGAAATTATCACCATGTTAGCGACTTTGGCAGAGGTAGAGTTGTTGTCTTTATTCGAGCCAGTATGACAGCTGCGCGTGATGTTGATAAAGTCCTACAAACCACTTTACTGCCTTATCTAGATGGCCGTCCACAAGTCCTTTTTCAGCAATGCACGTCCTCATATTGCTCGTCAAAATATAGACTTTCTCCAAGAAGGCGTTAATCTTTTACCGTGGCCACTCCGTTCACCGGATTTGATCCCATCGAACATGTGTAGGATATGATGGGGTGGAGACTATCCACTTTGCACCATCCTCCACAGACTCTGACACAGTTAATCCACGAAGTTCAACTTGCTTGAAACTAGGTGCCACAAGCAGACATTGACGATCGCATTCTGTCCATGCCTAGATGTGTACAGGTGTGTACTCAGCTACGGGGTCGCCAAACATAATTTTTTCGGACTACATGTTAATAAAATGTCTTGCAAATGTTATCGTTTCATTCTTGATGTAAGACTTCCGCATTGCCAAAATATCAAGTTGAAGGAATTATTCCTTCCGGGTGTAAAGTATATTTATAATTGTTTGTAAGAAAAAAATGGAAATAATTATAAAAGCTTTCAACCAATATCCTGTTATAAATCGCTACAATTATATAGTTTAATCTGTGCTTAAATAATATCAAAATAATAAATTCAATTACTTCTTTTCCAGATGCTCTTCTCGCTGATCTCCAGAACACAGTTTCTCCGGGTACAACAAGCATCGGTAGCAGCACATCCGGTTACGGGTCATTAAACAAAGCCACCAGGCAGTCACCACCGGCTCGTGAATCACCAATAACCCGATCCGACTCTTATACGTCCAAGTCTGTAAGTAGAAACTACTTTATCAAGAATCCTCATTATTTTCTTACGAGATGCAAACCAAATGATGTCAACAGCCTTTCAGATTCATTGTTGAGAATAGGGAAGCCGTTAGAATTCTAAACTTTTTATAAATCACAAAGCTTTATCCTTGCATTCGAAAATAAAGTTTGCGAAGAAAATTGAATACGTACTTATTTTTATTAGAAATCTGGTCTATTAATATCCAATAGAATTATTCCAATAAAGATTGAAGGATATTTATGGTAATCCCGATTACAAAAAAAAATTCATTAATCATTTTATTTACCTGTTTAAAAAATAAATAAATTAGAGAATTATACATTTTTTAATAAATGTAGTATTTGCATTATTTTGCGTTTCGAAATAAATACTTAATAAAAGCATTCGATGGATATAATAACGTAGGGTTTGAAAGTAGAGGTGGCTTAATGCCGTTTCATGATTACCCAAACTAAATTAGGACTAGGGTGACCATAAAAACTATTTCGCCACGGCCTTTTCAGATTTACTATGATACTCTATAACCTAGAAGATTCTCTAATTTTGCCATCTTAATGAGGCCTATCATCATTGAGAGTGGCTTCTTTGCATAGCTATCTGTTCTTCTCCTTGCCAGCCCATCGTATTGGCACAAAAGGCGGAATGGTATTTCTTCTTTAGGCAGAATCAGTATTAACATGCTCCGTCTGCCAGGTCTATGTTGTACATATACCTCATATACCCTATTTCATTTAGATTTGCCATTATGTGAACAGCGTTTCTATCTTTACTTAGTATACCTTTAGTAACTCAGGTCTTTTTACCTATAAGAACTGCTTTGCGTTTGTTTTTTGCCATCACTTACAAGACCATCCAGCTAACTACCCACTTCCCACTGGAAAACAAAAATTAAATTAAAATTTAAAGACTAAACTTTAATGTTCATATGCGTACAAAAAATATCTAGGAGAAATGAATTTCTAAACTGTTGTAATGATTTGGTTGGACCTTTAAGTACCCCCCACAAAAATATAGCCTTTTGGCTACCTATTATTTAATTTTCAAATTTTAATGTTATTTAGAATCTAAATTTCAATTAATTATTTGATATTATGTTGCTGTCGTTATTTTTGCAAACACTTCTAGAATGCATTTTCCGATATGACGTTTAGTAGTTGCATTTCTCCAATGTTGGCAAAGCATCATTGTGATCAACTTTCGGAATAGAAAATAGTGACGAAGGTTATGCCTGACGAATAGGGAAGCTAAAACACATTAACAGTGTTGCTTATGGCTAAAAAATCACGGCAGATGCACAAAAGTGTTGGCAAGTGTAGTATCGTGGTGCAATTTTTTTCGCGTGAACGCCATTGAACCCTCAGATAGTACTCCTTATTTCGTATGGCAAGGTGTCAAGATGCGCTACGTGAGTTAACTCGAAGATGACAATAATAAGTAGAACTCCCAAATTCCATAAAATATACTCTGTTGTTTTCTTCCGATGTTCAATGCAACGATTAGACCTTAACTTCATCGTTGAGCCCAAACATGGATTCGTCATTAGTTATAAATAAATGTTGATTTAGATCCACAATATCTTGAAGAAATTCAACAATTTCATATTATGCCCAAAAGACCTGAGAGAAAACAGCTTGGTATGACCCAACATCAGGGAATTCTTTGATAACTTTTCAGCTATTATCCATAATGTTTTTTTTTTTGCATTTTTGACGTTGTTATTGATTGATGTGCTTCGGTTACCAGAGCGCTCATCATCTCTAATGCTATTTATGCACTTTGTAACCACATATTCAAAGAAGATTTGTAAAAACAATATTAGACAGTGCCAAAATGCTGCTGGATCCATTCTTACAGCAAAAGTTAGTCCAAATGTTTCTTTTTTGCGAACAAAGAAGTTGGAGGAAGACAAAAATTGTGACTATTGGACTTCGTAAGTTGTATTTCTCTAAATTTTTGCCCCCCCCCCCCCCCCCTCTCTCTTCTAATGAGATTTTGACTTTTATTTAAAATTTTGTAATTATCCAAGGTATCTACTTCTTTTCTCCTTCAATTATTGTTATATACGGCTGAAATTTTAGAGTAGATACACCGACTTTAATTTTGATAACTTCTTTTGATCAATGTGGATTATTAAGTTTGTAGCATCTATGCGAACTTGAGTTCAAACCTCTTCAAGTTTTGCGCTGCCAAAAACAGATGTCATTGGAAACTCTAATTTTCTGATTTTGTGTTTATTGAAAACCTACGACAAAAAAAAGAAATAGACGACAGTATTTCCGTGCGAAAATCTCAAATATTAATTAATCTATTACGCCAGCTGTGAAAAACAAGCAATTATTTTTAGCAAGCGCGACCCAGTTTCTATATGGAAGACCTAGAAATAGAAAACGTGGACGTACCGCGACCAAGTGGTGATACGATGAACTGACGACTGTTATAACCGCTCACTAGGTGGCGCGAGATGAATGTTTTGCCTAGTTTTGCCATCCGAGTTTATAGCAACCGGATGCGACCATGAACATAACAATTTTTCTTTTTTATATAGCTATTTTGGGATGTTTTATAACCGAGTACAATATGAATATGCAAATGAATTTCTTGCCGAAAATAAGATGTTATTGCCTATTAATACATTGTGTTTGAATTTACGATTAGCTTGTATTTTTCTTATTCGTTTAAAGAATATAAACTAATTTATTTTTGATATTATTTTTGAGCCTTTCTGAAAGCAATTCTGTGTTAAATACAATTGTTTGTTATTTATTTTTAGAAATAGGCGTTTCACTGTTTCGTTTGAATCAGTAGAGATGGAACCGTGATAATAAAATAAATTTTATGCTGCTAAATTATTTAGGAATCACTCATGTTATTGATACTCAGCACATATAAAAATCAAAACAACTCTATGTTTAGGAAAGAATACCCGATCCGCTATTCTTAGTTTTTGATTCTATTAAAACGGTTTTTCTAGAATATTAATAGCTGGAAATCCTAAGTTACGTTGTTTTCTATTATTGCCTGGCAATGCTGTGCGTTTCGTTTCTCACACGTAAAGGTGGAGATACTCTGGACTTGACCACCTGGACGGTATCTCTACGAATTATGTTGTACTTGGACGCATCTATACTTTTTTCAAGACCAAGCGTTGTTCGTTTGCAGGGGCGACTTCAGCTGATCTACGGAAGGAAGATGGTAGATTGTGTATGGTCATATAATTTTGATATTTTAATCCAACAAAAGATCTCAGAATTTCAATTTAAAATTAAATTAAATAAAATTCAAATATTTTGATAACTTAGTTCTAATTAATGGTGCAGATATGCACGTTTTTCTTTGCACAGCTCTGAAAAATTAGATTTCTAGTTAGTGTCCGCCTTAAATTATTTTCGATTTGAAGTCGGCGACAATGTTTGGTTTTTCTGTTTGTCATGGCCGAAACTTCGCTCTCACCAAGGTACGTCGCACAAAATATAGTGCAAATTGTAATGCTGTTTTGCTAATGTGATAAACGTCGTTTAGGTCAGCGCAAAACTTATCCAACACGCAAAATGAGTCTGCCGCTGTATGATGTTTATGAGATGTCTATTAATTCCTCTTGGTCAGAGATGGGTAGATGGTCGGTGGAATAGTTGGCGCAAGAAGGTTGTTTGCCCAGTTCCACATCGACAATATTTCGGGGAAATAGTCGCGTAACTCTTTTGAAGATTTTGCAACTGGCATTTTATGACCAAGTTACCATCTTCATCTAATGGCTGAAGAAGTCGTATCAAGAAAAAAAAATAAATTTAAAATTGTGTCCTGGTCTTGAAGTCCTCCATCAAACAATGACGTCGCGAATTTGACATTTTATTTGTGTATATTAACTATAAAATTATTCACAACACACCAACTGGCCGAGAAGATCTTTAAAACAAATTAAGACGAGGGTACATCTGAGAATTGATCCCTAGTTAGCACCACTTTATCGGTTAAGAATACACTTTCAAATCAAAAAAAGTGCCTGCACCTCTTCATGCTTAAGTCATTATATAATGTATCCATTAAGTTAGGTCTATGCGATATGGCATCAGACGTAGAGTTGCTAGTCATGAATGAGCTTATGTTTTAATAAATAATTAACTGATCCCGTGTTTAATGGCTTTCAAGCACATTTTGGTGAATGCTCGAATGCAACGATATTGGTCTGTAATTGGTGATAATTTGTACATCACACTTTCACAGAAAAAAATAGATATTACCAGGTATTCAAAATATAACTAGAAAGATGAGCGTTTACCTTGAAATCGTTACCCTTAGCATATTTGCTCGCGGTGCCCATCCATGAAGGGATGCCCTGCTGTTGGTTTCTAAACAACACGCCTTTCGCTCACATTCGATTAACACCAATGCGTTCTGAACGACGCCCATGCTCATCCCATCTCTTCTAGTCATCACATCCTTTTTGTTCGGTTCTGAATACTAACGCTTGAACAACACCCGTGCTTATTCCATCCCTACTGCTTATTTCTCAATAACACCAATGCATTCTGAACAACGTTAATGTTCATCCCACTTTTGCTCGTTTCTGAACAATACCTGCTAGACATTATAGTGTATGGGCATTACACTATAATGTCTAGCACAATCTTAGTGAGAGTAATAAAATATCTACTATCTATTTTTCATCCTCAAATTACTCTTTATTCCAAGGTTTAAACTCTTTATTGTAATTATAGTACCAGATTGGTATTATAATCTTTGCTGTCACTATTTTTATTATCTAATTTCTATGTGTTTGTATGTGGAAATTATCTTATTGGCCTTTAGGTAAATTGGAAGTACCCCTTTGGACAAGCAACGATTAATAACACCAACTATTTTTGCAACAAAACGTGGAACATTATCCATTTCTGCTGAATATTCAACGGCGATTTCCTCCAATATCTTAACAACTTCGAATTTATTTACTTTAGTTTCTGAGTTCACAATTGTAAAATTATTCTCTATTTTTTTTGCGAGCTAGTGGAATTAAACCAAAGCTTTTCTCCTATTTTTTACAGAGGAGTTCAAACCACTTTATTTTTTCCCGTTTAAGGAATTGACTTATTGGTTAAATATTTTTGAAACCTGTAAAACTTTGTTAGGTATATCAAAATTAACTATTTTAACTTTTTGTTAAGAAGAAAATTGTATTTGGGTTCTTTCTACCATATTCAATTTTTTTATGCTTATAGGTTTTGTTTTAAATAATTATCCATCAATAAACGCCGATATAAAATCAACCCGAAGTTGCCATTGAACCGTTTTTTATATAGTATATGGAGAAAAGTTTATTTTATTTATTATGGCTTTTCTAGTTACTTCAATATTATCCTATCATTACTTGGTAGCTTAATTGCTTGTAGTTAACCGTTAATTGTAGAAGTTTAGTTTCAATGAAGTGCTCTTTTTTAGTGATTTCACTGTACACCCGGGTGTCCCAAGTCATGGTCCAAGAGTGATATATCCGTTATTTGTAGAGATATAAGATCGAACAAGGCGTCGATGAAAATGCTTTGCAGAGTCCTAAAAGATACGCTTTTTGAAAGTACCCCTACTAAACTACACTCTAAGAAACCGTGCGTGCCTAGCTTTGTAGATTCGGACAAAAATATTTAGATATCTATTTCGACTGGCAAAAATATTTTACGTATAGTTCAATAGGTAGTGAAGAAGTGCTGTTATAAAATATTTAAAATGATTCCTATCTTCTCCAAATGAATGTGAAATTCTCGTGGAGCAGCAACACTATGAAGAGCGATTTTCCAACAGATTAGCTCCAGTTCATTACATATGTCATTTCCTCGTATTGAAGCTAAAATGCGAATGGACCCATTTCCATTAAATTTAAAGCATTCTTATCACGGTACACCAATTAGATCAGAAGAAATGCAAATAAATGTACTAGCTTATGTTGGATTGCATCCACATATTTCAGTTAGAACTCTAGCAGAAGATATGGGAACAAGTAAATCAACAGTACAGAGAATACTAACGCTTCACAAATATCATCCTTTTAAAATTCAGTTTTTAGGTAAGTCATTACGGTCTATAGATTTTTATGGGAGATCAAGATTCATTGCTATAATACAAGTACTATTAAATGATAATCCCAATATTAGCAACAACAGTTTGTGGACTAATGAGACACAATTTCATAACAATGTGGTGGTGAATCGCCACAACTGCCATTACTGGGCTCAAGAAAATCTTGAATGGATGCGTGAGACTCCTTTTTTTAGGAAATATGGGGCTCAACGTTTAGCGCGTATCGTTGGTCCATACATCTTTGAAGGAACTTTGACCTTCCCGAGTTAATGAAAGTTAATGTTAATGTTCCATTGGCAGAGCGTAATCATTTGTGGTGGAAACAGCATGGCGCACCACCTTATAACTCGGCGTTGGTTGCAAAGTATTTAAATCACGTGCATCCCAACAGATATATTGATACTAACGGCGCCATTCATTGCCAGCTCACTTGCCAGACTTAAGTCCTCTGGACTTCTTATTGTGGAGGTATTTGAAAGAAATTGTGCGTCCAAATAATAAATGGGGTAATATAAACATGAAACAAATCCGCCAAGTTTTCCAAGTTTAAAATTTATCAAAATATTGATACAACCAACAAGATAGTTAAATTAAGAAATAACAAAAAGACTAAATTATCGTACGGCTAAGTTCGCTAGTAGCCTGGCGTCAAGTGGCGTAAATTTAATTTAATAATTAGGGTGATAAGTGTAATAAATACACAAAAAGAGAGAGATAAATCCTTAAAAGACGGGCTCGGCGTCGTGAATGAAAGAAGACTCTCAAAGCGAAGAACATTCACTCTGGCAACCACAGTAGACTTGTTAAATGCCTGGTTTCTCCAAGAAAATTAGTCAACGTTTCTTCAACGTCGGCTACAGTACACCTAGGCTAGGTTTAAGTCACGAAATTCAGTTCGCAAACTAGATGAAGAGAGCTCCACGTAGTAAATCGAGACCACGTGCCGTTTAAGTTATGTTGTTTCTGTACGTATAAAAACTCCACAAACGGCGGAGTTCCAAGAAAATTCTACAATTGGATTCCAAGAAAATTACGTTTCAAAGTACAAGCCGTAAAAAAACGTACTCAAAAATTTCTCTGCACACTACAGCGAGGTTTCTATTTTTAGAAGTAAATAACTCAACAATAACAGTCTGCACAAATATAACCGCATTTGCGGGTATCTTTTCCAAGAAAGAAAATTAATTTTCAAAGTGAAAGAGCGAAACGCTAATCTGAACATTCTCTCACAAGAACACGGCCAGAAGAGAGTGAAAATTTTGCAGCTTAAGCGACGAAGAAAGACACCGCGTGAGCGCGAACACAGCGACACCTCAAACATAGTAGTAGAAGAAGAAATCTGTACGTAACATATTCCAAACTCATCGTACCTCGATCATAATGCCAAAAAGATGAGGGATCCAAATTAAAAAGAAAATGTTAGGGGTAGGTTTCTTAGAGGCTGGTTTACTGGTGGTAGTTCTTTTGGGCTTCCGCAAAACATTTTGAATGAGATCTTGCTCATCTTATATCTCTATAAATAAGAAAAATATCTCTTGTAACATTGAATCTGGAACACCCGGTATACATGCACATATGCAAATAAGTTTTTCAATTTAACAAGCTAGCTTTGTCACGGTTATTTAATGACATTATATTCTTATGCGTTTTGGTAAGGTTCACATGCTCAATCAATCAGACAGCAGAGACAATAAATGCAAAGTATAAGCAATCAAAGTAGCGGAAATGTGACAGGAACGGTCTATCATAGTTCTAAGCAATGAATGACAATCTAGCGCAGAATAGACATTTTTAGTATCATACTAACATTCATATGCATTTTATTACCTACTATATTAGCTGGTATAATTTTAAAGTCAGGTGCGACGAAAGTCTCTTCCAAACTTGAAAGGCCTATACAATCGTTCTAGTATGATTAAGTTGAGGAATGTTTTTTTTTTCGAATAAAATCTGCGAAACCGGTCCTGAGCTTTCCGCACTCATTTAATGGTCGAACGTGTGCACTGTTTACGGGCACCGTGCCGTGTGCAAAGCGTCGCGGCGCGTTTCCACCACTCTGTACCTCTACGAAACGCTCTTTCCACTTTGCTTCTATCTCGCGTTCGCGCTATCTCTCTTCCACACATTACGGGTCGCGTTTCTCGGTCGCTTTCGCAAAATTTGAATAGTGATCGCTCCATAAAGGGACCCGGCTGCCGTTCTCTGAGTAATATTACTAAATCAATCCTTGGAGTGGACGCGGTTTATTTTTACGTTTGTGTAACGTTAGATTTTGCAAATATTTGTTGTCCTTTGCGAGTATCCCATTGTCCCGGAATCGGGTTGCCTCCGCCGCCGAACTGTTCCACTAAACGCGAACTTGTTTGATTCGACCACTTGTTGGATTTAATCAACAGGTGGTTGGTTTGAAAGTTTCGGACTGGGGCTTTGTTTATTTTTCCTCCATTCGAATATTTTTAAGTTGTTGAGGATTTTGTAAGTTTACCTCGCCACATGTCACGCGCTTTCAAATGTTCAAAATAAATTTTCTCAAGGATTTATTACCGAGTTATTATAAGAAAATATGTGGATATTTTACTATGTATTCGCATAGTTCTGACTTATTAAAAAACTTACACCTATACTACCAGATACGTTATCAGTTAAACGAACATTTGAGACCGCAAGTAATTTTAGCGATTTTGCCAGCTCGTTGTTAATGTTATAGGCGACACGTTTTTATAGGTATCAATAAATTTTCAGCCATAGCTCCAGAATTCGTGACGTGATCAATATTTCTTTTAAACAGATCAGCCTACGTATGTCTCCAAAAATAAACACTTTTTACCATGGATCTCCTTGATACGACGTAAACTGTAAACAACTGAATAGCTAATAGCCTCATGATTTGTGTTTTTTTTAGACAGATTCAATTTCTAGAATTTTATAAGGTGTTCTTTCGTGGTTTTGGTTCTACTTAGATGCCTATAAGATGCTTCTAGGACGCATTTTCTATTTCAATTGTTATGTGATTAGTTGGTTACTATAATTGTTTATATGTATCAGTACGCCTGTGATATTTTGTTTGATTATGACGATAGCAAAAAGCAATTTTAGGCGTTTTTTTTTTTTACAAATTTTTGTGCATTGATAAAATGGAGCAACCATAACATATATTTATAATTGTTTTCCAAACGCTATTCTTGTAGCTAAAAATAATAAAACAGGAAACTAGAGGATATTCTTTGAGATTCTTTTCGTCCATCTGATTTTTGTTTTTAAATACTTAGAACAAGATCATATGTTGGACACTTAATCAAACCCTTGTTAAATTTTTATTTGATTAAAAATTACAGTAAAATATTAATTGTAAAACCAAAAAAAAATGCGCAGTGCCAGTTAGACCTCCCGTAAGCAGTCTCAGTCTGCTTCTGCTCATAAAGACTGCCTTTCATCCGTCGCCCGGATGAAACTCAAGGATTTTACAATGTCTCACGTCGGCTAGTCCATTGCAATAGGAGCGGTGACTAGCAGGGGGTTGAGATCTGTCAAAAGCTTTGATACCGCCATGTGAACTCCCACACGACGGTTCTGGATCTGTGAATGGTCGTTCACTGGCGCCTGTAGCTAGTTTGTCAGCAATTTCGTTGCCTCTGATCCCAGAGTGGCTAGGCACCCATCTCAACGTAATGTTGTGATGTTCCGAATTCTTCGAACTTCCTATGGGACCCCAGTATCACTTCGTAAGCGAATTTGGCAGCCTGCAGTGTCCTGAGGGCAGCTTGGCTGTCAGAAAAAATTTCGGCCGATGCATTCCCATGCGGACAGTTTAAGATGCCCTCTGCGCAGGTCTGTCATTCGGCGTCTTCGAGGCATCCACAAACCAGCGATGGGAACCTCGCCTCGGTTTGCGGACGTAAACCTTAGAGGTCTCACTATTAGAGATATCTACAAGGTATTTCCTAGTAAAACTAAAGGCGGGCGGGATCTTGTTCGCCATTGTGTACAGTGGTACTGCATGTTCAATGTAGAAGATCTGGTATAGTCTCCGGTTTTGCCAGAGAAACCTTTACACCGGCTACATTTTGCTCTGTAGGGTAGCCTATGACCGCAACACCAACAGCAGCGGAGGAAGCCCAAAAATGGTCTCCATAGCCGCAGTCGGCGTCGAGGACATGGCCTCCGTGATGCCTAAGCAGGCAATCCTTTGGGCCTTACTGAGCGCGTTTATCGCGTATGCCACCAAACTAGCGTGGCGTATTTTATAGAAGGTACTATGACCTTCGTTTACAGCCAGTGCACCATTGCAGGTTTTAATAATAATATTTATGCCTTTATTGCGCGAAACATAAGGTTAATACATTTAGCCCCCACGTTTTACCAAAAATTCCTCTACAGGCTCAGAAGACCCTCGTGGCTTTGTTCGTCACTTGTTCCAGGTGAGATTTGTACGTCAGTTTTGCGTCCAAAAGAACACTTACACTGTATCTTAAATAACTAGTTCATCATATGCTAAATAAAGTGACACCTACTGTTTCTGCAAAATGGATGATTCTGTGAAAATAGTGTTCCATTGCAAAAAAAATGTTAATCAGCGAAACGGCATACAGACATATGTAAATTGAAGCATTGCGATGTAAGTTGCGTTGATTCGGTATTGAGAATTTGGAAAGTACCATAAAAAAATGAAGTGAAGGCAAAGTCTGTGCAGATCTAAAGATGCGGTAGAAATGCGATTAGTGGCAAAATTTAGTTAAAATTAAGAAGATATTCCTTTTAATCACCGAGGATTACTTCGTTGCCTGTTTTTCTCTATCGGCGTTAGAAAGTAAATTAGTTGTAACCATAGCTCTTACACTACTAGATTCATCATCCTTTTCATACAGGGGAAATGTTTGTAAAGTAGCCACCTTTAGTTGTTGTAAAATTAATGACATATTATGTAATTAACAACACTTATGCCTCATCTATGATACGTCTAACTAATATATAGTATTATTTGCATATCGTTCTGAATGCCCCATATTTTATCTTTATACTAGCACAAATGAGTTTTGATGTATTAATTATTCGACTGTGAAATTACATACTCGAAAATAAATATTTCAAATTTAAAATAGAACTGAACACTATTCTTTCAATCCAAAAGTATGCAAAGGTGAAAAACAACTGTAATATTATACGCCAGACGGGCGTCAGATTAATTAACGTAATAAAGAAGTCAATGCACATTTTCGTTTTATGATCATAACTTTCGATTGCAGAGTCGTAGCGAACTTTTTCAAAAACAAATTTTTTGCCTTTAAAATGAGCCCTCACTTGACCTATCATGCCATTTAATTGGCCCAAATAGGTGGAAGTGCCATCCTGCACAAAACATAGCTTTCATGATATATACGACTTCTCCAAATTTCAACTTTATATCTACACTCCGCCAAAAAAGTATCGCATAATTTAGTTTTGAATCATAAAAGTATCGCATAATCTTTGTTTGTAGCATAAAGTTGTAAATATACTTTAATGCGCTCTAAGATATAATTTCTATGATTGTTTAAATAAAATACAGGCCAAATAAAAACAAGAACTCATACTTGAGATTTTTATTAAAACAAGAAATTATAATTTTGGAAAGAAAAATGTCATAACAGTAGCTTTTAATACTGAGTATTGCCACCTCTGGCTCTTATGACCGCTCGCATACGGTTTGGCAGAGATTCGATTAACCTCCGTATATAAGCCTGATCCAAATTCTCCCACTCGTCACGGAGAGCATTTGCTAGTCCATGCAGGTCCGCTGGGGCAACATTTTGGGTTCGTATCCGTCTGTGAAGGAGGTCCCACACGTGCTCGATAGGGTTCATGTCCGGACTTACCGCAGGCCAATCTAAAACTGGAATACCAACATCGTTAAGGTATTCCTGGACGATTATTGCAACATGCGGTCGTGCATTATCGTGCATTAACATGAATTCGTTTCCTATAATTGGCGCATATGGTACTACATGTTCTTCTAAAATGTCCGTTATATACCTGTGGGCAGTCAGTGTACCTCTGTCTACTGGTACTAACTCTGTACGACCTGTTAAACAGATGGCTCCCCAAACCATAATAGAGCCACCAACGAAATTAGGTCTAGGTCTGATATTACACTGCGAATAGCGCTCACCGTCTCGTCTGTACACTGAGATACGCCTATCTGAGGTGTAGAGATATTGGCCCAGTCATTAATGTTCCAATTTACATGTTCTCTGGCAAACCTTAAGCGAGCCACTCGGTGGTTCCTAGTGAGACGAGGGGCTGTTACAGCTACTCTAGCTCTTAATCCACTCTGTCGTAACCTATTCCGAATAGTTTGAGTACTCACACGAGTATTTCTGACTCTAGCCAAGTCGTTCTGCAATTGTCTCGCAGTTACATGTCTTCGACGTAATGCTTGTAGTAGTAAATAGCGGTCATCTTGGCGAGTAGAACATCTTGGACGACCTGGTACAGGTCTTCTACTGTAAATGCCTGTTTCCCTATATCTGGCTACGGCTCTAGAAACACTTGACTGATTGATGTTCATCAAATTAGCAACGAATGCTTGAGATCGTCCATCTTCGATTAAAGCAACTATAGCAGCCACTTGTTCTGAAGTTAAATTGCTCATTTTAGTTTTAAAAGCGTTGGTACAGAACTCTGACTTCGCACTTTAAAATTTGTCCGTATAGGAAGACTTTCAATAAACAACTGAACAAACCTTACACATATGCATTTTTCTAAATGTGTTCTTTTAGAAAAAGAAAAGTAAAAACGCTAAGTTCCATTATTTTGTTAGTGTTTTTATAGTTCACATACACGAGGCAAACTTTTTGTGAAAGTATAAAAATATCGTGGTTCATAAATGCCCTTTTTTAGTTTATGCGATACTTTTTTGGCGGAGTGTAGTTTGGTCAAAAGTTATGAGTATTTCCACACTTTTGTCCCACTCTATACATATATCATTTCTGTTTTTTCAGGAATTTTAGTAGGTATTTTGATGCCGACATAGGAATTCAAAATAATTATAATTAGAATAAACTAATAAAATAAAATAACTATATTCATGTCACATTTGTTTGTAACTCAATAGGAATAACAAGTTAGTAACTTTAACAATCCAGCAGAGTAGTTGAACGGAGTTCTTTGAGTTGCCTATCTGTGTGATCACCTGGCTCTCGTGATAATATGAAGACTAAGTATTTTGGATTGATATGTATTATACATATTGTTAGTTTTGCGATTTGCTCACTAATCTATTTTCCATATAATACTGAATATAAATTATTGCTATAAATAAATCTTAAATGAAAAATGAGGATAATTGAATATTTTACAATATACATATATATTTACAACTGACAGCCTTAGTTTAATGATTATCAATGTAAATTGCATTTTGTACAATTCAGAGTTCCCAGAATTAGAGAATAAGAGAAACATCAATTAAAAGTATTTATATTTCAATTCCAGTATAATTAGGTCTAATGACTAATTTGCTGTTCTCTACACAACCATTATACTATACCAATGCAATACTAAACGATTAACAGATGTTTAAATAAAAGAATGACCCGAAACAATACGAGAGCGTTGATATTTGATACGTCTCGTTGAGTGGCTCTCTGTTTTAGCGGCGATCAAAGACGCACCAATCTAAAATATCACTTCTGTTCTTCGCTGGGTGTTTGTTTTTGCTTGCATGTATTTATCGATATTTTTACACTGACCTGTATTTACTGTCGAATAACGTTTTGTGCCAAAATTCGCTAAAGCAAGTACTTAATTTTTTTCGAGACTTTCATCTGGCTAATTATTAATACAAGTAATGAATTTTGGCCGCACTTCTGTTGTGTCTGCGTTTGTAAGAAGTCTAAATTAAATTTCACGGTATTCATTTCTATTTTAAATACGTGTTGAGGTAATCTCTTTTTATAAAGGGTATCGAGATTGTGCGATTGAAAGTAGTATCTCTATGTCCTAATAATCTTTTTTGAAAGATGTACAAACTGTAATAAACAATAAAAATTGAAACAATAGAGATACGGAATCTTATATAATTGCTTTTTATACATAAAAATGGTATAAAAGGCACAATGTCTTAAAAAATTTAATTTTGCGAAAAATGTAAGATAGCATCATATTCGAATATTACATTCTCTTATAAATTGCGAAATTGTGCGATATATTTGAATGTTGTTAGATCTTAAAATGGGTATGATCGCAGTAGGTAGTGATACGTTGAAGTTTATCATACTTTTAAATAATTTGCACCGCTGCGATTCATAACACGGACACCCCAAAACCAAGTGATTTAAATCCGCTACCTCAAACCCGCATGAACAAGCTGGAGAGTCGACCAGTTCCAATTTGAAAAGGTGTGCTGAATAAATTAAGTATATGGGTGGGATTGACCAACATGACAATGTATTTACAAGAAATTAATACAGGATTTTGGGAAAAAAGTGGTGGTTCGTAATTTCTTGGACTCTAGACAGTACAATTATCAAAGCCTGGAAGATGCATAACATCAACGACACTAAAGTAGCTTTACGTCTTATAAAAATCAACAAAACCCAGGTGACACAAAATGCTCTTCACACAACTGATGAATTTCACTACGATCAATGTGATCATATTATCGTATCACATGAGTCCAAAGCAAGAAAAAAGTGCAGGTTCTGTCATAAACACACTATTTACATCCGCAAAACGTGGAAAGTAGGCAATTTAGTCTAATTTCTCGTTTGTTTATGCCTTTCTTAATGTCAAATGTATTTTATTTTCTTTCACGCACTTTGTATAATGGTTCTTACCAGTGTTGCACACACCCACCAGCGTTTTTTTTTTGTTCCCGCTTTTTCCTTGTTTATTTGTCAATTATTCATATACTCCCTCCATTAACCCTATTTTGTAATAAAATAAAAGAAGAAAATTAACTCGCAAATTTACCGACTGCATACATATTTATCCAAGTATATTACTTTCCATTCCCTAAAGACGGTTATTAATTTTTTTTGCACTATACTGTTCCTAGTAACTTGATTCGACTTTCGACTAAGAAGGCGCTGTGGTAATTGTAGCAGTATTATAACAAAAGTTATTTATTTTTGGAGTCAATAAATACAATACTAAAAGCAGCACAATACCATCTTAGTCGAAACATTTCAGTTACAAAAGATGGAATTACAGCATTAGTGTTAAAGATGGCGATAATATAAAGTATTATTAAGTATTCGCATTATCAACAAAGAATAGTAAGACTGACTCTTTTACTGCACAAATTATGTTTTAATAAAAATGTAACCGGTTTCGTAACTTATGAGCACATCATCAGTTAGAAGTATATTACTAAATTAAACGTTGATTGTGCTAATGGTAACTAATTTAAAATATTCAAAAAAAATGTGCAGTCGACGCGTTAAAAATTTGAAAATTATCAGATACAAAATTCATTTAATAAAAAAAAGAAAAAAATATAAAACAAAATTTGATTTTTTTTTCTTGCATTAAAAATATTATGAATTCTATTCTATCATTTTATCACTTATAATATGTAATTTGAACTTGCTAAAATGTCTTTTGAATCAATTAGTCTTCCAATGAAACCGATAGAATATTGTTTCAAATAACCAGGTATATAAAATGACCAGACGGAGATTCGAACTTGAGATCTAGAACATGATGAGACCATGCGATATGTTACACAGTAATATTAAAAATATGTAATTGTACAATTTTTTAAACATTTTGGTTCTGTAAGAACTTAGATATTTACTTTTTTTTTCAAGTATTTCACATTTTATTCAAACACTAGAAGATAATAAATAAACTTAGGACATAACTGTCTAGGAAATTATTTTGTTTAAGTTCACAAATGAGTTATTGCCTCCCACGATTGCTTAAATATGTCGTAATTTTCTGTGTTAACGGCTTCCAAATTAAAAAGTCATATTTCTTTTATTGATTCTGACTTAATTTGTTTAACATGTGTACGTATAACCCAACTAGATGCCAAGAACAACGTGAGTTCGTAATGTTTGCCAAGTAATATAGGAAAGGTGCCCGCTACGAAACTGGAAAGATTGATGCCAGGTTCGATTTGCTCCATTTAACTTAACAATGTTTTTGAATTACGAACTATTCAACCTTTCCCTGAATATGAAGGACGATTGGCAAAATTATAGAATGGCTTTATTCCAATAGGAATATTGCACAATTGATTTCTCGATTATTATTGTTATTAATTATATTGATTTCAGGGCACTTATGGGAAAACCCAACAACAGACACCAACTGGTGCTCGTAGCCCCAGCTACGCTCAATATGCCGGTACTCCTGGTTATTCTTCGACACCAGGAACGACCGAAAAGCGTACCTTTAACAATAATCTCTCAGAATTAGACACCCTTTTGCAAGATTTGAGCGTCACGCAGGAATTGAATCAATCAAGATACGCCAATGTCTCTGGAGGTACGATTAGGTTCAAGTTCGTCAGCTTGATCTACTACTAAATTTGCGTTTTTTTTTTTGTTCACAGAAAATGGCATTAATGGCGGTTTTAATGGAGCCTACAACGGTTCTGGTGGAAGTCCTGCAAATTACTCTAGACCATCCAGTGCTCAAAACACCTTAACTAGGCCACCTGTTGATAGCCTCCTCGAAGAACTTAATCCAGGGTAAGTTTACACAATTTTGCCTCTATATTTTATTTTTGATAAAACCTATTATCACATGTTATTTTAAAAATTATGTCTTTAAAATAAAAATTACTATTTGCACTGTATGTATTTCAACATAAATAGTCAAATCACAAAAACATCTTTTTATTGGAAACTTTGCCTGCAATTAATTTTGTAATTAGTAACACTAAAAATAATTTTTTTGGAATAAAAGTTTGAACAAAATTTGAAAGCTGTTTGTAACTGTGGCTCCATAACCTTGTGTTTAATAAAGGTTATTACTTGTACTGTATAGCTATCAACGTAACTACTAAATACATAGCCGATTTATTACAGAAACAAAATTCTTTGAATGGAAAATTTGCCTTCAATTAATATGGTAATTTCACTGATTGTTTGGTTATTTAAGTGAGAATTTATTTGCTTTGGAGTGCGATCCCTCGAAAAAATTTGAAATCTGTTGAAAGCGTTGTCCATTAAGCTTCGTGTAATTGCCTAATATTACATAAACTTTATTGTAAGCATTGAACTCTATGCTTTTTTCGAACTATTCCAACATCAAATACCAGGTATATTTGAAGTTGGAAAGAAAATATAAAAAATGGATGGATTTAAGCATCTTTTCTTTTAGGAAAATTTATACACTGATGATTCAGAGAAATATTCTTTATATCAAAGAAATGGTGGCTTCCGATAAACTCTAATGCATATTTGTTCGAAACAAACAGCGATCGTATAGTTTGAGTAAAGAAAAAATAATATTTCATTAATTATGTTATGTTTTTCTTGTACGACTATGGTTTTCATACATAGCATTTAATAAAATGGCATTCAATTTTCAGTAGAAATATTCTCAAAGAATCCATAATGCGCAATCATTTTCTTTAAGAGTCTGTATCTAATATGTCGTCTGTAAACAGTATGTTATTGACTATCACACTGACAAAAGTCAATGCTAGGTTTTCCTTTTGTCAGTGTGATAGTTATTGTTACACCAAAGGTTTCAAAACCCAATTACTGGAGTATGTTATTGAAAAATAATTTACCTTTGTTTTATGTATTAACCAACTTTTCAATTTTTTTAAACCGTTATCCTACCGTTGTCAAATTCACAAAAAATTTGTCAGATGACACAGTAGGATTAAATTCTGCCGAAGCACATTTTTATCTGACACAATTTTGTTTTTACTATTGATTAAAGAAAATGTTGGTTTGACTCGTCGAGCCGTGTTATAAATAGTACTTGGGCTAGCAATATGGATCTCGGGATAGTTAACTGAAACTAAATCTGTAGTTATAGCACATTCGCGGAATGAGTAAAATTTTATTATCATAAATAGTTTCTGATCCAAAGTACAATAGGTACTCGATTTTTAAATTGACTGTTACCGTTACCCATCCAAAACCATTGTGAAGAAGTGGTCAGGAAGGACCGAACGCTTAAAAAATGTTAATACAATGTCTTGTTTATTCACTGTAGCATAAGTACATCACTAACGAATAACTAGTACAGTCACAATTAAGATATTTAAGTGTATATCAGGTAGATAAAGATAATAATCGGAGGCTTAGTGGTGTGACAAGACCCCCCCACGTATCGAGGTCGACTGAAAATAATAAGTGGATCATCCGATTGGTTTGCGGTGTACCCAAAACACTGTGGAGCGGTAAATTTCGTGTACCTGTGCACTGTAGTGTCATCTTACAAATGGGGCGTAGCATATCTGTGGAGTAAATGATATTTAATAGATGATGCTGACTATGAAATGAGAATAAAACAGTGTTGATTTAATTTAAAAATTTAATAAAAATTATAAAGAATTATCTACAAGTTTCGTAGCAATATATTCCTATATATTCTGTCATATCTATGTCCTGTTTGGAATTTTGTTTGGTTTGATTGTAGATTATGCGTTTGTATGAATAACATAATTTTTAACGGAGTTAAGGTGGTGTTCTAGTAATTGTAAAGATGTTGAAGTTTTGAAATTATTGCTCGTTGTTTTTTAGGAATACCATTACTACTTGTGTATTCTTTTCGACATGATATCCTTGGTGCTAATTTTGTTATTATTCGGACATTCTAGTCGAACAAAGTATGACTTTTCTGTACATTTTTATAAATATTTGACACAAAACTCTAATATATCTTCTTAAGGATTAGTAATTATATAACTACAAATTCTTCTTTTATGATAATAAACTTACTTGACGGTAAAAAAATATCCACTATCATTTCAGTGACGCATAATTTAAGTTTAAGCCCAAATTGAATTCTCGCTTCAATAAGTCCTTGCTGGGGTGTTACGCAATTAAGACCACTAATTTCAATATAAATGATATCAGAATTGAAACAGCTTTTGCTCAATATATCTTTTATTAACTCATAAGCAATTGTAATACCTAATTTTAACTTGCTAAATCCGCTCTTATGGAATAAAAAAAAGGTCAAAAGTTTTTGCGTTTATGCCAACAGTGTACCTACATATTATTTCTCCCGGTTAATGGCAACACCTGCTACCTGTAACATATAAAACTAAAATAAATCTATAAATTCTTTTCGTATTTTCATTGCGTACGGCCATGTCACTAATCACTTACATCTTAGCTAAGCTGAAGTTTTTGCGAACTGGTGCTCTTATCCCCATGTGAACTTGACCAATTTGGACCGTCATCAATTCTGATAATGACCCGTGTGTTGCCGTTTAGTCCTCTCTAGTCCAATTCAAATCGAGTGCGGTGGAATTTTACAAGCGTGTAATAATAAATCATGCCCGTGTTCTAATGAAACGCGATTGTATGTATGTGGAACGCATGTTATGGTCCCTATTTATATACCAGACGCACGGGAACGAAAAGAACGAAAGTTTGTTTTCGTTATTAATTATATCCATTACATTATTTACGGATCCATTACTGTTGGACGCTGTTATAGTTTCGAAAAAAATAAGAATAAAATAAAATGACAATTTGTGTAATTTGTAACGGCACAACAGTATGAGAGCGATGAGTGTATTGGTGTGTGCAAATTTTTGGGCATATTTTTTTTTTCATGTTTTTGCATAGGGAAAATTAAGAATGCAAAATTAGAATTTTCAAATACTACCGTCTATTACTGTAATTTTGGGTCAAAAGGGATTATTTTTTATTTTCCTTTCGCAAATACAGATCTTTCTACATCTTTTGATTATGGTGTCATCAATTTCTAATAGTAAGAGGCGGTTGAAATACGTTTTTGAATGTATTAAAGCCATCTAACATTGGTATTGATATTGAGGTAATATAACATCCGCATGGGTCGATTATCCGTCCCGTCCACCGCGGCCACTAGGGCCTATTGTAAAGCGGATGTTATCTTCAAAGTTCATCCATCAAGTTCAGGCCCTTAAGATAGCTCAGAATCTTTTTGAATGATGTCGTTTTCAGGTCCTCTAAGGATTCCCAGCATCCTGATAATCCCATAAAATTGATTATTTCTTCTTACTATCAGCTATAAGCTTCAACGTTACACGACTTTTCACTCGTCGTTCTGTTACCTTCAACATGCCAACACCAACGACTAATCTATTACATACGGCACCACTGTATCACATGACACGAAATGAGGAAGTCTACTACGAAGGGAGTATTGCACAGTAACATTATTTTCTTTCTGTTCTTTTTCCTTATTATATCTATGTATACTTTTTCTTCACATACGATATTACTTACATATCTTTGTCCTGTTATTGGAAAATAATTGTTTATTATTATTATTATTCTGTCGGAAGTGACCGATTCCAGCAGCATGTTAACCACACAGACATGAGTATGTGGCGATTGATTGACAATGTGCCATAGGCGGAATGTTGTTAATCTGGCCTCCCTTTCCACAACAATGTGCAAGGGAGGAAGGTCCAGAAGAATTCCCAACGCAAATGACGGGAAAGAAGGCATTGCTCCCGTGATTGCTGAACTTGCAATCCTTTGTATGGATGCAAGTTTTGCTGTGGCTCTGGCTTGCAGCGCTTTCTGCCACCATGTTATCGCTCCATAGGTTATGGTCGGACGTACTACCATCACATAAAGCCAATGGACTCGCTTTAGGGATATCCTCAAGATCTCCCACATATTCTTCGGCAAGTCCATAAGGATAACTTTGCTTTTTGAGTAATCTAACATAGTATTTGGATAAATTAGAGCCTTCTTGGCTTTTTGTGTTTAATTTTCTATTTCTTTTTTCTTAAATCATAGCAGCCATTCCAATACCCTGGCACCCTGTTTCCTTATAAAAATATTGTAATGTACATATTTTAGCCCGCAATTTAAGTAGTCTACCATATTATTATAGTTAAATATGCAAATAGCAACCATAAATGCAGTAGTTAGAATTACTAAACACGCGGAACTCATGGATACGACAATTAAAATGTATAAACCACGAATTGCTATCATGCGCCTCCCAATATCGAATTGAGGAAAAACATTTTGATCTAACAAAGAAATTGTACGATATATTCTTGTGCAAATTTAGAAAAATTTTAGCGCTACTGAAATATCAACACAGCTGCTAATGTTAAGTGCATTGCATTGCAATTTACTAGATGGTGTATCTACTTTCGTATTTATAAAAGAGTAATATAATTTAAATCGACTGAATGTGTTACAATATTCAATATCTTAAATATATCATGGTCATTAATCATACTTTTTTGGGAATCGCCAGTTCGGTGAAGGAATGCAATATAGGTGGTCGAATTTGAGCTTCCTGTTTTGGCTATACTGTAAATTAGATAGTTGTCATTAATGGCGCGTGTTTGACACATGAAATGTTACTTTGAAATAACACATTTACAAAGTGGATCACTTAACCACTGCTCAACGCGTTAAAATTGTTCAATTCTACAGCAATAACAGTTCTGTACGAAATGTGTATCGAAGATGCACGAGGGAAGATTATGGTCAACTTAGTCGTTCTACTGAACAAAAAATTCGCAACGTAGTGAATAACTTTGAAGAAACTGGAAGCATTAGAGATAGGGTAAGCCGTGTGCATCATCCAGCCACACGTTCAGTCGAGAATATTGCTGCTGTGAGCGATAGTGTGCCTGAAAACTTATCGATTCGTCGCCGTGCGCATATTTTGGGGCTGTCTTGTAGCTCCTTTTGGAGCATTTTACATAAAAACTTACACTCGCACCCCTACAAAAATCAACTAACACAAGAACTGAAGCCCAGAGATCATGGACAGCGAAGAATTTACGCAGATTGGATGTTGGACCAACAGGGAGTTTGATGCTGATTTTCAAACAAAATTCTCTGATGAGGCACATTTGCAACTTTCTGGGTATCTCAATCACAATTGTCTCACGTGGTATACGAGACACCACTGCATGCCCAAAAGAGTAACTGCGTGCATTGTGGTGCAGTGAACGGTGGGCATGCTAACCAATTATTATCATTCTAAGAACTCGAAGATATTGATGTTTGGGACGTGTGTGTTCAACAAGACGGCGCAACCTGCAATCACATGCAAAGTTCAGAAGTTGCATTATTTCACATAGGGGGGATGTCAACTAACCGCCAAGATTATGCAATTTAACATTATTGCATTTTTTTTTTGTAAAGCCGCATCTACGCGAACAAATCAGCATGTTGGAGTATCTAAAAAGTAACACTAACCAAGTTATAGTATATAGGTAGTCGCCGAAACTTACGAAAAAGATATCGAAACTTACCCCCAACGAATTAATTGCTGTCGAAGGTCTAGATGCGGACATTTGCCGGACATTATTTTCCAGAATTAATGACTAACGTCAAATATATGATTAATAATAATAAAAGAAATAGGATTATGTTACATTTTCGGTGTTTTTTCTTAAACAAAAGTAAATAAATTACTTACGATCAAAATTTTATATTAGTAGAATATAACAGAAATAACTTAATCTAAATACTTAATCTGAAACTAAAGTTTGGTATCCTGAACCCCATGAAAGAATGTCCTCCTTCATCATCTTCAAAAAGTTCCTTCAAAATCTGAGTTTTTTGCTATGATTCTCCTTCGTCTTTCGTGCTTTGATGGAAAATCTCTGGATGTCTTCCTTATCATTAATTTGCAAGGCTTTGCGATAGAAATATCTTGGACTAATGCCTGGAATGTGGAATGTTACCATCCTTTTAGGTCGACACTGCATTGTACGCGATTTTTAGATCTTTTCCAAGATGGTTGATTCTAACTTTCATTTTAAGTCTCTTTCTTTCCGGACTTCCGTAATATGGGTTTTATTTCACCCATCACAATTATTATTGGTAAATAAAAATAGTAAAATACATTATTTATATTATTACTTATCGTATCGCTCCATCTGTCGTGCAAACGCGCAAAAATCGAGTCTGTGCTGATTCCACGTCAGAGATAACTGATAGAATAACTTACTGGCGATTACCGGCAATTCTCAGTCCCTCATTGGTGTCCTGCGGGCGTGGCAGAATGATTTTTTTTACCGTAACATGCGGGTGTACGACGCAAGTCCACCGAGCAAACTTTAATGTTATTCAAATAATAATCTTCGTCTGCATGATGGTTTTCGAATGTTTCAGGAAATGCCATCTAAAACATTTGAAGTTGTTGGACAACATTTGTTGGAAGACCATTTTCAGTATAGGAATTGATTTTTATCTCAAAATCGGTTGGTCTTACCTTACTCTTAAATTTGTCAGGCCGTAACATTTCTATTTAGCTTCTCTAACTAACTGACCTTGATAAATTGATGCAATAGCTCCCTCTAAAATTTAAAACTTTCTCATAAAACACATTAAAACGAAAATAACTCTCGTAGGTATGGCACGTACGATATTTTAGAGTGGGAAACTTAATAAATATCGTCTTTATGATACCGCGCGCTGCCTATTCGCTTTTATTTTTTAATAAAATTATATTAAACATCTAATCCGACCTGCCAAAACACGACCGTGTCTCTGTGTGCCCAGCAATATATCGATCGGGATCAAGATGCCAAATTTCGGCTTGGCTTCGGACGGACATGTATTATATCTTACGATGAAAATGTTGCAAAATGACAATCTCACATCATTACCGAAAATAGGGAATTTGGAAGGCGTCGCATTCTATTTTTAACACATTATGGTTCAGGGTTTTGAAGGACAGCGTTTACTACGGCGACCTAGTTAAAGCATGACTTTTAATACCGTTATAACCGCACAATTTACTTCTTCACATAATTTGAGTTTCTAGGTGCGTGTTTTGTAGTACAAATAGTTTCAGGTTGTGCAACACCTTAGTCATGGAGTATGCAAAGATCTGGAAATTTTTGTTTACAGTTACCGTCCAGCCTTCTCTTCAAAATGCTTTCGGAGCTAAAAACTAATTCTATAGAGATCCCAACTTTGCATTTCAATTATTTTTATTTCTTACAACTATTTATACATTAATTAGTTACTTATGGCAAGAAATACAATTATATTTTTTGATAGGGGAAAAGTTTACTTTGCTTCTGTATATACGGTATGGCGAACTAGTCGTCTTTTCACCTCCTTCTTGCTAATTTTCATCTCGCATATGCTTGTCCTGCATTGTTCCCAACACTCCCTCATTCCATGTGAGTTTAGCTCTTCTTCTTTTTTTACGTTTTGAGGGTCTCCAATGGAACACTTTTGATGGCCATCGTTGCTCTGGCATTCTTCTCAGATGTCCATACTATTTCAACCTCCTGCCTTCTATTGAATCTAAAATATTCACTGATGTAACGTCCATATCTTCCCGAATGTATTCATTTCTTATCCTTTCTGCTCTTGTCACCCCACAGCTGCGTCTCCATCGTTCTTTACTTTTCTTCGTTTCTCTTTGTTATTTCCCATACCTCTGAACGATATACTGCAATACTCTCAACTATTGTTTTATAAACTCTTCTTTTCACATTCTTTGTTATAGTTAGTGTAGCCGTCTTATTGAAACTCTAGCCTTTATTATTCTCTGCTTAATTTCCTCCTCACTTCCTCCTTTACTAGAAATATTTATTCCTAAGTATTTATATGTGGTGCAGTACTTCCGTCTTCCATTTCTAGATCTCTTCCTGTGCCTCTTAGTACCATATACCAATTTATTTGTAAACCCCATTTCCCATATTCCCCATTCAATTTTCTTAGCATGCAGTATGCGTCGTCTTCATCTTCGGCGGATATGACTTGGTCATCACCAAAATTCAAAGTATACTGGATGTCGCCATTTATGGACATTCTTATAGTGTGGCATTTTTTCTAAAATTTTTGAGTGCATCATTCAAATATATTTTAAAAAGAGTAGGTGCTATGCAGCACCCATATCTCAGCCCTTTGTTTACGTGGAATTCTGATGACACTAGGTTTCCAACTTTGACCTGTATACAAATTTTTATGGCGTTAATGTCAGTTCTCTTAATTTGCTGATTTTCATTGGCGACCACAATCTCGATAGAGGAACGTTGTCATACGCTTGCCGTAGATCTATGTAGATAAGATGGATTTCCATGTTATGTGCCAATCTCTTGTGCCCAATACTGAAGATATTGTCAGTGCACCTGCCCGCCCTAAAACCGCTTTGGTCTTGAAATTTTTTCTGCTTTTTCTAATCAATTATAAGTAGTTTACAAGTTAGTTGTTGAATACTACTGGATATGATATATGTATATTGCTTTTGTCTGTATGTTCATTACATTCATTATTAAATTGTAATCACGTACCGTTACTTAATTTACTTAACTTAATCTAATACTGTAAAATAACCCTGTAATTGGATTCACTCTGTAGGGTTTATAATAATAATAAATAAATAAATAAATAAATTCATACATCTCATGTTCAACATTATTTTTCAGAATCTTGCCATATGTGCAGCCAATGGAGCTTAGGACAGTGTTTTCCCGGTAGTTGCTAGATCCTGTTCGAACACCTTTTTTAAAGATATTGCTAATAATACTTTCTTTAAAATGCACTGGTATTTGTTTGTCCAAAAAGACACAAGTTAAACAATTTAGAGAGAAGTTGAAAAAGAATTGTAGGTGCGGTCTTCATTAGGTCGATAGGTACAGCTCCAGGGGCTGGAGCTTTTCTGTTTTTATACGATATAACTACTTTTTGAACGTCTTCGGGTAATTTGGTTTTCTGTATTAGAACATTAAACAGATAGTTACATTTTTGAGTCGTTGGCTCTTAATACTTGAGATGTAATTGTTTGCCATAAGCAGCCATTACTTACTGTCTTCATAGCATTGTATGGATTTTTTTGATAAAAAAATTAGCGTGAAGTTATTTTCTGGGAATCATTATTACCATTTATAAGAAAACGTAGATAAATTGTCATCTGTATTTCCTTTTTTACATCTTGTGATTCTTATTTAAACCACAATCTTTTAATTTTATTAAATTAATAACCTTGCTGTCATATATTCAAACTCAAGCCTAATATTTATTTTGTTATATGATTCACGTAAAACGTCATAAGTATAAGGGGCAATAAGGTTACAGATTTTGAGAAACTATTATGGACAGAGAATGAAAAAGTTCAATTGGTCGATATAAGGCAAAATAAGTTTTTACTGGACTACCTGAAAAGAAAAATTAATTATAAAAATTATCAATAAATTATTCATAAGTACCTTGTATTTATATTTATATTCAGAAAAATACCGAGTAATAATTTCCATGAGAATACTAAGCAACTATAAATTAGAGAAGATACATAACCACATTAAAATAAGCAAACAATGTAAAAATCTTGAAAAAAATTGCTGCCTTTAGATACTCATTATGTAGCGATAGAAAACAGAAGTAAAAATTAAATTATTAATTTACTTATTTTCTAATATTTATCCTAACAAGAACTGAAGATATTTTAGGAATTTTCACCTAAAATTACAATATTATTTAATTTATACATATATACATACCTTACCATACAAACTTATGTATGTTATATAAGCAACATCGTTTACAAAATGTTACTCTACAATATAAATTAAATGTGTGTTCATAACTGTTTCCTCTGTTTATGTTGAATCGATGCTTCAGGAAACAAAAATTCGTATTGTAATCTGATTTAAAATATATACGACTTTAAATTGTTTTACGAACCATTATATCTGACTAAATTGTATTTTCTGCATTTTTCTTTTATATTTAAATTGATAAATGTTGTTTTTTACATGTCTCTTCTATTCTATTTCCAATTCATTTGTTTTTCTTGCGTGTTAAAATGTTTAAAAAGGTATATTTTTACATTGTGTATATTACTCATACCCCAGATTTATCCTTACTAATTAAGAAACTTCATTAATTATCACGCCTAAACAGCTGGGAATAGACAAAATTAAATCTGTTACTACGGAAAAAAGAAATTATTATCTGCCTAGCCATTAAGAAAAAGAATTTTCAGCTTACGAAAAAAGGTCGTCTTTTTTTGTTAATAATTTAAATGAAACATTTAAAAATAACATTACTGCTTTTATTTGTTTGTAAACGAGTTTGTTAATTGCTTAAATATCGATGGTTTGTACGGTTGGAATTTTATGTGACTTAACACGAGCTTTTCAGTGCATTGATCATAAAATATTTACTGATTGTGAGGAACTTGAGTGTTATGGCGTGAGAGGTGTTGTTTCAGATTGGTTTCGGTGGTTTCCTTCTGGCCGTGTGCGGTTTCTTTCGAAGTAAAAAATCGCAGAAAATACTTTATCGACGAGTTTGGGGTGCCTCAGGTTTCGGTGCTACTTCCAGTACTATTCTAACCCTTTGTTAACGATTTTATGGAATTTATTTATTTCTCCGTTTTATATGCCGATGGCACTATAGTGCTACTTTTGTGTTCGCGTAAACACTACTTGTTATATATAAAAAGATCGCATTGACACCTTAATTTCACCTTGATTATTTAGAAGTGAAGATTTAAGTAGCTGGTGAACTACTGTAGCGGCAAACCGCATCGTGCTGCTATGAAGTCCGCAATCTGAAGGCAGTGTTAGGTGTTAAGTAATAGCGGTTTAATGCCGTTATATTGTGGCCAGGTATTCTCTAGAACAGTGTTTCTCAAACTATTTAATTTTAATATAATTTCATTAAAAAAAAAATGCAACATTACTGATGCATATAAAAAAAACTACATATAATAGTTCTATATTTCGGTTTCACTGCACTCATTGTAGGAAAGCAAATTCCATAGAAATAAGTAGTGACTAAAGTAAGAAGTTTTTTTCAATACAATATTGGGGAGATCAGGATATTCTGATTTCAATTTCATCCAAAATATCGCGAGTGACATTCTTTCGGCATTACTCTTCAATCCTTCATCAGCCGCTGGTTCCGACAACTAGTTTTCCACCCACGGGTAAGTCACCTTTAAGTGGAATGAACGAATTACAAACCCATCCATTCTCTTCTGCAGATCTTCTACTGTTTTTAATAAAACTCGAAACGTCCATTAAGTTGGTTAAGTGTTCACCGGATGATATTTTTTAGAGATTTAACATTAAGTTCTTCTTCTGTGTTATCGATAAATGTCCCTAAGTTATAAATATCGTAGCAATTTCACAATACTCGATCTTTCCAAGCTTTCAGTTTTCGTTTCTATTCATCAATCTGATCTGCAATTGTGAAACAGGAAACCATTCTTCACCATCGAGGTGTTGATTTTATTGAAGGTGGGAAAAATGTCAGCCAAAGAATAAAAAATATAGGTAAATCAAAAATATAGGTAGGTCAAAAAAAAATAATTCTAAATATTTTAAAAATTATTAAAATCCATAAAAAAGTATCACCAATAATCTTCTAAGTTTGAATTATTGGAAAAAGATG
This sequence comes from Cetonia aurata, assembly GCA_949128085.1. Classification (NCBI taxonomy): domain Eukaryota; kingdom Metazoa; phylum Arthropoda; class Insecta; order Coleoptera; family Scarabaeidae; genus Cetonia; species Cetonia aurata. Next base: position 12,827,875 of record OX421887.1, read on the forward strand.
TGAAAGGGTCTAGCCGAATAAGCATGGTGAACTGGCCCCCAGAACGGATTTTTGAAAAAAGTTATGCATGGGCACTGACAGGTCATAAGAAGGTAATATAGGGGTATTTTACGCCCCGACTCCCAAGTGACCTTGAAATAATCAGAAAAGTGTGCCCCAAACAGGCCTATCTTTAACTTTTTTTTTCCTAGAAAACTATTCTCTTTAGAAAAACGGCCCTGGCGCCATCTGTTAGATATTGAACCGTAGTACATTATATATTTTTTTGAAAAAATTTGAAATAAGTTCTTTTTTATTCTCAGTGGCTTGTGGTCCACAGCTCCGCTTCGGGCCACGAACTGCCACCTCGAATAAAAAAATATATTTATCTCTACTCGGAACGCAAATAACTATTAATATTTTTTTTATGATTATCACTTGACTCATGATATTATAGGCACAAAAGATTAACAACAGCAGATAGGTATAATAAGCATAGAGATGGTCATAACTCGAATTTTTTTTTTTTTAATATGTTGCACCCATTATTTTTTAATCAAACTTATAGGAGTTATAGTATATATAATTAGTAATATTTTGTATTTTTTTGGTGATTGTCACTCTGAAGGAACCATAAAATGCATAATTTTAAATATTTCAAAATAATTTTTTTTTTTGATTTTATGAATGAAATTTTTTCAAAAAAATATATAATTTACTACGGTGCAATATCTAACAGATGGCGGCAGTGCCGTTTTTCTAAAGAGAATAGTTTTCTAGGAAAAAAAAGTTAAAGATAGGCCTGTTTGGGGCACATTTTTCTGATTATTTCAAGGTCAGTGGGGAGTCAGGGCATAAAATACCCCTATATTACCTTCTTATGACTTGTTAGTGCCCATGCATAACTTTTTTCAAAAATCCGTTCTGGGGGCCAGTTCACTATGCTTATTCGGCTAGACTCTTTAAATAAATTTAAAGATAATAGTAAAGTCAAAATAACATTACAAATACCTTGAACTATTATTAGTCACTTAGGAAACCATGTATGTATATGAGGAAAGACTCTAACAATTTATTGAGGTAAACAGATTTTTTTCCCATTTACATACTACCTACTTTAAGTTCTTGGTATCCTAGCAGATTAAAGTAATTGCTCAAAAGGGAAAAAGCACTTGTTATTTACAAGTGCTTTTTCCCTTGCAAGTGTAGTTAGATATTATTATTTCTTTTAATTTATTCAGTCTTGGGTTGAAAATGGAAATTCACGAATTTCTCAAAGAATTGTCTCGAATTAATAAAATCGTGTAGCGCGGAGTGATCGGATATCTTGTGTGTCTTTTATATTAGATGTGTTTTCTTAAACATGCCCACTATACTTCTTGTATTATTTTTTACAAGAATATATTCTATTAATATCCTTTTTGCATCCCAAAACAGCTATATTTTTTGCCCATATATAAAATCTCATTACCTAGATATGTAAATACATTTCAAGGTACTACATTTTTATATGCATTATGTTCAGCTTTTCTAAAATTAATCTGCAAATGCGTTCGTTGTAACTGGTATTTGAAATTGTATGACTATTAATTGTCATTTTTTGTGACGCACACGCTAGAACAATGTGATTAGCATCAGCCGGTTGGTAACCACATAAACATTCCGCCGATTCAATTAGGCCAAACCTGTACAAATTTTCGTGGAACTGCCCATGATTAAATTTTAGTCTTGCAATGTTGGATCGAAAAAAAAACTCGATATACTACGATCTATGTACCAATTATATGAGTCATATGAATTTTACATGTAGATGATCAGTAAGCATTCCATTCTCTTTTGGAAATTCGTTCGTTCGATATTTTCAGTAACATTTTGCTTCCAAGCACAGGTCTGTATTGAATTTCCTTGATAGAACCTTCTTTAGCTAATTTACGTTTAATCTCACTATGTGCCTTAACCCAAAATAATTTCGTTTCCATACCGTTTCCATTCATTTCACCTATTATTTGAAGAATGTCTCATATTTTAGAAATACTGTTCCGGTGGTCAATTGATTTGAAAATACTATTTTTAGCGTAAATCAGTGTTTCCAGCATTGTAGATGCTTCTGTTATAAAGGAATCCAGTTTAAACGTCACACCTACTTCGATATTAAGGGTTTCCACAACCGAGTATACTTTTAGAGCCAATTTCAATAAAGATAATCGCCAGTCCTGGTGTTTTTTTAGAATAGATAAAGTCAAACACTTATCATGTTGTGGTGGTTGTCCAATATATGCTGGAAAGCGAACCTACATTGTCTGATTAAGTAATGAATATGACAGCCGAACATCCAATGATTTGTAGATCTCAGAACCACAATATGTCGTTATAAGGAAGGCTTTAGCGAAATAGGTGATCTTTTCTTTTTTCCAATACTTGTGGGCAAGATCGCCATCAACTAGGTTGTAGGTTTTTTCGAAAATTCTTCGGAAATGATGGACGTTTAGTTTGTACATTTACTACAATACAGTTGCAAGTATTTTCTTCGTAGAAATAGTAGAGGTTTTCGGACTGCGATCTGAAGAGCTTTAATCGGTGTATATCGCATTGCATCCACACATAATCTAAGGGCCTTATTCTGAACAATGTCAAGATTTTTCAAATTATTTTGATTAGCATTACCATATAGTGTGCACCCATAGCCATAGTCTAAAACTGATCTGATGTAGGCTATATATTTATAGATGTGTTAAAATCCCCAGTACACTTTTATTATACATCACATTAAATTCAATACTTTCTCACATTTTCCGACAATATAATTAATATATGTTTTCTCCACCTCAACTTATCACCTATATAATGTCCGAGATATTTCACACAGTTTTGAATAGGGAAACACATATCCCCAAAATGTATTTTATTTGTAGGCAAATTCCTTTTGCGGGAGAAATACATATAATATGTATATGTTTTGGATGTTGACAGTTCTAAATTATTCTGGGATAACCAACTCATTAACTGGCTATATTTCTATATATATTTGGACATATTTTGATCAATAGCTTCGTGATCTTTATTACATATATATAAACAGTACCTACACTAATTGGTATGCTAGAAATGCTATGCAAATCATGGGTGTAAACATTAAATAAGATAATATAATAAGATAATTAAGAAGATAAGGGTTGCCAAAATCACTTATTGTTTATTTTTATTTTTTTCACGGCTAATAGGTAGATAACATAAAATCTTCTAGTATTTTGTATTCACGTTTGTTAAATGGCTGAAAATTTATATTTCTTTTACAGAGATGTCATCTACGCTGGTCCTAAGAAGGTGACGATAACAGTGAAAGAAACCAAGACGGAAACCTCATTTCCAGGTGACACCGAATTGATTTCGACTCACCGAACTGTTTCCCAAACTCCGACTGCAGCGTCTTCAGCGACTAAAGAACTAGACGACCTCATGAAATCCTTGTCTGATTTCAAGGTAAGTGATGACCTCTTTTGACCGAAATTTGACCATATTGTTCGTGTTCAAATTGTTTTTCTTTGAGTTACGGTAGAACACACGTCGTAAACTGACGAAAACAGATCTGTCTCCTGTTAATGTTAAAATTTGCTTTGGCAAGCGTTACCCAATTAAACTCGCGTAAACTGATTTTTGTTCATCCTGAAAGGTACTAATTTTCAATTAATTAAAAGCAGGTGTTGTCCTGATCTACTAGTACACCACAATGAAGTTATTTAGTAATTTTGGGTATATCAGAAAATTCTTAAATAATAAAAATGTGTACGTGAAAATTTGTGCGCATGTGCAATTCCGCTATTGAATACAACTTGCCAATATTCTTAAGTATTATATGTTTATATATTGGAATTGGCAGCAGTTTGTTTCACTTCAATACATCAATTTTACTTTTGATAGCTATAATAAAGTTTCTTCCATATTGATGGGTTTTTAATGTATATGTTTTGCGGTTATTTTTAGTAGAATGTGCAGTAAAATATCGCATATCATATTTTTTATTATTAAAATTTAATGTCTTTTGAAAAATTTGTTTATGGTGGGAGTATTCGTGTTACTTTTAACTATTAATTAATAACCAGCAATTTGGCGAGGAGAAAATTATTAATTGTCCAAATTTATTTTTATTATAGAACTTTCTGAATTACAATTACAACCTAAAGTATATACCTGAGATTGTATTGTTGATTAAATATGAATTCATTAGTCATATTCTCTTATGAAAGCTAGAGAAACTTATAAATTATTTTTTTGCCCAAAAATCTTTTTAGACGTCTTTAAAGGAGAAAAATATCTAAAGTCATGAGTTACACTACTATTACAGATTTTTGAAGAGTTGCTGTAAAAATAATAAATTTGTTATAATAAGGTAAGTAAAGGTTTTTTTATCTATATCTAAGATGCACATTTTCCTATGTTATATTCTATCGTTCAATAAAGTAATGTTACATAGAGATATCTACAAACGTTTATAATTTTCTTGTAAATTGGGAATTGAAGGTCATGGTAGAGAAAAATTAAATTTTTCCAATTGTGATACTTATTTAACACGACGTTTCGTCACTGGTTTTGTGACATCAAGTGTAGCTGTATTAGAAATTTCGTAGTTGTTCATTTGAAACAAAGTTTTTTTTTGCTTTTTGTTAATTTCTTCCTTTCCATTAATATATGGGCCTCAATTAAAACTTTATAATACGTGAAGTAGAATTGGGTGTTGCATGCAATAAAAATAGAACAAGGTCTATTCGGTGCAAATTGCACCCAGCCGATCGAAATCAATTGACTACGCATCCGTGCAATTTCTATTGCGCGCAATTTTTATTGCATGCAAGAAAAATTGCGAACTGTAAAGCGGTTACAGTCGCTTTCTAAATTACACGTTAAATTTTCTGTTTCGTTTGCGTAAAAAATTGTTTATTATCTTTAAGTGGTTAAGCGCTACTATTATTTCGTACGGTTTGAGCAAATGCTGAATTTTTTTCTGACAGGTTTCATGTGTAATCAATAACTACTTATATATTTCTTTTGGCTTTCATGATTTATATTTTTATTAGCACGTGTTCTTTTTATATATTTATTGATAAAGGTTCTAGGATAATTATTTTTTAGCAACATTGCTTTAAGTTTTTTTTAAGTTTGCGTCTCAGATAATAAAATAAATCAATAGGCAAACTGAATGTATCGTGGACAATAACGTCACGCATTAATTTTTTTTTTTTTTAACGTGAGACAATAGTTTTACTATCATCATATGATCCAACTACTTGACCTTTCGGATCTACCATCGCCAGAGAAAGTTCTTTTTTGTTTTTTTTCTGAAAGATTAGTTACTTCTTCGTCAACTCTTCAGGCAATTTCCAGGAGGTGAAACAATTGTCTGTAGTAACATATCTATTAGTCCCCTTGGGTTGAGTGAGATTAATGACGGATTCAGAAGGCAACAATAAACTAGTACTAGTCTGCATTTCTTTCCCGATATACGGAATTCCTCCGCAATAAATGAACGTTCTTGCATCACACATCATTAAAATTATATGTATACCATACCTATCAGGGTTCGGGGATATATACATGCAGAATGGACATATACCCTAGAAGTCCAGAAGGGTTTCGTAAATGGTGACTTCTTCGGCGGCAGTGTAGTGCAGATTACAGATTTATCCGTATCTCTTCTAGATTGCCGTGTGGTTTTTGAGTCAAAGCGAAGACAATACAAAAGAAATACAAACCTATTCTTTGACATCGTGCACCGCAATATGGGCGGGTCAGGGAAGAGGAAACATCCACAAGAGAGATTTGATCTCAGTTTGATCAGTTTGTTTGGTTGTAAACTTCACTAACCTCTCTTTAATTTCTTCGTTGGTATATTTCACATTATCATTTCATCAAAGTGAACACTTCTTTATCATCAACAAGCCCTTTTGCGTTCCGTTTAGGTCCAGGCAGATGAGTTATGATATTTTTTTTTTGAGTTCTTGAATACATAAATTGATCAGGCTAAAGCATTGCTGCATCTTTCCCAAAAATAAAATTTATCTCGTCACTTTCTTTTGTATAAGGTTCATCATGATCAATAGGAAGATCGACAGACATATCGTTGTCCTCAACAAAGTCATCGGCATCATCAGTTAGTAGAATTTCATCTTCTGATACACTGCATGATTCATCTAGAATCTCACCTATAGTACAAGCATTGTCAGCTGGGGGATTCGCGAAGCAAGAGGGCGTGCTAAATTCACTCTATTTAGCACGCCCTCTTGCACCCGAAGAAATATGGATAAACGTTATAAATCGCACGTGATAACACTATCTTCGTGACTCTTACAAAATACGAAATTCGGTTTTTATTGTAATATGTACCTGCAGTGAAATACGCTGTTCGATCATCGAGCTTCACCCATCTCTTCGAGCTCGTGACGTGGGATGCGCGTGATGGCGGGGTTTCCGCCAACAGAAAATGCATGTACTGTACTTCGTTCCATTCTCTATAAAACTGCATTTATGTGATGTCATCAGTGCTGCATTCTATATTTAAAATTTAAGGTATATATAAATATATAATAAATAGATAGACAGTGAAAATGTTTTAAGTAAGTAGTGCGTTTTTAACGTTCATGTATCGTGTGAAATATGCTAATTTGGTTTTAGAATTTGATATCCAATTAGAATTACGAAAATATAATAGATTCTGTTACGTATTAACTTTAAGTTAACACTTTAGAAAAAAAAAACCGCTTTTTAAGCAAAAAAAATACATATGTATTCCTATAACATAATAAATAATAATTCTATCAAAGTGGGCGAGGGAATGATTCCGATAGCGTTATTGCCAATTTTTTAAGAAAATCATACAGATATAAATACAGCCTTGTAGGCAGTTGAGTTATGGAACACTTATAGAAATAAGTAAAGTGGAATGTTGCATTGAAAATGTGCATGGGATAATATTACTGGTTAATTGTTTATCTTTTACAGCTCAAATATAACTTTTTATTGCTTTATTTATTTGTTCCATTCACATCACAAAGAAGTGGTATGTAAAAAGTTATTGCTCTAAAGTGTGGGTGGGATTTTATTCTCCCACTGGCAACCCCTGCGTACTAATAAGTGATAAATCATTCGCTTTTACATCAAAACATCTCATTATGTATTAGTCATACCCTAGCTATTATAGCTGAGCGGAGTATTATACCGAAAAACAGTGATTGATCCTTTTTAAGTTCTTTACATTTTCATCTTATTAACCTGTGCATTCGATCATCGTTGGCCGCATATTTATTTATACTCAACTCTCAGGGGAAATATTTATAATATCGACATGAAAGTAATCTCATAATAAAAACAAGAATATTTTCGGGATCCCTTTGGTTTAGTAAACACCGGGTTTATTTATTGGATCGCATGTTTGTTTAGAAACATCAAAACTAACAATTTTTCTTTTAATATGGTAATTCAGAGTATGCGCATATTTTATAAACTAATTTTGACTGTTTTCAACACAGTTATAAAGAATTATGAACAAAATTGACAATTTTTATTTACTTATTATTTTATTGCTCGAATAGTTTTTACGATATATCTGTTTCGAAACATTGATATCAGAACCGTAGACTTTTATCTTGAAGCACCAAAACCTCATTAATGAAACGCAATCCCAAAAATAAAATTTTGTTCTCTCCTATATTTAGAGTGACGGGTTTACGCGGCAATAAATAGTAAATTAATTGATGATCGAATTTTTATTTAGAGCCTGCTCTTGTGTGTGTGTACAAGATGTGTGGCAGCTGGCGGATTATAATCTATTTTTCTTTCATTTTGCCTTAATGCATTTTCTGAATTATAATCATGCATAAATACAGTCCCTGGCCACAATATTAGGGCCACTTACTATTACAACGATTGCCAGGTGACGGAGTATACGTATACGACAGGTATAAAGTAATTAAGAAACACCCTGCACTTTTATTTTCCAACAATACGCAAAATACATTAAGTAAATACTAAATATTCGTATTATCAACTTTAACCAGGTTTCTCGGAATTATATTAGGTTCGAGATATAAACTATCAAAATTTCCAAGGTGTCCTGGTGGCCCTAATATTGTGGCCAGGGACTGTATATGTACACGTTTTCTCTCACCTGAGCATAATACGAGCGTCAGCTTGCATTTTTTAAACAGTTGAACATGAATTAAACGCAAACAAGTTTTATATTTTGCGTCTAATACAGTGTCGGACATAAGTTAAGCAACTACACCCTCGTATAGAACTTATTCATAATTATCAAAGACTGTTAAAAACAGTAGATGATTTAATGTAGGGATTTGAAAATAAAGATATCAAAATATGTAAAAACAACTCAAAATTTATTTATATAAGAATTTTGGGAATAACAATAATAAATAATGGTTCGTTCATTAAGAATAGCGCGACAAAAGTTAAGCAACCATACAAAAATTAATATTTAGTAGCATAACCGTTGTTTTTTATTACTGCTGCGCACCGTCGTGGCATTGATTCTATAAGGTTCTATTGTACCTTGAGGAATTTCTGTCCATGCTTGCACAAGGGCTGAAAATAATTCGTTTTTATTTGAATACTTATTGTTTCAAATTCGTCGATTAAGGATTTCCCAAAGGTTCTCAATTGGGTTCAAGTCCGGTGACTGTGAAGGCCAATTGAGAACGGAAACGTTATGTTCTTGCAACCACGATTTTACAACTTTTGCCGTATGCTTCGGGTCGTTATCATGCTGATATCTCCATCTTATAGGCATCTCTTCGTCCGCGTATGGATACATGACTTTTTGCAATATGTCTCGGTAACCAAACGATCCATTATTCCATTTATTTCGTGTAACGTTCCTACACCATTGCCGGAAAAACACCCCCACACCATCACACTTCCACCCCCATGTTTTACACTTGTGTTATAATATTTGGGATCAAGTCTTTTGTTAACAGGGGCGTCTTACGCGGCACATACCGTCAGAATCTACCAGATTAAATTTAGATTCGTCACTAAATAGCACCGATTCCATTTTTGAACCGTCCAGTTCAAATGCTCTCTTGCAAAACTAAGTCGTTTTATTCGTTGCTTCTTAGTTAATAAAGATTTTTTTGCTGGACGTCTACTGTATAAGCCTTTTTCTACTAAACGGCGCTGAATTGTTCGGGAACTAATTTGCAGCCCTAGTTCAGCTTTTATTTTAGTTGCTGGCTGAAATGGATTACTTTGGCATTGTCGTGTAATTAAAATATCTTCTCTTCTGGTAGTGCTTCGTGGGCGTCCTGAACGTACTGGCCCAACTGGTGTACCCCTTTCGGTATATCGTTTGATGATACGGGATACAACTGATTTACTGATGTCAAACAGATTACTAATAATGATTTGAGCTTCTCCTTTCTGATGCATTTTCACAATTTGTAATTTTAAATCGTTATTATACACTTTTCGTGACATATTGAACAAATGCGTTGTGTGACTTCACCGTACAGCACAACAGCCAATAAAACACTAAATTTTATAAGATTAAATCCTACTACGAACAAATGTGTAAAGATCACAGAACTAGGGACTTCCCTGGCGTTGCATAGTAAAAGTTGCTTAACTTTTGTCGCGCTATTATTAGTGAACGAACCCTTATTTATTATTGTTATTCCCAATATTCTTATATAAATAAATTTTGAGTTGTTTTTACACATTTTGATATCTTTATTTTGAAATCCTTACATTAAATCATCTACTGTTTTTAACAGTCTTTGATAATTATGAATAAGTTCTATACGAGGGTGTCGTTGCTTAACGACACTGTATGTCAAACCAAGGGAGTTTTGAATCCATCAGGCAATTTTGACTTGGATTTTCACTATCAAACAGTGAATTTTCGCACTAACTGGCACCGCCATCGTGTTCCTTGACAAATTTTACATGCAGACCCGTGTTTAGTGCAATTTTCGAAAATTTGACGATAAGTTACTTTTGCACGTCTCATTTATAAAGTAATATGTAAATATGTAATATTTTAAATGTGGAATAAATAGAGAGACTTTGCAATACCTTGTTCAAAATTTAGTATTGTATGTTTTACCAGACATCGAACCTCTAAGTTTGCCCAAGTTAAAGTAGCGAATAAAATGCTTATATTAGTAACGTCAAGTACTTGGGCACGTGGCTAGATGGTAAGTTGTAAGTTGATGTGGACAATGAAAACATCTTTAAACCGCGAGAAGCATCCTCCCACATTGCAAATTGTTATTGGTGCAAATATATAGTAGCAGTAGCAAATTCGCTTTTGAATATTTGTAGCAATATTTCAAATTAAATTTCTTGTGGTGACCATTCTACGCTTTTTTAATTTGTTAATGGAAAATTAAATTTTTCGAGGGCAATTTTAAACAGAGAGACTTTAACATTTTTATGGTATCTGATATATCCCTCAAACTGGCCTCTATAAATTATGATTATAACCGCAAATCTTTTCTGCCCAAAATTAATGTTTTACATTATTTTATTCCAATGGCATTATCTTCTAAATAAACTAGCAATCCTGCTTTTCCACCTGGAACGCACCATTCTATATAGAATATGTGATAGCAAGCCCATGTTCCCCTCGAACGTACCATTTTCGAACGTATACATTTTCTTCTAGTAAAAAAAATTGTAAATAGCATTTACAATGGCGTTTTTTGTTAACGATTCAAATGTGGGAGATCATTTCGTCGGAGCATGTATAAGCCCGTGTTCCACTTGGAACGCACCACTCTATAAAATGTGTCTCTTTTATTGTTGTCTCTTTTATCGGGTGGAATAAGTTTTGACCTGCGTTTCGAACAACAGCACTGCCCATTTTATTCCGTCTGCTGGTTTCGGAATAACACCGATGCGCTCTTTCGTTCGCTTCTGCACAACGCCACCGCATTTTGAACAACATAAATGTTCATTCTACCCTTTCTTTCTTTTGCTCGTTTCTAAGAAACATTAATACATTCTGAACAACACCAATGCTCATGTCATCCCTTCTTTCTTCTACCCTTCTTCTGGTATAATTGTATGGGGTTCTAGTACGGATGTTGCTAGGATCTTGTTAAACCAAAAACGAGCCCTTCGTGTAATGACCAATGCCTCGCGAACTGATTCTTGTCGGCCAATATTTCGAAAACTTAGAGTGCTAACAGTGGTATCGCTCTATATACTGGAAGTATCCCTATATGTTCATAAGAATAAACATGATCTTTTTCAGACCAATAATCCATCCCACAATTATAATATAAGGAACACAGGGATACACCTACCAAATCACAGACTAACATTAACCTCTAAAAGTCTAGTCTGTATGGGTATTAAAATATATAATAATCTCTCTCTTGAACTAAAGTCTATGCCTCTCCATACTTTTAAAATTATGTTAAAGCGTAAGTTACTAAACACACCTTATTATAGTTTATATGAGTTCTTTAATAAAATTGTAATTTAAGTTAGTAATTGTAATTAGTAACTAGGGTGGCGAACTTTGTCACTTACTTAGTCATTTTATTTTCTCTTTATTGTTTTTTCTTTTTTCTTTTGACATTTTCTATTATGTACTGCATACTTCTTGGAAATAAAGTACTTACTTACTTACTTACTTACTTACTTACTTACTTACTTACTTACTTACTTACTTACTTACTTACTTACTTACTTACTTACTCGTTTCTAAAGAACATCAATGCAATCCGAATAACACCGATACTCATATTATTCCTTTTTCTCCTTCCCCTGTCAGTCCAATGCTCATCCCATTTATTCTGCTCGTGTTTTTAATAATACCATTGCTCATACCACATCTTTGGCTCATTTGTGAACAACATCATTTTGCACCCCTTCTGCTAATTTTGAAAGAGCATCAATTCATTCTAAACAACACAAATTCTCATCCCATTCCTTCTGTTCCTTTCCTCCCATCTATTCCACTCGTTTCTGAACAATACTAATGCATTCTGAACAACTCCAATGCCCACACCACTCATTTTGCTCTCTTCTAAATAACACCAATGCATATATTGAACAACATCAATGCCGATTCCACCCCCTCTGTTGAATTCTGTAACTGAACTTTTTGAGAAATGCGTCTAAGGATTTTTCTTTATAATAATCTGCATTGATGAAATCAATAACGAAGTTAATACATGCCTCTTTTACTTTTTCCGATAAAATTGGTATTGGAATGCATTTCGAACAAGAGCGATAGCAATCATTTCTCTTCTGTTCGTTTGTGCACAACAGCAATGCAACATTTTAAAATATTATATAATACAATAAGGATTTTTTTTCATTTTAGCTAAATGTTGAGATCTGTTGTTTGATTAATTTTAGATAAGGCTTGAGAATGTTACAAACCCGTAACGAAACGTCGAAATTAGCTAATATATTCAAAATAGAGAAATATGTAATATTTTCTTCCGATCTAAATTCCTAAATTAAAAAAAAAAAAACAAAAAATATCAAAAAAAAAGGTCAACAGAGAAAAGAAACATAAATAATTCTTTTCATAAAATCTCTCCAAAATCGCTGTTAAATATTTTAATTTAAACTACTTTGCTATCAAATAATCCAGTAACACTTCACAAAGACTACTGACAAAAGAATTTATTTAATAAATCCGAAAGAAATGGGCTTTTTCCCACTCCACACATTAAATATATTCAATACAACGCCCTGCTGTTTATTTTTGCACGTTTGAAACGTTCATTTCGCACAGTTTATTTCTCTAATAACAATTGAGGTATTAGCTAAGAATCGACATAAGCTTTCAACAACCGCATCAACAAAAGCCATTCGTCTACTTACCAGTTTGTTTAATTTGAGAATTCCAACCGCTTGCGAATCTCTCTCGCGTTCCCTGCTTCAGAATGGGATTCATCGCAGTGGAATTTCTATGAATACACGGGGAAATTTGAGCAGCAGTATTTAACTTTGTACATTACCACGTAAATGAATACGGTACCAGATGAATGTTGATAGGTTTTCTTTTTTGTTTACACCAATTAATACAACGAGCTATTTGGTAACGCTTATCCATTATTTATAAGATTGGAAACGAAAGTAAACTGTTAAAAAACTCCTATATTCTTTAAAATTTGAGTTTTAGAAACCCAAAGCCGAAAAAATCAATTTATTGAGTACTGGCATTAATGCTTGTTTTTAATACTATAATTTAATTAAAAAGTAAATTACTTACGGTTAATGTATGTGATTGATATTTTTAATCATAGATCTCAGTATATAAGTAAACAATTAATGGATTAATGTTCACGGCTGGTTTAGTTATTGCTGTAACACAAGCTCTTGCAAAATAGATGCATGTTCAAATAGCAAGATGTAAAAATAATTTAATGTGTTGTTTAAGACATTAAAACTTGTACTTTTATTGTACAATAAATCTTAAACGGGTAGTACTTGGCAGTGATTAAGTGGTTAAAAATTCTGGTAATTCGAAATTTCAGAAACAAAAATACCGCATTGAAAAAGTTATTGATTATGTATATGTAAACCAGTAAATAAAATTCGTTTGTTTTGTAAACCATGTGATAAAATTACTTGATTACATACATCTTGTCACTATTTTACTAAACATTGTAGTCAATCCTCGATTTTAATGACCCCAATTACATGATAAGGTTCGAACTGTATGGACAACCTACACCTCTTTATATCCGGTGCACATTATTTCGTCCAATATACCTTAATACACGCCAATGTAAACATTGAAGCTGTCTTTATTATGTTTTTATATATCTATAAGTAGAATTTTTAATTCAATTTTGTTAATACACATATTTCCAAACATCCATATGAGCAACAAAAATGTAATCGAAGTGAATATGTATGTCCCCAAACTTATTAAAATGGATAAATCTTTGTCTCGAATATTAAGAATAACCTAGCAAAATAGTAGCGAACAATGCAGTAATTTATGTACGAAATCAATGCATCTACATCTATCAGATGATTATTTGAATCAATTAATTAACAAATGTATATTTTAAAATATTGTCAGAGAGATGACACGGTATTACCTTGAAAATGTGCTGAATGAAGCATGACATTGAACAGAAGAAGACATAATTAAATAAATAAACATTGAGAATAGTTGTTGATTCAACAGTTAAAACATATACGAAACGCATAGAAATTGTGAAAGAGAGTTAATGAAGGTGTTAGGAAATTATAACACAAAGCAGTGCTCCGCAATCTTTTCTTTTCCATGGCACAAAGTTCGTTTCTGAATTTAAGGTTTCGCTAAAAATTTCGAATCGAAAAAGGTTAAATATTGTTGAACCAAATCCATATTTGCTTCTTTTCAATTATTGTCGAAACATTTCTAAAAAACTTTGTCATACCTCTTTCTGCCAAAATTCGAGTTTTTAATTAGAACCCTGTAATTTGTCGACGCACATCAATATTTTTTCGTTCTAACCTTGCTCGAATATACATATCAGCCATGTAAGGAAGTTTGACGAACCAACTCTTATTTTCTAGGAACTACAAATAACTACATACTACCGTTTTTAATAATATCTTCGACAGTAGTTCGTTCTGTAAATTTCTTACAAAACAAATAATGTCAATAAACCTACCTACGTTTGATGGACAAATCAAACAATATTTGATTTGTCGATTTGAAGTACACACTTTTCCATGGTGGTCTATTTTCAAATAAGTAATCGACAATATGCTGTCAATTATATTTCTTTTAATAGTATTAGCTGACAGCGACATTTTACTCATTTTCTTAATTTGTTTAATCTGTTTAATAAGTGATTCAGTATGTGTGTTTTTTTCTGGCGTTCAATTAGTTCTGCAATGTGATAACTATTCCTAAGGATGTTTTCATAAACTGTTATAGTTGATATCACAAAGTGCTTGTTTCAAATTTTGGTGTAAAAGTCTTTGCAAATAGCCTATTTCTTTTTTTTACGCAATTGGGATGTTTTGAAAGTAGATGATGATGCAGTTTACTTGGTGCCATTATGTCGTATCTTACTGGTTTTTTGATGCATTGTGGCCTTAAGCTGTTTCTTCATCACACCATAAAACTCTAGAATGAATGAATGCTGTTTCCGTTGTAGAATCACACAACTCATGCTGGGCTTTGTCATCATCTTACCATAAAGTCGCAGTCACAAAATTGAGGTTGAACTATGAGGAGCAAGTTACGAAATAAGTTTTCCTAATATTTTATTCCGTAAATTATTAAAACGGTACCTTTTCTTCTACCTAATACGTATTTTTAAGGAACTATGAGTTGGATCAAAAAGGTTTGGACAATAAAATTTTCGTGCGCAATGAAATAATGATTAATTATATAGCATTATAACAAGCGCAAATATAACGCAAAATATTCTACTCTATTCAAAAAACTATCTTTGAAATATCTTCACTTATTAAAAAAAAAATACTACGTAATATGCTTCATGCAACAAATTTAGACTGTATATTGACTCATATTAAAGATATTTTGAGGACTGTGAGATGTGAGGGATGAACCAAAACGCCAAATGAAACATTTCTTTATCACACTAAAGTTTATTAGCACAATTTACATTTCACTCTATCGCTACTACGCTATCATTGTCTGGTGTACAACAAAATAAATAAAATACATCTTAGTTACTACAACCAACAAAAATATTGCACTATCTTACATAATACATTCAAAATGTTTAGAATTAAGAGAACCTAAACCAGTAGTTAACAGATTTCTTTATGTTTCTTCATGTGAATGACTTCACACATAGGTATTAAGGCATTTGCAATTTGATGACAATATTACTTTTGCATCATTTGATGTCCCGTATTATAATCAATTGAAATATTAAGACAAATTTATCACTATTGAAGTTCCCAGTGTGATATGAATGTTGTTTAACTTTAATTTCTAAATTCCTCTTACAATTAGTTTGACCTATATATACTTTATTACAAACAACGCATTTAATCTGATAAATGCCACTCTGCGGACAGAATGGATTTATGGAAGATGTCACGAAAGACATTCCATATAAACTAATGTTTTACTAGCCATTTCTTAATGTTCCTCCAAGTGATTATCATATGACAATATTCATAGCATTGTTGACCGGAGGAGAGAAAATTAAATCTTTAAACCAAGTCACGTTCTATGTGAAGATACGAGACAGTCTTGCTAGCCGTCCCGATGAACCTGCTCTGTCAAATGTTGTAAGAGTCGATAGATTTCATTTACTGATATCCTTCATGGGGCAGCTGATTATATTATGCAAGGTAGTGCATTGATTGAACTTTTCAATACCAAGATGTGCAAGAAAAATTGGAAGCTAAGGTGCAATTGTTGTATACAGGACATTTCAATTGAAACGAGCCACCTCAAATAACTCTTTATCTGCTGTGATTTATGTAAAATTCCGGAACCTGTCAATTGTCATATCAAGGAGAACAACTTTTAATGACGGGTCTGACAAATTAAAATTATTAATGGAGGCGCGGCTGCCTCCGCCCTTAAAACTTGGATAGGGAAGATGGATCTTGTGACTACTCACGCAAAAGGTAAAATTAACTTGCCGTTGTGTTGGTTGGCAGATAGTGACGAGAACAAAAGTAATTTTTTTTTAATCAGTAAGCAAAAAAGTGCATACCTTGCAACCTGTGTAATAAAACACGATTAGAATAAAATTGCTTCAAATGGTCTCCCTATATGCTCTCCTGCCATTTCGCATTTTTTTTTTGTGGTAACCAAGGTAATTTCTACTTGTTTTTATCACATTCACTTAGGTCATTTTTCTCCATTTTCTTTTTGCTTCTGTTTTCAACTTTAGACACTTATTTTGTACGGTATTAGTTTACGTTTGCATTGTTTAGTGGAATATTCTTCAGTTTAATCGTGAATTCACAATAAATTTATATGGTCTATTCTATGAGTGACTTTGTACTGTCAGAATGGGAGGTGTGCAAGATATATAGCTCGCTTATTCAATGAAAACCATTCAGGTCAAAATGTGCGGCACAAGTACGTACTGGAATTAATCCAAAAGTTTACGGAAACGGGTTCTGCAGGGTTCTGAGGTCAGGTCAGAGTGCTTGGAAATGCGACGTCGATACAACAGGTATTTCAAACACCAGGAGTAAGCCGTTCATCAGTCTTAAGTCGAAAGTGTATGCCACGCGTTCAGCTTACATGAGTTACGCCAAAAAATTGTTGAGGAATGCTAGCGAATAATTCCAGAAATGTTACGAAATGTCAGGCAAGCTTTTGAAGCAAGATTGTACTATTGTATGGAGGTTAATGGTCCTCATTTTGAACATTTAATAAAGTAAAATCCAAACCATTTTAATCGTATTTTATTACACAGGTTGGAAATTATGCATTAAACAAAAATTACTTTGAGATACATGTTGCAGTAAAGAGAATTAAAAGACCTTTTGAATGAGTAAGGGTAAAGAGCCCCGTATAATATATTTGTTCAGTTTCGAACTTTAAATAACTTAAACATTAGGTAAAATATGGGCTGTGCCTTTATACATACGATCTAAATAAGGTATGTGCAAAGAGCTGAGAGGAATTGGTTAATTGACAGCCTTTAATAATAAATTAGAGTTTTGGATTGAAAAATGTTTTTTTTTTGTTGACCGCCAAAATATACCAATTCGTCGGAGGATGAAACCTAAATAATAAAAAAAAAATTGTAGGAAATTTAATGAACAATGTGATTTTGAATAGAAAGGTTATTTATGAAAAGTTGATAGTTTTCAAGATATAAGCAAGAAACCGCTTTTTTGCTTTTTTTTCTTAATGTTGCGTCACGCAATTTCGTTAGCAAAATTGAGATTTGGATTCAGCATCATAAAAGATATATAAAACGGAGAAAAACAAAACTATCCCACAACTACCCCGCTAGGAGTACATATTGACTATTACAAACAAAAATAATTCGAAGACATAGAATATGGATTTCGCGACATTCAACAGGTGGTCGTAGTAAAAATAAGCGCGCCCATGCACAGACCGATACGTATTCATTTATGGAGCCACACTTCTACCAAATAATTTTCAAGTAGGATGTAGGAATGACGTTAAACATTGCCAATATATAGAATAATTTATTGCTGTGATTATTCTTGGCGATTCCTTGACAATGGGCTCACATCGAGATCATATTTAGCTGCTATAAAAGTGTTTTTCTATTAGATTATTGTTTGAAGCGCCTCATAGCTCTGTTCGATTCTCTGTAATAGCTTTTTTTTTATTATAATTAACGCTTTAAGAATATTTGCTTTTACGCCCCAACAACATTACGCTGCCCAGAGTTCGTTTCCACAAATAGCAACCTTTTAGGAATAGTCTATTTTACACATACGCACAGAGACAGACGGGTTCTCTTCACTCCATCCTTGTCGCGTAAGTCACGTAGAGATCGCGACGCTGAAAAAAGACGGACGCGCGATGCATCTCCGTTAATCCTGGAAACACTCACGAGATATGATTTTCGGGTGGGGGCCCAGACTTTGGGCCGTGGTGGGGAAAATCTCTACATTGCCGGGAAATAGGTTAACGGGATCAGTTCTTTTGGTACAGCCGCAACTGGTACGCATCACGGCGGCTTTTTTGCAAATCGCCCGTTGTTTATTTTCTCTCTATTTGTGCCGTCCTGACCTTTACACCTCTGTGTTGCAGGTGACTTCTGGGAAACCCCAACATCAAACCGTCACAGATTCGGCTTACGCTAGACCAGCGAAAGCCACCCAACAGACAGCCGCTCCGCCGAAACAGAACCTAGATTCCATGTTAGGCAATCTGCAAGCCGACATGAGTCGCCAGGGTGTCAACACCAGCCAGAAGGGTTGCTGCAGCGCCTGCGAGAAGCCGATCGTCGGTCAGGTGATTACCGCGTTGGGGAAAACGTGGCATCCGGAACACTTCACCTGCGCACATTGCACGCAAGAATTGGGAACCCGTAATTTCTTCGAACGCGATGGAAAACCTTACTGCGAACCCGACTATCACAACCTGTTCAGTCCCAGATGTGCCTATTGTAACGGCCCGATTTTGGACGTACGTCACTGGATGGAATCCTATGCGATTGTACTAATGAAGTTTATTACAGAAATGCGTGACCGCTTTGGAGAAGACGTGGCATATGGAGCACTTCTTCTGCGCGCAGTGCGGGAAGCAATTTGGCGAGGAGGGCTTCCACGAACGCGAGGGCAAGCCGTATTGTAGGGACGATTATTTCGATATGTTCGCACCTAAATGCGGCGCATGCAACCGTGCCATCATGGAGAATTACATATCGGCGTTGAATGCGCAGTGGCATCCAGATTGTTTTGTCTGCAGGGTAATAATCTTTTTTCTTCCGTTATTTTTACAGGTACCCACCTCAGCGGGAGATCATCAATGCCCAATCCTAAAACGGCAGGTTAAATTATCAAAAAGGAATCCACTATTTGTTTCGATTTTTTTTTCTTGAAATTAAAACAAACAAAAAAAAAGGGCTAATAAGCTTAAAAAAAAATAATAAGAGGGAAGTAAGTATAAAGTATCTTTCCAACAGGATTGCAAGCTACCAGTTCAAGGAAAATCATTCTATGCCATCGAAGGAAAACCTGTGTGCCCCAAATGTATTGGAGCAGAGGATGAGGAGGAGGAAGAAGAAGAAGATTAAACACCACACTGACACACACTTACACCTTAAACACGTCCAACACACACACACAGACACACCAATCCACACAGACCGACACAACTCTTACACTATTTATGCCTAACCCATGATAATGACCTTCCCCTTAAAGTTATCCAAAAAATATTATAAGTCTGTTGTATAAAGTTATAAGAACTTAATGTATAATATTTGTAATGTATATATTATATAAAAGAATGAAAAGGAAATAAAAAAATAAGAATGATGAGAAAAGATAAAAATAAAATACAAAAAAAAAAACAAGAAAACAAAACAACGGGACCAATGTTGAAGCGTTGTTCGGAACGCGTTCATTGTAACGTGATTTTTTATTTATTAAAAGTACGTGATTTAATTGTTCCAAAAATACCAGTCCCAAGTTATTTTTAGATTATCCGCCCACATGTGGAGAGAAAATATACGGTTTTTTGTATTACATATGCGTTTGTTTTATTTAATTACCTCTTCAATTCTTTTTTCTAAGAATCGCGAATGTGATATTTTTATAAACATTGTTCCCGTTGTTTTGTCAATAAATTTATAAAATATAATGATACTCTACGTGTGAGTGATCTTTACATAGGTACATATGAAATTCTGTTTTGTAATCGAGTTGTGCCTATAAATATATTATATATACATGAAATTATATTTAGTTTTTCAATCGAAAATTGGCGGTAATAAATAAGCAGAAAACATGTACGTACACTTTGTAAATCTTTCAATAAATCGTATTTCAAAAAATATTTTTAAATATGTTAAAAATTATATTCTAAAAATACGCGCAGCATTTTCTAGATTACAATTTATCATTTTTGAAATGGGATTTCATACGTACCTGCAGTACACCCACGTAATAAAATAATTAAAACAATCTTTTCTTAACATCAATTGCTGTCCAAAACTGGTCACAAAAATATCTTCTAAAAGTAGCCTGTGTTAATTTTCATATCAGGGATTGAGCGTTTTCAGTACCAATTATGTGGCCTTTATCGATTGATCCAAATAAGTTTAGCCTTACCTGGTCAAATTGGCTTGTTTCGTCATAACGTTCCGGGAATTATTTCAAATAATTTCTTCTAGTTTTTTTCCCAAAACGATGTTGCTAGATGCTTATTTCCACAAAGATGGTTAGTTAGATTTTGAGAGGAATTGACAACTCTGATGAATTATAAAAATTTGGATAATAGTAAATAGAGATTATTTAAGGAGATACAAACCGCTTTTAGTAATAAAAATCAATTTTTATTTTACTTTTTTTTTTCTTAAACTATAATGGACTCTACTAACTAAATCCTTTTTTGTGAATATAATATATGAACATATTGATCTTCCGTCCCAAATTATGTCGTTAACATTTTCATTTTTCGTTCCGTTTTTTCATAGACATAAATGGAAAGTGTCTATACTGCTTGAAAAATCTACAAACTTATCCAATTAAACGAATTATGTATTTCAATCCTGCCCTCTTTAGGCCGCTTTTATTTTTTTCTTAATTACAATTTTCAGAATCGCTCTATTCCTGTAAATTCATATTTGCAAAGGAAACTAAATTTCCAACGGAAATAACGTTTACTTTCACTTACCGTCTTGTTTCTTTTATTTTCGCCTTCTGTCTAATTATTTCAACGCGCAAGTCAAGACTTCGCTAATTTATCTGTCTCTAATTCGAATTAAAAACACATATTATACGAGAATTGACTGCAAAAATAAATATTTAAAGAAGAGATTATGGCTTTTTTTACGTGGAAACTGCCTACGTCGTGGATCTAACGTTTCTATGATTCCATCAATGAGCACATTAATGTTATTTTGGCACAGATTACTGAATAACTCTAAGCGACTGCAGGAATGATCGTATGTTTTTCTTAGGTTTGCTCTAAGAATTGTGAACATTTTTGGACAATATATTCAAAATATATGCTGATGATATGCTGCTATGATGAAAATATGCTTTGTACAACAGACTTTTCTATAGCGAAACGATACCCGAATAAAAACATTAATAAAGCTAATCAGTCGTAAAATTTAAAGTTTTGTTCCAGAAGAATAATTGATCAATTGATGCTTAATAAGAATAATTAAAGCGGAAGCTTTAGAATTAATGTTCGAATCTTTTAAAACCAAACTGCCCTTTTGTATGCACAAGCTTTGTGAAGAAATGCCCCAATCTTACAACTATTGTAAACTTGATCTTGAGCATTTGAGCAATAAATAACATGATATAGATAACAACATATCTGTTCTAAGGACAATTTGTCTATATTTGCAAGTAGGTAAAAGAAGCAGCACAAGAAGCGGTAAAATATATTAGGAAAACCGAGAACATATCAGGAATTTACACTACTATCCACGGAAGTTTGGCCAAGTAATGTTTAAAAAATCCAAAAGTCAAAGGCAACTAATACTCAAAAGAAAATTATTACTGTATTTCTCCTTCGATTCGGTGTAAGGTTCTGCTTCTCGCGTACGACAAATAACCTCAAACGATAACTAAACCACCAATGTGTTTTAGTGTTGACACAACCCCGTCATCTATTTCCCGTCTTTCTTGCCATTTATTCATCATTTCCATTTGGGCTCTTTTTTCTGTTGTCACCACCTTTCCTTTCTATAACCGACCGATACTGCACAAGCAAGTCCATTGGAGGCATTCTCGCGATGACCAACAACGCTCTAGTTGAAGCGATTCTATTGGCGCTCACTATTCGAATAGCGGTTCTACGCTGCATACATCCGAGAATTTTTTGTTGGTCTCTCTTAATACCGCCTTCCACCACACCGAGGCACCATACAGCACGGTAGATTCTACAGCCGAGCTCAGCATACTTTTAGTGCTCTCTCTTGGGCCCCTACCTTCGGCATCAGGCTTGCAAGCACCTTACCCACCTTCTCTGCTGCTTTGCGGATCTGAATTCCTAAATGGGCTCCTAGGTAGGTACTTGACGCTTTCCTAACTGGTTATCACAGCATCTTCTACTTTGATTCTTATTTGTTTTACTTTCCTGGAGGCTACCAATAGTACAACCTTTGATTTCTGGGAGGCTAGCTTTAGCTGTTTGGCCTCTACCCATTCAACGACCCCGCCCACAGCTTTTTTCTCAGCTGCTTCCAAATCTTTCTCCTTCCTAGTAGTGATTACTACGCCTAGGTCGTGTATCCGATTAATGACGCTCACTCAAAGAGACGTGTAAATTCGTGTAAAAATTGATACCGTCGTAATAAATATTCAACATGGCCAATGACTGATCCCTGTGGCACGCCGCATGTTACTTCCAGGCTGCCCTTTTCACTCACAATTGGGATATAGCTTGCGATCATATTAAGCAGGTGTGGTTTAGACGAATACATATCAAGATTATCATCCTCGTAAGCAATTAAACTTAATAAATTAAGATATTGTACATTTTTCTTACTTGGTCAAACTTCCGAGAACCGTAGTGTCCATAAATATATGCACAATGCGTCATATTTTACTGGTTCATTAATAGTTTCAGTATAATAATGACTTAATACCCCATGCGGGGTCAGGCCGCTTACGCTTTCTAGATCCTCTTGCTTGGGGTGGATCAGTCCCCATCCTTCATTCAGAGCCTTTCGCCAATCTCCCTCCACATTTTCCTATTGCTAATTTTCTCCTTCCAGTATACCACACCCGCCCTATTAAGATCCTCCTCCACCTGCTCCAACCACTCTGATCTCGGTTTGCCTTCCTCCCGGATTCCACTGCAAGATGTTATAAGTTATTACCTTCGTCCCTCCTTTCCATACGTGTCCCAACCATTTGACTCGCTGCCTTTTTATTCTTTTTATTATGTCCTCCCCTTTCAATTCTTCTAAAATCTCATGGTTTATCCTAATTCTATATTCGTTTTCCTTGATCTTTACAGGCCCCAGTATTGTTCTTCTTAGCATTTCTTCTTCCCTTTTGGTCAACGTCATCGTTTCCGCTGCGTACATCATTATTGGTCTTATTGTTACTGCATAAATATTTAGCTTTATTGTTTTTGTCAGTATTTTACTTTTAAACAGTTTCATGTTAGCATAGTAGGCTCTGATTGTCGCTAGTACTCTTTCCGCCACCTCAACATCCCTATTTCCTACTAATCATGACACCACGGTATTTAAATTTTTTGACTTCTTCAAATTCATAGGTTCCAATATTTGTGCTATTGCTTATACATGTAACAATTTTATTTTAGCTTAATTTATTCTCAGCCCCATTTTTCTTCCCTCCGTAACTATCTCATTTCGAACACTCTCCAGTATTCTTTTTTTTTTTTTTGTAACAATTACAATATCATGTTCCTCTCATTTTTTGTGTATAGTTGCAATTTCCCCACTTTTCCATTCTTCTGACATCATTTCCTCTCTCCAAATTTTCTCTACCAGTTGGCATATTCTCTCATGTAGCTTGTCATTATTAGTTCTAAGTGGTGCTTTTCCATTTCTACTTTTATTTATTATTTCCTTAGCCGCTTCTATTGTTGTTTCTTTCGTTATTTCTTGGCTGTTGGTTTCTCTCTGTGCTTCCTCCTCATCAAGATAGTATCGCTCAGTTAGTAGTTCCCTGAAGTGATCTGACCAGGTTTGTTTGTATTGGTGTTCTTCTTCCGTCAATTTTCCCTTCTTATTTTTGATTCCTTTTGTTTTTCCCTTGTAGCTTTCCCTTCACTATATAAGATATAGAAATAAGACAAAAAACAGAAGTAAAAGATTGGAAACCAATCACAAAGTAGTCTTTAGGCTTTCACGGCCGTCGTTGCTAGCTGCTCTTCGGTTCTCGGGTTCTCTGCCGTGTAGAAAGTTTAAATGTGTGACTTCACTTCTGAAGAAGATCACGACAAGATGATCGAAACGTCAAGTAATTTAAACTTTCTACACGGCAGAGAACCCGAGAACCGAAGAGCAGCCAACCAATCACAAAGCATTTGAAAGTAAATAGAGTAAATATGGCTAAGATTATTTTTTAATGGCACACTTTTAGTAGTTGACTATTATTAAGAATGTATCCTAAATCTGTATGTAAGATATTGTGAAAAAAAGTTAATACCAGTTTGTTTGATTTTCTTTTTGTAGCTGTCAGTTTCAATTCTTCAATTTATTTTTTTGTGGAACTTTAAACTTTATTCTGCTATGTAATTTCTTTTTAATAGTACAAGATATTAAGGTTATTTCATATTATTAAAAAATTTTTTTAATACTTTTAAATTATATAAAACTAGGCAGTTTCAAGTAGGTATGCCAAAACCTAAAATTCCATAAAGAGTTCTACTGAATAATTCGAAACTAATAATCTGTGACCATTCGAATTATACTGATTTGTCGTTTTGGAACACATTAAAATCTATCCATTTTATAAATTATATAATGGACTTTCTTATTTGCGATTTCACTACGGTATAGAATAGCAACGATAAAGTATTTCACCCTTGTCTGATTAATTCATCTGCCTCCTCATTTTTCTTTAGGGCGAAACGCATTTGCTTCTGCTTCTGTTTCTTCTTATACTTTGATATAATGGAGTTATGTCAGTAATATTTGGGACATTTGATATATCAATATTGGTTTCAATGGCTTATTTTTTTCACGGTCGGGTGGCACCCGAAAAATCCAGTAGGTAGAGTATTGCACAAAAATTATTTACACACTGCCGTTTTTATTTTACATTTATGGGATTTTTATTAATTTTAAGTTTTCTTCCTTGGGCTGACACCATCAATATTCGCCACTGATTGGTTTTACTGCATGTTTATAGGTTTTTCAGCACAGACGTGGAAAATTAACTTTTTAGATAGCCTGTTTTTTGTTACACATATTAAAATCAGTTTATCCTGGCTATAAACTAAAAGTTTTTATTTTTCAGGACTGCAGGCAACCGTTCATCGGCGGATCATTTTTCGATCACGACGGTCAACCGTATTGCGAAACGCACTATCACTCAAAACGTGGATCGCTTTGTGCCGGTTGCCACAAGCCGATCACTGGACGTTGCATCACGGCCATGTTCAGAAAATTCCATCCAGAGCACTTCGTTTGCGCTTTCTGCTTGAAACAGTTGAATAAGGGTACCTTCAAAGAGCAAAACGAGAAACCCTACTGTCACACCTGCTTCAGCAAGCTCTTCGGTTGAATAATACAGAAACCAACGCGTCTAATAGAATGTTAGACTAGAAATCTGTCCTGCGATTTGTTAACTTTGTTTATTATTTTATAAATCCTTAATCCAATCTAATCATCTATTTATATGAGTCACATGATAATTATATATATTATACCAGCTCCAGAAGAGTTATATATTTAATGTTATAGGTATATTTTTGATATAACATCTGTTTTTACCTCTGGCCTTATATGCTTATTTTAATTCTTTTTTTTTAACACTTTTTATAATGCTTATTTTTCTTTATCTCATTAATGCATATTATATGAATTACTGTCCGCAGCCAATATTCAGTCAGTTATAACTTGCTAAGGCTTAAATTGTAGCGGAACCATTGCAAAAGGGATGTGGGTATTTTAATAACTTTATGTGTCATATTATTTAGTTATAATTTCAAGTACAGCACTTGTTGAGGAGCATACATATATGTAATGATTTTTAATACTGTTTTAACTTTTTTTTTGTAACAATTGATATATGTATTTTATGTCGAAAAAAGATGCCAAACTAAAATTAGGATAGGTAAATTTGTGTGCAAATATATGAATAAAATATTAAAAAATACACAAAGGTATATGCTTCAAACTCATAGTTTTATTCTAACCCTTATACAACTTCCTAAATTTGAAAATATGTCTTTGCTTATGTAAAATCTATGAGTTATACAAAAGCTTAAAGATTGTAGTTATAAATGAAGTGAATTACCTAATATAAACTTATTATTAGAACTGTTAATATCACAATAGTTATTTTCATCCTATCACTTCCTAAATAATCCATCACTTTTGAACTTTTCATAAATATCATTATACTTGTATTATTATCAGCAATAAAGCAACTACTCTGAGTCAAATTCTTCATCGACAGTGTTTTGGACTTTCACAAATTCAATCTTCAAGTTTATAGGCTGATTGTTTATTGCTGACGTCTCTTCGATACCAGTCAAAGGCATTTTATCGGTAATATTAGGTTTTGTATCTATCTGCGTGATCTTTAAACTTTGATTTCGTCTTTTGCTGATGTCGCATAATTGCAACCACTCCAAAGAACACTGGTTGATATCTCTCTCTGTTGTTGCTATGGAATCTATTAATGCTTTGTGTAAACTTAAAAGTTTTTTGTATTTGTCACTATATGGAGTTGTCATTTTGTACTTCGAATAAACACAAATTTCACTACATGTATTGCACTCCTAATTCAATAAAATCGTATTATTAAATTAACATTATCAAAACATAACAATAGATATGAGGTATTTAAACAATTTTGACAGATATCTACGCGCCATCTATTGGCTTTTATAATACTTGCACTCGGCGACAATATTGCCATTAAAAGAATAAAATATATGTACCCCAAGAAAAGTATTTTCCTTTAATTAATGAAAATATAGAAAATGCTTCAACTTGTGAGTTTATTTATTAATAATTGAATGCTACGTATTACTCCAATTACAAATTTTATTTAGTGCCCATTGGTAACAGCAGTAATTTGTGGTGGTAACAGCGTTGTATTACTTTTAGGTTATTTAAGTGTCAAATGTGAATGCCGGTTGATTTATTATTACTGTTGTATAAATTTCATATCCAAACTTGTACCTTAAATTAAATTCTATCATCATGGTAGTGAGAAAATACGAAGAGGAACTTAAGTATCTAGAAAAGATGAGTCCAAACTGCTGGAGAATAAAGAAAGGATTCCAACCAAACATGAATGTAGAGGGCTGTTTCTACGTCAACGCTACGTTGGAGAAATTAATGTTGGATGAATTAAGAAATGCCTGTAGACCTGGCATGGTAGGTGGATTCTTACCTGGTGTTAAACAAATAGCAAATGTAGCAGCTTTACCTGGTATAGTTGGTCGATCAGTAGGCTTACCAGATGTCCATTCTGGCTATGGATTTGCTATTGGAAATATGGCTGCATTTGATATGGATGATCCAAATTCAGTAGTTTCACCAGGTATATTGGCCAAGTAATTTCAAAAATGTACTATTTAGAAAGATTAATTTTCATAGGTGGTGTAGGTTTCGATATTAATTGCGGCGTTCGATTATTAAGAACTAATTTGTATGAGAAAGATGTACAACCTGTTAAAGAACAATTAGCACAAAGTTTATTCGATCACATTCCTGTTGGTGTTGGATCAAAAGGTATTATCCCAATGAACGCAAAAGATTTAGAGGAAGCTTTGGAAATGGGAATGGACTGGTCTTTAAGAGAAGGCTATGTTTGGGCTGAAGACAAGGAACATTGTGAGGAATATGGCAGAATGTTGAATGCAGATCCTGCTAAAGTCAGTATGCGTGCCAAAAAAAGAGGTCTTCCACAGGTATGTAAATGAATAAATTTATTTTGCTCACATGATATATATAATATCTTGTTTTATTTATCCCTTTTGGTGTTGGGTCCTTCTTTTTCTTTACATGTCTACAAATTTTGATAATTTTTTTTTACCTCCTGCTACTGTACTTGTTCCTGTGCAGTCTTTCTTTTTTCTATTATTTTTGAAACTAGTGTTCTAATTTTCTCTTGTTTTACCACTACTTCTTTTTGTTTGTATTTTGGCCTCCAGTATATATTTGACTGGCAATTTGTCTTTTATTATTTTCATTCTCTCTTTTTTAATCTGTAACCTTGGAGCTTCATTACAAGAGTTTCTATCTTGCTTTTCATAGCTCTTGTTAGCACTCAATATTCAGTTCTGTACGTAAATACCAGCTTATAACTTCTATTCTGACTTGTCAAAAAAGGACGTACCGCAGGGTTCTATTCTGGAGCCATTACTATTGATAATGTTTATTAGTGCCTTGTCAGCAGCTTCTACTTTTAGTTACTGAATACTTTATTCAAATAATAGTGTTTGTATTTGGAACAGACGAGAATTAATAACCAACTTAGAATAGAATTAAATAACTTTGGGGAATGGTTTTTGTTGGTTATTAGGGCTTGTGGAATTAAAAATACAATTTCCAATAACGCAGTTTTATTAACACGATCTTACTACTAAGAACATCGACGAATAACTAACTCTGTTAGGTAAACCGTACGGGCAGGTATATTGGAGAGCGCGTGAGTCATAAGCTCGAACAAAGAAAATGCACTATCCTACGATGAAATCATCATCGATAGGGTTCTTACAATGAAGTTGATTTGTTTTTTTTTGTGTTACTATTTCCAATAGTTTTAAATTAAGCAAGTTTCAAATATAAAATTTGAAGTACTCTTCTATGAAAATGCTTTAAATTGAAAAATGATTGTTAGGCAGCTTTTGCTACTATTATACGCTTAAATAAGAGTTAATGTTTTGGGAAAGGTTTCGGCATTTACCCATGGATTTGTTCTGCAAAACAAAAATTTCTCTTTTTCATCCATGGCTGTAAACTTATCTGGAAATGCACATTCTGTTATTGTTACCCTTTGTAAACTTCGGTAACCTACAAAGTTTGACACCTCTTTATCCATAGATATATTAGAGTTGGATTCATTACAAATTATGCTTCCATGTCGTAGTTTTTGCTGTTACTGTTGGACTATACACTTATCTTTGAGCTTGTAGTTCTGATTACTGCATATTCTATTATGTCCGTTTGCACCGACACGTGCAATGTGATATTTCCTATTTAAAATATACAGCGAATGACGCATTCTAGGTATCACTTAAAGTTAAACCAAGCAACGTGTCGCTGCAAATCGCCATTGATCTATTTGTTATAATTGCTTTTTTTCTTTCTCTTTTACATCTTATTTTTGGCTCTGAACCTTTTTCTTGCCCTTGGGTCTTGAATATGTCGTTTGTTACCTCTCCCTACTAATATGTAGTCGATTATCGATTTTTGATGTATACTTTCAATAGTTAGGAACATTGGGAGCAGGTAATCATTATGCAGAAATTCAAGTCGTCGATGAAATCTTTGACAAATCAGCTGCATTTAAAATGGGAATCGAAGAAAGAGGCCAAATCTGTGTTATGATCCATTCTGGTAGCAGAGGTTTTGGTCATCAAGTTGCCACAGATGCACTCGTGCAAATGGAAAAAGCTATGAAGAGGGATAATATTGAAACTAACGACCGGCAATTGGCCTGTGCCAGGATTAAATCTCAAGAAGGCCAGGACTACCTGAAATCGATGGCCGCTGCTGCAAACTTTGCCTGGGTGAATAGGAGTTCGATGACGTTCCTAACCAGACAAGTAAACAATATGAAATTCGAAAGATTTGCAGTTAATTTACTTTCCTTCCTAGGCATTCGCGAAGCAATTCCATATGACACCAGACGATTTGGATATGCATGTCATCTACGATGTCTCTCATAACATTGCTAAAGTTGAAGAGCATATCGTCGACGGAAAGAAGAAAACATTGCTAGTTCATAGGAAAGGATCTACTAGAGCGTTCCCTCCACATCATCCACTAATCCCTGTAGATTACCAATTAACTGGGCAACCTGTATTGATTGGAGGAACCATGGGAACTTGTAGCTACGTATTGACCGGTACGGAGCAAGGAATGTTGGATACTTTTGGATCAACTTGCCATGGAGCTGTAAGTGAATAGTCGATTTTACCTAGAGAAGAATTAGCCTTATTTACTCTGTAGGGCCGAGCTTTATCACGGGCGAAATCTAGACGTAATTTAGATTATACAGACGTGCTTAACAAGTTAGAACAGATGGGAATATCAATTCGTGTAGCTTCTCCGAAGTTAGTGATGGAAGAGGCGCCGGAATCTTATAAGAACGTGACTGATGTCGTGAACACTTGCCATGCTGCTGGTATTAGCAAGAAGTGCATTAAATTACGACCAATTGCTGTGATTAAAGGGTGAATTATTTTGCCAAATCTATATTATTTATTCTTTTCACTCATATAAATAAGATATTTATTATATTGAGTTACTGTAAAATGATTAATGAATTTCTTTATATTTGTAAGGATACTGCATTTAAAATAAATAAATATTGATTGGTATTTTTTTCTTGTTTCTCTTAATGGCATTTTTTGAAAGGGAGAAGCAGAAGGGAATTCTTAGTTCGGTGACCCGGTAGTGAGGGACTCGGTCATTGTAGCCTACTAACTAAAACTTGCTAACTTTTCTGGAATCGCTACTTGTATGTGGTCAGAAGTCACAACGGTATATTTTGCATACACATGGAATATATTGGCGCCCTTTTTTACCGGTCTTCTTTCTTTTTATTCTTCTTTCCATTCTTTAGCCATTATGGCCACCGCGACAAAAGTATGAATAATCTAACCGATCGCTTTTACTGTCATTAGCCAGATAATGTTTTTGTTTATCGGAGCTTTAGACTTTTCTTGAATCTTCTTTCTTGCCATGTTCCACATGTTGTATAAGACTTCCGCGTCTTCCTCTCCACAGTGCAGGACCTAATTAATAATAAAATGTTGAAGTACGAACGAAAATGACCGTAAGCGGCAAATAATTGCGTCATATAGTAGTCTATTCTGTGCTTGCAGTAAACCCGTTTCGTTATGTTCGATATGAGTATGGTTACTTCATGCTCTACACTTTTCTAAGATGCCCCATGCCCCATCACATTGAGTTTTACCCTTATAATTGAAACTGAGGATACTAAAAACTCACATACGGATGTGATCATAGTGACACCCTCCACCTGGGCCAAAGATGGTATTCCATTATAAAGGATGTATCAGTTCCAATAGTTTCTACTGTTGTTTACAGTTTTTGTCATTTGCAATTTTTTAATGTCCCTTATCATCTGAATCTTCGTCATCATCTTCATCCTCCTCATCATCTTCCTCTCCATCTTTTCTTCCAATCTTTATCAATATCATCAGGAACTGCTGGTTTAGTTTGAAAGCATGCAAGTGAATTATTAATAAAAAAATTATAGTAAAAATAATTTCATTGGTATAAAAATATAAGATGTAAAATAAAAGTAATTTATTTGTCAAGTTATCGCGCCAGGATTCTTTTTTTCTTGGATTTTATTGGAAAATCGTTGGTTCTGAAAAGAGACCTGTATATAGAGAGCGAGGCGAGTAATAAATGCTTTGCTTTTATTAAACTGAAGTATTATCGATTCAATAAATACTTTTCAATTAATATCTGTTAAACAGAGGTTAGACTGCATTAACATTATTTCTGAAACACATAAAATAAAAATACAAGTTTAGGAAGATATAATATACTTTAATACTATTCTAAGATCACATTTAAATTATAACTTAACTTAATTATATAAAATATGTACAAATAAGTTCGAACAATTAGTATATAAATATTTTAAAAAAATAAAAAAATACGTCAAATGATGGCATATATGTACTCACATAAATCGATATATATTGTACTATTACCTAAAATGTGCCAATTTTATTCTTAAAGTGTTTCGCTTTTAAATTTTCTAGTCGTTGCGTGTAAGCTATCGAAATGGAGTTGCTTAATTATTCCTAAATTTCAATTTTCATCTACAGTATATTTGAAGGACACTTGAGTACAATTACCTAGAAACATGGCTCTCTTTGTCTATGAAGCTTAAATTAATACGCTGTTCTTTGGTTCACGTTTATCATCTCAGTTGTACTGTAACAAATTAATAAAAAATAGTCAAAATCACATTGTTTAGGTATTTAACATGATATATTCACCTCTTTCCGTATTTAATGTGTATAAACAGCAATGCAATACCGAGTAATAGACATATGCACCCAACGACGATATAGGCAATGCCCAAAAACGGATTTTTACCTCCGAGAAGAGAAGTCGTGCTTAAAATCATTCGTTTAGTTCCATTGAACGCGCTGACATCATATACTAAAAATAATAATGACAATAATCATCCAAATTGCTTGCCTACAACATTAAATATATTTACTGTAGTAAACTTGCAATATATAATCTCCACTGGGTAAACCGTTTGCATATCCTGGTTCGCTATGATCGATGCGCCTGTATAATTTTCTAAATGTTGGCAACGCAGCCGTCCGCATCCACACAATTAAGTCCTCGTTTTGGAAACCGTTGTTTTCAGGATTTTCCAAATCTAATTCGTAAACAGGTCTACGCCATGCTCTAGGTGTACTGAAGTTTTGGAAGGCAACAGTGAGATTGCCGTCGGGATTTCTAAATTTGATTCTCCTATCTGATTCCCACGATATACCGGTTCTTAGTAAACTTAATTTTTTTATATTTTTATCCGATTTATGAAAAAGTGTTAATTCATCTAAAAATGGATAAATGATTACGGATTAAAAAAAAATCTTACTTAAAACAGATTTTAACACTCCGGTTAAATAAACATGATGGCAGGATGATAAAACATCCACAGAAATATGAGAGATGATTTAATTTAAATGAACTACTTATAGCAAGAGAGTATAAAAAAACTGATGATTATGACAAAAATTAATAGAAAAAGAAAAACACAAGCACATAAATTGATAATTATAATAAACGATCTATATGATCACATAACTTGGCGGCAATCAGAGATAATAGTAATAGAAGAAACAATGTACAACGATACACTGAATAATTTCAAATAAATGATTAGAACAACTAAAATGGTGGAAGCAAATTGCACACTAAAAGAACGTTAGTAAGAAATCTAACAAAGAGAAATCAAAGTTTGGAGGAAAAAATTGTAAAGCCCCAGGAAAGGACAATATAGTTAGTCCAGTCAAATTAACAAGGCTCGGTGGCCCGTACGGGTGACTCATACGCAGCCAGCGAATATGAATGAATGTTTTTTTCCAGTTCCAGTGGCGGGTGATGGAATAGACTTTATCCTTCAGATTTTAGAATCTGTGGTGAGGTACATACATATTTACAATTTTAATAAAACAATAATATCGTCAACTAAAAGCCGTTATCCATGAATAAATGCATAATACTATATTTTCCAAATATGTAGCGGCTACATAAACTAATATTAAAAGTACTGTATTTTGTGAATATATCGCTATTTGAATTTTAATTAATAAACAGTCCATGTAGTATATGTAAATCTGGGTTTGTGTTGAGCACTGATGTAATTTTTTGACTCAATTTTTGTCCAAATTCTCCAGGGAATAAGTTTTA
Organism: Cetonia aurata; assembly: GCA_949128085.1. Lineage (NCBI taxonomy): Eukaryota > Metazoa > Arthropoda > Insecta > Coleoptera > Scarabaeidae > Cetonia > Cetonia aurata. The sequence goes on from OX421887.1 coordinate 12,861,798, forward strand.
GTTGATTTACTGTATTATTTAAGTGATTTAGACCTTCCACTAATTGTATTTTTCTGTTCTCAAAATATTTTAACGTTGGTGCCATACTTGCAAAGTGGTTATTTATAAATTGCATTCGTTTAGTAAGCCGTCTGTTTGTAAAGTTAATTTACATTCAACAATGCTACTGGCGTCGTTGAGCAACTGCTCAATAAAGTCTTTGGGAACATTGAAGTTGTTACTATACAATTGAGTAGCTTCCACCCACGTTCCCCCACCGAGTGATAACAGGAGAAGGTGGCAAAGGAAGACCTGGAAGTTTATTTCTATACAAGCTTATTCGTAGTGGAGCTTTCCGAAAATTCTTTTTGCAAGTCGCTATTAATTTATCGACATTTGGAAATTCATCCCGTACAAACTCACAGATGTGGTGTAAAGCATGTACAACACATGTTACATGTAATAAATTAGGATATACGGCTTTTAATAACTTTCCAGCTTTTAGCATATATGCGGCAGAATCAGTGAGTACTAGCAGGACTCGTTCACTAGCTTCTGGGTCAACCAATTTTGATAAACTTTCTGTTACAATATTGCTAATTAATGCAGCATTTTTGGATATTCAATAGGGACTTTGCTCAATAGTGGGATGCAATACCCCAATAACAACATTCACTACGCATCGATTTAAAATATCCACTGTTTCATCCACACTGACCCATAAATAGTGATTGGCATTTTGATCGACATTGACGTAATGTAGATTCGTCTGGAATATGCAGTTGAGTATATTTATTGACAAAGTGCTTTAAAATGGGGTCATTAACTTTTGATACTAAATATTTGCCGATAGAAAAGCTTCGCATAAATCTTGATAAAAAGTATCATTTTGCGAATCCGGATTGATATTATTTAAGTGCATTTTAGTTTTCAGATGTTGGGTGACACTAGAATGATCTTTGTATTGTATAATGGTTGAACAAATACTACAATGAACCTGCGATTAACCTACCAAGGAAAGATAATCGACATGATCGGCAATTGAGCGTTCTATTGGTCTCTGAGCTTTAGATGTACTCGCAATGATAAGTTCTTACCCTTTAAAAAACTACACTAAATTAATGCCACTAAAGAAGAATTGGCTTCCTTCAATATAAAAATAATATAAATATTAAATGTATATAAAATAACTAGATGTATGAATACGAATATGAATAAAAATGATTAATAAAAACCAATGTCATGGGAAAAAAAAAACTAAAGACAGATTTGTACTTGTACCTGCAAACATGAAATGTTTAAACTTAGGAAAAGACGAACAACAAAGCTGCAAATGCGTAGAAATATATCTCGGATATCAGACCAACGTACACCTTCCACTATCAGTGCGATACTGAATTATACACTCGCATTCCCTGCATATAAGAATGAAGGGGCGGCTATGCTAGCAAGGAGGCGTTCCCGTACGGTCTACCGAGCTCTGACCATAAGCAAAGGGATAACAATGGAATGATGAATTGACGGTTCGCTCAACGTAAATTTAATTTTCCCGATTTTGGATACTTGAATCCACCCCGCCAATTGGTGGAATGAAAATCAAGGCCCAATCTACGTTATCTACGATTGCCGTTGCTTTACGCTCAAAAACATAAAAATGCAAAGGTGTTTATACACCGTCCACAATTTTCAGTATTTTACTAAATATATGTTAACAGCACATGTTATATTTAATTGATCTGATATATAAGTTTGTTAAAAAATTGTAAATTTTTATCAACGCAACGAGTATATTAAAAAATAATTAATACTTTCATTTTATTACGTTATATTCCGATTTGATTTACAATTCTGAAATTTAGTCGGAATATGTTCATAGGCAGAAAAAAGGGTGGTACTAATCGAATAAATTTCGAAAACATTACTTAGATATATAAGTAGAAAACATCAAAATGATCAGGAAGATAACAAAGTGGATTCCATTGGGACTCAGAACTACAGAAACACAAATGAAAGGGATGCTGTGAAGAAGAATTCAAGTAGATAGGAGTTATTGGAAATCAAAATGCAAAGGTATTGGAGACAAAAAAACAACCAATCAGAACTTACAAGAAGCTTTAAAACAAAGAACAAAAAGACATGGTGATCCGCTGGAATCATTAGAATGATTAGAAAAAATAGAAGCAGGAAATTTGAAGGTGATAAGTATTATATAAAGTAAATGGAGTGTTATCAAAATGTGTGTAGATCTGTCATCAAAAGCAAAACATAAATTTATCAATGAAATGCTTGATTTACTTACCACTAAACAGCGAATTTGCAATTGCACCACATGGTGCAGTCGGATGGGTACCATTAGAAGCAAACGGCACACAATCTGACGACGGAGCTACATGTAGGTCGCCTAATAATTGGGTGTCATCCCGTGATTTCACATATCTCCGATGATTTTGATAGAAGTTCGTTAAACCATAATACATATATACCTTACCCTAATTTGATATATTAAATCAACATAATAAATTTAGTCAACAGACACTCACATACCAAAAAATCTGTATCCAGCTTAAATGATATGTTACAATAGCAGTCCGCTGAAGCATCGGCAGTTAGAACAGATAAACACGTCTGGTCTGTTTCTTTGATCTCCCCATTTTCTACATACGACTTATTGCACAAAGTATAGTCAATTATTTTCTCCTTAACATCATCAGAAAAGTATAAAAGGGCTATTCCAACAGGAATGAATGCAACACCAATCACAAAAAATGTAGGTAGTACTGTACCAGCAGTCAAAATAGGCTGCCATGCTGGCAATCTTTGTTGTTTGAATGCACTATCTAAAAACAAAGAATTATATAAAATATAAATAAAAACCAATTTGTACAAAACAAACAATATATCCCCATTATAACAGTAACTGTAAATGCTAGAGCAAGTGAAATGCAACTGCACTTGAAAATCTATTGTTAATCGAACAAATGTCATAAGAAATGCATGAAGTGATATTGGAACACATGCTACGTTTCCAGGTGCAGATCATTGTTTCCAATGCAATATTAAACAGTTTTTGTGTTTTATAAAATCAATAAAGGGTGCAGCTCATAGCTGTGGTAAGAAAATTTATTTATTTCTATTATACTTTCCTACCTGATGGTCTCTTTGTTTTTACCGGTGGCTCCGTACTCTCTGGAGCCATATCATTAAATTTGCAATATTTTGCACTTAAAAATTATTTAGTATAATATATTTATGTATTTTCTAATAGGTATACAACTACAGCTGCTTCGATTTGACATTTGCGAGGATTGGTCATAGTTGTCATCGGTCGATAAATACGAATGTGGTAAAAATAGCAAAGAATTAAACCATTATAATTTCAGTAATTCCTAACTTTTCAAAACCCATATTTGCAGTTTACATTTGTTGAAAGTTGAATATTCCATTCAGTTTTAAATAATAGTCGATAAACAAAATTAGAATGTTATTGTCCATACTGTTTGTTCATTAAGAATTAATAATTTTCATAAGAAATAGAAACAATGCATGTGTGGTTGCTTTATATCTTTTTTTTAGCGCATCTTGTGCTCGTCCTCATTGTGTGATTTGGAAGAACCGTTTAAAATTTATATATTTGGAACGACATTTCTCTTTTGACTATTATGCAATAAGATCGATATGGATTTTATAATTTTTTCAATTATTCGTAACGCAACACGCTCCAAAACTGCAAGATCTTTACCACAGGGGTGCGTTCGAAATTGTAATATATTGGATAAAGTGTATACCACAAACAAAGAAAGCGAATAGAAATATTGAATGCTTGGGGGTGACAGTAGTATTGTTTTATACTTGTGTCGCCTATTTTTTAACGCGTCCCAGAGGTCAGAAGTAAGGAGTTATTATTATTATTTTGTTTATTAAAATTATAAGTTATGTTATAAATATGTTGCTAATATTTATAACATATTATATAATATTATTGTATTATAGAGGTTAAAGTTGTTGACAAAAAAAAATTATTTTCTTTTAAAAAAATCTGTTGGACAAATTACCGATACCGTATGCAACTAAATATTATTGGTAACTGTATTATGAAAGTAACGTACACTGCAGATACATATTTGAAGAATATAACAGAGAAAGTGGTACAGTGAATTTAGAATCACATTTCTTCAGTGAAGAGACATGCATGTCCTTGTTTAAACTGATTTTACAAATAACAATAATTATAGTAATCTATTACATAAATAACGTCTTTCTTGCAGTTAAATGGGAAGGGAAATATTAAATATATGTTTTATTCAATTATAAAGAAAACAAAATAGATGGCAAGTAAAAATTATTTCCTGGTATTAATAATCGGTGGGTTTGAAAGTTAGGTTCAGGGTGAAGTTGCTTACTTTGATGGTCCATTTATAACATTTGTTTACAGTCGTGACGTATTAATCATTGTAAGTAGAATTGCACCAATCGCAACGTGACAAACGCCCGCGAGATTTAACTTTTCAAAATTCCGTTAATAAAACTTCATTCAAATCTTAAAGCTAGTGTAGTTTAATGTCTTATTGAACAATTCAATAATTGGTATTTTCAGCTAGGTAGTTATTTATTTGATTTGATAATAGTTCAAATATGGGACATTTTAAAATACCAAATATTGTAAAACTGCTGAGAGTATAAATTAGTAATGTATGAATGATTATGAATTATAATGGAACAAGTTTAGCATATCTATATGTACCACGTTTAACTTTCCTATTATGGAGTTGCTTTGCTAAAACAGCTAGAATTTATTTTGTTCCTATTCTGTATTCTATTATAAAATTATACAAACTGATCTTAGAAATTGATCCATTTATGAACTAGATGCGGAGTAAATAAATATTAAATACTTTCTTATGCTTTCAACCTGTTGACAATCTATTTACTTACTTACATGCTCTCATCATTTTTCTAGATTTTACTTGCTATTGCACTATAGCACACACAAATTAATTTTTAGTTTTTAGTCACAAATACACCATATACTGACTACTTCACCGCACGTTTAACAGTAAATGTCTTCTTTTCAACTTGTGCTAGAAAACTAAACGGGAACATCCGATTTCTACTTCATTCTCTTTAATTATTATTCCATATATTGGACGACACAACCGCATTTGGAGGTAATAATCACAGAGTGAAACAATTTGTAAAAATTACGAGAACAATAAAATTGGCATGTAAACATATTATGGGCATTATATTTTATGTATACTTACTCGTAAGTATCCATAAAAACGTTAGTACCATAGCTTGTAGATATCAACATAGTCGACATTTGTGGACACGCATAAGATTCTAATGCAGGTGTTAATTAGTACGTATGTAGTTTTTCCAGTGACTTAAGAAAAGTGTGTCAAGTTAATTTCAATTAATAAATATCAGAGGAACAAGTTAACTGGTTTGTGTTCATTTTCTATTCGGTGTATGGCCTAATATATCACACTAGTAGAAAGTCTAAAAGGGAAAAGAAGCCGTTTTGCTTCTATTTCCTAGTTTCCAACGCGTATTTATGCGTTTTTGCAACAGGCAATAATATCATTCTAAGCGTGCTGGAAGAAGTGGAAAAATTTAATATGGTTTTCTGTACTATTAGACGATGAAGTAGGGTTCACGCAGATGTTTTCAATGTAATGTTTTGTTTGAAGGTTAACGCCACGGAAGTACATTTTTCAGGAATAAGCATCAACTTTTTTTTTTATTTCTATGAAAGCAGGAAATAATTACCTACTGATTAAATAGGAAGTCATCAAATGAGACAATCGAAATTCTTTTTGTTGTTAAATATTATCCGTCATTCTTTTAACGTTTCTTTACTTTTACGCCTTACTTGGATGTTAATAATGCATACTTATGATTATAGCTGCCACTTTTATTGGCGTTATGTTCGTCGGCTTTGCAATAATTGAAAGAAAATTAAATAGGTAGGGGAGAGTTACCTAAGTTGGGACGGTTCTCTATTTTAATATATATTTTGAAAGTAATAATTGTAAAAAAAATGGTAATAAGGTATGTAAACTTTATTTATGGTAACACCAAATTTAAGTTAGATACTGGTTCAAAAATAAACAAAAAATGTTATTTTTTCATTTTCAAAAACAATTGCATATGTCCCATCTTAAGAAACTAGTCTCTTAAGATGGGACAATGCGTAACCTAAGAAGGCAGAAGTACCCTTCGTATGTTGCACAGGTAAAATAAAGTTCATCTATCACACCACAAGACTCGTGAGCCCACATTGAACACTCGTGACAGTTGTACCAATCTTCACCGCTCTCACTATATTTTTCGTCGCAAACAATACATCTAATAGGTATCGTCTATATTCCCGCTATCTTCACCAATGTTAATGGTCTTACTTTCGAACGCATTGTCTATCGTCTTAAAATAGTGGATTTTAATGATCTTCTAGGAGAAACCTTTTTTTTCTTGTTTTCTTGATAATGGAAGGGTACTGATATCAGCTATTTTTACCTTCTTTGGCACAGAGGCGCTTTTATCAGCTACCAAAGTTGATAACGATAAATCATAATCATTTCTGTGCATCTGTAAATTTTGTTGTCCTGGCTTTGAAGGGGTTGGATTCTCGTATGGATTCACTCTTAAATTAGGAGACCCTTCGCTTTTCCTTTTTAAATCCCGGTTAGTTTTTGAAGCAGCAAACTTCCACTCTTCGAATATATCGTTGTGAAAGGGCTATATCCCAGTTTTCGGAAATCCGTTCACTGCAATCTGTACACTTGATGCTTTTGAGAACGCATCTGCAACGGCATCTCCGATTTCTTATAGTCCAAACGTACGACCGCAATATTTCTTTAACCATCGCGTAAGATACATATCATAATAGGACATAAACAAAAATATTTAATGAACTGCATTTAATGAACTGCAACAACACATCACGATTCATACAATTATTGTCTTGTGGAAAGGCAGCACTGCGTGCATTGTCCATTAATTCCGGTTTTTATTCGCTTCCTGGGAAATATAAAAGCTGGTCACGTTCAGGCGCGGCTCGTGCTTACGTCAGTCGTAGGCTATGACAGTGATCGAACTTCTTCGTATAACTTCGTAACATATAAACATATAGAAACGTATTTGACGAGAGCATACGAAGAACTACGATCATTGTCACAGCCCCCGACTGACGTAAGCACGAGCCGCGCCTGGTCACGTTAGCTCCTCTTTCGGCACTTGTCAATTCACGGACCTGCTTTTTCCCTCTTTCAGCAAGAATTTTCGGTTAGTTTTGGACAGTAGTTGTCACACCGGTTTCAACATTCCCAACTCGGTCAGAGTTAGTTTATATTTTTCATAAACAGCTTCGAGGTTTCTTTAAAAAAAAAAATGAACTGTATGTTGATGGAAGCCTGTAGTTCTAGCATAGAATACTGCTTCTGGTTTTCTTAAGGAAACATTCCTATGTTTACTCAAAAATCAGTACATCCATTTCCTAGATGCCATTCTAGTATCTTTATTAAAAGTGGTAGGTATGTTATTGGCATGGACAAAATTAAATGCCAGATGTCGAAGCTCATTACAAGTGATTCCAAAAAAAAAAACGCTTTTCATTTCGAAAATATATTCTACAATCTCGTTTTCCTGTTCATCCGAGAATACTTTCCGAAATCGTTGAAGATATTTTTCATTTTATGTCACAATTTTAATGCTTTTTGGTACATTACACTGTTGTGCTGCATATCTTACAGATAACTTATTATTTCGGATTTTTTGTATTGCTTGTAGCATATCTTCAACAGACCATTTTCACGATTTAGTTTCCTTTTGTTATTTCGATCTCTTTGAGACATCTACATCGAAAGAGAAAAAAAAAGAATGGACTTTGTATTTTAGATGAACAGTATCCCAAGATGGGATGTCTCAACTTAGGAATCTTTATTGTATCCCATCTTAAGATACATGCACAATTTTTGTAAACAACCTAACCTATATTCACAGGAAATTTAAATGGCAAAGACTGCGTAATCCATCATGTCACCTACCGTAAATAAGACATTCACTATTTTCTAATCACCAAATATTTTAAGAAAATCAAGTAAACAAATACCACGTGCTCTGGGCGCCACAATGATTACATTAAACATTGGCGACTGCCTGCGAATGACAGTTGTGACTAGAGCTTTTACGTGTCCCGCCTTGGAGACCGTTCCATCTTGGGCAACTCTCCTCTAATGTTAGTTAAAAAAATTACACACTTTTTTTTCAGGGTTTATTACGGATCATGGAATCATCACAACATATCACACAGACGATTAATTAACAGTTTTGACCGTATACCAGTGTGGGAGTAGTGAAAAAGTTAGGAATGGAAACACAAAATACCTAAGGTAAATAGGTTGAAAAGTTACGTTTTCCTCACTAAGGAACTTCTATTTCAGCTGATGATCATCTAAGTTTGCTGAAATTTAAACAACTGTACACTAATAATTATACTCTCTCTTAATAAATTTGGGTATTATTTTCTTTTCCGATTCGTTTACAATCCTTTAATATATCTTGGTTTTGCGGAAATTTGTATTAATAAATTCTGAATGTAGAAATTAAATCTTTATTTGACGTTTCGCCAATGTCAACATTGGCTGCTTCAAAATTTATGCAATAATTATTATTAAAAAAAAATCTGTAAAGCAATAGTTGTTTATTATAATTATATATCATATAATTCCAGGAATTATAATTGTATAGTTCCATTCTCAATTTTTAATGTTTTTAATGTCAAAATAAGATTACAGATTTTTTATTTTTTTATAATAGTTATTCAATAATGTTTGAAGAAGGCCATGTTGAGTTTGGCGAAACGTCAAATAAAGATTTAATTTCTACATTCAGAATTTATTAATACAAATTTCCGCAAAACCAAGATATAGGTATTAAAAGCTAGAGATACATTAATAACTTTCTGATGTTTTAAAGCCAGATGAGTAAAACATTATTGATTTTTTCTCTTATTTACTATCTCTAACAATTTCTCTGTTTGGTCTTCTGAAAAATGGATCCGTTAGAAATTAGATATATAATTATATAATAATAATGTCTATAAATTTCACCAAAAATCAAATGATTTTCAGTTGAGATAGATATATTTAAGTGAAAACAAAAATTCTTAGTTTGTAATTTTAATAAACCTATGATAACCAACGAAATTGTAAGTATTTATAGTTGTATATATATTTAGTATTTTGTACGTGGGATTAAATTTTCTTTACTAAACAATCACTTTCACTTCATTTCTTCAATCTAAATTAGAACCTCTCTAAGTTTTGTTATTGTAGAAAACTTTTACCAAACAATTGGCTTATGTTCATAAGTGTTCTACGACCTATAAGAGTATTGCCAAATTGTATTAACAAATGTCTACTACATAAGCCTTTTATCGCTAATAGTATCAGCATATATTAGCATTAATTTATTTCGAATACCATTTTTTAGTAGGTACTGGTAATGTATATTGTGGCAAGTAGTTACTACATAATTAAGACTTTTGTACATGGTAAAGAATAATTCATTTATTTTCCATATACAGAAACAACATCCTTCATTCTGTTTGAAATCCTGAGGATAGATTTTAATATGCATTCTTGAAATTATAAAGTGTTTACGTATATCATAAATTCTAATAACACCAGTATCTCGCAGCGATGAAAGTTGACATACTCTAAAGGAAACAATGTTTCTTTCTCAATTTGCCGCTTAGACAATTTTAAAGGAGAATGCAAAAATGCACTGCCATAAGCAGCAATTACCAATGGTGCAAACTAAATCGTTAATCATAGAGGTGGGTGTACTTTCTACTTAAGATCGATACTGCAAGACCTATTCAGGAAGTATCTATACTGCAATATCCTGCAAATTACGGTGATATGACTTACGAGAAACCGCCATGTGCTATCTAATAACGGAGAATGCATCGCACGGATGCAATCGTGAAGGAATCGATTTCAACTACATATATATAAACTATAGTGGTAGACGTTCTATGCAATGCTTTCTCGAACTGGGAAGATGTAATTCTGTTTAATTTAGAACGAGATCTACCGGTAGTGATATGTACATACTCAAAAGAAAGTAAAGATAATTTCTCGGAAAATATTAGAAAATCGATAAAGCAAAACAAAGTAAAGTCGTCAAATCTTTATGTTTTTTTTATAAGTACTTATCGTAAAAGTTTCCCATTGTTTATTTAGAAATAGGTTCTCTCATACAATGTATTGTCTATATTGACAGCCACAGCATTTGAAAATTAGACACAAATTAAGTTGTAAGAACGTTATGAGTTATATCAAGTGTGAAACTCTCGGTATACAATGTACTAAATATGTATGTGTTTAATATTTCACGGACAATTAAAAAAAAATGAACAATTAAATTTAAACAATAATTATTGATGTATCCAGGTTGGAAAGTGTAGTTTTATCGAACGAGGTGAGAGATTGCGAGTCGAGGCGAGCAACCAAACGAGTCTGATAAAGACCGTGGTGCGTACAATATTTTTTCGACTACCATATGATTGCCACTTAGTAAAATCAATTTACTTGAATTTGTGTTGATCAGAATACATATGACTCATATTTGAATGACAGATTGTTTGACAGCTATATTGACAGCCGAACCCAGCAAAACTTTAGAATCTTCACAGAAAAGTCGGTAAAGTAAGGGAAGTGACGTGTTGGTAGTTCAATTCTGTATGTGTTTACTGTAGGTACTTTACCGTCCATGGAGTCCGTAAAGTAACGGAAGTGACACGTTGACAGTTCAGTTCGGTAAAGTGTTGTAAACCTTTCTATCCTCGAATGGATACACAGGCATAAAGCCTCTCGTATTTTAAAAGGCAGTTGCAAACAAACAAGCAAAGATACAGAAAAAATACTTTTGTTCGTTAACAACAACTACTATGGCATTTTACATTATTTGGTTTTAAAAATTATGTCTGGTAAATAGCGTCCTCCATTGTTGTTACATTGACGAAGACTTTCCTGGAAGTTGTCCATAGCTCTTCGTCTCATTTCCGGTGGAATGGCAGCCACGTTCTAGGTGAATGCCCCCTTAAATGTTTGCAAGGTTGTGGGGGATGTTTGTAAACTCGCGCCTTTAAGTGTCCCCAAAGAAAAATACCACAAGGTGATAAATCAGGTGACCTAGGGGGTCAGGCGATATCTCATCGCAAAGAGAGAGGACGTCCAGGAAACAGCTCTTTCAAAATGGCTAGAGAGCGCCGTGAATTGTGAGCTGTAGCTCCGTCTTGTTGGAACCAGCTTTCTCCCTGTCCCCAACAAACTGGTTTAACTTAGGCCGGCAGAAAGTCTCGATCATGTGACAGTAGCGATTCGAAGTAACTGTTACCATTAAGCTCATCTTCTTCGAAAAAATACGGACTCACAATTTAACAACAGCATACCAAACTGTCACACGAGGGCTGTGAAGTAGTCGTTGGTGAAGTTCCTAAGGGTTTTCTGTTGCCCAGTAGCGGAAATTTTGTTTATTTACAGTAACTGATAAGTGAAAGTGGGCCTCGTCAGAGAAAATCAAAACAGCGTCAAGAGAATGTTCTCACACACAGCTCTGCAAGTTTAAAAAATCTCTCTCGCTTAATTCTTGGGCAACAATTTCTATGGGTACATGTGAAGATCTTTGCGCAGGATTCTTCTTACACTCCTATCAGACAATCCCAGGGCAGCTGTATGTTTAAATGCTGAAAGAGATTGCTGGAAAGATACTCTTACACCCGCCACGTGTTCCGGCGTTACTGCGGTCCGACGTCGGCCAGGCGATCTTTTTTTTTTCAATGCAGAACCTGTCGCCCTAAAATTTGATACCCAAACTTGGATAGTTTTTCTGTCCGGAACAGAATCATGCCGCCCAAATCCGAAATGCTCGCTGAATAGTAATTACAGAACCACCATTACAAATGTACTCTTCCACAACAAACGCACGATACTCCCCGTGCCATGTCATTATGACTACTGCAAATGGCACGTATACCGCTATCGATCGATGCTCCCTACATCGTCGTATCCCTACCACAACTCACACAGCGCCCTCTCCAAATACGGGAGGTCTTTTTGCCGGACCCTGTATATGAAATATCCTCGTTCGATAACACATCACTTTCCAGCCTTGATACATAAATAACTAGCAGCAAATGAAAGAAAGATCGCGTGGGAATAGATCCTAAGATTATCACAAGATAGAAAAACATGGAAGAATATGAATATAGTCGAGAACAATGTATTTTGTTCGAGTTCATAAAAAAATGTTTACTGTTATATGCAACAAAGAATAATTATAAAAAAATATTTCTAGTTATAATAAATATTTCTATAATCATGAATTCATTTCGAATTATTTAAAAAATGAGCAGATTTGGGGTACCTAGATTAAAATTATTCTTTCTCATTCTGCCGAATTTATTTTTTAACTTTTCACTTTGTTCGTGAAATAGTCTAATAAAATACCACTCATAATTGAATTTATCTTATAAGGCTGTCTTTTATTTCTAAACATAACTGAGTTGCTTAAAGAAAACAGATTTATCGCGAAAAATCAATCACTTGTGGTATTGCTACTGATAATTCTATATATTTTTTTGCCAGAGCTGTACGAATTTTTATCAGTAGCATGAAATGTTACTTATTAGCATTTTGCTTTGATATAATAATTATAAGTTACCCCTTCACATCCCCAAATAGTTTTTGCTAATTATATATATTATTTATGATCGAGTTCTCTACGGAAAGCTTTTAATATAACTTATTATTGTCTACTTACTGAATGACAACTTTTCTTCTTCTTTGTAGTCCTCTGGTGAGGCATCCATTCGTTATACCATGAAATAGCACTGGCACTAAACGAAACCCTAAGATATTATTTGCATAAAACAGAACACATATGGGTGCGTGGATTAGTTAAATTAGTATTGGCTATTCAACGAATATAAAATATGATTAGGTACACATGTATTCGTTCTGTAACGAATTAATAAATCATTTTACGTTTTGAATGTATGCTGCAACAAAATAGTTGTGGATAAGCACATAAATATGTGATTATAAGATTTCGAGGGATTTACGATTTAAAAATTTATCTAATCATCACAAACTTAACTCCTTGTATTAGATTGTGATCTTAGCAGGAATGACACGTATAAATATTAATTTCATTTATTTTAGTATTCTATATAAACACGTACGTTTATGTAAAATGCTACTTAATTATTCCAAAGTAATACAAAATCATTTCTATGGATGTTCTGATGATTCTAATAACATCAGCAGCTATACATATATTCACGGATAGCAATACATCTGCCATACAAGGAGTTTACGGTCTTGTGATTTTATTTGAAAGGGGTGACTAAACATCTTAAAATAAGGTCATTGACGTAAAAACATCTTAACAAAAGTTGTATAATAAGAGAGATATTAACGTTAATTTTTTTTATGTAGTTTTGGTGGTGATTAACCACCATAAAAAAGTTTTTAACGTTTCCACGAGTGATCAACTTTTATAAAGTAAATGTAAACGATAGGTTATGCATTTTTTAATAAGTAACTTTTCCCATCTATCAAGCTGTTTCATTAGTTGTTATCGCATTCCTGGCTTGGCGTATTTTTTTCCGAATAAATCTTAATAAGCAAAGTAAAAAATGGTCCATCGCAGCAACAGTGAATACGTTGATATCTTATTAATTTATGGTGAAGTACGCTAGAATTCTGCTGCTGCAAGTACGCTAAGCGGTTTCCTAATAGGCCACAAAAATTCAGCACTCTACTAATTTGTGCACGAAAATCTGATGTACCGCAAACACGTCAAGGTCGATATGGTGGATCTGGTCAACACCAACAAATTTTGGATGCCGGAAAGTCTTAAATCTTGTCGAAGAACATCCTTCTAGTAGTATCTCGGCAAGTAAATCAATTGTTCCCTTTCCATGTACCAAACTGCCTTACAACTTGAAGATCATTCTTTATGTTTACAGTTTTGCTAATGATTTCTATAAAAATATGCAGAAATTCCAAACTTTTCTTCCATTGTATTGGCGACTGATGCAGTAACGGCATAAATAACTGTCGTAATACTCATATTTGGGATGTGTTAAATTCACATGCTGTTCGTCGTTTCCAGCACAGATTTTCGCTAAACGTTTGGGCCGGACTGGCCAAACGACAACTTATTGGCCCATTTGTGTTGCAAAATCTATTGAATGAATATGATTGATCTATGATTGTCTTTGATGGAACTATTGGAAGTTCCTTTGAATGTATGTCGACGTACGTTCTTCACGATGGCGCATTGCCATGCACATTTGATTCGTTTAGTTCACCAACATTTAGATAATGTGTTTGAAAATAAGTGGATTCACTCACGGTCACTCGATCTGAAACATCTTGATTTCTACTTACGGAACGTTATGAAGACCATGGTATACACCAACCACATAATTGATTGAGATGATTCTTTATAACCGCGTTGAGGCAGCTGCGGCGACAATTCAACGACAAGCCCTAGTATATTACGCCAATTCATGGTTACGTCGAGCGAGACTTTGCGCTCAACAACACGGCAATAACTTTGAACAACCAGTGTAAAGTAGATTCCATGAAAAATTAAAAAAAAATGTCTAATTTAATATGTCTAATCACCACTTTAAAATAAAAACTACAATTTTTTTTTTAACATTAATGTCTCTCTTATTATGCAACTTTTTTTTAGATATTTGTACGTTAATGACCGTATTTTAAGATGTTTATTCACCCCTTGAAAATAAAATCACGAGACTGTAAACACCCTGTAAAAGTAATCGATAGTAATATCTGTTCTGTATGAATGAAGGACGTCGGAAAATTATACATTTTGCAATAAATGTTCTCTGCAAAAATGTTAATATATGTCAAGTTCTTCTTGTATGTGTGTATATGCGGGTTACCTTGTGAAGTGCAGTAAATACTCCGTTATGCTTATAGAATAAAGTTCAAATAAAATAACTGATGATTGATTTAGAGAGAAGGACGGTTTGATTTCTAAATAATAGCGTCATAAATATTTTTTTGTACAACCAGCGAATTTTGAAATAACCTTCACAAGTTATGCACATAAATTTTATGTAGGTCAACACTTATTTTGATTCAGCTACTTATGGGCAGTGTAGGTTGCACATTCACATGCTTAAGTGTTATCCACAATCGTAATATCACAGTAATATTTACATTAAAACGGATAGACGATACGCGATGCAATAAATTTATTATATTATCTAAATACATTATTTAGCATTTTTAACAATAGGTAACCTATACGAGGTCTTCACTATAAACTATATAATTCATGCATATTCTCTTATTTTGATTTTGTTTAAACTGAATTAATGCATAACTAGACTTAAATTGCTAATATTAGAAATGTAGTGAGTGCCTACTCGATTTTACTATAGATCACCGGGATTTGAGTAGTAGTGCGTAGTGCGAGTAATATATACGAATATTGTGCTAGCAACTTTTCGTTTGAGTGCAGAGAAACCTAAAAATTGATCGATGGAGCTTATATATACGTGTTCGGGACTACTAATTTGTAGACCGATGCGCCGGGGAGAGAACACAGAGAAAGGGCTGAATTGTTTTAAGACGTTTATTTTCAAATAATAAATTCAGTATTTACACTATATACATAACATACCATAGAATTCTCTCTCATAAAAATAAAAAGTATTTTCAGTATTCCGTTTGACGTATATTGCTATACGTATGTTAGTATTTGCTACAGTTTGTATACATGTGTATATGTGTTGGACCTGGTATCCGACGTTGGCTGAGTGCAACCGTTGAAATATACGCACGAAGCGCCGAACGGTCACCGAATACCTTTCCAACTTTTCTTCTTGCTCAGCCCTCTATATAAGCGACGATGACAGGGACTGCAGTTCGTGAGTCACAGCCCGCAGTATACGAGCTCGTTGCTTGTCGATTCACGGCCGGCGGCTCGGCTCTAGGCATCGGCGGTTTTCGGCGCAAGCGCGGCGGCTGCTTCGTTGCCTTGTGCATTGCGCGCTGTCGAATGGAGAAGTGACGGACGGCAACGGCGTTCGGGCTTCGACGATTCCTCGGACTGCGGAGCGCTGTCGGATGATGATTTGAACGCGTACCACGATTGCGAGGCGGCAAACGGGCGACGGTACACTTTTCCGGCCGTAAGCACTTGGCGCGGCACGCTCGCGTAAGAATGTTCTTAACAATACGAGTAGCGATTTGGCAAATCACATCCGTAACGCATATAAAATCTGAGCCACGATGTAAGTTTGTCAGCACGGTATAGACCGATCATAAGTTCTATAGGTACTGTCATTTGAACTTGCACAATTTATAGAATATGAAAAATATGCGGACAAACATATACAGTGGTTGGTTACTAAATTAGAAATTTTGTTGCATGAAACTTTCAGACTCCAATTCGGTAGTAAGAAGTTTGTTAAAACTATGACTATATATCTTTTGTTCAACACGTAATCTGAAATGTATACATGTATGTACTTAGCTAAGTTTGATGGTTTATAATACTTCCCTTAAATAATTCATCCCTAATCGACGCATTAGTGTAACGAATCTTTATGCGGAGTAAATCAAGAAAAAACAAGAGAATTTCGACAGCTACGCCAGAAAGGTGCAAGACGAATGTATGTTTTACCTTTTCTCCTTAAATGCTATGAACGCAAGGTCACTTCTAAATCCCTATAAGCTACACATCCATCATAGCTTTCTCTATCAACTACCTTTACCAATGCGCTAGTCTTGTCTTGACTCTGCTTTCTACGAATTTCGCATCTGTACACCTATTATTAAAGATTTTCACCTCCTCTTTTTCAAGTAGACTGAAATCATTTAGATCGGATAACCTCCTAACAAACGTTGAACTTATGATAGCCCGCAAATTTGAATATTTGACTAAATCTGATTTAGGCCAAACTCTTTGTAATATATGACTCACACAATCATGTTGTGTAATCTGAAATATTTGCCCCTAAATACATAAAATCTGATCCTCAGATCGTTGTACTCAAAACTGATAAGGAAAACATTGCGGTAGTACTAGACAGTAATAAGTATGAATAAATGAACATATTCTTGCCCCAAGATGACTTCTAAAGACTTTTCAAACACAAAATCTATGATATCTTATGTAAATACCTGTAAGAAATGGAGCAAGAAATTACCAGTGAATTCTGATAATAGCTAACACATTAGAAACTATTCTATTATTTCTATGCCAAAATACTTTCTTGGTACTTTAATAATTATTAATTAATTTCTAATTCTTTAGTGAGCTATTGTACACCTACGGACCCAAAATGTCCGGTCTAA
Source organism: Cetonia aurata (assembly GCA_949128085.1). Lineage (NCBI taxonomy): Eukaryota > Metazoa > Arthropoda > Insecta > Coleoptera > Scarabaeidae > Cetonia > Cetonia aurata. The sequence goes on from OX421887.1 coordinate 12,879,188, forward strand.
GTCACAGTGTAAGCGCAACGTTCCATGCACCCGAGTTGCACGCGGGGTTTAGACTACGCATTAGACCGGACATTTCGAGTGTCCGTGGGTGTACATACATACATATATATATATATATATATATATATGTAAATACGTATAACCGCTAACATAATTAGTGCTTTTTAAGCTCCACCTTTTACTACATCTTTGAACATTTATAATTACGTAAACAGTACTATTAAAGATGCGCGAACCAGGTTTCTTCACATCCTCGGTTGCACAACTTAAATTAACGATTAAAAGCAAATGTTTGTTCTTCTATTGTTCAAATGCTTCCGATGCTTACAATGTAGTTTCTAATTAGTAGTAAAGAATGCGTTGGGAAACATCTACGAGAATTGATAATTAGAGTAGATCTTTCACGTATGAGTTGAGAGTGCCAGAAATTTACACATATGCATGTGTTTTCTCCTAAGCAGACTATTTACAGTAAAACATTTTTACGGTTTACGGAGTTAAACCTTTTACATAAGAATAAATATCGGTCGTACAAAATTAGCACATCTCAAGAGCTTTTATCTGATGGTTGTTACCGTGGACTGGAATTTTGCGAAATAATGATGAATAAATATCATGATAACGAATTATTTTTGAATAATATTTTATTTAACGATGAAAAAACATTTTACGTTCATGGGCATCATAATCGCGCAAATGTTCGTTATTGGTTGGGTAAAAACCTACATTATAATACACTAACGAGAACGCAGTTCCCATGCACAATAATTTAACGTGTGAGCTGGTTATGGTTGGGGATGAAATAATTATTCAAGAAAATTTAAATGGCATGGTATTTAGAATTATTGCAAACTAACATTATTCCTGCTGTATGGGAGCGACTTGATATTAATGAAATTTAGTTCAAACAGGTCGGTTGCGCGGCGCACAATACCCGTAATGGCCCAAACGGAGGTTTATTCAAACATTTAATGAATAGTTAATTTTCTTTTTAGCATTTGTTATTATATTTATAGTTTTACATTTGTTTGCAATTATTGCTTTTTAGTTTGAATTGTTATATTCATTGAGTTTCTTTATTTCTTATAATAGGAATTTATTAAGTTTCTGAATTTTATTTACGTTTATCAGTTGTATTTGATAAGAATTTTTATTCAATTTAGCATGTTTAATATTATGTTATTTTATTTTTTATGAGGCTATGAAGAATTTTGTGACTGAAATCTGTTATCAGTTACATTATCTGATGCTTCAACAGAAAAATAAATATGTAAAAAACAAATTATTACTATATAATACACACCGTTATTGTGTGTTATTTTTTTATATACCGTTGGATGGAATTTTGTGAGTTAATCATTAATAAATATCCCGAATATGAATATTTTTTCAATAATATGCTATTTACCGACAATTAGATACTTCATTTACTATTGTTAGGATTGTTAGAATCTATGTTCGTTCTTTTATTTGATTATTTACTTTTAAAACCCCTTTTCTTCTTTTTTTTTTTTGTTATGACCTCTGTCACTGAGATTTATAGTTTACCTTGCTTGGATATAAAAATAAGTCCGAACAAAAATTAACCAATGCTACGCATGGCAGTTTATTGGACTTTTTAGTTACCAAATGGGTATTGTCTTATTATTTCCCTTTTTGCAAATGCAAATGTAATATTGGGTTTAATATTAGTTTTACAAACTTCGTAAATCATGTTCAGAATAGCACGCTTAGATAATTGGTTATTAATTTGTTGTTCGTACCATCAATAGTGATATGAGAGTGAACTCTAACGAGAAAAAGAATATCTCGCTCATTTCACTTCCACTGAGCTATGATGATTCGTCGAACATTAGCAAATTTGTGTTGCGACCTTGCGCGTATGTACGTCTACAGCTGAAGTCCCTCCCATTTCTAGTCGCCCAGAATGCAATTCACAGCTCGCAACTTTTCTTTCGATATAATTTTTTCCATGGAAGATGAAACGAAAATACCTCTGTAATATTTATTAATATAGAAAATAGAAAAGTATGGAAAATGTAACTCTTAAAAAGTGTGTGACCGTCAAATGATCAAGCAAGCGGCGTCTTCAAGTAAGTAGAATTCTTAGAATAGTGTTTTAAAGAAGATTACAAGGTTGTATGTGAGGTATGTCTCGCATGAAAACATCTTAGTTTTAATATTCTTTTCAATAAATTTCAAACTGGTTTTATTTATCACTAGACCTATATTCTTTCTTGCAACTGGGTGAATTTATTCGTTTAATTTCTACGTACATGAAGTTGCTTATATAAAAATTGTCATCTGTGTTAGATTTATTGAGCCATTATTTTTACAAAAGTTTCGTTTGGATTTGCTGTCTTCAGAACTCATTTAGAATAATATATTCGGTGTGTTTGCATAATGCGTTTCACTGCAAATGTAGGTATAGTGTTTATGATGTAATATATTAGCTGCTAGTTTCAAATTTATTATAATCACACATTAGATTATATGATCACCAAAAGTGGGATGATCCGCTAGAAGTTTCAAAGATTTGCTGTATACACAGTGGAACATGTAACGGCATTTGGCCAACGTCTTTGTTATTTGTTTTTATATACAAAATCGTGCAATTTAACTCAATAATAGTATGCGATTCTTTTATGTTTTGATTTGAGCTGATCTTAATAAATGTAAACTATAAAACTGTATGATAAAAAGTGGTGTTTGCAAGATATTAATATGTTTATTAACTAGAACCGAAAAGTACCACCAGGCGGGCTCATGGTCTATTGTTGGAATCACCATACCAGCAAAAGCACACGAACCGCCCGTGAGCTAAATCTGTGACTGCATTGCTGGCCTACGCTGCGGCCCTCTCCTGGATTGAGAGTTTTGTTTGTGTCCCACAGGGGAAGACAATCTACACCCTTATTTCCATAGTAGAGAATCGCAGATATAGCTTGAGTAATAGTGATGAATGATGATGACGCTGATGACGCCTGGTAGGCAAAAACTCCAGTCCGTCTCTAGTGCTATTCTTGTAGTGTTTTTGCAGACAACTGATGTGTGTGTTGCTACTCAGATAATTAGTTGCTCTTTGAAATTGTGTGAAAATAATTGCGTTGCTGCTGTGTGATTGCTGGGTTTATTGCTTTCTAAATTTGTATAAAAACATATTGTTTTAATAGATATGAATAACTTTGGTTGACGATATTATTTGTTCAGTATTAAACTTGAAAGGGATCGGAATCTTTTATGCCTATAGTATTGTACAACAGGCATATGCATATTACTTTACTTAAGTAATCAAGGTTTTTAGATGTTTATACTTTTTAAAAAAGTGCACATGTACTCCAAGCTTGGGACAATGTCCCATGTTTGGATAAGGATAAGTTAAAACATTATCTGTTTTCCGATTAGGCTAAATAAGTAGAGTGGGAAGAATTGTTTTTCACAAAAATTTAATATTTACTGCGGGCTCAAAACATAGTTTGAACATAACAGTTATTACAGCTCGCAGTTAAAATCTATCCCAAGTATGGACTCGTGACTATGACCTATTGGTTTGAGTGCATCATAAGATATTATTTTTAAACTAATTGGATATGGGACATCCAGTATCTGAACTTCACACACAACTTGAAACTCATAGAACGATAGAAGAAACGATTTTATAAATAGTTTTAACCCTTGCGTGTTTTTGAATAGTAAATATGAAATTATTTACATTCAATTTGTTGCAATACTTTTCACGCGCACACTGTAATAAGAACAGCTGTAAAATAAAGAGATATATGTTTTTTTTTAAAAAAGGTAATTTATTAATGCTAATGAATTCGAATACGAATTTGGTAAGAGTTACGGTGAAGCTTACGTAATTAATATAGTCCACGAGCTAATGATATTGACCATCTTCCGCATGCCTCCGCGGGGTTAAATGAACGTGTAAGAGCCATTTAGTTACGTAATAAAATATTTAAACAAGCTGACTGGGAAGGAGAGATTGTGTTCGCGGCCTACATTCTCCCATACAAAAATATTTTGCATATATTATATTGCACACGTATAACGTTTCTTAGAACATAAATTACGGATGTAATAATATAATAATTAACCCAATACTTTTTCTGGCTCAATTAGGTGAGTTTTCTTTCATATTTAGCGTTTATTTTATGGCGAAATAGGTAGACCACTCCGCTCTTGACACAAACAAAAGAATTCGAAGGAAATTTCCGCATTCAATTTACGCTTTTACTAACTGTAAGTAAGGTAGGTGTCAGTTACATAACAAATATCTTTTTAAATTGATGCTCGTTAAGACAATATAATAAGAAGATAGGAAATATATCCAAAATAACATTATGATCTTCTACGATCTTTTCCATATATTATGTAATTTATGGGTAAAATCAGAATCGATTTCTTTAAGAATTACCTTGTTTACCAATGATATTCTAGGCACCCATTTATTTTTTCGTAAAATTAGAAAACAAGAAAAAAATGCTGACCTCAATAACAATAACATTGAAGAAGATAACGAGATATCATTACTGCTGTGCAATTAGATGCTCAGATGATGATGCTAATAACGTCAATTAGAAGAAGAAGGCTAACATTAACTTAATTGTGGAAATATAATTGGTAGAATATTAATTGAAGTAAGAATGCAATTGATGCGAAAGCATTTATATGCAAATCTGAATGTCTGATAATAACAGAATGATAGTTAATGACAAAGTTTGATTATAGGCCTTTCAAGTTAGCAACCAACCTTAGTTATTGCTACTTAATGACGTCGTAGTTTTTAGAATGCTGTATATTACACAGGTAACAAAACAATCTCGCCAAGGCTACTTTAACAGCCATTACAAGGGAAAGGAAGATCATAATAGTGAATGGACACGCCATGGATTGTAAGATGGATATAAACTGTGTAGGTTTTATTTTAGATAATAAACTTTTCAAGAATGAACGAGCACGAGCTTGAATTAACCAACAAATCCAAAACATGCAAGAAAAAGCTGAAAGTGCAACCCAACGTAATGCAACGACAATCTCTGTGACTGCAGCTATAAAAGTGCTAGTAAACTGTTCAATCCTCCATATTTTGGTGAAGAGTGTAGTGAAAAGGACAACATGCAAAATGGGTATACGCCTGAATTTTCTAAAGGCAACCAAACTTTGTACATGCCGAAAAAATTCTACAAGAGCGAATAGAATCAAGAAAACATTTCGAGGCTGAATACAAATGTTAGAAAATGGCACACACATGGCTTTAAATTAGCGTAGGGTACTAGAATCAAATATATTAAAAATTTCCAAAAACTTGTTAAGTCATTGTTAGATGTTTACTACGCATTTGTGTATTCTGTGTTGGCATACGGAATTGCTGTTTGGAACCATACCTCGTGTGATTGTGATGCAACAGTGAATCTTACAAATGTGGTTCGATTTACCGTTTAATAGTTCCTGTAGAACTACTTTCAGAACGCATGGCAGTTGACAGTAACTTCTATCTAACTATATCTATAAACTTTTAAGTCACTTACGTATTAATATCGACACCTTAGCAACTTTTGCTATTACTATGAACCCTGCATCCGACACAGGAATAATATTGTTTTAAATAGATGTACTCACTTTTTCTATAGAGTTTAAAACCTGAACGAATTTAAACGGAAATTTATATTTATTTATGGTTCCTTTTATGATTTATTGCAATTTATTTAAATAAGGTTTAGATATCAAAATACATATGTTTCGAGACGATATGAGAATTCGGCACTCTTCTGCGTTTTGCGTAGTGATGCCGGTTTTTGTTCGTTTGTATTATTTGTTAAATTTGTAATAATCTATGTTATGTTTTTATTTATAAGAGAAAAAGTGAAGTTCAAAACTATCTCCAACTATACAAACATAAGTAGAAAAAGCTATTTAATTAACATTCCAATGCACCAAAAGTAGTTTGACAAAATAACGTGAAAGTACATAACTTGAACTCAAATTTATTTTTTTTAACTGCCCAATTCTTTCACTCGCTGCTCTCAGAATTCGCATTGCCAATCTCTCGTATTTGTGAAATGTTCATATGCTTTTACTGAAGCAATCAACAAACAATCGCCAGACTCTATTGTGCTATAACGTTGAACTATTTCACGAAGTTTTGAATACACAGTTCAATGTTAATATTTACAAACAACTTTCTACATATTTTATGTATTATGGGTGTGGTCTAACACATTTCTTTCTATAGTTATTTACCATTATTTTCCACTAAGGAGCAACACGCTATTCAGAGCGTTTGGAATTGGACGACTGCTACTTGAAAAATTATAATTAATGGTCGTGCTTTCGTCGCTTGGTGGAATAGATCACAATTTTGTTAACCTTCGAAAGTAAATTCGTGAGAGAAATTTGTTTGGATTTACGTGAAAAACTATCTGTAGATGAAAGTAAAACATTTTGAAATCATTTTAAGCTTTTTTGATTTATAAGAAGCGCTCAATAATGCGAGTGAGTTCAATTCGTTTAAATCAACTTTCCTATTTTCGAATATTCATGGTCAATGGCAATAAAATGGAAATTAACGGTGCGTGTTGCAATTTAGAGGTCTCAGTATAAAAGGAATCTAAAGTTACAGTGAGTGAATATTGGTTATTATGATTAAATGAATAAGAGGGTATAAGTTATGTATATTCATGTAAAACGGAGTTGCCAAATACAATCACGTGGTGTGTATGTATGGTGCTAGTAGATTTGAAGGTGAAATCACTTTTTCCCTAGAAACTGCTCTGCTTTCCCTCAATGAATAAAATCTTTTACATCTTTTGTATTTAGCAACAAAACGAATGCATCATTTTTTGTGATAAAAGGTTGTAGATCACACTTGACATCCAAGAAAGTCTTACGACCTCAGAATTAGGCAATCTGTGAATATAAAGAAAAGTCATCACATAGAATAATACTATCCTAAAAGATTCAATTACTGCCAAATACTGAAGAATACGGAAGAAACCAAGATAACCAGCAAGAATTAAATATTGAATTGTTAAATTATATGCCAACTGCCTCAAAATATTTACATGCTTTAGTCGTGAGAACTTAGTAAGAACTGAAAACATGATGGCTAAGGATGAAGTCTCAAAATAGTCTTCTTTCTATGACTCATTAGAACTATAATTAAAGCATGTTAGTAAGTTGTTACAAATTTTAAAGCACAAAATGTGAAACATAAATGAAAGCATGAACATACTTATTAGAGGCATTATTCCTCTGATTAGCATGTTTAACTTATTTCTAATTTGCACCATTTGTTTGATATTATTAAGTTGTCGAAAGCTTAACATCAAGAATTTTAGCTCATATGGCATATGGTAGTGCATTGATTTTAGGTCCTAAAGATATCGTATTTTTTTCTGTGCTTTTAACTGTCTTTATTAATAGTCTATTTTATCCATGCTAAATTTATGATTCTATGAACGTTGCACCAATCCATTGGTTTATTCTATCTGCACCACTAACCAACATCTTTAATTTAAACATGAAAACTTACACTGTCCCTGATTTTCTTTTAAGTTACGCCGGATTGTGTCCTTCTACTGACCTATCAGTATCCTATAAGTATACTTGTTCCAAAGTATTTGAGCAAGTACTTAATCGTAAGCAGTATGAAAGACCACTTATTTCTCCGAATTAATATGACTTCATGGTGGGTAGATCAACTATGACAAATCTTGCTGAAGCAACATAATATGGAAGCCAGTGTCTAAACAACATAGAGAAACTTTTCTAAAGCGGTTGATACTGAATTCTTATCCAGTATAGTGTTACCCGCAGAATAGTCCAGCTTAAGATTGTAGTAACAGATACTAGATGTCTTCACCACTGATTTTTCAGTTTGCTGTTTACATAAACAATCTTGTGTCTTTTTAATTATTTCTAATGTTTCCATAAAATAACAGTGCATTGCATATGCAGAGGCCGTGGTGTGTGTTATTTAGTGTGTTTTCTAACTATGGGAAGGGAAGAAAATAAGATAACTACCGGATTATGGTCTTATGTTGCCGATATTGCATTAATTAAGTACTCTTTGATGGTGATGCTAATAGTTTGGCTAATTCATTCTGTAGGAACATATCTTGTACCATATCCAGGATGTCCAAGTGGGTACTTGGGTCCAGGGGGGATTCACGAAAATCGAAAATATTACAACTGCACAGGAGGAATCGCTGCATACATTGACACAACCATATTAGGACAACATATATTTCATTACGGACGTTCTAGAGATATATCTTTGTCAAAACACTTCGAACAAGCTGGAGCAACGTTATTAACATACAAGGACCACAAGAACAGAATAACACGATGGAGCATATGGGGCGCGATATTTGCCTTTGCCGGAGGGATTATAGGCGACTATTCATTTAGTGACGGAATAATACCTTTAGTAAAACATTTATGGATCACATCATTTATGTTCATCTCTGTAAGACTGGGGTTTCTATTATTTACATTATGCTATGTTCTGGTGGATATGTTCAAAATACGGAGCGGGAAACCAATTATATTCCTTAGAATGAACTCTATTACCATGTATGTTGGTCACTATCTCGTAAAAGAACGTTTTCCGTTCTCGTGGTTCATACACACTTACGAGACTCACTTTACAAAATTGTTAAAGGACGTCACGGGTACAGCTTTATGGATACTTATTGCATATTTTTTATACAATAATATTTTTATAAAACTATAAATAATTATTACATTAATGTATGAATCTATTAACAAGATCCAAAAAAACCTGGAACAAGCTTTCAAGAAATTTGAAGAAGAAGCAAATTTGGACTGCAGATAAAAAATGAGAAAACAAAGTATGTATATGGAAATGAAACTAGAAATAACAGAGCAAAATAAATATGCCAAGTTCAACATAGCAGAAAGAGTGTACAAAATCGAAGAAGTTACCCAGTTCGAATATCTAGGAGTAACAATAACATCGAAAAACCTAGAAGTCTGGGAAATAGGTCAAAGAATCATGAAGCGAAACAACGCAGTAGGGACATTATCAAGAATTTTAAGGGTGAAAATCCTATCGAGAGCAGTTAATATTAGAGCTTATGAGACAATCATAAGACCAGTTGTGCTGTATGCCAGCGAATTGAGAACAACAGAAGGTGAATGGAGAAGACGGACAAACAGAGAGATAATGGACTTGTACAAAAAAGCAAAAATAACGTTAAAGGTGCGAGCACAAAGGATGAGGTGGTTAGATAATATTACTCGAATTCTCGAGCAAGGAATTGTTAAAACCAAGTTTTATATGGAGGTGGAGGTGCGAGAAGGAGAACAGGAAGACTAAAATCAAAGTGGCTCGAAAAAGTGAAAGCGAATATAAGTGCGATAGAAATAAACAAGTGGGAAATAGCAAAGGACCGAAAAACGTTGAACCAGATAATGAAGAAAATAGAAGTCAAGGTTCTTAAAGGCCTGTAGTGCTAAAATATGTATATATATTGTTTACTATACTATTTTATTGACAATATTACAAGCCAGTAATAATATCTACATTGTCAAAAGGACTGCATCACCTATGGGTGTTCTTCCTGTAGCCCTGGTGTTTCGACTGGTCTTCACTCTTCGTGGCCATTATAAGGTGTTAGAGGCTTGAGTCGTTACCATTTTACAATTTAGATTTCAGACCAAATTACATAATATTTATTACTAAGAATTTTGATGACACATGAGTGACAGTTAATACCGTCAAAGCTAATTATATTATGACGTTTAAACGTACGCTGACAATCTAAGGATACTTTGTATGATGGCTAAGGATGACTTCTGCAGCACGTTTACTACAAGTTCTTCCCTGAATATTAATATAATAATTGTAGTAATTTTGATTGGGTACTAATTTCGAGTTTGTTAAAAACTCTATCCTTATAGTAGTTAGTATTTGTAGTTATGGTGGTTTACAACCAAATATGTGGTTCATTCTTTTGACATAGTAATATTATCCGTAAACATTATTGTTGTAAATACTCGCCTGATTAGTTTGTCTTTTAGATTTAAGATTTAATACTGCCTATGAAGAAATATTAAAAAAACTGTAAATGCAATAAGCAGTAGATTAGATTAGATTAGGATTGGGGTTACTAGAAGGACTTATTTCAACGTGTTTCTTTAAGATATATTCTGATCCCCTTCATCCTAGACAGCGTTCTCTAATTTTGCCTTCTTAATTAGAATTATTACCATTGAAAGTGCCTCCTTTACCTACCCAACTGCTCTTTAGTTATCCGCGCCCAGTAGTAGAAACCTTGACCTTGCCAGGCACGGAATGTTTTTCTTTCTGCCTTTACTGTTAGGTCTTTACTAAAATCCGGTCTTTGTTCTTCTAAAAACTGTGTAGCTTGTCTTTATCCAAGTGACTTTTACTATACACTAAAAAATATATGCAATTCTTACGGAAAATTTCAGTAACGTATAAGGAAAATTAACAAAAATTGGGAAATTTACTAGAAAACTTTAGGTATATTTTCTAATTTTTGGTAAATTTACCCTATACATTATTGGAATTTTCCGTAGGAATTGCAAATATTTTTTAGTGTGTACTATTAATGCCGAATGAAGAGCCAACACCAAAGCGTTGATGACACACCATCAGTTTAGGATCAACCCTTGCGAAGTTGATGACTTTCAGTATTAACATACTGACAGAAAAATATGGCGGCGTGTTTGCTTAACTCGGTCCACCTCTCTTTTCTCTTAATAATGAAATACGATATACTCAGGCTAGAACAGTCTGTCTTTGCTAAAGTTAATCGAGATGCTCTTTTTGGAGACCTTTCGCCTTCTTATCCGGTACTATAACTTGATATATTTTCTATATATATATTATTTTTCTATATATGTATTTTCTGAACGATGGCATACCTCAGCATTCTTGTAAGGGGAGCTTCCTTTGGTTCATCTAGTAACTTTTGACATTCGGCACCGTGCGATTTGGTCATTGGTGATTAGCCGTTAAGTTTGCAGGTTCCAGATCTATCGCTTCTTTCTATACAAATGTGTAGCGATCGAAAGTTTGGAATTATCTCCATTGCCACCATACTATTGCTCCATATGTCATCATAAATCCAGTTTGCGTTGGGTGTAACTGAGGTCTCAATATCTTCCACACAACTTCTTGTACCTGTTCTAGATAATAGTGGGCTGTAGTAGTAGTTGGCTGTTTTTTTGGACATGTGGATTCCATTTAACTTTTCGATCAAACTATACCCCAAGATATATCGCTTGTTTAGCATATGGAATCCTGTATCTTTCCAGTACTCGTAGGTTATACCAGAACTTTTGAAAACCGCCCTCTGACAACTGAGACAGGATTTCGCTATGTGGACACCGCCTCTCCCCATGGCTTCAATGGTGGCTTCGCCGATTGTGGTTATTAGCAGTGACGTGCAGAACTTTTTATATAAATATATTTACAGTTATTGAAAAAGAAGACATCTTTGTTTATATCAGCAATTTTGATATCTTTACCCACCTGACATCATCATGATAAATTATAATTACGTAACAATTGTTCCTACATAATCTTGAAGGCAAGACGATTATGGCGCCACAGAAAAATCTGTATGCAAAAGAATAATTATATGTTGCATAAGAAGAAAGTGAAAGATACTACACTTTTACATCAAGTGATTGGAATGTCGACAAAAAAACAAAGAATTTACTTCACCTCTGTAAAAGTTTGGCCAAGTCATTTGGGAGCGATTCGCATGCATTCGCAGATTCACACCGCTGCGCAGTTCGCTCTATAAAGAATGTCTGTGTGAATGCATTACATATATGTATATGTACATAGATTATGTTTCACCTCATTAACTTTTAATTTTGTTTTGTTGAATTTCACAACAATTATTAATTTATAAGCAATAAGTATGGGAGGTAATTTATCGTTTGAGTAACGTATCGATTTTAAAATATGAAAACGTTTTTACATAATCTTACTGTTGGTAAATAATCCATTGCGTAAATGAGATCTCTAATACTTTTCCACGTTTGTCAACGTGAGGTTTCATGGTCAGCCGCTTGGTTTGATTCCTTCCTCGTCCGCTTACTTATCTCCTGACAATCTTTTCCTCAAATTGCGGAGGCGCAAGTGTTTGAAACCTGCATCGACGCAACAATAAGAATGCGATTAGAATTTCTATTTTTTGAAGTGGCTTCCGCTTTTCGTTTAATTTATCGTTTGTGGAGTATCTAACGTACCTACGTGACTATGTTCGCAATAAAATATACCAAAACGCAACATTCCTTCCGAATTCAGATGTGTTGTTACTTGAAATAATTGTTGAAATTGAAAGTGAATGATTTTACAACTATTACAGGAAGCGAAATTTGTTTTTAATACATTTTAACGTGTTTTTGCGCTATTCTTGGTTTTTGCATACCCTTTCGATTTTCAGTTGCAATAAATAATTATAACAATTACTCCACTTCTCCTTTTGAAAGTATTTACTTTGTAGGTTTTGTTGCTTTATTCTGAGAGTGTGTAAGATTATATACATCTATTAGGTACTTATCTGTTTATTGAAATGTTTTTATAATTCCGTTGTTAGCAAAAAAGGGTAACAATTGTTGTTTATGTAGTGTATATCTTTTTTTTTGTTTTGTACAACCAAAATTTGAATAAAATTTTCTCATAACGTGAAATCCTTGACGATATTGAATTGTTGCGATCAGATATTTCCGCAGTGGTTTTACTGCCATCACCAGGGCTACCCATAGAGATGATAGAGTGCTGATATTGAACTCAAAACTGTCATCAATTGAAATGCGCCATATTGGAATACAGGCGTCATCAATGACGTCGGTACCATGGCGGATATTCAAATAAATAAAGTTAAGGATATCAATAAATTTTAATAGCACTTGGAATTTGTAATAATTAGTAGCATAAGTTAGATTTTATCCTATTGTTTTTTTTATTAAAGTTGTGGACAACTTAGACCTATAAACAGTTTCTAAACTTACGATTAACTGGTAACTTTTTGTCAGTATTTTTGTCATTAACTGGTAACATATACTTCATTCGTTGTCAGGTTTAATAAGAGAGAAAAGAAAAAATTTCTTTCAACGCCATATAAAAATACGTAGGAAAAATCTAATACAAGTTTCATAAGATCTTCACGACTTGTCATAACAATCCAACATTGTATGTTGTCTTTAGGAGTAAATAATATACTGCGGTAGTTGTTGTATAATTTATTGATGATTAAATAATATTAGTTTACTTAATTCCTTCCTTATTGATTTACCTTGTATTTTTTCTGTAAACTTCTTCGCTAAATTATGAAATCTAATTTTGCTATAAGACGATATTATGGTTTTACTTAAAATTGAAACACGAGTTTCTTCCAGAGGTGACATATCTAACAAATGATGGGATAAACTAGAAAAAATATTTTGGGGAACATGACTTGATAGTAAATAAACAAAAGTCGTTAGGAAGTTTTCTTCTTGTGGAATCTTGTTTCCTGTCAAGACCATTACTTTCCGAATTGGTTTTTCGGTGAACTGGCAAATATATCGTACCTCCTTTGATGGGCAGATTAGATTTACCTAAGAACTAGTGTAGAAAATTTAAAGAAATATATATGTTATACATCATTTATTTACCTCTACCCTTTGTTTTCAGGAATATCAAGTGATTCTAAATAAAAATATACTTTTTTAGATTTTCTTTGTCCGAATTCAATGTTGGAATAACTCCCTCTTTAATTCGCACAATCTGTCCCGCTCTATAAGAATCCTTTTCGAGGAAATGTAATGAACAAACATATGCACGCTTACTTTTGCTGGGATTTATGGTAGTCGCTGTAGCAGTAATCCACACAAGAATGTTTGGGCAATCTACAAAAAATTATTTCACATAGAAACACTAAGTATTATCACAATTTCAGAATATTTTTAAGCTATGGCATTATTCTGCAACTTACATATGAAAAGTTAGTTCTCCGTCATCTTTGTAACTATTGCTTTAGCAGGATTTTACACGACACGATGGCATCACTTTTTTCAGGAAAAACTACCTGGATTAAGTATCACATAAGCCCAATCATTAATGCTATAATATGCATACTTACACATAAATCAAAAATATTCGGTGAATAATTTATAATATTAAGAAATAGTCCGGGAAATAATAACACAAAGAGAGTAAATAAAACAATCGATCTACAAGGTTAGGTAATACCAGTAAGACTTGTCAACTTGCAAAAAACTTAACGTGGCTTAACACAAAAACTTCCTATAGAAAACTAACGTAAGCATGACGCTACATGAATCGTGACGCAAGTAATGACGCCTGTATTCCAAGATGTCCTGTCGATTTTTGATGGTGCGCCGTAGCGATGCGCATACGGTTTATTGGCAGTCTATCAGGTCTGTGGGGCTACCTTACTAATATACAAATTCTGGTTTACTAACTCGACTTAATGATAATACAAATGACAATTCCTTGTCTAAAAAGAAGGATTAATTATATCTGCAATGGAAATGCAGTGAAAGGCTCAGACAATGCATCCAAGACATATTTTTAACATTATTTAAAAATTTGAGAAGCTTTGGGTTATAAAAATAAAAAAGAAATATCTTATTTTTCATTAATGCGTTCTAAAATTTGTAGATAATTAAAAGGCTAACTATATTTTCCATGTAAGCAACAGAAAGACAGGCGAAAGTACGATATTGAAGAACTATAAGAATGGAGAATAACTAAAAGATTTCAAAAGGAAGTGGAGCTGAGGCTACTTGACAATAATAAAATAAAACAACCTATACCGGGAGAAAAGTTGCGAGCTGTGGATTGCATTCTGGACGACTGGGAATGGGAGGGACTTCAGCTCTGGACGTACGCAACACAAATTTGTTAACGTTCGGCGAATCATCATAGCTCAGTGGAAGTAAAATGAGCGAGGTATTCTTTTTTTCGTTAGAGCTCACTCTTATATCGCTATTGATGGTATGAACAATAATTATCTAAGTGAGCTGTTGTAAACATGATTTACGAAGTTTGTAAAACTAATATTAAATCGAATATTACATTTGCATTAGTGAAAAGGGAAATAATAAGACAATACTCATTTGATAACTAACTCAGAATGTTAGTTATGATGATTTTTCAATAATAACAATTAAAACAGCAATAAAAATACAGGCAAATCTGTTTTTTTAAACTAAATTAAAGGAAAGTATGCATATTTTACATTGGAAGTAAGTGAAACGAGAAAAAATGTAGTTAGGGGGCGGTAAAATTAACCTACCTGTGTGTTGGTTGACAGATAATGCTGTGTTTACAGTTGACGAGACCAAAATAACAATTTTCCTCTACAAGCTTTCCGGTTTTGCATAAAATAAGTATAACTACATTTTAATTATGTAAGTTTCAATTAACGTCCAACATTATTACGATTTCTAACTTTCAAGCAAGGTCGCTCGTGGACAATTACAAAAGTGTCAGTTTCTTCCTCGTGATTTATTCAAATCAACCGGCAGTATCCTATTTCCGCCGACGACGTTCTTTCTTTATATACCTGGGTAATTTATTCGGAATTAGATTGGAAAGTGAATTTACACGAAGACACATGATGAGATTTCGCTATCATGGGACAATGTATGTATACGTTCACATGCTTCTTTGATAAATAATCAAGATATCGGACATTTAATTAAGACGTACTTCTTATTATGTGGCCGCTGACATGTGTACGGAGTGAGTATGCCTACCTGACTTCTTAATCGTTTCATGACGGAGGTGCTTAACATTGACACGTGCGATTAACCAGTTACGTAATTGGAACGAGAAATGTTGTCATTAATTAAGAATGTGTGGCTCAATAATTAACGGCATATAGAGATCGTACAGTAATTTTTATGTTTACTATTACTTCCCGATATGTCAAACTTTACAATATGATATGCTGCAATAATTTATGAAAATGACTGAGAAACCATTTAGGATTATTTTATGTGGTTCCAAGCTATTATCACTATTATGTTCTTAAGGCATTTTAAAGAAGTATTGCTTTTGATATTGAGTATCTCACACACAATATTCTTAACATTGATTTTTTACCTAAGACATTGATTTAAAGCTGTTTTTGCTAAGGTATCGTAAGACGATAAGTTGATAGGTTAAATTACTGTTGTCATGCCCTGATTATCTGACTAGTAGTTCAATTATTGCGATAATTTCAGAAGATAGATACTCGTCAGTATGATAAGACAGATTTGTGGTTCCTTCAGGGCGAGTAAAGAAAATATTGCTTGGTTAATTAAAATTTCCGGTTGGTTAGGACATCCCGTCATGCCTAGCAAATAGGTATTATCAAAGTTGGTTAGTTTCGTATTGTGTTCAGTGTTATCTCAAAGATACTTAAAATGTTAAATGTAAACTGGAAAATTATCATGTCAACCTTGCTTGTTAATTTAGCACATTCTTTAGCTAGTTATAGATACAATTAATAATAATAATAATTAATAATTAATAATAATATATATGTATTGCTATGGTATCATATACCTAACCTATACAACTTACAGCAACATACGTAAAGTACTAAATTATATATCAATGTATTAGGAGTTATGTATTTATCTATTTTGTATATTTATTGTAAAAATCTAAACTAAACACTCACTATATCGTATCTAATTAAAAAGGGCACGTTTCCATGGATTTTTAGGTATAAAGTTCCTTCGCTGATCGTTCGAGCGTGGGTTAATTTAAGGCTTCGTATCGTTGGAAACGAAATTCTTTCATCGTTGCTGGGGTCCTTTTTTGCCTAGGAGATATAAAAGTTGTTGAAAACAATTGTGAGGACTTCCTTTTGGATATTTGCCTGAGTTGGTTGTATTTTCGAATATTATCTAGAAATTATAAATTTAAAATCACAAATAGAGTCTTTTAACTTAAGATTTACTTGTCAAGAATGAAGTGTTGTGTATGTAGTGCCAAGATGATGGAAATCCAGTAATTTCGAAGATTTGGGTGGCGTATTTCTAATCCTGGGGGCCGAGTGAGGAGTTTGTTCGAGTTTAGTAGCTGAGACATCGTAGGAACGCTGATTGGGAGCTGGAAAGTTTGTTGCAGAGTTGAAATCAGTATTTGGATTATAAGGGAGCAGTTTGTCGTACTTTATGTAAGAGATTATTTAACTTTTGAATTTATAACCGGCGTTGAGAGTGTAAATGAAATGTGAGGTTAGGGTATCTTTGATAACAGTGATTTATAGAGATTTTTTGTATGTACCCAAACGTATGTTGCTGTAAAAGGTTTTTGACAATAGTTGATTGTATGACGGGAGTTTAGCGGGAGATTTGAATTCTATTTTGATATTTAAACAAGGTATATTGAGTTATTAGTTTGGATTAAGATTCTAGAAATCTTATTTTTGCACAACTTAATTAGTAAAGAATCTACTTACCTGAGAGAGAGAGTCTTAAGATTCCTTTACTTGTTCATCACTTTTTATTAACTCGAAATAAACAAAGTTATTTAAACAATATTGGTTTTTATTCACTATAATATAATAACATCACAAATGAATAACTAGTACAGCTTTTAGTAGAGAGACAAAGAGTATAACAAGTCAATTTAAGCTAATAATATACTTCTTTGTTTGGAGAAGTACATCCTCCCACGTCCCAAGATTTACTAAGGATAATATGGTGTCACCCGATTGGTTTGTAGTATACACAAAAACAGGTAGAGGGGAAGATTCCATTCACTTGTGTGCTACAGAGTCATCTACTTAACGAGGCATAGCTTATCTGTGGAGTAAATTATCTTTAAAAGAGGACGCTGCATGTATGTGATGTTAATAAAAGAGTGTTGAATTAATTTAAATCAATTTAATAAAATATAATAAGATATCTACAAGTTTCGCAGTAGTATATACAATACTTTAACCAAAAATTAAATATAAAAATAATAGCAATTAAACCATAAATTTTTTGACCGGTTGAAAAAAAATATTTGCATAATGTAAATCTGCCAAGCGGCACGTTGTTATAAGTGATTAGGCGTGGAATAAATTGGTCCTAGGAAAAGGTAACGTAAATGAACGAGAGGATATCTATAACTAGGCTTCATGGCATTCTCGACGATGTGACAGCATGCCTATCTAGCAATGATGAATAGAGCAAATTTCTCTCTGGCGATAGATTCCATCTGCTTTAAAAGAGGGGTACTTGGGAAACTTCTCTAATGCTAATTAGAGATACATACGTATACCGAGGAGACCAAACCAGAGAGACATCCACGTTCCATTTTGCTTACTACAAAACAAAAATATAACGTTTTAAGGAATTTTTGAACACCAGTGAATGTATTCAAAGATTTGGAACAGCGAATGTAGAAACCTTGTGTTTTAGAAACTGAAAAACAGGTACTGGTAATGTTTAGTGTGAAAGTCATACAACTGTCAAATAAAGCAACAAGGCCCTCGCCAATTGTTGTTTTTGTAAAGGCTTTAGATTTATCATGTAACAGAGGGATTTGTATTAATTTTCGGTGTGTAGGGGACATAGCAACATTTACTGAAGTTTAAAGGTAATTGTTTTTGGAGCACAAATCAATTAAATATTTAATGAGATTGAAGTAAACGGAGGATTTTCAGATAAGCAATACGTATTTCATGCGGTTGACGCGGTTAAAAGTATACTGAAAAGTATCGGAGGAAATGGCTTGTTCTGGTCACGCTAGATGTCCCAAATGCATTTAATACCGCTGACTGGGACCTAATAGTAGCGAAGCTGAATAGGATAGGTATATTTAGGTACTTGATTAATATTATTGCCAACTATCTTAGTAACAGAGAGCTACAAGTTGCAAAGGGGAAAACAATTGAGATAAAAGCAGGAGCTCCCCAGGGATCCGTACTTGGCGCGGTCTTGTGGAATGATCTCTTTGATGACATCTTTGGAATTAAGCCGGCTACAGACTCCGAAATAATAGGATATGCATGTGACCTGGCGATAATGGTGGCAACAGATGAGGAACATATTTTAATGCGAAAAGTGAACGAAAACCACAGAGGAATAACCAATTGAATGACAGAAAACCGGTTACAGCTGGTACCAGGAAAGACGAAGGCACTCATTCTCAAAGGGGAAAGGCGCAGGGAGCATATCTATTTTAATATTGGAAACGCACAGCACTGCAGGTAATAACAGAGATAATACCAATGGACCTCCTGCCGTATGAAATTACAAAGGAAACCTGGCAGAGAAGGTGGCATAACACTCACAATTTGGCTCAATCGACAAAAAGATAATCCCGAACATCGGAATGTCAATGTCTTTTTAGAAATTTAGACTATTCTCTTACCCTGTTTACAGAGCATATGTACACACATTAGCTGAGCGCTGAGGACACCGTTCAGCACACAGTCGTTGGAGCCAAATACAAAAAAAAAATTAAACAGTTAATATTATCTTGCAAGTTTAGAATGTCATTAATGTTTGAAATAGAATAGTCAATATTAATACTATCAATATAAGCAAGTATGGAGCACGAAAAACATTGTAGAATCATTAATGTATAAAATAAAAAGCAAAGGTCTCAAATTTGATCCCTGCGGAATGCCTGAAGATGGGAAAAATTAAGAAGATATATTATATTTATTATAGTGTACGTAGTTACATCTGTCATTTAAGCATAATTCAATTAACTTTAGTAAAAAAGTAGTGACTCCCAATGAATTACTATTGCACTTGGTGCTATTTTCAATATCAATATATTTAATCAATCCTGCAAAGAATTTTCAATATATAAATGCCGCTATTCTTATGATGAGTAAAAATAAACAAATGTTATTAAAAAAAACATTTAGGCAATTTGAAAGAGAAGAAATAATAATAGTTAGTTGTTAACGATAGCACTAATGATAACTAATGTAACTGGTTCTTATTGGACAAGTCTACAGATAAGTTTCCATAATGTGTTTTCCATGTTTGCTTATGGGTATAATTTTTTGGGAATTGTTTACAGAATATCGACAATTGTACTCTAGAATTCTGTAAATCTTCGACTCTTGTGCGTCAAGCAATACAGAAGCAAATTCCCGCAGCGTATTTAGGAAAGCTTTTCACTGAATTTCTTCCTTGCATAACTGTCGTTTTTATCTTGTGTAACTTCACCGGGCGCATTTGCGTGAGAAGCTGATATAGGAGAAATGCGGACGGTCCACCTAGTCATTCTCGTTTCGTTCACGGAGGTCGATGTTTGTTTACTTTAACGTGCGAGTAGGTCAGTAACGATTAAACCGTCCGATCGCGAGAACCTGCAGGCCGCCACCTCCTCGCTATTATTGCTCCTTTCGCTGGTCGTTTGCACTGCCGCACCAGATTACAATACGAAGCGTTACAGTTTCGCGCTTTCGCAAGTTTATGTTCGAGGTATCTGTAGTGGGTTTTCGACTCTGGTGCGTTAATTGGATTTCCGAATAAATTAAGGTAAATTTGCAGCGTGTTTATATCTTAAATTATAGGGATTACGTAAAATAGAATTCTGGAATTGCTCAAGACTACAAATTTCATGCTCAATGTGCTACTAAGTCATAAAATACTTTATAAATATAAGTCCATATAAAAAAGTACAAAAAATATTTAGCAGCTTTTAAAATTAAACGAATATTAGCACTAAATGTAATAGAAAACAAAATACTGTTGTAGTGTATAAAAAGCAAAAACTATAGCAATAAAAAAATTATTAAAAATTGATCAATGTTGGCTGACATGAACCTATTTAGCATAATATATTGAGAAAAGAAAATACTTTAAGCAATAATTAGTCACATTTACAAATATATTAGTGCGTTACACTCATGCTTGACAAAATAATTTGGTTATAGTACCTATTAAGTGAATCAGGAGTCTGCCTCAAATGAATTTTGAACAATCTCCTTGAGTATGGTCGTTCAACTCTTTATTATGTACTAGGCCGTATTTTTCTGCTTTATTTTAAATGTACCAAGACTACCAACGTCATTAATTTATTTAATCATATACATCTATATAATATTCCTATTTCCTTTTATCGAGTGGATGTCGTGATTACATATTTCCCAGCTGTAAACGAATGTACACCAATATTTGTTGTCTTTTAACATTAAGCGAGTTCAGAGTTACATACTTTTATACTAAACTTGACTTTTCTTGATGCCCCCTGTAATTGGCGAAAGCTGTTGGGGGATGTAAAGGCATGAATTATTATTATTATTATTATTATTATTATAATGGTTCTACTTAACTAGAAGTGCTTTGAATTCATTTCAATTTACAATGCAACAAAGAAATATAAAAAGGGATTGCTACGGTTTATAATGAAAATATGAAAATTCCAAGGATACCCCCAGTGCTTTACCTATTATAACATTTGTAATAGTTTCAGAACCAATGCAAGAAAGTGTAACAATTTGAGTAAAGTTCTACGACAAAAGAAAAAAAAAATTGTCCTTAAGTGGTTTACGTACAGGTGCGCTTGATGAACAGCTGCATAAGTTGTTGATGTAAATGTTTAAAATTATGGAAACACGTGTAATTAATTAAGTAATGTTTATACTTTGCACCCTAGTTGATTCATAAAGAGAGAGAATACAGACCATTTGAAAAAAAAAAAAAACATGGCAGACCTTATCCAAAGTGCAAAAAATTAAACCCTAGGGTAATGATTGGCATAATCTTGAATTTCATGTCATTCGTTTCTACAAGCGTCAAAGCAGCAAGGGCATATGTAGGTATACTACACACATCATCCAAAAGCAAATTTAACATTGTGCATGAGAATTTCACGGAAAGGATTATATTTTTTGTTGTCAATTTTTGGTCTGTAAGGAGATGAATAGATTAAAGATTCCGGCAAAATGCAAACACGAACAGAAGATAACTTCCCTTGAAAAGTCGTGCTCGCGGGCATTATTTTTCTACGATACAAGGCAGCTTTTCTAAGAAAATAAATTTAGAATCAGAGAAAAAATTTTCTTGTGTATATAAATTGCGGAAAGGATTTACAGTTTTCGATTTCTCATAAAAGTGATCAAGAATAAATTTTGAAGAATCCTCTGGAAGCATTTTTTCAGTTAATTCTTTAGAATAAAACATCTTTTGGAATGACCTTTTTGTTCAAAAATATTGGCCGATTACTAAGAAAAAACAACGTAAAGATTAGCTTATTCCAAAAGCCAACTTTTCATTTTGCAAATAACTACCAATTTATTCAAAAAACTGTTGTGAACAAAATAATACCAATTTTAAGGCTATTAGATCAATACCTCAAAGTTGTCAATAACGAAAGAGTAACTACCAAAAAAGCATCGTCGGAAGTGCCCGAATTTTTTTACAAGGGCTTCATTTCATGTTTTTCTTTATCCTCTCTCACGTTTCTTTTGATGTTTTTCGTGCCCATTTTAATGGCGTTTTCGCTTCACAAAGTACTTTTTACTGCGCCAGTCTTGTTTATTTTTTGAAGACGTTCCAATCGGCTTACGATTGGTTTATTTAAAATATTTATTTTTTAAACAAAGCACTGGACTTGACAATAAAATTAAAATGATTCTTAAAAATTATACAGTGTGAACAAAAGCCCACTTTTCATTTTCACTAACATTGTAGGCAAATAACTTATTTTAAATGAAACAACCTGTATTTATTATGTTACTTGGATTTTAATTTTAACGGTATTTGCGATTGTATGAAGGTTTCCATGCCTATCTCTTATAGTTTCTTAATAATTTAGAATCTTCTATTTCAAATACTATTGTCTAGCTACTTCTTTCTTTTCAAAAGTAGGCTTGAAAGAAGCAACGGTTATTATTTGTTATAAACAAAAGTGATTTGACAGTGACGCAACTTGTTAGTAATAGCTCTATCGTTGTATAAGACTAAAAACACATTTTCTTTATTTACAATGAAAAATTACTCTCAAGAAGAGAGGATTCATATGATTTTAATAATTGGGTAGTGTGAAGAAAATTGCTTGCTGGCATCAAGGATTTATGCTCAATCCATGATAAGCATTTATTAGAAAATTTGTTGCAATTTGTCCGGAGAACAGAAAGTGTATTTTATAAACAAACATAGCAATGGAGACTGCTTGATAGGTCCATACCTTTTTAATGGCGACTTAAACAGTATCTGCTCCTTACGAATCTATATAATTCGTAATAAAAATATTTTGAAAATATTATACTGTAATATAAATCGACGGGGATGTGGTGAGCCAGCCTGTACATATATTTGGGGAAAATGAAGGAAATCTAGAGCAGAGTAGAATACGAACCAGAAGCGAAAGAAAAATGGACCAATAATAAGATTTCTGAAAGTACTAGCCCAAACGTTTTTGCGGATGTTGTGTATGCGCATACTTCGTCATGGGCTCTAACGCAGTCACCAAAACCAATCATTTATATAAAATAAAAAAGTTGACATCGTTTTTAGCTAAACAGGAAATCTGATTCGGATATAAATATATACATCGATGTTGGATTTGTGTTTAATTAATTGCGAAAAGTCTTATTAATATCTACTACTAATCCATACATTTGCCTAACCCTGTATATGTATGCTTTCTATTGGAGTTACAGCACGTAATAAATTCAGAGAGTATGTAAACATGTAGTCTTGGCTATTTCTATTATTTATGAGATAATGGATGATATACTGCCACCTATAAAATTTTGAAAAAAGATATTCTGAACTATTTGTTGTCCTAAGTTTCTTTTTCATTCCTATTGTCGAATGAGGTTTCTATTTGTATTACATATTGTGGAATTTATAGGAAGTCAAGGCGTTTGATAGATTCCTAATTCAGTGATGAATGCAAAATATCTGTTTGTTAATCACAAGTAAAATTTGTTAAGCTAATCAAGTGTGCATCCAAAAATTTTATTACTTCAACTTTCTATAGATTGAGAAAAAGTCAATATTTATATGGCAAACAAATAAGTATTACACACCTGTTGAATAATTGCATCACACGTGGAAGATCTGATTCGTGGCTTTCTATATTCTTGTTATACTTCCTGATAATGCAAGATTGTCATACATTTTTGAAAATACTTACTGGCAGTTGAAGTAAATAATACTGTGTAAGTATCATATTCTCATTAGTTTATATCAGTAATGTCCAGCTAGAATAAGTTGGTAACTGTCCATTATACGTTTACACTTTGCATCATCAAACTTTCAATAAATAATGTAAACAGGAGAAATTTATCTAGTGTTGAGCAGGTAAATATTCAGTGAAATTCAAGGTGAATTAATTTATAATAGTTGTTTGTCTATTATGTTAACAAGGTAGCGAATATTATTACAACGAAGACCAGGGAATTAATTACTGTAAGTTATAAAGCATCATTAATCAACAGATGAAGCTATTTAAAAACCTTGACCGCAAGTCAATTTTACACATCTTTCTTATTATGTATAGTTTTTTAACTAAACTAATAACATCAGTAATGTTTTAGATTTTAACAGATAATTAATTGCTTTTTAATGATACTTCAGTTTAAATTGATTACGAAGGATACATAAGGATTCAATAGAAAAAATATTTGTGTGGTAATTGAATTTTCTATTGTAGCAGTATTTTACGCTTGCGATTCTTTCTGTCTGCGTAGTTGCATGAATTAATTAGAAAATTGCCAGGCCTATCATCTAATTTGCTTCCATGGCAATACCAATGATTCAGTAACAAAACCGTAGACGGATTACAATTCTAATTCCTCCTGGTACAGTAGCTAGTAACTACGTCGCTGAGTCACAATGTGTGTACAATAACTAACTTAATAATAATAATCCAATAAATGTATATTTCTGTCATTTTGAAATACGGTTACGGCGATTATAATTCATTACATAGAATTATCACTACTTTAACAATTAATTCTTTTTTTTTTATTTATATATGGGTATTGAGGTGCAAAATTTATTACTATTCTTGTTATAAAGCAAATACAAAATTATTGAAGTTAATTTTATTTTAATTTCTTATGAACACCATATATTACGAAGTATTTCTTCACACCGGAGCGACCATGTGCTCTTTTTAAAATAGACCCATCATATTCGAATTAACAGCTGTGATAATTCTATTCATATATATATTGTAATACCAAACAACATACCGTTATGGTTAATTTATCCTGTATGAAGGTTTTGCGATTTATTTGTTGGTTAGTGAAAGCTTAAACCAGAGCAAAATTATTAAATATTGCAACTCAGGTTGTTTATTACATGGGAATTTGGCATTTTATTTTCACAAATTATTTCATGTTGATTTATATATACAAAATAATAAGTGCCATGGAATTTTAGTTTAGTAGTGAGCTTATCTATAGCGGTAATCTTTTTTTAATTTGGCATTATTAACAAGTGGTTTGTTATATATTTTATTTAATATATCATTGCAAGATTTGGTGGATATGAACTGTGTATTATCGTGTTTTGTTGCAATTTGAATTTTGAAACTTAGACTGAATTTGTTGTTGTGATTGGGCAAAAAATTTAGAAATCAAACATTACCTCGGTGACGTTCAGTCATTTGAACATGCAGATCTAACGTTAGCGATGCGACTTGCATACTTCTATCTCCTTGAGAATGGAGAGGTTACCTTTGAAATTGATTTTTGTACAATTTTGACAACTATCATAATTGCATTAGTATAGCGGCTAACTAACAGAACATAGTTTTGATTTTTTCTTAATAACATATCCTGTACCTATATTTTTATGCTTTTGGATAGGCCTGCATCTTCTGATTTCAAACATGTTATATATATATTCTTTTTGTAGTGGGAAATCCTTAAACCACTGCCTAGTATATACGGAAATGGTAGTGTGGGACTCTCTAAACGTTAGCCTACCAACTACAACCCCCCTACTCATAGACACCAACCCGGAACCGTTTATCACATTAATTCGTATTTTTAAATTACTTGATTAAAAGACAAATGCTTTGTCACGTTCATGATTATTCTCCCAGTGTGAAAAACTTAATACCACGAAATGTTTCCTGCATTATTATAGTAATAGTGTCTTAAATGCCAGCCCGGCAGGACTCAGTCTATTGCTGGAATCACCATACTAGCAAAAGTAATGAAAGGGAAATAATACTGGTAAAGCAAAACCACATTCATGGCTACCGCATCTAACCCATTTATGCGTCTGGTTAGGCAAAAACGTGAGTCCCTCTCTAGTGCTATTTCTCTTCCATTGTTTTCGTTGGTATGGTGACTCCAACAATAGACCATGAACCTCGCCAGGGTGAATTGTATTTAGGCATTCTTCTTTGATGTTTTTATACTACGCCATTAAAAATGTTACTTAAATTTAACAAAATCTAGGAGTCCTCAATACCGGTAGTCCGGGCGGAAAATGCTTCCTTTGCCCGCGACGAAGACGAGGACCGTACGCCTTACCGTAAGATGTGTACATACTGTATGTGCTTTTGTTGTATATATATTATGTATGTATACATACAAAAATATTAATTTTTAAAAATAAGTATGTTCTCTGTATTGTCCTTTATTTATTGTGTCAACCCTTCATCGTTCATATTGATTAGGAGTACCTTCATGAAGAAAACTTTCATCTTACACTGAGAAACCAATACAGACATTGGAATGATTGCGTTTTTGTTGAAATTATCACATAAAATAACTACAAAATTTGTACCAAAGTTTGGATTTATAAACATAATTTAATTCATAGCCAACAAATTTAATATGCTTACCAAAACGTAGTGATATGTATAAAATATCACAACATAAAGATTATATAAGAATTCTGCAATCTTTGTTAGAGATTTCCTAGTTATATATGTTTTAGGATTAGTTTTACATAATAGTGCATAGTAATGATTTAAAAAATGACGTCTTCGTCATATACTATTATTTTTTTACTAATACATAATCTCATCAGTCTTTATTGCAACACCCAGACATGATGAACTGAATACATTATTTTTTGCACTTTAAAGCTTATTATATAATATATTTTCAACGTTTTGCAATCGTTGAATAACTATCGATTTTGTGACCTCGACCAAGTAAACTAAATAAAGCGACACAACAATTTTTATTCTCCTTACAAGTTTGGTATATTACAACATAATGTGGAGAAGATATTTACAGCGCATATTGATCTACATATATGTGTTAAACAACCTAGTTCAAAATCGATTATTACTATTATCGTTATACAGTGCATTTCAATCAACACGACCCACCTCAAATAACTCTTTTCCTGCTGTGATTTATATAAAATTCCGGAATCTGTCAATTGTCATATCAAGGGGGTCACCTTTTAATGACGAGTCTGATGATTTAAAATCATTCCTGGGGGCACAGCAGCCCCCACCTTTAAAATTTGAATAGAGAGGATGGGTCTTGTGACCACTCATTCAAAACGTCTTAGTTCTCTTTACGGCAACAGGCATCAAGAAGTTAATTTTTTAATCAGTAAGCAAAAAGTGCATAATTTGCAACCTGTGTAATAAAATACGATTAGAATGAAATGTTTTGGATTTTATTTTATTAAATGTTCAAAATGACGACTATTAACCTCCATACAATAGTACAATCTTCCTTCAAATGCTCTCCTGGCACATCGCAACTTTTCTGGAGCTATTGGTTGGCATTCTTCAACAATTTTTTAGCGTAACTCTCCTTATAAGAGTTGAGTCGAACGCTTGGCATATACCTTAGACTTAAAATGCCCCAAAGGAAAAAATCAAGTGGTGTCAACGATCGCGAAAGTGATGATCCAGATATTGCAACGTAATGTGGAGGCTGAAATACTCTCTCATTCTCCAACAAATTTGGATCTTATTCCAATTTTTCTGTGATCAAAGGATTGATGTATCGTCCAGCATGTTTGAATACGTTTGACCATCTATCAATGAAATGGGGTCCTATGAGATGGTCGCCAAAGGTACCAACCCATACATTAGGTTTCTGAGGATCGCTGTGTCTGTGTTTCCCGCGTGAAATCGGGACTGATGTCACTGCAATATCTACAGTTGTGAAGATTTAATTCACCATATTATACCGTAAGTTTCGGTTATTGTTGAGGCGTTCGGTCATTAATTTACAAGATTCCAGCGTCATGTCAAAACTATCCTCATTCAATTCGTGTAAAAGTATAATTTGAAAAGGAAGAAATTTGAACTTCTTAAGTATTCTACAAACTGGTGAACAGCTTACCCCTAATGCTTGAGACACCTGTTGTATTGACCTGGCATTTCCAAGCACTACGACCTGACCTAAGACTTCGACGTTGCTATCTTCATTATTGACAACCATATGAAAATGTTGTCTTTTGTGATGTGCAGAGCCCGTTTCTGTAAATTTGGGATTAATTCCAGTACGTACTTGTGTCGCACATTTTGGCCTGCATGATTTTCGTTGAATAAGCGAGCGGTAGATCTTGCACACCTCCCATTCTCATAATACAAAGGAACTAATTTCACACGTTCTTGGATAAAATAAGACCATATTAATTTATTTTGCGAATTCACGATTTAAGTAAAACTAAAGAACATTTCATTAAACAATGCAAGCGTAAACTAACACCGTATAAAATAAGTATCTAAAGCTGAAACCAAGCAAAAAAAGTGGAGAAAAACGACATTATTATGCCCCTTTTGCTTAGTGATTGAAAAAACGACTTTTTGATACATGTTGCTGTAAAGAGAATTAAAAGACCTTTTGAATGAGTGGTCACAAGACCCATCTTTCCTACTCAAATTTTAAGGGTGGGGGCTGATGTGCTCCCAGGAATGATTTTAAATCGTCATTAAATGTTGTCCGCCTTGGTATAACAATTGACAGGTTTCGGAATTTTATACAAAGAGTTATTTGAGGTGGTTCGTTTCAACTGAAATGCTCCGCAGGTGCAATCACGTTATTTTTATTCACATGATAAATCCAGGAATTTTAAGGCCATTGATAGAAGTTTCTTTTTTTTCAGAACAGTAATTGAGCAAGGACCTAGGAAAGGGATTATAATAGCCGCTACAGATCTGGGCAGAATAGTGTAAACGCTTCATGTATATTGATGAAAACAATGCAAGTGGACCTGTCTTTGATAGTTGCGGTCTTTAGTTTTTTCGTGATTGGTACCAATATAGTGTGTGGTGGTATTTTGGACTCCTTCAATTGGGCTAGGTCTGACAAGTTGGAAGTTAATTTACCTTGGTTACCATGTAAGTGCATTAGCAATTAAATTTTCAATTGTAAAAAGATGTTATTTATTACAGAATGTAAGATGTAAAAGGTTTTCCTTTGATATTGGCTTGCTCGTTGCAAAAAGATGCATACGCAAAGTAGAGTCCGTTGCAATAGAGAATGGCACATGTCGTCACCAAAACCTGCGCGAAGTGTGACGTTTAGCACTCTCAATCAAGCTAGCATTTGTTGTTGCCCAGCAACGAAGGCCGATTAATAATATTCGTTCATTGCGCATATGATGTCATGTACCATTCTCTATAGCAATGGGCTCTATAAGATGCCAATTGTTATGAGAATTTGAATCAGCAGATTATACAACAATATTATGTATAATCTCTATGTAGGAAGTTGGCATCAGTACTAAATGAATACCTATACATATATTTTATCTAGCAGCATGAAACAGATGTTTCGTGTTATAAAATCGGAATTACTTTCTCTTTCAGTAACAAAGTCGCGTTCTATCTATTAATAAGAAAGTACAAAAGCATTGGGACATCAGAAATAATTATCGGATAGTCATTTTTAATTATATCGGTGTAATACACATGCAGAATAAGCGCCTAGGTGACTTTGCTTCTACTTTTCCAGTGGCTCATTACTAATTAATATTCATAGCGCATTAGATATTTAATGCGCTATTTTTATTGATGTAGAAAGTGAAATTTTTTTGAGGTAAGAATTGTAATTGCGCTCATTTTTTTGTCTCCTTGTATTTTGATGTGTTTTGTTTATAAATGGTGAGAAATTAATATTTAGCTCTCATAAGAAGTAATTATATCTGTGTTTCAATAACAAAATGATCAATGTACTGTAATGAAATACATTTATCAAAAAACGAGGGTGCATAAATAATATAATAATAATGATTTATTACTTCCTACTAGAAAATTCTACTAAAATTACTTATTGTAAATATAAGCATACTTAATTGATTTACTGATACATATGTACTGATTGTGAGAGTAATGTAAGAAAGAAATGAAGTTAAAGATTTTGGAAAATGCAATTGTCTTATTTCTGCTTCTTCATACTATAATTTCACATCAATTAAAAATAGTAAAATCAATGTTTTGGAATGATAAGTTAGCCATTTTCCAGCTTCATGTCATACATAGAGTTACTAAATCACAATAATCAGAAAAATATTCTTTAAAACAAAGGAAAATCTATTTGTGACAAAGAAGTATTTCTTATTTTTTTAAAAAACTTCTTTCTCGGTGTACTAATGAGCCGGGTTTCATACTGAAGTTAATATCATCGAGATCTTGTATTTTGAACACATCTCCTCTGAGTCTTTCGCTATAGAATTTATTTGATTTCTTACTTGCACACAAAATCTCTTACTCGCTAAGTGAACTAAACTGACTATAAAATGCTATACATATAATACTTTAGAGTGCAAGTACTGGTTGTACAACGCTAAGGTTCAAGGATTGTTTTTGACTGCCTTCCCACTATTCCTTCCTTGAACCATATAACACTTGCTCTTTACATATATACAAGGGTTAAAGTCAATCTAATTTAGCCTCTATTTAGTAAGGTATATAGTCACTTATTTTTTTTTTGAAAATAAGGCTGGAGAAAACTATAAAACGTTTCGATTTTATTATATAGTATTTTTCAATCATAAAAAATCTCTTTTTATATATAAATTTAAATAAAAAATGTTATATTTAAATTACTTACAAATTTAATAGTAGATATAAAGTAAATTGCGATATACATAAAACACAGTCATTGTCACGTTGCTAATACAAATTAAAAACTGAAAATGAAACCAATACAAACAACTACAACGACAGCTAAAGTAAAGAATAAAATGTATTGAACAGCATGCTTGCGAACTACAAAACTACCATAAGAAATAGATTATCAACATCGACCGAGTCTATCAAAAATATATAATCCGTTATTTTAAATTTCATTTCCCCACTCTGTATATTCATATTAAATATTTTAATATTGTTTTTTTTTTTTTTTTTTTTTTTTTTTTTTTTGCTTTCATGGGCAGGTTTAACCCCGTAAGGCAACTCGGCCTTGAGACCTATTGTGCCCCCATGATGTCTTAACCCTCTCGACCCGGTTGTAAACGAACAAACAAAGTCCGCGAGTTGGTCGAGAGTTAAATTACTTATACTGGGTTCGTCCAAACGAGCGACCCCTAGACAGCTCCGTCTCTCCCTGTCCACTGCCGGGCAGTCGGCAAGGAGGTGCACAGGAGTTTCTTCTGCTCTCCCACAGTTTCTACACAGGGGAGAGTCCACTCGCCCCATTCGGTGCAAATGCTTATTTAATGAGCAGTGGCCGGTTAGGACTCCCGTAAGAAGTCTCAGTCTGGTCCTGCTCATAGAGACTGCCTTGCGGAGTCTTTCATCGCCCGGATAAAAACCGAGGATTTTACAGTGTCTCACGCCGACTAGTCCATTCCAATAGGAGCGGTGACTAGCAGCGAGTTGAGATCTGACAAAGGCTTTGATACCGCCATAGGAACTACCGCACGACGGTTCTGGACCAGTGAACGGTAGACCACTGGCGCCTCTAGCTAGTTTGTCAGCAATTTCGTTACCTCTAATCCCAGAGTGACTAGGCACCCATCTCAGCGTAATGCTATGATGCTCCGCCAATTCTTCAAGCTTCCTATGGCACTTCAGTACCACTTCGGAAGCAAATTTGACAGCCTGTAGTGCCCTGAGGGCAGCTTGGCTGTCGGAGAAAATTTCGACCGATCCATTCCCATGCGGGCAGTTTAAGATGCTCTCTGCACAGGTCTGGATGGCTATAACTTCAGCATGGAAGATGGAAGTGGAGCCCCCTAAGCTGATGGCTTCGCCATTCGGTTCTCCATCTCTCCAGATCCCAATGCCTGTGCCATTCGGCGTCTTCGAGGCATCCACAAACCAGCGATGAAAACATCGCCTCGGTCTGTGAATGTATGCTTTGGAGACTTCACTGTTGGAAATATCTACGGAGTATTTCCTAGTGAAGCTGAAGACAGGCGGAATCTTGTCCGCCCTAGTGGACAGAGGTACTGTCTGTTCGATGTAGTTGAAAATGCTAGTATGGTCTCCAGTTTTGCCAGAGAAACCTTTACGCCCGCTACATTTTACTCTGTAAGCTGCCAGGGTAGCTTCTGACCGCAACACCAACTGAAGCGGAGGAAGCCCAAGAATGGTCTCCATGGCCGCAGTCGGCGTCGAGGACATGGCTCCCGTGATGCCTAAACAGGCAGTCCTTTGGACCTTGCTGAGCGCGTTTACCG
Source organism: Cetonia aurata (assembly GCA_949128085.1). Lineage (NCBI taxonomy): Eukaryota > Metazoa > Arthropoda > Insecta > Coleoptera > Scarabaeidae > Cetonia > Cetonia aurata. Next base: position 12,911,732 of record OX421887.1, read on the forward strand.
CGTAGCCCAGACTAGCCTTATGCCACCAGACTAACGAGGCATAGGTTATGGAGGGTACAATGACCTTCGTGTACAGCCAGTGCACCATTGCCGGTTTTAGCCCCCACGTTTTACCAAACATTCCTCTACAGGCCCAAAAGGCCTTTGTGGCTTTGTTCGACACTTGTTCAAGGTGAGATTTGTACGTCAGTTTAATATTGTTTAATAAATAACTTTTTTACTAAAAAAATATCCTAGACGCCTTACCTTGCTCCTTTCTGGTTCCTACTGCCTTAATATAATGGCTAGTATTATGCGCATCCTGGGAAGGTTCTTGGATTCAACAGTAGTTAAATCCACGTCTTTTCAAAGATCCATCATGGACGCCTTAGCCTTAACTTAGCCCTGGTTGTGTCTTCACTGTGGAATGCAACGTCGTTTACAACACTCATTCAGTGAATACTTTCTTGGTGAATTGCAAAAAATTGATGCTCCCACTGGGTGCAATCACATACGGTTGTCAATTACAATCATCAGTAATCTGTTATTGCTGGGACTCCCATTTGATTTTTTCGAAGACTACGGTGGGTGCTTCAGTCTTCGCCAAACCCTTTGCCTTCCCCCTTTCTTGCCATTCTGGTTTTTAACTTACACTGGATTGCTATACATGTACCTCTAGGCAGAAATCCTTTAACAGGCAAGATGAACCCTGGCTTTTAATGAGGTTGATACTGGTCATCCTCTTCTATTCTCTACTTGGCTTGGAATAGGCGTTGGCGAGGCCGATAGAGAGCTTTAGTACAATTTGGCTTTAAGTAATGTGTGGAAATCATCGAGATAAAAATGAAATACGAATTCTTTTTAAACAATGAAATAGCTATCGATTTTCCGGTATAACTAAGCTTTTGAGAAGATGGACGTCGGTGCACACATCTACTAGATTTGCTTCTGCTATGAACTCTTTAGCAATTCATAAGTTTATAACAAATGTGATAGATTACTATCTCAGTCGTACTTCTACTACTCATACTTATATGGAATATAATGAACCTTGGCTTGAAAATTACTCATTTTAGAGATAAAGGGCAGGTTTTAATACGGACACTATTGGTACCTTGAGACACAGATATAGAACTTACATCTCAACTAGGGTAGGCACCTGAGGTTTATATACCCTTTCGTCGCTGATAAAGCGGCACGATCAAGCGGCGGGCTGGGGTTCAGAAGTAACTTTGAATAAGTTACTCTGCAAGGGGAATTGGTGATCGCAATTTTTGGCGCATTAACTTGTAAAAGGATTAAAAGTAAAAAAAATATGGAAGTTTTGCTTCAGTAAGGTAGAGGTAGACAGGCGGTCGTCATAGTGAATGCACGTTAGATATTATTCTTAGAAAACATCTAAACGTCTAACTCGAGAAAGAGGAGGTGGACGATCTTGGGGTTCCACGACTGTCTGAACCAAGGGGTTTTTGCTGTGTTGAGCGCGAACCCACGCAGTGGTGAGCATCTGTTTAATGAAGTCTCGGAGAGTCGGAATTTGCAGAGTACGATGAATCTGCTCATTCCTAAAGAACCAAGAGGCCTTTGCGATTAGCCGTAGCGTCCTGATTTGAAGTGCCCCGAGGGGCTTCACACTGTCACAAAAGTGACAATTATTTGAAAACTTGATCAAAAATAATTAAATAACAGCAATTTTGAGTGTAGTCATTATAAAATGAAAAACCAGATTTAGAAAACACTTTAAATTTAGAAGGAAATTAAATCAATAGTTGGTTAAACAATTAACGAATGATAAATCTTTGAAAGATTTGCTATATCAGTTTTATCGTTCATACTATTGTTCTCTTTTTTGATAAAAATCATTTCTAAGATACACCTGGAATAATAATTATGTTCTTTAGTTTATATTTTTGATTTTTTATAGTCAAATTTGTGTTTTTGTTCATGTTTTTTTTTAAGGTAGTAAGATTATTGGAAGATTTATGTCCTTGTATTCTTTGCTTTAAATATTGTTTCGTTTGACCTACATACACGCTATTACAATTACTACATGGGATACTACAACATAAACTACATGTGTATTTTGATAATATGGTGTTTTTGATTTTAACTTAAAATGTAAATATTTTAAATTGTTATTTTTATATGTGAGATTTATATTACAACCTGATGAACGTATAAAATAATGTCGAAACGTTTTCAAAATAAACAAACAATACTAAATAAACCCTAAATTCTCCACTAATATTGGACATATTATTTTTAGCTTAAATGCAGGGCTAAAACTAAAAATACTTAATAGTGTTTCCACAAGTTCTTACTCATGAACTCAAAGTTATAGTCTGACTAATTTTACTCATGCTAATTAATATGATTACATATTGTAGCAGCATTATACTCGTGTCATTTTAATGAGAATCTGTACTATTGTTATTATTTAAATAACACTACGAACCCATATTTGATTCACAAGGATATTTCGTGCGTATTTCCTGTTGCACCGATAAACATAATAATAACAGTTAATTGTTTAAATACTTACCCTATATAATTATGTGCTCTTTTGCAACACTCGGTGCATCTTGATCGAATGTGGAACAACAGGTTTTCGTTCTTTGCTGTTGCAGTTTCATATCCTGAACTGCATAGTTGTGTTCCGTCGAAAGTATTTCTTGGACCTATGCATGTACAGACGTGCTACATACAGGAAAAATGTAAGAAATGCAGAGAAGTTGAAAAGATCCCAGATCAATTCCTTCGGCGGTAGAAATTTGTCAGTGCAGTCACTAAGATATGCTCCACATGTGGCAATATATCAAGTGAAATGCTAAGTATACAAGAAAAACGTATTTTATCATAGCGGAGAGAAAGGTTTGCATTTGCATTGGTTTTGTATGCGATGAAGTAAAAGTTCGTGTTTTAAGCATTAGATTATATGAGAGATTTTAAAGTAGAATTGGGAGAATGTAGAATTAAAAAAACCTTTAATGTTACATTAATTGATTCACAAAAAAAGTCTATTATTAAGAATGAAAGCATTTGATATTCGTAATGATAAAATGTAAAGTAAATGTAAGTAATAATAAAAAACTGAGAATATTGGGCTAATAATAATTCAAAAAAGTAGTGTAAATAATTTCCAGAGCTATAGCTCGAAGAAAATGATTATTGAAATTATTATGCATCTTTTCTCTTTGAGGTACATTTTATTTTATTGTTTGGTCGTTGCGAACACTTTTAATTATAATTGGTGCACATTTTCAATTAAATAGTGAAAATAATAATTTCTACTTTTAGGTATGCGCAATTCTAAACACGACTGCACAAATTGTAAACAAAAACCTTAATTAATTTAAAATGAACGTCTTTTACTCCCATGAAGATAATTACCTGCAATTTGCTGGTCAGTCGACTACTGCGGAGAAAGATAATTCAGTCTATAAAAATAGTTTACCTTTCCTATAGGAATTCAACTAGGACTACTATGAATGCATGCAGTTTTTTCCTATGATCGGTTACTTAATTACGCGAAACTAAGTAAAAACGTTCACCAAACACGTAGTTAAAATGCATACGCTATGATTTCGTTTGGATTCTTGTCCTCTCGAATGCCAAGTTCATGTTCAATAACAAAAAAAAATCTTGTTTTGCTTTAATGATGGGATAATATACTCTAATAAACTTTCCATCAATTATCTATGATTGTAGAGTGCTATAATATATGCTGTAATGATGAAGTATGTGTTTTTGTGTGAAGTAAACACGCAAAGTTATGACGATACTACTAATTAAATTACAATAGTTGTTTTAACGCACCAGAGATGAAGTAAAATATTTATGTCATCATTAACTTTAGTGCAAATTTATAGGATTGGATTTTACTACCATTCATTGTTTCGGAAGTTATCTCACGGGTGTTCTGAGTGTTCTAAGATGCTGGATGTCGATTTCGCTGTACCTCAAGGATCTATTCTTGGACCAATTTTGTTTACTATATATATACACTTGTAATATTATGTCCTCACATGCTGCCTGTAAATATCATGTGTACGCTGATGATAGTCATATATATAGTTCTCTTTCCCTAGAAGTGATATTGGTAATGCAGTCTCTTTGATTAACAGAGACCTTCAAGCACTTACTCGCTTCTCTTTGGATCACTAGTTAGTGCTTAATCCCAGCAAGTCGACAGCCATATTCTTTGGTGGTTTTCTCCTGATATAATCAATGCTATTAAATTATCTATCAGCAATCCAGCCATACCTATTGTGAGGGAAGCAAAGAATCTTGATGTTTTGTTGGACTCCACTTTCAGGTTCAGGGGACTTGTGTCAGAGTGCTTACAGCGCTCATATGGATCTCTTAGATTACTCTAGTTGCTCTGTGAACAATTGCTCCATGTATTGATGTTGACTGCGAGCGACGTATACAAAGGGTTCAAAATTCGTGCCTTAGATTTATCTATTAAGAATGATAGGATTAGGCATAGGTTGGGTGACGTTGAGTGGGTGTGTATGAGGGATCGAGTCCGGTTCGCATCTGCTGTGTTTTACCATAGCGTTATAATTTCTTCCAGTGCTCACAGTGCACCACAGTGTCAAAACATAAAACTGGTTTATTTAAACGAGGTTTTCCGTATAACATTTGTATGTAATGGTATTCCCATGGAATTGAAAACATTATCTATTTATATTTTTAGGCAGGCGGCGATATCGGGCAATGCTTCTTGGCTGAGGTGTTTTGTTATGGGCTATATGTCTTAGATGATCAATAAATGTATTAACAGTATCCCAGGACGATAGTAAAAGTGCTAAAGTTAGGGGTGAAAACTCTGTAGATACATAAATTTCACGTTACGTCTGATTTTTAAAAAATTAACGATTTTATCTTAATATTTGTCGAAAAGTTTAATGCAAGAAAGTTTCTAAGTCAATGATCAGCTACTGCATATTAGATATTACACATGCACTCCAGTCTTTCAGCGACAATTACGAACATTACTCTTTAAAAAAATTGATCACCTTGATACAATTATCACCAATCAACATAATGTGGAAGGTCAGGACAGTAAAAGGGAATGTTGTGTAGACTCCTGACAATTAAAGATGTATATAGAAAAGTCATAGTAGTAGCTTAAGAAACTTTATGTATGATGGAATAAGGAAATAAAAGCGGTTTTTGAAGAGCTCATAATAATTTGGGCAATCAGCGCACAGTGTATATACTAGCATGGACATATAGAAAGACTACCAGAGAGTAGAGTTACAAAGCAAGTTGTGATTAAGGAAAAAGGTAAGAGAAATGAGGAAGGGCAGACCAAAAGCGAAGACGACTGCAGGAAGTAGAAAAGGACCTAGTTAGAATGGTCGTGACGCAGTAAAAAAGAAAAGCAAGAAGTGGAACTGTTTTACCTCGGCTTGTGTCTGTACGCGTCGGTTTGTGCAGAATTACAATATTATCACTCTTTCTGAAAACGGTGGAAAAGGCGGTAGGTAATTATATCAGGACAGATATCCTGGATCGGGTGCCCTTGCATTCCTGTCAGCACGTCTATTGCATGGGTAAATCCACGGAGACTGCATTAGTGGAGCTGACAGACCAAATCCAGGATGCACTAACGAACAAAGAAACTGTGGTGTGTACCTTACTAGATATGGAGGGCGATTTCGACAACACTTAGCACAATGCTGTCAAGGAAGCACTAATTAGAAGAAGGGTAGACGTTGCGACCTCCAATTGAACGTTGCAACTGCCAGGTCAGTGGAAACGGAGGTGGGAAATGAGACCATATCGGTTAGTACGACCAGAAAATGTCCACAAGTGGGAGTTACTTTCCCAGCTATGTGGAGCTTGACAGTGCAAGAACTGCTATGCAGTCATATCTTGCTAAGGGTTTGCTGATGATACAGTCATATATGCAAGAGGGAAGTTTGAGAATACCCTCTCTGACAATATTATGAAATGCTGGTGTCAATCAGTGGAACTAAACATCAACCGTAGCATTCACTCTGAACACCATAAAAATAGAAGGACAAGACATAGATTGGAAGATGGAGGTGAAATATCTAGGCTTTATCCTAGACAATAAACTTCTGTGGAATAAGCATGAGCTTGAAGTAACCAAGAAGGCAGAAAGTTTGCAGGTGGGGATGCAACCCTAAAATACTGCTCTGGACGTATACAGCAATAGTAAGACCAATAATCACTTATGGGGCAGTGGCTTGCAGCAAAAAAAAAAAACTGGCTACCGCGAGTACTAATCTCTCTAAATTGCAAAGATTAGTATGTTTTAACAAATCCTGATTTTTTTGTGAGCGATTAGATGAAGAAAATGTGAAAAAAATTTTTTACATGAAAATTTCTGGTCAAATTTTCGTTAGTCGGCTCCGTTAGGATAGAGAAGTCTATTTTTAGGATATATGGACCAAATTTCAAGATCTTTTGTTAAATAGTTTTGGAAACATGCGTTACTGCACTTCAAAAAAAGGATGTCAGTTTCTCTAAAGGAGTTCTTCCAGATGAAGGTTTCCAGTTTTTTACTAATTGATTGTATGTTACTGCTTTTGCATGTTTATAAGAAAATGATATATACAGATTGCAAAACTACACCTACCAATTTTGTCTGTATATACTTCAAAATAGCTTTATGTCTGTCTATTGGCAAAAAGAAAACCCATTGTTACCCATTAAGGAAATATTTAATTATATTGAAAGTTTTGGCATTCTATATCGTATAAGCTTTTAGCTGCTGCAGACATGAGTACTATATGTTCCTTACGTGTTGACCGTCAAACTTTCATTTGTAGATACACGTTCTTTTTTCACTACTTATTTACATTTGTAACTAGAATTCCTAAATTTATAACATCATTTTATCGAATATCATCTTTTATTAAAAATGAAGAAACAGGTGTTCTATGATTTAAATTTTTTTGTTACAGTTGAAAATGAATCCCGCTGTTACGACGAGCTGGGTTGTGTAAATATCACCAGAAGCTGGTACCATCTAATAAATCGCCCATTCAATGTATTTCCTCTTCCACGCTCTGTGATAAACACCAGGTTCATTCTATATACAAGGCTAAACCCAACCGAGGTTAGTGCAATATTAGCTGCTACAGGTTTTATTGTTTTTTAACAAACTTATTGCGCAAAAATAGTGTTATATCACGAATTACTATACTACTAGTCATAGCATTTAACTTTTATTGCATTTTTTTTTATTACTAACACTTACCTGTAATTGAATTTCCATTCCAGGGTCAATTGTTGCGCGCCCAAGATGAAAAGACAATTAAGAAGTCGAAATTCGACCCGAAGAAGAAGACCAAATTTATCATTCACGGTTTTATCGACACACCTCTGTCAAATTGGGTAAGTAGTACTCTAATCACGTTGTTTACATTCGTTATACATATTCGTCCATCTACCAATAGACATCGCCGAATTGTCATTCATGGTATAACGCGATGATGACTGTGTTTCTCAATCAGTCTTAAATCTATTGCAATCTACTAATTGTAAGTATATACAGTGTTTGTGCAAACAGTTGCATTGCTTATGTTACCTACTTATGTACAACATAGAAAAAATTCCAACATGACCCAAATAAATCACATGCTCTTTTCATAAAGACAAAATAAACAAATTGTATTTTTTATGCTTCAATAAATAATAAATAAATAATTTCAAGCTTTGCGATTTGAAAGCTTGTAATAGCTTGTTACTTGCTTAATAATCAACTGTAGTATGCCGCTTCTTATATTCAAATGAAAATACTCACTACACTCACTGTCATGCATTGCAATATTTATCATTTTTATTATTGATAATTGACTGTATGTTTTGCATTTGAGTTTATTCACCTCTCAGTAGTACTGTTTGACAGTTATATTACTCTATAGTTTGTTTATATTTTGACAATCATTGACAACTTGATCGTATCATAGCGTCTTAGTACCGTAATATCACGTAATATTAACGTAATTGACCTAGACACAGCTTCGCAAATAAGAAACGTGATTTCAAATAAGGCAGAATCGAAATTTAATTTACTCAAACCAATATCTCCAAATACTGGTTTTTATTTCATATTGCTTGTATTTTAAATTTTCACCGTGTTTCTTTAATTATAACTTTTATTGTTGTAGCAATACTACACAAAAAATTCCGCTGTCTGTATATACACTCCTAAAGGAAAGAAATGTAGAAAGTTGTGGAAAATCCCTTTTCTGTTTACACTGAGAAAGTTATTGACGACATGGAAAAATGTTAATTAACATTTAGCTTTATCGAACGAATAAACAATAACAATACACTAAAGAAGGTGTATTGTTGTGTTTGTACTGATACTGCATTTTCATGCAATTCATTGTTGTATAGTAAAGAAAAAAAAAAAAATGTTTTTAATAGAGATTACGTTTAGTGTGAATTTTTATTTGAATTTCAACTTCTATACCTCTGCATTTTTTCAATATTTCTTTTTTGTATTTCTGCTAATTGTAAAAGTTACCAAAGAATCTCAAAAATACTTGTCATTACATCGTATTAGTATATAGTCATTGGATATGAGATAACCTTTGGATTCTATAATTCATAATAAGTAAAAGTATACAGACTTGCTCACCACATTCCCGAAAAGCAGTATAATATTTTCAAAATATTATTATTAGGGATTATATAGATTTGTAAGGAGCACATTTTAAAATTGTTTCGAAATATACAGAGTGAGGTGAACAGTTGGGTAACTTTGCTTGTTAGTCTGTCAGCCATTGCAATATGCTGGTCCACCAAACTGTATAGGTTTCTGACCAGTTGATCGAAATGACCTTCTAGATTCATTTTTCGTTTACCAGCTTCTAGAGCTGCGTAGTGCCGTAAGATAAAGTAAATATGTGATCTCTTATTCCATTACACCTATCACACAGTCCGCAGTAAGGATCTCCAGAGACTCTCCTAGTTTTCTGTAAGTGTCTTTTCAGTGCACAATGTCCTGCTAACAAATCAAAGACCACAGGAAGATGATTCCCATTATTAGTTCTTCAGCTTTCTTCTTTGATGGTCCCTTAATAGAGGTATTTTATAAGTTTGCCTAGATGTAGTGTTCTAGTGTTCTTTATGCTCTTCTTGAACTCATGTCTTTACTTGCCTTTGGGTTGTGGTTTTGGGCTCATCTAAGGCTTCTCAATTCCTTCAGGCACCGTTTTCAAAATTTTCTTAAATTCAATGGAAATGTCACACCCAACCCTTTAAAGGACGTTGAAGAGAATATATAGAAGCAGAAGCGTGTCACAGTTGACAATATCGATTTACTTATCTTTCTTTGACTTTCAACAAACTTCAGCTTTCCCAAACTGACTCAAGCCGTACTTTAATTGACAATGTCTTTACAAATGTCGAATCCGCTGACGTGGTCATCGATACTATGGATATGCACTTATCAGATCGTGTACTACAAGCAGCTTGCACCTCCACAATCTGCAAATACAATAAAAACAATCAGAAAGCGTAATTGCCTTGCAAGAAACTTTAGAGACTACCTTGTGTAGATGACGTGGAGAAAGTATATACCAGATTGCATCATATCTTCATGGACACCTTCAACAGCTGTTTTCCTGAAACAACAATTATTACCAAACACAAAAACCAAGATAACTACAAAATTAACGATTAAATTGTACATTACCGTATTACAAATATATACATATTATTATTCAAATCTAATTTATTGTCGGTAGATTTAGACTATTCAGATATTATACCGTTTTATGAATTCTGTACTCTGTATACATATTTCTCTTGCATATATAGGTTTACTTATTTTCTCATCGGGTGTTAGGTAATAGGGAAAAGTCATACCTAACACACTGAAATTTTTTTTATCTAGGTAGAGGAAAATCGTTAGTCGTAATCAGTTCTACCGTACGCATAGCTTTTATAATCGAAGTTCACAATTCAGCGAAAGCACGGAACTAAATAAGTTTAATTATATAAACATTGGTTGCGTATAAGCCGGGTGTTGTACGTTCCCATTTTAACCCATGTTCCGCGGTGAATTGTCAAGGAGGAAATTAATTGCAACGCAAAGCCATGTACGAAACTGTACAATATCAAGGAAAAGTTGGTCGTAGTATATAATTCATTCGCACTTTACTTTCTAGGTTGGCGACATGAGAGACGAACTGCTGAAGGGTGAAGACTTGAATGTGATCGTGGTCGACTGGGCAGGAGGAAGTCTTCCCCTTTATACTCAAGCGACCGCGAATACTCGACTGGTGGGCTTAGAATTGGCATATTTTATTAACTATCTCGTGGTAAGTAATTTATATCATTTATATCGTAATGTTACTATTACGTAAAACATTATTTATAATGTTGGGTTTTCTGTTGTTGTTCTACAGTTTTGACGCAGATCACTGAAGGAAATATTAGAAATCGCCTTCGCAAATTTCGAAACAACCTCGTTTTTTTTTACGATCCTCTATAAAAAGATATTTTTCATCACCGCATACAGCGTGATCTTGAATTCGGTCACAAGTGAAAGAAAATCCCATAACTTTTATCACCCGGAACGAAAATTAATTACCAAATTTTAAGTTACGTCTAGTTACCTGCTATTGCTGTATCGCTTCATTATTAAATTTTATGCTGTTCGTAGTTTGGATTTATTTCCAGACAAATCGAAAAAGGCTTATGAAGAAATCTATGTTTAATTCATGGAAGAAGGGCTTAATAATCGCGTAAATTCACATTCGAGTACTGCGCTGCTTACACATTCTTAGAATTTTCAGAAAATTTTAAATAATCGACTTTATAGTAAATTACACAAGTAGTGTTTTTTCGTGAAACAAAAAGCAGATGGTTCTAAAAGCAAGAAGACTAAAATCTTGTTTGCCGAGAAGTAAAAACTTTCTCAAGAAATACAAAGATGGTAGAAAAAGTACCTATAATGTTTAACTTGTCAAAACCAGTTTTAGAAACATTAGTTTAAACTATTGTGTCGCTTAAAAAATAGTTTGGTCACACGGTAAACAATCTATTGGACATTCATTTAAAACGTCAAAACCAGGGTCTGCTCTATCTTACGGACACATTTAAATCGTATCGTTAGTTCAAGTTCACGAGAGGGTGCCTAACAGTTTCTGTGATCGAAACCAAAATTGAAAAGCATAGATTTGCTTCTTCTGCAACAGATCGAACAGTTTGCAAACCGTCAGGGGCATTCGCAGATCAAAATTGCTATTCTAATCGCACTTCTAATGAACAGTAAATTCCATTTGTGCATACTCCTGACAGCTTCAAATCACTGCGGAAACAAACCTCGTATATCATGTACCGCGGCGGCCATTAATTTGGAAACACCAAGATTTTCTATTGTAAATTGTTTGTCACTATGTTATTGACATATCAATGTTTTATGTCACTATCGATTAGTGTTCACCACATAAGGCTTACGCTATTAAATATTAAAAATATCCAGTAAACTAGATAAGTCCGGTGTTTCCAAATTAATGGCCGCCACTGTACATGACATACGAGGTTTGTTTCCGCAGTGATTCGAAGCTGTCAGGAGTATGCACAAATGAAATTTACTGTTCATTAGAGGTGCGATTTGAATAGCAAGTTTGATCTGCGCATGCCCATGACGGTTTTGTGTTGAACATTGACAACAAGTTTTCAATACGTTTTTTCGGTGCTCCACTACCAGCTATTCTTAGGATGCTACTAGTTTCACAAAACAAACCTAAGGTTTTTTTTAAACTGCATGTGGTCAACAGCAAAATCTGGTAAATGAGCTTGAAATTCTTCAAAGCAATTTTGGATAGATAAACCCATTCTCCAACAATCTCTTGTTTGGCTATGAAAACAGCTGATTTGTGCGAAATGGGTTAAATAAGGTGACAAAATGAAAGAATTAACCTAATAAACACACTTGAAACGCTAAAGCAGGTTACTTTGCTTCTCGAAAAGGCATTATTCTGACAATTCTTGTCAAGTGTACAGCACTATTTTCTTAAATTATAACAAATTCTGAATCTAATGAGATTGATCTCATAATCTCCTGCGTAAATGAGGTGGAAATGTTCCACCCATACTTCTTTTTTCATTCTCTCAACATTACCCATATGACATCTCCCCCAATGGCCACTCCAAAATAATTTTGGATTTTGCCTACGTGTACCAAGCAAGCGATTATACCCGTTAATTCGACCAGAATTTTATTAGAATAAGCGGTTTATACATACAGTTTTCAGAATCGCTGCAAAATCATCAGCATGCATATTTATGTTTATCAATATTACATTTGGAGGAGTGTATTATTTACCATTTGTTTATAGCAACTGCCATTGTGAATATGAATAGATGGTATGATATATAGTAGTGGGTTGTCGTTGTGGTAAAAGAGCGTTGCTGCTGGTTTTGCAGCGCTTCTGAAAACCGTCTGAATAAGGATTATATTGACATTTGAATGAAATCGATAGAAATGCAGCGAATTTCTCGTCTAAACAACAAAGTATTTGTAGTAATAACTATGTAGTGATTATGTATTCTATACTTTGTTTCTTAAATCAAATGCATTTCTTCATCTAGCAATTTATTTAATTGCCCATTAAATAAAACAATGCTATTGCAAAAAGCAATTGCGCTTTCAAAATAATTTATTTTATTTTCCAAGCAATGAATATTTTATTTAAATGAGCCTTAAAATTTGACAACATATTATTGTAAATCGATAGCTCTATATACATTTCGCAAATCACTCGTTGCATTTTAAAGACAGCGAAGGAAAACGTGCAATTTAAAATGCATTGACATCGATATCGCTATCTCTAATTTGCAATTGGCAAATAAAACGTAGGTAATCTAGCACGATCTCAAATCAGCACATATAGTAATTACATATCTATAGTAGTTGTGGTTACTATATACATGTTTATTTGAAGTAATCATGTCTAGCATTAATATTGTATCCTGTAAAAACACTTTCCGAAGTTTGTTTAATTTATAGAAAAACTACAGTCTTGACGCCGGAAATGTTCATTTAATTGGTCATTCGTTAGGTGCTCACACGGCAGGTTACGCAGGTTCCATGGTGCCTGGTTTGGGAAGGATAACTGGCCTTGATCCAGCGGAACCCTACTTTCAGGTAATTCAGAAGTTTTTGCCGTTCATTGTAGCCAGCGCAGTTACCTATAAAAATTGTGTCGTTGAATGCTAATGAAATTTAAGTTCAATATAGGAAAAGAAGGAAATTAAATGTAGAAACAAATTATTATTACTCGAATGTGCTTTTTATAGATAATAAAAAAAAACTGTATTGTCATTTTCATACACAATTAAAGAATACATACGATATCGTCTATAAGTGAGTTTTATATACTGGGTGTTGATTTGAAAGCTTTCCCACCCTAAACTTCTGGAAATTTAAGAAGTATTATCGACGGGGACAACTTTTGATGCAAAAATTTACTCAGCTATTTTAACCATCTGCCCCAGGAAGCCGCTCTCTTAAAAATCTTACATGGAAATAGATATCGAGTAATACCTCATTTTAATGGTCTGTTAACACACTACATTTCAGCATTTAGTTTTTTTAAATTCATCGAATGGTTTTCGAAATTTTTAAGAAAATCTTTTACTTTGCTTTGGTTTTTTATTTCTAGCTAGTCAATCTATTTTAGGAGCATCAAAAACACCACTTTCACTGCTTAAAATGTTTTCTTTTCAAAGTTATTTAGGAATTCAAATCCTTTTTGCAGAACAAATCAATGTAATAACTGTTCAAAATATTGTCCGTTATTCGCTAAACAATCTTGTAGCCGTTGTTCAAAACTGCCGCATATATTTTCAGAAACATCTCTTTCAATTCCACACCAGATTGTAGTACTCCTCTGACGAAGTTCTTCTGAATGTTCGGCTTGAGCGGTAAATGCAACAAACTTTAAATAACCCCATAGAGAAAAGTATAGTTACATCAAATTAGGCGATCTGATTGGCCATTCTATATGTCCTCTTCGCCTTATCCATTTATTTGGAAATACATTGTCTAACCACTGCCGTACTGTAAATGTAATTTATTCTGCTCAAGTAGGACATTGCCATCTCTATCCAGTTTTCTCGAGAGCGTCATTAATTAGCGGATTTAATGCATTTTCCTACATATCGAAATATGCTTCATCATTTAGATTTCCATTGAAAACAATGGCCAATCACGTGGTCTCCCAAGATGTCCGCCTATACATGATTTTTCTGGGATACTGGGTGTGTCCTTCTACATACAGATGCGGGTTTTCGTCACACCAATATCTGCAGATATGTTTATTTACAAATCATTGTAAACAAAAAGTACATTCATTTTATGAAGTAATCATTTCTTACTATTGTTATTATCAATCATAGTGGTAATTTTTTCACAAAACTGTTTGCTTCTGTCAAAATCTTCAGTTAGCTCTTATATATTTTCAATTTACAAGGATGGAATTTATTAAGTTTGCAATTTTATGAACAGAACCCAAGGAAGTTCCTGTTGCCGCAGAAATCTGGCGTAATGAAGTATTAGGATTTATGCCGAAATGACTCAAAACTTCTATTTGAGCGGCTTCATTTAAAACTGTCGGCTGCTTATATTTTACATTTGCAACAGATCCAGTCTGAGTAAATTTGTCAATAATATTTAGGATATACCTATGAAATGTGATCTTATCCGAATGCCTTTCGTTAAATGTTGCTGGGTTAATAAATACTCTGCATTAAACATAACTAAAATACTTAACATCCATCAATTTAAAAAAACTAAACGCCAAAATGTATTGTTTCAAAAGTCCATTAAAACGAGGTATTACACGATATCCCTCTATAATTACAATTTTTAAGGAGGTAGTTTCCGGGGGTGGGGGATTAAAGTGGCTGAATCAATATTTACATGAAAAGTTGTTCCCCCTCGATAATAATTCTCAAGTGCTTCAGGAAATGTTTCATAAATTTTCAGATTTCTAGAAATTTGGGCTGGGAAGTTTTTAAATGAACACCCGGTGTATACAGGAAATCGTTTTCATTTAAGTTTATTATGTGTAGGCTACAAATGTAACAATTTTCTAGTGTGCTGTAACAGCGATCGTAAGAAACAAATTTGGAGATGAAGCCGATTAATTTTACGATAAGGTTACCGTAAAAATATATCCTGGTTGTTCACTATTCTTACAACTATAGTTGTCGTATATATTAATTTTACAATAAATTAGTGTAGTTTAACTACTGTTGAATTGAATTTATTGTGTGTAACGTTTTATTGAAGGTTTTTCTTGAAATAAATGAAGAAATTGACAACGACAACATGACAGCGAAAGTGAAACTTCTAACGCGGAAGGAACGTGTTAAATTATTGTGCTTTTATAAATATATCGTTCCGTTCTTGCAATTTAATTATTTTTTGAAAATAAAGAGCTAAATTTAATTGTAATAATATAAGGTATACTAATTAAGATTTTATTTTCCACTAAAGATGTCAATTCAACAATTAATCGTTTATGATGTAATACGTTTATTCCTGGACACACAAGTAACACGGAAATTAATATTAAAAAAATATATAAAGCATGTCATTTAATGTTTTAAAAAAGCAGTTCTTTAATAATACTGTACCTAATACTGGTGTCGTTTTTGCAATGTTGAAATAGGTCTGACGATATTTTCTTTCGTGTGTCAATGTAGTATCATTCTTGGATAATCTATGTCATTCCCTAAATAGCAGCTAAATATTTTGCATGGTCACATTAGAAATTTTTGAAGAAATATCAAGGTGTAAAGCAAACTATGCATAAAAGAAATTTATAACAAATGTTGGAAATGTTGGCATTGGATATGTTAGCAGATCCTGATAATATAATCCATGTGAACAGTACGCATTCATTTTGTAGTCGTTGTTTGCAATTCTGTCAAGTTGTGAGGTTTTTTAAGAAACCCCACAAGAAATAATCCAGTGCGGTTGCGTCAGTAGATTAACCATCTCCTCTTGATCCACGGGTTTGGAGAAGGGTCATTAATAAGCTGAAGCGTGTTTTAGGTGCATTTATAACAGGCGTCTATCAACACATACAATTCCTAGTGTCCTAGTTCTACGACGTAAAAATTTTCGATTGCTTTTTGTATATATTGTGTATGCCTACCATTGTAGCCCGTAGAAATATTAGGAATTGCCCGACTGGGGCGATAAGAATCAGATAAACAGATTTACTCGACCGATGAACACGTGTAAAATACATCGGCAATAAAATTACTATTTTACATCGAACTGAATACTACCAGGCTTGCCTCACGAACGAAGAGCTAATGAAGAGGGCATTAACAAATCCGTTTTTTGCCCAAACGCCTAAATTGCGCTCACCTCTAGTCATCAAGATATCGACCTACATCTCTTCTATAGTAGTAGTAGTACTCAAACTTTATAATTAATAAATTCATCAAATGAGTAGAAAGCTTGCTTCAGTAATACAGCCTTTAATTTATGACGAAATGTGTTTAAGTTAGAAGAGTCTACAATGGAACATAGTTTATTAAAGAAAGAGTAACCCATGTAATACAGAGAATTTTTACAAAGAGATGTATCTGGCTTTGTAAGATTAATGTTATTACAGGTACGAGTATTATAAGAATGACTGTCTAAACAATAAGTATGCCTACTTTTATGTTTATACACAATACTCAATGACTCATATATGATTAAAGAATACAAAGTGAGAATCTTATGAGAAACAAATAAGGGTCGACAGTGGACTCTACTGTCTACCCCACTGCATTGCCCGCTTCTGTAATTAATTCCGCAAAATTTTTAGGTGTGTATGGATTTTGAGTACACTGTACATACTATATCTGTAAATTAGTTACGCGTATTTAAACAGATGGAGTTCTGCAGTAATATTTACTTGCATATACTTAATGTATTAATACCCTTAAACCACCAACTCTTGTCCAGTAATATTTTCTTATTGTGGTGATATTATTGTAGGGTATGCCAGATACAGTACGTCTGGATCCCAGTGACGCAGAATTCGTCGACGTAATCCATACTGACGGGAAAGGTATCTTCTTCCTCGGTATGTCGGTATTTGGTAATTAAATTTCATATTAGTATCCACCTGTCGCATCACCGCACTCTCATATTAATCTAAATCATCACAACTTCGCAGCAATTTTCCAATTATTTCTTTACCACTACAAATTTTAAAACACTTTACCACAAAGTTCACTACACTGGTCGCACGTTTTAATAGCAAATCTATCATTATCAGTAGTAACACTTAACTAATTTCCAGCTTCAGTGTAGTGGAGTTTGTAGGTAAGGTAAGGTGGTAAGGTGTTTGAAAGTGTGTAGTAGGTACTATCAGTGCTACAGTTTGAAGTTTTTTTGTCATAATTGTGTCACTTCTATTCAAAGCTTATATCATCACATCAAAAAAATTGAAATTTCCATAAGCTGAAGTTTATTATGTTAGCACTTTAATATACATTTATTCCCATTAATTTTTATTTCTGTTAGATTTAATATTTTATGAACTATTTAATATTGTTTGAACTAAAGCATAGATTTGCACCGATAAAAAGGAATTAATTTCTTTAAGTATATTTTTTGTATATCAAACAAAAACTGGTTCCAATCAAAGAAATAGGAATTTTTAATGAAAGTTCTTCTTCTTTTATTATTACGTTAAACTACATACAGAATGAAGTCAAAAATCCTTTGAGTTTCATAAAAAAGAATCATAATTTTTTAAACGGAAATTCACGTTTTTTACTACTATTAACTATTTATTCTTTTTTAAAAATCAAATTTATGGTTTTGCTATAATTCACTTTGTTAGATTTAATATTTCATTACAAAGAAGGATATTTAGATGTCCCAGATTTTACTATCAAGGCAGTCTCATTAGTACGAGGCACCTTTTCAATGATAAAACATTAAACAAAATTTGATTTATTAAATAATTTTTAGGACAGTAATTAAATAAAGGTATCCTTCGGTAAACCAAAAACGTGGTCAATGCAGCTCTTGTAAAATAAGTTAATTTTACTTGTAATACCGACAGAATTAAGGTTATGTCTTTCTCTTCCATATAGGTTACGGAATGTCTCAACCATGTGGACACTTAGATTTTTATCCTAATAATGGTAAAGAACAACCTGGTTGTGATATCACACAAAGTCCTTTAGTTCCTCTAACATTAATAAGGTGAGTATGGCCCAACCGATTCAAAGAGAAATACTCAAACATTTTAAGAAACATAGGAAGTGCATACATTATTTCATTTAGAATAATTCATAATTTATTCACATCAAATATTTTATTTAAAATAATGTGTGTGCAAAATAATTGAGGGCCATTCATATAATGAAATATATAATATATATAATAAATGAGTTCAATAGAAACACTTTCCAGCCGTGGTGCGTACAATATTTTTTCGACTACCACATGATTATCACTTTTTATTACTTGCATTTGTAGTGTTCAGAATACAGATGACCCATATTTGAATGACAAATTGTTTGACAGCTATTTTGACAACCGAACGTAGAAAAACTTCAGAATCTTCACAGAAGAGTACGGTGAAGTAACGGAAGTGACGCATTGAAAGTTCAATTCGGTAAAGTGGCGTTTTTATCCTCGAATGACTTTCGGATGTGGTAGTCGAAGAAATATATTCACTAACTTTAGATTAAGGTTCCTAACGTGTAATACAAAACATTTAATCAGACCTACAATCTTTTTCATTTTATTTCAAAATAAACTTAGATACTTTTTTGACAAGACCATATTTGTTCTTTTTTCTTCTAATCTGTCTAAGTTTAGTATAATAACAACATTGGATATGAATTCATATAAATTTTCTATAAGTAATTAATTAATGATCGTAACTCAACTACATTGCCTACGTTAATTTTCAGAGACGGTTTGGAAGAAGCTTCCCGTGTGCTGGTAGCGTGCAATCATGTCAGAGCCATCAAGTTATTTATAGACAGCATAAATGGTCAGTGCCCTTACATAGGTGAGTTAACTGAATACAATGGTGTTATAAATCGTCTGCGGGCCGGTCTTTTGCAATATCAAAAGGATGTTGATTAATATTCCAAAGATTTTTAAACAATACTAAAAAAAAATTATTAAGAAAACGTATTTTAAATATAATTATTTAATAGAAGATGTTATACAATCATTTACAGGCAATATTACTTTTCTTTTAAGACTATAACTTTCACTTGACAGATTCCTTGCTGATAAACCTTTCATGTTTTAACTGCTATAGCTTCCACGCTTATTTAGTTTTCAGACCACAATCATTTTCTTATCGTTGCCACTGCGATGAACGTGAACGTTAAGCCATTTACCGTCTTTCTTTTGCCAAACTCGCGTCTCCTCCGTTTGGCACACGCAAACTTTCCCGTCTGGTTCCACGCATTGAGTTAATCTTATATAAGCTATACATGCGGAATCTTCACCCAACAGCTTAACAGAAGGATTAATTACTCTGATTTTTATGTGCTTCCTCTTTCCGATAAGGTTGTCAAAGGCATATTTATGATAATCGATGCCTTCTATCAGGTTTCCCATAGATTCCGGTTCGAAAGCGGACATGTTGGTGTCGCATATCTTCTTATAACCGTCGAAGTCTCCATCGCCTATACATTCGATAATGCGTTCCGTCAGCGCGATTATCTCGTGGCGTTTGCTCGCTTTCGCCTCGTATTTCTGGATTTCGTCCGATACGTCTGCCATATTTGATTGTATCGTAAGAGATTTTTCTGGTTTTTTAAATGAGGGGGCTTTTACTTGGAAATTTTGTGTCTGGAATCCGAATTTCATTTAGGTGGATTTATTGATTGTCAAAATAAGTGAAGGATCTAATAAAACTTGTCAATTTTTGTGATTTATATTGACTTAATTATTATTAGGTTACTTGCCATCTATATGTACTAAAACTAAAGTTCCTAAAACTCAACTCAAACTTATCTACTTTTAGGAAACATGGAATTTATACTAAACAGCTCAATACCACAATACACTTACAAGCAAAGTCACTCAACTGGTCACCTCCGATTTTGATAAAATATTGCAGGCATGTACAGCAATGAAAAATAATCGACCCGTATTTTTTTTCACAGACCCCCTAAAGTTACACCCCCAAAACACATTTTTAACGATATCTTTGAGACTAGAACCTGATACCGAACTGAACTAAAAAGAAAAATGTTCTTCTTGACAATTCGGACATTTTGCTTTAATAAGGAGATCAGTGGTGCATGATGGCGGTAATAGGGGGTTAAAATAAGAACAAATTTCAGTCCCCGAGCCAGTAAATGAGAAATTCATATATTTCTGTTCTAATCCTTAAAGTACATTAAAAAATAAAATTTACTGGTTTTTGTTTTTTCCAAAATATCATATACAAGGGTTACAGCCACCCCAAAATGTCCTTTACACAACGCGCCTTTTTCTTTTTTATCTCGAGAACGAAATATTTGAAAGCTTTCATATTTGATATTTGCGTTAGGTATACTTAGAACACCAGCTTAATGCATTTACCTTCAATCTACAAGTATTTCAGAAAGTTAATGTCAACACCCTGTATAACCGGCAGTGCTAGAGAGTTGTGTATAATGTGTCAAATTGCTGTTAGTATACTGCCAAATTTTCAGATTTTTCCGGTAAATAGTTTTCCATATAGAGATCGCTGTTGTTGGTCGTGAGACACCTGTATATCCAATCCGTTTGGTGCACAACAGAATTCACTTTCCATTGAAAGATTTCCTCATCACGACTATCAAATATCTGCTGTATTTTCACCAGATTAAACTTTAATTAGTAGCATGCTATTTATTTGATGCTCAAAAATAAAATAAATGTATTTTTTCTGTTATTGTGCAAATACTTCTGTACATATCGCAATAAGTCCTACTCAAAAAGTTGGTTGGAAAAGTTATTGGCGGAACATGAAGTTATTTTAATCGATAGTAGAATAAAAATTTGGTAACGTAAATTCTAGGAAATAAATGCTATAAAATGGATCTTAGTCCATAGTCATCTGATTTTTCTGAAATTAAAGTAGCTGTTTTTTTTGCAATACTGTTTCAATTCCAAGAGATGTTTCCACGAGTTTAAAGAAGCCACTATAGAACGTCCGTACTAAATTCTATGAAAAAATGAATATATGAAACGGTATTTTGTCTTCTTCCATTTTGAACATCTCAACAGCACTCTATAATATTCTATTTAAAAAGAAAAATTCTGGTGAAATTCCTTTGGAAGGTCAATACTCGTCTTATCCTACACGTCCTAGCAATCAAACCACACCATTAGATAATTTGGTAAATTAATGTTAGAGGCTTACATAAATTATCATGGTGTTGACATAAATGCTACAAATTCCGTAAGCAAAGCTTAAGTAATAAAGAAAATAATAATTAATTAGTAGAAATGAGAAAAAAGTCATAATTTGCGTAACCAAATTCCTAGAATTTGAGAAACCGACTTCAAATTAGTCACTTAATATTAATTAAGATAATCAAGACGAAACTGTAGGTTAAGCATGTAATTTATACCACTTTTACTTTCAGCACATCAGTGTCCCAGCTATCAACACTTTCTAGCAGGAAAGTGTTTCGAATGCAAACCGGGTTCAGGATCCTGTGCTTTAATGGGTTATCATTCTGATACCAGTCCAGGCTTGGAGAACGAAATATCACCTCAGGTCCGATTGCAGGGCAACATAGGCACGAAATTCTTTACTGCCACAGGAAGAGAATTTCCTTTTTGTCGTATGTTGTTTCTTTTTAGTTAATTATATTTTCATATGGTTATGGTCAAGTCAATTTGTGAGTTTTCAGTTTTTTCCAAGCAAAATATTACAGCTATCTCTAAAAATTGACTGCAGATATTGCTAATCCTGACTAATACAATAACACAAAATGAACAGAATTTAATTTTCGGTCTTGGAAAATATAAACAGAATGACTTGGTTACTTTTGAAAGCAAATGTACTGTGTATTCTCTTATTAAATGTACTTGGTTTCAGATCGGTTATACAGAGTAATCTTAGAACTCGCAAATCCTCCCACGGCTGAAAACTGGGTGCAAGGATTCCTCAAAGCCTCTTTGCATAGCTCAGCCGGTATAATACATCTAGATTTGACGCCATCTGGGGATATGAAGTTAGAACACGGTTCCACCTACAGCATGGTACTTTCGCATCCTGCTGATTTGGGAGGAAATATCAAGAAGGTTGAGTTGAGTTGGGAGTACGATATGAACGTCTTAGAACCTAGGACTCTTTGCTTGTTTTGGTGCAATGATCATCTGTATGTTAAGAGCATCGGGGTTGACCAATTAGAATTACCAGGAAGAGGGTAAGCAAATTAATTCTATCTTAAAGGCCTTGCCTTTACTTTTTACAATAGTAACTACTTTACAAAATTATTGGCTGCATTGTAAGTATTATTCCCTAATTACTATTTTCTGTATATTACTAGGAAACGGGACACTCAATTCAATAGTAAATTGTGTGCCAGAAACAAGAAGGATTACGCAGACATTTCAAACAGAGGCAAAGGTGTTTTCATGGATGTATGTCGGTTCAATGACAGTCCAGAGAAAGTTAGCTAGCATTTAATTTACGATATAATTAGCGAGTTATTTTATTTATAACTACATAATGAAGACAGTTACAGGGTACGTGTTCTTTTACGACAAAGGTTTTAGTTTGACTTACCCGAAACCAGTGAAACTGTATGTCCAATCTAAAGATATAATTCGAAACATCGATTGTTTAATTAGCGATTGGTAAAAGAACATTGCCTCAACGTTTCATATGATGTTTAAGTGTACTTGTGTACATATTATGCGTAAACATAGTAAGAAAATTGTGTCATTTACTTACTGAAGAAACTGTACCTAGCATTAGTGAAATATTACTTTATATGTACAAATCTGTGTAGATATACATAATATTGCGGTTGCAGATTTACTTTTATTTAGTTCGAATTTTAATGTGATATATTCTATTGTACCTAAGTGTTAAATTACACATTACAAACATTTTTAAGAAGTGTTTCTTTATACATTCCAACCTGATCTACGTTACCTACTGTACGAAATGGTGGTTTGAGGAAGAGAATCGTGTCTATAGTTGGGCAACAATATAAACACTATTTCATGTAAGTGACTCAAATAATAAGAGGAAAAGTGGTTGGAGCCAAATATTTGCAAGTCTATTTGATTTTAGATGGAGCTTTTTGACAAATAAATATTTGATTCCAATTCGTACTGCATCTCTAAATAATCATACTTAGTTCTAAAATAACAGCAATCACCAAATCTTTGGTTTGATGAATGGTAAAACACTCTCGGCCTATTCAAAATATTGCAAAGTAATTGTTGATATATGACATTTTAAAGCGAAAGTGGAGTTTGCCTTTTCAAAGTTACAATTGTTGTACCTCTATAATGTGCAAAATGGGATTTCTTGTTCCATTGAAAACTCTACGATTATGATGAAGTGTTAAATGAATTTTGTTTATCCGTTTTGCAATTTTATTAGCACAAATGTTCCCTTAATTATAAATTTGCACAATCCTCATTGCTCTTTCATATAATTGTAATAGCATCATAATTATTAATTGACTTGATTGTCAATGTTGGGTAGGTAAGTATATTGTGTACGTATATTAGAAATAACAAAAAGGACCAACCCAAATATCCTGCGGTGCACCCTACTTAGTATTTGAACAAGTCACTTTGCTATCAGTTTTTATTGCTCTTGTTGCTTTTCGCTTTGATAAATAACTAGTACAGTATGATAAAGACTGTGCGTCGAGTGCCATAACATAGGTTTTATTAAAAGTAATTGGCGATTGTCTTTCTAAGACTTAATAGACAGAGCTGGCCGTGTGTAAACTTCAAATATTTGAAATACAAAATACATTTTGTATTTGTAATATATGTTTAAAGTATTTTGTATATTTGGAAATACCTACGAAGATGCACAAGGACTATAACGTAGTAATAGACATACAACAATAGACAATTGTTTCGGAAATTCGTGGATTTCCGTTTTTGGGCGATGACCGAATGAACTAAGAAACGATAGAATCATGCTTCGTCATCCCTAACCTTCAATTTATATTTACAAGTGCCTTTTTCCTTTTACCGCCTACTTTGACCTGCTAGAATTCTGAATTATTCATACAAAATGTAACTGCGAAAGAAATGTGTTTTTACTTTTACCCTAATAAATCCATTAGCACCGAATGGTACGGCGGAGCCTGTTTCCGAATCAATAAATTTTTAGATTCTCTTTTAATATAAATACTTTCATAAGTGCTTAATTCTCTCGGAGATGTAACATTTTTTAGTAGTTCGAGATGATTGCCAATGCAAACACTTAAGTGAGACCGAAATTGTAGGTACCATCGTTTTCTAAGACATTTTTAAATGACCTCAACATTAGACATAAGCAATATTTTTCATCTGCCCACACCATTAGGCTGTTTGTAGCAGGGTAGCTGGATATAGTAAAGCTGCCTTACAGCTGGATATGATTTATTTTCAAAGAAATGCTGTTTTAAAAAAAGAAACATGCAAAAGTTACTTTTGCCAAGAATTCTGGACCAAATTTGTCTCTGATGATAAAGAAAAATACTTAGAACTCAGAAAAGTAGCTTTACTACTTTTTACAGTGATGAACTCAACATTTCCATCTTGACTCACTAGTGACTCTTTCCAGAACCTTATAAACAGCTAGCTGAATGTAAAAAGTGCTATTTCTCTCATTAAATTTCAAATAATGTTACACGGTATGTCGTATACTGAATAAAATTTAATTGACTATATTGTTTCCAAAGCTAATCTTTGATATGTAAAACGGGGTTGGCAACCAGTGCTTATTATTGTTATTTTTTAATAGATCTCAAATGAAACTAATTATTGATTATTGGGTTAGGTATTAGGGATTTGTATTTAGACATGATCAGGCGGTTTCCTAAAGAATTTCTACTATCCCGGACTTAAGCCAATTCTTCAGATTAAAGTTATAAACATATGGAAAAATTGAGAGAGAGGGTATCATAATTTTCTTTTTTTTAAAGGCACATTATGAAAGGTGTAAATATTAATTAAAGGCTTTATAATATGTATTTGGTAATTTTAAAAGTCTTTGAAGTCACAACACGTTTGCAATATTTTTTTAAAGTTATGGTGTGGTTTTGAAAATGTTCTGGATAACAGAAGTGGGTATAAGTAAATAAAAAAAAAATTACAAATTGCTCTTTATTTCAATATCATTGGTTTTAGATAAATACATAAATTAATAGCATTATATTGAGACTATTCAATGTAAGTTTACATTCGCAGTATGAATCGGTTAAAATTAAATATCCATTTGTATTACAACTTTGCCAGTACACTTTTTTACTTCTATGTATTCTATAGCCTTATTCACCTCTTCTAACTTAAATTTGGCGCTGACATGTGCGGAAAAGATGCCCTCATGCGCCAATTCCAAAGTATCATTGATCATACATCGATATAACTCTAAATCATTTTCTCGAAGCGCGTGCAGACTAACCACCGTCAGCGTAGTATTGGGTGGAGGAGCCGGTAAGCTCTTGTAGATAACCGGGGCTGCGTGAAATATCGTTCCTCCTGCAGCAACACTAAAACAATCGTGTTGACCGATGAGTGTAAGGTTCAAATAATTACCAGCTGCCGATATTATCTAGCATATAGTCGCCCACTGCATCGTAGACTATTTCCGCTCCTTTCTTATCGGTCAACGCTAGAATATCTTTGGCTAATTTATCAGTATATTTAACCGTACCGAACGCCCCCCTGTCCCTCATAAAATCGGAACGATCTTCTGAATCTGTGATGGCTATTACCTGGAAATATTAGCGGAAAAAAAAAATTGAGTCCATTCGCGTCGACTATCAGATTTCATTAAGTGATTTTGTAAATTATCATCAACGTTTCATATTGAGTGAAAGATGTTTGCATGAATAAATATATAATATGTAACGGACATGCATAATGAATATCATGTCAAATTTAGTATATTATTTGGTGAGCGTATAATACACGAGGATGAAAGTTATCAACTCGGGTCACTCGTGTTTATAACTTTCATCCTCGTGTATTATGATAGGCATTATACGCTCATCAAATAATGTTCTATATAAATGATGAGTACCTAATATATAATAATAATATACCTAATAGAAAAATGTGACACTATAAACAAGGTAGTACGATAACCATCTAAAAGCGTTATTTTCATAAGATACTGTATAAATGAGATACCGTAAATCGTAAAAATAAAAAAAAATCACCACTAAAAGTGGCCCATATTCGCATAGGATGTACTTGAATATTATTTATTGCAAATGCACCAGAATCTAGTATCATTTTCGTCTTTTCTTATCAGGTTGCCTTCGTATTCGTTCAATATTTTAGCAAAGTATAGGAATACCAAATAATGTCACTGACGTTTTTATAAGTAGGTTTTTACGGATAGTTTTTGGTCACGTTCTATCATTTTGTTTTGTACATTATGCGCGTAATTTAAAAATGTATATGTACGTAGGATAGTGAAATGTCTAAAAATAAATTAAAACGTGTTTTTTGCATTCTAACAAATTCGTTATTTAAATGTTAAATATGTCGGACAGGTAAATTTAACATCTATTTACAAATGCAAAAGATTTATTAATTTTCTATTTTGTCGTGGGTATGTATAGTATTTACCACGTACAGATTGCATGTTACAACACTAACCTTGCAGTATCTTTTCGAAATCCAAAGAAATGAAGCTGTAGAAAATCAATATAACTGCTCTTACATTTTTTCACTGCACAGTAATGTGGCATTTTTGTATAAACTTGAATAGCAGTTCAATAACTAAAATCACTCACAAATAAACGAAAATACAGTACAACAGTCTTAAACTAAGAAAATAGTTCGAAAACGAAACTGAAACCGTTATTTCAAACACAAATTAACACGTGACGTAAATCATACGGTACAAAACAAAATGGCGGCGCAATTTTCCTTTGACAATATAGAGTGACGCACTGGTATTCGTATACTTTGATTTTGGCAGCATATGCTCTCCGTTTTGGAACCATTGACTTACTGCAATATAGAGCTTCAAATACATTTGCTCACATGCTAATCTCATTCCAAAAACTAACGAAAACTAAAAAAAATATTCCGGCGTTTTTGAAAGTTTCGGCGATAATATAACATAATATTTAATATGATCAGTTTTAATTTTATAACAGCGCATTCTAACAACCCTTGTCAAATCGTTTTCTATGACGGTATTTGTGAATGAGGATTTCTTTTAACTGTAAAAGCAGATAAGGCAAACGAAAGAATATTCTTGTAATGCCTAAGCTAATGTTGCAATAAAAATGACGGGGCTTTGTAATGCAAATTGTAACTTAATAATTGAGAAATATATTATTCAATATTTCAAGCAATAGATATTAACGAGTGTTATTTTTTTGTTAAATGTTCGTTTAGTAAGCAGTATTTTGGAAACGGTTCATCATAGAATGCAGGTCAGGAAAAATGAAAAAAAAAGCACAAAAAACGATTGCATTCTTTTGAAAACAACTTGATGAGAGTGTTTTATAATGTAGAAAAAACAATGTGTGGAATATAGCAAACAAAAGTAGATACTTAGGTACCATTTCTTCTTTACCTTAATGTTATTGTTTGTATTCCCATTTTGATTCCACAATTTTTGCAACAATTCACTTAAGAGGATTTTACGAATTTAATGAAAAAATGCGTAAAAAAATTATGGCATACAATACAGGCAATGCTAAAGGAAATCAGAAAAACAAAGAGAAACTACAGGGCTAAGTAGCACAAAAAGGATGATGCTACCAAAAGCCGTTATTTTTTTCGTACTTTTGGTAGCATTTTCGCAGCATCTTTTGCACATATTGATTTAAATTTTCTTTCCAAGACTCATTACTTCTTTTAATATTATGCAAAATTATTATTTTAAGCTCTATTGAATGTGTATAAAAACAAAAAAAATATAAAATGTTGATAGTAGGCATAAAAACAGAAATCAATTTTCTAAATGCAAGCAGGTCTACATTATAAAACAAACTGTAGTGAACACAGTATATTTGGTATTTTATCGCTATCTCAATCTGAATTTGAAATATTGGTTCATACCAAGCAATGCTGCTCCACTTAAAATTTGATAATCCAAACCAAATTTGACAACAAAAACTTGTAAAATCACTCCTTTGGTAGTGCAACGTATATATAAAGCATAACATTAAAAACAAACAATTCAATCAAAAATACTAAATGATCCATGGTGGGATATGTAGTGATGGAAATAAATATACAAGAAAATATACCTTTGCTTTGAACATACTAGCCGCAACATCAATTGCTGCCAATCCTAAACCGGCTGCACTAGCTGACACAATAATTTTCTCATTTTCATGTGGACGGCGTAGTTTGGAAAATGTAAAAACTGCAGTCGAATGACCACATATCAACACAGCTGCATCTTTGCTAGTTACATTCGTTGGGACACGAAAACAATCATTGACATTGACCTAGAAATCACAACTTTACTCACATCACTATAACAGTTTATTTTATCCCTACCACACATTCTTGTGCGAAACCACCAAATTTATCTAAACTAAGAGCAGCTACTCTCTCTCCAACAATTAACTGTTCGTTTGAAACATTCTTACCGAGCTCCACGACTTTACCAGATAATTCATAACCAGGTACAAAAGGCAATTCCCTGTTACTATTGCGGAAATTCATACAATCCACTGAATTAACACTACAGTAATGCACCTGTATCCTTACATCGTTTTTGCTTAATTTTTGCTGTTTCTTATCTTCTATAACCAATGGTTTATTTAGTTCTTTAATAAACGCTGCCTTAAATGTACCCAGGGATCTAGATTGTTCAGTTGATGTATTTAATTTTTTAAAACAAGTCTTTAGTAGCGTTTTAGCAAAATGCGTAGACATTTCATTCAGTTTTACTTATTAAAAATATATAGAATTACTTCTCTAACCTAAAAATACAATTGACATTTAAGGTCGGGACACCGCAAATACAACATAAGATAGGTCATGTGAAGTTTCCCTGTATTATTTACTTTGTTTACCTAGGCATTTCAACAACACTTTCGTAAATTTGGTTGCATAAGCTCACGGTGTTGTAAATTGTTTAGGCATATGGCATATTCATTCTAAGCTATGTAAGGTATATGTATATATTATATTATCCCATTTATTACAATCAATTAAAATCAATTCTTGCAAACACAAAAGAAAATAAAACTTTTAAAATTTAAATAAATATATGCAGTGAATTTATTAATAAAAGATGTGCGATAGTAAATAATAATTATGCAAATCAAGTACCACTAAACATTTTAAGAACAAACTAGTAGGTATCACCACGAAAATCTATTTTCATAGCAATTAAAACCCATGGTTATGCATATTTTAACAATTTACAGAAACTATAGAAGTGTCATTCTTATCTGCTGCTCGGCATTGATCTTTTTGCGATCTGCTAACGCAGGACAGTGGCTAGTTTTCCATACTGCCTATTTGCTTTTTTTACTTGGATGAATTAGGTATAAGTATTTTCTTTTAAAATTAGCTGTGATGCGCATTTTCAAAGTTTATTTGTCTTTTTTTTATTATTAATTTAGGTACCTACTATAAATTGAATTTTATTAATAACTTAAAGTTTATAAATGGTGATTATAGCAGACTGTTTTGTTTTCAGTGTGCGTGTATATACTTCTAGTTCTCATCTACTATGGTACATTTTTGTATTTGGTCTTCTTGAATAATAAATGAAGTTCAGTTTCCTTTTATAACTTTGAGTTTCAAATTATTGAATAAAGTTTCAGATTGATAAGATGGGTAACTTTAAAGTACTATAACTCAGAGACTGTTTTCTGTGGGGATGAAAAAACTGTTGCTTATACTCGACAATAATACAAAGTGTTTTGGTCTATTTATGCACGGGCGACCACAAGCATAACGCTCTAGCTTTTTTCATCGCTGGGTTATGGCACAGTTTTATTCTCGTGTATGTTTCCTTTCTGTTTGAACACATTGAAAACTATTGCCATCAGATACTATTAGTAAATTATTGCTTTGAAATATTTTATTATGTAAACTTTAGGTAACTCTAGATATACCTATCATAAATAGGTATGTTTATTTGTGTAATACATAACTCCTCTCTTGTATAATCAAGTGGACAATTATGCCCCACTTTGTTGTAGCAGATTTCCCAGTGTTCACGATAGTAGAAAAAAAAATGCTTTTAGATTCAGAAACAGCTGTTATATCAATCTTAATACTTAATACCTTGGGCCGCTGGAAATGCGAAAGTACGCAATACATAATACCTGTATGTATATAAAAACATGGAGGCTGCGGCAACAGACACCTAATAAACATATGTGCATATACCAACCAGAATCAAATAATTTACTTCTGTAATAGTAATAAATTATGTTCTAGTTAATAAAACTGTGGTAAAATTTAGGTAAAGGCTGCAATACATAGCCTCAATAACTCTAGAGGTACTGGAATACATGAATTACCCTCATCTTTACTAAAAGCGTGTTCAGATAATCTGGCAAAGCCTCCGACGCATTTGATAAACACCGATTTGCGTGAAAAGCTCCACAAGCTCGAAGATACTCTTCGAAACATGGACGGCCCAGGACGAGGAGACTAGATCGAGACCTGCCCATGGCGGAAGAGGAAGAATTCAGAACCGCCAAGAAGGAGCTTAAAAGGACGATTAACGTGAGCAAGAAGGCCAAATTGGAGGAGTTGCGGCAGGAAGTCAACAACAATCCCTGGGGCGGGAAGTTGGGCATTCATTCTGTGCGTTCTAATCTGGAAGCGGCACAGATGGATCGCATCGTGGAAATGTGCTTTTCCCAAGACACCCGGAGAAACAGCCGGCTTTCCACGGACATGGAAAATACAGCGCCTAGTGCTTATTAGCAAGAGCAAAGGTGACCAGAATATAGCATCGGCCTATAGGCCGCTCTGTATGTTGGATACAGCAGGAATGCTGCTAGAAAGGCTCCTACAGAGACATAGCGTAGACGCTGCCGGAGAACTATCTTCCAGGCAGCATGGCTTTAGGAAAGGCCGTTCGAGGAGATAGTGGCGAAAAAAATATTCCGTATTTATTTTGCGAAACAATTATTTTAGTGAAGTTTTTTTTTTTCAAATAACGTTTAATTTAATTCAAATAATTCTTTATTCAAGTAATGTTTGATCATTATGTTATTTAAATAAAATACTCTTGAAAAACTGCTAGACAGACACATTAGGGATGATGTCTTGCCATACGGGCCATTACATCAAGGCCAATATCCGTATCAACCCGGAAAATCAACAGAAACTATGGAGATGCTTGTGTGCACCTTCCTGGACATAGAGAGACCAAATTTTTAATGCTTCCCCAGCATCAATCTCCAAAGCTTCGAGGAACAGAGGGATTGATGAAACGAGCTGTAGGTAAATAGACTGCATGCTTAAAGAGAGATCAGTTTACACGAGCATCATGGGATAACACTGGTGGCCCGGGTGGGAAGGGGATGTCCGCAAGTTGGGGTGTTGTCTCCTCTGCCGTGGAACCTGATTGTGGAGGACCTACTACTAAGACTGCACAATGAAGCGCACAAAACTTTGGGATGATATTGTCATTCTGATCCAGGGTAAATTCAACAACGTAGTGCGGAACAAAATGCAGAACGCTCTAGAAGTTGTACGAAAATGCACCGAGGAGGAAGGCCTAAATATTAGCCCCTCCAAAACGATCATAATAACATTCACGAAAAAGGAGAAAGTTAAATGGTGTAGGATTATAAAAACAGGCGGATTTGTATTACAACAGATAGCCAGGTGATACTGAGGGCATCAGAGAACTTCAGAGTACACATCACTAGAGCAGGCAAGAATTTTCACAAACATTCCTTAAAATGAAGTCGATGGACTTCATTCACTTCATCGACTTGTTTATGATTTGTCCATTTTACTATAATTTATTTATTTATTTTATATACATCTATTTTTACTATTTTAACAATTTAGTTAAAGTATTTTGAACTTTTAGTTATTTGAATAGTTTGACTCAACCCGTTTGTTTTTTTTTTTCACTCCTGGCCTGCTGACGAGTGTATACACTCGAAACCTGTAGCCTTCAAATTTTAAATAAAGATTACGACCAAAATATATTTTTTACATTTTTGTAAATAAAACTTAAATTGGAAGGATTAAAAAAAAGTGTTCGATCATTGTTGGACAATAACTTAATACTGAATAAAAAATAATTCATAGGAATTTCATTCAAATAATTATTTGAATAAAAAATTATTAAGTAATGCTCAACAGTGTTTAGTAGATCAATGCATAGATCTTTGGTTACAGTAAAACAGTTTAAATTATTTAAATTGAGTTACTCGCGTGGAAGACTCAGGAAACATAAAGCAATACAAGAAAGTGCAAGATTGCGAAATGTACACATGACATTGC
The DNA here is from genome assembly GCA_949128085.1 of Cetonia aurata. Taxonomy (NCBI): domain Eukaryota; kingdom Metazoa; phylum Arthropoda; class Insecta; order Coleoptera; family Scarabaeidae; genus Cetonia; species Cetonia aurata. The sequence goes on from OX421887.1 coordinate 12,944,331, forward strand.
CGTAATGTATACATATACATTATTTCTTTATTATATTAGATAAAAAAGGAAAAGAATTTTCAGGTGCAGTCTTTAAAACAAATTCTTCTCATTCTCCAGGTCGCAATAACGTTCTGCGTTAAACGGTGTTATTATAGCACATTGTTAACTGGTGTTTGATTCTTCCTGCGATCCGTCCTTGATATGAAAAGACACAATTCTAGAATTTTCGCAATATTAACGCGTACACAATGCTCTCAGATGTAGCTTGCGCTACTCGTATTTTTTTGCCGTTAGTACATTAGCGCATACCGGATTGAAATATGTACATAAAATGTTTTTGATAAAAAAGACCAGTAACTAATTATCGATAGATAAGCGGTTTTGTGCAGCGCGAAGGCCAAACTCGAATTTCGACCGTATGTCGCGGTTCTGTAATGAAAAATTCCCGTCGGTTGACGGGAACAACTTTTACTAGTGAGAGGTATTTCGGTCTCAAAACCGAAGCGGAGGAGGGATAAGTTTGTTTCAATATTTATGAAATTCTCGTATTTAGCGACGGTTGGGCAACGAAATTAGAACGATTTCAAATTCGTTGTGTGCCTACCAATGTATTACGACTATTGAACCGTAAACGATCATGGTTAGAACGCGTGCATGTACGCATAAAGATATTAAAGAAATAAAATGTAGACATGTTATTAAATATATAATTAAGGTAGGCACAAGAAAGCTATAGCTCATATTTGGGTACAGTATGGATTTTGCCGCTATTAGCAGCTATGTGATTTCTAAAATTACCTTTAAGAATTCCTTTTTGATTGGGTTTATCCACTATAAGAAAAAAATCAAGGTGGAAAAAAATTCTTTGTTTTTCATCATTCCTCCCTGTAGAAATGAAGTAGTGAACAATGTATCCATAAGTTGAGTCCACACCACGTCCAATGGTATTTCCAACATGATGTAATAAACAGAGTTTATTAATTTTATATTTTCAGTGCAGAGAGGTGTTTCTTGGAACTTTGATGCTTTTGAATTTTTTCTTTTAAATGGATTATCCCTGACACCGGATGTGGTCCATTCTGTTTGAACATCACCAGCAAATAATAAACACGGAAAACAATAAAGACTGTTACTAATTTCACAACCACATAACCAGGCGGCTTTTTCATAAGTGTCTATCTTAAAGATTCTTTTATAATCGCGTGTTTTACATTTTCTTACATGCGTGATCGATAAATTTGGTTTTGGACGAGCGGCACTTTTGATTTTTTGTTTTTCTTCTAATGTCAGCGAAGAAAAACGAATTGTTTTTAAATATTGTACGCTAGTGCAAATCGGATTCTCCAAATTATCCGCCATAATTGCGCGCGAATACAACAAAAGTAATTTCCCGGTTCCCGGTATACAACACCACACTAACAGACGACCGTACACAAACTAAATGTGTACATATGGTAGCTAAGTACTGAGGACTATTACGGGAGGTGTGGGTGTGCGAGGGGTAGCTGCTGCTCCAATCACGGGCCAGTTCGAGAGAGCAGTGTACGAGCCGCATTACGCATGTTCGCGCCTGGAGTCTGAACCGAACATCGGAAATGAACAGTAAAATTACATACCCAATAGAAAACGTTAGGTTTACGTCAAACACAAAAATAAATTCCTTTAGATCATGGATGCACAGACTTATTAAGACTAGGGGCCACTCGGGCAAATCATGAACTGATGGCGGGCCGCCAGAAGTATAGGTAATTAAAGACAATAAAGAATTGATAATAATGTATTAAAATTGAAAAAGAATTTATTAATTTGAAGCGTGGCACTGCATAGTGCTTACAAGCTTTTTTATATTTGGCTGAAATTTACTTGTAGCAATACGTAAAACTGCTTCCAAACTTTCATTTGCAAGGCGTTTCATTCATGAACTGCCGCGGTATTTGAATGATTTTTATAAGTTTCATGGACGTCGCTCACAATATCAAAAGAAACAAAGTACTTTAATATTTATTATTTTGTAAATTACTTTTCGAACTTTTTGTTTTTGGTTTTATTCTGGAATAGAATTCAATATTTTTCGAATGTACGAGAGTATTATTTTTGCTGTCGGCGGGCCACCAGTATTCGACCGGCGGGCCGCATGCGGCCCGCGGGGCGCGGTCTGTGCATCGGTGCTTTAGATGAAGATATTAGTTGGGGGTATACGTGCACATGTGCACTTATTGACAAGCCGCCACTGGCTGGCGGCCACGTCAATCACAATCTCAAACTACTACATTAACTACTAGATTTTACGTGTTATACTTCTCCTTATTAATAATAACAATTTTATTAACTATTTATTAATCCTTAAGAAATTATTTTATTTTTTCTATTTTACTTTTCCAGTTTTACTTTTGGTTGGGGTCAATACATAATTCATCAAGTTAGTATATTCAACAAATTTACTGACATTGTTCTTTGTTCCTATCAAGAGAGGTTTTCTTTTTAAATACAATCACACACTTGTGAACTGTTCAGACATGGAACTGGTAAATCAATTTTAGAAATTTCTTACGAATTTACTTTACCACGTTTTACTATTTATTGTTGCCAATAATTTGTAGAACCGACTTGACAACTTCAAACATTTAAGATACCACATTTAGATGAAATTTTTAAACAAGACTTGTGACCAATTGTGCAGAAAAAAAGTATTTTTTTTTAAGTTTTCAAGTACTGAAACCATCAAAAACCATCCTTCCTAAATTATGAATATAGTTTTCTAACGAGTCTTTCAAACTTCGAGATACCCTTCAATATTTTTCTTCTCAAGCACTCCAATCATTGAAAGAGTTTCGATCTAGAGGAAAGATGTTTTCGCGTTTGCGTCATTTGTTCTTGCATTGAAAAATGTTAGGAAATTAGCAATCAAATTCTTTTAGTTTTCAATAGAATATCCGGATATCCGGATAGTAAATTATCAAATTCGTATTCTTTATCAGGTATCGAGAACTTCTATCAATAAGATTATTATGTTTACTTGTTCTCGCTACCACTAGAAAAAATAATAGAGAAAACATAAGGTAAATTTATGAATATTAATTATCATTCAGTTGTTTCATAATAATTTGTATGTTTTACGTATGGTTATCGAAGTCAAATCCCAGAACCGAATAGTAGTCCGGTTTCAAGAATCGAAGGGTTCGGATGGCGGATCCGGATCCGAGTTTCGGATAGCAGATACGAATCTAAGGTTTCGGATAGTAGATCCGGATCTTAATTTCATCGGAAAGAGATACAGCACTACTGACAATGAGTATCACTCACAATCAGTACATGTGCGTCCAGTATAATGGTATTTGTGGTAAGGTGTTTTAAAGCGTGTAGCCGTATGGGAATGATGCTATTTCGTATAGAACCATTGGATATAGCTTGTCATTTTCTCTTATCAAGCATTCATTTAATATTATAGATTGTGAATTTTAATTAGAGTAATTTGAATAGCACTAAACAGCATGCATGTGCCAGTATTTTTTTATTAATTGGTTTTAGCACGCGTTGTCATAGATTTATATGAAGCCAAAATTTCGTCAATTTGTTTTACTCGTGAAAAAAGTAGGATTACTGAATCTTATAGATTTCATTTAATTTTCAATTTATTTATATTCTGGAGCGATTACTAACCTTTGAGATGTATCCACATAGAACTTTGGTGTTCACATTAGAGAACAGGATGATACCGCTACTCTAACGCTGTTGTAATAGATCAATTTGTACGTACCTAAGATACCTCGCGGCGGATATAATCCATAAACCGATTTTCGTAACTACAAGTGACAGATCCGCAGCGTTCGTTTATCAGTTAAGAAATTGTCATACACATGCATAAACGTTACCTACGAACATACATCTGTAACGCTTATCGGTGTGTTGTAATTTTTGTCGTGAGAAAAGTGTACGTTTGCGAGGATAAAATTTATGATTTCCTTTTGCTGTACGTAATAGGAAAATTTTTTAATTCTATTTAGGTTATGGTTTCAATATTGCGGTAACCTCGATTTAATGCAAGTAAATGGATTAATTACCGACAAATTAATGTAAATTTTATAATTTTTGTAATTATAAATATACGACAAATGGGTACAAAAAAGTTGATATAGCACCCATTAAACTTTTTTCATATAATTAGGATTATAGTAGCATATAATCCATATATTGACACAGATTGTAAGCTTACTTAGAAAATAGTCAAGCATTTTGCTTATTGGTGTTTCTTACAGAAGAAATAAGTCTGCTCTTACAATTAAATTTCATTCTACCTTTACACACAGTCAATCTGATTACAATTGAACGGTGTAGTTAAGGACATACGACAACTCCAAATCACTGTGCACTGTGCATTACTTTTACTTTCATTGAGAGTTAAGCGACAACAATGATAGTTTTACAAGTTATCTACTACTAATAAAACACAGACTGCAAGAAATGTATTTTAAACTGCAGTGTAACTATTGATAATATGATCGTAAATAGTACAATAATTGTACATATAAAAACTATGCTATGTAATTATTGGAATAATGATAGTTAATGTAAAAGTGTTAAAATCCGAATATTGCTTGCATCACGAACATCGCAGAATACCAGGTTTATTAAAAATACTACACAAAGGCGTAGACTCCATATATTTCGCAAAACAAAACTCTACAAGATTTTTAAACGATCCCGGTCTTTCATTACGTATTCACTTTTATACCACGAGTAGATAATAATAATAATAATAATAATAATAATATATTTTATTTCATTTTGCAAAAGATGCATAAAAAATGTCAAAAAACAGCAAAACAAGTAACAAACGAAAAGAAAAAACAATGTACACACATGTTAAAACAAGAGAGTCAAAATGTGAATCAAACAGCATGAACATTTAATTAAATTGATTTGACAAGAAATCATTTATGGTGTAATAAGCGTTACAAATTAGGTTTTCTTTTAATTTTTTCTTATACAAAGCATAAGGAAACGCTTTTATATTGTCTGGTATATGATTATATATCCTGATGCAATAGTGTAGAGCATTCCTTTGTACTTTTGATAAATGTGTCTGAGGCGCCAAAAGATGTGGAGTCACAGTACTCCTAGTATTGTGAGTGTGGTGTAGCTCATACTTATGAAAAAAGTCTGCATAATTAGCTTTAACAAATAATGCACATTCTAGGATATATAAACATGGCAAGGTAAGTAAATTATTGTTTATAAAATATGATTTGCAACTGTCTCTGTTCCTTAGATTAAAAACAGCCCTAACACTTGTTTTTTGTAGCTTGAATATACGTTCCATGCCGACAGAATTGCCCCAGAAAATTACACCATACGTCAAACGGGAGTTTATGTATGCATTATATGCACTAAGTGCAGCTTCAAGGCAAACACATCGCGATATGACCCGAAGACAATAACAAAAACCAGCCAGTCTAGATGCGAGATATTCGATGTGACTATTCCAGGATAAACGAGAGTCCAGCTTCATCCCAAGGAAGGACACCACATCAGAAGAGGTAAGTGATTTGTTCTGGTATTTAATTTCTATATTTTCAATATTGTTGTTAAAATTTATTATTTGTGTTTTATTAATATTCATCAGGAGGTTGTGATCAGTCATCCATTCGTTTAGTGAGTTTATAGTATTTTCTAACTCTGTTACATTTTGTTGCAAAGAGTTTGTTTTTATAACACATGAGGTATCGTCCGCGTATTGCACCGTTAAACACTGAACATTCCCCGGCATGTCATTTACGTATAGTAAAAATAGAATAGGGCCCAGGATAGTACCCTGCGGTACACCAGAGACACAACGACCCCACCCAGATCTTATTCGCTCGCCATTTTCCAAGTTTGCTTGAACGCACTGTTTCCGATTGTGTAGGTACGAACTTAACCAATTATGCGCAACTCCACGGAAACCCATCTCTTCTAGTTTGTTTAGAAAAGTTTGGTGGTCAACCCGGTCGAAAGCTTTTGAAAGGTCTAATAAAAGAGCAGATGTACATGCTTTCGAGTTGATTCCACTTATTATTTCTTCCAGAAGTTGGAAAACAGCTCTGGTAGTAGATCTTCCTCTTATGTATCCATTTTGTGATTTTTCCAAAATATTATTTTTAATTATAAATTTCATTATGCGTTCAAATACAATTTTTTCTATAATTTTGGATATATTTGAGATAAGAGCGATCGGCCTGTAGTTTTCGAAACTGGATTTCTCCCCCTTCTTATAAATAGGATTTATTATAGTGTTTTTCATAAGTTCTGGGTATTTTCCCGTCTTGAAAGACGTATTAATTATGTGCGCCAAGGGAACAGACAGAGCACTTGCACAAAATTTCAGTACTCTTACTGGTACTTCATCGTCGCCCACAGCTGATGTATTGTTCAGATTTTGAATGATACGCAACACCTCTGCCGGATCAGTCAAAAATAGAGAAAAAGTATTGGGTACTTTTTTTATTAATGGTCTTTTAGTAGCGTTTTTTATTCCGGTTCCGTTACTGTCATGGCTTGAGTTGATAAAGTAAGTATTCATATCTGTCAAAGTATTAATGGCATCGTCATTTCTATCTGTGAATGCGGCTGTATCAAAACTTGTCTTTTTCTGTTTGCCCCTTATGTCGTTTATAACATTCCAAGTAGTTTTTACTTTATTTTACTATATACTACTATTACTTTTATTTGAAGACATCGAAAAATCTTGGTAACGAAAACTGATTCTGCGTTAACGGTTGCACCTTAGTAATATTGTTTCCCTGATATACATCTATGTCGTACCTCATAAGAATCACTGTACCAGAAAAAATTCTTACAAAAATTTTCCAGAATCTGAAACCAAACACATCTAGAAGCGATTGCTGTTGTTTTGTGTGTTGCACAGTTTTAGCTTTTGGCAGTAATTTCTGAAGTTCGGTAACTAATTTCCCCGCTCTAAGTATCAATTATGAGAACACGGTTGGGTCCAAAACTTGAGAAGAAAATATCTGTTAGGTTTTGAAATAATTTAAAATGAATTTACCTTGTATCCTATTATTACATTATTTTTGTTGATCTTTTTTCGAAAATAGTTTGCGCCATACTTATCTATTTATGCTTCAAATTAACTTAAAATGAAAAGATAACAGAAACATTTGTCCCCCAAATAGTTTGAGGGACCTCACTCCTTGTTGTTATTTACTTCCGAAAATAATTTGCATCATTCTTGGCTATGGAGTATACTTGAAGTTATATTTTGATCAAAAAATAGTTATACATACTTAGTTTTCGAAATATTTACAAACATCTAAAATTGTGTAAACCTTTGGAGAGGGCTGTACTTTGAAATCGGGTGTATGGGCTGCTAAAAAAGATACTCTTTCAGTCTCCAGAGCTTCACCGAAATCTGAATTTTCGGGTTGCCGATGTTCGCTTTCGAAGAATGTCAAAGTAATAGTTTCTGTCTTTACAAGTCACTGCAAACTCAGAAAGCACCTACATAGAACCGAACTGTCTAAAGAGACTGAATACCGACTGTGTTTGGAGGACGAAGGGACAGTTGAACATATCTTCTGCCACTGCCCTGCCGCAACGAAGCAACAGGTACGATACCTTTGGGAAGGTTGACTTTTCGCTAGAAGACCTGAAAGACCTCACAGTCGACGCCAAGAGAAATTAAATGTTTGGATTGGGATAATCGGACGCCGTTTAATAGAGCCTTACTTTATTGAAGAAAACCTTACATTAGCACGTTATTTGGACTTTTTGCGGTTTGGTTAATGCCAGCTCTGACAGCAATGTTCCCAAATGATTACGAAACAGATGTACCCCATCAGGATATTTGGTTTCAACAAGATTGAGCGCCTCCTCACTTTTAAATAAACGTCCATCGATATCGTGACGCCACATTTCCTGGAAGAAGGATAGGACGTCGAGGAGCAATGAGTGGCCACCACGTTCTCTAGGCTTGGCTCCCTTAGATTTTTTTTCTATGGGGTTATTTAAAATCAAAAGCTTTTTTTAATAGTCTAAATAATTTAGACGAGCTACGGCAAAGAATTCGCGCTGAAGTGAAACACATTATTCCTAAAGTCCTTGAGCGAAGTGAACAAAGTGTTTACACTCGTATAGGTCAGTGCCAAATGGTTAACGAAGAGCAATTTGAGCTTTCGCGCTAAATTTTGTTTGGTTGTGGAGTTTAATTAAGATTTTCATCCATTGATTTAAACATTTAGAAGGATAATATTTAAGGTGGCTGCATTCATTTCATAAATGGTGCGGTGTATCTGCAAATAAGGCGGAACTTCTGAAAATATTATACCCCATATTTTATCATTTTTGACACTTCCTCCTTATTTGCGAATAAAGCACCGTTAAAACTACTTGTTGTTCCCAAAAAACTTTTTCACATCAAGCATTTATTTCACATAAATGATAGGTACTTTTTATTTGATAGAAATAAATATTTATCCTTGTATAAAGCGTTATTATTTTAAGATAGGTATTACTATTCTTAAAAAGATATGAAAAGTCAGTTAATTCAAGAATTTTAATATTTTGCCCCAAGATTAATGCGTTTAATGCAAGTAAACGAAATTCTTAAGTGGAGACTAAAAGTAGTTTCATCCAAGACTGCTAAACTCTTAAGTCAATATTATGCTGTTAGACAATTTTTTGCTTGCCTTAAGAAGCTTTTGTCTTGCGGATACTCAAAACGTAGATTTATTTGGTCCAAAACAAATTTATTTAAGGTAAGGATGCATTTTTCTGTGTGTAGACCAAACTTATTTTGGGTACCTGCTTTCAGGATGGTTATGCAGCCAACATTTGTGGAATTAAGTGTTAGTTAACTGTGAGAACATATAGCAACGGTTTTATTTAATTCATTCACTCTCTTTACTTCTTTGATAAATATGCATATTACCTTCAAAGCATCAAAGTGAAGTATTGATTTCGGCATCTTAATGCTATGATACACATTGTGTATGTAACATAAGCATATAGTAACAAGTACATAGTTTCGAAAAGAATGCGAAAGCTTCCCCTTGAACTATATAAATGTGACATTATTTTACAAGTGACACTGACTTATAGTACCTTCCCTGAAAGACATTGTTTAAAATTCTTAATTGCTAGGTTGAAATGAAACGAGTTCCACTTCTGCTAGTGCTTAATTAACGATGTCGTTGATTTCTGATCCTTTGTTTCAAATTCTGTTGTTCGTTCCAAACACAGCTGTTTTCTAATACCTCTCAGTTATCGAAAGGCGGATCTGACATTCTAAAGAAATCTGTGATCACCTGTGTTCATGTTAACGTTATGAGTAATATAATTCTAGTAGGTACATTTTATTCGCTTTTAAGCTAAAATAATACAAAATACCCAAGTTGACTTCACTAGACGTAATTAATGCTTTATAAAGAGTATTAATTAAATTGCACACTGGCGACTTTAATGAGATCAATGCAGAGGCATTTTATGTGCTTTAAAGTGCATTCAATGGCTTCTATCAGTAAATTGAATGTTCTTCTATGAATTCTAGAATTTTTTACTCCTTGACATATTCTGTGATCCATTTAAACAACTACTTTACAATCCACAACATCCTTCTAACATGTTGGTTGCTCAAAATTAATTGAAAGTTTAAAAGTTAAGGTCGCGCATGCAACTAATAATATTTAATCCTCTTCTTTACGCATGTGTGTACTTATTTTAAACGAAAAATTAAGCTTGTGCTGCAATTTTAATACCATGTGTTGTATGAACTAACGTTTTATAAATTAGGTAAACGACCTCAAATGCATTTGGTGCATTGGTATTGTGCAACGCGTATACATTGTAGATGTAAATGAAGCGATAACATATTCTGTATCAGTCCGTATCTGCAGAGTCCGTGACGTTTCAGCAGTTGCAAGAGGTCTGACCTCGACAATCTTCTGCACTGCACACGGACTGTTTAGGTAAAAGTTAAATAATAAAGTTCACTCTCTGATGATGAACGAGCGCCATTAAGATCGCAGTTGCCGTTGCATCTGTGCTAATATGCAATCGCCTATCGCACGCGATATTCCTTCCTGTTGCTGATGTGGTAAGTTCAACAACAATGTTGTAAATTGTTAGAATTTGCCTACTAGGTGTTGAGGAAACAGTATTGGTTACGTAAATATTTTGATTTATTAGGCGGTTGCTGTGAATGTGATATTCGTTTAAGTCAAAAAATGCCACAAGCAAACCAGAAATCAGTTAGTGTAAAGACTTAATTATGTAACAAGAGTAGAATCTTATGTACCAATAAAATACAAGTTGTTTTTACGTTACATTTTTGGAATTTTCTCATGTATAGTACTTAGTATTCATACACTTGACTGCAAATAAAGATAATGTAATATTACGGTTGTACCCTCAGAATAAAGATTTTGGCAACTGACGATCTTGTTTTGAAGAAAGAGGATATACGATGCAGTCCAAAGTATGGTTATTAATTTTACCTTACCCAATGATAGTTTATTCAGTAATACTAGTCAAGTGTTGAACAAGTCAGTGTTAGAACGAAATATATCAATTCCTACGAAACTCTAGCTGCAATTGCTCGCACTATATTCTAAATATCGTAGACAGCATTTCTTTATCTTAATGATTACACATGGGGAAATGGACCGCCATGCCAGAGAGAAACGGTAGAGATACCGGAAACGATAGCGAGAACGATCAAAACGGAAGAAAACTTTAACTTATATAAGAAATACAAAAAAGGGTATCAGAAAAATGTTGACAACTTGCAACGTGAAGCAATTAACAATTTTATAAAAAAGAGCAATACAGGCGGCTATCTGGAAAGTCATACACCGGGAAACCTGCACAAAACAAAGCAAACAACAAATATAGATTAGATTAGATCTAATTAGGGTAACGCACCACGACCTATTGATTTATTGTGCCCCCTAGCACTTCAATGTTCCTAAGAAGTGTGGATGAAATAAAAGTTAGCTAAATAATTAAAAATTTAAAAATGAAAAATTCAGTTGATGTATATGGCGTCTCGGTATATCTACTGAAGAAGGTTTCCCATGTCTTTATACTTGCAATTTCGAATTTGCTCTATGAATGCTTTGCAAGTGCTACATTTCCAGAGGAACTGAAGATAGAGAGGGTCGTTCCGATATTTAGGACAGGAGATTGCGGCGACATGGACAAGTCTGGACCAATTTTGATGTTGCCTGTTCTGTCGAAAATTTTCGAGCCTGCTTATTAGTTATTTTGAAAAACAATGTACAGCATGGTTTTCGCTCTGGCAGATCTACTACTACGGTGCCGGTTGAGACGGTAGACGAGATTGCCGAACAATTAGACAGCGGCAATGGGGTACAAATGTCATCTTGTAACGTCAGCAAAGCGTTTGATACAATCAGTCATGAATACCTCAGAAATTGCATCATTATGGAGTTCGAGGTCAGCTGTTTGAGTTAATAAGATCATATCTCGGAAACAGAAAACAATTCGTGGAGTGGAACGGGCTGAGGTCCAAACTGGAGTCAGTCACTTGTGGCATACCCCAGGGATCGGTTCTAGGTCCTATCCTTTTCATCATTTGTGTGAATGATTTACCAGCCAATATATCATAAATTTTCACACAATTATAAGTTTTATTAGTGCTAGTGCAATACCAATAAAAATGTGAAGGAGAAATAGTTCTTTAACATATAATCTCAGGTGAGTATAAGTACATTACAATACAATTCATAACAAACATTTATTTTATTTTTTTCCAAACTATTACACAATTTAATTGATTCAAATTTCTATTATTCAATTTAAACTTCCCTCTAATATCTTAATTCAAAATGTCAACATATGAAAATTAAAATCACTAAGACAAAGAACACTCTTAAATTATACCAAGAAAATTGTTACCAACTACCATTACAAAACAGTTATACATGTTTCCAAATTTCTTTAAACAATTTTGACGCACAGCAAACAATATTTAACCTTCAAATACTTAAAAGATGAAACGTTTCGCTTAGAAATGGTTTATAAAACACCTCCAAATATTACATTCCAAATACCAGATGTGCTATCAGCAGTCATGAACGATCCTTTGGCCCCCACCCCCAACCTCGAACGTTGGATATAGAAACCAAAACGCCGGGAAAACCGCACAGGAGATTCAAGACCATCCAAATAAACAGGTTACATACAAATTATGCGCTAAAGAAAAGGTTTTACCATTCAATGTGAGTAAAATAAACTATATTTGATGATTCCATACGATAATAATCAAATTTCTAGTAAATTTTCTAGATAATGCTTCGCAGAAAAAAAACTTTTCTCCCCAAATATCGAAAAAAAGAAGGCAGTTCTCTTTTTTTTTTATCAGCAAGGAAGCCCTCTTGCAATCTTGATAAAGAAAAGACACAAAAGTAACCGCAGTTACGCCCAAGTTAAAATTTTATAGTAATGAAAACTTAACAAACGATCACCAGTTTGAAAAATGCAAATATACCTCCGTATCCCTAGTTACCCTGAATTATAACTGTACGACAAAGTAACTACTAGTTAGATTTACAAAAATGCCATACAACAATATAAAACATTCTATAATATAAATAAAATACATATTATGGTCTTCAATGTTTGGGATAATTTAACATTCAAAGAAAGATATCATTGCAAAATAGATAAAAAAAAATATAATAACACGCTATAGAAATAAGCAAACAAATAAATTTAACAAATTAAAAATATTCACGTAAAAAATAGCTATACGTAAAAAAAAAAACTTAAAGAAATGCTCGCAGATGGGTTCTAAAAAGGCCAGACTTCTCACACTTTAATCCACTTGGCAGAAGATCGTAGATTTTGATGGCACGATTTACCACAATTTTATAAACTATTAAAGCCAATGGTAGTTTGCAGAGGTAATAAGAGTCCCTGGAAGGAGGCTGGATATATTCCTAAGATACGATTTCTGCATTATAAAAACTCTATCAGCATTTACAGACTCGCCCCGAGGCATAATTTGCTATCTATATAGAAATGATAAGCAGTAAGACCACCTTGAAGGTTTGGAAGAGCACTCGAAGAGCATAACTGAGACACGTAAGATCTGAATGTGCGACCCGATATGTACCTTCCAGGCTAATTGATAATCCACAGTAACCCCAACAACCGTGTGCTTTCAGATGTGATAAGTATTGCATAACAATGTTGTATAGATCTCTCTTAAAATAATGAAATTTACCAATTGGGTTTTATTAATGGTAAACGCCATATCATGAGCATAAAACCAAGTTTCAAAAGTTATGAGTGTAGAAGTAACTTCAGTTTCCAAATTAGCCTTTTAGTCATCATCAGCATTGACAGTAGCAAGAAAAGGTAGGTCGTGATTACTTTTCCTAGCATCGTATGGCGAAACATGTTCATAGGAAACAGCTTACAATAGGTCATAAAAACAATTCCACGGCATCAACATTATCATATCTTTCAATGATCGACTAATCAACAGCAAGCAAGCTTCTATAAAGAGTCGAGTAATCCGTCCGCCTAAAGTTATGCGATCATCGGGGAGATTAAAATAGTTTTTATATTTCAAATCAAAAGGGACGCCTGGTAGGCAGCATCCTTCCGTGTTATGGGTCATTATACCGGTATTAGATTGAATAAGACTGATGATACTAGAAACTAAATGTACATTGTTTAAATGAGATGTTAACCATTCGGAATTCGTTGAACTTCAATGCGCATCTTCGGAGAAGAACAGAATCGGAGTTCTCTGCATCCAATGCGGGCGGTTTCCAGCGCGTATAAGAAAATTCCAACTCGTAGAATACAAGAATCTTATCTCTCATACCCACCAGAGCACCGCCAAACCAATTCACACGTCACGGCTGTTCCTTAATGCTAAAAAAACATCGAAACGGCGAACCACCGCGAGTTTAGTCCGCTCACCGACGAAGTCCGACGAAGACGTTAGTCGAAACGGTTCGTGTTAACTTTCATGTCTCTGCCGTGTGTCTTTCGCTCGTGTTGTTAACACTCCGCATCATCTCGACCGCTGTGGCGGACATCGTCGCCGTCTTGGCCGCCAGCCGCTGTCAACGGTAAACGTAGTAGGTAGTAGGTCGCGATTGTTGTGTCTGCTACAGGTCTCCTATTCCGATCTCTATTGACTATTCTGGGTGTCTGTGAGTTTCGCTACTATGTGTTTCGTGGACGGTTCGAAATCGTTCCAGGTTTGTGATACCGTAGCGATTTTTGTGCCTTCCTCTTCCTACGCGGCCGTTTCTTTAATATGGATTTAGACGAAGAACTCTGGCTCATTACAGGTGTGTAAATGAAAGTTGTACATTTTTACGCGCGTACGGCGAATACAGACGCTCGTGTGTACAATACATGAGCGCGCTAGTATCTCAGTATCTCTCTGCTTTGACAGCACGCGTCTTGTACGATTTAAAAAGTAAAAGCTAGTTAGTGGTATTGATACTTTAACGATCGCATCTGTGTATACAATGTCGTTAATAATTACACATGATAAGAAAATTAAGAAGCAAAGAGAAACATCTTCTACTGTATTTGTAGTTAGGTTATAAGCTGCCAGTGAAATTGTGACTATCTTACTTATTATACAGCAATTTGTTGTAATCAAGTTATAAAATCGTTGTTAGGAAAACCAAGAAGAACAATACATATATTTTTTGCCACAACCATTTGCAACCTTATTTAGGTAACCATTCATTGTTTAACTTTGAAAGTTTTAAAGCTTTTTTAATTTTTTGTTGATTTCCGCATTTTGACACTGACAAATAAAAAGTCAAAATCGTACTAACAATAATAAACCGGCTTAACACAGCAAATTGTTTGGTTAGCATACTACTATCAATTTTATGCAAAACCATAATAGTAGGTATTTCTTACAAATTGTTTCAAAAATAAAAAAAAAAGCATATTTTACTAGTTTCTTGAAATAATTAAAACAGTTGCTTACTGAATACAAAAGTTCGATAAACATTTTAGAGTTAATTACTGAGGTAGGTGTCTGTTTGTTAAGCCACTTTAGTAGCTACCTAGTAAGGATAAGCTTTAAGAAACACTACATATGAAAGACTCGATCTTTTATTCTTCTGAAACTAAAGCTCTTTCTGTTCAAGATGATGTAATAAAGAAGAATATTGAACAGACGTATATCAAAATTTATTTGAAGTGCAGGACTTGAAGGCTTTTCTTTAGCTTACAAACATGTTTTGCTCTTATTATTTGTTTCATGTTGTTGTTCTTTTCTGCATCTTGAGAAACGTAGATATTTATATTGTATATTGAATCATTAACTATGATCGAAAAAATAAATCAAAGAGATAAGATGTTTTGTGACAGTATTTCAATCTTTCTGTTCCCATGCGTTTTTGTTCTCAGAGATTGCTTGAGATAATTAGATAATTTATTTTCTGTTTTTTATACAAGCTAGCATTATGTAGTATCCGCGAAAAATTATTAGGTACCTTCTGGAATAGATATTTTTAGTCCCTCGAACTTTTTTATTTTGTTTCTGCGCTTGCGTATCCAGTTTAATTTTTCACCTAGAAAAAAAAACGTTTGTTCAGAATGTAAACTAAATCTCTGGGAATATTTTACAAAATGTTTCGCATTTGTCCGTAGGTTAAAACACGATCAGATCTTCTTAATCCTGCTTGATACAAGCCTAAAAGAAAATGTATTGCTTCAATGAGACTTACTTTGCCACAAAAGAAATTGTTTTGCACAAGTTGCTGCTCCATGTTCCTGAATATGACAAACAACTACTTCCAAGTGACAGTGAACCTTTTAGGCACGTTTCTTAAAATTTAAATTAAATTTTTTTATTTGCAATTCTTGCTGTAGACTTTTCAACGATAATTTATTGTAAGTAGCACACAATGTAGTTATAGGGAAATCTAATAAAAACTAATAAGGATCTAATTCTACATAATTCCTAGTTATAATAAATGTTCCATTTAACAAATCAAAACAATATCATTTTGAAATTAATAAAATTAAAACTTTTCGGAAAGCCCTCATTTACATCCGGTGATAAAAGCAATTTATTCTTGAAGTCTTTTTATCTTGACCTTATATATATTGTATATATGTACGACCTAACAAACACTATCCAAAATGAACTAGGTCAAAGAAAAACAGTAATAGTGGTATATATTGACATGAAGAAGGCATTCGATACTGTTTCAAAAGAGAAATTAATTGAAAAACTCCAATATTACGGATTTGAGGGAAAACAATTAAACTTAATAAAAACTTATATCACCAACAGAAAACAAAGGACAAAAGTAAATAACACTACACTGAGAAAAATAGATAGTAACAATAGGGACAACTAACTTTATAGTTGGTTGTATTATAATTATATTAGAGCGTACCATCTTCCTAATAAACAGTAATACATGGATGAATACTGTGTACTAGATAACGTATTGTTGTCCTTGAGTTAATATCATTCATTATATTTATAATACGTGGTAACATCTTTTTTTCTCCGTGTATGAGTGAGCCTATGACTGCAGAATACGGAATACCACAAGGGGGAAATCTTCCACCAATTCTCTACATATTATACGTAAATGACCTATTCGAGCAAATAGTGTGCATATCGGTGAAACGATGCAATATTTAGAAACCAGAATAAAATGACACAAATATAACAAAAATCTTACAGCCTTAAAAAAACACGCAATAACACATAATCATACATCAGCTGTCAAAGCGTCACATATAAAAAGCCAACGTCAACTATAAAAAGGTGTCGTGTATTGCTTAGACAAAAAATTCGCACATAAAACTGACGCTAAGCAAAAACCTTTAAATCTTCCAGCTGCCGTCTAAATGCAAACCTCCAGGGGAAGCAACAACATAGCTCCTATATTGTTGTTATACAAAATTAGTCCTCCAACAATGAAATCTTACGCCTGAAGAACATATAAGCGGTTTCTATAAAAAACAAGACAATAACTTTTGGATACACAGCCATTAAAAATTTTTTTATTTTATAATAATTTTGTTTTATAAATGATTCAAAAACTTGTTTTCTTACATGATTTTTAAGAGGTTTATGAGTTAGGTCTGAATTATCTGAAAGCGCCATGAAATTTCATAGATAAAGAATATTAGCATAAAGCAAAAATACTTGACTTCTAACCTATAAAACACGCAACACCTAGACATGAAACTTTTTATTGTATTTGAGAAAAACCGTCCTTGAAACGTCTTTTACTGCACAGAAAAAAAAATGTAAATTTTAAAAGAATTATAAAGTTTAGTACAATAAATTGTAGAACATATAGAGACGAGCACAACTTTCTACTTCTTCACAACAAAGATTTCTTACAAAATTGTTGACGGAAATTATTGCATTTATTCCAACAAAATGCGCAATTTCGTTATACAAATTATGTTGACATAGTTTATGTATTAAAATAGCATAACATACAGGTCACTTGTTGCAGGTAGTACGTTTATCCCAGTGGTAAAATTGCAAGTACTATAAACTGCTGTAGGAAATTTTGTCAACAAGGTCTTGCATACATAGTTGCGTATAATTTTATTAGCATGTGACTGCGCGCGAATTGCAGTCGCATTGGGCACGATTGCGGAGATCAGATCGTCAGTTAACTGCGGGGTATCGGTATGGAAGCATCTCGTACTGTGGGCGATTGTCAACGGGCAGCACCTTTTATACGATATTAACCATATGTAACCATCAATTAAATATTACATAGGCGCGTTTACCGAACGCAATTTACATTGGGTAAGAATCCCAACGGTTATGAAACAAGTGCAGCGCCATCTTTACAACAATTTTTATACTTTCACATATTTATGTAGCTAAACCGATCGTTATAGGTATTTAACTGTAGTAGCAGGTATATACAAATATTGTTCTTTCTAGCTATTAGACAGTTTTCTCTGTGTAGTGGTAATAATTACAAATAATCGTCAAAAAAAATTATTATACATACAATATTGTAAAACATTTCACCATATTTTGTAGAAGATTGTCCTTTGTAACAATTGTATTGTTCTTTTTGTAACTATGGTGTAGAAAAGCTGCAGTGAGTTATTGTAAAATTTCGTGCAATACCAGAAATTGTTACTACAATTCATGGTGCGAAAGGTAGACTAAAAATCACTCGTAAAACTGTTATATCGGAAACTAAGGCAACTCTTATGAGAAACAAACCATTATTTATAGCTGTGTACACATCGTAAGTTGTGCGTATACATATTCCACTATACGATACCCAAAGTGGGACGATTTTCGAATTGATTCATTGTTATTTCCCATTCGCACGCGAAATAAAGCCGATCGAGTCGTTTTAGGAAGTGTGAATAAATTTCTCTCAAAGTATGCGAATATTTTAATAAACAGATCTCCAAATTTATTATAGCTAACCCGCAGTCGTATCGCAGGAGTACGGCTAGATACTTTTCGACAAGAGCGCGTGTGGAAATTCACTTTTACTCGCGTGAAATTGGAAGAAAATAAACGTAAGTGCCAGGATTGAACTTTCAAAAAATAAATTTCTGCCGGTCGGCCACTTCCAAACAAATTACTACCTGCATCCTTGGTAATAGCCTTTACCTTGTTCGTCTTATCCTATTAATATATATTTTATGTCGAGGAGCCATCAGACGCAAGGAACGGTATAAATATACCAAGGCGTTTACTGTCGGAATAAATTAGACTCATTTAAATTCGAAAATTAGGCGCGACATACACGTTGTGTCATCACCTATTAATGCTGCGTTCCGTCTTACGTTAGTGCTAAATTAATATTTTAACTCTTTCAGCAAATGTATAAATAGCTTATGTATATTTTTATCTTAATACTACTGTCAGATTGATAAAGCTGTTAACATAAGCGAAAATTTGTTGCAAATTTTCTAAAGCGTCTCCAACTTTACGCAAATTTGTGTACTTTATATCTCAGAAAATGATGTTTTTGAATGGAAGAAAACCATCTGTTTAAAATGGATGCAGTAGCATCGTTGAGTTGGCGATGTTCATCTTAAGAAGTGTGAATGAACTTCATATTTATTCTGAAGCCTATATCGCGTGTTATTCCTGTATTTTATAGTTTGAAGTCCCTAATTGCTTATTGTTTACGATATGAGGGTAAATTAGAAAATATTACGCAATTTCATCTTGTTATAAATAAATATGCATATCTTATGACGTAAAATTTTAAAGTAATGACTAAAGCTCGGATTATATGCAAAATGCATATTTGTTTTTTAAAGGTATATCAACCAAATTTTTAGTATTCTGGCTGTATCTAATGTTTTTTATTAAAATGAGCTTATTAAAAACTGCATATTTTTGCTACTTCATGCATATTTCATGAATTATTGCATATTTGTGCATATTTTCATCAAATTACAAATTTTCCAAAAAATTCCATTGAATGTTAAAGATTGAAAATATCAGTGAAAAGTAAACCTGTAATTCCGTCATTAATATTTACTGAAGAAAAGCACGGCTAGTTTCGTCAACAACATTTTCTAGTGCGTTCTACAGCGAAAAACAGTAACTTATATACTAAAATTATAGATACAAACAAATTCCGAAATTTTAATTTTTAAAAACAGACGTTACAAACTAAATCTCAACTGCCAATCCACAAAGGCGGTGGCACATCTAATACAAAGGATCATTGAATCTAACAACGTCAAACAAAAAAATAACAAAATACAGTAGAGCGTCGATTATCCGTGAGCGTTTGATAGGTAACAACTTAATTTATTTTGAAGTGGATGAAACTACAGATTCTTGCCGTCGATATATTGCTAATTTATTAATTGGTTGTTTGAATGAAAACGGTACTAAATCATATTTAATAAGTTGTAAGCACTTAGATAAAACCAATAATTCAACAATAACTCGATTTATTCACGACGGATTAACAATTTTTTTTCTGCCACATCCAATACCACATGAAAATATAATATTAATGTTGTCCGAAGCTTCTGCTTACATGTGTAAAGTTACTTTAAAAATATTTTTTCCTAATTTAATCCATACTACTTGTTTGGCTCACTGTATTAATAGAGTCGCCGAAGAAGTAAGAAATCAATTCCCTCTTGTGAATGAGTTAATTAGTAACATAAAAAAGATTTTTGTAAAAGCGCCAATTTTACAAGAACTCGTTTCCCGATTTACCGTTACCGCCACAACCAGTAACTACTAGGTGGGGTACATGGCTAAATGCCGCAATTTCTTATTCAAAAAATTATTGAAATATTAAAAACTTTATTTTTGAATTATCCGATGATTCAAATGCTATAAGAAAAGCTAAAAATACCTTAGAAAATAATATACTACCAAATCAGTTAGGATTTATTGCAACACATTTTTCCATAATATCAGAAACAATTTTGACATTAGAATCAAGAGAACTGCTCTTGACTGATTCTGTAAATTTAGTAAACAAATGTCACAAAGCACTCAAACTGTTGGAGGAAACGGAGAAGTAATTTTTAAAAAGTTTAATTCAGTATTGGAGAAAAATCAAGGATTTAAAATTCTTTCAAAAGTTTCTCTTATTTAAAATGGGGAATTTGTGGAGGACATTGAATTCGACCCTAATATTGTAAGCAATTTAAAACATGCTCCAATTACTTCTGTCGATGTAGGACGATCTTTTTCGACGTTCAAACACTTGTTAGATAACAGATGTCATTCATTTAAAATAAAAAATTTAGAAACGCACCTAATTGTCAATTTTAATAATAAATAATAGCAGTTTAAGTAGCTAGATAGACCAAGAGCAAATAGTTAGTAGATAGTATATAGGTGTTTAGGTAGATATTATATTACTAGTTAAATAATTAAATATTTATTAAATTAAGTAATTTTTTTAAACTAGTACATTATTATAATATAAGTATAAGTATTATAACGTCATAGAACCTCTAAGTTTTTGTATATTGTTAATAAGGAATAATGTTGTACGACCATTATGTGGTAAGGTACTTAAAATGTAAAATAAACTGTTATCTTCATGTTTTTTTTTCAAGTTGAAATAGTGCATACTGATGCATATTTCGCATATAGCAGAGCATATTTCTTTAAAATGATTGAAAGAAATCATTTTTGCTTTTAATCAGTTACTTCCTTAACGAACTAATGATATGAAGCCTCGTAATCAAGTACTATTCTTGCTATGAGAATTTCTTAAAAATATCAGGAAAATTTGTAACAACCACAAAGACCACTTGTGATCACTTCCGTTACTTTACCGTACTCTTCTGTGAAGATTCTGAAGTTTTTCTGGGTTTGGTTGTCAAAATAGCTGTCAAGCAATCATTCAAATATGAGTCACCTGTATTCTAAACACTACTAACGCAAGTGAATTGATTTTAATTAGTGGGAATCATGTGGTAGCCGAAAAGATTCCGTAAGCATCACGGCTGGAAAGTGTTTTATCGAACTCGTTTGGTTGCTCGCCTCGGCTCGCAATCTCCAAAGTCATTCGACAAAACGTCATTTTCCGGCCTTGATACATAAATAACTGTTGTTATTAAAAACCTATTCATAAGCAATTCCCATTTTTTTATGGTATTGTAAAGAGTAGCAGTTGTTGATAAGATAAAGTTGATTATCGTATGTCAGTGCTATTTAACTTTAAAGGCGTAGGTAACTTAAGTAAATTATCGAATAATTAATATAATGTAATTTTAAAACCTAGATTTAACTCTTCATATATTTAAACTAATTTTTTTTTGGTAATCTCTGTGACCATATTCTAGATGGTCCACCTCGTTTTTTTTTTTTTGGGATTCATTCCAAAATTAGTTTTAGAAGTCTGTTTCCCGCCATTCGTTTTACGTGTTCATACCAAATCACTTGTCATATTTCTATGTCTTCTACTAGGGTTCTTTCTACTTTCACCTTTCTTCTGATATCTTCACTTCTTATGTCTAGATTTGCTTGTTGCTTTTTTCCAAAAATCCATCTCAACTGCAAGTAATTTGCTTTTATTCTTCTGTGTCAATTGCCAAACTAGGTAAACATAATTATCGGTCGTAATATAATATTCTATATTTTCCTTTTTTTTTGGCTCTGATATTCTGTCATAATACCAAAGCAATGTTCGAAAGAATTTTAATAGACAACGAATGGCAAAATAGACAGGTCTGGTGAACAGGAACTTGGCACTATGAACGGGATTGTATATACAGTGACCGGCATAAATGGTGCAACATATGGGATTTGTTTTTATTATTAAAATATGGTAAAATCTTTAGTGGAGGATAGGTTCAGCATATCTAAGAACCCCAAAATATATTTGGGCACCCGTCATGTGACCATTGGTATGGCGGGAAATTTAAAAAATGTGCCATAACAATTCATTGCACTGCCAATGCAAAAAGGTTAGGTGACATAATATCCAAAAAAGTTATTTGAAAGAATTCAATCCGTGTGCAAATTTTTGTAAACATATTTAAAACAATTTAAAAATCACATTTTTTCAAAATATTTTTGAAATAAACTACATATTTCATTTATTTCGGTTTAATAACTCAACTGAAGTAGTTTCCAAAACCTACTTGAATACCTTCGATGTGTCCATTAACATATTGTGAGGGTTGAGATACCCAGTGTTATAAGTTTTGGATTAACTGTTACCACTTGAATGAAAAAAAAAAAAACAGTTTTCTATAAAAGTAATGTTTTAGTAGGCAGTCTAGTTTCAAATATCTGTAAAATATATTTATTCCTTTTGCATACAGTTCATTCCAACTGGAAACCTACTTTTTACTTTTAGCTATATTAATTTTACAAGAATTAACAAAATTGTTTGAGTATCAACCATATTTAGAGATTTTACTTCAGTTGAGCTACTAAAGCCGAAAAGAAAGTTTTTTCAAAAATATTTGGAAAAAATTTTGTTTTTAAATTGTTTTAAATATGTTTACAAAAATTTAGAATGAATTCTAAATAACTTTTTCAAATAACTTTTTTGGATATCATGTCATCTAACCTCACTTTTTGCCAATTCATTGAACATTTTTTAAATTTCCCGCTATACCAGTGGTCACGTGACGCGTGTCAAAATAAATTTTGGGGTTCTTAGACATGCCGAACTTATCCCCCAAAAAAGATTTTCTCATATTTTAATAATAAAAGAAATTCCCACATGTTGCAACATTTATGCCGGTCACTGTATAGATATATATATATATTTAAACTCAACATTTTGTATGCGTTTTTAATTAATCGCGCACTTGCTGCAATTGCGGGAAAAGATACGCTATAATTCACAACATCAATTCTTCTTTTAAACCTCCTTGAGCAATTCAAAGGTCGAACAATAATCCAACTCAAATTCCACTATTAAATTACATCACAATATTCACTTTCAAAGCGTATTGATTACGAATTCCGCTTTTTATTTTGTTTTTTTTTCCTACTTTGATTAGGTTGGAAAAGTTAAGTTAATGTTACTTTTGTTATAAATAATATACTAATGCTAACATATTGTCTTCAAACACTGATGAATCTATGCTTTCTCATATATGAGAATTCAATATCTTGTTTTAATAAAACACCACATTGCATGTTATGACGGTATAGCATTAATTATACGTTCGATAACCACAAATCTATCACTGGAATCTGTTGTGAAAGTAGGAGTACCTACTTGTAATGCTGCAGAATAAATTTCTACCACATAAAATATGACTGCAGCAGCATCAAACAATGCGATGAGTGACATGATATGCACTTAAAAACTGATTAAACGTTTTATCAAGTTGACGTTTGAAAAAAGCCCCACATTACAAAACGAAGTCATTGAGCGATCATTTAGAATTTAAAATATACGGATTAGGTTTTGTTATGTAACTATAATCTGCTTCAAGATTACTACAAAAACAAACTAAGATGCTTTTTAGGAATTTCAAGTTTATATTCTACTTAAATCTTCTAATATTATAATAAAAATAATGGGTGTATTATAGTGCTGTAGATATCCGATAAAATTGAGATCCGGATATCAGAATTCTAGGATTTGAATCCGAATATCCCGTTCCAAACCTCCGATTTCGAATGACGGATCCAGAGAGTATCTAGATACGGATAACAGTCCTAGTATATCATGCTTTGCAACCAGTATTTTATTGCTATAAATATCACGTATATGCATTAAGAAAAACGGACAAGTTAAAATAAATTATCATTATAAAAGTTCTTATTTTTAATTGAATAATATATAATAAGAGCGCATTCAATATTGATTACGCAAAACTTAACGCGAAATATGTTTTTAATCTTGAAATGTATGTTGTAATTCAGAAGAATTCATAAATAATTTCCAAGGGATTGGAAGCTATAATTATGTAATTAGTAATATTTATTACAACGATTTTGACATTTATAAACTTGTTTAGATTCTGCATTTGATTACTGTAGTTATGATTTCTCAACGAAAGAGATCTATTTTAGTTCTCTTTTAACATTTCAAACACAGTAAGATCGTCGGCAGATTATGTAAAATGCTCTTTCGTTGATGCATGAAACAGTGTCGTCTGTGTGACTAATAACTAGTCGATAACTAGCTCTTCATTTTTAAAACTAATGCATTTAAGAATTGTCATAATTTATGTTGTTAAATATACCAATAACTTTGACATATGTTAATATATTTTAAAATTTGACTGCAGAGTTGATTAATTGATAGTTTTTTATAAATAGAAGAAAATGTTAACTGAAAATATTTAATGCATACCTACACATCTCTATTTCAGTGATATGTTATATATCACCATAATTCTAAGGTCAGCAGTTCACGGAAGCTTAAAAATATGTAGATATGCACTGTTAGGAAATATTCTTTAAATCAGAGACAGTTTAAATATATTACTTTCAAATCAAATTTTTATGTTTTATTGATATTGTTTTCACTAAAGAAACAGTTATTTCAATTGGAAATTTCTTTACTTTGAACAAAAAATATTTGATTATTTTTCTTTGATGTAAAAGATATTATCTTTGAATGGAAGCAACCTTTTCATGATTTGGGCTTGTCATTTTCGGAACGAAACTGCTATTTAATTTATTTTATATACATTTTGTAAAAACAGTTGTAGCAGCTTTATGTATGCAGATGATACGACATTGGCCATTATAGTAACACTAGCCTAAAATAAACGAAATAACTGCAAGAATTGTAATGAATCCCTTGCATCTGCGGTTCTGTGCAAACAAATTCAAACTTAAGGAGGCAAACACAAATTTCCTGTTATATTATACTTATCAAAAGCAACACATTACTTGCAGGCATTAACGTATAGAATAATGATATTCAACAGCATCACAGGGGATATTTCTTAGGTACTTCAATGTAATCTATTGTGCAAGATCATTGCAAACATCTTATGCCTATCTTTTCAAAAGTCTACGAAATTGTTTACCAATAGAAACACTAATATCGTTGTACGCTTTGATATAAGGTCTCGTTTGAGTTATGGATTACTTCTGTGTAGGCCTATCCTTGTGGTATTTATTGCACAAAAACCAATTTTAAGAGTCCTTAGCGGCATAAAGCCATAAGATTCATCCATATATATCAAGCCACACATTTTTAAGAGCTGAATTTTATGTAATGTACACAGGTTTAAAATATATGGTACAAAGACTGTATTAGGAAAACAAATTAAAAATCTAAAATAATTTAAAAGACTTGTGAAACAAATGCAATATAACTGTTTGTAACTGCAGAACAGAAACATCTGGATAATTTAGAAATATCATTTGTTGTTATAATCTTAAAAATTATATGAACATTGTAATATTAATGTTACTTGCGGTAAATGTGGTAATTTTGTTTCAAAAGCAAATATCCTGCACATACTGGTAAATAATGTTATGTCTATTCTATAGAGCTGTTAATAAGATGGAAAACTATCTAAAAATAGGTCGACTATTTATAGAATTATTAACATTTCTTGAAGGTAATGAGTAACAGGAATCTTATTTACCCTTATGTCAAAAAATTCCATATTTCTTTTCTAGGTTTACGTAAAAATTGGTTAATATGCATTATTCAAAAAATGTACAGTGAAATTAACCAATAATTATATTTCTAAAAGAACAAAGATACATATTGGAATGTTACGATATACATAGGTATTAGTAATACATACTTGCGCAAGAAAGGAATGGGTATCTCCTAATGATGACAATACTAATTTATAAGTTTGAGGTTTTTATTTCGGAAATACTTAAGTACATATTTTTTCAAGTCAGTTTATGGGTAGTGTCATACTAGGCAGCATGTGTGTTGGGAGATTTTACAAGAATCAATGGATGTAGAATTTAACGGTGTTCTATAAGGTAGGTGTCAAATTTATTTATATAGATATGTATTATTTGCATGTTTGGTTATAAAAGTAAAATTTTTTATTTACCTACCAGAAGGTATATTTTTCATTACATTCTTGGCCGAAAATGATTGTAATAGTATAATCGCTTAGGCAGCCAAATATCTTATGCCATGGTAAGGCTATAAAGTGGCACTAGATGTTTCGAGTAACAAACGAAATAAATAGAAACTAAGAACCACGAAAACTAATACAAATAATAAACGGCTCAGGAGGCAATACCAAATTACGTACTTATACAATGTATAAGTCAAATTAATGTTGCGTAAACGTCAAAATGTGAGAGTGACAAGTTACTTCTTCTTACAAAAATTTACAGTAATTATTTTAATGTGTTCAGCTTTACAAATTATCTAAAATTATTTTAATGAATTTTGCATAACCAATTTAAAATAATTTTGAGTAAGTTTTTAATTTCAAACTACTGACAAGAACTTCACTGGTGAATAATTATGGCCTGAAGATGCACTTATATGTACGAAACCGTTTATTCAATAAAATTTGTGAAGTAAGGTTATTATCTTTTGTTGCTAATGATTTCAGTCACAATTAAAGTAAACACCGAATACTTAAATGCATTATAATAATTAATTTCTAAATGAAAAAGCGGAAAAATGTGACGTTAACTACTGAATGATTATCTCTATACGACCAACAGTTTCTTCTAACTGTTCCGTGAGTGATGTGGTTTTAGTAAAATTTTATTTATAAAAAAGGTTTTACGAAAATGATGTTGAAATATATATTGCCATATACTTTATTCACAAGTGGAAGAGTGAAATGCATATAAAAGTTAGAGCTTGTGGTACCAGTCGTACAAAAAAAACCCTCCTTGTAATCAAGTACACGGAGAAAAATTTATTGTTAAGGTGGCACCAATTGACGCACATTGAACAACAATTTGTGGGTAAATATATGACAACAACAACCATTATTCAATACAACCTAAAACTTGTTATCGAAAAACTTTGTTAGAACTGCCACAAAATTTGGAAGGATATAATCCCAAAACATGTTACAATCAACCAGTTGCTTGTTGTTTAACGAATCACAAAAATATGGTGTTTTCAACAAAATTGTGTGAAATACAGTATTAAAAATTGTTTATCACTACCAAAGCAATTTGAAACTTCAACAGCAAGTTGTGGATATTTAACAAACAATTGATTTTCCGTCATCATTTTCTACGTTTATAGTGTCACTTGATTTTGATTTTTGTAATCGCAATTTCTGTTCAAAGCGAACAATATTTTAGTAGATTCACACACAAATTCGGTGCTGTCTTAAATGTAAGCTGTGGAGGGTTTAAGTAAAATATCAGTATAGGATAACACATTTTTTTTATTAATAATTAACAAAAAAAATAAACAAGATAAATTCTAAAACTGGGAAACACTAAAAATGAAGATTAAAATTTCAAATGTATCTAAGTCTTATTTTACAACTGTCTCCAGGCAACGTATATTCTAGATCGTTTTGCAACTTTTAAACAGGGGAAAACACTAGGTAATTTATCGAAAGGTTTAATGTACTCATCATTAGCAATCTGTACTTCGTACGCATAATATTCCATTCAGCTAGCTTCTCTGTAACAAAATTATCCATATCTAAGAGTCAGTAGACGTCAGAAGTGAGCCAGTCTTTTTCAATTTTAATACACTGTCGTTCTTTTACACAAAACTAATAAGCTAACACAACGTCACAACCGAAAATATATGGCGTGGTCTACTCCGCCTGGTAACTAGCAGACTAGTATGTTTCTTCAAGGCTATGTAAGACCAATGAAACACGCGGTTAGAATCACGTGATACTACTGTCCATGCCGGGACTTCCCGAATCACAAGTTGTAATATCGACAACGTAGGCGCCCTGTTGCCTCAACTACAATTGTGTGTAATGTAAATATTTCTTGACTGTACTGGTTTGTGTTTACATCTACTTCACTCCATCGCACAGGTTGTTCTGTATTTTAGATCTGAAATAACTACAACTATAATGTTATCGCCAAAGCGATTATTTGTACCGTAAAATATTTTAACACCAACAAAAGTGTTGTTGGTGGAACAAAACAAAAGTTTTGGAATATACTTACAAAACTTTACTGCAATACCAATTTATTTTTGAACCGATT
This sequence comes from Cetonia aurata, assembly GCA_949128085.1. Lineage (NCBI taxonomy): Eukaryota > Metazoa > Arthropoda > Insecta > Coleoptera > Scarabaeidae > Cetonia > Cetonia aurata. The sequence goes on from OX421887.1 coordinate 12,972,871, forward strand.
GCAATGTAAGGACAATACTTTTTTTGTTGGATTTGCAATGTCATTTTTCTCCGTGTACATAACTGTGGTAATCTCTTTCTCTACCATAGTTCTATTGTTTGGAAAAATATCAAAGCGCTTAAGAAAGATCCATTTTCTATATTTTAGTTATAACAAGAAATATTCTATCTTACATTAAATATGCATTTCTATATACTTAAATGTATTTATGTAAAATTGCTAAGAGATGAAATACTTTATGCATCGTTAAAAAAAAACTCCACTCATTCTATTTACGTAACACACTACGTGCATACTTTCACTTCATATGCTAAACCCTACCATTCACCTAACGCTCTTCTCATTAGCGTCCCAAAAAGAAGCATATATATTATAATCTAAATATGGTAAAATCCCAAATAACGCCCGCCACATAAATTCCTTTCAAAGAATTCCATTACATATTAAAAAAACCTATATCGATTATCTGTATCGGCTATCAAAAGACCTTGGAAATGTATACTAGACAATGCATTATGAGCTGACTAAAACTCATTAGAATTTTTTTTAAATTTACAAATAAATGTCGTGCTGTGTAATGTCGTTTTCGATTATACATATATCTGCCCATTCGAAAAAAATGTTTGTCTATTAAAAGAGCTTTAATTGTTATGTTTCGTGTCGATCAAAGAGTTCTTTTAATTAGAATTTAAAATTTCCATGGGCCAAATAGTTTTTTTTTTGTTTTTGTTGTACATTCAGTTATTTTGATATGGTATGTGATACTGTTATTATTGTATTTTCTGTTATTCTGATAATTCTTTTTTGGTTTTATTACAACCTATAAAAATATATATAATAACTTTTAAATATTTTAAGATTCAGTTGAAGGTTTTCCAGCTGTCTGTTTCTCACAGGCACACTTATTTCTAATTTTTCTTTGGTTACAATAATTATAGTCGCTAAAGGAGATATATTACCAAAAATGTATGATTATTGCATATCAACGTTGGTAAGTATAGAGTAACATATTTACCCGTTTAAAACTCATTTGCTATAAACAACCGTTTGGTCACGTTATTATCTCTTTTTTTTTGCACCTAAATTCTACGTTACAAATTTGGAAAGCTTATAGTTTTGTAGTATTTATGTTAAGAATTTTTGTAGTACTTAATGTAATATGTATGTACTGTTGTATGCAAAACCATCTTAAAGATGAATAAAGTATTTATATATTATATGTATATATATTCAGCACGTTTCGCAGAGAACAAAAATAGAAAAAGAAATATAACAAATAAACAAACGAAATATTATAAGCTCGTGCTAAACCTTAAGGTGCAGTTCAGATAGGTAACATAACGCTACCCCCTGTTTTTAACCTGTATCCTTAAAATGTAAGTAAAAAAATGATAGTACAGAAGAGTCAATGCTACTGTACAAACATAAATGCTTAAGACTACAAACTACGCTAAACATTCTGCGATGAAAAGAAGGTAAATTAAAGAGAAAAAAAAGGCAACGAATAATAATAATAGTAATAACAAAAGAAAAGAGAGAGAAGCAAACAAAGCAATAAATTATTGTCTTTGATACATGTATCGCAAAAGCGTACGTTGAAATGGTCGCATATCTAATGTTTTGAGATTGGCCGTCATTGAATTGTACAAAGCATGCACGTTAAAAGAAAAGGATCTTTCATAAAACGTAGTCCTGTGCGGCGGTGGCGTAATGAGACCTCTGCTCCTAATATTAACATTATGAACGTCTGTACGAAAGCGTATCTTTTCGAGTAGGTATGGCGGTGTTCTTTCTAGAATCAATTTATGATAAAGCTTGAAAGTTTGTACTTTTCGACGATCATGGTCAGCCATTTTAGTTCTACGAGTTTATGTGAAATTCTATCGTATTTTCTTATACCGTAAATGAACGTCATGCAAGCATTCTGAAGCCTTTGCACCCTATCCCTGTCAGCACCATCCAAGCAAGGACCATATACCTGCGAACCAAAGTGAAAGGGAGAGAATCAAAGGCCTCACACATGACGGTCTTTGCCCGAACACCCAAAAGTCCTCTAAACGAATACAGGATTTTTAGTCTGCTGTACGCCGTGCGAAGAACACCAGAGATGTGCGTTTTAAAACGAAAGCTGTTATCCATAACCATTCCCAAGTTCTTAGCAGAATTGGACAGCAACAAGCTAGAGTCGTCTATCTTTAATGTAAGTGCAGATCTACTGCCGTCCACAATTCGAGGAGCACCAAATAATAAGGCCACAGATTTAGCAGGATTAATTTTAAGCATATGTTCCGGTGCGAAGTCAGAAATCTGTGTTAGGTCATGATTAATAAGATATAACATGTAGAAATATAAATAAATTAATAAATTACATAAAGCAGAGCCAACAATATATTGTCGAATAGATAACTACTACAGACGAAGATATATATCAGTAGCACAGTCAGTAGTCTAATTTAAATCATGTTATGTTTCTAATAATGGTTAAGTATAACATTACATGTTCTTACCGAGTGTTTAAATATAAAAGTTATCTGTTCACTCTAGTAGTGACAGGAGCTGGCATATACGATAAGCAACTGTACTCCTAAATGTTTCGTACAGTAATTTAAACCTCGTTTGTGCAGTTATTTATATAACGTTAATCAGTGATATACTAAAAATATTTAGTAGCTTCATCTTGAAGTTAGTTCAAATGTAATGCCTCAACTATCCTATATCAAAGTGGAGGCCACCACACCAAATTTGAGTATTTAAAAATCGGTTTCATCACCCCACCATAAATCCAATATAGTATGTCTAGTATTTTTGCTTTGCTTGGACAAATACATAAACCCTCTTGTTCCACCTATCTTGATACCAGATTCGGATTCTCTTGCATTCGATCGCTGACTGTAGTAGTATGTCACTCTGATGATGATAACGGAAGATCATCATCTCAGGACACAGCCGTTCGCCAAAAGGTACCACAGGAGAGGAGATGAAACTCTCCCATGGGAGCATCCCCTCGATAACCGGGCCATCATTGCCTCACCTATAATGATTTTTTTCCATCAGTCCATCCTTAGAATTGATCCATCTGAAACACGTTTCTTCAATTTCTATGCCCGTGATTGGCCTGATTATCGATCAAAGTTTCTTCACCTTGCCTCCACATTTCTGACCAGTTGTTGAAGAAGTGTCTCAATGGAGGTACTATTTTTCTACTGTCTTCAGCAGAATTGACATTAATCTGATTGGTCTCAGAGATTCGGCCGTATCCTGTCTGGTTTTTCTAGGTTATGGTATAAAAGCCGCCTTAATTTTCTAGTACCTATACAGTATTGGTATACATCGTTTTAGGTTAAAAATGATAACAGCGCACACCACGAATAAGTACAGGGAAAGTAACATTAGGTATATTAATTATAATTGGGTTAACTAAACAAATTGGAATTGGAATTTTGGTCAAACCGTACCTTTTCTGTTATACGTAATACAGAAATTTTAACAAAAAGGAAACAGAAATGAAAACGGTTGCCAGAGAATAACTTCGGTTATTTCCTAAGTAGTTATATGAATTTTGTGATATTTAGTGATAAGTATTTATAAAAATGTAATTTTGCGCTTTGCTTGACCTTATGTTCTCAAAATAAGGTGAAATACGACTCAATTAAGATAAACTTTTGCTTACCTAAATAGGTGCTAATTTTTGTTTTACACAGAGAATAAAGTTTTACTAGTAGTAACACTTATACCACACAAAAGCAAGATAATGTGGATAGGTAAAGCGGAAAATAAAATATTATCCTTTTTAAACGTGTGGTCCTTTATCAAAGATTTAAATGTGCAAAGCTATCTTCCAAAATGAGCTGGCATTTCCGGTGGTTTGGATATAAAACTTGGAAAGCAAGTTTTATATCCAAGCTACCTGACCGAAATAGTGATTGTAACTCGGTTTTTCTTTCTATGCTTATATATTATAATTGACTGTAAGTGGAACATTAAAATTAGTTTATATACTTATTTCAGTCACAAAAAATATAAAAATTTCTTTTAAAAAATAGTTACTTCAAAATATTTAAATATTATGTTGGAGATTTCAACGACAGATGAGAAAACAAACCTTCGATATGAAACTTGTTTTCCATCGAAGTAAGTACTATTCATCTATTTGGATGAAACTTGGTGGGCTTACAGTATTTTACTTAATAGTGCTGCAAGCAAACGTTATGTCACCACAGTGATATGACCCGCGGTTAGCCAATATAAATATTCTGTCTTTTTCGTACACTCAAAAAAAGAAAATTCTGTAAAGTTACTCGTAGAACGTTGGCAAGTTTCATACCACTGACTTTACGACGAAACTTACTAGGGCATCGGTAAAATTACACTAGACACACTTGTAAATTTTATAACGACTCCGAAATTTACACTTGTAAGTATTTTTGTGCCTGTGTAATTATTGGGCTGTTTTTAAATTACGTAGTAAAAATACAAGCACGGCGACATTTAGCAAACTCGATAATACTTTTTAGTTGTAAAATTACGCAAGTAATTATTTCTTGCGTGTCAGAAAATGCACGCATTTCATATTAGTGGTATTTTCTTCGAAAATGCTTTTGACTTACGTTGAATTGCGACCAAATTTAAAAAAAAAAAACAAAGAAACCTCGATATCTTCGGCATTCGAGTATAAATATTTTAATTAAAATAAAAACACCTTCTTGGGAGTCCGCATATATTTTAAAATATAAACCTCTCAAATAATATTTAAGAGATGTAATGTATAAGTAAATTAACATTATAAACACAGGAAACCTTGAAAGAAAAAGCTTACTTTGTTCGATATTTTAATTTTACTCTTGTAATATTTCATTACTCGGTATTTTAAAACTGTAATAAATTATTTGGCAGTAATATTACCTGGGACGCTTGTAATTCTACTCCAAAGCTCAAGCAAATTTCCGTGCAAGTCCTTAAATTTAAGTTTTCATGGAAAATTCCTTTTAACATTTTGTTATATATGTATAACTACTTTACGCCTTAAAATTCATTCAAATAACGAGGAATTTATAAAGTACATCAAATATCGGTGTGAATTTGCTTTGTTTATGCATGTAATTTTACTATAATTTATGGGTAAAATTACACCAATTTTTTTAGAGTGTTCATATCAGATTTAGACGCATTAATTAAAATACAGCAAAAAGAATGCCAGCTTTGTAATATCCAATTCAACAAGTAATAAGGAAATACAATATTGAATATAAACGTCTATGGTGTATGTAAACAAAAAAAAGTACAGAACATCCTTATAGCTTCTTGTATGTAATTCTGATATTTCTAGGTAATTTTTATAGAAATAATAGGAATATGTTTTATATATGATAAAATAATGAAAATTCAAATTCTTTCCATTTGCTGTATTTTACAATATTTAAAACGACATGTTTCGGTTTAACTAACCGCATTCTCAGGTTTTCTACAAAATAAGGCAACCATATATTAAATGCAAATATAACAGTAAGAATAAAAATCAAACTATAAAATCGTAAAATAATATCATAAAACGTCACAGGAAATGTAGATAAAAGTACGTCAAAAAAGAGACTCTCAAATAATAATTTTGTACTATTTCATCATGTACATAATACATATCCATTCACGAGGATAATGAATAGAATATACATATTCCCATATTTTTTACTTCCTACTATGTTAGATATATACTTACATTAATTATATTTATTATGCATTAATTTTTTAAATAAAATTTATTTTATTACATCTCGCAATTCACTTTTACTTTTACAACGAGAATTTATGTGTACCTAATAAATTACGCATACTTATCAATATACATAAATATCTAACTAACGTAAACTGATAAACTACTGCATGTACTTCTTCGACTTTTCCATTGTGTTTTTTTTTTTTTGAATAATCTTAGTTTTAATACAATTAAATGCAATATTCTTGACTATAGAGATTATTTAATATTGTGCTGTCATGCTCTAGTAAATTATGTCGCCTTGTTACGCTGTTGTCACTCGCTTGTGTTACTGCTAGTTTGGTGCCGTTAACCGTCATAAAACTTTCATGCGTTTTAAATAAAATCCGGCTTTTCTTCACTATATTTTGTGCTTATGTTCCTTGAAGTTTGTTCTACATTATCCATTGGATGATTTCAACTGCATACCTACTTATTGTTAGGTATATGTAAATACCAGTTTCGTGTAATATTTCTATTTGTTTCCGGCGCCTTACAAACAAACTTGTTTGTTTTGTTGTTGGTGATGGTATGAGCTGTAATTTTAAAATTTTTCTTACGTAATCTAATTCATCAAAGGTGTTTCTTTCAGTTATGATATAATAGATAACAACAAACTGATTTATTACTTACAAAATAGTTAAAGACGAACTATATGTTTTTATAAACAATTGCTTTGGACAAGGAATTTTTCCTAATAAATTGAAAATTTAAATCATAAAGTCCTAAGTGTAAAAAATAGGCGCTCCTACATCAACGAAAAGCTATCGACATAGACCAATAAATGTTTTAGCTGGATTTCTGAAAATATGTAACTTCGTGCAGTAAAGAATACTGTTATTATTATTTCTCAGTGAAATTAATATTCACAGAACAGCTTTCAATCATTATTGTCTAACATTTGTTTTACCTCAAGTGATTTTAATCAATTATATTTTTGACATAAGCGTCTTAAAGTTTATTTCTATTCCTTCTCTTACACTTTTATTCAATTATCTTTTCGTAATAAAAATGCCCGAATTTCCGGAGTAGTTTCTAATACTACATTATACTTTCCATGTTATTATGCGCATGTCTCTATGAATGTGGAAACTGCGCTGAAACAAGTACCTATACAAATACACCTAATGCAATACCAATTTTTCACCACCAGATTACGTAGGCGCTATCTGCAATTTTATCTCCAATGCAAAGCGATATTTCATGTTGAATCTCCGGGGCTGCAGTAATTCATCCATCGTCGGCAAAAAATGCCGGACTTCTTGTGCGAACGCGTAGGCGTGTACAAGCACCAACAAAACACCAGTACATAAATTTATTCGCGCTGATTTAAACGCACGTACAGATCGTACAAATAAAAATTGACTTTTGAATGTCAACTGTCGTGGCTTAGTCCTTAATTTATTATACCAGTCGGACACCTATTCCGTATGTGAAGAATTCCCGCTGGCCAGTGGCCTGCCCATTCGTTGTTCTCGAAAGCATTAATTTAACTTATCAGATGCTGCGTTCGAACTACTCGAAAGAATTTGAAGAGCACTTACTTTGTTGCGGTATTTTTCGCATATGAGAAGGTTGTTGGCGTCTTTGTTAAAAGGATACTTCTAGGTGTGTACGGTTGAAATTCTTAACGCTGGATTATCGTGTGAAAAATGTTTGCACACTAAAGACATTCTGTGCAGTCGCAGATAAGATTAGGGTCTAGCACATTGTTGTTGCGTTAAGTAAATAAAGAGTGTACATATAATTAGCGGTAAGGATTTCTTGCAGATACACAATGAATTTACTTTGATACATTCCAACAAGCACATTTAGTGTCACCTTTAAAGGCATTCATGTGAAATGTAAACAATTTTGCTTGTAGCTATATTATATACCTACTGAGCTACTCCATCAGCCAAAGTTTATACATTCTTTAAAGAAAATTTGTTGTCTATCTGTAAATTCCACTATTTCTGTGATAGTTCGCATTTAAAGATACCTATCTTTTGCGGTTTAAACAAAAACAAAAGAGTTGTGGAGGCCTGTTTGTCAATAAGATAAAGTAGTAGTTTGTATTTTCTTTTTCTGGCCAATTGGTTTAAAATTTTAATAAATTAACGTCCGTGAGGTTTAATGGTCCTTATTAAATCATTTATTCATACTTGCTTAACGTTTCGATGCACATTCTTATCTTCTTCAAAAGCTCATTCACTTAACTTTTCGTAAAACTTGACGTCCTCTGGATCTCTTGGTAAATATTTGGGCTAAAATTGTTTATATTATTATGAATCTCAAACTTTTACACGCTTTTTAATAAAATTAAACGGAATTGATCAAGGGAACATCAATTAGACAGACAAAGTACACATCTTTTATCATATTTTAAGATTTCGAGATCGAATAGCATTGCTACTTGCTGTTTGGGCGACATAACATAATAACTATATCCACACAATAAATAATCGATTACGTTCTCTCAAAGACCGAATGAATGCTTGACTAAAGCTTGACTTTTTAAGAATCATTGTAAATTTATGGGATAGGCGGTTAATGGATGACAAGGCAGTTGTTTTTTTAAAAACTGTACAAAATGCAGAGACTCCAAAAAGTTTTTATGAAAACTTCTATCTTTTTCACGAACAGAGAAAGAATCGCATTAAAAAGCTCTAATAAAGACAAAAGCTTTATAATACTTTTAGACGACAAAAGTAATGTTACCATTGTCATGAACCAAGCTGGTTATTGCAAGAAACTTTTCAGATGTCAGAATGACCAGATTCTTCGAAAACTAAATCGTTTAATCAAAAACTCATCGATTTCTACTCAGGAATAATTGCAACTGATAAAATCCAAAGTTTTTCCATCAACACTCGATGAACTTTCCGAGACACAGACTAGATCAAGCCTTAGGGTATCGCATGGTGCTAAAGCTTCATCAAAACCATTGGTATCTCTTGCTATCGCTAGACGATATGAGAGAGACAGCAGGTTCACACCGAGTGGTGTTCTAAGACTTAGTGTAGTCGATGGTACCATTGTTTTCTAATCTACTTGCTTTCTAAAAAAAATTTATCTTAATGGCATTCATACACGTATCTGTTTACAATGGAAATGGAAAAAACGGACAACTACATTTTCCACTAATTGTTGTCTTCATATAAAAAACCCAATGGCTACTCAAGGCAGAAAAGAGCAGTATTATGAAAACCCTAGCAGATTGCGCTACACACATTGGTGAACCGAAACGTCTACGAGAAAAAAGAACACAACTGTTCTGTAACATAATTCTTTTAGTATATGTTACAGAAACACTGCAGGAGACCATACTGAGAACATCAATTCGTGTGACAACCTTTCTACCAAATGTTAAGAATGAACAGATCGAATAGGAAGACTTCTTAAGCGACATAATATAAGAACTGCGCACAAGTCAACACAACAAATAAAAAAACTATTACGCTCCGCCAAAGACCAAAGACATACATATGTTGTTAACTATTAGAGTTTAGAGAACACCGTAATGCAGTTCGGTTTACGTTGGTATTACTAAACATAGTATTGAAGGAATATAAGAAGAATCGCCATCATACTGCTGTATATGTGGAAACATGATTGCTATGTATTTAAATGAATGATTTCTTTAATCAAATAACGAAGTGTTCTACCATTACTGATTGCTAGGAAATAATGCAAGACTTATTTGCCGCTTTTAATACGAAAATAGTATATTTTTATCTTTTGGATTACATTTGAGTTAATTGTTAATTGCATGTTTGGTTATATTTTGCCTAAACGAGTGATCGCAACATATTCTATAAAATTTTTATTCTGCAAACTTAATTTTGCAGTATAAATAGAACAGAACGTGAGCAGATGAGAAGCCAAACTCTTCGAAAGATCTAAGGTATAGCATTTTTCTATTTGCGTTGCACCTTTTCCTGTGCATCCATTAGATATCAGATATCAGTGGCAGAAAATATTCTCTACTGTCTCTTCGTCAGAACCGGCATTCAGTCTCATCAGAGAGTCTGATTCTGCTTAAGCGTTTTCTGAATCTGTAGTAACTTGTAAAACCAAAAAGAACCACTGTGACACTTTTATACTCAAATTTAAGTAGTTTCTTGGTTCTGACATGATTCGGTGAAACATACCTTTTCGCATGCACCAAACCAGGGCAATAGTTCCAAGATAGGATCACTTTCTAGTTTGTGCAGAAGTTAATTTGCCGTTTAGCCACCGCGGGTATAATGCCAGTACCAATAACTAATTTTTGCCACCTACTTCGTAGCACCTTTTCTTGCAAGGTTGTTTGCTTCCTCACTTTGCTGGATGACTAAAAATAGTACCCAGATTAGGGATAGACTGTGAGCCATCCACAACACATTTAGAATGCTTTTGCACTCCTTCTTTTCCACAAAGGTGGGCAATACAGAAGAATTTCTTCTGCCAATGACGAGGAAAAGAACATTGCTTCCTTATTTGCCATATTTGCGAACCATTGTATGGACGTAAACTTTGCTGCGGTTCTGATTTCCTGCGTCTTCTGCCACCATGCTATCGCACCATATGGAACTTGGTTGAATGTACTACCATCTCATAAATCCAATGGAGTCGTTTTTGAGGTAGTCCCCAAGATTTTGCACATATTCTTCGGCAAGTTTGTGAAGATAGTCGGCCATGTGAGTAATCTTTTTCAAATGCAGTTCTCAGTTAGTTTGTCATTAATATGTATGTATGTAAGATTAGGCTGATAATATACTGCGATCTGAAAGATCTCTTGTGTCCCTATTCTTGCTGTATTTACAGATGGTCATCAAGTCTGATTCCTTTTAAAAAGTGCAGAGTGACAGAAGGACCCAGATTAGGTAACTCCTCCTCTTCGATTTCACATGCTTCCAGCTGCAGAGCCCTTGAGTTGCACGGTGCATGTTTTATCCTGTTCCCCACAAAATCTACATTCGGCTCAGACGCCCGTTCACAATGCCCTGATAGAATCCCTGTCAATATACGAATATTATTTTTACTCAGGTTGATGCGTTCTTGTCTTCTGGTTATAGGTACCCAGATGGTTTTCAGCTTGTCTCATTTCCTGGAGATTCTCACAGCATTTGAATTTTCTTTGGTCTAGTTCATAATCTCTTGTTTTTCATAGTTTCTGTCAATGTTAAATTGGACACATTTGCGGTAACCAGACTGGTTACTTTAGCTCTAAGCCACTGCTCCATAAGTGATTATTGGTCTCACTGTTGCTGTATACATCCAGAGCAGTATTTTTGGGTTACATCCCCAGTTATTTGCTGTAAGGTTTCTATAAACCATTAAGGCCTTTCTTGCCTTGTTGGTTACTTCAAGCTCATGCTTATTCCACATAAGTTTATTGTTCAGGATAAGGCTCAGATATTTCACCTCCTTATTTCAATATATGGCCTTGAAACTGGGTTGTCTTTTTTTTGTGAATGCTACTAAGGTAGTCATAGTGTGGTTCATGTTAAGTCCCACTGGTTAACACCATCTTTTCGTAGTATTAAGCCCTCTTTGAACTATGTCACAGAGAGTATTCTCAAACTTTCCTCTTACATACATGAGTATCATCAGCATACCTTAGGTAAGATATGCCGAGGTCAGTTAAACTGCATAGGAGTTCATATACTGTCAAACTCTACATAAGTGGGGAAGTAACTCTAGCATTTGAATATCCTTTGGTCGTACTAACCAAGGTGGTCCTATTTCCCACCTCCATTTTATATACTTATGGATGTAGTTAATTGGTCTCTATAATGTAAATATGTTCAATATTATTAATATTATCAGTTAAAAATGTTTGTTGATTTTATTAAACTCTACTGTTAGACAGTTTTATAGAAAATACCACAACTCACCTCTAAAACACCTTAAATACAAGTTGTCGCAAATATGGCCTTTCTCTTATTTCACCATTTTAATATAACCCATATTCACATATTAATCTGTTCAGCACCGCCAATTCATATTTCTCTAGTTTAGGCTATCTTATACACTGAGAGAAATGAAAAGGTTATTTCAACAGTTTTTGTAATCTTCAATGTTAAGCATTAATCTAACCGTTAAATGGTCAAATAAGCGCAAAGATATGTTAAACCAAATACTTTTAAAATTAAAATAAAGTTTTACGTGTAAATTTAAGATTAAAACGCATTGCTCGTATTATAAATATGCATTTAGTTAACTGATAAATGGTTAAGTAAACCATATTTTTCTCTCGGTGCGGTGTAGGAATCACTGTGCTCAACAAAACCGCTCCCCCGCATCATAGTGAGCCTGATCTCCCTTCCATTGTAAGGAGTAAATCACAGTGACAATAATATGCGTGATTATTCTATATATAAAATCCAGTCTTTCATGTATTGCTACTAGTTACAGCTGCAATTAGTATGAGTCAAAAATATAGCCACAAAAATATATTTTGAATTATCTAGCTAACGAGGTTCATACAATAAATTTTATTAATTGTAAATACCGTGTATTATACGGGGTAATGCAGACTAACGTTTAATAGTATTATTCGTTATAGTAACCTGTATTACCTTGCATATTTGTATTAAATTTGTATATTACTGAGTATCTACTAAATTTCTTGCTCTCACTGTAAATCAAAAATATGATACTTTGCCATTATATTTCCGACACTTTGGATTATATTATTTTTTCTATATAGATTTTTCATAACATATTTTATAATATTTACTGGTAACAGAAATCGCAGAGCAATTGCTTCCATAAAGATTATATTTAATATTTCGGTAGCAGTAATATAAATAATTAATTTTTACAAACGCATTATTTACAATATAGGAGAAAGCCGATTAATTATTACTATCTATCCTAAATATGCAGTCGTAAAATGAAGGCATTTATGCATACTCTCTTCTCAATTTCTCCTTACCCAATCAAGCCATAGATTACGTACATTCCCAATAGATATAACGCGTTATGTAACCACCAAATGTCAAATATTTGGTAATTATCTCTACATATATTATTCTTTATTGCTGTAAGAACGCTATCTAAATGTGATTACAATACGACAACGAATGTATTAAAAGAAATTGAAAAGTTTAAAATATTTAAATTTCTAAATAAGTAACATGCATAACCGCTACACTAAAGTAAATGCCTACAATCTATGAATTCAACGACATTAAAAGCATTTCGATTACCAACTTAAAAGAATGCCGAAAATTATTTTAGATTCGCTTTCCTAATCAATAATTTATTAGTAATAAATTCAATTAAAATACATATAAAAGATATAAAATAGATCTATCTTAATAGATTCTAAACTTGTGATCTTACTTCTGGCTTTTGTGATAATAATATTGTTAAATATTTATATCTCTATTACTTGCTACCTATTCATTTCTACTTTTACTAGGATATAAGAAAAAACTCACTTACACCAGTCTTCGTATTAAATAAATGTACACTACAATGAAGGTAACACCTAATATTATATTTCAAGTCTTACAAATTTTAAATTTACAAAAAAAGATTATTACGTAACCTACCAGAATTCTAATGCTAAAATCATTTTTACGCCAAAATGCATTTTTGCTACCTTAGCTATTTCTTCCTAGTACGCTTATGTAACACAGAATTCTAGATATGTGTACATTCTATTTATGTCTTAGATACATATTTGCAAGCAATTCATGTATATATTAATCAAACTTGATGGATTAACTGTAATGAAATATTTCTTAACAGATCACTTAGAATTGCCATAATTTCTATCTATTCATCTGGTTTTTCTTTAGCTAAAAAGTAGGTTTGTAATAGTTATTTCAGGTATTTGTTATGAAATTATTAATGATACAGTCGCTAACAACAACCGCAAGCAATGATAATGTAGGAAAAAAAACCTAGATTTTAAGGTGGAAATTCGATATTCTCTTGCATTAAATTTCTCATAAAAACTTGCTCTGTATTAAATTTATTTTTAGTAGATATTAGTTAAAGCACTGTCATATCTTACAACTACATGTGACAAACAGCCCCCTTTCCGCGAAACAAGCCTGCTTGTTTAATTTTAGTTTCGACACCTACTAAGATTATAAATACAACCGAAATAATGAGAAATTAATAAACACAATAATAATTCAAAAAGTAGAAGAGATAGACATAGAACATGCTTAACAAAGATCAGAGCACATTAATAAGAATTTAATGATATAAACATATACAGGATATGTTATATAAAAAAGAAATTGAGATATGCCCAAGTTGACTGAGTTTGCATTTTGGTGACGAACCCTCAGTATATTAAAGTACAACTATAAACACATCTGAAAGTGTAAGTAAATCTGTATTAAGTTATTTAAAAATTTGGTTCACCTATTCTAAGGAGTAATTAAATTACAACCGCCTTTGTTGAACAATGTAAATGACATAATTTTTAGCAAATCAAAGATATCTCTGAAATTAACGGTTTAGGCCTAAGGAATGTTATACTTTTTTTCTTTTAGAATTTACTGGCGCTTACAAAAATGCAATAACATTAGCGGTATTGTATTTAAAACAAGAAAAAACGAACTTGATGACCGTACCTAGGTTATGAAACACTTTGTACCAATGCCGATAATTTTACGTTACAGACCATTCATGTTCCTGGAAAAATGTATACAAACTTTTTTCTTATTTGTCACCGTTTACGAGTTATAGAGGAATCCTCTACCAGTGAAACACCTGTATATAAATTTTTGTAATTGCATTTATACATTTATCAGTATCCGATCATTTAATTAAAATTTCGCACAATAAGGGAAAGAAGGAATTAAAGAAGTGTATGTTTCTACTATATGTTCTAAAACAGGCTTGGCAAATGCATCACTAATCTGGGAATCACCTTCATACAGAGTAGCAAAAGGCAACGCAAGTGAGGTTATTGCACTCATTAAGTTTAATAATACCAATCATAAATATCTTAGTTTAGTAGCTGCCGTAAGAGTTATATATATGTGCATATGTATAAACGGTCATTTGCTTCGTCTGTTTTTAAGTAATACACTAGAAATTACTTTCTTGTATTTCACATAACAATAGGTACATTTAATTGTGTTGATTGGGCTAGAAGTATAGACATACATCAAATTATGTAGAAAAATCGATAGTAAAATAAGGATATGATAACGTTAATTGGAATAAATAAAGTTTCAAGCGAACGCAAATTTTACTATTTTTTTAAAGAAATCAAATGATTGTTGCACGGAGAAAGGTATTGAACCTTATATCACTAACTACGTTTATTAAATTTTTATTGACAGAACGACATGATTTTTTGATAAAATATTATTTGCAATCTCTGATTAAGCAATGTCATTATTATTAATAATTAAAATACAAAATTCAGCAGGGCGAATCCTTACATTATACTACTTAGGTCTGGATTTGTTTAAAAGTTACAAAAAATATTTTCTTTCCAAACTTATGTCTCGGTTTGCAGGCTTATTAAATAAAATTAAAAGCCCAAAACAGGACGTGCTTTGATAAAAAGTTGAAATTGATGATTAATTTTTTAAGAGACAATATATACGAAAAGCTATTAAGATACCCAAAATTACCGATTCTTAAAAAATTGTTGTACTTTTTAACATCTATGTACTCAAAATAGCTTTTGAAGGAATTGAATACCCGAAGGGTACCAGGAAAGCAACAGCCCTATTTTTTAATAACGTTGGTTTGGTTAATTGAACAGTGCTTATCATTTAAGTGAACTTATTGGCCTTCTAAATTAATAAAATGGAAATAAAAAAGCAATATGATTGCCTTCACTAGGTTCCTTTTTTTTTGTTAGAATAATTTTGGTTTAATTCAATAATATCTCATTCGTACAGATATTTATATATACGTTTCCTTGTTGATCCTAAATAAAAAAAAATTAAACTCAGAATTTGGACCATTACATTGTTAACGAACAATTCATTCATCTCTGCACAATTAAGATAATGGGAATCTCTAATTAACTAGTTTAATAACCTATTCCGTACACATTCGGTCCACTTCCTGATACTCGATTATGGTAGGTTAAACAAAAGACAGTGAAAGTTTTTTCTTTCATTCAAACAAAACAGAGAAGTAAAATATTTATTGTTCTATACTTATAGGTTATGTGCTTCGGCGCAAAGTTATGTAATTATAACTGACAATTACCAGATATATACATTACACAATTGCGTGTCGTAATTTCTCTTCTAGGTTAAGGTAAGTTCAAATTAATTGCGGACAGTTTGTGAACAATTACATGATTTAAGTAATTTTAATTTATATCCTCTATAAAAATAAAAATAGCAACCTTTTTCTATTTTTAATGTGTTTCATATTCGTACCGTTGCAATGTTAAAGTAATTAAGGTAATTGACTGTCTACAACCTATGACATTCCGTAGAATGTTGGCGGGAAGTTGATCGGAAAATTGGTAATTGGGACAATTATAAGGTTCAGTGAATCGTTGTTACTACAATGCCATGGAATACTGAATTATAGTGTCGGCAATATTTAATAGCAACATTATTTAATTAAACAGTGTGATCTTGAACTAAAAAGGATATTATAGATGTACCGTGTGGTGGAACCGATAAAAAGAATAAACATCCGGCGAAAAAAATACAATAAGGTAGATATTTTGTAACACTAATTGCATGTTGCAATCTTAAGCATTGATAAACAATAATGTATTTAAAAGAAAAACAAAAGGAAATTATTTCTCCTATAATTTGATTACTAATAACAGGACATACATTTTTTTTTACTGAAAGGATAAAAAAAAGATTATTCATTCACGTGTTTCTAATAACATAATATACCTACTAACCTGTAATTCTTTTTCTTTCCTTTTAAGGGGGTTGATAAGCCTGGAAACTAATTGCAAGTAAATCGAAAGAAAAAGAAAGGTAATGGCAATTAGGAACTATGTAGAGCAATTACACATTACTATTTCTTTACCAGTAAACCACACAAATATAAAACATAACTTAAGAAAAGGAACCATCGGTAATAAATGTACGGGTGCAGCATTCGAATGCCTTTACTTATTTATACTGAAATGACTCAAATTAGTATGATAGACGTTTCCAGCGATCTCGTAAATTGTTATTAAGTGCGATATGGGAATCATATTTTCTTTGAGTGCTGGAATTATTGGGAGGGTCCCCTGCTTTATATTTGTGATTGATGAAAACGGAGAGTTTTCCTTCTTTGTGCATGTCTACGATTCTTGCAAATCTGGATATGCCGACTTTAATATGATGTCCGTGTTGTATGTCTACGGTCATTTGGTTGGAATTGTTGGTAGCAAACATTTATGATTGAAGTACCGATAGTGAAAAATACTAGTAGTATCGAACAGTACTTCTAAATGAAAGCAACTTTAAATTTCTATTACAAAATATTAAAAAAGTATCTATTAAATTCATAAAAGCATCTGTTTTACTTTCTTTGAAATAATAATATGTATACATTTCCAACAGGTCAAAATACCCAATTACAGAAAATGTAAAAGTAAAGATAAATGCATACCAAGGGCACAATCATTCCTACAAACGAACTACAAACTAAACATAATAAGCAAATAATAACATATTCCCTATAGTATATCGCAATAGAAAAATGACAAGGAAAAAATTAGAAATTAATATTTAGTTTTTAAAGTAGGCATATAAGAACGATTAACAACAAATCCCAAGGTATGAAAGTTGATGTCGCATACATCAGAGATTTTATGAAAATAATCACACACTCATGAAATATGGGTTGTAAGGAGCACATTAGACCTGTATTGATCGCAATAGAATGTTGGGTGAAAGCGAGAATTTAAGCTGGGTATATAAAAGTTCATTTTATGTAAAAGTCACGCGCAATCGATTTCATTGTGAACCAAGTTAAAATAGAAATTTAATCAGACTATCAATACTCTTAACTTGCAAGGAATCAAAGTTTAATTCGGCTAAAGTACCCCATAATCAAAACCCCTTAATGGACATGATCCCTCAAGTAAAAACTTAAGAAATTTTAAGAACTTTCTTTGAATTGATTCAATGAGTACTATTTATATGAATTAAATAAATGGGGAACCATATCCAAATAGCATATTCTAAGATAAAACATATCAAGGAAAAGAATGAAGTACTGAGTGTGGTGGTATTTTGAAAGCTTCTACAATTGTGATAGATGAAGTCATAAAGTTTAAAGCATCGAGCTACAACAACTACTATGTGATGGGAAAAGGAAAGTTTGGGATCAAATAATACTACTCGTAGATCTTTCGTAAAGTTTGCAGATTTTAAAGAAGTCCCAAAGATAGCGTAAAAAAGTAACAGTATGAAGTTTTTAGTAAAGGTCATACAAGTACACTTGAAAACGTTAAGTAAAAGCCTGCATTTTCTGCACCAAGAAACAACAGCGTTAGTATTAGGCTGAAGTACATCACAATCTTCAACAGAATCTATAGAAGCCATTAGCTTTAAATCATCTGCAAACAGAAGTTTGTCACAAGAAATGTCGTTAAGTAGGTCATTAATAAAAATTAAAAATAGATGGGGGCCTAAAATTGACCCTTGGAGGACGCCTGATGTAGGACTAATGAATTTAGACATGAACTTAGGGTACTTAACACACTGCTTTCTGTTTAACAAATAAGATTTAAGGAAACTAAGGAAAGGGTCAGAAAATGAGCGCATTTTTGCCAATAGCACGTAATAGTCAAATTGGTTGAACCAAAATTGGTTACCGTTCACCTATTTTGCATGAAACCGTGTTGAAAAGGAGATATTAGATCATGAATTGAGGAAGAGATATGCTTATAGCTCAGACGGGTTGCCCTTCTTGAGAACAGGACAGTTACACTATAAGAAGCATATTTTTCTATATAATATTGAGAAATACTCCGTTATTTACACACACTACCTCTGTTTGTCATTGCGAAATTTGCAGAAAGAGTATCAACCTCACTTTACTAAACTATCTAATCTTCGCCACTTTGCATATTAATATAATTGTCGACCAGTTCAGATTGCGAATGTATACTATAAATTATGTGATTTTCACACAATAAACCTGGAATGCTTTCTTTCTCGCGAGCCTGAGACGAGATTCTCACAACTATTACATAACCACGTGACGGTTCTCTACGTTCGTCGCACGTTCGTTCTCGAAGAAGTACATCACCGGCATACAATTAGGGTACACGAAAATCGAATTGGATTCGCGTATTTGGCTTTCTAGTGGATTTCGCAATCCCTAATATCACGTCGTATATTTAAAATCCGCTTCCCGGTCGTAGGAAGCGAATGTTGGTGCGGTAATGTTGTTTTTCTTATTTTTATGAATATGCATTAGTGGTGAGTGGATGTTCATGAATATCATTCGTAAAGGAACAATAAGAAGCTTAGTGTGCGTATGGTAATCGTAAGTGAAGTTAAAGGAACCGAAAAATTGGATCCTTTGAACATGTCAGTGCAGATGTTTATCTATAAATGCCGTATCTGTGCTTTCCTGACTTCGAAAAGAAAAGTAATTACTTAGTTTAGGTATATATGAGCGTTGTGTTTACCCCGATAAATTTCCACAAGTTTGGAGTGATCACATATCAAGGTAAATAGTTCTTATAATTGTTTCTATACCATGATTCAAGAAATATTACGTTGAGATAAGAAGCACACTGTAATGATTAATAGTTTAATCTATATTGTTTTCAATCTTACGTCCATTCATATTACGTATCTAGAAGCTTCCGAAATTGAATTTTACAAACCGTCACTTGTCGAAGTATACGATACGGTATTACAATTTAATTTTCCCGTATCTTATATTGGCAAAACAATAGTAGCGCTTCTGAGAAATGATAAATCAACAATGTTAGACCACCAACTCAGAGTAGAAACTGTAGCGCGAGGTAGACACAACATAAATAATATCGTGATGCCTATCAAGATACGCTACCTGAATTCATTATTCAATTTTAAGTGAAATGACTGGCTGACGTTTTTGTTTTGAAGTCTTATATGAGTAGAGACATAGATAATGTCTGAAGTTTAAATTGAATTTTTATGATTACATTTTTTTTTTAAGTCTGATACAAGTAAAATGTGTCCTATATGGCTTTATTACGAACTATTCAGAAAATGTATTAATTCAATATTACAAAAGATACTTGAAACAATGAGGTTAGCTCAAGTCTTGCATGTACAATCTTCAATAATCAAATCCAACAATAAAATTAAAAATAGTTTGGACCATCATAAAACAGCAAATAACACAGAAGTTGCCTTTTCGAAATATTGAATTAAGATAACAGAAATCATTCATTAATCACAAACCCAGATTTGATATCCAATACATTTAATGAATATTTATACATAAGCAATTTACAATTTGTAACAGTAATTTCACTAACTTATTATCATCGAACCAGCATGAATATTTAAAGAATAGATCAACAACCACTGCCCTTATCAATATTATGGACAGTATTTTTTTTAATCTAAATGAACGTAAAGTTGTAGCTTGTGATTTGTCGAACGCCTTCGATATGGTCGACCAGAAAATCCTATCCGATAAAATACATAGTTACGGTATACGGGGTACAGTATTAAGTCCTTTCAATTCCTATTTATATCAACGGTCTCAATTTACAGAGATACGTCACATCCATGAAAATTGTTCTGTAGAATGTCATCGCTCTATGCTATAGAATTTACATTCATGGTAACATATTTTGTTAATTTCCACGGTTATATGTTAATAATAGCAGTACTGTTAAGAAATAACTGTTAGAAAATAACGTTGATGTTACCATGACTAATAATCAACTGAGTACTTTATCCTAATTTTCAGCAGATAGGTTCAAACATGCAAACGGTCATGTACTAATTTTTTGCTCGACCTATCTACCTGGAAATCCTATATATGTTCTAGTTGTTTGGTCAGGTTTCATTTTACAGATAATAATCATCTGATTCCCTTCGACAGTTACTTATTGTTAGTAAATGTTCATATTGTTCTTTAGTAGTTTTTAGCAATCGTTTCCTTTCTAATTTATCAATCATGTATTAAAATAATCAAATTACTTATGAACACGGACAATATAAACTAATACAAAAAACGAACGCGCTGATATAATAGATGTAATATGGACTCTGTTTGCGCATACACTTGTACTGATGCTGTTATTAGTCGGCAGTTATCGACTACGGCCGATGGTATACGACTGTTAGGAGTATGCATCTTTTTTTAACAAACAGCTACTAAAGTGTATTCCTTTTTAAATCCTGGTGTAAGCCTACTGCTGTCAAGTAATAGTAGGATGTTTTGTATTGTTGCTTTCCGGCTTATTTACATTTTCCGTGATAGTACCTGATAAAGTAAATGAAAGTTTACGAAAACTCAGATTATAAAAGGTAATTCACTTTGATATGCACTCGCCTACCTTCCCAACATCTCATTCTGAACCTGACGTTGTTCAGCCAGTACTTTTACCTAATCTAATAATGTTGGAGTTTTCTTCACCTTAACTCGGCAACCCAGAACTTGCATTTAAATAAATAGTGAATTTAATTTGAATGAAAACATTATAATTACTGCGTAATTTGTATGGGTGCCCGCATTACAAATTTAATGTGCTTGTGCATAGAATAGAAGTTCGTTTTAAAGACATTTTCTAAATAATGTCCCGTAGTTTCACTTTCCTTATTTGATTGAGTTTCTAGTTTCCATAATTCTCTTTTTTGTACTTACCCTTCCGAGCATTAAACATTTTGTTTTACTCCACACCCTAGCTCTTTAGCTCGTTAGGTTCTTTAAGTTTCTACCGCATCCTATTTAGACGATGTGCATTGCGTCACATTTAATTCAGTTAAGTTGCCATTCAGCCTTCGAAACATTGATCTAACTTTTTAATAGTGACAATAGCTCTTCTTGATTAAATATAAGTAAATTCAATAATCACAAAAAATTAATTACTGTTATAGCAACAACATTAGTGGTTAGATTCTTTTGAAATTGTTTTCACAAATTAAAACATTCTTTGTGTTGTAGAAAATTGTATGAAATACTGCTTTCATTATCTTTGCTCATTTTGACTTTTTTTTATATTTCGTGACGTATTTACTTTTGTTTAGTTAAGTACCTGGCTGATAGTCTACTGGCTTGCACGTTTGGTTATCAGCCAAGGTGCGGGTTCAAATTTCACTCTCGTCACGTGCGATAACCGGTTCTTTACGGATTCACAATGATGATTAGGGCGGAGATTTGGTTCTGCGGGTGCCTGATTGCCATCAATTGCTTAGGCAACTAACTCCATTAATACAAATAAAAATAATTTATGTTTAAACACATGAATTCTTCTTTATTAAAAAATTACTGCAGATAATTGTAGAGATATATTAACAAAAATTGTTCATAATTAACCTTTTCATCCGTCTGTATAAACAAATGTAGGGTGTTCAATTTACAAGAATATCTACAAGAGTTTTTTAATTTGGACAATGAATTTTGAATACACTGTACTTCACTACAGCTTGAAATGTTGCCCATTTCTCGATGAAAGAATTTCCATTTGTCTGATTTTATGCTTCTTATTTGCGGCAGTACTGTTTTTTTTTTCTTTAATAATACCAATTTTTTTATCGAAAATATTAATTTTCCCTAAACAAACCCATAAAAGAAAAAAGAAAATAGGTGCGTAGAGCCAATATTCAACTATTGCTAAAAATATATGTGTTCGATTTAAAAAAAAATGTGATCACGCCGGCGGTTTTTAAAATAGCCTGTGTAATCCAAAATAATTTGTATGTATATCATTCTCTATACATAATAAGTTTTATCAGGCGAAGCGGTCGCCATTTTCTCTGACTGTCACTCAACACTTAAAGTGATTGACTCCGCCAGTACTCACTTCAAGCTGATTTAGGACTGTGCAAACGCTGTAAATGACGTGGCGACGGAAAAGGAAATAACATTGGTCTGAGTACCCACCCACAAGGGCGTGAAGAGGGACGAAGCAGCAGATAAATCAGCTAGTCGAGGATCATCAACGTCTTTCATTGGAGCCTACCCTTCCTTCAACATTATCAAATCGCAAGTGAAAAAGCCAAACAACCAATGGATAAAAAACTAAGTCCAAAAAATGGTAGACTAACGCACCAGGACAGAAACAGGTCAACAGTTCTTAGGAGAACAAAGGCCTGAATTTACAAAATACCTGACTAAAAATAGGAAAACGGTTCAGGACCGCCTATACTATACTATACTATACTATTTATTGACAATAGTACAAGCCAGTAATAATATCTACAATGTCAAAAGGACTGCATCACCTATGGGTGTTCTTCCTGTAGCCCTGGTGTTTCGACTGGTCTTCAGTCTTCGTGGTCATTATAAGGTGTTAGAGGCTTGAGTCGTTACCATTTTACAATTTAGATTTCAGACGAAATTACATAATATTTATTACTAACAATTTTGATGACACATGAGTAACAGTTAATACCGTCAAGTCTATACTATAGGACTGGCAGATTTTGCTCAAACAAAGAGGAAATCCCACTATAACAGTCCTGGAAGAATTAGTTTTCTAGTACTTGAGTCAGAGAACCAAAGATCGGACAGCTACGTAAGGGAGCTGCTCTCAAAGATGATAAGTGTAATCAGGAAGGATACTAGACCTGAAAAAGTTGGGGTGAAATTAAGTCGACCACTCCAATCTTAATCTAATCTAATCTAATAACTTTTATTACGTTTAAAGACACCTTCAGTTAGTACCACTCCAAATGCAATACACTAACTAATTTTAAGTAAATTTGCGTCGTATTCGAACAATATAAATGTCTTTAAGGACAATTAGTATTAGAATATCTGCGTAGCTGCGACCAGACAGTCGTAAGCAGTAAACTGTGGTTGATTTCCTCAATAAATGCATGCCTCCAGATACATAGATAAACCATACCGGTCGTAAATCAAAGCGTTCTTTATAGCTTCGTATCGCCGGAAACACCATTACGATCCAGTAAGATCTGCAACGAATGGAGTAGTAGTATATTGCTTATAAAATCTTGAAAGACAGACGGAGTACGAGATTTTATTGCAAAGTTAGATGGCCATAGAAAGTAATGTCGCGACGAAGCTAAGGTAATAAATACAACGAAGCAATGAAATTTATACATTTTTTATCGTATAATAAGCCAATCTGTGCTTTTCCTTAGGAAAGTATTTTAAAATTTCAAACTTTTGAAATCCCCTGAATCTGATTTCTAATAAATTAATCTTAATTTTTGTGATTTCAGTTTCATGATTTCCGCAATTTACATGCGATGAAGGGTTTCGATAATTTCAAATGAACTACGCGTTAGGTATATAAAAAATGAGGAAGTAACATTCTTTTGTTTGTGGCGAATTTCCTTGCTTGAAACACAATTATACAGCTGAATAATTAGTATTCGAAGCATATGAAAGATTTCAAGGTTGTGCAAATTAGATTGGCGTCGGTTATTTAGATGTATTGCATTAGAAATTGAAAATTACATAGCTGAGAAGAGGATATACAGGTTGCAGCAATAGTACGTTCGTCTTTTATTATGCCAGCTATATACTGGATAGCAATTTGATATTTTGTGGACGTCATATAATGTTAATTGTGCGTTTTTTGAGTTCTATATGTACAGGTTGTTTCATGAAAAAGAAATTAGCACAGTACAATTCCTTTTTTTTTTTAAGGAACAGCCTATATATTTTTATAATTTTATATTATGGGAGATCTCTAATCATACTGAATTCATCCCTAGATTATCAAAGTACAGAATTGGTTTTTGTGTTTTTCGAGTTACAACCGTTCCTGTTAAGAATTTGAAAAAATAAATACGCAAGAAAAGGTTTTCCTACGTCCAAACGCAGGGAACAATAAATTATGTTGTGTGGATTAGCTATGATTAGGGATAGTTACCAGTAAACTGTTTTGATCACTGAATGTACAGAGTGGTAATCAAAAAAGTATTTACTTTTCTGTTTACAAAATGATTTTTCCAGTTTTTATTAAATGGTACACCTTGTATATTATAACTAAAAGTGATGCAGAATTACACTTTGCATCCATATTAGGTTTTCCTATACCTATTTTTAGCGGTTTCTATAGTAATCCATCAGCTTGATCAAAATTCCAATATTCAACTTTTTTTTCTAAGTGAATTAAACGAAAATAGATAACAATTCTTTCTTTGTAAGAAAAAAGTACTAATTAACAAAATGTACTAAAATGTAAAACTTGACAAAACTAATAAAATATTTTGTAGGACACACACAAATATACATACATTGAAATAATAATGAAAAATAAACCTAAGGCAACAGATGTTCAATGTGCCTTCTCTCCTAATGCAAACAAAGACTGATTGTATTAATGAAGATTCTTTGAACTCGCCTTAATTTTCCAGATATTATACTTCGGAAAAGCGTTATTAACCTCAAGTATAATTTCTTTAACATGTCTCCATTAATAAAAATCAAGATATGTTAGGTTCAGAGATCTAGGCGGTCATCTTATAGAACCATTTCTTCCTAATCATTTTTCGGAATATGTGTTATTTAAATAATATCGTACAGTAATAGAAATGTGGTTAGAGTATGACAGCCACATTTCTTGTCGGATTTCAGGATGGATATTTGTCAATAATCGTGAAAGTTCATTTTGTAAAAATTAATAAAATAAGGTCCAACAACATATTCACCAATTACGCCTCCCCAAACTTTAAGGCGAAGTTGCTAATCAACTTGTTGATTTTCGTCTGCTTAATAATGAAAATAATGTTTATTTACGGATTCATTTTTGTCTGAATTCGCTTCGTCAGAAAATAACACTTTATAAATAAAATAGGAATTTTCTTTCAATTTATTGTAGACTCAGTTACAAAACTGAACACGTTTGTCAGAATCCTATTCAGTAAGATATTGTTGTGACTGATTGTGGGAAGGTATTCCTAGAATAGATCATCCACTTACACCTGTGTCCTTACTTATATTTCTTTGGCTTGTATTTGGAACTTTAGTGATTGCCAACAAAATATTTAATTAATTTTCTTCAGTTGTCGTAATTTGTTGTTTTGCTTTTTCTGTGAACTACACTTCCCATTTCAGTCCATGTATGTATCTCTGCATACTGAAAGCGTTGTAAAACTTCAATGTGGGATTATCTTCCACTTTTCGTGCATTGACAAAATGTTGGTTTGCAAATACATACTGGGTGTTCATTTGAAAACTCAACACCATAAATTTTTGAAAATCTGGAAATTTATGAACAATTTTCTGAAATGCGTGAGAAATATTATAACTTTTGATGAAAAAATTAACTCAGCCACTTCGACCTTTATCCAGGAGCAACCCCTTATAAGTCTTAAATGATAAGCGATATCGAACAACACCTCATTTTAATGGTCTTTTGAAACACTACATTTTGGCGTGTAGTTTTTTTAAATCCATCGATTCGTTTTCTAAGTTTTTAAGAAATTTTTTTGATTTCTTTTGTTTCCTATTTTTAGCTGGTCAATCTGTTTTATAAGCATCGAAAAAATTCAATATTAAAAACACCCTTTAATTGCTTAAAAGGTTTTATTTTTATTTTATGTTATTTAAAAATTAAAATATTTTTTTGTAGAAAATATCAATGTAATAATTGTTTAAAATGTTGCCCATTGTTCGCTAAACAATAGTATAGCTGTTGTTCAAGACTACGACGTACAATTCAAGACATCCGCAGGTTACCGTAATCTCCTGGCGAAGTTCTAAATTTTCAGGTGAAGAGTAAATACAATAAATTTTAAATAACCCCATATAAAAAATCACGCGATCTGGCTGGCCATTATATCTTCGTCATATCCATTTATTTGGAAATACATTATTTAACCACTGGAAGAACATAGCGAGCAAGATGTGAATTCATCCTCATCAAGCAGGATATTGCCATTTCTATCCAGTTGATTTTTGAGAGCGTCATTAATTTAGCAGGCTGATAGTCTTCTCCAACATATCCGTATATGCTTCCCCATTTAGATTTCCATTGAAAAACGATGGCATAATCATTTGGTCCGCCAAGATATCCGTCCATACATTATTTCTTTCAGGATATTGCGTATGCTCTTCTGTATACAGATGAAGGTTTTCGTTACTCCAATATCTGGAGTTATGTTTATTTGCCAATCCATGTAAATAAAAAATACCTTCATCACTGAAGCACATATTTCTTACAAACGCATTGTTATTATTCATCATAGGGGCAATTTGTTCATAAAACGCTATTCTTCTGTCAAAATCGTCTTCAGCTAGCTTTTGACATATTTTGAATTTATAAGGATGGAATATATAAAGTTTTGTAATTTTATAAACAGAAACTACGGAAATTCCAGTTGCCGTAGACATGAGTTTTTTCTTGTGTTGTTTGGTGATAGTGGAAAACCTAGCATTGACTTTTGTCAGTGTGATAGTTATTGTTACACCAAAGGTTCCAAAACCCAATTACTGAATGAGTTTTTTCCTAAAATTATATTAGAAATTGCCTTTTATTGTTTGGACTCCTCTTGGAAAACTCAAATAAGGTTTTGAGAAGGCAATGAATAGTAACGTAGAATTAATATAATTAATCAAACGGTTGTACAAGGTTTTCTCTTTAACAGTTTTTTTATACATTTTCCCAGAATTACTTAATATGGAGATCTACTTTTGAAGCAACACTCCTTATTATCCATTCCTGATAACACGCGATCTTTAATTAGCTGTTTTAATTAAAGGAATCGTTTCTGCATCAGACTGTGTATATCAGTTTTAAATACTGTAATAGCGCCATATAGAATATAATCAATTTCAAGCTAAATGACTGCCACTTTCCAATCATTTCATCAGATTATTCTATCAGCGGGTATTATACAAATATCAATAACGTATTCTTTCATCCAAAGCCTATGCAAATCTTAAATTGCACATATTAATTATCATTGTAGATTGAAATATCGGTTTGTTTACGACCGTCTTGAATAAACACTTGCAGCTAATAGCTGTTATAAATAAATGCTTACGTATTAAGAACCAGTTCATCTGTAAAAGTAAGAAATGAAAGTTGCTGTTGTAGTGTTTAAATTTTACTAACACTATCCATTAGGAATAACAAGTGACAATATGTATTTTAGATTCATTACACGATGCGAATAAATACACTTCGATAGCTATCGAGTTGAAGAAAAAAATAACAGGAATCGCTTCATTTCACAGCAGTAGCGTCGTCTACATTTTCTACTATAAATTTTATTTTTAAGATTTTAAATATCGAACCGTTATGAAACTGTCAATAATTCCTATATTTAGTATTATGCAACTGATGTTCTTTTTTCTCATTTCTTCGTAAATTTAACATAAGGTTATTATTTCTTCACTTTCATTTAATTGATTGGATTTGTCTGCATGTGTAAGGCCCTCACGTCTGTGTCTTCTATGCGTGTATGCGAACAGTTATTTGCATTTATGGCGCTCAAGTAGTGAAGATAGAGGTCAGGGTTCGCTGTGAGTGTAATACATTCAATGTGTGTATAATTACATGCAAATAGCGAATGGTAGACGTCAGCTTTGGAATATTTAATCAAGATGATAGATTTTATATGAGTTAATAATGTTTTGCAGACTTTTTGCTCATTACTCCAGGATGAATACTTTATTGAAATTGAAAGTTGAAGGATGATGTCTAAAAAGCTCACGAAAGTTTGGATTTATAAAAAGCATTTAATATTATATGGTGTGTTAATTTCACTCTGTGTATATCTATTGTACAAACAACTCTTTCACTAAATCTTTATGATGTGCAAATGGTTTTTGTCCAGTAGGTAATGGTAAGATCTATTAGGTTACTTTTACTTTCTTAAAACTCCATTCAGGTACAAAACCTAAATGTTAATTGTTAAAATATTTAATAAGATACTTTCTTCTAAGCACAAATATTAATTGCCGTGTGATGTCAAAACTAGTTTCAAGAATTCTAGGTCAATGCTTAAGAAGGCGGTTTCAAAAAAAAAAAGTTAAAGCAGAACGTATGCAAACACTGTAGACAACTGGTGAAAATAAGAGCGACTATCAGTCACTGCACAGGAAACACAAGTTGTCACGTTCACGAGAAAAATAATGCTAGCATGTTTAAAACCACTAGTGTTAGGTGGTAAAAGGATTCCACATGTCAAAGAGGCGAAATACTTTGGGGTATAATTTGATCAAAGACTTACATCCAGAAACACATATTCAGAAAATAACCAGTAAAGGCACTATTGCTCTGGGCAGGTACAGGAAGTTGTGTGGAAGAAATTGGGGCTTGCCCCAAAATGACTGTGGTTATACACAACTCATGATATCATATGGGGCAGCAGAAAGGTTGCCAAATGTGGAGCTGGTCAAAATGCTAAGTGGCTTGATGAGATAAACCCCTACCGCCGCAATAGAAGTAATTCTAAACCTGCCACCATTACATATTTATACACAAGGAACTGCTAGATCTGCAGTATACATACTTATGTATACTCAAGCACCGATAAGTAAATCTTGTGCTGAACATCAAACGCTAGTACATTAACTTAAGGAGGGTACTTTTATACGAATGCCAAGTAAAGCCATCCTTCAGAAATTTAACCTAGATAGCAAATATCAGGTTGTAATACCAGATAAGAAGGACCGGGAGAAATGCTCTCCAGGAAAAGCGGACTCGAACTGGTATAGAGAGATCTCTAAAACTGATTATGGCGTAGGAGCACCAATATAGGGAAGGCAGCCCAGAAAGGTTCCTTCGATAAGCTTCAGCAAGGATACGACGGTGTTCCAGATTGAGGTGCCGCAATTAATTATTGTGTCAGAGAAGTAGAAAGATGGATCGAGTCAAGTAAACGCGTTGCTATTTTCTCCAACAGGCAGGCACCACTTAAAGCGATCAGTTGAACAAGTGTTGACTCTAAGATGGTTTGGGACTGCGTAAGCAACCTAAATGATATGGACACCCAAAGAAAACAACACTGGCCTGAGTTCCCAGCCACATAGGCGTGAAGGGAAATGTGGCGGCTGACGATCTGGCCGAATGAGGTTCGTCAAGGGCATTCGTTGGCCTTTCTTACGGCATTACCAAATCGCAGATTGAAAAGTTCATCGACGAATGGATATAAATAGAAAATGTAGTAAACTAGCATAACTAAAATTTTGCGTCAATTAATATCAAAATAATAAAATTAAATTATAGGTATATAAGGCCCATTATCGTCCAAGATAAAATTAAACATATGAGATTGTTAATCTAGTATTGATACAGATTAATGGCTATTAAATAATTTCCTAGAAAGAAGATGGGGTTAAAATATGTACATATTTGGTCAAATAATATTAATATTTTGTACGCATTCCGATTAAATTGATAAGATCTTAGCTAAAATAGACTTGAGCATATTTCCATAATTATAACTTTCACTTTAGAATTCACACTTTGCACTTCTGTTACAGGTGATTGTGTTGCGTGAGATTAAAGAGCTGAAGCAGCTCTATGGTTCATACGAAAACCGCAGTTAAATGGGGGCAATTTAATGTGGCTTTAATGGTATTTTATAGATCGCTCAAGGCACAAGTATATGTGTTACGTCAGCTAGGCTCAATCGGGCAGTTTTTCAACATGTTTGCTTATAACTTTATTCATTTGAAAGATATTAACTTCAAATTGGGTGGGGATTGGGGGAAGGCAATTAGTAATGGGTATCAGATTATATTGAAGGCCATCCTTTTAAAAAAATCGATTTATTTTGCCAATAAGAACCTAAGAGCCCCTACTGAGGAGTCAATAACATAACATTTAATGAAGATTTTACTTCTAATTCATGATAACATAAAATAAATAATAATAATAATAGAATCGTAGGATTATAGTTCTATACCTTGTCGAATGACCTTGCGTTTGAAGCAAGTTAAAAGAGTTGGTTTGTGCAGTTTATAAATAAATTTGATTTATTATAATCTTCAACCATTGGCAATAATAAAGGCATTTCTTTGTTTTTGATTTGACCTTAACACTGTCTGTCCTCCTTGCTTATGTTGTGGGCCCTTAATATAGCGAATAAGGGTTGTTTTTGAAATGTTATGTATTTCTGAGCCTAATCTAGCCTTTTGTATACTGCTATACTAAACATCATAATCTAACGATGTATGTATATTTCGTAAATCTACTTATTGTTAAACCATCCTTGAAAAGTTAAGTTCTTCGGATAACGAAAAATTAGTAATACTTAATGATTTTTGCTCTAAGAACCTCTAGCGCTTCAAACATCAAATATTGTTTGCCATCAAGCTGAATGTGTTTCCTGCACCACCCACGGAATAAGGAGGGCCGTCAAAATCATAACCAGCGTAACTAAGCGGGATATTCAAAATTCGAAGCTTTTTGTCCCAATTCACACCAGTTGACGATACATTGGCTGCACTCTTAAGGAGAAGAAGAAGAATGATTATACGCAACATTTTGTTTCAAGTAAATTTTTATGCTACTACACATACTAGCAAAAGAGCATAATGTGAACACATGTTTCGCTGCACAAAATACATTACAAAATTTGTTAGGTACTGCGAAAGATAAACCGACTGCCAACAAAAGGTCCGGCATTTATAAAATTGGGTGTGGGGAAGTTTATGTCGGAGAGAAACTAGATTTAAGAAACACAGTGCACATCATCGGTACGGGAGGGTTGATTCGTCCAGCGTGGATGCTGTGCCACGCTAGATGAGTTAATAATACGGCCCATAAAATCAACATTGAAATCCTCGAACTATTGAAAAATGTAACATCCCCGCGAGAATTATCCGCTTTTGAAAGCATTTATATATAAAGAGAATCTAAAAATAATAATTTATTAAATCATGAAGAGGCTTTACCATTCGGTGCTGATGAATTTATTAGGGTAAAAACACATTCCTTTCGCAGTTATATTTTGTATGAGTTCGGAATTCACAGAATTCTAGCAGGTCAAAGTAGACGATAAAGCACTTGTAAGTATACATTTAGGGTAGGGATAACTAAGCATGTTTAGATATTTTATCGTTTATTAGCTCATTTGGTCTTCGGTTCGAAATGGAAATCCAGAAATTTCCGAAACAATTGTCCTGAATTAATTTAAAATTGGCGTAGAGCGGAGTGATCGGATATCTTGTGTGTCTACTAAACATACTGAAAATAGAGCAATCAAGGTGAAAAGACAGCAGTACTTGTATGTACACTCACGGACACCCAAAATGTCCGGCGAAGCCACAGTCTGAGTGCAACGTTCCACACAGCGGAGTTGCCCGCGGTGTTTAGACTACGCATTAGATCGGACATTTTGGGTTCCGTGAGTGTACATATTACTGGTGTACCAATAAATTCCAATTTTGTGTTTTATGTGCAAATATGTGTATTCTAATCCCTTTATATACTTGTGTGATATATCGCTAACATGTTTTTATGAACAGCCTTGTATGTAAAATTTAGTTGTTTTTTCAACAAAGTTTGACATGTCTCTGATGGCTTGTAAAGTACGGCACATTTTCGAATGAAATAGTAATGCCAAAATTTTAGGGAAATCGGAAATATTTTTAAAACATTTGAATTTAGAACTAGAAAACCTACAAATTATCTTTAATATATATATATATATATAATCTAGAACCTCTTATACCCGAAGGTGTGAGGTTAAAGGTTATTACAAATTAAGCTATTTCTTTTATATATCGTACACAAATGTTCTCCAATTTGATTTGTCCTTAGATATACTCTTGGCATCTGCCCATGTCTTCCCTCGCTTTTCTAAAATTTTTGCTACCTCATCATTCCATGTCTTTCTCGGTCGTCCTCTGCTTCTCCTGTGTTGTACCCTGGCTTCCCATATCTGCTTAACCTGGCTCCTGTCGTTCATTCGGTTTAAATGCCCAAACCATTTTAACCTGTTTCTTTTATTATTTATAGCTTTTTCGATTGACACTACTTCGAGTTCTTCTCTCACTGCTTCGTTCTTTTGTTTGTTCAATCTGGTTATTCCTTTGACTGCTCTCAGGTACTTCATATCTATAGCTTGGATTCTACTATACAGTGATTTATTCAGTACCCAACTTTCACTACCATAGATTAAAATCGGTCTAAATATGGTTTTGTATATGGTCATTTTCGTATTTTTACTTATTTCTTTCTTTCGAATGAACGGTTTGTTAAGGCTGTGATAAGTGCGTGCGGCATTAGATATTCTTTCATTGATTTCGCTTTCCATGTTTCCTTCCCTATCTAGTAACACTCCCAAATACTTAAAAACATAAACCTGTTCTACTTGCTCGTTATTGATTTCTATGCTGATTGTTTTGTTTTCCTTTCCTATCACCATCACTTTAGTTTTGTCTGTGTTAATTTTCATCTTCTTCTTACTTAATTCCTCTTCCCAGATTTTTAGTTTTTCTTGGAGTTCCCGCTCTTTAGCGGCACAGATCATAAGATCATCGGCGAATGCGCATACTGACAGTTCCACTGTTTTCAAGTTCTTATAACCGATGTGCACTGCACTCGTTCTACTTTTTACGGCTCGTATAACGTCGTCCATGGCTAAAATGAATAATGTCGGGCTCATCACACCACCTTGTCTTAGTCCATTATTGGTTCCATATCCCCGATTGCATGTTGTTTTTCCTCACGTAGCTTTTATTTCCATCGTATAAACTTTTAATCGCTGTCCTTAATTTCCGTTTGATATTCCTTCGTTTTAGTCCTTTCCATATTTCTACTTGAGAGACTCTGTCAAACGCCTTTTCTAGATCCAAGAAGGCCAGATATACTTGGGTATTCTTTGTTCTTGTTTTTTCAATTAGTTGTTTTATTGTGAAGATGTGATCTTGGGTGCTCCGTCCTTTTCTAAAGCCGCTTTGCGCTTCTGAGAGCTGTTCATCTATACTGGCTTTTAGTCTTCTTTCTAGGATAACTTCGTACATTTTGGATACGACACTTAATAGGGTAATTCCCCTATAATTCTCACAACATCTGGTGTCGCCCTTCTTAAATATCGGTATAATTATCCCTATTTTCCACTCCTCCGGTACCTTTCCTGTCTCCCATGCCATGTTGAATATACGTGTGAGCATTTCTATCCCTTGCTCTCCTAAGGATTTTAATATTTCTGGTGTTATTTTGTCGTATCCAGCAGCCTTCCCTCTTTTGACGTATTTGATTGCCTCCTTAACTTCCTCCAATTGAATTTCGTCTTCTCCTGTGTTATCCTGACTGTCATTTATTATCTCAACGGTTGGTACATTGTCTTCTTCTCCTTCTTCTTCGCCGCATAAGAGCTCTTGAAAATGATGCTTCCATCTTTCCATTATTTCCTCATCATCAGTTATTATTCTATTGTCTTGTGTTTTCAGATGCCGTAGTCTGTGCTGTTTTCCTTTTCTTAGATTCTTTAAAACATTAAAGAATAATTTCTGGTTTGTTCGGCTATCTTCCTCCAGTTTTATTTTTTATCTTTAAATAATGTTTAAAACCCATTCCGGTAAGAAAAATAGTTATTCTTGACTTCCACTATAAAAAAGCGTGTCTGGAGGATAACAACATTTTTAAGAGATTCTACAGAAAAAGTTTTGATGTTAAATTTTTTGTCATATCAATCTAGCTGCAAAAACATAAAATAAAGAAATTTTTATTGTTAAAAAAAAAAGAGAGAAGAGAATTTGGCAAATAGCAGAACAAAAAAAGCAAGATCCGTGACATCGCTCACTCTTTAAGAGATAGTAATAACCTCGTACACAGAGACGTTTCTATTTTTGTCCCAAAGCTGATTAATTTTGTAAAATTGCAAAAGTTATAATTTGTGGAAATCTATTCAAACGATTTGTTCCCAAACTTTGAACTTTTACTTACAAACTATTACGTAAACCACAAATAGTTTCGTGTCTTTAAATCTGAAGATTTTGTACTTGCGCTTCCATTTACAGTTTATATAATAAATATCAATATTTCAACGTAACAAAATATTAATGGGAATAATATGTCAAAATTTAAATTTAACGTTTATTTTTCACGATTGTAATCAAGCGTGTATATTTGCCACTATAATAAATCAAACTTGCATTGGTTGAAATAAACAACACAATCATCTAATACCTGTATAAGTATTACACAAGACGCACACAACTTCACAAAGCTCCTATTATAATCCAATAACGCATTTATTATGTCATAATTATACAAAGGAAAAGAATAAAGGCGGTATAAATCATTTAAATTGTTATGTAAAAGAAAAGTAAATAACGATAACCATATGTTCCGTTACCACTTCTTGGAATCGTTGTATTATTTAACATTGCTTTTTATACATGTATTTAGTGCCATCAAAACAGTTGCGGGTTTTTGAGCTGCACGCATTGATAACGGAAGTACAGAAATAGATGCACATTATACAGGTTATCTTATTTTCAGTTGAAATTTTAAATAATCATGATTACTCTGTAATTTTTTATTTTTGCAGATTTTGTCAGGAAAATAAATTCAAAGTTGGATAGTACTAGATATATGTAGAAGAAGCGGCGAACAAACAATGTTTCCAGATAGCTTAATAAGTAGAAACAAAAACAAATTAAAAAGAGACATCTATAGAACAGAGATCAACACTAATAGATTTATAATGGCCAAGTCAAATCACTGCGGATAACATAAAATATTCGACATTAATTTCTTAATTAATAGATTAATAACATTCCCATTTAATAAACGCAATATTTGATAAAGAATTACAATTCATTAAAAAGGTAGCGATCTACAATGGTTACTCTTCTATGAATGTACTCCTGCATCTAAAGAAAGGTTAATGTAAACATTATTTACGAAGCTTCACGGCCTCAACTTCAACGAAAATTCGCGACAAGAAGTCCCACAAAATTTTGAAGCACATAGACGAAACTTTTAAAGAATACAATATGGACACGTGTTTTATAAATACATTGAGAAACCTTTTAGATAACCCGAAAGACAAACAGCAAGATAATGAAAGCTCGAGCATTTACAGAATTGCATGCGGCATTCGCAATAAAGTTTACATTGGACAAACAAAGCGTGCAACCGGTACCAGATTTAGGGAGAACGTAGCGCATTATCGCTATGGGAAGCTTGAATTGTCCAGTGTCGCACAACATATAAATGATACCGGCCATAAAATTAAAATTGAGAACCTTGAACTATCGAGAAATCTTCAAGGCGATTACACAGAGAAAAATATTTTTGTACACAGAACTGCATTTTATAGTAAGCATATTGTAGTAGTATTTACCACAATTGTAGTTCAGTCTACTAATGTCATGTTTTAATTTTACTAACGAAAATGAAGCGAGTACTATTTCTTTGTGGTTTAGTATTATAGTAGATTGTATGAGTATTGCTAGTTATTATAACAACACACAGTGGTAAAATAAAGTACATATTTGTAGTTAGTATAAGTATAGGTCGCACAATTAGCAATTTTTTTTTGTGTTAATATTAGGAAATCCTCACTGCGTATATTGAATTATCTTCGTTTTTGTAGTAAACATATTGTGAGAGATCATTTAGGTGTTGTTAGTTAATATAAGAAATCCAAACACATGTTTCCCATGTAAATGTGTGATTCTTATATCACTACTTGCAGATAAATATTCTTCATTTGTTGATTACTCGGATATGAAATGACTTTGAATAAATCCTCTGAGACTAATAAAAGTAGTATACAGTGTGGCAACCGTTCATAGCACGATGCATGTATTAGTAACTACTGGTCGACTATAAATGGGCGTGCCACCTTGAATTGCCACGCCTACTTAGCGGCACGCGGATGGCATTTACAAACGATAGCGGACGTATTATAAGTTACACGTATAAATGTATTGGGGCATATGGGCAAATCAAAGTCTTTTAGAGTTCTATGTTAGTAAATATTTTTAGTTGTTAGAAGCATAAGATAATCACTGATAACATGTCAGTGAAGTAATTCATCACAGCCGCATAAAAAATCAAAAATAAATAATCAGAACTCCTAAACTTTAAAATAAAAACTAAAATAATATTGTTCAACAAGTATAAAATCTAAAAACGCAACTATAATAAAATAATGGAAAATAAAATATTTAATTCTTAAAACAGAATTGTATTCAACATTGCAATAAACCTGCAATTCGCTAAAAGAGAATATTATTCTTAAACAATAATAAAATTTGAAGTAAATTAATTTATTAAGTGTTCAAATAAACCTTCCTCTTGATAAGAACAGTAACCCAACCGATCATAAAAATTCCGACGAACATTTGTTAACATATCTGCTGTGACAGTATTACTGATTTCAATAATTCTCGCGCGCAGTTCCTCTAGGTTTGATGGCAGTTGATCACCGTATCCGTATATTGTATTATGTAAAAAGGGCCATAAAAAGAAATCGATTGGAGCTAGATCAGGGGACCGCGCTGGCCATTTAATAGGGCCCGAGTTACCGATCCATCTGTTTTCAAAAACCGCGTTTATAAAGTTTGTTACAATGCGTGTATTGTGTGCTGGGCAACCATCTTGCTGAAACCAAACTTCATTTATATTAAATCGCTCCCGTATTGCCGGAATAATATTATTTTCAAGTAACTGTAGGTATCTATTTCCGTTTAAATTACCGTCAATGAAAAAAGGCCCAATTATATGATTTCCAATGATACCTGCCCATACATTTAGCTTCTGTGGATACTGCGTTCGCGTTGGTATATTTAAATGTAGATTTTTACGCGACCAGTAACGACAAACTGCGCGGTTATGATGCCCGTGTAGGTAAAATCTTTTTTCATCTGTGAACAATACGTTACGTACGATATTTATTAGTACGTAAAATCTTATGAACCGTTATTTTAGAGATACCTAATTCGCGAGCAATTTGTCGAGATGACATAGTGGGGTTTACTTCAACTAAAGCACATACTCGAATTTCTATATCGCTTACATTCTTATCCGGAACAACTTTATTTTTATTATTTACTAAAGAAAATGTAGTTTCAAATCGATTAACGGTCCTACGAATGGTGCTTGCATTGGGAATTTGACTTTCGGGGAAATTAGCTGCAAATAAATCCCGAGTTACTTCCGCGGAATTACCACCGTAAAAGTGTTTAATCATGAAGAGTTTTTGCTCCGGCGTATAGTACTCCATTTTTAAAATAACCGTTATCTACCTACCAACAACGCGTTTTATTAAATAGTACGAGCGAGTAGTTCTCCCGACGAAATATAAAATGCATCTGACACGCACGTGTGCGAGCGACGGCTCTTTCCCCTGTGCGGCGACAGCATAGAGATGTGAATTTCTTGGCAAATACGAGTGCATCATAGCAATATGCTAATGTAATCCAGTCGAATATTCCGTATACTTCTTTACCGTTCTAATGCACGGATACCTCTGTGTATCTCGCTTACACTACAGGATCGCTATAATGCGGACGTAGGCGGACAATTGGTATACGGATAACTACTTTCTATGCGAATAATAGCTTCCTGATGAGTTAAATTTATTGATTTGGCTCATTACAATACAAAGTATCTTTATTAGCGTAATACTATGTGAGTTATAAACCATTGCCATTGATTAATAATAATAATAATAATAATAATAATAATGGTTTATTGTCGTGAATTCCTGGCGAACATAGACGCTGTCATAAACATAAATATATATAACATAATATTACCCATAAAAATAATAAATAAAGAAATAAATATAAAAGTTATGTATAAATAAAATCATAAATTCATAAATTCGTCGGTTGTATAAAATAAATTATTCTTTACGTATATCATTAATTCTCTTTTAAATTTCGACACAGACCGACATTGTTTTAGTGCGGAGGGTAACCGATTGTAGAATGTTATGGCCCTATATCGGGTACCTGTTTCGTAGAGGTTGTGTACGATGTTTTGGTACGCATAGATCGCTGCGATTCCTTGTCAACATACTCTCTGAAATATCGCTGTTTCTTAGGAATAAAGCATAATGTTTTCTATAAAACATAAGAATTTCATATATGTATAGTGACGCTAATGGCAATATTCCTAGTTGTTTAAATATAGGTCGACATGATGATCTTGCACTTGCTCTAACCATACATCTAATTATTTTCTTTTGATAAAGAAACAGCTTTGTAGCGTAAAGAGGACGAACCCCAAAAAATTATACAATAACGGAGGCGTGATTCAACATAGGCATAGTAGAATGACTTTAGGGAACACAGATTAACGCAACTTCGCAAAATTCTAACGCCATAAAGTGCGGAAGAAATTGTAATTAGGTAACTCTGGTATGGATTTCCCGTTGATACTAACATATATGCTACGGTCATCGTCGGTAATAGTACGGAAACGTATCAGACCGGTCTTATCGCAGTTGAGAGTTAAGTAATTTCTTCTGCAGTACGTTAGCATGTCGGAAGCAACACCTTTCGAAGAACCCGAAAGCTCCGAGATGAGCGAATCGGCGACGACGCAACTTGTATCGTCCGCAAAAAGGTCGTTTATATAAATAAGAAACATCGTCGGTCCCAACACCGACCCTTGAGGAACACCGGTTGTAACGGTAATCGCCCTCGAGAAGAACGGCTTTACAGTGTTGTTTGCATCGTCTCTTAAACAAACCGTTGTTTTGCGGCCCGATAGATATTGTTTGAAGAGATCGTGTGCGACACTTCCAATACCGAGACACGATAATTTATCAAGAAGAACCGAGTGAGAAATTACATCGAATGCTTTAGACATATCGAAAAACAAGCAACTGACGTTCTGCCTGGTATCCAACTCGTGATATACTTGATCCAAAGCTGCATATTTCGCGTCGGTAGTGGATATCCCCGCGGTAAAACCAAACTGGATTGGTGATATCAAGTTATAGTGGTTAAAGTACTTTACTAGTCGGTTATTAATAACATTTTCGTATATTTGAGCGAAAACAGTAAACCTATCGGACGATAATTATTAATATTGATAGGATCATTTCTCTTGTGTATAAATATTGTTTTAGTAGGTATGTTTCAAATCACTCGGATAAATTCCTTGCGATAGGCAAAGGTTTATTACATATACAAGAGGTTCGATTATCCATTGCGATACTAACTTGATAACTGAGCAAGGGATGTCATCAATACCGGAGGAATGCTTCGACGCCACGTCGGTCACGATGCTGCCGACCTCATGTATATCGGTCGGTGTTACATAAAAACTACTACTAACGGATGGTCCAGTAGACACAAAATTGGTTTGGTCTACAAACGATGTCGCATATATCTCGGATAAATGTTCCGCAAACAGGTCCACAACTCTTTCGGCATCAGATACAATCTCACCGCGAGCATTCTGTACAGATACCTTAGTTGCAGAAGCACCCGTTCTTTTCAACTTAACTGAATCATTTATGATTCTCCAGGATGTCTTTGTTTTATATTGAGAATTAGAAATTAACTCGTCGAATATTCACGCTTGCGGCTATCGACAGCAGCTTTATAATTTTTCTTATGTTGTTTGTATAGGTGTAGTATTGCCAAATCATTACCCGATCTGTACAAGGAATATAGATGTTTCAGTTCGTGATTAAACTAAAAGAAAGCGAATTTATATCCAATACCAACTTCCTACAAATTATTGCAAAACAGAATGAAGCTCAAGGATTATTTTGTTCGACTTTCGAGATTTAATTGTCGTTTTATAGTTCCAGTATAATTTCACTGGCATATTTTTTTTTAATAAATTAAGATAAAAATGAGCGCTTGGAAAATTACCTTGGCCTTGGAGCAATAATTACGTCAAAGCAAAAAAGTTCTTAATCTAATCTAACGACTGAGAGAAATAACATTCTTTGGGATGGTAATTTCCGGTGAAATTATGAACGATCTAAAGATTTAAACGAACCGTAATTTTTTCTCGGACGAATGAAACTATTGCTAAATTTCTTTTTAGTAATACAAAAAACGTAGAAATAAATGAATTTTAAAGCTTTCTGTATAATTTATATAGTAATTTGGCCTATTCAGATAACAACAAAAATGTCTAAAATCCGTTTTAAAAAGAAACTTTTGTAAAATAATCTTTAAACTTAAAATATTGCATTACTACCTATATTCAGGGTTAGTTAAAAGTATGGAGACGACGATTTATTGTCGTTAATATTCACTTTAGTAGATTTTGTTCAATATAAAGGTTTGTGAAGCATTTTTAATCTACATTTCAGAATACTTTTTTTTTCCTTCATTTGTTTTTAAATTTCGTCATTCGGCATATTTTTTTTTATTAAATAGGAACTTTTACATTTTACTCAACTATGCTCCATCAAGCACCTTTTTCTCTTTAATAATAATAATAATAATAATAATACGGTTTATTGGCATCTACATTAACTATAACACAAAACATAATACATATTCATTATTAATAGTTATGCCAAATAGAACTATATCGCCTTCCTTATTGTGGCACAATAAGTTTGGCGTTCTACCTATAGTCTATAAAGAGGAAAGAAAAAAAAAAATGTAAATACAACAGGTAATAACATAAATCATTATGGCGGTGAACTCCGCGAACAGATCCACAAACTTACAAATCAAGCAAAATCTAAATTATATCATAAAGTAGAAGTATGTCCTGAACTAAGCACCATATCCGAAGCAACTATTGTATAGTAAACAAATAATTTCTGAGTCTACTCTTCAATAAACTTAAAGTTGCAGGTTTATCGGTGCTCAGAAACACATGCTTATTCAACACCTTTGCCACGTTATAAGAAAAACTGCGTTTATAGACCTCTTGCCTATGTTTAGGAATATTTAGTGAGTTTTTACTACGAATACTAATGTTGTGTAAATTAGAACGAAAGCATAGTCTATTAAATAAATATGTCGGCACTCTATTTCTATAAATATTCCAATAAAAAGTAGCACAATATAGTAAACGCCTATTTGTCATATTCAGTATGCGAGACTGCTTGAGAACATATGATGTACCACACCGTCTAGGAATACCAAATACAAGTCTAGCGCACGAGTTCTGAACACGCTGTATTCTTTTAGAATCCGCTTGCGTAAGGCAATGTGTATAAATTACATCATTGTAGTTAAAATGTGAGAGAACTAAGGTCTCACAAAGAAGATTCAATGTGTCACTGCCAAATAACCGTCGATGAGGGTAAATAGACTTAAGGGAAAGAAATGCCTTTCTAACGAGATGAGAAGTATTCCGCTGAAATCGCAACTTAAAATCCATATAGACGCCCAAATTTTTTACATAGTCAACAGTGGGAATACGCTCAGACGAGATACGAAGATCGAGGAGTTCCTTGATATTAGTACGTGCATTCCTAGGTCCAAATACTATTACCTGGGTCTTCGCTGGGTTGATTTGCAGTTGGTACAAATTAGAAAAGGCACATAATCTATTAATATCTTCCATAATGAGCTGTTGCGAGACGACAAGGTTGGACGGAGGAAAAGACATATAGAGTTGAGTATCGTCCGCATATAAGTGGTACTTACAATTTTTAATAACGCTAGGTAATCTTGCAGTGTAAAGAGAGAATAGCAGTGGACTCAGAATAGCTCCCTGAGGAACCCCGCAAAGAACAGGCAGACTGTCAGAATTCACTCCCTCCAAGAAGACGCTCTGAAATCTATCAGATAAATAGGCTCTAAGTAGAGAGAGAGCAGGATCACTCAGACCCATGGACGATAATATAGAGAATAATATATTATGGTTGATGGTATCAAATGCTTTACTGTAGTCCAAGAGAAGTAAAACAGTCACCCTACCACCATCGGTGGCCTCCAAGATGTCATCCGTAATACAGGTGAGCGCTGTAGTACAGCTATGGCCCTTGCGAAAGCCGGATTGAAAAGATGGCAACAGGTCCTGCTTGTCAACATAATGACGAAGTTGAGCTTCCAGAATCCTTTCAAAAACTTTGCCCAGCGAGGACAAAATACTTATAGGCCGTAGATCCTTTAGCTGTTCAACATGGGACACTTTAGGTAAGGGAGTGACTAAAGAGGATTTCCAAATCCTAGGATAAACTGAATTAATTATACAGTAATTAAAAATGTGTACTACATAATCAATTAACAAAGGCACGCAAATATTTAGAATTCTCAAATTAATACCATCAACACCTGTTGCATTACTGTTAAGCTTATGCAAAGCTCGAAGGACATCTGATGCGACAATACTCTTAAACGAAAAGCTGGAATCAGACACAATAGGGGTATCATTGTAGTATGCAAAAAGATTAGAAGTTTGTATATTACTAGGTGGAGATAAAAAGAAATTGTTAATTGCATTTAAATCCTTCAAATGCTCAGGAATGCTGTTCGACTTAGGCTTTGATATATTCAGTTTCTGTATCTCGTTCCAAAGCACTCTCTTGTCCTTGGAATGAACCTGACATTGATAGTTGTAGTAGGCTTTCTTTTCTCTCCTGATTGCTCGATTAGTTTCGTTTTTCAACGTTTTATAAAAATCATGATGTAGTGGATTTTTAGTTTTACGATAACGAAAAAGTGCTTTATCTCTTGCTTTAATCATAAGTTTAATATTGTATGTTAACCAAGGAGCAGGTGGCTTTGTAGTGACAACATGTTTAAAAGGAGC
This sequence comes from Cetonia aurata, assembly GCA_949128085.1. Taxonomy (NCBI): domain Eukaryota; kingdom Metazoa; phylum Arthropoda; class Insecta; order Coleoptera; family Scarabaeidae; genus Cetonia; species Cetonia aurata. Next base: position 13,016,301 of record OX421887.1, read on the forward strand.
GTGCTTGTCTATAATATACAAAATATTATTATTTAGAAATGAGACCTTTAAATCTATATCATCTATGTCATAGATAAGATACCAGGATATACCGAATAAGTCACTAGTGAAGCTATCCCAGTTAAAGTTACTAAACGACCTTACATCAAATTCACGTAATATTTTTTTAGGCATTCTTAAATCTAAGACACAATAAGTACCCAAGTGATCCGCAATTTGATGTTGGGTGGAAGGGTGGAGGAGTTGGTGGTTATCCGTGTAGGCTCATCAATTATCTGTGTAATATTTAATATATTGAAAAGATCCAGAATGTCAATAACTTTTTTATCTTCAATATTTAAAAGATCAACATTAAAATCGCCTAAGCAGATTGTAATATCTGCAATAATTGTATACTCAGACAAGACTTCTTCAACATCGTTTAGAAAAGATAAAAAATTACCATTTGGTGGTCTATAAACTACTCCAATCATACAGTTAGTATTCCCAACCAAACATTTCACCCAAAGGTACTCGAGGTAATCCTCTACATAACATTTATCTATCGTGACCTTTAAATTAGACCTACAGTAGAAAGCGATCCCTCCTCCCCTGCCAAGTCTATCAGTTCTGAAAAAATTGTAACCCGGTATATCCCAGAGATAAGAAGGTAAATCTTGGCAAAGCCAAGTCTCAGTTATTGCGAATACATCGTAATTATCTTGTAAAATAATCCGTTTTAGTTCTTGGAAGTGGGCAGGGAGAGACCGCACATTTGAATGTCCAAGTTGCAATGGCATTGCTAAGTAATTAGAAAGTTGCTAATTCATTTAAATATAAATCACACAATAATAACAATTAGAGTTAGGCAAGAATTACATTTATAACTTATACATAATTCTGTGGAGTGCATTAATTATAGAGAAAAAAAAAAAAAATTTTATTAATTATTTTCTCTTATGTATAATCTTAGACCTATCGTCGGCTTGAATGTCCACTTTGATCCTCGGTCGAAGATCTTTTCCGTGAGATCGGCCCTTGACATCATCTAGTTGCAATGGTAGATCAGGTTTCGGACACTCTATTAATTCCAGGCAATCCGCATTATCCTCAGTAGGTTGGTTGAAAAGTTGTGGAAAATCTGTTTTTAGTTTTGCCAAATCACTCATGCTATAACCATTGTTGCCAATAATTAATCTGGTACCACTAAATTTAGAGCCTTCTTCCGAGCCAAACGTTCATCATAAGATAAATCACGCGAGACGTATATCGTAGAACCTTTGAAATTAGAACATTCACTTAATACTGTATCTCTAGTAAATACTGAAACGAATTTAATAACAATCGGTTGATTTAGACCAGATTTATTGATACGGTAAACATCAGAAATGTCCTTTGTGGACAGGCCGAGATGTAAATGATTATTAAATTTATCCAAAACCAAATTCAGTAGCTCTAGGTGAGTTTCTTTTTCCTTAGAGGGGACCCCAAAAGCAATTAAATTATTGTTTTTAACCTTTTTCTCCAAATTCCGAATTCTTTGTTTTAACTGGCCATTTTCTTCTTCCAAAGATGATATTCTAGTATTAGCCAATTCCAAATCCTGTTTTAAACTATTGATGTTCTCATTAACCTGACTAACAATGATTTCTGTTTGCCGTTTTATAAGATCAATTAGGGAATCATACAGTTCCTTATTGCTGAGATCAACAGCATTACTAAACATATCAATAGAAAATTATAGGAGAGAATCAAAGGAAACTCTTTGCACTGAGGGGTCGATCACAGTGACTAACAGGATCGCGACGGGTAGACCACGGAATGGAATAAATAATAGACAGGAAAGGATTTGCTCTAACTCTATATCTATTATACCAATAATTTAAAGTAAAATGAAATTATATACCAATGATCTCTATATTCCAATATTACTAACCGATGTATGCATAGGACACCGGAACATTCAACGCGATACTTTTTTACTGGATATTTAAAAGAAGTACGGAATAAAAAAAGCTAACGGTATAATCCAAGACGATAGAATTATTAGATACAAATAACTCAAATATAAATGGAATGAATAAAATACAATGTGCAGCATAAGAAAGATTAAATCTTAATGAGTAAAATGATACCACTCTTACTTTGCTTACAGAAGATTAAACAGGTAAAAACCAAACAGTAAAGGCACACTTCACAAGCACGTGTTCACCGCGTAGACATACACGTATATCTGATATCAAGTGACAATAATGTTTTTGTTTTTTTTTTAAATTATTTTAGTAATATTTTTAGAAGAAAAAGCAAATCAATAACTAACAACAGATAAATTAGAGTAAGTGCTCAAATTGTCTTCCTTTTCGAATTTGACAATGATCCAATCGATTTACAGAACCTCGAAGAGAACTATGAAAAATATTCGGGGAATTTCTTGTGTCGTTCTCGTAATTCGAATTTTTAATTCTTCGATGTCATCGGACTTATCTTTCAAAACCTTATTTTTTACGTATCCCCAAAGAAAAAATCTAAAGGGTTTAAATCTGGTGAACGGACTGGCCATTCAATATTTTCTCGTTTCCCAATCCATCTGTTAGGACAAACGTTGCCTAGATGCTATCATGGGGAATGTTTTCATCGTTTTCATCTGGATAGAATGTAGCACATGCAGGTTTAATCTTATTTTGCATTAACTGCAAATACTTAGTCGAAGCTATTGATGAAGAACGGACCGACAATATGACTTCCTAGAATGTCAGCCCAAAACCTGTTTCAACCCGGAAGGATTTTCCAATGACCAGTATCTGCAGTTATGTCTGTTTACTGCATCAATAATGCAAAATGTAGCTTCGTTTGAGAAAAGAATATTGTTGACAAATTGTCATTATTGCAAATATTTGACGTTTCCTCACAAAATTGTAATCTCCTGTCTACAAACGTCTTGTAAACTTCTGCGTCTATTTCCAAAGCCTAGTATTATAAGTATTATACATATATACAAACATATGTGCACAAAATAAGTAAAAACTAAGACATGTTTTAAAACAGACAAAACGTTAATATGTGTTAGTAGTTTATTAACCCAATCAGGAAGCTTATATTACGGTAGTTTTCAAAGCTGATTGAAACATTCGATTATTTAAGTCTGTCCATGATATCTTTCGAATGTCACCTACGGTTCACGCTTTCAACACCTGCTGAGCGCTACAGGTATGCACATATACATACATACATTATAATAAATAACTTCAAAATTATCTATTAAATAATAAATGAATGTTAAAAGTGAAAATAGTTGCTATAATGACGAAGATGTGTATAAATAGTAAAACGGTGCTTGTTAAACTTTATTCTTTGGAGGAAAGATAGCTTTAGTAATAGTAATTTACATATTAATGTTTGTGTTTACACTGTACACATTCCACAGTGGATAGCTCGTTTGTTTAAATATGCACAAATTGTTCCGTAAAAGCTTATTTATAAATAATTCTAAGAAAAGATGTAATTATATAAGGTTAAGGAAAACGCGAGAATTCTTTATATTTCTGCAATAATAGGCACTCAGGATCCTTTCAACAAAGTGTAAAGAAATATTTTGAGGAATAGAGCGTCCATCGACCATTTTTTTTACTTCTGTTGGTTTGCTTCAAATTTTGAAATTTCCGCGTGCCACAAGAGTTTGAACTATACTATAAGCAGCCACTACTTTTATAGATCATATAAGAATGTAACAATATTGAACTGCAGTATTCTGTTTAGTTCGTTTAAAATGTTGCCCTTATGTAGGTAAATAATCTCTGCTCATAGAAAATATGTCGCTCTAAGCAAAAGTAAAGGCTGCCATCTATTTCATAAAATGTCTGGGTTCCCAATAATATATGGAAAATAGGTCTTGGTCATAGATATACAGTGTGTCCCACCGGACGTGGGCTAACATGGCTATCTTTGTTAATATTGGAGATAGAGAATCGGTTAAATGGAGAAAGTAGTGCAGAATTTTGTGCACATTAACGCGGTGGCTTCAAAACGAAAAAATTCAGACTGGTTCAGAAGTTATTGAAAAAACCGAAAATCGTCAATTTTGAAATATTGCTCTAACTTCCTTATTATTAGATTTATCGAAAATCACATGACACAATTTAATACCGATTTACAAGATAATTATTCGCTTAATCTTATTTAAAATTACAAACTAAACTACAAACTACAAATAATGTTCAAAAACCTCGCCATTGCGTTCAATGCATTTCTGGCATCGCTTCTTGATGCTTCTTGTCACATTCCCCAGTGTTCTTCTATCGATGTTGTTAATCGCGTCTAAGACCGCCCTCTCTAGTTCTTGTACATCTTGATAGTTAACTATGCCAAACACTTTATTTTTAACGTAACCCCACAGGAAAAAATCCAGAGGAGTGAGGTCCGGTGATCTTGGGGGCCAGCGGACGTCACTATGAGTCGCTATGAGACGATCGTTAAAACGTTGACTCAAATAATTTCGCACAGCAATAGAATTATGGGCCGGTGCGCCATCCTGTTGGAACCATATCCTGTTATTTAGCATTACAGGTAGCTCATCCAGAATATCTTCTACATCATTTGCCAGGAAATGAAGATATCTTTCGCCAGTTAAACTTCCGTTATACAAAATTGGCCCGATGATCCTGTTGCCCAAAATTCCACACCACACATTAAATCCAAAACGGTGTTGATTCCTCCTACCAATAATTAAATGAGGATTTTGTTGTGCCCAAAAATGTGTATTTTTACGATTGAAAACTCCCAAATTCGAAAAAGTAGCTTCATCTGACCACAAAATGTTTTTGCAGAAATTGTCGTTGTGTTCTGTTTCTCGCACATACCACCTACAGAACTGCAACCTGCGATCCTGATCATTAGGAAAAAGAGTCTGACTGATGTTGTAAGCATACGGGTGGTACTTGTGTTTTTTCAAAATTCTCGCTACCGTTGATTTTGCAACTCCTACTTCCGTTTGAATTTGCCTTAAGGATTTGTTACCCGCGACGTGAACGCTTGCTAAAACTAGTTGTTGTTTTTGTTCATCACCACCTGGTTGGTTAATACCATGTTTCAAATCTTTCTTTGAAAATGCACCATGTTGCTTTAAATTTGTATCCAAACGCCGGAAGGTCTTGTAGTTTGGTTGTCGTCTTTCAGGAAATTCATTAAAATATTCTGTTTGGGCCAGCGTTGCATTCTTATTACAACGAATATAAGTACAAAAAATAGTGCAAACTCAATAATATCAAACGGGAAATGTCACTGACTGACAGATCTACGCAACAAATTTATTATTTTTTCCAAGGCACACCATTAAATAAAGCAATGAATTTTTAATAAGAAAAAGCGAATAATTATCTTGTAAATCGGTATTAAATTGTGGCATGTGACATATCATTTTAATCAGAAAAAAATGCTGATTTTAAATGTGAGCAAATCCAATGTGGCGTCCATTAGATAAAATGAGGTTAGTATATTTTTCTTGGAAGAGATTGAATGAAAAAAATTAAAAATTGCACCGTTCAAAAGCGCAACAAAAGTAATACAAACCTTTGAAAACAGTTTTTCGATAAATCTAATAATAAGGAAGTTAGAGCAATATTTCAAAATTGACGATTTTCGGTTTTTTCAATAACTTCTGAACCAGTCTGAATTTTTTCGTTTTGAAGCAACCGCGTTAATGTGCACAAAATTCTGCACTATTTTCTCCATTTAACCGATTCTCTATCTCCAATATTAACAAAGATAGCCATGTTAGCCCACGTCCGGTGGGACACACTGTATATAAACAGCCGAAGCTGTCATACACAATAACATATCTATCTATCTATGCCAGCTAGCCCAATATCCTGGTGCCCTGCGTTAGTCTGTACAGGTTTCTGGCTGGCCGTTTGAAGTAATCCTCTAGGTTCATTTTTGGTTTGCCAAAAATTGCTTCTCCTTTTGCGCCCAGAGCTTTGTATTCACATAGGATGTTGTATGCTGTCCCTGTCATTCTATTACAGGGTCTGCATTGGGTATTTGCGATGTTGATAGTCATTTTTTGTGGGTGCCCTTTCAGTGCAGAATATCCTGTTAAGAAATCTGCTACTATGCGAAAATGATACCTACTAAGCTTTAATTTAATACTTCACTTTTCTTCTTTGATGTTCCTATAATAAAGATCCTTCCATGAACTCTTTTGATTGTGCTGTTTCAGTGTTTTTTATGTTTCTCTTGGACTCATCTGTCCATCAAGTTTCTGTTAAATAGATGTTGAAATGATCTGGTCTGATTTAATTTCCAAAAGGTTGTCTTCCACATGATAGACAATATTTTTGTTTCCCAATCCTGCATATCTGCCATTTGGTATTTCTTGCAGGAGATGCTCTATTCACCGAATGGAGAGAAGGGAGGTCTAGGAAGTATATCACTGTCGCAATAGGGGTAATCTTTATTACTCCTGTTATTGTCTTATATTAGGTTCATTAGTATTAAAACTTCATTTTGTACTAAATAATTGTATAATGTAAAAGACCGCTAATAAGCTATTTTTCTGTGAGTACGTGTGTGCCTCGTGACCTCAGCAACAGGGGCGAGAGCAGCCACACACCGCACAATATATATTACAATTCAAGGTTGCCAACTTAACAACTATAAATACACAATACATGACAGTTATTCCTAAACGTGCAAGCCTCTGTTGCTGAGTTCAGTAATAGCTGTTTGCTGCTGTATATTTTTCAACCATACCAGAGATGCATAAGTAATCATGGGTTTAACCGTGACGTATGTCCAATACATCATATTTCGTCTTAATCCCCATGTTTTTCCATAGGCTCTTCTGGCCAATATAAGTGTTGTCTCCGCTCTGGTTTTAATTCTCTGAAGATGTTAACTCCAAGTAAGAATAATTAACGGTAGAGAATTTATCAGAGACGTCACTTGCATATAACAGCTCGCACTTGAACTTTTTATATACACTGTATCGGTCCGTTGTAAATTCCCTCATTCTCCTTAATACAAAGATGCTGAAATAATTATACAAGCTTCGTACGCTCCAATAAATAACTCTAAGGCTCCCAAATTGAACACTAAACCTACATATTTGTACACCAATCTTGCTTTTAGATATTATATAAGAGAGTTTACTTTCAGTAATACATATCAAACCGCCAATGGACTAATATTTATGTATTTTAATGATTTTCATTAATGTTAGCTGCCGCAGATACATATAGACACTTTCACGTTATTGCTCACTTCGATCCATCGGCTTTTGTGTGTAATTATGCAGATATTTCCAACATCAATGCTTTTCTTGTGTAAAATTCATCTGACACTGGAACTCATACATATTTACGGTATGTTAATGATCTGCTTACTTAGAAAGTAAAAGTGTTTTGTCTTTTCCGCACCATTTAGCCTATAAGTTAACTTGGTAGCTCAATTACGGATACTGCCTATAATAATGGGAATGACACAATATACCTACGCGGTATGTAAGTCAAATTATGTAAAAATAAAAATGTTTTCCAAGTTAATTATTATATAATTATAAAATATTTAAATTCCTTATCTGTCAGGTGAACATCTAGCACTGAATATGATGTAAGAATGACATAAAAATTATGCAAATTGCCTTCTGCAGTCTATGCGAGATATTTTTATCGTGTGAATTTGTCCTAAATTTTGAAATAAGAATACCTTCGCAAGAATTTTTTTGACGAATTAGGCAATTCTTTGGTTTGTATTACTTATTCCTATCTTTAAAAACGAATTTTCAATATCTTCATATTTATGTTTAACGAAATAATTTCATCAATCCAATTTTTTAAAACTATAAAAAATAAATTAAATACATACATGTGTTGACATATTTTGGCCAGTGAAAGTCACATAGGTATATTAGATTGATCGACCAAATTATTTGTGATATGGTTATACATTGTGTAGATATTTCATTGTAATTTACCTAATTTACTTCATTATATCATCATTTCTTATTTAACAGACACGCAAATCTATTAATACTGTTCTGTAACAAGTAAATGTCATTTCCTTCTAAGAGATTGTTCAAAACGACTTTGGAATATGTTGACCTTTTTATTGTATAGGCTTTTTTTATAGTTTTTTTACTGTTCGCCTGTTATAAGTATATAGCATAGCTACTAACTGATTTGCTACCGCTTTTGATGAGGGAATACAAAATTTACTTTGAAAGTTATGTATACCTCAAAAATGTGTTTTCGAAAAGAAATAAAAGTCGTTTGCTATGAAATATGACTCAAAATTGGGAAATTCCCCTCATAAATATTATTTTATATTAATATTTTATACCGACGAGAAAATGTCTAACTACAATTAAAACCAAAAAATGCCACCAAACAATTATCACTGACAATAGGGAACTTCTAACTCTCGGGAGACAGAGGCAAGATGGTTAAACACGTACATTCTGTTTCAATTAGATATGTTATTGGGCAGAGCAATATTTTTGTTATTGATATAATGAACGTCTCTTATATGCATATTATCAGCAAAATTATTTATTGAACCTATGAAAAAATAGTTACTATAACAAATATTATCCGTGGACTAATGTAAAATGATTTGTTACAATAATGATAACGTATTTATTTCACTAATGAATCAAGCTGCGTTGATTACATTTAGCTTCGTAATATTAAATTGGCCAGAATTTTGTTAATTATAACCGGTTGTTTTCTGCTTACCGTATTTACTACTTTTATGGTAGGTACTAGTTGCACCATAAATATATTGTAAAGGGTCTCCCAATAGGAATTACATGTTTTTAAAATTAAATAAAATACAAAATATTTGGGACAAAAGCAAAACTTTTTCTTTATTTTATAGTACGACTTATGATATTATCTTTTAAATAACACATTTTTTCAAATGTTCACCTCGGTCAGTTTCGTTGGCAGGATTGAATTCGGTTAATCCAATTTTCGGTAATTTTTTGCAATCAAATCAGGAGTAGTTTCATTAATCCAGCGTTCGACGTTCAATTCAAAGCATCAATAGTTCGAGGTTTGTCTGGCAACAATTTTAAATAGCCCCATAGTGGCATTGATAACATGGGGTGTTGCACCATTTTGTTGGAAAAACAAATTCATTTCATCTAATTTTGGCCACAAAGAATCCCTTAACATTTCCTCCAGTTCTCATCAGTCCACTGTTATTGCATTTCCATTTGCACCACGGCATAAACCACACCAAACAGTAACTTTTGCCGGATGAAAAGACTTCTCGTTAATCTGCTGTGAATTATTTTCACGGCAAAAATTGTGTTTATTAACGAAGCCATTTAACCAAGAATGGGTGTCATCTGAAAATATGATTTGTTTTTGAAGAAATCAGGATCAATTTCAAGTTGGTCTGGAACGCAATCAGCAAGCACACGACACGCTTATTGTGATCAACTGGCTTCAGTTCTTGTGTCAATCTTATATGGATATAAACCCAATTTTTTTGAAACGCTAAGTTCTTGAGAACGTCGATTAATCGACCGATTTGCATCCTTCGTAACACTGGCACTTCAGCGTTAATATTCTCTGGGTTTCTTGCGATTCGTTGTCGCACTGGTGTTCTGGTATCGTATAAAAGAAAATTTGTTTCGATTTTTTTAACGATTCGACGAATAGCAACAACAGAAGGGCAATTATGTGAATCAAAATCTTCACGAAGATCCCGTTGCGTTTGAATAAAAGAACAATTATTTTTATAAAATGTTCCTCTTGGAAAACCCATTATATATAACTATTTTCGAAAACTACAGTAACGTTTGACTATCATGTGTAGTATGGCATACCATACTTATAATAAATGTTATTGCATTGCTTTTCTTTGTGCCTTCCAATTCCAATCTAAACTAAGTCTTTTAGTAAAAAAAATATGTGCAGAAGGTTATTTGTGTGTTGTATAATACACTAATTGTGAGTATCAATTCCTCGACTCATTTACAGCATAAGTTGCTACTGAAAATGCAGCATCTTAATGACATGAAATAAGTGTGAAGTTCAACGACAGATATAATATAACGTAATACAAGCACATCATTTTGTATGCAAATAATAAATAAAAAAACGCTATTTGCGGTGCATTACCTTGTTAGTCTAATAATAAATGAAATTAAGTGGCTCAACTTGTATACTGTGTGCAAACGTACACATTTATCAACAGCGATCACGGATCTATAATTACGATACCTTTTCTACATAATTTGTGGAGTGCTCATATGCGGTAGCTCTCTCAGAGCATTTCAACAACATAGCGTGCTTTGTTGCACAACGAGAAAGCCATTGTATGCACCGCAATATTTTCATACGTTTCTGAAATAACGACAATTATAACATTTTTGCATATTTGCCGACCGATTTCGAACGTTTCGGTATTTTCCAAAGCGTATCTGATTCAAGGACCTCCTAACTGAAATCACGTTGAACACAATTCACTTTTGCAATGGAGCACGCGTACCTACTTTTAAATTCATTGGGTTTTTGTGAGTATATGACGTAATTCACGTAAACTTTTCTTTTATTTGTGTTTTAGATATTAGGGTAATCGTTAACATTCAACGTACAATAAAATTCAATTCAATCCAATATTTTATTAGTCCCAAGATTAAATATAACATAGCGCACGTCAAAATACAAAAACATATATTATAACATTATTACTTTATATTTATATAAAAAAAACATTAACGATTTGTCAGATTTTTTTTTTAATTCTAATATTCTAATTAGCAGTACATAAACATAAAAAAAAATAAAAATATTGATAATACCAGAATGTTGGACATGAGAAAGCAGCTGAGTGAGAACTGTTAGATGAATCACACAATTGAAAGTGTTCGTCAAGTGAGTATATCACGGGCGTGCTGGGCCGCCGGGACGCCGGGCAATTGCCCGGTGGACCGCCGCGTCGCCGAAGATTAATATTAAGATTCATATTTCATACTTATGATTTAACACAAAATAAGAAAATAAAAAAAAAGAAATACCATACAAATTTATTTTCAATAGAAACACGTAGGACTGCATCATCATCATCATTCATCAGATCATCAGGTTTAGTATAATATTCGTTATGTCTTGTATAAACACATTATAGTGTTTGTTTTATTCCTGCGGTTGGTTATCGGTTTTGAAAAGTCACGTATTTTTTCAACAAGGTGCCTAGACGGCGGCGACTACCAATGTTTATAAACAAACTTTGTGAATTCATTTCTTTCAAGTAGGTACCAAGTAAGAAGTAATAATAATAAATATTAAATTTCTTCTTCTCAGATAATTTTTATTTTCTTTCAGTCTTGTTGAAGTTCTCTCGTTGAAAACTGCTCGGGCTATTAATTTGTTCCTACTGTTTAATACTTCTTATCTATATCTATATCTACTATGGATAAGAAAAAACGCAAAGGGGGCGCCGAAAGATTGCGCGAAAAGAAAAAAAAACTTAGACAAATAGAAGCAGAGAGGTATGCTAAATTAAATACTTTTTTTCGTGAACAAAGTGCAAGCACTTCTACTGTGTCCAGTTTATTGCCTACTAGTGATTCAGAAAAAGCATGTGAGGAAGACATTGTACTGACACCGAGTGGCAGTGAAATTAAGGTTGAAGGTGGAAATGATTCAAAAAAACTAAGTGAAGAAAACATTATTTCCACACCAAGTACCAGTGCAGTTGAAGTTGAAGGTGAAAAGAAAAGTGACACTATATTAAATTTTTTTATGAAACCTAAAGATCATGAAATTGAATTGTTCTTTAAGAATCATCCACAGCAACCATCCGAAAGGGAAGTCAAATTACCTTTTACGGCAAATAAAGCATTTTATTGTGAAGACGGATCCCAGAGAATGTGGTTATCGTATGACATTAATTCTAAGAAACTTTTCTGCTCTGTGTGTATAGTGTTTTGCAAATCTGTGGAACAGAGTGCATTTTGTACTGGAACAAACGATTGGCGACATGTATATCAAAGAATTTTAGAACACGAAACAAGTGCAGTGCATTCAAATTGTACAGAAGCTTATTTTATGAAATTAAAAAATAAAGATATATATAGTCTCGTATGGTCTACGCAAACGACAGTTAGAAACGAACAGGTTAAGAAGCGAAGGCAAATAATTGAAAGGATAATAGATATTATTAAAGTAATAGGAAAACGAGGTTTAAGTTTTAGAGGATTTAGAAATGAAGCAGCATACTCTTTGGAAGATCCTACTCTTGATCATGGAACTTTTCTAGAACTAATTATTTTACTGAGTAAGTACGATGTTATTTTGAAAGAACATTTAACTATTATCATAAACAAGAGTAAAGAAGCCAAAGCTAGAGCAGAAGCTAAAGCGAGTGCTAGTACTAGTGGTAGTAGTGGCAAAAGAGGTCGTGGAAGTGCACTAACGTTCTTGTCAAATAATACAATCAATTTGATTATAGAAATCATAAGTTTTCTTATTAAAAAGCACGTGTCAAATGAAATTAAAGCCGCCAAATTATTTTCGGTTCAGATAGATACTACACAAGACATATCTACTAAAGATCAATGCTCAGTCGTAATTCGATATGTTACAAATGATGAAATAAAAGAAAGTCTCCTAGCGTTAAAAAGCTGCAGGGATTCCACAGGAAAAGGTATGATGGACCTTCTACAAACCGTATTTACCGAAAATGACTTAGACATTCAAAATTGTATTGGCAATGCAACGGACGGAGCAGCAAATATGAAAGGGCAATATAATGGATTTGCAGCTTGGTTAAACCAAAATTCACCAGGACAAGTACATGTTTGGTGTCGCGCTCATGTGTTAAACTTAGTGTTGGGTGATTGTACAAAATCGTTAATCTCTTCAGTAACTTTCTTTGAACTTTTAAACTCCGCTGCAGTGTTTTTTAAAGAGTCTCATAAACGAATGGATATTTGGACAGGTTCATCTAACAAAAAGTTACAAAGGATTGGCGAAACAAGATGGTGGTCCAAAAATGCCGCTCTGACAAAAATTTTTGGCAATTTTAAATCATCTGAAAGTGGACTTTATGTAGAAGTAATCAATTCGTTTTTACATGTAGAAACAAATAAAAGTTTCTCTGGAGAGATAAGAGTTAAAGCCCGAAATTTAAAAGAAGCTTTTTTGAAATATGAGACAATTTTACTGGCGCAAATTTTTCTAAGAATATTTGAAATTACAGAGCCACTTTCTAAATATTTGCAAACGCAAGGACTGGATATTTTGAAAAGCCAACAATTAGTAACTTCTGCAGATAGACGGTTAAAAGAAATTCAGCGCGGTTTCAGTGAAGTAAAAACAGCAGCAGACCATTTTGTTCGATGGGTCAACCAGCAATTTATTTTAAACGACATGTATGTGGAGGTACAAAATAAATTACCCATGAAAAGGAAACGAGTTGTAAAAAAAATGCCTGGTGAAGTACTTTCCGATCAATCAATAGAAGATACTAACGCCAAATTTGAGGTTGAAGTCCATAATGTTATCATGGACACCATTATCCAGAGCATGGAAGCCCGTTTTGGCGGAAAAAACAAAGAACTACTTTTGGACTTATATTTCTTATCTCCAGCTGCATTTTCTGGAATAATAAAAGGAGATTTGCCTAAACATACATTTACCATTCTTTGTTCAAAATTAGTCAAAATCTATCCAAGCGTTACAGTAACGCTTCTGCAAAAAGAATTAAAACAGTTTGCTCATGCTTGGGATAACTTAAAAAAATCTGCTTCGGAAATAACAGTGCAAGACGATTATTTTAATGAAAGTGACGACACTAACACTGACAACGACTCAGAAGATGAGAATGATCAAAGTAACGAACAAGAATCTGAATTCGCTGAAATCAAGTGTAAAAATTGCAAGGGATGTTCCATTTGTTGCTTTAAAGTTTTAATGAAATATAATTTGTACAGTAAAACATATAAACATTTAACGTTGGCGTACAAATATCTTTTAACCTTACCTGTAACACAAGTGTCATGTGAAAGAACATTTTCAGTGTTAAAGTTTATTAAAAACCGAGTGAGGAGTTCTTTATCTGATGAACATTTAGAAGCGTTTATGTTGATGTCCGTGGAAAAAAATATTTTAAGTGCATTGGACAGCGATGACATTATTGACAAAATGGCTGAGAAAAGTGAGTTATTCAGGAAAAACTTGTCACGAGATGTTATTGATTAATGTACCTACAACCTACTTGTACTGTAAGTAAAATTAGTTTATTATGTTATAGTTATTTTTATATACACTACACATTCGGATAGTATTTTTATCACTCTGTCTTAGTGTGTTGATATTTTTTACCATATTTTTTTCATTTTTTCATTTTTGGATCCAATATGGACGTTTAAGCATAAATATTACATTTGTTACACTGTGAGCATTACATAATAAGAGTAACACGCTATTTCAAAAAATAAATGTGAACAAATTTTTGGAAGTGGCCTGAATGTTTGAAATAAGTCCCGGCCCGCGCCAGCCAGCCAGCACGCACGTGGAGTATATACAGGGTGTTTTGAAACATCATTTAAATATTTTAAGGGCATGTAGTACGATCGAAAATAAGGTTAAAAGTCATAATAAACATATGTTCACAAATCAACCGTTTACGAGATAACAGCGAGTGTTCCTAGTAGTACATGGATATAACATATCCCAGTAAACAGGTGCTTATCAGCTATTGTTTTATGACAGTTTAATTTGACGTTTTGTGCAATTTGTAGCAATTACAATGGTTGCGTATTCTAATGCTGAAATGAGCGATATGGTGTTCATATACGGTCGTGCTAATGGGAGTTCTTTACAAGCACGTCACTTCTATGCTGAAACGTTTCCTGATCGCCAACTGCCTTCGCATGTGATGTTTCAGACGGTGTTTCAACGACTAAGAGAAACTGGTTCGTTTGAGAAGCGGTCTTCTGATACTGGACGGCAGAGATTAGCATGTACTCCACAGATAGAAGATCGAATTTTGAATATTATTGATGAAAACCCCGAAACTACTGTTAGAAGGATTTCGACTCAAGTGGGTGTAAGCAGCAATCTTGTTTGGAGAACTCTTCATGAGCAACTCCTATACCCTTACCATATCCAACGGGTACAAGCCCTTACTGCTCCGGATTATCAAGCGAGAAGGGCTTTCTGTGAGTGGTTTTTGCGAACAGCTGCTGATCGGCCAGATTTCGCTGATAACATCCTTTTCACTGATGAAGCTGGTCTTACTAAACATGGAATATTTAATTTCCACAACAATCAGGTTTGGTGTGACGAGAATCCTCATGCTACCGTTGAAGCTCGGCACCAGCAACGTTTCTCTCTAAACATCTGGTTAGGCATGATAGGGGAACGGTTGTTAGGACCGATTGTTTTGCCACAACGCTTAACAGGTCCTGCATACCTCGAGTTCTTGGAAAATACTTTACCTGAACTTTTGGAAGATTTACCTATAAGACTGAACCTCTGGTTTATGCAAGATGGAGCTCCACCGCACTTTACGCGTGCTGTTAGGGAACATCTTAACAATGAATTTCCTGGGAGATGGATAGGGCGAGCTGGACATTAGTATCTGGGGTTATTTGAAAAGTTTAGTGTACGCAACACCGGTAAACGATCTTCCATAGTCGCGCCAACGAATAGAACGCTGTTGCCAGATAACACGAGAAAAACCCTTGTTTTTTGAAAGAGTGCGCGCTTCCTTTCAAAGCAGATGTAGATCCTGTGTCGAAATGGAAGGACGTCATTTTGAACATCTTCTTTAGTTATAATCTACTTTATGTTAAAATACAATAATCTTAATAAAAACCGCTAAAGCAAACTTATTCTGCATTTGCGATAAAATCGCTGTTATCTCGTAAACAGTTAATTTGTGGACATATGTTTATTATGACTTTTAACCTTCTTTTCGATCGTACTACATGCCCTTAAAATCTTTAAACGATGTTTCAAAACAGTATAGTTCTCAATAAGAAATGTCGTAATAGCACATCTAAAATGTGTCTCATGTGAAATTGATTTATATTGTTCTGGCAACCATTATACCTGGTGATGATAAAGACAAAAGCAAATGTGTGTATAATTATGAGCAGAAAAAGTGTAAAGTGGTCTTATTTTTAAGCGGACTCAACGGTTAGAACTGCGGTTATGTGCTGAGGTAGCCGTTTCTGTTTACAATACGTAATAGAACGCACCACTTGTGCGATACATTTCGTTTGTTTACTATAAGGATATCGATGATCTTAAACGTCGAAGCTAGTTAGCATTGAGAGCGTGAACGATATTCACGAGTATCTCAGCCCTTTACGGAAGGGAACATAAGGTAATGTATCTAGCTTTGTAGTTTTTCTACAAGTGAATTTTACAACCGGCAAGCAAATTCCATTTTAAATGAAATTGGCAGGGTAACATTGGACAAACAATTACAATTATTTATAAATTTATTAGACAACGACTAATATGTAATAGATTTAATCAAATAAAGCGTAAGGTAACGTACTTGCAAAATTCCAACCCATTATTTAGAAAGCCATTAGCGAAATATTGTGTCCAAAGTAACCCCCGGCCGATGGTACATGAATGATGAACTATTAATATTACAATTATTGCAAATAGGTGCATCTACAAGAAAGTTATTTTTACATTTTGCGATACTGTAACTACTGATTGTAGGAGATTAGGTATCGCCTATAAAGTAATTGAAAATCGTTCAAAGGAAAATCATATATATTATATAATGATCTAACACAATAAATAAAATATTGCGTGCTCTAGATAAAACATACTGAAACTGCGTGTTGACAAATGTTAAGGACACGAACGAATGGGCGGAGACAAGAAACTAAATAACCTTTTCCTGACAAAGGAATGGCAATATTATATTGATATACAGTATAATAGTATCATAGCAATTACATAATAATTGCGTTTTGTTTTTAAAGCGATTGCTTGGAGAGGAATCTTGATAGGTGAATATAGAATCTTTCATTTTGAGATATTGTTCAGGGTGGTTCTCAGGGGTAATCAACAAACTTATTTTATATGTGTGCCATAGGTAATTCTGAACAAAAAATCTTACACATATATATATAATGTATTGAAGTATAAAATAACTTATCAAAATAGAAGAAAACTAATATAAGGATAATTGCTCTAATTGTTCCCTTCCACTTTCGAAACATGTTGCTCATCTTTGAGGCATACTTTGTTACCAATTAACGTCTCCGAATTCATTTCCTAAAAGAATGTAATGCTTCAACTATTTTTGCATTAAATTCTTATCGTGGCTTTAGTGTACTATTGTTGTAAATATGAGATTTAAGGCAATTCTAAAAGAAAAGTCCAATGGCAAAAGGTCAAGGGAACATGCAGACTGTGACACAGTAACCCCTCTTTCTATCCACTGGCCAAAAATTTTGGTACAGAGAGTCACGATTCTGAGGGAGTATTTTCCATTAATTTCAGTGAAGTCTCTTTTTAAGAAATTGCTATAATTTACCCCGAGATGTCCTTGGATAAAACGTGCACCAACAATCTAACTGTTTAATAACTGCCGCCATACATTTTCTGAAAAACGACGTTGGTGATTACCCATAACCATACCATGTGAATATGAAAGTGTAAACATTTTAAGTAGTAATAATTTTAGATGTCATCATACAAATCCAATCAATCCAAATATCTGAACTATTTTGGCACTAAACTGTTTATGAGATCATACCTTAAGCGCAGATACAAATTTCTAACAGGATTTTAGAAAATGGTTCGAATTGGAGCAGATGTAGAAACATATCTAAGATTAATAATTCAGCGCGATATATTGATCGCTATATATATCTATAAATCTGGAGAAAGTGTAGGATATTTGTCATCAACGTCACTCTGAAAGTTTAGATGCCGTAGACTCATAATAGTCGATATAATATAATCGTTACAAGATTAAATTACGCGTAGCTGTTTTTAATAATACGTATAATCATACTATTAACTACTAGCGTTCTTGAGCAATTTCACGTTCGCTGAAATTACCTCTTGCTCAACAAGTGGGATTACTACGCTTTTGAAAGCCTGACTCGCGGATCTGAGCAGCGAATTTATTGGAATTCCTGCGTAGTAATAATTTTAGAATGAAAAGCGTTGGTAGGTTGAAATTTTGGTGGGCAAAACATTTTGTAAGGTGTATGTTTATAAGGAAAAAGTGTTTATATTAGCAATTATGTGTAAATTTGTTGTTGTAATGCATTATTTAACTTTGTGGTTTACGTTTACTCTATTATGAAAAAAGAGAATTACTGGCATATTATTGAAACTAAGTAGAATACAGCGATCATTAAATTAATATATGTTGATTGCTTACACAGTCTTGAACTTTACTGGCTTCCTTAACTAGAATTATTTCCAATCTTAAACGAAGCATATTTTATAGAATTTCTAGATTTGAGGTAAAATAAAGATTCCATTTAATGAAATAAATGTTATGCACTGATCACTACAAGAATTCTAATATTACGGAAACTGCTTTATATACAGGATGTCCCATGACGTGACTGCCAGAGTTTATGGATGTGTTGCTGTAGCAATTTCGAGACAAAAATGTCAAATGAACATATGCCTAAAACTGTTTCGTAACTGAAGTACAAGCACTTGAAGTTTTAGATAACCCTATCGACACTAATGCAAGTATTAGGTACCTGCCACTCTTGATTTTGTTGTTATTAAAACGTCAGAGTGGCTGTGATTCATTATATATTATCCATTCTGACAGAAAACGTCAATTAAGTTAATTGAGCCTTGGTTGATGTTACACTTATTAAAGAAAACAATAACCATGTTAATTTTTTCCAATGAAGAATATGCAGACATTCATTTTGTTTATGAACTGTGTAATGGAAACGGACGGATGACTGTTGATGAATATCGTCGGCGATTTCCCACTCCTAGAGTACGTTGTAGCGCCGCTTTTAGCAATGTCCATCGCTGTTTAAGAGAACAGGCAAGTTTCCTGCTGCTACTTTGGAACGTCCCGTGCAACAACAAATTCCTTAAGAAGAAGCAATACTTAATATGATCGACGGTGAACCTTCTACTAGTGTCCGAAGAATAGCCAACAGATTTAATGTAGGCCGTATGAGAGTATGGAGAACTTTACACAATTTCGGTTTGTACCCGTGCCATATCCAACTTGTATAAGCTTTAAAATCTGCCGACTACGCAGCAAGACTTGAATTTAGTCGCTGGCTAGTGAGGACTCGAAGGCTTTGTCGGAAAATATTGTTTAGTGAGGAAGCCTCCTTCACCCGAAACGGCATCAATAACAGCAGAAATTCACATTGTTGGGCACTTGAAAATCCACGGAAAACTAAAGAATCCCATTTTCAAGATAGATTTTCGGTGAATGTTTGGTGTGGAATTATTGATGACCATTGGTCCATTTATAATCGAAGAACATCTCACGGCCGCCCATTATTTACGCTTTTTTGAAAAATGAGCTTCCAACATTACTGGATGACAGTTCCCTTAATGTAAGACGACAAATGTGGATACAACACGACGGCGCACCACCCCTTTTTGGTAGACAAGTAACAGACTTTCTTAATTATAATTATACGAATCGCTGGATTGGAAGAGATGCAGCAGTTGCTTTGTCTGCCGGATCATTAGATTCAAATCCTCTGGATTATTTTTTATTCGGCAGGCTGAAAAGTATTGTTTATGCAGAAATATCTGAAACTAGAGAACAACTTATTGCGAAAATTATAAATACCGCAGAACTTATTTGTGATGTTGGATTCACTAAGACTATTAGGAGAGCTACGTCATCAATCCTCGAATATGTATACGGCAATTGGGTGGACATTTCGAACAATTCATTCAATAAAGCAACTTCTTTTTGAATGAATTTGAATTATTTTTTTTCTATAGGGTTATCTAAAACTTCAAGTGCTTGTACCTCAGTTACGAAAGAGTTTTGGGCATATGTTGATTTGACATTTTTGTCTTCAAATTGCTTCAGCAACACATCCTTAAACTCTGGAAGTCACGTCATGGGACAACCTGTATATAACTGAACATACTTCATGGATGCGAGGGTGCAACTGCTCAATTTTATTACTAGAATGTGTCATTACTAATTATCCACGTATCATTTTATCATCAAAGCATTAAATAAATATTTCAAGACAAATTCTTAATTATGAAAGAAAATTATATTAATGTGCGTAGATATGATTAATAGTTTCTGAACAAAATAATTACAATTTAATTGTTTTATTTCAGTGGCTTAACGATGCCTTGCCATACCAGGATGAAATCAATGTTTTTACAAGGTAAGCTTACTTTTTTTAAGTAACATATTAATGTTAATACTGTGTAGGCTTTCAAGAAAACTTTAACTCGCTTCAGTTTTGCTCGAAGAAGCTGTTAGTATGAACATGGAAACGTCGAGCGAAAGTTTTGACACACGTCGAAACCCGAAAGAAGTTATCAGCAACAAAATATGAATGTAATGCCATGCTAGAGCATTTTCTATTTAAAAATTTGTAATAATTAAATACACAGATACGGCTAATTGTAAGTTAAAGTTGTTTATCAAAAAAAGCACATGCAAGACAAAGATCGAGTTAACTTACCTGCAATTAAATATATGTATGATGATGTGATGATAATGATTTTTAAGAATCGATTAGTGATTTGTTAAACATGTTTGAAAACGGTAAACTATCAACAGCGCCATTCACTTGCAATTTTGTTACACCATCTTTTTGGTCTCATTTATTTTATTTGAATTGAGAAATAAAAAACCGCATAAAAGAATCGTGGAAAGAATATGAAGCGCAGTCATTTACTTATGTCAAGTGAAATATTTTAATGTACCTATTTTAGAATACTAAGAAAGCTTTTTTCTGCTTTGCATTCAAACTTACGTAAAAGCTGTATGTAAGAAAAAGAAAACATTTTCAGACAACTTGAGCTTTTTGTATATTTTAATAATAATTTATTAAGTCTCCTTAATGAATTGATTTCAACGACTAATAACACGTATGAGTGAGCAAATGATTATTTTCTGGAGAATTAAATTCAGAAATTCTTTGCTAATTTTGCAAAAGCCGCAAAAGTAAAGAAGTGTACTTTCTTAAAGCCAAAATTATTTTCCTACAATACTTGTCGCCAAATTGCAGTACATAGCAGCTAGGAACGGTACTCAATCTATTTCAATGTCATTTAACATTTAGAAAAAAAGTATTTCTTATAGGAATCTTTATTAGCGTGTGTACAAAAATACAAATAACCTAGGGAATGAAACAATAAAATAAAGTCAGTATGACATTATCGTCTACAGCGACAGAAATTGTTTTCTTTGAAAGACATTCTGTCTTTAATAAATAATGCGATATTTAACAGAAAGTGATTGCATAGACATTTTAATGATGATCGATTACGGAAATAAATGTAGAAGTCAAGTGAACGTTGCTGATAACTTGAATCAGAAATATCCTGAATTACCCAATGTTGCGCAAGAAACCGTTTCCAAAATTCATTCACGCGAAATTGCTCGAGAAAACAACGTTAGCCATCCAATTATTTTGAAATGTTTCCATCAACAAAACGTGCATTCCTATAATGCGATGTTTCTACAAGAATTAGCCGAAGACGTAGAATACAGTTCTGCGAAGAATTAATGAATAAACTGAACAGAAATGAGGTGACCCTTGATCTATCCTTTTTTCGGATGAATTAACATTCATGTTGAATGGATAAGTAAATCGTCAGAACTGTAGGTACTGGTCAGCAGAGAATCCACATTGGAATCCACATACGCAACATCCCCAAATGGTGAATGTCTGGGCAGGTATCATATGTAACCATATAATTTTTATTGATGGGGATTTGACAGCGGTAAAATATTTGGATCTCATTAGAAGTGACGTTGTTATTGTTCTGACAAATGTACATCCCAATGTGGCAGCTCCGACTTTGCCAAGTGAAAATGTTTGGTTTTAGCAAGATGGGGCAACACCCAATTTTGTTGTATTTATGAGAAACTATTTAAATGAGACCCTTTCTAATAAACGGATAGGTCGAAGAGATGCAATTGAGTGGCCAAATAGATCACCAGATCTTTCACCTTCGGATATTTTTATGAGGGAATCTCAAATATAAAGCGTATGCAATAAAGCCAGACAACATTAATGATCTCAAACAAAAAATACAAACAGGAATAAAGAATATTTCACCTGAAGTTTTAGAAAAACCTAGCGAAGAGTTTTACTATAGATTATGTAATTGTGAACAAGTAAATGGAGAACATTTCGAACATTGGATACGTTAACTTGTGACAGTAATTTTAATAAAATTTTCCATAATCTCGTAGCCCTAATGCCTATAATTAACGTAATCAACCACTTAGGTAATAAGTGTTATAGGCCGTTGAAATCAGTTTATTAAGTCGACTTCACAAATAAAAAAATATACTTTGAGGTTACTCCAACAACAATCCCTTGCTCAGCTCTGAAAACAGTTGATTTGTAGGAAATTGGTTAAAAATGCAATAAAATGAAGGAATTAAAGAAATAAACACACTTGAAATGCTAAAGGAGGTTACTTTGATTGCCGAAACGGAATTATTCTGACAGTTGTAAGTGGACAAGTGGCCCTTGTAGACCAGGTTAGAACTTTTCTTTCAACTCTATCTTATTCTATCAACAAATCAGAAGTTACTTGATAACGGTTACCCATTAAGGTAAATTAATAATATAAGAAATAAAATAAAGTAAATAGTGTATACCATACTATAGCAATTAAAGTGAATGAGCGTTGAAGGCATTCTGACGTTTCTGCGTGAATGTGATGTCGTCAAAATATTCCACAGTACCATGTCTACCTAAAACTCTAACATACAATTTAACTCTTTGTAAATGAAATAAATAGTGCAGCTTATAGACTGGTGTGGATTAAATTGTAATAATAAATTGAATATAAAGTATTAATTATAATTAAATAAAATATTTTCAAAATGGTAGTTTAGTTTTGTACAAGTGGGTACGAGGGAATTAGTGCAAATTATTTTAACCCAGATATATTCAATGTTGCAAAACTGATATTTCCATATCATAAATATCTAGTAACAAACAATAACTATATATATAACTATAAAATTAAGAAACTTATTAAAAATTCCATTGTTATAAGGCTCTCACTTTTCTACCGGTTTTGACGAGTCAGTTACGATAGTTCTAAAGTGACCTTGTCAAGGACTCGGAGAAGTGTTTTTTTTTTTATCTTTTTCCACTGGTAATTGAGCAACGCACACTGTTTATATAATTAGAAACATTAGGTCTGCGAAGGTGTGTACTTCGATATATACTTTTTTTTTTATTTGTTTTAATTATGTTGTAACAATATCGCTGATACGGCGATTTCAACGCCAAAGATCGTTATTAAAACGTTCGTTTTGCATAGTAATTTCATTATGCACTGCTGCCGTGAGGTAACAGCCTAGAAATGGCGACCTATTAATCTTATCGTAAACTTTAAATGGACATTAAATGAAAGTTGTTTGGTAGTATCTGTATTTTTCCCGTTCGGTTATATTTTATCTATTTGCAATTACATCGTGTATGTGTAAGTTCACTACTTGTAATTATTACTCACAGTTTTACGAACTAGAAGATTATATGTGTTTATTTGGCAGGTATAAATGTTTGTTCTTATACTCGGTGAAATATATATGTTGTTAGGTAATCATATGAACTAAGTTATAAATATGTACATGCAAGAAATTACACTAGGAACGAGGATATATTTAGAAAACAATAATTCGTTGGTAGTAATTTTACACACACTGATCCAGTTTATATAACGCAAATGTTTATTTAGGTGGCTTAATTAGGCTTACCTAAAAGTGTCTATACCTTGAATAAATGCGGGATATATGCCTGAGTTCTGTAATTATGATGTAATTTCCCATATGTTGGTTTGAACAACAAGGAAAGGTTACCATTTTTAGAGACGTGTATACATATATAATACAAGTCGTTATTATACTTTGTTCTTTTAACAGAATTTTATAGAATCATGTGCGGACAAGTCTGAAATGATATAATTAGCGAAACTTATTTAGGTTGCAGATTTTATTTTGTTCCAATAATATTCTATTGCAAATTGTCTTATAAACTTTAACAGTTTGCAAATGTAAAGCAAGGGAAGGGATTTTAACGATTTTTACAATTCGGTGAAGGTGCATGTTGTAAGGAAAGAAAATATAATATTTTCCGATGTATATTAAAAATTTCTATTTTATCCTTACAACATAGACATTTGCTGAATTGTAAAAATTGTATTATGTATGTAAAGGCTCTGAGCGTCTCCTCCCTGTCTTTGAGTTCTTTTTTGTAGGTGCTCATCCCTATGCCGCAGAACGGTTCTGGTCACACAAACGAAGTTGTGGCGGCCCTTCTCGCTAGTAGATTAGCTACCTCGTTGTGAATACCCTATATTCTTTTATTTCATCATATGCCCTTTTGTAGTATATCTAAAACTTTACTTAATACTTTCTGAGAGAATTCTACATTTTTAGTATTTGTGCCACATATGAGATATTCATTCATAAAAAGTAGGCTGAAGAATAATTTTTATGAGATTACCAAACTGTCAAACAAGTTGTGTAACTTACATGTTGGTTATCTACAATTAATTAAAATAAATTTAAATCACGAGAAGCTTGTTGATATTGTGTATGCTATAGGTGAAGAAGCAACGATACAGTCAACGATTTCCTAATCGCACATTTCCACCGCTCTAACGTTTGAAAGATTTCGGGAAAATGTTGCTCTGTACGCTCAGATGAGCGTACAGAGCAAATTCAATATGAAAAAAAAGGAATGCGAGAAGTGTGTTACCCATGAAGAATCCCCATGCCCGTACCTACAATAGGTAATGAACTGGGCATCAGTCAAAGTACAGTATCGAGAACTCACGAAAATATAAATTTTATCCGTTTTATATTCAATCGGTTCAAGAACTTGATTTTAAAAAACGTTTGCAATTTGCGTAATGGGCGTTAGATAGATTTCGGCAAGAATATACTTTTTTTTAATATCTTTTATTTACTGACGAGAGAACATTTCACAAAAATGGCTATGTAAACCGCCATAATTTTCTTTATTATGATACAGCAAATCCCCATTTCATAAGACCATTAGATTCCCAATATCGATGGCCTTTAAATGTTTGTGCGGGGTCCCCTACTCCTAACTAAAAAATATGGTCCAATAGAGTGAGATCCCCCTGATCTCACTCTATTGGACCATATTTTTTTTTTTTTAAGAATTGTGGATACACAGAGGAGGTCTAGTGGCCCACGAAAACTTTTTCCGTATTGTATGATGCCACATTAAAAGATCTTTTATGATAAATGTTAAAGTCAATATCGAGCGATATCGAACCATTGACTCACCCGGTATAAAATGTTCCTTTTTTTAACATATTAACTCGTTATACCAATCTTTAAAGGAAACTATTCACGCATTCCTCAAGCATTCCAAATGCCATTCAAAACGATACAGCTTTATTAGCAGGTATTGTTAGGAATTGTGTCAATACACATGCTTGTTGTATACAAAAGGATACGTATGTATACAATAAGTTTACACATAAATTTAACAAATCAACGCGAAAGATTGACAGATCGATACTTTAATAACGGTGAAAGTCTCCTATTACACAAAGTTACGCTCACATATGAGTCGCTCGCGTCTGCCTGACATTTCAGCGGTTACGATCTTACAATCACGCTATTTTCATATCAGGGACGGATATTAAGATGACGAGCGCTGCGGCAAGTGTTCGCGACGAGAGCACGCGATGACACAACCTTACCTACACACGCTGAATGGGCGTAGAACGTTTTCCGCTGCATGTACCGTTTTAAATTGCCGTCGGCGAGAAAAAGATGCGTAGTAGATGTTTTATTTGAGTGACACGACCTGAGAGGCGACATAATTCTCCGTGAATTCGTTTCATTCATAAAAATACCAGCGTAAACGCTTACGGATGTTACAAGTGACGCGCAATAAAGTATCTGTCCTGACAATGATAAGATAATCGTATATATTTTTCTAACGGTGTGGGAACTAAGAAGATATGTGACGTGCCAGGTCGCACACAATAATGTCGCTCATTACTGCATTCTTTGATCGTTGCGAAATGTGTTAGAACGATGGTGAATGAATAAATGTCAGGTAGATAATATGAAAAATATTATAAAAAAACCTTTTTAAACACTTATTAAACACGTTTTACACGTTTATTCGATATTTCTACACTTCTTAGACTGCCCTTTCGCAATCCCTTGATTACATTCTCGGTCACATTCCCGACATAAATATAGCGCGAGCTATGATCTCATACTCCTAACGTCTTCTAACTTATATTTGATAACTTCCGTATGCAGGGGGAAGGATTAGTATTGGATCTTACATCCAGCTGCCCTGAAATACTATACTACAAAATAATCGTAAAATTGTTATAAGTAACGGTGGTATTGATTTTCCAAGTGATCCAAGCAAATGCATTTTTTTTTCTAAAAAGTTGAATAACTCTGAAGCTGTTCGGTTTTGGTGTAGGGTATATAAATTAAATCTACTTTATTTTGCATGGTGCAATCCAAAAATGCAATGATATATAGGCTGTTCCATTTAAAATAACAAAGTTGTATACCGCGTAGGCTAAACTGACCACCCTGTATATATAAAAATAATTTTGCGGTGTAGAGTATTTTATCCTGAATGACTTTTATCTAAAACATATTCCACTTAAGTGGACAGATTAGCCACAACAGCCCGTCCACAGATAAATGCAACACCCTGTATAGTCATTTGCAGAACTTGCTTTGTCTACTATTCATAACATAATGTCCTATCTATATATAGTTAGAACTATCAATAACTTTGCGGCTGCTACCACACCAATACAACTTACATACATGGTAATGACTCTACGTCAACAACAACTCCCTTCACTAAAATGCTGTAATACTCTTAAAAATCTGTAATAATTTAAATATATCAACATATGTGTAGGTATATTAGTTGCGTCTACCGCCAGACTCTAGTCGCATGCATACTGGTTCTTCTTTTCTAATCTTCTTCGACGTAAAATATATCAGTCCCTTACATTCGGCCTTCCTGACCTAATTGTCTGTCCACAGATCCTGGAAATGGTCTGAAATTTCAACAGAACATACTAAGAAGGAACACTTTGTGTATCTTCTATCAGTATTCCAACTTGTAGCTTGTATGACGACATTTGTCAATAACGCTGCAACTTTTGCAGCTTACTAGTGACGACTTTCGTCAACTTATCTACTCTGCAACTTTTGCAGCTTGCTTGTGAGGGCTTTCCTCAGTTTATTTTGCAACTTTTGCAGCTTACTTGTGAGGACTTTTCTCAACTTACTCTGCAACTTTTGCAGCTTACCCCTGAGAACTTTCCTCAGTTTCATGTTCAACTATTGCAGCTCATTTATGACGACTTTCGTCAACTTATTCTGCAACTTTTGCAGCTTACTTGTAAGAACTTTTCTCAGCTTACCCTGCAACTTTTACTATTATTTTGTTTTTGCTTACCTCGAATCATCTTTGATCGTTATTCATTTCTTAAGATCTGTAACGTGCCGCTCCATGGGAAAATCCATTTCAATGTGAAGATTTGAGTTTATTTTGAATTAATCATTAATTCTGTTCTTTTAATTGATTTTCCCCAGGGCGGCAGCATTGCTACTGCATGTTATTTTATTTCGTTAAGCTTTTATTTGTTTACGACGCCAGTGTCATCCCCGCAGACGGTACCCGATTCACGCATGCTCAACTTCCACCATCGCGACCGCGTAGGGGGAACCGCAAGTGTATTTAAACTGCGCGCTTAAAACAAGTAGACAGAGTTCCCCAGTACCTCCCAGTCCGCTCTGGCTGTTATGCCGGCAAAGCTTCTTTTCCCGGTCTGATGGTAGCGCTGGCAAAGCTTACTTACAGGCATTTTACCGATTTTCTTCGCTCTAGGCGTTGCGTTGGCACAGCTTCTGACGCTCCCAGGATTTTACTTACAAAGTCATTCCCTTACCGCAGAGTTTAGCGTCGTCACCGATATCTAACCGTCACAGCCCGTGAAAACCTTCCGCATACTTTTTGACCGACTCCGTATATAAGTAGATTGTCATTTTATATTATTAACCGAAACAAAGCCATTAGTTTCAGCGTTTACATTTCTTTTACACCTGTTGTATAGAAATAAATGTTTAATTTATGATACACTTTCACTGTTTCGTTGCGTAATCAGTGTAGAACCCTGAACCCCGCACTTAGACTCACAGTTCCCACTTTGGGGTTAAAACTTTATTCTAATGGTGTGAATAAGACGCAACACCGTTTAAACCGCCACGAGGTTGTATCTAACCTTTTAACAGCTGTCGATCAGCGCCGTCGAACGAACTTGGGGCGAATCTCCGCTTTCGACTTACGAGGATCCACGCATAAGTAATAGGCATTTTAAAAGCAAGTAAGTGATCGAAAGCCCGTGAGTGGCATTAAAGAGTAATCAGTAAGTATCAGTACGCCGAATCAGAGAACCGAAAGAAACCGTCGTTACAGATGATCAGGTGCGATTACTATGCGGATGCGTTTAGACCCTTCTCTGAGATCTTCTACCTCGTCCTTGACAAGTTTTCTAATAATACGGAAAGGACCTTTGTGTTTAGGATGCAACTTTCGACTGCTACCTCGCTGGTGATTTTGAATATCACTAAATCTCCTTCTTCATACTTGACGGCCTCTCGTCTATTCTTTTCACACAAATGCTTTTGTGCGTTTCGGTTTTTCGATTCTGGTATGGATTTTCAAACAAATGTAATACACCCCCTGCTCTCTGATCACTTACTGGTTCAGTGAACTTTGTAAATCTGCCTACAAGAACGAATACACATTTGTTTGATAATATGCATTGTTTATTCCCAAATGAAGCTAATGATGCCGATTCAGGTGTATTTCAAGAATCTTTCCTTGGCTCAATTTTGTTTGCTATATACACTTATAATATTATGCCGGTGAACATCATATGTACTCTGATGATAGCCAGATATATTTCTCTTTTCGTAGAAGTGATATTGGTAATGCAGTTTCTTCGGTTAATGATGATCTTCAAGCCCTTGCTCGCTTCTCGTTGGATCACTCGTTGGTGCTTAATCCACGCAAGTCGACAACCATATTTGATTTTTATAGAAAAAAAATAAATAAAATATGTTCTTCGAACAATAACACTATTCAATGCATAAGGCACTCCACCTGGTGTTTTATCCGTTAAAAATATCTTTTTTACTTTACCTTTTATGAAGATGAAAAAGGTGCAACGCCATCTACTCGTGAAGATAAGATGTCTGGTAGCCTACGCATCAGAAATAGCAAAGCTGTTGCTGGTTGGCGATGGATGTGCCTGTACTCCGCTACTGCTTAATCTGCTCACCGACAGATAAATTGAAGGAAAATACGCCGCATAAATCTAGAATGGACGTAATTTTTAAAATCTATCATTGATGTCGATGTTCTTGAATTTATTTTTACTCATTCAGCCTTTCACGATTTGTACAACTTTATCTTTTTCTGTAGATCAGTATAAGTTTGTTTGAGATAAAGAGTGGTATCTAGATAGAATCAAGATTCAGTCATTCTTTTCCTGTAATAGCAAAATCTTGTGTATTATTGTCATGTGCATATTTGGTCGAATATTCCACAATCAAGTTTTGAACCGCTTCATCAAAAAAATTAAAAAGCATTTCTAGTGGTGACAGTTCTCCTAGTTGAACTTTTAGATTTTCAACTTGCTTATTTTCTTTGGATTCTAGAAAATTATCATGTTTAATTGCACCACCAAATGAATCGGACAAAGTCACATGTGCAAATAAATTAAAACATATATGTTGTGTTTACGTAACGGTGGTTTTAAATGGGCTAAATTATTTAAATATTTCTTTTTCTCAACATTTGAATGAGAATATTTTAAATACGTTTGATCTTATCTCTTCTCCGGCAGTCTGAAAAAAAAATTAATCAGTTAAAGAAAATTCATATCCCTCTCTCACTCAGTGTTTCAAAAAATAATTTCTTCCTTTAAAGCAGTTTCGATATAATATTTATAGCTTTAATTTAAATAGTATTTCGTGTAAGAGTAACAAACTACTCCTTTCTTCATAATAAGTGCAGTGTGCAGTAGCTTGTGAATGTGAAGTCGTTTTAACTTCCTGCCAAACAGGCGTTGTATAATAGTAGTGAAACAAGTTCGTAATTCCCATGGGCTTTTAAAATTACCGTCTTTAGCACCTGTTATCTACCTTTTCACAATTCTTATCCAGGAGATTTCAATAGGAGATATGAACAGATTGTACCATTCATACACCTCTATACAAATACATTCGTATATGATTATGAAACTAATGTGTGTTTGGTATGTTGTAATCACAGAATTAGATACATATTTGACCTAATCTGAGCTGCTGACTAAATATATATATAAAAAACGTGCACATTCACACCTATGTCTATCTGGGAATTTTAATATTAATATTAAGAAGTTTTATTCCACTTGTACATGCTAATTTCATTTGTCATTTTGAATTAATTAATTTGAAATGCCGTATAAATTGACAATGTTTATGAATGACCAAAATTCACATAGTTCTATAAATATTTATAGCAGCCTACCTAATTAATGGAGAAATAATGCAAAAATTATTTCTGTTCTGTGGGCTAAGATTTTAGTACACCTATCACAAAACGCGTCAGACTTTAACAAAAAAGAAATGGATTATTTTGATAGAAATCTTGCTTTTAGCGATCATTAGTAATTGTAAAAATGCATTTTAAAAGAGCACAGTGATTCTAGTAATGCAAAATATGGTGAAACAATATTATATTAGATATAGAATTTCAGAAAAAGATTACCACTTTAAGCAAGTTTTAAATAGTGATGATACCAGGCGTAAGTGAAAAAAAAAATGCCCCCGTGCACATACCTAAGACTTAGAAAGCACCAGGCTTTAAAACAATTAAGTATAGATTGACGTTGGTACTTTGTACAAATGCAGCTAGTCATATAAGAGCACAAAATCCCCGTGCTCTTAAAAGTAAAGATAAACATTGCCTGCCTGCTTTTTTTTGCAATCAAATCGGAAGGCGCAGGTCACAGCTTTTTTCTTTACAGACTGGTTTTATCAATGATTTATTTCAGAAGTAAAAAGATATTTAGAGAAGGAAGGATTACCATTCAAAGTGCTGTTGATAATAGCCAACGCTTCTGAGCATAGTGTATCAATATCCATAAAAGATAAAACTGTTCAAGTAATTTTCATACCACCTAACATCATCTCCTTGCTTCAGTCACTTGATCAGGGCATCATTAGATGCTTTAAAGCTATATATACGCGACAAATTTACGAAATGTTTTACACGATGGTTGAAGATTCCTTCGATATTGGGTTCATGGAATGTTGGAAGTCAATCAAAATTGTTGATGTATTTATCAACGGAGCAGTGGATTGGAACCAGAAACGATAGTGGCATCTTGGAAGAATTTGTGAAATGATGTGGTTCCGAAATTTGAACGGAACGATATGACCGTAGAAGAACTGAATGATTACATAAAGGAACAGCATTAGGTGTTCACTAACGAAGATCTTGTCAAATCATTCTCAGAAGAGAGTAACAATGAGGATAAAAGTCATCAAGAGCCGCTATCATGGACAGTTGAAAAACCTTCTGAAATATTTCGAACGGCCCAAACATTAAAACAACGGATTATGGCCCCATAATGGAACGCAGCATAAAAGTTACCAACTCTGTAACTCGAAGCCTTGAAGCCGCTGCAAGACTTGTTTACGGAAATGAAATAAGAAAAACGACAACTGCCGATCACAATGTCTTTTGAAAAAGTGGAAAAAAGTCGGAACTATGGATGGATTCAGTTACCATTAAATAACGATGTAGACGCGTTATTTAAAAAAAAATTATTTCACTGTTTTTCTAAATAAATATTATGAATGCGAATGAACCGGATTCTGTCTTTAAGGCATTTTTCGGATATCTGATGTGGCATACAGACATATACTTTCCGAAGAGATCTTGTAGGGCTGCCGAGAGATCGGACCATCATGGACTACTATGGCTGAACGCCGACATCTTATGTAAGAACTTCAGAAATTATGCTGGATTCAAAAACAAGGTTTATTCGAAAATACCAATGTGATGTATAAAAAATAAAAAGAAAACCTACCAATCTATGGTAGTTACAGCTAAGGAAGAATACTACTAAGGCTTATTGAAGAATGCTGATAATAAAACATCACAGATATGGAAAATAGTAAATGATAGGTGTGGCCCGGTTGGATTATTTGTACGACGGCAATCGCATTGCATCTGACCCAGAGGAGATAAGCGATATGTTTGGATTCTATTTTGCTATTATCGCAGGGAAAAGTCTTGACAGAAAGTTTCAGTCTCGTCTATCTCGGGAATGCACAACGATTGGAAATGTCGCGCAGTCAATAGTATACTTACCAATATATCCATCTGAATTAAGGACCATAATAAGAAATCTAAGAAACAGGAAAAGTGTTGAACATGATGGTGTTTCAGTTCAACTTTTGAAAAATCTTTGTGACGAACTGCTGGTACCACTAACCTACATTATTAATACTTCTTTTGTGAATGGGGTTTTTCCATCTATGTGGAAAGTTGCTGCGGTGATCTCAGTATTGAAGAAAGACGATTTAAGCAGGATAGATGATTATAGACCAATCTCAATTCTTGGGTCTTCTGTAAGATATTTGAGAAAGTTATTTTCGATCAAATAATGAACTATTTAACTAGATTTAACCAACTGTCCGAATGTCAGCATGGGTTCCATACTGGTAGGTCCACGGAAACTGCTGCTTTCCAGTTTCTGCAGTGCGTACATGAGCATCTAGATTGTAATAGATCGATGGAGATTTCTTCGATCTGTCCCGTGCTTTCGACACGGTGTCAGTGCAGTTTGGTGGGGTCAAGCTTCGCAAATTTGGCATACGGGGACCAATATTAGAGTGCATAGAATCTTTCCTATCCTCAAGATCAATGTATATCAAATACAATAAAATCTGTTCGAAAGATGATGACGTTGCTTTGGGGGTTGCACAGGGATCCGTGTTGGGCCGGTTAATATTTCTCCTTTTCGTGGCCGATATGCCTACATGTATTACAGCTGGTA
Organism: Cetonia aurata; assembly: GCA_949128085.1. Taxonomy (NCBI): domain Eukaryota; kingdom Metazoa; phylum Arthropoda; class Insecta; order Coleoptera; family Scarabaeidae; genus Cetonia; species Cetonia aurata. The sequence continues at coordinate 13,049,588 of OX421887.1, forward strand.
AAATCATAAACTATGCCGACGATACAACTATCGTAGTGGATAGCGAATACATTGAGGAGTTGCAGTTGCGGATTGACGAAGTGATTGACAGCGTGAAAAAAGTGGGGCAGCAGTAACAACGGGATATTGAACAATGACAAAACCGTGCGACTCTGCTTTTACAGGACTGTACCGCACAATTTTTCAGGTGTTTGAGACAGATTTTTGGGACAGCACGTCGATCGACGTATATCTTGGCACTTGCACATCGATAGTGTATATGGGAAACTTAATTCAGTGTATTTTGCATTGTTAAGTCTCAAATCTGTTTTTGGTAAGTCCGACCTAATGCAAATCTACTATTCAATCGACTATCCTCATATCTCTTATAATATTATGTGTTGGGACAGAAAAAGGACTGGACATGAGTTTTTGTGCTTTAAAAGAGATTATGAAGACTTATATTTCGATTATCGCCGCGCCAATCTTGTAGAGGAGTTTTTATATAAAATAATATACTAACTGTACCAAGCGTATTAGTTCTTAAATGGGCTTAAATGTGTGTTGGTTAAAAACAATTTTCAGTGGTTTAAGCAGAATAAGTACTATCACAACTATACCGATATAACTCGGAATTAGGACCGCCAGCCCACAGGACCGCTCTTTTTCAAAAATCACCGGCTTACACGTGCATTGCAATATATATCTGATAATAATTTATTCAAGAAAAGTCTTTAAATTTTGCCAATCGAGATGTAGTGTATTCATTACAAGACCTTTTATGAACTGCTTATTTTTTAATATGTTGTTTGTTTTTTTTTTTTAATGTTTGCTCTATATAGTCATGTTCTATTATTTTCGACTTGTCCTATATCTTTTGATCAATTGGACCAATAAATATTATTATTATTATATATCACGTTCGTTTCCGTTTTAATTTTTACGCTACTATTCGCGATTTCTGGTATCCGCGAAAGACAGCGAAACCAGACCCCCACATATAGGGCCTTGAAAATAATATTTATAAGTATTGCAAGTACTATCTACGGACGCTTAAAAATATATATATATATTTGTCTCCATGTCAGTAGCACATTAAGGAAATATAAACAAGAGTATGTGTTGCTAAACGTTCGGTGACTGGCTATACGTTTCTTTTAGGTTAGGCGTCGACTTGTTGGCAATACGGAGCAGCAAGTCACAATAAGAAAGCAGCGATTATGTAAATAGAGAACGGAACGTTATGGACCGCTGAATTAAGGCGACAGCCGCCTTAAATTTATTATAGTCTCGTTTTCTTAAAACTCTGAGCTCGATTTATACTCGGCCTGTTGAGCTTGCATATTAGCGAACACATAATTTACAATCCTAATCCCTGCAGTGTGGAACTTAATCCTTAATCTCATTACCAACATTGCAAATTACACTAGAAAGATTAAAACATTTATCACTCTATGATTGCAATTTTAGGAATAAATAAGACGTACTGTTGAAATGTTGATGTTTATAACGACTGCAGTGATGCTTGATGTAAACAAACCTTAGATTAATTAGCAATATTTAGATTACAATCAGATTTACTTTGACATTTAATATTTGCCAAGCTTGTTAGTTTTATTTTATATCCTAAAAAAAAGGTTTTGCTTACAAAACTTGACCTTTTTTCTCAAAAAATGACACCTTTACAGGAAACATCGCATTATTAATAAAAAAATTACGGCAGCTTTTATCAATTAATTAATTGAACAGATTAAATAAAACTGTGCTACACTTGGGAAATTTATTAATCTTTAACAACCGAATATAAATAACTGTGTAAAAATATCTCTTAAATTAACATAAACATATTTTTTTGACGTACGGTCTAAACGAAATGATTGTATCTATAATATATGTTAGAGTCTCAATATTAATGTTAGATGTGAATCATTTTGGAATGAAGAATTGTTATTTTTGTGTGGAGAAATATTTTTTAATGGGTGGGACCGGTAACAAACACTAAAATAACGAATAGATCACCTTGACATTTCATTAATAGAGTATTATTGCTAGTAATTGTTGACATTTTCATATAAGGGACGCGCTTTATACGAAGTATAAGAACTTACTCAATATAAAAACGCAGTAAATTAATATTTTTTTTTATGCCAGTAAATAATCTATATAAGAATTTCTTAATTATTCTGTGGAATTTTTATTACCATTTGATTTTACATACCAAACTATTCAGAGGAAGCAGTATCACCTTTAGCGAAATTAGTAATTAAATATATATTTCAAGGATAATTATGTTTTGATGTTTGTTATTGATTGTTACTAGTAGATTTAGGACATTGATTTTCAAATATTTATTAATTGAACATGAATTTGGTAACTGCAAACAATTGCAATTATGAAATTTGCCATTATCAACATTGAATTTTAGAAATTAGTAACGATGGAGACTACAAAAATTAGATGAAATATCTGTAAAATAAGAAAAAGTGAAGTCAAATCGAATACAGATGCATCTGAAAACCTTTTTTCAATTTTCACTTACTAAGTAGGTATCGAAGTTATTACAATTTTGACACAAACCAGTTGAAGTTCTAGATGTAAGTTAGTATATAGCTACTTGCAGACATCGCTGGAGCTAAAAAAGAAGAATACCCGATTTGTCTTACCTATCAATTTTTACTTGCTCTCCCATGAGTTGATATAAATTAACTACCTTCAACTTGAGGTTTTCGCGGATAAAATATGAACTGTAGTTTTTCTGGGCGTACATCCGCATAGTAACGATTCACAAAAGAACCTATTGGAGCTCGACATTTCGATGAATTCTCTTTCATATTCTTCCGGAGCGTGTTGGGATATAACTGACACACACACTTCTGGCAGTGACTTTTGGCAATGATAGAAGTGTGCGGTGGTTGTGTTGGCGTCCCTATTTTTTACCTATTGCATCAATCGGGTTCGTGTGATTGATCCGGGGAGCGATAGGTTTTGTATTTGGTTCATCGGAGTTACTTCAGGTGTGTTTTCTTTCTTCCTGGATGTTCTCTAACTCCGTAAATTTCAGCCTGAAAAATCGTTGTGTGTTGTCCGAGCTTGTAGTTAACTTTATGGCATATAATACGTATATATGTACATGCATACACAGGATATGTAAAAAAAATATTCAAAATATAACACGCACACACATCGCTGCCGCTGCGTCCCTCTTCTTCGCCTCGAGATTGGATATCCCGGGCTACCAGTATGGAGGGCCTCCTGGTTTTCGTCCGTCGTCTAGTCTGGTTGTGTCTTCTTACTTCGTTCTATTTCGTATAATGTCTTTCACTTTCTTTTTGAACTGTACATATCGGAGTTGTTGTATATTTTTGGGTATAGTGTTGTACATGTTAATTGTTTCGGTTGGTAATATTTGCGTATACTTTAAGCGTTTATATCTTTCTGTTCTTATGTGTGATACCCTTCGTGTTCTGTAGTCATGAATCTCTTTGTTTGTTGTTAATTTTACATTGATTTTTATTTGTTTATTTTCAATTTTATACAACAATAGTATGTTATTGAATACAATTGACTGAGTTATATTTAATTCTTCAATTGACGGTGTTCTATAATCCATATTGTATAGCATTTTTAGTACTTTATTTTGCTGCCGTTGTAGTTTCGAAATATGTTGTTTACTTGTGTTTCCCCAAATGTTGATCAGATAGCTGTTGTTTGAAGTGAACAGTGCATGATAGATAGGTTTTCTATACGCTGCTGGTAACATATGTTTGATTTTATGAATTGCTGCTATTCATTTTGCATTTTTGTCTATTAGTGATTGTACAGGGTCCGGCAATGAAACGGGAAGATTTGGGGTGGGGCTTGCAGCGCGCGGTGAAGTGGTAGGGAAGACAGTCACAAGCCTGCCTGGACCCGAGTGGCTTGCCATTTAGTCTACAATGGAGCGTTGGACGGGTGAGCATCGCGGTTACGCAATTAAAGCTTATTATCAAAATGGCGAAAGTTTAGTGCAAACGCGTCGAGATTTTAGACGGCATTTTAACATAGCGCGTAACCAACCTGTTCCGTCAGACAATGCGATGAAAATGTGGGTCAACAACCTCGAGCAAACTGGATCGACGTATAGAAAAAGAGGTGGGAGTGCCAGAACTATTCGAACCCCTGAAAATATTGAACGTGTTCGACAAGCAATGCAAAGAAGTCCACGTCGATCGGCTATCCGTCACGCCACACGCCTTCGAATAAGTGACAGATCGGTGAGGAGGATACTCCATCAAGATCTTCGATATCACCCGTATAAAATACAGGTTGTTCAATCTCTTCACCCGGGTGATTATCAACAGCGTCTCAGATTTTGTGAGGTTATGCTTGCCAGGTTGGAAGAAAATGATGACCAACTTAACAACTTGTGGATGAGTGATGAGGCACACTTTCACCTCTCTGGTTTTGTGAACAAACAAAATTTCAGGTACTGGGCGGAGGAGAACCCTCGTTTGCTTCATGAGACACCTCTTCATGCTCAGAAAGTGACAGTATGGTGTGCAATGTCGGCAAATGGAATCATCGGTCCATATTTTTTTGAGGATGAGGCTGAAAATGCCGTTACCGTTAATTCTGAGAGATACGTTGCAATGATTCGTAACTTCCTCACACCTCAACTTCACCGCTTTCCAGTTAATGAAAATACACTTTTTCAACAAGACGGTGCAACAAGCCACACTGCAAGAATTTCCATTAATGCGATGAGTGCTTTGTTCCCAGGGCGTGTCGTTTCTCGAAACGGGGATATCGCTTGGCCCCCTCGGTCTCCCGACCTTACCGTCTGCGACTTCTTTTTATGGGGTTATCTCAAAACGAAAGTGTTTGGAAATGATCCAGCCAGGACAATCCCGGCCCTCAAACAACGAATTCGTGTCGAGATTGCAGCAATACCTGTTGATATGCTGCGAAGAATTATGCAGAACTTTCAGACTCGACTCCAAGAATGCATACGTGTCAACGGAGGACATTTGGCAGATGTAGTTTTCAAAAAATAATTTGTTCTTTAACATTGTATATCAAATGGCTACTCTTTTATTTCCCATTAATGTATTAATAATTACGAAAAAAATATTTTTTCAACAATAAAATTATTTATGAAATCTTCCCGTTTCATTGCCGAACCCTGTATATGTATATCCCATTTTAAGTTATTCTGTATTTTCAAACCTAGGTATGTAGTATTTTATAACTTCTTTTAGTTTCTGTTTCTTTAAAATTATTTGTATATCATGTTGTAGTTTCTTATTTGTAAAGATCATAAATTCTGTTTTGGTTTCGTTAATAGTAAGAAGATTGTTATAACACCAGTTTTTCAAGAGTTCCATGTCCAGATTTATATTGCTTTCTATTTGTTTTGTGCTATGTCCACTATACATTATGCATGTGTCATCAGCGTAAGCATAGGTTTGACCGTGAAGAGATTGATCTAAAAAATCATTCGTATACAAAATGTACAGGATTGGGGGAAGTGTACCTCCTTGTGGCAGACCATATTCAGCATCCATAACGGTACTTTGTTCTGCGTTTATTTTTGTTACTTGCGGTCTTTCGCATAAATAAGTTTTTATCAAGTTCAGCTCCTTTTCCTGAAATCCATACCATTCCAATTTTTCGATTAATTTATCTTTAGATATGGTATCAAAAGCTTTCATCATATCGATAAAAATTGTTACCACCGTATTATTGGCATCCAGTTCGTGTTTTATGTTATTTATTAAGTTGTACGCAGCCGATGTTGTTGAAGATGATTGTTGGAAGGCATACTGATTGGGACTTATTATGCTATATTTTTGTACATGCTCCATAATTCTCGTTTGTATAACTTTTTCCACAGTTTTATTCAATGTTGTTAATAAGGAAATTGGTCTATAGTTTTCCAATTCGCATGGTCTTCCTTTTTTATGTAACGGTATCACTAAAGCCATCTTAAGGTCGTCTGGATATATACCTTCATCTAGGGTTTGATTAACTAATCTACATATAAAAGGAGCTAATTTTGTTTTGCTATTTTTATGACATTCGTAGTGATATTATCGAAACCAGGGGCTTTATTATTTTTCATGCTACCGATTATTGCCAATATCCCGTTTTCAGATGTTTTTCCAAACTTAATAGGTGGCATTCTCGTTGTAGTAGTGGTTGTTGTTGGTCTTTTATTTCCTTGAATTTGCTTTTCTGCCAATGTTTTTCCTATAGTTGTAAAGAATTTGTTGAATTCGTTAGCCATTTCGACTGAGTTTCTAGTAAGTGTTCCATCTTTAGTTATTTCTAAAATTTCTTTATTCATCCTTTGCTTGTTCTTTATCTGCTGGTTTACGAGTTTCCAGATTTTCCCTGCATCTTGATTGTGGTTTTTGAACAGTTTTTGAAAATATTTCATTTTGGTGTCTTTAATAAGGTGTGTGTGTACTCTTTTTGGTTAGTGTATTGAGTTTTGTACCTATCATTTCTTGGATGTTTTCTCATTTTCTTGTACAAAGTGGTTCTTTTTTTTATCGCCGCTATAATAGTGTCTTCTATCCAGGGGCATTCCCTTCTTCTTTTTATTTTAATGGTTGTTTGATGTTTCTGTGTTATAATCTGTATTGTTTCAGATAGTTCACGAAAGGATGCTATGCTCATGTTTATTTTACTTATGTCGGTGTTTATGTCATTGTAACTAGTTCGCAAGTATTCGAAAGAATTGTATTTATATTGTTTTGGTAACATATTTGTTTTGATTTTGGTTGTTATGGCATTGTGGTCAGATATATCTGTTTTAACTATTTTTATTTTGTATATTATTTTTGTATTTGTGGCTACATGGTCTAGAATTGAATTTCTACCGATAGTATTTATTCTTGTATAGTAATGACTCGATCGCTTATTCAAAATTTTGTAGTTTCTTTCTTTGCATAGGGTATAATCTTCGATACTGTTGCTACGTTCCATGATATTTATGTTAAAGTCTCCCACTATCAGATGATCCGTTTTTCTGTTCAGAACATTATTTTTCAATACATTTTTAAGGGTTTTAAAATCGTTGGTTTGTAGATTAGTGTAAAAGCCAAATTTTGTTGCTGAAGTAGTACAGTTATTATTTGAATTGTTTCAATTGTTTTGATCATCAATATCTTGTACTCGACGCCTTCTCTTATATAGCTATTCGTCCTCCTCTAGTTTTCCTCGAATTGTAGACGGATTGGTAATTTTGCAATTGATATAGATTTTCTTCATGAGGACTGATCCAAGTTTCCAATACAGCAAGAATATCCGGTTTGTAGTATTTTCTAATTCTTTGCTTACGACAGAATATCCCTGCACCAACTCCCTGCTCTATGTTTCTTCGTTGCATCTCCATTCCTCTGTGTTTGGGAAGGAGCTAGTGAAGTAAGTATGCATGGATCATTGGTCGAGTATACATCATGCCTGCATTCCCAGCATATTGGAATTGACCGATTCCTACAGCTTGTTAGTTACATATATATGAGTATGTGGCAATTGATTCTCACTGTGCCATAGGCCGAATGTAGTTCAGCTGGGTGGTAGGTCCAGAAGAGTTTCCATTGGCAATGACGGTCTAGAAAACATTGTTCCCATGATTGTCATACTTGCAATTCTTTGTATGGATTCAAGTCTTGCTATGCTCTAGCTTACTATGCTACCTACCATCATGCTATCGTCCCATAGGTTATGGATTTACTTTAGTCATAATATTTCAAAGTCTGTTGAAGGCATACGGTATGATTGTATCAATTTTACTACACGCAATAATTTCTGAACAATAACCAAAATGATGGCTTGTCAAGAATTCTTAACTCAATTTTGAAATTAAATGGTTAATTTGACATTTTAATGGATATAAATATATAAAGAAATATTATAAATTAAATGGAAATGGGTTTTAACGCATGAAGAATTAAAGAACAAAAATTACAGTGCCAATATAATAGTAAAAACTTAAATAAAATAAGAGAAATTTATAGCAGGTTTTAACACTTACAATTAGTAAATGTTATATTAAAGATGTACCTACTTTAAATAGCAGACTGAATACCTTCAGAGAAAGAAATATGTATTAACTGAAGAAAGCACGTATGAACTCAAAGAAATGCTTCTACTTACCATACTTCTTTGTTATAAGGAATTCTTTCTTTTCTTCTGTGTAGTTTTAAAAAATATATAAATATCAAAAAATTCAAATGTCAACCTTTTCTTTTTTCTATCTTAAATAATGATAAACTAGCAGATTTTCTATACTTATATGTAAACATCTTCTAGTTATTTTAGAGAACAGCATTTTCTTGCATTTTAAAACATGTTTGAAGTGAGCCAGCCATGCTCAACATAACTTAAAAGTATGTAATTACAACAGAACAGTCAGAATTTTCGAATGGGTAAGTAAACTGTGCACATCTGCTCTATTGCAATATAACTTATTTAAACTTATTGGGTTTTTAGGTCTGTGGCAATAATCACCTCATTCTTCTTAAAAGCATAAAATATATGTAGATAGTCTAGTTTTTAAATGATACATAAAGCTAAGATGAAAATGATTGAATATCACAACATTTAATATTTAACATCATAAAGACTGTTACATTATTTTCTCTTTTTTTTTTGTAAAGGGATTTTGAGAAAGCCTAAGCATTCATATGTTTTTGAGACACCCCCTCAGAGTCAAATATCTCTCCTAATCATCAGCATGACTCCGGAAAAATCTGGTTATCACAATTGACCGGAGCAAGATTTGAACACGCCGCATCTGTAGTAGTTGAAACCGTAAGCAAACCCTTAATACACTAGCATTTCAGCTTTTACCAAAAAGAACAAGAATTAACAATATAAATAAATTTTTATAAGAGCTAAAACCTTCCAAGAGATTCTTCTAGTGATAGCAGCGTCGACCTATTACACTGGTAATTATAAGAGTAACTCGACATCATTAGTTAATTACATAATGAAAACGTTTGTCGGCACAATCGAGAACGGAACATAATGACACGTGGTAATAGAAGAGCAGATGCTGGCCATTATAAATCTAAATCATAGAAATATGCATATTTCCTTAATAAGTGACTTCCTAAACAGTGAGAGGCTTAAGTATCTTTAAAGTAACTTTAATTAAATAAAATGAACGGAATTTCTTTATGATGCGGATAGAGCTGCAATTAAACGGTACTACCGGAATACCTCAAAGCGTGCTTAATACGAAATGAATATCTTCTACGTCCCACGTTTGAATTTCTAACATGACGTCGTCTTAGAATTGTCCACTATCAGCCTGTTTAGTTCTCAGAGTACGGTGCTTGTGATATCAACAACAAAAGTATCTTAAAATGGTCATCACGGGTACGTATATTTTGAAATATCTTTAAACTGTGCAGCTTTAAACTGGTGCTGCTTTAATTCAATAATTAAATTTTGCTTCTTGTGAATACTTTTAGATTTACGTTAAAACGTCAAAAGAAGTTGATTAGAATCTCCTATGAATATTCTATTCTGAATTGATAATTTGAGAAAAGCATTTGTCACACAAGATATCGAATCACTCCGCGCCACACCAATTTTAAATTAATTCGGGCCAATTGTTTCGGAAATTTCTGGATTTCCATTTCGAACCCAAGACCGAATGAGCTAATAAACGATAAAATATCTTAACATGCTTAGTTATCCCTACCCTAAATTTATATTTACAAGTGCGTTTTTTCTTTTACCGCCTATTTTTGATCTGCTACAATTCTGTGAATTCTGAACTCTTACAAAATATTACTGCGAAAAAAATGTGGTTTTACTCTAATAAATCCATCAGCACCGGTGTGGTACAATGGGGTATGTTCGCGATTCAATAAATTTTTAGATTCTCTTTTGATATAAATACTTGCATAAGCGCTTAATTCTTTCGGGGATGTTACTTTTTTTAGTAGTTCTAGGTTCTCAATGTTCAATCAAGTTCATCAATCATGTTTCAAATCAAGTCTCCTGTACCGATAATGTACAATGTGTTCCTTAAAACTAGTTCCGATTGCCCGTTTTGTCTGTCCAACATAAGCTTTATTGCAGTCTCAGCACCAAATTTTTTTAGATGCCGGATCTTTCGTTGATGGCCGGGTTATCTTTTGCAGTACCGAACAATTTCTGTAATATATTTTGTTCAGTGAAACATGTCTTCACATTATGCTGTTTAAAAATACCGCCTACACCTTTCGAAATTCGGTGGAAAGGTAGTTTAATAAACTTTTTATCGCTGGTTTCAAACGAACTTAAACTCGTGGAGCATTTATATTGAACTTTCTTTTGAAACTTAGAATAGTTTTGTGTAAAGTTAAATAACCGGCGAGCAAAACAAATGATATATGGCCTCTATCAAACTACTATATTAAAATATTTTGATTTTCTTAAGATTTTTCTGCCTTTTTCATAAAATTTGCTGTTGTTATCTAATTAAGGATCAACGAATTAGCTGATTTCAAATATAAATGATGATCAACCCGTAGATATCCGCTGAGATTGATCATGTACAACTCAAGCATAATTTCTCCAGAAATCTGTCTGATATAGCAATCACTCAGTGAGTTTAAGAATACAACAGCCAATGTTGCTTATTTAGTGTTGCAAAGCGCACTTTTCGCTCCGTTTCGGCAGAACGTTTTTAGATGTGATTTATTTAAACTTACACCCATTGTATTATGTATATAAAAAACGGACTTTTTATTAAACACTTTTGTATTGAATAACTTTCCGAGCAAGGAGTCAAAGTTTCTTACAATAATTCTAAATCATCGTGTACATTTATCTATAACTCCAACAGCAAACTTCTTGAATTGCATTTCGAAATTAAATTAATTTCTTCTTAAAAACTGCAGACATTCCGAAATCCATTCAACCTTGAAGAAATATTTTCTTTTCAAACATGGATGCAAGAAGACTTATCACCAATTACAACTTACCAAACGTGTTTTTTCTTCTTTTAATCGATTTTATCACAAAAATATAATTTGATTATCGACAGTTGCTCAAGACAGTTAGGTTTTCTAAGTAACAATGATTTTGCTCTAGGCATGTTCATGAATAGTCAATGGACAACCTTTCGCAAAACTGAATAGCAATAGGTGATCATTTGTCGATATTTTCAAGACGTATGTTAATTAATTTTGCTTCAAAGCATCGTTTCGTTACATAATTATTTAATGATACGTTACTATCTCTGCAAAAAAATAAGTTTGTAGTTATCGAGGTGATACAATCGCATTAACTTTGTCTACAATGCGACGATAGACATATAGAAAGTAAAAGTATTTGTTCCACTTGAGTTGATACATATATAAAGGTGGACATATTAAACTTGTATCTGCATATAATGCCTAAAAAAACTTCACTGTGCGGGTGTACGCAATAGAAACATATACTACATAACACCATAAAAGTATGACATTGCCTGCTATAATTACAAATAAAAAAGTTTTCAAAATTAATGATCGTATTCACAGAGCAAAGGACTCGCCCCAACTACCGAACCAGTTCGATATGACGAAATTAAAGGCTTTTAACAGGCGACCCCTTTTACAATTGTTATGTCTTGACCTCGATTTTGTGGTAAAAGTGACTTTACGTTTGTGCATTTAAGTGATCTACTTTTTGGCGTTTATTTCGTTTCGAAGTTTTGATCGCACACGAGTGATACTTAATAGCGTTCGTATGGTAAAATTATTATAATGTAAACGAATGTGTAACGTGCATAAATCAAGCTACTTTTTTAAGACAAGGTTTAAAAGCGACTTTATCAAGGAAAGTGGTGCTAAAAATGCAAATTTTTTATAGCCATGCAAATAAGTCTATTAAAGTTTCCTTCTGTTTGACTTTAAAATGCGATTTAGTACAAAATAGAACCGAGTTTACTTGACGAATAATTAACTAATAATGACCAAGAGAATTTAATATTTTATCTTATGAGTGATAAAAGTTTGTAAAATGATATTTAACTATGTATATTTGTAAATATTTATTTTAATAGTTTTGTAACACTCAAGGACTAAAAATTTATTGATAGTATTTTCTTTGAAAACGTAGAACATAGTTCGAGACTATTTAAATCAATAGTAGCGTTCTTTTAATAATAATAATAATTAGTTAATATTTTGTTTTATATAGATCGCTATTCCACCTCCTCTGCCATCTCTAGAATTGAATTCAGCGTTGTAGTTTTGAAGTTGATAAAGATGTTGGTCTGTGGGAGACAACCAAGTTTCCGTGAATGCAATAACGTCAGGGTAGTTTTCGATTCTAGCTATTGCCTCTATTTCTGCTGTTTTTTTGATGCTTCGTATGTTTAACATATAAAAAGTATACATTTTGAATTTACGAAGTCATTATCAACCTTCAACCTTACATATCGACAGCGATCAGATAAGTACGACCGAAACCAGTCCTTAACTTTACTTCTGAAGCTATACCTTTCAAGTTTAGAAAGAAGAATTGATTGGAAAACACAATCAAAGGCTCTAGATAAGTTACACAGAATAGTGGCAGTTATTTGTTTATTATTAATGTTTTCAAAAATATGATATACTACATCTTATGTGAATGCAAGCCCCTGGACGAAAAAACACAGACAATTTCTGGCAAGTCAAACATGAACCCAGAGAATTATTTCAATCGACGAATCAGGGACCTGCACAGGTTAGTACACGGCACCAGGATGGTATTGGACTGAATGGCATAATTTAATGGGCAAAGGAAATGGAAGATATAGTACAAAAACCCCAGAAGCTGTAGTATTTCCTGAGATTCTATCTCAGACGCTTCCCACAAGAGAAAAATATGTTGTAGCTGTACGACTGATAGTTAACTGTGCACGCCATTAGACCATCAACCGAACTTTTATATTGACAAATGCCTTACTATATATGTCTATTATCTGAAGAATCTACTGAAACGGTCGCATATGTATGTAATCTAATTATAAAGAATAATATAATAGTTTAGTTAATTAAACCGTTTTTACGTTTCAGTTCATTTCAATTAAAGAGAATTATTTGTTTCTAAAGGATAATTATTATAATGACTACTATGTTAATTAATCATTATAGCATTTTATATGTATATCCATAGACATCTGATATAATCATTCATGGAAAGCTATTACTCAATAGAATTAGTATTTTGTGCTGCACATATTCTTGCTCATTATTGATTAAGATTGTGTAAGAATCGTTTTACAAGTCTTTTTTAGATTTTAAGGACAAACTGCTATACTTAAATTTAGTTCATTGTTTTATTTTATTTAGCTTTAGGATACATATAAAAAAATTTGATTTTTCACTAGGTTTATACGAAAATAAATTACTTAAAGGAACCTATGAATTTTGTTTTCCCTTTAAATGAAAGGAATAAATGAAGAATTTTTCTTTAGTCTACAGGATATTGTTTTGTAACAAAGAAATGCTTCTATGGTGTCATAAAATACATAATTATATAAATAATTTGTAATCTCGGCTACTCTTGAACTATCTACATGTCAATAGAGTAGTGTTTATGATTTTCTCCTTTGCCATACATCCGGGGTTTTGTAAACAACTATCAAATTACAAAATTAATTAAACAACAGCACTAATTAGAGTATATTCAGAGAAACTGGAATCAAATTAAAGTATATAAGTATTCATTCTCTATTGCTAGCTTAATCACGTTGTCAGTAATTTAAAGTACATACAATACATACAATAAGAATATGACGGCGTAAGTATTGGTTTTTTTTTAAAATATAGTCAAAATACGAAATTCCTACCTCCCAAGCGAAATCTACAAAAGCACCGTTGAATAAGATTAAGAAAACGGCTTGGAAGCACAATAACAATATAATTACGAAATTACACATTTAATGGGATGCTTCAGGCAACCTTAACAGTTCGCTGTGAGAAATATGCGGTAGTCGGAGTACTATGTGTGGATAATTGAAGTAATTTTTAGCAGACAGTGTTGTTATATTATGAGTAGGCGCGATGTATGTATGTAGAAATAACGGTTAACTAACTACTTGCGGCGAAACAGATTGCCAGGCCGATTTATAACGCGGCACTTTTACTTTCGTACATAAGGAGAGAACGCCACTTTCTAGAAATTATTAACTTAAAAGACAGTGCTCTTGTACTAGTACGTATGCCGCTGCTACAAATAAGAATACTTACGCAATTATTTACTGTTTGTCTAGCCTGAATATAAACCAAATCTAAAGGAAATCTGACATATTATTCTGACTACCGTGATATAAACTGGAGATACTATATAGTCTGGGAAAATTCATGTTCGTAATCAATTCTTGTATCAGTAATTATGCGGTTTTATAAAATATATTTGTATATGTTATTGTCAAATGTAACTGCAATGTTGCTTCTGATTTGTCTGGAGAAGGTTTTGAAACAACAACTCTTTTGCAATATATCCACGTATGCATGTATTTTTATCTAAAACACAAGTGAGTGCCAGGCACATGCTTGCGGTTTATAGCTATGCCGAATTTTCAATATACATGCCAAGATTATACGCATTCTTTGTCAAATATAAAACAAATCGAAATATTTATTCTTTTACGAGGGTAATTGGTAAGATTTGTGCCAGGCATATTTCTTCGATTTAAAAGACTATACACAACTTGCTCAAAGGTTTGGGCGCACTATTACTAACTTTGTTATTATTGACGCTACAAATTCGGTTAAATTAGCACAGATTCAGTATTTTTGGTGCTGATTGAAATACAATTAAAAAAAAAATTTGAGCTACGCATTTATGAGATAATTACAAGCTACGCATTTTTAAATTGTACGGCCTCTATATTTTTCAATATTTAGAAACGCGCTGTAAATTCTGATATAAAAGTCCTAATACATTATGCCCGTAAAACCAATAACAAAAAAGTTATAGTAGATTTAGTTTATACCAAGTACCTACATAGTTTTTCTGTGTAAAAATCGCAGTAGGTTTGTGTTGCCTCAAATCAGAACAAACGATATAATTCTACGAAAATGTCAAAATCACTCCCCTTGTAAATTTTTTACAAATTTACAAGACACATTTTTTTTTAAATACCTTTATTAGCTTTAGTTGTAGGATATTTATAGTGTTGGGCAAGGTAGGGGAAAATGACTCTAGTTAGCAAGGACTAGATCTAGACTCCCAGAAAAGCCGATAAGCAATACAAATCCCTTCTCCCAAGACGAATAAACACGAGCCTATATCTAATCCTCGCTAACGATAGTTATTTTCCCCTACCTTGCCCGATATTCGGCCTTTTCGTTTTATATTTAAATTAATATGCTAAAAGCACAGATGCGCTTGCAACAACTGAACGATTTCTAGAAAGTTCTTCAATGGATTTTGAGAAGGTGTTTATAATTTAATTTAATTTTCTAAAATACAAGAAAAATATTTAGATTAAAAATAAAAAGTAAGAACTGAGCGTACCATTCCTAATAAGACACGAAATTAAAAGATAAAGAATTAAATTTATTTAGAAATACGTGGCCATTTGTTCAATACATTTTCAACACCTTTTGAGCAGCTTTCACAGAATAAGACATTAGACGGTGGTCCATATTTTGCAACGTCTCCCAAATGACATTTGAAGTTTCTGTATATTCTGATATCTCTAACTGTACACAGAATTCTTTAAATATCCCCAAAGGAAAACGTTCAATGAGCAATAGATTGGAAAACCGTGCTGGGCAATAAATTGGACCAATGGTATTTTTTTTACCACAATCCAGCTATTCTTACAAATCTGATCCAATACTTTTACTGTTTTTCCTGAATTATGTACGAGCGCTCCGTTATGCAGAAAAGCGCCACTCTGTCTTCCAAACTTAAGTCATCTAAAAATTTATCCAGAGAATAGTTCTCAAAATTCCAATATATTTCGTATTCTAGTAAGTGATCCTTCATAAAAATGCGGTCCACCAATTATAATTTTGTAAATGCTGTCATACGCTAAAATGAAACCGGTGCATTTCAACTAACGGATTTACATCACTCCAATAATGCATGTTTTTTATATTATGCGTCCTGTAATTTGAAAAATTGGTCTCGTCACTTCATAAAATATATTTATTCTTATTGTTAGTTAAGTTTTCAACAACAAAAATCAGCAAAATATCACTCTCCGTTCTGAATTTGCTTCCAGCCTATAACAATTTCAAGTTTGGTAGCGATCTCCTGAATAGAATTTGTAGAGTGAGCATCAAATAGGGCAAAACACTAATTTCTGCATCTTCGCTTATATTTGTACCCTTTTTAACATACTATTTTTAAATGTATTTTTATTACGACAAAATATTTGATATAGCTGTAACAAATGCCAGATAGGCGATATAGCTTGTTCTTGGTTTTCTGGTCTTTAAATAATACTATACATACATAGATAAGATTTTAGGTGCACTACGTTTCGGTATCGGAAAAAATAAATCGAATTTTCAAGCCATATAATTTAAAAATCGCAAATCAAAGTAATAACAAATTACAAAACCCAATCTATACGAAATTAAAATCAAAAATCGAAAAAAATAAAACAATACGTTGTACATAAAATTGACTGTAAAAATTTTAGTGGTGTATATATTGGTGAAACCTTGCAATATATAGAAAACAGAACGAAAGAACATAAATCTTACAGCACTAAAGAAACACGAAATAACTCAAAATCATTCGTTTGCTTTTGACAACATAACAATTCTAAATAAGGAACAAAATTTAAAAGCACATAATACTTAAAATAATCCAAATTTATAAACATAAAAATGAAGTTAGTGATAAAGCAGATACACAATATTTTACCAAATTATATAATTTATTTTTATAATTAAACCCAACAATACTTTTAGAAATTTGCTTACCTATATAATTTAAAACGTTTTCCATATTTGCAAAAAAAAAAAATTCAAACCAGTATACAAATATTTTACAATGCAATCTTTATAGAAAGCACATTTTTCAAAATTTTCATATTAAAAAGAACAACATTGTCATTTTATATTTAGATTGTGCATGTACTTGATAAAGGTTAAAATAATAACGGAAACGTTGTATGAATGAAGTGTTTTTATCATTAAACGGCCTAAATAAACCAAATATCAAAATAGTGTTCCTATGTATATTATTATTAATGACCAAAAAACAAAGAACAAAATCTCATCTGAAATATTATACTGGTCAAGAAAAGAAGATCTTAAACAAAATAAACAATAGCAACTAATGGAACGATAAATGCATTAATTAACTTTGCGTAGATTTCATTAATTTTTTATTATTGAGTTAATAATCATTCTAAGTACATTTCTTTTTCCATCAGATATACTTGAACTGTATCTATTAAGTTATAAGTGGTTCCAATATAACATTTGTTTCACATCATAAATTTTAAATAACGTTGATGATTGAAGTTTTAAAAATTTATGTGTAGAAAGCAGAACTGTTGTGTAAAAGACGATAGGTAGGTGTTATCAATGATTATATCAAACGATCACCTGGTGCCTGATGACATTTATGTTTAAATATATATGTATATATAACGTATACCTAAATCTATTTAGTTTTTCTTTTTATTTAATCATAATTTTGAACAGTGTAATAAAATATCTCATAAAAGCATTCCCGCCACCTTATTACGGCGAACCACTAAACTGTTTTACGAAACGATTTTTTACTCAATACCATTACAAGGATGATTTGATTTTGTAACTTGAGCACATCGTTAAAGGTCAGTTACAGGAAGCTGGAATCGATACTATCTAAATACCTTTGCGTTCATAATTCGCATTTCGGGTGGGATTAAATATAACCTTCGAAGCAAAGCTTTAATAACATAACAAATGATTGAAATGTAAGTTGATTTGTGTTCGATTTTAAGCTTGCAAAAGTGCCACAGATAAAATATTTTAAGAAACTATTTCGGCTATAAATAAATATAAACGAAGAATTGACAATAATAGCGGCATATGCAAATAATTTTTAATCTTGTATTATCTATGATATTATGTGAATACACGAAACATTAAAGAATTATAATAAAGTTTACAGCAAAATATTCATTTAACTTGTTTCTTCTATTAAGATATTTGAATTGTTATTTATTATTATTTGTTATTTTTTTATTCAGAACACTAATCATTTTTGCTTTGTTTCAGGGCTTCTTTGGCTATTTTTATTACAACTCGGATTTATGGCTGTGTCACTTGAACCAGGAGTAAGTATAATGTACCTATACTTTATATAGATCTATGCAGTATTGTAGGTTAAGGTAGAAAATAAATGCATTTCTATTAAATATACTCTCAATGCTAACTTTACCTTGGGCAAGAAATAAATCTATAGAAAACACCACTCATAGTTTGGATATCAGAGTTTATAAGGAAAATGTGCAAACATTACTTACAATTTGTTGGAACTATTATTTGGTTAAATAATAATAATACTTTGCATTAGTACACTTCTTACAGTGTGAAATCATTAAATAAATGCTTTTCTACTATCCCTCTAATTTAATATGAGCCAATTCTTATATTAAAACTTTTTAAAACAAATTTTTTTCCTCCTACACATCCTACATAATACAATTTTTAATATAAAAATTGCCTCATATCTAATTACAATAATAGCAGAAAAGCATTTATTTAATAATAATACGTTGATTGTTTCATCAGTTATGTTACATATGAATTATTTCAGCGGTGTGCAAGACAATCTTCATCAATAAACTTCTTCATTTATACTAACTGCTAGGTTTCCAAGACAGAATTACGCCCTCCTAGAAATTCCCCAAGCAAGTGAGGGCAAAATATCTGTGCAGGAAAGTTTCAAGATGAGATTTTAAAGAAGGATGCCTTTTCGAAAGTGGAGGTCGGCCAGTATCTACAGTTCGTCTATTAACGACCTAACTTCCCTTGGTCAGGCAGCCCTCGGCATATAAAGTTCCACCATTAGCTTGAGAGTTTCTTTTTGGGATAGTTAAGCCGAGTCCCTTAGGGCCCCCGAAAGGGATACTATGACAGTCGCATGCGAAAGAACTTGCTTGATGGCATCACCATACCTAGCTTATAAAAGATTCTACATCAATCTCTCTCTCCATTGTTGAATGTACGTTCAAACAGGGTCTTGAATTCAAAATTATCTTTTTTTCTTATAAAAGTGGTATTTGGAACGCGAGCCATTTGGATTTTCGGATCGACTATGGACGCACCTTTGTAAGAAATGAGGAATAGGTTTTAATACAGCAATCTTATTTGATATAGATTCGTTTATACATTCTTGGACATAAACATACCTTATATATTTATATCATGTGTTTTTCTGTGGATTCTGTTATACAAAAAAAAATTGAATTTTACACACGATGATAAAAATGTATTGTTGACTTGCGAAATAATCCACTTGAGACTATATCCCTCGTGAATTAACGATTTCCGGTCGTCCCTAAAATACAATTTTTTCTAATTGGATGTTGTAATAAAGCTAAAACAAAAGACGACGCAGTGCTGATATGGCTATTACAGCATACTGTGCTGTAATGAGATATTAACGTGGTGGGGGAGGGACTCTTGCCGGAACGTAATATAGGCGATTAATGTGCAAATTAGGAAAAATACTGTAAAAAACGTGTGCCACAGTGACATGTAATGCTCGTACTTTGAATCTCTCGGCTCGAGATTCAAACTTGTACTCGCATTACATAAACGTCATTGTGACACTTGTGTTTTAAAATACTATTATTGTCTTGTTTAAAAAAATAACTGTTGATTGCAAGAGTAAATCAATTGATTATAGGAAGGAAGTATAAATTTTATTGCGTGATGCAATTTTTTTTTCTATTTCGATGTGTAGCAAGTGTGTAATGAGCGGTTATCGAAAGTGTCTCCGCTAACGGTGAAAAAGAAATCTAATTAAAACGGTTTCACTTAACGTATGTGTTGAATTATTTAAGACATGTTCCGGCGGTTTTACGCTGTTTCTTTATTTACCAAACTCTAAAAAGCTTATTTTAACAGTTTAGTTTTCGACAATCGGTAAGTCTTCAGATTCACGTCCACCGTCCGTCCCCCATATTTACCATAAATTAATATTTATTTTCACGGTTTTAGTGTTGCCACTTCAGATTCAAGCGACGTGAACTCTGAGAAACAATTCAGAAATTCTTTAGTTGCTTGTATCTACATGACAGTTACGTGACTTTAAAATCTTTCGGGTCAAATAACACCCTCACTACTTGATTTATTACTTAATGGCGTCCTTGGTTGTACTTCACAGATTAGTTAAGGTCACAATTTAGAACGGATCGCATTATCTTCTTTGTGGCGGCTTAGAGCGGAGCCCACATAAAAACTGGTCTTGCTCTTTAACACTATCGAGTTGGTGTACGGTAATCGAACAACAATCACGCGACCTTGACGGACGACATATACTAACCATATTTCAAGTGAACCGTTAAACAATTTCGTTTCGACTACTTACATCATACCGTCATTCATCCTCCTTTACGCAGTCTCATCGTGAACATTAACATACATAATGTAGCAGCAAATTATAAAGGACTTTCCAAGAAGTATGTTTGCTGCACGCTTTGCTCAATACGTACGAATATTTTGGAATTAAATTTCTGGTGTGTTTTCGCATTTAAATTAGGTGTTCATGTTTCTATGAGTAAATTTAATTTAAATTGAACCTAAGAGACTTTATGAATTTGAAACCAGCTGTTCATTGATAAACTATTTTGGGTAGAAAAGTAATAACATAGATCCAATTTCCATTAGCTTTCTATTACCACAATAATTTTAATATCCACACTTTCAGTCGATCTTAAACGCTAAAAGTCCCTTAATTTAGATTCTTTATTGTGTTGGATTTATTCACTCTAGCACCTTCCCAGTGATTCTTGATAGCAATTGGTTTTCGTTTTTCCATACTTGTAAAATCAACAGGTGCAATAGCGTGGACTCAAGCTGATTCTTTTTTTTTTGCTAAATGATGGCTTCTTACATTAATTTCCTCAAATTAATATAGGAATCTCTGCAAAAGACCAAAACTCCTTGATTCTGGGTTAAATGATACCGCACATGTTTAACTTCTCCCACAGTGGTGTATTTTAACGCAAGTGCTCTAGAAGAAGCAGACATTAATTAAGAAGAAGAATTGAGATATTAATTAACAGAACCATGATTTTCAAAAAAAATTAATACCTACGTAAGGTAACCAGGTTGTTCTAAAACATACAAACAGTATCAAAGCAAAAAAGTAAATTTATGCATTCTAAGTTTGTGACTAATGCTTTGTGTGATAGTTGATTGCAGAATGGTTCGGTTAATCTTCAAGATTTTAAAATAGTTCAGAATTTTATTTCAAGTCTCCCAGGTTGTCAACCTTACAAAACATCATACCTGATTCTCATGCTTCTCTTTTGCCTTCATATCCACCAAACATCCAGCTTTCAGTCACATCAGAAAGCCCGATTCAGACAAAAGCTACTGCTTATTTTTTTTTCAAACTTAAGTAGTTCCTTGGTTCCTAACATGATTAGGTGATATGCAGTCTTTCAGACGCACCAAACCAGAACAATTGCTCCAATATTAAAGCACCTTCTGGCTTGCCCAGAAATAATTTTCTCTGTAATTACACTTGTTACTATGACAATGACAGCCCGTAAAACATCTCCGCACCATATTTTCTTGCAAGAGTGCCTGCTTCCTCATTTTTCTGAATAAGTAGGTGACCAAGTCGTCAATATATATTAAGAATGCTTTTTGCAGCTTGAGATAAACTTTCAGTTACATTAGACGGTAAAGTAATGGAAGTGATGCGTTGACCGTTCAATTCGATAAAGTGGTGCTTTCTATCTTCCCAACAAAAAAATTGCATTTACTACCTTTCTGGACATCGAGGGCGCCTTCGATAGAGCGTTCTTTCGGTCGATGAAAAAATGGAAAGTCGAGCCAACTGTGAAGGCGTGGATCGGCTTCATAAGAAACAGAACAGTTCATGTATCGCAGAACATTTCCAATGTAAAGGTAACCGTAGCAGCTGGCTACCCACAGGACGGAGTGCTGTCACCCTTGCTATGGAACCTTGTTGTAGATGGCTTGCTTTCTGATCTACGGACCGCGGGTTCCCACGTGCAGGGCTACACAAATGATATCACCATCATGGTATGCGGAAAGTTTGAGGAGGTGGTATCCGAGAGGATGCAAGTCGCACTTAAACTGGTGGAGAGATGGTCTCAACAAGAAGAGCTAAATGTAAACTCTCGAAAAACGTCTATTGGTCGGTTCACTTGGCGTCACCATCTTCCGCTCGAAGATATTCGTATCTAGTGACGTTAAATACCTATGTTATTTTGGACGTAAAACCGACGTACAAATCTTATTTGGAACAAGTGATGAATAAACCCACGAGGACCTTCTGGGCCTGTAGAGGAATGTTTGGCAAAATGTGGGTACTGAAACCGGCAATGGTGCATTGGCTGTACGCGAAGGTTATAGTATCTTCTATAACCTACGCCTCGCTGGTCTGGTGGCAAAAAGCCAGTCTGGGCTACGTGATAAGCACGCTCAGTAAATTGCAGAGGATTGCCTGCTTAGGCTTCACGGCGGTCATGTTCCTCCGCTTTAGTTGATGTTGCGATCAGAGGCTACCCTGGGAGCATACATAGTAAAATGTAGCGGATGCAAAGGTTTCTCTGGCAAAACCGGAGATTATACCAGCATCTTCAACTATATCGAACAGAGAGTGCCACAAAGGCGGATAGGATTTCGCCCGTATTCAGCTTCACAAGAAAATACCTTGTAGATATTTCTAATAGTGAGACTGCAATACTTTACGTCCGCAAACCATGGCGAGGTTCCCTTCGCTAGTTTGTGGATGCCTCGAAGACGCCGAATGGTACAGGCATTGGGATCTGGAGAGATGGAGAACCTAATAGCAAAGCCATCAGTTTCGGGGACTCCACCTCCATTTTTTCAGGCTGAAGTAATAGCCATCCAGACCCGCGCAGAGGGCATCTTAAACTACCCGCATAAGAATGGACCGGTCAAATTTTTTTCTGACAGCCAAGCTACCCTTGCGGCACTCAAGGCTCTCAAATTCGCTTTCCGAAGTGGTACTGGAGTGCCATAGGAAGCTCGAGGAATTGGCGGAACGTCACAGTATTACTTTGAGATGGGTTCCAAGCCACTATTAGAGGGAACGAAATTTCTGACAAACTAGCTAGAGGCACCAATGAACGACCATTCATTGGTTCAAAACCGTTCACTCACTGCTATTATTCAAGTATGTTATGATTAGAAAAATTGTGTTTCAAATCTAAATATACACATTGTAAATATAATAGTAGCAAATTTTCTGTATATCATTTGTATTGTTGTTGCACTACTTAAAATAAATAAATCCATAAACAGAACAGTTGAAAAATTCTCGAAATATACTATTATGCACTTAATATTCATTTTGCTTATTTTTTCAAGCACTAATGATCACAAATAAAAAAATATTATATAATATTGTAATAATAACAAATATGTTTGGTAAAGTAAAGTAGCCTTACATTTTAGAAAAAAAGAAGAGTATAAAGTGGAATTATTGTACAGATTTCTTTTCTTGTTTCTAAAATAACAAAATGTAGCTTATAAATTTACTACAGAAAAAAATATATAATTTAAAGCTATGATAGATTACTAAATTAATATTCAATGTTTGTCAATAAATTGATCGCAAAAAGGGATTTTAAAATCAGATAATGAAACATGAATGATAAATTGAGTTCTAATAAAAATGTCATATTTTTTGAGGTAGCTGTTGTGCAACTGTTCGTAGAATGAATTGGCTGAGTAACTTCAGGTTTTTTCAGGAGTTTATAACGGGCGGCAAATTGAATGAAGTTGAATTGACCGTCTAGATAGTTGATTTAGCTTCCCGGATATTAAAATTTTAATGGGATGATCACGTGTTGAATCAAAGTTTTTTTTACAAATTAAGTGCGAAGAATGCAAGCACGTTAAGCAGATCTTACGATGTGGCCTCGGTGTTTGCTATCTCTTTGATCCAGTCAAAAATTCTAAAGAGACAAAATTGGTCTCAATTAAGGTGACGGAAACTAATGAACAATTACAAATTTTAAAAAAATTAGAATTTTAAATGCTAGCAAATTTAAACGTTAGAGTATATCCACATCCTTTTTATTAGCCAGCTGCTGCCTTGAATACCCAATATTCAAAGAACGTTATCACTTAAAAAATATTCTGTTAACTTATTCATCCGATTATTCATATTTAGAGAAGGTAAATTCATTAGTATAAAAAAGGTTATGAATATGTAGATCAGGTCAATAGCATTTATTGGAATCCTTGAATGATTTTCAATAAAAAATTTGACAATGGAATAGAAGTAATTATCGTTGACAACCATCTCATTAACATAGGAGAGACCTTCAGTAGATCTGAAGGTTAATTTAATGGTATAATTTTCCAAACCTCAAAATTTCATTCTTTTGAATTTTGGTGACAAATATGCTTTTTATTTATAACACTTCAGATAATAATAGACACTTAGGTGTTTCGAAACAATACATTTCCTATTTTTTTGTCTCCCAAGCAAAGTTGTAGAGATATGATACCTTACTAAACTATGCAGACATCTAAAATAAATGACATCTACATCCTTCTAAACCTATTTTTAACCAAAGAAACTTACCACGCCATAAAAATATTTTAGCAGCAAATATGTTGATGAGAAGGTCAAGGTGTCTCAGCTTTAAATACTCAAATCTTTATAGGCGGTATTTGTGCAAACATATACCTCTCTTATACTTTTATTATCACTAGAAAAAAATAAGAAAACTTTTATTCGTATTTGATATCGATCTTGTGTATTCAAAATATATCTAAAAATGGTAATTGGAAACAGTTTTATACTTGTTAATTGGTATAATCCCACAAAATATTTCGATAAGTAATGTTTGTTTCAAAACGAAATAAATATATTTGCATTGGTACGGGGTACCTATATTTACCACTAGTTCCTTTGGTTTTAACGCACCATAATCGATTACCTCCTATTACTTAAACCTTAACAAAAGTTAATATTAAAAAAACCTACGTTCTGGGAAACTCATTTGAATTGGCGCATTTGTAGAATACCAGATGTGCATATTTACAAACCGAAATGTTTGTGAAATAAATTTTATAGTTTTCACTTTCACAGTGTGGAAGATTATGTAATTCCTACTTTCCGACATAAACTTTAACGCAATAGTTTATACTGAATCAAAACCTTACTGTTGCATAATAGGAATCGCAAATGAAAATTATTGTGGGATGGTATAGGTAAACATTTAAGGAAAATTTATTTGCAAGATTCAATGAATTTGCAAGAACATTTGCACAGAAACGATGAATCATATTCCCCATGTACAGTTTTAGTGGGCGTGCTGGTTGTGACACTAATTTGATGTAATTATTTATACAAACATAACTGTTTCATTTAACTGGCGTTATATTATATAAGGCATGGGTAATTGTGTGAATTAAATCAAGAAAACTCATAAATGGATATTTATACAATATCAAGGTCTATAATAATTAATATTATATTCACAGATAATAATAAAGCTTTGCAAAGTATTGGATGTCACGATTAAATAGCAGTATCAGTCTGTATCACATTTTGATTGTTGAATATCGTTCAAATTATCTTAAAATTGCCCAGATAGCGCTAAAATTTATCTTAGAGATGAAAGTAGGGAGTTCGGGATTAAAAAATCTACTTTTTAATTTTTTTTCTTCCTTAATCAAATGTATCAAGCCCGGCATTCTTTTGACAACAGGAAGTCCCTAAATTTATTTTTGAAGATTCAGACCATTTCTGATCTCGAATTAAATCGTATCAAACCAATACTGTTTTTTTTTTTTATGTAAGGAAAGTAAATTGAGAGAAAACATTTGAAACTCGAAGAAAACATTAATATGAAATTTGGTCGCTTTTCTTTTATATTTTGGGTGGCAGATATTAAGGCCACTTTTCCTCTTTTCGGCATTATTAGATTTCGCTTGATAGTCTAGTGGCTTGCACGTTTGGCTGTCAGTCGTGAGGTCCAGGGTTCAAATCTCACTCTGGCCAATTACGATAACCGTTTCTTTCGAGGTCGTAATGATGGTTAGGAGGGAGATTCGACTCTGCGGGGATGCAGAATAGTTTTGGAATAAGTGATAATAGATAAAATTGAAATAATTTCAAAACGGTTACTTCCATCGGGCGAGTTCATTATACCCAAATTTAGAGGTTGGTAGAATGGGCTGTGAACTGTTCAAAAGCATTTCAAATCTTCTGGCAACCCTTATTTGCTCATCTATCGATACACGGGGAGGTACCCAAAAGAAACCGAACTGATTTTGTGGTGGACGGAGTGTTTATGGTACCGTATTCTATCGCTAGGGGTATACAGAGCGACCATCCACGACTCATTAAGTCGAACGTCATCACTAAAGAAAATTTGGGGCGGTTTGTGTAAATTGTTGCGTGACACGTGTTTATGTGCATTAGGAAAAAAGGACCTACAAGGATGATGCTTTAGAAAAAACGCAAATCCTTGAGTTGTTTTCCCGTTTCAAAAGAGGTGAAATGTCAACTGATGGCAAAGCACGGTCTGGTCGTTCGGCAAATTCGGCAAATCATTCTTGAAGATCGACGAAGGGCCATTGAACGATTTGTGCAGCTGTCGGAATGTGAATTGGAGTTCAGTTCGTCGAATTTTTACGGAAAATTTGGAGATGAAAAGGGTGGCTGCAAAATTCGTGTCGTGACTGCTGACTGTTGAACAAAGATAAACGCGCGTGAAAGCATGTGCTTTGAAAGAGCAGTTTAGAAAGGATCCAAACCTTTTTTATAAGGTCATCACAAGTTACCAATCATGATATTATGATTACGATCAGGAAACGAAGCAACAATCAAACCAGTGACAGAAAACCAGTTCGCGTCGCCCGAAAAAAGCTCATCAAGTGAAATCAAACATCAAAACAATGCTGATTTCTTTTTCGATGTGCGTGGACTCGCCCATTCAGAGTTTTATCCATAAGGTCGAACAGTTAACTAGGTTTTCTACCTGGAAGTTTCGAAAAGATTGCACAACAGTGTGCGACGGAAGAGGCATGATTTGTGGCAATCAGGCGACTGGTTTTTCCACCACGATCACCCTCCTAATCTGTGTCCAAGTTTTTTTACCAAAAATAATGACTCTACTGCTCCCCCCCCCCTCCCTTCCCCCATTCGACGGTGTCCGCGATCACAGACGATGAATTTACAAAATATTTTGAACAATTGAATAGAAGATTAGATCAGTGCATTAGTGCAGTGGCGAGTACTTTGAAGGGGATTGACGGATTTTTGTTTCCAAATATATAATAACACCTTAAAAAATGGTTTGGTTTCTTTTGGGTGCCCCTGGTATATGTATTTCTACAATATTTGTTTTATCATTTACATCGTCTCTAGGAAGATGAATTCATTATATTCTGCAAAATTTGCCTATAAACAAAAAAGTCCTGTTTTTGCACATGTTGCAATGTTCCTTTTTCTGATTGAACAAATCCAGCTTTTTTTGCAAAACAACCTATATCAAATGTCTTAACCTTAGATTTTGCAATGTATTGACATCATTTAATAAGCAGTCGGTCCTCATGTCAGATCTATTATTAATATATTCCATGTAATAGCAGATTTCTTAATATTTTTTTATGTACTGTACCGCACAACCATTTTTTTCGGGAAGAGGGTGACGGTTAGTTGTAACGAGATAAAATAAAACCTCAAATTATGCAGGATTTTGATAAACGTATAACAAATTCAATGTCATGCAACTTATTTTTCTTTTCTTCGTAACAACGATGTAAATCGCAAGATTGTAAAAATCATCGAAGCTTTAAAGGTTAATTTGAAGCCCTAAACGTGGCGTTTTACAGAAACATAAAAAGCGATTTACAACACCTGATGGACGCTGCAAATATGCCAACCTTTATTCAAGTTGGTAATACCTTCTTGTTGGTAAGTTTCCATTTTTTAAGCATCTACTGGGGTGTTCCTCAAAGAATTTCGACTGCCTTTTCGCATTGACGCTTACAAGAATGGCTTAATACGAATGACATTCAATTCAATATGACGCAAATCATCACACTAGGGTCTACTTTTCCGCACTTTTGAAAATTTTTTTCGCCATTTTTTAGTCCTGAACTTTTTCTCATTACAAGTCGACTAGTACTTACTAGGGTGCAACGTATAACCATTTATGCCAATCTGCTCGGCAAGCACATTTGTCGGTAAAATAGTTTCTTCTTACACGATCATTTAAGGGCAATTTACTTTTCTGTAACACAACTTTATGGAAAATGCTTACACTTTTTGTCGTTGGCTTTTGCTCTATTATATTAGTTCTTATAAGGTTCAGCACAGTGAATTGTTGTGGTGAGCGTTTTTTTAAATGTTTGGTGTTCATAATTGATTTGTTACGATATAATATACTTTTCAATGCGATTTAGCGCATTCAATTTATTAACGTCACGATTTCTTGCTTGTCACAATAAAAGACATCTGTACTTTCGTTTGTTTGAACGGATTTCTCTTACAAACAACTGCTATTACAAATATGGATACCCAACCTGCACTATAATTATTACATTTGCCAAGATACCATCTTAGCAGAAATAATTCATCATCTACTCTGCTAGACAGATATAACCTCTTCAGCATCCATACCTATAAATCCATTGACCCGTATTCAAAATCTAAATTAAAAAGTCATAGACTATAAGATTAGTTTAGTAATATCAAACTTAGCAACAGTACCGTGACAAAGATATGCAAATGTTATCATAAATAATGGATTTATAAGATCAAGGAGAATGATCGATATTTTACGATACGATTATGTGAAGGAAAGGGTAATCACCGTTGGAACAGTCTGCAGCATTAAAAATGAAAGGCGTTGTCATATTTAAAATGTTTGAGAGATAAGAATATAATTTATAAAATCGCCTTGCGATATCGACTCATTCACTCCAGCAAGGCTATGAACTTTACTTGCAGATTTTCGATAGTCATATTACGTTACTAATATGTCACCTTTCTTTTCGAAACCTTTCTATATACGACCACTTAAATTCAAAAGGTTATCTATAAAATAAGTAATGAGAAAGTATTTAATCATAACGTATATAGACAAGTGCTAAATTAAATGGCGGCTTACTTTGCCATTTAAATTAATTTTAATTAAATTCCTCTTTTTTTTTTGTTTTATAGTACCTGGACTTCGATAACCTACCGGATACAAATTTTTCTTGCATAGGGAGAGTAGTTGGAGGTTACTATGCGGATACTGCCACGTCATGTCAGATGTTTCACGTATGCACCCTTGGACAAAATAATGAAACCATGGACATACGATTTCTCTGTTTGAACGGCACTGTATTTGAACAGGTAAGTTATCCAATTATCAAATATTCTCACAATAGTTCTATGTTGTATTGTACCCACCTCATTTATTTTACTTTTGTTGTGTAATCTTGTATTATTTATTTTCCTGCCACATTCAAACTTGTGCTTAAGCAAGTGCCTTACAAATTTACTTAAAGTAGACTAGCAAAGAAAGCTGTGTAGTATACATTGTCTTCTTCTTCTGGAATAATCCTGCAAGAGAAGGAAAATTCGCCACACAAATTCAGCATGATTTTTAACATTGACGTTTAAACTATAATATGTATGCAGTTCTTAAGGTACTAAACTAGGAGGAAATGTTGCACAATTAATTTTTTTAAGGCCAATTCATGTTATGCCTTTGAATTTTTTGCTATTAATATTTTGCACTGATTAGTTTTTTCTACTTTAAATAATTCTACTAGAAGGAAAATTATTTCTATGGCTTCAGCTAAGGGATAAGGTTTCAGAAAACCTTAGTGATGTTCCTGAACTATTTACTAACACAGAATTGCTAAAATGATGGCTCTTTATATGCAATAACTATCAGAAGTAAAATATGTGTTTCTGGCAAAATACCAATTATTTTTCTTCTAATTTTAATGAAGAAACAATGAAAAAATGCAAACAACAAGCTTTAAGAACTATAACTTAAAAATCATTTGAGCAGAAGCTATTATCCAATAAGAATTCTGTTTCACGACTTCAGGCTATCATATATTGATTATGCATTAATGCTTCATGCTCTCTATTTTCATTTGTAAGAAGAATTCCACGACAGAAAAAATTTCCTAGATACTTCAGCTTACTTGATTTAAGAGAAACAACATAATTAATTTTCGAAATTTGGAGACACTATTATGATAGATATTTACAAATTTACAAACGCTGGTTTGTTTTCGAGATGAAACCTAAAAAAAGTTTGACTGGCATATTAGAATTTAGGAAATCAGGATTATATTAAAGTAGTCTTTTTTAATTTGGATATTTTTAACATAAAAAAATTCTTAGTTGGCGTTATTGTTTCTGGCTTCGTTTCTTTCGCTAAATACTGAGTTTCTTTATATCAATTAATATACTTATGCAATTATATAAATTGTTCATAAGCTCAATGACATATGTAATGGAGATAACAAGTTTTTTGTACACTCCGAATCTATGTTTTCCCATTCTTCTCTCAAAATACTTTCCAACACTCTACATCTGTTTTAGTATAGAGTTGTCTTAAAGTTTGTATAGATAGCAACATCTTGAAAATATTCCATTGTAAGTTTGCGTAAGTTGGGCGCCTCCCTATTTGATAATAATGGAGGAAGCAACAATGGAGCATCTAAGATTGCAAGAAATACTAAGTGGCAGATATACAGAACTGAGGCACAAACATATTGTCCATCATATGGAAAGCAACCTTAGGTTTTACATCACATATCTATATGAAAGTAATTTCGAAGTGGAAATCACAGATCAGACATGCTAGAATCAGTCCAACTACAGAACAGGCTTGGTGAATGATCTAGTTTACAGACGGGTCAAAAGCCGAGACTGGGACTGGAGCTGAAATTTATAGTGACGTGAGAAAGACAATGATCACAAATTCACTAGGCAAATATACCAGGTATACGCAATATAGGCTTGAACAGAAATCAAGCAGAAGGGTTCTAAAACAATGGATCTGCAATAGACAACCCAGCGGTACTGAGGGCATTAGTGAACCCTAGGATACAATGAAGACTAGTTTGGCATGGTTCAAGAACTAAATAGTTTAGCAGACCGCACAAAAAAGTTACTTTACTGTGGGTACTTGAACATTTGGGAATCGAAGGAAACGAAGAAGCCGACTAGGTGGCAAGAAAACGACCATCGACCTCATTTATAGGCACCGAACCTGTGCTAGGAGAATCCAAAAAAAGCAATACGGGAGCAGACAAGGAGCTGGATCTAAGAGAAGCATTAACAACACAACCAGGCAAACTCATGAAAAGACCTATATTAAGGGACCATCAAAGAAGAAGAGTGAAGAACTACTAAAGCTTAGTAGGAATCACCTTCGCATAGTAACAGGTTTTCTAGCAGGACGTTGTGCACTGAAACGACGCCTACAAAAAATACTTGAAAAAACATTCTGAATTTGACCGATTGAAGCAAAGTCTGCAGGCGCAAATAACGTCCTTCTGTAGATGTAATGCATTTTAGACATCTTGTATGGCCTCTTGTATAATATTCAGTTTTTGTGAACCCACTTCAGCTGCATATTGCTGCAATCTTCAATTCTCAACCACAGTCATGGCTTAGGCGCTTATTCTGATGTTAAATTTCTCATTATTTAATCAGAATTTTTTAATTGAAGGGCTAACAGCGAATCACTTTTGAAACATAAATGATAAAAATAAAGAATATTTTGTTTTTATGCATTTTTCCTATTTCAAATAAAAGAAACAAGTTTAACTTTAGAGATAGTGGATAATAAAATGTTCTGCCAAAAATTAAGCTTTAGACTTTTTTCCAAGTTTTAAAATTACACGGTATTTTATGTTATATTGACAGAAAATGAAACCTACATATAGGAACATTTCAAGATTAAATCAACAGATGAATTGAGGGCTGTAGCTTGATAACAACATTACCAATATAGACACAGACGGCTTGCAGAAATTACAAGAGTTCCCCTGTATAGAGTACTTAGTCTTTTGCTGTTTGCACTATCGGTAAATGATCGTTAAAAATATTGAAATAAAATATTTAGAATAGTATTATATTCAAATGGCGACATAATTAACTAAGGGAAGCTGACGTGAGAATTGATCTTTTTATAACAAATACAGTATAAAATACAGTTACGGGTTACAGGTTGATTATGAATTATTGCATTTATTGATTTTATGTATACATAAACTAGCAATACCGTTGCTTTAAAAGTAATATTAATCCACGGATAAAAAAATAAGACAACCGTTAAATAACAGAAGCGCTCACACAATTATAATTCTATCAAATGAATTTGTTCAAGAATCTGGCACAGCGGTTAATCAGAAGTAACTGCTTTACGATGAGGCAGAACGTTGCCTTAAAAAGTCAAGGTCTTTTTCCTGGGCAATTAATAAAACCCGCGACTTATACAATCGCAAGTAGATGTTCGTGGTTTGTAAAAAAAAAAGCGAGTTTACCTAGTGAATTGTATTATTTATGCAGACGTGAAAGTTCCGTATAGCGGCGACACGTAATTTGTCCAATCCATAAAGACGAGTTTGTTTTCATTACGCGTGTCACATATGAAGGATGGGTATTCCGGTATCTTCCAAGGTTATCCTTAGATGCTATTGTTATGAATTAACACTATAATATCACATGATTACGGTAAGGATATGGTAAGAACTTGTCACATGAGTTGACACAGTTTCAAGCAAATTATATTACTTATAATTTATATAATGTTAGAAGTAAAACTATTCTAATGATGTATAGTGTTTATCTTGACTTGACATCCAGTTATTACTCTCAATAGCAACCGAAAACTGCAATAAAAGCATGCTGGATCCAGATTACATGGCACCGTATCACTCCGTCACATTCGGCCTTCTTGACGGACAGACGCTCTCGGCAAATGTACGGTAACCTGGATGCTTGGGTATTCCACAACTGAAACATAAAAAAATTCAAACCAGTATTCCTATGCAACACTATCCTTTTGTCACAGTAACAGCTCTTGTACAAATTTTAACACTATTCTTCATTTTATTTTACGTTAACTCTGTTACCACACAAAATATTTTGTGTGTGAACTTTGTTATCATACGAAACTTTTGATGTGCGAACTCTGTTACCACACTAAACCATTTACGGTCCGGTCTCCTCCGCTTTTGATACTGGTAGTAAGCACTGACGCGTTAAGCCTTGTCCGATAATTCCATACTCCGTGACCCAATTTTCCACACGCTGAACTTTTGATTGGTACCATCTGGAAGCAACTCTTAGCAGTGTGCCCTCTTCTTCCACATCCAGAACATTTTCCAGTTATGCTCAATAGTTTGGCTGGAACCCATTCCGCTGAACAAAATCTTGTTTTATGTTCTTTTGGTAAAAGTTGCATCTAAGTAACCCTGATGTACTAGGTCCTATGTTTCTCATATGCACTTTCATGTTTTCAATTTTACTAAGGAACCCATAAAAGAGGTCGTTTGGATTTTTATAACTTCTTGCCTTCGTATTGGGCTGAATGTGTCGTGGAAGTCCGTCAATAATGCAGCTTACCGCATCAGCTCGTGTAATACCGCATTTGCCAACTAACATGCCGGATGCAGATTACATGTGTGCAGTGTGCATGGCACCGTAATACTCCCTAACAATAATTACCCCCACTTTAAAGCAGCATCTTTGATCTGTTGCATCTTTGAAGAAAATGGCACTATATACCCTCCAACAACGATAACGTATATAAATAGTGAAAATTCATTATAGACATGGTGAAACTTCGTGGTGTTGTTGGTCGGTACGAATCACCTTCTATCTCACAAAGCTATTGTAAAGCCAATCGCAAAATTTGAGTAAAATTTTTAAGTTACTCATGTAAAATTGCCAGTTCGAACTGGCACTGTCAGGTCAGCCCAAAACATTTCCGAAGTTGCTAAAAGTGACGCAGAACACCCAAGTTTGTCTATCCTAAGACGTTCGCAGCAACTAAGAATCTCACAGACCAGTCTTCAACGCATTCTGGATAAATATCTTAGATTACATGCTTATAAAGTGTTGACACAGAAATTGAAATCGGTAGATCATAAAGAACGGCGAACTTTCATTGATTGGGTGCTGGAAATGTAAGCAGGTAATCCTGACTTTTTTCGAAATCATTTTTAGCGACGAAGCCCACTTCCAATGAGTTTATTAATAGACAGAACTGCCGCATTTGGGGTGCCGAAAATCCAAGAACAATATGACAAATCTATTAATCCTCAACGAGTTACTGCTTGGTGTGGTTCTTCGGCCGGCGGACTTATCGACCCTTACTTTTTTTGAGAATGATGATGGACTGTAGTTACAGTCAACGCAGATCGCTACCATAGAATGCTAACTGAATTTCTTTGGCTTATATTGGACAATATGGACATAGACAATTTTTATTTTCAGCAAAACGAGCCACACAGGCCGCGACACGTTTGCAGTGCTGCGCGGAAAAATGTCTGAACGCGCTATTTCAAGAAACGCATACATAAATTAGTCTCTCAAATCGTATTTCCATTAAACTTTCTTCTTTGATGCTACATGAAGCAAGAATCTGTCAATCCCAGCCCTCGAAGCCAATATTCGCGCTATTTCTTACCAAATAGAGCCACAGTTGTGCGAAATTATTATGCAAAACTTCTTCAATAAAACGACCATTTGTAGACAGAGTCGAGGTAAGCATTTCCTGGATAAGCTTTTAAAATTAAGGTGAAGCTTCTTATTGGAAAACATTTTATAAGAAATTTTAAAATTACGTTGAAAGATTTTTCATACATCAAGATCTCTATCCTGCAAAAACTCGATAAGGCTCAAGAAGGGTTTAGTAGGTTAACTTTTAACATCTTTTATTTTTAAGCCATTATGTGGATATGGTAGATAATGTTTTGCAAATTATTTTACTGGAAATTATTGGATAGAGCATTAAGATATAGAAAGAATTTCCTAATGATAACACTTTTGTTCTAATGAAGGTAGAAACACAAAACGCTTGTAGTGATAGGTAGTTGATGTTTTGTCTGGTTAAAAGAATAAAACAAGAGCACATAATTTATAGTGGGCTACCAATGAACCCCCATTTTGGCATAGAAAATAATCATACCCGTGCTTATATAAGACTTCTTCCATGGTGTGAGAATTTCTCGAATCATTGCAATATTAAAGATTAACTTTATAGACCTAACTGTTTTTACTTGTACATTTGGGTATATTATTTATTATTTATGTTATAAATAATTTTTTTGATTAAGTATATCTGTTATGAACTAAGTATCAATAATGTAAAAACTTTAATAAGCTTATTAGCCTATTAAACATTAATACCTTTCGCGAACTGCTCGCGAAATTTATAGTATGAGCTACTGTATTCATTAAAGAATAAATAAGTAATGATGACTGTCTACGATGTATGTACTTGCACATGTTTGTACACTTAAATATTGACACTGTTTGTGCACACCTTTGACTTTTAAGCTACTGTATTCAACTAATTGTAAGTGGCAAATGCGGAAATACGCTGGGCAAACAACAGAAGTTGGGAAAAATTTCTTATTTGAAGTGTAATGTAATTATATTAACTGATATCAAAAGAAATACATCGGGCTTTCGTATTATATACATGTCTTAGTGCAAACCTACATCTTCGGTCCGGATTTACATGTAAAACACTTAGAGAGTTGTCAAATCGAACGCGCGCCCGCATGTGTATACTGTTTGAGCCAACATCCTATGGTTACCTACCGTAATCGGCGATCTTCGGAAATGCTTACATCTTGCATCAGTTGTGTGTGAGCTACCTAATGCCCTGTACGTAGAATTACACTTACTATTTCTCTATTGATTGTTTTATTTTCGTAGCATACTTCATAATAATATTTTTCTTAGTGGACCCTAATTTCTATTTTTTCACAACGGAATTCTGTTTATTTATTTTTCTCTAAGAGAGTTTTAGACATCTTGATGTTAGAATATACAGGTGATTCAGTAAGAATGGCGACCGGCTCTATCTCGGAAACTGCTGTGCCTAGAGCTTCGGGACAAAAAGATGCATAACGAATGTATCCACCAGAAGTATCCGAAAATTATTTTAATTTATCTTCTATCTTTATAAATATTTCATTCGAAATTTTACCGCTAGGGGGCGTACCTGCTATGTTCAATCCTAAAATCAGTATTATCTCAGAAAATTGCAGGTTGAGCTATAGTTTGCAATGGATCGCTCGAAAGCTGAGTTGATGTCCCATCATTTTGATTAATGACTGTTTTTCGTATCTGTCGTAATAGGGAACGGAGAAGCCGGTCAATTGTTCAAGACGTAAGTTTTAATATCTCCTGGACCGTTCAACCAATCTGAATATTTTTGGGCTCGTTCCATGGAGCATTTTATGAGTTTCTTTGTTTTTTAGAAAAATTGTCGTTCTAACATTTAATTTGAAATAGGTAAACTAGAGGGAGTTTTCTGTCGTGATTACATAATTTAGTGAATTTCAAGAAAAAATTCAAAATATACCCGTGCTATATAATTGCCAGTGTCGCAAGGTAAATTAAATTGTTGAAGTTTCAGTGGAAACAGCAATCTTAATATCTCTATCCGTTCTCGATTTATCTCCAAAGAATTAAATTTGTAACAAAAATTTACCGCGGCGTAGTTTCCAAGGAAACTACGAAATTCTATCAGATTGTTTATTGCTTGTATCGGCTAAATATAGTCAAAACTGAATGAAATGAGAATAATAAAAGCAAAAAAGAAAATATCCAACTAAAATTTTAATTATAAATCTTCGAAATGTCTACCATCAATATTAAAAATATATGCCTACCAATTAATCACAAATCTCTACTCGGGTACAATTGATGTATTGAAAAACGGTTATTACACCTAAGAGTCTTGTAATTACCTCTGTCGGAGCGTTGATAAGCAAAAATAGGAATCTCTCATACTGAATTTGTCCACATGTCAATGTCTTTAACATATCAAATAAAAAGTCCGACATTTGAACATACGTACTTGCCTTATGTAAAGGTGATTTGCAATAAATTAAAACTTATTTATCTCTCTTGTACGAACACTCATGTATGTGTGTTGCAAAACAGCACCTACGTATAAAAGCCATACACATATTTACGCATACTCGTTTAACAAGCAGCCTCAGGTAAACCACGAACATCTATTTGTTCTCTCAATGTGGGTTGGTACGTAACATAAAACATACATCGATAGAATAGTTGCCAATTAGCTAAATTATATATTTTCCTCGGCTTTGAACTACAATTTTGCGGTATAAACTATTCACGTTCTTAAAATAATGTCAATGCAATCATACTTAATAAAATGTATATATTGAATATAGTGATTAGTAACAAACATTTTTGAAATACAAAGGTCATATAATTACTTATGAGAAGACCCCGACCGCTCATTGATCGTGCGTTGCGTTATTCCTCAATTAAAATGTTATCTCTTTTGAATAAAAATAAGCTGACTATATACAGATTTTATGTTTTAAGTAATAATTAAAACTGAGATTGTATCATTGGATTTGAGCGCGTACATGTCCATCGATTTTTTATTAATGTAGTTTTTTAAAGCATTTTTTTCTGCAAATAATTCTGAAAATAATGTTTGGAGTTGGTCATAGGAAAATGATTTGCCTTTAAAAGTAAACTTGCCTACTTCCCCGTAGTTTGCAGCAGACAAATTGTATATTGCTGGATATAGAAAGCATAGATATGTTTCTGTCATATGTTGTTTAAATAAACTAGCTCTAATTATTATTAATAACTATATTTGCACAAGGTAAATATAGCTAGATATACCATTCTGACATACATATCTCACTGCTGTGCTACATTCACTATCCATTACATTTCCCTAATTTTAACAAAATGGTTACAACATTCTAATAATATTAAGAATACATATTAACATTATTCTAATATACAACATAATCCTTTAATTGAAGTGGTGTTCTCTTCTGCCTCCTCTGTCCTTCTGTCGCTCCGTCCTTTTCTTTATCTTCAATACTTCTCTTCATCATCTTCTCTTACCATTTTCCTGATTGTGATTCCTTCAAATGTACTCTATTTCTTCTTAAAAGTCCTCCATTTTCCTTTCCTACTATGTAAGATTTAGGTCAGTGTTTCTCAAAGTATGCTCCGCGAAACCCTAGGGTTCCATTACTACAAACAATCA
Organism: Cetonia aurata; assembly: GCA_949128085.1. NCBI lineage: Eukaryota > Metazoa > Arthropoda > Insecta > Coleoptera > Scarabaeidae > Cetonia > Cetonia aurata. The sequence continues at coordinate 13,087,980 of OX421887.1, forward strand.
GGTAACCTACACAGTGAACGAAAAAGCGACGCAGGCATCGGTTTTAGTCAGTTACAAAATTGCTCGGGAAGATGAAGCACATACGATTTCAGATTCTTTTTTGAGCATGATCTTGAATTGAGAATCATTTGACCGACCAACAATGGATATTTAGTGTAGCTTACTTGCTGCGTTATATTTTAGCTAAACTCAACGAAAGTAATCCTGCGCTTCAAGGAAAGCAAGTAACTGTGTTCACTGCCAGTGAAAAAATGCAGGCTTTTAAAACGAAGTTGCAATTTTGGATTGGTTGTATTCATCGCCAAGAACTTGATGCTTTTTCAGCTTTGAAAGATGTTTTAGAAGAAAACAGTTTTGATGTTGGTTTAACGAAATATCCGAACATTTACAAAATTTCAGCGAAACATTTGAACAATATTTTGTATATTGCACTTTTGTATATTTCACTATTGTATTTGGACAATATTTTCCCAATGAATATCATAAAAAATGGAACATATTATCGATGAGAAACCTATTGCTTTATCAAACCCGCAATATGAAAAATTTCTTTAATTGATTACTGATTATTCATTATATTATTATCGGCGTATAAAACAATAACTCAGGCCGAATTTTGGTGTAGTTTGAAGAACGAATATCCACAGTTAGCAGAGCCAGCTATCTTGATACCTTTACCACTTTCAACTACCTATATTATTTTGTGTTTGTACATTCAAAGCTTAAATAAGCATATATACCCCTTTGACATTTCCTTATTATTCTATTTGTAGTCTTCATTCTGTTCTGGGTTTATTTCTGAACTGATCAATATTTCTGCATCCATAATTTCTTCCGCAGTTTTTGTTTTTTAATCATGAAGAAACACTTTTATATTTGTCCATGATATGACAAAGTATTTAGAGAAGTTTTAGTATTATAATAGATTCAATTTAAAGCAATTTTCTGATTTTATTAATTTAAGTATTTCTAATTCCAGTCAACCCGAGTATGCGAGCGAATAGATGAAGTCGACTGCGAGAAATCTGAAAATTATTACCACCTGAACAACGAATTATATGGAGGCATGGATCCGTTGATCATACGAGGAGAGAGCGAACCTCCGGCTACAACGCCCAGCACCACTACGACCACCCTAGCGGCAACGTCAGCAACTCCAAATACCTATTACGCCACACCAAAGCAGACAACAGCCCGACAACAGATCTCTTCCATCTACGCATCGGACTCCCCATCAGACATTAGATTCGACCCGAAAATCATCAATCTCCAATTGAATTCAGATCCATCCTTAGGAGCGAACATAAAGCCAATCTCGTACCAGCAGCAGAGTTACAACGACGATCAAAGCCATCACACGATAGTGACGACGCATTCGTATAAAAACGATTTTAAAGGGCAAAATTTAAAGCCCACAGATGTAAACTACGAGTTTGAGTATCAGGATCAAGAACAATACAACCCTAACAACAGGAAGAATTACCAAGTTGCCAATTTACCCGTTGGATACTCGCCATCTGCAGCTGAATTGGAAGACTATGGTGATGATGTCTTCAAAGGAAGTACTTATAGGACGATTTACCCCGTTCCTAAAATAGTACAAAGGGGTGATTCATCGACGTACAAAACGCCCATAACATTCGCGCCGCCATCTAATCCACAATCACAATATTCTTTCGAAAGGACAGACGTCCCTGTTAAGCATCAAGGGCAACAGCAACAGCCGCAACCAATAACTCCGTCTCCTATTGCTATATTCTCCGCACTAAGTTCTCCAGCACCATTCGCTCACCCCCATCACTTGGAAACTAAAAGAAATACCGATCACCATAAGATCAAGAAAAGTTTCAGTTTAAGTATCTCCGATCAAAATGGTAAAGAATTGATTACGGTGAAAAATACCCCGATCGACGAGGTTACTTTTCTTCCAATATTTGAAGACGTGCCCAGATTACATAAGCGAAGACCGAAGAGGGAGATTGAGCAGAAAAAAGTATTCAAAGCAGATCCAGAAGCTGCGGAAGCTTTAAGATTTCTTGCGGATTGGTATACAAAGTACGAGAAGACAACTAAAGTGTCTGCGCCTCTCACACCTGAGTTCATTACGGAGATAAACGATCAACTCTCTGCAAGTGAGGAAGAAGAATCAGAAGAACTAGAACAGGAATCCAAAGAAGACTTAAACCAAGAATCGGAAGAAAAATCATTAGAAAAGGAAACACAAGAAGAATTAGAAGAAAAAGAACCAGAATCGAAAGAAAAGCTGGAAGAAGAAGAAACGCAAAAAGAATTAGAAGAAAAAGAACTAGAATCGAAAGAAAATTCAGAAGAACAAAAAATACAAGCAGAATTAGACAAAAAAGAACCAGAATCTAAAGAAAAATTAGAAGAAAATGTTAAAGATAAAAGGGAAGATTTGAAAAATGACATAAGCGATTTGCAAACGAAAGAAGTTGAATATTATTATGACGATGATGATTACTATTACGATGACATTGAAGAAGGTGACAATAAGACTTCGACTAATATTACTGTTTCTCATATAGAATTGCAAGACCATTTAGAAGCAGATAAAAATATAACAAGCAACAACATTCCCGATGACAATTTAAAAGAAAGCAATCAAGTTTCTACGAGCAAAAGTAGTCAACAAAATAAAAGTTATTTAGACGAATACATTGATGACAATTACGAACCCCATATCTACCAAAAAGATAATAGTACACTAGAGGACAAGGAACTTAAAAAGAAGGCAGAGTTGGATATAAATGAAATTCCCAAAGACGTAACTATAGCACCAGATGTTCTTTATGAATATGTTGACGATAATTACGAACCTCTGATCCGTGTTCAAAACAATAGTAAAGATGTTGAAAACGATGCTGGAAATAAAACTTTCATAGAGGTTCTTACAACTGCTTCTACCGCTGTAACATTGCCAACTATGGTGACAACTACAAAATTACCAAACTCAACAGAAGCAGATGTCAATGATATCATAACCACAGATCCTGTTTATTCTTCAACTGAAGAAACTACTAAAATTGTCACGACAGTTTACAGTATCGCAAAGAATGTTGTTGATATTGACGAAGAAGTTCCTCAAATTAAAATTAGTGAACATGAGAATCACACAATAGATAATCATATAGATTTGCATAATAGTAGTGACAGTCACAATGAAACCCTAGAGGATATTGTCACAGAATATGTTACTGGTAATAATTTCGCTGAGGAATCACATTCTACAGCATTGCTGTCCATTGCAGCAGATTTATCTCCTAGTACAACGGAAGACATTCCTAACACAACGACTCTATCCACTGAGCAAACTACCGCTGGAATTTCAACCGAACTGTCATTAACCTCAACTACGACTCTCAAGCCTGATAATATCGAAGTTCCTATTACAACAAGTAGTTATACACCCGAATTGTTAGAGACAATATCCGAGAATGCATACGTTATTAGTAAAATTACAAGTACGACAATGCAAACGCCTTTGGTGACGGAAAAACTGGATGTAATGATCAAAGATATAGAAGTGGAAACTAAAAGTATCGCTGCGACCATCGTTATGCCAGAAACAAATGGAAAAGTACCTTCATCGACTCAAAAATTGGAAAGCACAGTTACTGAATACACTGAGGAGTTGGCCACGACTCAAACACCTACTGTTGAAGCAACTGTCACTACGACTACTCAAGTGTCAACATCGATAACCACGCCAAAACTGCTAGAATCGACTAAGCGTCCATATTTTGTTCGTGGAAGACATAATTATTTCTCGCGGAAGCCGATAATTTCCACGACCACAACCAGAAGTACGCATCGTTTTGGTTTACAACATCGAAGAAGGTTTGACATCAAAACTGAACGGCCAACTATCTTTAAAGAGAAAAAGACTATAAATTCTAGTGTTAATGATGTACATAAAGAAGAAATTAATGATACCCAAATTAAAGAAACAACACCGGAAATATATAAAAATATTTCTAGTACTGAACATATAAATGTTACTAGCACAGAAGTGCCGATTCAAAACGACCATCAAGATTTAGCGCCGCCTCCTAAGATTACAGAGGAAACGATAACAGACGCTTCGCTTTCCAAAAGCGCCAACCCGACTTTGGCGAAAGAAACCAAGTATTTCCTCGCGACAACGCCAATTTCCAAACACATCAGAGTGAAATTTAAAAAGGAAAGAATCAACAAGAAGTACGTGTTTACGTGTTTCAATAGAAAGATAAATAAATTCTATTCAGATCCGAGAGACTGTAGGTTGTTCCATTATTGCTCGCAAGGTTACACGAGCAAACAACTAGTGGACATGAAGTTCGTGTGTGATTTAGGAACATATTTCGACGACAATAAATTAATTTGTACGGAAGAGAAACCCGCAAGATGTTTATAATGTATATTTTTTTAAGTAGGAATAATATTATAAAAAAATCAAGTACTGATGGCACATATAAATCAGTGCCCCTCTCCTCTAAGATCCTCCACCCACTTGGAACTCATTCTTACTTATATTAGTCCTTCTCTTTGTAAATAAATGCAACTCAATTATACCACAACTCTATAATTTATCATTGTAACTTTAGTTTATTTAATTTTTTTTTATTGTTACCTAAAAGCAACGAAATCAAATCATGCCGTAATGTACTATAGTTTAAAAACAAATTTATTATAATGTATGTATAAATATTTTTTAAGTTAATTAATAAATTAAATATGAACTTATTCTTTATTATTTAAATTTAGCTATGGAATAAAATGATTTCATATTGCGCCAGGAATATTATGTATAGCCACTACAACTAACTAATTACATTTACAATCAATAACGCTACCTCAAACTACGTAACTTTCAGGGCTATTGTGAATTCTAATTACCAACTATTAGTTAATTGAACCCAATAATATATTTGAAAACTGCCAATTTCAGGGTACCCTGTTGAAGCTTGCAATTCAAATTATTTTTGTAATTAAACTATTTATTAGAACGAAACATAAAACTAATACATTTGTAAGTTTGCCTAAAATATATGTGTTGACTTCAATATAATTTATAGTTGGAATTTTGTGATTAAAGATGCCTGTGAGCTTTTAGTTCCTCTTAGTATCCTGAAGTAGGGATGCCCGCCCTACTTAAGAATTCTGATATTCTAAAGCAGGATAAGGATAGAAAGGTGTGACAAAATTTCACAATTGAAGGTGTAGAAATGATAAGCGAATAACAGCAAAAATAAATTTTCGAACAAATCACAAAAAATCCTAACAATTTAGGTTTTTTTGTGACTATTTTTCAAGTTTTTGTACTGTTTTTAGTAAACTAGTGGCATATACTGCCCTATATACCATATATATTGTTTGAATTAATAGTACCTACCGAAAAGTGATACAAATTTGACAGAGTTTGGTAATGAAATGAATTTGCTTCAATGCTTTTCTACAGAACAACAAATGCTATGACATTCTTATTATTAAAATTGTTAAGTAATTTCTAAACTTATCTGTCGTTGTTTGAGCTACATCAATTACCTCATTTCTCTGAGATATTTGAAAAAACTTGTAAAAACTTACGTATTTATCAGCTAATATTTTCCCCCATACAAATTAAATCCGCACAGATATTTATTGTGGCGACTCTTACTAAGTACATGTATTGCTAAAGTTCTCTAATGATGTTAGCTGTTTTCTCACATCTTAAGGGGCAGTATATAGAACCATAGATTAATAGAACCTCAAAGAACTTAAAATTTGCATTTTTATCTCTTAACTCTTTTCTCCCGGAGAGTCCTGCACTATCGACAGAATCACAAAGCAACTTAGATATGTAAATAGAAGTTTCAACTGTTGTTTGAACTAATAAATGCAATTTACGCAAGTATTATATTTCAGTAATATTATAATAATAGTTTTAATTTTCAAACAACTTGTACGGTAAGAAATATTACATAAATAAAGTGAAAAGATTAGTGGCATTCAAGCAGATAAGTTTTAGAAAAGTTAAGGTGACAGTATTTAAAATAGTAGACCAATTTAAAATAACCGAAATAATATGCATAGTGATATATCTATTTACTACTTGTTTAGTTCAAATATAAACATATACAGACGGTTTTCAGGACCATTGCAAAGCCAGCAGCTACTTATCAATATCCTACTTAGAGAGAATATATTATTTATCTTCTCATTTATTTAAAACAGCAGCCATTGTATTAATATGCAATAGTAGACTATCGTTTCGTTATGGTAGAAAGGCGTTGAATTTTCATATGCGCATACTTTGCAGCAATTCTGAAAACTCTCTGCATATTGCATAAATGTTTCATAACAGTTATTTTCTCTATTGCATGTGTAGGTGCAACAGTAGGTAGTAAAGGAAACAAACTATGCACACATATAAAATTTTTCTTTATAAAATATTGGTTAGTATTTTGCTTTAATTAATTTCGATTGAGGGCGATTAATGCCAATATCCACGGTCTTAGATTAATATTAAGGCAACAACGTGAACGCAGATTGTATCTCGTATCATTGTTCCATTGTACAATTGAATCTGAAACTAGGATTACATAATATAAAAGATGATGAATGATGTAATTGGGTTATTTAAAAATAAACCATAAACTGGGATTGGCTTAACAAGAAACAAGTACTTAAATGAATATGTTAGTGTAGTGCACATATCAATTAGGATTCTGTCATAAAAAAAAACCAGGAATTGCGGAAACCTAAATGTTCATTATTTAATTTAAAAAAGAATATACAATAAGAGCAAGAAATGGAATAAATAGCGGCTTTTTAGAAAATACCAGAAACAACTTTTATTTCAAATTTTATGTAGCTGCTGAATAAACAGACTGATTTATGTTATAACTTCATTATTATTCTTTTAAATGGCAAATAATTTTATAGTGCGAATAAAGGAATTCTATTTTTTCTATTTGACACGCACTACATATATAATTTTCAGTACTTGATAGTATTTTTTCCAAAATTTTCTTCTTGCGCCTCCGTCCAGAAACACTGATTTTGCATTACTATAAATCGGCCGGAAACTTACCTAGGCCGTAAAAAAGATCACTAAAGGTTGGCAACATATATATTCGAGTTACCGACATTTCTGTAATTAATTGTAGATTCGATGACAGATGACAGAATTCTCGTTACACAATCTCTTAATTAATTCATATTCTTTCCAAATCAATTTTCGGAAGATTTTACAGGTAATGAATTGTTAATAACTTGTTGCGCAACCTCTGTAGTGTGAGCTGAAGTCTCCATTGCCCTTATTATTGATGAATATGTGTCAAAACTACAAAGAAAATTAAAACGTCAAAATACTAAGGTAACTTAACCCTGATTTCAAATTCAAAATTCATACGTAACATGTATTGCCAACCTGTACCGTTAACTCCCTAGCGTTAATTCTTTTTATTATTTTCAACAAAATTAAGATTTGTCGGCGCAAAAAATAGTGTGTAACACGCGGCCAGAAACTCTTTTGCGAGTATTCGCACTTGTGGGACCTCGGCTTCGCCTCGGCCACACAAACCGTGCTCATACTCGTAAAACTATAGTTTCTGGCCTAGTGATACAAATAACTATTATGTAGGTTATCAAAATATTTGTACTACCACTTCGAGTAATAAATGTACCAACAAAATGTCAAATGTGTTGCCACTAAAAAACAAAGCAATCACTTCATCACATTTATGTGAATGACGATGCATATTCAGAGACTACAAATTCATGTTGTTTTCGAATTTACTCTTTACACCTGTGTTTGGTTTGAATATCTCGCAATATTTTTGCAGCCACAGTATTTCCTAGACTTATAAAATCACTCGTATGCGTTTATATATAGTCCCAAGCGATAAAGCATTTATTCTTAGACGATCCATAAAACTTTCGGTAGGGCAAATCAGTAACTAGGAATTTTGGGCGAAAATTTACACCTAAATTGTTTGTGTACCTCCAAAGGCAACGAAGTTAAGGAAATATACGGATATTATGGATAGTAATCAGATAAATTTATTGTAATATTACAAAAGATATTACAAGACGTCCACAACAGTCAATTATAAGACTGATAGTAGCAATAGGTACTTCCAGTATAATAGAAAATCGCCAATATTATATGGTTCAATTTGACAAAGGAAATGGAACAATCCTGTCGTAAAAGTAGTAATCATTTTTAATTCAGTTGACAGAGTATTATAGAACTTGAGACAACTATAAGTAAAAAGTGCGTTGGGTTAACGACAATCTACAAAGAGGAAAGTAAGTAGTCATCCGTGTTTCTTGTGGAGTACTCCTGTAACATCGTATTATGAGGAAAGATATGTTTGTTTTCGAAAAGAAAGCGTATGGACTGAAGTATAAAGATGCCATATAGAGTAAGTAACTTATTTTTCTTGAAAAGGTCCCGACATGATTGCGCAGGGTTCAATTTATAAATTATAAGTACGCAATATATTTTTTTTTAATTGAAAATAGTGTGCATGTTACTACATGAAGTTGGGAGAAACTTCGATATATTCGGAAAGCGCTGTTTCAGTGCTTTTGCCTTTTAGAAATCCGTGCTGAGACTTAATAAACTGTATGGGCCAGTTATATGCTATGTTTTCAAATAATTTCGAAAAACTTGAGACTTATTGCCCTATTCTTATATATGTCATTAACACAACCTTTCTTGTATCAGGGAACAACCATAACTTGTTGTCGGTTGCCTGAGAAGCATCCAGTAGAAAAAGAATGATTAATAATCTGAGTGTTTCTGTGAAAGAATCCATACCTACATTTCTTAATAACGCATGTAGAAATATCATCCACACCGGAAGACCTAGATCCCACCAACCCCTTAATACATTTAAGCTCCTCAATACATATGGAAAAGTCAAACGAGTGAAAATTATCTTTTATTTTCAAAGTTAGGCCTAGCCGAAGAGACATTTTACCCGCAAATAAAAGATTAAATCTGTCAGCAAGTGAAATCAGGTCGTCCGCCATGGGCAGCTTAACAGAACGATTTTTCCTATATGATTATTATACGCCACATATTCTTATTTCTATTCTTGGAGCTGATCAATAGTTTACTGTAATGATTATACACTTAATAAAGTTTATCTCATTATCATACAAACGTTTGAAATAAATATAGGTGCTTTATACTCACTATCGTAAATAGCTATATTTCGAAGTGATTCACCTATATTTCTAAAATGTCTTCTGATAACGTGAGTGACTGTTATTGTTTTAGCGAACTTTTTACAAAAGGGAAATGTTAATGAAAGTATCTTAGAGAAATATTAAGGAAGACACCATATTTTCTATTGGTACCATAGTTATCATTATAAGTAGATATTTGCCCAATTCTTACTAGCGATGTCACTAATAAAGTTACCAATATTAGTATTATTGAATACCCTAGTTAATTTGTAGGAACACTGCAATTGTATGGTGATATCAGGGCCCCTGCTACCATATGTGCAAAGTGTGCAATGCACACGGGCGCCATCCTTTAGGGGCGCCAAAACATGATCCAAAATGCCTTAAGGGACGTCAAAATCCTTTTTTGCACACAGGCGCTAGTAGCCCTTACGGGGGCCCTGGGTGATATGACACTGTAGTTGAGCAATTAGAGCTTTGTGGTCGGAGAAATCAGTGTTACGAGTTGTCACATCAACAGCGTCAACATGAGCTTTTCAGGAATGACTAGTAAACATATTGTCCCTCCATGTGGATACCGAACTAGATATTCTGGTTGGCTTGTATTCGTTTTGGAGAGTCTGTCATTTCAATTCACATTAAAATTGCAACTAATTATTGTTCTCAAACTAATACCATAAAGTTTAGGACAAAAGTCAGTAAAATTGCTTGAGGGTGAACGATATGTTCGAAGCAGTGTTGATTGAAGGAATGGGAGGGTACCACCATGAATAGCATACTACGGCAATAAGAAAACGTGAGACAAGCATTTAAACATATTTAGCCTTGTCAAAAACTCTGGTTGCTACCAATGTTCAGTAACTGATAGAGCTTTACAATTGCATATCTGATTTATTTCAACACTAAAACTGTTGACGACTGTCGTAAGGCACGGTACATTTTTACTTACCAAGGGATCCTTTTTCTTATACTATCTTACACTATCTTCGCTTTTCTTTTGGAGGAAGAAAGTTCCAAAAGAAAAGTGTTAATGAGAGTTCCAACAGACCAAAGCTCTAGATTTCGCAGTAATTCTATGGGCAGGTACTCCCACTCTGAAGGAGGCAGATACATTTGTGCGCTTAGAAGTCATTTGGTCACAGACAACTTCTGTAAAGTGTTTATTTTTTAAGTACGCAATAGAAGCCTCGAAAGTACAGCTTTTTTACAGATAACAAAAATTGTCGAAACTGTGGCACTGATGAAGGTGTTTGAATAACCGACAATAATATCGAGCTGTTCTGAAACCTTTATAGAGACCCCATGCGGAAAGCAAGCTAAAGGACTGCTACAGACGAGCAGGACACAACTCGCCATGATCGCAGGTCTGATGACCAGACATGCTCCAGCATAGGAACACCTGTACAAAATTGCCGTGTATAATGGGGGCTTAAATTGCAGACCCTGTAGGAGTGAACTAGAAATAGCCAAGCATGTACTATGTAACTGCGAAGCATTAGAGCCCAGGAAACAAGATTTATTTGGTGATTCGAGATGGAACCTAGAGATCATCATAGCACCTATGAGAATGACCTGTATGAATCAGCAGAGAAGACCACAATTTTGGAGTAATTTGTATAAAATACCGACATAGAATAATAAGACTATAGACTGTCCGGGTTAACAGGGAAAAAGGACAACTCCCTTTTCGTATATGGCCTACTTGTACACAACAGCAGAACATATGTTTCGTTTCCTAACAAAAGCTTGACTCTAAATATAGGGTTCAAATCAATATAATTTCAATATATATATAATGTTTAGTCATACATATAACTTGATTTATACTGAATATTAACAAGGAAAACTTATATGAAAGATTATTATGTACATCGTGTATGCTTTAAGGAATCCACTATTTCTATTTATATGACAACTCAGGATGCCTCTTGGTCAAATCGAAGGAAAATGAACAAAAAAAAAATCAAGCCATAAACTATATCTACGTATGAAATAGAGATTCTTTTAGGTACTAACTTCAATCTGTATAAAGAAAAATAACGGGCAATTAAAAAGGTTCCTTTTTATTTAAAATATACAGCAGCAAACAATAAAAATTATAAATAAATTACACAATAAATCAATTCTCACAGTAGTTTTGAATGCATATCTTCAAATAATAAGAGTGGAGTAAGGACAGAATAAAAATATATACAAGTATGGAACACAACGCACTTTACCTTTTTCCACCTTCTGTACAGCATTCCAACAATTCCAAGTACTGCTTCTGAATGAAAAACTAATAACAGTTTCTAACAACACAATGCATATATACCTAGCTTCTTTCCTATTGCTTATTGGCGACAGATTTCTTAAAATCTGTATCTATCTCATATTCATGATCATGCTGTGGATTGCTGTCATAATAGGCGTAATCATAACTAACATTTTTATCTTTCTTCGCGGGAACAGATTGTGTATTAGTCGTTGAAGGATTCTCAACTTTGGCTATGGCTTTTGGAGCTTCAGTTGCTTTAGGTGTATTCGTGGTGCTCACTGAAAATGGTCTGGGAGAATCATATAAAGGTTTAGCTGTTGTAGATGTCAACAAAGTAGTTTTCGCAGCCTTAGCCAATTCATTCCTGCTAGCTGCTATGTTTGTACTATGAGCGGTTTTCAGAAATTCTTCATTGGAATCTTTGTTGTCATAGCTATCGTACTTTTGATGGTAAGAACCATCATCGTACTGGGTTTCATCGAATCTATTCGATCTGATTACTGGTGTGGTTGAACTGACTTTTGGAACGGTTGGCGTGTATTGTGTGAAAGGACTTGGTTTAGATGTCGTTGCTTGAAAAGAGTTGAATTGAGTCGATTGAGAATTGTACTGTTGTTGCGTATTTTGACTAAATTGTTGCCTATTTTGCTGGGTGGACTGAGAATTGTGCGTGAATTGCTGCGATTGCTGTTGCGTCGTTTGTTGGCTTAGCTGCGTAAAAGCGGAGTTGGTTCTCGGAGAAAACGTAGAAGGATAATTTTGGAAGGCAGTTTGTTTGGAAGGTGAAAATGTGGTTGGATAATTATCAGTTGGTTTCGCAGGTGTAGTTGGCTGCTTCTGCGTATTTGACGATTGATAATTCTGTGTTTGCTTCACTTTGGTCGCTTCATAAGTAGCCAATGGTGTCGTGGGGTAACTTGACGCTTGCTTCTTCGGGAAGGAAGACGGATAATTTTCTGTTTCCTTCTGCGTAAAGGTCGATTTTTGTTGAACGGTTGTTGTGGTCGGGAAACTTGATCTGGGTTGATTATATGTAGATGGATAATTTTCTGTTTGTTTTGTTGTTTGAAAGGTCTGCTTTTGTTGGGGAAATGCTGAGGGATAATTCTCATTTGTTACCTTTGGTGCGCTTGTAGTAGACGCGTACTGATTATTGTTGTTGTTATTGTTATTATTGAACTGTTGAGTTTGCCTAAATGGCGCGGGTGTGCTGATAGTATAACTGCCTTGGTTATAATTGTTTTGTCTATCATTGTATTGATTATTATTGTCATAATTCCTAGCATTATCTTGCCTGAAGTTGTCACCATTGTATTGCCCATTATTTTGGCGTGGGCGACCATTTCTTCCCCTCGTAACAGGCTGCTGTTCAGAGACTGGAGCAGCTGTAGTACTAACTGGTTTAGGGCTCGTTGCGTAACTGCTACCAGCAAAGTTATTTAAAAATCCTGCTGGACGTCTAGATTGACCGTTCTGATTCTGTGGTCTCCTATTCTGTGGACGGTTCACTTTCCTTCTCTGCTCCTGATCCCTATCTTGGTTAACATTTACGTTCCTATCATCTTCTTCGTCGTCCAAATCCTTGCCACCGTTTCTATTGTTGTAGAAGTTGGAGCTGCTAGATCCTTTAAAGATGTCCCTCTCGGAATTATCTGCGTTATTGTACTGAGTGTAGGTGGGTTTCTTGCGTGCGAAATTCGCCGCTTCTAGTTGTTTCTGTTGGTTGACTCGTTGGACTTGGTGCTCGTGATTGATGCGCGCGTCACCTGTTTCGGCACGTTGAAGGGCGAATGTTTCCTCTTCTTCTCCGTATTTGACAGCTTTCGATTCGAAACCTAAAGAGGAAATGAAAATTTACTTTTTTAGGTACAAATTTTCTATTCTATCCAGACAAAATATAAGAACAGAATTTACATGAAGAATAATAAATAAAAATCTTGGGTTCCCTTAACAAAAAAGTTAAAGTTAAGCCAATTTTGATCAGCAAGATATGGATTAAACATCAACAGGTGCATTAGACTTTATTTCAACCGCACACAATGTTATAAAACTTCTATATATCTTATTTTGTTCATACTTTCTTCAGATTTAGATCGCCATCCTTTAAGTATAATACTGATCTAAAAATATAATTTCTAACCTATACTAATAGAGAAGATTCTCAAAGAAGAAAATAATTTTGTGAACTTTTGGATTTAAAGCAAAATAATTTCTTCTTCAACCCAAATTTCTGAATAGAATATTCTTTTTCTTAAATTTAATATTTCATTGCAAATAAAAGTCTTTTTAATCTAAGAAAAAGAATTTTGGAATTAATATCTAATTTGAAATTCAGAGCCATATCATCTGTTCCAGTTAGTAATTTATTATTCCCACTTTACTTCTCTGCGTGCAAACGTTTGTTAATAAAAGTTCATTAAAAAGGAATACTACCTAATCCTATTCATTACCGAAAAAACATGTAGATGGCAACATAAAATACTCAAACACAAATAACTGGCAGTTTCCATATATGTGTACTATATGCTTATGACATTGGCGGTTTTCTTTTTATTATTTAAAATAGAACAACTGATTTCCTAAGCGCGTATTTATAGTTATTTGAATACTTTTACTGTTGCTCGGTGCCAGATTATTTAAACTGAATAAAATCTATTGGTCTTCTCAAGAGTGGAAGCAGTTTACGATAGCGTTCATCATGCATATTAAATTGCGAAATACAAAATACACATACATGCAAGGTTAAGCTGATAGGATCTTCTTCTAATGGGAAAATGGCATTTCGATTTCCGTCACGCTACTTTGATGTTGCGCCGATTCTTTATGGGAAAACGTGCACGCCTTAGCAAGGCATTGTTGACGAGTAAATTCTAGAATCGTGTGCTATATTTTTTTTTCTTTCGCATGTAATAGGAGCGTCTCTAGTGCGCATCTTGCAAGTGAAAGCAAGTATACCACAAACACACAACACGTAAATATATACATACTACGTACTGTACATATGTCTAGGTACGTGAAATACTTCGTGTGTATAAACACGTATCCATCACTAACCTGAACCGATGCGGTAAAGGTCGAAGTTGTCGCTGGAATAGTAAAGTGTGGTAGCGTCGCAATCCACGTCGCCCCACTCGGCGCAAATCTGATGGTCTTGGTCGAAAGCGGTGCCGTTGGGACAAAGAAAACGGAAGTCCTGCACCTGAAAATCGAGAACGTAATTGAGGATGGCGATTTTGCAATACAACGATTCTGTGATGTGGTAATACGTCGAAGCAAAAGAGTGCCGTTTTACGAAAAATATCTTCTATGGTGCTATTTTATGATTAATCAGCATAAATTAAAAACAATAGCAGTAACTATTACAATCTTGGTATAATATCTTGAGAGCGTGCTGAATACAACCACAGAATTTAATTTTAATGGATATTTTCTTTAATCAAGTATGTTATGCTACACTCTTTCAAACATCTTATCACAAATTTCACTACACTGGATGTACGTTTTAAGAGCAAGGTCATTACCAGCAGCAGTAAAACTAAACTCTTTTCAGTCCAGTTTTACTGTTAATGGTGATAGCTTTGAAAAGAATTTCATTTGTGAGCAAAGAATGCTCCTATAAGTGACTGGTGTGTTTGGTAATTTTCGGGCCATATTTTTTTTTTAATGTAATATCAGTTAATGGTTAGAGGTAGATCAGTTTTTATGACGAGTGAGTTTCATCAGGAGGGAGCAACTCGCTATAGAGAAGAGTGAATAATGCAGTAGAGTTGACTTTAGAATTGACTACAGAGATCACGTGATCTAAGGCCATACGATTTTTGATTGGGGAGTGTTATTTCTCTTACACGCTCTAAACACCCAACAAAACACCCTATACAATATTTGCAATTCCTGTTTAAAATTCCAGTAACGTGTAAGGTAAAATTACCAAAAATTGGGAGATTTAATTAGATATATTTTCCAATTCTTGGAGTGCGGCCGCAATGCAGACTGTGTAATAGGATGACAAAAACTGCATATCACGTCATATGTGAATGCGAGGCTCTGGACGCAAAAAGACAGCAATTTCTAGCAAGCCAGAAATGAACGCAGAGGATTTATTTTGATCGACCAGCCAGAGACGTTTACAAACTAGTATAGGGCAACCGGATATTGGACTGGCTGGTATAATTTAATGGGTAAAGAAAATAGGAGATATAATACAAAAAGCCAACAGGCTGCAGTGTTTCCGCAGACTTTATGCCATATGACTCCCACAACAACAAAAAATATATAGCAAAATTACACTGCTTAGATTGCTATTTGCAGCAAAATAATAAAAGTGTCACAAATAGAGGTTAGCAGAGTGCCAGCGCTAAAATCATTAGACAGAGGAGCGCACCTCTCTTTCATTTTCTGGCTTTAATTCTCACACTAATAGAATATAATAGCGCTTTTTTGTTATTTATACCATCACAGAAAAAGTCAAAATATAAAGTTGTGTAAAAAAGTCAAAACATTCGTCAACATAAACTATAAAACATATATTAATTAGTATTAAACAAATACATGTCTATGTACACTCACGGACACCCAAAATGTCCGGTCCAATGCGTAGTCTAAAGGCCGTGTGCAACTCGGGTGCATGGAACGTTGCTCCCACACTATGACTTAGACCGGACATTTTGAGTATCCGTGGGTGTACAAACAAATAAATTAAAGAAAGGACGGACAAACGAACAGTAACTAATGTGACCACCAATTGATTACGACAGAAAAAGTTTTCCACTTTGTAACACTGTAATTCCAGAAGTATCCGTTTTACCTGATGTTTGCACTTGGTCGAGGGGCGGAGGGAGCTTTTATCTCGTTGGACAGCTTGTTGTATAGTAAATGGCATGTTGTGTAATCAACAATCGATGGTATGGGATCCTTAGATGATCTCTTGTATGGCTGGCATGTTCGTGGTTTTCTCTATTAAGAGCAGCAGATATTTTATTGCGATGGACATGCGTCAACAAGGCGAATTAGAATGTTCGCGCTTTAAAGTGGCTACGACATGATTGCGAAGCATGCCGTTTTAGTAGCGATGTGCGTAGATACTGACCGAAGTCTACGTAGTGCGTAAAGTATCAAGTAGAGTCTGTTTGTCATTTCCCTCAAATGCATTGTCTATTTCAAATGCGACTCTACCGTTAGACCCAAGAATTTTACAGCTTGAACCTGGTTTGGTACTTTTGCCTTAAGTTGTAAGGTTTGGACTTTGGAAGTGATCATTTGTGTTGAAGTGCTGCAATTCGTCAACGTCATGAATTTGCTGCTTTGGCCTTTAATTCTTTCGGTGTAATTGTACCGATTAGGAGAGAAGTATCATCAGCCTATAAACATACTTCTGCGCCTGAGATGCTGTGGGGATGGTAGTTGACAGATAGGACGAATAACAGTGGACCAATAATTGAACCATGAGCGACGCCGTTTTCGATCTCTTGCGGTTCCAAGTTTTGGTGATTCCACTCCGTCACCTGTCTTCTGTCTGACAGATATAACCTGAACAAGTTCACACGTATGCCGTAGTACTTCATTTTGTCCAGTAGTTTCTTTGGGCAAACCGAATTAAAACCTTTGGTCAGGTCTAATAGATTCATCTCTGTGTACATATGTTCATCAGAAGCTTTATAAATATGTTTTATGGCAACCAGTATGGTACTGCTTGTACTGTGCCCCCTTCTATAACCATGCTGTCTGTCGCAAAGATACTGTTTGTGTTCTAAAAAGATTAATTAGCTTTGTCGCGATTATATGTTAAGAAACTTTTGATATAGCTAGCAAAATGCTTACCGGCCTGTAATTTTCGCTTCTTCGTTTTTGAACACGAAAAGTATCCTTGCTATTTTAGGCTGCTGGGAGAAAACAGCTTCGTCAACACACATGTTAAAGAACATCGCAAGAGATACGTCTAAATTTTGTACAGTTTGTTTTAATAAGTGTAGCCTATTCTATGCATATAGGACTTGAACAATTTCTATCGCGCTTATGAAGCTAGATCATATAGATCTTTCTCTATCAAATATCTAAACAAGTGCAAATTTTGCTTTCTTTTTCAGCTGCTTGAAAAAGACTGTGAAATTGATAGATTATCATTATTCATAACACAGAACAGAGAAATGCGTTAAAACATAAAATATACACAGTGTACAATCTCAATTCATTTTGACAATGCTATTATTCCTTCCAGCTGTATTTTTGCACGCCGCCAGCCGTATTTTCTCTACATACATATATATGCGCTTCATTACCATTTACTACGCTATTCATAATCTTAAGTTATTATATAATGATTAGCCATTGTCCATTTTAACTTGTAATATTTTAAAGGGTGTACGTGGAATGTAAATTTATGTTGTTTTCCTTCGAAATATTATTTTCCCAATATTGCAATAAAATATAAATTACAATTATAGGATTATAGCTGACGTTTCCGTGTTTGTACCTACATTTATGGCCATGATTCATGATTGAACACTACAACTTTTCTTACGCACTTTGAGGAGTCGAAAGTATAAATTGACTGCACCCATAGAATGCTTTACCTAGAGAAATTTCACGTGTAGATGTGAGTAATAAATTCTAACACTTCTTTTCATTTCTTCAAAAAAATTGACTGTGTGCAATAAATAATAGTCCCGCGGCAAGTATGTACATACAAGTGGATAAAGAAAGTGTTAAAGATTTGAGGTGTATTTTATCGGCAAAGCAAGAATAACTTTGAACGGAAATCATATGCCTTGATACAATCATTACCAAGTAATGAATATGGATAATGATTTAGTATTGAATTTAAAAACATCGTCAAAGACCACATTAATCACATATGATACCTCTCAACCTTCAACATAATATTTTCATTTACTACAATAATATCATGAGATGTAATAGGTATATTCGCAATTCAATAATTGGAAGTAGGTACATTAATAACACTTCAAGCACGAAGATGGCATTTTAATCGCGTATAAACACACCTTTTTTTATCATCTTCATTAAGACTGCGTAAATTCTACCACATATCCTTCACATAGATATTGTAAATCCTATAGAATATAAACTTATATACACTGCTGTAGGAATATAACCTTGCTTGAGTTTGGAATTAATGTGAAAAATATTAAAAAAAATTAAGATTACCCCAACTCCAGCTACTTTAACGCAAACGTGAAACATTTGGCATTCCGTTTCTGGATCCGCGTAGTATCCGCCAAGGACTTTATCCCTACACGTAAAGTCGGTGTCTGGCATGGATTCCAAACTGTAAGTTGGGAACGGCCGATTGTTCAGAAACTGCGCCCCACTCCATTCTGCTACTGACCCTGCGGAAGATAAACTAAAGTTACAGCAAACATAGTTAATTAGTTTCAGAGGATTAAGTCAAATATGGGTGTTTGTACTGAAACTGTGCTTCTATTAGAGCCGACTTATGTGGTTGTAATCACTAAATAAAATATTTTTACTGTATAATTCTTTGTGTTGATTTTTCTTTTTATTTAGTGAACGTATTAAATATTTTACACATAAAAAGAAGCTAATATCTGAACATTCTAAGTAATTTTCAGTATCCTTTATGAAAAAATTAAATTTTGAAAACAAATTTTATTCGCATTGTATTGTATTTTCGCAGGATTGAATCATCCTTGGTGGGGCCATCTTGATTGCTTTGGGAGATATTCTCCAGCAGTGTTTGCAGTGCTAGACTTTTCCAATAGCAGACATATGTCAGCCCCAGCTTTACTGATCTTTTTGAGATAGTATCGCAGAGCATAATGTCCGGTAAGCAGACCTTAGTTCCGCTTTGATGACTCTCAGTAGGTTTAGTATTAGTCAAGGGTTGACCAACCTTTTAGCTACGAGTTGTTCACAGATTCAGAAGGATATCGCGCTCTTATGCTCCCATAGTTGGAGCTCACTCCTAATCTGGGTTTTGGAAATACTCAGAGCGGGTCCAGAGAAGTAACCAGAGGCATTTCATTTGGCCAGCTTATCAGCCATTTAGTAATCTTTAATGTGAGAATACCCTGACATTGATACTAGACTTTATAATAGCCAACTGTACAACGTTATTTAAGCACTCTCATAGCAACCTGGAGTCAAAGCTATTTGCTTTGAACACCAGAGGCGCATAAATGCAACTCGAGGCTGATCTGGAACTGAAAAAAAAACCCAATCTGAGTACCAGAGCACTCATTCATTCATGGCAATGAGGAAGCAGACACTCTTGCAAAGAGGAGTGTTGCGGAGCATTTTCAAAGACCAGAATCTGCCACTGGCATAGCATCTACGTTAGCTAAACAGCAAATTAATGTATGGGCACAGCAGAAAATGCTCCAACATTGGAACAATTGTCCTGGTATGCTACATGCGAAAAAGTGTATTTCGTTTAATCATGTCAGGGCATCAAGATATTGAAATGGCTGGCATAATTTAATGGGTAAAGAAAATGTTAAATACAAAAAGCAGCAGTGTTTTCACAGACACCATATCAGACGACCCCCACAAAAAAAAGGTGTGGTATCAAAGGTTTTTTTGTTTTTTCGTGACTTATTTGTAATTAAGGAAACAGAAATGTTTTATTCTCTGCACAAAACGGTGTAATTAGACATTTGTTTTTGTTGAAGTCAAAAAGATCATGTTATAATATCAAAAAATACATTCATGCCATCTTCTTGACACCTTGCAGATCCAGAAATGTCCAGGAAACCATAACCTCATTTCAATAGGATCATAGCATAATCGCTGTTAGGTTTGAAAAAGTTAATTACTGATGTCTATATAATTAAGTAGCAGCTCCATTACCTAAGTACGGGAAACAGGAAACACTTATTTTTATATAACCCGTATTACATATCACAACAATCGAAGATCATTTTGAACCATTAATTTATTTATACAACCGTTAAGGAAGTTCATTGTCAAAACCTCCATCCTTAAACCCACGCACATTCCTGTAATATTTACTCATATATGTAGGTGAACACAAATATGAATAGTAAATACGGAAAAAGAAAGTTTCGTAAAACTTCACAAATCTTACTACAAGTTTAAATAACGAGATGTGCAAATCTTCTTTCAATATACAGAATGTATACATACGTAATTTCATCAATAAAACTTAACACTGCTTATAATATTATACTAACTCTTCTCTTCCGGGTATGTAAAAACATCGAATAAGGTGACGCTTTAACGCAGTCAAACCGCGATGAGCGCGGTAGCATTCTTCGAAATGAAAGGAAAACCATCTGACAGGGAAACTGAGAATCGCTTGTAAACCTCATTATTTGTTTTGGTGTGGGAACCTCGATTACGGTATAGAGTACATATACATGTTTCGTTTATGTCTCTGTGTTACGTAAGGCATTGAAACATTATATAATTAGCATCGCATCTTCGCAAGGTAAGAATTTCTATCGCGATAGAATAATTCTTCTATCCGTCTATGTAATTGTGAACCCCATTGTTCTTAGTTCTTTTAACAGTGATATGATGGGTTTAGGTATAGTCTTGGAGAATGTGACCCAGATCGAAAGCAGTCGGGTTTTCTTTAACGAAGAATATGATTCTGTCACGATATTTTTATATTTATTGCAAGAACATTGAATAAATTAGCGATGATACGGGATGGGGCTCTTGAATAATAACCCATGACGTGATATTCTTGACGATGGTTAGAAGAATATGAGTTGGTGTTGTTTGAACTGTTTCTATCGTCTGTGAGATTGTGGAAATTCGACGCTCTACTGCTGTCATCAAGATAACTCTGATAAGGATCGTCAATATGACATCAGAATAACGATAAGAAACTCCAATACAACAGTGTCATACTTAAGTAGCATGAAACCAACGAACCAAAAACGGGGTGTGTGTAGTATTCCATATGAATGTGATCATTAGTGAAACAAGCACACCGCTCAAAATAAGAACAGAACAACACAAAAAGATCTCCAGGAAAGGAGAAACAGAGAAATCAAGATTGGCACAACACGCCTGGAAAAGAGATCATAGGATAGATTGGGAATGCTTCCATCCTATCTAAAGAATATAGACAAACCAAAAAGAAATTAAACAAAGCAGCATACAGTCCCTGGCGCACTTGAATTTTTTTCAGTTATTTCGACTGTTGACTTTATAACAATCATTATTTTGTTATAAAAATGTTTTATTTTTTTAATTGGCAATCTTATTAGCTAAAGAAACAGAGTAACACTGATTTAAACAGTAATATATATATATATATTTTAAGGAAAAACTTTATTCGTATAAATTTTAGAAGAAAATCAATACATGTCTAGAATCGTCACCCACGTATGCAGAAGACCATTCAGAACTGCTTTAGTAGCATGCCACGGCAAATTGAAGCGTTAACCGCCGCAAAAGGTGGCTCCACACTAAATCTGGATTTTCTTCTAAAATTTATACGAATGCAGTTTTTCCTTGCGTGCGTCTAATAGCATGGCTAGGGAGTGTATATAACCATGAAATTAAAGGCCATCAGTCCACCAAGCCTGGAATTGCATAGTGTATGGATGTCGTTAGTGCGTAAGTGCATACAACAGGAATATTAACATCGGCAATCGGACTGATTAATAAGGTATAAACTGAATTCTAGAACCACCATAACAAAATACGAGCAATAAATAGTACGTTCTCAAAAGCAACCAAAATATGGTGGAACTTTCTGTAGAATCAGATTTCGAAAACCTCAACTCTCAGCTTCTAAGCAAAGGAAAAACCAGAGAGAAGAACATTCTGATCAGCATAAGTTTCCATATACTACATGTAAATATGTGTACCAAACAGTAAGCATATACGATTACAATATACAGTAGTGTATACACTGTATATTTTTGAAATAAACGCATAAAGCAATTTACCGGAGAGAAATATACAATGCTTGGATGTGAAACCATGGAATTAGCAAGTGACAATCAGCCCTGATTACGGCAGTAGTACCACTGTCGAAACGTAGGATTTCCACAATCCAACAGACGATGGAAACAGTCCAAGCAACATCAACGCATACATGCAAAGGAGATCAATTTATATTCATATGTACAACAAATAGGAGTGAAAATAATTTTGGTGCAAGTTGGTATATTTCAAGGGTGTAGTCTTACATCTAACTCCATCCAATCATAGTTTTCCCGAATCTTATTTATTGCGATAATTGTGAAAAGGAATTCCAACTACAGCTTTCTAGAATGGAACCATTTTCAACAGACACTAAACTTAAATTTCTGATAACGTAGAAGTACTATTATAAGATAACCCAACATTGTCAGAGATGTGAACCTATAAAGAAGCTTCCTTCACATGTTATTTCTTGTTGTTATGATTTTTTGTCTCTTTCTATACCAAGCTACTATTCTACTTATAAATTCAGAAAAACAGGCTGGCATGGTGTGATCTGATACCAATTAGACTATGAAAAGAACATTAATTAATATCAACCTTAATGAAGCGTGCACAATCAAAGCAACTTTCTACACTAAGCTTATTATATGGAACTGTTAGTTTAAAACATTTAGAAAGTCCTAAAATCACATAGATAACTTTAAATATAATTTAGATCACAGATACCACAATTTGGAAAGGCAAAATTCACGACAAAGGTGAAATTATGGAAACCTTTTGTATATTATAACCAAACTTGACATTTCAGTTCCTCTCGATCATCCACCGTACGAAATTTTCTTACGCGTAATGTTCCTCCAAGCAGCATCTGGCAGGGCATTTCGAGTAATAAAATTTGATACGGCTGATGATCAACCAGGATTGAAATCTGAAGTCTGATTATAACCCTTCAATGGAGTGCAAAACAAATTCAGAACTGCAGAATGACATGTATCTAGGCTCAAAAGTTTGGATGGTGCTAAGTAGAATCAGAACCAGTGGTGTACTCTGCAAGTGTAGGAATGTGGAAATGTGTAATACCCCTAATCATTCGTAAACTTATTCTAGAGGTTCACCCATAGATATTCTACAATGCGTTCATTGAGTTGAGTCGGTAAAAAAAAAATAAGAAGGGAGAACTTTTTGAATAGAATTTATTTTATAAAAGTATACTACAAATTATGTTTTACTGACATCACTCAGTGAACAAACTAAAAAAAAAAAAACCTATAGAGTATGTAAAAGAAGAAGAATAACACAAATTGACATTCAATAGTAGCAAAAAATCATAGATAAGAGCGGGTAATATGCAACTGACTTAAAAAATGTACCCAAAACATTATTACTATTAAAAGTTTCTGATATATGTGATTATAAAAAATTATAACCTGTACCAGGAAAGAAATAAATTATACCGGCAAGTAGTGTTCTTCTAGCTGCAAATCTTTTATTGTTGTCTGAAATATTGAAGAAAAAATTCAAATAAGAAAAGCACATTACGAAAGCAAGAAAACAAAATTATCACTTTTAATTATTTTGTGATAATTTCGGCTAATTAGCATATATTATTCCAGCCTCGATCCATTACAATTACAACACAGCTACTGCAACTAATTATCTTAGCTTTAATGCTCCGTCTAGCATGAAAAACCGACCTGTCTACCGTCCGCATAAGACAATGTACGCACTAATCACGAAATGGAAGAATCTTCTACGTCCAGCACTTGATCAGAAACTATATTTCGTCAGCGTGGGTTTGGCTACGGAATTTCGAAACACCACAATGGAAATCCTACTATATTTCTTTACCACAAAACAATCGTGAATAAGCAGAATAAATGAATGAGTGAAGAAACCCGATGACGAGTCTGAATTGGAAATTGAGAAAAATCCTTGACATAATATAGGGATTAGTATTACACTAAATAAAAGAAAAATTCATTTTTTAGAAATAAATAACAACTGTTTTGCATTTGTTTAAACAACTATTAAAATAATCTTAGTATGAATTAATTTATTCAGAAAAATTATCCGTTGAAGAATGATACAAATTTCATGAGCAAATTTTGAGGGTTTCAAAGTATAATTTTGTTATTTTAACATAGAATTGTTTCATATCAAAGAGTAAAGAATACAACAAGAAATTAATGATCCACTTACCAATAAAAATAAGCAAACTTATAACCCTCATGTTTGGAAGTCACACACTGACTGTATTTTGCAGAAGCACCTTAAGATGAGTTTAGAGTGAAAGGACACATCCTCCACTTCGCCGCCCTGAGCTATGCACATCACCTTAAGTGGGGGTTCGATAGGACGCGCGTACGTAAAATTTACACATAGCCGCATCTAATACAACAACAACGCAAGACATTTTCATACCGCAAGAGATGATAAATCAGTTAAGTAACTTTTGTGAAGGTTACGCGATAGATTCTATAGTGATGGTTCTTTCTTGTCTCTTTTAAGATGTACAAATAGACAAAGCGAAAAAAATGCTTTTGGTTTCGCAGCAGGATATCATATATCGATTAATTTACGAAGAAACTATAATTATGACATTTTTAAGTACCTACGGCATTTATGTAGATCTGTAATACTTAAAGGTTCTCGATTAATCATCAGTAGAGGTATTTTAATGATGATTTATAATATCCTCCTATTTATGATGAATTTTTCGAGATACATAATTCTGAATTAAGGCATTTATATTCCAAATGATGAAATTGTTAATAGTTTAAATACATAATAAAATGAAGTAGAACATTAAGCATATATGTACTTCAATACTTGAGAATATGGCATGTATAGCTTAGAATAACATAAATAAACTTGTAGTGCCCTGATTAGGGGAGCTTTTAATTTTAGACGAAAGTTAAATACAAGCTTTAGTTTTGCCAATGGCTGTTGCAAGTTAGGATACGGAAGAAAGAGGAGTAAGAGTGCTAACCTCGTTCGAAAGATAAAGAAAGTTTTAGCTGGCCCGAATGGAAAACAATCCGTTGACGAGTCAAATGGCAAAAGAAGGGAAAAAAGACAATTCAAGTCAGGGCATCAATAGTTATAGCAATAGTGTTCAGGGTAAAAGACGATTGCACGAAGTCTTCAAAACACCACTGCAGCTTACGAGAAAACCTAGAACTTAGAACTACAGATGTCGTAACAGGCAAACGCTATCTTGAAGAAGCATTGAATTAAAAGCACACGAATCTGAATCTAGGACCAGTGGTTATTGTTTTGTAGGATGACCCCAATTGAAAACGCTTCACAAAGAAATCTGTATTGGAACATTGTTTAAATGATCTCACAGAATGGAGACACCAAAATAGAATTGATTAGAACAAATCTGGAGACATAAAATTTAATTTTGAAACTCTATTCTGCCCAATCAATAAGTGGAGAAAGATGAAATCTACCTAGTCCTCTCTATTAATTGGGCTTCCTTTTAGCAACGAGCATTAGAGAATTATTTCAAAGACTTCAAAGTCCGCAGAAATCAGAGTCAACTACCCGAACCTTTAGCACTGTGATTTTTACTAACGTTAGAGGGAACTTTTTTTCTAGTTATCATTCAGGGTTTTGCATATACAGAGGAAAAGTATGGAAGTACCCAAAAATATCTAAAAGTACTGCCATTAATAAACTGGTAGCAGACCAAAATGGGCCATGGCACAAGAATACGTTAAATAGTTTCATTATCGGATCGGAATATCCATTTTAGATGACCCAAAACAAAATAGGATAATTAACTATAAAGAAACCAGACGGTTTCCACAGAAATAAAAATAGAACCTTATATAAATTGTCGTTTATCCCAAAACCGCACATTAGAAGTCACTATCCTAAATTTCAGATCTATGTCCACTATTCCCAAACTGGATCTAGATTCGCATACTCAACAATAAGTTTTCTGTTTCTCCAATAACTTGTTCAAGCAAGTGCAGTGAAACCTTTCTACAACGGACAGTCATGAGGGGTATCCGTTGATGATGGATGTACAAAATAAGTACTTATTAAAATTGTATGTTTAGTACAACGTACTTTGTAAACAGAAAATAATTATAGTTGTTTCCTTGGTAGAACTTTTAAGTATTTAGTGTTAAAACCTACATACATTTCGACAGACAATCGCTGTCTGCTTCAATGTAATCTACAAATTATATATTCATAATTACATAATTTTCTATTAAAAATATAGTTCAATAATAACAATTCAACTGTCAACGATGAAAATGTTAACAAGAGTAACAATTATTGTAAAATTAAATGATAGATTGAAAAACATTTTAGAAGGAATTTGGAAAAAAATTAAATGGTGAGTGGGTAAACTAGTTTTTTCTTTTTTGATACAAATCATCTCTAAGATGCATCGAGTGCCATTAATACTAGCCGTGAAAGTGCACACAATTTAATAATCTTAAATTTTAATTTCCATTTTATGCAAATTAACTATCAGCAGGTGTAAACTTACGTATAATGGTAATTAAGGTATCATAATCCATTAACACACATTTAGAACATACCAACCAATATTAAAAGGATCGTTTGAAAAATACTGGATCAGCAAGACCTTGCTCCTAAATTCCTAAGAATGGCTTAATTTTTTTTATTATACATGCAGACTTAATGCAATATTTATGCTAATATTTCAATAATGTAAACTAATAAAATCAAAAGAAGGTAAAAATTCACATTCGCATATTTTATCTGCGTGTCAATGAACTCTTTATTCACATCATAACGTCAAAACCATGTGCATGCTTATATTTACATGCATATTGACATAACTATTCTCTTACTGTTTGGGATGTCTAAGAACTCGCTTTACTGTTTGCAAGTTTACCGTAAAATGTTAAGAATAAAAAATGCAGAAGTGGGAAAGTAAGTGTGTTGGTATGAAGACTTAATGCGTAATATTGATGACCGTTCTAAAAGAAGAGGGCTATAATTCTCGAGTTAGCGTGATTACGAAACGCAATTTGCTACTGACGATAGAAGAAATTGCTTAATACACATATTCCCGCAGTCGATAATGTTTCACTTTCAACATAGGTACATTTAATTTGATTATAATTCAGATACTACTTAAGATAGTACTAACGATACAGAAATCTTTTACTTCTATTCTCGTTTAAGTTAGCTCTCGTTAGTTACATTCAAATGAAATATAACTCTTTTTTTTTGTTGTTGCCACATCAATCAGTTAAATTTTTTTGCACTCTATTATCACCATACTATTTTGAAACTACCCACCTAATGAAAAGTTCCACTATCATTCTTTTTAACGACCGATTTTAAAAGCTAGAATACCCATTTTTTAATAAAGTAGATAAAACAGTTTCCCAACAAAATCTCTTCCTAATCATTACTCTGGCCGCAAGAAAAAAATGGTTATTCCTACCTAGTGCGAGATTCGAACCTGTGACTCCTAGTATTAGTCAAGACCCCTTAAAGCACTCAGCTATCACAGGAGTTTATCGAGTAAATTAAAGACATGTTGAGATTCCTTAAGTTGTAATCTTCATTCGCTAAATAATTGTTTAAGATTTCAAAAGGAAATATATTTTATGTTTAATAATTGATCTAAATCGAGTTTCTCTTACAACTATTAGGTATCTTGACTGATACTAAACATTAATTTATTAGATAGTTACCAAATATGGCATTGCTTTTGGTAAACTATTAAGAGCGAAAATAACATTTACACACAAGGAAAAGTTTGCAAAAACAGTGCATTACCACAATAAAGATATTTGAGAACCCAAGAGATTCGAAAAGGTTGTCACTGATGTCAAAACATACAAAATATACAACCAGAAAACTTTGAAAAACTAAAACTAAAATATACACATATTGTAAAATAATATTAGCAAGAAGTCAGAGCTAACTTGGTCTCTTTTGGATACTAGCTCTCGCAATCTTTCAATAATCACTGCCTGATATGCAAATAAAGAACAATATTATAGTACCGTATTTCTCTTGCTCCTTACTCGTATCTAATAAAATGCAATGCAATATCAGCAGAATTCCTAGATTTCTGAATTTCATCTTTATGGGATGCAACTCTATCATTTATATGGCAGACAAATGTAGGAGGAATTTGATTTTTGATTTTTGTGTACGTTGCTATAGAGCATTTGACAGTATTTAAGAAGAAACCGTTACTTCTATCAAAAAATAATTTTAAGTTATAACTTAAGTTAACTTAATCAGCAATCAAAAATCTTTAAATCATCATCGTACGGCAACACACCGCAATTCAGAGACCGAAGATCGTTTATAAAAGCATTAAATAGTAAAGGTTCCAGATGGAAACCTTGGAGTACACCAGAAATGGCAGGGAAGTGTTCTGGCTGATAAATTTTGTAAAACGCATAACATAACCTAGACAGCAATGGGAGGATTGACGCATGCGCAATTGTAGAATCTTGTTCACCCCTTAATAATTACTCTACTTAGTTAGTTTGCTTTAAATAAACAGGTTAGTGCCTTTAACTAATCTCAACAGCATGTGTTGTAAATCTTTCTGTAGCAGATTTGTCGGTAAATTCGTTGCCCCTAAGCAGTGTTTCCTCTGGTTTAATGCGGCATTTTAAAAAATAACATAGGAAGCCTTTTTTCCTCCTCATTACATAGTCTACATTTAGTTTCCTGTTAACAGATTTTTCATCGTTCAAAGTTGCGCTCTATTGAAAGCCAACAAACTCATACTGGGACGGTTCCCTTAATAAACATCGTTTCAGTAAAGCTAATGTTTACTTATAATCCACTCAGTAATTGAACCACGTGTCTTAGGGTTGGTTATTGCCAAGTTTTCTTCAGCTCCAGGAAAATTGTTTAAGATGCCTTTCTTGCTATTTGGTTTGCAATATAGATAGCTGTTTTCCCATTCTGTCCCGGCACTAGCACCAAAGTATCTGCTTACCCAGTGGAGATTGTCTAGGCATCCTAACTAATATTGAGATTATTAGGATAGTATATTATTGCCCTTAGGATTGCTTGATTATCGAAAAAGATTCAACCAGCCAAACCAAGCGTTGCTTTTTTGCTGTATTGTATTATATTATATATATTTATATTTTTGCTTATATGTATATTAACACCAGAACATGTGCTACTTTTCTACTTATCTGCATACTAGTTTCGGTTTGAAGCCCTAGTTTCCGTTTAATTCCTCTAATTATCTCAATCCAAGGGTGCTTTGAAAGGTTTGTCATACGCGAGTTTCAGCAGGGTTCTATCACTCCCCATTTAAAAAATAATGTTTGTACTGCTGGTATTCCGGCACGCTCAGAAGTGTTCTGAATTCTCCAGCTTGCACTACATTTCAGTCTGAATGCTCGATTATTGCCTCTCTCTTGATATAAACATCAAGTGGGAGTAGGTTTAACATAGTTTCCATAGCTACTGTTGGTAAGTTTTTTGCTGAAGCAGTAATACACAAACAAGCA
Source organism: Cetonia aurata (assembly GCA_949128085.1). Classification (NCBI taxonomy): domain Eukaryota; kingdom Metazoa; phylum Arthropoda; class Insecta; order Coleoptera; family Scarabaeidae; genus Cetonia; species Cetonia aurata. The sequence continues at coordinate 13,117,791 of OX421887.1, forward strand.
AATCTCCTAATCCTTGTGAGTTTTGTAATCGCTTCCCTCTATGTAACTTTGGTCCACCGAGTCAGGCGGCTATAAATGAGCATGAGGCTTATCATTGCTTCATGCGTGGCTTGAATGCTCATATCTTCTCAGTAGTTCTGCGAATTGTCATTATAGCCTGTTTGGATTTGTTGTCATACCTTTAAAATCATGGTTTCGGGTTAACTTCGACTGAATTACCTTCAATCTGGACTGAATCATTCTATTCCATTGTGAAGAGTTAATAGTTTTAGACCATCCAGTGGGGTGTGATCGTATATTTAGTTAATATTTCCGTAAATACATAAAAAATTAACAGGTCCAAGCTGGAAAACATTGTAGAAAATATTGGCTGTAGCTTCCAGTACTTCCTGAAGTAAAATATTGTTGCTCATCAAAACCTAGGCATTCGACATGCGCGATGTACCCCTTTCTAGCGTTGACGATGTAGTCACACTTGGAATAATACCCCATCTTTGTATAACTAACTAATGCTTTTAAATACATTATTTTATATAAATCAGGGTTATACGTTAAACATTTTCAGTATTTTCTGAAAATAAACCTTTAAAACTGAGCCATCCAATTCATAATAATTATATAATATAATAATTCAGCTATTTTGCACCATGTAAAATACCTTTAAAGACATTCTACGCGATACTGAAATCCGTGTCTGTTTATTTCAAATTGTTGTTTCTTTAAATCCGATTGGAAAAAACCACCGTCAATGGTTTACTTGCCATATATAATACTCTATAAATAGCTTTTGTTTTCATTGTTCTTCTTGACATTTGTTTATATGAACTGTATTCTAATTTTACACCAATGCGGAAACATTTATAAGAAATTCGTCGGAATCCTCGCCGAAACTAATACATATTTATGAAGTGAACCGTTTGCCTAATGACTAGATTATACTGTACATACCGCGCGACTGCTGTAAAATATTAAATCTTGAATTCACTTGTGTTCTGATAAGGAAGAGAATAAATGTTAATACGATATAAGTGTACAAAATATAGTAAAGTCAGTAAAGCTGCATTCCAAATAATTAAACTGCCTACCTCTACCTAATGCATTCGTGCTAAAGAAGATAAAATTTTGTATAATTGATGACGAAATGCTTAATCATAGCTGAGTTTACAAGAATTTGCGTGCACTGTGCACATATAACTGTTAATAATTAATTTATTATTTGCTGCGTATTCTATTATTTATTCGTCTTACATAAGCGGTTACTTCTCACGTTTTAGTGTGTACATTTTTCAATTACGCAACTACAATTACGTATTATTAATAATTACACTTTTATACATATAAAAGAAGCTCCCCATACTTTGTAAGTTGACATTGCTAGATAAAATTACTTAACAGAAAATTAAGGATCAGTTGTATCAATGATGAAATGGTCCTTCAAAATGATAGTATGAAAGTTCATTTAATTTTTTGGGAAATCAATGACAAACAGTCTATTATAACCATGTACTAATTTTAAAAGGATAAATAGTGCTTGGAATGACACCAATTATAGGATGATGTAAATTTATAGCGTCAATCGAAAAATTCAATATTACTTAATTTATTTAGGTAGTGATCCTAGTAGATAGATATTCATTAAAGAAATCAGTAAATAGCATTTTAAAACACAAGTGTCACAATGACGTTTATGAAATGCGAGAGATTCAAAGTACGAGCATTACATGTCATTGTGGCACACGTTTTTTACAGCATTTTTTCTAATTTGCACATTAATCGCCTATATTACGTTCCGGCAAGAGTCCCCCCCACCACGTTAATATCTCATTACGGCACAGTATGCTGTAATAGCCATATCAGCACTGCGTCGCCTTTTGTTTTAGCTTTATTACAACATCCAATTAGAAAAAAAATTTTGTGTTCCAAGTTAATATCTTTTTCAATAAAAATGTGTTACGTTGAAAATGTTGTCTAGTAAATGTATTTTTCAATATAATTCTTGTTTTTATTAATTTCTATTTCCTTATTGCTTTGCTAAGTACATACATATTGCTGTGATAATTATGAAAATGTGAATTATTTAAAATTAAATTAATGCTTGTGACCAAATGTCTGAAATTAATTATTAAGTTGAGCGCCAACTCTAAAATAGAGTAAAAAATTCTTGAAGAGCATGGGATTCAAAATCCCAGTGGTCACCTTCTGAAGGTAAACCTTAAGAAACTGAAAGTGGGTGTAAATTGACCACGATGTGGGGAAACAAATTAAAACAACAAACTTTGAATTTTGAAATTAATTAGAACTTTAATAAATAAAAAAACAAATAGGAAGAAATTTAAAACCTTAGATTAATTAAAATCCAGGCTTAAAAGAAAACTCCCTATATTTAACATGAAAATAAACAAGATTAAGAAAATTTAGAAATATATAATTTTATACACCACGTGTAAATCGCAAAATGGCGTTCTCAGGTGAACGTCTTTAACTTTAAATACTTAAAACTGCTCAAATGTAGTCAGCAATTACAAAGCAAGGTAAAAATACCTTCAAAACAGTGAACTACAATTAAATCTAATTGAAAAGGAAAAAGAATGAATCAAAAATTAAATAAATATCAAATAAAAAAAAAATGAACTCTCAAAAAGTAAAATTAAATCAGCTATAACAAACTATTTGGAATTCCAAATATTATACAAAGAAAATTAACTGAATTGAGTGTAAGATGCCTCTACTAAGGTTAGATTTGTAAAAATCAAATGACACGCGGCAACAAAATGTCTTCAAACGACATGCATTTACAGCGCTCAGGAAAATGATCTTACCTTCGCAGAGTCTAATTGTACACTAATCTCTTCTCTCTCCCGCAAGCGAGCAAACGCCGGCACCAAGAGAAGCGCACGCAACCACGTGGCGATCTTACACGGTGACATTACTTAACCCAAGCAAACAAACATAAAATGAAAAACTGAGCTAAATGAAAATTACATAGCGGTAAAACAAAACTAAAAATGATATTAATAAGAATTTTTCAACATGTTTCAAAGTAACTTAATACTAACTTAACTTTTACGAAAAATGTTTGTGTCTTTTAAAAATCCTCCCGAAACAGCTGACTTGGACGAAGGGGTCAACGCACTCACGCACAGTTTTTCATCCCCTTTTTCCACAGCACATCTCCCGATTATAAAAGAAAAAAATTGCACTTGAAGAGTGTCATTGTTTTGCTTTTGAAATCGCACGCACACAAAAGAAAAAACAAAAATTGACAGTCCGGACAACGGAAAATAAAAAAAAATTAAAATCCTGTCTCCGCACACAGGGGTGAAAACGTCACTTCCGGGCGGCGAACTACCCGGGGTCGTGGTGAAAGTTCTGGAGGGCAGAGATGTGGTACCGACCTTTGTTCTGGGTACCGTCCAAAGTGTGCAGTTCGTAGGTGACCCCATCAAACACACGGGCCACTCTGTACGGTCCAACAAACGGAAGTTCCAGCTTTTGGCAGGTTTGCTGGTCACGTCTTCCCAAACGATATCGACGCACCAGGACTTGGTCGCCGACATTGAACCGGGTACGCTTGGTGATCTTGGCATTTTCTTGGCGGACATAACGTTGTCCCCTGAGTTGAAGCTTCCTTCTGGCTTCCTCTGTACGTGCCTCCACGTATACATCCTCCTCGAGAAGGTTCCACGGGCGACTAGGCAACCTTCCATACATTAAAGTGTATGGGCACTCCTCCGTGGTGGTGTTGGGAGTGTTGTTTATCCAATTTTCGATGTTTTGGACGTGGCGGACCCAATCAGGATGGCGTTGATGGGTTTGCATCCTGAGAAACTTGACGATTTCCTGGATGTATCTCTCGCAAGGATTCCCACAAGGATGACGTATAGAACAGAAAGAAACATTAATATCACGCTCATTCATGGCGTCAACAAAACGATGCGTGTTAAAATAAGTGGCATTGTCAGCAAGAATGCGGCGCATTTTCCCTTGATTTCGTATAAAATTGTCAATACAACGGATTGCTGTATCAGTGTTGTAATATCTGGTGGGAAAGAGTCTTACGTATTTGGTGAAAACATCTACCATGACGAAAATGTTGCGGTAGCCATAATGTCCAGGTATGAGATTTCCAAGAAAGTCGACGGCGACGAGGTCGAGTTTGTTCTCAACAACGATGCTCTTGATGACATTCTGGCAGGTGCGGTTTTTTGATTTTCCCAGTTGACATTGAAGACATGTGCGGACGATGGATTTGGCAATGGTCTTGTCTCTTGTTGCGAAGAAAGCTTCTCGGAAGGTGAGCCAAAGTTTGTGACCTCCAATGTGTCCAAGAGATTGATGTAGCTCCTGCATTGCTTGACGTGCGAATGACTCGGTGAGTACGACATTGAACTGGTCTCGTATCCTTTTCATTAGAATACCATCTCTGATGACAAAATCCTTGTACTCATCCTGGTGGACTAATGCCTCTCGTATTCGATCGAAACAATCATCTTGCTGCACCTCGTTGATCCTGACAAAGTCAAACAACCCCTCGGCTTCATACATGTTGTATGTGTTTACCTCAACATGGTTGAAATGGCTTTTCAGATTGTGCATACGAGACAAAGCATCAGCTGTTACATTCAAATCTCCTCTTATGTGTCTTATCTCAAAAACATATTCTGATAATAACAAGGACCATCGATAAATTCGGTTGTTTGAGAACCGAGTTGACATTAAAGATGTTAATGCAGCATGATCTGACTCAATTATGAATTTCTTGCCTAGTAAATAAAATCTTAACTTGTTTACTGCATGGACTACAGCTAGCATTTCTTTTTCTGACACAGTGTATTTTAACTCATAATTTTTCAAAATCCTGGAGACAAAACAAATTGGTTCTTCTCCATTCCTGCCAATTTGAATCAAGACACCACTGATGGCTGTGTCACTGGCATCGACACGTAACAAAAATTCTTTACTAAAATCTGGCAATAATAAACATAATGAACGATGAAATTCTGACTTTACATTTTCAAATGCTTCTAATCTTTCATTTGTCCATTTAAATTTTTCATTCTTTCTCAACAATTCAAATAAAGGTGCACTGATGTGCGCTAATCTCGGAACAAACCTTTTGTAGTAGTTGACTACACCAAGAAATCCTCTTAAAAGCTTTATGTTGCTAGGTCTAGGGTACTTTTTGATGACGTCTAGCCTAGATTCATCTACTCTGACATAATTCTCTGTTAAATCATATCCTAAAAACTTTACTTCATGCTTTACAAACTCACATTTTCCTAAATTTACTTTTAAACCATTCCTTGCTAAAACTTCAATAACTTTGCGCAAATGCACTAAATGTTCATCTAAACTCTGACTAAAAATTAAAATATCATCGATATAATGAGCTACAAACGAATTGTATGGTTCTAAAATCTGTTGCATTGCCCGTATCAACGCGGCAGCCGAACTACTTAAACCATAAGGTACAACCTTAAACTGATACACATTTCCATCTACCATAAATCCACAAAACTTTCTAGATTCTTTGTTCAACGGTACCAACCAAAAAGAGCTCTTTAGATCTAGCTTTGTAAAATAATTCGCATTTGTACACCTTGCCAATAATGTTTCGACCGTGACTGGAGTTTCGAACTGCGGTCGTGTGCGTTCATTCAGACGTCGGGCATCAAGACACAAACGGATGTCTCCATTCTTCTTTTGGACGACGACTAAAGGATTGACGTACCTTGTTCTTCCACGTTCAATTATCCCATCTTGAAGCATTTGGGATACCTCAACTCTGACTTTTTCTTGCATGTTTTTGGGAATTGGATAGTTCTTGATTTTGAAAGGTTTCGATTCATCTACTTCTAAAGAATGTTCATAACCAACTGCTAAACTTGGGAATTTATCAACTAGAGAAATGTACTGCTTTAAAATTTCTTTGACTTTAAATTCAAACTTTTCATCACAATCAATCTTAAATTCATTTAAATCATCTGGGAATTCAATCTGGGAATTGTTTGCTTCTAACTCTACTACTTCATCAACAACTTCTTCTTCTTTAACCTCATCAACTAATTCACTACCCTGTATACTATCACATTCAACAACTTTTCCATAACTCTGTATATCATTCTTAAAACAATCATTTTCTTTCTCTTTTCTTAAACAATTAACAATTTTCTCCTCATTAGGAGTCTCATCACACCAATTAATTCTCTCCTCTCCTATCTGAATTAGTCTCTTATCAACATCTACCACCGCTCTCATCTTGTCTAACAAATCAATCCCAATAATTCCATCTCTTTTTAAACCTTTTAATGAAATAAACTCTCCCAGAAAAGTTGAATTTTGTAATTTGAATTCTACGACAAAAACTCTGTTGATGGCAGCAATTATCTTTTTTGTAGCAGTAATAATTGTAATTTTTCGAGTTGGAATGAATTTCCCTACTTTTTCTTTCTCTTCGTCTAAAATTGAAACCTCACTTCCCGTATCTACTAAACATCTTAAAACATTCTTTCCAAACATTGCATTTACATGTGGCAAATCTGAATTGATCGATCTTAAATCATTTTGTAAAATGGTGTACAATTCTTTCTTTTTGGTTGGATTTTCTAAAAATCCTGCCCACGAGCTTCATCGAGTAGTTCTTTCGGCTTTGTTTGAACCTTTTGCTCATTTAAATTAGACCTAGTGTCTTTGTGAATTCCGCCAGTGCTGTTTGATATCTGATTTGTTTGAATTTGATTAACGTAGCGATTTGAATTCCACTGCACAGAATCTCTAGGCAAAACTTTGTCAGCTGACTTATTTGAATTCTGATTTTGTGGGGAAGCCACTTGATTGACGTTTGACCTTGTCTGGACATCGTGACGGTCATTTTGGTGCGTTGTGGATACCTGAGGCACATTCTGATTGTTTGAATTTGGACTCTGACGTCCACCATTTCTAGGAGTGAAAGACTGTCTCCTGTTGAAATAGGGAGCTGGTCTCGGATTTACATTAGCTCGCGAATACTGTTGACGGTTGAAACCATCATTACTCGAACTGCCAGTTGCCTGATTGTGGTTGACATGGCCTTCAGGACTTCGCGATTTGCTAGGATTTACCTTGCATTGTTCCGCTTGATCTAATCTCTTCATTAGTTCCAACAATTGACTAACAGAGGTTATATTTTGCATCGCAATGGCTTGAGTGACCTCAGGCTCAAAATGCCTGGATAATTGCGTGATCAAATCAGATTCCAAAACGGGTGGTGTTAAAAATTTGAGAATATTGATTTTCTTTATGACATAGACTTCTCTACTATCTAATCCGCACTTATTATAAGAACCTAAGAATAAATTTGTTCTCACCCCTTGTTGAATCGCTTGACTCCAGTATTGTCGTTGAAATACATCTTCGAAGTGGTCCCAGGAATTGATCGTATCTGCGACGAAGTCAAACCAGGATCTCGCTTCATCCTTCATGGCGTTGCGGGCGATCCGCAGCTTGTTTCTTTCTCCCGGTACGGATTCTAAAAATTCGTTCAAATTTCTTAGAAACGCCATTGGATTGGGCGTTACCGAACCAAAAAATTTCGGTAACTGTTCCATTTGAACAGGCATTGACAACATACTGTTACCAAACTGATTGACATTGGGAATTTCTTGAATTGATGAAATTTTTCTGTTTATTTGTTCTTCTGCTCTTTCCACACTCTCAGCAATCTTTTCCTTCACTTCGCATTCTATTTTTCTGACTCTTTCTTCAACCACATATTCTCTCTCATCCCATTTATTTTTCATTCCTTTTATCTCTTTCTGACAATATTTAATTGATATTTCATTAGCTGTTGATCTTATTGCATTATCTAATACTTTATTCTCTACTTTCTTAACGTTTTCATCTACTCTTTTGATTTCTGATCTAAAATCACTCCTTATCTCATCAATCTGTCTCTGTATCCCTTTTGTTACATTCATAATCTCATTATTAGAAACAACAAGCTGTCTAAACATCATCATCACATCTTTCATTCCTATACTTTCCTCAGTTTTTCCTGTCTCACTCTGCTCCAACGTCTCGATGTGGGACTCCCTCACATCCGTCAAAAGTGCTTGTGGAAGCTCCATCTGCTTGCTCTCCTTTTCCTCAGGAAATGAATCTTCCGAATACGTCTTGTCTAGCACGGTTGCCACAGATTCCTCGCTCCTGTACCTGGATTGCTCCCTCCAGGTTCCTTCTGGGACGAACAATTTGTCCTGTGCTTGGTTCTCTCCGGACATTTCGACGATTTTCAAAATTTTTTTTAAACACAACAGGTATTAGTTTCCCCGAAACAGTTGAAAAATTCACGAAACCTCGTGCAGGGAAAATTACAAAGTAAATCGTGGCCAAAAATGAATCAAAACAACAATGAATCGTGAGCCCCACGTTGGCAAAGCCAAATAAATATGCTGTGATAATTATGAAAATGTGAATTATTTAAAATTAAATTAATGCTTGTGACCAAATGTCTGAAATTAATTATTAAGTTGAGCGCCAACTCTAAAATAGAGTAAAAAATTCTTGAAGAGCATGGGATTCAAAATCCCAGTGGTCACCTTCTGAAGGTAAACCTTAAGAAACTGAAAGTGGGTGTAAATTGACCACGATGTGGGGAAACAAATTAAAACAACAAACTTTGAATTTTGAAATTAATTAGAACTTTAATAAATAAAAAAACAAATAGGAAGAAATTTAAAACCTTAGATTAATTAAAATCCAGGCTTAAAAGAAAACTCCCTATATTTAACATGAAAATAAACAAGATTAAGAAAATTTAGAAATATATAATTTTATACACCACGTGTAAATCGCAAAATGGCGTTCTCAGGTGAACGTCTTTAACTTTAAATACTTAAAACTGCTCAAATGTAGTCAGCAATTACAAAGCAAGGTAAAAATACCTTCAAAACAGTGAACTACAATTAAATCTAATTGAAAAGGAAAAAGAATGAATCAAAAATTAAATAAATATCAAATAAAAAAAAAATGAACTCTCAAAAAGTAAAATTAAATCAGCTATAACAAACTATTTGGAATTCCAAATATTATACAAAGAAAATTAACTGAATTGAGTGTAAGATGCCTCTACTAAGGTTAGATTTGTAAAAATCAAATGACACGCGGCAACAAAATGTCTTCAAACGACATGCATTTACAGCGCTCAGGAAAATGATCTTACCTTCGCAGAGTCTAATTGTACACTAATCTCTTCTCTCTCCCGCAAGCGAGCAAACGCCGGCACCAAGAGAAGCGCACGCAACCACGTGGCGATCTTACACGGTGACATTACTTAACCCAAGCAAACAAACATAAAATGAAAAACTGAGCTAAATGAAAATTACATAGCGGTAAAACAAAACTAAAAATGATATTAATAAGAATTTTTCAACATGTTTCAAAGTAACTTAATACTAACTTAACTTTTACGAAAAATGTTTGTGTCTTTTAAAAATCCTCCCGAAACAGCTGACTTGGACGAAGGGGTCAACGCACTCACGCACAGTTTTTCATCCCCTTTTTCCACAGCAATATGTATAATGTTCTTACAACTAATAGAATAACTATTTGGCTGTGCAGATATAGCATTTACCAGAAGTATATACCTATATAAAATTGTAGTAATTTTTACAACACTTCCTTACTAAATAGTAATATATTTCGTGAAAAGCGTTACCCGCTATAGTGATAATCATTGTATAAAGTATTACAATATTGTAGTAAGCTCTCTTAAAAATAAAATGACCGCACTGACTATATTGTTGTCGCAAATTCTTTTACAAATTGTAATACACATTCTTATACACGTTAGACACAATTTTGTGTGACTTTTCATTACAAATTGCGCCTGGTACATATCCTACTGTAATTTGTAGCGACATGGAATACAATTGTAACAAAATTTGCAAATTTTTTTTGGGTGTAGGGCTACAATAAACGAGACGATGCATTGAGTCATGCGGATGCTACCTGATATCAATGCATATAGGGTTATTCACGTAACAGGTCAATTAAAAGTTCTTGAATTTGCAATTGTCATTTTCAGAGTGCTTATAATTATCTAATTAATAATTATCTCAATCTACGTGAATAAATAATAAATTTAAGATGTCTACGTTTCAATAATAATTTTCTATTTTTGCTGGTGCAAGAAACACGAGAACACAAACGCAAATAATTTGACGACTCACTTGAGTGTCGAATTACGTTGTTTAACATAAACGATGCGTGGTTTCCGCAGCCTACTGTAATCCCTACAATCGCTAATTCTATCAAAAATATAGAGATAGGTTATGTGAGTACTTTTTTTTTTGATAAAGAATTCAATTCAAAGTCACACTATACATATAGGGCTTTCCATTTAGGAAAGATGGCTTTTACTACTAAGCCGAGCAAGATACGTTATATTAACCCTAGGTTGTGGAACACTCTGTACAATTTTGTCTATTTTTTTTTTTTATTCCTTAATTAAATACCTCCTCCTACCCTATAGTAACTTCTGCAGACTAACGTCTTTATTGCATAGAACAAAACTATGGTTCATTATGCAAAAAAGGAACTACCTATCCCAAACAATTAGTAACAGCAATAAAAAGCATTTACAATAACACAATAACTTTGCACACGGTAAAACATCGCAAGCAATACGAAGCTCAGAAATATACATAGTACTACATGCTGACGACATCACGTTAGTATTTCGAAAAAAAAAAGATCTTCAAAGAAGAATTCACTAATTAAATAAACTATGCCAGAGCTACAACAATATAGTTATAAAATAAATTATGGTATACCATGGAGAAGACTACAAAAAAATAAAAATAGTTAATGACAACAAACACTAAAGGAAGTTCGTGATTTTGGTTACCTCAGGTATGATATGTTAAACCACATAGAGACATAACGCAACAAATGAATCAATTTGGAATGATATATGGTACTACCAATAAATATTTAAAAAATGAAACAGGAAGCCAGGAGACTAAATTTCCGCCAAATAGTAGCAGACCAGCCCTTGTGTACGGAGACGAAACATAAGTACAAATAAACGTCAACAAAAAGACAGATTCAAGCCTCCGTTTGGAGTAAACGAATCACTTGCGCGAATCTTAGAGTGGATGCAGGCAACCAAATAGGACCATACAAAAATAAAGGAATCGAGTTTAAGTTTATGTGAGTCCAAATAACGCCAAGTAAGAAGTTCCGTTATCTAGGAGTCACACTAGGCCATAACTTGACTTTTTCGACACACGTGAAGAAAGTGGTACAAAAGACACAGTCTTGTCTGTCGTCAATAATAAACATAATGCCCAATATTAGAAACCAAATAGAGATATTGTACAGAGTGTTTCAGTCTCCGATTCTGTACGCTGCTCCAGCATGGGCAACAGCTCTGGATGGTAAAATAAAACCCTTTACACTGCAGAGGTGGATAAAGTCCACCTAAGCGTGATCTTACCTAAGGAAATTCAAACTAAGTGAAGAGGATCCGCGCATAGGTTGTGAACTAACCGACATCCCTAACCACGCTGTGCTTAAATGTAAGAAATGGTCGGGAGGAAGAGGCCGAGTGACGCCATCAACAGTGGCAACATAGTGCAAATAATGCGTCAAAGCGAGGAAAACTGGAGGAGAGCAAGGGAAGTACAAGGACAAGAGCGAAAGTGAACTAGAAGGAATGTGTCAATAGTATTGCCTGATGGTTATGCCGAAGCAATTTTGGACAACGGCACGAAAGTAGATCTGGGCGTTTTTAGTGGGGATGCTTGAGTGGAGAGGCCCACACTACCATACAGATAGATCGAACTATGCATCGATGCAACAAGCATTTTCTCCTCCCAAAAATGCCTACAAAATAAAATCTTTGTGATTCGCTAGCTAAAAGCTAATGTAAGCGAAATCAAAATATGATATATAAAAATCTATACTCAAAGCTAAACAGTATAAGCTAGTAGACAGAAAAAAAACTGAGAAGGATGGTAGCAAGGGGTGGTAACCTTAGCAAGAAAACCAAAAGCAATGAACAACAGTAGAAGTCTACACATGGTTGGTAGATGGTCATCCAAACATCTACTTGCTCTTGTAAAGTTGAAAAACAACGAAAAAATTGATATTCAAATAATTTTAGAATTTCTTTCAAATGCATACATTATGGTATAAACTATAATATGTATAATATAATAATATATAATATAATTTTCATGGAACTTTCAAAAAATCTAAAAACCATATGTCCCTCCCTTTTCTTATGAAATAATACACCTATTTTCATCCGTATTGGTCATTATTGTCATCGTCACGGACTAAAATAGGTAGGAAATCCGCAAAGGTTATTTTTTTGTAACCACTAAATAATTCTATGATGTTTCATAATGTCTGCAACCTTGACAAAAGAATCGGTCACACCGTCCTCCAATTCGATCAAGAAGTTCTACCGATTATTCACACGAGAATGACGATGCGACCGTTTCATTAGCTCATCCCATGTCTATCCTTAAATCTATAATCCGAACTGACCTTCTGCTATTGAACTTTCACTATTCGTTCCTTATTTACGGATTGCACGATAAAAATAATGATATAGGTATACTCGCTAAGTGACTGTTTAACACTTCAAATGTTTGCATATTTTCTCCATAAATAAACATCAGCGACTAAGCAGGTGTAACTAACGGATCACAAGACAGAAAAAGATGGTTTTAACGTAACATTAATTCGGTTTTTATTATTCCATTGATAATAATATTATTGTAAAAGGCATAGGAATTACATTTTAAGGATTGTTGAATTTTCATATATGTGTTGTAAAAGATAAATAGTCTATACGGCATATAAATACAAACGGCAGCAAGCATCAACAAGCATATACATATATGCCGATTCTTACGTAATATCAGTACTGTTGTATCTGTAAAATGGAGGAACAAGGTAGGAAAAAGGCTTAAAAAACTGTCTGTTGTTTAAACTTATGTAACTTCAAATAAACCAAAAATATGAAAAAAAGAACAATTTCCTCTCTAAAAGAATAGTTATATCAGTGTATTTTTGCATGTAATAGATTATTTGAATGAATAAAGTCGACAATAGTTCTGTTATTTATTTTAATATATTTTAGCTGCGTATTTGCCTAGTTGCAGAGGTTGGCCATAACAATATCGTATAAGGTGTCAGCAGTGGTGTAGCTTTGGGGCAAACGTAGACAATGCCCCAAGGCCCCGAGGAATCAGGGAGGCCGCCCGCGAACAACACAAAAAAAATTTCAATGGAAACTTTTTGGCACAAGTAAAATTTCTTTCAGATTTAGATGATGTTATGACACAGTTAATATATAAAATTATAGATATAGCCTTCTGGATCAGTATGACATCTTAGCCCGACCATTAAAAACGAGTTAATAGAGTGTCTATCAAAAACCTGACTTCGGAAATAACAGAACAAATAAATTCTGACACATTTATCTCTTTAATACTCGATGCCACTTAAGATATTTCTTAAAAATATCAATTAAGTATCGTCATTCAAACTTGCCTAATAATTGGGAACAAAGATATGCTTCCTCAGAGCTTAAACATAAAACAATAATAAATAAAAAAAAAAAATTTTCTGGACTTTTTTCAGTTACAACATCGTTCTGCGGCAGGCTAAAGAAGCTTTACCTAGGTACATATATTAGAAAACCTTCATAGTGCAATTGAAAAATGTTATCGTCGAGGATACAATGGAACCAGTGTTATGAGTGGGGTCTACAATGGAGTAAATACTCAAATTAAGACTTCAAACAATTCTGAGTATATACATTACACGAGTCACAATTTAAATTTGGTAATAAATGACGCAGTTAGCAATTGTAAAGAGAGTTTGCAATATTTTACCATTTTATAAAATACTTATATTTTTTTTTTGGCCTAGGTATGAAAAGAGAAAAACAATAGGGAAGTGGCATCTACAATTAAGAAGTAAATGCCATCCTTTGAATTTATATTTAATGCCGTTGCTTTAATCAAATTCTTGCACAGATAATTTTGCTTCAAAAGCTTTACGAAAGGAAATTAGGTATAGATTTAAATGAATGTGCTAAAGTTTTAGATCAAGTACCAAAAGCCGTGGGCACACTACGATTATTTTATGACGAAGTAAAAGTTGAAGCTAAGAACCTGGCACAGTTGAGCATTAACACAAAGATTATACAAAAACGTCAACCAAACGTTAAGAGGCATTTTTATAAACTCTCGATGAATCATAGATTATGTGAAACTAAAGCTTTATTTAAAGTTAAAGTTTTTAATTTTGTAGTTGGCCGAATATTTAGACAAATTGATTATAGATTTGAGAGTACGAAAAAAATAAATCGTCTATTTGGTATTATTTCTCAAAAAATTGCTTTAATTTGCGACGAAAGAAAAAATCATAAATAAATACACATTTATGCATAACAAATATTTTGAGATGTTCTGTTTAAATAAAGTTACATCTCAATATATTAATTTAGTGAATATAGAAAAAATGACTTAAAAGACGAATTATCTGTCAAAGATTATTTTGACCTAAATTTAAGTAAATATTATTTGACAGTAATTTAACTGAAGTTTATCTTTATTTTTGTTATTTTTCAGGCTGCCTATTACAACTACTAACGTTGAAAGAATTTTTAGTAAGCTAAAAATTATCAAAGATTACCTTAGGTGTGCTACAGGCCAAGATCGACGATCGAAGATGTATAGATAGTAGCCGAAGAGTATCTATACAGAACAAAAACCCTAAAAAACTCGATTTGAATGAGGAAATAAATGATTTCGTTAAGAGAAAGACAAGGAAAAGAGATTTTTGATTTGTTTTATATACATTTTTTATTTTGCTGCAATGGTTTTATGTTTTATGTTCTCATGTATTTTTGTTATTTCTAAAGATAAAAGTCTTTTTTTGTTATTCCTTAATGACTTCTTTTGAGATACATATAAGGGGCCTCAAAATGTTTTGCCCCGGGGCCACATACTATAACGTCTAGCTACGTCGCTGGGTGTCAGTCATAGAAAATGTAGAGAAGGTATGTAGCAAGTTTTCGCGAACTGGTACAAGCATTAAAACTTTGATCGAAGATCATTAGACCTTACTGCGACTTTTTCAGAGTTTCAGAGAAACGTGTTATGTTGTAAGTACATGACTTCAATGATGATTATGAAATGCAATGCGTTTTGTTGAACATTATTGCGACAAATAAACTGATCAGTTGGGCATAGGAAAGTATGGAAAAGGACCTAGTATTCTTTTCTGTTTCAGGTAGGGCGTTATTAAGTTTAAACCTAAGAATCTGTGCTAGTCGGTCTGACGAATGTGTTTTAATATGTTTTCATATTTATTTAAAGTAATAAATATACATACATATACATACATGAAAAATGAGTATCCTAACAGGATTTTCTTCTATTGGATAAATACTTGCAGTAGCATAGATTAGTCCTGACGTTCACATATACGCTCAGCTTTTGATGACGACATGTGTACTTTCCTAAAGAACTGAAGTATACATATATTTGCCATTTCTACTACCATTGCTACTACACAACTTGCTTAAGCTCAAACCAAAATTTATTAAATTGCAATAGAAACGAAATTTATTTTTACATCAAACACGCTCTGTTTCTGCCCCAAATCCAATAATAAACTCTTCTGAACTTTAGTGTAGATATATTGATGTCTAATATGAATTCATCTCCATACGAAATTAAACTAAATAATTAAAATATGTTAACTACACAAATATTATTCCTAACGCTAACACAATAGCAATGACTATAGACGTTTCTAAATAGATAATTATAGCTTCGCGATAAATTTTGTAATTTTAGCAATTTTTTTTTTGTTACAAAATCCCATAACATATACAGACGATAATTTCTTTATTTATTTGTAGTAGTAAGTTAATTATCATCCGGGATGTACAATGGCGTCCAAACATAAGCCAAAGGGTATACATAAACACACATTTTTCGATATAAAAGGCAGCTATTATTCCTAATTGCTGCTTCGATGGCACCTACCAATTTAAAAAAAAAACATGCCAATATATAGTTACTATAAAAAAAATACTACGCTTTATTCCATCCATAATCATTGGTCTTTGTTACGAATTCATAAATTACTAGCTAATTTGATGCCACAAACATGCACATATGTAGATACAAAAACGAAGTCTACCTTGAAATTAGAATTATGTCTTCACACATATCATTTATACTATAGTGTATTGTATACTATAGTGTAAACTATAAGGACTGTTAACTTTAATTAAAATGCATTAATGACAAAATTGTCAAATAAATTTTGTAACTTTGGCTTAATTCTAATTTTTGTCCTTGTACAGGTTTTCATTTCAGGTATTTGTGAATACGTTATATGGGTGGTTGCTATGGACGTACGTTGTATAACTAATATACTTCTATAAGTAATATAATTTTCATCCCAATCCCAATTAATTATTTTTTATATGTATATACTAGATGCAAAGAGGTCGCATGCTTTCTTTTCCCATCGTATTTTTTTGTTTTATTATAATCATAACGAATTGTCCCACGAGCGCGCAATACAGCGTAGTCGTTTTATGTCGATATTTGTGGCTGTTGGAAATTATTTCCTGCTTTCTTTTCAGTTTCGTGATTCACTCATATTGTCAGCTTAGTTAGCGCGTTAGCGATTTTTTGTAGAACATATTTATGATCAACACATAATAATTGTTATTCTCGGCACACATTTTTGATCAGTCGTCTGATATATTGTAGTTTTATCGATTCCATTTTTTCTCTTTCTCTTGTTTTTTTTTTTTTTGAAAACGAGTATTATAAAAATACAGTAAGTACTAAAGTAACCAATGTAATAACAAATTTTCAACAATCCACAGAAAACAAATCAACAAAATGGAAAAATTAGCAAAAATATATAATACAAACAAAGAAATTTCTGAAAGAACACCCAGAAATTATCATCAAACCGCACAAAAATAATAAAACTGCAAAAATGAACAAAGAGGATTACGAAACTAAAGTGTTAAATTTATTAGAAGATAAAACAACTTATAAAACGCTCAAAAAAGTTCCCACAAATGTTTATCAAAATCCAAACAACGACTTAGTTAACAAATGGAAAGACCAAAAAATCTAAATCCATAATTCACAAACCCCAAGAATATACGGACTATTCAAACTCCACAAACAAGATATACCATTACGACCAATACTGGTCACGTACTCAAAATCCCTTATACAATTGTACAATAATAGGCAAAACAACTTTTACATTAAAAATTCATTAGATTTTAAAAACATTGATAAAATAATTTTAAAAACTAAAAATTAAAAAATGATGTCTTTGGACGTTATGTCACTATATACAAATATACCAATAAACTTACCAATTAAATGTATTACAGACAAATGGAATGAAATTCAAGAATTTACAAGTTTACCTTTACAAAATTTTATAGAAGCATTAAAACTTACATTAACAACCACATATTTTTAATTTCAACAAAAATTTTCAACAGATAGATGGAGTAGCTACGGGTGCGCCCATATCAAGTGTAATAGCACAATTAGTCAGGGAACACTTAGAAACTAAAGTCATTGAAAACCTAAATTTTAAACCGATAATTTTCAAAAGATATGTTGGCGACTGTTTTACAATTATTCCAACAAAACAAAATACAATACATACAAAGCGTATTTAAAAAGCTCATCCACAACTTAAATTCACCACCAAATAGAAAGTAACAACATAATTATTTCTTTTAGATTAAAACTAATTAAACAAGATGGACGTATACTCACATAATGGTATAATAAACCAACAGACCTAAAATATTAAATAAATTCAAATTAATTTTTGAAAAAAAATAATTGGGCAATTAGGTAAACAAAATAATTAAAAAACGTATATACAAACATTACAATGTCCAAAATCAAAATAACACGTACATTACTAAAGAACAAAAGAGATTCGGGAGCCATATCGATAGTCGACTATCGATAACTATCGATAGTTGGTCCGACTATCGATAGTACTATCGATAGTTGAAAATATCGATAGTGCCCACCACTATAAAATATATATTTGCTTATTCTTAGTTTTATTCCTATAACTCAACAACATTGACGTTCTGAAGCTGCAACAAAATTGTTTAATAACTAAGAATTTTATTGTTTTGGTACTTATTATGTTTTATAATCCTATAGTAAGCATACTTTGCCTTTAATTAAATTACTATTTATAGTAGTCTGTGATATCCATATGTGTATTTGATAACATTACGGAATATCAATGTTACCAAATTTATATTGGAATCATCGGCACTGTAAACAGGAATTTAGTTCGAGTTACAGTATGCTGTAAAAAGTAATAAGGTTTTAATCAGAATCACACATGCAAGGGAATTTTCTGTGCAATGTATATTTACACCTGTAATATTCACCTTCTTAGTATTTTTACCTGCCTTCCTTATAAAATTACATGCCAAAATTACTTGACTGTTCGGTAAATATACAATTTATATAAATATTACATATGAATTTTACAGAACAACGTTTGAAAAATACATCAGCGTATGAAATTTACTGGTGGATAGAAATTTTACTGTATGAAGTAAATTTACCTGTAATATCGTAGGCAACTTTGTTACCAACGATTTTACATGTAATTTTACTAGAAATGTTTCTACAGTGTAGTTTGTTAATAAAAAATCCTTATTTCAGTGTCCTCTATCATTCCTAAAAATTAGGAATAGTTATTCTGTAACACCCTGTATAACAAGGTAATGTTACATAACCAAATAATTTATGTAAGGAAATGTTTTGCTTATAATGGAGCACCAGGTTCTAATAGAATTCAACATACTGTGCTAAATATTTGTAAGTTCAAATTAGTCAAAATAATTTAAATTACTATACTTTCACTAAAATAGCATCCCACGGTATTCTCCATATTTGTTTTGTATCAATTCGTACGAAATATTTCAAATTCCGCGCTGGTGGAATAGGTAAGGAGGTAGCTTGCAAGGTCACTCTGACATAGAAACGATCTCTAATTGTCCGCTCCTTGCGCAACATTTAATTACGTAGTGTATTCTTCGACTCTTCGCAGTTGCTTTATAGTTCCTTTTATATCCTGTAGAAGAAATAAGAGGACAAGGATGTCGTATTTTCGTATGCGTTTGCTAGACTAAGTAACCGAGTATTGCCTTTTACATTTGTTTCATCTACCGTTTCTGATAGCGCACATCACCAACGCCGAATGTGTAACAGTTCTCACGAAATGTAGTAAGCATTAACAACATCAGAGGTTGATATATAAACTAGCAGCATTACACAACGAAGTTGGTTCGTTAGTTCTTCAGGAATTGGACAATCTCCCATCTTGGGCATCGTTAGTATGATACCTGTAATTTTGCGTGAATGATCTTACTGTTCTGATGTAATATTTAAAGTGTAATTAATTAGAGACAAGGTAGGATATTTCTGGCATAGAATTGTCTATTTGTTATAACCATACATTTTCAAAACATAGTATTTAGTTAAAATTTGGATGTTGTATATTGTACGAGAGTTGGTTGTTCATCATTTTTCATTGCTTTCTTTCTTATTTCAAAAATTTACATATATTTGTGCCACTTGGAGCCCAGACAAGAAGAACAATTAAACACATTCGATTTGCAGCAGATTTGTATTGATGTTTGATACGCACGAGTAGCACACAAAAGAATATTGCAGAACAATAAGTAGATAATAACGGTTTTAGACGGCACAGACTGTAAACATATGTATGTCGGTATACCAGAAACTAAAGTGAGATAAAATCATGAGCTAAACCAACGTTACGCAACACTAGAAGAAAGCTGGATGTAAGTTTTAACGATACGCAGTAACAACATCTCCTTCCCATCCGTCAATTTGCCTTTTTCTTTATTACAAGGATACTCTTTTAATAACGCTCCATTAGAAAATACGCATGTCCTAATTGTTGTGTGCGAAGACGAATCTCAACTTTAACATTTTACATTGATATTGACTTTAGTTCATGTATATAAATAGAAGAAAGAGTTATTGTAGAATTTGTTAACGCTTGTAGGAAAAACAAAGGTATGTCATATATGTACAGTGCCCGACATTTGATTACTCTCACTATTTTTATCATAGTTAGCTGGGCACCGCAGAATAAATAAAAACTACGTTGCTTAGCAACAAGTTAAGAATTGTTCCACAATAGTTTTCAAGTTGTGGCACTACTTGGTTGTCAGTGTAGGTCGTGGAAGAACTTTATGTTCAGAAGAAAGAAGAAAAATGCAAGCTCTTCGACAAGAATGCTACTCGAATCGAGAAATCGCCAGAAAAATCTGACGAAGCATGTGGGTAGTTTGCCCGAAAAACATTTAAAACTATGGCAATAATCGGATAGGTCATATTGCAACGGCAACAACAGCAAGGGAACGTCGTGCGATTTTGCGGATGGCGTCCAATCCTTGTGCTACAGCTTAGCAAATTAGGGATATAGTCGGAAATCATGCTTCCGTACGAACCATCCAAAGGGTAATAAAGGAATGTCCACACTTGAAAAGAAAGAACTGTGTAAGAAATCCCTCCAGCGAGAGCATCATAAATAAGCCCGATTAGAATTTGCTCGCAAGTATCGTGAATGGGTAGATGAGTGGAAAACAGTTGTCCAGAGTGATAAAAAGAAGTTTAATTTGGGTGGACTTGATGGCTTCTAATATTATTTTCACGATTTAAGTTTGGCAGAATGATTTTTATCATGTTGTCATAACCGAGCTGGATCAGTAATGGTTTGGAATGCGATTTCAAGTCAAGGAGCAGTGGGACTACAAGGTCTGGAAAGAAGGCTTGGAGTTGTTCCACAGATAGTCGCTAATATTGCTTTGTTTCCCGATGAACCATGGATATTTCAACATAATAATGCGTCAATTCATACAGCAAGAATAATCAACACATGGATGAACGGTAACAATATCGATGTTCTAGAATAGCCTGTCGTTTCCCTAGACTTGCATATTATAGAAATCTTATGGGGCGGGATGACGGAACAGGTTACAGCGAAGAAAGACAGTTTAACACTAGAGAAGGATTGTTGTTAGATATAAGAAGCACTTGGGAAGCAATTCCAATGAATTTGTTAGATAATTTATTTAATTCGTTGCCTCATTGCATGTTAACAGTTATTGAGAAACAACTATCTTTTATTTCAATATCGAGTAACATATTGAAATAAAAGATAGTTGTTTTATTTCTATTTTTTTTTTTGGTTTTTTCTTATGGTGAGAGTAATCAATTGTCGCTTTAAAAATTACCATCAGAGTGAAAAAAATTCCCAGAAATTGTTAAGGCAAACTGGTGTCTAGATTTGTTCAAATGACCATTCTAACTAAAATCAAGGAAATGGCGTCAATTGTGGGGAGAGAGTAATCAAATGTCGGGCACTGTACACATTAATTAATAAAGGAAATATGCTGAATATACTGCTAGAGCTTATGCGGTGAATACATTTTTTACTTTCGAATGCAATGTCTTGGCTTCAAACCAAACTTAAATTATTTGCTAAAGTTAAATAACTTTTACTGCATCTATAGGTACCACCATAATGCTGTCATAGTACGTAAATATGGAATAATTTAGGACTTCAACAGCAAACCTTTCTTTGGAAATCCCTATTAGTAATGAAAAATTGACCAATATAGACAAGAACTAAAACTTATACTTTTATTCCCAGTTTTAAAAACTGAGAATTACAAAAAGTTATTTTCATGATATTGAATTTAATTTGTGCAATTCAAGTTTAATATAAAATTATAGCTGGTGTAAACAAGAAAGAATATCAGTCAATGCTAAGAAACCACAAGTTGTTTTATTCAATTCAATGCAAATAACATTTACATCTTTATCTTGAATGCAACTAACAACGCCACCATTGCACATGCAAGAAGTTGTGCGAAAGAAACGCGGATATCAGTTCTAAAAATTTTGTTTTTGTAGTGGCCAAAAGCACGATAGACTGACAGCGGCCCACCTAATGTAAGCAGCATACAAAAGTTGGCTTGTCTGTGTGCTACTGATGCGATATATTACCGCAGTGAAAAGAATTATTTCTCTGTCATCGATAAGTATTTACATATAAGGAACAACTAGCTTTGCAGACTATAGACTGCTGCTCAGATAAGTACTGATGAGCAAAGCGCATAATACCAACTCTCAAAAGGTATTAGACCAACTTAAGAAGACTCCGGTAACAGTTCCTTCTAGGGAGAAATCAACTTTAACCAGTATGCCAATAACGACTTTAAAACGAATAATGGTGAATGAGCTGGGGTATAGAAAAATACACAGAGCCTCTCCACATAGCTTCAGCGAAGACATGGTAATATTTGAGACTAAAGTTTGTTGTATAAGTTTTATAAATATGCACATACTTATTTTAAAAAATAGTGTATCGCAGGAAAAATAGGTAATATAATACAGTATAAATAACTGTTGATTATTACTTAAAAAAATTGTGTCCCTGCTTTTGTAGGCAGAATACTAAACAATGTTTTTAAAAAAGGTTTATACCAAACAACCGAAACGTCAAATATAAATGCAAGAAAACATTATTAAAGAAAATATAACGCGTACACAAAAAAATATTGAATTATTATTAATTAAAACAATAAACGGCAAAAAAAGGAAGAAAGAGGAAGGACAACACAAAATAGGGAGAGCCAAACATCTACCTATCTCAATTAGTCAGAATTTTAGTTTAATATTTATATATTTTTACCAACACATAAAATTCATAAAATGATTATTATGATATCATTTTATAAAAGCGACCGCTGTAAAAAAAAAATAAATTCATGTAGATAATATACTTATGGCGATTTGTGACCGTTTCGGGCGTTCCCGTTTCGTGCGTTTCACAAAATTTTCCCCTTTTGGGCGTTCGCTCTATAGATGGGAAGTGAATGTGCGTTTGAATTCCCGTTTCCTGCGTCAGTTTTATATTTTATAGGAAATATGAAAAAATAAAAACAAAGTTAAGGAGTTTTGCTGATTCCGTAGTTTAATTTCAAATTAAAACAAATTCCACATCAGTACATGTATTAAAAAATATAAAACAAAAGTACGTTCAACTATATACACTATATACAAAACTTCATTAAAATTAAAAAAAAAAATTTAAAAACTATAATTTTACAATATGTTTTAGTTTGTCCAGTGTGTCACTAAGATTCTGTCTATTTTGAATTAGGTCGCTAACAACTATTTTTAACCGCCTATCTAATTCACAATATTTTCTTGCTCTTTTGGGGGTACTTATGCACAAACAGTTTTGTTGGAAAACAGTATTATAATAATACATTTCTTCTTGAAGAACTTTCATCAATTCAAATATATTGGGATGTGCTTTTCCGATTCGTCTGTTAAGTCTGTTATGCCATCCTTCTACAGAGTTTGTAGTCCGATGACGTTCTCCATAGCAAGTCCATATTCGGTGGCGAGAATTATCAATCCATTGATCAACGAAATAATCGTTAAATTTAACAATGGCTTCATGGGTAGGAGAATTTTCCATGATACAGAGCCAACCATCTGTAACTTTATCTTCTGGCAGATGAGCTAATGCAGCACACTTTCTTATGTGGTTTCTTACTTCCTCGTTGTCCTTGTATAAGTTTGTTAGACCTAAATCTTGTACTTTGCGCCAAAGAGTTTGGTTAAAATGAAAGTTACATCCTTTGATAACTGTAACCGGAAAAACTTCTTCTAGAGCATTAATTGCGGCAACTTCAAAATCAAGAATACATTTTTTCGGTAAAAAATTCTTGACTTTATTTTTTAACAAGAAAAAGAGTCGTTTATAGGTCGCCTCTTTTTTGTCGGGTAACAGGGCATATACAGCAGGAATGATGTGTTCTTTCTTCCGTACTACCAATATCCACGTGAATTGTGTATAATTGGCAAAACACAGAACTGCAGCTTTTAAAAGTCCCATCGAACAGGAAGCAAGAACCTGCTGCCAATAAGTTACCTCCGTCCATTGCAAATACAAGAATCCTGTCTTCCTTACCATCGTCAATTATGGTATACTCTTTCATAAACTCGGGAACCTCTATATCTTCTCGTTTTTTTGGAAGAGAGTTAATGCTTAGCAATTTGTGTCGCTCATTATACAATGCATGTTTCACTGATGTAAACTGTGGAATATTTGTAACGAAATCCAAACCTCTGTCCTTAGCAACCATCACCTCTTGTCGATATATTTGCGATACTGGTGTCACTTCTTCTCTTGCTCTCTTTTTGGCTTTATATAAACACTTATCAACTTCATTTTTTGCAATATCTGGAACACAGATATGACTTTTCTCACTTATAACTTTTGATTTTACTTCATCAGTAACAATCGCTCCTGGGCAGTTCCTGTTTATGCAAATCCATCGAAGAGTTAAGTTCTTGTTTTTTGCTTTCAAGTTGAGTGTCCAGAATACAGGATGACTGGTTTTCCACGTTTTGATTCTATCACTTGCAATCACTGCAATTTCCACAATAACAAATTACATTTCTGAATTGTATACTTGTATACCTAGTATTATATAGTTAATTTGGGTAATCCAAAATTAGAATTTTTAATCCCTTAACGACTTTACGCACGAAATGGGATTAAAGAAAAAGATATCTAATTTGGACGCCCGAAACGGGACTATTTCAGGTAAAATTTTTCGACGCCCGAAAGGGGAACGCTCGAAACGGGAAGACACCGTATAGCATACCTTAACTTAATTTACATCGTTGTATCCATCACATAACTCTTACTAAAGCAGTGAATACTTATCTATAAAAATTTGTTGTTTTAAGCCATTATTAAAGAAAATGTGGATAAAGTAGCCATCTTAAGTTTTAACACTGTAGAGTAAATATGTATTATTTTGCTAAACTTGCAATTAGATGTGCAACTAACCGTACAATACTTTATGCACTAAATAGTTTTATTGATTTTGTTTATATTTTTCTGAATTAAGTAAACTAATTTTTGTTGAAAATACAAAAGTAGCCACTATAGCCCATATGTTAGATAATTCCTGATATTGTCCCTAACTACCACAACCTATAAAATGTGTTTTAACAGATTAACGTTCTGCCCTATTCTTTTTTACTTGTCAACTTTTCCGTAATATCAACTGGAACCATTTAGTTCGTATTTCTGTTTGGTGGCATTAGTAAATTACGAAATATCAGATACCAGTAAATATTTCTAAAGCGCTCACCTACAGATGTTGAGTACATTATTTATTAGCATACACTATTTTGGAAGAAAGTTAATTTCTAACATCTCGTTGGTGGCACAAGAAAAACCAAACTTACTTTCCTATTACTATAAACACTAGATCTGCTTTTACTATTCATCCCATATCCATATTCAACAACACAATACTTTAATTAATTCAGCAGTTGCAGTGGAAACGGATATGCACGTAACGATACAGGAAACAGTACTATGAAGCAGTGAATATGCTTTGTAAAGACATCTCTATCACTATCTATAAATTCTAAATTACACAATGCATTCATACTCATTCAAGTTAATTGCATCTTGCATCGAATCTGATGCAAAAAGGATTGAGGAATTTGCTATTATCAATATATATTTTAAATTCCTTTCGAATGTATTTAACTAATAATTATAGAAGCCGCATAGGCTCCAAAAGAAAATAATACTTTATATAAACATCAAAAAATTATTAAAGCAACAGAAATTCGTTTCGCTCAATCCATTTAGGCGTTCAAATCTTTGAGTTTCTTCATAAACCAAAATATAGTAGCCGTCTTGGTAAAACCTACACAGTAAAAGAACAACGATAGCTATCAATCTAATTTTTATTCGGAGAATACATTTGATTTTAATAAATCAATTCTTATAAGCCTTGGTGAAGAAGCTAGGCAACATTACTTTTTATACGGGAACTTTCGCGGCAGGTCAAAGAGGTTGCTGCAGATAGAGAAAGTGAAGACGATACAGGTAGAGGTTTAAAATATATAAGTAGTTAACACTATTTTTTATTTCCTATGTTATAATACGAATTGCGAATGTATTTCGTGCAAATGTGGAAACATAAACTCAACTTTAAAGTCCTTCCTTTAGTGTCTCCATACACAGTCTTGTCGTGAACAAAACAACTCTATTTTACTTTATAAGTGATTCCTCACCCAATAACATGATTCATATTATAAACAAATTGTTTAAAAGTCTTTAGGCATTTTGTAGAAACGTAAATATATCGATTCTATCCTAAATCCACTTTCCATTATTTAACCTTGCTGCTATTAAATCGAATAGAACCGAAATTTTTATTGAATTTAAAATCAATGCTTACCTAATTAGTACTTATAAAAAGTAACTTATAGAAATTACAATGTAAAAAAATTATTTCAAGGAAATACCGCGTTGGTTTTTGGTTTGTCTACCTTTTATGAACAAAGTATTATTAATTTGATTTAAATTCTTCTTCGTATAGCAGTTAGTACCTAATCACTTTAACGACTATGTACTCACTACTTAGTCCAGTATTTTGATAATTATAAAAAATAATGTAGTTACTAGATGCAAAAGGCATTCGTGAACTCTTCATTAAAAATTGTGGATTGTATTGTTTAGTTGGCACTTCAGGATTTAATCTTCGAAAGGTAAAAGTGTATAATTTGTCATCCAAAATAGAAGTAGTATTATTGGGACCCCAGACATGTATCACCAGAGAATTTTTGCTTTTGCTACTATGGTATGACATCTGCAAACCTATAGGCGTCTATACAACCATAACATAAACCGCATTGTGCGGTTTATAATTCTATGGTATAACTCCTAAATGGCTCAAATGTCAAGTTTGTATTTTTTGAAAAAATTAACCAAAAGATATAATTGCAGTAGGCACTAAATTTACTTTTTTAGTAGAGTTAACATTCAGATTTGTTTTCATATAAAATCAATATTGTGAAATTATGGCAGTTAGATTTTTTTAGAAGTTGCGCATTCACGACTGTACTTAAATCGATTCGGAAATTGAATTTTAACAACGATTTTTATAATGTCACTCTAGACCTATAAAGTAATTTTAAATTAAAGTTCAGGTAAGGAATACATAGATTTTAGCTGAAGTAGTAAAGTGACATTATGAAAATGACCGTAGTGAGTTTAGACCTATTATTATGAAAACGGCCTTTAATAATATACTGTCATAAAACCGGTGTGTCATCTATTGCGCTTTTTCGAGAACAAACACTACTACAGGTTTCTGTAAGAGTAACCTGTTAGCAGCTTATGAAACGCAATAGGAGCAACCGAATATATTTGGTAAGGCTATTTCTTTAGTGATAAGGTTTGCACCTAAACTATTTGTACGGTTTGTTTATTTTGTCATTATGGTTCTCCATACACAATTTTTTTAAATAAAAGTAAACTAACCGTAGACTGCTCGCTTTGTTTTGACTCAAAAACAATTATTTTAAGTTGTCTACTTTCTGTATGGAAACATAAAATATGCAGAAGTATCTATATCCATTTTCGCATTCAATTTTTTTAAAAGTTGCTTTCTTATTTACAATTGTAAATAAAATTAGGGGCAGGTAGTGAATTACCGCACGTATTTGAAATTCCAAAGTACAAATTTAACTGCTAAGATGCAATATGGCGGTTTTATTACCAGCAACCCTAATAACAAAATTTAAATTTCTCCCGATTATTTATAGTAATTTCAACTTAAAAGTAATGGAATAACTGTTAATGTAATCGAAAATCTTAGAAAATATCCTCTTCATGTTCCAGTATTGCAGTAACTGAACATAATTACAGGATACCTGAATTTAATAATTATGGACCTAGAATATACATATAATAAATACAGCATGCTTTGCCAAAGGCAAAGATTTATTGCTTGACCAGATCTAAGATTTTCGACGTTCAGTTTAAAATGTGGCAAGTTGAAAATCGAGTATCCAAAGTGAACAGGAAAAAACATTACCATTCATACAGAACGGACCTACCATAGTTCTCAGAAAATACACACGGTGGCAGCATACAAGGTATTGACAATTTGTGAATTTGACCGATTTGAAATATATTAGCTTTGTATTTCTTCAGATATATAAGTTATGGATTTGAAATTATAGTTGATCAATCAGTGTTTGTATGCTGAATTAACGTAAGTTTAACAGATTATTTAGTAATTATATCATTCATGCATATGCTATTCGTCTGTTATATAATTCTAACCTCAAAATTGAATCTTTCAATAGGAATAAGGCATGGGAAACACTGTATCGGCAGCCGAGTTGGCAGCGACGCAGATTGTTCACCCTCAACCGTTAGTTTCCACACCACTTAAACCAGACCACTCAAAGTTTATTCAAGGCAACTATTCGGCAGGTGATATTCCGCCAGAATGTCCCATGCACAGGAAACGAGCAGTGTCAGAGTGTCCCGTGAAGGGAGGAGGCGATGGCGATGTAGATCCTTTAAATATGGTGAGTTACAAATGTATGTCGATTGTGAAATATTAGTATATTTCATGAAAAATGAGTTTTAGATGCCACCCGCCAATCAACAACCTGCTCCGGATCAACCATTCCCTTTGCCGACTGACAGGCAAGTTTCTACTATTCCGAGGGCAATTGTTAAGGAGGGCGATAATCCACATTGGGTTTATCCTAGTCAGCAAGTAAGTTGATTAACATAATTACTTTAAAAGAATGTATTTTATTAGCGAATTTGTGCATATTCCTTAATTATAAATGATTTGGACCAATACATTTTTATTTTAATATCTTATCATCATCATTTCTCACTGGTTAAGTCCTCTTTTGCTTAGACTTATTGCAACAACCGTATGCCGTGTCTTCTTTTGCTCTGCCTCTTTTCCTTTTTGTAATGTATTATATCTTTCTACAACTTTTCTTGTTGTCTTCAGCCAACATTTCATACTATGTGCCCAAATAACTTAGATGTTGATTTTCATTTGTGTCAAAATTTGGCTCAACATATTGTAGTGTATTTCCTGTGTCCAAAGCTTTGCCTCTTAACTTATCCAACATAAAGTCTAGAAATCGCAGCAAGTGATATCGCGCCCAAACTAAAACTTTATCAACAAATTTGGGCTTTTGCTTATATTGTATACTGTCTAGACATTCTACATTGTGGGTGTAAAAGCCATTGTTTCCTTTAATTTCGAAATTACTTATAAAGTACTTTTATCATCTATGGCAATGACTATGTTATTTACAAAATGAGTATTTCTTAAAGCACGGCATCATCTCGGTATTTTAGGTAACTGATTTGGCGTATGTTTAGGACATCTCTCTGTTTGACGATATTTTACACTTCTTTTCTTTAGTTCCTTGGAATTTCTCCATTTCTGCTTTTCCAATTTTATTTCTGTTGAATTTGTTTTTACCATAGCAATTTATTTTATTGGATAATATATTTCAGATGTTTTGGAATGCTATGCTTCGGAAGGGTTGGCGATGGAAAGAGGAAGACATTCGTCAATCTGATATGGATAATATAATCAAGATCCACAACGCCAATAACGAACAGGCGTGGCAGGAAGTACTTAAATGGGAGGCTCTGCATGCTCGGGAATGCTGCGATCCCAAGTAATTATAATTTTTTCTTCATTACGAAAACACTGTATTTATTTTAAATTACAGATAATATTTGTTACAGACTGAAAAGTTTTGGCGGGAAAGCCTCAGACTACAGTCCCAGAGCCAGAATTAGGCATCTAATGGGGTATGAATTGCCATTTGACAGACACGATTGGATTATCGACCGTTGCGGCAAAGAGGTTCGATATATCATAGATTACTATGATGGTGGTTCAGTTGATGATAAATTTCGGTTTGCTCTGTTAGATGTCAGACCTGCTATGGATAGGTAATATTTTACATTAATCATTTTAGTAACCTTTGTTATTATTTTTCGCGTTTCTCTCTAATTTTAGCTTTGAAAATATTTGGGATCGCATGAAAGTAGCCTGGTGGAGATGGATGTATAGTGATGAGTAAATTATATGACATAAATTATTTCACAGTGTTAGTTTGTAAATTGTTAATTGTATAATAAACAAAAATCTTAAAATTTGTTGGTTTATTTTTTATATATTTTTTTCTCTTATCTGATTCTCTGATCGCTCTAGTAATTGTTCCCAAAACTAACACCATTTACACCAGTCTAGCACAAAGGTACGCCCAATATTTACAGAATGCTGCACATCTACTAATAAATCTGGACAAATTTTGGGGAACATAATTGAATGTGTTGATTCCAGATGCCAAGTCATTGCACATGTTGCGCGAGACCAAGATAGAGGTAAATATTTCATGCTTATAACGAGTTTAGACACTCTTTTTATGATATCAAAATTAATCAAATATTTAATATGTTTATTTTCAGACAATTGATAGTAAATCAGCCCTATTGTTGAAGTATAGTTTTTATATGTTTTTATAAAGACAAAATTTTCTGGAGAATAGACAAAACATACAGAGTATATTGTTATAAATCTTGTTGAAATATTTTTTAAATAAATTGACAATGAGAGTATTCAAAGCACCCATTAAAAATTTAATTAATCAAATAAATTATCAAACTCTAAAGATATATTTAAGGAAACTTATAAAATCTTACTCAAATATACTAATATTATTATTAATTAATAATAAATCATTCTAAAATACTTTGTATGGTCTATTTTTATGGAACAAGAATATTATAGACCGTCCACGTTAAATGACTATGCTTTGTTATATGTAAATCATGTAAATGTTGCTTTGTTCTGTTGGTTGTATTGCAACATGTTTATAAGTAAAATAATAAGTGGTACGTTTAACATTTTAGGTTTACTTTTGAGGTTATGCCTTATATAGATCAATTCGACAACCTGGCGACATGAAATTCAACATGGCCGTTGATGGCAAACGTCGCACTACTTTCCGCAGTTTTGATGTTAATATTTGCTTCCTTTTGTCAAAGTGAAGTAAGTTTGACATAAAAATTGTCATAATGACATCAATGTTTAGAAAAACTTGCATTAATGACCAACGAATATGACTGAACGCGATTTATTTGCCATGAACGTGGTTTGGATTGATGTATTTGAGACTGTCACAATATACAAAGTGTAATTTGTTATTTAGCGGGTAAAGCAGTGCAACCCTAAATTCCTACAAAAATAGATTAAAAAAGAGTATGTATTAGTTTTTAACTGGAAACTGGGTTACTATTTATTGTTATCTACTGTTTGTAGACATTTCATTTCTTTATTCATATCAATACGAAAACATTTCTAATAAAAGAAAATCAATTTGCTTCCTAAGGAACACAAGTTCTAAGCTCAAATTTCTTACCTTTCCCAACACTAACCACCATGTTTGTTAAACTGAAATATTGACAATGTGTTGGACCTGATGAAAAGCCAAACTCATAAAGATGAAAAAAACCATGGAAGTAGTTTTAACCAGTTCTAGTATCAAATTTGAAGGTGTAGGAACCAGGACGTGTCAGCTCTGTGTTTGTCAATTTTGTTTTTATTTGGTTAAGTAAACCTTACTTAAATATAATAATAAAATTGTTAATTAATACTAAATAATTCTAAAATACTTGCACCCTTTTTTCTTTCTCGCTACTTTGTGTCCGATTTGTGTTGGTGGTATTGCCAGTTGTCATATATTTGTGAGTAAAAGATGGTGTTATAAATTTGACATTTTACATTTTTTTTTTAGGTTGCCTTATATGTCGTAGATTGTCACAAATGTATGTCATTTGTTATTTAAAACCAAGGCCTTAATAGTGTAACCCTAAATTCCCACGAAAAGAAATTCAAATAGAGTGAATTAATCTATTGCAGTTTGTAACTAAAACCTGTACGACTATTGGTTGTTATTTACTGTTTGTTTACATTTCATCTCTTATTCATATCAATACGATAACTTTTCTAATAAAAGAAAATCAATTGACCCATTAAGGAAAACGCAGAACATTTCTCCAACGAATTGTTTTATTGAAACAAAAAAAAAAATGCTAAAGTTTTAAATAAATTCCTACTAAACTTTGATACCTGCATATCATTAAATTAATTATAATAACAAAGTCAACTAAACCAGAATTTTAATAGAATACTGTTAACCCCTACTACTATTTATGTTTTTTATAAATATAAAATTGTTTAAACCAATTATTAATTTATTTGATTACCTGTATGTTAGTTTTTAGTAAATTCAATATTATTTCCTAAACATGTGACTTGATCTTATGTATTTTGCTGTTGTTGGTCGGTCGCCATGTTAATTTGGTGAGAAATATATCTTAAATATGTTTATAATCTTTTGAAGCTTAAATTAATGCCACTTTTTACTATAAATCTGTTTTTAAATGAATGGAAAGCTTGTTTACAGGTCAATAAACAATAAAGGATTAAATAAACTAAACAACGGAAAATGTTAAAGCAAAAAAAAATGAAGTATTATTTATTAGAAACCCGAGATTTCAATATAGAGACGCTAAATTAAAAGAAATTTCTAAGAGTATAAGTTCTTTTTTAATTATTATTATTTTTAATCCAACATGATTTGTAATCAGTCATATACATAATTTATAAAAGCTAAACTTAGTGATTCATTAAACGTCTTATCAGAAAGCATAAAGTCCAACAAGTAGGTACCTATTATCAGTAATCCTCGGGTTTAAGCTTATTTACTGTTAGATTTGGGGAAATGGATAGCGGTTCCCGCTGCTGATAGAGAGCTTTCAGAATCAATAACGCGTAAGAGTGCGTTCAGAACAAGATTAAATTAAATTTACCGGAAAATTCAATTCCCGGACGATTTAAATTAATAAAAAGTTTGTGACGTACGTTTACTCGGTAAACTAGGCGCCTATCTTACCGATCGCAAAGCACAACACCCTATAAACACGCGATTTTGACAGACAATTTTTTCAGCGGACCAATTCTCTTTTAAAATAAGCCGGACCAAGTAATACCATATATCAGTATTGACAGAGTATTTTTTTTATACTTTTTTACACATCCTGAGTGCGTTTCGTGTTAGGTTAATGTAGAATTGTTTGTACTAATGTCGATAATTTGTGTTGCTTGACAGATCGCCATCTTAACAAACCACTTGTTAACAATAGCGTGTTTATTATTATTTCTGCATCTATTTGATTTAACACGCACGTTTAGGTGAACTTTTAAGTCCTTTGTGAATCTCCCTAGCTGCAGGTCTTCCGTTTCTGGGGCACCGGAGTCGGATGATGTTCGGGTAAGTACATTTATCCAGAGAATTAGCTGCATTCCTTAAGAAAATTTACTAATTCATGCCGGTCGGCAATTTTACGCTTATATGTGCTGCAAATCTAGCGTGACGTATAAAATTAGGTGTTATCGCTCTCATCTTGAGAGTTAAATGTGTGTTTTTTTACGGTGTAATAGCACGAAACTTCCTTAAAATATCGAATTATCTTGCTTTACTATATTCAATTTTTTAATAATGTTATGCGCGCGATTTGTTAACCAATGAAATTTAATCTAGCGATAGTGACATATTGCTGTGATAATTATGAAAATGTGAATTATTTAAAATTAAATTAATGCTTGTGACCAAATGTCTGAAATTAATTTTTAAGTTGAGCGCCAACTCTAAAATAGAGTAAAAATTTCTTGAAGAGCATGGGATTCAAAATCCCAGTGGTCACCTTCTGAAGGTAAACCTTAAGAAACTGAAAGTGGGTGTAAATTGACCACGATGTGGGGAAACAAATTAAAACAACAAAATTTGAATTTTAAAATTAATTAGAACTTTAATAAATAAAAAAACAAATAGGAAGAAATTTAAAACCTTAGATTAATTAAAATCCAGGCTTAAAAGAAAACTCCCTATATTTAACGTGAAAATAACAAGATTAAGAAAATTTAGAAATATAAAATTTTTTACACCACGTGTAAATCGCAAAATGGCGTTCTCAGGTGAACGTCTTTAACTTTCAAAACTTAAAACTGCTCAAATGTAATCAGCTATTACAAAGCAAGGTAAAATACCTTCAAAACAGTGAACTACAATTAAATCTAAATGAAAAGGGAAAAGAATGAATCAACAATTAAATAAATATCAAATAAAAAAAAAATGAACTCTCAAAAAGTAAAATTAAATCAGCTATAACAAACTATTTGGAATTCCAAATATTATACAAAGAAAATTAAGTGAATTGAGTGTAAGATGCCTCTACTAAGGTTAGATTTGTAAAAATCAAATGACACGCGGAAACAAAAATGTCTTCAAACGACATACATTTACAGCGCTCAGGAAAATGATCTTACCTTCGCAGAGTCTAATTGTACACTACTTTCTCTCTCCCGCAAGCGAGCAGTCGCCGGCCCAAAAGAGAAGCGCACGCAAACGCGGCGAACTTACACGGTAACCTGACTTAACCCAGGCAAACAAACATATCATGAAATGAAAAACTGAGCTAAATGAAAATTACATTGCTGTAAAACAAAACTAAAAATGATATTAATAAGAATTTTTCAACATGTTTCAAAGTAACTTAATACTAACTTAACTTTTACGAAAAATTTAGTGTCTTTTAAAAATCCTCCCGAAACAGCTGACTTGGACGAAGGGGTCAACGCACTCACGCACAGTTTTTCATCCCCTTTTTCCACAGCACATCTCCCGATTATAAAAGAAAAAAAATTGCACTTGAAAAGTGTCATTGTTTTGCTTTTGAAATCGCACGCACACAAAAGAAAAAACAAAAATTGACAGTCCGAACAACGGAAAATAAAAAAAAATTAAAAATCCTGTCTCCGCACACAGGGGTGAAAACGTCACTTCCGGGCGGCGAGCTACCCGGGGTCGTGGTGAAAGTTCTGGAGGGCAGAGATGTGGTACCGACCTTTGTTCTGGGTACCGTCCAAAGTGTGCAGTTCGTAGGTGACCCCATCAAACACACGGGCCACTCTGTACGGTCCAACGAACGGAAGTTCCAGCTTTTGGCAGGTTTGCTGGTCACGTCTTCCCAAACGATATCGACGCACCAGGACTTGGTCGCCGACATTGAACCGGGTACGCTTGGTGATCTTGGCATTTTCTTGGCGGACATAACGTTGTCCCCTGAGTTGAAGCTTCCTTCTGGCTTCCTCTGTACGTGCCTCCACGTATACATCCTCCTCGAGAAGGTTCCACGGGCGACTAGGCAACCTTCCATACATTAAAGTGTATGGGCACTCCTCCGTGGTGGTGTTGGGAGTGTTGTTTATCCAATTTTCGATGTTTTGGACGTGGCGGACCCAATCAGGATGGCGTTGATGGGTTTGCATCCTGAGAAACTTGACGATTTCCTGGATGTATCTCTCGCAAGGATTCCCACAAGGATGACGTATAGAACAGAAAGAAACATTAATATCACGCTCATTCATGGCGTCAACAAAACGATGCGTGTTGAAATAAGTGGCATTGTCAGCAAGAATGCGGCGCATTTTCCCTTGATTTCGTATAAAATTGTCAATACAACGGATTGCTGTATCAGTGTTGTAATATCTGGTGGGAAAGAGTCTTACATATTTGGTGAAAACATCTACCATGACGAAAATGTTGCGGTAGCCAAAATGTCCAGGTATGAGATTTCCAAGAAAGTCGACGGCGACGAGGTCGAGTTTGTTCTCTACAACTATGCTCTTGATGACATTCTGGCAGGTGCGGTTTTTTGATTTTCCCAGTTGACATTGAAGACATGTGCGGACGATGGATTTGGCAATGGTCTTGTCTCTTGTTGCGAAGAAAGCTTCTCGGAAGGTGAGCCAAAGTTTGTGACCTCCAATGTGTCCAAGAGATTGATGTAGCTCCTGCATTGCTTGACGTGCGAATGACTCGGTGAGTACGACATTGAACTGGTCTCGTATCCTTTTCATTAGAATACCATCTCTGATGACAAAATCCTTGTACTCATCCTGGTGGAGTAATGCCTCTCGTATTCGATCGAAACAAACATCTTGTTGCACCTCGTTGATCCTGACAAAGTCAAACAACCCCTCGGCTTCATACATGTTGTATGTGTTTACCTCAACATGGTCGAAATGGCTTTTCAGATTGTGCATACGAGACAAAGCATCAGCTGTTACATTCATATCTCCTCTTATGTGTCTTATCTCAAAAACATATTCTGATAATAATAAAGACCATCGATAAATTCGGTTGTTTGAGAACCGAGTTGACATTAAAGATGTTAATGCAGCATGATCTGACTCAATTATGAATTTCTTGCCTAGTAAATAAAATCTTAACTTGTTTACTGCATGGACTACAGCTAGCATTTCCTTTTCCGATACAGTGTATTTTAACTCATAATTTTTCAAAATCCTGGAGACAAAACAAATTGGTTCTTCTCCATTCCTGCCAATTTGAATCAAGACACCACTGATGGCTGTGTCACTGGCATCGACACGTAACAAAAATTCTTTACTAAAATCTGGCAATAATAAACATAATGATTTGTGAAATTCAGACTTTACATTTTCAAATGCTTCTAATCTTTCATTTGTCCATTTAAATTTTTCATTCTTTCTTAACAATTCAAATAAAGGTGCACTGATGTGTGCTAATCTCGGAACAAACCTTTTGTAGTAGTTTACTACACCAAGAAAACCTCTTAATAACTTTATGTTGCTAGGTCTAGGGTACTTTTTGATGACGTCTAGCCTAGATTCATCTACTCTGACATAATTCTCTGTTAAATCATAGCCTAAAAATTTTACTTCATGCTTTACAAACTCACATTTTCCTAAATTCACTTTTAATCCATTTCTTGCTAAAACTTCAATAACTTTGCGCAAATGCACTAAATGTTCATCTAAACTCTGACTAAAAATTAAAATATCATCGATGTAATGAGCTACAAACGAATTGTATGGTTCTAAAATCTGTTGCATTGCCCGTATCAACGCGGCAGCCGAACTACTTAAACCATAAGGTACAACCTTAAACTGATACACATTTCCATCTACCATAAATCCACAAAACTTTCTAGATTCTTTGTTCAACGGTACCAACCAAAAAGAGCTCTTTAAATCTAGCTTTGTAAAATAATTCGCATTTGTACACCTTGCCAACAATGTTTCAACCGTGACTGGAGTTTCGAACTGCGGTCGTGTGCGTTCATTCAGACGTCGGGCATCAAGACACAAACGGATGTCTCCATTCTTCTTTTGGACGACGACTAAAGGATTGACGTACCTTGTTCTTCCACGTTCAATTATCCCATCTTGAAGCATTTGGGATACCTCAACTCTGACTTTTTCTTGCATGTTTTTGGGAATCGGATAGTTCTTGATTTTGAAAGGTTTCGATTCATCTACTTCTAAAGAATGTTCATAACCAACTGCTAAACTCGGGAATTTATCTACTAAGGATATGTACTGCTTTAAAATTTCTTTGACTTTAAATTCAAACTTTTCATCACAATCAATCTTAAATTCATTTAAATCATCTGGGAATTCAATCTGGGAATTGTTTGCTTCTAACTCTACTACATCATCAACAACATCTACTTCTTTAACCTCATCAACTAATTCACTACCCTGTATATCGTTTTCCAAACAATCACTTTTCAATATCTCTAAATTCACATTTTCTTTCTCTTTTCTTATACAATTAACAATTTTCTCCTCATTAGGAGTCTCATCACACCAATTAACTATCTCCTCTCCTATCTGAATTAGTCTCTTATCAACATCTACCACCGCTCTCATCTTGTCTAACAAATCAATCCCAATAATTCCATCTCTTTTTAAACCTTTTAATGAAATAAACTCTCCCAGAAAAGTTGAATTTTGTAATTTGAATTCTACGACAAAAACTCTGTTGATGGCAGCAATTATCTTTTTTGTAGCAGTAATGATTGTAATTTTTCGAGTTGGAATGAATTTCCCTACTTTTTCTTTCTCTAGCATTTTTACTTTCTCTTCGTCTAAAATTGAAACCTCACTTCCCGTATCTACTAAACATCTTAAAACATTCTTTCCAAACATTGCATTTACATGTGGCAAATCTGAATTGATTGATCTTAAATCATTTTGTAAAATGGTGTACAATTCTTTCTTTTTGGTTGGATTTTCTAAAAATCCTGCCCACGAGCTTCATCGAGTAGTTCTTTCGGCTTTGTTTGAACCTTTTGCTCATTTAAATTAGACCTAGTGTCTTTGTGAATTGCGCCAGTGCTGTTTGATATCTGATTTGTTTGAATTTGATTAACGTAGCGATTTGAATTCCACTGCACAGAATCTCTAGGCAAAACTTTGTCAGCTGACTTATTTGAATTCTGATTTTGTGGGGAAGCCACTTGATTGACGTTTGACCTTGTCTGGACATCGTGACGGTCATTTTGGTGCGTTGTGGATACCTGAGGCACATTCTGATTGTTTGAATTTGGACTCTGACGTCCACCATTTCTAGGAGTGAAAGACTGTCTCCTGTTGAAATAGGGAGCTGGTCTCGGATTTACATTAGCTCGCGAATACTGTTGACGGTTGAAACCATCATTACTCGAACTGCCAGTTGCCTGATTGTGGTTGACATGGCCTTCAGGACTTCGCGAATTGCTAGGATTTACCTTGCATTGTTCCGCTTGATCTAATCTCTTCATTAGTTCCAACAATTGACTAACAGAGGTTATATTTTGCATCGCAATGGCTTGAGTGACCTCAGGCTCAAAATGCCTGGACAATTGCGTGATCAAATCAGATTCCAAAACGGGTGGTGTTAAAAATTTGAGAATATTGATTTTCTTTATGACATAGACTTCTCTACTATCTAATCCGCACTTATTATAAGAACCTAAGAATAAATTTGTTCTCACCCTTTGTTGAATCGCTTGACTCCAGTATTGTCGTTGAAATACATCTTGGAAGTGGTCCCAGGAATTGATCGTATCTGCGACGAAGTCAAACCAGGATCTCGCTTCATCCTTCATGGCGTTGCGGGCGATCCGCAGCTTGTTTCTTTCTCCCGGTACGGATTCTAAAAATTCGTTCAAATTTCTTAGAAACGCCATTGGATTGGGCGTTACCGAACCAAAAAATTTCGGTAACTGTTCCATTTGAACAGGCATTGACAAAATACTGTTACCAAACTGATTGACATTGGGAATTTCTTGAATTGATGAAATTTTTCTGTTTATTTGTTCTTCTGCTCTTTCCACACTCTCAGCAATCTTTTCCTTCACTTCGCATTCTATTTTTCTGACTCTTTCTTCAACCACATATTCTCTCTCATCCCATTTATTTTTCATTCCTTTTATCTCTATCTGACAATGTTTAATTGCTATTTCATTAGCTGTTGATCTAATTGTATTATCTAATACTTTACTCTCTACTTTCTTAACGTTTTCATCTACTCTTATGATTTCTGATCTAAAATCACTCCTTATCTCATCAATCTGTCTCTGTATCCCTTTTGTTACATTCATAATCTCATTATTAGAAACAACAATCTCATTATTAGAAACAACAAGCTGTCTAATCATCATCATCACATCTTTCATTCCTATACTTTCCTCAGTTTTTTCTGTCTCACTCTGCTCCAACGTCTCGATGTGGGACTCCCTCACATCCGTCAAAAGTGCTTGTGGAAGCTCCATCTGCTTGCTCTCCTTTTCCTCAGGAAATGAATCCTCCGAATACGTCTTGTTTAGCACGGTTGCCACAGATTCCTCGCTCGTGTACCTGGGTTGCTCCCTCCAGGTTCCTTCTGGGACGAACAATTTGTCCTGTGCTTGGTTCTCTCCGGACATTTCGACGATGTTCAAAAATTTTAAACACAACAGGTATTAGTTTCCCCGAAACAGTTGAAAAATTCACGAAACCTCGTGCAGGGAAAATTACAAAGTAAATCGTGGCCAAAAATGAATCAAAACAACAATGAATCGTGAGCCCCACGTTGGCAAAGCCAAATAATTATGCTGTGATAATTATGAAAATGTGAATTATTTAAAATTAAATTAATGCTTGTGACCAAATGTCTGAAATTAATTTTTAAGTTGAGCGCCAACTCTAAAATAGAGTAAAAATTTCTTGAAGAGCATGGGATTCAAAATCCCAGTGGTCACCTTCTGAAGGTAAACCTTAAGAAACTGAAAGTGGGTGTAAATTGACCACGATGTGGGGAAACAAATTAAAACAACAAAATTTGAATTTTAAAATTAATTAG
Source organism: Cetonia aurata (assembly GCA_949128085.1). NCBI lineage: Eukaryota > Metazoa > Arthropoda > Insecta > Coleoptera > Scarabaeidae > Cetonia > Cetonia aurata. Next base: position 13,158,086 of record OX421887.1, read on the forward strand.
AACTTTAATAAATAAAAAAACAAATAGGAAGAAATTTAAAACCTTAGATTAATTAAAATCCAGGCTAAAAAGAAAACTCCCTATATTTAACGTGAAAATAACAAGATTAAGAAAATTTAGAAATATAAAATTTTTTACACCACGTGTAAATCGCAAAATGGCTTTCTCAGGTGAACGTCTTTAACTTTCAAAACTTAAAACTGCTCAAATGTAATCAGCTATTACAAAGCAAGGTAAAATACCTTCAAAACAGTGAACTACAATTAAATCTAAATGAAAAGGGAAAAGAATGAATCAACAATTAAATAAATATCAAATAAAAAAAAAATGAACTCTCAAAAAGTAAAATTAAATCAGCTATAACAAACTATTTGGAATTCCAAATATTATACAAAGAAAATTAAGTGAATTGAGTGTAAGATGCCTCTACTAAGGTTAGATTTGTAAAAATCAAATGACACGCGGAAACAAAAATGTCTTCAAACGACATACATTTACAGCGCTCAGGAAAATGATCTTACCTTCGCAGAGTCTAATTGTACACTACTTTCTCTCTCCCGCAAGCGAGCAGTCGCCGGCCCAAAAGAGAAGCGCACGCAAACGCGGCGAACTTACACGGTAACCTGACTTAACCCAGGCAAACAAACATATCATGAAATGAAAAACTGAGCTAAATGAAAATTACATTGCTGTAAAACAAAACTAAAAATGATATTAATAAGAATTTTTCAACATGTTTCAAAGTAACTTAATACTAACTTAACTTTTACGAAAAATTTAGTGTCTTTTAAAAATCCTCCCGAAACAGCTGACTTGGACGAAGGGGTCAACGCACTCACGCACAGTTTTTCATCCCCTTTTTCCACAGCAATATGTATGTACATGTTACGTTACATGATTCATTGAATACCTAACTACTGTAATCATATCTACCTTGCATATTATTTAAATAAATGTCTAATAGCAGTGTTAATTTCCTTTCAAAACTAACATGGTCTTATAAATAAAATAAAAAAAAAAATGCAAATCAAATCCATAATTAAAAGCCGCTTAAAATATTATTGACTTGTAAAATTAACATAATATACCTACATTAGTAGTTCGTACCTATTATAGTAAAATATTTTCGTATCAGACAGTTGTTAATAATAAATAAAAGGTTTATTAGTCACATTAAAAACTTAAACAATGGCGATAATTGCTAATAAAACGTCATACTTTACTTTACTATTGAATCATAAGCATTATAATGCAGCTATAATAAAGAGAACAATTATTGTTTATTATATTCCATTTATCTCAGTTAGTTTAATTAGAACATTTGCCGCATATATTTTATCACTCACTAAATGAGTAATATTAGTTTATTATCATGATATATCAATGATGGTGTAACGATATTCATGACATGTGGCTGACAGAGTAATACCTTTAAAAAGATTGCCATTGAATATTAAACTTTGGAGTTTCCATAGATATAAGTTGATCGACTTTTATTTAGATCTTTCAGACATCGTTCTTATTTATTTTGGAGAGATTACGATAAAACCAGTACTTAGTTACATTTATAATATACTACTTAATAACAGATGAATCTTTGATACCTTGACTAGGAATGTATAGCACCCAATAATATGAACAATCTAAAATAATGTTGTTAATTACATATAATTTACTTTACTTTTTCATTTCAGATTTACCTAGATAGACCTTATAATTCCCTTTTAATTTGTTAGGGATACATAAATAAGATTTAGGTAGGTACCCTTTGATTTACGAAAATCGAAACTTGTTCTTTGTTAAAACTATATAACTTCCTTATTTGCACTCTTTCACTTTCCTTAGATATATTCTTCAAGGAAGAGCCTAAATCTTAGATAATTCTATTCTGTAACTATTAAATCATCTGTTTCACGTTTCCGTTTCACATCTGATATTGTGTGATATTACTTTTATTAATCGTTTCTTCCAACTATCTTCTCTAACATCTTGTTATGTATTTCCAGTTTCATTTGTAAATTTGCAAATGTTCACTTCTTTCCCCTTCATTTAAATTCTTTACAAATATAATTTTATTTATTCAACAGTTTTTTTTTATTTGTGTTATCCCTAAAATGACCATCCTTTGTTTTTGAATAAGAAACTACTGCGTTTCAAATTTACTACGGTGATTATTCCTATAATATCTACCTTGAAGAAGCTTTTTCACTTCATAAATACTTGTAAGATACATAAATAATGTTTATTATATTAACAGACATTTTACAGGCTACTTCTTAAATGATGTTACAGAGTTACATAGGTCATTAAACTAAATTCAAATGTACGTATTATTTTTTTTTTGCCACTGGCTATTAAAATATAATTTTATTTTCAAAACTCTTCTGTTTGGTGATTATTGATCCGCATATACCGACATTATTCGAGATTCAATCTCCCCAAAAGAAAGCTAAAGGTCGAGCAATAGAAAGAGATACCTTATTCGAAAGTTTTATGAGTTTGGTTATTTTATTTAGTTACTTGCTCTGCCTAGCATTAAGAAAATGTTTCTTCTTTCAATATTTGCTCTGTGAGATAATAATACAAACTGATAAATCACTTAATATCATTTGTATTTAAGAAAGACTCTCAAATATCACATAGTGGGAAGCAAAATAATTAATTATTTCGCTATGGATTTCTGAAATACAGAATACATCGATAATCCGTGCATTGTGGGGGATAAGTTCACATGGATAACCGAAAAACACGGATAATTGAAATGTCGTGCCATAGTTTCGCAAGGTTTTTCCTCGTTTTGATACCCTTTCATTTTGTTTTCTTTTGATAACAGAAAGCTTTTTTCTTAATACATTGTGACAAAAAGACAACATCGGTGATGCATGTCTTTTAAACGGTAGACATAGACAGAGAAACATAGTAGAGCCAAATGCCTTTACAATTAGCAGAAATTATTAAAGTACGTATTACATATGCTTCGTTTTTGACTAACTTAGTTTTTATTATTGTACTGTACCCTGATGTACGATGAGATCGTAAATTGTGCTCCTAGCCTCATACTTTTGAAAGGTATTAGCAATTTAACAAAGACGAGGTGAAATCAGTGACAAGTTGTCCTGTTTTGACTACAAGGATACGCGCTTGCCTTTAAATCTAAGATAGAGGGCGTAGTTATCTTTAAATTTTAATTTGGAAGTGACTTCTATAAAAGCTTATTATAAGATATTTCATTACATTTATGACAATGGAAACAGTTCTATGATTTTTTAAATTTTTACCCAACTTTACCCAAGGCTAATGAGTGAGGTATGTTACTTGTGTTCATTTTATGGTTCATGTTTCTTAGAAAACGTACTATAAAATTGCAAAATACGTCATATTGTAGAATATGTCGTATTGCAACAACTGTCATCATATGTTCTAACGCATAACTCTTCGCGTTACTTCGGAAAAGTAACGTAGGTAATCCTATTATTAATCTTGGGTAAGTTAGTCAAAATTTAGAAAATTATAAAACAAACTGTTTGCGTTGTCGTAAAAGTAATGAAAAAATCTTACAAATGAGCTTTTATATTAACTTCTCCATTTAAGATTTTAAAGATCGCGGTCTATCTTATATTTCGAGCCAGGTGCGCATTCCTATAATCAAAACGTCGCAAATTTTCATTTCTTCCAAATGAGACATAATGGGGCACCATTTATATTTTTTATTTTATTTTATTATAATATTCAAAGCAGCATAATAAACATCAATCTTAAAATGATGTTCAGCATTTGCTTATCTCTCATCCTCACACAACCCGACAAAGAACTTTTTAATTTTTTTTTTACGTTTAGAGATAAACGATGTGCTTGACAATGCATTTGATTAAAATTATTTCGAAAATCTATTAGCGATGTCGTAACATTTCCAATAATTTTACTGCTTTGTGAGGCTGCATGTCCTGTTTTTGAAGAAATTGTGAAACTCCGTTAATTGGAACTGTTGGAAATCGCAGAATGGACGAAATAAAACAGACAATTAATTTTAAATAACTCGGCATACATTTATTAACTTGCACCTTGCACATAGAAGACAATCCGTTCAATTCTAATGACTAAATTTGACTGTATATTCATCTTATAATAATAATATCAAATACATATAAACATAGATCGAACGGCTATTAGGAACAAGGTCAAATATCGTAGATTAATTTTTGTGTTGAAACAATTCAAAATATTGTTACTTCTCCAACATCAACTGTCGAAGAATGTAGCGATATTCATTTCGGTGAAAAGACGTTAAGACCTTTGAAAAGAGAGTAATCGTAAATCACAGTCAAAGTCGAGGATTGTCACTTCCTACAAAACGTAATTGCCAAAGGCTAGAAACTGCTGCATTTCGATATGCCCGCCGCTGGTGGTCGTCTTTTTCCTCTTGTACCCTACTAAGTAGGTACTTCAAATACATTTTACAACTAATACAAAGGGACGAGGAAAGGGGCTCACTTTCACACATAAAACCGGACAATATCATTGTATATAGAGCATTCACATATAGTCACTAGAAGAGTAAAGAACCAAATATACACATAGCTAAGAACAACAAGTTTTACTTTTCTTTCACCTACACAACGTTGAGTTAAGACAAAATAGTTACATACATTAGTTACATATCGGAAAAGTTACATAATCTCATAACATGGTCCTTCGAGCCGGATGTAGCCGTGCTACCAGAAATTAGTTCGAAAATCAGCGTACACGAATCAAATCAAAAGTAGTGAGCGTAGCCGTGCTACCAGAATCAGTGTGAAAATTCGTGTACCGAAGTGAAAGAAAGAAAAGTGAATGTAGCCGTGCTACAAGTGAAACAAGTGAATCAAACATCGAAGTTACAAGAAGCAGCGGTACCGTGTACCCTCATACCGTGTGATCCAGGATTAGGAGCCGCAGTCAATCGTAAGTACTCGCCAATTATCCTTTCACACTCCTAGTTTATATTTGGTTCTATTTGCGTATTGTGTAATCAAATGGCGGATTTACAAGGCTTAACGAAACAACGAGGCAGCCTCAAGGCTCAGATAACTAGTTTTAGAAAATTTGTTAACGCCATAGAAGTTCCCACAAGCCAAGAGAAAATCAATCTTAGAAAGCGGCTAACCAAGATTGAAAGCGTTTTAGGGGTTTTTGAAGAAATTCAGGGCCAAATTGACTTATTAGAGCCGGACGAGAACAAAAACGTACAAGATCGCGAAAATTTCGAGAATGACTATTATGAAATCATTTCTCAAGCTGCACATCTGTTAGAGGACGACGAACCTGAAGGTAGCAACGCAAGCAATAGTATTAGATCAGGTTCCGTTGTCACAAATGCTTCCCATGTATCTCAAGGTGCTTTTAACGTAAAATTACCTAGTGTTTCGTTACCAGAATTCGATGGAAACTACGCACTATGGCAACAATTTTATGATCACTTTGTCGCTATGATCGATAATAACGATTCGTTATCGAACATACAAAAATTATATTACCTAAAGGGTCAACTTCGCGGTGAACCTGCGCAACTAATAAATTCGCTCAAAACGGTAGATTCAAACTATCAAATAGCATTTCAGGCACTTTGCAAGCGTTATAACAAAAAACGAAAAATTATCGACAAACATGTCCGCGAAATATTAAACTTAGCGTCGGTAAAGAACGTTAGAGATTCACATATAAAACTAAGAGAATTTGTTAGTAACCTAGAAAATAACCTAAAGTGTCTGGAATCGTTAGGTCAACCAGTTGACAGTTGGGACGCGATTTTATTGCCGATAGTTTTAAACAAATTGGATGAAAATCTGACAGAGGATTGGGAAAACAAAATCAACGCGAAGGATCCTGACGAGTTACCAAAACTCTGCGAATTAATTACCTTCCTCAATATAAAGCAGGATACTCTCGAGAGCATGGCGTCACTATTACGTAATTCGGATTCTGATAGAAAGAAATCAAGCGCGAGCAGTAAACGTAGGGAAACTACTAAATCTTTAGTTGGGACCAGCCCAAAATGTTCTTTTTGTCAGGAATCACACTATATCTCACATTGCGATGCATTCTTAAAATTAGATGCAAATACTCGGATAGTAAAGGTAAAGGCTCTTAGATTGTGTCTAAATTGTTTGAAAAAGGGCCATTACTTAGCTGATTGTAAAGCCTCCAAATGCAAAACTTGTAGTAGGAAACATCACACATTATTACACATTAATGTTTCGAACAACAAAACGGAAGAAACCCTGCCACAAGAGAATAATCAACCATCCACTAGTTCAACTACTCTAGTTGCCGAGACAAAAAGGGAAATTCTCTTATCAACCGCGGAAGTAGACGTGTTAGATTCAGCGGGTAAAGCGCACAAGCTGCGGGCAGTTCTCGATTCGGGTTCGCAATCTAATTTTATTACCTCACAGGCGTATAAAAAATTAAACTTGCCTTGCAAGGATGCAAATCTTATTATAACTGGTTTAAATCAAACAACGTCATCCGTCAAAGATCAAACAGAAATCTCAATTAGGTCGCGATTTTGCAAATACCAAGCTACGCTAAAATGCTTTATTTTAGAAAACATAGCGGGAAACACACCATCAAGGTATTTAAGTAGACAATCTATAAAAATACCACCAAACATAAAGCTAGCGGACGAGAAATTTTATGAACCGAAAAAGATCGACCTCTTAATCGGGGCAGAACTCTTTTGGGAATTATTATGTATAGGGCAAATAAAACAACCAAGTGGCCCTATATACCAAAAAACGAAACTTGGGTGGGTGATTTCGGGTGCATTTCACACAACACACGTACAAGGCAATAAGGTTTGCTTATTTTCGAATGAATTGCATGATATTATACAGAAATTTTGGACATTAGAGGAGGTAACATCAAAAACAAGTAATTTTAACGATGAGGAAAGATTGTGCGAGAATCTGTTCCAACAAACAACGAAGCGAACCGACGACGGTAAATTCATTGTGAACCTACCTCTTAAAGAAACCTTAAGCAAGATAGGCAACTCATATAACGAAGCAAAACAAAGGTTCTTATCATTGGAACAAAAGTTTACGCGCAATGCAAATTTCAAAGCGAGCTATTCTAATGTAATTCATGATTACATTAGGCAAGGTCACATGTCGTTAGCCACTTCAAACGACAAAGATGGATTTTATTTACCACACCACGCAGTGTACAAAAACTCCAGTGAAACCACAAAATTGCGAGTCGTATTCGATGGATCGTGCAAGCCACAGGACGGATTGTCCATCAATGAAGTGCAACACGTCGGACCTACTATACAAAACGATCTATTCGCAATATTAGCTAGATTTCGAACGAATAGATATGTTGTCGCGGCTGACATAGCCCAGATGTATAGACAGGTATGGGTTGATCCAAACCAACGGAAGTATCAAAAAATTTTGTGGCGCGAAAATCCTGGCGACGAATTGCAAACTTATACACTAAATACAGTAACCTTTGGTATGGCTGCAGCGCCATTTCTAGCAATACGTAGTTTGTTTGAAATAGCCAAACTAAATGAACGCACACATCCAAAGGAAGCTGATATCATTCGCCGAGATTTTTACGTTGACGACCTTTTAACTGGATGCAACACAATCGCTGAATTAGAATCGATCAAGAGAAACGTAGCAAGTATCCTAGAGCAAGCTGGATTCACACTTAGAAAATGGAGAGATAACTACACGAAACAACACACGGATTCATTAATCGAAATCTCGGAAACAGGTAAGGTTTTAGGAATGTACTGGGACAACAACGCCGATACCTTCTCATTTAGCATAAATATTCAAAGAAGGGAAGTGACAAAACGAGCCATACTATCAACGACCGCACAACTTTTTGATCCATTGGGGCTCACCGCACCAGTAATCGTAATTGCGAAGCTCCTTATGCAGGAACTTTGGCAACTCAAACTTGGGTGGGATGAGAGCATTCCTAGCAGTCTACATAACACATGGATGAACTGGTTGCGGGAATTAGAACAAGTAAAAACGTTAACAATACAAAGGTGTGTGCTAACTTCCCAGGAAAACGAAATAGAAATCCATGGATTCTGCGATGCAAGTGAGAAGGCTTATGGAGCTTGTGTATATCTACGCAATAAGAATGAAAGGAACGAGTGGGTTACCAAACTTCTAACTGCTAAGTCTAGAGTAGCACCTCTAAAAAAGGTCACATTGCCACGATTAGAACTCCTTGGCGCTGTCCTATTAGCTAACTTGGTATCGAATTTAAAAGATATACTTATGAAACATAGTGCGTCCATATATTACTGGACAGATTCACAAATTGTTCTTAGTTGGATAAGGGCTTCACCTGGCAAATGGAAGACTTTTGTTGCAAATCGAGTCACTTCAATTCAAGAGATGACTAATATTTGCGACTGGTATCATGTAAAATCCAAGGATAATCCAGCTGACATACTTTCGAGGGGTTGTTATCCGTCTCAGCTGCATGATTGCGGACTTTGGTGGAATGGACCGTCATTTCTGAAGGACAATTTCGAACTCTCAAATCCGCAAATACTCAATGTCTCTCTCCCCGAAGAAAGGAAAACAACATTAGTAGCTACAATCAAATTAGATTTTCCTTTCGAAAACTTTTCAACCTTAACACGGTTAATTAGAACATTTGCTTGGTGTTTACGATTTAAGACTAATACAAATAGTGCGCAGACCAAAATACGAGGCGATTTAAGTTTAAGCGAATTAAATATAGCGTTGACCAAGGTTATACATTTAACACAGCAACAAAATTTCGCGCGAGAAATCGACGATTTAAGAAACGGAAAGCAAATAAATAGCAAAAGCAAAATTTTAAGTTTGAACCCGTTTCTCGACGAAAACGGGTTAATACGCGTCGGGGGTCGGTTAAGCAAATCGAATCTGCGATTTGACGTACGGCATCCAATATTACTACCTAAAAGCGCACAAATTACTAAACTTATTTTTGAAAACAAGCACAAAGAATTATTGCATGGCGGGCCGACTTTATTACTTAGTTCCATACGACAAAACTATTGGCCGATATCGGGCATCAGCATTGCAAAGAAAACAGTGCATCAATGCATTACGTGCTATCGTAGTAACCCCAGAAACATTAATCCCATAATGGGCGATTTACCGAAAGAAAGAACCGCGATTATGCCTCCATTTCACACAGTCGGTTTGGATTATGGAGGTCCTATAATAATCAAAGAGCGAGCAGGGAGATGCAACAAAACAAGTAAGGCGTACATATGTCTTTTTGTCTGTCTTAGCACGAAAGCGATACATTTAGAAGCAGTATCTTCCCTAGCTACAAAGTCATTTTTAGCGGCGTTTCGTAGGTTCATCGCTAGACGTGGGAAACCTAAAACAATTTTTAGTGACAACGGTACAAATTTCATTGGCGCAAACAATCAATTAAGAGAATTATACGAATCGTTGTCATCTAGTAGCGAGGAAGTAGATAGCATTTTTAAGGTAGAAAATATAAATTGGCAGTTTATCCCTCCTCATTCACCGCACTTTGGAGGTATATGGGAAGCAGGGATAAAAAGTGTCAAACAGCATTTGAAAAAGGTAACGTCAGGGGCATTGCTAACTTTCGAAGAGTTATACACAATACTTGCGCAAATAGAATCAATTCTCAATTCCAGACCGTTAACCCAAATATCCTCTGATCCTTATGACTTCCAAGTTTTAACCCCAGCCCATTTTTTAATTGGTCGACCGTATACATTGGCTGCTGATCAAGACGTAACTGACGTGGAGATCAATAGACTGGACAGATTACAACATCTCCAACAAATCGTGCAGCAGTTCTGGAAGAAGTGGTCTCGAGAATACTTATCATCACTACAGCAACGAACTAAATGGAAAAACCACATCCCCAACATCGGTGTCGATTCATTAGTAATTGTAAAAGAAGATAATTGTCCTCCGTCAAGATGGCAACTTGGACGCGTTTTTCGTTGCTATCCAGGAGCCGACGGACAAGTACGTGTAGCGGATGTAAGGTGTGCCGGTGGGGTCATAAAAAGGCCTGTAGTGAAATTGTGTCCTCTACCAATAAACTAGCAATCAAGGAAGCGGAAGAATGCGGGGTGCCAATAGCGCGCTGGGTGCACGAACATATTCTTTGAACACTACAAATTATATTTCTATTATTTGTTTTTTAGCTTGTACCTTTTTCATTTTGTAAACATTGTAAATATTGAAATACTTACAGTATTTCAAGGCGGGCGGCATGTCGAAGAATGTAGCGATATTCATTTCGGTGAAAAGACGTTAAGACCTTTGAAAAGAGAGTAATCGTAAATCACAGTCAAAGTCGAGGATTGTCACTTCCTACAAAACGTAATTGCCAAAGGCTAGAAACTGCTGCATTTCGATATGCCCGCCGCTGGTGGTCGTCTTTTTCCTCTTGTACCCTACTAAGTAGGTACTTCAAATACATTTTACAACTAATACAAAGGGACGAGGAAAGGGGCTCACTTTCACACATAAAACCGGACAATATCATTGTATATAGAGCATTCACATATAGTCACTAGAAGAGTAAAGAACCAAATATACACATAGCTAAGAACAACAAGTTTTACTTTTCTTTCACCTACACAACGTTGAGTTAAGACAAAATAGTTACATACATTAGTTACATATCGGAAAAGTTACATAATCTCATAACATCAACTGTTTCCAAACATACAAACCGTTTAAAACAAAAGAAAGATATATTTGCTTCTTAACTAGGTAACCATAATTCTCGAGCAAATAAAAAATAGACATTTTCGCCAAAATAGATAATTATTGTTAGTGAAACTTAAAAAAAAAATGGCTTTGTTTATTGTTTTATTAGGCCCCCAACAAGAGCGAACTGGATCGGCAACCCAGCGAGTGTGGGCCGCTCTTGGTACATGTGTCACACAAGCTATCTTAAATCCTTCATGTGTTTAAGCGCTAAACATGCAGGCATGAAAACTAAGTATTCCAAGTGGAAAGAAACCCTGAATCAGATATGAGATCTGAAACAACGAAACAATTCATTATTCACACGAAATAGTGCATTAAAATTGGTTCGAAGAACGAATTCATCAACTCAATGGAAAAGATTTTATTAAATGACGAAGGAATTCATTGTATTAATAAAAGTAAAGCCATTGAAAATGAAAGATGGCTTGATTGGCTCAATGAAATATGTTATTGTTGTAAAGAACACCAATTTCATACTAAACGTGTACATTCGATCTATGAATATAGATTATTATGGAAATGTAAATAACTGCAAATCAATGATTTTTTTTATTCATTAGGTTTGTGTTCTTGATATATTCAGTGAATGTGTTAGCTATCATCAACGTATGTTATCTGTTTGTTCTTGAAAAAATAGTTGCCATAACAAATATTACCCTTGGACTAACGTAAAATGATTTGTGTATAGATTATTGATACAACGATCAGTATTTCTCTCGGTGTACTCTCGAAAATATTTTCTTTTGCCATAGTTTAGAGTATTCGATAATTTAAATTCAGAACATAAAAGCTTTTCCTAATTGGGTCTCAGATTCCACAACATCTACTGTTCTGGCGAAATAACTGGGAACTTATAAATAAGTCTTCAATAAGCGACGGGATGTTCCAGTGTAAATGCATTAATTGTGTATTTCATGCTCAATTTGAATTTAAAATTCCCCAAAGCTGCAGTGTCACCACCGTCGACTTATTTATAAATAATTTAAATATCTCGGATCTTGCCGGTGTTTATCAACGCCAATCAATATGTTTTTTAAGTGTAATTATTCATTCGTATCTTTTTTTTGTTTTGGGAAAAGACTTAAAGACTTACTTCGTTTCATTTTCACCTTAATCGTTATTTACTTTAATTAGATGCAACTTCAAGATTCGCCTTGTTTATTTAGTTTTCGTAAAGTCGGATACGTCGCAAAATGTATACTTACGAGTCTGATGTCGGAGAAACTTTTTGAAAAATAAACATCGTTCGGATAGTCCTCCTAAAACCCTGTATAGCGCCGGTACGACCTATGTTTATTCAATGAGAGGTTCCCGGCTGTGTCGTCCGAACTTCCCGGATTTAAAATTCATAAATCCCTGAATCGATTCACTTTGATCTGAAGACGCAGATGGCTTACGGTGACACAGGAGGAGAAATGGAGGTACACCTTCCGGAAGCGCATGAATCCGCTGGCTGTATATATTGGCGTTTGAAAGCAGAACGTCTTGTGTTTTCCTATAGGTGTTTTTGATATATTTTATACATGTTTAGAATCACTAAAAAATGTATACCAATATTAATTTATTCTAATTTGAATGTTCTAACTGATCCATTCAAACTATATACTTTATTGATTTAACATTGACTTATATGTCTTTTGGAAAGCTGAGGTCGTATATTTAATATTAAAATCTACATGTCTACATTATTTGGCTGCGACATATAACATAATTGGTCATTTCATGAACCGTCTAGACACATCATGAAGTGCTGACACATTATGTACTTAATTAAAAGTATTTCATTAGATATCTAATAATTTTAGACATTACATGAAATACTGATTCAACGTACAAAGTCCAGTCTCAAAATGGCGACCAACCACGAGGATTATGGACAAAAATTACAATGTTACTATATTGAAAAACCATAAATATATTTATTTTATAGGACACGAAAAAAAGAACCTGAGTATTTTTTGCTTAGTACCTACGATGTACATAGAATTAGAGTATGGGCCATGGCATTGTTGCCTTTAGTGACTACGACCTAAAATATAGGTCTATTGCAATGTCGCTCTTCTCAGTGTTAGCATAATTGGAGATTCTTAATGAACCTTAAAATTAATCTAGGATTTTCTTCCTCCATTTCAGTAGGCATGAGAAACAGCCTACTGAAGTGTTGATGCGGAATACTACTGACAACAACACATTCACGCAAAATGTGTTCTGCCGTCTCTAGATTTTCTTGACATAGACGGCAGATTTGGTCTTTTCCGTGTTTGTATAGATGATATTTTAGAGTTGCATGACCTGTAAAAAATTCTGCCAGTAGTCCAAGGTCCCCTTTGCTGAAAGATAGCACCATCTTTGCTAGCTTTGGCGATTCTGATAAAAGTGCCTTCACCTGATTTTGTCCTAGTGTGTTCTGCCAGTGGGAGGCCTTTCTGTTGTCATCCCATATCTTTAATTGATTGTTTTACGTGGCTCTTTTGCAGACCACAACAGGGATCAGATCAAATGAAAGGCATTTTCCCTGTTTCTTTGGCAAGCTTATCTGTTTTTTCGTTCCCTTCAATTCTTTGGTGACTTGAGACCTACTGAAGAATAACGTGGTTATTGTGTCCCAGTTGCCTTAACTTGTGCACACATTCGTGAAACAGACCAGACTGGTGTGTGTAGGCTCTAACAGCCTTTAACGCTGCCTGACTGTCAGTAAATAAACTTATGGTTGCGCCTCATATCGTTATCTCGAGGTTCTTTACGGCGCCGGCGCGACGCAAAAGTTTATAACAGAAGTCTCCCCTTGAAATATGTTAGTGTGGAGTCTCATAGGCATTTTGAGGTGGTAGTTAGGCCCTATGATCCCTATGCCTGTCCCCGCTCCTTCTATTCTTGAGCCCTCTGTCTTCCGTGCCAACGATCCTCTTTTACGTTGAGGCTTACCTGATGCCCACTTACAATTAGTACGGCTTTCGATGACCACTTTGTATGGTTGATCAAATTTGTATTACATAGGGATCATGTCCTTTGCAATGTGAACCAGATAGTTTATATTAGGATCTTCAAGGATTTTCAAGTGCCCTCTAATGTCCCCATGCTTTAATCGCTTAAGTCTACTCAGAGATAGGGCATTTGCTATAGCCTGTTTTTGAATGAGATGTGCAGTGGTGTGATTCCTAACAGGACTTCTAGCGCTGCAGTGGGCAGGTCCTCATCACTCCTGTAATATTTAGACAAGTAAGTCTCTAAATTTGTTGAAGCGTTGTTGTGCAGTCTTCTATGTTATTTTTGGGCACCAAACCCGATGATTGCCGTGTATGACCATAAGATCATTTGAGGTTTGAGACCCCAGAACTTACCGAGCAGCCTTCTGCAGACTAACCATGCCTTTATGGATTTTTTTCCGTAATTAATTGCTATGGGAGTTCCATGACAATCTATTGTCAAACATTACCCCCAAGTATTTAGTTTCATCATTGAAGCTAATAATCTTTCCCTCTATGGAGGTAAATTCGAGACAGACTTTTCTTCTCCTTGTAAAAAAACTATAGTAATATTTGCAGGAGATATGCACAGGCTATAGTTTAGATACCAATTATGCATGTAGTCGAGAGCTTTTTGCATAAGTTGCGATATGATTTTACCACGAATCATGATTACCAGGTCATCAGTGTACCCTTGCACCTCATATCCCTTCCTGGTTAGGTTCCTTATGCGATCATCAACAACAAGACACCATAGCAGAGGTGATAAGACCCCTTTTTGAGGGCTGACACTGACTGTAGTCGTTTCTGATCCCAGCGTAGTCCTTATTCGTCGACTTTCTACCATGGGTTTCATCCATTCTGTCGTCGACGGGTGAAACCTTTGCCAAAAACCGCCCCCTCTATGCTCTCGGAGGAGGTGTTATCGAAAGTACCCTCTACATCCAAGAAAGCGCAGAGAGCTGTTTCTTTTGCCATGAGTGACTAAGATGTTGGTTAGGATCAAGCGGGTTTGTTGCCAGTATACGATGTACTTAGTTGTTGTTGGTAACCAAATATGTAATAAAGAAATAGAACACCGAACAGGACATTGTTTATGTAGTATTTTATAAAGGTCTGAACGACAATTTGTATGACTTTCACGTAAATAAAACTGGCCATGACGGCACGATCAAAATGAAGGATGGAGGATTCTTAGACCAGCTGTTGAGCTATTTATTTTATGCTTTAAGTAATGTAATAAGAAGAGACATGGAAGAAAAAGTTGTTGTTCCTCCAATTGTTTCCAAATACTTTAATGCACGAGGTCAAGTAGATCTAATTGATTTTTGCTGAACTAACGAAAAGTATAAATGGCTATTAACCTATCAAGACCAATTGACGAAATGTCAATTTTTACGGTCACTCAAAACAAAAAGAGTAGAGGAAGATGCTGGTGCGTGTTTCTGGCCGTGTGTTACACACTATTTTTTGAGCCGACAAATCTTAATTTTGTTGTAAATAATAAAAGAAATTAACGCTAGGGAGTTAACAGTACAGGTTGGCAATACATATTACGTATGAATTTTGAATTGGAAATCAGGCTTAAAATACGTTAGTGATTTGACGTTTTAATTTACTTGGTAGTTTTGATACATATTCATCAATAATAAGGACAATGGAGACCCCAGCTCATATTACAGAGGTTGTGTGTGAAGTTATTAACCATTTATTACCAGTAAAATCTTCCGAAAAAAGAAATGGAATGAATATGAATTAATTAAGAGATTGTGTAACGAAAATTCTGTCATCTGTCATCGAATCTATAATTAATGGCAGAAATGTCAGTAATTCCAATATAGTGTTGCCAGCCAATAGTGGGTCTTTTTGCCGGCCTAGCCCGGAGAATGGTAAGTTTCCGGCCGATTTATAGTAATGCAAAATCAGTGTTTCTGGACGGAGGCGCAAAAAATATATATTCTTCACAAGAGCCTGTGCACAATTTTATATTTCTTTATACGCCTGATTACTGTAACGCGCATTATGAACATGATATTCTGTAAATGGTTGCTACATTAACGTATTTCATATGAAAAAAAGCAAACAATTTGGAACGATTAAAACCATTTCAGTCCTGATGTATTAAAAGTAAGTACTTACCTGTAATGGATTCTTTTGCGGAAAGTAAATATAATTTATTTCATGGGCTTTTAAATTAAAAATAAAAGACAGCATTTTTCTAACATTTCCATTGAAAAACCCGACATGATGATAAAGGGAATTTTTAATTTATTTAACTCGCGAGACCGGTTTTAATAGTATTATACAATTTCCATTCGACGACACTTTTATTTAGTTATTCTGCTTTTGTTTATGGTTCTATCATTAAAAATGTTCCCGAGAAATAATGGCTGAGAGGTAAATACTCGGCCACCATTACGTCCTTTTTATTGTTAAGTGTCTTCCTTGCGATTCCCTTTGAAGATCTGCGAATGGTCCCATTCTCGGTAATTTATTTATGCCGAGTTTCCGTCTCTCATATCCGTGAAATGCGCTAGGGACATCGATATTTTTCATCTTACACATTTAGCCCTCGCAATGTTTATATTCCTCTAAATAAAAACGAGATTGCCAGAAGTAGGGTCGCCGACACAAGGATGAAAGCAAACGTGAAAGGTGAAACGTCGGGAACGTGGAAAATTGAATTTGTTGAAATATATGGATATTTATTATTTCGAAGGAAGAAAATTGCTAAAATAATTGTTTGTCAGTTTCATATAAACATAAGTCTGAGATTTTGCCGTCAAAATGGAGGTGCACTTTCGCGTGAACAATAGTGGGAGCTTAAAGTAGTTACTTTCCTACACGATTGCATTAAAATAAGTTATAAGAAGATATGTTCACATATGCACGCTGTTACCCGGATCCGGATAACTTACTATGCGGATCTAAATGCTATCTGGATCCTTTATCTGATACCTGAAATCTAGATCCGTATCATAGCATTCGTATAATTTCGGATCCGCATATCAAGATCTCAATTTTGTCAGATGTTTACAGCTATACATCTAAAAAAGGGCCCTTATTACGAAGATGAAAATGTATATTTGCGACCAAGTAATCGTAAATAATAGAGCTATTATCTGGATCCGGATAATGTACTGTAGAGATATCCAGATTTAAATGTTATCCGATTCCGTTATCCGAATATTGGGATTATGAATCCGGATTCTAGAAGGCGTATACCCGGATGTCAATTTTATAGGATACTTACAGCACTAGTTCCAAATTCTAACTAGACAAGTTATCAAAATGAATGTCATGCACATTGTCATGGTAATGAATTGTAATTGTTATGTTGACTGCTGTTAAAACTAGGAGTGCTGATTTTCGCAGTAAATTTCTACAGTTAATGTTGTTATTTGAAATGTTCTGTAAAAGTTTAAGGGAATATGTGAGGCGTCTAACTTTAAGAGATGCACAGTACATATGTAATTACAATCTTGGCCATAAGTATTTGCCATCCCTGCGAAAACCCGACATTATTATTTCTATTGAATTTATTGGAACAATATTTACGGATTATAGCGATAAAACATTATTAATGAGGTTTTATAACTATAAAATGGCGTTTCTTAAATTTAGCGCTTAGTATATTTTGTGTATTCAGTAAGTAAAGTGCGTTTGTCATTTATATTTTGTGAATTTTTATTAATTAATAAAAAAACGTTCTTTGCTTATGACAAAGTACAAAAGGAGATACTGTGAATAGCTAATTAGCCAGATATCTAAATTTACGATCGCTTTAAAAGAAAAAATGCCTAAATCCAAGTGGTTGAGAATTTCGCTTGTGTGCCTTGGGGAGCGCACATCTAAACTCTTGAATCACTCGGTGTGAGGTTGATGATGCCTAGTAGGCAGAAACGTGATTGAATTTCTAGTTATATTTCCCCTTTCATCGCTTTTGCTGCTATGGTAATTCCAATAATAGACCATGCGCTGGCATTTTCAGCATAAAATTAATGAATAAATATTAAACGGCTGAAGTATTTCTTCATTTTATTTGCTTCACTGTTTGCTATTATTATTAATTACTACTAATTATTATTCATTTAGTTTCGATATTAACATGACACAGCTAATATTTTTCAAAATTATTCGCTTCATTTGAGTTTTGTGTCTATGGCTATAAATATCTCTTAAATCTCTCTACTTGCAAATCCGATTTTACATCGCTTTTTTTTTATATGTATTGACGTAAAATCGTGTTTCCTCTTATTTAGGTCATTTAATTTTCCCCGCTTCGGTTCTCAATTCAATCTCAAGAGGCTGTTTTTACACCACCGTATTGACATTTTATATTCAATAATAAAAACGAGCAGCAGATATTTGAAGGCACCTTCCTTATTGCACACGGTTTACTAAATCTGAAACAGAACGGCAAAAAAGACGTCTTCAGGGCTGCTGTTACCCTCTCGACCGTTAAATTCTCTAATGTCACAATAAAAGCCTGTGTAGCACTAAAGGCGACGATATCTTCTCGTAAAGGAATTTATGACATATCGACGGTGCTTGGCGCGTCCGATGTAGCCCACGGGACTTATCTTTGGCGCGTCTGTGACTTTGTGTTTCCAATGTGTGGATGCGACTGCAGTCTTGTAAATTTTCAACGCTGAAGTTCGCGGTTAAACGTATGTCCTTTCCATTTGTCCGATGTACTTTTCGGAACGTAAATCCTACGTGGAATTTATATTGGAAGACATTCGCCTGTGAAATGTTAAACTTTATTTATTTAATTTTTCTTTGCGCCTTTTGCATTGTGCGCTTCAATAAAATAAATGTGGTGGTACATTGAAATACGGTACCCGGTAAAAGTGTTAAATGAATTATGTGAGTAAGAGTTAGAGTGGACATTGAAATGCAGTGGAACATTTATGTAGTAAAGAAAATTAGAATTGAAACAGAACGGGAATGAAATGCGACGTATTGGGATACAGATTTGTACCATATATCGTAAAATGATTTCGAACGGCAGGTAGGTAGTGCTTATCATTGCAGAGCGAAATTGCTGGTACGGAAATTACGATAACTTACTAAGAAACTAGTTTTTGGATATACCGTGACGGCTTTTTAATTAATAACGACTTATATCCGTCACAAATAGCTTGCAATAAGTATCTTACAAAATGACACTGTTTAAGGTAAAATTGAAATATCAAAACCTAAAATTCACCTAACATATATATGTTTCAGTAAAAGCATAAACTGCAGTTAGTGTTTACATCTACTGTATAATATGCAAAGTCGTTATTGCGCATGCTCGCGATTTCTACCGCAAAGGAAACTAATATCTACCTTTATCTAATATGTAAATAAAACACAAAAACGTTAAGGAGTAAAAATATATTGAAATAAGTAGTCCACAACAATATTGTTTCACCACACAGTGGCTTCATCAGGTGGATGAAAATTAACTTATCTAATATACCCGATATTTTAATTCGTACGGTCATTCCAACTTCCGCTTGAGGATGAGAAGCATCAGAAATAGTTTTCATTCTCCTGGCTTGGCTTTCCAAAATTTCTTTGGCTTCATTTCTATTATTTATATTTTTTTATATAGAGAACAAAACTCGCAAATGTTATAATTGTTAATGATATCAAAATGTGCTCGACATACTATACATTTTTTCCTGTATTACACAGATAGAAAGGATTTCTTAAGTCAAAGAAATATATTTTGTTGCCCATATTTCTTTGACTTAATAAAGAAAGATTTTAATACAAAGCATTATTTTTTACAAACAAACAAATAATATTTTTGGCTTTAAAACGCAATACTTTTGATATATTTCCTTGAATAGAAAAGATATTTATTTAAGGCAACCCATGCGATTTTTTGCCGATCTTTCTGTCTTACTTCAACAACTCGGTTCGTATCAGTACTACTTCAAACTTGCATTCTACGACAGGCATTGCACTCATACATCAACATTGCTTCCTTTATGAACCCCTACCACGCCCAGTATTCGGGTGTTTGATCACGTACGCACTTTTATGCATTTGCGAGGCATTTGCCATTAGATATTTATTGTCAGGTGTTGGTTGTTTTGAACGTTCTCTTAGGTAAGTAAATATTGTATTAATATTATATTAATTTTATAATATACGCATATATTGAACCTCCACACAGATACAAAATATATATTATTTTGTATTTTTGTTTCTGAATTAGAAATAAAAAAACAGCAAATAAAGTAAATATAGTATTCTCATAAAATATGTGTATTTCGTTTTGTTCTTTTTCTAATTTTAACATAAATATATACACACACACGTTCTCATGCATAGGTACATGTGTTTATATACGCATATATTTGTCCAAATTTAGGTATATTTTATTAACATAACGTTTTGCCGTAGTATACAACGACTTCATTGACATCTGAAACTGAAAAATATAGGTAAGTTTTAATTTTATATAGTTTTTGATTGCGTTTGAATTAAAATTAGAATCATATTTTGGATTTTTTTACTTTAGTGAGGGTAGAGTTCTCACATGATATACTTACCTTAAACCTTATATAGCTTAATTAAAATGTCTATTCTAAACTACATAATTAACCTATTCAATTTGTAAATTTTTCTTGATCTTTGTGAACCAACTAGTTCGGTTGTATGTATAGGTATTTGAACGCAGTGGATGCCGATTTATAACTGCGTTTGGTTTTTTGTGATCATAGTATATAAAAAATTGTTTCTAAGTATCTTTATCATCATTTAAGATTTTAAAAACATTACTATGTACAGGGGTGAAACAACTCACGGAAAAGAAAATTAAACAAAATTATTGATTATGTGAATTACAGAGCAATTCTGACTAGATTTCGAATCGAAACAGGAATACTAAATGCTGCCCTAACGTAGCAGTTGTAGATATATATTTTTTTATATTTTATATACAGTCCGCTCAAAAAGTTACTCTGAGAAATCTATAACAGCTTTATTATATTTTTTTTTTTTACAAAACGTGTTTTGAGATCCAGAAGTATTCTTCAAATAACACATTTGCATAGGTATACAGTATAGTTTTTTGAAAAAATTCCGAAAGTCGACTTAAAATGGGACAGCAAAATCCAAATTTGCCGCAATTATTTTTAGTATCTTCAACAATAGGGCATCAAATTACCTGTGATACTGTATCATATTAATAGGTATTTTGATATCCTTATGTTGAAGTTACTAAAAATATTTGCGGCAAATTTGAATTTTGCTGTATGGGGAACTTTTCATTATTCATTTATATTAAAGCAATCATAAATAAGTAACAAACAGTATTTTAAACATTTCAGGAAATATATATCATGGAGCCTGTTATAGAAAAAATAAAAACTTGGAATTTTCCGGAATTAATTGACGTTTTCTTACGTATGTCATGAATTTTATATCTAGATATTGCTCCTGCACGTAATTATAACTTTGAAATATTTTAGAGAATGAATTTGATATAGAAGCATTTAATAATTTAAATGAGGAAAACATTAAAGAATTAATCCCAAAATTAGGAACACGAATTAAATTCTTAAATAAATATAGAACATATAAAAAGGAAATATTAGATGAAGCTATGTCTGATGTACGTTAAATAATTACGGATAGGATATATTACGTTTATTTATTGTCATTTTTATTAATATTTTAAGGTGAGCACTGATACTATAACTTCGGTAGACGAAACCACTGATGAATCAATTGAAAATATTGATAAAAGTGTATATTTAAATAAGAGCTGCGCAGATAGTGCCGCTCTAAGCTCTATCTTCAATCCATTATCTGAGTTATGTCTAAAAAGTGTATTAGGAAGCACATACCAAGGACGATCTTTATTGCTGTATTATGGAAAAACTAAAGAATTAGGTAGAAGTCACAGAAAACAACTAGTAGATCTAATTTTAAATTATATTTGTCAACTCTCCTCTACGAGGTAAACGCACTGTTACTAATAATTAATATTAATTGTTTTAACTGTGTATATTTTTTCAGGCTCACATTAACTAATAAAGATTTTAAAAATATAGCAGAAAAAATTGTGTTGGATTTTCCAACAGAGATTGTAGAAACCTATTATATACCTCCAGTGCGAAAAGTAAAATCTAAGATGGTAAATCGGAGCCCGCCAAAGGGAAATTGGTCGATAGATATAGGAACATAAAATACAAACTGCAGAAAAGTGGAGTAAACGATAGTGAATCAGAAATAGTTGAAAGTTCATATACGTTTGGAGGTATTAGTTGCATTTCAATATACAAATATTACTCAAGTATCTACTTTAATTTATTCTTTTAGAGGACGTTCGAGAGAGCCTTGACTGGTTAGAAACAAGATGTGATCCATGGGATGAGGTCCTGAATCACTGGAAGAAAACACATTCAGTTCGCCTAGCTTGTAAATCTATAACTGCAGCAGATTTTTTTGCAAAATGGCCACTACTGCAGCATTCTAATGGACCAACATTGGTAAGAAACTGTAGTACCTAATTTTTATATTTACTTTCTAGTATTAACTTTCAGATTGATGTGGATTTTGAAATAAAATATAAAAAGTATGTACTTACCTCACATAAACTTAATTACTTTTTTGAAAATGTATTATCTACCCGGTCCAAATATGTAACTGACAAGCAAGCGATTGCATATGTTGAGCTTCTAAAAGGAAATTTATCAAAAGGTATAACTCATCTAAATATAGTATTCAATATTTATATTTACTAATCGTATTGCATCAACTTTTCAGATACAAAAGCACTAATTCAGTTACAACTCTTATCACACCTTATCCCACCCAGAGGGCGAACGAGAAATGAAGCGAAAACAATAAGGAAACCCACAATAGCTGAATGTTCCGAAAGTATTGTAATAAAAGTTGAGGTAAATAATAAATTACATTACGCTTAGGTCTTAGGACCGGTTTTAGATTACTTTTTTATTCCAACTGTTACTATAGTAAAACATAATGAACTGTTTGTTGTAAATTAATATTGTTTTAATGAAGAATTAAGTATTGTTTATATATTTATGATTAATATAATATGTATTTACATACATACACATATATTACCTCGATAATAAATATTATTATTTTCATTCAACTTGTTTTAATTCTTTAACCCTTAAATATCTGTCGTTCGGTTAATTTAGCTATAGCTTGGAACGAACATTTTTAGTCGATGTTTAGTCCTGATTCATATGAGGACTTTTCAGTCATTTCTTTTCTACTGCTGCTCGAGTTGCATGTATTAGAACAGCAGTATAGGAGTAAATACAAAAGGATTCTAATAAAAAAGCTAGGAATTGATTGTATTTCAACAGGTCAGTATTATTGAATATAAAAAAGACAGTATTAACTCAAAAAAACATATTGCTTTCAGTCAAATATTACAATTTTTTTTGATGTTGAGATTAAAGCCTTCCGATTCTTAAATCAATGCCATTAGTGTTATTTGTGTAATACCCCGCTCAATTTCAATCAAAGTCAGTTATTTTTAACTGAAATCAATATGTTTCCACTCAGAGTTTTCTTTATATTTGACTCAACAAAATGTTAATCTTCAGTCTACAAAATATCTCTTTGAGTGAATATTATTATTCGAAAGAAATTATGTTCTTGATTGAACAACAGCATGCTTTGCCACTATTGAAAAGAATTATTTCTTTGACTCAATGCATATTTCTTTGATTTAAAGAAATCTTTCTCTCTGTGTAGAGCTCTTTGCTTTTTTGTGATCTTTTACTTCATCATTATGTATTGTCTCTTCCTGTAGATTTATCGTTGTCTTCAAACACAATCTCCTTCTGCAAAGCTTTTACTATATCTTCCGCCGAACCTTGTTTTCGCAGATTATTATTTGTTAAATTTTGGTTTGAGTTAGTAGGTATTCTCTACTGGGTTATATTTTCATAAAAAATTGCTTTAGCGATAAACTGTTGTTCCAGGGATGCATTTCCTTCCAATACCTTTTCTAGATTTTTCTCAGTATTGGATGATATTTCGAGGTAATGTGGACGAAGTCTGCCCGATTTTTGTAGGCTGTCCAAACATTGCCGCATAGGGTTTTCTTTGAATTCCAGAATGAATTGCACACATTTTAAGCCTCTACTCCAGTTATTACATTTTTCTTGCTATTTTATAATATTTGCTATATCATGGTTCGCCCGCTCAACATTGAGATTGCCTATGTCGAGGCTTTTTGTAGTGAATTATTTTTAAATCAGGCCACAGTTTCTTTAGATCTTCAATAATTTTTTTGACAAACTACCGTCAAGTATCGGACTGCAATATTCACGGTGCACCAAACAACGAAAAAATATTAAGATGTCTAGCAACTTGAACTGCTTGTTTGCTTTTTAGCCCGTAAAATTATAAATTTGGTTAAATGATTGATCTTGACACCACAAAAATTTAAATTCTTCGTCAGGTTGGGACTGAAAGCCTCACGCCTACCTGGCCCCGTGCATTGAAATGTGGAAGGATCATCGGTTCAACTACCGATCCTTTTTTTCACATTTTCGTTTTTTAAGACAAGGTTCACATAAATTTAAAAATGTCTGAGTGTCTTCAACAATAATACTTTTATATCTTTGTTCATTCGTCATTCTGTTTCGTCCTCCGTGACCAATAGAGACATGATTTTCATAGAGAATAATCCAAAACTTGATTACCACTTCTTTGTCGGATAATACGGATCAGTTGACAAAATTCCATACTGATTTTACTGTCTGGAGTATCACTTATGAATATTGTGTTTTTAGTGAGTCATCAAATATGGATAAATTTTTGCCTTCGTTGAGGGCAGAGAACTGGGATGCTGTTCTTAGAGATACATTGGTTAACTCTTAGTACGAATTATTTTTGGACACATAGATGTTATTTCAATCAGTCGTTTCCCCTTAAAAAAGAGAATGTTAAAAAGGATACATGACATGAGTTGGGGGATTTATATAATTTTTGTAAATTAAACAATGTGCAGACTTTATATAACATTGAAATATAGAAATGCAAGGTATTAATTACGTAAACGAAAAATGATTATTATAATAACTTAATATTAAAATCAAATAATAAATCTAAAGGGGTTTGGAATATTATTAATAAAAATAAGCAGAAAAGCAGCTATTTAGAAGCATTTAACTCATTCCTTAAAGATTCTGTTTCCAACAGATCTGATTCAGCTGGAATGAGTGGTTTGGGACTTGAATAAAAAATCATCGGGCTGGGATGGTATTCCATGTCATATCGTTGGGAAATCAGTGCCATATATTCTTTTGCCGTTATGTCACATGAGTAATTCTCAAAGAAGTACTATTTTCTGATTTGTTAAACTGTCCGGAATAGTTCCAGTACATAAGAAGGATAATGATTGCTTATCCTAAATTGTCCTTTCTTGTGGTTTATATTTAAAAATACTCCTCGAGGTATTTTATGATCGAAGTTTATCTAAAAGGTGTAGTTAATATTTCGGAATAAAATACTTAGAAATTATATATTTTTTTGTCATGTTAAATAGGATATTCATTCATCAAAATTATTGCGACTTTCTCACAAAAAGTATTTTAAAATGTAGGTATATACTCAGTTACCTATTGCAATGGGAGTGCCCCAAGGCTCAATCTTGGGTCCAATTCTCTTCATCCTGTTTATCAACGATATTGTTAACTTTGTGCATTATACTTTGACCATTTACGCAGATGACACCTCTGCTGTGGTAACCGGTGCGGGTACTAAGGATGTATGTAAAAGGGCAGAGGGACTTCTGAATGACCTGGGTCGGTGGTTTAACATCAATAAACTATGCATGAATCTATCTAAAACCAATTATATGCGTTTCCGTCCTTCTAACTCTAAAAATAAGTCAGTTTCTAATGATAATGTGCAGATTAATGGTTTTGATTTGGAACGAAAAACTTCAATCCCCAACCTCAGCTGGGTTGACACTTTTCAATTTACTACCACCCGAAATAGTGTCCTTGAATAATGGAAAACTCTTTAAGAGACGGGTGCGCTCCTTGTTGTTTCGGCGCTGCGTCTACTCTGTGGAAGAGTTTATCGCACTTTTTAAATAATTGTTTTTTGTAACTATTGTATTTTAGATATACATATATATATTTTTATTTTTTTTTCTTGACTTGTCCTATACACTTTTTGTGTCGCTTGGATGAAAAAATTCTATCTATCTATCTATCTATCTATAAAATAAAGTGGGATAGAATAATAAGTATTTTTATTCGTTAACTCTACTTCTGAAGCTATTGTTTTCCAATTCAAAATTCTTCCTTTTTTCTGTATCGATTACTTTCGCGAGAACTCCAGGTGCTTTCTGCCCCTTATTTCAAACAATTATAGGTAGCTCCCGCAGTGGATTGCTTTATTTTTCGTTCCTTGCGCTTTACAACTGTAGAAACACGATCCTCTCTTATAAATTAAACGAAATGAGTTTTTACAGTACCGGGTACTTTTTTTGCGGTAGTAGCGGTCGGTTTCGATATTACGTTTCGTTCAAGACCCCACGGTGTGTCCCTAATTCGTTACCCTCGCCCTCACCTTTGAATTAAATATACAAAAGCGAAGGGAGGAATCGCATTTCAAAGATTAAAGGTAATATTTATTCGATTAAGATAAACATTTCAATAAATTAGATCGGGCACCGGGCGAGCGTTATTCCGCTCCGGAAGGCCCTGTTAACGGTTCACTGCGCCTTTCAATTGTTTATGTATGTATATTTGATACGAAAATAGGTGTATAATACAGAGAGGGGCAAAAAAGAAATCAGCGGCGGAGGGGGGTAAGGTGAGCGGGTACCTACCTAGCTGCCGTCGTAATAAAAATTCAAATTTTTCGAATTTACATTTTAAATGCTCTTTTCTCCCTGAGCAATGACGCAGTAACGTCCGGTTGTTGGGCGCGTATTTGTCGAAAAACAATGGTCAACCAGGAGAGAGAAAATCTATTTTATATCTGTCACTCTCTAGTGAGTTTTGGGGATCGGCTATTTATTAAATATTCACCAAATCCACCTCTATCCGAATTTTAATTAATCTATATTTGAATGCTTTTGGGAGGATGTATTTTTTTTACTTTGGCCGTGTCCGCTTTTTTAGTTAAATATTTTATGCAAAACGCGTTAGTCTAGGAGATCAGCGAGGAAACATTGCAGGCAGGAAATTAATTCGAAATATGTATGGTTATTTTTTTTTAATTGTTATTTTTAAATTCGCAAGTTGCATAAAAAAATAAACGCTTTAATTCAACGTACTGCTTACCAGTAACTGTTTTTTTTAGTAATGTTAAAACATTGCTGTAATTACCATAACATGAATAAGAAAAAAGGAGGATTAGAGACGAAGAATATTACCACTCTTATGTCAATACCGTACGCAGAAAACCTTACTGCCGTGAGCAGGAGCAAACCATACCAAAATATAGCTGAAAATGAAGATATCATTAAAGAAAAGATGGAAACTTGGCTTAACATAACTGTCTACTACCATCCCATCGTGTTTAGCCAACCCCATCGATATTTCATAGAATTTCTGCCTTCACCGCGAGTTCTTAGAATTTTAGTCTGTCCAATTGAGATTTCGTTGAATTCCAGCTAACGTCGTCAAGATTTCGGCTTCCAAGACCATTGAGATTTCGTTAAGTTTGAGCTAATCACTCACATTTCGTCGAATTTTAGTCAATCCAAATACCTTTTATTGATTCTTTACCAACCTGAGTGCGATTTCATTAAATTTTAGCCAACCTCGTTAAGATTTCGTCGAATATTAGCTAACTTTGCCGCAATTTTGTCCAATATTAGCATGTAAATATTATGCTTACTAAGAAATGTTTTTATTACAGCATATGTAGAAATTAATTCCTTTATATTCGTTCTCGTCCAAGCTTATGAACTTGGCTCCATCAATCAGAGTACCATTTAAGAAAGTACTTTTTTTTTATTAATACCTCGAATTAATAAAACATAGGTTGAATGCGATGAAAAATACACGCCATCCTTACCAGCATACCGATAACGCTATAAACTAATAAAAAAAAAACACTTGCGCCGAAATATCTTTGTGAGATCCTCCAACAAATTCGCTTCGAGCAGCAGTTTACTTACCTACTTCATTATTAATATTATTAGGTGGATTTGTCGCTACATACATACAGCAATCTTTTTGAGACATAAGTACATTGATATATGTAAAACTAATAAAATTCCATGAAACAACTTCCCTAAAAGAAGTTCACACAACGAACTACTCTGTAAGGTAAAAAACGATCACACAATTGACCGACAACGTAGATGCAGCGTTTTGCTCCTGCATTCTAACCGATTCTAACATTTATTTATTATATTAAATAAATCCCACGTACTGCTGCCCATGTACAATACGCTGCATTTTCTATTTACTTGCACTAAGCAAATATATTTTCTAGTTAAGAAAATTCATCGAGACAAAAATTTTCTTGAATAAAAACTTTTTGTTAGTATTAAAAGATTTACTTTCAACCAAATTATTTAATTATCCCTAAAAGAAAATTGTGTTAAAACAATATTCTGTTTTTAACTCAGAATGTATTTTTCTGTGTGTATATGAAACGAGCCTTAAAGATTCCAAAATGCAAATGATTTGTATATCTTAGTGACATTATATGTGAAGTTTCTTGTAAGATTATTTTTTTTAATAAGGCGTCGCAACTCAACAAAGCAATGACAAAAATGCTGACTTCTTCAGCACACATTTTTCGTGTTTGAATCAAGTGCCAAATTACTCCCGAATTCTACATAATAAAATAATATAAATATTTTGCCAAATACCATTGAAGAAAACTGATACCTGGTATACTTATAGGGAACCCCAATTTACTGCGATAATAGGGACTCACGTGTTATGACATGATCGACTTAACTCTTGCATGTACTAATTCGCATCACTCTAGCCAATCACACGATGTAACTTAGAGTTGTGTAGCATAAATCAAAATACTTATAAGTTATTGGAATATTTTTTTTTCTGTGCTAAATCATATATTTTTTTTTTTGTTCATCTTTATTGACGTATTCCATAATATATTTTTTGTATCGCCGATATAGTATATAGGATAGACAAAACTATTCAAATTGCAGATTTGAGGGTACCTTATATAACACGAAATATATGAACCAATTATATCATTTTTTGTTGCCTATTTCAAAACAGTAAATAAAGATATAACATATTTTTGAGCTCGAGGTTAATTTTTTAATAGCATTAGTAAAATGAAATAAATATGGGTGAATTTTTATGTAATTTTAGTTTTTTACATGACAAAAATGAACAAATAAAAATGAAACATCCTGAAAACCTTTATTCAAACGAGCTAAGAAAAAATGACGTATAGTAAGCGTAAAATATGTGTAAAATACAATGCATACATACATTTAAGCAATAAATAAATTATTGACGTATATCAACCGTTTAGATAAATATAATCTACAATTAATCACACTCTTGATTCATGATCTAAGGTGACCAATTTTAAATCGTTAAAAGTGTAGTACACTTATAAATGCACAAACTAGTATCTTTATGATTATAAAAGTAATACTTCTGCTTTTTAAAGTTTATTAAAAATAATAAGCAAATAAATAAATGGAATTTGAATTCTCTATGTTTATCGTTAACTTGTAGATTATTTAATAATAGTTGTGGAATTTGTTTATCTTATTTAAGGATTTCTTGTAGTGGTAGTCTATAAAAAAAGGAAAACACAATGTACATATACTGCACAGTGTTTGCCTGTAAACACAAGGTTACTCGGTATCCCCCCTATGTTGCAGTTGCAAAAGAGGGAATTATTGTTACAAAATATGGTGGATGCGCCGGCTGTACCGAAATATTTTGTATTTAATTCAACAGAAAATATACTTTATCACTAATTATTGTGACTACTAATCTATAAATCTAGAAAATATTCTCTATTATACCATTATTGAAAGAAAACTTAAGATATTATAGAATATCTATAAAGATTATTTAAGGAAAAGGAGGTAAGTGAAGTATTGCCTTTTTTTAATACATATATTGGGCCTTAGGACGGTTTTTGATTGTTAGTAAACAAAACATTTTCTTGCAGTAAATACTTAGGAAACTTACAGACATCTGCAATAAAAATTTGGAAATGTATAAACCGGTGTAGTAAAGATGAAATGCTTTGTTTAACAAATATTTTATGGGTTTTATTGTATTTTTTAATTTGAAATAAATGACAAATAAATAAATTGTTTGCACATTGCAAGTAAAACGTATTGTAATATGGGTTTGATTAGGGTTAATTTAATCTACTAATAAAGATTTTATAATTTTTGTAGGATCTTACATTTTCTTTTGCATTCACATCTGAGACATTTTATTATAATTTCACAAAACTAAAGTATGTGTTAATTTCAAAAGTTGTTCTCATTGATTAAAACAAGTGTAATTGAAATTGCGAGCAATATAAATATTTTTGTATCTTTCGTATATTACATAGGTATTTGCGATCAAAATGTTTCTCCTTCTTTCGCCTTTGTAATCGCAGCGCTTGTTTCTGACATTTTATTTTATCTAGGCAAATAATTAGCCGTTTTCCATTAATATTTCCCCAATTTATCAAAACAAAACTCATGCGTCATCATACTATAGAGCTTTGTCCTGTTTAATTGTTGTTGTTACATTGAAAAAGGAAACGGATAAGTTGCGTAATACAAGGAAACTTAGTTGATTTAAGATTACCGAGGGCCTTTTATTCCTTACAGTATCCATACGGTAATGTGAATAGAACGATCCAAGTTTGCCAGTATGTTAAAGCAGGTGAAAATGATCAAAGCGTTCGTATATGCCCTCTAATTTGCAACTTCTGTGATGAACATCCGTTTTCTCTTTCCAGATGCTCTCTACAACTTCCCGATTCTGAAACATTAAGCGCTAGTTTATGGCACTGTTTCGTCTGACTGGTTACACATTTGCGAATAACAATTCCAATTGTTGTACAACTGCTACGGAGACCTATAATGATTACGATATGTATGAAATTGTTATTAGACCAACTGCACTAGCTTTTGGTAATTAGAGGTTGCACTTACCTAACTCCGAATCTCGTTTGCAATTACTAGTGTTGTTTGTGGGGTACTTACAGTATTGAATTACTAATATACATCATTTGGTACTTATGCAGATCATATTTATATAATAGTCAGCAAAAGGTAGAAGCAAGCAATGTTATACTTACTGCAAGGTTGAACATTGGGTCCTATTTGATATATTTGTTAACTGTAGTTATGCAGTAGATTATGAGTGGGTGTTGTTTGGGCTGTGCTCATCGTCTGTTACATTTTCGAAATTCGATGTTTCGGTAATGATTCTACGGCCGTCATCACAGTAGCCTTGATAAAGACTATTGCTTGTTATTTCCATAGAGTTGGCTATGGAATTGTACGTATCTTCTTGGGTAAATTACCTTATGCGTATTTTTGCTTCTGTAATATACAGTGTACACACTGTAGTGGCGGAGATTAGGACCCGCAGGGTCCGCGACTTCGGGGAAGGGGGGCGCAGGCGGCTTGGGGTGCACTATCAAGAGAATTTGTGACAAATATATGTAGAATTTGAAAACGAGAAGTGTGTTTTTTTTTAAATAAGTACACATGTCTATTGGTAGATATACTACAATTCATACGAAAAAATATGCCGAATGAGTATCTATATGTTATATTATATTCGTATACATGACATGATAACATGTGGCAGCAATAAAAGTTAAATTAGCGTTGTGGTATTGAAAAAAGCCGCAAAATTTCAAATTGCGGGGGCGCGAAACCATAATAAGCTCCGCCTCTGATGTATATTACAGATTGCAATCGTATACTGGCTTGTCCGGGGGATAGGTATATACTGTTCAATCAAACCTATATTTATATGTAATATAAGGAACCTTGTGTGCATGAGAGTTTTCTGCTCTGAGGTTTTCCTTTCCCTAGAAACTGATCGTTGAAATCTGATTCTACAGAAACTTTCATAGTATTTTTATTGATCTTAAGAACGTACTCTACATTGCTTGCACCTCGTTGATGGTAGTTCCAGAATTCAGTTTATATCATATTAACCCGTCCGATTGCCGATATGAGATTATTGTTGTATTGTGGTACACTGATGACCTCTGGTGTCGTGACTATGTGTACCGCTTCTCTTAATTTCCATTTAATTTTTCAGTTGTTGTTTGAATTCATTGCGAAGTAAAGCACGTTCTTATTATTATTATGAGAACTCCAAATAAATGTTATTTGTTTAGATATTCACTTTACATTAATTTCCAAGTATGTCAACCGACTTAACGTAAATGCATGTACCGGTTAGTTTGTCTATAACGACAGAAACAAATCACTCATTGACTTGGAGTTAATAATATTTTATGTTTGGTCTGCAAAAACTCGTTAGCATCCCAGTGCTGATTGTTTCCGGAGGAGGAAATTACAACATCCGTATTTTCAGGCGGGGTGCGTTGACAAGCATTTCATGTAATGACGAATAGATAACTAGTGAAAGCGGTTCTGACACTTTCGATGTGCATAAGTTCAGCATAAATACAGGTGATATTTGGTTGAAGTTCTTTTATGAAATTTTAAGTTCTATTTATAATAATTCAACCTGAGAATTAAGAAAAGCAATCGTAGGGAAATATAGTTTTACCACGCAGTTTCACTTTCAATCATAGTTAAATCATTACAGAAATATGTAGTAATTATTTTGTAAAAATCGAAATTTACCTTTATCGTATTTTTAAACAGTAAAATTGTTTTTTTTTGTATACATTCTTTTATAGATGTTTTGGAAAGTTAAATGCCACTTTAAATCAATCGTTTATCTGATATAAGTTGCTCATATTAGAAGATATAAAAGCAATGTTAATTCATTTCCAACTTTTAGTTTTTACAATTATACTTCAATAATTTCAATGATTCTGATATGCAGAATACTTGCAATTTTTACAAAAAGAATATTTTTGGATGATTTGACGATTATTGACGTTTTTGATTCGATTGCAAAACTCGCTTGGTGTGATTGTACAATTCCCAAAACTTGCCTGCATCGACAAAATTCGCTTGGGGTGGTTAGAAATGGAACAAAACTTATTTTGGGCTGATTAAAAAATGGGTGAAGGGCTTCCAAAGAATAATTTATCTTTTTTGTGTTTTTGAGTGTGAAGTGAAGGCCGTATGCACTGGCTGAAACTAACCAATTTTTTTTTTAAAAGGAAGTGCTGGATATTTAAAGAGAAAATGCATTTTGATAAATTTGGAACAAAAGTAAAAAAAGGAGATGTACCTACTGTAAAACTTCGAAAGCACTGGGAAACCACTAAAAAGAAAAAATAAATCGGAAAAAATCTATCGACTACAAAATAGCACAAATTCGTGGTTAATTACAATTTTTTTTCCCAAAAGACACCTATCTATTATAAAACTTAGCATCCGAAATATTTCACTAGAAAATAAATTTAGATAATTTGAGGTATGCCTTAGACCTTTCATCGATCAAAATGAAAAATGTCACAACTCAATGTAAATGTTATTATTCAGTTTATTTCGCTTTAAAGAACATGCATTTATGAAAATATTGATCATCAACGCTAGATTAGCATTAGTTTCAACAAGTTTTTGTTCGAGAAGTTATATGATGTCAAATCGTGTGAACTTAGAGGGGTTTCGGTGTTCCGACTAACTATTCGATTGTCCAGAAAAATGTCTTAGCAAGTCGACTGTTTCAATAGTGAAATGAGGAGTAGCTTCGTTTTGCTGAAAGTAACAATTCTAAAATTTGTGTTCGGTATCGTTCAACATTTAGTCTTCATGAAATCAATAAAAATGGGAAAGAACAATTAGCAACATACATTTATTATATTATATTATTATTTTTATTATATTTATAATATTATATAAATAATATATTTAAAAAAAATATTGGTGCAATTGTTCGTCTGACTAAACGTTACGTTTTTAATTTCTAGCTTTTCTAAAAGATTAAATTTTTAAGTTTTATATTTTGAAAATTAATTTGATGTCCTATCTAAAGTTTTTTTTAAACTGCAAAATTTGTAAGTTGTGCTTAAGTTCTTCTAAGCAATTTTGGACAGAATAAACCCATTCTTTGTCAACACGGGTGCCATTACGAAAGCAACTTCCAACTAAGAAAATTGTTCTACAGAAAACATCATAGTTGCAAGTGGTACCTTGAGGCCACACCAATAAGGATCCCTTGTTTAGCTATGAAAGCAGTTGATTTGTACGGAAAGAGTTAAAAATGCGATAAAATGAAAGAATTAAGGAAATAAACGCACTTGAAACGCTAAAGCAGATTAATTTGCTTGTTAAAACGGCAATGGGTAACTTCATGACGTTTTTAAATGAACACCGGATATTTTTAACGTTGCCAGTCAGTCTGATTACAAAATCAGAGACATCGGTTATTTTTTTATTTCGTCGTTTAATATCAACCTACAGAGATTTTTGTAACTCACAATAAGCTCAAACGTAAAAGGCATATGCTACAACTTTTTCGTTATTTCAAACCAGTTAATTGCTAATGATTTTAGCTACTGCAATGTATTAAACTTTTCGTACATTAGGTGTAAGGCTTGTATATTTCATGGAGAGAAGATGAATTAATAAGTTAAATTAATTAAGTTGATACATTTTTAATATTCTAAAGACTATTTGGTAAATATTTACACTTGGCGTTTGTTTGTCCCAATTTTTACAGCTTGATTTTCTTTTGTTCTTTTGGCAAATACCCTAAAGATAAACAGGATGCACGGAGAAAAATGACATTGCAAATCCAACAAAAAAAGTATTGTCCTTACGTTGCAATCGGTTCAAAAATAATTTGGTATTGCAGTAAAGTTTTGTAAGTATATTCCAAAACTTTTGTTTTGTTCCACCAACAACACTTTTGTTGGTGTTAAAATATTTTACGGTACAAATAATCGCTTTGGCGATAACATTATAGTTGTAGTTATTTCAGATCTAAAATACAGAACAACGTGTGCGATGAAGTGAAGTAGATGTAAACACAATTTTTCAAACCAGTACAGTCAAGAAATATTTACATTACACACAATTGTAGTTGACGCAACAGGGCGCCTACGTTGTCGATATTACAACTTGTGATTCGGGAAGTCCCGGCATGGACAGTAGTATCACGTGATTCTAACCGCGTGTTTCATTGGTCTTACATAGCCTTGAAGAAACAGACTCGTTACCGAGGTAGACGACGCCATTTAGTTCCGGTTGTGACGTTGTGTTAGCGTATTAGTTTTGTGTAAAAGAACGACAGTGTATTAAAATTGAAGAAAACTGGCTCACTTCTGACGTCTACTGACTCTTAGATATGGATAATTTTCTTACAGAGAAGCTAGCTGAATGGAATATTATGCGTACGAAGTACATATTGCTAATGATGAGTACATTAAACCTTTCGATAAATTACCTAGTGTTTTCCCCTGTTTAAAAGTTGCAAAACGATCTAGAATATACGTTGCCTTGAGACATTTGTAAAATAAGACTTAGATACATTTGAAATTTTAATCTTCATTTTTAATGTTTCCCAGTTTAGAATTTATCTTGTTTATTTTTTTTTTGTTAATTATTAATAAAAAAATGTGTTATTCTATACTGATATTTTATTTAAACCCTCCACAGCTTACATTTAAGACAGCACCGAATTTGTGTGTGAATCTACTAAAATATTGTTCGCTTTGAACAGAAATTGCGATCTATGAGAGATCTTTCTCTTTTAATATATATAGCAAATATAATAGCCTGCCTACCGGGTTGAAGGGTTCTCCGAATATCACATTGTTCAAACGTCGGCTTCGGTCCTTGCTGTTTTCCACGTGATTTAGCTTACTCCTGTCAAATTATCCTGCTTTGTTTTTGTTTATCAATCAAAATAATTAATTAATATGAATGATGCTGTTACTAGTTTTTGTTATTTTCAATATGCAACACATTTGTTTTCGTTTTGTTTAAATAATCATAGAGCACTTGCAGAATTTACTTTATTTTAGGTTAGGCATTTATGTTACTGTATGATTAGGCTTGTGTGCTACAAGGTTGGACGTAACAGTGATACTACTGAGGCTCGCCTTGAGATTGTGCTTCTCTTGTGTTCTGTTTTTTCTATGTCTAAAATATTTCATTATCCATATTTGTAATGATTAGCACAATAAAGTCATTTATTATTATTATTATTATTATTATTACAAAAATCAAAATCAAGTAACAATATAAACGTAGAAAATGATGACGGAAAATCAATTGTTTGTTAAATATCCACAACTTGCTGTTGAAGTTTCAAATTGCTTTGGTAGTAATAAACAATTTTTAATACTGTATTTCACACAATTTTGTTGAAAACACCATATTTTTGTGATTCGTTAAACAACAAGCAACTGGTTGATTGTAACATGTTTTGGGAATATATCCTTCCAAATTTTGTGGCAGTTCTAACAAAGTTTTCGACAAGTTTTAAGTTGTATTGAATAATGGTTGTTGTTGTCATATATTTACCCACAAATTGTTGTTCAATGTGCGTCAATTGGTGCCACCTTAACAATAAATTTTTCTCCGTGTGTAGTATTTGTAAAAAATGCCTTAGATTGCCTTAGATCATCACATGTTTTTGAAGGGTATTTGAATAGATTAAATATTTTGATTCCGGAAATAAATTTTAAGCTTTTACTGGGGCCTGTTTTGTGTAAGAACCGCGAATGAGCGTCCATTTTATACGCAAATTCGACCTCTCTCCACCCAGAAATCGCCTTACAGCGTCTATACATAAAACCCTGTATTTTATTCATGCCGAGCGGGTTTACGTAGGAAATTCCCCATAATATTGAATATCTGGACTTTACCTCGGACGTCCATAATAATAGCCAGAGGTTATTTAGGTATCAGCCCTTGTTTGCTTTGGAACTGCTGTAGCCTGTACTTGCGCGTCTATTAGAGTTCTATAGCGGTACCGTACGCGTACACGGACGTTTTAATTAGCTATTATATCAATTTGAGCGTTCATAATTATGTCAATCAACATGCCACCTACACAAGCGAATATCAAAGTTTATAAAATTAATTTGTCTGTGCATCGCAGGTGGCTTTGGTAAAGGCTTCGGGCGTAAATTAAATACATGGCCTATCCGCATTGCACAAACGATGTTCGTTTATCGACTCTCAATTTCAATTATATTCCATGCTTCGGTTACCTACACCTTTGAATATTTCGGTCTAGTTAAATGCACCAATTATGTGCGCAGACAGAACAACCAATGTAAAATTATGGTTTTTGAAATATATATCTAGAATAATATAATTTTTCGCTATGCTTGGCATTAGATTTAACGAAATAAGGTGAAATGCTAATCAATTGTGATACATTTTTCTACATTTCCAGTGGTGGTAGTTATCTCGAAAAGTGAAATATAACTAAAATTATATCTCTGGAGTGAGATACGAAAAAAATAAATGTAAATTGGAAATTATATAAACCTATACAAAACTTAATCCCAGTAAAATAAAGCTTAACTGCGAAATACTAGTTAAGAATATACCCAAATGTGCAATTAGTCTTGTAAAATGGTATGTATTTTAACTAGTGTTGGGTCCGGCACGTTCGCGAAGGCGTACAACGCTTCACGTACTACCAAAAGTATGTACTCCGTTGATAAAGCGTACATTGTACGCTTTCCATGCGTACATGAGCGCTACATTGAGTACGTCTATTCATGCGTACATAAATGGCAGCGACTCTTTGATGAGTACTACTAGCGGGGATTTTGTTCCCACACTTGGGGGAGTCTCCATATATAATAAGCTACCGGATAAGATTAAAATGTCTATTAATACTAAACAGTTCAGGAAACAACTAAAAGGTAACCTCCACCAACAAACTTTCTACTCAATAAACGAATGTTTGCAACTATAAATCTTGTTTCCCTTTGCATCACTGTGTAACCTATACACTCAAAGCCACGACGCACTTATATATACATATTTATAATAATAGTTTGATTTTCGTATCAAAGGCAGAAAAAAACCAAAAATAAAACGAAACTCACCATATGTATGTATTTCATATAGGTATATTCACGTTCATGTTGTGTCTAATGTATCCATGTTTTTCACGGAATATTTTGTGTATACTTACAGCTACACTAAAAATAATTTTTTAATTTTTATTTCTTAATTGAATTGTAGTTATGTTTTCTTGTGAATACTTGTTTTCTTTTGACAATTTATGTACACTTTATTGTTACATAAATAAACTTTACCTACTTACTTATACTATAATGTTCTTTTGACATCTCTAATGGTGGGAACAGATTCTTGGATGCAGCACAACCTAGACCTCTTTTCAGTCTAATAAAAGAATAGTATATTAAACAACAAGTTTAGAAGAGCAAAGTTTTACTAAACGAATATTATTACGTTATTCGCTCGCTGCGCTCGCTCGTACTTAAAAGCTATATGGGTTTAGTAAAACTGCTTTTCTTATGAACCTTGCTTATACTATTTTTTAGCATTTTGTTAGTAAGTAAATAATCGTTGAAAAAGTATTTCGAAGTTTGAAATTTAAAAAAGTCATACTAGATATAAATATTTGTGTAGGATTTCCGTAACCTAGTAATCTGACACGGCTTTGTTTATTTACTTTAACAAATGATTTTGAATTTAGTAGAGTAGCACATTATCAGTCAAAATGCGAAAAAATATAATTTTTTTAAATTTCCGAGATGGGCAGAATCGAATACTTTAGAATTGAGAACTTCCAAGAAGAAGAACTTCTTCATTCGAATACTTGAGTACTCGAAAACCGACGTCAAAGTTCGCGATTCTACATTGTTTTCGAATACTTGTCGCATGCCTGGCTGTGTGTTCAGCTGCTTATATAGTTCAGCCGGCCATACATACTCAAGAACAGATTTCGTGCTAGTAAGTTCTAATTGGTGTGTTATTTCATATTTTCATTTGACCGGACCACCATTAGTTTCTTTTCTGTCAAATTATTTTTTTTTATTATTTGTTAATGCAGTAAATAAATTAGATAGGTGTACCTTTGTAATTTTTAAACATTGTCTTTTCGATCATTATACAATTCTAAATTAGTTTTATATTTTTTCATTGTAAATTTTCTTTATACCTATAGAACTTTGTCTAAATAAATATGTAGATTAGACTAAACCATTTGATTTCTTATGATTTATGAATGTGGCAGATTAGCAGCATTATAGGAACTATGTTATAAAATATTACAACCTATGCAAGTGTTTCAACGGGGCAGTGGCACAAGATATGCTCAACTGTCTCATCATCCTCTCGTCTCTTCAGAGTGTCCAATTCCGTGAAGGCGATTTCTGAGCTTGCAGTAACCTGTAAATATTACTTTGACATTTTTACGGCAAGTTCTAGTAGTTCCTGGGTTCTGACATGATTAAACGAAATACAGTTTTTCGTATGTACCATACTAGGACAATTCTTCTAATGTCCAACGATTGATTCGCAAGGTGCCATAGGCGGAATGTAATGGCAGGGAAGAAGACATATATGGATGCAAGTTTTGCTGTGGCTCTTCGAATTCAATACTCGGCGCATCTGAGTACGACAACCGAGAACGAGTATTCGAATACTTTCATGACTTCTCGAGTGGTCTCGAGAACAGTCCGGGATCGAGAGCTTTGCCGTATTGCATTCGAATACTCCCATCACTAAAAAATACGATTCTTTGACATTTGTACCATTGGCGAGTGATATTTTCCGTTGCCTGAAATAACTTTATCCGTAATGTGAATCGTCTGTGTTTTGCATTACGTTCACGTGCCGTATTAAAAGGATATAATAAAGAGAGAAAATAAATAAAACAAATTAAACAACACAATGGATCCTTGGTTTTATTGTTGGAATGTAAATAATTGCTTCTTTTTCATTTATTGTCATCGACTTTTTACAAATCTATTCGTAAATAATCTTTGAATAATGAAAAAGAGGTGCTAATTGTAAGTTGTGTACGGTTGCATTAACGAAAAATATTTGTTAATAATTATTGTGTAATCTTATAAAACTAGGCGAAAACGACCATGATTCCAAAAATTGTAATTTACATTCTAAATGGATTCCAGAAAAATTTTTGGTAGAGATGTTCTTCATTAGCGTAATCTATTTGCATGTATTAGTTTGTATCAGATCTTATGGTTAGTATAAATATGTACGTCTTTGGGGTTTATCTATTAATTAAAATATTAGACCAACGTGAGTGTCAGGCAACACATTAAATTGTATTTACGACCAGGGGATACCTAGATTATTTAGTGAGCATTTGAGATGTTTGGCAACGGTTTGGGGTTGGAATAATTTTGTGCGTTCCGGTGCCAAAGGACGAAAGGGATAATGCGTCTTATTAAATTACTGTTCCTTATCTTTAAAATATGGGCGCCGAGGTTAAGTGATTGGTCAGCAGAAATTAATATTCCAATCACGCAGTAATAGCATCCGGGATTAAGGGATCGCGATTATACGATGTAGATTTATTTATAGATAGGTCACTTTTAAGGCCGTTCAATCATAAAGGTCGATTAATATAAAAAGCAAATCGAGATTTTAGGAACGTATACCTTCCAAGAGTAATAAATTGTTATATTTCATGCTGGAGAAAACTTTCATGTTGCTACAAGAATAGATAGGTTATAATAATTATGCCAGCATTTACAACAATTACATGCAGGTAATTTTAATTTGTTTTTGCTTCAGTTGTGTTTTACTTCTCATTATCTTAGTTTTCTGCTAATTTATTTTCTCACCTTCATTTTCTATCCTGCTTAATATATTGCTGTCATAATATGTCGTTTCTTTCTTATTAACACTAGGTCGTCGGTCTACACAATAATTTGTACCCCTGCAGACCTCAATGCACCTCTTACATTGGCTTTTATTATTGTATATTCAAGGTCTAAGTTGAACAGCGTTGCTGATAAAGCATCACCTTAACGAACTCCTTATTATAAAACTTTCTTTGCTCCCTTCTGTTTTAATACTAATTTTCGCTCTTCTTGGTGTCATTTGTAGTCTTAGTTTGTTGTCTATTCGCATATATTTTAATACTTCCATAAGTTCTTTTCTCTTTATTGAGTCGAAAGCTTGTTGAAAATCAATGAACAGCATTTCTAGTTCCATGTTGTATTCGTACGCCATCTCGATGATCTGCTTAACACTATGGAAGGCATCAACGGTTGATTTTCCCTTTATAGACCCGTCTTGATAATCTCCTATCATATTTCTGCAATTTCTTACAAGCCTATTTTGTATTAACGTAGCCATTATCTTATACGCTGTATTCAGGAGTGTGATTCCTCGGTAATTTTTAAACATATGTTGATTCCCTTTTTTATGGATTGTTATGACTTGACCATGCTGCCATTCCGTTGGCATTCTTTCTTCCTTCTAGATCTTCATTATTAACTTGAATCCATACATCCTGTAATTTTGTTCCTCCACATTTTCTTAGCTCCATGTTTATATTTTCTTTCCTTGGTGTCCTTCCATTCTTGCTTTTATCAATGGTGCTTCTTATTTCCACAGCTGTCGGCTCTTCGGTTGTTACACTTTTCATCTCCGATTCGTCCCTTTCTCCTTCCATTTCCATAGTTATTTCTTCGTTTTCATCAATCACCAATTCCTTAAAGTATTCTTTCCATGTATTTTCATATTCCTTCTCACTTTGGGCTAAGTTTCTTCTTTGTTCTTTACATTTGTTTTATTTTTTTGGCATATTTTTATCGGTTTACTTTTTGGTAAAATTTCTTTCTGTTTTTCAGTTTTTCATGAGTATTTTTATCATCTCTTCGTCTTGTACGTAACCATTTTAGTCTAGTGCTTGTTTTTTCCTTAAGTAAATCTATACACCTCTGATTAATCCATTCCTTCTTTCGTTCTAACTGTCTCGTACCAATTTGCGTTTCTCCGGCAGTTGTTTCCGTTTATTTTCGATGTGATTTTGGTCTTTACTTTCATCTTGCATTTGGTGTTCTATATATTTGACGGATCGGTTTCTTGCCACTGAAATTTGCAAGTTATCTGTTGCTCATCTATGCTCATATTTTTTATTTTTCTGAATAATTTTTATTATTTGGCTTATAGTTGCTATCACCATATAATGATCAGTATCCGGGCAGGCGCCTCAATACGTTCTTACATCTTGTATTGATGATTGTTTAACTTTGCTATTACTCTATGATCTATTTGATTTTTTTTTGGCATCCAGGCATCTTATGTGTGACTGTATGTACTCTTTTATGTTTAAATTTTGTACTGGCACTAAACGTATTTGTTGCCGCTGCCAAATTACATAGTCTCTGTCCCTTATTCTTTGTCTTATAGTGCACCGTAAATTTACCTGCCACATCACTAATATAGTATTCTTTCCCTATTTGGGCACTGAAATCGCCAAGAATTGCAATTGTGTCTTCTTTTGGTATTTGGTCATAAGCTCTATCAATTTGTTCATGTATTTCGTTCTTTGAGTCTTCATCTGCCATTTCCGTTGAAAAATAAACGTTTAATATGTACAGGTTTAGTGGTTACGCTTTAATCCTCAAATATATTAGTCTTCAATTGATTGGTTTAAATTCTATGATATTATCTCCTCACTTTCCCTACCATGAAAGTCACTCCATTCTTTCTCTGTTTGTCATCTCCTGAGTATATGATTTCTTTTCTATTTGCCCTGTACCTTTCCAACTTACTTCTTGTAGTGCTGCTATTTCAATTTTGTACATCTCCAGTTCCATTATAATTTCTTCTGTCTTTCCAGGCTGCAGCATTGTTCTTATGGTCCGCACATGCATATTCTCATTAACTTTTTTTATTTGTCTATTCTTGTCTTTCTTCATATGCTAACAATTAGTAAATTTTTTTCAGCTCAGTTTGTCGTTCTTCTATCAATTTTTTCTGTCGTCTATTGGGCAAAATATATCTTTCTAGTCAAGCATCCTATCATTGATCGTTATTTTATTGTATTCTATCTTAACTCTGTTTCCTTTACTTTGCTCGTTTTTTTGCCATTATTCGTATTTACCGTTGTATTTTTCCTTCATTGAAAGTCATATCATTTTCGCATGCTTTCATGTTCTTGTCCTTAAGTGGGATTTCCCGTAGGACAAATATAGTTATTATTAAAGAACAGAATACAGTTTCAATAATGTATGATTGAAATTTTTTTAGTCACGTTTGCATAACACTAAAATTAAGGCACATACAACAGCGAAATTTAATAGAGAGAAATCACCGAATCGCGCTTATATACTTCCTTAACAAAGGAAAAATTGAATCGGTTATGTGGTCCATAGAATATGACATTGAGAAAAAACAAAAGAAAGTGATTTTCTGAGGTACAAATTAGGTCACTATCTGATCATGTGCCTTGCGTTGATGGTCCCCGTAGCTTTTGTTAATTACCGTTAGGTGGTATAAGTTTTAGCACTTTAAAAGAATTAAGAAAGAACCTTGCATAGTTATATATGATTTCTGAAACAACTGATTTAATTGCAGGGAAAGCAGCACTGAATATTCTAAATCACTAGCAATCAAATCGACCTTTGCTAATTAAGGAAATATACTACACTAAAATTACATCTTATACTAGTATCAACAAATAATATATAGTAAAGGAACAGAACGCAGATGGTACTTGCGCTTTGATTCAATCACCTCCACCAATTTCGTCTCTTGCACAAACTTTTCTCGGGAAAGCAAGAGAAAATGCTATTGTTGAATTTAATCTTCTTCTGTATAGTGCAAGAGGTAAGTTTTTACCTTGCGCCATACCTTTTTCAATGAAACTCGTTTTTTCTTTCGTATTTGCTACTCTGAGATATTGGAATTGACTATGTTTCGGGCGCTGCTCTACCGATGGCCTTTTGTTTGGATTGTGCCGACGGAGATGGCTGAAATTCCGCGATTACACTGCTCCAGCTTCGGAACACATATCGCCGAAGCAGACACTGACAAATTGGGAGTAAGACGTTGTTTACACACTGATATCCGGAGGAATAATCTTTGTTTCAACACGTAGGGATCAGCCGCTTGCTCGGAGATGGGTTCATCTGCGGTAGTACACATGTTTACAGTCTGAAAGATAAAATTATTTGTACATATTGCTGTGTACTGAAAGTACCAACAAAAAAGTAAAAATGAAATTTTTAAAATGAAAAATTAAATCGGCTAGCTTTAGTAATAATTTCGCAAAAGAACAATTAATATCAGGGATTTGATTGCAAAGCAAAGAAAAATGTGGGCAACAAAAAAAACTGACTTTCATTAAAATTCTCCAACAAATTTAAAAGGATTGTTTTTTTAAATAAAAGAAACAGAAATTTAGATTGACGTTCATACAATAATTTTATTTTGGCTCCAAAGACAAACAAAACTAAATCCTTTAACAAAGCAAGAGATATAAAAAAATTGTTCAGGAAGATAATCTTTCTTCAATTTGATCCACGTGTTCTCAAACTTAAAACAACTAATTTTTTATTATGGAAAATTCTAGTCAATTAAATAAATGAAATTAAAAGCAATCACAAAGCTTTTGTTCACCCAATCGGGGTGATTAATAAATAAACGACAAAACAGAAAAATTAAAAACGAACAAAAAAAATTAACTCTATAAACTTAAAATATCT
The DNA here is from genome assembly GCA_949128085.1 of Cetonia aurata. Lineage (NCBI taxonomy): Eukaryota > Metazoa > Arthropoda > Insecta > Coleoptera > Scarabaeidae > Cetonia > Cetonia aurata. The sequence goes on from OX421887.1 coordinate 13,202,586, forward strand.
TCCTGCACGTAAAAATAATAACAGATCTTATATCAAAAATGTGTACACAAAAATACAATACCAATTATTATCAATTGAGTTCCCTGATGGACTTAATTAAAATCAAATATGAGAATTCAATAATCACAAAATTACAAAATGTCTGCAGAGAAATACAATTTTTAATATCTACTTACTTTCGAGTCTCTCAAGGAACTAACTCACACGGTTCAACAAATCGTACATGTAACAAAAACTTGATGCGTGCGACGCCACGCTAAAAGATTTGTCCGCAAACAGATGAACTCGCAAAAACAAAACAATATATACAATACTAGTGAAAGGAAAATGTACAACTGCATGAAATTTAAAATATATACAACTGAACAAAAAATAAATGAATTTTACAATCCAAAACAATAACACTCTTCAATAAAAATAAAACAAATTTGAAATTTCTCGTAACATTGACAAAACTTTAAGAAATGAAAAACAACTGAATTTACAAAAACCCGGGTGCCAGACCACAGCACATCTCCCAATTACTAAGGGGAAAACGAAAGTTTCAACAAAAATTGAGTGTTTCACCTTAGAAATTGTCCGCACACGACAACACTCTGTCTCCGCACACAGGGGTGAAAACGTCACTTCCGGGTGTTGAAAATTACCCTGGGTCCTGGTGGAAGTGTTCAACATACCGTCCATCGGATGATGTCCATAGGTGACTCCAACGAAAGCTCTAGCCACTCTATGAGGTCCCAGGAACGGTACTTCAAGTTTCGGACAGCAATCGGTGTGGCAGTCGGTGTGGCATTGATGGGTCTGCATTCTGAGGAACTTCTCCACTCCTTGGATGTACCTCTCGCATGGACTTCCAGAAGGATAGCTCAATAAACAGAAATACAGTTTTACATCATGCTCCAACATGGCTTTGGGAATGAAATTTTTCTTGACTGTGACAGACTTCTAACAATACATACTGGTTCGACATTTCCTCGACTTCAGCTTCAGACTTTTCATCACAATTGATTTCAATTTCATTCACGACATCTGGGGATTCTCTCTGGGAATTGATTACTTCTTCTTCTTCTACCTCTAACTCACCAATACCTTCTACCTTGATATCCTCTTCGGATCCAACATCACCATTTATTTCCTCATCTCCAACAACTTTTTCGTAACTTTGTATTTCATTTTCTAAATTATCATCACAATTTTTCATTTTTTCATCATCAACATTTTCATCATCAATATTTTCATCATCCTCTTTCCTTTCTCTACCTAAATTATTAACATTTTCCTCTTCTCTATTCAAATCATCACTAACTTTCTCCTCATTAGAAGTATCTGAATCCCAATTGACTTTATCCCCTTCCGTCTGAATACATTTCTTTTTTTCATCAAATTTTCTCACCCACTCATCCTGTCTCTTTAAAGCTTCGTCATATTTTTGTATCATTTGTTTATTATTATTCAATATCTCTCTAAACATCGACATAACATCTCTCATACTGATACTTTCCTTATTGCTGTTTCCTTCGTCCCTTTTAGTATTCATTTCTTCGATTCTTCCCTTTGTTCCTGCCACAACCGACTCCTTACTGCCATCAGTTCCTTGGTTCCGCCAGCTCTGGTCTCCAAGAACGTCCACTTCCTGTTCCCTGGTGGGCTTGTCCATCTTCATTCTCGCAGCGGTGTATATACAATGTTTTTAAACACACAAAAAAAAACGTATTAGCCCTATCAATGCAACGAGAAATTTCTACAAATTCTAAATCAGTGATCCTAATTTTACTAATTACAATTTCAACAACGTCGAGCCTCACGTTGGGATTGCCAAATAAATATGCTGTGTACTGAAAGTACCAACAAAAAAGTAAAAATGAAATTTTTAAAATGAAAAATTAAATCGGCTAGCTTTAGTAATAATTTCGCAAAAGAACAATTAATATCAGGGATTTGATTGCAAAGCAAAGAAAAATGTGGGCGACAAAAAAAACTGACTTTCATTAAAATTCTCCAACAAATTTAAAAGGATTGTTTTTTTAAATAAAAGAAACAGAAATTTAGATTGACGTTCATACAATAATTTTATTTTGGCTCCAAAGACAAACAAAACTAAATCCTTTAACAAAGCAAGAGATATAAAAAAATTGTTCAGGAAGATAATCTTTCTTCAATTTGATCCACGTGTTCTCAAACTTAAAACAACTAATTTTTTTATTATGGAAAATTCTAGTCAATTAAATAAATGAAATTAAAAGCAATCACAAAGCTTTTGTTCACCCAATCGGGGTGATTAATAAATAAACGACAAAACAGAAAAATTAAAAACGAACAAAAAAAATTAACTCTATAAACTTAAAATATCTTCCTGCACGTAAAAATAATAACAGATCTTATATCAAAAATGTGTACACAAAAATACAATACCAATTATTATCAATTGAGTTCCCTGATGGACTTAATTAAAATCAAATATGAGAATTCAATAATCACAAAATTACAAAATGTCTGCAGAGAAATACAATTTTTAATATCTACTTACTTTCGAGTCTCTCAAGGAACTAACTCACACGGTTCAACAAATCGTACATGTAACAAAAACTTGATGCGTGCGACGCCACGCTAAAAGATTTGTCCGCAAACAGATGAACTCGCAAAAACAAAACAATATATACAATACTAGTGAAAGGAAAATGTACAACTGCATGAAATTTAAAATATATACAACTGAACAAAAAATAAATGAATTTTACAATCCAAAACAATAACACTCTTCAATAAAAATAAAACAAATTTGAAATTTCTCGTAACATTGACAAAACTTTAAGAAATGAAAACAACTGAATTTACAAAAACCCGGGTGCCAGACCACAGCAATATGTAACTCTTTTGGTAATTGTGTGTTTATTGGAAATAACTAGGGCTAGGATCGGAGTATACATAAGAGCTGTTTGAATGATTATGTTTTGATTTTATTCGTTAGGTTGGCAGTCTTGTGATAGTTGTTAGACTTTGGTAGTTATCTTAGTAAGCCTATACGAAGTTTGAAGTTTCAGAGTGATACAGATTACCGAATTACGAACGAAATACTAATGAATATATTACTTAATAGGATACAAAACTGTGGTTGTCACGCAAGGACTGTGTTACTAATTATTTGACTAGGGAAGATTCTAAGGTTATAATCACGGATTCGAATGAATTTGTGGGACTCAGAATGTGTTGTAAATCTGCACGACCCTTCATGTTTATAGGAGACTCCACAAAAATCTACTCTTTTGAAATGCTACTTCAAATAGATTAGTAAATATGTAGTATATATTTTTTCCAAATTCAGTTTTACAAACCGACTTATTAAATTCGGTTCTACCGCTATTTATAGGCTGTATATTTGGAAATCTATATTCGATGTTTACGAAACGTCTAAATGAAGGAATGACAGAAAATCCGCGAGTCTAATTTATAACGTGTATAATATACTTACGCACGCACAAATCAATAAACGTGCTGCAGGACTTGTTGTATAAACACATTAAAATATATGAACTGCGCTGGATTCTTATATTTAGAACGTAAAATATTACCTTCTTCTTTAGTTGTATATATAAATTGGGTTCATATAAATAAATTTCGGGAAATGCAGGCGTTAATTCAGTAAAACACTGACGAATACATGACGGCTTGTTTGTTTTTATTCAGTAGGCGTTTTTTATTAAGAGAAAATAATGTATTTATGCTAAATACATAACGAAGCATCTTATGCAATATACAAGTTCATCAATTTTTCCTGTTTACTTGCTTTAATATAATTAGGGAAAATAATTATAGAAATTTCTTCAGGGTTTGATTGAATTTTGTAGGGAATTAGTGTAGAATACGTTTAGATGAATGCAACCGGAAATTTTTATTAAAAAAAAAAACAGAAATATTAAATTTAAGTGTTTGTATATAATTTTCGAACAATTAAATTTTATAACAAGCTGGTTCTGTGTATTACGCTTAATCACCTTTAAAACTAAAGCCGTAATCGGTTCTTGAAACTGATGAAATCAGTTTTCGGTTTTGAAATTAGTTCTTGAAACGGGTTTTGAAATCCGTTTTTAAAATTAGTTTGGAATTGGTTTTTAAAAACTGATGCCAAAACCAAGATTTGAAAGCAGATATTAGAGTCAGTACTTAAAACCGATTTTTAATCCTATTTTAAAAGGTATTTTTAAAAATAACATTTCTGCTAATTATTTTCCTTCCCCACAGGGTGTTAAGATACCCAAACTTGGACAAACTTTCTTATTCCTTGCCATTCGCAATTCTTCATTTCATTCGATTCCTGGTTTCTTTCGACTATCTGCTATCGCACTATCCCATGATTTCCGTGGCCTTCCTTTTAATTTCTTTTGTATTGTCTTTGCTAGCCCTACTTTTTTCGTCTGCCGATCTTCCTCCATGCGCACTACATGTCCAAACCACCGTGGCTGTTCTTTCCCGATGGTTTCCAGAACAGGTTCTATATTCAGTTCATGGCTGATCAGCTCGTTTCTTATTTTATCTTTTCTTGTAACTCCTTCACCGCTCTCAGATACTTCATTTTTATAGCCTGTATTCTACTCCTTGCCTGATTGTTCAATATCCAGCTTTCGCATCCATATATTAGTGTTGGTTTAAACATTGCATTATACACGGTAATTTTTGTTTTCTTCGATATTTTCTTGTTTCTTATAAAAATACAGCTTCATTGTATTTTCTATTCTGCTGTTTATTTCCATGTCTTCTTTTCCATCTTTATGTATATTTACTCCTAAATACCTGAATGTCACTATTTCTTGTACTTGCCTTCCATCTATTTCTACATTTACCTTTGGATCACTTTTACATATTGCCATCACTTTACTTTTATCTATGTTTATTTCCAAGTTTCTCTTTTTTAATGCTACATTCCAAAGATTTAGGTTTGTTTGCAGGTCTTTCTCGTTCTTTGCGTATATTATCAAACCATCAGCAAAGGCACTCTCTGATAATCCCACTACTTGCATGTTCCTGTACCCTACCTGCAGTTTTTTCGTAAGTACCTTAATTTCTTTTAGAACATCATCAAGTACGATATTGAAAAATACCGGACTTAATACTCCTCCCTGTCTTAATCCTTCCTTCGTTTGAAATTCGCCTGACCTCATGTTTCCTGTTCTTACATAATTTCTTGTTTTCTGGTAGATGGACGCTATAGCTTTTCTCAAGTTTTCATTTACTCCTCTTTTTTTAAGGCTATTCCAGACTTCTTTCCTTCTGATACTATCAAAGACTCTTTCTACATCTATAAAAGCTGTATATATGGTGTTATTTATATTCCTTTCTATCAGTTGTTATAACGTAAATAAATGATCTTGGACTTTATCTTCCTTTCCGAAATCCACTCTGGGGTTCTTCTAATTGGTGTTCAATTATTATTTTTAACCTTTTCTCTAGAATTCGCTCATATACTTTTAGCATGATACTAAGCAAGGTTATTCCCCTATTATTTGTTTGTTGTTACTCATATTAAAGAACAAAAGGTTAGTGGACAACTACTTATAGCCCCAGTCCTATACCTGTTACGTAATTATTTAAGGTAATATATTTTGGGACATTTAAGTGTTTCAGATATTTAGGAGTAAACATACACAAAGATGTGAAAGCTGGGTACTGAATAACCGAACGAGGAGCAGAATACAGGCTATTGAAATGAAGTATCTGAGAGCGGTGAAAGGAGTCACTCGAAAAGACAGGATAAGGAACGAGTTGATAAGGCAGGAATTGGGTGTAGAGCCTATCCTGGAGACTATTAGGAAACAACAATTGGGGTGGTACGTATGGAGAAAGAGCGACAGACAAAGAGGGTATGGCTAGCGAAGACAACACAGAAGAGATGACGAGGAAGACCGCGGAAGTCATGGGACAGTGTCATAGCTGAGAGTTTAAAGAAACAAGGAGTACAATGGAATGAAGGGATACGGATGGCAAGGAATAAAAAAGTTTGGGCAACATTTGTTTATGGTTGATTTATTACAACTGAATTTAGTATCTTAACACCCCATGGGTAAATAAGATTATTGATTATAGATATATACATTTAAGTGTATGTATAATCATGCACTATTAACTCGTTTCGATGGGGCGCAAAATGTGGAATTTTGTCATTTGCCTTACCTTGAAAATAGGGGGTTGGACCTGGTTTGGCAGGAGCAGAGCTCAAGTAGAAAAAGCCAGACCAATTTTTATTAATGACAACTGAAACACTCCTTATCGGGGAGTGTCCTTACAAGTGTTTCTACAATAATGTTATATGCCAGCGCTATCCCCACTCCTGATGTTGGATATGTGACATCTCCTTTCAGTTTAGAAAACCGGAGGGTCTAAAAAAATAATTTATATTTGGAAAATAATAAAAAAAACATAAGTTTATATAAATCAGATTTAAGACCTTTAACTATACTTACAACTAATTTAGTACTATTACAATAAAGCTTATGTAATAAAATATGTAAAGATTTCCACAGAGGTAAAATCACTATTTCTACCCGGCGCCTCCACCAAATGTCACGGACTAGGGCGCGCGAAGGAGGTAACCCAGAGATATATCATTGGTGTTGAGACGTATAAAATGTATAAATAAATATATATAACATTTAAATAAATAGTTAATCAACCAATTAAAAAACAAAGAACAAAAACACAAACACAGAAGTACGCTGAGGGCTTCCCACTAGATCATAATGCAATTCAATATTAATTAAAGCTATTAAAAAGGAAATCGTCTAGTGAATAAAAACAGCGTGTGCTCAAATATTTCTTCAACTACGATTTGAAGCAAACGATGGTAGTTTCTTTTAAAGTATCCGGTAAGGAGTTATAAATTTTTATGCCATTAATTATGTGTGATTTATTAAATTTACTTGACTTTGCCAGGTCACAGCGAACGAAATGTGGGTTTCTCGTATTATGTGTATGGGGTTGTGAATTCGCGAGAAATTTACTTTTATTATTATGCACATATATTGATACGGTTTGAATATATAAATTGTGTATGATTGGGATACCCATACTTTTAAAATATTCTCTATAAGATTCTCTGGATTATAAGTTATTCATTTCATGGATCGCTCTTTTTTGTAATACACTCCGCCAAAAAAGTATCGCATAAACTAACAAAGGGCATTTATGAACCAAGATATTTTTATACGTTCACAAAAAGTTTGCCTCGTGTATGTGAACTATAAAAACACTAACAAAATAATGGAACTTAGCGTTTTTACTTTATTTTTTTCCTAAAAGAACACATTTAGAAAAATGCATATGTGTAAGGTTTGCTCAGTTGTTTATTGAAAGTCTTCCTATACGGACAAATTTTAAAGTGCGAAGTCAGAGTTCTGTACCAACGCTTTTAAAACTAAAATGAGCAATTTAACTTCAGAACAAGTGGCTGCTATAGTTGCTTTAATCGAAGATGGACGATCTCAAGCATACGTTGCTAATTTGATGAACATCAATCAGTCAAGTGTTTCTAGAGCCGTAGCCAGATATAGGGAAACAGGCATTTACAGTAGAAGACCTGTACCAGGTCGTCCAAGATGTTCTACTCGCCAAGATGACCGCTATTTACTACTACAAGCATTACGTCGAAGACATGTAACTGCGAGACAATTGCAGAACGACTTGGCTAGAGTCAGAAATACTTGTGTGAGTACTCAAACTATTCGGAATAGGTTACGGCAGAGTGGATTAAGAGCTAGAGTAGCTGTAACAGCCCCTCGTCTCACTAGGAACCACCGAGTGGCTCGCTTAAGGTTTGCCAGAGAACATGTAAATTGGAACATTAATGACTGGGCCAATATACTCTTCACAGATGAGTCAAGATTTGGTCTTTACACCTCAGATAGGCATATCTCAGTGTACAGACGAGACGGTGAGCGCTATTCGCAGTGTAATATCAGACCTAGACCTAATTTCGCTGGTGGCTCTATTATGGTTTGGGGCGGCATCTGTTTAACAGGTCGTACAGAGTTAGTACCAGTAGACAGAGGTACACTGACTGCCCACAGGTATATAACGGACATTTTAGAAGAACATGTAGTACCATATGCGCCAATTATAGGAAACGAATTCATGTTAATGCACGATAATGCACGACCGCATGTTGCAATAATCGTCCAGGAATACCTTAACGATGTTGGTATTCCAGTTTTAGATTGGCCTGCGGTAAGTCCGGACATGAACCTTATCGAGCACGTGTGGGACCTCCTTCACAGACGGATACGAACCCAAAATGTTGCCCCAGCGGACCTGCATGGACTAGCAAATGCTCTCCGTGACGAGTGGGAGAATTTGGATCAGGCTTATATACGGAGGTTAATCGAATCTCTGCCAAACCGTATGCGAGCGGTCATAAGAGCCAGAGGTGGCAATACTCAGTATTAAAAGCTACTGTTATGACATTTTTCTTTCCAAAATTATAATTTCTTGTTTTAATAAAAATCTCAAGTATGAGTTCTTGTTTTTATTTGGCCTGTATTTTATTTAAACAATCATAGAAATTATATCTTAGAGCGCATTAAAGTATATTTACAACTTTATGCTACAAACAAAGATTATGCGATACTTTTATGATTCAAAACTAAATTATGCGATAGTTTTTTGGCGGAGTGTAATAGGATTTCTTTAGTACTTACATCGGCTCTCCAAGAAAGCAAACCATAATTTAAATGTGCACCGAAGTATACATGATATAGTATTGGGCAAGGTACCCAAGTCAATTTCAATACACGGTAATAGTAGTAATTGTACCTATCTTGTATACGTCGCTAGCGGCTTGGACCAGGTTTGATAGGGGTAGGGCTCAAGCAGGCAAAACCAAACTCGTAAACAATCCTTATTTGACAAGTCCTGTAAAGACTCCTAGGAAGAGTCTTTCTTTGGAGAATTCTCTTTCGGAGAGTGTCCTTATACACTATATAGTTATATATGCTAGCATTATCCCACTCCTGATTCCCAATTCGGGGCATTGCAAATTAAAACTTTTAGAATCTCATTCTCCAGCAAAGTGTTGTAAGAGAAGTTTTCCTTTTATTTCTATTCCTTTTTTAATTGAGATAAATTGAATTTAATTTTCAATATAATTTCTAGTCTAGCAATTTTTTATTTAGAAAAAGAAAATCGAGATTTTGCAATTTAGTAATTTCATTTCTGTCGCATTTATTGCCTGTTCGCAAATTGCACTGTACTACGTAAATGCACCAGAGTTGTTAACTAGACGGTTTATGCTTTTACACATACGTAGGTACCTTGTCTAGGGATGCTGTTTACATATGTTCCTTAGTAGTTGCTTTATCCCGATGGTATATTCTGCGAACAAGGAGTGTTTATATCTTAAGTACTATGTGCTTATAATGTTCGCGCAATAACAACTTTGATGTGCGTCCCATTTCATCATTTCGATCCATTGTCTTTATGTTGTGTTTTAATTATAATTAGTTTTTGCGACGTCATTTGCACAGTGTGGTATAAAGCCATATCCAGAGCAACGACCGGTGCGCCGTGTGACGCAGAAATATAGTTTTAGTACTCGTATTATCATGTGTTTTATGGGTTAACTTTATAATCGATAAAACGCAACCACTCGTCAGACATATTGCGCAAGTTAATGACACTTAACCCACATCACTATATTAAGTACCGTTACCTCATATAAATAAGCAGTTACCTGTAAATATCAGTTTCCGTTTGAGATACAATAGTAATGCTTCATTGTGGGAATACGGCTATTGATTATTATTAACAAATAAATATCCCATGCCAGCAAAAGAACAAAGCTTTTTAATACATGTTGTATACATTGAGAAAATACTGGTCATTATATTAATAATCTACATTTATTGAGCGAATTTTCATTCTTATGATAAAATATTATTTAAGGACAACATAATTAAATAGGACTTCAACGTCGCCCCTACGTTGAACTCCTATTTAATTATATATATATATTAATTATGTATATATTAATAAAGAGACGTTATTATGTCTCGCGCTGGTTATGATTCTTTACTTTTTTAAGTTTGTACAGTAGAGGCTATTTCAATGAAGAACTGAAGCCCATTCATATCCATTTTTTAATAGTGAAACAGTAACGGAAATCGTTTAAAAACAAAGCGGAATACATTTAGTTACCTGTTAAAATTTTCAACGGGAAATTATCGGAACATTGCAGAGACGGAAATTCAAAACACTAAACCTCTGCAGCGCGCCCGTGTTGGCTTAAATGTTTCACATCGAACAATATACCTGGAGAAATGTGGAGATTAAAAGGCGATTATTTTGCTTTGCCTCCGTCGGATTACTCTAAGTAGTCAACTTTAGCAAAGTAAATATTTAAGTGGGCACGTGCAAAGGGAAACGGTTGCCGGTGCTGCAGCAAGGATTTTCGTTAGCCGACGGGAGTTGGCAAAATACAGTTTTGCGGTTCCGTCGTAAATCTTCTTGAAGTAATATTGCACCACTTGGCGAGCCGTCTTAGGGACTAACGGTAAAGTAACAAGGCCGGGCCGGATCAGGCGGATGCGACCATGGCGGATGGTAAAAACGGAACTGTGTCTAGTGAAGGGACCTAATTCCAAATTATTACCGATTTCTCCGAATTACATCTTCCAAAGTCTAATGATAATGATCAGAGTATATGATATTGGCTTACTTACAATTAGTTAATTTCTAACTGTTTGGCTTAAATCCCGTATTATTTTGATCCATCTGCTTTTTGCTTTCTGTAATTATTTCCGAATGTTCGTTTAGTTGAAAAGTACGAGGGCTCCGTAGTATTCATTGTCTCCAATATAATGCTTGAATAATGAAAGCTTTCTTTGATTAACTAGAAAATTTAAAGAAAATGGTTAATCAGAATACATTTAAAACTGACGTCGCTCCTGAATCCTAAATCTCTAATCTACTTCGTACTCTTCTTTATACTTCCGATTCATGCAAATCCAACTTGAGTATTGGAACTTGAGGACTAAGCTGAACAGTTGCTAGAATTATGTTTACTTTTTATTTATTATCTCTTTGTAATTACAATGTGCATTTCAACTTTCATTACTAGTAACTAAATAAACATCTTACCTGCTATTTAAAATATATACTGCTATGTTATTTTCTTACTTATTATAGTTTGAAACGTCTGAATTGAAATCTTAGTCTGAATTAAGATAAAAGAAATCTTTATTATTGTGTTTTTATATAGTAATTGAATCTACTCGCCTGAGATCTTATGTTAAAAGATTATTTCTTTGTCGTTGGTGTTACACTAGCAGAAATAAATTTGGAAATTGTATGTAAATTTGTTTTTTTATTTGATGAAAGTTTTGAAATACATTACATGACAATAACAAAATAATCACAGTACTATTTCAGTAAATGTTAGTGGTATATTAACTACCCTACATCATAACAGCCTTTTCGTTTTTAGAGGAGCAAATCAGTCATCACTTGCAAATTGAGGTCTGGTTTATTAGTGAATTAGTTAAAGAGTATCACAGATGACTCTGGGTGGTATTTAATTGAATTAAACAGTTATCTAAAACTGTAAAAAAATATGGCTGCTCTTCGGTTCTCGGGTTCTCTGCCGTGTAGAAAGTTTAAATTACTTGACGTTTCGATCATCTTGTCGTGATCTTCTTCAGAAGTGAAGTCTACTTTCTACACGGCAGAGAACCCGAGAACCGAAGAGCAGCCAGCAACGACGGCCGTGAAAGCCTAAAGACTACTGTAAAAAAATATAATTGAAATTAAGAATATTGTCTACAAAGTTTCGTAGTAATACATACTTTAATGTCTTTATTGTATACGTTAATGACACCGTAAGGGAAACATTTAGCAAGAACAGTAAGATATGATTTGTTTTAATACTTCTCTTTACAAGATTCTTTATAGTAAACAGGTCCTACAAGTTACTTTTTTCTAAATTTTCACACACTATCTTACGCAAATCTTTCTTGGCAAACACACTAGATTTCACTAATCTAGCTCAATAGAAAAAGTTTAAAATTAAACTGTTCACAGCTCACGGAATTCAATATCGCATCCTCAATACTTAAAACTTCAATCGTCCGGTAAGATATTCTCACTGTTTCTTGATGGACTCTGCCATCTCAAAGTGGATGGCAGAGTCCATGCTTTGTAGTAATACGATGTATTTTATTTCTTATGGTAAATTTACGTAAATGTTGTATTTTTAACATTCATAAAGAATTCGAATTTGAATTTTAGCTGGTGGCAATCTTCCATGTCACTGAGTTGTTTGATTTGGGATCGGATTATGAAGTCCTGGTTTGTTAGACAATTTTTGTGGTCGTTGTGGGAAAAGGTTAAATTCGTATCTAAGGTGGTTTAATTATACCAAAATACTATTTGAAATGTCTGTGATTCCTGTTAAATTTCTAATACTTAGTCCACGACTTTTTTTTTAATGAAGTCACAGGTATGTACAATTAATGTATTTTGTTTTTTGTTTGAGGTGCACCTTTTGCATGTCTGCAAGTTTTTCTATCACATCGAAGAATTCGAAAATTTAATACTATATTTAATATGCTATATTTTTATGGATTTGTTGTGACGTTAAATCTTTCTGGTGCAGATATTTAGCAGCATGAAGATCCTGTAAAAATAAAGAAATTCTTAAGAAATTTTGCGCAGATTCTATTTTAACATTTTTTTTTTCAAATGCAGCTGCAAAATAACTACGTTACACTGTTCTTTTATTCCAACTCCTACTGCATTAAAGAAAATAAACTCTGTACAGCCATCATATTATCTGTATTGGTAGGTTGCAAATTTGGATAGGTATTTCATTTTCATCTGTTGTCACTCTAACTAATATTGATGTTTTTTTTTTCATGCCGAACATCCATTGTTTATTACTATTGTTATACACAGGAGTATTAAATGTATATTTTAACAGACAATAAAACGTCATAAAATAATATATATATATTGCAATAGGTGTATTTTCAATTTACCTCGGGCAATTAACGTAGCCAGAAGCTTCATGAAATTTCAGCCAAACTACATGTACGTATCTAGGCGCGTATGCAATTTATTATTTATTGATTGCGATTGCGTCAGCTGCAAATATATCTGTTATTAATTGCCCGGAGTGGAGAAGTTAAATGTACTTGCAGTGTATGACTGATGTCTTATCGCCAAAATTATTGAGCTGCGCATAGTATGATGTTGATTTATTAAGACGTATCGCGAATGTTAAGCTAATGACCGTAATGTTCAAGTTCCCGCATGTCTATAGTTGTGTGTTGTGAAATATATCAAAGATGTTCTAGTTTGCAGCAGTAGCATAAATATATCAACTGTGGCTTTAATTACAATCTTACCTTTACAGTAAATAAGGTGAACTTGTATAGAAGCTGTACAACTTATGTGTATACCTATGTATGTATAGTTTTCGATTATCACTATTATATTATTTTTCTATGTTCCTAATTATGTTGAATAACATCTTGTAGTAAACATATCGCGATCATATTTACTAGTAATGTACTAGTAGCTTAATATTGTAGTAATACACAACATAATTAATAGTTAAAAATACATGTGGGATTGCTAAACTGTTTGTTTACTCAATATCGTACTGTAAAGTTACACACACGTGTATAGCTGCTTCACTTAGCATTTGAAAAAAGACATTTCTTATACCAACCTTTATTGCCGTTTGCACCAAAATAAAAATAACCTAGGCAACGAAACAATAAAATAAAGTCAGTATGTCGTCTACAGGGACGGAAATATTTTAGTAAATTATCTCTTTTTGAAAGACATTCTTTCTTTAATAAACAATCCGATATTTAGCAGAAAGTCATCGTAAAGAAATTTTGATGATGATGGGTTACGGAGATAAGTGTAGAAGTCAAGTGGAAGTTGCTGATATCTTTAATCAAAAGATATCTTAAATTCCCCAATATTTCGCAAGGAACCGTTTCCAAAATTCACTCACAGTTTACAGAACTTGGACTTGTCCGCCCGATAAAAAGAGAACCCCATTTTGTGGAAGACGATGTGAAAGCAGACATTTTAATAAGTGTTGCAGAGAATCCAACATCAAGTTCACGTGAAATAGCTTGAGAAAACAACGTTAGCCATCCAATTGTTTTAAAATGTTTCCATCAACAAAGACGTCGTACAGTTCTGCGAAGAATTAATAAATAAATTGAACAGAAATGAGGCAACCCTTGATTCTATCATTTTTCCGGATGAATCGACTTTCAGGCTCAACGGAGAAGTAAATCGTCAGAACTGTATATACTCGTCAGCAGAAAATCCTCATTGGATGCGTGAGTCACATACGCAATATCCCTAAAAAGTGAACATCTGGTCAGGTAGCATCGGTAATCATATAATTGATCCAATTTTTATTGATGGGAATTTGACACCAATAAAATATTTGGATCTCATTAGAAAGGAGGTTGGCAAACTTATATCCCAATGTGATAGATCCAACGTTACTAAGAGGTGCAATTGAATGGCCAAGCTGATCACCAAATCTTCCACTTTTGGAGTTTTTTTTTATGGGGGAATCTCGAAAATAAAGGGTTTGCAATAAAGCCAGACAACATTGATGATCTCAAACAAACAGAAAGTTGGAGAAGAGTTTTGCTGTAGATTAGGTTATTGATGTCGATTACACTATCTCATTTTGACCTACAGTATTTCATTAATCTAGCCGTATTTAACCTCGTAAACTGATTAAAATTTCGTTAATTTAACACTTGTCATTTACCGGTTACAATATCTGTTGCTTCTGTGGTGCCGATTGCACCACAAATATGTATTACATATTTTGAAAAACTACAATAACATTGGATACACGCCATACGTCGATAAATTTCACTATGGTAACTATCGTTTTTTACAATTATCGTAAATATTACTACACCTTCTTCTCTGTGGGCATTAAGGTTTTCATTCGTTTATGAGTGGAGATTAGAGTAGTTTATCCTCAACATACAATAAGATAAGGCATTAGAATTACCGATCTATTTATTTGCTCAAACAACAATTATTATGTTTCTAAAATATTTGACAATCGTGAACATTTTGTAGTAATTCGAGATTTGAAAAATCCAAACTAGTTGCAATATTCGCAAAAGTTCGTAGTATAACCTGAATTGCATTAGGAAGTACTACCAAAAATACTACTGTTCTATTTTTATTATTATAAATAGGTTTGTTCTTTGAGATTTGGTAATGGTTTTAAATAAAGTTAATCTCCTTCGCATAGTAAAAGACAGTGATGTTCTTAGCTTCAAAGTTATGATCTGAGCTACTTAATGAACTAAGTAACCTTTAGATGTGATGTATTATCATGTCTAAATATACATTCAACTCTATGTATGTGTGTGTGTGCAATTTCGCGGCCATGACAAGAACATCGTTCTTTAAACTTTAGCATCTGGAAATATATGATCCCTTATTACTGAAACATAGATCACACACACATTAAGGTCAAATATTCATTAGAAGGCTTATGCTGCATACATGCTGAGTGCACTCAAGAACTGAAAAACGAGGTAAGTGCTTCTACAAATTGTGAAGGACGTTTGTATAAAAATATAACACGCATATTTTTTCTATTTTAAAACTATTTAATGACTGGGTATTCTATGATACATAGATAATCTAACATGAAATGTTAAACAGCGAATGTATGATTGGACAAATTTTAAATTTGGAATTACAAATAAATGTTAAATTAGATATAGCTGTTGTATTTTCGTTTTTATTAATGTGCTCGTATAACATCAATGGCCATTCCAAAAAGACATATTTATTTATAGATACAGATATGCTCAGATGTATTAGACACCTATCTTTTTTCCAAATAATCAAAGTACGGTGAGTACAAAATAAAACTCTTAATTTACATGCGTTATAAATAGTATTTTAATAAAGAATCTTGATAATTTGTTGCATTTCTGTAATAATAATAATAATAATAATTCATGCCTTTACATCCCCCAACAGCTTTCGCCAATTACAGAAGGCATCGGCCGGCCATGAGTTATTATTACGCCTGCCCGTGGAGCGACTTAAGGTGTTTGTCTCTCAGCATTTGCCAAGGAGTGAGGAAAGCCACGAAAACCTCACTCTGAGAGCAGGCCCTGGGATTCGAACCCCGAACCCCGTGACTGATAGCCAAGCGCGCAAGTCACCGGACCATCAGCCACACTAAGCTTTTAATACAGTTGCAATACTTTTTTCAGTGCGTAAAAAACTGACGTCTCGGAAACGTGAACATGTACAAAAATGTTATAGATCTAGGGAAAGTATCTATAAAAACTGTTGTAAAATCATAAAAACTAATACCTAAACACTTAAATTAACTGCCACATATGTAATGCCAAAACACGAAATTAATGGTAAATCATAGAGGTGTCTATTACTTTTGAGCATAGCTGTATTTTTTTTACTTTTCTACTTGAATCAAATGTGTTACTAAGTTTATACATACAGCTATGCTCAATTGTCGTCTCTATGATTTACCATTAATGTCGTGTTTTTTGCATTACATCTGTGGCAGTTAATTTCAGTGTTCAGGTATTCGTTTTTATGATTTTACAACAGTTTTTATAAATACTTTTCCCAGATCTATTAAATTTTTACGCATGTTCACGTTTCTGAGACATCAGTTTTTTTATGTACTGAAAAAAGTATTGCAACTGTAGAAATGCGACAAATTATTAAGATTCTTTAATAAAATACTATTTATGACGCATATAAATTAAGAGTTTTATTTTCAACTCATCTCACTTTGATTATTCGCAAAAAATATAGGTGTCTAATGCATCTAAGCATATCTGTATATTGATTTTATATCAAATTAAAACATTTTCAGATATTTAATAATAATGACTTTATTTTCAGCTACATAGAATAATACACACTAAAACATAGTGAAAATGAACATATTATATGTAATTGAAGAAAGCGTCAGTTCAGAGGCGCAAAAATAAATAAACATTTATCTGAATTCAAACCATTTAACATTCGTCTAAAGATCTATTTATTAGCATAATCTTGAGCAGTAATTATTTTTTACTTATAAAGTATTATAGTCATCTTGTTTTTACACACGGTATAATTTCATGCAATAAATTTATTCAATTTTTGCACAATATATAATCTATAGCATACACAATTCTGCTTTTATTTCTCTATTGACATCCTAAGATATTTGTTAGCAGTACAAATCAAAAGATTTTGAAGGAAAATATAGCGTCGTTTTTGTATTTATTTACTGATGCAGTATTGCTAACAAATATATACTCTTTTTATCATGATGGTTGTCACTATTTGTTACGATTTCTAATATGTTTGTACTTCTGCTTTCACCATTGTAACTTTGTCACCAGCTTAATTTTTCTCTCCTCTTCATTTTTGTTTTAATTTTGACTTGCCTAATTATTGTGTGTATGTATTGTAATATTTATTTATTCATACTCTTTAATTCCTTTCTTTCTCTCTTCTAGGCGTGTTAATGTGCTTAGGAAACTGAAGGTGAGTTCTTCAAGCTTTTTTATTGCATGCTTTTCAAACTTCACGCTTTTGTATTACACCTATTTTAATTATGTCGATTTACGAATATATTTAATGTATTGCACCGCTTCATCAATCGTGTGATGTAATATTTATTATTATTTTATTCATGCAAAAGTGTAAAATATGCGAGAGCACCTACACTTTTTTTGAACGAACGCTATATTACTATATAGGATTAGTTAATAGTACGGAGACCCCAATATTTATTTTAGGAAGTTATGTTTAATATAAAAGTTGGTTATATCAAATTTTTATCCACGTTTGAGAATACTGAAATGTTTTTCCTCCAATTGTTTTTAAGTGTCTTAACTGGAATTTCTACAATTCGATATAGCATTAGAATAGTTTTCAGCTTACAGTTATAGCAGAAAAGCACCTATTTAATAAATATTTTAGTTGTGCAATTTGTTGCTCTTTCGCAACGGCGAGTTTAAATAAACGTTAAAGAATTGGAATGTTTATAATACTGGTTTATGGAGATAGTCGCAGAAGTTTACAATAGATTGGTAATTTATTTAACACGTATTCAAATAGAAATCTAATTTTTAAACCCATTGTTTGTAAATCTTTAAGACATTTCAAACAAACCCTTACAGATATGCAAATGAGTGGTACACCTAAAACAACGAAAAGCGATAATAAAAAATTGATTGGTTTTAGAGGTGCATGCAAAAACATCTGATTCCGTTGATAGTATACCTATTAAAAAACTAGTTGTAAAAGTTATGTTTTAAAGCAGGAATTCAAGTTTAAAAGTCTTTTAATAAACGAGTGTTTTTAGTCCCATTAAAATATACCGTTTTTAGTATTCGTTTTGTAGCTTTAATAAAAATAAATCCACTCGCTTGAACGCTTTTATAAGCTTACTGGAAATGCTGGAAAAATTACACAAAATGCATATAAAATTGCTCACGAAAATGGTTTCAAAAATCTATTGTAAACTACTAAACACACAAGTTGCTATATAATGTACAGGATGTCTTTTAGAGTTACTAAAAATAAGTATTGATCTGCTTTTGATGTAGGCCAATACATATATATTTATTTATTTAATTTTTAAAACCCTTGATTAATGGGTTGAATTTTGTATTTGTTTTTATTATAGAAATAATCTGAAATAAATAAATTAAGATAAATAACTCCTCATGCGTCAACCAATCAATTAGCTGCCAGTCTCAATATTTCAGTCACCGGTCAAATGAATTTTAAAAAGTGAAAGCATACACCTTATAAGGGTCAACTTGTTCATGAGTTATCGAAAAATGATTTTGAGAGGAGATTATAATTTTCAGAAGCAATGTAGAATATTTCTTATAATATTGTTCATATTGCCAACAATACTCTTTTCCGCGACGAAACTACTTTTTGAAGTAAACACACTGCAAATACTGGTCATCGGAAAATCCTTCCTTTTCCGAAAAGGTAAATATTTAGGTTGCAATCCTGGACAAAAGGAATTGTACACTATCCCAATATTTTTTTAATCGTTTTCTTAATTACCCCGTCAGATAAATTTGTTGGTGAAGATGCTCAGTTTTCTGTTATTATTCAGACTTGTTTTGTAAAGATCTTTATGCCAAAATTTGATAAATGGAAGGTAGCGTCTATTCACCACGAATTTCGTTTTTTGAGTGTAGTGAACGAGGAAAAGAACCTTTGGTTTTGGATGGTGCAAAGTGTTTCCCATCAAAATCTTTAAAAGATGGCGAGTCATTTTGCCACTGTACTTTTAAAACTTGCAGAGCAAAAGTGTTGATAGTGGAATTAGAAAAAGTTATATTTGGAAGTATTCTAGAAGGATTCGAGGCTGTTAAACAGACAAATTGTAAGCACAACAGTAAAATTCCATGTGTGGGCAAGCTTTACTGCCATTATGGACAGCACTATAAATTGTTGTGAAACATTCCACGCAAAATGTAATGGGAATTTTTATAAAGAAACATCCATCATTGTATGTCTTTCTAAAATGTTTTAAATGAAGTTCAGACTGAAACATATTTCCATTATAAAGTATCTAGGAAACTTGTAGGATCAAAGATCCTACACCGTCACCAATTTCATCCATATTCGCAGGGACTGATAGGCAGGCTTCAATATATAGAATGCTTAGGATATTTTTATAAACAATAAATTAATTGTATAGTGTTGTATTTTAACTTTGTACACATTTTTGTATGTATAATCTTTTGCATAAATAAAAATCTCGCATATAATGTACTTGTTTCACTTTTTTAATTTTAATGTTTCCTTACCTTGTATAAGTTAACTATTATTGTAACTCTAGGAACCATATGTAAGTGCTCAAAGGGGGTTACTGCGTTGGTGCCGTTTTCAACAAAGACAATTTAACTTCAGCGTCATATTTGCGGTTATTGCAAAGGGCAATATTGAAGATAATAAACGAATACAATTTTGAATTGCACGCACACGAGAGCGACGATCGCGAAGCTGACAATTGATGTGTAAATGTTTTTAAGTATTGTTGACAGTTGACATTAATTTTCATAAAATTAATAAACGCTTTAAGTAACGTGTTATCGCTATTATTTTTATGGTGCCGAAACCCGGGAAGGTGTTAGAGTAGACCGGGTAATAGTAGATATCTAACGGACAGAACGTGTAAATTCGTGACCGCGCAACTGTAACCAGAAAATGGAACGCGCCGCGAGAAAAAGTTGCCGATCTCAACTGACCAAGCTTACAAATGCTGCAAGAGTCCTATTATCTAACGACAACGAGGACATTAATGAGCTTATAGTGATTCGCGACCGAATCAAAGCGGTCAACGAAGCTTTAGAACGTGCTAACGAAAAGGTGGTGACGGTGCTTCAAGACGACGAGTTTGAAGAAGAGTTTGACAAAGTGTTGGAATACGGAGACAAAGCAATCGAAGTACTGTCCAGGTTGCAGATTCGAATTGACCAGCAGTCTAACGAAGATGATCATCGTAGCGTTCACAGCGCCTATAACAGCGTCAACACGCAGGTATCACAACGCACTTCTGCCGGAAACGCAGGTAGGAGTAATGTAAAATTACCTAAACTAGAGCTCCGTAAATTCAAAGGCGAATTGACTGATTGGACCTTGTTTTGGGAACAGTTTCGAACTGCCGTGCATGAAAATGAATTGCTAGATTCTGTTGCAAAATTTAGCTATTTAGATCAGGCATTAGTAGGTAAAGCTGCAGCAACAATAAGCGGATTAACGCCATCTGAAAAATCATATAAAGATGCCATTGAACTGTTAAAACACGAATATGGCAATCAACAACGAATTATCGACAGTCATGTTCAAAAACTTTTATCAATAACGCCCATTAAAAGTAAACGAGATGTCGTTGGTTTACGTAGTCTATATAACACAACGTCTTCAATTACTCGTAACTTATTGACCTTGGGAGTAAACGCAAACGAGTACGGAATGATGGTTAAATCGGTAATATTTAACTCAATGCCCTATTCCATGAAAGTCGAATATCATAAACAGTACCCTAATGAAACCGAACACGCTGTAGATATTGCCGAACAAATAAATATTTTGTTGAATTATTTGAAATTAGAGGTAGAGTCAAATGAAATTGCACAAACGCCGTCAACATCGAATTCAGTTTTAAATAAAGCTGAAAGACAGGATAAAAACGACCATCGTAAATTAAAAAATAAACAGTCTTTTAAAGAATATTCCGCAGCTGGATTACTTACCACTGTTATCGAATGTTTGTTTTGCAAATCTACGCAGCACGTGACGGAGAAATGTAATAGAACTAATATCACACTTCAGCAGAAAAAAGACATTTTAAAGAGAAATAATTGCTGTTTTCGTTGTACTAAACGAAATCATAATTCTAAAGTTTGCAAAAACAAGGTGACTTGTGAAAACTGCAATTATCGACACGTAACGTCCATGTGTGATCCTAATTACAAAAGGGAAGAAAAGAAAACAAATACGAGTACTACGAGTACAAGTTTGTTTACGAGAAATCACGAGAATAATGAACAGGTGTTTCTACAAACCGCTAAAGCTTATATATCGACATGTGATGATACGAATAAAAACGCATTTGTGCGTTTAATTATCGACGGCGGATCGCAGTTATCATACATAAAACACGAAGTATCTCGCAAGCTGGGGTTGAAAATTATCGGAACACGCAAGTTATCCGTTATGCCGTTTGGTTGTGAAGAAAGAAGGTTGCCTAAAGTGTACAACGAGGTCGAATTAAAGTTAATATCGCAATACGATAACGAGCCAATATCAGTAGTTGCAATTGAAGTACCACAGATATGTTTCGACTCGTTTGAAACGCCTAACGTAAGACATCCAATTATAAATACATTAAATATGGCGGATATTTCTATAGGAAACTTTTCAACTTTAAACGGAATTGTTTTATTAATTGGAGCGGATAATTATTGGAAAATTGTAACAGGGGAATTTATCCGATTATCAGAAACTTTAACTACAGTAAATACAAAGTTGGGATGGACGCTTCAAGGACCCAATAGTGAAAAGTCCACGGATGTTAACGCAACAATTGTGTCAGCATTACACGTCCAAGCAGTCGAAACAGAAAACGACGTAAATATGAAACAGTTTTGGGACTTGGAAACTATAGGAATTAATGATAAAGAAACTCAAAATGAATTCACCGACAATTTTATTGAAAATAAAATTACAATGAAAAATAATCGTTATGTAGTGTCGCTTCCATGGAAGAATGACTGTCCACTGGATAGTAATTATAATAGTGCGTTTTCACGAATGAAAAATTTAACGGTTAGACTTTCTAAAAACTCACGTTTAATCGAGTACGATAAAGCTGTTCGCGAGCTCGTAGATAATGAAATTGCCGAAGAAGTACCTATCGAGTGTTCATCTGTTAAAAGATATTATATGCCGCATCGACCAGTATATCGCGAAGACAAAACGACATCAAAAATCCGCGTAGTGTTTGACGCATCATCTCACGCGCCGGGCTTTCCGTCACTAAATGAACTCCTTCATGCTGGTGAGAACTTGATTCAAGACCTCATGAACATTTTGTTAAACTTTCGTGTTGGAACAATTGCCATGACAGCAGACATTGAAAAGGCTTTTTTGCAAATAACATTAAGTGATCGCGACCGTGATTGTCATCGGTTCCTGTGGTATAAATATCCGATTACCGACGAGAGCGATTTGCCGCCTATGCAAGAATTCCGAATGACAAGAGTGACGTTTGGTGTAACGAGTAGTCCGTTCATGTTAGCGGCCACTTTGAAGAAGCTGTTTGCCAATGAATCAAACTATTTCTCCGAAACCGTGTATCGCATATCTCACTCATTTTACGTTGACGATTTGGTACTGGCTGTGAATTCTACCGAAGAGGCGACAAAAATATACGACGAATCTAAATGCATACTTAATAAAGCTAGTATGAATTTACGCAAGTGGCACACTAATCATCCTGAATTTCGAAACTTTGTTAGAATAAACGAAATAGAAAATAGTACGGTATTGTGTCCAAAGGTATTGGGCTTGTATTGGGACACGTTAAATGACAATTTGAGTTTGGACTTATCTTCAATAATTGCATTTGTTGAAAAAGCTCAATCTTGTACAAAACGAAATGTTTTGCAAGCTATCGGTCGTATTTATGATCCTTTATGTATTTTAGGTCCATTTACAATAAAGGCAAAGATACTTTTACAGCTCATCTGGAAGTTGAAGATCGACTGGGATGTCGAATCACCCCCTGAGTATTTCAGTGCATGGAAAAGATGGTGCAGCGACCTAGTGAAATTAACTTCTTATGACATTCCCAGGAACGTAGTGTTAAATATAGACTCAAAAATCGAGTTGCATATTTTTGCAGATGCAAGTAATACAGCATACGGAGCTGTTGCTTACGTTCGTGAAATTTTCGGAAATAACGTGGGTGTGAAATTTTTGATCGCAAAAAATCGTGTCGCACCAATAAAAGAAAATGTCACCGCCGATTTATCATTGCCAAGGCTTGAGTTAACCGCCGCTTTGTGCGCGTGTCGATTAAAGGATTATATCGTTAAAAATGTAAACTTAAAATTTGAAAGTGTCAATTTGTGGACTGACTCCAAGATAACGTTGTATTGGATTACCGGTGACGCCGCGAAATGGAAAACGTACGTTTACAATCGCGTTACCGAAATACAAAAAATATCTAAAGATTCTGTTTGGCGACATTGTTCGGGTAACCACAATCCTGCTGACCTTTTAACGCGAGGAGTGCGCGCAACTGAGCTGCGTAAGTCCGAATATTGGCTCAGTGGACCGGAATTTTTATCATGCATAGACAATAATTGGTCAACCGATAAAGACTTTTCTGTCTGTTTAAACGAAACCGTTTTGTGCGCCATTACTTCAAATGAACCTAAAAGAACTGAAATAAAACCAATTTTTCCACTTGAAAAATACGAGCATCTAGAAAAGTGTTTACGAGTTACCGCCTATGTGAAACGCGTATTTCGTAAGATTAAAAGTTCATTATTAATGCTAACCACCGAAGAAATAGACGAAGCTGAGGTTTATTGGATCAAGACTACTCAGCTAAGTGTTTTTAGTCAAGAAATCGACGATCTGAGAAGGTATGAGACAGTGAATAAGAAATCATCTATCTACAAGTTAACACCATTCGTTGATGAAGCTGGAATATTACGTATCAAGAGTCGTCTTCAAGAATCTCAACTGCCGTTTGATACCGTGAATCCAATAATTTTGCCCAAACATTCGTTATTCGTCGAAAAGCTAATTTGGAGAACTCATAATCGTTGTTTCCACAGTGGAATAAATTTAACTCTCGCCACGATCAGAAAACGATTTTGGGTTATTCGTGGACGTCAAAGAATTAAATCCATTATCAGCAAATGTATGATTTGCAAAAAGCTACGTTGTAAACCTGGTCAAGAAACATTCGCACCTTTACCGAAAGATAGAGTTTTAATGTCAAAGCCGTTCGAAAACACAGGTGTAGATTTTGCAGGGCCATTGTATGTGCTCGATGGGAACAACAAAAAACGAAAATCATATTTGATGCTTTTAACGTGCGCAGTAACGCGTGCCGTTCATTTAGAACTAGTTCCGGACATATCGACGGAGAGCTGCGTGAGAGGTTTACGACGATTCATTGCAAGGAGAGGAGTTCCGCACACTTTTTACTCCGACAACGCCAAAACTTTTAAAAGAGCTTCGCTTGAACTGAGTAAGCTATACGAAGCATTGTCAAATGAAGAGGTTTCGAACTTTTCTTTGAATCAACGAACTAGATGGAAATTCATCGTCGAACGAGCTGCATGGTGGGGCGGATTTTGGGAGAGGATGATCAAGACAGTAAAGGATTGTCTTAAATTCGCTTTAAGAAAATCGCTTATCTGCACTGATGAACTTCAGACTATTTTGACTGAAATTGAAGCAACAGTAAATTCCCGACCTTTGACCTATATTGACGACGATAAGGATAATTTGTCTATTTTGTCTCCTTCAAGTTTTTTATTGGGTGATCAGCGTCAATGTATTTTTCCTGCTGTCAACCTTACCGTGAAACGCGAAACTATTCTACAACAATGGAAACAACGCCAAGCGCTGTTGACGAAATTTTGGAGAAGATGGTCTACTGACTACCTGCAACAGTTGAAAACTGCTCATGTGAATAGTTGGGCGTCCCCAACGAAAATGTTCCAAGTTGATGATATTGTTCTGTTACACGATCAAAATGCACCTCGTTTGAGCTGGAAACTGGGACGAATCAATCAAGTATTTCCTGGCCGAGATGGAAAAATTCGTGCTTGTGAAGTTCAGCTTCCCAACAAGACATTATTGAGACGACCTATCCAATTATTGTATCCTCTCGAAATTCACAATGCCGCCCGGGAGGTTGAAGATAATAAACGAATACAATTTTGAATTGCACGCACACGAGAGCGACGATCGCGAAGCTGACAATTGATGTGTAAATGTTTTTAAGTATTGTTGACAGTTGACATTAATTTTCATAAAATTAATAAACGCTTTAAGTAACGTGTTATCGCTATTATTTTTAAATATCACTTCCATTTGCTACCCTCAACCTACATGAAAACAATGGATACCTTTTCAACAATATAGTGTTTGGTTCTGGCATGATGACTTCTCACCACATTATGATGTAAATGTTCTTCAATATCTCGATAAGGTTTTCAAACAAGTGTTTTGAGAGACGAGAAAGCATTAAATACCCAACTCCTTCGCCAGATTTACTAACTTTAGATTTTATTTTTGGTAATTCGTAAAAAAAACAAATTATGAAAATTAGCCCAATAACGCTAAAAAATTAAAAAAAAATGGAATTACCAAAACTATACAAGAAATTCCCAGAGAGTTTTTACACAATTCTCTTCAGGGTTTTATAAATTAATGGGATCATTGTCAAAATAATAATGTTTTGTTTATTTTTAACATTAACGCTAATGTGCGTTTTTGGACATGCAAATTTATGTCTTGGTGATGAAAAGTGACCTCTTCGATGCTCCGTTAGGGAGGTGTATGTTGCAGAGGATCTCTGAATATATTAATTTCCTATACCTCCAGCTGGGACATTTTAAAATTGTATGTTAAGAGAGGTTTCAATGTACTTATATATATATACTTATATTATATCAATTAAAAAGAAAATTTGTTGTAAAAAAATAAAATGCTCTATCGAACGAAAAAAAAAAAAAAAAAAAAAGGATGATGTGTGTACGCGCAACTTACAAACAATTCAACAAGTATTCTCAAATGTAGTTAAAAATTTTACAATAAGCTTTTGTATTGAACGTAATTTCCTAAAATTGTTACTAACCCCATATTTTTAACTAACCATGCATACAAACTTTCTTAAGGTACATGCTAGAACTAGTTGAATCAACTTAGTGACTATGTTTGGGTTAATAGGCAGCAATTGGTACAGTTCTAGCAGAGGCCTCTCCAAACAAGCCTAATCTTTCACTTGTACTTTGGACATTTTGTATGGCGCAGTAATAAATAGCATTAGTGAAAATTTAATATCTTGCTAGACAGTGGAAAAGGTCTAATCAAGATAATGCATTTTAAATCATTTATCTGTTTGTTTGACTAACTAAATTCAAATTTCAAATTATAAAATGGGAAACCTTTTCTACCGCTGTAATTTGCGTCGTAATCGGCGGTTCAATTAAAAGAAAAAAAAGGCAGTATTGGATTCGGTGGCGCATAGCGTCCGGAGAAGAGCTATGGCAAGTACTCAATTAGATCTGGATTATTTACACTGCCAGATTGGACTTAATATTAATGCGACTCGAGATTAGAGGACAGAATTGCCATTGCCCCCATCACGTTTGAGGAATCGAATCAAATATTAACCGAATCATAAACGCTTAATAAACAGCGTACTAATTTACGGTTAGAATTACGTGCCCTAAGGTATGAATTAAAATTTACGGTGAATGAGGAAACAACTGGTAGATATAAACAGTCGACCCGTTTAATGGGTGAACAACGAGACATTATTGTGACATTGCTGCGGCAAATTAATTTTAACTGGTAGGGAATCCGAAAGCCATCTTCTGTCGCGCCATATAATTCGGAAACTCCTGATATGTATGCAACATACAATAATCGCGGTTGACTGTATGTTACAAGTTATTTAGGATGTAGAAATACACAATAACCTAACATGCAAGTACATATGGAACGTTAGGAATGTCATTTCGGATTGTATTGTGCTTGAGAGAACTTTGTTAATCTAAATTGGGGGCAAAAAATACATGACGAGTGGTCTGAAATACCCTACATATCGTATTTATCAAAATCGCCAACATTTTTATTAATTTTGATTTCATTTTCACATGTATCAAAATACCTATATCAACTAGTTTAATCTTTGCTTTTTTGTCTACTTTAGATTTTATTTTGACGCTTGGCAGAGAAGCGTATTTGACGTCGAAACGTTTTTTATCGAAATATAACCACTTTGGGATTGATTTCATATGTTTCATCATCATTTTTTGGGTTTAGGTTTAACTTATCCTATACCATATGTACTTGTTCTGTATGTTCTTGTACTCCTGGTCTCTTGGATCAATATACATTATTATTATTATTATTATCATTGCATCTACGAAGAAACTTTGTTATCTACATATATTATTATAGTAAATTATCTGCCAATTTGATGAGGCTCTGTTAGTTCATAAAAATGTTATAAATTCTTTTGTATCTAGAAAACAATCTGTAAGATGAAATTACTTTATTAATAGGTATTAAATTCTTGAAGTTGTACTCACCTTTATGAACAAAGTAGCAAGATTTTATACATTCCAATATTTTAGTTTACATTTTTAATTACAATCAAAAATCTGCAATTTTGTGGTGAATAAAAGCGAAATTGCTTTATTACAATACCGAAATAACAAAAAAAAAAATATTATAATGCTGGAATATTCAAGTTGAACATCGTATACATTTTTCATACTTAAGGCTTGCCGGAACAGCAGTATTAGAAATGCAATTTCACCTCTCTATATCATATGAAAATAAATATTCTACGCTCGCAAGGGCATTCTCTGTTATTAACTTGGGAATTGTAATTTTCGACATTTTGAATAACATCCGACCGCTGGATGATTTTCATAATTAAAATATATTCACGTTTACGTCGTGCTTTTTTGCGAAAATTTGTGTCAAGAAAATGTAATTTGCTCTTCCATACAGACGTGAGTTGCGTGACTTTTCATTAAATTTAATGAGAATTCCTAACAACAGGCCAAGTTAAAAAAAAGGCAATATCCGACTTGTAACAGGGTGTGTACATATGAACATAACCATTTTGTTAGATGCTCGCATTTGGGTGGCAAGATGGAAAAAAAAATGCTATTTTATTCGAAGTTTTTTACAAAGCAACTCCTATTAGCAGATCATATAGAAAAAATATTCAAATAAAACTAGTAGCTGTTAACCAAATAAATTCTTGTTGATAATTATTTTCAGGAGACTTTCAGGGTTCTAACTGAGTGGGCTTCTTCGATTCCTGTTGCTTATTTCTTCCTTCCAGTTAGTTGTTTTCTCTTCGATTTAAATCCCTTACTGTCGCTATTATCCATACCTATGCTTATGGCGTTGTATTCTTCAGTGTAGTTGAGTTATTTCTAAGTAATTAGAAATAACTCAACTACACTGAGAGAAAAGAAAAGATTATTTCAACAGTTTTTGTGGTTTTAAATATTAATTTGAAAGTTTTAATTCGCCAGTGTAGCCTAACAAAGTGTACAATCATACATATACATATATACGCACACACACATATAGAAAACACAATTGGCTGGTGTTGCTAGTGCTTCCCGTCCTCTGTCCTCGTCTCGAGATGATGAGAATTCCGTCTCGTCTCGGATTGCCGGTATCGAGGGCGAAATGGTCTTGATCTTGTTTCTGAGTTTGTTTTATTTTTATTATAATACTTGCTGTTGTATCCTTTGTTTAGCTTTTTTTTTGTATTGTATATAGTTTAAATTTCTTATTTGTTTTGATAAAGTGTTGTAATGTCTTATGGTTTCTGCCGTAGGTATTTTTCTATATCTGTTGCATAAGTTTCTTTTGTCTTCTTGTGGTGTAGTTATGTGTTTGTCGGGTCTTAGTCCATTGTATATTTAAGCATTCATCTAACCCTTAAATGGTCAAATGAATGCAAAGATGTGTTAAACCAAATATTTTTAAGATTAAAATAACGTTTAAAATAACTTGCGAAATTTTAAGAATTACCCACTTCGATTCTATTTTACGTTATTGATCACTTTGCTTTTATGTTTCTTACTATCTACATATCGTGGTAGCGTTCTCTATAAAATTTGACTGGTTTCTTTTGCGATTATATCCTAGTTCCTTCATGTGTTAAGCTGAAATTATTCTTGATAAATAATATAATCTAGATTTACTATAGTTGAAGAGGTCGCATACTGCATTTACGGAAAAAATTAAGTCTGCCATTTTGAGTAACAGCGAAGTAGGCATTATAGCTAGAAAATTTACAAGTTTGCGGTTATGGGAAATGAATATTTTTGTTCAAAAAATTTCTTCTTTCTCGAATTTCGTTTGTGTATTTTCGTTTATAATCTCACGACAAGAAGGTATAGATAGATTATGCTATTCTTTCAATTGCCGCATTGATGTATGTGGATTGTTATACATTTTTTATAGTGCTACTGTCGTATTTCATTAGCTCTTACTTCCTTCTGCCTGAATCGCTTTTGGGTTTTTGAAGCTCCCACAATTGCTGAGATTTGCGCAGGCCATTTCAAACGAACCACCTCAAATATGTCTTTACCTGCTAAGATTTATATAAAATTGTGAAACCTGTCAAGTGTCACATCAATGGGGATAACTTTTAATGACGGCCCTGACGATTCAAAATCATTCCTGGAGGCACAGCAGCCCCCACCCTTAAAATTTGAATAGGGGAAGATGGGTCTTGTGACCACTCATTCAAAAGGTCTTCTAATTCTCTTTACATGTATATTGCGAATCAATCGCCACATACTCACGTCTGTGTGGTTAACAAGCTGCTGGAATCGGTCACTTCCGACAGGATGATGGGAATGCCATCTGACATGATGTGTACTCAACCAATGATCGATTCACTACCTACTTTCCAAACGGAGAGGAATGGAAATGTAACGAAAAAACCCTGATGCAGGCATACACCTGCTGGTTTACGGACGGTTCCAAAACAGAGCAGGGTGTCGGTGCAGGAATATTCAGTCGTAATCCGAGAGTTAGAAAATACTACAACCTTGGACAACATGCAACCATTTTTCAGCCTGAAATATATGCCATTGAGATGTGTGCTAGAGAGATTTTGGATAAAAACATCAGACACAAATCAATAAAAGTTTTCAGCGACAGTCAGGCGGTGCTGAAAGCACTGGAGCCGCATAAATGCAACTCTAGGCTGGTTTGGAAAAACACCCTACACACAGTTGGGACGGCAAATAACCTATCCGTAATCTGGGTACCTAGGCACTCATTCTTTCAAGGCAATGAGGAAGCAGACACACATGCTCCAACATTGGAACAATTATCCTGGTATGGTACATGCGAAAAAGTGTATTTCGTTTAATCATGTCAGAACCGAGCAACTACTAGAACTTGACCGTAAACATGTCAAAGTAATAGCTTCAGTCTTTACAGGTCACTGCAATCTTAGAAATCACCTACACAGAACCGGACACTTTGAAGAGATTGAATGTCGGCACTGTTTGGAGGTTAATGAGTCAGTTGAGCATATTTTCTGCCACTGCCCCGCCACAACCAGAAACACGAATGAAATCTTTGGCAAGGTTAACCTTTCTCTAGAAGACCTGAAAACGACCTCATTCAAAAAGATTCTGAGCTACCTTATGAGCCTGAACTTGTTGGATGAACTTTAAAGATAACATCCTCTCTACAATAAGGCCTAGCGGCTGCGGTGGACCGAACGGATAATCGACCCATGCGGATGCTATCTTACTTCAATATCAACATATATCAATTTTTTTTTACCGCAACATGCATCAAAAAGTTATTATTTTCAATCAGTAAGTAAGAAGTGCATAATTTAAAATCTGTGTAATAAAATACGATTAGAATGAAAAATGATTTGGATTTTACTTTATTAAATGTTCAAAATGATGACCATTAGCTTCCATGGAATAGTATAACCTTGATTCAAAACCTCTCGTGACATTTCGTGGAGTTATTAGTTGGCATTCTTCAACAATTTTTTGGCGCAACTCTTGTAAGGAAGCTGAATTTGTGGCCTACACCTTAGACTTAAGATACCAAAAAATCAAGTGGTGTAAGATTCGGCGATTTGGCAGGCCATTTTCTATAGGCCCTGCTCGACTACTCCAACGATCGAGAAAGTGGTGATGCAGAATTTGCCGTTCTGCAGCGCAATTTGGGGGCATTCCATCTTGCTGAAATACTATCTCATTCTTCAACAAATCTGGATCTTGGTCCAATTTTTCTGTGTTCAAAGGATTGACTGTATCGTCCAGTATGTTGAAATACATTTGACCATTTAAAGTCTCGTCCATGAGATGATCGCCTAAGATACCAACCCATACATTAAGTTTCTGTTGTGTATGTGTTCCCTGCGTCAAATGGGGGTTGTTGTCACTCCAATATATGCAGTTGTGACGATTGACTTCACCATTAAATAAAAAAGATGATTCGTCTGAAAACATATGCAGTAAGTTTCGATTGTTGTTGATACGCTCGGTTAATTAATCACAAAATTCGAACTTCCTGTCCATATCATTTTCATTCAACTTGTGTAAAAGTGTAATTTTAAACGATGAAAATTGAACTTCTTAAGTATTCTATAAACTAATGAACGGTTTACTACTGCTGCTTCAGATACCTGTATCAACATTGCATTTCCAAGTACTGTGATCTGACCTAATACTTCGATGTTAATATCTTCATTATTGACAACCCAATGAAAATATTTTTTTTTGTGCAAAGCCCATTTCCGTCAATTTTTGGATTAGTTCCAGTCCGTACTCTCGTCACAGATTTTGGCCTGCATGATTTTTGTTGAATAATGGAGCTGTAGATCTTGCACACTTCCCATTCTCATAATACAAGTCACTAATTCCACATGTTCTTGGATATAATGGACCATATTAATTTATTGTGAAGTCACGATTAAACCAAGAGTAAATTCCACTAAACAATGCAAACGTAAACTAATACCGTTCAAAATAAGTGTCGAAAGCTGAAAACAGAAGCAAGAAGAGTGGAGAAAAACGACATTAAAAATGATATGTGAATGTGACAAAAACGAGCACATGTATAGGACCTACCTTGGTTTCCACAAAAAAATTGCGAAATGTCAGGCGAGCAAACAAATACGGGCATTTGAAGCCATTTCATTCTAATCGTGCTGTAGTACAGTTTGCAAATTATGACCTTTTTGCTTACTGATTAAAAAAATTACATTTTGATACGGATGTTGCCGTAAAGAGTATTAAAAGACCTTTTGAATGAGTGGTCACAAGACCCATCTTTCATATTCAAATTTTAAAGGTGGGGGCTGCTGCGCCCCTGATTTTGAGTCGTCAGTCCCGTCATTAAAGGTTGTCCCCCTTGATATGACAATTGACAGGTTTCGGAATTTTATATAAATCACAGCAGGCAGAGAGTTATTTAAAGTGGCTCGCAATTTTTTGGAAATAATACAAATAATAAAATTTACTTTAATTTTAATATTCTAACGATCAAAAAAATTCTTTTGATCATAGCGCTATCTTCATTTTTACGTAATGTAACACAATTGTGATCGCAAACTTTAGAGAGAGTTAATCACATTTTTTAGCAATTGCTTTTTTACCCTTTTAAACAGTATTTTTTTTTGCTATTGTTCTTTTATTTCCGCTGGTCATCCCTCCTTTAGGTTTAAGTTTTATTCTAGGTGTACATATTGTAAAAGTTGAATGCATAAGGAGTTGTTTAAATTGCGTTAAAGGTTTAATGGTGATTTAGAACAGACAAGAATTTCAAATTCCTTCCTATCTTATGAAATTCTAATATACAGGCTCACTAATTTCGGCCACAAACGTCATTATTTTTATATTTTCTGACTTCAGAAAGATAAGAAACCACCGACATAACGGATTTATAAACATAATTGCTTTAACTTCTCTCTAAAGATTAATCAAAATTGCAAGACGTTTTCAAAGCTAATCGCAGAGAAGAAATGCATTTCTGCTGGAAAGCCGATTTGCCAATTTCAGCGTTTCGAGAAACTTCGTTCTACACAATTAGCATCAGAAATTTTCGTTGCAGCAATGTTCGCGATTATCATCCATTGTCGTCGGGTGACGTAGGAAAAATTGGCCGACGATTCGAGTTTCTCGCACCCGAAATAAATCCCTCATACGTCGCGTAGTTTCTTTCAGCATTTCCTCGACGTAATTTCCACATCCTTACCATGTATTTACGCCCGCTCGGTGTCTAATTTGCGTCCCTTTGTGGCGGCGTATATCCTCATCCGCGTTTTGGTTCGTTCTCCCGGCCTCGTCTTCGCGAAGAAGCTATGGAAAAGGAGCCTCGAGGCCCGAGGGGACGGAGGAAGAGTCGAGGCCGCACAGCAACAATGCAGCGGGATTATATCGTAAATTGAAATCATACTCGAGTTATAACGTTCCAGATTAACTAAGAATTACTAATTACAGCTACGCGCGCTGTGTCGAGAGGATTTCGGTGAAGTCGACGTGCACTTTTCGGTTATCTCTTCCGAAATTTGGCCGCCGTCGACGAATTGGAACGAAAATCTTAATGAAATATTAAAGCGGCGACTTCAGCGTGGGATTTCCGTGATTTTCCTCCAAATACTTTTTCGTTATTCGGCGCCGTCTTGGGATGCGGATTGCTTCCGTTATTATAATAAATAACTAAACAAAAGGAACTCGTTAATTGTTCCGTTAATGTTTCAGCAAGGGCTTTTGAAGATCGCTCAGATGGAGAACGGCGTCTGTGTTAATGTGCGACCCTCATCTGGTTGGTAAACAGGGTCGGGCGTAATAGGCGAAAAATATTTGACAAGTAACAAACGGAAAGTTTATGAAAACAATCATGGCATATAATTATTCCGCGGTGAGATCGTCATTAAATTTATAATTATATATAAATTGGAACTGAAATGTTCATTAAAGAAATAACAGAATACGTATTCATACAAAAACTGTTCGCTGTTAAGTAAAGAAGCGTTAAGAAAGAGTGGCCAAAATAGTTCAGGAACGCAGAAATGACTCCCACAAGTATTTAGTGAAGGTAATGGCAGATAATGCTTTGTATGTGAGGGTAATATGCAGCACAGTAGAAGTATTTGCATTAAAACTTGCATTGCATTTTTAAATTTGTCGGTGTAAGATTTTCTCGTTTTGGTGCCAATAAATCTTTATAAAGCGAAAAAGGTTCCTTCAAATTAAGGCGGTAAAAAATAGGTATGGAATAAACCAGCTCCATGAACCCTTTTTCATTTTATATTCTAATGTTAGTGTTTTTAAAAAATCAGAAAAACGTTAGTAAACTGAACAATATACTTGTAAACTTTATTAATAGATTTGGTAACAAAATAGCTGCCACATGGAAAGTTATCAAACAGTGTACTAGAAATGCTAAAGCCAGTATCAACGTTTTAATAGGGGATCCAGAAGGTCCAATACATCATCCACGTATTATTGCCGATAAATTTAACTCGGTAGATTTACCTTGCAAAATTCAAGCTAATGTATATTCGATGTTTGTATATCTTTGTACTAGTATGGAGGTAGATACTATTATCAATAATATGAGTAATAAATTCTCTGCGTGTCTCGATGACCTCCAAGCTGCTATAATTAAGAAGTTTAAGGAATATCTAGTAGACATACTAACCTACTTAATTAATTTATTCTTTAGCGAGGGAATCTTCCGAGATGTTCTCAAGACGGCATCTGCGACTCCTGTGCATAAAAAAGGGAATTTGAATGATGTATCGAATTATAGACCTATTGCATTGACATCTAGCATTTCCAAGATTATAGAATATAGGTTATGGAATGCCTTTTTAGATAAATTCGACATGTTGACACACTATCTGCATGGATTCAGAAGGGAGAAGTCTACAACTTGTTGGGAACTATACATTCTTTTAGGGACTACTATTATTTTATAGTTGGACAACCTGCAGAGGCCATTATGGCGCATAGGTCGTTCATGTCCGCATACCTATGTGTTTTATGTCTTGTATTAATAAATACATATAAATTACTGTGGTTCGGTATTCTTTCCAAATATACCTACCCAAGGTGGTATGTATTTTAACACAACTACTGCATTAATTGACTTCTACGATGAAATATTGGAATATATTGAACATAAAAGAAATATACACTCCGCCAAAAAAGTATCGCATAAACTTAAAAAGGGCATTTATGAACCAAGATATTTTTATACGTTCACAAAAAGTTTGCCTCGTGTATGTGAACTATAAAAACACTAACAAAATAATGGAACTTAGCGTGTTTACTTTATTTTTTTCCTAAAAGAACACATTTAGAAAAATGCATATGTGTAAGGTTTGCTCAGTTGTTTATTGAAAGTCTTCCTATACGGACAAATTTTAAGTGCGAAGTCAGAGTTATGTACCAACGCTTTTAAAACTAAAATGAGCAATTTAACTTCAGAACAAGTGGCTGCTATAGTTGCTTTAATCGAAGATGGACAATCTCAAGCATACGTTGCTAATTTGATGAACATCAATCAGTCAACTGTTTCTAGAGCCGTAGCCAGATATAGGGAAACAGGCATTTAAAGTAGAAGACCTGTACCAGGTCGTCCAAGATGTTCTACTCGCCAAGATGACCGCTATTTACTACTACAAGCATTACGTCGAAGACATGTAACTGCGAGACAATTGCAGAACGACTTGGCTAGAGTCAGAAATACTCGTGTGAGTACTCAAACTATTCGGAATAAGTTACGACAGAGTAGATTAAGAGCTAGAGTAGCTGTAACAGCCCCTCGTCTCACTAGGAACCACCGAGTGGCTCGCTTAAGGTTTGCCAGAGAACATGTAAATTGGAACATTAATGACTGGGCCAATATACTCTTCACAGATGAGTCAAGATTTGGTCTTTACACCTCAGATAGGCGTATCTCAGTGTACAGACGAGACGGTGAGCGCTATTCGCAGTGTAATATCAGACCTAGACCTAATTTCGCTGGTGGCTCTATTATGGTTTGGGGAGGCATCTGTTTAACAGGTCGTACAGAGTTAGTACCAGTAGACAGAGGTACACTGACTGCCCACAGGTATATAACGGACATTTTAGAAGAACATGTAGTACCATATCCGCCAATTATAGGAAACGAATTCATGTTAATGCACGATAATGCACGACCGCATGTTGCAATAATGGTCCAGGAATACCTTAACGATGTTGGTATTCCAGTTTTAGATTGGCCTGCGGTAAGTCCGGACATGAACCCTATCGAGCACGTGTGGGACCTCCTTCACAGACGGATACGAACCCAAAATGTTGCCCCAGCGGACCTGCATGGACTAGCAAATGCTCTCCGTGACGAGTGGGAGAATTTGGATCAGGCTTATATACGGAGGTTAATCGAATCTCTGCCAAACCGTATGCGAGCGGTCATAAGAGCCAGAGGTGGCAATACTCAGTATTAAAAGCTACTGTTATGACATTTTTCTTTCCAAAATTATAATTTCTTGTTTTAATAAAAATCTCAAGTATGAGTTCTTGTTTTTATTTGGCCTGTATTTTATTTAAACAATCATAGAAATTATATCTTAGAGCGCATTAAAGTATATTTACAACTTTATGCTACAAACAAAGATTATGCGATACTTTTATGATTCAAAACTAAATTATGCGATACTTTTTTGGCGGAGTGTAGTTGCTATATCTTGTGATTTAAAGAAGGCGTTCGATTGTGTACAATGTAATATACTCATCGATAAATTACAACAATACGGCGTCAGGGGAGTTGTTGCTGCCTGGTTTTCATCGTATCTACATGATAGAACACAATTTGTGAAAATTAGACATACCAACGCAAATGGGAAAATTGAAAGTGCTCGATCACATACTTTACCCCTACACGTGGGTGTTCTACAAGGATCTGTCCTTGGCCCTGTTTTATTCAGCTTATATATTAACGACATGGTGCTGTTTCTAGCACATGTGCACTTGGCCTTGTACGCAGATGATATTTCAACTCTAATAATTGATCGTGATGCAGAAAACATATCGAACACAGTATATACAATTTTTACAGTCTAGTTTATGCACTACATGTGATATTTTGCTTTTTCAATTTTTGAGTTTAATTTTGTAGTTAGATTTGCGATTCTGACATTATAATCGCGTGAAAATTTGATTAATTTTTTCGAATAAATGTTTTACATAAAGAGTTTGTGCAAATTTGTTTGATTATTTTGTTTTGTTATCTTGTTGATCGAGTATTTTATTTACGATATAATTTGGGTGATTATTTTGTTCAAAAATATCTTTGCTTTAATAATCGCATGGAATCGGAAAATTGGACTTGTTAGAGTTATTGCTCTGTCCGCTAAACGAATTATAACACTTAAATTTTTGTGGAAAGGGTTGTGATGATTTAAAATTTAATACATGTCTAGAGCAAGTAGGTTTAGTATACTATTGTGTTAGAATGTTCTTGTTATTTTTTGTGAGTTTACACTTACACAAACATAATTTCAGTACAAACATAAATTTTATAAACAGAGGATCCTGACGATGAAGATAACTGCCCTATGTTTACTGAAGGACGAGCTGTCATATCAGTTTAAGATTAACAATAAAGCAAATTTTCTTAGATTTTTTTTGGTATACTAATCATCTGTATCTCGGAAAGTATTGGACATACGGAATCTGGCAAAGTGTCAAACTTTCAATGTACCTTACGAAATAACTAAAACTCTTTTGTTGTAAGATTGACAATTTTTTAGATATTAAGCAAATGTGAAAAAAAAATATCGCAGCTCGTAAAACTGCAAACTTGGATTTTTAATATATTTTAATATATGTCCCAACAATTTATAAACAATTAGAACTACATCATTCCTTGCAAGGTCGGATGTTTAACTTGACTGGCGTTATCATGGTCTAAGGCACTGAATTTTAAAATATGCGGCAGTGGCCAATGTATTAAATGTTAATGATTGATAGGGTTGTTATACTGATAATCCATTAAATTTTATCACAATATAAAAGAAACATTTTCGATTCCTTAACCAATCTTTAATTCACAATCGGAACATTCTAGATATTGCATCTAGCGTACCTATCTGAAAAAGAATTGCTTATTCCAGCGACCGGAAAGTATTGAATACAAAACATTCGCGGTTATTTATTCGCCAGCGCAGATTCCCAGACACCCTAGGCGCCGAACGGCCCGAAACGGGTGTAATTCTCGGTTAAATTGGAGAGAAGAAACGGGCGGCGCAATGCCGCGGAAGCAAATTAATTGAGTGTTTCGAAATGGCGGATGAGGGATGGAAAATAATGAACGCCGCGCGGCGCGTCGTACCACCAGTACTCCGGTTGTGTAAATTTCATGCGCTTTTCCCCTTCTACAAGATGATATTTTGGCCCATTCGCCCGCGACAGATCCAACTAATTTGAATGCACAAATAAACAGCGCGGTGGCAAAATAGTAGAGATGAAATAGGTATTTGTTTTGGAAAATATAGACTACCAAACATTATTTGGCGCAGAACTTTGTACGCGGTCCGATTAGTTCAAGTCACTCCGCGAGACGGCTTCATTAGTTTAGGTCTATATGACATTGTTCTGTGTAATGTTTAAAAGTTTGACGCTGTCTATTGAGCATAAATACAAACATGAAATGGTAGCTTGCTGTGCGGTTTCGGAAGTTGTAAATAGATTATATGCATATTTTACAAGAAGTGCATGTTCTAAAGGCAGTTGCTGGAAGTTTCGAATTAAAAAATTACAACTACTTTGACGAATAGCAGCAAGCAACTGTTCGTATTGGCGGTGACACTGCTTTATGCTGTTTTTTCACTAAAGCTTTTCTAGCAATACTGAATGTCAAACCTAAATTAAAGAACACATATTATATTAAAATATATATATATATATATATAGGAAATTATAGTAATAAATAGCAAAAATATAATACGAAAAATATATCTGTGCCATGGGTCGCCCACAACACTGACAGCTGATTGCTATTCTAGCACTGTAGCCATTTTAAACATGTAAAATACCCTAAAATATAGAGCGGGAAATTCAAAGCATCCTCAATCATTTAAAGTCACTCTTTATTAAAATTTGATAAGCAAGAATCATTATTAGTAGACGCGCTCCGCCTTACTAAGGCTCATATGTGCTTTTAAGTGACTTGTTGCATTATACGAAGAAAGGTGTGTATATACTAATAGCAAGGAGTATGAATGACAAGTAAAGAGGGAAAACTCATTAAAGTCGTGAAGATATTATGCTAAATTGTCGAACCGTTCTGAATAAGAACACGATATTGTAGGTCGATGGCAAGGAACGTTTAAACGCATTTTTTTTTTAAATTTTATTGACAAATTGCAGAAATTGGAAAATGAGTGAATATCTTTTTGATTGATGTTCATCAAAATTGGCACTATTAGTTGGCTTGACAGATTTAAAAACAGTTAATACCATTTAAAACAACTACAATAATAACTATTCCTTTCAGTGATTTAACTATGCCTTTTACTCTATCGTCAAAAATTATTTAATTATTAGGGATTGCTAACTCGCGAGCGGCATACATACATCCATAGACAGGTATAACGCGCCAAGCAACGAACATCAAACGAACGCTGCTATTAACTGAATAATACTAATACAGTGGACCAAGCACCCGTACTGTATTACTCTAGAGTAAATATAACATTTTACCGTGTGAATTATGCGGGTGAATGCACTGAAAATGTTCCTTTTATGTACTCAGGGATTTTCACCCCAATCCAGTTTAGCGTTCACTTTATTCGTTGACGCATGCTACAATATTGTAC
The DNA here is from genome assembly GCA_949128085.1 of Cetonia aurata. Classification (NCBI taxonomy): domain Eukaryota; kingdom Metazoa; phylum Arthropoda; class Insecta; order Coleoptera; family Scarabaeidae; genus Cetonia; species Cetonia aurata. Next base: position 13,242,784 of record OX421887.1, read on the forward strand.
AGCTTAAAGCGGTGGAGATTAGCTAATTCAGGCAGTCGGTCCATTAGCGCGATATTAAAACGAGCTTTTTAGAATTTACGCATACTTATGAAATTGTATAGTATAGGGATCTTTTATACAGTTTTAATTAAGTATATAAAATTAAAATTTTATGGTGGTAGATAATTCTAATATAAATAAAAGTTAAAATTACTTTTTATAGTAATACGGTAAGTATTGGGATGTAAACTATGAACTAAATTAATTAGTAAAATCTGTAATTAATTTTTGTTGGAGGACATAATTTTTAATTTGAGTTTTTTAGAATTATGTCCTATATTCGTGATATTCCGGGTAAAAAGTTAGACTATAATTGTTACCCTTAATTATAGAAGTGGCATCTGATAGGAAGCTATTTGCCGGATCGTTTCTGCATTGAATGCCAAATCAGATCCGTCATCAAATTTTTTTTTATGTTCCTTTTTACATTAGGTTCGTTATTACGGAATCGGGAAAGGCAATATTAGAGCTTCTAGCACAGAACCACTTCCCAGGATATCAGATGATGAATACCCTCGTAGAGGATACTACAATCCGCAGTATCTAATGTCCTAAACGGACTAATTGGCAGATTGCGAGGAAAGTAGTAACATTCAATGCGGTTAGCTGGGCGATTAAATCGCTCAAACCAGACAAAACGCCGGGTGAGGACGATATATTTCCGACAATCTTGCAAAAGGAAAGCACGATACTAGTCCCTCACTTGGTTAGACTTTTCAGAGCTAGTCTTGCTTGAACTATATACCAACAAGGTAGATGGAGATGAGAGTGGTGTATATTCCCAAAATGGGAAAATCTAAACCCTCTCCTAGTTCCTTTCGTCCAATTAGCTTGATGTCATTTCTACTGAGAATATTGGAAATGGTGTTAGAGAGTCACATCAGGGAAGTAATTCTTCCAGATAGACCCCTTCACATTTACGAATATGCGTATCAAGCAGGCAAATCCACGGCTTTTGCACTGAACAATCCTCTCTCCTGGATTTCGAACTCGCTCGAATCCAAGGAAATAGTAATGCTAGCATTTGTGGACATAGAAAGAGCATTAAATAATGCAATTCCTTCATCCCTATACAAGGTGGTTTTGGCGCGAGGTGCACAACCAATCATAGCAAGCTGGATTGCCGCTATGCTTACGAATGGGCTTGCTATAACGACACTGGGCGGGAAGATAGTCAGGTTCAGGCCGGGTAGGGGTGGGACAGGGTTTCCGCAGGGTGGTATTTTATCGCAACTACTGTGGTCATTACTTATAGACGACCTACTGGCTGTCATTGAAGCGCTTGGAGCCAACTTGTAAACCTATGCGGACGATATTGTGGTACTTTTAAGGGGATCGGGAGAGAAGGACATTTCCGCAGCCCTCTAACAGGTAATTAACCCGAACAAAACTACGGTAGTACCGTTCACCTGGAAGAGGAGAGTGGAGCATCTAGTTCCTCCCACTATCCAAGGTGTGAAACTTGAATTTGCAGATAATGTAAAATACCTAGGCGTCCCATTGAGACACAAACCTGGAATCCACATGTGGAAAAGATTACTCACAAGGCGAGGTTATCCTTATGGACTTGCCGAAGAATATGTGGGAGATCCTCAGGGATATCCCCAAAGCTAATCCATTGGCTTTATGTGATGGTAGTATGTCCAACCATGACCTATGGAGCGATAGCATGGTGGTAGAAAGCGCTGCAAGCCAGAGCCACAGCAAAACTTGCATCCATACAAAGGATTGCAAGTATAGCAATCACGGGAGCAAAGTCTTCTTCCCCGTCATTTGTGTTGGAAATTCTTCTGGACCTACCACCCTTGCGCATTGTTGTGGAAATGGAGGGCATATTAACTCCATTCCGCCTATGGCACATTGCGAATCAATCGACACATACTCATGTCTGCGCGGCTAACAAGCTGCTGGAATCGGTACCTTCCGACAGGATGCTGGGAATCCCATCGGACATGACGTGTACTCGACCAGTGATCGATACAACTTCACTACCTTCTATCCAAACAGAGAGGTATGGAGTTGTAACGAAATAACACTAACGCAGGCAGACACTTGCTGGTTCACGGACGGTTCGAAAACAGAGCAGGGTGTCGGCGCAGGAATATTCTGTCGTAATCCAAGAGTTAGAAAACATTACAACTTTAGACAACATGCAACGATTTTTCAGGCTGAAATCTATGCCATTGAGTTGTGTGCTAGAGAGATTTTGGATAAAAACATCAGACACAAATCAATAAAAGTTTTCAGCAACAGTTCGGCGGTGCTGAAAGCACTAGGGGCGCATAAATGCAACTCTAGGCTGATCTGGAGCTTCAAAAACACCCTAAATACTGGGGACGGCAAATAACCTATGCCTAATTTGGATGCCGGGGCACTCACTCATTCATGGCAATGAGGAAGCATGCAATGCAAAAAAAGGTGCTGCGAAGCATATCCAGGGACCAGAACCTACCGTTGGCATAGCACCTACGGTAGCTAAACAACAAATCAATGTATGGGTGCAGCAGAAAGTGTCCAACATTGGAACAATTGTCCTGGTATGGTATATGCGAAAAAGTGTATTTCGTTTAATCCCAGGAACTACTAGCATTTGACCGGAAGAATGTTAAAGTAATAGCTTCTGTCTATACATGTCACTGCAAACTCAGAAATCACCTACACAGGAATGAATTCTCTGACAACAACGACCTCATACAAAAAGATTCTGAGATACCTTAAGGGCCTAAACTTGATGGATGAACTTTAAAGATAACATCCGCTCTACAATAGGCCTTAGCGGCCGCGGTGATCGGGAGGGATAATCAACCCATGCGGATGCTGTCTTACCTTAATACTCAATACACATTTCATACATCAAATCATGAACATGTACCACAAAATTGGAAAGATGATAATGTGCGTGTGAGGGAAGGGGGATAGCAAAAGTAAGAATTTATCAATTATCCAAAAGGGGCCTACAGCTTGTATGAAAACTATTCTCAAAATTTTTAACAAATTCAATGATTGGGTTCTAAATTTCCACAAAAAACAAGAAATAAAATCAATTACAATACGTTTTACTGGAACAAACTAACTGAATATTCTATCTTACGTAAAGAACGGTTTGTAGCATAGCTTTTCAATGTAGCTACAAACATTTTGAAGTGTCGCACAGATCGATATACCTAACTCTAAGCAATTATTCATCAAAGAGAACAAATTTTTGCATATCAATATTTGATATGTTAGATGAAATGAAAGAAATTTAGATTAGTACTGATAAAGTTAGGTATATTTACCATAAATGGCAAAGTTAACTGTGTACTGGTGTATGCTACATTTATCTACTGAAAAGTACTAAGCATTAATCCATTATTAACTGATTTTGTACACATCCTCGACCTCAAAACCTAGCCCGAACATGGTAGCTTCAAATAGTCAATGCGTATAGATTGACATAATAAACGGCTCATGCAGTTTTTATTGACAAAAATTTTACTGCAGTGAAATTTATAATAATATCAACAAGACAGAAGATTAAGGCTCACAGAATGGAGATAGAAGTCTTTCGAGTAATTATAGACCAAACCGTTTAATTGTCGAAAATTATAGAATCTTGTTTCAAGTTTAGAATAATAAATTATTTGGAAAATGGTGGCCACCTTAACACATGTCAGCACGGGTGTGGATAAAATAGGTCAACAAAAACAGCATTAATAGATCTTGTATTGTATGTTAAAGATGAATTGGGGAAAGAAAAGCATTGTTATGACATAATTTCCGGATCAAGCAAAGGCTTTCGATAGCGTATCACATGATTCATTACGTTTACAGATTGAACAAATTGGCATTAGAAGGAAATGCAGTTTCCTTAATTGGGAGTTATACAGAGTGGGCCAAAAGAAACCAAGGGGTGTAAAAGTTTAATAACTTTTTTGTTTATTAACTTTTTTTTATTTTTTCTTTCAGATTATATAGACAACACTTGGAGAATTTATAATGGAGAGGTTCACAACTGAACAGAGAACCAGAACAATTTTAAACCAGAGATCAATTATTTTAACGCAAAGAGCATATCGTCGACATTTTAACCCGACTATTTTCTTTGGGGTTTTTTGAAGGAGCGAGTGTATGTGAACAAGCCAGAGACAATCCTTGAACTCAAGGCAAACATTGTTGCAGAAATTCGAACGCTACAGCCACAAGTTTTGAAAGATGTTATGGAAAATGCTCTAAAAAGAGCCCATCAGACGGTGGTCATTTAAGAGACATCATTTTTCATACTTAGTGTAAAAAAATTTCCATTTTGTATACTATATAATCTGAAAGAAAAAATAAAAAAAAATTAATAAACAAAAAAGTTATTAAACTTTTACACCCCTTGGTTTCTTTTGGCCCACCCTGTATATGTAACAGACAGACATCAAGCTGTTGACATAAGAGGTGCAAAGTTACTATTGCAACATGTTGAGTACGGTGTTCTCCAGGGATCGATTTTGAAACCAATTTTATTCATTTTATTCACTAATGATATAGCAGATTACAGTAATCTTATAAACAATATATTGTACGCGGATGACATTTAATTACTGATATCCACGAAATACTTAAATGATTTAAATGTACTAGTCTAATGACACTCTCTTGCAAAAAAAAATTTATTTTACAAAGTCAAAATTGCCGTTAAATTGTTATAGATTTCGGGTCTACAAATAACCTGTCACATGTTTAGGCATTTTTCTGGATATAAAATTAACCTGGGGAGCACAGTTTGATAATATTATAGGCAGACTTGCTTGTACTTCTTATAAGTAGATGCAGACTTGGAAGCAAGAAGTACTTATCCTTGCGTATTATGGGTTATTTTTGTGTAGACAATGTTAGATACGTGGAGTCGTGTAGACCATTATTTAGGTGATTTGGTATTTTGACCTGCATAAATCAATAGATTTACGAAGCCATAATGTACGAACTGCCTACACGGGAAGCATATGATACCCGCTTTCGGCCGGTGGCCGCCCACATTTCAGACTAACAAGAAGTTTGAAGTCGTTCAGATTTTTTCCATAAAGTACTAAAATAAACTACCAAATAATTGGAAAAGTGTGAATTCTTCCTGCTTTGTAAATAAAGTTAAAAGCTTCTTGCGGAAGAATGTGTTCTACGACCTGTGGGAGTTTTAATGTGGTGAAATATTTGAGATTAGTGCGTGCCTTAGCTGTAGGTACGCTCTGTAAGTACTGTAGATATGACAAGTGTACACAGTTGTGAGCTGTCTTACACAAAGAAATATCTATCTATCTATCTACAGCCTGAAATCTGTTTCTTCAAAATTGATAATATTTGTTGAGAAACCTTGGTTCACCCTTAGTAGGATTTCGCCACATTCTTCTAATATCGTCAAAATTGTTAATAATAACGCATATTAATGGCGATAAGTTGGCAGATTTGGCTTTATACCATGGGCTCTAAGATTATTCAGTTTGTTTTTAGCTGATTATTTTCTTTGAAGTCACCTGATAAGTAACATTTATGATAACATGCACATACGTAAGTACAAAGTGACGCGTACTGCACAGAATGAAATGACCACGCATTTTATTATTGCATTGAAAGGTGAGGAAGACCCTTTTAGAAACTTGAAATTAGACTTTGTTATGCTGCATGCATTCTTTATTTTCTTCTATCCTTTAATATATTTGTTTGTTTCAGTTTATATTAAGAGATGTCTTTTAGTTCTAATTGTACGTAACTGTTCCGCATTTTATACTTACTTTTCATAGAAACTATATTGTGGGGTTTTATTTTTGTTTCTCTTTGTCGTGTTCTGTACAGTAGATGTTCTACATGTCTACTTTTATATCTTTTTATTTCCTAATTAGATCATTTTTTTTTATATAGCTGGGACACATATACTTTATTATTAACATGTCTATTAATAATTTAGTTTTTAAAATTCCATTTTGTAAAGATAAAATGTGAAAAGAGAAGATTTCTTACAATTTACGAAATGAAATTCTAATATACTAAATTACTAATAGAAGTTTTATTCTTATATATTTGCATAATATTATGTATTCAAAGATTTTCGAAGGAAAAATGGCACATTTAGCATTTAAGAAAAGTTTTTTATTTTCAAGCAAATTTTGTGTTACTTCAAAGCCTTCATACCTGTTTTAAGTACAAGTAGCAATACACATTAATGAATAAACACATGCGAGTAAATATTTAGAAGGATTTTTGTACAGCATCTGCTTTGGAGGCATTAAAGATATATCTATTGAATTATTCAAGTTGTGACTTGAAAAGAATTTGTCGCGTTAGTAATTTTTCGCAACGTGAGGAAAGGTAGAGAGTACCTGCTCTTGAATAATTAACTTTCGCCACTTTTTCTCGTGCCTTTTTCCAAGTCCGAATCCGCGATATCCCGTTTGATTCAGTCGCTGCATAATGAACAAACGTAATGAGTTCCGAATTCGTATTCCGTGCTCCGGGCGCGAAAAGGCGAGCGAACCGATACCGTCATTTTATGAAAATGTGTACTCAAGCTGTCTATATTTAATCTCAAAGCCGAGACAGCGGCGCCCAGGCGCGGACGGACAGAGGGACCTTTCGCATTTTTAATAATGGGATTTCTTAATTAAAGTGCCGCGATGCTTAACATACTTTCGAGATTTTAATTTGACGGATACCTTTGAGATTTTCGCGCATTTCCCGTCCCTTCATTCAATTATTCCGTTTAGTTTATTAGATTAGCAACTGCGCGGATGTTCCCGCCCTAGCGGGCCCGGATGTGCGTTTGTGTGCGTGCGTGAGTGTTTTGGAAACGGAAAATTTAATAACCTTTTTTTCCGTCCCTCGGACTTGGTTGTTATTGTGGCGAATAAATCACGCAGTGACTTTTATTAGATATTTCGTGTTTTTTTTACATCTTCTTTTTGAGATTGTTCCTTTGTTTAGTTGGGTACACCAGGCAAGCTACCTGATGTTCTATATATCTCCTGACCCTATATATCAAGCAGAAAGACAAATAAAATTATTACATGAAACAAACGCTCAGCAACATTATTTTAAAAATATTCAAGTGGATATCCACAAAATTATACTAAAAGTAATATTGACTAAGTAGTGAATCTTCAATTTGTGCATTTAGGTTGCTGATTTAAGTGGGCGAGGGACCACTTGGTGAATGAGTTCGTGATTTTTTAATCAAATAACAAAATAACAATGCCATTTAAATGGAATGCTTGTGTCACTGTTTGAGCATATTGACACACAAAAAATTAATTACATTAAACGAAGTTGTGGCTTTTCTAAAAACAGTTAAACTATCAGTACATATTTGTCAAAACAGCATTAAAAAGCAAAATAGCATTTTACACTGTTGTACACAAATGTTTGTAACTACACCCCATGTAGTTACAAATTTCCAACTGCAAAAAGTAGAAATATAACCGGACTAAGATAATAATAACACCAACTGGGACAATGGAACAATTTCTGGTGTTAATAAACGGTTTACCGATGGCAGGGAGTTAACGTAATACCAGAATGTGAATTAGCAAACTTTTATTGAGACTTTATTCTGTTAAGGTTGTTACAAAAATTTTGAAAAGTGAAAGTTACCTACTTCACCCATTAGCACCGAATATTTTTTTTTACGAAAATTTAATTAAATTCGTTGTATATTGGAAAAAAAATACCTCATTTTAAATAATATTTTTTTAATCGGATGTTACAATAAAGCTAAAACAAACGAGGACGCAGTGCTGAAATGGTTATTAACGCACTGGTGAGACGATTACCGGAATGTAATATGGGCGATTAATGTGCAAGTTAGAAAAAACACTAAAAAAAACTCGTGTCACAATGACTTTGGAATGCTCCGACTCCGACATTGAATCACTCGCCGCGACGCGGCTCGCTATTCAAACTTATACTCCGCATTACATAAACGTCATTGGGACACTTGTGTTTTAAAATACTATTTTGGGAGTTTTTGAAAGAAAGGGTGGTACCGTATGGTACCGTTGGCGTTGGGCTCTTTACTGAAACTCTTCACTAAACAAAGAGGAAGTACTCCTAATAGAAAAAAGGAGTCGATAAACGTAACTTTATTTAGTGTGGATATTTCTAAAACACTCTATATGCATAATCCAGTGTCATATTTTTCGTAGATTGTCGTAACTCTGCTTTTATACAAAGATCCTGCACATCTCCGCTCTGCCTCTTGCATTGCTTTCCAGCGTATCTAACAGCTGCTCTTGATATTCGACCTGGGCCTTTTGATTCGTTTTTAAATCGTGTTAGATATATCTAGAAGACATAACAAAAAATGTAACTGACACATATCGTTATTGCAATATTACATCAATAACCTGTACAATATTCCTTCTAAAAAGCAATTGTCTCAAATTTTTACCAGTTTTCTTGTATAGGATCCATGCATCTTGAACTGCTGCATCCACCAAGTATGTAAAGATAGACTAATACCATTTTTTAGATTTAATTCGTATACGATAACTAACATATAAAATATTTGTTAGCTTTAGTTACGAATATAAATAGCAGTTCAACCAAGCAATATTACCATGCATTAGATCAGTCCCTCCCATATTCTTATTATACTGAAACACAATATCTGGACGTGGAATAAAGACACTCTTGTTCTGTTCCTTTGAAAACCTTTCACCATGGGTGGTGCTACTTCGAAACACGTACTTATTAAAGTGTCAACACTGTTGTCTACCACCGCACAAGAAGTATACCGTCCAAATTTTCTCCAAAGCAGTGGAAAAATTACCTTTACTTCTTTTCATTAGATCTTTTTTTGTGCAAAACAGGACATTCTTTGGGTATCCTATTATCTCGGACGGTACCAATGGAGCCTTAAACATTGGCCTTCAATGTAGAAAATAAGTTGATACCAGTAAAACAATTATCAAGAAATAAGTTTATTTGGTGTTTTAGGTCTTTAATATAATAAAATAGGTATATTTAAGTGAAACGTTTCGGTTTATTACAAACCTTAGTCATTTACACAAAATATATAATTGATCAAAATTAAATAGTTGTTAATAGTGATTATGAACTGCTTACATCCATGGCAGCTAAAATACTTTACCATTGACTGGCCTCACGCAAGATTTTCTTCAGGTGTAAAGTGAGTAAGGCATTTTCGCTTTCAAGGTATCTGTTAGTAATCGTAAAGCAAAGATATTATCCTGATCATTGTTATCTGCAAAATGAATGAAACGGCAGTTCTGTAAGAATCAATTTCGTCTCATTGCTTCAGACACTAAAATGTTTTTAATTTATTGTCACCACTCAAAAGTAAAATTGCAAGAAACGCTTTAATTTCTGAGATCCACATTGAAGTGTCCGTCCAATTTTTAAACATTGCATTTGCCTATCTCGACAACAATCTTCCCCAAAAGACTATATAAGAAAAAGCTCACAAATAGTACAATTCATCTCACTACATTTGCTGGGTCAGGAAATGATGTTTTGCAGGTTCGAGAGCTCCTAACTGACAAAAATTCAAATTTTGTGATTTATCATTATATAATTTGTTATCAATTTTTTCATTCTGGACTTTAGCAGTACTTGTATGTGTCCTCCATTTGATTCGATTCATGTAACAACTTCCATTTTGTTGTATATTGGCGCGTTCTGTTTTCTATGCTTATTTATACTATCCATTCTAGAATTATTACTGTAGACAATTTCTGTAGCAGCGGAAAGCTGTCTTCTACTTAGATTATCAACCAATCCTCCTTCTTCCTCATCTGCCGAGTCTTCATCGGGCAATATATGACTACCTGGAGGTTCTATACCCATATGAATCATCTTATGCAAGATCTAATGCCCCCTGCAATGTTAGTCCCCTAAAATATTTTACATTAAATAACGATCATAACAGACGGAAGACCGCCTAGCGGTACTGTATGGGAGCAGTAATATTTTCGCGCGACAAAAGACAACAAGACAATATTTTTTTTCTGCAAATGTAAAATGTAAAATAAAGATTGTTTTTTAGGAAACGTAAAATGTACTTGTAATGCACAGACAATAACAGTATATTTATGTTAGAATACTTACACTAAGCGGAAGTTCATGTGATGATGTTTGCTAAAGTTGTAACTGCTAACAAACACGTGAAACACCTTGCATCAACACTTAACAGCGCACAATATGTAGATGTGTGCTTAAACCATGTCTGCGCAAGTGATTTCACTTTAAACATAACGTTCGTGGTACGATAGGGGAAAAAGTGATCACCTGTTTGGTGGTTCCATGAGGTACTGGTAGGCGCTAATGTGTGAGTTAGTAGATATTACTCTATCTTAACTTTGCAAATGGTACCAATTACATTACCTCTAGCTGAAACTAATTTCAAAACAGAATAATTGCAACACCTATTACTAACGTCTCATAGAAGGAAATTTACATTGTAAAAATGAAGTTTTATTCCGAAACATAAGTGTTTAACTACTTGTGTATTTGGAAAAACTAACATCGTATTTCTTTGTATGTAATCAATTTATTTTTCAATGGATATTTAACATAGTCAATATACGCCAACAACCCAACAATACCTATATAACTCAGAAGCTTGGATTAGAAGGAAAGATTATTCAGAACAATTTATAAATTAACATGACATACCCGAGTTTTAAGGAGATTTATTTACTTATTTACTACGTCTTGAATAGTCTAAAGCAACTGAAGAGTCTTACCAACTTCGCACTACTTTTCGACGTTCTGTACATAATGACCATAATTCAAAATCAAATAGTGTGACTATAAAACTACTTTATTTCTTTGTCAAATATTCTGCAATAAGAACTATGATATTTTAATGTCATCGAAAATTATTTCAGCATTTTATATATGGGAAAATGGAGAAATAAAAATGAATGATTGGAATCTCCAATAATCTATTTAGATATATCTACCATCAGGTCATCCTTTGTGATATATCTTTTTAGAAACACATTGTTGCTTGTAGAATTCTTCTCCTACGGTCTTCCCCACGTTTCCACTACTGTTTTCTTTTTTGTTTTTGAGAAAAGGTACCCGCTAATGGGGCTATAATCCTACATATTGTGATTCTGAGTTTTTTTGGTAACCTTACTGTAGAGGATTTATGCCATCAGGCAATTACGGTTTTTTTTTTGGCATTGGTATTTTTTTGAAACGCAAATTTCTACATCCTTCAGGTATTTTTGGCACTCCACAGTTTGTGGGTATGTATTTGAATTTATCGTTTATCCCATTTCTCGAGGCTTATGCCTACCCATTAACAAAATTCGATATACATTTTGCTTTGAGTATTATATTAAGCATTCAATTTCATCCCGCATATAAGCATTAATTATTTCCAAGTTCATTGTGTCTAATATGCCGTGAATCTGGGTGTGGCTGAACAGCAGCCTGCAATTTTATATTTATCCTGGTAGGCACTTAATCTCCTCCTGTTTTTCTTTAAAATTTAAATTTGGTGTGGGCGGTGTATAAATTTTTAGTCGAGGTACTTATGTTGCTTATATGTATACGATGCCGTCATTGCTTGTCTTGTAAAATATTCCCGACCTAAAACAACAAAATAAGTGCCGGAAAACAGAGTTTTGAGGCAAATTTACCTGAGGGCCGACCGGGCTCCGGTTGCTGGCATTGGCACGTTACAAATTACAAATTTTAGCACTTCTGTAAAAGTGGCGGCGGTTGCGGGTCCCGACCGTAGTAGCACTTGCATATATATTTCAATGAAGGTTGCTTGCACACAGCCGCCCTGGCACATAATATTATGCATGCAGCCGAAAGGTTTGGATATAAAATAGAGGCTCTGCGGTCAGTGTTACGGATATGAAAGCGGACGGAGCGAAACCGAGGGGACGCTTTGGGGTTATTTTAAATAACTCCCCGAGTCCGCTCCATGGTTAGTTTCCCGCGTGTAAATTGATTTTGAATGAGGTCGCGGATGCTTCTTCTCATACAAAATATGTATTCCGATAGATTTATCAGGACGTGAAGTTGCTTATTAATATTAATAATAAATTTTCCGCCAACCCATCGGTGTTTCCTTTTTCCCAAAAAAAATCCAGCTTTTATTCATATTTTCCGCTAAAAGGCTTCAAATTTACATATGAAAACACGAGGAAAAAATATATGAATATCCTGAGGCGTTAGTAAAGTTACTGAATTGTTTAAACTAGTTTTTTTTCCTAACAATTTGACAGTTTGTACACCATCACCTCTTCTTATTTAATTTAGTACTAATCAAAATAACGTAGCCTCAAATTTTTGTAGTATTTTGCTGTTATAATAAATAGCAAATTACTTAAATTTAATTTTATTTTTATGGAAGAGGAAAAAACATTACGACATTTTTTGGTGATTTATTCTCATATGCAGTTGTTAGCAAAGAATTCACAGTTATTAGAAATGAGAAAAACTTTTAGCAGCATTATAATAACATTTTGTCAAGGAGTAAATATTATGGAATAATAGCGGAAAAGGGGAGTCCTTCATAACTATAGAAGCATCAAACCCTTTTTATCGGTGCATCAGCGTGGGTTTATTTCTGGAAGATCAACCACTACCAATTTGTGTAAGGGTTACCCAATTTATTTCTTCAGCACTGGATCAACGCAAGCAAGTAGATCTCATCTATACAGATTTTGCGAAGGCTTTTGACTCCCTACGTATCAATATACTTTTGATGAAATTTGAGTGCATTGTTGGTGTAACCTCAACGTACAACTTGCAACTATGGTGTTTTATCTAGAAGAAAGGACTTTTTATCGGTGTATCAGCGTGGGTTTATTCCTGGAAGATCAACCACTACCAATTTGTGTAAGGGTTACCCAATTTATTTCTTCAGCACTGGATCAACGCAAGCAAGTAGATCTCATCTATACAGATTTTGCGAAGGCTTTTGATTCCCTACGTATCAATATACTTTTGATGAAATTTGAGTGCATTGTTGGTGTAATCTCAACGTACAACTTGCTTCGAAGAATTTCAAGCACAGCTTTCAAATTTTTCTGTTGATCACATGTAGTTTAAAACAACATTGGATATAACGCTAAGTATCTTTCGTGAAACTGGTAGCATCCTACCAAAAGCTGGTAGTGGAGCACAAAAAAAAAACATACTGAAGAAGTTGTTGGCAATGCTCAACAAATAATGGATGATGTACCGAAAACATCTATTTGGCAATTAAGTCAACGGGTCAATCTCTCCATCAGAACCACTGATACACTTGTACACAAAGACTTAGAGCTCTATCCTTACCGTTTCACTGAAGACACGGAACACAACCAAGAATTGAATCCAGCAGATTATGCAGGAGGTCTTGAGTTTTGTAACTGGGTAGCTAATAACATTGTTAATAGTCTGCAATAATCCCAAAGAATAATTTGGGCTGATAAAGTATAGTTTTACCTATCAGGATTAGTGAATTCCCAAAACATGACAATTTGGAGCAATGGAAAGCCACAAGAAACGATTCAACAGCCGCCACATACTAATAAAATAGATATGTGGGTATGAATAAACGAAGTTTCACACAGTTCATTTAACTATTATATCCTACATTTCTCTATTTTAATATGTTTTTTCTAATCGCATGTTACAATAAAGCTAAAACAAACGACGACGCAGTGCTGAAATGGTTATTACCGCACACTGTGCTGTAATGAGATATTAACGCACTGGTGAGACTGTTGCCGGAATGTAGTATGGGCGATTAATGTGCAAATTAGAAAAAATACTGTAAAAAAACTCGTGTCACAATGACTTTGTAATGCTCCTGCATTGAATCACTCGCCGCTACGCGGCTCGTTATTCAAACTTGTACTCGCATTACATAAACGTCATTGTGACACTTGTGTTTTAAAATACTATTATAGACCATTTGTAGCTATTAATTTAACTTTGTTACTTGGTCTTATTTATTAATGTTCTTGAGTGCTTGAGAGATATACGTGATGTGCCGAAACGTTGCATAAAAAGAAATTATAAATACACAGACTGTAATTTGCTCAAGCTTGGTCGTTTTATCTTCCCTATGTAAACTGGCAAATGATCACATTTACATTGAATTTTAATATTTCTAATTTTGATCGATGAAAGGTCTAAGACATGTCAAATTATTTTAAAAATTTTGAACGCTACGTGACGACGTTTTTAAATGAACACCCGATAATATATAATTGAACTCCCGTTTAAAATTCAAAACGTTATCGATGCTTTTAGTGCAGGTAGGCAAAGTATCGTGCTACATATTTACATCGTTTAAAAGAAGTCTTCTTCTTAAAAATCTTTGTTGCATTTTAAGTATTTGGATCTATATTATTTATTGCAGAAAATTTCACCGAATATAACTCGTTATGTTTAACAGGTATATGGCAAATAGGGATATAAGACAAGGTGAAAAGCCTACATATGCTAGTTTGGATAAAAGGATATGGTAGTCAATCCGGTCGAATGCCTTTGAAAAATCGGTGTAAATCACATCGACCTGTTCGTTGTTATCCAAGGACTCCCAAATGAACTGCGTGATAATGGCTAAGTTAGCAACAGTTGATCGCCTGGTTCGTTTCCAGGCGATCAATGTTGGAATTCAGAGATTTTACCGTTTATAAAATAAAAAAGTTTATTTACAATTTAACATTGTCATTGTATATTTACATTTACAATATATTTTAATTTTTACACATGTACTCGATAAAGGTTATAATAATAACCACATACATCACTCGTTCGGTTTTACCATTTCGCCCGCCACATTCGAACAATAATGCACACATGTATTCCCCTATGGTCAGGGGCATGACTTCGTTTAATAGACTATGTCCATCTGTTGATATTTTTAACGTTTCCTTATCACTTTTTAAACAATATCTAAAATCTTGTTTGATGGGAGGTATGCATGGAGTCTAATCTTTTCGCAGTATGTTATTAGGTTAGGCATTTGGTTTAGTTGTGTAATTTAATTTAATTTTTTTCAACTCATATTGTTTTTTTGCATACGTTATATCTAAACATGTAATATTGAAATGTATTCATTATTTTTTACTTGTGGATAGCATTTTTGGGTTCGTCCTGTAGCTATCCCAAAGAACTAAATAAATAAATAAATAAAATAAAAATAAATAAATAAACGTTGTATGTATGAAGTGTTTTTATCATTGAACCAACTAAAAACCAAGAGAAAATACCAAAACATGTAGCGAACTTTGTTACCAGCGATTTTATATGTAATTGTACTAGATTTTTTTACAGTATAGAACAGAGAAAATCCAAATATTAGAAAGGTCTCCAAGAAATGAGGCAACACAATATTCACATATTAACTAGGCTAGGGATAGTAAAGGAAGCAGAATGAAAAATCTATCCGCAGCTGAAGGACATTACGTTTGAATGCGTATGTAATCGAAGATTTACGTAACCTATATTCTTTCCACATCTTGCAGTTTTTAAAAGAAATTCATTGTCACCCTTATCCTATACATACATATAAGATACATTTTGTATTGATTTTTGCATTTATTTTTACTATTTTAACGTTTCTTTGTGGTACTTTCCACATAATTAAGCAGTCATCGTTTTAGATGTATAATTTACGGTTCTTCAATTTATTTTCTATTTTATAGCTCTTGATTATTTCTCACGTTAAGTTTAAGTGTTTTAAAGTGCTTAGTGCACCGATCCATCTTCATTCCGGGTGGTTAAAGTTTATTTCAGTACCTTAAAGACGGGATTATTTCTTGTAATGTAAAAATGTTCAGTCGTAGTTACTTACTTCTACCCAATGCCTGTATTGCGAACAAGCGAAGATCTCGCACCGATAGTAATAAAAAGCAATTAGGGGCAGTGTAAAGCATTGCAGCTGTAGTTAGAGGCGAAGATTTATAACCTGTTCCGTCTAGTAACATCGCTCTTGATTTTATGGCGGAGTGTTGAAATCTCACTACTAGCGCCACCTCGCGTCGCACGCGTACACACACACACCGATACAAAAACGTAAGGAATTGCGGAAACGGCTGTATAAAACAACAAAAAGAGACAGTGAAAAAGTGGACGCGCCACGTTAGAAACAGCAACAATACCTTGCACAACCGCATTTAATCAGGGGGCAATAATAAAAGTCGACGTGTACAGTGTACGACTGTGGCTTCCGCACAAAAGAAAACGCCGTAACAAAGACGTCCGGAACGGGCAAAGCCGCCGGAAAAAGGTACGATTCAATTTCGTACGCGCCACGTCAACAGTCGGCTTGCCGCGCGGTTACCCCCGGAACGAACGGAGTTCGCTCCGGCGAACCTCGTCGACCCACCAAATAATTAAACACACCCCGCATTTATTATGGATTGCCCACCTCTGGGCCATACATACGCGTGACTTATTATTCATACCTGCATTATTAGAGTATTAAATTATTGAATGGAGCGAAATTTCCGGCTTTTCTTATTTCCTTTGACTAAACGGACCTGGGTTAGGTGCGTGGATGTGGAAGGACTTCTCCATTCCACTTATAATCCCCTTTGGCTGTTAGTACTTTGCGGTAAGGTTCGTGGATAGAGTGCGGGTACCCTTTTAACGGTCATACAGTGCGATTAGTAATTATACAGAGTACATAGTAAAAAAAAAATTCTAACAGAATTACATGTAAAATCGTTGACAACAATCGTTGCCTACTATTTTATGGGTCAATTTATTTATTACGGTAAAACTTCTACTTCTAGCGAGATATTCCCTTGCGCATAATTTCTTTGTTGTTTACCCTGTTGAATGGCTATTATAATTTCTGAAAAATATCAACCCTAAAAGGCCATAGTTTTGGCAAAAAAGAAATAATTTAATTCTTTATAAAGATTTTTTTCCGAAACATACTTCATATATTTCATTCAATTTCTTGTATGTTATAGACGTTTATAAGGTTCAATTATGGCTAAAACATTCACTTCTACCCCTTCATTTACACATAGAAAAAACATATTGTTTTCAATAGTCTCTTTAGGGACTTATACCATGTGTGCCCGCCATTTTTTGCATAAATAATATTTGTTTACTGTTTAATAACATATTAATTTGAAATCTGCACAAGGGGTATAACACATTTATACAAACGGAAGTGTTCTTACATCACATATAGTTTTTTTTAGAACGTAGCCCTGCTGGCAAGAAATAGTGTAAACCCTGTGTTCATTTCACAATCGTTTTTCCTAGACTTTATCACTCTCTTCATTTATAGTTACATGAAAAAAAATTAGTGCGTAAAGTCAACTATTTGCGTTTACCTGAACCCAGAAATATACTTTTGTACCATCTACAAAAACAGAGAAAAAATAAGCATTGAAAGGATGGCACCACGTCACCCAACAGCATCTCCCGAAGAATAGCGTCAACTCGCCTACGATTCCGCATGTAAGAGTAAAGCTGATTGGTGTAACGAAGTATATCATTTTCAGTTGAATTTATATAAACTCTAAAATCTTGGTTAAGTAGAAATTTAGAATGAGTTCTTGAAGTACAAAATTGTAGAAAATCAACTAAATTCTTATAAATTTTCTATTTTTTATGTATTCTCTTCTTTCTCCCTAATCACCCTCATTGTAGACCGACAAACCCAAATTGGGAATTCACGTTTCTTCGAAGGTCGGAACTTCTCATCTAAGGTGGGGAACCTGGGATACTATACCCTTTCATCTCTGATAGAGCGGCACGATCAAGCCGCGGGGTGTGTGTGAAAAAGTTAGTAATTAAATTACTCTGATCAGGGGTTCACGTTTCTTAATTAATTTAGTAGGTGCACATATATGAAATAAAGAAGCAGCAGAACTCGCGCCAGCGCCTGCCAACCAGTGGTTCCAGTCCACAGTCGCCAATAACCGCTTAAGTTTAGTCAAATCGGTTTTATTAAAATCGAAGTTTTCATGTTCATCAGTTTTAAGTGAATCAGGTGGCGACATATTAAATAAAAATCGATAGTAACATGATGACTGTCCTCAAGAACCAGCAGAGGGCCGACACAAACGCGACCAACTCGCTGCTTACAATTAGAAAATATTAAATCAAGTGTTCTACCATTTACATTCTTTATGAAATTATGCTGAATAACAGAACAAACAGACATAAAATCCCCAAGTTCTTTACTTCGCAACGATTGACCGTGGCTAGGTAGAAACTAATCAGAAGCGCCCGGGAACCAATCTGTAGTAGGAATGCTGCAATCATCCAGAATTAAAAATTCACTATCCGGATTGTCATTGATGATACTGGACGTGCGAGAAAGAAACGACAATAACGCACAATTATCACTGGTGGGCAAATAGACACAACACTTGCACCCACAGATCTTCAGCATTCTCACACGCCTATATAGTCGTGTGAGTTTTCTGTTTAGCGAAAAAAGATGTGTTCACGGCAATACTTACTCCACCCCGCTCTTCTTAGTAAAAAAAAAACTATATCTCTCCTGAAGACATTAAATCCAGGAGGATATAATTCTTGATCGGTGACTGAAGAAGTCAAGTTAGTCTTAGTGACACAAAAACGACATCATTAATGCAAACTGATTACAAATGATCCAAGAAATACAATGAATTCATAAAAATTACACCATTGCAGTTAAAAACTTCGAAAAATTCCAATGAACCAGTACGGTGAGACACCTGTATACAGAATTCTGTAACACGCACTCAAGTATAGTGGAGAGTTTATTGTTAGAATATATGTAAATTTTTCCAATATGATACATATACGTAAAATGAGTTTTAAGACAGTGTTTAGCATTATAAGTACTTATAAAGGTGTTTATAGGTAAAGAAAATCTCTTTGTGTACATACTTATATGTATTTATTTATTAATGTCGCTATGTATTAGATGTTATTGAAAAATATTTCAAACGAAACAAACAGCATAATCGCACGTAAGTGTATCTATAAACATAACTCGCCATCAAAGTAACCTGTGTAAGCTTAAATTAAACGACCTTTCACCAAACAGTGAGGAACAGAACACAGTTTTATAAACTTCCTTCGGGGTATATGTAAAAATACCTTAGACATGTTCTTTTATTTTATGATAGTGCTTTGATTATGCATGGGATTGCAATAAGACTGTCCGAGAAATTACGTAGTGAACGAATCATTGAAACTTTGAGACGAAACTTTGGTAAGTAGATAAATTTGATTTATCTCTCATTCTATTATTTCTTACTAATTATTTTTACATTGTTTATGTTTCGATAATTTTCCATCATCGTAACTCACACTACAATAGTACGTACACCCATTAAAACGTGGATTACAACTATGATTAAATATTAAATAAATTTCTTGCATTATGTAAATTTACTCATGGAAATGTAATAAGCACATGTTAACTAAAATGTAAATGTAAAAATTTAATTTTATGAAATGTAGCAAAATGATATATAAAATTGCTATGCGTTTTGAAAACTGCGTAACAATAATATAACGTGCAATATATCAATCTATGAATATAGGCTGATTTGAATATTCCAAGTCCTGATGTAATTCTAAGTTTTAAAGTAAATATATCTCCGGAATGTCTAAAATTGCCGTCAATATTTAGCTAACATTACATTTTGTCTGTTACATGTGTATATGGCAAAGTTTAATGACCTTGTCTTCTGGTGTCCCACACGGTTCTGTTATCGGTACTTTGTTGTATACGATATATACATCTCAGCTTTATAAGGCCTTAAAATATTGTAATTACCATTTTTATGCTGATGATACGCAACTTTATTATTCCTTTCCGGTTGGTGATATGGTGGTTTGATTTCACTTTAGTGTGATCATCCACTAAGGATTAATGCGTCCAAGACGGAATTAATTCTCTTTGGACCGCAAAATAGGAAGAGTCATGTTCTTGCATCTGGTTTATGTGTGTATGTTGGGGACACCAAAATTAAATTTAATTCTTCTGTAAAAAATTTAGGTATCATTATAGATGAGAAATTGAAATTTAACGCATATATAAATAAATGTACACAGAAGGCTTATGCTTCCTTAAAATTAATTTATAGTAATAGATGCTACTTGAATAAAAATTTTAAAGATTTTGTTGTGGGAGTCGTTGGTGTTGTCATTGTTTAATTATTGCGATGTTTTGTATAGTACTTGTATTGATTCCGTCTGTGGTCGCAAAATTCAGAAAATTCAGAATTCATGTTTGAGGCTGGTGTTTGGTATACGCAGGTGTTGTCATGTCAGCCACAAATTGAGGGACATTAAGTGGTTGAATATGCGCAATCGTAGGTTACTACATTCTGCATGTTTATTTCACAAAATTATAACTACCGGTAAACCTGAGTATTTGTCTAGTAAAATAACTTTCAGGACGCATGTTCATAATTTCAACATCCGATTTAAGGGCACCCTTACAGCACCGATACTCAGGACTCAATTTTTTAAAAAGTCGTACTCTTATCAAATAACTAGAGTGTACAATGCGATACCGTTTCATACTAGGCACTCACCGTCTTTGAGGGCATTTATGGATTCGTTCTCTCGCTCTTTGTTTGACGCACAAGTGGTACAGTAAGTCATTACTTAATTAACGATATATTATAAGTACCATTACAAGGTTTGGTGTTGCTCTATACACCTGTGATGGGTGGAGACTGTGGCTTGAAAACTATATCAAAATCCCAAAAGAAAGGTGAAAAAATCCCTTACCACAAAATTATATATATATAATTTTGTAGTAAGGAATTTTTTCACATATTGCTCTATATAGTGCATTGGGTGTGAGCTTTTTCCTTTTTTGTTTTGTTTTTAGTATGTAGTATTGCAATGGGTCGCATGGAAGATCGATTTATAATCGAATGCGATCCCTTTTCTTCGATTCCATTAATAATAAAGAAAATAAATTCATTTTCTGTTGTGTTCGCAGGATTTTACTTGTTTTTTTTTTTGTTGGGTAAGTTACTTTGAAAAATATGATGAATAGTGAGAACCTACTTGCTTTCTACAACACGCGTCTAGTGTAAACTAATGAATTTGTTGCTGGGTATGCGAAATCGCAATTATATAATTACGTAGAATGAAACAAACCTAAGTGTACATGAGATAAATAAAGATTGCTTTGAATTATAATTTGGAAACTGACCCGCGGTAATTTGTCGTTTTATGATTCACATGCAAAAGCCGGAGCACCTTTTCGGGTGCACGACGTGTAGACAAAGTTAGCTTTATTAATTATAAATAAGAATTAGCTTACGGCTATAAACGCGTCACAATATTTACCCTTTTGGTTGCGACCCGTGTCGCTCGTTCCGTTTCCCTATACCAACATAATCTCGTGTGATTACTTTTATACAATCCTGCCATGAAAGCTGTTAATTAGTATAGGTCGGTGACACAGTTGGCAAATGTTGGCGTTACAATGTGTAAGTAGGTATAACAGTGCAAATAATTATATGTTTGCTGTTTCTATGAGATTGTGATTAATGCATGTTTAAAATGTAGGGGTGGTCCAAATTGCTTGTCAGAATAGTATATCTCGGTAACAGTAAGAGATGGGAAGAAATGAGTGGCCAAGTCTCGATCACTTTTTTTTCGAGACACTCTCAATAGCGAATACGAAAAATAGTTATATTCGTTTGTTTTTGATTTTTTTTTTACAAATAAATGTTTAATTCGCCAGTGTAGCCGAACAAAGTGTACAATCATACATATACATTACATATACATTACATATATATGCACACACACATATAGAAAACACAATGCTGTTCCACACGTGCTGGCTACTGTTGCTAGTGCTTCCCGTCCTCTGTCCTCGTCTCGAGATGATGAGAATTCGGTCTCGTCTCGGATTGCCGGTATCGAGGGCGAAATGGTCTTGCTCTTGTTTCTCAGTTTGTTTTATTTTTATTATAATACTTGTTGTTGTATCATTTGTTTAATTTTTTTTTTGTATTGTATATAGTTTAAATTTTTTATTTGTTTTGATAAAGAGTTGTAATGGCTTATGGTTTCTGCCGTAGGTATTTTTCTATATCTGTTGCATAAGTTTCTTTCCGTTCTAATGCAAGATTGTCTTTTAGTATTAGGTTTTTTTGTTGTATTGTTTGTTGAATATTTAACTCGTGAGTTTTCTCATAGATTTATGTTGTGGGAGTTCTTTTGTGTAATCCATATATGAGCTTTAGTATTCTGTTTTGTTGTCTTTGTATTTTCATTAGGTTCTTTTTTGAGGTGTCACTCCAGACATTTATTAAGTAATTTAGGTGTGATGAAAAAATCGCATGGGATATTGATTTCTTCATATGTTCCGGGATGATGCTTCTTATTTTGTTGATAGATGCTATAGCCACTGCATTTTTATTAATCAGGGTATTTATGTGTTTGTCCCATTTTAAGGTGTCTCGTATTGTTATTCCCAAATATTTTATGTGGGCTACCTTTTGTATATGTTGGTTGTTAAACGTTATTTTGAAATTAGTAGGGTATTTCTTTCTTTGGAGAATCATATATTTTGTTTTTTTCTCATTGATTGTTAACAAATTTTCATTGCACCATTTTAGCATTTTTGTTACATCAATGTTGATCTGTTGCTGCAGTTTTTCTTCCTCTTTTCCAGAATAGACTATACACATGTCGTCGGCATATGCATATATCTCTCCTTCCATGTTAACATTAAAAATATCATTTGTGTATGCTATATGTAGGATTGGAGGTAAATTTCCGCCTTGCAAGGCTTTTTGCTTTCAGTGTTATTCACTATTGTTGTTTGCGTTCTATGTAATAGATATGTTTTTATTAAATTGCTTTCGGCGCCATTAATTTCTAGTCTGTTTAATTTCTCAATCAGTTTTGTTCTTGATACAGTATCGAACGCTTTTTTCATGTCTATGAAGATTACCACCACTATGTCCTTTTTATCTATTTATATTTATAATATATATATATTTTTAGCCAACATTTTTCTGTCCTATGTACACACAGACATCACAACAACTTCATAACAGAACAAAAGGTCACAAATATCAGAATAACCTCACCGCTCTAAAAAAACATACAATAAACTTTGGTCATACATTCAATTTTAATAATACAAGTATTTTAAATAAAGAAAGAAATTATAAAGCGCGATGTATATTAGAAATGATCCAAATAAAAAAACAAAATAACGCAGTAAACGACAAAACAGAAATAGAAAGCTTATCAAAAATGTATGCACCAATCATTTAAACATACTTTTCATCAGTAATATACATAGGTAAATTTACAAATAAACAATTTTTAGTACAACAATTTAGGGAAAAAAAAGCCCATAGCTGAGCGTGCCTTTCGGTTTATTTTAAATGTAGTTCTCCAGTCTTCACACAAAATATTTCGCCATGCGTAATAATTTTAAATGACAATTAACAGTTAGTATATGTTTAAGAAAAATGAAAAGATAAAAAAAAATTTTTTAATACTATTTTAAAATGTTGTGTGAATGTCTTTAATTTTGTAAGTATAAAACGCATAAAAAGTTGTAAAAATGTTAATAACATAATCCATTCATAATTTCTAGACAAAATTTTGTGAATTATATAAAATAATCTGAGAAAGACAACAATAAAAAATAAGATTGTCGAAACGTCATGAAGAGTTTTATTGAATAATTCATTAAATTTAAAAACCAAGCCGCTAAATCAAGAGAAAAAAACAAAAAACAAAAATTTACAAGCACGGCTAAAAAAAGATCCCCAACAATATTAATTATATAGTTAGTTGTCCCTATTTTTATTATCTATTTTTCTCAGTGCATTTAAATATTCTTATGATGACGTCATAGCTTTAAAACAACTGAAGATCGGGAGATGATCGCACTGTTAAACTATTTTTCTAAAATGCCATGTACTAAGTCCACACCGTATATTGCTGACAATATAAAAAGAAAAATGAAGTGCAGATGCATTTTACGAACTTACAAAAATGATTAAGCTATTTTTAAAAGTAGTTCGTTGCTAAGGGGATCATTATGCATTAATTGTAGCCAAAACATTTAAAAATTGTCTGTAAAGAGAAATGTGCCTTGGAGAGAAGTGTCCATTGCAGTTATATTGGATTATTTGCAACGTTTCGATTTGTACGTTGAGTGCAAATTGGAAGCTGCCTTTCGAGTAAATAGTTAAATTCGCACAGTGTATTAAAACGAGAATTATCAGTATTTTCGTTACTACCTCGATATAGAAAAAAAAGAAAACATTTTATTGCGTTGGAGAAAATCTCGAAATTGCTTGACGTCAGCTCGAAACTCTCAATGGAACATATTTAATCTAACAGGTTATCCCGTGCGGAAAGGTGCCCACCCTTATACTTGGGGGGTAGTAAAATAAGGTCTGTCGTTTTTGCCCGCTTTACGTGTGTAAACATATCCGTTGGAGGCGCGCACATTTTCGTAGATTCCCCGCATTTTACCGCTTCTCCTCGCATTCGAAACGTGAAGGTAGGTAACGCAGGAATTCTCCTTGCCGGTCATAAATCAAAATCCGAAAAGTTTTTGTTCGAATCCCAAGAACGTACGTAAGTACATAACATATATTCCCATATGCGTGGAACATACGTCGCTGTACTTGGGGTAGAAGTTACAAGAAGCAGGCCCGTAAACAGCCGATATATCTTCGGCGTTGCAAAACATAAATGTGGAGAGGACCAGAGAGGGTAGGAGGATCCATTTTATATACGGCAGGAAGTCTGGTTACCCGAGACTTCATAACTAAATTAACATACTTCCGTTATTGTTGCTGCCTCGCTCCGTTGAAGATTCGATCAGCGGAACTGTTTCCCGGCCGGAAAAAAGTTCCTTACCTAAACCACTTAGTATCTACTTAGAGTCCTCCATTAGTATGTCCCAAGTAAACCGGAAAATGTACGAGTTTCTGGTCTAAGTAGATAGTTCTGATGTTAGCTGAAGATTAGTTGGGTTTTCAAAATTACTATTCAGTTATCGGTTTATGAAATATATTTTTTTTATCCATAAATGTTTGCGTTCGGTCAATTGAAAATGTTTAAATCTATCTGCTGTTGAATATTCTTTTATTGTTTTCTAATACTTATGTAAATCATAGATATACGGAATCTTTAACCGGCGCATCCACCAATATGTCAGTGTTTACTGGCAACTGGGCACTTTTCTACAGGGTTTCACTGGCTTATAGTAGTGATATATCTAATTCTTAATACACTTACTTTAAGATTTTAGACAGCAAGATCGCATTAAAAATCAATTTTGATCATCACTCCTAATATTTTAAAAAAAAAATTGACTTTGATGAGCCACTAAAAGGTGCTTGCAAGAAAATTGACATGGACTGACACAAAGGTTTCCTTTTTATCTAAAGGATTAGAGTCAAAAAATACTTCTTTCGGAATAAATGAGCGTTTATTTCAGACAACTTACAGTACCTTTAAGGTACGGTCTATCTGCAGCGATTAATCGACACGACTAGACGTAGCTATAAGTCGCGCTGGTTGGTCATTATGCGTCTGCACGTGAGTGGTCTATTTTCTGCGACAAGTCGCTACAAGTCGTAGGAAGACGCCGGGTCTCAAAATCGACTTGTTTCGGAGGCAACTTAAACGCGCGCGTTTTGCTAATCGCAGTACCAGAAGTTGTATGTAGTATCAAGTTGTGTGTTTTGCCTGTTGAATTTTTGAATATTATTATTAAAATAAGGCGAAATATAATAAAGGTCACAGATTACGGTTTACAAAAGAAGAAGATGAAACATTGATTAACGAAGTCGTAATTTATTCAGTAGCACAAATATCTAGTAAAGACAGTTTTATTAATTTGGTTCTATTATTTTTATTAATAAAGGTTACTAAGTAATGTGCCTCATCTGCCAACCAACAGTTCCAAATCTACTGTTGAAATAGTCTGTAAAAGCATTTCTGTTTTGAAATACGGCTGCCGAGGTGTTTCCACCTGTGTGACGTAAAGGTTTCATATTTTCGCTGGGCATTTCAATATCAATATCATCTTCTTGATTAGCTGTACGTGAACCTCCCAAACAACACGAAACCATAACTATGTCATCTATATGAGTGTTGGGCACGTTGCAATAGGTGTATATAATATACGAAAAGTTTAACATAAAATGCCAAAGGCATTTTCCAAAGTTCTTCGAGCTCGACTCAGACGATAATTAAATATTTTCTTTTCCCTGTTTGCCATAGGTTGATCCCTAGGATAAGGTCTTAAAACATTTTCACTTAGTTTAAATGCTTCGTCCCCGACAATGACGTGAGTTAGAACAATATCAGTCCTGGGTGAAACGGTCGGCTCTGGTAAAAAGTTGTTACTGTGTACGAGTTGGTAAATAGCAATCCTTTGAAATGTTATACTATCTCCTTCTTTGCCATAAGCACCAACATCAATCCATGTCAATTTGTACCTGGCAGCAATTATTGCCAATAAGACAATAGAAAAATTGGATTTATAGTTGAAGTATAGGCTTCCACTTCCCTTCGAGCAAACTATGCAAATATGTTTTCCGTCAATTGCCCCACAACAATTTGGAAAATTCCATCAAGCGTAAAAGTCGTCAGCTATTTGCTTCATCCAATTACTGCCTTTGAATCAGTGTATTGAAACATCCCTCGCTCATGCTATTGAGACAAATTTTGTTCGTTTGACATCGTGGTTTACAGATGGTAGTCAATAAAGCTAGTTATTCTTCCTCTTCTTCTTCTATTAATGCTATTGCAGCTAATACCATATTGTTCATCATTATTTTCAAATTACAAAGGACAACACTACATCACAAAACACATTTACTATTAATAATGAGTCACACTTGAATGAATCGCTTCCACTAATCTTTGGAATAGAGACCATGCCTGAACGACTAATCGCCGCGTTTACTCGTAAGCGTTTATTCGCTTCGAGTAATCGCTGCAGATAGACCGTACCTTTAAGAACTAAAAACTGTATTGCTTTAAGATAAGCTAATATGATTCAAAACAAAAAGGAAACATGTTTAAAAAAATTGCCTCTTTGGTACAAAGATTCCTACCTATCAGAGTGAAACTAGATTATATTTCAAAGTTATTTCAGTGTATATGTATATACAGGTGTCCCGGAGAAAGCTGCATCTTGGATTGAAGCTTTAGTTTTCATTTCGGAGAATGATCTTTTCAATAATGCACTTACAGAATTTGCCGTTGTATACGTCTATTCTTTGTAATAATTAGGAACTGGCCTTCTTAAAAAAAGAATTCACCTAGAGTGATCATAATCTGATACAATAATGGCATTTTTATCGATGCAATTGTATACGCTTGTCCATGGTAGTGAATAACATTTGTTTATCTTTAACGTAAGTTAACCTAATTTTTTTCTAATGTCTGCCTAGAGTATACGATTAAAAAGCTGATTTATGAGAAATCGTCCATTATGTTTTACTTGTTTATTATTTAAAAAATTTACATTCTCTCCTTGAAACCGTTACCAGCTAGTAATATCTTTTCTAATATTTAATGACATTTAGATTTGGAATGCACCTATCTATTCAAACTGTTGCAGCAAACTCAAAGTTTACTTATAATTTAAGATAAAGCGTCCTTAATCTACTTATACTCTTTATTTATATATTAATTATCAATAAAATTTTATGTGAAACGTCACCAATATTTCATTTAATGTGTGTGGAATAAGATTTATATGAGAAACAATAAATTTCCGGGGATAAACAATAAATTTCGTCGTGTCTATTTATACCTCATGAAGAGTTGTATACAACTACATGAATGAAAATGTTTCTTATATCAACCTATAATAGTACATGCATTTTCAGCTGGCGGATGCGCCATAACAAGAGGGCGTGCTCAAAGGAGTGAGACCCCCCTAATAAATATGGAGAAACGTTGAACATCCCACGTGAGAATATAGCCATCGCCACTATCTTCGCTATTCGTAGAAAATACGAAATTCAGTTTCTATTGTAATATGTATATGCAGTACTGTTAGTTTGGCGAGCTCTGTCCGTCTCTTCGATCTGTGGTGAAGATGCGCGTGAGGGCTGGTTTTCCTCCAACAGAAAATGCATTCTTTAAATACTGTAAGTGTATGTTTACAGTATTTAAAGGATTCATACTTAAAATATACGCAACCTGCAATCTTGCCACTTGAGACAAAAGTTTCTTCCGGCGCGTTATCTAGAAAGGTTAATTTAATAACAACTTTTTTAATTGAAGATGTAGTACAATGGTTATGTATCGTTTTGTATATGGATTATTCGTTTTAGGATGACAGAATGAACACTCGGTTACGAATTTTTGGAACACTGTGTATAGTGAAGTATACCTGTAGGTCACCCAATATCGAATTATATAAATCTTTTGTAGAAAAGACTTTGTTTTAAACAAACAATAGAGCTGGCATAAAAGCTTGCTGAGACACCCAATTCGTCAAATATTTATTTTATGTTCACCATGTAATGAACACCTTATTTTGTTTTGCCTTTTCCTCCAATATTAGCATTTGTGGTTTATTCAAATATAATCTAAACTAAACTGATCTCATCCTTCTACATTTATTAATTTTTAGTTTACTCCGACAAAAAAGATACCCTGCTCATAAATATTATTTCTACACTAATGCAAGCAAATTGCCACACCAAATTTTAATTTATTTACTTTTGATAGTTAATCAGTAACTATCTGACACTGAAGAGGAGAGTAGGATGTCATATATGAGTAATCCTTAAATTATACTTTACTTGGTTGAAAGTTTAAAATTTTATAAGTGGATTACAATAGAAGAAACTCCTGGCTGTTAATAGGCCGATTTTAATTAAAAAAAATATCTAGCAACTCTACCCCCTAACGAAATTAAAATTTTAGATTTTTAATTTTATATCCATACCAAAAATTCTTTTCAATGATGTTTACCTGTTTCCTTATAAAAACACATCGATCTCCAATACCAAGATATTTATTCAAAGCAACTTTTGACCAAGGATTCTGAAAGCACACCCGAATTAACATTATTTAATAATTAGTAACAAATTTGAGTTTGGAATTAACAATTGTTTCAAACATTTGAAGTGAAAAGATGTAAAAATACATGAGAATGCTGAAATTATCAACACTATAGATGAACGAATACACAAAAAGTGAAAAAAACTTATATAATACGAATCGTCATTGTTGTGACTTCATAAATCCAACACATCGACATTTATATTAGGCTACAACAATGATGGGTTAGCATTTTGTTTATTTTTAACTATCAATTCGATCCAAAGTTTCAAAAGGTTACATGTAAAGAATCAAAATTACTCAAAAAATCAAAAAAAATTTTAGTTTTTAACGTACATTAATTAATGGAAAATGCCACCATGCCAACGACACTAATAAAGAGGTATAAATCTTTCCAACTCTTCCAGCTGTAGCCTCAAAATGATTAAATCATTATATCCATGACGCAAAACTAATTCTGTATTAGTCATGAGATTTTCGATCTAGATAATGTATTTATGGAATATTTTCTCCTTATATTTTATTCCATAAATTATTCAAAGACACGTTATCCTTTATTTATTAAAAAAGTTATGAGTTAGTTCAAAAAGTTTTGCAGAACAGAATTGTCTGAATGAAAGCTTATTCAAATTCTATAGTTATAGCTCTTCAAAGAGTGAAGACAAAGATATTTTTAATTCAACTTGAGAAATCGATCTCTGAAGAGTCTTTTTTTGAAGTAAAACTAGGTACTAATTACAACATTAAAATCAATGTTAAATTGTCTGACGTAGAAAAGTACCTGTACTTTTTATCACGTTCTCTATAGCAGTTAAATGAGACCGAAAGTAGGTAAGTGTTTGAATTGAAAGTTCATTACGGTATTTTAGGTTTGAATTAATATTGAACGAAAAAACTGTTTCAAATATCTGAAATCACGCGATTATTGCTAAATATCGTCAATATTTCTTAGGAATTGTGGATAAGAAACATGCAAGAAATATTACATGTATCATTTAGAGAAATAGAACCTTTGCTTCCTGAGAGTTGTGCGGCTTTATTATTGCATTAGCTTCAACAAGCGTTGCTGTCTATTAAAATACTTTTTACATCTTAAATAAGGCCTAATAATAATTCTATTTATCCAGAAATTAGTTAAAATTATATTCTTTTGACTAATCGGATTAGGTATCGAAATTAACCTGGAAAGCCCTATAATTGCACGTTATAAATTCTATTTCAGAGAACGATGACGGAAAATTATCACTGGCGTTAATTTGTTCCACATTCGGAATTCTCTCATTCAGCAACTGCGCCTAAATGGGAGTTGTCGTCGCACTAATTGGTTTTAGGCCCTATATTGTTGCCGTATATATTCATACAACCTTATTTAGATGTTACGGTAGGTACAATAAAATGTGATAAATTAATATTTAATGTAATTAACTTTATCATTTCGTTAATACCCGCATCTTCCCAATGTTCACGGTGATATTCAGTCTAGTGTTAAATTGTTAATAATCCGTTTGATGGTGCTTGTGTGTAGATAATTCTACGTCGCGCATATATCTGAGTATCTGCCTATTATGGGCGTACGTTTGCACGTGTGCCTGAATTAGGTTGGAGCCAATGAATAATTCGGGGTGAATACATTACATTATATCATTTAAGGAAACATGCATGAGCGGGTATTAAATGGGGCAGAAGATATTTTAGGAGCATATATTTTTAATTAATATATTGACTAATATTCCTCTGTTAGGAATGCGATTTAACTAAATTAGTATGGCTGTTCTGCCAACAATGTTTTAATTATTTTTGTGGGAACGATTTTCCGCAATTCGATTAAGTATGTTAAAATGAACTGTGCGGTAGTACTTCTGTATGGATGAATACTTGACTTATGAATATCAGTTCCAGAGAAGAAATGCAATTTTTCTTTTACTCAATTTACTTATTTTTATCTATATCAGTGCAGAGAATTCTTTGAGCTAAAGATTTTTCTTTGTTTCAAAACAATATTGTTTATATTAAAATAAGACGTATTTCTAATTAAAGAAATTTTTCTTTTCAGTAATTCCTTTAAATTAACATATGCTTTCTTTCATCGCTAGAATATATAGGGTGTAAATTAAAAGATGTTACAGATTTCAAACATCGAAATATCATTAAAAAATAAACAATTATCTCCGAGCGAGAAAGTTTCAACACTTTAGGAAATCGAGATATGCTCTGTGAAGTTTATTTATTATAAAAAAATGTATCTTTAATGTTTGTTAATACACTCCGAAAAAGATATGATAAATGCATTGAAAAAAATGGCGGATTAGTGGAAGCAACAAAATTTTGTTTAGGAGACATGTTTTATTTTTTGGAATTTCCATAATTTTGTTTAATGTTGTTACAAATAAAAAAAATGTTATTGTCAGTTATTTTTGACATTTTATTCCATGGTTTACTTGATCAAAACGATGAAAATTCATAAGAAGAATGTGATTCTTAACTTTGTCACAGAATTTTTAATATGCAAAATTTTTTATAAAATTTGGTACCGGCCCATTTCAGTTGGCGTTTCATCCAGTGGCGCACTCATATCTTTCGTAACAAAATGCCTCATATTTCTTGCATTTTCATCCCTACATAATTACACAGTATGCTTTGGTTTTCAATAAAAAAATGTGAAGCTGTCTTCAGAAGTAGTTTCTCACGCACTACAATTTAAAAAAAAAGTTGGTAAAAATCCGACAATAAATACAAATTTAATGAGGGTGTCGCACTTTTAAATGGGTCACACAGTAAATGATACCGGTCATAAAATTCACATTGGGAACCTTGAACTACTGAAAATTTTTTTTAGAGGGAATTAGACGCTTATGAAACCATGTATATAAGGAATGCCTTTATTGAATTGGGAACATGGTCCTCTGCATCATTAGATTGTTGATTGATACACTCCGCCAAAAAAGTATCGCATAAACTAAAAAAGGGCATTTATGAACCAAGATATTTTTATACGTTCACAAAAAGTTTGCCTCGTGTATGTGAACTATAAAAACACTAACAAAATAATGGAACTTAGCGTTTTTACTTTTTTTTTTCTAAAAGAACACATTTACAAAAATGCATATGTGTAAGGTTTGTTCAGTTGTTTATTGAAAGTCTTCCTATACGGACAAATTTTAAAGTGCAAAGTCAGAGTTCTGTACCAACGCTTTTAAAACTAAAATGAGCAATTTAACTTCAGAACAAGTGGCTGCTATAGTTGCTTTAATCGAAGATGGACGATCTCAAGCATACGTTGCTAATTTGATGAACATCAATCAGTCAAGTGTTTCTAGAGCCGTAGCCAGATATAGGGAAACAGACATTTACAGTAGAAGACCTGTACCAGGTCGTCCAAGATGTTCTACTCGCCAAGATGACCGCTATTTACTACTACAAGCATTACGTCGAAGACATGTAACTGCGAGACAATTGCAGAACGACTTGGCTAGAGTCAGAAATACTCGTGTGAGTACTCAAACTATTCGGAATAGGTTACGACAGAGTGGATTAAGAGCTATAGTAGCTGTAACAGCTCCTCGTCTCACTAGGAACCACCGAGTGGCTCGCTTAAGGTTTGCCAGAGAACATGTAAATTGGAACATTAATGACTGGGCCAATATACTCTTCACAGATGAGTCAAGATTTGGTCTTTACACCTCAGATAGGCGTATCTCAGTGTACAGACGAGACGGTGAGCGCTATTCGCAGTGTAATATCAGACCTAGACCTAATTTCGCTGGTGGCTCTATTATGGTTTGGGGAGGCATCTGTTTAACAGGTCGTACAGAGTTAGTACCAGTAGACAGAGGTACACTGACTGCCCACAGGTATATAACGGACATTTTAGAAGAACATGTAGTACCATATGCGCCAATTATAGGAAACGAATTCATGTTAATGCACGATAATGCACGACCGCATGTTGCAATAATCGTCCAGGAATACCTTAACGATGTTGGTATTCCAGTTTTAGATTGGCCTGCGGTAAGTCCGGACATGAACCCTATCGAGCACGTGTGGGACCTCCTTCACAGACGGATACGAACCCAAAATGTTGCCCCAGCGGACCTGCATGGACTAGCAAATGCTCTCCGTGACGAGTGGGAGAATTTGGATCAGGCTTATATACGGAGGTTAATCGAATCTCTGCCAAACCGTATGCGAGCGGTCATAAGAGCCAGAGGTGGCAATACTCAGTATTAAAAGCTACTGTTATGACATTTTTCTTTCCAAAATTATAATATCTTGTTTTAATAAAAATCTCAAGTATGAGTTCTTGTTTTTATTCGGCCTGTATTTTATTTAAACAATCATAGAAATTATATCTTAGAGCGCATTAAAGTATATTTACGACTTTATGCTACAAACAAAGATTATGCGATACTTTTTTGGCGGAGTGTATATTAAGGTATACAGATTTCCTTCCCAGTTACAACATCTTTGAGTTCTTAGTATTTTTGCATTGAAAAAACAAAGACACACACACTTGTGGATATAGGGTTGGGATATGCTTAGACATCATATCCTTTTTCTTAATTCAATCAGTTTTCAGTTAAAAATGGAAATTCACAAATTTTCTAGACAATTGTCTCGAATTAATAAAATTGTTTAGCGCGGAGTGATCGAATATCATGTGTATCTTATTGGACAATTCCGAAGTGGAAACGTCACTGCTAAATCTTATCGGCTTAATAGAGCTGACTTAGCACAGTACTTGGTATTTCACAAAAGCCAGTTAATTTAGGCCAGCATCTGCCAGTGGACGGATGCTTCTTCTCACTCATGTCCTGCATTATTTAAGGGCTAATTTGTAATTCAAGCTGTTCGCCAGGGAAGTACGCATTGTAGTGTCTACCTAGGGAGAGGAAGCGAGCGTATTAGATATATACCCGGTGTGCAAATGTGTATGTACATAGCGCGACCGGTAATGTTCGCGGCCAGAGATCGCATTAATACTGTATGATGTTATATACCGTGCGCGCAGGTTAAGACCGCGGTACCCCGTGCAGAAAAGCGACCGACGCGGGCGGCGTGGCAGAGGGGAAGCTGCGGTTGGGCAAAATGCGCGAATGAGAGCGCGTTCTGTTCTGCGGCACTCACACACGTCCGGCGGGTTTTTCACGCTAATTACCGGCGCCGAACGGGAGACTCTATTAATAATTGAACATCACCGGTCAAACAAAAGCCGCGCAGGTCAATTCGGCGGACAAAAGGCATCTAACCTTTGTTCTCGTGACGGTAGCTGAAGTCGGTTAATCCGCGGCTACTCCCTTTTAACCCCCGCTTTCTCTCTATTCGTTGTTCGTATCCAGCAGTGACATGGCTTTGTATACAAGGTGATATTCTTTCGCGCTCTGCGGAAAATATTACAAACACACATACTAGAATGGGGATTTTAATAATTCATTTCGTAAACACAATTTTCAAAGGACATGCGTGTCTGCTGAAAAGCGAGCGACAGGACGTAACTAACATAAATATCCCTGGACAGCTGACATATAGTCAATTGAATTTCCCCTTCATTGCATGTTTATTGGAATTTGTTTTTTAAAACAATATCTTGTTTGATCGAGTTTGCAGTCTATTGCCTCCTGATGAAGCTTTCGATAGCTTTATTAATATCTTACCTACATTTTTTTGTATAATATTTGTTTTCCTTCTAAACAAAAAGTGCGTGTTACAATCATTGGTGGAAAGAGAAACGCCAGTTGGATGACGCCGAATATTTTAGATGTTAATCAAACTTTATACATAATACATTGTCTGATTCTCTAAAACCTCCATTTTATTGCAGTTATTACCTGAATTTATTAAGTCAGGCTGAAAAAACCGGTATCATACTTTAATGTATTATTCTGAAAACAAATCGAAACAATTTGCAGCGGATAACATCATCCCAAAGATAACGTATCCTATCTTCGTAAGAAGATAATAATGAGGGATCCAGAATTATTAATAATAACAATTAAAAAAATAATAAGAAACATGTAAAATAACTAAACTTGGCTATTGACATACATCAAGTAATAAAATATTATCAGATGCGTTTACTAAACGAGTTCATTTACATTTTATATATTTTTTTAATACAACCCCATTCCTCCTTCCACTACTATATGCTCAGAAGAGTGCGTATATTACTAACAAATTTGGTGCAGAATACGAGAAACTAAAGATTTATATTTTGATTTAACGTACAGTGAATATAGATTTACTGTTGATACTCTTTTTGCACGTAGACCATCAATAACTTCAAAATGGGCATTTATAGATTAATATTATAATAATAATATTTCTTAGAAACACATACATAATCTAATCCATATCAAGGTGTATTAGATGTGTAATTAAACATGAACTTTCGAAAAGCCACGTAAAGGTTTGGATATTGTAATATAATAAAATTATGTGAGTCTTGTAAAATAAATATAAAAATGTATCTCATATTCGAATTGTACAATACTAGATTTTTCCTACTTATCCTATTGTAATTAACTTTCAAATTTGTCGCCTTAATTCGGTAGCTTTTTTGCTTGCGTTGGTCATCTGAGAATCAGCTTTAAATAGAACTAAAAGTGGGTTGTACTGAACAAATAGCTTACCGCCAGATTTGTGATGAAGTGTGTAAGTTGGTGAAATCTTAATACGCAGTGAACAGTTTACAACGCAAAGGCAACACAAAATAATAGGTAAATCAAAATAATTTATTAAAAAAAATAAGCAAATTTTTATCATATAAACGGTGAAATGGCAAATCAACAAGTAACAGATAAATTAAACTTGTGTTAACTTCTTACGTTAATAACAGTATTATTTACAGTGAGAAGTTTAATTCAGGGTGTAGTTGCAAGTAATAACTCAAAAGAATATTTCCAAGTAACACTATATCTATGGTAAATGATTTGTTATCAGGTATACACGAATTTACTTAAGCTATTTTTCCCATTGTCAGTGTATATACAACTAATGCTATTGAGAAAATTTACCATAAGTTTAACTGCATTCATATCACATACACAATGGAGGAAAAAAAAAACAGGGAACTTCCCCCAATGACTCGAGCACTCAAAGAAAATATAATTCACTTATCGCACTTAATTAGAATTTACAAGATCGCTGAAAATCTTTATAAAACCAACTCGATTCATTTCACTAACAACAAGTACAAACATTCGAACGCTGCACCAGCACATTTGTTACCAATGGTTCTTTTTTATCTTAGGTTGTGTTCTATGTTTGTTCTATGTGCATGTGTTGTGGCCTTATTAGGAAAGAAATAGTAATGTGTAATTTCAGCAATACCTCACTATTCAATTTAATTATATTTTCTTCATAATCCTTTGTGTTTTTAATGTGTAAAATGTTTTTGTTTCTTCAAAAAAAAAAAAATACCACCCATACACTGTTGATCGTTATTAATAAAACCAAAAGTTCTCTTTCTGTATTGCTAACCTTGCAAGCACTAAGTTACACACAAATAGTATTTCCTATATTTATATTTATTACTCTCACTTTCGTACTGTAAACGTTTTAACGAAGCCGTATCCTCTTGCAACAACTTCCGAGAAATAACACCGACAGTTCAGCCACACAGTTGGCTAAAGGAATTCAACGTGCGCTGATTTGTTTTCCGGATTCAATTTTAAAACGCTCTGTATTCGTTAGACGCACGCGTGGGTGTACGTATGATTGTTTCCAGATACGGTTACGCGACGCCTAACCTAATTGGGGAGATCGCTTAATTCGGGAGCGGGTTTTATAAGGACTAAAAGGATAAACCGGCGTCCGATTGGGATTCCAGCTGTCTCTCGACGGTCCCGAAATTTCGATATTAGATTAGATGTGCTCGGCGGCTTCGCGTTGACGGTAGACATTCTAGCAACATACACACCTACATACATACAGACGAATCCTATGTATCTGCAGAAGATACGATTTGCCGTATTACGGATTACCAACTGAATATATACGCGCATATCCATCCTCGAATACATATGTATAAAGATACATACATACATACACCGGAGCGTATATATCTAACGCCAATAGCAGCATCCCTCTACCGGTTAGAGCATCAGCAACATCAGCATCAGGTGAGCGGGAGCAACAGAGCCCCAGCAAAAGCGGCGAGAGTGAGAGATCGATAAGTCCCACGTTCGGATAATTTGATGGCTTCACGGCGATTAACCTTTGTTTAATGCGGAATACACACATTATGAATGTTGATTAAATTTCGGCGGTGTGTGTACGTCAGCCGACGACCTCGTCAGCATCACGGTCGGAAGAAAATATTTAGCGACCGGCGCGACGATTGTTCCGGCGATTTATTGAACTGCTTCTTTCGCACACCGTTCGGCGAACCGATATTATTAAACTTCGCTACTGGTTGAGAAGTTACGGTCGATAAGCCACGCGGAAACACATTAGGATCGTGTGTGTTCCCATTTTGAACTTGTTCAAATAGGGCGCACGTATTATGTAGGAAAAACTCGATCGTTAAATCATGCAAACTATCATTTGTCTCTTTCAAAAAGAGAGAAAACGGATTGTAGAAATTTCGTATATGAATTCGTTTGCATTAAACGTTAAAATAATTATTGTCGAAAGGAATATACAAAGATATGCAAGGACGGTAGCGTAATATTAGACATACAAGATATCCGATCACTCCGCACTAAATCAATTTCAAATTAATTCGGGGCAATTGTTTTGGAAATTCCTGGATTTTTAAAGAGCATAATGTGAACACATGTTTCACTGCACAATATACATTATAAAAATTGTTAGGTACTGCTAAGGATAAACCGGCCGTCAACGAAATGTCCGGCATTTATAAAATTGGGTGTGGAGACTGCAATAAAGTTTATGTTGGATAGACAATGCGGGAAATCGGAACTAGATTTAAGAAACACATTGCACATTATCAGTATGGGATTTGTCCACCGTGGCGCAGCATATTAATGATACGGCCATAAGATAAACATAGAAAATCTCGAACTACTAAACAATGTAACATCCCCGAGAGAATTAAGCGCTTTTAAAAGTATTTATATTAAATCCAAAATCCAAAAATAAAAATTTATTGAATCGGGAACAGGCCCCGTTGTACCATTCGGTGCTGATGGATTTATTAGGGTAAAAACACATTTCTTTCGCAGTTACATTTTGTATGAGTTCAGAACTCACAGAATTCTAGCAAGTCAAAGAAGGCGGCAAAAGGAAAAAATGCGCCTGTAAATATAAATTTAGGGTAGTGATAGCGAAGCATGTTTAAATATTCTTATCTTAGTTCAATCGGTCTTCGGCTGAAAATGGAAATCCAGGAATTTCCGAAACAACTGTCCAGCATTAACTTATAATTGGTATAGCCCGGAGTGCTCGGATATCTTGTGTGTCTAAAAGAAATATATAACAAAAATCCAAAAGAAAAAGTGAAAAAATCCCTTACCACAAAAATTAAAGATACAAATCTAAATACGTATTTCGGCAACTAAGTTGCCATCTTATGGATTTTTTCACTTTTTCGTTTGGATTTTTGTTATAGTTTTCAAGCCACAGTCTCCACCCAACACAGGATAAAAGAAATATACGTTGTTTCTATAATTTAGATTGTACCATTTAGCTTGTTATTAAATACCAATTCCCTAGCAGCACAAGAATCGGCATGATATCGGCTAAGCTTCGCCGATATTGCTGACCGATGTCGTAATTATAGCGGCCGCTGATATCATACCGATACAAAATGTGAACATTTTGCAATATTGGTTCGATATCGAAATTCCAATGCTTATCCGATATCGAAATTCCAACATCTATCCGATATCGAAACTCCAATACCTATCCGATATCAATACAATTAAAATTAGATACAATATCATCAGTAGACCGATACATGATTGATACTTACCCAATGTTTTCTATGCTCCGCCGATAAAGTTTTAGTCGTCCTGGGATATCGCACCGATATTGGTGTGATGACTAATTTCTACATATAAGTATGTAGTTTGTCTATCCACGATAGTGGATATTTATACAGGCTGTCCCGAAACGGAAAAGGGTTATAAAGAGTATAATTTCGAGTCAAATTAGCCCCATATGTGATTATTCAATTCTAATAAGGTTTTTGCGAGTTTTATAAAGATCTTCCACAAAAAACGTTCATAAAATTATAGGCAAAAACAGTATTTTTTTGTAATGTTAGAATTTAGAAAGAAATTAGAAACCATCAACGTCTTCTGAAATATCAAAGCCGTTAAACAAAAGGATGTACCTTTGATAATATCACAATGTTTAATTTCAATTTAACTTCATTAAAAAAATAACTTCATTCTTATTGTCGTACTCTTTTGTTTGTTGATAATTTAATGAACGTTTATATGAAGGAAGATTTTTAGAAAAAATAAATGATTCGTAAACTATGCATCGAATAATAATCACACCTAGGATTAGTTCGACTGGAAATGACACCCACTATAACACCTTTGTGTTTGAACATTTAATTTCGGGGCAGTCTCTATAGTCATATTCATATTGATAATAATAATAATGTTTTTCAAATTATTTGCCACCATTTTCTGTGAATAATAATTCCTGACAAAATAGAATATTATGCGCATAAAATAATATACATAATGAAGGAAAGACTTTATGTAATAGAAAGTAAATAAAGCAATAAATTTCAAGAAAAAGTACTAATATAAAAATACTTAATATGTTTATTTATGAGTAATTGACACAAATATTTAAGGACATAATTAATAAAAACAAAAACTGAAAATAACTAGGAAAACATGAAACCGAAAACAAACTCAATATGTGCATATTTTAAACGAAAAGTAATTTAACATTTGTTACAGTTTAATTTTTTACAAATCAATAACAACAAAAATTCTAAGTAATACCTAAAAAAATCCAGTCGTCTAAATTATTCGTTCGCTAAAGATGTTATATTCTTCTTCCTTTCTTTTCTGCCCCCATCTCATCTATTGATATTCGTCTCTGTCCCATCCGGCTGTTTGACTCTAATTGCTTCTGTAAATAAAAATAACAGTTTTGATATAGAGTTACAAATAAAATAATAATGTATGTAACATTACCTAGAAATACTATGCATATTTCCAATTTATCAAAAGCTTCTTTAGATTGTCTCTATTTTCATGAATAATTTACATTAATACTTTTCGAGAGGATTTGTTTTAACATTAGATACATATATGCTTCCTTTAACGTACTTCCCCCAATTAAGCACCACATACGTATCTAAAAAAAAGTGTTTTTCTTTAGTGTATATATTCACATATTGTAGAAACAATGCTTTCACGTAAAATAAGAAATTTACAAGCGTCTTCCATTTTGTAAACGCTGCATATTTATACAATAAATGAGTACTAATCATTAAATTAAATTATATACTTGGTACATACATAAAACATTATTCATAAAAATTTCCTTACCTTTATAAGCTTCATTAATCCATTTTGTAATGTGCACAACGCTTACTATAATGCAGCGAAAAAATAAATAATGGCAACCACTTCACCTGGTCGTCATGCTCACACTGCAATAAGGAACGCTATGATTGATTGTGGTAGGTGGTGGTGGTAAGATATTGCGCGTAGATCTAACTCCCATAAACATTGCGTTTAGATGCCAATTTTTATAATCACGGCTGAGTTAGAAAACTGCATTTGCATATTCTTAAGTTATAAATCGCTTCATCTTCTAAAACTGTTTTATATTCGATATTAATTTTAATTTCACAATTGATGTCTCAAACGTTGAAATTTTATATCTGAACGCTCTTGTAATGCGGTTATATTTCAATCAACCAGTCCGTATAGATTTAGGATATTAGCCGACTTTCTATCGTCAAAAAAATGACAATAGTTAAATCCATATACCTCATTTTTATCAATATCGCAGCGGCGTTTATTAATGATATCGCTCTGATATATGTCTTGAGTTTCCAGCCGATGATCAGCCGATACATCAAACGTTAAACCGATATTTTACCGATAATGGATCTTTTGTATCGCAGTGATATCGTATACTGGTAGAAAGCCGATATCGGCACAATATCTTTGATATCGACCCGACATCAGGATATCGGCCCTATATAAAGCCGATCATTAGCCGATGATTTGTGCTGCTAGGGTTGCATGGGAAAATGTCCCTAATAAAAGATGTTTGGTAATGTATTTCGTATTCATTGATATAACGGCAGTTGTTTGTCATACTTTCGACGTTTTCGTTACTATCGCAACCAACTTTTTTTAAATGGGA
Source organism: Cetonia aurata (assembly GCA_949128085.1). Classification (NCBI taxonomy): domain Eukaryota; kingdom Metazoa; phylum Arthropoda; class Insecta; order Coleoptera; family Scarabaeidae; genus Cetonia; species Cetonia aurata. The sequence goes on from OX421887.1 coordinate 13,284,130, forward strand.
TTGTTTTTTCTTTGTGTTCTGAAATATCTTCTTGTTTATTCACAAAATTTAGGAGGAAATTAATTTTATAACAGAAACGGTAGAATTATGAAAATTAATTAAATTCTAATAAATTATTAGAAAAAGGAAATGAGTGTTGGTTCTTCTAGATATTCTAATAAATATTTATAGACGAGCAAAAATTATTTTCTGCAATTAATTTTTATTAACGAATGTGACGGGAAACAACAGCTTAAGGTAGTAGTTCGCAGTAAAAAATAACAAGGTAGCATAAAATTTTCAAATTGACGCTCATTCTCCATTAAACAATATTCCAGCCTATGCTTAAAGCTCTGTAATCTGTATCATATTCTTCAAAATTGCACCTGAAATCTACCTGGTTTCAGTTGAAATTCTGACTTTCGGATCTTTCATATTTTGTAGAACAACGATTGTTATAATATAAACTTTAGTTTTCAAATATCTCCACAAGAAGAAATCTATTGGTATTAAATCTGCCGACCATGCAAGCCAACCTATTCATTCCAATCCTGGGGATCTGTTGATTTAAATACTCTCTGACATTTAATTCAAGATGGGCCATCGAATGCGCTAATCTATTGCATTGTTTCAATTTGCGGCACAAGATGGAACCGCTTGATTCCCTAATAAATATAAAGACGTCTGGGCATTTAAATTTCCATCTATAGAAAATGGACCAATAATATGCTCTCCAACAATTCCTAACCGTACATTAATTTTAATAAGTCGTTGAGTGTGACTCGTTACGCCAAATGGAAATGTAAGATGAAATATATGTAGCTTCATCAGAGAACAAGATATTGCTTGTGAAATCCTCATCCCGATTGCATCTTTCCATCATAATTTCACAAAATTATGGCTTTCTATCATAGTCTAATTCTTGCATCAGCTTGTAGTAGGCTAATTTATGAACTGATTGATGGCACACATTGAAGTTCATCGCCAAGTCTCTTGTTGATTGTTCAAGATTTTCTTCAATGCATAGCAAAATATCCGAGGTCGTGTCTCCACCGGTTGCAGTTTCTGGTTTTCCAAATTCTACAGCTTTGGCGAAACCAGCGTCCCTAAACTTAAAGTAATCGTCCTGTCTGGCCATAATTCATTAAATATTATATATATATATATCGACTTGAGACCTAGTCCTACCGCCGTATCCTACCACACCTTGTCTTACACTGAAATGTGCCATATTAAGCTTTAAGTAAATTTACAACAGTTGACGCCAAAACTGTTGATGATATTTTTGAAGAGTGATTGAAGTTAGTATAAGATAATAATGCCTACTGAAATTTGTATTTTGCTGTTACCCACATGGGGGAATTAACGTAGCCAGTTTTCTCGTAAATTTTATGAGTATATTTTACTGAAAAGATGCATGACTGCATAGAAGACATAATCCTCCTTCAGAATATAAAGAATAAAAAATCAATTACCATTTAGAAAAAAAAAAAGTTAGTTGATATAGCTAAACGTTGAAGGTAAGATAACTGCCGTCATATCAATGAATACGAAATAAATTAACAAGCATCTTTTATTAGAGACTTTTTTCCATGCAATTGGTATTTAATAAGCTATTAGCAGATTGTGCTACTTTTTTGACACACTGTATATCTATAAACTTATTCATTGTCGATCCTCAATATGGGCTTCGCTTATTATTAGAGGTAGAAGATAGGGGCAATATTGCCAAATTTTAGTGTTAGATTTTTATAAATGATGCTCCTTTCTTTTTTAATACGAAGCAGGCTCGCTTTTTCTTTTTACTTCTAGTGCCACTATTCGGTACAGAGAAAAACGGAAAATGCGTTCTCAAGGGTATTGAGTGCCATGTAAGATTTCGACACCATTTTATTTTTTTTTTTCAAAAATAAACCATAGCTGGCTGTCTGTCAAATAACATGAAGTTAATCAAATTAATCAATAACAGCTCACGTTAGGGAAATTTACAAAAAACTGCGACGAGAGTTGTCAACAGAACCGGAAATGCGTTTAATCGGTCAGTTTGTTAACAGAATTTTGTCTTACGTCTTTGTCGGCTACGTTCAACAAAGGATTATCTAACCAACTGTTAAAGCTTTGATGGCGAATACGGGCATATAAATCTGGTAATCAAAATCTCAAAAAAATAGGTATAATAAATCGTCTCAAGAATTATGTAAATTGTGATAATATTAACATTTTTTCGGCGTAAACATGTCTGCAGGCCCATCAAATCCATGTTCTATGCAACTATTGTCAACACTGCTTAATAAAAAAATTCAAACGGTAGCTGTAGGTTTTATTGGAATGAAACCATTGCTCATTTGGCTAACGTTCAAGAATGGTTAATAATTAGAATAATTTATTGGAAATTCGCTATACAATATAGAGTAAAATAATGTGCGTCAGAATAAATTAGATTTGTTTTCTTTTTCAGGTATGTCATTATTTAAATGTCAAAATCAGTAAAGAATGTAGAAATCGTGAATTCTGACCCCAACAACTTTACTTGGCAGCTGTTTCATGAAACAAAATTCGCCATATTGCAATAAACATATCAATGATACCCAAAAATTTACCCCATGTTACTATAATTTTCATAAGCTTAAATAATAAATTGTTGCAACTAATGCGAACGGTTACCAAATAAATACTTAAAGTGACCAAGTAAAATAAAATTTGCCGACTTATGTATAAATTAAGTTATTTTTTGTGTTCATTAATTTTTCCTGCATCGGCAGCCACTAAACACATCCAGTACCGTCGTGCAACATCTCATCAGGTGTGTTCGGTATGAGTTATCCTCATGCTTAAAACTCTATTGCATCCGCATCTGCCTCGTTCTCTCTTCCAGTTCTTTGTCTTTCATGATCGCGGAGATCATGGACTGAATGTCTCTCCAATTAGCAGGGGTTTCGATCATACTTGCTATAAGGGTCTCCGGCGTAAGTATATATCCTATTTTCGCATAGGTTTCAGACCTCACACGATCCCATCTTTGGCATACAAAAATGGTGTGCTCCACGGTGTCAATTTGCCCACAATAAACATACGTATCAGTGTCGTCCTTTTTAAATCTCATGGCATAAGCCCTGAAGACGCCATGGCCGCTTAGGACCTGAGTCAGATGGTAATTCAGGTGTCTATGCCCACAGCAAATCCAGACTCTAACGTTACCTATCAATCTTTTTGTCCACTGGCCAACAACGTGCTCAGCCTCCCATCTCTGCTGCCAGGTGTCAACGATATTACTTCTAGCTGGGGACTTAACCACTTTCATATCCGCGCTTCTGTGTTGGTGTAGATAAGCTCTTTCCTGGACTTGAAGATCGATCGTGCCCGTAATCACCTGGATGACTTTTCCAGACACCGTTCTAAATGTTCATTAATTAGTTCTTCGGGAGCAAAATACATACGGATTTGACTTTTTCCCCAGTTGGAACAAATTCTAGACGCCATGATATTCTCGAGTGCTCAGAAGAGATACAAAAATTCAAGGCACTTTTCATAATTGTGACCCGAATGGAGAACGCGTACCTCTTTAATTATTTAGGTGATCTCCCGAAACAAGAAAGTTGTATACCTAAAGGTAACGTATTTCTTGAAGTGCTCCCGCTCGTAAAAATATTTCCACCGAAAATGAACGACTACATAAAGAAAGCCCTAATGTCGATAAAATTATGACAAAGAGGCCCGAAAACCCCTAAATATTTAACTGGCAAATACGACAGTTATGACGTTTAATGCTGTCTTAAATTAATGTTTATGGATTATGTGTACACATAGAGAAGTTGTGTTCAGCAACTATAACTTTCTCCACAAGGGAATGCTATACTTTTGATTTAAATAGAGAGTTTTATTTAAAAAGGAAGCGGGTTTCAACTGCAAGGATTAAGGCGTGATTTAACTTAGACTTCACCACGTCCGCTAAAATATCCAATTTGTACAAATAATGAGTCTTCCGTGAATTCAAACGACGGAGACGATTCGGTACGCCACTAATCCTTACGAACTTAAACTTATTAGAGCCATTAGTGCGTAAACGAAGTAGTTACATTGTTCATAATACTACAAAGGCTTTCACCCGCAAATTGGGATTCTAAAACAGCGCCATTTCAGCGAATAGGGATCAGTCAGACGAATTGTAACTACTGCAAACAGGCAGTTGGACAATTAATAACCTAAGACGCCGGAATTGCTATCGTTCGCGCAACAGCGAGCGCGAATAGCAGACCGGCAAAACCAAAAACTTAGCCGTTTTAATTGAGATTCTGATGCCTTGTGGATTTCAATTCGGGGAGGAACTAAATTTCTTAATCTACGTGGGGTGAATGAGAAACAGCAAACTAGGCAAATAGTAGTTTTATAACTCTAAAGCATCATCATGTTTTGAGTGGTACGGCAACTCAACATTGTCAATTGCCAAAAAATTAAGTATTTCTAATGCAAGGCGTATTTTGTTTTCTGTAGCTTTGTCCCACCAAAAGTAATAGATCAAGTATAGTTTTATCTGCAAAACTAGCGTAACACTGTAACAGTAAGACATAGACAAAATAAATTAATTTACATTGTAAATTAACTTTTGACACTGACGTTTTACGCAACATATTACGCAAACACATCTTGTATTTTCTGATTGATCAGGTGATTGTATAGAAGTGTTGCTCTTATTTTTAACTTAACACCAAAAATACGTTTCGATACAGTAATCTTATTTGTCTTTTACATAATTCTGCGCATAGACATATCTTACGTATTTGTACCATGAGTTTCTCTGAGAATTTTGTTTTAGAAAGGAATAGAAGTTTACACACTATGATAAAAATGTATTGTTGACTTGCATTACAATTAACAATTTTCGCATGTGGTCACTTTTCTTGTGAAACTTTTAGTTGAAATATAAAAACTAACAAGCTTCAAATTCTAAATCCTAAGAAACAATTATATTGGTCACTTCGTGGAATTACAAATAGTATATATATATTTATGCGTCACTGTAGACTTTTATTTGAATTATTGTACCATTTTCTGAGAACTTGATAACTGTTCATAGTTTTTGAAACAGCAGTAAAGCTATTATGCAAAAAGAGGGTAGCGCCTGTGTATATGTTTAATATCCATGTATGTATGTACATATTCAGGGTGGTTAATGGTTAATTTAATTAGGTTATAACCGCTTTTATAGCAGCGTAACCTTTAACGCACGACAGTGTTTAAATTCCGTACGACCCTCAGTAAAAATGCAATGATAGATAATTAAATATTTTATTATGTGTTATAAAACATAATCAAGATTTATAAATGCATGGTCACGTCCACATACCGACTTCAGCACGCTTCTTTTATATTCACCGTTTCAGCAATTCCCTGCTTGCAGAAGACACAAGAAAAAAAAAGAAATTTATACCTGCAAAGTGTAAAGTTTTATAACTGTATATATCGGAGAAGTAAAAGCTTTATTACTAAAGTTAAATTGAATACAACATACGTACTATCGTGACCAGGCAGTTGTTTTCCATACCTCATCTCCCCTCTTTAGAACCGGAACTTTAACGTTTCCTTTCCTCATGTGTTATTTAAAATTCTCCTTTAATAATAAAACTTCAGTAATTTAAATACACAATTTTAAGTTCGGGCAAACTTCCGTACCGTAAAGCAGTAGTTATACACAGTGAGAGGAAGAAAAGAAAAACAATGGCCAATCTCTTTTCCTTCTCAACTTACCTAACTTTCTATTATTAATTTTGAAAGCGGGAAGATCTTAGAAAAGGCCCTCGCGCTGATATAATGGATTCGGAGGGCACCGTAGAGCGCGCACCTTTTGTCAGACCATAATCTCCGCCAAGTATTGTTACCGGCCCTTATAAATGGACAAAATTCTTTCCTAAGAGTCGTTGCAGCCAGGCCAATTTTCTTTACGTGGCGAGTATGTCAATAACATATTGTGCAATCTTTCTGATAACGTGAGATGAAAGGTAGTTTTATCAAAGGTTCTTATGTTTTGCAGAGTCAAAACTTAATGGAATAGTTAATAATTAAATCTTATTTTAGCGCGGGTTTACTATTTCACAGTTAATAAATTATTAGGTATACCTATTAGCTTTAAAGCAAATATGTTGTTCAGCGGAATATTCTCGTATGCATTACGTTGTTATTTATTTTAATAATGGTGTATTATGTTTTCCTAGAACTCGTAAATTTGGTAACTTGGTTAAATTCGCTTAAGCTTGACGACTAGTATTTTTTGTTGCTGTTGCTAATACCATAAATGTAGTATATTTAAGCGGATAAACCATCAACGTATGTTGTGTCTACTATACATAAAAGCTAGCGGTTGCCAAAGATCCTTTCACAGTTTGTGGAACGTCGGTGACCTTAATAATAGATATATATTGCTTTACCTGTGGTGTAGCATAACAGATACATAATAATAAAAGTATTATTAATAATAATAATAATAATAATGTTGATGATGTAAATAAAATGTAAGTTAAGATAATAATAATAATAATAAATACACATAAAATAATTTAAATAAATTTATGAATAGAATACCTACATAAATCAACATCCAGAACCAAATCCATCATTCTTGTATGAAATATTCTGCGAATGAGTAATAATTTTCGGTTTTTAAGTGTAATTTCAATTGTCTATTAAACCTTGCATGAGAGCAGAGTTTCAGAGCATCAGGTAGAGTATTGTAAATTCAAATACTATGTCGAATATAAGATGCGTAGAATTTATTTGATCTAGAAATATCACAACGAACAAAATCTGACCGTCGCGTGTTGTAGGAGTGTGTTGTCGAATTCAACTGAAATTTATTTATATTATTCCGAACGTAGCAGGCAGCTGCATGTATATAAAGATTATAAACTGTTGGGACACCCAGCTCAATGAAATAATCTCTGCAGGAATCTCTCCTTTGCAGATTGTAAATAATACGAAGAGCTTTTTTCTGTATCTTAAGTATATATAATATTTATTTGTTATTGCATAATGGAAAATTGATTGAATTAACAGTGACCAATAATATTTGGGTTTATTATCGAATACCGTATAAACATGTTTATAGTTAACAGACATTTCCCATAACGTCGGCTTATAACTTTTTTATTTATCGACATTTTTTTAAATTTCTTCAAGATTATTTAACCGGTGTGTATTTCTTATGATATTTTTTTCTTTTCTTTGGGTCTTCTACATTTTTTTAATAAAATTGGATTAAATAAGTTATTTATATTTTTACAAAACGTAGTTCTCCATCTGTCGTGCACGCGAAGAAGTGCCGAATCTGTATTAACGCGACTTTACAGATAATAGCTATCCGACGATTACCGGTGATCCTTTCATTGGCGTTTTGGCAGAGGGTGAAATCTACTTCAAATTTTGAAATTTTATGACCTAGTTTTACTAGAAATATCATGATATTTAAAATTGTGATTGAACAACCTATACATTTTTGAATAGATTTTTGTTTCTACGTAATTTCTTATTTTTTTTATTTATATATGCCTTGCTACCCTCAAGCGATTATTTAAAAATAATGGCAAATAAGATTACTATACAATCCTAAAATATTAAGGAACGAATGTATAGGTGACAGCACAAAATACTCACAAATAATGAGTTTTTATGTATATATGCTATATATCTCCTCAAATTATTAATATTTGTTTGGAAAATGAGAATTCTCCTCTATATATATATATATAGCTTATACTTCATTCTTTATTTTTTGCTGTGTGACGTTTCGGGTTTGGTTAAACCCTTCATCAGACCTATAAAATATACATTTCTATTTGAAAAGTATAAAAATTAACCATAAACTACTTTCATTGGCTTAAATTATTTAAAAAATTAATAAAAAGGATGAGTTTAGTTTTAGAAATTGATGTTTCTAAAATTTAAAAATGTAGATCAGAAAAACATGCTTCCCTTATTTTTTTAATTTTGCTTAATTAATTTTCAAAATTAAAAAGTTTCAAGTAAACTAAAGTCGCTCTTTTATAAGTGAAGTAAAATTTTACTCAACAGAAGTATATGTTTAACTGTTATTTACAGTACGATTCTGTTGTTAAAGAGCTGGAGCGCTGTAAATGACTTAACGCACATTTGTATTAGATTTTTATTTATATTAATCCTCTCAAGCAATTTTTTAGGATAATAAAAGAAATTTCCTTTAAGGAAAATTTTATTGCTTTGAATGAAAGAAACCGGTATATTAGTGTTTCGAAGTTAGCAGAGGTTTTTAGTATCTTTGTCATTATCCCTTATGTTCTTAGCTTGCAGTTAACAGTAAGAAAAAAATATAAAGTATTCTTATTGTCAACGAAAGTTTTCAATTAAAAGTCATTCCAAAGTTTTTGATAGTGAATTTTCTTCTCAAAGCAGTATTATCGTAGTAATGATTATGAGGAGTTGGTGTATAAGTTTGCGGGAACGAGTTATGATTTTAGATTTGCTGACGGTCATGGATAAGTGCACCATTTACATACAATATCAATCTGGTTCTGGAGATAAATACAGTCGTTGGAACATTGAACAGTAGGTAGTGAATACTTTAGGTCCTCAGCAAAAGAGAGTTAATGAAAATAAGAAATGAGAGTGGGCCAAGATTAGTGCCTTGACGAACAGCCGAGGTAGGACAGAAATTATTTTTGAGATGTAAACAATATAACAAGTTTAGTAGAGAAACCGGTGGTATTCATCTTACCTAAAAGTTAGATTATGGTCAATACAATCAAAGGCTTTAGCAAACTCCGTGAAAATAACATCGGTTTGTTTATGATTTTTCAATATTGTTGGAAACAAACTGAGTAAACTTAACTAAGCTGGAAATAGTCGAGCGTTTACTATCGAAGCAACAAGTACTAGAATAAATGTATTTTTCAAAGATCTTTGCAAAGTTATTGATAATAGTAATTGGATGGTAGTTTCCAAAAGTCTGTTTGTAACCTCTCTTATGAATAGGAACCAGGCGCATAGTTTTCCAAATATCAGGAAAAGAAACAGTATTAAATGTAAAGTAGAAAAAAAATATAGCTCAGTGGTATAGCGAAAATATATGCGTAATTCTCTAACGAGAAAGAGCGTAATTGATTAGTACTCATAGTAAAGTTCAGGATGACACGTCTTATAATCTAGACTTTTCATTTTGTAATTGCAAACGGTTTTAATTTACCTAATTTCTTCCAGTTTTTATTATGATGGCTAATCATCTTTATTATATTCTTTCCATATATTAACGAAATATTTATATTTGGTTATGTACACGTACACTTGGATTAAAGCGTACACGAAGATCAACTACAAAAAATAATGCCTCTTAACTTCCTTAAATATACTGTATGACCATAAAGTAATATTAGCTTGAATTATTGTATCCTATCCTATTTAGTAAATATTTAATATCAGGAACCGTAAACTGACAACTTTCAGTGGCGGTAATCCGTTTCCTTTGATGACATATTCCGGGGGCTTAGTTTATATTGCCGGGTTGCCTCCTTATTACACTACCTTCGCATCTACGTATGTATGTGTGTTGTATAATATATTTTAGGGTGGCACTGTCGCCAAACTTCTGTTATTAGGCAATGCATATAAATGTATCTATGCCTCCGTCTTTCTTCTCATACCGCCTAACGGCGAAAGCTCCGCCTCCGGTGCTTGTTAATAAACATGTTCCGTGTATGTCTCTGTTTGAATTTGGAATTATAATTGGAGAGACTTATGATAATCGCTGGATTAAATTTTGATAAACGCGTTCTGCGGTCTTTATCTCTCTGTATATATTTAACTAGTTCTGATTGTCGCAAGTTCTTTTTGTAATAGTATTAAGGCGTAGATAGTAGAGTTGTTACGGTCCCGCCATAATAAAATAGGATTTTATCTACAGTGCAGATATCTATGGCGACCGGCATAAATGTAGCGACATATGAGATTTTTTTTTTGTATTCTTAAAATATTGTAATTTCTTTGGTGCAAATTGGTTCGGCACACCTAACAATCCCAAAATTTGTTTTGGCACATGCCGCGTGAATGTAGCGGTAAATTTAAATCGTATACCATTAAGCAAAAACTAAGGTTGGTTAATGTGATATCCAGCCACTAGTTCAGGATATGGTTTAATTCATGAAGAAATTTTGTTGGTTATACGCATTGTGTGTATGCACAATATTTAAAAGAGTAACACGATTAGATGTTGTTCGGCTCATAGATAATTAAAACTTAATTCTAAAAAAACAAATTGTATTCTTTTTAAGAATAATGAACAAACTGAAACACCAAAACATATTTGCCTAAACAATCAAAAATATTACCTAACCACACACTGTAAACTTCTAGGAATAGAAATCGATGATAAATTAAAATGGGAATACCAAATAAGTTGCGTTTGTGGTGGACTCAGCCGTGCATGTTTTGCGTTAAGGATTCTTGGTGAGGTGACCACTTTCCAAACTTTGAAGACCGTTTATCATGCGTATGTGGCTTCCATATTGCGCTATGGTATTATAGTGTGGGGAGGCTCATCAGAGGTTGGGCGCGTTTTTACTATGCAAAAACGGGCGGTGCGTGCACTACTGCTGGGTCTAAGGGCAACACAATCGCTAAGAACTATGTTTAAAAGGAATAACTTACTAACAGTATATGGTATTTACAGTTACGAATGTCTACTTTTTAATTTTAAAAATAAAAACTCTCTCACAAACAGTCAAAAATTGCACAACTATGAAACAAGAAATAAAATAAATTATAACGTACCTATCCACAAGCTAACCAAAACTGAAAAAGGCATAACTTATAACTGTATAAAGTTTCACAACAGATTACCAAATCATATTAAATTAGAGGCTAACCTACATAAATTCAAAAGAGCAGTTTACTCATATGTTTGTAATGTAGAACCATATACAATCCACGAGTTTCTGAATTATTAAATTAAATGCACATACTGTTTCTTTCTTTCTTTTTTACTGACGCCATTTCTACTTTGTATTTTGTTTTGTAACTTAAACTGTAATACCATTGTAGAAATAAAGACTTACTTACTTACTTACTTACTTACTTACTTACTTACTTACTTACTAGATACTCGGTGAATAAGAATATTTTATTGGGAACTAATAAAATATATTTTACCTCGTTTCTCACGCAAGGAGTAAAAATGCACGTGCAGTTCTTGGAAAACAAAAATATTTCGTTCTGGGAATTGTCGACTGTCTATCTTCATTAAGAATTTTAGTGAGAGAAAGGATAAGAAAACGCTTAAATATGCAACTTTTGTAAAAATATGCATGGAAATGCCTAAATGTGCAATTTATTAATTCACTAATTAACGGTAATTAACTTAAATTAGAGTAATTCCTGGACATATAGACTATAAGTACTTAAAGATATGCAAAAAATAAAATATGTGCATTTTGCATATAAACTGGTGTCTAGTTATAACAAATCATTTTGCGTTAGTCTAAGGATAATATTTGCTATAGTAACTATTCTTTCATACGTTCAATAAATAATTTTGTTTATAACATAAACAGGAAACGAATATGCGTTGTTATTTTTTCGTAGATTTTCATAAAATTATTCAGTTGTTAAGTGATATCATCCTGTGTTTTAATTGAGAGAGAACGAACAGATAACATTTCTTTATATGTGCGTCATGATAGCTAACGCATTCACTAAATGTATAAAGGAACATGGCTTTAATGAATAGAAAGCCTTGAAATGCAGTTATTTACATCTCTATAATAATCTATATTTTCAATAGGTTGAACGAAAACGTTCATTATACTGATAAAAAAATGGTTACTCTGCGCAATGATATATTTGAAACAGAATGCACATTTTTTACCAACTTGCTTCTGTTACCCAGCAATTAAAAGTTCGCTACTATCAGTGATAACTTTTTGGTGACATTCTTCGGTGCAATTGTATTTAGGCATTTTCTCTTTAAAGTTTTTATTACGTCGTGACCAGCCGTTTCTGGAACCACTACATATACAGTTGCGCGTTTTCAATGTATAGACCGTCTCTCCAGGAGTATCCTGACTATAAAGGGAAAGAAGGAGCAAGAGGACCAGGGAATGACCAACTGGTACACCCTGCAGTAATTGCCTGTTAACATCTAACAACCAGCTGCCTGAAGTAATGCCACCGCAGTTCCGGGTAGCATACAGTGTTTTATCATAATACCTTTATTGTCCAACAGTGTCTACATACACCAATTGCAGGACATATATACATTAATAATAAAGTAGTGCACAGTAACATAAATATAACAAAATTACTAGTAATGTAATATAGAAATAAGTACTTAAAAACAAACAAGGAAAATACAATCAACTTAAGTAGGATAAATGTAATCAACTAAATGAAACTTCCGTGTAAATAACGTTCATATTTTGAACCATGTGTGTTAGTGGGGCCTTTCGTAAGATATTAGTATTATATCTGGGAACGCGTAAAGTTTCAGAAGACTGAGATAGTAGTCCAGGCGAATCAATTCGGTGTCGTAGTATTTTTAATGCAAACGAGCCACTATACCGTTGCCTCCTTTGTTCCAAAGACACGAAACCATTGTCGTTGAAAAGGTCGCTGTAAAGTGAGCCTCTATCAGGGTAGGTTCCGTCAGTTCTAAACGACAAATATTTTAAAAAACGCTTCTATATGCGTTCCAGAGACAGGTTTAGGTAAGTATATAGTGGATACCAGATGACGGAAGAATATTCCAGTTTGGTTCTTACCAGTGTGCAGTATAGTGTTTTCATTGTTAGAGGGTTATGAAAACTGCGACTAGATCTAATCAAGAATCCCAAACTTTGTAATGCAGAACGATAAATTGAGGCAATGTGCGTTGAGAATGATAGTATGTTATCGAAGAGAACTCACAGATCTTTAAATATTGATTTTCTGGCGACAGGAATATGGTTTATCTCGTATTGATACATCATGGGATCAGATGACTTTGTGTATGATACAACTGCACATTTGTCTATATTAATTTGCAGACCATTGTCTGCACACCAACGATATATCCTGGTAAGATTTGTTTGTAGTTTGATACAATCTGCAGTGGTAAAAACTTCTGTATATATTTTTAAATCATCTGCATATGCCAATACTTCACAGTCCAAAGAGGTAATTAAATCGTTTATAAAGATATTGAAGAGAAGAGCGCCAAGATTCGAGCCTTGCCCTACGCCAGCACAGACCCTGAAGCCTCTTGATCCTATCCGTATCCTTCAGATACGACGATAAGAGTTTCACAAGATTGGAAGACAGGCCAAAAGATTCAAGTTACATATAAACAAAATTACATCAACTTGACTTCTGTTATCTAGCTTTTCACTGATATTTTGAGTGATGTGAATTAAGTTGGTTTCCGTCGATCTGGATAAAGCTTGAGATGCGATAGCGATAAAAGTGGGTTTGCACTCGAAGCAGCTAATTGCACAAAAAGGACATCCTATTTTGAACTGATTTCTACTTTGTTTAAGACAGTAGGTAATTACCAATGCATAATATAATTTTTTAACTATTTGTTAATACTACTTTTGCTGACATACAAATGAAGTGCTAAATAAAGTTCCTTCGATAGCTCATAAACAGTGATTTGAGTGAATGAAATGTGATTGCATCAATGAATTAAGTTCATTATTTTAAATACAAGTTTACTCTATAACAATTAGTACAATCCGTTAGGATTATGAACAAAATACATTGAATCAACCACTTGTGATCAGCACATCAACAAATCATGTTAATTGTATTATAATAGTAACTTATTTCATTCAGCTAATTAAGCCATTATTTCATTGTCAATGACTTTGATTTCGTTAATACAATGAATAGTTTATTATCCAATAAATGCCTTCGTCGTTTGATAAAATCTTTTTCATTGACTTGACAAACTCGTTCTTCGGACCAATTTTAATTTACTATTTAGTATGAAGGATGACGTTTTTCATTGACTCAGGACCCATTTTTGGTGCAGTGAAAGGCATCTGATTGTAATTTTGTTAAATCAATTTGGTATCAGGGATATAGCCAATCAGTTGTTTCAGACGTATTTCAGCGATCGCACTCATCGAGTTAAATTATGCAAACTTATCTAAAAATCTGTAATTGGGCCTACTCTCTTTTTAATTTATTTTGGTGACTGACATCCTCTTTCTTTAAAAATATCCAAGTTACCAACATATGTTGACGATATTAGTAACATTACTGCTTGAGGCTCCATAAATGAAATGATTATAACAATTTCTAATGTAAATAAAATCAAACCAGAGACAGATGTTTCTACTAGTTAAGGACAGGAAAGTACAAAAGGAAAATTGAAAGCTTACAACGTGTAATAGGCATGCAAGTGCACTTGAGTAGTGGTACATACTCTTTAGTGCAATTTCTATTTAAAAAATAAAATATTACTAACAAAATTGCTTTTTATAACTCTACCAACTGAAGAAATAAATAATTCAGAACTCATTCTTTATGAAAAAATATAATATTATATGTTAGATATTTAATTAGTTGTCATGTAAAGCTGGGAAAAGCGAGCTAAAGCATTTTCTTAGAGCAATATGGTATCATTTATCAGTTACACATGGAGGCAGAATTAGCGGCTTATTCTTAATTGGGTTTTGAGCATCGCTTTTAATTTTCCGTCCTCCGTTATTGATTGCGGCAATATTTCATTTCTTTTCGTTCGCAACTTTTCCTTTCACCGAGAAAGGCTACAGCCCTGCCTTACACTTAATGACTACGCATAAAAATGTATTAATGTCAGACCATTAGAGGCCTCTTAATAAATGGACGACACAAGAAAAGTATCAACTGTAGCCAGTGCTTTAAAGCTTTCCCTAAGATTATTTCTTTGTGAAATTGATGTGTAGACATATAGAAGGAGAATCTGTATAGCTTTCACAGCTGTTCACACTTCTAATATTGATTTCATTCAACCATTAACAAACTAGCAGGAATGTAAATTAAGTAGGTAAAAATGGGTATCCTTTATTGAATATGTTAAATAATTGTATTTTTGTGTTTCTAAATAATTTTATAAATAAAACTCTCTTGAGATGAAAATAAAATTTTAATACCGAGCAGCTTTTAAGTTGAGTCGTAAATTTAATATATGTGTATAGTAAAAAGTCTTGATCAACATACCTTTTATTTTTAATGCTGCTATAACAATAACGCTTATATTTTACCTCTCTTCAGGGAATGTAATATATTAAATATATTAAACCCGAGTTTATAAAGCGTAGCCGCTTGATTTATGGGTCATAAACGGCGTCAATATTTTATAGCGCCGGGTTTGTTCTTTCATGCAGTTAATACCATTAAAATCTTGGGAACATAATGGACATATTAACAAAGCAAAAATAATGAATTTGACAGATGCTACCTTCTATTCATGAATAAAAACAAGTTGTTCAGGGATCAATCTGTTTACAATGTTAGACATGGGTGGCAAACAAACAGTGGATGAATAATTAAATACAAATATGTCTATACAAGCATATTTCTGTAATAATAAATTTGTAAAGTAGATATTGTTTAGTACTTGTTGAAATTTTTTTATTGCAGTAAAGGTGTCCGAATTTTTATGCTTGTCGAGTATTTTTGCTGGTCTACATCTCTATCTTTAACATCCCATCATCGTGTCAGTAATAGTCAAGACCATTAATGAGTGCAGGGAACTTCGCTGGGCGAAGCCTCTTCACATTTCCAGGCACTCTTGAGTGCGTTTTTTTATTTTGCCAGTACGGATATAAGTTTTTCCACTGGTTTACTCCATAATTGCAAGTTAATAAACCACTGGAAAGAAAAATATTTCTAGGCATTGACATCTATTGATTTATAGTACCATCCTAACAAAACCACCGCATTGACAAGGATCCGTGCTTTATTTTCTTTCTGAGGAGAAGGCAGGTTCAACTACAAATAAACACCGATTTTCATTGGCTCAGGGTAGAACCCAGGCGTTCAGCTACCATGCTAACAGTTCAATCACAGACGCGATTAGGAACTTGGCTATCTTTGGCCCTTTCTTCTAGTTCTAGACAATATTGACAAATATGTTACTTCAATAAAATATTACGTTTTAAACGGCTTGCTTAAAACGTACTATTAGGTTTTAAACCTAACTCTTGACTTTGGGCAGGGTTAGACCTAAATATTTAGTAGGATAGTTCTTGCTAAATTTAAAAACGAGTTTTGATTACCATTAGCTTTACCCTTCATTCGAAGAAAAGGAGTGCGAAGAGTATTTCTCTTGTTTTTAAAAGTATAAAATTTAGAGAAAATTAAAACAGAGATACTTTTGTAGAGAATTGAACAGTTTTTTATCATATATGTAAAAATTGCGAAGTTTCGAGCAAAAAAAAAAATAGAATAAGTTTTTTGGGTGTTGTGAATTTCGTAAATAACACTTTTGTCGCATAAAAAAATTTATTTTTATTTCTCACTAGCTCCATAGTACTGGATCGTTTGCAATTCAAACTTTATTGTTCACAATTTTATAGGAAGTGAGCTGTTTTATCTGGGGAGAAGATTCAGATTTCGGAGTGTTTACCAGTTGATAAACTAATTCCTTTCTTCCTATTTATCAGTGATTTTGTTGATATCTCTTGAAATAGCTTGAACGTTAATGAAAATTTTAACATAGCACTGGAAGAAGTAACTATGATTATGTAACAACTCTTTCCTAATAGGTGTAAAACTATTTCAGTTTTGCTTCGTTTATATCCATCGCAAACCAATTAAAAACTAAATGTTGATTTTGTTGAATTATAGGTAGGTAATGTGAGGGTCACTCAGTTCCTAGTGGTTTTTGCGGATGAAAATTTATAGTGAGAGATTATTTGCTTGGTAAATTTTTGTTTAATGCGCAATTTAAAAATCTCTTTAACAGCCAAATATTTGTTTTCTTTGTAAAGAGTATGGTCCATTCACGTTATATACACACTAAAAAATATATGCAATTCCTACGGAGAATTCCAGTAATGTATAGGGTAAATTTACCAAAAATTAAAAAATATACCTAAAGTTTTCTAGTAAATTTCCCAATTTTTGGCAATTTTACCTTATACGTTATTGAAATTTTCCGTAGGAATTGCATATATTTTTTAGTGTGTAGCGTTGCATCCTGGGGCATCTCCACCTTCTTTAATGCTGTATTCGTAGTATAAAAGCAAATAGATGCTAAGGTCCAGTCGTGTATTGTTCAAACGATTCGATATTTTAGAGTCTGCATTAACTTGTTGCGGGCATCATTAAAGTATGAGCCCAGCTTTAAGGAATTTAAGAAGCTAGTTTAGGAAATTTTGTTGAATAATTGTATATATTCTATTAATAAGTTCACTACCTTCATGAGTGAAGCAGATCTTAGAGTATGTGTGTAGCTCTTATTAGTACTATAACTTTGTAAGCATCATTGCAGCTCTGTGAATGGCATAAGAACACAAGTTCAAGTAAGGATATATGTATGTACGTAATGCGATAGCCAGTTACCCTAGTTAAATCGCCCCTTCTGTAGACTTTTTCCAGTTTTTTTTTTTAACTAAGGTAGTTTTATACATAACATTCAATTTTACAAATTCAATATCAAATGTACCTACATACTTTTTGTGTTTTATTTGGGGCACATTTATAATCGTCAAAAATTATGTATCTACTTAGAGTCACTACCACCCTACTACAACATGATAAATATGAACTGGAAGGAAATATTTAGGAAAAAATGTTTTCTTTTCTGATTTTATTCTAATACATTTTTTCATTGTTAGTGACTCCGCTGAAGTAAAACTTTGCTTTTGGTTGATACTTAGACAATTTTACATAGCTAACAGATTTAAAATTAAAAATTAGGTTTCCACTCTTGTAGTTGCTGTTGTACACAGATATATAAATATTTTATTGAATATTTTTATTATAAATTACTTAATAAACATTTGAACCATTATCGAAAATTATATTTTTATCACTCCTTCCATTAAAGTGGAAACTATTGGACCAAATCTTAACTAGTCCACATACAACGTATTTAAGGAAATTTTGTGAATCAAAAGTAAAGGAGTCGGAGGAAGTAAAATACCTTGGGGTCATTTTGATTCCAAACTTACTTCGAATCGACGGCTTCAAATAATTAAAATCAGGGCCGCGACAATACTCATATTAGGTAGAAGAGCTCATGGAAAACGTGGGGATTATGACCAAATATGACGTATTGGACATACATCACGGTGGTCAGACCTATGATCACTTATGCATCTCTCGGATGGTGGGCAAAGATACAGCAGCAAACTGCTATAACTGAATTCAGCAAGATATAGAGGCTTGCTTGTTTAGAAATACGAGGAGCAATAAGGACTACTCCTACAGCAGCAATGAAATGCTTCCTAGACCCCTTCCTCCTCTCCATTTGGAAGATGATGAGGGAAGCGAGAATGTGGAAGACAATCTTTTGGGAATGAGATCAGACCGCATGATTTCTACATATATATTTAACAGATATTTTGAGGTTGAAGTCACCGATCCAACCACAGAGACACGCTGGGTGCATTGATCTCGTTTATAGTGAGGCGAGAAATACAATGATCACTCTTCCACTAGGAAAATATGCCACGGTTTATGCATTGTGCTTACGAAATCATTGAGAGGGCTTATAAAAAGATGGAATTGTATTGCGACAGAGAGCCAGACGATACTGAGGACATTAGAGAACCCCAGTGTACAATCAAGACTAGTTTGAGAATGTATTTGAGAACTGAAAAGCCTGGCAGACCGCAATAATGTAACTTTACTGTGGGTGCCCGGGCATTCGGGAATGAAGGAAATGAAAAAGTCGCACGAAATGGATATGCGGCTTCATACATAGGCCCAGAATCTGTTTTAGTATTGTCAAAAAAACACAACAGGAGAGCGGCGTAGACATTTGGGCGAAACAGAGACACATAGAACATTGGAATAAAACAATCAGGCAAATTCATGGGAAAACGTTTATCTCAGCACAGTAGTAGGCCTTCTAACACGACACTGTGCATTGAAAGGACACCTACAGAAAATTGGCCCTATATTGGAAATCTCAACCGCATATCACATCTTATGCGAGGCTTTGGACATGAAATGACAGGCAATTTTTGGCAAACAAAAAATTAATCGAAAGGATTACTTCGATCGGCCAACCAAAAACCTCTGCAGATTAGTACTCTTGGGTTATTCGAATTTTGGTGGGGTAATAAACAATATGGAAGTGGACATATTTAGCTTCAAAATTGAATTCTGAGCATATTTTTGAAATAACTGCATATCTTGCCACACAACCTTACTTTTTGCTATTGATAGCATATTTTTTAAGTTTAGTGGTCACGTAACGCGTATCAAAAGAAATTTTGGGGTTGTTAGGCATGCCGAACCGATTCCCGAAACAAAAAAAAACTATTTTTCATTAATAACAAGTTTTACCATTCGTTGCGACATTTATGCTGCTCACTGTATAAAGAAAGGGAAATAAAGGTAAATACATTCAAAGGCCGATTTCAATAACTCGTGCTCTATAATCTATTCTATTTTGTCCCAAAATATCGAAAATAAATCCGAGCAAGTTGTGTTATTAGAATGGTTAATTACTTTAAACTGAAATAGTGGCGTTCGATTCCTATCGCTTTGTGTTTTAACATGCCGTTGTATAATTTTTGGTCCACGTGTATTGTTCATGCTCGCGTTCAATCAATTAATAAACAAAAAACGTTTGCAAGCAAAAACCAAGCATGACAAGGGCTTCTGATGGTATCCATCGCAATTTCAAAAGCGTCCTGTTTGCAGCATTCGCCATGGATTTATTTTACCTGCATAGGTACACACGGGATACATATGTATGTTCTCCACTTTTCCGTGGAACTGGCGGCGTTAATACATGAAATTTGCAAATCCACAACGTTAATAAATCGAAGCGAATCGTATAGGTACATACGTAGAGTATCATAGATAAGCACGAATCGCTATTCCCTCCCTGTTTGGATGCTCGAACTGAGATTAAGCTCACCGCAAAAGCGGATCGGCTCACTCATGCCGACGCTAGAAGTGTGTTTTTGGTTTTACCATGGACTGAAATACAGTTGATTGTGGTAAGTGCACGATTGTCCACAATAAACGGCAGTTTTTTATTAGTCGGGATAGTTAGGTAACCGAATAAACAAATAAAGAATGAGTTAGCGAATTTGGAAAAAGAACGTGAGCATATTTAGTGTACTTTGCAACCATCCATTTTGATGTTTTATTGTAAATAGAAGTAGGTTTAGGTTGACCTGGAAGTCATGTCTATAGTATACTCCGCTATGAAACACTCCATTGTTTCCCGTTTTTTATGTGTTGTATGGATATTATTATCGAGGTGAGTTAACGTAGAATAATATTTTCTCTGTTGGTTTTACTACATCTTTTATTTCCATAAATGTGGATAGAATGTTTTCGTGAAAAAAAAAACATTTATGAAAATAATAAAAACAATATTAATATTAAATTAAATGTTCGAAATGCCGTCTATCGGTTCTTGACAATAAATGAAACCAACAGACTTATTTTTTAATTTGTTCGACATGCCCAGTTTCTCTGAATTTCTGTTCAGTTTCACTAACTACTGTGGACTGGGTGAAAGGCCTATCTGGATAGCTTCTGGATCTATGTGCGCCCCGAATGAGAATTCAAATTTTATGCGTTTCGTTTCATTTAAATGAGGCGTCATTTAGTTACTCCAAATACCATTTCAAATATTACAAAGTCAAAATTATACACAATAATTTATTGCCATAGCAACATCTGCAAATACGACTTGCTGCGTTTTTGCCTGTCCTAATAAAATCAGTCTTTTAGATTTAGGATAGTTCTCTCTGCCATAAATATTAAGTCTGCGTAGGTGAGGGCATTGCCAAAACTCCAATAAAATCCGATCAATAGCTTTTAAGAAAGAAAAACAACTGTATACACAGAGTTTTTTTTTGTTAGGGTGAAATTGCTACTCACAACTTTTTCAATAACGATCCATTACAATTAGATCAGAAAAAACACAAATACTACATGTCGCTCCAAAAAAAAAAACATAATAAAGGAAACTGCATGCTTAAAGCGAACAATTCAAATAACAATCCCGAAATCCAGCTTAAAATTCTCCGGCAATATTACATTCACACGATTAAGACAGATAGCTCTCGTAACAGGTTGGATATAGAGTGCACATCAGATTTTAATTTCGTGAAGTTTATGAGATTTCATGCCGATTTCGGTACCGGTTAAAGCGGTATTCGGATTATTTTCGCTGGAAAGCGTGCCCTTTAAGCGGTTGAACAATGAAACAAAGCGGGCCCTAATTCGATTTTGTATCTGCATCAGAAACTTCTCTACACACCATAGCGCAGCGCAAACGTATGGATGAAATCTAATAAACAACAATCGGGAATCTGAAGTGGTTCGCCGCATCTGCGCATTGATATTTATTTCATTCGCTTACAGTTGATACAATTATTTTCGTCGGATATCTCGTTTGTAACCAATAAAGTTTCATATACGCCTTATTTTTTGCTGGCTGCTGACGCAAATTGCAGCGTATCATTCGCACACGTTTATTATTTTTATTATCTTTACTTTTCTATTCTTTTCAGTAAGGTTGAACTGTCAAAGTTGCACAAAGTTTTCTTATATTCAATAAAATGGACAAAAATATTCCGGGACGTAACGGAAAACTGTGAATAAATTGAACAAGTGCTGTAGAGGTGTGGTGAATATCTGAGCACAATAAGAAGCCTAGGTATATCATCGTCGGCCATGATGTTTGTATTTTTTAGGGATTTCAAATAAAGGACGATGTGAGATTCAAGAACGGTAGTAATAGTTAATATCAAGATCATTTAGACACAAATTCGCTGTTGGAACAGTAAAAGAACTTGTCGAGTATACTGATCTAAAAATCTTGGAAACCTTCCACGATTGCATCCGGTGTTGACTACGTGTCTCGATCCACATTAGTAGTAGGTACCTGGTATTCCAGATGTAGCTCTCTTAGATACTATAAGGTACATTACCGCTTTCTTCTATAGTACAACCTCTCTGTAATAGTATGTGTGCCTACCTATTACTGAAGATGAACTCATACGGGTAATATCTATGTTATAACAGAGAATGCGTTCAGGAGCTGACTAGATTCCAAGTGCAATATTGTGACCTGTAGCTATTCATTGCTAAACTACTGCCACAATTGATTAATTTGTTTTTCGGGAGATGTAGTTTTCCGTTAGTGCTAAAAGTGGTCTGCGTTTCGCCGATTCACAAAAAGAATTCTCCACAAGAAATTTCGAATTATCGGCCAATATCACAAACGTCCTGTTTTTCTAAATTGTATGAATAGGCGATGTTGATGCGGTTAACGAGTCATTTGGAGAGAAATAACATTGTTAATGATAGGCAACATGGTTTCAGAGAACGTCACTCAACTTTTATAGATAATATTGTACAGCCACTGGATAAGGGCCTGCTACCGGCAGGGATCTTTTACCTCTCTCGCGCATTTGATTGTGTTAACCTCGAGCGGCTTATTGAGAAAATGACTTTATGTTGTATTCGCGGTATGTCTCATTGGTCTCTCTTACCTTACAGACAGGACTCAATTTGTTAATATATCGTTTAGAACTTTAGATTCAAAGCGTAATGTGTTTTCTAGATGTTTACCTGTCACAATTGGAGTTCCGCAAGGCTCGGTTTAAGGGCCGATTCTGTTTTTATTACTTATTAATGATATTCTTTTATTTATACGACTTTCTTTGTATATATATGCGGACCACACGTCGGCCGTTGTAGTTGGAATAAAAAAATAAATAGAGATGTCTATTACTTTTGAGCATAGCTGTATTTTTTTTTTACTTTTTTACTTGAATTAAATGTGTTACTGAGTTTATACATACAGCTATGCTCAAATGTCATCTCTATGTCAACATCTCTATGATTTACCATTAGTTTCGTGTTTTATGCTTTACATCTGTGGCAGTTAATTTAAGTGTTTAGGTATTCGTTTTTATGATTTTATAACAGTTTTTATAGATACTTTTCCTAGATCTATTAAATTATACGTTTCTGAGATGTTAGTTTTTTAGTAACTGAAGAAAGTATTTCAACTGTATTAAAATCTTACAGAAATGCGACAAATTAGTTTTGAGTTTTTTTTCTCGAGCACTGCATTTACTCCGTTGAGGAATTCATTGATTCAGTGTCCCATTTTAACGTGTAAGTTTTTATATTGTACGTATTGTAAAATTGGCATTGTGTTTGTAGATTTGTAGAATTGACAATGTATTTTCAGTGTTAGTACTGACATATACAATAAAGCTCTATGTATTTATCTATCTATCTTTAATATTATATTACACTTTATTTATATAGTTATGATAACGTAGATGGGAATCTCTCTTAACAATTGAACGAAGGTCTTTATATTTATGGAGATGATCGGGGTGTTTGGATCGAGAAAATCTGGCGCGATATTTGTTCTTAAGTCTAATATTGTAGATATGCTTTTACTAAATCAAACAGGAAAAGGCGAACAATAACTTATTTTGAGTGGTATAGAAGTATCGAAAAGACTTAATTTTACTGTAACAAGCATCTTTCATTCATTCATTTTTTATCGTACATGGGAAAGACCAATTGGTGTTTAGTAGAGCGTCATACAGACCAACATAATTTGCCAAACGAAAATTGTGTATTTTTTTGGTACAGTTAGGCGAAAATGTAGTGATATGCTTAGAGCGCACAGTGATAGAGATGTTCAGGGCGGCTGAAATAAATATTCAGTAACTAGTGGATATTCATGTCTTTGGGTAACTACAGCTTCAATATTAGTCAATATTAAATGGAGTAATCTATTGTTACAATTTAATTCGGCATTCGCTTGCTGTAAATTAAGGAGATACTTGAAATTATTAATAGTTTGAGTCTTGTCGTCACCAATATCGTCGTTGACATACTGCGGTATATTGAAATCACCCATAATAACTATTTTACCTGCTTGTTCTATATTAAGGAACTCCAATCGACAAACAAATAATAAACCCTATGGATCATTCGATACATAACAAGCCCAAAGGGTGGTGGGGAAAGTTACCAAGATAGGCAAACCAGTTTTTAAAGTAACAAAGACCTGAATTTGCAAAGTATCTGCAGAAGAAAGACAGGAGGACTGTTATGATAGGCATAGGAACGCTATAAGTTTGTCAGAAGGTGCAAATTGTGCCAGGAGGAAGAAGTGCCGGGCTTAGCAGGAAAAGCATCTCTATTACTGGGTCTGAGAATCTTCGATCAGATAGTCGTGTAAGAGAGCTGCTCTGAAAGTTAAGTCTAATTAATGATTGGAACGTAGCTTCTAGAAACAGGGGATTACAATAAATCTGAAAAGTCGCGGTGAAACAGACATTCATGGCCATCTCAATCTTAGTGTAATCTAATTATATTATTAGTTAACCTGTTGTTGTGCATATATATTCTGCAGCAATATTTGATTTTAATACTAATAAGGATTTTCAAGTTGAATATTAAAACGAGTGAACACGTTAATCATGTGTTTGGTTTTCCGTTCTTCTGGTATGGTAGGTATAGGTAGTGATCCAGTTAAATTTTCCAATATTGTACAATCTGTTCACATTGCTCAATATCTGACCGTTCAAGTGTCACCTGAAGTAGCCCTTGCTGTGCCTGTTATGTCACATACGTCCCTTGCAATAGGCACTCGAGCTGTTCAACTGTCACTCGTCCGTAAGCTACGATTGCGAATTCGAATTCCCGTGTCCGATCCGGGTACTTCCGATTATTGAACTATTATAAAATGAATGTTCCTGCTCGGAACAAGGCCACCGGAAACTAATCAGTAGCCATTGAACGTGCACGTACGGAACAATAAGCTTGACGGTGCATATCCGCATATGTGGCCCGTTGATCCGCTGCCGGGTTGGCAAAACGAACTGGAAATTTTTCATAAATGCGCCCGGTACAATATTGGACATAATACGAGTGGCGAGCGATCAGCCGGTCGGTCGATGGCATTAAGTTGCTCCTGTACGCAATACGCGCTCCTATTCAGCTTTGCACAATGCATTATTTATTTAATACGACTAACGTTACCACAACACTAATTTTCGTTCAATCGATCGGTGCTATTCTCTGCCCTCGTTCTCTCATTCTCCATCCCAGAGCACGTAATAACGTAAAATTACTTTATTATTACGCAGGTATACGACGCAACGAGAGCTCTTATTATATATTGATAGATCCTCGTCAAATAATTGCGGTTTGGGAGCCGGTTTGAATCCTAAGTGTATACATTTAGGGTTCAAGCGCGGTTTGGGGTTTGAATATATCGACAAAATGATTATAATTGGATATAATACATTTGCAGTGTGATAATTTCGATCAACAGGTATCGTGTAATATTTAAGTGCTATGCCCATAAATAGATCCGTGTATAGTAAGATAATTCTTAGGCTGAATAACGTGGGAAGTTTACTATCTCTGTAACTTCAAAATAACCATGAGTAAATAATAGTTTGGGTAGACAAAACCATTATAATTTACTTTTCCGGGTGTCCCAAAAATTCCGGAAAAACAAAAAAGCACCACTTCAATCATTTTCGAAAATATATCCAAGGACACCAAACACGACCCTCTACCCCCATCTCCAGGAGATGGGACGAGCGGCAACTTTGAAATCTTAAATGGAAACTCTCATTTTTTATTGCAGATTCGAATTCTAAAATACGAAAGTTTTGTCTGGAACGTTTTCTTTTTCAATTCTTGACAGATAGCGTTGGAATTTACGAGAAATAATTTTTGTGAAGTTCTGAAGGGAAGTCTGGAAACCGTCAAAATATCGATTAGAAAAACTAACTAAACCATGTGTTCAGGCTTCCAATGATATCTGAAGCCATTCCGAGGGTTCCCGATCGTATTCGAAGGGACTCCGAAGATACCTAACGGTACCCGAAATTATTCCCAAGGTATTCAAGAGAAGAAAAGAGAAGAAGCCATACAGTTATAGCACCATCTTACTATTCAAATATACTTTATATAATAATATATCTGCCCGCCGTGATTTAGTAAATGATCTTTTATGGCGTAAATAAAATAAAAACGACCTTTTTTACCAATAGAAATAAAAATACACGAAACTCAAAATTTTCATCTTACACTTAGTAAAAACTAGATCTGTTACCCGGATCCGAATAATTTTGGATCGGGATAATTTACTATCCGGATATTCGGATCTAGGTCCTATCCGAATCCGCTATTTGAAACTTCGGATCCGGGTCCGCTATCCGAAACTGCGGATCCGGATCCGCTATCCGAAACTGCGGATCCGGATCCGCTGTCCTAAACTATTTTCTTTTCAGTGCGGAGAATTCTAGAGTTATCAAACGGTTTTTTTTTTAAATAGTTCTGTAATTTTAAGTAAAACCGCTATCACCAAAAATAGGAGGCCAACGTCACAAAATCTGCGACTTCCGTGGGCCAGAACTTTTTTTATTTCTGCTGGAATCGCTTCGAATCATAAGAATCATTTATGGAACTCGTCAGGGGCTATATAAAATCTAAAAAAAATCACCAATTTGTTAAAAATAAATGATATGTTATAAAGAATACTTTTCTTTTTCGAGGATTTGTGTAGAGTTCTACACTACATCTTACAAGCTCTGACGATAATAAGTGTCGACATAAACGGATTTTGAAATAACTTTGACTTAATAAAACCAGTTCATTCATTTATATCGACAATAAGTATATTTATTAAGGCATTTATACATATATTATTGCAAAGGCTATTAAAAAAAAATTCTTAAAAACAAGAAATATTCCAATTAATACATATTTATTTCAACCGAAGCTAATGGCTTATCTGTCAGTTTCTTCAGTATTTTTTGGCAAGCATGTCAAGTGATATTTTCTGAGAATTATTCAGTACTTTATTGTTTTCGCTTGGGAGGTGTGATCTTGCTTCGAGTGCGCCAATATGGCAATTACCGCCAATTTGTTGGTTTGCGCGAAGGTGGGTTTTTCAAACAGAGAAATTGCAAATCGCCTTAAATCAGGCATGGACTAGGGAGTGTCAGGAATGCCCCAAAATAGGAACAGGGAGACAAAAAAGAACAAATGTGGTGCAGGACCACCAACTTATGCCAACAAGAGACCGATTCTCCACTAGCAGATCAATTGCCGATCAATGGTTAGCTAATGAAGGTCGCCCTGTAACACTTCGAACGGTTTACCGCAGAATCAGGGCGTTTGGCTTGCAGTCGTATCACACACATGTGTTAGTGGTAACACATCTTGTGTTACTACTAACGGCTCAACACCGACAGGAACGTTTGGAGTGGTGTATAGCTTGCGATAACACTGGAGCCTAGAGTGGCATAGGATGATCTTTAGTGATGAATCCCGGTTTGGGAATGCATGATGGCCGTATGAAGGTCAGACGAAGACGTGCGGAACGTCGCAATATTGAATTTTCTGTTGCGAGGCATGTGCACCAAACCGTGGGGATTATGGTATGGGGCGCTATAAATTATGGGGGTAGATCTCGTTTGGTATTCGTCCGAGGCAATATGAACGTCCAGCGATATGTGGATGAGGTGGTAGAACCCCATATTCTTCAATTTCTTCGGCAATTAGGAGAACCACTTTTCCAGTAAGATATTGCCCGTCCCCATATTCCAAGACGTTCTATGGACCGTTTCGCAGCGGTTAATGTAAATTTTTTACCATGGCCACTCCGATCTCCGGATCTTTCGCCCATCGAGCACGTTTGGGACATTATGGGGAGAAGACTGAAGAACTCACTGCACCCTCCGCAGCCTATGCAAGCTCTGCAGCACGAATTACAGGTTGCTTGGGATACAATACTTGAAGAGGAGATGGACCATCTGCTAGAATTGATGCTGCTCTTCTTTTTTCTTTGAAATTATAATAAATTGCTACCTTTTACTAGTTGAACGTTTCTGCCAAGTTTGATCAAAACATTACTACCCCTTCTTGGTGTTGCGATTTCTATGTCACAGAGTATATTAACTGCAAAAAAAGAAATTTCTTTTTTCTATGTGTGTAGCTATTCTCAAATTAGTAGGTGGGGTAAACTTTAATCTAAAATTACGTATCTCTCATAAACCCATCGTCGAGTAAAAGAAAAATGGACACTTCGCGTTCTACCTAACATGCTTTAACCTATTAAAAATTTCATCTCGTTCTACCATTTTAAAATATGTCAACATCCACGGTATATTATCTCATAAAATCGTCGGAACAAGCTTATATATTTAATAACGTTTTTTTTAGTCATATTTTCGAAAGATTTCTTTTAGACCGAAGACGTTCCCGAAATTCCTGTCATTTTGTTTCTCGCCTGTGCGCTGGAACTCATTACCATGCAACCTTCCCAGTTTTGTCCCTCGCCGATCATCTCAAAATCCCATTGTGCCGTTCTGTAGCCTGTAAATTGGAATTGTTATCGGGACATCCCCTTCGGCAGTCGCAGCGCTCACGGTCGAGTTCCAACGCAGGTGGTACCTAACAGTGCTTTTTCAACGATGAAAAAGTAGGAATTAATGGTTACAGGCTCTTTTTTTTTTCTTCTTTGAAACAACAAAATGTTATTTAACCAGTATGCGTTACTCAATTGGAATTGGAAAAATTTGCCTTACGACAGCTGCTATTTTATTGAAGTGTGTAAATAGATTCACTGAAATTTGTTTCGAAAACCTTGCTTACTATCCCCTACTATGTTTCTGAAATAATCTGCAATATTGTTCTTGATGTCGGTGAATTTTATGACGACGACTTTCTGTAAGCATGTGTGATAAGTTGTTTGTTTTTAGCCAGGTATGGAATGCTTTCTTTTTAGTTATGATCCGCACCGACTCAAAGAGCGCTTGGCAATATAATGAGAATACTAAAACGATATCATGATAGGTATATTCCTGTATAGATTAAATAATTACAGCTGGCATTAATTTTACTAATACCAACGTCGCCGGACGCCGCACAGTGTGCTGAAATCGCAAAATGTTGATTTAGCGAAAACTAACTGCTGAATCGTATTCTAACAGAAACACTACTTTTATGCCATTAACATTACAGCGCAAAATTTTTGTAAATATTTATAACTTAGGTAATCAAATAAGTTTGTCTTATAAAAAAAAAAGTGGTTCTATCCTTTACAACAACCATTTTATGTCATGAAATTTTTTTTATATAATTAGATAAACGCAGTATCTAGAAAGTTATGGCACTTGGACGTTTCTCTCATGTGGAAAAATAGTGAAAATCAATTATAACTCAAAAACAGTTGAAGATTGTATAACCACCATGATTAGCTCTAAGGTGAACTATGTCCCATGCTTCAATCTTCGATTTATAATTTGGGCAATTCATGTTTTACCCTAAAATAATCATTTTCTGCCAAGAACTTTTTTTTTTTTTATAAAAGCCGTATTTAGAAACTTATGACGTTATGAAGTTTTTCTCGTGTGGAATAATATTGAAAATCAATTATGACTCAGAAACCTCACATTTCGTCACAATATAATTTATAAAATGAATTATGTCCCATGCTTAGATCTCATCATGAACACTAGAAGGCATATAATACCAACCGTATAATTTGGTGTACAATTTTAAAAGCGGCTTCACAATACCTTTTTTAAATTTCGAGGTATTTATGGGAAAACCAGAAGCAAGTACTTGCAAAACAACTGAAAATCTTTGGATCAGATTTTCATGAACACACGTTATGCGAGCTCCAGTTTGGATATCCGCGAAAAATCTTCTGGCAGTGTTCCACCGTATCTGTCAATGTATCTGTCAGTGTATCTGTCAGTGTCGAAGCTGCTCTCAGTATATATTATGCGTCCGTATATTCTAGATTAAGATACGGTGTCATATTTTGGGGAAACTGCAATGACAAACCATATATTTATATTACAAAAGGCCTGTATGAGACCAATTTGAATTGTAGAGATTCTTGTAGACCTGCGTTCCTTCAACATAAAAAACTTACTCTTCCATCTATTTTTATACCTGAGAGTGCCAGGTTTGTCAGACAATTATAATGATCTTTTCAAAAAAATCGAACTTGAGCATCAGTATGACACGCGTGCAATCGCAAACAATCACTTCGTACCTCTTCGCACTTGTCTTACGAAGATGCAAAAAAGCTCCATTTATCAGTGCATTAAAATATATAATGACTTACCTGAGGACATAAAAAGGATGCCAGATAAACAATTTCTTAGGTCTATAAAAAACATCCTTTTTGACAAGTCGTATTATACAATTGAATTTTATAATGACAAATTTTAAAATGTTCTACACAGTTCTACTGAATAGAAATCATCGAAATGCAGTTATTTGCATTTCTATAATAATCTATATTCATAGGTTTAATGAAAGTAAGCGTAAATAAAGTGATGCCTTTGATTGGCTCAATGAAATATGTTATTATTGCAAAGAACACCAAGAACAACCATCATTATAAAACTGGTGTTCTATGCAATAATAACATATTTCATCAAACCATCATTTTACTTTCAATAACTTTCAGTCGTGTTTCATTAATGCAATGAATGGTCATTATACAGAAAACTACTACAGCCAGTTAATATTAAATCAGTATTGTGAAGAACTTTGTGAAAACATTACGTAAAATCGGTAGAATTAGATGAAAATAGATTCAATTATATTGATTTTATATGACCAAGTATATAGTTAGATATTACACTTGTTATAATTTATTTACAAATTGACGATATTTTTCAAAGAATAATAATTTCAATCTTGGATATCCGAGTAATAACGAAAACACTATTAAAAATAAAAAACAAAAAAAAACGTAAAGTCAACTCGTAAATAAACACAAGTAATTCTAATGCAACAAAAAGAGTAAGTTTAACTCTTTTCGAGTGTTTACAATAATTCTGAACACAGAGTTGCCGTATTCTTAATCAATTCCTACGCCCTTTCCGTAACATCTGTGGAGTTTAATATAATAAATGAATGTTAGAATCGGTTAGAGTGCAGCAGCATAACGCTGTATCTGCGTTGTCGGTCAATTGTGTGAACGTTTTTTACCTTACAGAGTAGTCCGTTGTGTGAATATCTTTTAGGGAAGTTTAATGGAATCTTATTAGTTTGACATGTATCAATGTATTTATGTCTAATTACATGACATAAAGGTTGGTAAACATGTGTAGGGATAAATCTACCTAATAATATTAAAGATGAAGTAGGTAAGTAAGCTGCTGCTCGAATTGGATTTGTTGGAGGATCTCAGAAAGCTATCTCAACACAAGTATTTTTTTTATTAGATTACAGAATTGTTGGTATGCTTGTATGCACGTGTATGCCTTGTTTATATATCTTATAGTTATTCAACCGAGCTGCGTAATTTTATTTTTCTTAAGAATGCCAAGTATATGCCCGTAGTAGGTGATCCCTAAATCAGCTGCTGCATCGTGTATGGAATTTCGTGGATACGCTCTGAAGTGTGCCAGAATAGCTACTTCGTCGTCTCCAAAATTCTGTGGGTATTGTCCGTGATCGGGAATTAAAACCTCCAATTCTGCGTAAATTGATTTCCAATCCTTTAAAAATCCGAAAATGCAGTTGTCGTGGCTGAAGATAGAAATTTAAGTACTTGCACTTGCTTCTTGGGTATTATCATTGCATTAATTGAAAATTCTTGGCATTTTTTCATAATTTATAAAAATATTTCGCTGCATTCTGGTTAAAAAAGTAAACAATTTCGATTGTTGACAGATACAATAGTCAGACACTATTACTTTGCTATTGTTTGTTTCTACCCAATTAAAAAATGTAAAACACGAGCACGCATCTAATTTACATGAAGCAGCAGTTAAACCTCTTCTGATTTAAGAGGCTACCGATTATTTTCATAGCACACTAATGAAACTACGCGCACTAATCAGGGAATTACAACATCTAAACACCAAGCGTGCATATATAATACCCATCTAGGTATACATGGACTTTCATATGAACACGTAAAATAGTAAATAACCACTAATACCAATTATCTGACCGCGTTCGCATTTGTATCTGGACAAATAAGCGATTAAAACATGCAGGTCCAGTATTAAAAGCCCATATATTAATACAAATTCACGGGATTCAAAACAATACGTTTTAGAATTTTCATTCAAATGAATCCACTTGTTGACAATAATCAAATACCGTTGTGAATATAAATTGCGGCAAACCATAAACACATTCTATTTAGTTTTAGAGCAGAGACAGGACGGTATAGTTGGCTGTAAATAAAAACGGATGGTTTTGTGTAACGCACGGTGAGGGATTAGATTTTGAATAAATCGCTTTTAAATATTAATTCACAATATTTCATTAATTTGGACGAGAGGTTATTTTATTTAATACCTTAACAATATGCGCAAATGACGATTTTGTAAGGACTAATTAATGAATACATGGAAAATATTAAATTCTGACACAATAAATTAATGAGCTATTGACAACTATGTTTATCCTTTCTATACTTTATTATA
Source organism: Cetonia aurata (assembly GCA_949128085.1). NCBI lineage: Eukaryota > Metazoa > Arthropoda > Insecta > Coleoptera > Scarabaeidae > Cetonia > Cetonia aurata. The sequence goes on from OX421887.1 coordinate 13,316,745, forward strand.
AATTATTTCGGTTACACGGAGATCGTTTTAATAATGAGAAAACCCTGTAGAGTTTCTCTTTGGTCGTCCAAATATGGGATTTTGTCAGTAACAGAAGCCTGGTGGTCGTGTATATGGCAAGTGGCGTCTCTAGTTAACTCTAATATGCCATCAAACAATTTGCTGTAACAGAGTTGCGGGCTTAGCCTACAGCCAATCATTTCATGACAGGTTAATTAGTCAGTTGACCGAAGCAATGTCTGCGGTAATATTCCGTCTTAAAAATTATTCTCTTGCCAAGCTAAATTTTCTAGGTTACTCCTTAGATATACATGCAAATATTACAAATAACACACCTATAATTATTATCTTGTATGCGTACGTCTATAATTATTATAGATTTGTATTCAAATATATTATCATACCCTCGAATCACTTTATATCGCACGTTATCTTACGTAACAACACAATATTATTATAATTTCCGTTTTTTTTGTTCATCTTGATGCATTTAAGGGTACTTGCATAAAATAAGTTTGCTTAGTTGAAACTAAAAAGTATTTTTGCGATCTTTATACTTACTTCACGTTGCGTTCCAAGACATATAAATTAGACGCCACTTAAAGTAAGTTGAGCTATGTATGATAACACACAAGTAATTCTGGAAAATAATGCTGCAACCTATATTGCTACGAAACTTGTAGACAATATTCTAAAATTTAAATAACATTTTTTATAAATTAAATAACTGTTTAATTCTACTCAATACCATTCAGAGTCATTTGTGATACTCTTTAACGAATTCACAAATAAAAACAAATTAAGATACGATTCTAAATTTATTTAAATTAGTGTGACTCCAAACACAATGTGACAAAGAAATACGTTTTTACATATACGCTCAGGTGAGTAGGATCATTTACTATATAAAAATCACAATAATAGAGATTTCTGTTATCTCAATTCAGTCTAAGAACTTTTAATCGTTTTACAAACATAAGTAAAATTTAAATCTCCCCCCCAAATCTTTCATAAGTCAATGCGCCAATGCATGAACATAAAATATACTGACATGAAATTCATATACGAATACCGAAAGAATCATTACTAACCTAAAGATATATAAATTACTAAACAAAAGGACGGTTAAAATAACAAAAGTTTAACCTTGAAATACCTTGTACGAATTTTGAATCAAAAAGTTCAAAAGAATGATAATATCCCTTACTACAGGTACAAATAACTCATCCAATAGCGTTCCAAATTATAGAAATCATTTTAGCTCTTATGATGTGTACCAAACATAAGCAGGAAACAATTTCTAGATAAACCGTTTCGAAGGATAGGTACTATGCTTCTCAGAAAATCTAAAAAGCAGACTACTCCATTTGTTTTTAACAAAACTAACCATTACCAAGGAAAACTCTTCCGGGCAACCCCAAATAGAAATGCGTTTCCACAGATAGGGTCAAATTAAAAATTTCCAAAGGCGAACACTAGTTTGAAAAATACACTACAACAATATTTCTCTGGACTTTGTTGAAGCTCTTCCGTATCTTTCTCTTAAGGTGGTCCAGTTCAGTGTACCACTATTGCGTTGCTGCGCCTGAACCATCATATTGCCTCAGTGGGCAGGTTTGCTTGTAGGAGTGCATTAGGGCTTGTTAGATCGATTCAACGTATCTTTCAACTCCCTCGTCATTACGTGGTGATGGTTTTAAGGTGCATTAGAGCCCCAGATAGGTACTCATGGTATGCCGTCTTATAAGTTTGTTTAGGCTTTCGGAAAACACGCACAGCTGCTTTCTATTTGCCCAATCTGAATTCAAAACAAACAGATTCTCTTTTTATATGATTAATGATTTGTTAACATATTTGGGGTAATGCGTAACGTTTAATTATGAATGAAATGGATTTCGATTGACTGAATTTTACTTCGTTAGGTTCTAAACGTATTATGATTTTGTTAGTATTCGAATTACTAGAATTTGCATAAAGTCAGAAAGTATCAAATAAATAATATGTGCAACAGATATTGGAATCGAATATTTGTCGAATGCTTTGTTAATACCCAAAGTTCTGAGTACAGATATTCGAAACTGTGATTAAAAAGATTGTTTGAACAGGTACAAATTTTATGCTTGGCCAGTTTTGTGCACCTACTAATTTACATTTCGAGATTAAAGCATGAATAGAAAATTTTACCACCCTTTCATTGCCAAAATTACATGTGCTCAAACCATATTGGAACGAGATAATTTAGTTTCCCCGTTTTCAATTTGCGCTTTTGTATGCATCATATTACATGCTCGTGTTGGCCATCAATTACCAAGATATATACCGTAAAGTGCCAATGGAGAAGGTTCATTTTCCTGAAGTTAGTTGCTCTTTTTTATTTTATATTCGTTCCCTGCATATCGTTCTCCCTTTCTTCCGACGACTTCCAACCAAGTTGTCAATAAATCGATATTCTGGGCTTTGCAACGTCAATCCCTGTTACACTTTACATGCTTAATGAGTATCGTGTTTTGATTTTTTGGGTTTTCCGGGCAATTTTCGATTCGTTATCGGCCCGATTGTGTTTATGCAGATGTTTTCATTAATATTTTTCCATTGTGCTTTTGGGGATAGCTGTGCGAAAACGCAGGCTTAACGAATTTGCGTAACGATGTATGGCTAATGTGTGATACGTGGCGTAACATAGGGGTGCTGTTTAATGACCCTTTTCTAATTTTTAGCGTTTATTACCGAAAGTTTAGTACGTCTTTTTTTTTTCGTTAAAATTTTATTAGTCATGCAAAAAATATTTTCTGATAGGAAAAGGTAGGATTTAATTTTTTTTTGAAAAGTTGGGTAAGAATATTTCATCTGGTTATAACTCAAAATACGCGTAACATACACTATTAAAAGTCCAGGAGAATTTATACCTTATCCTACGTGAAATTTAATGAATTTTACAGTCAATTTAGTAAAATTTCCGTAGATTTTCATCTAAAAATACATTCTTTGAGAAAATTCATTTAAAAGTCTGGGAGACTACGGCAGCCGTGTTTCTGGATATCGAAAGGGCTTTCGACTCCGTGTGGCACAAGGGCATAGTGGTTAAGATGACCAGGGCCGGCATCGACCCCAGCCTGGTCCGGATTGTCAGATCGTATCTCTCGGACCGCACTTTTTCTGTGCGCGCTGGGGGGGCTGTTTCTTCCAGCCGACCAATAAAGACGGGGGTCCCTCAGGGCTCCCTTTTGGGGCCTGAACTTTTTCTCATTTATGTCAGCGACATCCCCAAGAGTCCGTCGGTGGAGCTGGCGGTTTTCGCCGACGATACGGCCCTGTACACACAGTGCCGAAACGAGGCCATACTGGTACGTCGTCTGCAGGCGGCCCTCGATAGAGTTGTGGAATGGGCCGAGGAGTGGCATCTGAACATTAATGCCGAGAAAACGGTTGCGGCGAGCTTCACCAGGCGGAGGTCCACCCCAGACATGCGCCTGGAAATCGACGGGGAAATTCTTCCGTGGCGGAGTGAGGTCAAATACCTGGGGCTACACCTAGACAGGAGACTAACATTTAGACAGCACGTCAGCGCTGTTAGGAATCGGTTTCAGCCGGCAAAAATCCAACTGCTGCCCCTTCTGAGGAGAGACAGCGCACTGGATATTCGATCCAAAGTCACGCTATATCTTACATGCTTGAGACCGATCCTCACCTATTGGGCGCTCGCCATGTGCACTATGGCCACGACGCATTTCTCGACACTGGAGGTCCTTCAAAACCAGACGTTACGACAGTTGGTCGACGCCCCTTGGATGGTGCGGAACCAACAGATTCGGGATGACCTCGCTATCCCATCGCTGAGGCAATTTATATTAGATCTAGCGTCCCGAACGTGGCTTAGGGCGAGCGCCTCCAACAACAGCCTGCTGATGGAGGTTGTGGAGTCCCAGGACAGACCTCCTCCCAAGATACTGGTGCGGAGAATTCAACACTACATAGACACTGACCCCGAAACTATACGACAAAAGATGAAGCAAGCGAAGTCAGACAGACGCCGCAACCGGCAAAAGTAAACAATCAAGGCAGCCACTGAGGCCTGCCGTGACGCGGCCTATAAATTAACATACTTTTCGGCGGGTTCTGCCCCGCCTACCATTGTTAAGAGTGCCATAGAGGCTCACGCCTGGCACTAGAATAACCGTGTGGATCATTGATGATGATGATGATTTAAAAGTCTGAACATTACAAATTATGGCAGTAATTTTTTGACTTTGGAAAATATTTTTCAGTTGTAAATTTGCTGTATATACCATGAAATAATACATTTTATAGCATTTTTCGTTTGCTTTGTCTAAACGCAATTGTCGTGAAAAAATACACTACTACAGATGTAATGTCGCAGCCCAGTGTGGGCCCAACACTTGACAATTATGTAATAATCAAATAGAACAACGAAATTATTTAATATTCCAAGGAAATGCTGTGTATTGCATAAATAATTTATTGGTCTAGGTAGCCAATAATATTAACCTACCAAATTTTTGATTTTTTTTTAACTCTTCCAACATTTTGTGCTGATTTGTGCTGTAAAGAAACGGTTTTGTACTCTTTACGTTCTGGAGATTTTACGATTAAGAAGACCGAGGACACTTTTGATTTTTCCAAATTTTATTATGCCCTTGTTCTCTGCTGATCTGTGCTGTAAAGTAAACGAATGTGCTCTTTACCAAGATATTCACCATTAAAAATGGACAGGACAACTTCACTCTGTGACCATACATTCTAACGAAGTGTTTCGGGGCAATTATATTACCCCGAAACCGTACAGGTATTTTACTTCTGCAAGTAAAATTACTTTGATGTGGAAATTCACCAAGGAAATTTACTACTAGTGTATGAAAATTACTAAGTAAAATGATATTTACTGGGTAAATTTCATTTTACTTAGTATGCATAAATGCTTAATTCCGCCGATAGACGGAATTCTTTGGCTATATCAACGAATCCGCCGGCGGTTATTTTAGCTTACAAGTTTTTTTGCGCTGCACTGTACACTCACACAAGCTATCTATATTTTTGTTTAGCCAATGAATATTGTTGAAATACCGACATATTCACCACAATTTTTGCTGCTGATTATTAAGCATCAAACAATTTTTCTTCCTAAATAAAAAAACAAAAATACATAGAATCGGTTGTGACAACCGACGTTTTTCAACAACTCCCAATTCGCAAATGTCCCAATAAAAATTGGAATATGCACACGGTCTACACTTATCAGCAATAAAATTACGAGTTTCATTGTAGCCGGCGGCTACCCTATGGGAATCGCGCAAATTGTGACATTCCGGTGGCATACGCGGGCTGCCTCTCTCATATTTTTTTTTCTGTATTTTTAATTTCACCAAGCAGTACCGTTTCGGCTATTGTAATAGAACATTTTCCGACAGTCTGTCTGTCTGTCTTACCGGTAAAAACCGAGTTTTCATGCGTCAGGTAGAACCGTTCGCGTTCGGAAAACCTTTAAATTTTAATCGGCAGATAATTAAAGCGAACTCGAGCTTAATTTTTTCCACAAACCCTCAGACGCACGGGAATCAGGCTTTATTTTTCACTCGATAGGAAGCGCCGGATAGTAGAGTTTGGCGAGATTGAAATTTGTATATTTATTTTCCCGCTGGGAAATACATTTTTTATTTGTTTAACGGCCGTTTTTTATTGCTGGTAATTGGAAATTGAAACGGTCAAATATAAAATATTATTTACAGACCGCAGCGGATGCATTGTAAATCCGTATACACATTTCGTCCATTACGAATGAAGGAAATGGTTAATCGCGAAGAGAAGTTATATTAACAGGTTTGCATCTAAACTGTAAAATGACTACGACAAAAATACTCAAAACTGTGGCACAGAATCACGAAAAGCTGGCCAAAACTCTACACTTCATTTCCAATTCTTAAAATATCGTAGAAATGTCACAAATGTTTTACAAATGGAAAAGTATGTGATAAAATAAAAATTAGGAAGGAGGTACGGGATGTTCCTAAAGTAAAGGATCACCGTAACTCAAATATTAAAACTTCAACGAAAATGGTAAGCTTAAAAGTTGTGGGGATATTAGTGAGCACCCTGTGATAATCCATTTTTAAGATCATTCTTTGATCAACTTTAGACTTTAGTTCTAGAAGTGGATAAATATTTGTTAAAATAACAAAAAGTGAAAGTGAAAATACAAGAATCATACAATACATGCTGGATTTATATATTACGACAAACAAGTCTTTAAGCACAAAAATACGCGTACTGCTCAAAATTAACTACCCCATGTGATATAAAACATTTTCAGCATTTGAGCATTTGACTATACACAGATCGTAATTTGTCCATTTATTTGGCAATTGTGCGAATTCGGCATGTGTTTCTAGCATATAGAGGCTATCCCACCGGCTGGGTCTTTGATTTGTCTATATGTCATTTTAGAAAGAAACTTTTTTTACAAAAATTTTATATACAGAGTGAGCAACCGGATGTGACCACCACGTGATCACGAACGTCACAGAAAAAGTGTATTTTTTTGTTTTACTGTTTACTGCTCTGCTTGTTGTTTACGTTCTGTCATTTGACATTTAACGTGTTGGAAAAAAATATATGACACGTCTTATTTTAAGGTTAAGTTATAAACATATTGACAAATCAGTAATGTGACATATCTTGTACTACCAACTGAATAATGTTGCCACCTTAAAATTTTAGGTCACGTGGTGGTCACATCCGCTTGCTCACTCTGTAATATAAATAATAAAATCCAACTATATAAAGTGTTCCAGAAATAGATGAATGCATAGCCTGTCTCATTTAAAATAACGGAGTAGGTATGCGTTTGCCTACTTTTGGAACACTCTATGAAGTCAGAAATATTTTTAGTTTGTGCAGCATTAGATTCTATAAAATTTTTGTAGAAAAAGTTTCTTTCTAAAATGACAAATAGAGCTGTAATCAAATACTCAATCTTCTGTGGGACAGCCTGTACATGTACGTACCTATAACTTATAACATATATCTAATATAATACAATATGATATAATAATATAGTATTTATGTTTATTAACACTGATTATTTAGTTACTTAATAAAAAAAAGAATAAAAATCTGGATTATGTCAGTTAGGGATTTCTAGGGGGAATTTCAGAGAAAGTCTAGGGATAGCCCAATTTTCCGTCTGGCAACTCTGGACCGTAGTTTCAACCGCTCTCTCCCTGAGGATAGACTCTATTCTGGCGACACAATTGGCGTTCACACCTCTGTTAGTAGTGAGAGCCCTAGTAGTATTTATATTAACTTTGTTTAAAATGTTTTGTTTTGATTTTTCCATAACTAAATTTGTTATAACAGCGGAGATTGATCATCCCATTAAAAAATAAATTTCCGAAACGTAATAGAAAGAATCGTATTTAAATAAAAATAACATTTATTCTCAATTAAAAGATGATTGAATATATAGCACAGGTAAAGTCTAGCTACTTACTAATCTAGATTCCTCTTCTTTCAGAGAAACAAATATCAGTTATATCAACAACAGGTTATATTTTTCTACAAACATGGACAGTTAAAACGAAAGGAACAGAAGGATCAGGCACAGCAATAGGGAAAAAGGATACGCCAACGGTAGACATCCGTAGCCGGCAGACGGTGGGATATTTCCACCGTTTATTTCGCCGTCATACAGGGTTCCTCGCAATGAGATTTATTTGGTCGTATATAAAGCCGATATCAAAGCACGGGCATTATATACAAGCGAACGAAAAGTGAATCCCCTTTCGTATGTAATGGCTGCAGTCGGCCGTGAAGTCATGTTAAACAGATAAAGCGGCCAAATTGAAAATGTCATGTGGGTATTTGCTCGAGATCCCGCGCGCTCGTTCACAGAGAGAAAGTGAAATAATGACGAAATTTAACGTCTCTACGTCGATTCCCGGCTCCTATCTTTTCCATTTCCTCCGCCCCGACGTTATATAAATATTTAACTTTTATTGTGTACTTGATAAAATACTACTTGGCGCAGGACGTTTGCTTTGCATAATAGAGGAGGTAGACACGTCTGTAGTTTTTCCATCCTTCTTTTTTTCCTTGCGGCGACCTACTTATCGCCCGGCGCGGCACACCTTTTCTGTTTGCGTTTCCCTCGGATGCAGCACGAATTGCAAGCACCGTTTTTACAGTTCCGGTAGACCATTCGCCATTAGATAAATTCGCAGTTTGCATAGCGTGAACGGTAGTCATTTAATCTCCTCCTCGAACACGGGATTTTCAGGAAATCACGGCTTTCCAGGATATGATTTATGTTATATTAGCATAAAATAATAAAGAGAAAATTGCAGGGAAAATTAAAAATTGCTTTATACCTATCTAGATGCAACAAATAAAAATTTAAATGCACATTCTCATCATCCAATTTTCAACGTCCAACAAATTCATATGCTCCAGCACAAATCACTTTGTAATCTTGGTCTCTCTATGAAGCAAATTCATGTTTTAGCACTTTTTAAACTCCCCTTCTATTCCAATCACATGTTTGTTTCAGAATTGAGGTTGGATTCGTTTCGCCATCCATCAGATAAAACGTAATAATGAAGATTTTTATTTCAAACATGATTTACAAACTCGCCAACTTATCAACTTGTTCATGAAGAAAGAACGGCACAATAAGATTTACATATTGCGCGAATGATGGTCTATTGGCTTGCACGCTCAGCTGTTAGTCACAGCATTCTTGGTTCAAATTCCAGGGCCTGCTCCCAGAATGAGGTTTTCGTAGTTTTCCTCACTCCTTGGCAAATGCTGAGTAGTAGATTATTTAAGTGCTGCTAGTTGACGTATAGCAATCAATTATCTTTATCCTTTAGGGTATTAAGATACCAATCTAATTTGATCTAACCTTTTCATTTCTTATGGATGGGCGTTACCCATATTTTCCTTCTTTCCATTAGCGTTCGCGTTTCTTTAAATTGTCCGCTATCACATTATCCCATATTTTCCGTTGGTCTCTTCTGTGATGTCTTTGCTAACTATACCCTCTTTGTTTGTCTCTCATCCTCCATGCATACCACATATCCAAACCACCTTGATTGTTTTTTCCCAATAGTTTCCAGAATGGGGTCTCATATTACGACATTCCTCATTTTATCTTTACCAGGAAACCCCATCTACTGCTCTCAGGTACTTTATTGTGCTCTTATTATTTAAAATCTAGCTTTCACTTTCCAATGTTAAAATTGGTTTAAACACTGCATTGTAAACGGTGATCTTTGTTTTCCGTGATATTTACTTTTTCCATGTCTTCTTTTCCATCGATGTGTATGTTTACACCTAAATATCTGGATGACTTTATTTGTTCAAATTATTTTCCGTCAATATCAATTGTTACTCTTGCATAGTTTTTACCTATTGCCATCACTTTGGTCTTATTAACTTTATATTATTTTCAATTTTCTCTTTGTGTTGTATTCCAAAGGTTCAGGTTTATTTGTAGGTCTTTTTCATTATTTGAATATATTCTCATGTCGTCAGCGAAGGCACTCTTTGCCAATTCTACTATTTGTGTATTCCTAGTGTCATAGTTAACGTAACAATTTTAAAATAAACTGCAGACATATATCTCCGTATACCCAAGATTTCCTCAATTCCGTGGTATTTCTTGTCTGAAATCGCATATTTCTCTCAAGAAATTGGGCACTCTATTGTTGAGGAACATCAAGTTATATTATACACGCAAATCAACAACCATGTTTTATTAACAAAATGCTATTCTGCTATCCAAAATTGTATTATTTCGTTACTTCTACCATATCTTAAAGAAAGAAGTTTCCCTATTTCACTCCAGTCATAATGCTTCGAATATGGAAGCATAATTTTATGCGCTTGCCATATATATTTATCTGTTTACCAGGTGAACTGTGATCATCAAAACGGCAACTCTTACCGCACCACACTGAGCCTGATTTCTGCGAATTATCCCTAATTCAAAGGTCAACCAACTGGGAATCATGTTATGAACACTCATTGCGTGTCATTTTAGCTCTTTAATTAATCTAACCACATAGTGATAACAAAAATATTTTTGTTCAGGCAGTAAATTGCTTTAAGCTCAAAATATTGCTAAACTGACCAGCAATACTGAACTAGTGTTGTCAGTAAGCTGAAGCGTGTTTTAGGCGCAAGACGATGGCCGGAACACGAGGAGCATTTATAAAAGGGGCGTATCACACACATACAATTCCTAGTTGGAAAAATTTTCGTTCACTCTTTGTATGTATATATTGCGTATGCCTGCACTTGTAGCCAGTAGAAATAACCGATATCGCTAACGAATTTTTGATCAGAAAGAGAATTGGTCGACTGGGGCGATAAGAATCAGATAAACAGACTACTCGACCGATGAACACGTGCACCTGAAATATACCGGTGTGGCGATAAGATTACTATTCTACATCTGAATAGTAACTTTGCGCCTTCTGAAACGAGGAGCCTATGAAGTGGGCACAAATAAATCCATTTTTTTGCCCGAAAGCCCAAACTATACTCTAGGTATCGGCGTCTCAGTTTTGAATATTTTGTCAGGAAATTAGTAGCACGTGAATAAAGTGAAATGAAGTGTATTTGCGTTTAAGTGTAGTGGGAATGAAGGTTAGTTATATGTGTAGATAACTTATTATATAAGAATGTTATTACAAAGTTATTTGAAATATTAGTTCTTAATTTGTTGTTTATATTCAATTTCATATTTAGAAATGAAGACTATAATATGTTACACGTATTTGTACTGCTTAGAAAATGATAAATGCATATAATTATTGTCTACCGCTAACTCAGGATTGTTGTTGGTTAGGTTTGTATGTGCTTCTTAGTTCTTAGACCCGTTATCCATTCTGAACCTTCGTACTTAAAATTACGTCATAACATTCTATTATGCATTCGCTGAATAGGAACCTTTTTTTTTACCCACTACACATATTGAGAGCACCGCTATCTCATATGGTACCACCGCATCTCCTCGTATTCAACAGGGACGAATGTATCTCAGTTTATTATTCGTGCGCGCATCGCTAATGATCATAAAAGGTCTGATAAGTTCAGCGGCGAGCAGAACGCATCTGTTCGAATCCGAACAATGGTTTAGGCAAAACAAACAGCGGAAGCTTATTCATAACAGAAACTGAAGCAGAACTTTTCAGTCGATTGTGTGTACACTTTTGAACGATACGATTATTCATTTTCAACACCGTACCCAGTGCACAATTCAGTATCGTCCGCCTCGTAGTAATTTGTAACGTGTAATTGTTTGGTTTTTATCTGAGCTAGTGCGCCATATATCCGGAGTACTTTTAGCCATTTCATGTGCACAACACATCGCTAAACTATTTGCGAATGAAGTGGATCTCTTCTTCTGCACGTCTATGCGATTGTTTAGTTACTGTTTAGTGAGGTAGCATACGGAAATTACTCGCTATTTATAGAACATGTAGATGTTACAATAATGTAAAGGGTCAGATGAATTGTATTGGTAAAATACATTTTTTTTCTGAAAAGTATATTATTATATTTGAGGTTCAATATTATACCCGATGTTTAAGACACCAAAAATATTTCCTTAGTAATTGCCTTCATAAAAACAGTTAGAATTAACTCTAACGCATTTATAAATAAGACCGGGAGTCCTTTGCGTTCCCCCACAGTTGGTACCGTAACAGTTCTCCAAACACCTTGCTTAGATCTGCAGAGCGTATACTGGTAACAATGTATCCGAAACTCCAATACTTTGTACTCAGAGTAAATGCACTGACAATTAGAGTAGATTACCAGAATTTACTTGTTAGTATTGATGTCGAATTCTTATTTACCAATGTTCCTATATATTGATGACATATCTGAAAACCTGGTTTACCTCTGCCAGTTCCCAGTACCACGGCTGCTACCACGAACAAGTTTCGGGTTCAACCATGGGTCCCTCACTCTCTTTTGTTCTCGTTCATTTTTATGAAGGTATTTGAGTAATTTTACATTGATCCGGTGCTTCTTCTGAGAAGTAAATGTCTTTGAGTGTCGTAAGGTAAATTGATACATTTTGCTTTAGGTACTGCCATGTTTTCGTCATTCTCAGGAACTATCTAGCAAACTTTTAGTAACTTACGCAAAAGATAGTCACAGAAACAGCCCAGGTGTAGCTGTTGGCGGTGTTGTAAAGAAAATGGTGATAAGATATTGTTGGCGATCACCTCCAGAATCCGAGATCACAACGCCAAAATAAATGTATGAGTGTTCGTCAAGAGAAATCAAAAATATACGGTAGGTTAAGACATCGCTTTAGTGGCTGAAATATATTAGGATTACATTTAAAATTTTGTATACTCTAGACTAACCTGGGCATCAGATAGTCAAGTACAAAAGCATCTGAAAAAATTTAACTCCAGATTTACAGCAACAAAGACCAATGGCTGAAAGAACTGATTTCCTCACTGTTTTCAAACATATTTGTATTGAAAATTGCATTATATTAAAAAATTCGGCAATCGCGTCCAGAGTTTTTCAGAAGTTTTTCTACAACCTCAAACTTAATTCTTCTTTAAATTCTAGTCAATTTCGATACACATCACACGAAATATAGTCCCAAAATAGCCAATTTCTGGAGAAAGGCCGTTTTGCCCTGGTATCTTTGGTTCCAGGTTTAGATGCCTGGAGTACCAGACCCGGAATATTCCATGTAAAAAGCCGTTTTTCAAAATTTGGTGCAAAAAGGTTCTCTACGATCAACGTGGAGACGTCGCGTCTCGAGATGTTTCAAAAAAGGAAGTAATTGGGTTGTTATGCGTTCGACAAAAAAAGAGATCCGAAAGAATTACACAAAATCTGGTATCCAGGGTATGGAACGAAATAACCTTATTTATTATTTTTTTTTTCTGTGAAATTGGGAATATATATGATAGATAGTATTCTATATCTCTATTCTTCCCTGCCTCAGTGTTAAAAAAAAAAAACATTACATCAATTATGTAAAATTCTTTTATCGTCCCTCATCTCTGAGTGATAAAAAAGAAAATCCCAAAATCATAATAATAGTTGTAAAATATTTATATTTAACCACCTTAAATCAAATCAAACACATCACTTCGACTTGAATTAGTTTCCACATTTTAGTTTAGAATGCATTGTAAAGTTTAAAAATGCACCAATTACCTCTGTAGATGTTGAAAGAAGCTTCTCAGTTTCTAATGTATTCTGATAGCAGAAAAAGCTTTCTTTTACACAATTTTGAAAAACATTTAATTATAAATTGCTTTAGAAATATGTTTTTGTGTGAAATATATTTTGTGCAATAAAGTTATATATATATATATAATCTATCCCTATATACCCGAAGGTGTAGGGTGTGCAGTTGTTTCATTTATTCTCCATTTCCATAAATAAATCTTCTCCACTTCTCCTTGTTTCTAGCCATGTCCCTTGCTTGTGTTAGAGTCAGCCCCCTTTCTTCTAGTATTTGTTTCATATTGTCGTCCCACGTTTTCCTCGGTCTTCCTCTAAATCTCTTCTCGTGTCTTCTTGCTTCCCATGCTTGTTTTACGAGTCTTTCATTTCCTAATCTGGTTAGGTGGCCAAACCATTTAAGCTGTCGGTCTTCAATTTTTTTCAGTATGGGTTCCACATTCAGACTTTTTCGTATATCAGTATTCCGTATTTTGTCTATTCTGGTGACGCCAGCTGCCTTGCGGAGATATTTCATTTCCATTGCTTGAATCTTACTCTTCATACTAGGTGTTAGAACCCAGATTTTGCACCCAAAAGTGAGTGGCACGAACACAGTTTTGTATATTGTTATTTTTGTTCTCTCTGCAATCTCCCTTTTTCCTATAAATGATCTTCTCAGGCTGTGGTATAGTTTGGATGTGTTCTCCAATCTTGCATTTATCTCTGCGTCGTGATACCCTTTGCTATTTATATTTACCCCTAAGTACTTGAAAGTCTCAACTTGTTCCAATTTTGTTCCGTTCAGTGTGATATTTGCTTGCGTGCAGTCTTTACCTGCTACTAATATTTTGGTTTTGTTAGCATTGATTTTCATATTATTGGACTTCAGTGATGTATTCCATATTTCTATGTTTGCCTGCAGGTTTTTTTCCGTTTTATCGAATATCACAAGATCATCAGCGAATGCACATTCACTCAAGTATACTGGTTTCATATGTCGGTGTCCTATATATAACTTCGATGTTTTTTCCCTAGTTTCCTTCATCGTATCGTCCAATACCAAATTGAAGAGAATTGGGCTTAGTACCCCTCCTTACCTTAGACCGCTGTTAAGTAAGAACTCTTGTGATTGACTGTTTCCCGTCCTTACATAATTTCTGTTTTCTTCGTGTATATTCGTTATCGGCTATCAGTTTATTGTCTACGTTACTCTTCTCCAGGATTTCTCGCACTTTAGCTCTCGGAATTCGGTCAAACGCTTTTTCCAGATCCACGAATGCCTGGTATGTTTCGATATTCCTATGTAGCGATTTTTCTCCCATTTGTTTGAGTGTGAAGATGTGGCCATTTATACTACGCCCTTTTCTGAAACCACTCTGCGTCTGCTCTAGTGTTTGCTCTGTTTGTTCTGTAAGTTGTTTTACAAGGATTCGTTCGTACACCTTGGACGGTATGCTCAGTAGAGTTATTCCTCTGTAGTTTCCACGCTCTCTCATGTCTCCCTTCTTAAAAATTGGCACCACATTGCCCATCTTCCAATCTAACGGTACTTTCTCTTCCCTCCAGGCTTGATTGCAAATTGACGTTAGCATTTCAATTCCTTTAGTTCCTAAATTTTTTAACATTTTTCCGGTTACTCGGCCATGGCCTGCCGCTCTCCCCTTTTTCAGCGCTCTTATTGCTTCTACAACGTCTTTTATGTGTATTTCTCTTGCGTTTTGGCCTCCCATGTGCCCCTCCTCCTCTTTTCTATTGTCGTTGTTCGCTTTTCCACCTGTAGATAATAGTTCTTCGAAATATTGCTTCCTCTGTCCATTATTTGGTTCCCTTCCGTAAGCACTTTTCCATCTTTGTCTTTAACTTGTTTGGTCCCAGCTTGTTGGTTTCCCATTCTTGCATTCTTAAGAATTTTGTAAAAGAGCTTCTGGTTTGTGTGAAAATCTTTTTCCATCTTAGTGCCAAATTCTTCCCAGGATTTTTTCTTCGCTCTACTTATAATATCTTTGACTATTTTGGTTTGTTGTTTATATGCTTCGTATCTGTGCTGCCCTCCTTCTTTTATGTATTGTCTCCACTTCGTCTTCTTAAGTTTTACCTGCTTGATTTCGTTTGTCCACCACGCTGTTCGCTTTGAATGACTATTTCTATTTATTTTAGTTGTACCACATACTTCTTTAGCTGCATCCGGTAGTATATTTCTAAACCAGACCCATCTTTGTTGCAAATCCTTTTTCAATAAAGTGAATGATTAAATTTTTGTCTTTATTTACTTTAGGTAAAATTGGCCCAAATTTATGCATAAATTTCAGTTTTTGTTTGCATATAATCCGGTTTTAGTAATACCATTCTCTCGCGATCGGAGTTGATAACCAAGTTGTATTGTTTTTGTGTCCGAATGATATTTTTCCTTGTCCGTAATAATTCGCCCACGAATGATAAAAATACGATTCTTTAGCCTTTTTATCATTCACGAGTGCTATTTCTCGTATCCTGTTCATGAATACCAAGGAATTGTGAACCTTTGCCATAAGTACTGATTTTCATATGCCGGTTTAATCATTTTGAAGCTTTTCGTTTTCGTAGTGACAGTAAGATAACGTGGCTTATTGCATCTGTTAATTCTACACACAGACAGATTGCTCCTATGAAATTTTATGAATAACTAAACGTAATCTGCAGTGCTCTAAAACGTAACTTTAACTAACAAAAGCGTTTGCAATTGCATGGAATATTTTACTATTCTACTAGCCTCCGAAATACATATAATATGCTCCTGAAGGCATAATTTACACATGCGGATGCGTACATATATGCGGAATATTCCATTATTCCGGCTGAAAGACAACGGAACTAAAGCTTGTTTAGTCATGCAACATGCAAACGTACACATATATGTATGTATGCAAAGAGGTGGGGTATGAAAAAACTGGGCGCATTTTAATCCAAACAGAATAATTAGTTTACGCTAGATTGACGTTCCGAAATTGCTACAATGAAAATTTAATAACGCATCCAATTGCATTTATTTACACACAAAAAAAAAATGGCACCATGCAACGAGCGTTCTGTTTGTATATTTTTAATCAATTTCCAATACATAGCCCTAATAATCTAGCAATTTAAATGGGAAATATATTAAATTATATGGTTTGTTTGCCGTTTAGGGAAAACTGTCGCTAAGTGTGGATATGTGTGTATATTGAAATTGTTATAACGTTAATATAGAGTGCGATTCATCCCGCACAAAGGGTTTCTTTTAATGAAAAATATGAATTCATTGAATTAACTCGTAGTCGGTTACGTGTTGCCATTTTAGTTGTTACAAAAAAAGTTAAAATGATAACAATATAGTTTATTTTAGTTACGGTTCGGCGAATCAGCCAGTCAATTGGGGCATTTAATAATATATTACGAACCGCATATTGTTCTGCAGTTCATCAGACAGTTCAAGTAGCTTATACTAGTGTTCTGTATAACCTTTTTCAGGTCTAAAATAACTATTAGCTCTAAATACAACTGGTATTCAGTTCCATCGGACCATCTATATCGCCCGATTTTGTTTCTCGAGTTTTCGGTGACCTCTAAAATACAAAAATTATTATTTTGACAATTCTACCGTCCAGTTCGAATAATTTCTTAATTCTGGCATGATTTGGTGAAATACTGTCTTTCGGATGTATCAAAAGGTAACATAATGGAACTACCATTTACCAACTATTTATGCTACGTTCTTTCACTTCCTTAAAAAGTTTAAATAAAATAAATAATTGTTGGATGTTTTGATCAACTTATTGTAAAGAGTTTGGTTAACCATACATTGACCACAGCTATTTTGCTTGAAAAATTGTAGCAAGTGAAATATATAAATTGGTCTTCACAACTAAGTTTCAAGTTGTAGTTGTGTATTTAACAACAACGAGAATAGGTTGGTAAATGCAAGAAAAATAGTTTTAAAAATTTTAGCTCTTAACGTTGATGTAAACTAGCGTTTCCAGCTAAAACCAGAATTTATTTGCCCTTCTTGTCACTTCTTTTAATACATCCTTACGTTGGTACATTTCTTTTGAAGCATGCGTTTTTGTTTTTGGAAATATTACCTATGTATATTCTTAAGACTAGTTGTACGATTAGCCCACTAAAGTATAAAGTATGTTATAAATTTTTTAATAAACTGCCAACTGCCGTTAAACAAATACATAACCTCACAACATTAAAAAAAACAATTTTCAAATATCTGGGTGAATTAGAACCCTACAGCATTGACGATTTTGTTAATAGCAAATTATGATAGATTTTGAATACCTACTTCGTTTTTTTTTTTGTATATTTTGACATTTTGCTGTTGTAAATTTATTGTTTATTTACAAATTGCAATAAACTGGTTATTTATTTATTTAAACATTTTTGAATATTCTTTTTTCAAGTATTAATATGTTCAAAAATATATGTTTTCTTTGCACAAATATGGCTGATCTCGAATTGAACCATATTGGTTGCAAATTTAGGTAGACTAAATGTTGAACGATACCGAATAGAAATTTTAGAATTACTTATTGAACACCTGAATGATATAGAAATCCAGAATTGTTAGATTGAAAAAGGCGAAGCTATTCTCTGTTGTACAGCTGAAACATTTTACACACATTACAGCAATTAGGTTTCGCAATAGACCTATTACGACACCAAGATGAGTGGTGTAATATCCAATATAGCATCCGAAATTTATCAGCATTAGGTTGATCACATTGAGTCGCTAACTACCGCTAGGAATTTGCAGAGGACTGAGCTTATGTAAAGAATATTAAGAAGTTGTACCCTAACTATATTTTATAATTAATTCAACAAATATTTTGAGCAATTAAATAAACACAAACGTTTAGTCAGTAGTCACTCTTTGGAAATGTAGTTATCATACAGATCAATATCAAATTATCGAATTACCTTTAAAATTAACTGTTACAGTGCTGAACTGTTTTTTACTCAAATAGTTAATAAAAATACCGTGTGTCGATATATTTTTTCAAAGTAGAGTTAATGTCCCTAGTAATGAAATGTAGATTCATCTTTAGCGACATTAACTCTATTTTGCACTGTGTTCAGACACAAATATTAAGATTGGGACTGGCGCCACCTTACGGAATACTGAAATATTAGGAGCAGACAACTTGCTTATGATAAATTTCGATAAATTATATTAAATGCACAATTACATGTTATAGGTTGTTTTCCAAAATTAAAATAAGTATTTTAACACCTTTATCTAGTTAATGTCCTTTTGTTAATTGACTAATATAATGCTAAAAATTTGGTGTAGATCTGCCATTTTTCGGCAAAATAAAATACAATGAGGGGTAGGCGCAGAAACTGATGTTTTGGTTTGTGGGTAAAATACTATGAAAGCAAAAAGATTTCATAATTTTCAAAAGAGAAAATCTGGATACACACTCTCCTACCGGATGGACCTAACTATACTTACAAATTGTTTAGTTTTAATTAGTCACGAACACGAATGATATTTCGATCATGTCAATTCTCGATTTAGCGCCCTCATCGGCAATCATCGGTAACTTTGTTCGCCTGTGATACCAACCACCGAAATCATTCCCTATATTGTCAAATTCCTTTCCTTTTACTAAAATAGAAAGACAAGCATTATAAACACGTTTCGTAAGACATTAAAGCACTAAAAACGCGTCTTACGAAACTAGTTTTTTAATATACTATTAAAAATTTCATCAGCTGCTTAGTGACCTTTTCGAATGAACACCCGATATAAGTATCGCTACTGTCCAGTGGACGTGAACGAAAAATGTTGTTGACGTTTACGTAGTATTGATTTTGATTGTTGACAGCTGATGTATTTTCAATTACTGTTTCTGTTACGTTAAGTTTTAAACCAAGTGTTGCTCATGCTCGATACAACACTGCACAGAGGTGCAATTTTAGTGATTACCTATTTCGTAGTGTCGTTAAAATGTGATTTAGTGCGGACGGATTTTCTCCTGAAATATCCTTACCAGTCCGTGGTTAGATTGAAACCTATAACCGCCGAAAACTTGACGAAACTTGACCAGCCACTCTGCAGTGGCACTATAGTAAACTCGGTGTACATATTGACTCATGCCAAATGTTCCGACTTCACTTACTATAGGGGTCCAATAATCGTTGTGTTTGTTACTTCTAATATCTATTCGATGGATAACGAGACAGAGCAAATCGGTCGATGGATAAAGCACGATTCCTATAAATGGTTGCCGGATACGTACGACCTAGCCTTGGTGGAATTACAACGGGTCATTTCTTTTGATCATTTCGTACATCCCGCCGTTATGTATTATGGTGATACGCATCTGATAGAGACTCACCTATCCTGTGCGGTTATCGGCTGGGACGATTCGCTCCTTACTAGTTACGCGGCTATATATTTCTCGTTACTATCCATAACCGATGTGCAGATATTAAAAACAGAGGAGTGTGCAAAACTGTTCCCCGAATACGACAATGTTGCGTGCACCGTTCCCGTGGGGAAACATAAAATGTGCCAGTTGGACTTGGGTACACCTTTGGCTTGTGGAGTTAATAACATTTGGGTTTTCTTCGGAATCTATATTGGCCTTAACACTTGTGCGTCTGACGGACCGCGAGTATATTTATTTAGAAAAATTGACGGGATGGATGAATGGTTAAAGACATTGGCCAATGGTGCGTACGTCGTCGACGGTAATGCTGTAAACAAAACCACGGAGGCTCCATCATCGTTTCATGATGTACGGATATGCAATTTTCCTTTTGTCAGTATAGCAACCTTCATCGTATATCTTATAATAAATAATCTATAGAAGTTTAACGCAATTGTGTCGTATTTGAACTTGCGCAATGGGCGCCATTGTTAGGTACTTCTAACCAGGGAATACTAACATAGGTCATTTTGACGCACCATAAAGACAGTTTTTCAGTTTATAAAAAAATAAACGCACCCCACTACTTTGAGCCACGTATTAGATCATAGCGTCATCAGCCTTCGATGTAAACTGAACGAGACAGGAGCGCTATCCCCTCAAGAACATACGTAAGTTATTATTTTTATAAATGCAGTGAATATTTTTGACTAATAGCTAATAACAACCGCACATAATTTTTAGGTTTCTAATATGAAACTTATGATTATGATGCGGAAATACGGAAGGGGAGGATTTACTTGAAGTTGAAGTGACGACGATTCGGATGTAGATTACGGAATTAGACATTCAATTTAGAAGATGCAATAGTTACTACAATCGCTGATTGGGATCGTGAGAACACTGTATCTAAAGTTTTATCTAAAGCAGAGAAACTCATAGAAAAAAGAAAACCAAAAAGCAAATTCACTCAGACGAAATGGAAGAGATTTGGAAGGACTTAGAACTGGCACAATTGAAATTAAAACGGAATGTTGACAAAACTTTGATTTCTTCTGAAGAACAAGCCCGCAAAGCTCTAATTGTAAGTCAAAAACAAAGATAAAGACGATGCTCGATTTGCAATGCAATCAATTGATTGCTTCAAAGTTTTCTTTACTAAAACAATAATAGAAATAACTATCAATCGCACTAATATACAACTTTCCTTGTACAAGTTACAAAATAAAAGAACTGTAGCTAACATTTCAGGTGATGAAATATTTGCCTCTACTACGCTGCAGCAATGCAAAATAACCATTTGAATTCAGATATTCTTGATGCTTTAAAGTTCTGTGGTGATCAGCATAGAACTTGTATGTTAAATGTTTGATTTCCGGATTGAAGTTTCATGACCGTACTACTAGATAAGAAACGAATCCAAAGTTTGCACTAATATTCGGGTTTTGAGATTTGTTTGTTGAACAATGTCTAACAAATTATAGATTATATTTAATAATTGATGAACATTGGATTTAAAAGCAACTGCCTATTTCGTATGTACACGTTGAACATGCCAAATAAATATGGCATGCAAATTATTATATGTGAAACTAATTCTAAATACTTGTACAATGCTGCGCCGTATTTGGTAAAACGTTCAAATCCTTCCGATAAGCCTGCTGTATTTTACATTAAAATTAGTTGAGCATCTTGCCAGATCTAATCAAAATATACCGATGGACAATTGGTTCATCAGCGTGCCTCAGGTCCAGAAGCTTTTGAATGATTACAATTACAAACTTACGGTAATTGGTACAGTTAGAAATGACATATAGGAGTTTGCATCAAGCTTTACACAAGCCAAAATTCTAAACCGTATGAAAGATTCTTCTGTATTTCTTGTTTCTGTGAACTTAACAGCTGATTCATTCAAATCAAACGAAAAGACGTAGTAAATGAGCAAAGTGGAAAATCAGAAGTAAATTTAAATTACAATTTAACGAAAGAAGGAGTCGGCGTTTTCGACCATTGATGCCAGGATACAAATGTCAGCAGAAAAACTAAATGGAAGCTCCTCGCATTTTTTTATAATATCATGAGAATAGCTGCTGTAAACGCCTATGTAATTTACGCAATGTAAATAAAAACTTAAATCATCAAGCCATCATCATTGACACATCTAGGACTCACTCAGGCGAGCACCAAATAGAAAGCCTCTTTCTTAAAGTAGAATCTTGATTCGACTTCATGATGAAGTTAGGAGACCAACTCTCCGCATCATGGCTGAAGCATCGCCTTATTCTAAAGATACCCCATGATCTTAGAGACTCCATCAGCAGATTGCTTCTGCTTACTTCTGCAACGGAACCAGTTACCGCAAAAGATTATGCTGAATCTGGAGTTTACTGCAGCTTTTTTAATTGCAAAAAGAGGAGTAAAACTGGCCCTAACTCTATGCAATGTAACAAATCTATATGTGATGAACTCGTCAAAAGAATATGTGTGACATGTTTCACAGTGAAAAATAATAATATTCTACATAAATGCTTTTATTTATCAATAGATATTTATTAAAGTTTATTATATATATAAAGTTGTTTTGAATTAAGAAATTATTAATTTATTATTCCTGAACATTTCCGTAAGAAGTAAAATTGACTCATAATTAGTAACAAAGCTTAGTATAGGTTAGTATTCCCGGGTTAAAAAGTACAAGAATTTACTAAATGCAAAGTAAAATGTTTTTATGCTCGCTGAATGTTACACAATCATGCTTCTACAAACAAATAAGAGATTAGAAAAGACGTTGAAGTTATTATCTAAGAAAAAGACTACGTTATTACAACTGGATACAGGATGTCCTCCGAAAGAACCCAAGACAAACTCATATTGCATGTTCTAGTAGCGATTCTGAAATTTTATATACTTACACTTTAGGTCAATTCCTATCAGTATTTTGGTTTGGACAAAGAAGAATATGCATCATTTAAGGTATTTAACCATCAAATTACTAAAAACAACATTAAGAACCACTGGTATGAATTACAGGATTATATCCCTCTCCCTTAAAACGAATTAATAAAAGCCATAGAATTTACCCTAAACACGAAATATTTCCAATACAATAATAAATTCTACAAAAAAGTTTTTGGATGTGCTATGGGGGCACAAATAAACTTTAATTTTTTTAATTTTAAACCAACATTTTACAAAAAATATGTGGATGAAATAAATTATATTTTACAATTGTTTAATAATTATCATCCAAACTTAAAATTCACATTGGAAGATGAAAATAACAACCAAATTAATTTCCTAGATTTAATCTTAATTCTCAAAAAAAAAACTAATTTTAACAAAATTATATCACAAACCCATAGTATCCAACAAATATTTAATTAAAAAAAAAAAAAACCGTAGTTACCTCATTACTAGATCGTACCCGTAAATATCACATATACCAGGTATCTTCCACATATTATATTATAAATAGTTACCCAATCTCCTTCATAAACAACATTTATAAAAAAGATTACACAAAATTTATAACACAAATTCAAAAAAAAAAAAGAAACAAATGAAAACCTTCCAAATAAATATGTTGCCCCCCTCTCATATGTAATTACATAAATTTTCTGAAACAAAAAATTAAATTTTAAACCCTAAAAATTTCAAAGTAGCTCACTAAAATCAAAATTACCTCAAATTCTTGCTTACAAAACTTAAAGGCACCACCCTGAGCTTAAAAACAAACACGTGTTGTATATAGAATACCATGCAATAATTCTGATAAAGTATACATACAACAAACTATCAAAGACCTTTCAGTACCTCAACAGTATATATATAAAAAATTCGATATTATTTCCCATAGAACAAGAAGACAGGCAATCCGCGTGATAATTTTCTATTCCTTCGATTCTTATGTTGTTTCTTACAAAACTAGTCAGGTTAGTTGGCCCTTCCATTACCCATAGTATCAAGAATCAGACATACATATGCTTTCAGTGCTGCTTGGCTGTGAGGTAGAACTCGAATTATCTATCGTGCACCAATTTCGTATTCCGTCTCTTGGCATAGAAGTGCAATGCTTATGTGTTTATCTGAAACATAATGACACATCATCTCATAGTCTTAGACTCCACAATAGGGTATACCAGGTCAAGTCTTATTCCTTGTTATCCGATATGTTTATGGACCATCGATGAGTAATTGCCTTGATATTGATCTTGTCAGCGCTGGCCCTCACTTCTCTAATTCCGTACATCTGGTAATTATACTCCTAACTCGCGATCTAACCAGCACTATTTTTGCTAAAGGTTTGAGCTCTTGTAAAACCTTTCATCATTCATTAAAAAGTTTGGTCCTAGCATTATTATTCATGATTTTTTACCTTAAGTTAGTAAACTCGTGCCTTTAATTTCACTTGCTTGAAAATGAGTTAATTTCAAATTAAAACTTTTTATTTCTTTATTAAATTTATTGCAAAAATTCTAGTAGCCAAATGTGAAAAGCTTAAAAAGAAATTGCAAATAGACATAACAATGTAGCCAATTCCTCCTATAGAACGTGTATACCTATATTTATTTTGTTAAATCCAGAATATTATAATCTCAAAGTGATTAGTACACAATAATTATATACCCAAAATTCCGTGTAATACCGAGTGAAACAATCCCATAATTAGAGCGTACATTGTGTAAGCAATCTAACATTGAATCTAATTTTCCCATGCATAATTATGGTATACAAATGTAAATCCTCTAATGGCGGCCCCGTGCACAATAATAGGCTCCCAAAGGCGTGCTTCATCATTAATCCTTTGTGCGTAACTGCATACAATGCATTCACCCTTGGTGAACCGGAAAAAAAAAGGAGAAACCGAAGCTACTGAAATACGTGCAGCTGAAACTAGGACTACTGGTTTTTTGGAAAATAAGGGCACAATAGATGATTACACAGTGTTGTATTCTGCGGGTCAGGGTTAAATTTAGAAGCTGACCTAATTAGAGAGAACAGGAAATCAATGGATGCATATAAAATATTCTCTTGCAGTAGTTGATCAGGTTTCGAGGTAATGTTGAGGACGATGCTTTCACCATCACTCACGGTAGATCATTCCTATTATAATACGGCTTCAAGTAGTATATTTCCTTCATTTCCCGAGTGATGAACATTTCTCGTGAGTGATCGTGCATCTACTTGAATGAAGCTCTGGTGCATGAAGTAAATCGTTCACATTGCCTTTATGATGATAAACTATGTGCTAGCATTTCCCTGTATTAAGTGATTTAATGTAAAATAATAGAGCAAACTTGTTTGCTTGTTAAGAAGATGGGTGCAACTGGGTTTCAATAAATTATGTATTTATTTATTCCAATATAAGGATTAAAAAATATAGAGTTATATTATTGATCTAAACATTTACTTTTAGTTACAGCATTTTTACTAAAGGAAATCATTTTATTATTGTAAATTGTCAAATTGTAAATAGTTGACGCTTTCGTTTTAAATTATGTAGCTCTTTTTCAAATATAAAAATATGAACAAACTTTTCAATAAGTCTACTAATCTAGGAAAAAATACATTTTAAATGTTATTAAATTACTTGTGTAAAAAAATATTGTATGGAGTAAGACAACTATAGTCATATTCGAAATCTATAAACAGTTGTCATTTTTTTTTCGTGTTATTTTATAGCCAGTAAAATTGTGAAATTTGTTTTGTTAAGAGCTCTTTTTAATAAACAAATTTTCAAAATTCTTTATCAGTTTTCTTTTATGTTCGTTATAAATATACCTTATTTCGAATGAAGGATACCATTTACCATTTAGGAAAACGAAAACAAACGAAATGCCAAAAAGTAATAGGTACTGCTGTTTTCAATAAAAATTTAAATGTATCCTATTATAAAAGCTATGTCGAGACCGTAACAGCTTGCTCCTATATTTAACGAAATGTTTTGTTGTACACGCGTTCACGTCGTGAAGACAACTTGGAGAATTAGCTTGACTCATTTTCCCGCTTCCATTGCAATGTTTATGAACAGCTATGCAGCCGAATGAAAGCTATTGTAAAATTTACCTGAGTTGGCGGATGCGCGACAGCAAGATGGCGTGCTCAATGGAGTGAGACACACCCGAAGGAATAAAGAGAATTGGTATAATTCACAAACAAGAAGATAGCCAGTCTCACTATCTTCGCTGTTCCTACAAAAATCGTAATTGAGCATGCCTTGTACGCCGGCCGTCCATCCGCTAGGCTTCGCTCGCCGTTTCGAGCTCGTGACGTATACTGCGTGTAAAGGCGAAGCTTCTGCCAACTCAGGCGAAATTTACTGTTTTATTCCAACACCACTTTGTGCTGGACACACCGAGCTGCCTAGACAGTTCATTGTAACGGCCACCCAAATATTTTAAATTGCATTTTTTTATTAAACAAAGCATTAGACTTGACAATAAAATTAAAACGATGCTTAGAAAATTATACAGGGTGAATAAAACCTAGTCTTTATTTTCAATACCATTAAAAGTAAATAAGTTCCTTATTTTAAATGAAACATCATGTATTTATCATAATATTTAGATTGTAATTTTAACGGTCTTTAAGAATGCATTAAAAACTAATAAGAAGAATAGTAATAATAAGATCTACTTGCGAATAACATTTATTGCTCCCTAAAAGAAAGCCTTGCCATTACTGACCCAAATCATCTACATACACATAAAAATTTGGAGTTAGTTCTGGACGCCAGGGAACCTTTTTTCGGTGCTCCCTGGCGTCCATCCGTTCTTAGTGTTAAAATAAATGGAGTTAGGCCTTCTAATGTCGGAAAGTGTTGGGTTTCAATTTAAAAACGAAATGTTTATCCCTTTTATGTGAAAACTAACGAATATATAGGACTCAAGCTTCAGTGATTTGGTGTTACAAATGTCACAGAAAGTGACAGATACACTGGATATAACCAGTTTGCAATAAACAAATAAATAAGTGCAGATTTACACTTTTAGGACAATTTTTTCATTTTTGTTGATTAAGATCGGTGATAGCTCTCTCTATTGTAGATAACGTATTTTATTATGCTCTGTAACTTTCTTTTTTGTCGCTTTATTTAATTTCGGATGATTTCTTTACCTTGTGGTGTTAGAAATGTGTTGAATTTATCCTTTTCCCTGG
This sequence comes from Cetonia aurata, assembly GCA_949128085.1. Taxonomy (NCBI): domain Eukaryota; kingdom Metazoa; phylum Arthropoda; class Insecta; order Coleoptera; family Scarabaeidae; genus Cetonia; species Cetonia aurata. The sequence goes on from OX421887.1 coordinate 13,343,522, forward strand.
CAAATTAATTCCATCTTGTTTTTTTTGTTTTTTCCTTTTTCACTTATTTTAAAATGTAATTTATTCCGAAAAAGATAATAGTAACACCGAATTTGATTAAAATTAATACTTTTTGATGTAATACTTTATCAAATTCGTAACATCAGTTGCACGGATAACATCTTTGCCGAAAGAATTTTATGTGTGTATATATCGTATGTATACATTGTACATATGCGAATCTACTGCCATCCCGTGCATTCTGCGAAATTCACTCCTGTTTAATATACTTTGGCTTATGAAAGCTGGCTATTATCATATCGTAAACTACTTCAAAAGTAAGCACCGTAGAGACATCGTCTTGGCACTCTTGGCAAAGTATTTAGTTTATTAGTCGTAAGCTGTTTATATAATGAAATGGACTAGGTTCTTGTTTCAGGACAGTGTTTTCAACGTGATCATAATTTAGTTTTATGAAATAATGTACCTGCTCTTCTACCTTATAATCTAAACTAATAACATTTCTATTAATGTAAATTTACAATTCTATGGAAAATAGCTTATATTTTTAGGTTGCTAATGTATACCTAAAAGTATCTGACAATAAGGTTGATCTATAAGAATTTGCTTTTTGGTGAACTAAATACAAAATAGTAGTTTGCAATAGGTGTATTAAGCTGTCAAAGTAGATAGTTATCATTGGAGAAGCAAAGGGGTGTGGTTGTTTTACTGTCCAAGCCATGGTGTTTACACAGATGTAGTATTTCCATCCACCTTCATGTGATTTGATACTATATGACTTCTTTGAGCTGACTTGCAGCAAGGAATTAAACAGAACATTGTTGAACAATGTTGGAAATTCCCGTCTCAGTAATTCGTAATTAAATAAACCAAATAAATACATTTAGATCGAGTTTTAACGTTTCTCATTTTGATCAATGAAAGCTCTAAAACATACCTCAAATTATTTATCATACGCCACTTCATAACGTTTCTAAATGAACGACCGATATAAGTATAGAGAAAAAGCGTTTTAAATATGATTTTTTTTATCTTATAAATTACGTTTAACACCTGGACTGCAATACATATTTTTATATTGATGAAATTCTTCGTTTTGTGAATGATTTTGTATTTTAATATATTTAGTTAAGGGAATAATTTATTGACTCGGTATATTTATGCACCCAAAGCAGAGTTAGGTTTATTTTTACGTGCCAGTGATATACGATATGAAAAGCAGCCAAGCCGGCCGCTCAATTTACTATTCAAACTAAATATACACCAACACTTGAAACCAGAAACGTCCAATTACACACTCGAACCAGAATAAACGCAATTCGTGACGGTATAGTAAATTCTACATGCCATAGAAATCGGCAGTAGGTACATAAGTTGCACACAGGGATGACCTTAATTCTTCTTCCTAACTTTAATTTATGAACGTAAGCCGGTCTATAGGATCGTTTTACGTCGTCCGGACGGTTTAAAAGACCGAACAATACGTAATTAAATGGAATTAGGCGTGGGTTAATTGAATGAAACCGACCGACCATTATTATTTAGTCCAATCGAGTGGTGCAAGATGAGATCATGTTAAACGACTCTAATGACTTGGTACAACGTCGAATGACATCATTGCCTCTGCATGCAAGCACGCCCGCATTTGTGGGGATAGAATTTTTACTAGAAGAATGTTAATTATGGATGTTCGTAACGAAATAGGTGATAATTTTCTTATTATGGGATAAATGAGAGTCGCTATATTTAACGTTTATCTGCAATTGTGAACGAAGTAAAATTTAGAAGTTATAATGTTAGTTCGATTCTATACAGGGTTTTCCACGGTAGCCGTTCGTTAGAAGTTTCCGAGGTTAGAAAAAAGCTGGAACTCTGAATTTTTGGAATCCGGGGCTACTCAAGATTCTCTTTCATTTTAAAATATTTTCAGGGTCTTACCACTTCCGGTTATACCGGAACTCGCCATAAACTTTCTTATTTTAAATGGAACACTCTGTATATTATTTCATTTTTAAATTCCTGAGAAAATTTTATGATGAGTTCTAATAGGTTTCCCTATACCTATTTTCAACTGTTACTTAGATATCTTGATTTTTTTGAAAATTTTGATAGATGTCGCGTTATTTGCAACACAGTATCTTTTGCCCATTTTCAACTGGTAATAAACACTTCTAGGGTAGATGGAAGCACAAGAATGACACTTTCGAAATCCACATTTACAATTGATTTGTCGCATACAGGCTGTCCAAAACTGCATGACCAATTACAAAATCTTCAAAGTTGAAAAAGTTCTTTTTTTCAAATGGAACATCCTGTATATTATTGGATGATCAGATGCAGAATTTAATTCTGCATCGATTCGCTATGACTTTCCCTATACCTATTTACAACGATTTTCTTGTTATGTCAATATTTTCTGTTTTAATGTGATTTTTGACAGAAACTGAAACATCGTATGTGTTTCAGTTTAAATAGAAAATGGAAACAAAACATGAACATAAGAAAATTTGAAACGTAGTAACAAATGAAAAACAAAAAAATTAGGAACATAATGACAAGAAAAAATAAAATAAATTGAACGAAATAACTACAATAATTGTTCTATGTGACCACCATTTTGGTTCAAACACTGAATCACTCTATCATGTACTCCTCGCGAAACCGATCTCCGAAGTTCGTCTGGGGTTATATTGGTGAACGCATCGTGAACACGGTTCAATAGTTCCTCTCTCGTTAATACAGGTGTACACTGTAAAAAAATTTCTAGTAAAGTTACATGTAAAATCGTTGGTTACCTCTCACCCCTTAGTGATGTAATTTATCTAATAAAATTTTGTAATCAAACGTATCGAACGCTTTTATATAGATCACACGCAAGACAAGCCGCGTATCGCTTTTTATTTAAATTAAACAGGATGTTATCAAATAATATTTGTTAGTGCAGTGTTCGTAGATCTGTTTAAAAAAAATGTTGAGTAGATGATGTTATTATTATTTCATGAATAAATGTGTATCCTAAATCCATGTGAATAACGAATATTATGTGCTGTTTTGAACACCCAGTAAAATAATAATGTATGCTATTCCTAGGTATCTATATTAAAAACTACGGTACTAAAAGTAAAAAGAACAATGCAAAACGACAGTTCCCATAGCAGTTTTTAAATCGAAACTTTCTCAGAAACGGAAGCACGACAAGCCCATAATTAAAACGGTTGTCTGTTCGTTCCCCGCGATATCCAGATCATAATTTCCCGGCGCTTTTACGGCGGCGCAACGAAATAAATGGGTAAAAACTAAAGCCGACAACTCGAATTATCTCATTGTGTCCGAAGTTGTTCGTTCGTTCACCGAAACTCGTTACTTTAAGTGCAGATTATTAAACGTCTTTGGAAAACCGGAACCTTATAATGCGGAACGTTATCGCAAACAAATGAAACACGCTAATTAAAATAGCACGACGTCGCCAACTGGGGAGGTCGCTATCTTCCACGCTCTATCTAAAAGTCATACCCTCGGATTTCTAATTCAATGTTGGCACGTTGGCAATACTTCCACCTGACGTCGTTACGTTTAATTAAATACGTCTGTCGTCGAACTAAACGTACGCGAAAATGTTGTTACACTTTAATTTAGGTAATGCTACTTCGGTTTTTCGTACGTACAGAGGATTTGAAAGTCGGCTCCATTTTCTTATACATCTAATGTAAATGTATGGGCGTCGGTATCTGACATCTTCTGTCGTAACCATCTAACATGTATAGATTTCCGTTTTATAATTTTTCTTTTTTTTTAATTTTAAAACATACAAAAGCCGCCGCTCCACAACTTTTTTGTTTAATTTCTTTCATTTACACTCGGTATATTTTTTGTTATTATTCTATATCATCGGCAAATATCACTTTTCAAAAGATGTATTGGAAAGAGTAATTTACTTTACTCATAGGCTTCTGATTAACAAGTGCGATTTCAATGTAGTATAAATATATAACAATCCAGAAATTGAATATGGCGTCAGTTCAATAAATCGTGCTAATTTGATTGGCTTTTTAATATCTAATTGTGTAGGGCCTTGAAATTCCTAACATTTGTTTGCTTCTAGGAAGGTATTTATCCGAACAGTGAATGACCTAACACATGTAGCAAAACTTCAATAGCCTATTGTCCGTCAAATTACTTTTTGCACAATACTTTATAAGCTTTACTATGCTACATTCCAAGTATCCTAAAGTAAAGTAGAAATAGTTAATCTACTGTTAAGAAACAGCACTAATCAACTTATTTATTTAATTAATTACGCATTAGATGGGCCTCGTTTAATAATACAATATGAGCTTAAGTAAAGTGACGAAACCAAGTGAATTATCAATAATAGGTACGATAATCACAAATTAGACAAATATCGAAAAATATATCTTTAATCGCTAATTCAGAGAAGGCTGATGAAATACTGAATCTATAGTATCAAATTTTATTGGCATGGCACCTACGAAATATTGGGCATAATATTGGAAACTCATAGCAGATTGTAAAATGAAACAAACAGATATTGCTTATCATCTCTAATATTTAACCGATACCTTAGGGCTAAGACAGGCAGTATCTGGGAAGCGGAAAAAGTACCCAGAAGACCACATCAACCACAGTTGGCTGAGGACCTAGCCTAGTACAAGACCTAAGACTTGCAGAGTGAGTTACATAAAAAATAATAAGGAAAATATGAAATTAAATGCAAAAGAGGCAAAAGGTTGTAGTGGTTGCGAAAATGGAAAGTGTTTAGTATAAAAATGTATAAGTAACGGCTGTCGAAATTACAACATATAATGTTAATATTTCCCTATGTTCAATGTATTATAGACAATTGTACAATATACAAGCCAAAGCAACCTTCTTTAAAGTAAGCATTTAAGAGAACGGCAAGAGTTTATTTTAAAAAATGAACTAAATTAACACTTTGTACTTAAATCAATAATAATAATAATCATTCATGCCTTCACATGCCCCAACATGATGACGCTAGTGACGAAACCAACGACCCTATTATTATGAACGCAGCTCAAGTGACTGACAGCTGCGCATTCGCACTCACGCAGTAATATTTTTAGTTTATAACCACATTATAACTATTTTGAAATTTTGTAACAACTAGCTGTTAACAACAAAATTATTCGGTAAATACTATTTTTTCAAGTATTTATCCGAAGTCACCTCCTTCACGTTAATAATAATAATATGCTAAACGATTATAAAAAGCTTGCACAGAATTACTTAACAAGTTTAGATTCATTTGCAGTGAACACTGCGATCCATTAATTCCTGAATATTTTATATATTTATACTATAAATTTTAGGTTTGAGACAACTCCAAAGGAAGAAATCATTTAGCCACAAGATAGGCGAACGTGATGGCCAAGCAATGAGGCCGAATCGACCTATCCAGCGATCTGAAAAACTTTGATTAAGAAATAGTGTGACAGCTGCAGTAGAACGTGATGGAGCCCCGTTCATTTGAAACCACGCATTATCAATGTTGTTTGTTTGCACTTGTGGAATAATACGTGTTTGAAGAAGTTCCAAAAACTTATACGCTTTAAGTGTGCTATCAATAAAACATGGACCAATGAGGACGTTGTCTATTATTTCTGCCCAAACGTTAATTCTGTCATTATATTGGGTATGGGGTAGGTGATGGGACTTCATTCGTGACAAACACCTTTTGGAATAACATAGGAATAGGACCGGAAAGGTTAGAATTAAGGAAAGTATGAAGACCAAATCGATAGTTTTGGGAATTTACGATGCCATTCAAAGCAAATGATTCCTCGCCTGTAAAAACCATTTCTTGTAAAATGCCTCCATTTAATGAAATCGCAAAACTCAGTTCTTTTTATTTCATCCTCCTTAAACAACTGCTGGTGATTGCCAAATTCATAAGGCTTCTATTTGAATTCTTTTTAAATCTTAAATACTGAAGACTTTGAAACGTTAAACTCTTGTGCTTTGTATCATAACGAAGTAACATGATTTTCTTCAGCATAATACAAGATACATATCTAATTGCACTACTTCTGTAAGAATATGGGAGACTATTATCTTTTTCTATTTGTGACACAACCTTCAGTATTAAACTTCATATTAATGTTATAAATAGTATCAATTGATGGTGTTGATTTATCAGGATAATTAATAGACAACAAATCACGAATACTGCGTAAGCTGTTATTGTTTTTGTAACAGTTCAGAATTGTTGCCTTTTCTCCTGTAGTGTACATTTCAGGAATAAAAATTAATGCAGGCTAATTTCAAATTTTATTTCTTTATTATTAATGTCAGAATTGATAACTGACAAAATAAAATTTGTTTTCATTTGTTTTATCAAGGATTGTTTTGCTTTTTATTTTGCACAATTGTCTGCAGTGCGTTGACTTGTCTTTTTTAAAACAGTACATAGGGCAATATTAACATTATATATTCAGAGTTAGAAAAAGAAACTCACAGTATATTGCTATAACCCTTTTGGAGAAGGATATGTTATTGATAATCTTGATTTTCTTAATACAGATGTTTTCACTTGACTTTACTTGAGGGTCTATAGTAGGTATGGTAATATTATACCATTTTCTTAGTTTTTGTTGTGACAGTTGAAAGGGTAGATCTCTATTACCGATAATATATCTATAAAAACAATATATATAAATTGGTGATCTCTAAATCGATTAAAACCAAGAAATTCCAGACGTTTTGGCGTCTTGCTTCTTGTGAATAGTCACCTTTTTGAACTCTCGGTACCTATTTCTCGGGCCTTTATTTAATTCACCTAAATAATTTGTTTAAATGCTTCAAATCATCAAAACTCTATAATTTACCTTGTTAAAACAAATTTTTTAAAAAGCGCCATTTTAATTTTGTTTCACGGACGAGCGACAGTTCTAAATATTAAAAACAAAAATTATTAGGAGCCCAGAAAATGGTACCGATATGCAATTATTTCTCCATAAGAATAATCGCATATAGTGACTCCCTTAAATGATTGGAGAAAGACGCTTGCGCAGTATAACGTTAGAATGTTTGTAATGACTAATGTAATGACAATGAATATTAACATCCTACGGGCGTCCAAAATATGTATAATAACAGTACCTAATAACTTCATTCAAAATTCATATATATTTTAGCCTACAAGCCCGCGTAAATTCGGGTAACACGAATTCTAATAATCTAATTTCATTAATATAGGCGACCTGTCAACGATCATAAATACAGATGCCTGACAGTCTGATAATCCATACTTATCTGTAGTTATTATACATTCGTTGGTACCCTGTAATAATGGAAACCTCAATTTTTGTATTACCAGGTCGATAGCTAGCCTAGCAGACTTTATTTGACGTGCGCTATCAGGTTTGTCAGGTATTGTGCGTAAATTAATTAATACCGTCTATGATATGTGCCGCATTGTAGCAATTTCCGGCTCAGATGGGTTGCGGTTTACAAATGTCTGCCTGTAATTATCGTTCGCGAGGTATCAAATATACAATTAATAATATCATCTTCCCCAACGTAACATCGACTCGCACGGGTGCAATTAATGAACGGATTCTTCTGTACAACCGTGTTCCTGTGGGTTGTGTGTTAGGTCGTTAATAAGTTAATATCGGAAGGTAGAATCAATATTTACCTTACATAGGATAATTTCATATAGGAATTAGAATGTTAGTGTTCGTATACAGCAGTTGAAGCGAAAAAGAAAGAAAGGAAAACTTAAATTTTGTTTTATAAAAGTTAAAACATGTGATAAAAAGGGGAGACTGTGCATGGTCTAGACACGAGGAGACTATGGACAGGTAATGCAAACATTTACACAGTCGATACTATTGCAAGAAGCCAACTTGTGAACATATTCTAAAATATGCCTACTTTTTAATAGGGACACTATTACTATCTCTGAAAATATAAAAGATATGCAGTCGGTTAAACTGAGAGAAGCTGCATATTGTAGAGATGAATAAAATGCATTAAGAGAATGAAATATATTCCAAATAGGCCCAGAGATCCGAAAAAAGCACTTTTTTATCTAGAGCTTTAAGTTTTAAAGAAGTAAAAAGAAATATGAAGGCTATGTTAAGCTATAAGGTACTGGTATTAAATTGAAACAACAACATTTCGGTTCAGCAGCACTAGCATCTTCTTTTTTTTTCTATTTTAAATGCGGTGGATATAATATTTCTTTATTATATATTCTTTAGATGTTTAAGCCGTATTCAGTTACAATTAGTAATACAAAGACTAATTGTAACTGAATACGGACTCTGAATAAAAAACTACCTCTAACTATTTTTTATTAATTTGTATAAATTAATTCTTTTTTTTTTCATTTTGAATTTACGAAATAAATAACAATAACAATCCTATAACCAGAATGTGAAAGAAATGTAAATAAGTGGACACGAAACAACGGAATATTTACCACAATATAAATTTCAAGTATAAACCGACAAATTAATTAAAACAAAACTAACTATAGAAATTATATTTATAAGACTGTTGAAAACATCCGTCATTATTTTCTATGCAACATTAAGTTAAGTTCTTAAACATATTTATTTCGTAGCTCTCGCTTTCATCTGTGATGTAATTTGGCTGCAAGCATCAACGATTATTTGTCTTTCAGTTAGTTGCTTTACATTCTGCCATATTAACGTAATATACTTTATATTTTAAAGTACACCTTGAGAAATTATAAAAATACTGAAAACTGTGGTACTACCTACAGGTGTATTATTTTGTTGTGGCGAATGCCCGATAGGAACAGGGCGTGCTCAATGGAGTGAGACATACTCGAAGATATGTAGAGGAATATAATAACTCGCACGTGAGAGCATAGCTATTCCCACTATCTTCGCGATTCGTTCAAAAATAGTAATTTAGTATGTATTACAAAATTGCAGTTCGTCGTACATCGACGGAAGTCCGCTTACCTCTTCGAACTCGTGCTCTTGCATGAGGACTTATGCCGTTATAAAATATTTCACCTGTATATACTTTAAAATACCTTATCACAAATTTTACTAGGGGAGAGGCCGGTAGTTCAACGACACATAAAAAAATGTTGAAAATAAAATAATCATATAAAACGTATAAGTATTTAAAAGTTACGTTATTTGTTATATGTATATATTTAACTGAAGAGAACTAAAAAGTGCACTTTTGAAAGTTGCAAAACTGCGAAAAAATTGATCAAAACCAAAAAATCTCGGTGGTCGGTACGTTAAAATCGACCGCTTAAGAAAATGCACAAAATGCTCCACTTTTTATTTATTTTGACATAAATCGGGAATATAATCCTTATGAATACTGCGGTCTGTATATTCTCCATGAGCTGCCAGCCCACACACTATGCATAGGAGCTAGCTATATCCATGCATCATTGCCAAATTGTTTGCAACAGAAACAGGGCTCAGTTGCCACTTCAGATTTGTTTTTTTGTTACAATTGTTAGAAATTCCTTTGGCTTTTAATTCACCAACTAAATTTCGGTTAACTTTTTTCCAAATTTGCTTCTTTGTTCTTTTTATTTTGTTTGGCGTTTTCATTGACTCAAGTTCTTCTCGATTAAGCATAGCAATGAAAATATGTTAATGTCTTTTTCTGGAATGCTCTCTCCTTGGAAGATTCCTAATTTTTGGTAGAGCCAGTACATCCGAAAATGATGTTTCCACTTAATGTGTTTTGTCTTCTTCCCTGGTCTCTTCAAGATCAGTTATCGATTTGATGGATTCTGAGTAAGAAGAATTTATTATCTGAAGTTTCATATGGTCCGGGTTGAGGACTACTGTAAATTTCTGAACCCATTAAAATTGTTGTATTGTGTTTGGTATAGTCGTTTTGTTTGCTTTTTTTTTTAACAACAGCTTGGGTTGGTGCAAGTTCTTCCTCATTTATACCATATGGATTTATTGGAAGATTTCCTGCGGTTTCAAAGCTTTTCACTGCTTTTTCTATAGTAGCTCTTATGTTGTTTGCCGTTTTGAATATTTCTGCAATGTTACATATTTTGTTGGATTTTCTGATAGTCCCTCGATTTTATGAAGTTTACATATTCTTGATAATACGCAGTCTTCAACGTCCCATAAAAGCAAACATCCAGAGGCTGTAGGTGATATGACGTGTATAATACACTTGATATTACATCTACCTATACACCGCTTTTATGTAGTTTTCTCCGTGTTCTTTTAATTGATTTGCTTGTTTGTAAATTCATATAAGATAGTTTAGTACATACTATATATTTACCTTCATACATAGAAATTTACACAATTAAATATTAGTACTGTTAATTACTGATTTTAATTTACTGTATTAAGGATTACTTACAAAAAACGGGTGGTTTTTGATAGTAACTTTATGCCTGGGTCTAGGAGAAAACTTGGAAGGACTCTTAGAATGATTTGTTTACTATTCATAACCTGTTGCCTAGCTGCATTACTCTTATTATATATTTTTCACACCAATATTTAAAAATGATTTCATCGCAAATCTCACAACTATTACTAAAACAAAAGCTGTTTATTTTATGCCTATATATGCCATTTGTACTTCTACTGTCTAAGTTAATATATGCGTTTCCAAAATGTAAACAATTATCATTTTGTAACAATGTAGAATAACAATTCAGCTTTGAAGTTAAACACGTTTTAGATTTATATTCTAAATAAATACTTATTTAAAATAATAAACTCTGGAAACTCGGGGAAAGAAGTGCCACTTTGCACATGAGCTTTCCGAAACTCTCGCTAAGTTATTGTTTTAACAATACGTATTTAAACATCTTCCGTGTTAGGTTAAATTGATAATAACCGAGGATAAATATAACACAGTATCTATCCTCAACTATTAGGTCGGTGGTGAACTATTATAAAATCACTAACGGAACAGCCTTAATTAAACATTTTCCCGGAATTATTAGGGTATGGAACATTTAGGTACAGCGCGGAATGTTATTTTAATCTTCTAAACGACGTGCACTCTCCGTGTGCGTAGAGCGAACTGAAGGTGTACACAAACAGTACGTTAATGATAACAAAATTGTTAATTAACGTACGAGCGTAATTATTATACTGTAATTAATATCGTATTTACAGTGCTCGGTTTCTTGTTTAGATTAAACTACTACTAACAGTATTCTCGTATGTAACTCGTTCCTGGTAGTAATTGTATGAAATTTTAGCCTTTGGTAAAAGGGCAAACGTTTTACCGCTGGATAACGTACATTTAAGTAATTTGTCAAATCTGTTTACGTTTGAATGTTGTGTATTATATCTGCTCTGTAGAATGAAAACAGAACTGAGCGGAAAATTAGATGAAAACTAGTGTAATGAGGCACTTAACAGACAACTGAACTTATAAAACGAGTGTAACATATTATATAAAGGAATCGCTACTATTTTGCCTTTTACTAAGTATTAGGAGATCTCCAAAGTATGGATAAACTCCATGCTTCAAGGAAGATCAGTTTACATAACCATCATGGGAGAAACACTGGTGGCTCCGGTCGGAAATGGATGTCTGCGTGGTGGGGTTTTGTCCCCGCTGCTGTGGAATCTGGTTGTGGACAAGCTATTAGTAGGACTGGACAATGGAGGGTATAAAACTTTGGGATACATAGATGATATTGTCATTTTCAAATTCAACAACAAAATGCAGAGCTATAACTTGTACAAGAAAGGACCGACGAGGGCTTACATATTAGTCCCTCTAGAACGACCACACTAGCGTTCACGAGAAGGAGGAAGCTATATGGTCTAACACCATTAAAGCTCTGGAGTGAGGAAATAAAGCTGTTTGAGAAAGTGAAGTATCTTGCTGTTATTCTTGACTCCAAGCTACTTGCAATTGACAGTTTCAGAAAAATAAACAAGAACAGAGACAACACTAAAGTTGGCTAGAGGAGCCCATGGAAGGACGTTGAGGTTAAGATTAAATATGATGCATTGGTACATACATCGCGGTATGTACAAAATAAAGATACAGCAGCAAACTCTATAACTGAACTGAGCAAGATATATACATAGGCATGCGCGTTGTTACTTTTAAGGAGAAGCAATGAGGACTGGCAATGGTTAACAAAGAGCTTATAAAAACAAACGGATCTCTGTAGCAACAAGCAACTAGGAGATACTGAGAGATTTAGTGAACCTCAAGATACAATCAAGACTAGTTTGAAAGTGCATTCGAGAGCTGAATAATCTTGCATACCACAATAAAGTTACTTGATTTACAGGCCCAGAACCTTTTCTAGAAATGTACAAAAACACAATAAGGGAGTAGGTAAGGAACTGGGTACAAGACAAACACAAAGAACATTGCAACAACCAGGCAGTTAAAGAAGAACACTGAAGAACTAGTAAAGCTTAGTACGAATTATGTTCGTAGTAGCAGGTCTCTTAGCAGAAGATTCTGTACTGAATGGGGACCTATAGGAAATCGGAATCATCACCGCAGATACCCAGACTATGTAATAGGATGACAAGGACCGCATACCACATCCTGTACAAAAGCGAAGTTCTGGCCAAAAATGAAACCAGAGGATTTTTTCGTTCGACCAGCCAGAGACCTGTAGAGACTAATACAAGGCACCAGGATATTGGAGTGGCTGGCATAATTTAGTGAATAAAGGAAATTGAAGACATAATATAAAAAGCCAAGAGACTGCAGTGTTTCCGGAGAGTTTTTATCAAACAGCTTCTACAAAAAAAAGTATTATAAATGTATGTAGTATTTGGTATACCTATTTGTTAAAAAAAAACATAGTAAATACAAATGAATGCTCCAAGCATGAACACAGTGTACCTACTTGTATTTACATAGTACCAAGGCAAGCGTAATCTATGAGAGCATATAAATGACGAATGACACCATGTAAAAATAAGTTTCTGTAGAAAAAGTGTTTTAGATTGTCAAGTCTAATTTAAAATATAGGATACTGAGAATTTATTGGCCAAATATTGGTCCTTTGGTATAATTTAAAGATGTGGAAGTAATATTACCCTTGGCGTTTCTAATGTACCTCCTTTCCTGTGTTTTTTTTTATCTATGACCTGACATATTAAACATATTTTATTATCTACTAGTTAGTTTTTAGTCAATAAATTATAAATCAGCTTCTGGCACTATGACCTCTCAGCGATGACCACTTGCTTAGTGTCCCTTCAAACCATGCACTGACCTGGTCTTGATGAACTATCTACTTGACTAATGAAAATAAGATCCTTTTGTGGTAAGATGACTATGAGACTTTATCTTACATTATCGCCCTCTCAACCATTACTTGAATTAATAACAACATACTTTAAGCCATATTTTATATTGTTGCTGTAATCTGGGTTTCTTGAACGATCTGCTGCGATGAAAATAGTAATGCATGCAATGTTTATTGGAGTGCCCGACATGATACCTACACTATGCAACCTTGGAAATGTTGCATGTCGTCGAAATATCTATTTACTAGCTCCGCTAACATGGTATTTTCATGGGACTATTGTCGTTACATATTAATAAAGAATGAATCGAAGCAAACTCTGAAGTTTGGAGAGTAAATTAGTATAATAATACTCGACCTGAGCAATGTGTCAGCTCTATACGAATCATGACCAATAGATCTTGGCTTCTCAGTGCGCCTTATGATTATTAGGCACCAGTACCTTTGAGATGCAATTGCATTGAATTAATTGCTAGATGGAGGTGTACAGATGATTGTAATGCAACTGAAGAAATCCAATGACCGTATAAGATTAGAATAATTAAAAAGTTTAATTAAAATTACAAGTGATACAAGTTACTAGACGGCCAAATAATTTAATAATTTACTTACAATTTAACAACCAAAATGATACCCTACACTATGTACTTAATTTATTTTTTAAAAGATACAATTTTAGTGTAACCAGTTTTAAGGATCGTTTTCTTATGCGTTAACATAACCAAAGTTATTGTTTTTATTATAGTATAGGTACTTATCAAAATAAGTCTATTCTGTATGCATATACACAAAAAAAATGTAAATTTTAAAATAATTGTAAACTTTAGTGCAACAAATTGTGTAACATATAAGGACGAGCACAACTTTTATTAAAATTTCCTACAGAATTGTTGACGAAAATTATTGCATTTTTTGCAACAAAATGTGCAATTTTTTTTATACAATTCATGTTGACATAACCTATACATTAAAGTAGCATAAAGTACACGTCACTTGTTGCAAATAGTACGTTTACCCCAGTGGTAAAAATTGCAAACAATCTACTAAAATATTATAAACTCCTGTAGTAAATTTTGCCAACCAGATTTTACATACAAATCGACTACACTATTGCAATAATTAATATAGTTGCGTACAATTTGATTAGCCGGTGACAGCGCGCGAATTGCCGTCGTATTGGAAGCGCCTCGTAATTCTCGTCTCTGGGCGATTGTCAATCACAGTACCTTTATACGATATTAAACATGTGTAAGCTTCATATAGATATTACATATTCACATTTACATTGAGTAAGAATTTCAAAGATTATGAAACAAGCGTAGCGTCATCTTTACGACCAAATCTATAGTATCACATATTTATGTGTGTAGCTAAACTAATTATGAGTATTATGATATTCCTACTATATAGATATAAAACTATACAGCATTCATTTCATTTCATCTCATTATTAATGCGGTTTCCAGTTATGTATAATAATCAAAGTAAGGTGACTGTTGCTAGCACCTAACCAAATTAACATAACACATAGTAAATTTGCTACACCTGTTGTTATAACTTTCTTCACTACATTATATGCAATATATTATATTCTCTGTTTGTAAAATATTTTACTATATCTTATAGAAGATTGTCACACAATATTTTTCAACAAAATTATTGCTGAATGTAGGAAAATGCAACGACGTTGTTCTAAAATTTTGCACAATAGTAGGAGTTCTGAAACTACAATATGGATTTTTCTCTGTGTAATTTGTCAAGAGATTTGCTAGTGCAATCGTTAACCATCAATTTTTTAATTATTGTCAAGTCTAGTGCTTTGTTTAAAAAATAAATGCAATTTAAATTATCTAGCTTAAATATGTAAGACAGGCACACGTCTTACATTTTGGTTTACATTTTGAAGAATAGTTAACTAATCTCAGAAACGGATTGCCTTTATTTAATCCATACTATCAAAATATGACATAATATATACGGTGTTCCGTTTAAATTTCCACTCTATATATTTCGAAACAATTTTAAACTGGTCTCCTTACGAATCTGTATAATCCCTAATAAAAATATTTTGAAAATATTATACCGCTTTTCGTATATAAATCGACGGTAATGTGGTGAGCCACATTGTATAGTTACATTTGAGCGAATCAAGAAATCCACATGACAGTTGCACTACTTGTAATGAGATTCTGTAAATTATAAATTAGGACATTTGCGATACCACCATTTATCATCACTCCATAAGAATAATTTGAAATTGAACCTGACTAGAAACGCATACAATTTTAGTGAACTTTATTTGTAATATAATAGGGAGAAATTTTATTTAGCCAGAAGTGGTATATTGTAGGCGAAATTTATTTATTTGGAATGTGGCTAGTTATTGAAATAAAAGATTTACATTTTACGTTTCGGCTTCTTTATTCAATATTTAAGCCTTCATCAGAAACTGATTGTATACGTTATCGCACAAAGGGTCAAAACACATAATACTAACAATAAAAGTTCTTTTTATACACGTTAAAAGAATTATAAACGACGAAAATTACAAACATTATAGACAAACAAACGTATACCTTTACAATTGTATGATTGATTGTTATTTGTAATACCATGAGTTTATAAAATTAAGAATATCCTGTGGCCAGTGTTATAAAATAAGGGCTATGCTGTGTATACACATGAATGTTGTTCCTGTTGTGGAATTGTGTAGTAGGTACTTAATATTTGATGTTGAACACTTCTTCCTGCTCAGAGTAAACGAATCTCTTTCTGTCTCTAAATGTTTTTAATTCTTAGCATTTCTCCCTGTATAACTTACGTGTGCACATTTTCCATTGCTTATCTCTTATTAAGATCTTCTTCTGCGTCTGTTCGATATCTACTCTCCTTCTTCTATCTTGCTCTCTGAATTTTCACCGAACAATTCGTCCGTATACCTCAAAAGGTAAAATATTTTCATTTTTTTCTTTAATACAGAAATCTTGAGAGGAAATATCCCCCTATGAATGAATCATGATCCCTCTGAAGTTCACAATTGGATATTCGCGAACAACGTTGCGGGCTGTAGAGAGATCCCCTCTCGAGGGCAGCAGAATATGGTGACCCCACTCCCGCTAGCCTCATCGTTAAGCTTGAGGTTACCAACGAGGTAAGTTCTATATATGTGGAAAGCTTCGTGTTGAAATTTCTTTTTTCGCTGTTTTGCGTTTTGTACGTGAACGTTGTACGGATTGTGATTGATGTCGCCGGTTTGCGTATCTAAAGAGATACGAATACAATAACTACATATTTCGATAACTTTCTGTTGACATTAATTAGTGATCGTGGAAATAGGAAAGTTTAACTGATTGCTTTTTACACTTTGGATATTAATTCACACCTCCACTCTTGCATGTAGAAGAGCTATACTAACTAAATAATTTATATGTGCAGGATGGGTGCGGTAGATTTGACTGATTGTGCAAACAAATTTTGTTATTTACACATTCGTTTTTCACATACAAATTAGAAGATATTTATTTAATCATTAGGTCGGCCGGCATAATTGCAGGTACGCCTTATGTTCCCACTGAAGTTGTCGACTATTGGTATGGTTGATGGAGGGCGCGTATATTAGACACATTTTCGTCGTAACTTCATCACAGATTATATCGGTATATCATTTGATTTAAAAATACTTGCGGAATTTGCAAAACATAGCTAGAACACATGTTACCGACCCCGATAAAGTAGTTTCTCCGGACTAACTGTTTTAGAAAATATTAATTTTTCAATAATGCTTTTAGCGATGGGCAGAATCTAATACTTTAGAATCGAGACATTTATTCGAATACTTGATGACTCGAATACCGACAGCAAAGTTCACGATGCTACATTGGTCTCGAAAACTTTAGTAAGTATTCGAATACTTGTTCTCGGCTGCCTAGTCTCAAATCGTGTTCGGCTGCACATATAGTTCTGCAGGCGAAGCCGGCGATGCATTCTCGAGAACAGATTCCGAAATCGTGCTTCTAAGTTCTAATTGGTGTATTATTTATTATTTTCATTTGACTGAGCACCATTAACTTCATTATTTTACCATTATAAATTTTGCTTATAACTATAGAAATCTGCCAAAATAAATATGTAGATTTTTTTGACCTTCATGGGCAGGTTTACCCCGTAAGGCAGCTCGCCCATAAGACCTATTGTGCCACCATGATGTCTTAGCCCCCTCGACCTTGTTGTACTCGAACAAAGAGGTCCGCAAATTGGTCGAGAGTAAGTTTACTTAGACTGGGTTCGTCTAACCGAGCGACACCTAGACAACTCCGTCTCTCCCTGTCCGCTGCCGGGCAGTCGGCCAGGAGGTGCTCTCCCACAGTTTCTTCACGGGGGAGAGTCCACTCGCCCCATGCGGTGCAAGTGCTTATTCAATGCGCAGTGGCCAGTTAGGACTCCCGTAAGCAGTCTCAGTCTGCTCCTGCTCATAAAGACTGCCTTCCGGAGTCTTTCGTCGCCCGAATGAAACCCGAGGATTTTACAATATCTCGCGCTGGCTAGTCCATTTCAATAGGAGCGGTGACTAGCAGCGAGTTGAGATCTGACAAAAGCTTTGATACCGCCATAAGAACTCCCACACGACGGTTCCGGACCTGTGAATAGTCGATCACTGGCACCTCTAGCTAGTTTGTCAGCAATATCGTTGCCTCTGATCCCAGAGTGGCTAGGCACCCATCTCAACGTAATGCTGTGATGTTCCGCCAGTTCTTCGAGCTTCCTATGGCACCCCTGTACCACTTCGTAAGCGAATTTGACAGCCTACAGTGCCCTGAGGGCAACTTGGCTGTCAGAAAAAAATTCGACGGATCCATTCCCATGCGGGCAGTTTAAGATGCCCTCTGCGCATTTCTGGATGACTATTACTTCAGCCTGGAAAATGGAGGTGGAGCCCCCTAAACTGCTGGTGATGATATGTGGATTAGAGTGAACCATTTTATGTCTTATGTTTTATGAATGTGCACATTAGCAGCACTCTAGAAACTATGTTGTAAAATTTTACAACCTATGCAAATCTATTGAATTGCTTGAACTAAAAGGGTTTCAACAACTTATTATATAGTAACTTGTTTATGTTGTTTGCATACGTTTTTTTATATTTAATAATAAATATTTTTTTAAAAAAATATCGTTTCCGTTATATTGTGAGGAACATTTCAAGTAGTACATATATAGGTATAACAAATTTCTGTAACTTTTAAAATCTCCGACCTCTAAATTCCAGTAGTGTTTGTAGTAGTGATAATCTGATGATACAAATTTATAAAAAATAAGAATAATAAAAAATAAAACGATTATTTAACTAGATGACGCATTCAAATAAAATTAATATACCTATTGGATCTCGAGAACCGAGAACTGACATCCGAGAACATGTTTCAAATACTTTCATTCGCATTCAAGACTGAGCGCATCTGAGTAGGAGAACCGAGAAGGAGTATTCCAATACTTTCATGAGTTCTCGAGTGGTGTCGGGAACAGTTCGGGATCGAGAACTGCCGTTTTGCATTCGAATACTCCCATCACTTTGCTCCTTTTTGTTTGATAATTGTCTAAACGCAGTCACATCTACTACGTCAAACAAAATAGAAACGCCTTAAACATAAACAAATGATGTGTGAGTGTCGTTAATAAGATACGGTTAAGGGCTTGGGTCAGCCGTTCGAAAAGGTCGAAGAAATGCTTAGTATTGCTCGACTAACGAATGCATAAGCGAGATGAGAATTTTACCTATTGTGCTTGTGCTGCTATTCTACTTGTAATGCAACGGTGTGCGCTACTTTTCTTTTAGTTTCACCTGATTTTCTTTTATCAAAATGCCAGGATACACAAATATCGAATCAACCGATACGGTGTTAATCTATCGTGAAGCGAGGAATGGGAGAAAGCTCGTCAGTTGTATCGATGCCGCTACCTAAATCGTCAGATACCCGATGCTCAAACTTTTACGTCAGTTCAACATCTCAGAGATCATGCCACTTTTAAGATTCAGGTTCATCAACGTGGACTAGCTAGTCGTGTGCTGATTTGGAATCTAGAATTTTAGAAGCCATTGAGTAGTATGGAGAATCTTGCGCGATTAGGATCATATCTAACACATCCAAGACTTGCACCCTAAAGATCCACCATGAAGTGTGGAGTATTCTCAGTGGTTGCTGGCAAAAGTTAATACAGAACTTGGCTTCCTGAATGTCACTACCGACGAGTCATTGTTTAACAGATAAGGTACTTTTAATGTGCATAATGTAATCATCTGTAGGCCGATGAAAATCCACATGCCATTAGAGACTCTAACTTCCGGCGAAGATTCAGTTTCAACGTTTTGGGCCGATATTATAAGTGATACTTTAGGACCATGCGTTTTGCCTTCTAAACTAAGTGGGAATGATTATCTTAATTTCCTAAACAATGATTTGTTAGATGATTTACCGCTTGCCCGAAGTAATAATGTGTGGTTCATTCACTATGGCACCACCACCTCATATTGCGACTGTTGTAACAGATTCATTAAATCAAAACTTTCGCAGGCGATGGATTGGATGCAATAATAATAATAATAATAATAATAATACAGTTTATTCCATTTTGCCAAAAAGCACAGAACACGTCAAAATAAAAAATCCTATACAAGAGTATAGATAAAACAATATATGAACATACACATAAATTGATCAGATATAAAAACAGATTAAAACATAATTTTGTAAAAGTCTTGAACACTATATAAAGCTTGATTTATCAAAGTAGTTTTCAACACCTTTTTAAACTGCGGGATGGAAAGTGATTTTATTGAGGCGGGGATATAGTTATAAATTTTAATGCACTGATGTATTACATTTTTCTGGATTTTTGTTAAGTGTGTGGATGGCGGCAACAAGATGCTATGGTAAGTACCTCTCGTATTATGCTGATGAGACATTTCATATGATGCTGTCTAACAAAAAGTGCACATTCTAGGACAAATATAGATGGTAGAGTTAATATATTATTAGATCTAGAGATATTAGAGCAAGTGTCTCTAGGTCCAAGTTGAAAAATAGAACGTATGCACGCCTTTTGAAGAACAAAAATCCTGTTAATGTCGCAAGAATTTCCCCAAAATACAACACCGTATTTCAGTCTAGAATACACGTTACCGTAGTAGGATGAAACCGCTGCCGCAGTGCTAACACTTTTTGATAACACTCTCAATGCGTAACAGGCACTAGTCAATTTACCAGCAAGGTGTTCCAGGTGAGTTCGCCAACACAGTTTAGAGTCAATCTGCCATCCCAAGAAAGCTGTACTACCTTCAGAGATGAGTGTGCGTCCCCGATGTTCTACTTGCCATGGTTCCATATGATTAGTGAATTTTATGAGTTTTGTTTTACTTAAGTTTAATTTTAAGTTGTGATTTTGACACCATTTTTCCCCTCCAACACTCTTTTACACTCGTCACTTCGGGCGGCATGTGTCACAAAGGAAGTGTCATCCGCATACATCACTACCCGTCCATCAACAATGCCTGGTAAATCATTCACGTAAATGGACCAGCTACATGACCATGCGATCGCCTGATTTTAATCCATGTAATTTCTTTTTTCTGTGGGGTTTTAAGAAGCTACTAGTATATAATGAACCGATAGATAATATTGCAGATTTAATAGAGCGAGTTAATAATGCAGCGAACACGAATCGGCAGAACAGGGAGCTATTACTGCGCATGCACGGGCATGTGTTGATAGCAAAGGTGAACATTTCGAATATTTGTTATAAGTTAGCGTGTATGTAAAAGAAAGTATGTTTAAGGAATATCCAGGAAGGCGTTTCATTGCTATTATAAGGTGTGTTTAGATTCTTAATATTTAAAGTGGAATTTGTCTGCTCTTCACTTGTAGAAAAGCTACAAAGCTACATACATTACTGCATGTTTCCTTCTATGAAGAGCTAAGATACTCGTAAATATCGTTGCACGATCTTAATGCTTCGACGTTTAAGGTCATCGATATCCTTATAGTGAACAAACGGCCGTGGTGCGGCCTGTCTGCGTATGCTTACGTATCGTAAACAGAAGCGGACCCACCTCAAAATATAAACACAGTTCTCAACAGTTAGGACTTTTTAAAAATAAGAACACTTTTGCACTGTTTCGTTCATAATTATACATACAATTGCTTTTGCCTTTATAATTTCAATATATTTGTTTCCACGTGCATTTGTTAATCACCCCGTATAGTGTCTGTTTACCCCTCTCCTTACATAATAAAACATGCAGACACCAATTATGTTGATCCTTAACCACGACTGTATAGTGGGAAGCTACTGAAGAACTTAGGAAAACTTAGGAAGATTGGCACAAGATTGGCGTTGAATTATAATAGTCGAACAAGTAAACGCTGGAGTCTAGTAGACCCTGTTTCTTGTTAGTCTCCTGAAGACAATAAAAAATAATCATTGCACTTTAATTTATTATAAAACATGGTTTGTTTTTTGTAACTAATTCATAATATCAAAACAACCCAAACATTCAGTTCTTCTTCAAGATTGTCAGGTATGTATAGAATCATCTTGTGTAAAGGCATAAATATATTTTTTAAAAAATAATGTATGTAATGCCTTTGATAGTACAATAAAGTCGTATTTAAAATTATAATAGTTTAGTTTACACGTATTACGTGTTAAAAACCAATGTCTTACGTTAAATGCATGTGTCCAGTGAAGTATACACATTTACTTCAACTGGATGCGTAACAAATTTCGTGATTAATTATTCCGATTAATCAGTGTTAGAGCTCCTTCTAGCATTTTGTTCTCCTTTAATATCCCATCGCGAAAAACACGTCCACCATACAAATCTTAATACCGGCTGCGGCTGTTGGTCTTGTACTTTAATTTTAAAATGCGTTTTAAATTCACTACCGCAATTAATTTGGAACTAAGTCGAGCGGAACAGATATATGTCTGTACGACGCCTCCTTTATTCATACGAATTACACAATTAGAGCTAAGCGTATAGGTATTTACAACACATATGTATGCAAGCACGGTACAGGGCCGTTGTACTGTCTGGCGACAGATATTCATATCCAGAGAGATGTCTCACTCAGTAGTGTCGTCTAACAAATGTGCTACATGCGGAGTCGGATTAAGCGCGAGCAAACTACTAATTCATTGATAAAAATTTGGTTGAGTATCCACTTTCCAATGGAAAAATGTTTGTAAAAACCCAATTATTTCCATATTTATTCTTTACCTTTTCTATTTTTATTATTTATTCTTTACTTTTTTTTATTATTATGCACGTTGCATAAGACGACATATTACTTTATTATTATAATACTTTTTCCTTTTTTTGATAGGGCGAAACCTTTAATGGACGCCATTGCCTAGTATCTACGGCAATGATAGTGTCTGACTCTCAAAATATCAATATACCCTCTCCTTACTCCCAGAGGCCACTCCGAAATGTTTCGCACATTACTTCCGACTGGGTCTTATTTATTTTATCATTCTGGTCACTATTTTTGATTATCTAGCACCCATTTTTGTGCGCAATATATACTTTACATCAGTGGCGACTGGTATTAAAGGGCACAAGAGCACGAGCCCACCTAATCACCAAGATAAACACAGAAAGAAATTCGCATGTAATTCAGTGCATTATTTTGTTTTATTCTTTTTACGTATTTTTATAACGATGGTATCAAAGTTTATTTCCGCACCACAGACTCTAGCGCATATGCCAACGCTCAAAACTATGTTCCGGGGCACTATTTCCAATGTACGTATTTCCAGTATGAATCGGCCGACTCCACTTGTCTTCGCCATATGCGCTTATACCGTCGCTTTTGGGCACACAATTTTGTGCCTCCAGTGAACGTCTTGCATTCATTGCGACTGCGTTGTTTTCGGCGCGTAGCGCGCAAGTTTGATTTTAAAGGCTTGAGGTGACGTTTATTATTAATGATGGAAATTAATTGTAACTATCACACTGACAAAGTCAATGCTAGGTTTTTCCACTATCACCAAATTATTCTTATTTGTTGTTTGGTGATAGTGGAAAAACCTAGCATTGACTTTGTCAGTGTGATAGTTATTGTTACACCAAAGGTTCCAAAACCCAATTACTGAAATTAATTGTGTGCAAAATCTTTTAAAAAACCCGCTATCATTTGAGGGAAAACTTTTAATTAAGAAGAAAGGAAGGCCTAGTCCTGATCTCCAAATAAACTACACTTCCACAAGTAACACTCGGACTTACAATTATTTGAACACCAAGATTCTTTCAAAGAATGTTTTGACGAAAGGATTTACGAAGATGGGGTGGATTTATTTACTATTTGGTGAAGCAAGTGGTTTATTGAAACATTTGAATTGCACAGAATTGCTATGCTGGTTGAAATTATTTCATTTCATCATGCCACATATTGAAATAGTATTTAATCAGATTTAAATGTGCGGGATTTAGAGTGCTCAACTGCAAAAGGCAATTGAACAATTCCAACAGCAAATTATTCACGTTAGAAATTTTACTGACAATGTCAATCAAGAACGCAATAATGAAGAACCTGCAAGGAAGAGACAAAAAATGACAGCTGGAGATAACAGAGCTGTTACTGCAAAGGCAGTATGTGACACTATTTTAAGCCAAATTTGCGACCAATTTGATATTAGGGATCACTTACGTGCAGCTAAATTATTTGATTCTCAAAATTGTAAAACTTATAGTCATTAATTTCCACAAAAGCATTTTAATAAAAGTGTGAAATCTTATCCTATGTTGGACATTGTAAAATTGAAAAGTGAACTCTCAATAATTTATGAGCGCGATGACATGTGTGACGTAGGTGGTGTTTTGCCACTTTTAGTGTTCATAACAGACAACAACCTAAAAAAGGTTTCGACGGAAACGTACAAACTGTTGGATATTATTTGTATATCGCCCATGTCGACAGCAGAATGTGAACGATGTTTTCCACCCTCAAGCGCATTAAAACTTTTATGAGAAGCACAATGTCAGAAGATCGCTTTGAACGCTTTGGCGATTCTATCAATAGAAAATAAGTTCATTCAGTCTATCCCGGATTTTGGCAACAAAGTCATAGACATTTTTTCCAGCATGAAAAGTAGGAGAATGGATTTTATGTGTAAGAAATAGGTAAGTTTTTATTTTGTGCCCACCCTATTGCATAACTAACGAGCCGCCACTGCTTTAGATATTGACGGAAATAATTCCAGGCAATTTGATTCTTTATCAATTTTGTGGTGATATTATCAGGGAGAAAACACCGATTACTCGTTCTGAGTCTCGCCTTTGTGACACCCAATGCTCACATTAAAAAAATGTATGAAAGGCATCATCTTTGACATATAAACAAAAAGGACATTCCTCTCCAGTAGTCTTGTCCATTTTATACAGATAAGGTTGAAAATAACCGTGACCAGACAAAAACTGTGTTTAGGTAGATATCTACCTCTACCCGTTTACTTTCAATCCAACATTGCATATTTGAAAGGAGTCTAGCTATCCATCGATCTCTTTTGTCCTCCTTCCATAGCTTCTGCCAAGACGAAATAGTTCGTTGTCGTTCTTCGCGACGTGCAACTTTGAAATTATTTTGTTTTTTCCTTAAATAAAGTCTCTTTCGCTCTGCTATTAAAAGTGCAATAGGGATGATTCCCGCTATCACCAAAACTGCAGGTTCTAAAACAGTGCGGCAAACGGAAGCCACCCTTAGCGAGGTTCTCCTCTGTGCATTTGCCAAGCTTTTCCTATATTTCCCCTTATGAATGGCATCCGCCCACACCTCGGCACCATTCAAAAGCATTGATTGCACCGTAGACATAAATAGTTTACGTCTCCTTGAATCATGTCCTCCGATATCCGTCCGTTGTTTTACAAGGAAGTCTGTTATCTGAGTAGAAATAATTTTCTTAATGTCTTTCGACTTTTTATTAATGAATTACAAAATGCATTAATGACTGGAACTTGAATTAAAAAGCACGGTTTCAAAATATTAGAGTAGAGGAAGTTTACTTGCGTAAAACTACCGGAGATCATATGTCAAATGTAAAACTGGAGCGAGTTTACAAAACAGGACAGAATTCCCTGACCTCGTTGTAACTCAAACGGGCCAAAGAAATGGTTAAACTCCGGCCATGTGTTCGCCTATATTCCGAAATGAATCTCTTTGTGTAAACGTTTCGTAACCGCCAGTACACTGCTACTACTGCCATCGTATTTTATTTTTAGAACGCAAAGAAACACTTGCGGCAGTATTGAAATGAAAAATGCAGCGACAGGCAAAAATGTCTCGTGCAGAAAATAGGTATCGCACCCGCAAAAAGCGAACATTAAGGTTTTATATCCAATTCTCATAAAGGAGGGAATTTCGTTACATTATCGATAAATCAACTCATATTTAATCGATTAATCAAAGGGTTAAAATAACCCGAATGGGAACGTTATTAAATTTCGGGGGGGAATTGAATTAACGGACCGACATTTTCACCGCCAAACCGCAACAATGCGGACACTTTAATATTTTATGACATTTACTCTTGTATTGATCGTTTTTATTGGGGAAACGGAATACGCACACACACAATCATGTCAGCTTGAAAGCGACACAATTTACAATTCTTTTTATTTAGTACAATAACTAGGCAAACATGCAGTGTATAGAGTTCAACGTTCCATAAAAAGTAAAATATTTAGAATGCTGGGAAACAACAATTTTGAATAATTTTCACTAAAATTACATTGAAATTGGTATCATTATTCGCTTCTGATGTGAAACACATATTTATAAAAGTATTTTTTACAAAGTCAACCTATAATTATTTTGAGTCTAAATTTAATTACACTAGTTTCAGTAATTATTTGCTGTTCCTACAGCACACAAAAATACAGACGACCCTAAAATAATAAATGAATAACGTTTCTGAGTTGGAGTAGTGTCCTTCGTCTTCCGTTTCAGCATTGCGGGTGAGGTTCGTTGCTCACCCTGAGTCTTATGCTCTTCTGCCTCCTTTCTCGCTTGCTCTGGTGCAAGTCCTTGGCTGAGGTAGCGCAGACATCATCTAGACCCTACTCTACGTCTCAGTGGATCGTCTCTACCTCCAGGTTGTCTTAGTTTAGGCAGGGGCGGGCTTCTTTTGCTCTTTCTTTCGAAGAACCAATACTTTCGGCGTTGCCTTTATTCCTTCCTTGTGAAGTAGTCTCACTTCAGATGTTAAGGGCTTCTTTTGGATGGCATGCTTCATTTTTTGTTTGTTAGCGGTGTTGTTCCGCTTCGGCGATTTTTTGTTTTTCTTTCTCCGTGGTTGATCCCACCAGTAGCTAAGGCAAGAAAGGTTCACCCCCACAGAACTCCGCATGCAGGGGTAAGGCTAGATACAATGGGGTAAGCCCGGTGCCCAAGGGCGGACTAGTAGACACTGGTCTTCTATCTATTCACGCATCTCGTCGGTCTAGTCCGCCGCCTTAGGATTTATGTTTTTGATGGGGTTATCTCCTCGCGGTCCGTGCAGTTAAGCAAAGACCCCCGGGACCGTCAACTAGAGAGGGCATGGTTTATCGATTGGGCCCTTGGTATTCAGGGAAAACACAACCGGCATCGTTAAACCCTGTGCAGGCCTTAGCCACATGGCACTACGGCTCGGGCAGAGTGAGGTGGTCTTCGGGTCGACTGTCAACCTTCCCCATATTGCGATTATCAGTCGCTCAGGTTTACATGTGTTCTCTCCATTACTGGGTAGTACACACACGATCTTATACCCGACCAGACCACCGCCCATGTTATGAAGACATGAACCCTGGCCCTCTCCTATCCGTCACCTGGGGACGCGCCTGGTAAATATTTCAACCGCCAGGGAGCAGGGGCACCAGCTTTATGTTCTAGTTTAGAGAAAAATGATTGCAATATCTCAAAATGTTGCACAAAAAAGAATATAGCCTATAACCAAGTGCTCCACCGTGCTACTAATTTGCAATTTATTTCCGCGTTAACAGTTTCGTAAAATGTAGTAGAAACCAAATCCTGCTCGAATGGTTGGTTCATGTTCAATATGCCGAAAATACCGTTTTCAACGCATCGTTTCTTTAGGTCTGTGGTCTCATCTGTGCTAACCCAAAGATAATTTTCTGAAATTTTTGGCTTAATTGCCGTTATTGTTTTGTCATACACCTTCGGTGCTTGTCGACAGCTGGGATTGTTTAATTTTTTAGTCGGAAGGCACAGTGGAATCTGCAAATGCTCGTCACAAATCTTGATGAAATTTCTTGTGTGATGTTCCATTTAATGTTGGGCAAGCTTCTGTGTATTAAGGTGCTGGACTTTGATTGTCTTTATATAGCAAAGTTTGAGCAAAATGTTTACAATCTTGACAAACACTCAAAATCTAAAATTTTCGCATTTTATTAAAAAACAAAATTCAAAAACAACAAGTGTTTATTACGAACAGAAAACAAGAGAATTTAGATAAACTAAAACTGAAAACTCTCTAAAATAACTGCACAGTGACCAGGAACACTAGCTAAATACAGTAAATAAGAGGCAAAAATCTCAAACATAGCTTCCTAACAAACAAACTCCGCACTGTTCATCAATCACTACACCTATGTGGATTCGTTCCCATTATTTTCGCCGTCTTTTGGTTATTAATTATGCGCTATAAATTACAAAGCATGCGCAATTTCTAGTTATTGGGGGTGTGGATTTATAATTTGTACCCTAAAGTCTGGAAGAAAAGTATCATCAATTTAATTTTGAACTCCCAGCAGGTCATAATGTACAGATCGCATTCTTAGGATATTCTAGTTGCTCTGATAAATCTCAAATAGATATAACATACTGCTTTCATGTAATCACAGGGAGCTTAGAAATATAATAATAACTGAAGCTTATCAAGTGGGAAGCGATGTCAAAATTGTCCATTGAAAATCGCGCCTCGTCCATAAAGATTTCCGAAATATGATTTTGAAATTCTAAAATAATGAAAATTCAAACTAATTCAAAAAAATTAATTCTTCAAAATGATTTAATAAACATGCTAAAATGTTCATGTGAAACATTTTAACATGTTCATACACATAGATAGAGGACCCTTAGCATAGTACATAGATGGCTCAAGAATTATAGGAGTAGGGACAGGCATAGGGGTCAATGGGCCTAACTACCACCTCAAAATGCACACTAACATATTTCAAGCGGAAATTTCTGCTATAAACTTATGCACCGTAAATAATCTTGAGAGTGGGATATGAGGTGCAACCATAAGTATATTTACTTTTTATAGTTTGTTTATTTAATTAGGCGCACAGTGTATAAATTTAAAGATGTTTATTTGAAAGTATGGGTCACATTAAAAAGACGTAGTATATTGACATACAAGACCTTTCGGTAGTCCTTGGTACCTTTATCAATTGCTAAAAGCAATTTTTTTAAATATATAATACATATAATAATGTGTGAAAGTTACCTTAGGAAAAACAATCTTATAATCTTAATTGAATCACATTCATAAAGTAGAATGTCGCACTGATTCAAGTTGGCTGTGGATTTTTTTTTCCAAATATTAAACGTAATATGTGTAGTTTTAAAATTTAGAGAAAATAGGTAAAAGTTTATAATGTTTACATTTAATAAGAAAGGTTATTTTCTGTATATTTACTGTCAGGTCAGGCAGCGTTGAAAGCTGTTGGAGCCTACACATACGAGTCTGGTCTGCTGCACGAATATGTATGCAATTTAAGACAACTGGGACACAATAATCACGTTAATTTTCAGTGTGTTCCAAGCCACCAAGGGATTGAAGGGAACGAAAATGCAGTTAAGCTTGCCAAAGAAGCAGCCAAAAAGCCTTTCATCGGACGTGATCCCTGTTGTGATCTGCAAAAGAGCCACCTAAAACAAACGATTAAAAAATGGGAGGACAGCAGAGAGGCCTCCCACTGGAAGAACACGTCGGGACAAAATTAGGCGAAGGCACTCTTATCAGGGTCGCCAAAGTTAGCAAAGATGGTGCTATCTTTCAGCAAAGGGGACCTTGGACTACTGGCAGGATTGTTTACGGGTTATGTAGCCCTAAAATACCATCTATACAAACTGGGAAAAGCTGAAGACCAAATCTGCCGTCTATGTCTAGAAGATCTAGAAACGGCAGAACACATTTTATGTGAATGTGTTTCTGTCTGTCGTACTCAGCATCAATACTTCAGTAGGCCGTTTCTCACGCCTATTGAAATCCAAGAAGAAAATCCTAGATTAATTGTAAGGTTTATTAGAAGGGCAACGTTACAGTAGACTTATTTAGGTCACAGTGACAAAAGACAATAGTGCCACGGCCCACAATTCTAATTATACTTCTAATTCTATACATAGGTAATCATTTTTGAAGTTAGATTAATCATCTTCTGTGATGTTTTCTTTCCTAATCCTTTCATACATGCGGTAGTGGTAAGAATACTCTATTAGTTTACCTTGTTTGGTAAATATTGCAAGAATAATTATTCTAGATGTTACTAAATAATCTTTATGTCCATCCTACCTACTTAAATTAAAAGGAAAAATATGGAAAAAATCAAAATATTAAAATCAACAAGAGGGATGAATTTGTTAATGTCGTTTTCTACGATATCATAGATAGTCAATTTACTGTAATAAATCACAAGAACGTTAATCAAGAATTGTGTTAATAATTTAAGTGATGTCATTGCTGCCATCATATTATTCTGTAGTGCAACACCGTTGGGCTATTCAAAAAACAATAGCAAACAATTGTGATAGTTTTAATATTTTGTGCTTGTTTTTTTTTTATTGAATTAACTATAGCAATTTAATCTTTCGTAGATTTTCAATTAACAAAGTAAACTCGCATTTAAAACTAAGGAAGTGTTTGTATTATTGTTTGATGGTCTACTTATCATATGTATGTCTCGATGTCAAAGGTATCAATATCAACATTAAAATAGCAACACCATACAACATATACACTTCTCTTTGTATTATTTAATTGGATTCTTTTTTGTTAAATACTAAGAATTTTATATATATTTTTTTGTAGTGCCAAGTACTATAATTTTGAGAAGTATCTTGCTTTTCAATATACTACATTTAGTTGTTTAATGTAGTCACCGTTTAAGTTAGAAAGCAGTCAATAAAAGAGTAGTGATAGAAACATTCATCCCCAAAGAAACTTTATCTTTTATCAAACGTCAGTTACGGTATTTGCTATAGCAGTCGTCTGTCTCATTACCGCACCTTATTGGTATCTATTTCATCGTGTCCATCGCTCCGGCACGAATAAACACAGAGCTTTTTGTTCTGTTAATAATGCGACAGTAAATAACAGCAGGAATCACGACCGGAAATCTGGTTTCAGGCTCTGATCCAGTTGGACGCGTTCCAAGTCATAAACCGGGTATGAATTTTATTCTTGTACGAAATTATTGATGTGTGTGCACACATATCGGGGCGATACGTTTTCGTAGAAAAATATTTACGTCTCCCCGAGAACTATTACTTCGACCGTAAAATATACCGTCAACCATCTGAATACTGTGAAATGTAGATTCGTCCTGACGTCGCAGAGAATAAGGGTGACGATTTTAAAAATTTGTCGACTCTTCAAATACGCTCTGTGAAATGGTGATGTGATATGTTTTGATAAGACAGTTATTGATACAATATTTCTGTTTGCACACCTGAACTGCAAATGTGCATTTGTCAAATATTTTATCGAGCTAATCTTACTAAAATTGAAATAAAATTTTCGGCATGGGAGTGTTTTTTTCGTTATTGAGATACAATTATATACAATATATATTTTGAAATTTTATTAAATTTTTATACAACTGATTATCAAAATCAGCAAGAATCTAAAATGCAAGCGAATTCGTCTATAGCTGCATCAAATTTGTCGTCACTCTTATAGCACTGATATGTTTCCAAGTATGTACAGGACGAGTCAACGATAGAGTAAAGTTCATTATCTCGTTTGTTTCGGGAAATGCCGAAACAACGCTACATACAAAAGTTTTAGATAATGTTAAGGTGCACAGTCTAACATTATTTTTGTGTATACAGTTTGTTAAAAAAAGCATGGTGAATATAACATAATATTTTTGTAATGGAACACCCAATTTTTTAATTTATTTTTAGATTCTACGTCTATAACCTTTTTGTTGATGATATTATATACTCGTTCAAAATAAATTTATACAACTACACTATTTTAAATTGAAAACTATCGTTTTTTAAATGGCCCACCCTGTATATTATTATTTTTTCCCAAAGATATTACAAAATACTTTAGGCATTTTATTAAGTATGTTATAGTACATGCGTTTGCGGCGACTCTAACAGACAAAACTTAGTAAACAATGTACAAAAGAAATTAGACAAATTTGAAGAATGATTTTCACAAAATAAATTATATCTAAATAAAAATAAAACTTCGTTTATTAATTTCACACCGGGAATTCACAAATATGATCAAAGTTATCTACTACAAATTAATAATAAATCCATTAAGCAAGTTTCAAATATAAAATTCTGAGGGCTCTTAGAAAATAGTTAAGTTGGGAAGCGCATGCTTGCCACTTAGAAAATAAACTATCATCTATATGGCATCTTCATTTACTAATAGAACTTTTGTTTTACAAAAAATGGATGTGAGGAACTTAATTGGTGCAACTAGGCGTACATCTGGTAGGCCTATGCCTATTTTTAGATCTAAATATTTTAACGCTGCCATTTTTATATATATTTGAAATACTCATTTATGTTAAATGTAATGAGAATAGTTTTATAAGCAATAATTCTTATCATAGTTATTACACCAGATATGGAGAAATGCTTTGTGTTCCATTACATTGCTTATCGGCATATGAACGATCTCCAAAAATTATGGAGATAAAATTATATAATGCTCTTCCAGGTGAAATTAATTGTATAGACAGTAGCTGAATTTAAAAAGAAATTAATTTTTTTTTGATGGAGAATGCATTTTACTCATATGATGAATAAGTAAACTATACTGTCCAGTGACTACATAGTTGATTAGTAATTGTTAGGTAGGCATAGTATTAGTTATTAATCGCTTAATATTGTTCTTTTTGCGACTTGTCTTATACCTACTGGTCTAGCAGACAATAAACTATTATTATTATATATCTATTTTTAGTAATTTTCGATTTATTTTCATTTTTACCCTAGTTTTTATTACACTAACAACAAATGCAACCAAATAAGTCGACCATGAAAAAGCAAAAGCGTAGGTATTGTACAATTTTCACATGTCAATTAAGCAAGTAAAAATAGTTTATTTTATCGTCGTAAGTGTCATATAAAAAGTAAATAGTTATGGATTTTCCTAAAAATTAATTAATTGATATGATGTATGTATATAGTGCACGATATATTATAAATTGTCTTTTGGCAGTTACGCTTTACGGGGCGAAGGACTCAAATAGACTAAAACCATCTAGAAAATCTTTTTAATGCTTAATGGAACGGTTTGATATTAGTGGCAGCATTGAATATGAGAAACGAAGAGTAGTAAACCGGAATGCTACCAATGAAGAAAAAGAAGTGGAGGTATTACTTCATGTTGAAGATAATATCCAGGTCAGTAGCGGTGAATTAGGTAACTTACGTGATACATACTAATCTACCGCTAATCGCATCACGAGAAAATACAAATATCATTCCTATCATAGGGAACTACACCAAGAACTTCGCGAACATGATTTTGAACAACGAGTAAACTTTTGTAACATCATAAATGAAGCTATAGAGGCTGATCCGAATTTTTCGGCCAAAATGTTTTCCAATGAAACTACTTTTCGCAGTAATGGACCTGTTAACTGCTGTAATATGCACTATTATTCGACAGTTAATACATTCTGGTTCCGGCAGGTTTGGTATTGGTCGCTTAATGTATGGTGTGGAATAAAAAATTTAGGAATTATTGGTCCACATTTCTTCCGCGAACCACTTAACAGGCCTATAGATATTTAAACTTTTTGCAAAATGAATTACCACACCTCTTGGAGAAGTTGGTAATATTGAAAAGGAAGAAATGTGGATCTAGCAAGAAAGAGCTCCCGCGCATTACCATCGAGAAGTTCAAGAATTTTTAAACAATCATTATCAAAAAAAACTATCACACTGACAAAAGTCAATGCTAGGTTTTCCACTATCACCAAACAACTTGTTGTCAGTGTGATAGTTATTGTTACACCAAAGGTTCCAAAACTCAATTACTGGATTATCAAAAAAAAAAAATGGATCGGTACGAATGGATTCATTGGGTGGCCCTCACCTTTGACTGTTTCATTTTCAAATGAAATTGAAATTTTATATGTTGTCATCCACGCAATCTGCTGCAAATTATCTATTTAGAAAAAGTTTTTTAATATCTGTTATAATTTCAGATATTTATTCCTAAAAATTGAAAAATCGCGCAAACCTTGGAGAGGGGTTGTAGCCCTAAATTTGGCGTTTGGGCAGAAAGAAAAAATGACCATGGTACTGTTTCACCCTGCGGAGTTTCACCGAAATCGAGCAATTTGGCGATTGCTGGTATTTCCCTTGTAAGGAAAGTTACAAGGTGCTCTTGCTCGACCTCATTTAAATATTTTATGCCATTGTAATGAGAATTATTTCTGTTGCAAGTCTGAACATAAATCATCGGAATTAAGCATTCCTTAAATATTGAGCTATACGAGTTAATTACGTAATTAAAGCAGGTACAATCCCATACCTAATAGCAATAAATCAACAGCTGAAATAAAGTTTTGTAACAATCGATTAAACGCAACTACGACAAACACTTCAACAGAATTCGTTAAGAATAAAAAAATATGATTCGACGTTTTTACAGCGATGATACGTTATTCACTTTCTACATTTGGCATTGACGGATTCTCGTCAGAAGAGTCGCTCTTAACGCGAATCAACGAAACGCAAGGCGTTCTATCTATCGTTCTTTCAGCGACTATCGCGCACAAATAATAAATTAGTCGTATAGCGGTGAGTCTCTGGTTGTTACCGCATATTCTTCGTCCCTACTGTACACACTCGTGTCTACGCATACAGTCTCAGCGAGCCGGGCACATTATTTTACACGGACCACAGTCTAGTCTCGCTTATAGGCAATTCAACCGACAGAACTCTCCGGCTTTAAACGTAGACGATTCGCCTTTGCTACGCGATATTGACCCGTCGGTATCGGTTGGCGTAGTCCGCATTTACCTTCAAGCGTTCGTAATACGTGTGCATAGCTTCGTACACAACACACTCGCACGCGATACGCACACAGAGACGAGACCGTCACATATCCTCGGTCATCAGGTAACGTTGTTTTTTGACTCGTAGTTTTTCGACAATTTTCGAGAGCACTCGCACGTTAAGCAGTATTGGCGCGTCGTACCTAACCAATGCCAGTGTGTCTTACTTCGAATATATCGTTTAGTTGTTTTTATGGATTATATTTGTGTATATGCGACGGGATTTTTGTTTTTTGTGTGTGTTATTGCTCGTTTTTCTGTTCTACTGATGTGTAATAGTGCGTAAAGCAAAAAGAAACGTAGTAGTTCTGCCTGTGTGTGTGTGTGTGTTGTATTAAGTTTCCCGAAACATATTATTTGGATTAACTGTTCCGTCTATATACTGGTAAGTTGAGTAAGGGTTGCTTTTGCGTCACGTAAAATATGTAACACAAAAGCGGTTTTACCTTTTTTCAGGTAGATAGATATGTGTACCTTCTTTCAAATTATTAAGCATGGATGTTTTACTTACAATCTACTTAAACTATATTTATTAACACCAGATTATTTTATCATTTCTATAAAGGGCATTTAATTTTTAAATGTGAATCTTAAACCGAAACTTAGTACCGTTCGTACATCCTTTTAATCTGTGCGAAGATCCTTGAATGTTTAATAAGACAAGAAAAAACACACACCGCGAAAGACCTGTTTTGTGTAGCTCGCTCGAAAAGTTTCGTAAACAACAATGTTCCACGCCGCAAAAGCAATTTATCGTCTCTTCGCATTCATAGTTCGCGTCCACTGACTTTGGCCGGCAAGATACGAGATAGGACGGCGTAACAACCACCTGACGCAACATTGCCGCTTCCAGTAAATTCCCTGCACACATCTACGTCTGGAACGAGTCTGGTATAATCTTGCACGTGGAATGATAGGACAAAACAAAGAAGTGGGAGTCCACCTGAACCCGTTTTCTGTTTTATATTTATTTACTTTGTTGCTGGAAAATGGTTTGAGGATTAAATAAAAATGGCTCCAAGCTTTATAGGAAACCTACATCCATTGGATACGGCCATGATATTCTAGGAAATGCACGTGGCTTACCTATAATGAAGCTCTCGCTTTACCTTACCGTGTCTTGCATTAAGAATTTCTTCGAAAGGACATCCTGTTTCTCTGCTTTTATGGGATTATATAATATTGAATTCCTACCAAGTTAGAATACGATAAAATTATTAATGGCGTTATGGATACTCTTACTAGAAAAAGTTTCCGAAATTAGTTGCTATTCTGTGTTAAATATTTTAATCATTCAATATTTACAAGAGCATTTGCATTAAATTCTCATGTCGTTTTACATTTCTCAATCGGAATTGTTGGCACTTACCATATAGAAAATATGCAAAAATCCTTTTTATTTGAATTTAACGTAAATGCTAGTTAGTGTTGTTGCTCGAAGCCGGGATACCCGGGCACTCAAAGTTTCTAGCAACAGTTTTATCCGATTTAGCTAGCTACCCCACTTCAGGTAGCTCGACTTCGGGTAACCGTCTGCTAGGGACACCAATGATACTTCGATACCAGTACAGTATCAATACCTGACTAAGATAATGTCGAATGAATACTGATATTTCTTACTTTCTACAGTCACTTTATTTTCTAACACGCCTATCCTCTATTGGTAAGAAACTATAAACGTATGGCTATTAACCCGTATTTTTTAAGAACTATTATTAATAAAAAATTGAGAGGTGTAAGTATGTTTTTTTATTTTAATATAATAAAATTTTAAAATCACATATCTTCGTTTTATTAAAATATACTTATTTCTATTATATTTAGGATTTACATTTTTCACTAAATCAGTAAGTACGTATCAACACGTATCGAGTATTAAAGTAGCCATACTTTTTCTTTAACTACTCATATTTATCGATATTCACCATGGATACCTTTCCGATACCGAGTTTCAATACTTTTCCTTCGATACCACGTCCCTACCTTCTGCGTCTTGTAGATACCCAATTGCTGCAAAAACTATTTGGAGTAGGTACTATCTAAGAATAAAGTAATGAATCGAACAGCAATAAAACCTAGTGAATCTCGAACTAACAGGTATAAGTCAGGGGCGGCGCGTGGACTTTTATTTTGGGAGCACACATGTGGGTAGGTACCAGGGAGTCCGGTTTTGAAAATTAACCTTCAAAACTCGCATTTTAGAGCAGTTTGTGACGTTCTTTCGCCTTATCTTGGGATAATATTCAGAAAAGGGCTTAGCGCAAAAATCCGAAATTGTTAGTTCTTCTTTTTATACAGAACAGTCACATCATAAACGAACAAAAATGACTTAAACTAAAAATTGTTTGAAAAATTGATAAGACCTTTAAATATACCAGGATTTATCGAATCATTTCCTTCGTAATGGCCACGTAATGCTAATTCGAAAGCACCACAAAATTTAATACAGTTTATAATTTTCGATAAAATGTATCTGTTCTTTTTTACTTGCTCATTATGTTTTTGCACACTGTTTAATTGTTGTCGAATATCTTGTTTACCTAATAAATTAAAACCTAATTTAGCAGAGAGGTGTGTCTTGGAACTTTGATGTTTTTTAATTTTTTCTTTTAAATGGATTAAATCCTTGACACCGGATGTGGTCCATTATGTTTGAACATCACCAGCAAATAATAAACACGGAAAACAATAAAGACTTAGTAATTTCACAACCACGTAACCAGGCGGCTTTTTCATAAGTGTCTACCTTAAAGGTTCTTTTATAATCGTGTGTTTTACATTTTGTTACATGCGTGATCGATAAATTCGGTTTTGGACGACCGGCACTTTTGATTTTTTGTTTTTCTTCTAATGTCAGCGAAGAAAAACGAATTGTTTTTAAATATTGTACGCTAGTGCAAATCGGATTCTCCAAATTATCCGCCATAATTGCGTGCGAATACAACAAAAGTAATTTCCCGGTTCCCGGTATACAACACCACACTAACAGACGACCGTACACAAACTAAATGTGTACATATGGTAGCTAAGTACTGAGGACTATTACGGGAGGTGTGGGTGTGCGAGGGGTAGCTGCTGCTCCAATCACGGGTCAGTTCGAGAGAGAGCAGTGTACGAGCCGCATTACGCATGTTCGCGCCTGGAGTCTGAACCGAACATCGGAAATGAAAAATAAAATTAAATACCCAATAGAAAACGTTAGGTTTACGTCAAACACAAATAAATTCCTTTAGATGAAGATATTAGTTGGGGGTACACGTGCACATGTGCACTTATTGAGAAGCCGCCAGTGGTATAAGTGCGAAATTGGGGAGTAATATACTGGGCAACTGTTTATTATAGTAGTTTGTCCACCCATATAACGATTTGTTTTTTAAGAATTATCGGCTATTATCCACTATCTGGTCGATAGTAAAAAGCGCGGGAGATGTCTTTAAACCACGTGTCTATAGCGTAGAAGGAGTATGTGTTAGTCATGCGACCACATCTTTTCGTTTCTAGTTACGGTTAAAATATTCTCGGACCGCATAGGAATTTGACGTGTTGATTAGAATTTCAAGTCTCAGGTTCGTAAGGTAAGTTTTCTTTTACAAGCGAAAATTAAAATTTCCATCTGCAAATATTGTCAGACAGACAGACATTACTTTAGAATAGACGTTTTTTGGCAGCAATTCAGCCATTTCTAATCGAAATAAGACAGGTTAATTGAACAAATTCAGTTCAGGGACAATCCCGCGCACCATGGCGAGTGGTGCGCGGAATTACCCTTTACTAAAATTATTTACTTAGTAGGTACTTTGCGTATTTTGTAGATGCTTCGAAATTATTCTCCCCGCACAACTAAGGGTTGTTGGAGTCAGGCTCAGTTAGAAGCGGTTTTACAGGGAGGCCGAAGAATTAGGGCAGCAGCAAGAACTTTTGAAATCCCCGAATCTACATTGCGAGATAAATTTAAACAACGTTTTGAA
This sequence comes from Cetonia aurata, assembly GCA_949128085.1. Taxonomy (NCBI): domain Eukaryota; kingdom Metazoa; phylum Arthropoda; class Insecta; order Coleoptera; family Scarabaeidae; genus Cetonia; species Cetonia aurata. The sequence continues at coordinate 13,382,064 of OX421887.1, forward strand.
ACTTCGCTTAGGACGAAAGCCAGTTTTCTCGGATTCAAACGAAAAAGAACTCGCTGAGCACGCTCTGAAGCTGGCTAGACTGTTTTATGGAATGACCCCATTTGACATCCGAAGGTTGACGTATAATTTTGCCGAAACCAACCAAATCAAAAATGGTTTCAATAAATCAACTAAAACAGCCGGTAAAAATTGGTTGGCGTTATTTCTAAAACGCAATCCATCCGTATCATTAAGAAAACCTGAACCGACGAGTATACCGTGTCACTGCGTTTAACAAGGAGGAAGTCAAAAACTACTTTGAGAATTTGCATGCATTTTTTGAAAAGTACAAATTTACCGAAAACGGTATAAAGTATTGGGGCATAGAGGAACAAAACAATGTTCTGGATAAGCTGCTTGATAATATGATTCCAACTCTTCCAATTCACTTACCATTTATTTATAAATATGTAGACGATTTGATTACCGCTGTCCCTCAAGACAGCTACCAACATACATTGGATTGTTTCAATAAATTCCATCCCTCTCTACAGTTCACTATAGAATGTGAGAGCGACAGGTTTGTTCCTTTTCTGGATACTAGAGTTATCCGCTGTGAAGACCAATCTATCATTACAGATTGGTATAATAAGCCAACGTTTTCAGGACGATATATCAACTTCTACTCAAACCACTCTTATAACCAGAAGATTAATACCTTGGTTGCATTGAGAAATAGGGTGATGAAGTTATCACACCCATCATTGCATCTTAAAAATTTGAAACTATTACATACTTACTTCACCAATAATGGTTATCCACCGTGGTTAGTCAATCGTCTACTCCATAATAACGCCATACACACACCTCGAGTACACCATACACCAATTGACCATAGTGTTCGGTACTACAGATTCCCATACATCCCAGAAATCAGCCATTCTTTGGCTGGATTGTTCAAACAGTCGTCTATATCGCTAGGCTTTTATAATTTGTTCAACAACAGATTGTTCACGAAATGCAAAGATAAAACACCATTAATGTTAAGATCTAATCTGGTGTACAGTATTCCTTGTTCGGATTGTGATGCTGTGTATATTGGTCGGACTTCACAATATCTTGAGACTCGTCTCAAACAACATAATAGAGATGTCTCTAATGCATCTACTAACCCAACTAAGACTGCACTAGTTGAGCACTGCACTACAAGAAACCATAAATTTAACATGGACAACACATCGGTCCTGACAGATGAGGTTACTTATTATAAACGTCTGTTTTTGGAAATGTACTACATTAAGTCAAATGAACATTCTATTAATTTTCGCAGCGATATGAATGGCCTAAGTAATATATACTCCTATATAATACATATGGATACAATAGATCATGCAACCACAAATACACCTAGTATATCAGAATGTACTATTTAATATTACCGACAGTGTACTTAGTTTTACTATTTATTTCCTATTTACAAACAGTTACAGTGGTCAGTGCTACCAATCTTTCCCCTGCTGGAAAGGCGCACTTCCCGCGTTTTCTAACCTTGTCAGTTGCAACTGGCATTTTAATATGTACATACGTGTTTTGTATCTTGTTGAATTTTAAATTTTCGACCATTAATTGTTCCAGTCCGTTGTAAAACGTAAATAATTAACCTTGTGGTTTAATTACAATTTATTTTTTGAAAAAATATTACATTGATACTTAGATAAGTGTCTTTTAATTTCATAACTTAGTTACTTTTAATACTCATTAAGAAAAAGAGGAAGGCATGCTAATTGTACGCTGTGACGGTACAACTGCAGAATTTTTTCCAACAATGTAGCTACCAGACTCAATCTGTAAGTTTTTAGATTTAGGGCCGGTCTTTCAATCTCCTAATAAATGTATCTAATAACAATTCAGCTAATAAGTTATTAGGTGAATAACGAGTATTTTTACGTTAAGGACACGTATTTCAAACTTCTAATAAAGTTCCTAATAAAAGTTATTAGCTGAACTTGAAATAACTGTCTTTCCATCAACTAATAAAAATTATGTAGGTAATAAATCGGTTTATTCTCCTAATATCTTATTGAGTGCTTGAAGTAGCCAATAAAAATTATTAGACGCTTAATAGCGCATCGAAAATCTCTGAAAGTTGTTAAAACAACAAAGAAGGTTATGTTTTGAAGTTTGAAATTATTTATGAACCAGACATGTTTGAAGATTTCGAGAATTTTGGTTGAAAGGGGTTTGGTCAATCTAATTAAAATAGTTCATCGTGATTTATCAAGAGGTTTAGATTATCAAAGCACAGTGTATAGACAATAAATAATATTAACAACAAATAACATTAACAATAAACAATATTGATAATGAACAATATTAACAATAAACATTGTGAACAATAAACAATATTGACAATAGACAATATTAACTATAAACAATATTGACAATAAACAATTTTGACAATAAACAATATTGATACCAAACAATATTAACAATGAACAATGTTAACAATAAACAATATTGATAATAGACAATATTAACAATAAACAATTTTGACAATAACCAATATTAACAATAAACAATATTGAAAATAAACAATATTAACAATGAACAATGTTAACAATAAACAATATTGACAATAGACAATATTAACAATAAACAATATTGAGAATAAACAATTTTGACAATAAACAATATTAACAATAAACAATACTGATAACAAACAGTATTAACAATGAACAATCTTAACAATAAACAATATTGATAATAGACAATATTAACAATAAACAGTTTTGACAATAAACAATATTGATAATAAACAATATTAACAATGAACAATGTTAACAATAAACAATATTGACAATAGACAATATTAACAATAAACAATATTGACAATAAACAATATTGACAATAAACAATATTAACAATAAACAATATTAACAATGAACAATGTTGACAATAAACAATATTGAAAATAAATAATCTTAACTATAAATTAACAATAAACCCTATAAATAATAGCTGTCGGCCTGGTATTTCAATGTCCTAATAAATGTGTCTAATAACAATTTAGCTAATAAGTTATAAGGAAGATATATTAGGTAAATAAAAACAGACCGTTTCTCAACGACTATTTATTAGGTGAATAGTTATTCGGCATTTTCATAACCCTAGTTTATGTTAGTAATATCCAATAAGATTTTACAACAAGCAATAAATGACAGCGCTATACAAATATGAATAGAAACGGAAGGGTATTTCTTTGATACATATCAAAAGGATATCAGTTTTTATATCCGCTACCTAAAATGGCGATCGCTTCCTAATATGTTATTCATGCAGCGTTAATCTGTTGAGGCGAATTGTCAACAGGTCCCAAACCGCTTGCTACGTGTATTGAACGCGGCCATTTTGTGTTGCGTCTGGTTGGCTAGTGGTACGCTACATCTCATTTCACCAGAAAGGATTGGAAAACGTCTTTTCCAAATTCCAAAAGTACGCTCAATAACATTTCTAGTGCGAATTTGCGCTTCATTGTATAAGGTTTCTGCTCGATTTTGTGGGTTATCAATTGGTGTTAAAAGGTAAGGTTTAACTGGATAACCACCATCGCCAAGAAGTAATAAATTATCCATAAAGTTTCCTTCAAATCTCATCTTTGCAGCCGAGTTATTAAAGATGTAACTATCATGTGTTGCTCCTGGCCACCGTACTACTACATCTTCAAAGCAATTGTTCGCATCACAAATAGCCTGAACATTCAAAGAAAAAAAGCCTTTTCTGTTCCGAAAATGTTCAGCATTTGCGCCACCGGGTGATTGCAATCTAATATGCGTGCAATCTATTGCACCTATTACGCGAGGGAATCTTGCTATCTCTCCAAAACTAACAACTGTTTGTAATTTCTTTTCTTCGGTTTCCGGAAACTGAATAACATCTTGACGTAAATCAATAAGTGCATTTGTAACACGACGAATAACTTTGCAGGTTGTTGATTTGTATACTCCACCAAAATCACCAATAGATATATAAAAGCTTCCGCTAGCATAAAATCTTAGCGCTATTAATAGTTGCTCTAGTGGTGACAGAGCATGATTTCTGTAAGGAAAGATGTTAGCAATCTATTAAAATTGACATATTTACTAGTAACCTTTCTGTGGTATATTTTAATCTATTTTTAATTTTTTCTAGTAACCACTGAACACTGCGTTTTGACAATCTAAATCTCTTAACAAACTCTTCATCGTTCCAAATATTTAAATAATTTATATGAGGCTCTCTAATACTATACTGTCTCTTACGATTAACTACTTCAACAAGCTTGGCCAAATCATTTTCCACAAACTCCTCGAAATCTTCAAAAATATCCATGTTCCTCCTTTACAAATAATCTCAAACAATTTCAAACTTTTTTTTTTTGTTATGTTGGCGACATTTAGATACTTTCGATGAGCTTATTAAGGTTCTAATAGTACTTATTGGCCACTTCAACCACCTAATAACATTTTAGGAGAATAAATCGGCTTATTAGCTACATAATTTTTATTAGTCGGTGGAAAAACAGTTATTTCTGTTATTCGGCTAATAACTTTTATTAGGAACTTTATTAGGAGATTGAAAGACCGGCCCTTAGTTACATATCAGATGATGTTGTTAGTAGCACCACTGTTTCCTTGATTTGTAGATGTTACTCTGAAGAAGCCTTAATTAAATGGCGAAAGCTTAGCGACTGGGAATAGAGTCTTTTATTTCTCCCTCTGTCTCGACAGGCTGTTGATACCCAATAATTGTTGCCATATACACAATTTACACACATATATGACAGCCTCATGATGAGTGTATACAATCGAAACTAGTCGCCTTTACATTTTAAATAAAGAGTTTGTGAGATTAGGACTAAAATATTGTTTACATTTCCCCAATTATTAAGCATTACAAATACCTGCGTGTTAAATCTTAAATCACCTTAAAGTCCTTAACAATTCCTTCAAACATGTTAAATTATTCAATGTTAACATCAATTTGATAAATAACTAAATGCATATGCATTAGGTACTTAGAAATCTTATTTTGAAGTTCATTAACAAGTTAAATTCGAATTCTCAATCGATTTGAATATAATTTAATGCAATACTGAGAAATATGTTAGGCTAAAAACTTTTAAAAAGTACATTGTGTGCGCATACTACGATAATGCGAAATTTTATTGTACCTGTTCGCTGTTGTATGTGTGGGCACATAACAATGTAAATCAACAATTGGATTACTCATAGAATAAACATAATGTTCTTAAAATAAAACGCATTGACCAACCTGGATTATAAATAATTTTCTACAAAGGAGTTCCAACATGTAATATAAAGTTGGGATGTTTATTTTCACTTAGTAATATTTGCAAGGGTTTACAAAATAACCTGGGAAAACGTTTGGAAATTGTTATGTGTAGCGATAAATGTATATGAGTTATGACTAATCTGAATACCTGCATATTTACAAATGTTCAGAGATATCTTTGTGTAGGTACTTTACTTTTTAAACGAATATATTTGCAGATATGTATGATAATTTATTATAAAACCACATATTCCTGGTTGCACAAATTAACTGGGCTTATAGAGGCTTGTTTAGGAGTTTCTGAAGGAGGTTCTGTGCAAACAATAAAAGTGAAATGGGTAAAAGCTAAAACTCACTCGTACATTACAAATAGCAATTTATTAAAGAATCTTAATAATTTGCTTTCCGATACTGCGTTTATTCCAGACCTAAAACTCTTTGTCCATGGTGGAGAATATTGACATATCAGAGATTTGGAAATACATAAAAATTTAGTACGTCTATAAAAACTATTTTATAGTCATAAAAACGATTACACAGATACTTCGAATATCTTTCGCAGAAATAATCTATATGGTGTTGTAATTCAAAGTTGTCTATAACTTTTGGCTGCATGTATATTATTTTTATGTATATTAAAATCTCTTGAAATGAAAGATCTAAAAACAAAACTTTAGTGTATAAACTGCTTAAGTCGAAATCCATCATCATATATTGTACAACATTTTGTGTTAGAGAATTCATCATCGAGTTATTTAATATCAAGAATGAAGTCATCGGTTGGTTTTACGAAAATACCGGACCATCACTTCAGCAGCATCAAGGTTACTGTTAAATACTAATCCTATTTGTAATTGCGTATATTCATATAACATAATAGCATTTACTGGCAACGAATAATTCAGAACTCATACTTGAATATTAGCGATTTTGTTTAATTTGGCACTTAATTTTCAGAAAGTTTTTTATAGTTTCTCGATATATGCATACATATATCTATATAAACCGTTTCTAAAAAAAAGTAAAAGATTCAAATGACAGAATTTATGTAAAGCAAGATCAACGGAATCTTACTTGTTAATGTGCTGCAGGCTTTTATGTAAATATTTAAAAGTTCAATATAGCCTGTGGCACCACCAAAATAGGAACCTTAGCATAATGAAATTTAGTTCTTCGAATACCAGTTTGAAATATTAATGTTAAATATTGGCTGTTTAATTTAGAAGTCCGATAGCAAATTGTATGTGTCCACATGACGTCAATCTTTTATGTACAGTAATACTTTTAGTTATTGCAATCTTCTAGATTTTTCCAGAATACTCAATATTATGCATTTTATTTTCTTTTTATTTATAAAATAAAAAGATTTGTTACTCGCGAAAACAATCATTAGTTCTTGTTTTAATATAATATACCGAATAAGAAATTTATTGAAAATTTGATCTAAATTTTGAGATTAAACAGGAATTCGACAAAACTTTTATAACCAAAAGTAGTGAAAGATAATTATACTTATTATCTTTAGGTTTTTCTAATCATTGTTCAGTTTATCGATAGGCAAATTAGAACATAATTTAAATAGAATTGCATTTATTTTTATTTAAAGTTGATTGAGTTAAACAAAATTTTGTAAAACTCAAAATACAAAGATTTTAAAATCTACTTAACTACAAAACAACAGAAACTTTAATCTACCGAAAGAGTTGATGCACACTTTCAAACTCCTTGCTCTGCTTGTATTCATTGCGGTAAGCTTATTATTAAGTTCTAGACGGTTGCCTTGAAACTGTTTCCATATTCTCAAGAAGCAGGATAGCCCAATTATTTCTAGCTCATTGGTGTAGGTACATGTCTTTTCAGCATATTCCAGAGGTATTGGATTCAGCTTAAGTCTGGGCTGTGCGGCGGTTATTCAAGAAGATGAATGTTGTCTGTATTTAGGTAATCTAGCGGTTATTGGTTTAAATATCGCTTTCCCGATAGAGTTCTGCTTTTATGAAACGTGCATGAATGGCGACTAATTTTATGGCCACGTCAAAAAAATATCTTTCCAGAACAGTTTCGATTACTCTGAAATAGTCCCTATGCAAAAGATAGTGTAACCACAAAATCCCTTTCCAGGTCATTGCCATACTCTGACAAAGCTATCTTTCACTTATCGACATTGTGCATAATTTCCAACCTAAATGCACTCACCTGATCTATGGTCTTCGGCGAGTAACAATGCTTGTCTTCTACTAGCCTATGTGACGTATTTTGATCCTCTTATGGCGGTTGAAGAAGAATTTCTAACATTTCTGAGAGTTTCAAATTGAGCATCTTGTACATTTTAATAATAATGCCAGGCTCGGTTCTTCGGTTGATGTTCACTCTTCCAGGTCAACCAATTTCTAGTAGATGGTGTGCCACGATCGAATTAATGAAAAATTTAGAGTTTGGAAGAAATTGACCACCTTTACAATTTTGTATAGGTTGCTTATATCGACTCAAATTGACATAAATTCGTTGAAATTCTTTTTGATAACATCTACTGTTGCAGAAAGCGCCTCTCAATTCGACTTTTTATTCTTTTTCTGTGCCAGTTACGTGTGTTGCGGTGTGAGTCAGTTTTCTTAGACTTTTTAACCATTCGACTAATTGTCGAATGATTAATACCTAATATATGTATTTCCCATGCATGGAGACAGCGCATCCTTTTCTTTTCTAATATATCAATGTTAAAACTTTTACACATTCCTTATTACTTATATGATGTGTTCAACTTAGTTTTATAACTAAATAGTTAAATATTTACTTATAACAGTACGCGAACGAAGTTACTTATCCGGCGAAACAAAATAACTAACACTAAAAAACGATTTTCAAAAATACATTCATCAAAATTAAAAATTTTATGAATAACATAAAAGGTGCTTTTACACGAGTGATCAAATTGCCCAATTTACGACAGTTTCTGACAGTTTTGACGACACACCAATATTTACCAATGCAAAGCAATACTACATCGAACAACTGCTGCTCCATTAGCTGCCAAATTATAGGGAGTGATACGGATCAATATGCTTCAATCAGGCGATATGATTTATGCGATTAATGCAGTTTATTTCAATACCGCCTATTGATAAAATCAATGCTACCGCTGCTCCTAGAGCTTTTATTGTAGTGCATTTAGAAATGAAACCTGCAAATGGAAGAAATAAATAATAATACATCCAAGCAATAGCTAGCGATATGGAAAAACAAACAAATAATCCCTGAATTTTATATTGCACCATTAATCGCTCTATTAGGAACATCTGACAACTGTCGCAGGGCACCTTTAAAACCTTAGTCATTGTAAAAAAAAAAACTCACAGGAATACTTACTTGACGAAGGCCATTCATGATTAACTACTTACACTAAATGCCAAATATATTCTTTAATAATGAAAATAAATGGGAAGCAGTAGTACGTTAATTTTGAACATAATCTTATTTAATTTCTTAGAAATTTCTGACATTTTTTTTTTCAATCAACTATTAACTGGTCTTATTGACCATGAGACTTCATTATTTGATGAAATATTCAACACTTTCAAGTGAAGGTCAATACGCAAGTATCTTCTTTTAGAACATGTGTTCATGTAAAATTTTTGATCTAGAAGATTCTGGTATTCGAATTTATTATATTTTTTTTTTATATTTCCCATTGAATTAAATTTGGACTTTCATCGATGCTTTTATAGTGATTCGATAGTTATTGATGGGCTCCGATTTTTTAAGGAAGTACATACACATCATCAATGCCAAAAAAATTTTTTTTGTACTATACGGTTCTATTTGCGTTATATAATGCGTTTTGAATATATTTCTTTGCTTACATAAATATTAATCAAAAGCAATTTTTGGTCTTAAATTGTGGTGTTACCGCATACGTTGGTTTAAGTTTCAAGGTAGATACCTACATAAAAAAAACCCAGATCATAATTAGGTGTAAAATATTTGCGTTTCTATAACCTTGAAATGAATAAATACATATATGTGGTACAATGTATTGAATTTTAATTGTTTGTGACCAACAGATTTTCTTTTACAGAAAAAGAAACTAAATTGGAATTTTGTTGGGGTTTGTAATGAGATTAAAAGGAAAATGATTAAAATGAATCATAATTTTCCCTTTGTTTTTGGTAGCGGTATTCGCCGAATCTTGTGTGCTACTTTGCAGTGATAAAATAAACCATTTGATTATACAATGGAGTTTGTGTAAGCACACAGTTGGAGAGACACCGTGCGTTTATTTTATTGCCTTCTATATGTTTTGAAATGTTAATTAGAAGTTGAAAATATCTTTCTTCTTAGTTTATGTTTATTTAATATTGCCGTCCTGGAATAATATCACACTTGATTATTCCAGGACAGGACAAATTAAATTGCTGGGTTTATGTTCCTAAGATCAAATAAAATATTTGATAAATTAAAATTTTATTATCAATACATATAAAGTACAAACTGAGCACTTAGATCTGCAGAACACCCAAAAATTTTTCAAGATTTCGCCGACTTGACACCATTCATTTGAGTGAAATTTTTCATAGTTCTTCCACATAACAGAAGCTCTATTTCAGGAATTGCACGGCTAATATTTTTTTTTGAGGTTTTCGATTAAGTGTGAAAGCTTTGCAAACTTATTGCCGTAAACCTTTTTCTTTAGATTTAGATAGACTTAAAGAAAAAGTCTGGTGGGATTAGAGAGCGTTTGCAATTCCATCCCCAAAAATTTACAGCCGATATTGCACACCAGATAGGGCATTTTCGGGGATGCATTGATTTCTATTAATATACAGTTTTGGCAATTTAGGAAGCCCCTCAAATAAACGCAAGCTTTCTCGTCAATAATAGTTTTTGCTTTTCTTTACAAAAATTTGCATTAATTTGCGATCTTTAAAACCCATTTCACAAATATACGGCATTTTTGGTGATTAATTTCTCTAAGTTCTTGAGTCACTTCAACCTTTTATGCTTGTAAATCCAGGACTTATCTTAAAATACGTTGCGCAGTACCGCCCAAAAGAGCCAATTGCTGTACAAGGCTACGAATTAACGTGACGCCATTAATATTTGCTGGGAACGCTGTTGTGTCTATACTGAACCTTTGGTTTGTCAATAACCACATCGCACCTGGTTTATACTTTTGCACTAGATCACGAATCCCACGTTAACTTAGTACACGGAGAAAAATTTATTGTTAAGGTGGCACCAATTGACGCACATTGAACAACAATTTGTGGGTAAATATATGACAACAACAACCATTATTCAATACAACTTAAAACTTGTTGTCGAAAAACTTTGTTAGAAGTGCCACAAAATTTGGTAGGATATATTCCCAAAACATGTTACAATCAACCAGTAGCTTGTTGTTTAACCAATCACAAAAATATGGTGTTTTCAGCAAATTTGTGTGAAATACAGTATTAAAAATTGTTTATCACTACCAAAGCAATTTGAAACTTCAACAGCAAGTTGTGGATATTTAATAAACAATTGATTTTCCGTCATCATTTTCTACGTTTATATTGTCACTTGATTTTGATTTTTGTAATCGCAATTTCTGTTCGAAGCGAACAATATTTTAGTAGATTCACACACAAATTCGGTGCTGTCTTAAATGTAAGCTGTGGAGGGTTTAAATTAAATATCATTATAGGATAACACATTCTTTATTAATAATTAACAAAAAAAAAATAAACAAGATAAATTCTAAAACTGGGAAACACTAAAAATGAAGATTAAAATTTCAAATGTATCTAAGTCTTATTTTACAAATGTCTCAAGGCAACGTATATTCTAGATCGTCTTGCAACTTTTAACAGGGGAAAACACTAGGTAATTTATCGAAAGGTTTAATGTACTCATCATTAGCAATCTGTACTAATAAAAGTGTTGTTGGTGGAACAAAACAAAAGTTTTGGAATATACTTACAAAACTTTACTGCAATACCAATTTATTTTTGAACCGATTGCAACGTAAGGACAATACTTTTTTTGTTGGATTTGCAATGTCATTTTTCTCCGTGTATACACTATGGATATTAATTTATGGTACTGGATTTTCTTTATTCACTTAAAATAATATGTAATAATAAATTTACAGTTATTATGTTAGGAATAACATGTTAGTACTCTCCATTACGTTGAACGGACAGTTCGTATCGTTCTTTCATATTTGCAACCATATCTGAAAATAGTGGCTGTTGCATTTGTCGTATCGCTTCTGCAATTTTCTCTTTTAACTGTTGTATTGTGGACGGAGGGTTATCTCGGAAAATCCATAATTTCAGCATACTTCAAACATATGCATCCAATGATGTTAAGTCCGGAGAGCGATGTAGAAAAGAGAAATCGCTGAAACGCGAAATTACATTGTTTCCAAAAGTCTCCCGCTGAGAAAGGTACTTCTTGCATATGCTGTGTGGGCCATCTTGCTGCGAAAACTGGCTACCGAAAGGTAAGTTTCTTGATCTGCAAAACCTCAGAAGGTCATCTACAAACGGTGTGAGAACTTGAGTAATATAGCGCTCTTGTAGTTTAATTTGGATCTACTTTTCGCGTGATATGTGAATAATTTTGAAGCACATCATATTATATTTGTTGTAATTATAGCTGATTGTGATACACATTTCGTAAAAATTATCCTTATAACAGATTTGCCTGTTAACAATGTTTTACGAGATTTTAGCAAAAATTGAATTTAATTGGTCATAATTAGGTTCATTCTATAAATGATAACAAATAATTTTGTTTTTACTATATAATTTCGGTCGTTAAAACTTCATCAGGCAACAAACACTGAGCCGTAATACAAACACAAAAAAGAAACACTGTTGGTGTTGATGATATAACAATTATAAATTATAATGAAAATACAAGTAAGTGAATTTATAAAAAATTTCGGCAATAGTTTAATTAATATAACTACTACAACAAGGTTGTAAGATTAAATAATGAAAGGTATTAAAATACAAGGTCAATATGTTAACAATAAAATTTGAAATATAAAAATCAAGCAAAAAAACTCACTAAATGCAGGCTTAAATATGACAGTACAGTAAATCAAAATAGGTGAACAAGTTAATTATTAAAATATTTGAAGTGTTCGGAAGTAGTGATGAAATATGGTGTAAAACCTCGCGTGGTGCAATTCCGACATAAGAAAACATTCTAGACCAAACGTTTCTCATCGTTTTTCATCATGTGGAGTTTTTCCAGCAATAAAATAGTTTTATGTAACGTATGTAATTGCTTAACTCAATGAAACGATAAACGTCTATACCTAAGTTGTTAAAAGTCAAACAAACAGTTTTAATTTGTAATTTTATTCATTTAGGGTTCTTGGTAATGCGGAATTTTGATATAAATTTTATTAACAAACATTTTACCAGTTTGCATGCTGGTTTCATCCAGAACTTATTGAAGTAGTTAATTGATAGAATAATATGGTTTGTCAGAAAAAAGGCCTTCTCATATTAAATATATTTCCTATGATAGATTTTGACTTAAATTTAAAATTATAGTTGGGAGCTTTACTTCAGCTTTATATGTCAAAATATTTATTTATAATAAAAATACTTTTCCCGGAGGTTTTCATGACGTTCTTATACTGATTGTTCTATTTAATTCTTAATCAAACGATTGTGTGAGTATGCTCAGCAAAGCTGATTAAAAATTTTCGTCCTTCAATACCTGGGTGTTAACGTATAAATGCAGTTGTTTTTCGACCGTGAAATAGTAGAGCGGCTCATTGCACTCACGTGCAGATACAAATTATAAATTTAGATCAAGACGAGTTTATTTTTTCAACCTCCTGAAAAGTAAATCGTGAAAAGATTGTTCGAGCATGTGCTCAAGGAGTTTCAGTCATTGTTTCGTTTATTCTAAATATTTATTCCCGGGAGATAGCGTCATATTTCTATGTGAGATCGAAGCCTCTTTTACGCTCCGTATTATTGCATCGTAATGGAATTTCGAAGTACCTGTTTTACGACTGGAAGTTATAAATCTTTTCGCAGCGCGAACGTTGGCAACGATTAGGTACGATTTTTATCAATATCGCTGACCATAACTCTATCATATCTTTGTATGCTGAGATATAATGTTAGATTTTGTAGACTGAGAGAAATCAAATGATTCGTTCAACAAGTTTTGAATTGTTAAGATTTTAATCCTTTATTTAAGTACAAAATAGCTAAGCTTAACCACGTTACTTTTAAAACAATTATTTATTTGCTATTATCCATGTTGGTACCAGTAAGAAATTCTCATGTTAATAGAAAAAAATAATTTGGTATTTAATTTGGTATGGTAACATAGGAAATTTGAAATTTTGGTAAAATGTACCATATCTCAAATGTTATTTTATGGTTATTTGGGGAACTTATTTTCAAAGTGTTACATGTCGCCCTAATACCTTTTCGAGAAAATTAGAAATAATTAGTTGAGGATTAATTAACAATTAAAGCAAGATTGTTTTCTTTGTTGTTAATATACTTGATATGACAATTAACAGAATTCGGAATTTTATATAAATCATATCAGGTAAATTTAGTTTAGTCGCTAGTGAAATTATATGTGATAACAGATAAATTACCCTAAAATATCTTAAATTTCTGGCTTTAGTAATTTGAATAAGCCAACATTTCAATGCAAAGTAGAACTGCGAAAACCGTTGACACAAAATGTTTGCATTTTGGTAGAGAAAACTTTTGTTTGTAAGTTATCAGTTTTTAAACTATTTAGAAAATAAAATTAAAGGCTTTATACTTATTTATTTATTGTTTCTATGTTGCATTAGTGATTCAATGCAAAAATTGTTTTTTTCTTAACAATAATTTGTATTAGAATTAATTAAATTATTGGCTATTTTTAAATTGCCACCTGTTTTAAATACATATGCTACAGAATTTATCCCTATCCGTATTTATGACAGTCGTAAATAACAAAGGCAAACTCCCACATTTCTGTAGAAACTATTTAAAATCTGAATCTATTCTAATTTTATACATCTCAGATTTTTTCATTTCAAATTTTGGAATACTATAGGCTATTATTGCTGCCAAAGTTTTATCTTTGAGAGTAAATATTTATATTCACATTTGAAAGTTACAGTTCACTGTTGCATGATCCCTAAACGAATGGAGGAGTACATAAATAAAAACAAATTATTATTTGAAAATACCTTTATTTCATGTTACTTTTTTTTTAAAACTACTTTTAGTTGACATATACGTATCTTATTCGCTATTATTAATCCATCTATTTGGGAAGTTGTGGTAGGAAAGGTCCTCTGCGTAGAAATAGTTGCCTTTATGCAGACTACTAGTACATTAGTAGGGTAAAATAGGTGAGCAATTTGCGGTGGTCCATTAAACAGGATGTGCCAACCAAACAGTTAACAAGTTTATTATGTCGTAATGATGATTAGGAGGGAGATTTGGCTCTGCAGGGGTGCCTGATAAGCACTGGATGGCCTTGTCAACCCCCTTAAAATTAAAAAAAAAAAAAAATTGGTTATTGGGACAGCAAGGGTTAGCAAATGAATACTTCAATAATATAATATGTGGTAAATTTATTAACCAAACAAATAAGTTTTCATCTCAGGGTTTATCTCTCGACTTCTTATCTGGCACAAATGTTAAGAACCAGTACGTATTGATATTTAAATACGTTATTCATAAATTAATTAGTATTTGGAATCGCTTATGGAAATGGAATCATGGAGACTTAATGGCCTTAATTACATAACGATTTCTGCGAAGCAAACTTTGTAATTCCAGCTGCATCCGTTTATTTGCAACAATGAATTACTTAACAGGGTTAATGTTTAATTATAACTGCAATATATGCATCTGCATTTAATATTGTGGTTAGAATATATGAAATGACTGTATTAATATTATAAACAAGAAAAGATATCCAGCCCGCATTCTGAGTGTCTGAATCGTTGGTACATGTTTCATCCAATTTCTGTTTGCTTTCTTTAATACCTTCCCAAAATGATTCTCTATCCTTTTACATTAATTCTGTCGCAACTGGTCGATATCCATCCAAATATTATAGTCCATATGTTTTTTTTTAATGTAAATGAGGTCTCTTTTCTACATTTAACTGTTAGATATGTTTTTTATTTACCTGGATGGGGCAACAGATAGACATACCTTTGTACACAGAGGTGTAGGTCATATCCATTCAGTCTGTACTGAACCAAGTTTTGTGTATACATACTCCTTAAAAAGTGCTAAAAGACTATACATATCGTTAGTCTTTATGAAGATCTAAAGGAAATAATTAACAAAGCACTCAAAAATCCACGCAATTAAAATTATTTTTCAGTTGAAATGGAAACGCGTTTCGCCTTACCAAGACTCATCAGCTACTAGATGGCATGAAAGAGAATTAAAGACGGAAAACCCACTAAATTCGCAAAGATATTGTGTTAAATTGTTGAACCATTTTTGGAAACATATTTTAAGAATAGTTCAACAATTTAGCATTTAATAAGTTTTCCGTCTTCAATTCTCTGACATACTCTTTCACAATTTCTAATTCTACTTTGTTTTAAATAGATTTTTTTTTTGTGGAGGTGAAATGCATTTGCGCATTAGATGTTGGACTCGCTCAAGGAGAGCTACCAGACAAAACACATCCTTTTCTCCCAGAACACAAGTCCGGGACCGTTTAACACTTTGAACTGGGTCTGTTTCGAGTAGACGTCTATTGCTCTCGCATATGATGGCGATCTAAATCGTTCTTCCCCATGCGTAAGACACGATGAATATATTGTGCTACGCGTGCCCAAACGTCCTCACTTTCTATCATTTTTTGTATAATGGAGTCTGACGGGATTTCTTCAATCTATCTCAAGATTATTTTTGCATTCTACCCATCTCTGGCAGATAAAGAAAGTATGATGAAGGTCATCTCTCTTTCTAGGGCAGTATGGGCACATTTCAGATTGCATATTTAAGACCTGAAATATCTATTGCTAGTTAAGAATTCAGTAAATAAGTTTACTTTGCCATGACTTCTTAAAACTCAGGAACGAATGCGCGCAATTAATCTCCTAATGCCCACTTCTATCGTCATCATCATGAGATGGCACATCATGTGGAATCTCTTTCAATGGCAACCTTAACGTCTTCAAGAGGCGTACTTTTGCGGAACACTCGCTTTCTTTCGCTGGCAGAACAACAGGGATAATTCCTGGAACATTTGGTTTTAATTTAATGAAACCTTCCGCAATTTTCTACGTTCGTCATTGTATTACATTTAACTAACACTGATACGCTGCTAAACGTTCTGCATAGCGCAAGGCGATACGTTCTGAGTGCGGCCCATGTAAGCAGACGCGTCTGACCACTCTGGTAATAATAATAAAAGACTTTTTTGATCACATTATCCGGTGGCTTTTGCATGTAAATTAATTAAAACGGTCGGTTCCTAACCAAAATGATAACAATAACCAATTGATGATATTATCCGTGATCACATTAAGCGGATTTCACTGTACAAAGAGCAATTGAAAATGTTTGCATTGTAGAACTAGGAATTGTATGTGTTGATACACGCCTTTTATAAGTGCTGTTCGTATCCCGGCCATCGCCTTGCGCCTAAAACATGCTTCAGCTCATTGATAAGTAATAAAAACAGCAGATAATGGATACGTTATATAACTTAATTACACTGTTGTTGCTTTAACTACACAATTTCTGAGAATACTGAATGCTTTGGAAGAACATGAACTTTTTGTAATTAAATTGAATGGGAAAATATACCTTCTTTCATACAAGGTTAACCGACAAAGAAATTCCATAAAGTGAAGTAATAATGAATATCGTTTACTAATTATTATATCCGGTTTGGTTTGGTTTTCGCAATGTTCATATCTTAATCCTCTTTTGAGCTTCTCACCTCTAGTATGTTAATTCACATCCAATGATTTCAGGTTCTTTATGCGTTCATTTCCTCAAGCTTACTATTATACCAAAATTCGCCAGTAATGCCCTATATAGCAAAAAGGCAACAGCGGATATACAAATTACCGTCGATGTTTTAGAGTTCAGAGGTTGGAAACGTTCCATTACTGCTGATTATTTAAACGGGTTACATAGCGTTCAGTGAAATGAATTATAAACCTACTGTCGCAGTAAGCCCTAACGTAAATAAACACTTCGCATTGTTTACAACCGCTCCCTCTGGAGTCATTCATCAGTAATAACGCGGTCAACTCAGTTCGGCCGTCAAATGCATTGTTAAAGCTATAACTACGTTAAATATTACATGTGTAATGCGTATAGGTAAGTCCGACTCTCCCAGATGGGCCGTAATTTCCTAGGAGGATAGGCCACGGCTAAAGCTTTTGAATACTAAGTCGGTATGGAACCTAAAAAGGGTAATTTGCTTTTAATATGGGTTGATTATATTAGAAATATCTCCACATGAATGGTACAAAGAAGTAACGCTTATCCTTATTGATATCTCGTATACTAGCTGCATATGGTCAACATTCTTTTAAATTATAGCTGATTATTTTCAAATTAATTTCTCGTTAAGAAAACTTTTATATGAGCAAGATTTAGGAATTTCAGTATAATTGAAGTATCTGGTGAATCATTCCGAATTTATAATGACTACTTCAATCGAATTGAAAAACTAACATTTGTACTGTACACTGAAAGATTAGTCGTATTATTAGCAAAACTACATATGACTTTAGAACAGGAAACTCAATTTTAGATCTAATGATTAAATACACTATAATCTAATTTTCAATATGATAATTCATTACTCTTAAATATACGTTTGCGTAAAATAATTATACTTAAATTACTGCAATCGTGATATTAACTTTTAACTACTTTCTTAATAATAACACAGCACTAATTTAATAATTCAAATAACAGATGTAATTACTTCATATAACTATTCCCTTTTCAGCTAGGGACTACCGAAATCATATTTCTATTTCTTTAGTACTTATTTGCTGTTGTACAATCAAAATAAGGGAAATTATTGCAAGCAAAAAGTGTTTGCTATGCAAAACACTATGGAGCACTGGTGGCAGAACTATGTACAAAATATACTAAAAATTGTTTAGTATACACATTGAAAACTCCTTTCCGATAATCGAAATATTGATTAAACTTATAGGGTGGTTAAAAAGTAACAAAGCATGAAATTGCGATAAGAGTGAACTACCAATTATTGAAAAGTAAATTAAAAATTACAGGTTAATTCCTTTAACTATGCTGAGTAGCCTATGAATTAAATTTACTATCGGTAGATTTGTCGGTGTGTTCATTGCAAGTAGTAGTGTCGGTCTCCTACGACATATAGGTTCATCTTTAAAGACTCCTGTTCTGTGTAGATACTTTCTTAGACAGCCCTGTCCTGTTAACAGATTTGTGACCGCTCTCACCTCTAACCTGTTCTCGCTTGAGAGTCAACACATCCGCGCTCAAGTATAGTGTTGGGCAAGGAAAATAACTATCGTTAGCGAGGGCTGGACAGATTCGTGTTTAATCGACTCTCGGGAAAGCCGGTGAACAACACGAAGCCCTTCTGCCGAGGCGAATAAACACGAGTCTGTTAGTCCTTGCTAACGATAGTTATTTTCCCTTACCTTGCCCAACACTACATCAAGATGGTTTCTTCATCGACCGCTTGCCTTGTCTTTACCCATCACGACCGTTTCAGTAACGATCCACTCACCTGCTGCACAGCGTATCGCAGATTTGGTATTACCACACGCTATTGGGGCAAATGCAAGCTGTTTGAGGGCTCTTTCTTACTAATTGATTTGCGACTTTATTATCCGCTATTCCCTTATGCCCCGGCACCCACATCAAATTAAGTTTGTTGTGTTTACCCAGGCATTCACAAACTAGTTTGTGAATGTTGTTCGATCTTCTCCCTTGTCTCCAGGTAGCAGTTCTTAAATTCTATCAGCATTTCTCGGGCGTCGTGGGTCTCCCTGGTGATCTGCTCCACGGGTTTCCTGAATAATTTACTATTATCCAGAGCGTTTCTGGCTTTCTCGCAGAGACTCCAAGCTATCCGCTCTAGGAGAGGCACCATTTGCTGGTCGGTGCAGTAGAAACGCGATAGCACCCATATCATCTGCAGTCCTTCCATCAGGGCCGGAAGACAATCCTTGCTCCGGACGAAATCTTCGCAGTAAGCTACGGTCTGATATATTCGAAATGACGAATAATCGCAAGCATTCACATTTCGATAAATTCACCTTGAAATGCCTGAGGACCGTCGATAAGAATTTCACGTTATCCCTGGCTTGGACGTACACCCTCTTCAAGTCCTCCTTGAAGAATTCGAAGCCGCTGGACTTTGCCTTCTCCAGGATGCTGCAAATCCTGACGGCGCGCGGTTTTTTCAATTGCTCCACGAGGATGCTGAGACCGGCTTCGCGTTCGTGCCAGTATTCATACTCTGGGATGGGTCCGTTGCCTTGCGGCGTCTACGTTTTGTCAATATCCTGGGTTTGCAGAGTGCACACATTCTCGATAATTTAGTATTTCTTCATATACATACCAAGACGGGCACCTGTGCCACTCTTCGACCCATCTACATATTAGTTCTGCATTTGATACCCTGGTATCTATTTAGATCCCCAATTATCCCAATCTAAGACAACCTTGAATGCTTTGTCATAGGAAAGTTTGGACATCATTGTGTCACTGTTCATTGGCAAGATAGGGTTTGTGACTACGGCTGTTATTCTGGATCCTCCAGCCTCCACTATATATCAGTCGGTATTTCGCCATTGATGGCTCTCCTTCTATTTACTTATCCGGTGGAGATAGCTTTAGTATAGTCTTACCACTGCTGTGTGTAACCCTCACATCTCAGTACTGCACTCCACATATTTTTCCAATTATTCTGCAAGTTTTTATTAGGGTCCGTTTATATCTATTTATCATCTTTTCCGGGTGTTGGTTCCAAGCACTGATGGTTTTTGTATTGTATTGTAACATGATTGAGGCACAGAAGCCTCTGCTCACCGCGCACGATCTATTATTGAAAACCTTGATCTAAATTTACCACTCAACCCCCGTGCTCAACGCAAATCTGAGGCAATTTTGATCACTTCAGCAGATATTGTCTTCTATTCGTAATGTAGCATCTTTTGGGGTGACAGACCTTTGCAGTAGGAGAATATGTGCTTTGCAGTCCCGCTTTTGGATTCGCAAAACCGACATATTTCAGTACCTATCGGCTTTATACATCTTTTTGTGGTGGTATCTCGGAGTGAAATGCCCGGTAAGTAAGCCAGTAAGGGGTCGTCGTTCCAGTTTGCCGAGTCTGAACAAGTTTTTGTTAGTATTTGGCAAACCTTGATCAGCCTCTTAGCTACGAGTTGTCCGCAACTTTATCGTCAGAGGGGATATCATCTTTCTTATGTTCCCACTGTTGGAGCTCACCTTTAATCTAGGTTTTGGAAACACTTAGAACGGATTGCGCTCAATGAAGGTGATTGCTAGCCCTTGTTCGGCCAGTTAATCAGCCATCTCGTTCCCCTTATCGTGAGAATGCCCTGGCACCCATATGTACTAGTGTGACTTTGTTTATCGTAGCCAGTCTTACTGGATTATTTGAATGCTCCCATATCAGCCTAGGCTTAAAGCTGTTTACTTTTACAGCATTAAACATGGCCTGGTTTTATCAGTGTATATATAGATGTTAGCTCTCTTCATCCCTTTCTTGAGGTTTTGTCGAGCACAAACATCTATGGAAAACATTTCTGCCTGAAAGATGGTTGAGGTTTGCCCTAATGCTACTGAGAGATGGCAGTTTGGCCTAATAACTCCGACTCCCACAGTTTGTTCCATTTTGGATCTGTCTCGTCTGTGCACCAAATCAGCCAAATTTTGACCCTCTTTAAGCCCGATGTTTCTCGATTTCGAGTCAGTACTTTGCCTGCTTAAAACTGCATAATGTTCCTTAACATCTCCAGATAAATCGAGGGACGGAAAGAGAGGTATACGTTATATTCTCCTTCTGAATCCTGAACGGTCTACCTAAATCCTTTTAATAAAATAAACCACATCATTTTCTTACGAGGAGCTTTTTGACCTAACAAAGATTTAATCATTTTCTCCTTTTTGTATACATGTGAAATAGAGACAAATAGAAATTAATTCTAAATTGAAATTGAATAACCACAAAATGTTTTTTTTTTTGCTCTCTTAATGAACATGTTTCTCAATCAATTCAGGCTAATCCTTCATTTTAGGTGGTTAATTTTTTTCTTTATTACACAATACTGCAAAAACTCTAAGGCGTAAAACTGTTGACCTTGTAGAACAAATTGCTTACATAGTTAAGGTTACCGACCTATAGCACCTTAGATAGGATCTTGAATCTTGATCACATGATACTCTGCAGTCGCAGGCAGATATTTCTGGCCCAGACAGGTTTTATATTTTATAATTGCTATTCTTTAGGAGTATGAATCTATTTTTTATTGCAGTTACGTTATTTATTACTACATAGATTCGCGTCTATATACATATATTTCTTTCCACTTGTTTCCAGGATAATAACTGTGTACATATAATTTATACCTGTAACATAGGGCTAAATGAAGGTACGTGATGATAATGATTATGCTTGTATATGTTATTTTATATCTGAATATAAATAGCTATTGATTAGATGATTATACTCCTAACTGATATTTTGAACCGTCGATAGAAATTAAGAGGTATTTCGGTATACATATTTGAATAATGTTAGAAGATTAGCTGCTGAACTTTAACCCAAGCTGCTAAAACCATAAAATTAAAGTAGTATATACCCATAATTAGTAAAACACAGGTCCAATTAGCTTATGAAATTTCTTTGGGGTCTGTATATATGTATATAGAAGATGTAATGGGGAAAATTTCAATTCAATTGGTTTAAGCCTGAGGTAATGTTATCAATACATTTTGCAGGGTTAATATACAGTAGTATCTAGGAACTTAAGGAATTCACTTTCTCTTTCGGAATTGTTCTAACAACCTTACTACCGATTGAAGTTATTGTTATCTGATAGCGATGTTGAACAAGGAGTAACACTGTTGAAGGATACTATATTTCTGTTTTTGGACTTGGAAATTTCTAACTACATTGGGTGTAGTTGGAAACGTTTCCGAAAAAATGTAAAATATTTCTTTTTAATGTTATTTTAATAAATTTGTAGTGACAAATAAATGAGATAAACAAGGAACTGCATTTGCAATAAGGACAATATCATTTTTTTCACAAAACTCTACGATAACATGAAAAATTATTTTATTCCATAAGTGGTTATTACACTGAATGTTATTTTCGTATTCACTTACTGTAAAATGAATTACATACAATCGGCAGATGTCCTAATTTTTAGTTTATGCTTCAATTATACTTTTATTATTGCTATTTTACACATGTGTATTTATCATTTAATTAAATTGTTATTTGAATTCAGGCCCTACTTTCTTGTTGAATGCTGAGTCTTGGCATCCTGGTTCTTGGCCACAGTTGGCGCCCTATTTAAAAGAAAATATAACAGCCATATCTTTGATGCCGGCATCCTCACGCATTTTGCTTGACTAATCGGCAAGTTGTAGTGCAACATATAATACAGACTTCGAAGCTGATGGAGTACGTCATACCTATTCACCCAACGACTCAACCTGGCTTCCGGCGAACTTACAATTAGTTGTATTCAAAGTTAAATAGACATTTTTGTAAAAAAAAAAATAGATCGCAGACAATAATATATAATACCAACTTAAGAATCTTTCTCTTGTCAAAGTTGTGGGTTATTTTCAAAAAGTACAAATATCTTAGATAATTGACAGAATAAGTGTCTTCAAGACACGGTGATTATGTGAAAGAATAATATTAGAGGCAATGAATGCTTTTCGTTGAATATACTAAACCGGCAGAATAATAATTCCCAAACACTCAACGTTCCTGAATAAATTTTTGGCAACACCAGTGCACGTGTCTAATATTAGTACAATTAAAACTTATTACCTTCTCGTAAAGTATAACAATATCATTAATTTATTCACAGCCAACAATGCTGGCAACGGGATGGTTATATAGACAAACACCCACATTCACATAAACGCAATGACACTCGAAATTATCGCCCCAATAATTATTTGGGCCGTGCATTTGGAAAGTATATTTATGGTATAGTGTAATTGGGTGTTATCCAAAGTTATCAAGAATATGTTATGTGTACATTTCACGTCTTTATTGGATGTGTGAGGATTTGGTGTGATTTCCTCAAACGTTTGAACAATGAGAATATAAATTTCAACAAATTAATATTTTACAAGTTGGGGAGATGAAAAATTGAAATTAGATTTATGACATTTTTGTTTTTTGAGAAATCACAATAATAATATTAGTCCAAGTAACCTATGTTGATATTGAAATAATAACAAGGTGAATTCGTATTCCAATCCTTTTTATTTTAATATATTTACTGCGACATGTTTCGGTTTTTTCAAACCATCTTCTGGCAACTATAGGATGAAAATATTTTGTTATCAATGATAAATTGATTCACAAAATTTTAATTTTGTATAACAATCTTCTGATTTAATAATAGAACAATTATTTTTATGTTTATATAGTTTACTAACATCATTAATTTAAATTGAAATCAAAATCTTAAAATTTACAACATAACAAATACAATCTAATGAATAAAATACTTACTAAAACGTCAAAAGTGTGTTATATGTAAGATTGATGTGTCAAAAATTGTTTGTAGGTGCAGTAAGAGAATATTATTTATATATATTCCTATATCTTAAACTTTTAATCTGGTTTAAAAACTACATTAAAATGATGTAACGTTACTGACGAAAACAACACATTAAAACGTGAAATATAATTTAAAAAATCTCGGAATATCACAAAACGTACAGAAAACACAACTAAATGGCCCGAATGCCAGCCAAGGACGCACCGAAGAATCATATTTGTAAAACATTTCAAATAAACACTTTTATTTTGTGCTGTTTTGAACGTATGTGTGTAAAAATGATTTTAGTGAAAAAATAGTAACCTGTTCACATGAAAGAAACTAGCATCATTTGACCTTAGATATTCTGTAAGATACTACTTATTAATTATGTGCTGTCCTGTATTTTGAGATTTCTTTTACGGTTGTCGATTGCTTTTTTTTATTTCGAGGGCAAAACATGGAAGCAAAAGCAGTTATGTTACTGTTTTTATAAATTTTTCAGGCAGATTTTATATACAAATACGTAGTCAAATTTGATTAGATATAGGATTATTGCTTATCATTGATTTCCAAACTGTTTTAGTGCGAAAGCTGCCTTATTCACTTATTGTACTTTGCATATTCTGCGTATTTTTCGATGTAAATACGGTTATGGATATTTCAGAAAGGAGTTTTGCGTCTACGTGAACAGCAATTTGAATACGTTAAATAGCAAACTTACTTTCATTGCATAATTTTAATAAAATTAGAATTTTTTTTTTTAAGTATCATAATTAAGTAGTAGTGTTTATAGTGTTTATTTCGCTAGCATGGGCTAATTATTCTGAGCAAAAACAAAGAAAAATCAAATACTTCTCGGTGAAGTTACAGATAGGTAAACAAATTAGACATTTTCGTGTGGGAATAAAAACCGTTTGCTTAAACGTCTCAAGGTCAAAATTACTTACTTTAAAGAACGCAAATATCCGCCATGGAGTTTATGTAGCAAACATTGTCTTATTTTAAATTGTAAACATCTACACTACAGACATACCTAATTGTAAGTCAACATGGTCAACATTGACAAAATTTCATTTAACCTATATTCATTTATACTTAGTTTTTACTTATTTTTTTTAGGATATCTGTATTTATAAACCTTAAACAATTTAGGCTTTTGGAAGCCGATCAAATTAGTGAAAGACAGCCGCTGACAGTTCTCTGAAATACATGCTTCAGATTCTGGAATTTATAGTGAGTTTCACGCATCAGTTTCCATCAGCTCAAACGGTTATGTCGCTGTCTTAAATTTGCGCGATCAATTTCGGAATACGTTTTACTTATATGGTCTGTTTTCAACTGTTGCTATGCATGTTCTTTAAAGCAAGTACAGTTTCGGTATTTACAGTTCCTTTTCTTAAAAAAAGTTCAGAAATTCCAGAGTCAGCTAGCTCTAATTAAAAGACATAATATGTCAATCGTGGTACTATCTAAGTTGCATCTAGTTTGCACTTCAATTAAACATTTTTTTTTGTGAGCCGCAGCTGTCCATAAACTTGATGAATATATAATTGATGTTAATTTACAATATTACAAATCTAATTCAAGTCGACAATAGTGGCTAATTAATCTACTAACGTAGAACGATTATTAATGCATTCATGAAGTCTATTATTCATTTTTATTATTCATTATAAGTACCGAGGTGTGCGTTGTCTAACCGAATATTATTCGCAATATACTGGAAGTTATAAGTATTTCTAAAGACAGATATTTTCGAAGATTTTTGTTTTGGGGAAGACAAGTATTTTTTGTAAACACAGTTTAGTTTAGCATTTTATCACATAGCTTGTACTACTGGTGATCTTTATTATTTAAACTAACATGCTAAATATATTTTTTTTTAATTTTGGCTTAACACGCCTATTGTTTTCAAAATCATTATAAGGCGGCAGTATGTATACGACATGGGAATATAACATTCTTTTGCTGTAATGACAACTCCCTATTATGCATCATACTATTCGTAAAAGGGGGTTTACTGGGATTTTAAGAACAATCGGTATATGGCAATTAGAATTATGTTCGAGAGTTCTACATTTCTTATTTCTTAATATACATAATGCCTTTGTAGATGTAAATGCATGGAAAAGTTAGTATAAGATCAGCGTTGAATACAGGTTTGCAGTTGTCATTACGCTTCAAGTTATAAATTAGTTTCAACAGCCTTTGCTGCAAAGCAAATAGTCTCTACCATTCGGAGGTATAAACCCCAAACATTTACATTATACGACATGACTGAATGGGCCAACGCGTACTAAACATTTAATAACACTTTTTTATGCACTGAGTTTTTTTTAATTGAAGTAAAACTCAGTATGTGGTACGCAGCTTGCTACATGCATAATCTAAATGAGCAGATCACCTGGTATTCGCATTGACGTGCACAGTAGAGTTTTAAATGCATATATCATATTACAAACGTATATCATCATCTAGCCGTTCAATCCATGTGGATTATGGCTGACACTTGTGCGTCGTAAAATCCGCATTAGGTGGATTAGCCCTTTTTTTCTTTATTTAAGTCCGTTGTGGGTCCTGGCTGCCCTTGTTATTTTCCTCCATTCCTCTCTGTCCCTGCACTTCGATTTCCAATCCGTCACTCCCATCATCCTTGCGTCCTCCTCTACAGCGTCTCGCCATCTCTTTCTCGGTCTTCCTCTGCTTCTGGTCTCCAGTGGGATCCACTGTGTTACCCTCCTGATCATTTCTGGCGGTTTTCTTCTCATTATATGTCCTGCCCATTGTAATCTGTTTGCTTTAAAGCATCTTATGATGTTTTCTCCTGCCAGCTCATCTTCTATCTCTCTGTTCCTTTTCATTCTTACTTCCCCATCTTCCGTTATATTTGGCCCCAATATTGTCCGCATTATCTTTCTCTTTATTATTTTCAGATCTTCTTCCTCTTTTCGATTTATTGCCATTGTTTCTAACGCATAAGTAATTACCGGTCTAATCAGGGTTTTATATATTTTTATTTTGGTTTTTTTACTTAACATTTTGTTTTTCAATAGCAATTTATTTCTACCGTATGCCTGGTATCCTTGTAAAATCCTCTCTCTCACTTTGTCTCTCACTGTTCCTCCCACTGTAACTCCTAGATAATTGAAAGAGGCAACTGCTTCAAAATTATATCTTTTCGTTTTTAAAAAGTTTTGTGATTTTACGTCTCCTTTTCCCAGCTTCAAGTATTTTGTCTTTACTTCATTTATTATCATACCGAATTTTTGTGCTTCCGCATCTAGACTTTCTATAGCTCTTATCAGATCATCTCTTGTGTTTGCTGTTATTGCAACATCGTCTGCATGACAACAAACGTATATAATAAATAATAAAAGTTAATTCTCTGTACATTCCTTATTACAAGAATACATATATGTAAACATCTAAGGAAAACAAAAACAACAAAATTGTATGCATGTGTCTATCACTTTCATTTTTCGAAACTTGGTCCACATTCATCCGGATTTTGGTCTGGTTTACTACAAAATGAATCAAGTGAAGTTAATGAACATATTCTTTTTTTTCATAAATGTGCATATAACAAGCTAATTGCTTCTTAACACCTTGACACACTATAGCACTTCTTTCTTCATTGGGATCGT
Source organism: Cetonia aurata (assembly GCA_949128085.1). NCBI lineage: Eukaryota > Metazoa > Arthropoda > Insecta > Coleoptera > Scarabaeidae > Cetonia > Cetonia aurata. Next base: position 13,409,802 of record OX421887.1, read on the forward strand.
TTTGCTCCAGCTTTTAAAGCATTTTCAATTTGGTTCAAACAATTACCAATCGTTTGAACCTTTAGAACCTTTGTTGGGGCATTACTTTCGTTTTCATTCTTCTTAAATTCATCTGCTTCTTTTCCAGCTCCATGATGAATTTGTATTAATTCATAATTAGATAATTCGCTGTCATGGGACTCGATTAACTCTTCAATATCTGCAGCTTTCACTTCTAAATTCAATTGATGTGAAATTTCTGTTATTTCCTGATTGATATCTTCATCGTTTATTTGAACTGAGGACACATTTTTCCCAATAACGACGCATTGTGGTATTCTTTATTTCATGCCAGCAGAATCCAATAATTTGAACAGCATTTAAAATAGTCAAAATCTGCCAATATTCTCTCTGAAATGAACGTTTCATTCGCATTAATCGCTCCTAAGGCATTGCCAACAGTACGACGTAAATAATAAGGCTTAAAAAGTTGCAATTACCGTCTGGTCCATAGGTTGTAACAAACATGTAGTATTGGGAGACAGAAACATTACTTTAACATTTGGGTTTAAGTCAATTAGTATAGGATGATCTGGCGCATCATCAATAATCAATAAGATTTTGAAAGCTAAATTATCCTCTCTGCAGTATTTCTCTGTGGTATGCACAAAGTAACTTAAAAACCATTCACGAAATATTGACGAAGTTATCCATCCTTTTTTATTTGATCTCCAAATAACTGGTAAAGTTTCTTTATTGACTCCTCGAAATGCTCTTGGATTTTCTGAATAATATACGACAAGCGGCTTCAGTTTATAATCTCCTGATGCGTTTCCACCTAGAAGTACAGTTACACGTTCTTTTGAGACCATGAACCTAGACACCTTCTTTTCTTCAGTGCCAATAAATGTACGAGACGGCATTTTTTCCCAGTAGAGTCCAATTTCGTTTACATTAAAAATTTGCTGTATAATCTTTAGCTGCCTCTTGGTCAATGCTTGCAGATTCACCACATATTTATTCGTCATTTGAAGTTTTCAAACCAGCGCTCGCATTAAAGTCATAAATACCTTCTGGTGTCTGACCTAGATCCTTTGTTACGTCTTGAAATAAACTAAGCGCTTTTTTTTTAATCATTTTAATACTTAAAGGTTGATTTTTTCTATTTAAATTCTGAATCTTAGACATTGCTCCATTTTTTCAAGAGCAACATGTCGTTTTTTTTATATTTTTTTCGAAATAATTACAGATTTAACAGAACCTGCATTTTCTACATAATTGGATATTTTTTGTTTTTTCTTGAATGTTGTCGCTATTGTGGTACGATTCATATTGAAATAACGTCCAACTGAAGCAAAAAATTCCCCACTTTCATATCGTCTGTTAACAATTTTTCAGCGTTTTATAATACACATATTTAGGGTATTGTTAGTTAAATAAGCGGTATCAATTTTGGCTGTTCGTTACTTCGAATGTTCATTAGTTTAGTAGTAGTTCATAAGTTGAGGTTTGCCTGTGTATTAGAAATAACGAGCAATTTATATTTATCAGGGAGATGAATATCTTACATTTTTTATAATTATCCAAAACATAAAACCCAACTCATCGCTAATATTCTACATAATCTGAAAATTTTTAACCGCAAGCCGTATTAATTAAATTACGTTACAAGCTGCCCGCAAATACATTAAACCACGTTGTCGCGTGCTTGTACCATCATTGGTATGGAACATTTTGTATCCTTTTCGAGTGCTGAATTGTCATTTTTACGGTCGACTTTAATTAATAACGGCATATGCGTCGCATTTTTCGACAACGTAAACAAAATAGCCGTGTATGCGTATACAAAGGGGAATATTATATACTGTTTCTGTCAGCGTTGATTAATTCAAATTATTTCATAGAAAACTTTGTGTTATTAGGATTTAGGGTTAGTTAATTAAGGATACGCATATATATATATACATACATCGAGCTAATGAAACATAATGCCGTACCCGTAAAATGAGTTATATGTATCTATGTACAGCCGTGGATTTTATGAATGACCGCTTAAGTTGCAGTAAAAGAGATAGCGCTCTGTTAGCTACATGTCCTAAACACAGCTCGCTGCAATTTAGACGGTCATTTCTAAAGTCCATGCCTGTATACACCGGGAAAAAAGTTGCGAGATGTGGATTGCATTCTGGGCGACTGCAAATGGGAGGGACTTCAGCTGTAGAAGTACCTACGCACAAGGTCGCAACATAAATTTGTTACACACGATAACGGTGTGTAGTAATAATCTGTTTTTTACATAATTATTTCTCTGTTGAAGCATCAGATAATGTAACTGATAACAGATTTCAGTCACAACATTCATCATAGCCTCCTGAAAAATAAAATAATATTAAACGTTCTAAACTGAATAAAAATTCTTATCAATCACAAGGGATAAACGTAAATAAAATTCTGAAACGTAACAAATTCCTATTAGACGAAATAAAAACTCAGTGAACATAATAATTTAAACTTAAAAGCAATAATTGCAAACAAATGTAAAACTATAAATATGACAAGTGCTAAAAAGAAAATTAACTATTTATTAAATGTTCGAATAACGCTTTCATTTCGTAAGAGCAGTAACCCAGCCGGTCATAAAAATTGCGACGAACATTTCTTAAAAAAGTGACATTGTTGCTGACTTCAATGATTGTCGCGCGTAATTGCTTGCGATTCGATGGACATTATTCCCGGTATATTGAATTATTTAAGGACCATAAAAATAAGTCGGTTGAGGGTTAAACCCGGGGAAGCGTGGTGGCCATTTATAAGACCCCAATTACCGATCCATCTACCTTCAAAAACAGTATTTATGAAACTACTGACAGTATGGGTATTGTGCGCTGGGCAACCATCCTGTTGGAACCAAATTTTATTAATATTAAGTCGCTCGCGTACAGCAAGAATAATTTTAATTTGTAATAATTCTAAATACTTATTTCTCTACTATTTCATCGCCAACAATAGCAGCCCACACGTTTAATTTTTGTGGAAACCGCGTTTGCGTTGGTGTAGGTAGGTATAATGTAGGTTTTCACGCGACCAATAACGAACATTTGCGCGATTAAAATGTTTTTATCATCCGTAAATAAAAGATTCAAAAATAATTCGTTATCATGATATTTATTCATCATTATTTCGGAAAATTCCATTCGACGGTAACAATCATCGGGTAAAAGTTCTTGAGATATGCTAATTTTGTAGGACCGATATTTATTCTTATGTAAAAGTTTAGAACAGTTGTTGCACTAATATTACATTTGCCAGCAATTTATCTAGAGGTCATAGTAGGATTTAATTGCGCTATTGCATTTGCAATGCTTTGTTATTTAAGAAATTCATCCTGTATGTAGATGGTGATACTTAATAACACTTTTCATTAGTTTCTAGTCTTTTTTAAAATACGTATTCTAAATACTCAGACGTATAAAATCTTTGCAATATTTTCCTATTCTGTAACAACAATACAAATAAAAGTTTATACATTGCATCCATCTACGAGTAGTAGCAGTAATACTCTTTTTTTATGTCCGAAATCGTAGCCTATTGGATAACGCCTATTTAATAACTTCCACGAGTTGTAAAATGGTCGAATATTATATTACGGGAATCTGGAAATCGAGAATTAATTTGCCCTAATTGAATGGAGCGCTGAACATCAATTTCGATTATAAATAACGCCTTGTTATTAAATTTCTCGGATTACACGGCTTGGTTGCGAAATCGATATATTTAAAATCGAAGGGTTTTATATCCTTATATGACATGTGGATTGTCAAGGATTATTAGCAGATTTCAGATATTTAAAAAGAGTAATTAGAAGAGATTTCGATTCCCTTTTTATTTTAAACACAGGATGAAAATAGTGAAATGGAATCACAAAAGAAGGTGCAGAGAAACTTTATTTAGGTATTATAATATATCGCTGTCATATGGCTCTACAGAAATGGATGCTGACTGTATTTTTTGTCCCTAGCCTTCTTCGATTTTCTGATATCGCAACTCATCTATTGCTTATGTTTTTGTGCAACAAATGGTGTCTGATGGTAGTAGAGTTCATAAAACTTGCGTACTGTATTTCTGTCACAGACATTTATTAAACTTTAACTCCACCGAAAGAGGGTTACTATGCTAGTCTCAGAAGTGGTTTAATCTGCAGCCTGTAAATTGTTTACGTCCAAGTGTTTGTGTGAGTGTCTTTACCTAATTTATTTATTTATTTAGGTGATGTCGAAATTTAAAAGCTTTAAGATAAACATTTCCTAGGTTGTGTTCTGTCATAAATCATAACTGAAATAAACTGTATCGTGGGAGTTTGGAAACTTGTAGTAAAGTATGCTAAAGGTAATTCTATTAGATTCAGAAGTATATGAGAAACATTGAATCAATATTCTGTTTTAAGATATGAAAACATTGCTTCACAATATTAATAAACATTTAATTTTGCATGTTTATTTTTTTATATATAGAAAACTCATTAGTTAAAAATAAAATTGTTCGGATTACAGGGGTGTTCGTATTATGGGACGCTCGGATTATCCAGACATTGCTGTATTTACATTTTCTTTACAAAAAAGTCAAAGTTCCAGAAATTTTGTTTTATCACAAATTTCCTAATAACAGCTAAAATCAAAAAAATCATAATGGATGAAATTATGACGTTTATTCGCTCTACATACAAACAATAAATTAAGAATAATTAATAGCAATAAAAGATCATGTTGAAACGCTAACAAATTATTCAACATAGTTTTTCACACACTTTCCTGCTCTATTACGAAACTCTTTGTAAACGTTACTTAACGTATCACTATTCACTTCAAAAATAGCTTCTCGAATTCGCTGTTTTAGTAGTAGTTTGCAGATCATTTGGTACTTGTTCTTTATCAACTTTCTGTTTTAAATAATCCCAATAGAAAAAACCTATTGGGGTTAAATCAGGCGATCTTGCAAGCCAAGGTATTGGTCCGTATCGCCCAATTCATCTACTTGGGAAATCTCTGTCTAGCAATCACCATACGTTCACAGTACTATGTGATATGCATCCATCCTGCTGAAAATAAATTCTATTTATTTCGTCTTCGCGCAGTGATGGTAGCATGAAATCATTTCATAGTAATTGTGTTGATTTAAATTTCCATTAAAGAAGTAAGCCACACCAAACATTAGTTTTTTTGTATCGCTAATTCCTAGTGTTCACTTTAAAATTTGGATTTCTTGATGCGCAAAATCTACTATTTTGGGAAGATACGATGCCGTTAGTACTGCATGTTGCTTCATCGCTGAACATTAACTTTTAACAGAATAGCTGATGGTTCATCACATTTTCACCTACCCATAAACAAAAGTCTAATCTAAATGCATAGTCTCTAAATTCTAAAGTATGCCCTAAATTGGGGTTTAATGTAATAAAATATGGCCTACAATTTATTTCAGCAGCTCTTCGGCGCAATGACTTTCTTGGGCCTTCTCTCACACACATCATCGCCATAATAATTACACCATCGTCCTCGTACTTTTCCGTAACATTTTCTTGTCAGCAACGCATTCTGTATCATCAAATTTCTTTATAATTTTTTTTCAAACCCCGCCTTGATAGGGTAAACTTTAAGATATTTTTCATGAAATAAATTTAATCCATAATTAAATGAAACATTTCCTATGCCATAGCATTTAATTAGATAAATCCTTTGATTTAATGATATGATGACAGAATGAATTTTATGACATCTGTCAGACAAGTCATGGCTACGCTATGAAACTGAAGATTTCGGGAACTTTGATTTTTTTGCAAAGAAACTGCAAAATCGCAAGTAACTTCATGATATTTTTAAATGAACACCGGAATACTGTTTCATTGCAGTTAAATATTAACATTGGTGGAATTGTGTTGATCGTTACGATACAGTCTAGATAAGCTATGTTATCTGTGCTTATTTTTCTAATTGATCGATGCGCGGCAGTTATTCATAAAAATTGCGCAAAACTTTCACTATTTTAGCTTATCTAATGGTGCGTCCTATTTCAAAGTTATTAGCGGATAAAATGTTAGTAGGATTAGGTCAAGTTTTATTGCATTGTTTTATAAATAAACTTTGTATGTCACTAGTAATTAGTGCAATGCAGCTTACGTCGGTTGTTAATATTTGGAAGGCGTTAGATGTTTGCATGCGACAGCTAGTGATTTATGGTTAAGTGTCCAACATTTCTTCAGTCCTGATGAAGTAACGTTTAAAAGGCTAAAGGTACCGGTTCTAAACAAATGAATGGGTTTTGTTTTTTTTTATCGACAATTTATTTGTTAGTAATTAACTTCGAGATGACCTAGTGCAACACCTCTGAGTTTAGCAAAATTAATCAATAGATGCAGTGTCTAGAAGTGCGAAGATGTAATTCATAATCCAAAGTGCTTCTCTCAGCAACAAACAACATCTGATTTCACTTAAAATCAATATTGAACCAATTATACGTTCTATATACATAATATATATATATAGCTTATCTGGATTACTTTCATATCTAAAGTCAACCATAGAGTAATATTTTTGCAACACTACTATTACAGCAATAAGAAAAACTACAATACTTTTCAAAGAGCACCGATATTAACCTATTGCACTATCGTGTAGTTAAGTGTGTTTATTCTATTTTTAAGTTTTATTTTATTGATATTTACTTTATTATAGTATTGTATCTCAGCATGCTTGTGTTATTCTACCGACACAATACAATTCGATGTTATTAATTGTAGGTACTGACGTTATTACTCATCTATTTTTAGAAATGAGAAATCCAAAGCAAATATGTAACTACTTCGAATTGCATCTAACCTTGTAACAATTGAAAGAAAGTGTCGAGTAGAAATTTTTATATTCACAGTTCTGCGGAAAAGAATCTAGTGTGACCAAATAAAGGGGATTCGTTATTCAAAGTACGTACTCAAGGATATTTCTTCTACTATAAATACGTGATCGACCGAAAATCAGAAAACATTCCAATTTGTAGATATCCCTCACAGTCAGCTGTTTCGTCTCAGAACAGTGGTGACATTAAAAAGTTATAATGATTTCGTTTTGGTTTGCTTGATTTTTAATTTTCCTTTAATCTTTAATGAAAGCGTGGAAGTTACATTCCAGATAGATAAATCTTCCTTGAGGTCGGACAATTATTGGGTAATTAATGTGTTTGTTGGAAAATTTACGATTGCTACTACAGAGATAATTTAAGTGAGACTTCAACAGCCAATTATTTATAAAGGTTTATTAACCATTCATTAAGATAGAGCAGATGTTGTCCGATGAAATCTAAAACTTCCTTCAAAGAGCAGTCGGTTAGCATGCGGTGTCACTTCTGTTTTGTTTGTTTCGTTCAAATATAAATAAATACGACAATAGAAATTAGTACGCCCTGCTACTTTTGTACAGAGTTGGGTAAAAAATTATTTAAATAAGGTAACAGATAAAGATAATTCAAATTATATCTTTATCCGAAGGCGATAGATAAATAGTATCTTTTTATCTTTATCCGACGGCGATAGATAAAGAGAATCTCTTATCTTCATCCGAAGGCGACAGATAAAAAGTATGTTCGTCTTCATCCATTCATACGAATTTTGTAGACAATTAATATTTGGAATTTTCTTATAAAGGAAAGGTATTCTAAACCATAAGTAATTTTGGATACTGAACTGGATTTTTTCTAATTTGCACATTAATCGCCCATATTACATTCCGGCAAGAGTCCCATTAGTGCGTTAATATCTCATTACAACACAGTGTGCGGTAATAATCATTTCTGCACTGCGTCGTCGTTTGTTTTACCTTTATTGTAACATCCAATTAGAAAAAGTTAATTTATTCATTATCTACTGTCTTTATTCGTCAGCGATAAATAACCAATTCTTGTTTGTACTTTCCATGAAATTAATTGAAAAGTTTTTGCAAAAAAAAATGATGCAGCATCAGATATTATTAAATGCCTTGGTTTTAAATTTGAAATAAACTTGGACTTTTTATTTTGTAGATAAAAATATAATTTATATTGGTTGTAGCTGGTTGGGGTTTTTGTAGACGCGGATGTCGCATTATTAAGAAAAGTCGGCCTCATTGCAAACAATTTACACCGAAACAGCGGGCGAGAGTGACAACATATTTCGGCAACAGCGTGGCGAACAACGAATGCTAGTCATGCGCTTGTTAAAATAGTTTCACGGCTAGACAAAATTCCAGAGTCGTCCAGTTCAAGTCGACTATCTGCCATCCTTATCGCGCTCCACATGTGCATACGTGAACGAACAATGCCGGCAAAATCCTTATCGCAAAACCTGTGTACCTAAATGCACGTTATGGCTATGTTTACTCGCGTATACTGCAGTCGCTACAAAAACCGTTAAGTTCAGCAGTTATTTTCCTACGGGTAAACAGTTAAACGTTTGAGAACACATTCGTGCGTGGCCGTTGTGTTTTCGTAATGTATTATTTGAATTCTTGCGCCCCCCTTGTGTCGTTTCATCTTTAAACTATTTAATCTTTTTAAATGGCTTTCACATGATGTAATCGCGTAAGCTTTCCTTCCCTATTTTTTTTTTTTGTTACTTAAAACGGGGGAATTGCTGTTTAAAATGTTAAGTCATCCATCGCCTTTGTACGTATCTTTATCTCGTATATTTGTACTTTTCTTTATTGCGCCTTGGAACATAAATATTAGCCTGAATTGAATTCCGATCCTTCTCTTCTGTGTCAACGGATTCGGAGGCACAACGGATGTGTGTTTTGCAAAAATGCTTGCCTCACTGTCGCGACGTCCGTGGTTTATCGCCGCTGGCGTTATATAATATCTCTCTCTCTCTCACTTCTCGGGAGTCCTGTGCACACATTTCCTCTGATTATGCCACGATTATGAAATGTGAAACCTGTAAACAATGGATCCAGTTTTTTTGCGCAGAGCGCATAAACACTGCTAATCTTTGCTCACTCAATGATTTGTTTACATCAGTAATTGCGCTGTTTTTGACGACAATGAAGGTAGCGTTCTAACTTTCTTCTAGTAGCAAACGTTAACTATAAAGTATGTAATTGTAAATTGTTCCAAGGACAAACGAATGATTTTTAGTTAACTAAGGAGATTTCGAAATTTCTTAGGTTATTGAATGCAAGAATTGTTTTCCCAACCGAACGGATCATTCAATAACAGAATATCATTTGTTTTATTTTAGAAGAGAGAATTCAAAATAAACTACTACGCTCAGCTTGTTTACTCACCATAATTTTATGTTCGTTTTAAAGTGTACAGGTTTTGTAGTGTATAATACAGAGAATTTCAATTGAAACGAGCCACCTCAAATAACTCTGTACCTCCGGTTTATATAAAATTTCGAAACATGCCAATTGTCACATTAAGGAGGTTAACTTTTAATGGCGAATTTGACGATTTAAAATCATTCTTGGGGGCGCAGCAGCCACTACCCTTAAAATTTGAATATGGAAGATGGGTCTTGTGACCACTCATTCAAAAGGTTTTTCATTTCTCTTTTCGTGCTCATATTGCATAATAGTTCGCTCCACGTAACACTGCGTGAAGTGAAATTGGTACTACTGACGTCGTATACAAATGCATTTAAATTTCTGGTGACATTTAGCAAAGTAAAGTGACTAAACTGTCACACGTTAACATAATACATATTTGACAGTACATAAGTAGGTAGAATTAATCGTAATAAACGATATTTGATAGTATTATCATCAAAAGTTACTCGTATAAAAAATATTGTACAAATTTCGTGCATGACACATTTCGCGAATTCGTGCCCATGAAGCGCTCGTCGAACGACTCGCGCTTCAAACTGGCCAATCATTCGCGAAATGTGTTTTCACGCACTTGGCTCGTAAATAACTATTTCGGTAGCATATATTAAAGTCATTTTTTTCTTAAATCAGTAAGCAAAAATTGCATAATTTGCAACCTGTGTAATAAAATACGACTGAATGAAATGGTTTGGATTTTACTTTATTAAATGTTCAAAATGGTAATCATTAACCTCCATATAATAGTGCAAGCTTGCTTCGAATGCTCTCCTGACATTTCGCACAATTTCTGGAGTTTTTCGTTGGCATTCTTAAACAATTTCTTGGCGTAACTCATGTACGGAAGCTGAACGCGTGGCACACACATTAGACTTCAGATGCCCCCAGAGAAAAATATCAAGCGGTGCAAGATCCGGCGATCTGGCAGGCCATTCTACTAATCCAGTCTCTCCCTTCGACTAATCCAACGATCGCGAAAGTTATGATCCAGAAATTGTCGTACTCCGGCAGGTTAATGTGGAAGCGCTCCATCTATCTGAAATACTATTTCATTCTCTAACAAATCCGGATTTTGCTCTAATTTTTCTGTGATCAAAGGATTGATTGTACATTTGACCATTTAAAGTCCAAGGACAGTAAGAAGGATTAACCACAGTCTAAGGTGGATGCCTGTGAATTGGATCTTATGCTCCCATCCATCAAACATTTCCTCTACAATTGCCTGCCTCTTCCACTGCCGGTTGTTCGTCCGCACTGGGGGTATTTTCAGGGAATCCTTTTGGAAAAAGGGCAATTCTTTCCCTCTTGACAGCCATTGCACGGCTGCCTCCTGTGGAGCAAGAAGTGGTGCCTTTCCCTACTTCTTACTTCTTTTTCTTAGGCGGTTTCTGAGTTGGTGTGGTTCAGCCTTCTTTCTCGCTTCCTCTGGTGTAAGCCCTTGGCTGCGGTAGTACAGACACCACTTACACCCTGCTCCAGGTTGTCCTATTTCAGGCAGAGGGGTTCGCTCCTTTTGCTCTTTCTTTCGAAGAGCCAATGCTTTCGATGATGCCTTTATTCCTTCCTTGTGAGCTAGTCTCACATCGAAAGTTGAAGGTTTCTTTTGGATGATATGCTCCATTTTTTGTGTGTTAGCGGTGTTGCCCCGCTTAGGTGATTTTTTCTTTCCTTTCTCCGTGGCTGATCCCACGAGAATCAAGAGAAAGAAAGGTCCACCCCCACAGAGCCGCGCATGCAAAGGTAAGGTTAGATACAATGGGGTGCGCCTGGTGCCAAAAAGGTTGGGCTAGTAGAGACTGGTCTTCTATCCAGCCACGCTTCCCGTCGGCCTAGTCCTCCGCCTTAGGATTTAGGTTTTTGAATAGGTTGTCTCCTCTCGGTCCGTGCAATTAAGCAAAGATCCCCCGACCCCTCAACTAGAGAGGGTTTGGTTTATCGGTTGAACCATATGCAGGCCCTCGTCACGATACTACGGCTCGGGCAGGGTGAGGTGGTCCGCGGGTCGACTTTCAATCTTCACCCATATTGCGATTATCAGTCGCTCAGGTTTACATGTGTCCTGTTCAAGTTACTGGGCCATCGTACACACAAGATCTTATACCCGACCAGACCACCGCCCATGTTATGAATACATGAATCGTGGCCGTTCCCATCCCTCACCTGCAGACGCGTCTGGTAGATACCTCAACCACCAGGTGCATTGCATGTTGCATTACATATTGCACTTTGTAATGTGTACGAGGCTTTACTGTAATTGACCTCTGTTACCGCTGTTAAAGTCTTATATTTTTATGTTTTCCTACCAATGATAATTGTATGGCAAAGAAGCACTGGAATGTTGCTTCTTTGCTTACAAATTAATTCATTTTATTAAGTTTTAAAGAGTTATAAGGTTTAGTAATAAATAAGCGAAATTATTAAATTGGCTGGAACTTTTTGCTCGCTAATAGGTAATGTTGAAATTAAAATTATCACTCCTTCTGTGATTGTTATCGTGCGTGCTGTGTAGTAGCGATTGGGTCGCACATAAAATAACAAACTGTTGATTCAACCGAAAGCACCGCGATCACGAACAGCGAATGCAGATCACGTAGTGCGCAACAGTTTGTGTGTCGTTTCCTGCAGAGGGACATGCGGACGAGGAAACGGCACGATTCCCTTTTGTGCACGCTCTGTCCGCGGAGAAGGAGGACCGTCGCGCCTTAAATTTCTTATGTGCGGCCTTCCTTCAGGAGTGCTGTTTTATTTATAACGACGTCGAAGATAAATTGTACCGGAATGCACGTTAAATTTTCATTTAGGCATCGTATTGTTGTATCCGGACCAACCACGTTCGCTTTACCTATACCGATTTTCCACGTATCTTTTTCGTGCCACATTCGCACTTCCTTCAAGGCGGGTTCTCCTTCTGTTTGTTTTGTTTCTTCCTTAAGATGAATTATTTAAAAAGAATAATGCCCAACGTACGAGTAAAATATTGCCGCATTAGTTTCAATTTTACTTCTGTGATGCGTCAAATTTATAGACTTAAGGCTTTCGCCAGTACAACGCGATAGACGCCGCTTGGATCAGATTAATAGAGAAAAATCACTGTACCTTTGCATTTGGAACCTTTTTTAAGATGCAACGTAAGTCCTTAGGAAATAATAGAAATTTCGGCATAGTCTTCTCCTTAGGCGTTTGATCGGATAGTATACCTACCGACGCACTATTGGACAGAATCCCAAAATCTCAAAGTTATAAAAATTTAAAATTCGAAACGTGTTATAAAATATATATATTCTAGTAGGTAATGAGTCGAACTGGAATGGATGAAAACATGTTCAATTTAACCCAATTACCCCAATGTTTAGCTAAGGTTTTAACTATTATCAGGGCTTACCCCCGCGAGTTTTTGTTTTGCAAACTATAGGTGATAATGTCTTGTTGAATATGGTGAAAAAAAAAACTTGCACATTTTTGCGCCTAAACTCGGAGAACAACTTTTAGTTAATTGATGCATATGGTCTAGGGCTAAGCACTAAACCGTACTTGGTGCGTTGTGTTGCTATGTACGAAATTACAGCTAGTAAGTTCTGAAAATATTGAAGTTAGAAAGGGCATGTTAGGATCTTTTTAACCTAATGATAGTATTTTAAATAGATGACTTAGTTCATTTGCAAATCACGAAATGAATAGGTGTACCGCAAAACACATGGAAGTACGATAATGAATTTATAGGAGAACGATAGTAGGGATGGGTAACAGCGTGCCTCACCACGCCCCCTAAGTGTCAGAAATTGAAATTATAACAGTCGTATATGAGCGCTAAACTTGGTTAGACCGAAAATCATCAGTTCTATATCAATCGTTGATAGGCAAAGAGCTGTCTGTGATGGAGTATACAAAAGATGAAAAAGTACAAATGATAAAGCGGCATTACCAAGATCACTCGTAGTTATCTATTATAGGTCTGTTTCAAAACACTTTCAACAATCGTCCTGTTCCTTGTTATAATACTATCCACCGCATAAAGTCGAATTTCGAAGACTTTGGGTGCGTCTCGCCGTCGTCACTTCATAAAAAAGTCCCAAATAATGCTAATCAAAAACGCGATATAATGGTATGCGCTAGTGTTGAGAACAATTATGCCCAATATGTTTCGCAGATAGGGGAACAATTAGATATATCGCGAGAAACTGCTCTTAGGATCTTAAAAAAGAACAAATACCGCTCTTATCAAAACGCACAAAAATATCTGGATTTATTGCAAAATATGTAGTATAATTCCTACTGTCCGCAGAATACCGAACATAGTGATGGAAAATGTATGGTTGCAGCAGGACGGTTACCCTGCTCATTCTTGCGTGATCGTACGTCAATATTTAAGTAATATCATTGGAGACCACATTATTTCACAGAAAGGTACCTACAATTCCGTGGCCTGCCAAATCTCCAGATTTGGCACGGAATGATTTTTTGGTGGGGCTATGTTAAGGGGACGCCGTAGTAAAATCTAGTGTGTTTCTAAACCGAAAGATGTCCCTAGGATCGGTAACATAATTTATGACAAGGGCGTGGCTTATTTTCTTCCGAATTGGTTACGGTTGAACGGGGGTGTTAATTCTTCTCTTTCGGTTTTTGAGCCCACGCTTAGATAAATCACAAATAATCTTCTACTTGCGTATATCGATGGTACCTGCTTTCAAATGCAAAATATCTTTTTACAGAAAATAATATACAAAGCGGGGAAATGTATGTTTTATTATTTATTTATTTTTACAAATTTTACATTTGTATCAGAACAACTCCTTGACACTAGCCCGGATCATTTTCAATTATTCACCTGAAAGTAATTTTCTAATTGTTAATTTGTTAGCACTTAAAAAAATGTACTAAATTTTTAAATTAGTTCCATATGGTTGCCGTAATTTTGACTTACTGAAATATCCAAGAAAACTATTGAAAGCTATCACTGATTTGTGTTATTTGGCAACATTTTGTTTTTTCTTTTGGGCTTCCTTTATTGTTTTACTGTCCCTGCAACGTAGACCTTTCTGCACCCGCCGTAAAATTATTTCAGGTGCTACACATGTTTCATAAAAAATTTGTAATTTTATGAACATATTTGCCCAAAATTGTGGATCGTTTGGAATTTTCTCTACAAAGATATCAGTTTCATCATCAATGTATGCTACAACGTATGCATAATCTTTTTCGCTACAAAATAAAGGGACTTTTTCTATCATAAGTTCATGACTTTCAATTTCTTTAATATCAGTTGTAGGAGATGTTTCTTTCGCCTCTTATTTAGTTATATTCGGAAAAGTTTTTGAAACCGTTTTAAATTCATTTGGGGTCATACAAATGTCACTGCTCACATTTGCACTACTTGTTACACGATCTACATCTGCTCTAAAAAGTGTAAGAAGAGAGGATAGAAAAGTGAACACATTCCAAAGGTAAACTTACCTTTCTTTTATAAAAAATGCTTTTAAAGCACGTGACTGCTTACTCCTTTTTTTTTAGTCCATATTTATACTTATTTCCCATAATTCTATAAGTACTCTCACAATACGTTGGTTTATTATGAAAAACACTACACCGCCACTTATTATAAACTTTACACGAACACTCAAAATAAAGCACCAACACTAAAGCAATCACAAAATTATTTTTCAAAATATTTTAAGTTCTCAATTGAAACCATAGTCACCAGAGTATATTGCTGTAGCTACCGGACGAATCTCTACTACTAACTAAACACCGTGTGTGAAGTACAGCTGACGATTGTTGTGCAAAAGGCTTATGCTTATACCTTATACACTGTTGCACAGAACTAGAAACAAGCATTTGCCCTTTTTGCATTGATAGATATTTATATGATTTATGATCTTTTCCTCTTGGACCGTAGGGATACCAGGAAATTCTACTGGGTCGTATACACATAAAAAATAAATATGTAAAAAAAAAACTTAAGTATGATAAATTAGGAGAAGGGGTGTGACAAATTTCAAAAACATCTAAGTACATTCTCATATATGGAACAACGATAGCGCGTATGAAATTGTGCCAGCAGGCCAGGGGGTAAAATTTTATTGTTTGACTCGATACGAAACATATATAGGAGAAAGACCTCCGACCGCACGCGAAAGTGTAAGAACTTTCGAAAAGTCGCCCACAACTAAATAACACTACAAAAAACATGTCACAGAGAATTGGTACCGTTTTATGAAAGGGTATACCTATAAGGACCCTTGTACATTTTCGATTACTTTGATTTGTGATAGCATAACTAACATAGAACACTTATTCTTTTCTTGAAATTTTTTTTTTGTTTTTCACTTACAATGTTTTGTTCGCAGATTTTACAAATACATAGATGTAGTAATTTTTATTGTGAAAGAATAATAAAAGAAACATTGTTTTACTACCTATGCATACTTGTATATGTATGTATCATATATCCTACAAATACTGGTAACGCAAGCTAACTAACATTTCTAGTATTTTATTCTCTGCTGCGGCATATCGGGTGACGAATATAAGCAATACCCAGCAATACTTTTAGGTAGGCGAGATAGGGACGAAAAAGGGCGTGTTCATTCAACTGTAAACAAACTGTCAAGAGCAGTCAAGAGGTTCGCGCTCCCAGGCCCCTCTATCTTACACCAAAGGAACTATTTTTCCCATTTAAGTACATAGGGTTTTCTTTTGGCGAGAGTTTCTCAAAAACGCGTGCACCATATTAATTCAAAAAAACTTAATCGCTTCCCCATACGTCAATGAAGCAATTAACCAAATTTGGTAGTATTTCGTTATCGCATAGCGGAGAAACTCTCGATAAAAGATGTAGTCCGGCGCCCCTTTAAGTCCCAAATTTACGGATTTGAAGAACAACGCCACCCATAACTTAGACGAATTACGTGTTAAAATTACTAACACCTTACTTTCAATTACTGCAGAGATACTATCCAATGTACGCCATGATTTTTATAACCGCGTAGCTTATTGTTTGTTGGAAGTAGAAGGTTCGAACATTTGATACTGAAATTTTATTGACGTTTTTTTTTTTCAGGTTCTAATTTTCATAGATGTTTGAGAATTCGAATTTATTTTATTTATGAAGAGTTTTTCTTAATATTTATTTATAAATTATCAAGTATTTTGAATTTTATTTAACTTAATTCAGAATCAAGTGTTTCCGTTTTTAGTTTTATTTTAGAAATGTTTTAATTTTATATTATTTATCAGTAAATATTTTTTCGAATTTAATTCCTTTAAGTTTCTGGCATAACATATTTTGTTCGAGACGCGTTTTTAATTGTTTAACTCAATTATTGTGAGTCAAGAATTTTTGTTTTTGTTTTAGTATTTACTTTTAATTTCGCCATTTGTATACTTAATTTTTTTAGTATACGAAGTATTATAGATTGATAAAAAGTTCGTAACAAAAATTAGACGATAACATGCAATACGTTTCCTGTAAAACGCGGAATGATTGTAAGGACAATCATTCCCCCCCCCCCTCCCCTCCCCTCCTCCGCTAAAACCATGCCATCTTTCTATATAACAATTCCATGTCTTCACTATTTCGTGATTTTTTGTTTTCATTGAGGAGTGCGGCTATAAGTGGATTTCCAGTTTTATCACAGCCCAAGTAACTGAAGAAATTTTTTTTCATTATCCTTGGAAGTCGAGAAATCATTCCACGGATACTATACATATGTATCTACTAACACAAATGTTTCTATTGTGCTAAAATTGTTGATTGTACTTTGCCATTATATTCCATGCATTAGTGAAAACACAAAGACTTTCCCGTTAACAAAACAAATAACTATGACTTCCGTGAGTTTATTTCACTGTCTAATAGACTACTACTGGTGTGTTAATAATTTAATCATCTGTAAAATCTTCCGAGGCTAAATCATACGCATCAACTAGAAATTATCACCTACATACATTACATATGGCTTATTTGCGCTACTTATATAACAGTAATTTATTTGTATATCCTCACTCTCACTAAATTGTTGATTCTTGTTATTTCTTATACTCGCTAATCGCCTGCTAGCCGATGTGAAACTTTAATAAGGTAGTTGCTTACATAATTGCGAGTCAGATCATGAGTCTTCGCGTCAATAATTTAAGTAATTATAACCTTTATTACTCTAAAGGCTAGCGCGTTTTGTTGATGCTTATAGTGAATACATAATAGCAGATTTTTGTGATAATAACAAAATAATTTATTATTTTTTTTCCGAACTCGAAGGTTTAATGTTAATCATCTAAAACTCGTTTAAAGCATTATGCGTCACAGACATTGGTTTATATCCGTGCGTGTATACTAGAGATTACTTGAAATTACATCAATTAAGTTCCTACCTAAAAATACGGTAGAAAAAAATGTAGATAAAGGGCACTTTTCCTTGATGAATATAATATTACAATGTCTAGGTAATATTTGACTATAATTATTAAATATCTACATACTTTAGTTTGAGTTTTGTTACTGTTTGTCTGCGAACAAAATTGTTACTAGCAAAACTACTTGGTAATTTGCCAGCTATTCAGGGTAAAATTGGCGCAGGAAAAACCTGTATAATAATTATCTAACTAATAAATTATATTAATATTTGTTACAAATTTGCTCGAGAATTTGAAGAATATTCAGACCAGCTAGATACTATTATTTATCAATGTTGCGTGTTACTTCATTACCATATTCTACATTGTTGCAATATAAACCATTGTTATGTGTGAGTTACAATATAGTTTTACATCTAATATAGGGTTGCCATATTTTACGGAGGTTCTGTTGGGATTATGTTATGTTATGTTATGAGAATTTTTGTAGAAAAAACGCGATCAGAAGTTTATATTTCTTCAATTAAATTTTAAATTAATAATATTACGAATGAATGGTTAAAATATCGTGACACTTTAAACAGAACATATTCTGTCTAGTAAGCCACAAGGCAAACTCCTGCTCACTTTAAAGCACTGATGGCAACGCCACTCGTTTTTCAAACGTGCTATAAAACGTGCCTAGCATTAGGTCGCAATATAAGTATTATCACCCTTATCTTGTGCATACAACTCCAGGTGTTCCGCGTATACTTCCACAACTTAAAAATATTAATCTAAGCCTAAAATACCTACTAGTAACTTATGTTATTTAAATTGCTATGATATACATAACCTACAGCCTACAGGATCAAACGTTAACTCTAAATTTATTTATGTAAATGTATTTTGAACTATTTATTTATTTATTTTGTAAACATATGTTAAAATTTAAACTAAAAACTTACTTATTTCGTATCAAATTCAAAAAGGGCAGGTTACCATGGATTTTAAGGAAATGTGTTCCTTCGCTGGTTGTTCGAACGTGGGTTGATTATGCTGTATCGTATCGTAGGAAACGATATCTATTATCGTTGCTGGGCTCCTTTTTGCCTAGGAGATATCAAGTTGTTGAAAACAAAATGTGTGGGACTTCTTTTTCGGTTTTTCCTGAGTGTAGTTACATTTCGAATAATTATCTAGAAATTATAAATTTGCTATCACAATAAGAGTCATTAACTTTTGAAATTTACTTACAAGAATGAGAGTATTGCGTATGTAGTGCCAAGATGATGGAAATCCAGTGATTCAAGATTTGGGGTGGCGTATTTCTAATCCTGGGGCCTATTGAAGAGTCTTGTTCGAGCCTATTTGCTGTGTTATCATTGGAACACTAATTGGGAGCTGAAATGATTGTTGTTGAATTGGAATTAGTATTTGGAGTTTACTAGAGCAGTTTTTCGTACTTGAAGTAAGCGATTTTTCATCTTTTGAATCTATAACTGGCGTCAAAAGCGTAAAGGGAATGTTAGGTTATATTATCGTATGATAATAGTGATTCTAGTGGATTTTTTGTGTGTAAGCAAAACGTTTGATTCTGTGGGCTCATTTCACGAGCGGTTTAAGTTTGGCATTATTTGACAATATTTGATTTTATGACGGGAATTTAGCGGGAGATTTGAATTCTATATTGATATTTACACGAGATATATTAGTTATTAGTTTGGATTAAGATTCTAGAAATCTTATTTTTGTACAATTTAAATAGTAAAGAACTTACTCACCCTGAGGGAATCATTAGAAGATTCATTTTTTTGTTCATCATATTTATTTAACTCGAAATAAATAAATTTCATTTAAATAACGTCTTGTTTATTCTCTGTAGTATAAATACTTCACTAACGAATAACTTATACAGTTACAGTAAAGATATTTAAGTGTATATCAGGTATATAAAGATAATAAACGATGGTTCAGTGGTTAGACGTGACCTCTCCAGGTATCGAGGTCGACTGAAGATACCTGGATTCGATTGGTTTGCGGTGTACCCAAAACACTGTGGAGGGGTAAATTTCGTGTACCTGTGCATTGTAGTGTTATCTTACAATTGGGGCGTAGCATATCTGTGGAGTAAATGATATTTAATAGATGACGCTGACTGTATGAAATGTTAATAAAACAGTGTTAAATTAATTTAAAAATTTAATAAAAATTATAAAGAATTATCTACAAGTTTCGTAACAATATATATTCCTGTAACTAACGCGTTTGTTAAAAAGATATAATATATAGGTATTATAAGCGTTTATAACTGCTTGAAACATTAGCGGTTTTCGATTGGTCATAATAGATTATTGATAAAAATACCCAAAACTGTGGCTTATTTTAAGTTCTTACAACAATGTAAGGGTATGTGGTCAGTGATAAATAATCATTGTGAATCTAAACCCAGGAATACAAGATTCGTTTAAGGTGATTTTCAAAATATTTCTGAAACTATTGGCATATGTGGATATCTACCAATAATATTGTCATTAGTCAGAAAAAACTAGTGATTTGTTTTAATTTTAGAGATATTTCATACAATAATGTACACACAGAAAAATGCATGCTTACCTTAAATAAATTTCTCTTGGACCAAATAAATCTACGTTTTGAATATTCGCAAGACAAAAACTTCATAAGACAAGAAAAAAATTATCTTAACAGCAAAATCTTAACTTAAGAAGTTAGCAGTCGTGGATTAAACTACTTTTAGTCTCCACATAAGAATATCGTTTCCTTGCATTAAAATCATTAGTCTTGGAGTAAAATGTTAGAATTCTTGAATTAAATCGCTTTTTATCTCTTTTTAAGAAGCGGTAGACCTAAATGTTGTGCTAGATTTAAAGTAAACATTTTTACTGTTTTTTCATACTGTAGTTAAACCAAGTTTCAACTTATCAAAATTCCAAATTTGTTTCGTTTTTTTTTAAATTAAAATTTTCTGACAGAAAATGAAAACTATATTCTTTGTGCGGGATACCTACACATTTTTTTTAAAAAAAAACGCTGATTATATAAGAATACCGTAAGGCTTCAAGCACGCATTCATTAAAAAACTAGTATAGCTAGTAGACAAACATGAATTAGTTTTTTTTTAAAAGGATCTTATGGACCTAGTTGTTTAACCCACTAACGCCCACTATTTTTATTTCATAAAAATTAATTTTTTGTGCATTTTGTAAAAAATATCTATTCTCAAATACTTAAAAAATGGGCAAAAAATTAAAACTGTGTAGATAACTTAGTTATAGCATGGATCGTTCAATAATATTGATCAGTTATAATGATATGTAATAAAGCATTTATCCTGGAGTGGTATTTCACACACACGTAGAATATCCCTTAATTGTTTTGTTTTTGCTTTGCTTACAACGCATCGTCTTCTTTTAAATTTGTTAAAATTACGTGTTTAGCATTTATGCGTGCTGGTGCTGGATAATCTCTAGTTGATGTAGGGGCATTTCATAGAGGTAATGTTCCATATTTATATAAAATGGCTTTAACAACATCTCTCCTAAATGATAAATTATCTTGGGTTAGTCCATATGTTTTGGAAAAATACCAGGCATTATTCATTGCTACATTAAATAACCATAAAATAATATATAACACTTCTTTCCGCGCATTCATATGCGATAGTTTGACACCGCATTATACAAATGGTCCACGTCAGCCATATTCCGATTATACATTGCTATAATATTAGGTTGTTTAATTAATATTTTTCTGATGTCTTTTGCAGAATATCGCGAAGCTTTTTGATGTGGGAACGCTCCGAATTGATTTGATAATAATGTAGCGTTGCTGTTATCTTTCCAAGGAACCGTTACAATATTATTATCTTCATCAAATTTTTTGTCATATGCTCCGCGATCTTTTTTTGTAGTATTTGTCGTCAGGCAAGCCGCAATTTTCCGTACTATCGATAGCACCTGTTCCACCAAAACCTTTTTCACCCAGCGAGCTTATAAGTCTTTCCGATGTAAAGAAATTGTCGAAAAATTAAGAAAATTGTAGATCACCGTAGTGTTTTTTCAAAATATCAACAAAATGTAGAACAACAAATTCTCCGAGATTATGCTCTGATGCGATATATTGGCGAGGTCCCCGGTAAATATCTAGCTGATAACAATATCCTCTAAGCTTTGAAAACACAGCGAATAGGTTTGCCACGCATGCACTGTTTCCTTCTGTGGCGCCCAAAGTATGGGGTCATCGATTCGTCAATAGATAATGATTGCTCGATAGGCATATACATCAAAAAATTTTCATTTAGTGCATCTATTAGGGGTCTTACTTTAGCCATTTTATCCAGTTTATCTAATTTAGTATTATCCGCAACATGTAAATTTTTAATTATTTCCTCAAATCTATTTTTTCTCATTGCTTTTGTAATATGTGTATTTTGAACATCACTGTACCTATTCTTGCCAGTTCAAGATATAGAATACCAATAAAAGTGTAAATCTCCTTAACTGACAAAGTAAATGGCCTATTGTTAGCGGCTCCATAGATCATTGTGTTCTTTAGAATAATGTTTTCTAATATGTCCTTCGTAAGAAAAGTTAAAAAAATATCTAGTGGATGACTATAGCTTTTCAAAATCAACGGAATTGATAGTATTTCCTTCCAAATAGAACATAGTGGATTTTCTAAATCTCCGTTTTTCCAGGTCCTTATTTTTATGTCCATTTTCCCCTTTTTAGTCGGCATTTGATTATTGTTGCTATATCGTCGTTGCAGTATTTACAGGTAACTCATCTAATTCTAATTCAGTGGTTGGCGAATTATTTATGTATAATTCTGCTTTTGCCAATAATAATTCTTATTTAGATTGTTACGATCTTCATCCCCGGAATCTTCATCAGCTATATTGCCATTGGTGTAATATAAATATCATAGCGGTTACCATCGCCTCTCTCAATATTTTCTATTTCGGCTAATAGTTCATGTGTAGTTAGTAGACGTTTCCTAAAAATACACTCCGCCAAAAAAGTATCGCATAAACTAAAAAACGGCATTTATGAACCAAGAGATTTTTATACGTTCACAAAAAGTTTGCCTCGTGTATGTGAACTATAAAAACACTAACAAAATAATGGAACTTAGCGTTTTTACTTTTTTTTTTCTCTAAAAGAACACATTTAGAAAAATGCATATGTGTAAGGTTTGTTCAGTTGTTTATTGAAAGTCTTCCTATACGGACAAATTTTAAAGTGCGAAGTCAGAGTTCTGTACCAACGCTATTAAAACTAAAATGAGCAATTTAACTTCAGAACAAGTGGCTGCTATAGTTGCTTTAATCGAAGATGGACGATCTCAAGCATACGTTGCTAATTTGATGAACATCAATCAGTCAAGTGTTTCTAGAGCCGTAGCCAGATATAGGGAAACAGGCATTTACAGTAGAAGACCTGTACCAGGTCGTCCAAGATGTTCTACTCGCCAAGATGACCGCTATTTACTACTACAAGCATTACGTCGAAGACATGTAACTGCGAGACAATTGCAGAACGACTTGGCTAGAGTCAGAAATACTCGCGTGAGTACTCAAACTATTCGGAATAGGTTACGACAGAGTGGATTAAGAGCCAGAGTAGCTGTAACAGCCCCTCGTCTCACTAGGAACCACCGAGTGGCTCGCTTAAGGTTTGCCAGAGAACATGTAAATTGGAACATTAATGACTGGGCCAATATACTCTTCACAGATGAGTCAAGATTTGGTCTTTACACCTCAGATAGGCGTATCTCAGTGTACAGACGAGACGGTGAGCGCTATTCGCAGTGTAATATCAGACCTAGACCTAATTTCGCTGGTGGCTCTATTATGGTTTGGGGAGGCATCTGTTTAACAGGTCGTACAGAGTTAGTACCAGTAGACAGAGGTACACTGACTGCCCACAGGTATATAACGGACATTTTAGAAGAACATGTAGTATATGCGCCAATTATAGGAAACGAATTCATGTTAATGCACGATAATGCACGACCGCATGTTGCAATAATCGTCCAGGAATACCTTAACGATGTTGGTATTCCAGTTTTAGATTGGCCTGCGGTAAGTCCGGACATGCACCCTATCGAGCACGTGTGGGACCTCCTTCACAGACGGATACGAACCCAAGATGTTGCCCCAGCGGACCTGCATGGACTAGCAAATGCTCTCCGTGACGAGTGGGAGAATTTGGATCAGGCTTATATACGGAGGTTAATCGAATCTCTGCCAAACCGTATGCGGGCGGTCATAAGAGCCAGAGGTGGCAATACTCAGTATTAAAAGCTACTGTTATGACATTTTTCTTTCCAAAATTATAATTTCTTGTTTTAATAAAAATCTCAAGTATGAATTCTTGTTTTTATTTGGCCTGTATTTTATTTAAACAATCATAGAAATTATATCTTAGAGCGCATTAAAGTATATTTACAACTTTATGCTACAAACAAAGATTATGCGATACTTTTATGATTCAAAACTAAATTATGCGATACTTTTTTGGCGGAGTGTATACCGTTTCAAGTAAATAAGAATAATACTGATAACTGTTGCAAATAAACTTTTCGCTCCCAATTGGATGCTGATGTTGGGTGATATGCACATCCGCTTTATGTTATAATACGTAACTTCAATATTCGCTAATACGTCGATCTTATACAAGTGGGAGTCAAGGCAGTTTGTCACGAGCATGCGCAATTTGTCATTCGGAAAAGGTGAAACGTATACCATACGGCAAATTGCAGTTGCGCATACCTTCGACACTTGGCAAACTGTTCTTACTGTTGCTTGAACAAAGCTGTTATATGCCCAGAGGGTCGTTAACGATCCATCAAATTTTTTGACTGTATTATATGAACACCGACTACATCCAAAGATAAAATCGGCACGGATAACATGTTTATAATGTTTTATTATGATATTATTACATTTGTTTCAAAATTATGAGATGTTGAAAGGAGATTGCTTTGGACATATAGACATGCTGTTTCTCTCGCAGTACTAAATAAGATAAATAAGACCTTTCTGAATACATCTAGTTTAAAAACCTTTTATTAAACTAAAATCCAGACTCGTAAGTTATATTAATATGGAGTGAGTCACTAATGACCCACTGAGCGCTAATAGGTTAATATCTATTGTATTACAAGGAATTAAAATTAATGTAAACGAAAATCACTGGTATATATGCCATATCAACACACCTATTTAGTAGTTAGTTACCTACAAACATTTTCACCTTTTAATACGGTATGTTTGCGATGCAAACTACTAATATAAATTTAAATTAAAGTAAGGCAATATCACAAAATAACTGAATCATTGTTTAAATCCTTCAAATTTAATGACTTGGCAGCCTTTATTTTATTCTTTTTCCTTAGGAAAAGAAAAAAAACGTATTTAAATATTATTTTGCCCCATACACTTTAAATCATCCTTGGGAACCAAAAAATATCAAGATAAACGGCATGCTACATCCCCCCTCTCACGATAAAAGCGACATAAAAGGAAAAGCAAGGAAGAAAAGAAAAAAGAAAAAACATAAAATATTACGGCGAAGTGCGTGCGCGGAGTCTCTTCCGACATAATTGGATTGCCTATAAAATATTTTCTATATGACTTTTGTACGATTTGTGACACAAACTGTTGCTCACTACGTGATCTGCATCGGGGGTTGGAGTACGGGTCGACCGACGTCGCGACTCGGCGACGGCATCGCTTCGACGGAGATCAACAGTTTGCCCTTTTATAGGCGGGTGTCCCGCCAACAATCAACCGTTCCATCACGTTCGCGCTGCCGCTTCTATTGCCTACGTAAATATTGATCAGGGGGGATGAGATGAACGCTTCACCTTTTACACGATTCTATGTCATTCATTTGTTTCCTTAATGCTGTCAGTTTTTTTTGTTTTCCATTGTCGGTGCATTGTTCGTCTGTCTACCGCGTAAACGATACAGTTTACCTACGTGTAATGGCAGTAATATTTAAACAGGGAAGAATATAACAGCCGTCACTATGTCATCTTCAACTTCAAGATTCCACAATAACAAAATGTATATGGAGTGCACAACTTTATTCACCTTTTTTTTTCACAATGGGCTTGGTTATAAATTAGGGTCGTAAACCAGCCATAACGCGTATTGAGGTGATGTTTACAATGGAGGAAAATGGGAGACAAGAAATAGTATGTCATCAACACAAATGGACTTACGTTTTTTACTACATACCAGAGCATAGGAATGAATATATTCTTGTAAGCATGAGAAAATAAATGGCCACATAATACGTTTTTGATTAGGTATTCTTTTATCCAGCGGATAAAATATTTACAAACTGAAGATTCTAAAGGCAAACCAACTGTATGATATGGAAGGCTGAAATTAGTGTATTAGCGTATGCTTCGTATTGTCACTTAAATTAGAAATCACCGCTCTTTATTAAGTTGTAAATGCTATTAAATACAATATTTATATTTCCAAAAAAGTAGATAATTGCAGATTTGACTATACCTATTATATAATTATGTTTAAAATCTTCTTTTCTTGACCTTTAAGTATTTTAATATTTTTTCGTGGTTTTTAGGTCGTTTCAATGATATTAATAACACTTTAGATATACAACGTTTTGGTTATTATTAATAAAAAACTATAACATATTGTATAAAATAACGATGTTAAATAATTGTAAATAAACTTTTTAGTTTTATAACTGATAAAATCATTATTTTTTTTGTTATTACTATGAAAATTTTGAAAAATGTGCTTTATATCAAGATTCCGTTGTGAAATATATGTTCATGTTTTGTTTCCATTTTCTAATTAAAATGAAACACATACGATGTTTCAGTTTCTGTCAAAAATCACATTAAAACAGAAAATATGGAATAACAAGAAAACCGTTATAAATAGGTATAGGGAAAGTCATAGAGAATCGATGCAGAATTAAATTCTGCATCTGATCATCCAATAATGTACAGGGTGTTCCATTTGAAAAAAATAACTTTTTCAACTTTGAAGATTTTGTAATTGGTCATGCAGTTTTGGACACCCTGTATGCGACAAATCAATTGTCAATGTGGATTTCGAAAGTGTCATTCTTGTGCTTCCATCCACCCTAGAAGTGTTTATTACCAGTCGAAAATGGGCAAAAGATACTGTGTTGCAAATAACGCTACATCTTTCAAAATTTTCAAAAAAATCAAGATATCTAAGTAGCAGTTGAAAATAGGTATAGGGAGACCTATTAGAACTCATCATAAAATTTTCTCAGGAATTTAAAAATGAAATAATATACATGTTCCATTTAAAATAAGAAAGTTTATGACGACTTCCGGTATAACCGGAAGTAGTAAGACCATGAAAATATTTTAAAATGAAAGAGAATCTTGAATAGCCCCGGATTCCAAAAATTCACAGTTCCAGGTTTTTTCTAACCTCGGAAACTTCCAACGAACTGCTGCCGTGGAAAACCCTGTATAGTGGTTTGAGTATTTTGGGAAATATCAAAAACGTTATAAATTATATAAGTAGATTTCTAAAAAATATTGTTGTGTTTAATTATAAAATTAAATTGTGTAGTTTGGTAAAACCTGTTTTATCATTAACTGCATTTTCATATTTATAAATTAATTTTTTTTTTCCAATTTTAAAAATTTTCCTATTTTATAATAATATAATATAATAAATAATCAACAAGAAATGCGTAAAATAATCAAATAAACACAAAATATATAAAAATCACTTAGGTAAAACATCTGTCTGCAAAATAAATCAAATTTTCAAACCATATAATTTCAAAATCGCAAATCAAAATAATAACAAATTACAAAACCAAGTCTATACAAAATTAAAATCAAAAATTGAAAATAATAAAACATCACAATTTGTATATAAAATTGACTGTAAAAATTGTAATGGCGTATTTATTGGTGAAACCATGCAATATTTAGAAAACAAAATGAGAGGACATATCTAAATAAACAAAAATCTTACAGCACCAAAGAAACAGGAAATAATTAAAGGAATTTGACAACATAACAATTCTAAATAACGAAAAAAATTTGAAAGCACGGAATGTACTTGAAATAATCTAAATTTATAAACATAAAAAAACAAAATGATACAACACAATCTTTATGTAAAGCACAAATTTTTCAAAATTTTCATATTAAAAACAAAAGAATAATGATTTTATCATTTATAAAACAAAAAGTGTATTTACAATTTAACATTGTCATTTTATAGAATATGTTATAATTTTTTATATATGTACTTGAAACAAGTTACTAATAGCCGAAACGTTGTATATCTAAAGTGTTATCAATATCAGTGAAACGACTTAAAAACCAAGAAAAAATATCAAAACAGTTCTAATGATTGTCGTTAAACTGGGATTATCAGTTTTACAAAAACTATAATTTTTTTGATTTCTATCGCTTTTTTTTTAAATTTGGTATTCGGGTATGATGCAGTAGTCATGTTATTTACTTGAATAGTATTGACCTGTCACTGCCAGTAGTATTTCAAGTAAATGTGCTTCTTCATTCTTGAAATATGACAGTATAAGTTAATGTTGACCAGTAAACTCTGTTATTGCTGTTGAGATAATAGTACCCTTGATTGATATAACTAATTATTGCTTGGAGAAAGGAATCGACCTAATGGAGATGAAATTCGCTAGAGTAGTACCAATTTACAAGAAGGGCGATAATAATAAACAAGAAAATTACAGGCCAATGTCAATGCTGCCAATATTTTCAAAGGTAATGGTAAAAATTAATATCTAATATGATTGCTTCTTTCTCTGAATCTCGACATTTTTTTTACCTGTGCAAAATGGATATAGATTTGGAAATGGAAGAGAAAAAATAATTTAGATTTATGGTAATCATGTGCAAACACATGATTACCATAAATCTGTAGAAATGATGCTGTGAGTAAAGCTTTCGATACAGTATCGCATGATCTACTGTTAACTAAATTGGATTTCAATGGAGAGGAAAAGCACACAATGCAACATTTTTCCTTGAACACACAAGTAATGTACTGGAACGACCATATGTCGGCAAAAAAATCAACAAGTTCTGGTGTTCCAGCAGGATCAGTTCTGAGCCCAGTCCTTTTTATTATATAAGTACCTACGTATATGAATATAAGTAGAATTCTGACCACCACAATTACTCTACCCAGAAGAGGGACGTTAAAGAGGCCACTGATTAGCGATGCCTTTTGATGTTACACGAATTTTAATTAGCAAATCTGTAATACTCTTTTACAGTTTATGTTACCTTCTTTTGGTTAGTTACTTATTTATACTCATGAACTGCGTGTTGAATAAACGACCACTACTACTATTATCGTTCCTATTTCCCATTCAATAATTTCGAGAATTTTATTTTAATTACTTGTATCTTTTGGGATTCAACTAAATTAAAAGATAATTTAACTTTTTACTGCTTGCAATAACGTTGGTTTCATATTATTTGAAGCACTAGTCCTTCAAATAAATTTTTGTAATTTGAGAAGCAGTTCTACTTTCAAAAAGAACAGACGACAAAGATCAAGCTAAGTGAAGCAATAAAGGCGGGTTTACCTAAGGCCAGTGGAGAAGCAAGTTAAGTCAGCAAGTAATTGCACGTGAATTTAAACAGGAGGCGCAAAAAGAAGGATCGATTCATAAGTGGACAGGTGGTTGAGGAAAGTTCTGTTAGGTTTCTTTACATTTGCAATGCTGTACTTCGTAGAAAACGTCACAATATGTCAAGACAACAGGCAAGATACTTGCTTGCATGCAAACTTGTTTATGGGAAACCAAGTCGGTAAGTAAATAGAACCTTGTTCTATTCACTTGACTGTCTTTTGGCTTGCTTGATAACTAGTATCGTAGTTGCCTTGTCTGAAATAGGTGTGTAATAGAAGTTATCTGTTTACACAGAGCATGTAACTTGCAGAAAGTTGCTTGCTTACTTGACCTGCCTCTCCACTGGCTTCATGGAAACCCGCCTTAAAAGTAGCAGACGAGTGCAAGTAATCTAGACTAGTAATACCACCGTTGTTATTCAGTTTGTGACGTGAAAATAAGAGTAAAAAAATATGAACTTTTATTTTTTTTTTATATTTTTTAAAATATCCAGACATACCAGATTCGGGAAAAGCAAAAAAAGAGTTGATAACTTTGAGGACTGATAAAACATTAGCGACTGAATATATTAACAAAAATCACAAACTGCAAATACAAAACTAGTTGAAAGTAATAAAATAAAGAAAAGTCAGTGAATAACAGCAAAATCTATTGAATAGAATCGGAGATATATTGAAGTTAACAGGAAACATTCGGTGTTCGGCCAAAAAACGCTAGTGACTTTAGGTGTAAAGTGTAAACATTCTTTACTTTATTTTGTAATAACAATTTTTTATATATTAAAGTTCTATTAAAGCTTGCTGTATTTTTAATCTGAAATCACAGTTGCACCATATTTGCTCAACAATAGCAAAATTGTAATGAATGACTTTTAAAGAAATTACAGTTCGTTTACTTCGTATCCGTCATTGTTATATCAATAGAATTCTTTCTAATCGGTAATCTAGTCAAAACAATCTCTCCTCTCATTCTGAATCTGCATGCTAATTTATTACGCAGTATAGACAGACGTTTGTATTTCTCAAAGCGAAGAAATTCCCACACTCAAAGTATTATTAAACACTTTAGCGTGAAACAATCGTGAGAAACGCACCCATCTGATCCATTTCGATCGTAATAAACTAGACGCTCTTTAATATATTTAGCCCCGATGCTTATTTAATGAACTATCTCGAAAGCCGCCGCGGCTTTTCACGAATTTTTATGACAACGTTGACGATTTTACGGTGTTATAACGTAGCAGTGGCCCAATCTAACATCAACGATGCAATAAATTCCGCCTGAAAAGTGGCTATTTGTTTTCAGAGTTGATTTTTACATATCCGTTGGTTTTCATTGCGACCTACAGGATCCGTAATTTATTTATTCTATTTGTGTAATAGCTTTTACAGTTTAAAATCGCCAAACCTTATTTTTGCCTGGTAAATATGTTTTAACATATTTTACTACATCTACACTTAAAAGCGTAGGATAAAGCAGCACTTTTTTTTTCCGTAATAAAGCGGTTGGTCTTAGTACTTAAAAATGACACAAACCGCGAATGAGGATATGGCGTTGAGCTTTATTAAGATTACTGAACAACCTGGAATAAACACTAGAGAATTGAAAAGAGAACACACAATGAATCGTCTCTAGAAATGTTATGATATGGTATGCGGTCTCTGTCATTCTATTACACAATCTGCATCGGGTATCTCCAGTGTTGATCCTCATTTTCTTTCAGTGCACACAATGTCCTCTTAGGAAACCTGCTGTTATAGGAAGATGATTTCTATTGAGCTTTAGTAGTTTCTCGCCCTTCTTCTTTGATGGTTCCTTGATAAAGGTCTTTCCATGGGTTTGCTTGGTTGTGTTGGTCTAGTGTTCCTAGACTATTAGACGTGACACAATAGTACATAATAATAGGCATCAACATTTTCGTCCTATGTAAAATTGCTGCTTTCAACCAAATCAATCCACACCATTCACTTTTTGGCGTTGTTCTATATGGGCTTGCCATCGAAGGCTTATATTTGTAGTAACGATGATATAAGCGATATTAACAATACCATTAAAGCGAAACGTTGCTTCATCACACTATTCGATTCACTACATTTTGCTTTTCTTTTATGAATTCTGTTATTATTACTTCGCAAAAGTGTGGTTTACGGTCTGGATCATTTCCAATCAATTCATATGAACAAAGTATTTCTGTTTTATGGATTTTTGGAGGGAATTTTTCCTTACCGAATCAATTTCTTGCACTGATAGTCACACTGGCGTCAGTATTAGCTGCTGTGTGCTTAGACGACTTAGTCTTCACAAATATTATAGACTTTCATAATTCTTCTATGTTAACCGATTCTGCTTTCAAATAAACTTATAGCTATTGTAAAAACGATCACTTATATTGCAAGTAATTTTCTTATTCAATAGTTAGTGCACTGGTGTACCGATTTAATTAAATTTATAACACCAAATCTTAATAAACAAATACCCTTTGTTTGCTTAAAGTACTGTAAAACTGAAGTGAAGGCGCGCTACGCTGATTTTTTTTTTTGATTCCCAACCCCATTTAAAAAAAAAATGCCATCGTCTACGTCTTCTATTTAGGATTAATGTACGCTCGGGATATTAGCAATCCAGGAGGACATTAAACGTCCCTATTATCCAAACTCCAGACCTTTCATAGAAATTATTCAGGATAACTTATTTTCCAGAGTAAACATACTAAAAAGAAGCGTATCTCCGGATCTTATTTATTTAACTTGTTTATGTTTGTCTACGGAATTCTCTGGGAGGCGAGTGATAGGGATCTTTTTATCCCCCGTTCGCGTGCACCCGCACCCGATAAACAGGAAATCTTTTTATTTTGACCTTTAGCGCTCATGTCCTGTTATATGATATTCTAAAAGTGTACTTGCCACAACTAATTTAATTAAACCACGTTTGCATTTAACAATTACCTCGAAAATGTCGATTTCCTGATTAGAACTGGCACTGCATCGCTGAAACTTAATTGGCAAACAAAATACTTCAACGAAACTACGTTTATCGAATTTATATAAAGTGATAATAATGTTGGTTTCATCTCCGGTTTATGTGAAAGCATTATCTTTTTAATTAAAATTCCCGATTTGAAATTTTCGTTCTAAAAATTATCTTTTATTTGCTTATATATACTCGGAAGGGAACATCATGAAATTAAAAATTAAAATAGTGAGAAAATTTTTGATTTTGTCGTTTAGAAAGCTCATCTATGGATGACAGAAGGAGAAGATATTGAGAAGGCAGCCGAGAAAAAATCAAAGTGAATTCTTTTTTATAATAGTTTTATATTATTTATTTATTATTATGGACTTACACATAAGCAATAAAAGACATTTATTTTCGTTATAGTGTAAGATTCAACCACAAAAAATATGGAATCATTTCGAGAAATTTTCAATACAGAAAACACAATTGCGTTTAAGTGGTTGTATAAGAAAAAAGGTAGCCTACAGGTGCGTTAGACGGAAAGGGTGTAATCGTTTACGTAAAAAACGGTCTTTGCTTCGTTTATAGTAATGATGCGACGAGTCCGTGATTTTGATAATCAAGTAACTCGTATTCGGTTAACAAAAGCATCGAGCCCATACTCTAGTATGTAGAGTCGATTATAGTACTCGAGTTCCAAGACTCGATTTCTGTACTTACTGGAGTACTCAGATTCGATTCTGTTACTTGAGTTCCCAAACTCGATTTTAGTACTCGAGTTGCCAGACCCTATATCAGTAATCGAGTTCGTAGATTATATTTTGTTTCAACGTTCACCCACAAATGATTTTATTTGTAAATGAAATTATTTACAAATAATTTTCCAAACATTTACTTGTAAATAATTTTATCTGTTTATGAATAAATATTATAGGTAATTTTGTTATTCGAATAAGGGCCCCACTCTGATATGCAGTATGAATTTGCGCAATTTTGTATATCGGTACCTCAATAGCCATTGTAAGACATACCTATATCTCCTTCAAAGTCTGTCTTTGTTAATTTAAACTATTATTGGGCCTAATCTAAGTTTATTGTGCCTCCTTATATTCCTTGTTGTGTTGCGAAACCTGGAGCTTTATTATTTTTCAATTTTGATATTAATAATAATAATATTAATTTATTATCCAGCACCTGAATGCTAATTATAGCGTAATCACAAAAAATACAAAAAGAAATAGAACATTAAGTGATAAATAAACCGTTTCCAATAATTTGCCGACAATCTGTTTTGTAGCAAACGTTATAAAGAATCTACTGATATCGTAAAAATATCGATATCACTGCAGTGATTTTATTGGTATGAGAACACATTGGTGGAGGCAAATGGAAAATAAAATATTTTTTTGTTGTCTGACACTTAATCCCGAAGTATTAAAGTTGACCTGAAATAACAATTCGGGGACATAAAAAATGCTATTATTTATTTTATACATAAACGCTATCTGTGAAACAACTTTACGGTTGAATAATGACATAATCGAATCCTTGCAATAAGTTATTATAAGGATTTTCTTTCCACTTTCTCTAATAGATAATCCTATTTGATATAGCCAGAATTTCAAACCACAGAACATTATCCAAGCTTTGTTCTAATTATCGCGTTGTAAAGAAATTGTGGAGCGGCATTATTCGATTCTTTAATATTTCTTAAATTCTAACATTTATAAGCATTCTACGAAGATCTATTCTTCTGGATTAAGGATTAAATTTAAATCAAAACTCACACTCAGATCCTTAATAGAACAGCGCTGCGCAAGGGGAGAATCGAATAATGTGTAAGTGTGTCCCACAGGATGTTGCTTCCTAGTGAAACTTACGATTTTCCACTTGGTTGTATTCAGAAGTAAGCCATTATCCGAACTCCATTTCTCAAGGTTCATTAAGTCACTCTGTAGAATTATGCAATATTAATACTTCTAAACGTCTTTATGTCACCTGTATAAAATAAACAACTTGACAAAAACCGTTCAGTATCATCATTAATAAATATAACGAATAACAACGGTCCCAAAGCAGAACCTTGTGGAACACCAGTGCGAAAATGTTTGAAATGTAAATACATGACTGGAAACTATTGTATTGAAAGTAGTTTAAACGATTCGACAAGTAAGATCTGAGTTTCTCAGTCAAATCTGCTGACGGTTCAACTGCATGCAGTTTCAGTAAGATGCTTTCATGTTGCACAATATCAAATGCATTAGAAAAGTCACTGCTCATCCAGAAAACCAGAAAACAAGATGAGCTAAAGAACACAGTTGAAGCGGTGTTGATGGATTGGGATTTGGCGGTTATAAATTGGTTTAGAGATCAATCACCTGGACTAGTTTCGTAAAGTTACAAATAAGGGATATTGGCCTACTGCTCTTAATTTCGTTCCTATTTCTCGCTTTAAAGAAAGGTGCGACCTTGGTGCGTTTCGCGCAATCCTATTGAAAATGTGTAATAACCGCTGATGTAATAATCCCTAAACTCCTTGATAATAAAGGAAGGAATACAGTCTGCAGCCATCATTACAGTTAGCTTCAAATCGTCACATCTATCAGCTCAACCTTGTTTTCGTCTCACTCTAATAAAAGAAACCTTTAAGTACTTTTTTTCAATACGTTTTCTATGCTCACTATATATATTTCCAATTAAACATATTTTTATTGCAAATGATCAAAATAAAATATTTGAGTTAAATCTTTAAATTCTTAAAACAAAATGGAAAATATTCTTTCAATATCATGTCATTATAACTATGTGTGAAGAATTTTGTGATGATTTAGCTGTCTTTTTCATTTATGCTTGGGAACTTCTAAGTTTTATTGGTGTGATTATTTTATTTGGTTTAGTAACTTAAAATTTTAATTCACAAATATTTTCTAGTAGAAAATTGCACAAAAATATCAAACTGCACCCGTAGAAATTTCGGGTCGCTCAAGAAAACTCTTAAGTACCTGATTTATTGTTGCCGAGTTTTCCCCAATGTTTAAAATCGTTCTATATATAAACTTACTTATTTTGTGTTTCAGCAATAGTAACTTTTTTTTTACAACGTGTGTCCATTTTCCGACTTCTATTACACATTTTATGTAGCGTTTTATGATCCGACTTGTAATGAAATATCATAAAAATCTACTAATAAAAATATGGCGTCGTCAAATGTCCGATCTCTGGTTTATATAGGTGCGCGTCATTCGACGACGTTTCATTAGTTTTGAAATGACAAATCGGCTCTGCGCGTTTTTATGATTCGCTACAGACCCGTGTACAAACGTGAACACACGTCCGGTGTCCGCACTCTTTTAAGTTTTACGATCAGGGGCATTGTGTGGTGTCCTCGATGGCGGCTTTGAAAGAAGATGTGGAATTTCACGTTTAGAATCTAAAGTCGGTGCTAGAGCACTTTCGGCCTTTTTCTAAAATTTTCTTATATGTTATATAACATGTACTACTGAGGTTGTAAGACGTAAAAATGAAGATTGTAAAGGCGTAAGTTTTCGAGAGCTTTAAACGTGACGTCAAAATAGTGCTATAAATAAACATTACTTTGGCAATTTAACATACTATCAAGTATGTGGTAACGTCATTGATATGCTAATTCTTTCAATATACATGTTCTTTCTGCATCCATCATTCCACTAGTGATGTCATCAGCCAAGTAGTAACCTTGATGTATATTTTGTTAAATTTGTTTTAATAAAATATCCTTTGCTTACTTTTATTTTGGTGAACTTTTCAATAAGCTTTCAAATTACTTTTAAATTTTTAAATGTGTTGATGTAGGATGCTCGTAGAAATTGATAAAAAACGGCGAACAAACTCCCCTTTAGCGCCTTTTTAGCTGGTCAACGTCTACAGGTTGAATAGAGGACAATTTAAGTCGAATTTAAATAACAAAGGAAATAATGAGAAGTGGGACAATACAAACATCGTGTAAAAAAATGAGAAACAAAATAAGAAATTGCCTCAGAATTACAACAAAAAAAATTTTTTTAACGAATTTCGGTACAATTTTGCGAATAACGGGTAAACGGTTGGAGATATCGATGTTTGCCTGACGATAAACGATTCTCCGTGCGAAAACGCGTCGGATAGGCTATGCCAGAACGCACTAGCGTTAAAAAAAAATTTCAAAACTTTAAACGCTAATATCTCGGAAACGGTAAGAGATATCGACAAAACTTGACGGATTTGGACTCCCTATTTTTATGGAGAAATAAGGAAAAATGAAAAAACGCCATCTTTTTTAGTTTTCTGACCATAATTCCGGAACGGTTCCAGAGAATTTAAGAGAAAAAGAATTTCCGGCACGTATATATATAGGAAAACAAAAAAAAAACGAGAAACAAAAAAAGGAATTGCCTCAGAATTACAACAACAAAAATTTTTTTAACGAATTTCGGTACAATTTTGCGAATATCGGGTAAACGGTTAGAGATATCGATGTTTGTACAAATTTCGTGTAAATAAAAATAACAGAAAACAAAAAGGTACATATAAAATATGTTTCTCCAAAGTAATGTATTAAATAGTGTATGTAATGTTATAGGTGTTATAAAAATCACTAGCATTTTATCAATATCGGTCCTAAAATCACAGGTTTTCTACGGTTGATATTAACCATTTTCGAAAGACGCCATTTTTTTAAGATTACTTGCAATATATAACATGTTTACATTTTGGAAATCAAAATCATGACCCGCATGTAAATGATGTGTTGACAGTCCTGTGTTGCTCTTTATTAAAATTATGTCATGTTTACTTAGTAGTACTGCCATAAATTCTGTCCCTTGTGCAAACGTATGTAAATTAAAAAAAAATAAAACAAAGAGAAATAAAGTTATTGGTAGCTATTACTTACTTTACAGAGAACTTAAAAGTGTAAAAGTTATTTAATGTCTGCCCTTTGCTTTCACACACTGCTTCAGACGGTGCGGCCACTGGTCAATCGCCGCACGATCTACTTCCAGAGATATTGAAACGGCTGCTTTTACCAAATCTGGTTTTCGTGTATCGATATTTTGTTGAGGTTTGGAGCAGGCCTTCTCCTCTAAAGCATTCTATAGGCGGTAGTCCACAGGATTGAGATCTGGAATTTCCGAGGGCGAATCTTTAGCAGGGATGAATTCGGGCAAATTCGCCTCTAACCAACGCTGTGTGGACTTTGCCCTGTAGGCCGGTGCGGAATTTTGCTGGAAGACCCAGTGCTTTCCTGCGAATAAGGAGTAACTACCTTTTCCAAAATACCAGTTTGGTAGTTTGCTGCACGTGTTTTGACTACTTGCTCGCGGAAATACATTTGAGTGACACCGTCATGCGCAATTCTACACCAAAGCATCACCATAGCACGATAACGATATTTTTCTACCTACCCAATTTTTTCTGCAACCTCCTTGGGGCTGCAAGCACTAACTTTATCATTTTACCGATTAATTTTTTTCATTAGTGAAAAGGATTTGCCGATGCATTCCGTTTGCATATCACTGAACTAACGGTTTTGATCTGGTCACGCTGATGTTACGTAAAGCTGTCGCCAGTGGCTGTCCTCTGGTTCTCCGATAAGCACCAAGACGCAAGTCTTGTTTAATAATGCGGGACTTGTTCGATGAGGTATTTTCATCTCATGGGCCATAACTTTCTGTTTTTTGGAGTGGATTTCTACGAATTCTTGCAGCAACTGCTTTTACGAATTTTACGACTTACCGACTACTTCTTGCTCTGTCCTCGACAGAGGAGATCCCAATGTATCGTTTCACTGGCCGATAAATGATTTTTTTTATAGTTTTAACGGCTTTAATATGTTGAATATTTCCGTTGCAGATTTATTACATTTGTGCAGAGCAATAACGGCGATACGGTTTTCTTTTCTACCCCACTTCATGTTTACTGCTCAACGTATCGCGACGAACTGATTTCGTTTTGCATAGTATGGATACTGACTTATAACGTCATAAAACAACAACCTGTCGACACTTGCAAACATCCCAGTAGGCCATCAAAATTAGAGACAGAACTTACATTACTTTTACTCGCATCATTCCCTTGTAAGTAAGATTTTGCAAGATTTTTTTACCAACAACGTGAATACCGGCAAGAACTGCTTACTTTCTAATATGTTGTTTGTCTTTTTTTATGTTTGCTCTATACAGCCGTGTTCTATTACTGTTCGACTTGCCCTATATCTTTTAATCAATTGGACCAATAAATGCTATCATTATTATTCAGTTGGGACAGTTTACTACCCAAGTAGGGAGTGACAAATTTGCCTCATTTTTTAACGCATTTTTTCTGTGTAATGGAATTCACTAAACACAAATTATATAAAAAAAACTTTCCATTCGCATTAGTTTCTGAAATTGTCGCAAGTACATAATTTTAATAAAGCAATTTTCATCTTGTTGCTGTTACATTTCCATAGAAAATTAAAACAATTTTGACTTGCGAAATTATTCAAAAAGCTAATTCCAACTTTTAAGGTCGGTATGTGCGCTGTAGAATTTAATTTCACCTTTCGACCATTGTCAACATTACCTCCGGCATATTGCCGTACGTTACGTGGATTTCCTCCCCACGTACTGTGCTCGTTCAACTGAAGTCCAATTACGGAAATCAATAAGTAAGGCCAATTAAATATGAGTTAAGGTAGCCACGGTAACGAGATCACGTAAATCTGCAATTGTATCACGTATTAAGAGAGCAGCGGTATGACGTGGCGCGATTGAAGTGGCTACGTGGCGAACAGTCTACGAGTACTGGAGTAAAATAAAATTCACCACTTCACTGCCAATTTATAAATAGGACGGACGTACAGACGGAACGGACGATGCGATTGTCGGAAAGACAATTGTCGACCGGCGAATACGTTTTTATTAGAATTGCGCAATTGCGATGAAGATAACACTTGTTGAATCCGCATTAGGCGTCCGTAAATGAAGGCGCACGGACGCGTTATACTTGGTTTGATGTTTGGAAAACGACGACGCTTCCGACGGTTACAAGCGGCGAGTGTTGCCGGCTTATTGGATTTCAAACCAATTGCTTGTGAACGAGGATTGCACTCGGAGGTCGGAATTAGCCTCGGGGTTAAATTAGATTTGCCGATGGACACACAAAGATGCTCCTTTCGGTAAGATTACAGGCGAATCAGAAGATTTTCAGCCGACAGTGGAGGTGGAAATATCTCATCTTGTATGAAAATAATTTAAATTTAATGTAAATATCAACATAGAGACCACAGTTGCACAAAAACTCATTGACATACTTAATGCATATCATCTCAAGCAAATATTTCATGAATACTTGAGAGTAAGGACATTTATGTCGGCACCTTTGATGTTTTATAGACAGTTTTTAATTACCTCCAAATTGGTAGTGAAGTTAGGGGCATCTTCATAAGATGGCGATGTCAACAACACTAAAGAAGAAACCGCGAAAATGCCATGTTTAAAAAATTGAAAAAGAACTTCCGTAGACTGAAATATAGATGTTGCAGTTATAAATTCATTTTGTTGAATTAAGAATATATAAATGAATAGTATTACTAATATATAGGATTATATTTAGTAAAATGTGTTTTGGAATTATTGTATATTGTGTCTTAAGAGGTTAATGTAATACAAGATTTAAGAGAAGTGCCTATATTTTGACTTTTACTTCGTACATAATACACTGAAGTCAAAAAACTAACAATAAAACACATAAAGCGGCAAGTTTCTTTATTTATTCATAAATGTTACACTATGGCTAATTTAACATTTTTAGCAGTTTGTTTCGCAAAATTTCGATTTCAACATTTTATATTCTGATTTTTACAAGTTTCATAAATAATAATGGGTAAAATTATTACATTAAATGGAACAGTTTCAAACATAAATTTTAATTTTATTCTAACTTTTTCTTCTGTGGTCATAGCATTAAATGTATTCAACCAGCGACGGGTATGTATCTTGCAGTACTAGTTCGTTGCTGTCTGATTCATAAATTGTAATAAAAAAAGTAATTTTAAAGAGTGCAGAACACATTGAAGAGCTTACAGTCATGGAATATTCAATCTACATTTATTATTATTTCTTAACTATTTGGCCCCTGCGTATTGCAAAGAACTAATCATTTATATAACTTTCCCTTTGCCCTCCCACTGCTCCATGTTTCAAAAAGAATATAAATTATTTCCTTATCCTTAGGTGCCTCATTTAAAATAAAAGATTGGTCCGTCCAGCCTAAACCTTGTATAAAACCTCGTTCTATCCTAAAAGAAATAATATAGACAATATGCTAGTTTGATGTTGGATACAATATTTTCTTTTCCACTGCTATCGATTCGCCACATATCTATGCATCGTGTTTGTATTTTCGTATGCTCTACGGAACTGGGTTTCCTTTTTGGTTCTAAAGGAAGACTGGCTACAGCATTTACCGTCAACCGGTTTTTATCAGAATTTAAAAACTTTAATTCTTCGAAGTGGGTCTCATATGCTCGGGCACTCTTCTATAATTTATCTAGTCCCCTGCTTAGAAGATCCGGACGTTCGCAATGTTGTACGCATTGTAGAGCACTATAAAGAACAGGATAGGATTTATTCTATTTTATACACAACATAGGATATATATATATTGTTTTCGAATTGTTGTCCCATTTTGCGTTATTTGGACTCTATTTACACTTTTAACACTATAAACTGCGAACTAAAGTTCTACAAGACCAGCAGGAATGATGTTTATAAACATTTAATTCAGATCAAAACACAAAACATAAACAGTCCGTCATGTTATTAAGGCGAACTACTCGATTCTACGCACAAAAACCGATGACACAAAAATTGGCCAAATATCCATACTGGTTACACTGTAGTACAATCACCCTGATTGTTAACATCTTTACTAATACTGAGTCATATATTCCAGAACTACTCACGGCAGACAGGACACAAATTTTAAAATACATACAAAACAATGAAGAACCTCAGAAAATACTTCTATACTTTCAGAGCAATTAATGCTGAAAATGAAAAAAAATACCGTTTAAAAATCTTTTAGTAGCACAAATACATCTACCACATTACATTGATACTGCAGAAGAATTGTGCCGCGGATTTCATGATACTTTTATCGGAATTGTCTACCGCAGTATCCCTGGAAAGATAATAGAATGCACAAATAAAAAGAAAAACAGCTATATAACTGATTCACACAAAGACTCAGAAATGCGTTCGATGCATGAGCGTCCTTAGCAAAGTACACAAGGAACCCAATTTATTATAAAGAATACCGCAACTCTATAAAGATGACGAAAGTTATCCGAAATTAAACAAGCATCTAACGCTAAACAAATCCAACAGCCCGAAAAGGAAATCAAAGCAAAGTGGCAAGTGATAAACTAGGAAGTCAAACCGACGAGGACTGAGACAAGAGTAAACTAACGGAAGTGTTGTATTGACACTTCAATTTGATAAAGTGGCGTTTTATATCTTCGAATGAGTGTAGTGAGGTTGTACTTGCTGGTTTGGGACTACGTAAGCGCCTTAAATGAAGTAGACATCCAAAGAAAACTAACATTGGCCTTCCCAGCCACCCGTGCGTGAAGGGAAATGAGGCGGCCGATGATCTCGCCGGGTCATTTCTTGGAGCTAGTACTTCC
Organism: Cetonia aurata; assembly: GCA_949128085.1. NCBI lineage: Eukaryota > Metazoa > Arthropoda > Insecta > Coleoptera > Scarabaeidae > Cetonia > Cetonia aurata. The sequence continues at coordinate 13,451,771 of OX421887.1, forward strand.
TTCAACATTACCAAATCGCAAATTAAAAAGTCCATCAACGAATGAACACAGAACTAGTCCAAGGAATGGTGGCAAAGGCCATCAGGATGAAAGCAGACAAAGGAGTTGTTAAGAGAACAGAGGGGTGAGTTTACTAAAACCTACTGGATAAAGACAGGAAGACTATCACTACTACCAAACTGATAGTAGGTCTGTTGACTGGTCATTGTAGACAAAACAGGCATATGTATAACATAGAGCTGGCAGAGGACGCTATTTACAGATTCTGTCAAGAGAGGGAAGGAATCCCAGTTCAAGTGCTGTGTCATTGCGAGGACTTGGTGAGGACAAGGTTTATAGTACTGGGAGTAGGGAACCCCATAGCGAATAGCTATATAAAGGAGCCGCTCTCAAAGATGATAAGACTAATCAAGAAGGCAAAATTAGAGGACACCTTCTAGGACAAAGGGGATCATAATAGATCTGAAAAGGTCGCGGTGAAATAAGTCACAAAGCCACCCCAATCCTAATCTAATCTAAAGTTTGTACTTTTGGATGTAGTAGCCGAAAAAAAATTAATTCAAGAAATTAGATATAGATATTTTAAATATTTCATTTTATTCCAGCATATTGCGCCACTGTTGAATTTACGTAGCGTGTTGAAGATGCCTGAGAGTGTAATTAAGGCGATATGAATACTGTATCGGTTACGTAAATGTGGTTTTCTTAGGTGAAGTAGTGAAATATTAGAGTACGAAATTAACCGTAAATCATACGTTACTACTTATTTGACTCATGCTGAATTTACGACCTAAAGCTTATGTTTTCCCATTGTGTTGCAATCAATGCTATAAATCATCGATTATATGGAGGATATCGTTTTCTAATTTCGCTACGGCATTATGTATTCTTTTCAACTGCATTTTTTTTGTAATTGATATTAGAGTTTTTTGTACAATTTCTGAGTTTAGAGAAGGTAGATTTAACCTTTTGTATCCAAAAATATAAAAAGATTTAAATTTAATGTTTTTTTAAAGAAATATTTTCATACACAATTAGCCGTGTGAATAAGATATTTTTATGTAGATTTTTTCTTAATTAACAGTAAGGGGATAATGAATGAAACTTTATAAGAACTAAAGGTTGGCGGTGGCTAAATTATATTTGTTAGAGAGATAAAAACCCAAGTACAAATAAAAATAAAAGAAAAGGAATACTTTATTATTTTTTTAAAGGATTTGAAACATTAATTTCATGGTATTCAATAAATATTTTATTTGTTCATTTTCGCATAGGTATGGTTGCTAAGCTGAACACTTACAATTAGAATGTAGTCTATATTCCAGTTTTCAATGATTCTACCAATGATGCAGAACATTGTTCCTTAATAAATATATGCCAGCGATTCACAGTCAGTAACATTCTGTTTCCAAATTTCTCCTCACATACTTCGTCTTTTCCTAGATAAACTTTGTTTTATGTATCCACTTTGATCAGCAACACACTATAATTTACAATCTCTTTTGATAGCCTTTTTGGGATTGTATTGTTTCAGACTTGATCGTTCTTTGAATAAAATCATATTTCATCAACTGAAAGCTATCCACTTCCATTATACTAAAGTGGGACAAAAATACTGTCATAATGTGAATGTGCCATAATTTTTGCAAATGACGTCAAATGTCATTTTGCTTTGACATTTATGTTGTAGACAGCAGAGATAACCTATCCGTAGACAGATAGCGAATTAGTTGACAATAAGCAATGGAGCGGTACACACAATTGTTACAGCTGATTTGACCAATTTTCAAACTGTCGTTTTAACGCAACGTGAATTTCGTCGTCGTTTTCCTCGTCGTCCTGCACCATGTGCGTGAAAAATTAAGCGCTTGGCTGAGCGGCTCGTGCTAAGTGCTAACTGGATCCACTAGAGATATCGGCAGAAGTGGCCGGCCTCGTATTGCTCGTTCGCACGAGAATATCGAAGATGTCCGCTGCCGAGGACGTCCGAGAGAGTCCACAAACAACGACGAGACAACGATGCACACAGTTTAGCATCAGCAGACGTTCGTTGTGTCGAATTTTGGTGAATGAACTGAAGATGTTCCCTTATAAAGTGCAAACCGTTTACCAATTGCAGCCTGCTAACCGTCAAGTGAGGTCAACTTACTCCCGTGCTCTGTTAAACCTGGTGCAAGAAGAGAATGATGTCGTATCTAAATCATAATGAGCGACGAAACCCATTTCCCTTTAAGTGGTTATGTGAACCAACAGAATTTTGCGTTTCTGAGGCACGGAGAATCCACATGAAATGCATGAAGAACGATTGCATTCCCTCAAAGTGATTGTTTGGTGCGTCATTTGCAGTGAATAGGCAATTGACCCTTATTTTTTTGAGGACGCCGACGACACCACCTTAACCGTAACTGGTGTACGCTACAGAAAGATGTGAAACGAGTTTTTTTGCCGCAACTTGGTGAATGAGGTCTCGAGCATTGTTGGTTCCAGCAGCACGGTGCAATCGCCACACATCTCGAGCAACAATGAAGATTTTGAAACACCAATCTTCCGTTTTGGCGATTTCAACTGGCCAGCCAGATCGCCAGATCTGACAGCGCCAGACTTCTTCCTTTGGAGTTTTTGAAAATCTCTCGTTTACCAGAACAAACCACACACTTTATAAGCCTTGAAAGCCAATACTCAAGAAGAAATTATCAATTTGGCGCCACATGTTTTGCGCGTAACAATTGAAAATGTCGTAAAATGAGCACAAATATGCACCAACTTAGGAGGTTGTCATTTTTTCAACTTAATGTCATCAATTTTATACCTGCAAATAAAGTGTTCGTTAAAACAGACCCGAATATATTTCATATATTTTCGTGGCACTGTGACAAAGTGATACTACTATCAAAAGTAAGGAAATTATATGGACCAGAAACAGCAGCTTTCGAAAACCCAGATTAGGAATGAGGTCCAACAATGGGAGATTGAGAAAGCGATATCCCTCAGCTCTGAACAACGCATAGCTAAAACTCTAGGCTAAATACTTACAAAAACCTATTCATATTCAGCTAACCGGAACTAAGGCTACTGGCCTGCTTGCCATACAATGGGTAAAGCCGAGACTGACATGTGTGTTTTACGAATGCGAAATTGAGACTGCAGATCACATACTCTGCTGTTGCAAAGGTCTGTGCACCGCAAAGGCTATATTACATTAGCAAGAAGAGACAATATCTCCTGAAGTGATAAAAATGACAGCACCAAAGAAAACCCAGATTTGCGGTAAGCGCGAGGGTTGATTGGGAAACCTTTTCCCAATGTTATTTTGAAATTTTCTCCACGAAAACAACAACAGGGAAAATCTATGCGGAAACAATTAAAGAATTGAAAACTGCATATTTTTAAAGAGACTGAAATGATAAAATAAAATTAGAAATTATAAATAAAAGTATGGTATATTGTATCATAATGGTTTTATTACAATTTATCATGTTTTATTTATTCTTGAATATTTCCAGTGAGTTTATTAGTATTAGTGTATTTTAAGTTAATGCGTGTGGAACACGTGATTCCATTCGACTGTGGTATATAAAATTGCTTTTAATTTTAGTTGTACAAACATATTTATGATACCCTATAGCCGTACTGTAAGGTATTATTAATAAAGCAGCACAATTACAAACAAAATTTGTCAATACTGGAAACGAACAGTCGCTAAATATTAGACAGTTTTACGTTCCATACGTGACACAATCAATAGCAGCACAAATGGTACAACAAGTATACTATGACTAATTATATCATCGCTATTTTTATAAATATCTTTTGTTAAACAGAATGTTACTTAATACTTTAATCTGCCATGAATTAGTTTGGTAATTGTATATTTATTTTAATCGTCTGGTTTCCAAAAGTTTAGCATCGTCCATAATTATTGATGGTAACATATGTCGAGGTACGCCACCTCTATAAAACTGCTGATAACTACTGACAAACCGGGAATTTTTTAATTCATTTGTAAATTATTTATGTCATCTTATAAATAATTTTGGTTTGCTGGAACAAAACTTATTTATCACTGCTCTAAATTAAAGTATGTACTCAACAAAAAAAAAGCAATGTCAAATGCAGCACATTGAAGTCAAATAAATAATAAATTAATTAATTGTAAGTAGGGGAGATAGGACAAGTTGGGCACGCCTTTTACTCTTAATGTTTCCTAAACAGCCTGTTAGTTATTATTTTTGTATTATATTTGTCATTTATATCGAGCTTCCACAAAATGTATCAAACAATAAATTAGGTATGCGCCACAAAACGTGAACGCACCCTTAAGTATAGGAAATGGCAGCTTTCTACGGTGGATTTGAAATTCCCTTTATGTTTGAGTGACAACTAATAAAAATTTGATTAGAGTTTAATATTCAGTAGCTGTTTTACTATTTGAAATGCTAACATTTTATAAACTTAATGATGTGTTAATGGTTTGAAAATGTAATCTATATTATATACCAAAAACCAATAATAGAGGAAAATACACTCCGCCAAAAAAGTATCGCATAATTTAGTTTTGAATCATAAAAGTATCGCATAATCTTTGTTTGTAGCATAAAGTTGTGAATATACTTTAATGCGCTCTAAGATATAATTTCTATGATTGTTTAAATAAAATACAGGCCAAATAAAAACAAGAACTCATACTTGAGATTTTTATTAAAACAAGAAATTATAATTTTGGAAAGAAAAATGTCATAACAGTAGCTTTTAATACTGAGTATTGCCACCTCTGGCTCTTATGACCGCTCGCATACGGTTTGGCAGAGATTCGATTAACCTCCGTATATAAGCCTGATCCAAATTCTCCCACTCGTCACGGAGAGCATTTGCTAGTCCATGCAGGTCCGCTGGGGCAACATTTTGGGTTCGTATCCGTCTGTGAAGGAGGTCCCACACGTGCTCGATAGGGTTCATGTCCGGACTTACCGCAGGCCAATCTAAAACTGGAATACCAACATCGTTAAGGTATTCCTGGACGATTATTGCAACATGCGATCGTGCATTATCGTGCATTAACATGAATTCGTTTCCTATAATTGGCGCATATGGTACTACATGTTCTTCTAAAATTTCCGTTATATACCTGTGGGCAGTCAGTGTACCTCTGTCTACTGGTACTAACTCTGTACGACCTGTTAAACAGATGCCTCCCCAAACCATAATAGAGCCACCAGCGAAATTAGGTCTAGGTCTGATATTACACTGCGAATAGCGCTCACCGTCTCGTCTGTACACTGAGATACGCCTATCTGAGGTGTAAAGACCAAATCTTGACTCATCTGTGAAGAGTATATTGGCCCAGTCATTAATGTTCCAATTTACATGTTCTCTGGCAAACCTTAAGCGAGCCACTCGGTGGTTCCTAGTGAGACGAGGGGCTGTTACAGCTACTATAGCTCTTAATCCACTCTGTCGTAACCTATTCCGGATAGTTTGAGTACTCACACGAGTATTTCTGACTCTAGCCAAGTCGTTCTGCAATTGTCTCGCAGTTACATGTCTTCGACGTAATGCTTGTAGTAGTAAATAGCGCTCATCTTGGCGAGTAGAACATCTTGGACGACCTGGTACAGGTCTTCTACTGTAAATGCCTGTTTCCCTATATCTGGCTACGGCTCTAGAAACACTTGACTGATTGATGTTCATTAAATTAGCAACGTATGCTTGAGATCGTCCATCTTCGATTAAAGCAACTATAGCAGCCACTTGTTCTGAAGTTAAATTGCTCATTTTAGTTTTAAAAGCGTTGGTACAGAACTCTGACTTCGCACTTTAAAATTTGTCCGTATAGGAAGACTTTCAATAAACAACTGAACAAACCTTACACATATGCATTTTTCTAAATGTGTTCATTTAGGAAAAAAAAAAGTAAAAACGCTAAGTTCCATTATTTTGTTAGTGTTTTTATAGTTCACATACACGAGGCAAACTTTTTGTGAACGTATAAAAATATCTTGGTTCATAAATGCCCTTTTTTAGTTTATGCGATACTTGTTTGGCGGAGTGTATTATAATGCTTGTATCTTTCGCTTATGAGTTAAAATCTTAATTGTAAGCATTTTGATGTATAATAACAGCACTTATACTATGATTGTTGTTTTTGCACATCTTAACCGATTTTACAATGTTTTAATGTACCTAATGTATTTTTTTTATTATGTGTATATAATCTGCATATCTCTGTTCTAGTTCTGACCTTCCCTCTTCTGTACTTACTGCTACAGCTGTTCTTTTTGACGTTTCTCCTTCTCTATCTCCTTTGTCTAAATGAATAAAACAATTAATGCAAATTTTTCAACATTTCAGATATGTTGAATGCAGTATTAAAAGAAATGTAATGCATAATAAGTAAGTACTAATACTAATGCATGCGATTTTAATTTTATCCCAAATTTGTAGATAATGGATTTATTTCTGTGAAATTTTATGATAAACCGATTTTTTTCTGAACAATTTTTTTGTTGTTGATTTATGTTTTGCGCCTAATTATAAAATCGGGAGTGTATATAACAATGGAAACCAATGTAAATAGTTTTCAAAAATTTGCCAATTTTTAAATTTTCATCGTTATTTATGTTAATTTAAAAAAGTCATCAAGTAGCGTATGATATTTCTAAAATAATTAGAGGTATATTTTAGACATTTCAATGAAAAAACGCCATAACTCAATGAAAACGTCATTCTTCAGTTTGCAAATTGTACATACGTTTAGGTTGCATCAACAATAATCCCTTGTTTAGCTATGAAGACAGCTGATTTCTACGAAATGAGTTAAAAAGGCAATAAAATGAAAGAATTAAAAAAATAAACACACTGAAACCGCTAAAGCCGGTTACTTTGGTTATCAAAGCGGAATTATTCTGACATTTGTTAAGTCTACAATTACAAGAACCAAATTTCGACATCACTTCTCTTATACTTTACGTTTTTAAATGAACATTTAAATGAATAATTTACTGAAATTAAAAAATTGGAATTACTTTGTGAACATTTTAGCTTAAGACAATTTGCATATGTATGCTCAGTGCATGAAGTAAATGAGAAAAAATACTGATCTTACAAAGAAATGTAGGTATATAAAATGAAAGTTAAACATACTATTATTTACTTTATGTTCAGAACCACTTTAAGATGATTAACTAGGATTTAAACTAAGTACAGAATAATAATAATAAACTGCAAAAATGTGAACCACCCCGATTTTAAAAAAACCAAATATTTGCGTTAGGAGTATTGTAATTTCGAGAAATACCAATTTTTGAAACCGAAGTTAAAGAAATACATTTCTGCCAAATGTTTGCAGCTCCCACATATTTAATATAGTAATAGTCATTATATACAGGTATAATCTATAGTAACGAAACGCTAAGAGAACATACATATTAACACCCACTCTAATTTTCAGGCTAATAATATCATATTTTATGAAATGAAGGTTTAGTGTCAATTTGTAGTTGTTTCCAAAGAAGTGATAGTGTGGGGGATAAAATTATGCAAACTAATTTAATACGTATTGCTGTGTACTGAATGTACCAACAAAAATGCCAAATGAAATTTAAAATTGAAAAATTTAATTAGCTAGCTCAAATGATAACAATGTTTTTATAAGGCCCAAAAGAACAATTAAACTCAGGGTTACTATCATGAAAAGTAAAATGTGGGTGAAAGAAATCTGACTTTCTTTCATACTCCAAAAATTTAAAAGTTTAAATCAAAAATAAAAGGACAGTATTTTGAATGAAATTAAAAATTCAATAATTTTATTATTTAAAAAAAAAAAAAATTTAATTACAAATTTTGCAGAAAACAAAACCTTGGACAAAAACGGTCCTGGTCTAAATCAAAACTGCATTTGACTTTAAATTACAAAAAGACAATTCAAAATCCTTTTACAAAACAACAGAAAACAAAAAGTTCAGGAAGATAATAATTTTTTTTTTCAATTCAATCCACGTGGTCTCAATATTAAAACAAGTAAATTAAACGTGGAAAATTCAAGTAATTTAAATAAATGAAAAATAAAAGCAAGCACAATGCTTTTATTCACCCAACCCGTGGTGATTAATAAATAATTACAAATCAGAAAAATTAACAACGAACAAAAATAACTCTTTAAACTTAAAATATCTTCCTGCACATAAAAATAATAACAGATCTTATATGTAAATTGTGTACACAAAAATACAATATCAATTATTATTAAATGAGTTCCGTGATGAACGAAATAAAATCAGAAACGTGAATTCAAAACTTGAAATCAATAATCACAAAATGTCAGCAATGAAATACAATTTTATATATCTACTTACTTTCGTATCGATCAAGGAACTGAACTCACAAGGTTAAACAATCGTATAAGTATAAAAATCTCAGATGCATGCGATGCAACGCACACAGATCTGTCCGCAAACGGATGAACTCGCAAAACAAAACAATATATATACAATTCCAGTGAACGCAGAATGTACAACTGAATGAAATTAATATAAACAACTGAACAATTAAATACATAAATTAAACAATCCAAAACATTAACTAAATCTTATTTGAAAATAAAACAATTTGAAATTTCTCGCAACATTGACAAACGCTTAACGGAATGAACAAAAAAAAACTGCATTTACAAAAACCGGGGTGCCAAACCACAGCAATACGTAATATACTATTAAGTAATTATTAAAAGAAAATAAATTCAGGAAATTTCTATACAAGCCAAGCAGGGACTTCCGCTTACGGAATTAGAATTGTGATCTAAAGAAGTAGAAGCAAATAAATATAAGCTTCTTACCGTAAAACCCTAAAGCTTATTTTTTCCCAAGCAATTTTAAATTTCGAGCAAGTGCTTGAAGACATTGGGGTTTTATTATAATTTTATTTTCCTTGCCAGATGTTTCGCTGGAATCACCTGAATTGTTGTCGAAAAGAATGTTGTTGATGATATTTTTCATTTTCTGCAGATCTGACAATAACTTATAATAATATTTGAGAACTTCAGGAAGAAACTTATAAATTTAAGTAAGTTAGCCTATATATGACATTTCTTTGACCTTGATCTCCATTTTCAAGGTATATCGTAACGAGTCAGCCAACAAGATCTAAGTCATTGAGTTAATATTGTTCTCTGAACATAAAATTTTAGGTTTTTCTCAGAATCCAAGATCAAAAACAGAAGCTTCCGCTTAAAAAGAAAACGCCATTTCCAACCATTTATTAATAAAACGCAGATATTTATGTCACTAGCAAAAAAAGTCCATCTTATGATTTACTCGCGTGATCATAGAGCGGAAAAGGAGCACTATGGCACAAAAAGTCCATATCCACGATTATTTTTCTTTTTGTGCAATGACGCCATAATCAAAAAACCAAATGAGAGTCGTTAAACTGTAATAAAATTAAAATAAAATTTGATTGAAAATAATAAATGATTTTAGACTAATTTGAAATTATTTTTTTTTTAAAATGGTATGAAAATTGTTGGAAATTATGATATTGAAAAAGTGAACTATTATAGGATAGGTACTACATTTCATGCATTTTGACAAACACTAAAGTGATTCACGACTCACAAATTATACATCAGAATATGCAAGAAGAATTTACATATTACTCGGTGCTACAGGTGTTTACCGAAAGCGCACCCAAAGAAAGCAAGCGTAAATTATATGTATACCTAAGCAACATTCTTCCGTAGTAAAGGTCAAGAATTTCTAAATATTGACACAATATTTATGTATAAAGAAATATCTAGAAGAGGTTTACTTCATAGAGTCTATTTGTAGAAACTTATATTAGTTATTAGTATAAGCATTTCGGAATTTTTCAACGTCTTCTAATGTTAATAATGCTATGATACGATATAAAAATTACCATCGTTTATTTATGGTCATTTTATTGCGTTAGAACTTTATATCTACCGTAGCTGTGCGTAACCTGAAACTATTTTTACGACTATTGACCTTTATGAGTGGAAAATTTTTACATATTTATTGCGTGTTTTTGGTGCGGTAATGTTTATATGCGAATTCTATATTTGGAATAAACTAAGATGACGTAGTCCTAACATATTTGCCTTCATATTACCACAGTTGCATCTGCAATATTCTTATTAAATTATTGACTATTTTTTCGGTGTTAGCATATAGAATACAAGTCTTTCCTGTTGCTTTTACATATCAACTTAAAGTATTATAGCACGGATGATTACATCTATAGTGTTTGCCAAAAGGCATTAACCCACGCAAATGGAAATTAAATTTGATATATCAGAACTTCCTAATAGTCCAATAAAACGAAAGAGTAACATACCAATGAATTTTGCTTGGCACTTGCATTGCCACCGCAATCTAACGAGATTTACGGGCGAGTAAGCAGCCGCAATTATCCCTACTCTTACTTAATAAATGTCTACGGAGCCAAAAATTAATTATATCTTTTGATCCTCCTGTTTATTTAGAGGTGCCGGTTGAGGAATAGGCTTACAAGCCAATCCAATTTCGTTGACAAAGATAAACTTTCTTTTGTAATTAATTATTATTATTTATATATTGTTAGCGTTAATAATTCTCGTCTTTCATATAGTACAGAGAAAGTATTTCTATGTGAAAATTATAACCTGCTAAAAAGCCAAATAAGATTTTTCAAAACCTGCAATGGTTAAATTATTTTAGATTAATTTTGCTCTATTATTAGCTTCATTAACTCTCTTACGACATTGCGAATTGCAGTTAGATGACGCATTTCCTAAATTCCTTTTATAGGTAGTAATACTCGAAAACGCTAAGTATATTTATAAGTTTTAAACAATCTTAATATAAACATTCCTTTAACGCGGTGTGGATCCATGTCATCAAAGAAGGGTGAAATAAAATGGTCTGTTTGCACAAATTCCCATAAATTCACTACACAAAACGCTAGATTTTATGAATGTTAACTAAAACATAGTACATATTATCATACTACATTTTACATAATGTGTTTTTATGTTGTACTACATTTATCTTTGATTCTTATTTTTGTCTGACAAACCTGATGATGCGCGAAACCGGTCCCATAATGCACTTATGCTAATTTGTGGAAACAGACCATTTTATTTCACCCTTCTTTGATAAGAGAACGAAACTAAAAGAAGATTTGTTTGTAATTTATTATTGAAATGATTAAATCGCAATGTGTATTAATCTGGGCACACTTACCTACTTGTAAACTCGGAAAGCATAAAATAATTAATAAACTCTAAGCAAACGGTAAAGTAATATAGTAAATACGCGGAAAAATAAGAGTATGCTTTACTACTGACAAGAAATCAAAAGTAAATAAATCAGATAAAAGTGACCCAGAACAAAAAATGTATTTTGCATTTTTATCGCTACAAAAAGCCGTGCCAATTCTAATTTTGTTAATATTTAATAAGGTTTATGCCCCCTTTAGGCAGAATAATCACATCTAAGTGGCATGTTTCGCCAGCACCTGATTCAGCTCTTGTAGAGTAGTAGAGTGAAAGAGTGACTTATGCGTCGACTCACCATATCGCACATGAATGTGGTGAGGTTTAGACATATCAAAGCCAATTGTTCATGAAAACGAAATTTGGGCCGACATCATTCATAAAGAATATGAGATGTATACCCATGGACGCTCTATTATAATAGCCTCACTCCAACACATGACCAAGCTAGTTTCAAAGTCATCAACTTCATGTATTTATTTAGTTTTGCAAAACAAGCAAAACTTCTTTTCATCCATAAAGAGTGACAGATCTCCAGTGCCAAAGTTGCAAATTTACTTAAACCAGTCAAATCTTAATCTGGGTTGTTCGTGTTTTTTTGTTTGCCTAGATTGTAAATCGTCTCTAAGTCTTATTTTGATGATTTTGCCGTTATACCTCAACTCTATGAGCCATGCAAAAGTGATTTACCATAGCTCGAGCAGTAGTTATTTGTCGACAGGTAGCGTAGTTGACTAAATAGCGATCTTTCCCAATTGTTTTCCGCTTCCAGCTTTGTTCATCTCGCATTTTGTATGACCCGTCTCTTGAAAGTATTTGCAAGCATGATGGCTTAAATTCTTCCAAATAAACTATTATTTTTTAAATGTAATATAGGAATGTGATATTGATTAGCAGGAGCATATATCTGGACTCCAATCCTCCATAGAGTCCATCACCATATTTTTTGATTCCCAGAACCCCTATACAACAAAATGTTATGTGCAGCGGTACGCACAAAGGACAACTCGTTTTATTACTGCTAGTTCCCGTTATATTCGGCGTCAATCGAATAAGGCTGGCTAGTTTCCTTGTCTTTTTGTGGTTATTCAATTTTGTTACTTTATTATTTTAACATTTTCTTTTAATTTTTTGATAAAATAAAAATAGGTAGGAGCCAGATTGAAGCCTGTTTTGGAAAATGCGTTAAAGGAACGAGACTTGATGCACTGGATTTCGTCATGAAAGAGATGACAATTTTTATATTGATTTTGTTTTTCAATACAATTACGTGCCGTTCAGCCATGTTTCAGATAATTGTGTTTTCTCACCTACCCGAAAATGGTAAGCATAGTGGCGTTTGTGCATAAATTCGCCAGGTTGGGACGATCATTTTTCTGGATCGCCTTTAAACAATGTCAAACGAAATAAGGAAGCTTAATTTATTGTTAGAACCACATAAAACATTTAGAACGGACATACGTGTAATATATAGGCTACCCCAAATGTAATGGACCATTCTATAATAACTCTGATTTTAACAATAATTGTGGAGATTTAAGTAAACCATATTTTTGACCTTGATCTTAACCTTTAAGGTAACATCTGAGGATATTTCTTGGGCCACCTTTAAGTCAAATTTGCTTCTAATTGTAAGTTGATGGCTACCTTCTTTTTTTCTTGGAACGCCAACATCCAGAGTACTCATTTTGGAGACAATTTAGGACAAAATAACCATTGAATTTTGTTGTTGCTTTGCAAGTTGTTCTAACACGTCAAATTTCCACAATAGTAGTTTTTGGTGACCTTTGAAATACATTTTTTTTTTTATCAAAGTGAGTTACCGATATAGTCACTAATGGGTTTGCTCAATTGGAAAAGGTGAGCGGGAGCTAAACTTAACAGAGGAACGCTGTTCTTGGATTATGTAGCGTCTCAAAAATTAATGCAATTTTGGAATATCTTATCTAAATATGCATATAGTCTTACCAAAGAAAAAAAAATACAACTAACATCTTAAAGTAATTGTAGAAATCGTCCTTATTACATTCTTTCTGATATCTGGAGTTCTCTTTCATTCTAAGGTAAATTATCTTTGGAATACAAAATTAAATCATTTCGCTAGCATCTCATTTTATGATAAGAAAAACGGGTCCCTCCAGCATACATATATGTATGTACATTTCTACGAGATATTCTTAGATATTTCGGAATAATTGCTTTGTAAGGACGCGCAATAGATCTCTCCTTTTTTACCTTCTCCTCCTTTATTCTCATTATTTAAGGAAAATAAGTTGTACGTCGTGCTTTGGGACCCTTCGAGATATAATTTAAATGGTATTGCGTCCCCCGTCCCCTCTCACTCTACGCCACAGCGGCATATTTAATAAAATTCAACAAAATTAATTTTACGCTTTCCGAATGTGAACTTCATTTATTAAAATAGGTTCCGTTTCCTTTGATTGCCTCAGATTCTATCCCGCAGGCAAATGAGAATGTTGTATTTTTTGTCGTGTTCGGTTTTCTTTTTTTTTGCCTCCTACTCGTACCGACCGGGGAGATGTAGACGGGTCGTCTACATCTCCCGCCAGAACTAATATTAACAGTAGCCTGGTGAAATATGAAAACATTAAAATTTAATCCTATTCTCTCGTTGCCGTTTCTCGAATGTTCTTTTATTTTATTCATCGCAGTATGCTTCCTGTCGTCTTTATACAAAAAAGGAAAATTGTTTAATTTTGCTTTCATTGTATGGGACGCCTTTTAATTCTAAACTACAAGCCGTTTGAATTAACTACATCCAGGTATCCTAAATATAGTTCGATCACGTCGCTTCTGAAGCTTTCACGAATTGATAAATGCACATGCACTGATACATGAGCTTGTCGAAAACAGATGTTTGTTAGAACAGTTTCTATTTACTTATGTTCTATCCGGCAGATGGCGTAATAAACAGTGGATATTGAACCGTAATGATTTTTGTGCTTTTTTAAACTAAAACTTGTAAATACAAATAACCAACTACATTGACTTTAACCATAGAATACCAAGACTATATTACACAGTAGTGGCTAATGGTGAAAGCCGAGGCCATTAATAATAATAATAATAATAATATATTACACAGTAGAAAGTAAGATAGAGATGTGATTTAAAGAAATTTGTTTCTGATTCATGAGCGAATCGTGTTTTCAACTGTCGATAAAATATAAGTCCTGCTAAGAATGAATTATAAAGTACTAGGAACTAAAAATATTTATCACTGCGAATTAATCGTGTGTCGAATCACTTCTGATTGGAACTGAAACACATGTGTATGTGTTTCAGTTCCATTGACTTTGTCCAGAACTGCCATCACACCCCCACTTTGACAATAGCACTACATTATTTAAATCTTTCGGCTTTATCACTTCCAAAAGACCCTATTGCAGTTGCATAATACGTCCAACCGTGTGATTCAATATAGATTGTAATGCAACCTCCACGACAGTTTCTGTTATTTTTGTGTCTCTCTAAACTTTTTTATAAGAAGAAAACTTTTCTTTGTCACTCTGCCTGATTATCTCGTATTGATGCCGTGTGAGTTTGGCTTCAACCAATACGGAAAGAGCTTCCGCTTGTGTTTTGACTTTCTCTGTACGCGCCACGATATTTCTTAGCACGGTTGGGGTTGAAAAACTTATTTCCTTCAATAAGCTTGCACTACCAACACTTCTGCTCGAAGACTCATCTGAGCTGCATATTCCAATTCAGCAGTACTAGCTTCTGTCCTTAGCTTCTCTGTTTTTCGGCGCTTGGAGCGTTCGCGCGACACTAGGGCGCCCTCCTGAATCCCCAGAATGAAGTCCAAAGTATGGCAACACCATACTTGAATCTAGGCACGATTCATTCTAAGCTAAAAGCGTATCTGTTTTTGGTTGAGTAGCATTGAGCTTAGCTTTAAAACCAAAAGTGAAATGCTACAGTTTGTACTTAATCACATTTATAGATTTTTCTGGGTACTTACGTTCATCAACGGTATATCCTCGCAGATGATCACACCTAACATTGCTGTTGGATATACATTTCTTATTTTTAAAATCATGCTTTCAAAGTATTGTTCTAATTCAGGCACCAACTCGAAACCTTTTGTATCACTATCCTTAGAGGTAAAACGTTTTATATTGTGTAAAATTGGTATTGTATCTTAATACGTTTTAATTGTACTCTCTTCATCATTATCAATTATTTCCTCATTAGAATAAGATTCATCTCGCTGCAAGACCAATTCCAATGCTTACTTCTACATTTTGATCTTCATGGGCCAAGTTTTTGTCAATACTTGCTTATCCTTCAAATTCGAGATTATTTGCTGTAGATTGGTGAAGAGTTTTACACATTTCGGTAATAGTAGATTTTGGTCTCAAAATCTTTATCAGTTTGAGAAACTTCGAGATATGTGAATCGTGCTTTACGAAAACAGTTTTCATAATTGTTTTTGTTAGGTCTGGTACATCAATAACTGTGCCTATTTTTGCTAAAATGTGTTTTAAGATTATAGATCTAGACCAGGTTTTGAAATTTTCAGTCGAAGAATAATAAACATGTAACATTATCCCCACAAAAGTTAAAAATTTTGACAGGAGACCATATAATTGGGCTCTCTTTTATTGATGAGAATTTAAGTTCTGAAAAGTATTTAGCCCTTTTGCAAAATAGTGTTGTACATACCAGGTATTATCCTAAATGACATTTGATTTCAGCAGAATAGGTATCCTGCGCGTAGCGCTGCGCCAGTGAAAGAACATTTAACAAATATTTTTAGTAATAGATTAATAACTGGCTGGTGTGCTACAAGTTGGCCGCTAGATCCTCTGAACGGCTTTTTCTTATGGAGTTATGTAAAATCATCTATTTATGGTTTCCAGCATAACAGAGCTCGAACAACCGACGATCTTCGTGTATGCGAAACATATCACACAAACAATGACAAATGTTCGTTGTGGATAGATTGGGATACTGTGCTTTCCAGTTAGGAGATGGTTTGAACCTCTAGTTCACTAGTGGTTCAATTATTCTTTTGTTTTTTTTTGTTTATTCTTCTCCAGGAAAATCTTTTATATAGTTTTTGTTGTTCTCTTTAAAAGAAAGGTTATTTTATTTTTTAAAGCATAATTCTTATTTTTTAGAGTTTTTATTTTGTATGCATTGAATAAGAGTGAATCTCTTATTCAATTTTAATTTTATTTGTAAAGGTCGTTCTAATATTATTTTAGGGTATATTCTGTTATAAGTTTATTTCTATTATTTCGCAACTGAATTTCTATTTATTTATTTTTCTGTAAGAGTTTTAGACATCTTATTGTTAGAATTTTCTTTAGTTGCTTCTCGCAGGTTGTTTCCTTTTCATTCTAAAACTAAGTTAGCTCGGTTAAACTTTTTACACAACTACATCATAATTTAATTTTATAAGAAAGATTATAATTATGTTATAGATATTACATTCTTTGCGTTAATAACGTCTTAGCTTCCTTTTTGTCAAACAGCGAAGAAATAATCAGTACTCATTATGAGAACGAATATGAGTAAGTACGCAATCCTTGTATATTGCCCCTCTTACTATCCAGTATTTTCGACCACATTTAGATGCGGGAGTTTGTATAACACCTACCATTCTTTTACAACTAATTTAAACTGGCAAAAAAAAATCTCTACATATTCTTTCGAAATTAAAACGATTTTCCTATGAATTAAGTATATGTATATAATTCTTTTTAAGCTGGTTTGTATTCTTGTATTCACTGAACAACGAAATCTCCGATGTCGTCGGCTTTACCATGACTTAACTCCTCTTAACCTTGTCCGCTTATTACCCACATGAGGGGACATCTTTCCATCGCTAATGCTAATTGGGACGTGTAAGTTGTTGTATACACGTCAAGGCCCTGACATTTCAACTGCCGGCGAATTAACGTGAACTTTTGAAATGTTATTGTTAAGGAATATAGAGACGTAAATACTTTCTTATGGTGTCATGATATGCATTCATGTTAGATTAATGATTCGTTATCTCAATTGCAACAGTATTTCTTTATTGAATCATATTGATAATTATCATAAATTATATTTCAGAAAGATGTACTGAAATTAAATTATTATAAATTGGTTATTAATAAAATCCTAGCAGCTTTGTTCAAGCATGGAAATGCAGATGAGCGCTATGCTCATTTAATTTGAAATTATACTTGCACGATAAATGTTCACTTGTACCAACAACCACAAACGTTATTGTCTGCAAAGGCATGGTAGGTGCACAGCGCTCTCAATTAATCGCGTACGTTGCTCGCATCCCATATATGTTCATACATGAATATTTGTTTGTGTATTACATGTTCGCGCATAAGCTAGGCCTTTTGCAAAGGTTTCCGGAATTGAATTCCAATGGAAGTGTTTGCAAACACCGTTAATTCTGCTGGTTTCATTTTTACTATCGTATTGATTCTATTCTAGCATTTAAGCCTGAACTACTTCCAACGTTCAAACTCCTCTAATTGGGGCTGAATTATTTTTGTTGCACGATATGTGATTCTGTCACTGAAACTGTGTATATTCGCGTATCGATCCCTATGATCTAAACTGATACATTAATGCGGTACATAACTATCAGAGGTAAAGGTCACTATTACTGTTTTAGATATACTTGTTCATATACAATCTTGATTTCGCCGATGTTTCAATGAGTTGAAAAGAGATTGGTACCATTGTCACTCGAAATAATTGCAGTGGTGTCATTTGCATGCTAATTTTTTCATTTTTAAGGGGGTTGATAAAGCCTAAACAGCAAGTGCTTGTCAGGCACGCCCGGACAGCCAAATCTCCCTTCTAATCATCATTATGACCCCGGAAAAAAACTGGTTATCGTATTGACTAGAGTGAGATTTGGAACCCTCGACGTCACGACTGATAGCCAAGTGTGCAAACCACTAGACTATCAATCGAGCTTATTAAATAAAATAACAAAGTCATTAATTTGAGAAAACGTATATTTTTGTGCTTGTAAAATCTTGTCAGAAACGTTTTGACTATTCAATACTTGTTATCAACTTATTCGATCGCTATAGTAGAAACCTGGTTCTAGTAGTTCTGGTAGTCTGTAGTCAAGCCATCACAGTAACATGGACTAGGGTTTCCTGTTCGTCTTGATAGAATCCGCAGCTTTATTGCTTTAAGAACTATTTTGCATGGCTTAATCCTGGTAAAATTTGCCACCGTTTCTTGAAACTTATTGGGTATGTATTCATTGATGAAATTTGTTACTTGTAATTGGATAGTGCAAGTGAAAAGGCCTTCACAATTTTCACCTGAACATCCACTACTGACGAAAATTGTCTGTCGCAGTAGATGTTGAAACCAAATTGAAGTAATTGAATTAACATTTTGATAATTGTAATATAAATTATTGTAACAACCTCATAATTTAAAAATATTTTTACGCACACCGAGTGATCCGTGGATTTGTAAGGAATAATACAATATTTTTTTTTAACGGAACACTGCGCCGCCTATAAGTAGCTCACTGTATTCCACATTTTAAATTCAAAATATCCCTTGTTATATATATATTTTTCCACAGACGGCTTAGTTGTCCGAGTATTCTCAATTCTCTTGGAAAAAATGGCGGAATCGCATCTACGGATATTTCTGATTTCTTTCCAAAGGGTTTAAGTCTTGAGCAATTAGCTTCTGTATTGTTACAGCGTGAGGTTGTCTTTATAATTTATAATTTTTATACTATGTGATCATAAACCATTTGGGCAGGTGTCAAACAATTAGTAAAGGGGCTTATTATTATTCCTCATATACGCTACCAGGCCAACGAAAAGAAAAGATATGATCGAAAGGATAAGGACTACGTGCCATTGTGTAACTAAAGATATTTTTGTTCACTACTAAATAGAAACATTAATTAATATCTGGGTCTCCTTACTACGACCCTTTAATTAAGCTTTTTGCTATGGCTAAATTGTTATTTTTGAATTGAAATATGTTCAATATTTTTCAGTGGTATGTAGGTCCAAGATATGTACTTCAAGATCATGATCATGAAGCCTTATATAAATTAAGTAATAATGTGGTAAAAAATTGTTTGTGAATTCTGATAACAACGGACGTACTAGAAACTGTTTTTATGGTAAAATACCTTTTAAAATTTTAATAAAAGTTTGAATTTGTTTGTTTTGTAATAGTTTTCAATTTTATTTATTATCGATTTCGCAAGTGCTCGCTTTATATGGCCCCCACTACTCTTTGCAATTGCCTGATTTTGATGCTTGTTTATTTATTCTATTTCTATTACCTTTTGTTAAGATTGGGTAGAATTTTTGCAGCCTTCAGCTTACAATTAGTGTGTTTATGGTGTCTATTCTCATAAAATTATTATGTAACATATAATCTGACTGTAGTGTTGATTATTACATTATTACATCTTGTTTGGGAAATTGCATTTTATCTTTATTTTGTATTGACAATGTCGCTGCTTGTGTCCTATCTTGTTTTTCCAATTTGCCAATTTTCAATACTCTAATTGAATTTTTCTTTTCTATTGATTAAATACTGATTCGGTTGTGCGTGCAATTAAGGAAAACCAATGTAATTAGTAAAGCCAAATTAAATTTGATGCCAAAATTTATTGTATTTATTGCATTACCTAAAAGATCAGCTATACTTTAAAGCATTCTTGTTAATATTTCTTCATAATTCCATTCGTGTATCTAACGACTTACTTAAAAATATAATAAATAAAGGCATCATTTACACAATGAAAACTCATTACAGGCGCTTACTAATGCCATCTCTAATGGCTAATTTGAACACAACGGAGAGCTCCTACCATCTGGCAAAGTCAGTTAGTGTTTTGAACGCCGTCAACTGGATTTCCAAATCTGTAAATTTGCTGAAATCGGATACTATAATAAAGTGTTTCGCCAAAGCAGGATTTATTCAAATGGAGAACGTCGACTCTGTTCTTGAAGAAGCGCAAGAAAACATCGCACAAATTTCTACACTCAACCAACAAAACAATTCTAGTGATAATGCTGAGCAATACATAAAAATGGATGAGACTCTAACAACTCATTACACGCTAAACTCTGCAACTGATTTTCTACGCACAGAAGAAAGTCAGGAAGAAGAAGAAAATAAAAAAAATTAAACGCAAGAAGTTGGATCATCTGTAGAGCCAGCTATAAGATGCCACAGGGATGCAATACAACATATCAATGAACTTATTCAATATGGGGCTCATTCACATATGACAGATTTTGTAAACACATTGTATAATGCTAAGGAATGTATTGAAAAAGAAGTGTTACGGAAAAGAACAAAACAGTTATTATTGCTAGATATGTGGAACTAATATACCATGTAATATTATTAAATAAATGTAACTACATATGTATTTCATCAATATTTATGTCTAAAGGTCCATATAAAAGTTTATAAATTACAATAAACATATTTTGCTAGGATTGTATATAAGAGTTGTATCATAAAACCGGCAGCGGTAAGAAAGGATTAGTATAAATACATTATACATATCTCATATGTCCGATACTGTATATTGTAAATTTTGTATAAGGCGGTATCTTGTTCAATTTGAAATGATGCTTCGGTCCCACACGATTCCGCATTGAGCAAGTTTCATTGTATTTAACTGTAACTTCACAGTTATACTGAAATTTTCTCTCATCTATAAAATTACAGTCGTATACCTGACATACAATTACCAGGAATGTTACTATAATCTTTTCTTATAGTGTGGAATCAGAAAAGAAAAAACAAGAAAAAGAAATAAAAAAGAACTGTAAACACACTCACGACTTTTATCTAGACATGCGTATATTTATATTTTCCTATTTGTGAATATCCCAAAACTGACAAAAAAAACTTATTCTGCCAGCAGCCGCAGTTGAAAGGCTCTCACAATTTGGTTGATGTTTGATACAATCTATTGCTTCCTTTCTTATTTATTGAGGTATTCTTTTGATTATATTTTAAATATTTCATATTACTATTAAGGCTCTTCTTCAGTCATGGTTCCAGATCATAGTCCGATTGGTAGGGTTAAGGAATGTTATTAAATTGAATGTAACAAACACGCATCACAAATATTGGATCTGTTACAAATTCGGCACAGTATTTTTGACTGATATTTTCATGTTTGCTATTTACATGTTGCTCGCATTGTGATTCGTTCTAACTTAGTCCCCATTATACGCCAAAAAGCTCGCATGAGATTGATTGTGTTTGATGCCTGAGTATTTTGAAATAAACTTTGGAGCATTGATCACCAAACAATGGTTTTCACTAATAATTTGTGTGCGATCTGTTGCATTATTAAATCGCGCATTTCTCTGTACGTTCGTCGACAATAGCTTTACGAATCTTACTTATATTTTCACCTACTTGTAATAAGAAATTTTCTATGCATGTTAGATTCTTTACACATCTCCCTATATATTTCATGTCAGTGCAGAAGAAGAAAACAAACACATAAGTATAGAAAGACAAAATCGCTAGGAATTTATTAAAGTGCATACATAGCGCAAATATTGTTTCCGGGAAAAGATAATCCAGCACGCAGAACAGTGCACAGCGGACGCGACATGCGTATAGCGGAATAACAGCATGTGTGCGGAATTATTTCGGTCATTCTAGAAATGCAGAATACAACGCCTGCGGCAGTATCTCTTCATCTATTTTTATGTCCACTGTTGTAAAGTTTTTTCCCCCATTTAATGAGGTTGCATTGCAGCCAACTACACCCACGCCACATCACGCTCCGCTATTAAAAACGGGCAATTAATAATTTCGAACGTGCAATATATTTTTTATCGGTGCCTTACTCGAACATGTTTATTTATTGTGGCGTTTTATTGCAGAACAACTAGCCCCCAAATTTGAAACTTTAATAAATAGAATGAAAAATAAAAAGTGTCCCGATAATAGATTTAGAGCACACTTACTTTCATATTTCAAATATAATAGCATAAATATATATTGCTTAATTTTTGAGTTCGCGCATTAATAATTATGCTATATAATATATACACTTTTTTTTAGTAGCTGATGACACGGTTATTCTTATGTCTATAAAACCTAATTCTTCCTCTCTACAATAAAACGGTAATAACCCTTTGATCCATAGGCTGCAAAAGCGATATTGAATTTGAGGGAATGTACAGTGTTCTTCTTTTCTAATGTCTCCGTCTTGCGACGACCAAATATCAATACCAATATTATCATTGATGAGCAGGGTGTAATTGTATTTTCTTAACATATTTAAAGGACAAAGGAATTTCACCAAAAAACGTTTGCATATATTAATCTCTTGGTTACTATCGCAAATTTAGTTTAGTAAGTAGGTGTTTCTATTCTTTTTAAATTTGTATCTGTGCCTAATCTTGTTACTGTTCATTCACATTAATTTTTATTGTATACATTTATTTCTCATTTAATCCGTTTGTCTAATACTATTATATCAATAGGGAATGCGGATAAGGTATAATACTTTTCTTAAAACAAAAGTGCTACCAGACTAATAAAACAGATTACCAGTAATATTATTTGGGAGGATTTATATGAAATTAATTCACTGCAGTTTTAGTTTACGCTTTCTAGATAGGTTATTTTAATATGTAATTAGACATTTCTGAATTCGATATATACATAATATTACTGTGAACAAATTCTTAAAAAAGACAATGTAGTTCTGTTTAGTTTCATATATGTTGTTAGATATAAGTATATGGGAATTATAATTATCTGGGTATGTTGTTTAATGTAAGATGTAGTTTAAATAATTATAAAATACAGGCAATTGGGAAAAAAACAGTTTATACTCCAGTACAATTAAATAAAGGTCCTAAATATAACATTGCTGGGCCTATATCAATCATATATTGCCGGTCACACGTAAAAACATTTATCATTAAACTGCTGCATTCTATTTCATCTTTCTATCTTGCATATATTTGTCATGTAACGAAAAAGAACTGCAATATTAAACAAAACCATAATAATTAAGATTGTTTTTAGTTCTTTTATTAGAACATTGGCCAGTTACGTAGATATAATATCGGAAATATGTAGCTGTGGTCAAAATCGTTAATGACACTATTCTAATATCTGCCTATTTATATGAACGAAAAATTCTGACCGCAGTTTGGGTTCCTCATTATAAACAAACAATTTCTAAGTGGAATTCAGGTGCATCAATTCAATGCACGTCCTATGTACTGGGGTTACTTTTACAACATGCAATAAAAGCACATCAGCACCGTTTTTATCGTAAACTAAACCGGTGGTGAATATATAATATAAATCATATCTGCTACCTGCGCTAAAAAGTATGGATACATGGTCACAGAGGGGAGACATTAGAAAAGAAGAGTACTGTACATACACAACCTTGACATCCAATTGTATCCTTATTTGAGCAAAGTCCTGAGGGTGTCCAAGGGCTAGACAATGGGAAAAGTGCTTTAAATGGTAGATCATTTTCAAAAATAGTTTCAATTGCTACTGCATTAACCAATCTGTCATGTTCTATTTCCACTAGAGACTAAACTGTCAACACATAGCACATGTTTACTTACATCCTTTAGAACATGCCATATCTGTATATTAGTCTAAGTTAAGTGTCAAAGTTTCAGAAACATTCGCTCTCAACAAGAGTCAGCCTATTGTTGGCAACTCTGAAATTTGAAGCGCACATTTTCTAATAAAGCACTTATCCATAAGAAATAAATTTTTTGAAAAATGCCTTTTCGTTAATTAATTAATGCAAGTAGTTGAAGCCGAGAAATAAATCCGTTACGATTAAAAGTACAGTTTTGCATAACCCTTTTGAATTCAGCAGATATGCAATGATTGTAATGTTTGCTGGCGACTTTAATGTTCATTTTCAGAATAGTGACCACAGGTGTCAAGATATTCTGAATGAATTTCATACTTTTAACATGTATGATATTGTTTCTGTTGCTACGCAGGGATGGACAATATTTTTATGATCTTTTCGGGTATGCTAATGTACATTGTTCCTTTTCTGATATCAAATCATGATTATATAGTTCTTGAAGCTGGATTATTTGAATCAATTCATCCAAGCTCTCTCGTGTATTTGGCAAGAGATCTATTCAGTGCTTTCAAGAGTACTCAGTCATCTAGAGAACAAAACCAAATCATTGCCAACAGTCAACCTGATTTCAGGAAAGACTTTTCAACAATATCTGCTATCAAATCTGTTTTGAAATCTTAGGAGAATCTTTTGAGAGCACCCCAAAAGATGATGCAGTAACGTAAACCAGCTTCGACATAAGCATAATAAAACGATTTAAGGACACCAATGTCACAGCAACCGCAAATTTAGATACCACATCTATAATATATAGACTAATAGGTCCGCGCATTTGTCCATTTTTAAAATGAAGTAGCTCCGTTTTACTTTTGTTTAGAGTAAGTCCTTGATTATCACACCAAATTATTATAGCGTCAATTATATTATTTGCTGTGTTAACTACACTCTATGATGACCTAGTTATAACGCAGTTCGTGTCATCGGTGTATTGCGGCAGCAAACACCCATCCAGATATTGGCAAAGATCGTTAACATAAATATTAAACAGCATAGGCCCAAAGACTAATCCTTCAGGCACTCTTATTGCTGCAGCAAACACCCATCCACCAGATATTGGCAAAGATCGTTAACATAAATATTAAACAGCATAGGCCCAAAGACCAATCCTGCGGACACTCCACACAACACATCCCAACTCTGAGAACAGAATGATTGCGATAGATTATGCTTTTCGCCCACAATGGTATACAAAGACTTTCGATTTGTCAAAAATGATTCAACACATTTAAGGTTACTCCACGTATACCAATCCCCAGAATTTTTCTCGGCAAGAGTGCAGTGGTCCAAAGTGTCGAAAGCCTTGCTGATATCAAAGAACGGTGGTACTACACATTTCTTCTGATTAAGCCTTTATCTACCACATTGTGTATCGCATCACAAATTGACTAACGGTTAAGAAACCCAAACCGCGTAACACTTAATAGTTTGTGCTGTGTCAAGTAGGAAGTTAAACGTTCATTTATAATTTTTTCAAAAAATCTAGTAAATGCACAGAGTAAACTTATTGGGCGGTAGAAGTGAAAACTGGTCAGCAGGGAGTAAAGGCTTTTAAATCCATTAAGCAACGTACCATACCGAAACATAAAACCGTAACTAATCCTAGTAAATATGTAAGCATAATAACTAAGACAATGATGGCGCAAATAAAAGCTCTACAAAGTTCTTTAGCGAATTCCAAGCAGGTCTAGGTCGTGATAAATTAGGAATCAACAATTTTTATTATTGGCAAATTTTTCGGTTTGAAGATGTTCCATGACCTGAAACTTTTTGGTTACCGTAACTTAGAGTTCGCAAATTTAGCCACAAAATTACAGTTATTCATATGCAAATACATCCATACATAGTTTGTCTAATAGTAATGTGTGTAAACTTAAATCCATCTACAACAGGAACAAATACATACCAATCCTGATTTCCCCCCATTAAATTTGATTAAAATTATATGACTGTTAGAACACTGAATTTAATTTAATATGAATTTCAATAAACAATCAAAGGTATTATTATAACATGTTTTCATAAGTCTTAATTTCAATCTACATTATTTACTGTGTTAGTTAGAGATATGTATAGAAATATATTTTTTTAATTTACCAAACAGCAGTTTCGCAACAATATGTAATCGTCTATAAATAATAAAATTACTTTATTTACAGCCGACTATTGTAAAACAACTCTACCAAACTTAATTACCGATTCCCAGCACAGGTTTCTGCGTTGGTCTGTTACGTCAAATTTCCAACGTGTTTGTTATGTTAGGCTTGAGGCTATTGTAAATTCTGCACAGGTTCCACAAGTTTTTGCGTGGAATTCTATTTATTGTTAGACAATCGCTATTTTTGTTTAATAATAAAATGAAGTTTTAAATAATCTCCAACTATTCAGAAGCACAAAGTTGCCGACGCATAATAAACCCGAACAGTAATAGAGCGAGCGTGCTTTGTGACCATGTTTCCTGTTTCCGTTAGGTTTGTTGGCGTTTTATTTATATGGGAGGCTTTCTTGAATGCATTAGTCATTTACTCTTTCCATGTATGGCTAGAACTAGCGTTTAATGTACTTGATCGAATAACAGTAAAATTGCAGTTGGTAAAAAATTTGCATTATATGTAGAATTTGAATTAACATGTGCAGAATGCACGCATTTTATTGCAAGTGAACATATCGGTTCTATTTGCATTGTATAATAAATGACATGTTTGAGAAATTTCATACCAATCATTATTCCAAGAAGAATTAATCAATTCTCTACCACGGCGTATTTTTCCTGATCAGGTACTTTTTAACTTTTCTTGTGCAACTAATCAGTTATCTAACATATAGGCCAGTAAATATCCAGACAAAGAAAAAGTAAATAACGTCTTACGTGTTAGCAACGTGAAAATTAGCTTATATTAGACCGACGTAACACACGGTTTCCTAAAATAAATACAATGTTGAAATATGAACTGCAACGTCCTATAATTTCATTTAAACTTGGCATCCACTTTTGAAACAGGTATGCACCAAGTTATTCTGTGTCACTGGTGCATGACAATAAATACATATATCATTTTCTATTTACTATTAACATTAAAATATATTCTTGCTTGAGCTATTATATCCTCAGAAGTGAATACTAGTTAAGTTCTTTTAGGTAGTTTAGAATAATTCTTGATAAACGGTTTGACTGATGAAATTATTGAAACAATTTTCATGTGCTATTTTAATAACAAATATTGACATACTAGTCATTCTGTGTTATTCTAGATTAATTTATTCGAAACAATTACCTCAGATATTGGTAAATTTTAGCTTTCAACAAAGACCGAATGAATTGTGTTTAAATGACTAAATTATGAAACATTATTAATTTAATAATAGAATTTTATTTCAGTTTCTCATTTAAACCATTTTCAAACTTTAATCTAAATAAATTTATCACTGTTGATTTTCAAGATCTATATTTCAAGATTGAATATATCAAGGCCTGTTTAGAAATTAATGGTTTTCGAAATTACAATAATAGTTTATGTGTGTAATTGTGACCAATTGCTATAAAACAAGTCACAATACATATTTCATTAACATAAGATTAACCAAATAAACATATGTAAAGTGCTATATATATGAGATGCATATATGTACCTACATAATTTCAAAGAAGAGCGTGATTCAGATATTCTTGATGTGAATAAAATACGGTCTCCACCAAAAGATATTTGAATATTCAGCCTAATGTTATATTTGAAGCTTGCTTAATTCGTTCATGCATTATATTTATTAACTTCCGGTGTGTAATTAATAAATGAAATATTATTTTTATTAAGTGCATTTTTTTTTTAAAACCACCTCAAACTTATTCAAATTCTTCTATAAGTTGGTCATTAAATCTCATCTATTACTGTTGCTGCAAACACAGGTTCTATCATCATTGTTTGCAAGTTACTAATGAGAATTATAAAAAGTAATGGCTCCAGAACAAAGCCTAATGGTATACCTCTTAAGTTTCAATTGACTGGAATACTAACCCTTAATATCTACCATTTCATATCTGTTTCAAACATGAGATTCCATCCAGTTGTAAATGGTTCCATGAACCCTGCTTCCCTCCAACTTACCTAAAAGCAGGGAGTAATCCACCAATATTAGAATCTACTTCTAATGAATTAAATACTCGTAAAACGCAATAACTGTTGGATGTTCCTAAGTGAACAAAAACCAACAAAAGATGTTCGCTCAAGAAGCGCTTCAAAAACTGTTGAATATTTAAAGAAGAATAACATTGAATTAATGAATTAGATGTCATTATCCAACTTAATTATTTCTTCCTGTTTTCTTTGGTAAAAAGAAAATTGTTTGGTAAACGGTTTTCGACAACGGAAGAGGCCGTTGAAGCATTTAAAAGGCATGTTTCTGCGATACTCACTTCAGATTGGAATAATTTTTTTCAATAATTGATTTCTTCAAATGTAAAAGTGCATTAAAGTTAAAGGAGGATGTTTTGAGAAGCAGTAAAGTTGTTTTTTTTTTCCTTAAAATAAGTTCTTTTTTCTTTTTTTAGGGTTCCACTCGTATTATAAAATCAAATTGCATTTTGAGAGCTAAATAGCTAAAATATATACTTCAGCATGCTTCTTTGTCTCCTTAGAATTTATCCATTTGATTTTTTAATAGGTACATATTGTATATATTTTGTACGATCAAAATAATATGCTTACAGACATCGGCTTCTTTTCTAAGCCAATGTATTATAGTGACCTAATATATCCTAAAACCCTAGCCATAACAGGGATCAATATTACTACTCTGGAGTCAGGTGGGTAGTCATACCTTCATTTTAAATTAATGCACAGATTTTAACGTATTACAGGTCAGCTTTGACGCAGAATGCTTCTACGTCGAAAAGGTATCAGCCCCGGACGCCATATTCCTAATCCCTAAAACCCTAGGTAATAATAACCAACCCGATGCGTTATCATAACGTGGATAGGCGGACGGACATTGAAAATTTAAATAAGAGATTTAACTACAGCGGCAAGATGTATTACGTCACTCAAACATACCTAATTCTTTAATAATAATTTGGTTTATAACGCTTTCCCTTTTTTATTATCCTTTAGTTACAAGCATCTTGGAGATACATGCTATCAGATTTTTTTTGCCAGACTTTCATTCTTATGGTTTATCTCAAAGTTTCTGGCATTTAGACTTGTTTGGATAAATGACAATACATTATAGGACTAAAAATATTTATTTTCTTTCTATTGGTTAAAATAAACAAGTTACATAAACATAAAAAAAGGTACCCAGCAATATAAACACAGTACATATAGAAAAAAATATTCCTTCTAGCATGGAAATTAGGATTAGCATCAACAGAAACGCAGACAAAACATACAAAGCTAGAACGGAGTACACCAAAATGGAAAATCTAGTGTAAGCAACTTAAGCTAACAGACGACAAATATCAGTTTGCTACTTCATTTTTATCACTGCAGTGGTGGAATTTTTAAGGGAGGTGAAGAGATTTTTTGGAAACAAATCGTTGACAGTCATTGCACCTGTTTACGGACTTATTGTTTCTGTGCTTTCTGCATAGGGCTCACGGACTTGACCTATTTTGAGGTTCATTTGCGTTTTCCGAATCCTTAAAACGTGCGCAAAATTAAATTTTTAAACTTTCTTATATAAGACTGACATTTTGCTATAATAATGTCAATAACATGTACTTTCTATGACATAATTATCAGGTGTTATAAATTTCCTTTAAATATATTAAACTTTGAAATGGAGAATTCTTGGTTCAATGAGTTTTAAATTTATGTAGATTGAGGGAAATTAGTTTAGTACCCTCGCGAATGGTTCTCTTTTATCTCGCTAATTTATTTGTGTTAATTGAAGCTAGGAATAACTAAAATTTAATGGAACATATTTTGTTGGTCCATCAAGTTGTACAGTAATACCTACCGGTTGAAATTTAGTATTTAGAATCCGTTTAAGAATTTTGTAGTAGGTATTAAATTTTGCAGCTATATAGCACTAGAAATGATAGTATAATGATGAAGTATCGTAAAAAAGCCTTCTCATAAATTATTTAAAGAACATTTTCTTTTTTCAAAATGTGATTAAGATGCAATGGAAATATAAACAGTTCCATTAAAAAAAAATTTCTTTTTTATCTCGATGTGAATTGAAAAAATTAAAAGTTTTTTTTTTATAGAGATACAGTGAAAAGAAATTCAATATTACCGAAGAAAATATTCCACTACTTTGAGGGCTCAAATATAGGTGTCCCACTGAAGACTGGGTCTTTGATTACAGCTTTATTTGTCATTTTATGAAAAGACGTTTTCTAGAAAAAAATTATGGAATCTAATGCTGCATAACCTAAAAGTATTTTTGACTATGCAGAGTGTTCTAGAAGTAGGCAAACGCATACCTATTCCGTTATTTTAAACGGAACAGCCTATATATTATTTCATTTTTCAATTCTACGCAGAAAAATTAAGTGACTTCATATGAACTAGTTACATGCCTATCTATAATAACAACCCTATTTATCCTTTTCTCAAAAATGGCCACGCTGCAAGCCTTCGGTTAAGGCGGCGTAGTTTGTATTTGTATTTGTTTTAGAAATTTGAAAGTTTTGATACGACAGTGAAACTAAAATCGATGTAATTATATAAAGGTGTCCGCTGTAGTCCTGAACATTTGCTTAACGTTAACCCAAGGTAACTTGACTTTTTGAAATAGCACCCTATATTTTTGCTTATGGTAAATTACCCTTCATGGGATACCCTGTACATCTCAAGTAGATCGAAAGCTGAAAAGTTTTGAAGAGTGATTCCACTAATCGACATGAGAAAAAATATGCTGAAGTATCTTTCGGAGCAGATATGAAGCTTAGAGAGGAAGGCGAAAACAGAGCACGATTGAGACCTGTTTAAACAAAAAATTACAATTAAGTAATATAGTTTTTCTTAGAATTAAGTTTGGTTCCACATAAATGTTGCTTCCTAAGTATTGCTTATTTACGCCTTTATTTGTCCTGTGTGTAATTTATGTTGCTTGAAAAAATTAATTCTTATTTAATAGCCTGATATACATTTAGTGAGTGATTTTTATGAAAAAGTATGGCCGCATTAAAATATGGATTTTGCGCGCATATTTGGCATTTGAAAACACTGTGCGACATTTGCAATGATTCTCCATAATTTATAGAAGTAAAGCATTTACGTCTACGGGAAGGTTTCTGATTTTCGCCCTGGCCGTTAAATGGTCCTGAATTTCATATAAAGTCATCATTAGACCTGTTCCATTACTTGACTATGCTCTCCTGGTAACAGCCTTACAGTTTTTATTGATTGAGAAAATATACGGAATTCTAAAAAAAAGCTATGATTTGCTTTACCTCGGTCTATTTTAAATAAGTACTAACGTTGCTTGTTTGGATTTCGTTTTAGTTTTGGTAAGGGTTAATGATGAGCTACATATGCTAAACTGAATCGTTGCTTCTACCAGGACCAAGGAAAACATGGGAACCGGTAGGGGATACCTTATATGACTTTTATCAGAAAAGTCCTAGAACTATCCCCTGGATATGAGTTTCCATCCCCACCATTTTCCCCTCTTCATCCAGTTTTTGGAACTCCTCTCTGCTTCGACATGAAAAATGTAGAAGGTGTTACCACTTTGACAGGCTCTCACAGACCAACTTGTGATTAGAAGATCTTCACCACTAGCTTTTTTTTTCCAAATACGTAACCGTTCATAAAGAAGATATCAGTAACGCCATCTATCAGTTGTGGTCGGTAGTTTTGCTGGTTAAATTATTTAAAAAATGCGGCAAAGTCCCCTCTTAGCGTATAACTACCAAGAAGGGTAATTATCAAGTTACATATATGTCCATACAGCCCCTTATAAAATTCTCACAGGAACCCAATTTTCAACTCAAATAATCAGTTACTCGCTTTAACACATCGCTAGACATTATTGATTAGCATAATTAATGTTACAAATGTCATGTGTAATAAGTAATGAGGTGCTATTAATATGCATGCCTATACACATACTAGCTTTTGGGTGTTATCCAAGCAGTTGGCAGTCCACGTACGGTTGCGGTTAGCGGTTACTTATCTGCACATCAGTAGCGTGTAACTAGGTTGACAAATTTGCACCTCTTTATGCGTAATTGATATTTTGCGAATGCAAGCAATGGCCCATTTCATTTCGACTTTATAGACATTTATCTTTAACAAACGCGAATTTATGTAGATATTTACGCTAATTTTGTGCAATACATCTGGGCACAAATGTATATTTTAGACATAATTAGTTGAATTTATATTTACGATGTGTGTTCATTTAGAAACGTCATGGAGTTATCTATGATTTTTGAGTAAGATGGAACAGAAAGGGCAAGCCCTAACTTGGTCCTTTGTAATTATGCCCTTGACTATTGTCAGAATAATTCCGTTTCAAGTGCGTTTATCTCCTTAATTCCTTCGTTTTGCCATCTCTTTAACCCATTTTGTACAAATCAGCTGTTTTCACACCCAAACAACGGATTGTTGTAGGTTTTAATCTCAACGTACAACATGCAACTATGATGTTTTCTTTAAAACTTTGAAATTATGTTTTGTAACTGGGTAGTTAACAACATTGTCAATAATGTAAGATTGTTGTTAGGAATGACATGGATTGACGAACCATGGTTTGACCTATCAGGATTTGTGAATTTCCAAAACATGAGGCATGTAAATCCTCACTCTTTTTAATTTAGCCGAAAGGGATGTCCTTAGAACTAAAGATACATCCATAGTGTTCTATAATGACAACACATTACAGAAGTTTGGAGTTTTATCATAGCCTTGAAGACATGATATCCTGGAAAAGAGAAATGTTGTGTATAAGTTGAATTGCAAAGAATGCAATACTTTTTATATTGGCCAAAGTTCACAATAACTTAAAAAGAGATTGCAACAGCATAATTATTATTTTTCCGCAATAGTATGGGACTTTTCACCATTCCTTGTCTATGGTCATTCTTTTGATTTTCAAAACTTGTCTGGCGCCAGCCGACAGCGGTGCTCTGTCGGTTACTTTCAATCTGTTTAGAGGAACTATAAGATTATTTCGCGTTCGTATGTTATATTTGTGAAAGTCACACCATATTTTGTACATCGGTGTTTATTGTTGGATATATACAATATCAATAGTTCCATTATATATATATACTTGGTATGGGCAGGATGCCGTATTTTCTAAAGATAGGTCTGCACGAATCAGTGCTCTTAATCCCTGCTAGACCACATATAACGTGCTTTTGGGCCATAAATACAGTACGCGCACTAGTACATCCACCCCAGAAAACAATACCATAGGATAAATTTGAATAAACATGGGCGAGGGTAGGATGAATTTCAATTTTGTAATTTGAAAATATAGAACATTAATACGTTTGACAAGTTCAGCACAATGCCCACTCCAGGTGAGTTTGGCATCCATAGTGATACCTAAAAGCTTTGTTGACGTCTTGCATTCTAATTGCACATCACTGAATTTCAACTGAATGTTAGCATTGTTACTACTTGATGAACTAAAAACCATGTAATTTATTTTATTTATATTTATGTGTAATTATATAATTATATGAGAACCATTGAGTTAGTTCCTTCAACAGAATTATTTGCCCTATCTTGTATAGTTTGATTACTAGTTCCTGAACTATTGCAGATCATCCGCATAGATATGTAACGAACAATGAATAAATTCAACGATGTCATTCATGAATACATATAATGAACAGGATCGGGCCCAAAATAGATCCCTGTGGAACCCCAATGTCCACATGCAATAACGGGGAAGAAATAAATATAAAATTTTCTAATATGGTCGAACAGGACCTGTGATTATTAAAAATAAATTTGAATTATATTCAGTCATCTTAATTGTTTACCAAGTATTTTGCGTTAAATTCTATTCTAAATACAATGGCTGATAAGGGTGAAGGAGAAGTTAAAAAGAAGAAGACTTTCCGTAAATTCACGTAAAAAAAACCATTATCTAAGGCGAAACGATATCATTAATGAAAGAATGAACAGCAGACATTGTGGGAGGTCTTGCCTAAATAGATGATTATTGATATTTTTGAAAAGGAAGAATTCAAGGAAATTGGACGGAAGTTAGCCACTTCCATTAGATATGGATCCGCTGGATTTACCCGCTGTAAAGGACAGATTTACTAAACCAGTCAAAGCCTTAATAATAAACAGGGCCATAACTATGATGTTTTTCGAACGAGTTATAATATTTAAAATTTCGTTTTCATGACAGGGTATAATATATGTACATACTATTTGGTGCAACAACATTTTCAAGAGCGTAAGTTTTTTCTAGAAAACGTTGTTGGACAATGTTATCGGGAATTTCTATTGCATACTGTTGAAATGCCTGTTGACCACGGGCTTGTCAACATTTGCAGGAATTTATGTAATTTTGAGAATAATAAACTGAATTGAAAACATTCTACATTGAGTTTTGACGTTTCTCATTTTGATCGATGCAATTTCTCAGGTCAATCTCGAGAAGCAATTTTTTCAAATTTCAAATCACCGATTTTCACTTTCAAAATGATGCTACTTGTGTGAACTACTATGAACATCTTAACGCCTGGATTGTGGAACAAAAAACAACCTGCTTTAATTGTCACGAATAGAGAACTTTAGATTGTTATAAATTACTTTTTTATGATATTACGTGCAAGAACAAAACTTTATATAAAACTTTAAAAAATGAGGTTAATATTGTGTAGGTTCTATTTCTAACTACAGTAATTACACGCACTACCTTTTAATTACTCTATTTTACGTCACGTCTTATTAAAGCTGTACTTTTTCTTTTTTTTTTTTCAGGTAAGTTGCCAGAGGTTGCGTGCGTCCATCCGATTCTAGCGGTAAGAGGGAAATTGCATTGGCGTCCTGACCCCGGGTCGCCTTGATGCAATATATTTACATTATCATAGATCTGTATTAGAAAAGGTTTATTGCTAAAACTTTAGGGGTAGAACGGAAGGTAGTGTAATAAGCGCTTCAGTTTCTAATAGCGTAAATAATTTATAATGCGGACGCTAAGTTGCCCGAGCTAATGGTAATATTTCTATAAACCGCATACATTAAAATATATGTTCGTATGCAAGATGGCGAGTGTATTATAAAGTATACTCTTGCTATCTACCTGGGGTAATTGCTGTACCTCGGGACTATTAAAGATGTGCCAAGGGTCTCAAAAGAAATTTTCCAACACCTTTTTAACGGCCGTAATTGATATTTATGCGTATAATACGAGGCGTCTTATACGAACAAGTTCTTGAATTACCCCGCCTCCTTTCCGCACGGAGGAGAGCATCAGTCATAAGTTTTAATTGACGTCTAACTCCAGCGGAGACACACTGGCAGTTTTTAATTTCTTCGCGTTTAAGAAAATCGACAACTTCTGCGGATATCAAGCAATTAAGGAATATCGTGCAGAAGCGGCTGACAGCAAGCGCCGCCGTCCGTTCTTGGCTGCTCCCTCACCTTGAAGCGAGTAATTGAACTTAAAAAGTCAAAATTCTATACGCTTTTATTGTGCGACGATTCCTATCAAGGATCGGAAACCTGTTTTCATTGTAAATAAAAGGAATTATTGACAAAAAATTAACTATCGCGTATATAATTCCACACCGAGTGCTGCGCCATTCCTTAAATAATTGGATCTATCAGACCATATTTATATTAGAAATATGTTGTTAAATTACATATTAAAACCTTTCACTAAAGTTGATAGCTGTTGGTTATAGCTAAAACGGGAATTTCCATAAATCAAAAAATTTTGTAATGTATAATGTTATCAACAAGAACACCATCAGATGGCGCGCAAGTTCACATTGTTTACTAAGCGATTGACAGAAATCTGGAAGTTACCGCCAATCAAAATTTCTTTTAACACATTGCTTTTTTTTTTAATTGAAAAAATAGTTTTTGGATTTCCTCTTTTGGATACCCTTTGTTTATTAGCTAATCTAACTGTCAAAAGCATCATTTCTTCAGAAGTTCAGGAAATTTCATTCAATTCTGCTATTGAAATCTTTACTACCCAGCTAAATCGCTACGTCATTTTCACATGATAAATTAGACACCGATTTCGTCAAATATACTATCGGAATAACGTAAAGTAGACGTAAAAATGGCGGCCTAATGTCGCTGCCCAATAATGTAATTTGAGAAATATGGTAATAAAAATGCATTTAATTCATTAAAAAATACCGGCAACAAAATATATTTCTTTCACTTGAGGAATCCTTTTATGTGTGTATGAACCAACCTACTACATACATATTCAGATGAATTACTTTGAATATCATATTTAGGTTTATTAGTATGTTGAAATATTAATAAACTTATGCTGAACTGATAATAATTGATAAAGTTAACCTTAAATTGGCTTATTTTTTGAGGTGTATTCTAAATAATCAGTATCGAATAACGAAACAAAATTATTTATTTAATCACTAACTAATTCCTTTATTGTTCCTTCATTTAAGTTCCGTTTCAATATTAAAATGCCATGTATGACTGTACTCCATTCCATTTTAGTAATAAGCATTAACATTACAACGGTTGAGTTCCCGATAATAAGATCAACGCAAACCCGCTATTGTAAGCCAACATTAGATTGAATATGCCAACCCCAACCCCTGACCTAATCAACTGCTATTTCATTCATCTCCTACCGAAGTATTTTGAACAAATTCCATCCTGAAAAATAAAAACATTTTAATTCATTAATTTTTAAAGTGAAAACACTTAGAAAATGTTATTTTGTGGTTACGTTAGTGTTGATGTCGTAAATTTCGGCCATCATCAGTGTCTATTATATTTCAATCAGCATTTGCAACGTACATACATACCTATATATTTACATTACATACATTTCGCATTTATATTTCTCGGAAAATTAAAGCGCTTATCGTACATACATACATATTCTTGGGAAAAGCAGTACTCCTGAGAGGCAAAGCTCTCCCCTAGAACGCTTACGGTAATAGCATTGGAGGAGAGATATGAAAAGTTTGCGAAATTTTCATTTACTTGTGATCTTTATATTTGTAATAAAGCCGCTTAAACTTCGAGAACAAGCGACTCCGGTGCTACGTAAACAACTTGGGGAATAAATTTCTCCGATATAATAAAAGTTTCCGTCCGTTGTAGCCCGAATGCGATCTACCTGATGCTTCTGCTCTACATCGTCCGTCGCCTCCCATTGCCTTAACCCCGTGTTGACGGTTTCTCCGGGAAAACCGTATTTCGCTTTATTATCCACGCAACAGACAGAGGAGAGTCAACTATTCTGCGGCGAAATAGCATTGGGAGTGTAACGTAATAGATTTAAACGTGAAAAAGTTTAATGGATTTTGAAGCTTTCGCGCGTAAGACGATAAAAAAATACATTTGCGTATATGCGAGGCGAAATAGGACGGTAAAGTATAATGAAATACTTCACTTTCTCCATTTGATAGAATATCCTCAGAAGACTACCAACAACATCAGTTATTTCTTCTTGTAAAGAAAAGCATTACATTTTCAAAGCTAATAAGGATATATAGATAAATCCTGTTACTAAATTGAGATCTATGCAGTGTTGATTTGATTGAGGTTTCCTACTAGTGTTGCCTATTTGTTTCCCTGCTCTTAACGTCGCCCTTAAGTTATGATGACATGGAAGAAAAGCAATGCAGCTAATTACTGTTATTTCAATTTCTTTTTTTTTTGTATTAATTTTCCCGAATACAATTTTACTCTTATATAAGAAAACTTAAAATTGCTTTATGCGTAAGCTATCAATTATTGAAAAGTAAATTAAAAATAGTATAAGAATAGATATCATCAAAACTTAAAATATGAAATTTGCAGGTTGTTTTTCATTGTTGATGTTTTTGCGTTATCGTCAGATTTGATTTTAGTCTCCTTAGCAACGCCCTTCAGATAGGCAACCCATATCGCAAAGATGTTGTCATGCCTTTTGTGTATCACTGACTAACTTTTGTACATTATAGGTTGCCTATTTTAACGGCGTTGTTAGACAAATAAGGAATTAAGATATAGTCTGGATATAATTTCAATTTGAGAAATTTTTAGAAATTACAAACGTGTAACCAAAATTATTTGTATAATAAATTTTAGTATAGAAATTATTCGATATAGTGACGCCCAACGTCTACACATTTTTCTATTCAATGTAGCAGCATCATTTTCATCATAAACAAGTTTTTTTTCTTTTTAGCATCTTTTACGTCTCGTATTATGTCAAACTTTTTTACCAACTCTCGAACGCAGTACATAGAAACGTATACTCCTGGATAAATGCTAAATAAATACCGCTTGAAGAATCAAAGATACGATTGGAAGGCTGGTGTCAGTTTGACAATTGAATCACTCAGTCCTACTGTCGTGATTTAAATGCTTGTCAAACTGACACTGGTCTTCGTCGGTATGCAACAAATATTCGTGAAATCACATCTTAACATACGCTGTAATATTAGGCCCTTCTCTAGTAGGTGTGCTCGAATGTATTACTTCCTGACGAAGTTAATTTTAACCACACCACGCACCCGTTTGCATTAAGGACGGGCGAAACCCAATTTACTTCGTGATTTTATAACGCCCACCCGACTAATCTAAAGCAATTTATTCTTGTTAGACCTGCCGCCACTCGAACATAGATCACCTCGAATGAAATACTTAACCGATTCATGTTATTTCAAATTGATGATAATATGGAACATACATTCGCCTTACCTCTTCGATAAAGCCCACATCGAGATATATTACAGTCTTTAACCTCGACGTCGTTTTCGGATACATTGCTTGCATTTTTTTTTTCCAATGTCTCCAGTGAAAACGTAGTTTTATCATTAATTTTGTGGAGATGTCCGGCGTTAACATTCTATTACCGATAATGGGGTGCCTTTTTTCTGCCGTCGGAAATGTGTGAGAGCTCTACCATAACAACATTTTTATTATTTATATGTCAAAAAAGGCAAAAGTCGATTTTTATTGTCGTATTCGTTAACAAATCATGTTTTGACTATCACTTTTCCGGGAGCTGATGGAATCTTATTAATTGATTACCGGGAAAGTTGTCAGACAATTACAGGTCAATATTATATTATAATAATTACTTATACCTATTTAATTAACCCAAAGAGAAGAGAAGAGAGAAAATTGTCTTTAAACTCCACCACTTTATCGGAAGAGCAAATTTCGGTTCTTATGTAATGAAGGGTACCTTTGTTTGCAAAAGTATTTTATTACATAACTTTAATATCTAGTAAACTGCATTTAAGCTTCACTTCGTACCTAGTTTACTTAGAGCTTAAAGAGCATTCATCCGTATAAATACTGCCACTTAAATTGCAGCAAGTCCACCAAAGCTTAGTAAGTTTAAGGCAGCTTACGGTTCTTGTTGTATAGTATAATATATTTGGGCATTTACTTAACTGCAGGCATTGTTTGAATACTGTAAACACAGAAGAAAAAGTAAATTATAATTTTGAGTTCCAAGATTGCTTTTATATATAATATATTTTGGAGGTTCTGAGAAATGGAAGACGATTTTGAAAATATCAATCACTTTTGTGGGATATTTTGAGAAATTAATCTGGTATGCTAGTCCATGGCCATTACCTTTTTCTGAATTAAAGTTTATGGTGGTGTAGTTCCAAACGACAGAGTGAGCATTTTTGTGAAGACCAAAATCGGTATGTATCGGACATCCTTGTTTCAGCGATAAAGTATTCTTTATTGCAGGAAATATATATGTATGTCAGCATTTTCATCACGCTAAAATGAGACATTGCTAGTGTGTGCTAATTTATCACTCCATATGTCATAACCCTTTAGGTACGGACGGTATCTCGATTTTGGCACATTTTTTGGGAATTTTCATCGCATGATTTTGCTAATCGTCCTATCCACTGCGGCCTATTGTAGAGCGGATACTATTTTTAAAGTTCAGGCCCTTGAGGTAACTCAGAATCTTTGGCAGAAGATATGCTCAACTGCGTTTTTGTTGTCCAAACACAACCGGCATTCAATCTCATCAGACAGTCCTATTCTCTGTAGGTCCTCTGTAGTGACCTGTAAAGACAGAAACAATTATTCAAGTTTAAGTAGTGCTTTGGTTCTGACATGATTAAGTGAAATGAACTCTTTTGCATGTACCAAACCAGGGCAGTTGTTCAAATGTTGGAGTATTGTCTGATTTTCCCAGACATCGATTTGTTGTTTAGCTATCGTAGGTGCTCTACCAACGGTAGCTTCTGACGTCTGGAAATGCTGCGCAGCACCCTTTTTGGCAAAAGTATCTGCGTCCTCATTACCATGAATGAGTGAGTGCCTAGGCACCCAGATTAGGGATAGATTATTATCCGTTCCGAATATACTTAGAGTGTTTTTACAGCTCTAGGTCAACTGCGAGTTAGTTTAGTGCTTTCAATACCGCCTGAACGTCACTGAAAATTTGTATTTATTTATGCCTGATGCTTTTATCTAAAATCTCTCTAGCACACATATCAATGGCATAGATTTCAGCCTGAAAAATCGTTGTCTGTTGTCCGAGGTTGTAGTTTCTAACTTTTGCATTACAATAGAATATCCCAGCAGCTTGTTAGGCACCTAGACTTGAGTATGTGGCAATTGATTTTCTATGTACCATGTATGTATGTTGTTGCTAGGCGAGGATTCGGGTTGTGGAATACACCTTGATACTTGTAAGTACTGACACGTATTGTACCAACCACACTCGGACTGGGGTTAAACAACAAAACGAAAAATATAGAAAAATTAAGAAATTACACATTTTTTCAAAGAGATGTGTAGACTCGAATTTAACGACAGTGAGACACGGAGCGTCGAGGCCTTTGAAAACAAAAGAAAATAAAAAATTACACGAATGAAAAATTAAATAGATTTCCAAAGCGTGTTTAAAGAAAAAAGGAAAACAAAATAACAATTAAAAAATTAAGAAATGACACATTTTTTTCAACAAGGGAGTTTTCACTACAGCCTTTTTTTAAAGTAAGGCGTTTAAAAAAAAATTAAAATTAAAAAAATTGAGCGCGCAGCGTCGAGTCTTTTTTTAAGTGAGTGGCGAGCAGAGTAGAGAAGAGAGAGAGAAAAGCAAGCAACTACCCAAAGGGTTTTCAATCTTCTCTATAGAGAGCGCAGGCCAAGGTGGACAAGGTGCGCAAGGCGTACCAACTTTTTCAACAGGATGCGTTGCAAGGTGGAACGCGGGCTTTCTAGTACTGTTCTAAATAGTATCAATTGGTTTATCAGGATAATTAACAGGAAACAAATCCGCCTACTGCTTAAGCTGTTATTGTCCTTCTCCCTATTCAGAATTGTTACTTCTTCTGCAGCGTGCATTTCAGAAATAAAAATCAATGGAAACTAATATCAATTTTATTTCTTTGTTATTTATGTCAAAATTGACAACTGACGCAACCGATTTGTTTTTCATTTGTTTTGTCACAGATTGCTTTGCATTGTATATTGTACATTTTTCTGCTATGAATTGATTAGTTCTTTTTAAAACTGAACATAAAGCAATGTTAACATTATTTGTTTAGAGTTAAAAAAAACTGGTGGTGTGTACAGAAAATATAAAACAAATAAACTACCATTGTATTTACACATGGGTTATTTAACGACAATGCTTATT
Organism: Cetonia aurata; assembly: GCA_949128085.1. Taxonomy (NCBI): domain Eukaryota; kingdom Metazoa; phylum Arthropoda; class Insecta; order Coleoptera; family Scarabaeidae; genus Cetonia; species Cetonia aurata. The sequence goes on from OX421887.1 coordinate 13,493,437, forward strand.
ATTGAAAGTGTGCATTTACCAAACATTGAGTTTATCATTTCATAAAACAGTCTGTTCAATTTATTCGTAGCTAATGTATTAAATGGAATCCGAACGTGCGAACAGAATTGCCTGGAAATTTAGACTGTAGACAGATTAATCCAACGTCAATCAAAAGATCTTTCAACGTCACCTATTATGCCCAGCTTATTAATACAGTTCGTGTACACGAACTGCGTCGCTACAGATGATCATACCGCCGAGATAAAGGTGTTGATTTATGTTTGGTCCTCGTCGATATTGGCCGTACGCCAAATGAATTTGACCCAATGGATTCATCGGAGCATTAGTGAAATAATTAGGGATGGCTGCTCGGCAAAAAATGCCGATAACTCTCCATTCATCAGGCTTCTGTAAATAATTCGAAATTCGTCGGTGGAAAGTAAAGAATCGTTTCCAATTTTGAAATTACTCAACGGTGAGGAAAAAGTTTGATTACTAATTTAAGAATCGTCCGATAAATATATTCCTCTACAAAACTTGCTAACAAGAGAAGTTCTAAGTCCGTTTCTGTCAATACGAACAGCATTTCCAGGTTCAACAATCTTTGCGCGTGAAATACATCTGCGTCAATACCAAGAACACCGGATTAATTATAGCTGTGCACAAAGTAAACTTTTTCAATATATCTGCGTTGGTTCACATGTTTGCTAAGAGAATTAGTATTAGGTGAGTAACTTGAAAGAGGAAGGCTTTGCGTTACGTGTTCAATGTCGTTTCAATTTAAGGTTCACCGTACTCGGCTACACAAAAATAAGTTAATTTAATTAGTGGCAAGCTACAAAAGAGGACAAAAGAATAAAATCGGACCGCTTGTGACATAATTAATGTGGTTAACTACTCACATAAAATAGAGGGGGCTGTTTAATTTCATACTCTCTGTTATTATCCCTTTAAAAGCATACATGTACCTATTTATAGTAGGCTAAAGTCATTGTTTCACCGTAATTATTAAACATCAAGACTGTCAAAAAATAATTATAAATAATAACTCCAATATCAGTGGAAATTATAAACTGCTTTTGATACTTCTAAGTTTATTTATAGAAAATCAGACGTTCCGACAGTTAATTTCTATCTTCAGTAGTGAAAATCTACAAAAATTGTATTTATAATTACATATGTAATCTATATTAGAAATAGTTCAACTAGTCAACTATGAAAATTGTCAATAAAAGTGAGAAATATAGCTAATAGTTACGATTGCAAGAGTTGAGAAGTGAAGTAATTTCCGTTTCTTATTATTTGTTTGCTAAAGTATGTCGACAAACTGCTTTGCAAGTAATTCGGTAGTTAATTTGTTGTTGGGGATAGTTTTTAATGAGGGGAAACAAGTTCATATAGGCATGTGAATATATTTTACCCGTTTTGTTACAGACCACTTTTGTCAAGAAGGTTGGAGGTAGTTGTTATGCGATTAGAAAAATCCCAAATGCGGAAAATTAATAAACATTTAAAATACCAATTCGATGATATCTAACTGAATTTTTTTTTATGACAAAGGTGTAAATCGTGAAATATTGAGAAATCGTCGAAATTTCAGGGTGAAATTTACCCTCTAAACGTCAAACTGTATCAGATAGATTCTTGCTCACAGATGTGATCTTCACAACGGTTGGCATAATTATTAGCATACTTGTTTTGTTGGATATCTCTGAGATTTTGAGACTATGTCGGAATAAATTTTGTAGATGTATCAACTTTTGTGTCTACGGAAGACCCCAGATTACCTATTTGGAAGCTCCAGCGCAAGCATATTGGATTTTTCGTTAGGTTGCCATATTGGATGAAATTCTTACATATATTGAGATGTTATTACAATAAAACGTTATAATGTCAAATGCGATTAGTTGTTCAAGACATTTCAAACAATTTTGAAATGAAAATTCAATTTTGAAACCGTGACTTCAGGTGTGTTAATAAAATTCTACCGTAGAATCTGAATAATCTGTAAGTATTGATGCGGCTGTGTTTTACGGCTTGCTGGGTACACACAAGTTTTATGCACCAGAAAAAGAATGTATTCAAATGTAACTCGCGGAAAATCTTGTCACACTCTGTGTAAGCGAACGGGTTTCGGTTGCAGCTGAGTTCGTAGGTGTGCACGCGATTTCGCGAAACCTCTCGCATCCAGAATAAATCACATTTTCGAAATGGAAAACGTATGTACTACGTACCGAGAAACCGGCAAACGCGGCGGTACGATGTGACTGTTTACTGAACGAGAATGAATCCGCGCGTCTCTCGTACATAGTTTTTCTATTTAACCTGCGTTCTTAAGCGTTCGCCGAAATGACAGAAACATGCATATATTCATGTTAAACAAATCCATTTTCCCCGGCTCTAGTCGGATTCGCGGCGTTCGCCTCGCAAGACTTCCATTAGCTAAGCGTTTCTCCGCTTGTTGTATTCGTTGAGTTCGTCATTCTTCCAGTGCTTTCTTCCTTTTCTGCTGTTACGTTCGCTTGAAGGGTATTGAATGCCGCAAGATAAATTATTATACGGGGGGAAGCGGCTCGTTTTTTCTTTCTTCCGTGGGTAGGTACTCAGACATCATCGAGAAGTGTGTATCCCGCTGGGAGTTATTGAAAAAATTGGATCACGGTTTTTCATTTCTAACGATTTAACGGTAAATGCGTTGGATATTTATCAACTTTTCTCTTTGAAAAGCGTCGAGGGTACTGAAATCGCACCAATCTATTATTAAGTTCATAGTTAAGTTGACATTTCATAGATCTTAAATTTCTTTTTCGGCCTTTTTAAAGAAGTGAAAAATCAATCTTACTTAACTTCTATAAGTCTTTACTGTTCAAAATATTACATGATCAAAAACTCTTTGGATTTGACAAGCTATCGACATATTATTTATTTCAATGTTTTTTGACATTTACTTGACAACTTTCAAGTCAGCTGATTAATCACTCAAAATGTTTCAAAACAGAAGATAAAGTATTTATTATTAAATCATATTACAGTAATGGAAATCGTGGTGAAATTAGTAACTGGGTTTATTCGCCTCGTTTATGTTTAAATGGAGTTCTGTCAGAGATTTCCAAATTTCGCCATACTGGAACGACATTTCTTCCGCAGATTCAACGAACTGTGGCCAATTTTGAAGAAACTGGTAACAGAAATGCGAATCTGAAGAAGACGGGTTAGAAATGACGATAATGTTGGTCCAGTTAGGCAACAAATACAGGAAGAACCTATCTTATCGTAGATTGACACAGGAAACAAATTTAGGTTATGGGATGTGTCAAACCATTCTTAAACGTGACTTGAACATTTTCCGTATAAAATGTAGATGTATTAGTGACTGCCACCAGATTATCTGAAGAGGGTATCGTACGGTACCAGCTTTAATGATCACATAGATGACGAGATCCTCGACTTAACATTTTTTTACAGACGAATCTTATTTTTACCTCACTGGACAGATTAATACACAGGTCATGCATGTGAAGCGAGAACAATCAGAATTTTCAGGGCGAGACTCCTTTACTTCCTTTGAAATGTCCCGAAGATCAATAATTGGCCCAGTATTTGTTCAATAAACCATAACTGCTAAAAGATATCGCAATCAAATACTTGAGCCTTTCATCAATCAATTGCACGATGATGATTTGGATACTTTCAGCAAAATAATGCGAGACCGCATATTGTTCGAGCAACCATTTTAAGGCAACTTTATGATGAAAGGTTAATATGAGACGGTCGTATCCACCTAGGTCTTGTGATTTGAGTTAGACTATTTCTTATTTCCATTGCTGTAGAATAGTATTTTAAAAATTGCGGTCCATACATTAAAGGAATTACAGGAACGTATTGTTCAAAGGTGTCGCTCGGTGGCACTTAGAAGAGAACATATATACAGGCTGTTCCTAAATATCATGTACATAAGGAAGGGGGTAATTATTTGGTTTATTTTGTGCCTAAAATTTCGTATAAACATAGGTCTGCAAACGCTCCGTTACCAATCTGCAGGGTGTTGAAATTTCAAGATTTTTTCACTTTTTACTGTATAGCTCCTACAGTTTTTGAGATATTTTGCTCAAATTTGGAAGGTAGGTTACGCTAATAGACCTGCATCATTAGCCATGCCAAATGATGATGTAAATCTACAGGGTAATATTTTCTTCAGGGTCATGCCCTCTTTTCTCACCCTGAACTTTTTTTGCGATGCGCCACTGCTAGATTCTAAAATACGCAATAAATTTTCTCTCTTGCTTAGAAACTTTTTCATCTCTTGTATTTTTTTCTTATCTCTGACCGTTATCGCGAAAAAAAAACAAGAAAACAATTTTCTGTAATTCGCCAGAAAAAAATTAAACTTTTTAAAATGGTCTAGCAGGCTCTGGCTTTATTCAGATAATCACTTGAGTTTATTAATTTTAAGAGTTAAGGTACTACCTGTTAAAAAATAGAATGACCCGGTTTTCGTAGCATTGTTTTATTACAATACAAAGTAACATAACTAATAACAATAAAAACCCTAATTAATAACAATGACAAGGAAACTATGCTACAACAATTGTTGAAAGTGTGCTCCTCCAACCCTTATACTGGCGTCCGCTCTTCTTCTCATTGATGCTCGCACTCTCTCAAATACTCCTGGAGTATTTCTTATCGTTTCAAATCCATCGATTATTCGATTTCGTAAGTCATCAACAGTATTCACAGGTGTTGTATACACTAGAGATTTGAGTGTCCCCACAGGAAAAAATCTATACTATTTAAGTCTGGGGACCCCCCTAGGTCCAAGGCTGAGGTCTACCTCGTCCTATCCACCTATTCTCATATACTTCATTTAAATAATCCCGAGCCAAAATAGAAAAATGTGATGGGGCGCCATCGTGCATATACCACATTTGATTTCTAAGTAAAAGGGGCAAGTCTTCAAGTAATAAAGGCAATTCATTCTGCAAGAACAGCCTGTATGACTGACCAGTAAGTCGACCGGGCAAAAAACAAGGACCAATCAAATTATCTCCAATTATACCACCCCATACATTTAACGAGAACTGTTCTTGAAAATGCGTTTGTACAATTTCATGTGGATTTTCATCCGCCCAAGCGTTTGCAGACCTATGTTTATATGAAATTTTAGGCACAAAATAAACCAAATAATTACCCCCTTCCTTATGTACATGATATTTAGGAACAGCCTGTATATATAACATGTTATTTCTTACTTTGACCCGAAACTGTTATAGTTATTCTACTAGTGACCAAATAAATAGGATGTCTTTTATCAACCCTTAGAAGTATTTACTACTTAGCATGTTGTGTGAAAATAATTCAATTCTTTATATCCATAAATGCAGTAAGAATTTCCCTATTTAAATAATCATTTAATAATGTGTAACTCAACACTTCTGTATGTATGCACCGCTAAGATAGAAATGCTATTTTGCACTCCTCCAATAATGACAGGAATAATAAATGCGTTCGTCTTCCACTCGCTACTTTTGTTCATCAATAATCCATTTAGTATGCAAGCAATAATGCCATTCTATGTATTTTACTACCACCAGCGAATGTGGAATGCTGGAGATAATTCACGTTTCAGGGCATTAAATTTAGAAGCGACTAGTGGAAATAATAACGTCTACATAGGTACGCTAGAAGTGTAATTCTAATCTAGTGCTGCGTACGTAAATGGTTATGAATAAGAAGTGTAGGGGTCTAAACGCTGCTAGGTGTAAAAGCAGTGCATCGATGTTTGCAAATGCATATGTGCGTTACTGCATGACACAAGATTGTATAGGTACACTTACCTGAAATTAATTTTTTTCTCTACTTTTAATGCTAGTCGAAGCGGTTGCAGTATCTCCGACTTTGCCTGTTATCCGAATTAAAATTGGAGAGTCGTTGAATTATATACGCCTTGCAGAAATTGTAGTGCATCGTAGACGATTGTTAAGAAATGCCTTACGTCGACAATTTAATGTACCTATTTATGTATCTCTTTACAACGGCATTTTTGAATGTGCCTCGAAAATATTGACGGTTGCAATATGGTTAGGAAAGAGTCTTAGAAAAACTGACAACCCACTCCGTGGTGCTTTGCGAATTTGTATGTTTGCTGTTTTTGCCCTAAGCAAACAAAAATGATCACAACTCCATTCATTAAATATCTAGTGAAATCTCCTAAAAGGGCAAAGTATATTGTCTAATTCGACAAATACCGTAAGATGGGGTGAATCGGAACTCGTGGGTGAAAAGGAACAAAAATGGGAAAAGTTTTTAAAAGAGCAATAAAAGATTTAAAAATATTTGGTGACGCTGAGATTGCAAGAAAATGTTATTATTAATATCCAATGTTATTAAAATGCTGTCAACTGTCAAAGTTGAGTTTGTACGTAACCTCAAATCTAACACGTGCAAACTAGTACTATTTGGTTTAATTTTTTTTTGATGGTGTTTCTAAACATCTGGGAACATTGTTAAACGAAATAAACGTGTATTCTTATGAGTGTTTCTATTCACCACATTTCCAGGTGAATAGGAACAACAATTTTTTTTTTAAAAATAAGGGTTTTGGCATGCGCCCATTTTTTCTAATCTCGCAAGCTAAAAGCAGAAACCCTGTTCATAATTTTTCAGAAAAAAACAATTAAAAAAATTTTTTTCTTTTTTCTGTATAGCCCTCGAAATTGTCAGAACTGTTCCTATCCACCCCATCTTACGGTAACCGTTAAAAACTTGTATTAAATTGTTGCAGATACGTTATTTTATTAAAAAAAGCAGCTTTTATGCATGATTTTTTATGAATATAATATTAAACAATAAATTGCATACCACACTAGGTTAGAAGTAGGGACGGTAATTCTTTTTTGCGAAAGTTACTATATTCGACATACGGAACCCAAAATGTCCGGTCTAATGCCTGGTCTAAACGCCGGCGCCGCGTGCAGCTCGGTGCGTGGAACGTTGTGCTCACACTGTGACTTGACCTGGACATTTTGGGCGTCCATGAGTGTATTGATAATAACAAATGTGTATAATTAAATATTTCAGAACAATACGTCGGTGAAACCAGAAAACTGTGTATCTCCCAGGTAGAAAATTTTGCAGTAGTGTGCAATAAAGCGTTCTATTTTCGAAGATTATTAGAAAAATAAACTCAAACTTATATAGTGGCAAACACGTATAGTCGCCGTCACGATATTTTAAAATGAATTCAATTCGGATAATTCGGATTATAAGGGTTTGCTATTGTCCTTTCCCGTGAAGGATAGTCGTTTAAAGTGTTTATCTAATGTTGGGTATTCCGGAAAATTTAAAAGGGGCTCCGGATTTTAATTACATTTTATAATATTGCACTTTGCATTTAAACTAATGTATAGTAACTATGGTTTGGTTTTTAATTAAATCAATATAATTAAACATATTGATTATATTATTAATATTTAATTATTTAAAACAACACCTGTAGCCCCTTTTAAAATTTTTGGAATACCCCTCAACACACAAATACTGTAAACGTTTTATAACACTAACGATCCGATTAGTACGAATTGAAGTCATTTTAAAATATCGTGACGGCTACTATACATCGAGCAATTTATGCTGATGCACTTTCTGATTTTTTTTTCAGTTTCTCAATTTGTTTTGGAGATATTTATATTTCTGAGGTTATGTTGGAGATCACATTCTGAGTAAGATACTATAAAATATAATAAATTATTAAACTAACCATTTTTATTGCGATTTGATAAAGACAACAAACTTATTTGAATTTTATTTTGTAATAAAAAGGATCACTTCAAACATATTTGTACATTCTATTGTAACAAAAAATTAAAATAGTGTCAAAAATAGTTTTGAAGTCTGTAGGGGCTTGACTCTAGAGAATATTTGCATAGTATACATGATAATCTATTTTAAGTGTACGTTTTAGAGCCTGCAGATGGTGAAATTTCTCCTTTTTAATTTTTTTCTCTTACTCTCATGTTTATTTAGAGGTGTCCAATATACGTCAGTATGTCAAAGTTTGTATTCAATGACTCCTTCTGGATTACATTATATAATTTTCAGTTCCGTTATTGTAAGATTTCCAACATTTTGCCCTAGTCTTACGAACGTATGATACTTGAAATTAGAAAAATCTTTGGAAAAGGTGTAAGGGAACAGAATCGTTCTTGCATTCTCGCAGTGCATAATATAATCTGCTGGAAGATTTACATGTTGATTTTGAATTCTTCTTTCGATTGCAGAGTGCAAATAATCAGCCCCCATCTGAATGTGTTCCTTAAAGAAATGTTTGAGTATTTAACTGTTATGTTTTGTATAACGAATAAATTCAGCAGAGCATTAGATAAAATATTGTTCTGGTTCTCTGTACAGTCAAGGTTTCATGATATTATATGTTGCAGCATTATGTGCAACAAGTATAGTCTTATATAGTACATCGACGATACTTTACTCAAAAGTGTCACAAAAGTTCTAGCCTTTTATTAGAATCTTTTTCCGTTCTAGCTTCACCTTGCTTAACACTGAAACTTGTGACCGTTATGTTGAAAGTTGTATAGTTTTCCCGCCACTTTAACTCCACGTGGACACCAATTTCTAAATCTACATTTTAACCCTATTGCATGCAAATGTTTAAGAATTACAGAATGTTCCCGACTCGTAATGTCGTGAGCGTCCAACAGAAAATTTTAAGTACTTCTTGTTGTCAAAAAGTGCCGAACTTGCGCTTTTCAATTTAAGAAAAGTTCAAGTAACAAGAAATAGAAAGATTTAGACCTCGGAATATCAAAATAATTGTTAAGAAATATTAATATTGAACACAAGCTAAGTAATTTTGTATTACGAATATAAGTATCACATGTATTTAAACATTATGGAACTAAAACGTCAGAATTACGTCAATGTACTTATTTATAAAATTAAAAATTAAATGGAGGGTCCTCCTGTTTAATTGATCTAAAAGAGGAAAATTACTCCAATTAGTGAAACGTAATGGGAGATCCTGCCCATATTTTCCAGTATACAATTAGTAAAAATGCTGTTTTAATTTGGATAAATTGTCAAAGTGATGGTCTGCACATTTTTGCCGAATTTTCAAATTTAATGAAAGCTAGCGTTTGTTTCGATGTCACACGTGAAACTTTGAAATGTTTGCGTAAAGCCTTTTTTTTACTAATGCTTTTTTGCTTGAAATATTTTCTGTTGACATTTAAGGATCTTTTAACGTTTTCATTATTTAATGTTACTAACTTATTTGAATGTAAACTGAAACAACATGCTAAAATTTTCTGATATATGTAAGCGCATCTATATATAGCGTGTTTTAAAACTAATCACCATTATTGTTATTCTTTCGCGATATACACTCCGCCAAAAAAGTATCGCATAATTTAGTTTTGAATCGTAAAAGTATCGCATAATCTTTGTTTGTAGCATAAAGTTGTAAATATACTTTAATGCGCTCTAAGATATAATTTCTATGATTGTTTAAATAAAATACAGGCCAAATAAAAACAAGAACTCATACTTGAGATTTTTATTAAAACAAGAAATTATAATTTTGGAAAGAAAAATGTCATAACAGTAGCTTTTAATACTGAGTATTGCCACCTCTGGCTCTTATGACCGCTCGCATACGGTTTGGCAGAGATTCGATTAACCTCCATAAGCCTGATCCAAATTCTCCCACTCGTCACGGAGAGCATTTTCTAGTCCATGCAGGTCCGCTGGGGCAACATTTTGGGTTCGTATCCGTCTGTGAAGGAGGTCCCACACGTGCTCGATAGGGTCTGTAGGTACGTCTGTACACTGACATACGCCTATCTCAGTGTACAGACGAGACGGTGAGCGCTATTCGCAGTGTAATATCAGACCTAGACCTAATTTCGCTGGTGGCTCTATTATGGTTTGGGGAGGCATCTGTTTAACAGGTCGTACAGAGTTAGTACCAGTAGACAGAGGTACACTGACTGCCCACAGGTATATAACGGACATTTTAGAAGAACATGTAGTACCATATGCGCCAATTATAGGAAACGAATTCATGTTAATGCACGATAATGCACGACCGCATGTTGCAATAATCGTCCAGGAATACCTTAACGATGTTGGTATTCCAGTTTTAGATTGGCCTGCGGTAAGTCCGGACATGAACCCTATCGAGCACGTGTGGGACCTCCTTCACAGACGGATACGAACCCAAAATGTTGCCCCAGCGGACCTCTATGGACTAGAAAATGCTCTCCGTGACGAGTGGGAGAATTTGGATCAGGCTTATATACGGAGGTTAATCGAATCTCTGCCAAACCGTATGCGAGCGGTCATAAGAGCCAGAGGTGGCAATACTACTGGTATTAAAAGCTACTGTTATGACAATTTTCTTTCCAAAATTATAATTTCTTGTTTTAATAAAAATCTCAAGTATGAGTTCTTGTTTTTATTAGGCCTGTATTTTATTTAAACAATCATAGAAATTATATCTTAGAGCGCATTAAAGTATATTTACAACTTTATGCTACAAACAAAGATTATGCGATACTTTTATGATTCAAAACTAAATTATGCGATACTTTTTTGGCGGAGTGTATTTACTACATTTCTCAGTTATTTAATATTTTTTGAGCAAGGCGATACAATGTGTTTTCTTACTCTAACAATGAAAGATCGAAAGCATTCACAGAGTGCACTTGTAGTATTTCAGCTGTGAAGTAAGTAATTTAACCTTAATCTTCCTGTACACCTTGAATAAACAGAATATAATGTTAGTGTAGTTTTATCAAAAAAATATATATCCATAGATAACATAAACTAATATCCTATAATGGTAACCGGAACACATTGGCCATTGCAATAGACACGCTAATAATATATAATATATAATATAATAATAAATTAATAAAAGGAAAAGAAAAAGAGTACAAAAAATTTTTATTTCTACATACACTTACCAAAATAAATATTTTAGTATATCCACGATATCAGAACATCGAAAGCAATGCACCAAACGTGGCCAACTGCACTGATAATTGAAAGTTACTAAATGTAACGGCATGAAACCTATAGTAAATGCAATTTCGCTCCCTTATAAGCTTTAATAAATTCTATCTGCAAGGAAGTTCACTAGATTTTCTTTTACCAAATGGCATAGGAAATCATTTCGCGCGTAGTCTTTTAGTTTAAAGTTATCATATAATTGAGCATCATCAGCACATTCTCTGAATGTTACAGCTGCTTGGGTAATCATAAAATGTAGAAGTGAAAATTGAACATAGTAGTGGTCCCAAAATCGAACCTTGCGGAACTCCAAACATAATCGGCCTGTATTTCGAAGAAAGATTATCAAGAAAAACACGTTGCTGTTTGTTGTTTCTTTGTTCTGTTCTAGTTTTAGATGCTACCCAGAAAAGAATATACATTAATAAATGCACAAATTAACCAACTCTGTAGCTTTGAAATGGACTGTGTAACTATGTAGTCCTCCTCTATTCCACAATTTTATCATACGTATTTGCTCTAATCAATTAATGCTCTCGGACAGGGCTTACAGTTCTATGCTACATCGTCCGACATTAACGCTAATCGCAACCTTTTGCGAGATAATATTCTAATCGAAGCGTATAAAGGTACTCACCGCATTGGTGGACTAATATTGATTTTACAGATGCACGTGCAAGCCGTCGTCGTTCGACACACGGTGTTTATTTTCATTTTTGTCGAACAACTAAATGTACTTTGACGTATTCCACACTACAGCCAGTGGACATTAATATTAAAAAATTGATTTGACCGGGTTTATCCCATTTGGAAATAGACAAACTTCTTTTATTTTGTATATCATTGTCCATTATCATTTGTGGCATAAATTTTAGTCCTTTAAGATACGTTTATAATGCATTCAACTTGAACACTTAATTAGTGCCTTGGTTAATGAGGGTTTAATCCGACAGGAAGTTGTTCATCAGTTACCTGTTTCTCAAAGTATGACTAGTAGAGCGTGGAATGCAGGGGGAGGAAAAAAGAGCAGCGGCCGGCACAAGATTGTCTGATGAGCCTTACCAAATGAAAGCATCCTACATTCACATCTCCGCGAATTAATAGCTCATTTCGACAAGCTATAGGTATACTTAGTAATTTATGATCAAATAGTAAGGAATAGAAGGAATAGATCAGACAATCACAATCTAAGGACAAGAGGAGCTATCATTCGGCTATTCGCCATGCCAATTGGAGCACGCACAAATGAAGATCTTGTCTTTTCACTAATGAGCCCAGATAATAATGAATCTTTCATGACCCCAACTCGCAGTAACTCACGTCATGTTGTGGGGATTTCAACTGACCAGTGTAAGCTAACTAAACACATGCACTGGCATGGGTTTGGTTAATGTGCCGGGCATGTTACCAAGAAGACGAGACGCCGGCACACAGTTTATTTGGCTGACCGACGCACAGTGGATCAGAAATGCGCTTTTCCGGAAAAAAATCTGTAATGTGTGTGAATAAGGATTCGATGCACAGTTATTGGTAAGCTGTTTGTCTTGCATATACCTCAAATTTCTGAGGATCAATGTCACAAAAGTGATTGTGACATTGATCCTCAGAAATTTCTAAATCTCTAAGATTACAGCCAACCTTTCTATTAAATTACGGTCAATTTGTATGATGTTTGTTACTATAGACATGTTGTTGGAAAACGTCTTGATGTATTTTCTCTACTACTTGTTCCTGTACCTTGCCTAACAATATCAACTTTTAACCCTAACTGATCCTTGAGTTGTAACGGTATATTCTTTTTTGCTTTTTCTTTCAACAGTTGAATCTTTTCTGTTGTTCTCCATGTGTTAAAATCTTGGTTATAACTTAGATGTAACACGTACGCCATAAACTGGATTCGTGCTTATGATAATAATAATAATAATAATAATAGTGCGAGAGAACTAGAAACCCCAAGCTTGTATAACTGCGAAGCATGGGAGCACAGGAGGCAAAATTTATTTGGGGAATCGAAAGAAAAACCTATAAAAATTAGAAGATCTTCAATCACTTTGGAGTGAGTTATATGAAATACGGACAAAGCACAATAACCCTGCAAGTTGCAGTACTTTTCGAGCACTATGAGTCCGAGTTAAGGAGAGAAAAAAAAGACAACTGCAACGTTAACAAATCAATAGGATACCTCAACGAAGACAGCCATTACACTTAGGATTTTTTTCATGGAAGTTACGTCTTGATAGTTACTGTCCAGAAGAACAAGTCCCACCATGTAACTTAGTGTAGCTAATTTTGTATTGCTGTTTATAGCACCGCGCTAAAAACGCCATAATGCTTCTATTTTTACTAGTTGTATGTTACCACTGTCTATGTGGCTTTTCGTAACCTTTCAACAATACAAACCAGTGAGAGAGAGAAATGCATTGAAAAGTATTCTATTAAGGAAGAAACGAAAGTTGGATATTTGACTTTATCTGCCAACTATTACTTATAAAAGTTATTTTGACTAGGGCTTCTCTAGAACGACACATAGAGATGTTATCTGCAAAAGGCGAGTATGATTTTGCTGGAAAAAGAAATTTAAATTTTGAAGTTTTTTCCAACTCATAGGTTCCATCCTGAGAAGTGCCAGAATTGCCATCGACTGCATCGAATATCATGGTATTGATCGAATAAGGCGTTCAGAGGCGTTCTTTGTATCAGAATTGCTTTGAAAATATCTGGACTCGTAGCTCAAGGCAATTAAGTTATATTCGACAGTCACTATTAGCTTGCACGTAATAAATTGTAAGGCGCAATAATCCTACATCTTTAAAAAAATTCAGAACCAATTGAATGCGGTACAACGTGTAGTGTAAATGACATATTCATGAAAGATCGAAACAGGTGTCAATTATGATCATAAAATACCGTCATCTAATTATGCTCAAGCAATATTCTGTTATTATTACGGTACTCAAGAAAGTATGGTACTTAAAAAATAATGATATTATGGTTCTTGTTTCAGTTTAGACTCCTTGATTGCGAGAGCATAGTCCTTCATTTCATTTCCTCGCACTCGACAGTTTGAAGTTATCGTATTCATCAAGGCACCTAAGCGCTGGATCACTGTTACTATTATAGACTGACTAGACTTCCTGACATATATTTTCTGACACCTGTAAGTGTACGTCAGAATACGTTCTTCCCAATTGATTCCCTTATAGAACTTCTTGTTCCTAGTGGTATATTTGTGAAGATCTATGACTTCGCATAATAAATTATTCGCTAAATGCGGTCACGATTGCGAATTATCCAGTGTAAACGATGATCTGCCAATGTTCCGGACTGGAGGCAATATCTGTATGCAAATCAAGAATTCCTTCCGTAGATCTACTATGGCAGCTGATGATAACATCAATGCCCTAAACTATCTGAAGAGTCAGAAGCGAGTAGAAGCCGAACGTCTCAGGCAGGTTGCGCATTACAAATACATGCTACATCCGTTTAGTGATTTCAGGCGCAATTGGGAAGCTTTTATGATTTTCGTATTGATCGCTGTGTTCATTATCATACCTCTAGACATAGCATTCGTAAACTTTCCGCTTAAGAATAGCATGGCTGTATTAAAGACGTGGAAAATATTGCGGATGATTTGCGATCTGCTGTTGTGCTGTGATATAGTGATGAACTTTCTAACGGGATATTGGGACATGGCAAAGGATAGGGTGGTTTTGGATCCTAGGAGGGTAGCCGTACGATACTGCTGCACGTTTTTCGTACCGGATCTCCTCTCCTCACTACCCACCCACGTAGATTTGCTAGCAAACAGGGATAAAGTGATGCTTCCGGTCTTGATATTAAATAGTTTGTCAGTACTTAAAATATTTAGGTTTCTTACATTTCTAAAATACTGCAAATCGACATGTGAGGCACACAATTTCAACTATATAAGATATCGCCTATTATTGGCCATATGCTGCTACATTCTGTATATCCATTTTCTAACGTGCTTCAATATAGTTTTAGTGGGGAACTTTACAAAAAACAAAGCGAGAGCAGGTAGCAAATATGGACAAGAAATCTTTGTATGGACTGAGGACAATCAGAGATTAGATTTTTACGGCACTTACGCTAGAGTTCTAAGATCTGCTGTCTACATGACGACATTATGCTTCTCTAGTAGGACGTTATCTGCGTATCTACCAAAATATGCGTACGTTATTGTTTGGGTATCATCAAAGCTCGTCAATTTCTATTTAATCAGTAAATTTATGGAATGCGCGATGAGTTCGCACTCGTCGTCTAGAAAGTACGGTGAGATGGTTAGAGAGCTGAAAGAATACATGCGCCACAAGCAACTACCAGTTTCGTTGCAAGAGCGCCTATTGAGATACTACGAATTTAAGTTCCAAAAGAGTTATTTCCGGGAATCGGAAATCTTGAACATATTATCAGGACAGTTGAAGCAGGATTTGGTCATGCACAGTTGCAGGAAACTTGTCGAAAACGTGGGCTTCTTTCAGAATCTACCCTTACCGCTGATAGTACGTATTGTGTCCAGCTTGACCATTGAGGTCTTCATGCTGAACGACGTAATCCTTAAGGTCGGATCTCCCGGGCTATGTATGTATTTTATAGCAAGCGGTGCCGTCGCAATTTATACGAGGAATGGAGTCGAGGTGAAGCATCTGGAGGATGGCGATTATTTCGGCGAATATTCCCTGATGAAAGGGGAGGTCAGACAGTCCTCAGTGGTCGCAGTGGAGACGTGCGAATTGTATCGGTTGGAGAAAGTGGACTTCGTCCGTGTCATTATGTCGTACCCGGACCTAATTGAAAAAATTAAGAGACACGCAGTTGATCGAGTGGAGATGACGGAATTTATAGAAGCGCGTTTCGAACGTAACAAAAGAAAGGCTTCCAAAAGGACATGAATTCTGCATTTGTATTGTATTTAATCCATTTAAGTTTAATAAATGTCAATATTTTGAATGTCATTAGAGTTAGAAAAAGTCATTCGTTTTAGGGTAAGTAATAAAATATGACAACTCGCTCTAAAAGTTGCATATACTGAAAATAGACAGTGCACTGTCGACACATACTGTTCTGTCATTTTTGTTGCAAACTGCCAAATAAATATTTTTTCTTGTGACATTTGTATGCATAAATTTAACACCAACACGAACAAAGTATACCTACATATGACTTTTGGTATGTTCCTGACCTTTACATTGTATTGTAACAGGGTGTTGACTTCGTTGCAATATTTTTCAACTGATCGTTTTTCAGGAATACTTTGTCTAAAAATAATTTCTTCCTGTTCATAAAGGGTACAACAGTAGTTTTGTTAGCATTTACTTGAATTCGCTAACAATATTAAGGACCTTCTGCGTACGATTACATAAAATTTTATCATACTACCAACCAGGGACCATAACAGGGGCGATAAAATCCCACCTTGTGGGCATCCGTCTTCCGTCCAAAAGGTCAGTGAATACTGTCAACAGCGATATCTTACGACCTTCCGGCATGGAGCACATCCATCTGATAGTGGAGGGCTCGAGTCCTCTGCATTCCGTAACCCTGATGATTGATTCATAGGAGGTATGGTCAAAGATCCCCCTACATCAATGAATGCACACCAGGCTACTGCATTGCTACTGATGGTCTCTTCCAGAATCTTTACGAGATTATGTAGGGCCGTTTCAGTGGATTTACCGGTTTGGTAACCATACTTGTGTCGGTAGAGTGGCATACGGGTAAGATGCACACCTCTAATGTGGTTGTCTATGATCTTCTTCAGTGTCTTCAGCAGAAAAGACGATAGACTGATGGTTTGGTAGAATTTTGGTTCCTCCGAAGGCCTGCTGCCAACTTTTGGGATGAACACCATCTTTACGCCCCTCCACATTTGTGGGATATATGTGTAGCTGGCCCCAAAAAGCTTTATCACTGTTGGAGAGATTATATCCAACTCTTTCTGTAAAAGGGCAGGAAATGTACCACCCTCTCCAGGCGATTTGTAGGGTCTGAATGATTTAATTCAGGAAAATGGATCATTCCTCAATGGTCCTGTAGTAGTCTCCGGTATCTTCAAAAGATGCCGATTTAGGAAAATGTGTCTGAACCAATAGGTCCAGGCTCTCATTAACGTTTTCAGTAAATGCGCCATCCTATTTCTTTAAAATCCCGTTTGCGTGGTCCTTCGAAAGGATTTCCTGGAGTCGTGCTGCCTCGCCCGAATCCTCTATGCCATCGAGATACTTTTCCATTTATTCCTTCTGGACTTTCTCAATATGTTGTATTCTGTTAGGGCAGTCTTATATTCCGTCCAACAGTCAGAGCCTTTCGCTCTGTTACACAGCTTTCTTGCCTTGGTTCTATGCAAGTTCCTTATTCCACCAAGGCACATCGCCATTAGTGCTCTTTCGTTTCAAAGGACAGCTATTCTCATAAGCTGTAATAATTGTTTCTTGTGAACTGTTTGAGGTAAAATCTATATCCTGTTGTTCCTGGATAAGACCCACGTTGATGCTTTCTCGACGAACTTTCTGCTCAGAAGTAAAAAATCAAAGTGAAGATACTTTTCGATTGGAGACTTTATTCTTACAATACTCGCAATTGCAAGAAGAATAGATTCAATAACTTTGTCCATGTTCTTTCCCTCTGTCTAAACACATCTTTAATTGGAAATTCTTTTAAACACAATTTAATACACATTTAACAATAAATAATTTCTCGAAGCGTATGTGAACATCGAAACAATGCGGAACGATTTTTCTCCCGAAATTCAACAAACACAGACGCTACAGTATTCACCAGATGCACATGTTCAAACAGGTTCCCCTATTCGCCAAAAGCGTTTGTGTTCCCTTCGGTCGCATATAAATTTCAATTACCGTTCGTCTATGAATACGCAGTTAATTTAACGGATAAAATAACAATCATATAGAGGGGTATATTTCCAGGATCGTAACAAGGATTGAGTTATTTACATCGCCCCGGGTCCATTATTTACTTTTAATAGGAATTTTGGGGCTTTTATTAACGAAATAAATCTATACTGAACAGGATCGCGGGCGGCCCAGACCAGATTCGTGGCAAAATCAAAACATAAAATATTGACTTCAGATTAACGGTACGTGATTGACTGTAAATGGATCGTCGGTGCGCAGATTGCCCCAAATATGATACAGTTTTTATGAAGCTCGGTCGCTATTGCCCGTGCGATTTCATAAAATAAAAGTGAATTTTATTGACCGGCTCCCTTTTGTTGCTTGCTCGGTATATTTTTTGATTTATATCTTTCCTCTGCGGCTTCCTAATGCGAAATATCATTTAGAAGGTAAGGTGAAGTGATTCGCTTTAATCATTTACGTTTCTAAACGTCACCTAAATTGTAGCTAGATGAAAAGCGTTAGCCTTAACGTAATGTACAGGCTGATTCATTAAGAGTGGCCATATCTCGATAACGACTAGTCCCATAGCTTAGGTATAAGATAATATAATAATAATAACAGTGTTTATGGTCGCAAATTATAAAAAAAAACTTCGACAGTGTCATGATATACAATAAAAAAATTTTATAGAAATTGCTATACAGATAACAATTAAGATATTAAAATTTGCATAGTTTAAAGTTTAAAATAATATAATATAACTAACAAAGCTGGAGAATCAGAGAAACCTGTTAAACATTAAAATATTCATTCGCACAATAAATTATCTCTTATTTGTCCAATTCACAAGAAAACTGATTAAACGCAATGCAAATATTACAGAGGAATTTCTCTTTTAAGCATAGTAAAAATCGTTGCCAGACTAATACGGAAAAGATTACAGAAATACGAGGGCAAGGTGGCACGGGAATATCAAGGAGGTTTCAGACGTGGGAGATCGATAGTGGCCCAAGTTACATTAAAACAAATCGGCTACGAAGAAAACTTAGGCCTGTTAATGGTTTTTATTGCCTTTAAACAGGCATATGACCCAATTTTCAGAGAAAGAGACTCAAGAAATAACGTTTTCATAGACGGTAGTTATTCAAAGTATTTTAGAGTTGGGAAAGGATCAAGACAAGACAACCTCTTTCCGACGAACCCATTCAATGTAGTATTAGAAGCAATAATAAGAAACAGTAAGATCCAAACAACAGGTTCGATTTACCATCATAAAGTATAGCGCATTGCGTATGCAAGCCACGTAGTCCTCTTAACATGATCCAAAAAGGAACGCGAGAAAGGTTTTAGGATATTTGAAGAAGAAGCATGATTTTCGCACATAATTGTTCGCGACTCGATGGACGTTGTTCACCGTACCTGTATATTGGATTATTTAAAAAGAGCCATAAAAAGAAGTCGTTTGGGATGAAATCCGGGTTGCGTGGTGACCATTTAATAGGACTCACATTACCGATCCATCTATCTTCAAAACCGGTATTTAAGAAATATCTGGCATTACAGGTATTGTGCTGTACGCAAACGAATCATGGGTAATGACCTAATAGTAAAGAAAGACGAACAAAAATTATAAATTTGGGCAAGAAAAATTAGGAGGTGTCAGAACAGCATAAGGCAAAAGGAGAAGACGCGCAAACAGATAAGTAACCTTCTCTACGGGAGCGATTTGATATTAATATGATAACGCGATGATGAACAGTTTTAGTATTCCTGCACACAAAACAAGCCACTACAAGCCTAGATTGACTTTAGACGTATAATATACTATAATTCACTGCTCGAATAAATAAAAAATAATTTAATAGGATTCAATTCCGCTAATGCAAAAACTTGAATTCACTGACATTTTTTGCTGGGAGATTTTTTTTTGTCATTCATTAATGCAAAACGTCGGACCGTATTACGAATAGTAGTCGCGCTAGGAACTGATCTTTTAGGATAATTTACTGCAAATAAATCGCGTAACTTGCCGAATTGCCACCGTAAAATTGTTTTACTATAAATAGTTTTTCCGCGGGCGTATAATATTCCATTTTTTATAAAATTACTGACCACAATCAAAACTTACTAACCTTATAAAACTAGGACCGCACGCCCAATGTCCCGCGACGCTGTATTAAGAAAAGGGCGAAGTGAATCTGACACTGGCTTCGCTTGAAATGAATTACGCATTTCTAGCGATTCGTTCCCCTCGCCCGCAGTTTCAAATTGAAAAGTTGGAGCTGTTGATAGCATTTTGTAGTAGTTAGACAAGGGTAGAAAATACCGGTGCCTGCTTGCCGTTAAACGGCGACGACTATTGCAGAGTGGAGATGGTATATCGAATCGTATATCGTTTTTTACGATTTCTACTACTTACTCGATTCCTACATGATAACTGGGATTAATTTCATTTGAGCATTCTTGAGTTTGTATTGAGACCATTACTCCATTCTACTTACTGTTAAAGAAATTTTGTGATGGCAAAAAAACTCAGTTCTGTTTCCTAGGTAATTCTAGGCAATCAAGTTGTATTTAATGTATATTACGGCCGTCTCGGTGGCTGAATGGCTTGCCTGCTCGCCTTTCACCCCGCAGGTGCTGGTTCGATCCCGGGCCACATTAAGTGTGGATAAAAATCTGAACTTGCCTTCTTTTCGGATAGAAAGTAAAGCCGTAGGTCCCGTGTCAATGCGATGTTTGGCACGTAAAAGATCCCTACCGTAGCTTTTAATTCCTTCGGGTTCGGCAAAATTCCAGTGGGGTTGGTACAATACGTCAAATAGATGAGAGTGCTTAGAAGTGCGTCATGGTGTATTCCACAACCCAAAGCTTCTCCTAGCCACAATATACGACATACGTATGTATGTCGTATATTGTGGCTAGGAGAAGCTTTGGGTTGCAATGTCGTAATACACATTGTTGTATATGTGTATTACGACATTGCAAACTTCTCTACTGCGAACGCTAAGTCCTAAGTAAAAACGAGGACAATATTACGAGATAACCGCAGGATATACTTATTATAGTTCGCGAAACTGTGCCTTGTCGTCGTTAATAGAGGATTGTTTGAAATTTTACCTATCCAGATTAAATTTCACTACACGGGAGCTACGAAAAGTTTATTAAGTAAGCATCATAGAGAGTGGATATATTTCAAGCGAACAGTTTTCCCAAATAATTAAAATTTCGAAGCTGTTTTAAAGTTGCTTTTGTTTGATCTACTTCCCTACGGCAAGTAGCTTGCTGCGACGTTCGACAACGAGCTAAATCTGCCCTACTTCTTGCTTATCGTGAATAAGGAGCAGCAAAACGGAAACTTCAGAATACTGTCGGAATAAAAGCGTTAAGTTTTGGATGCTTTTTTTAATTTTGAAACACAATTCTACTCATTTAAATAGTCCAATAGAATATAAAACCGTAATTGTGGTACATGTTTGATTTTCTAGTAAGTACTGAAAATCGAATTCTTTTTCCTCCTTTTTATTTAGGTAAAGTGATTAAAAAACGTTACAAAAGAGAGGCGATGAACCGGATTTGAGGTTTACAATATTTTTTTGTAATCAGAATGGTATGTATTTCGCAAATGCTTACGTCATTTGTAAATATAACCACAATTTACTAAGCATCTTAAGTGTTATGTAAATGTGATATGTGTCCGCTTATAATTCTTATGAAAACTTGTTGAGTAATAGCTTCAATAAAATAATTTTCTGCTTTTAAACTACCTCGAAAAGAAGGTTCGTAGAAATACCTGTGTATTTTATATTGCACACTTAACAGTTTTCCATATTGGCATGTTTAGAATCTATGCTTGTTCTCCTTTCTTTCCATAGAAGAAATGAATCATATTTTACAGAATACTATAATATCGGCCAACGCAGTGTACTTGTATTAATTCTGATTATTGAAAATTGTTGGGGAAATCCTCACTTACTTTAACATTAAATTGCATATCTATCACACAGTGGGAATTACAATGTATTATTGAAGCATTCATATTTAAGAGCATAACATTATCCGTCAGTGCTTCCTAATTTTCGGTAATGATAAGAGGACTCTAAAATGAACATCTTTTTTTATTAATAAACTAGTGTCTGGAAATTTCTCGGTGTCAAGGTAAACTAGAAATTTTATAAAACTTGTTCGATGTACGACCGCAATTTTCGATACACAAGTTGTCACGAATTGCAATCGAACCATCATGCCGGAAAACAGTATTTCTTCGGATATTAAGTGGGATATTTTCAAGCAATTCTGGTAGAGTATGTTCCAGAAAAATGCTGTATACATGACTATCTAACCGTGCGGGGAGTAAATAGGGTCCCACTACATACTGCAAAACAAGCCCATCTCAGATATTAACAGAAAACTTGCATTGATGATGTAACCCATGAACGGTATGAGGATTTTCTTAGCTGCAAATGTGACTATTGTGTGTATTAAAATAACCAGGTATTGAGCGATGCAATTCCTTACACACACAAAGAAATACGGTGTTAGATCTGGACGTAAGGGAACTACTATGGGTAGTTCCGGTCACATTCAAAGGCACAAGTACCTAATTAAATGCGAGTAGAGTTGTGTAATTGAATATCAACATGTCTGTTTCGGAGCAAAATTTCATTTTCACAGTGTAAGTTTGATCCTCCCCGGAATTTGCAGTAGAACTTGCAATTATTCTATTTTGGTGTTGGTTTAAGCTCGAGCTTGTGTTATCGGTACACTTTGCAGAGTTGAGATACAATATTACTAACTTAAGAAATTAACTTTCTTTTTGTCGGAATAGTTCTAACAACCTTATGAGAATAAAGTGTCAATAATGGTAAATCATATTTTGGTGTCACCTTAGTTAAACGTGGTTAAACCATTGCTTAAGGTCAAAAGTTTTCCGATTGGAGTTATTATTACCAAAGGGCAATGCTAAACAAAGAGTAACACCGACCAAAGATATCATTATTTATGCTTTTTGGAATTGCGAATTTCTAACTACACCCCATACAGTTACAAAATCAGCTATTAAAATATAACGAATCATTACATGTTATTATTTATTTCCGCCTAAAAAAAAGCGTTTGTTACTATAAATCTATTTACTAACATTCAGCATAAACCATCGCAATTTGTCGTTTGTAATTTTATCGCAACACGGGATCCCACCATATACTTTAATAGTGTTTAATAATATGTACTTATATGCATGCATAGTTGAAATATTTAAATTAAATTATGCTGGTAACACGTTTATATACATACACATATTTTACCATTGAACTACTTATGTCTTTTGTCCTCCGGTCTATGCTGAGCTCTTGTAAATTTCGAAATGTATATATGCAGATGTTGTAGATAGTAAGCTTTTGTGTCGATAATCTCTAACGCAGACAATTTCTTTTACAGGTGAGTTTCCTTAATCCAGGGTCACATACACCAAACATGCAGCTTCAACCAAGTTAGTCGTTAAGCTTCCGGTAACGTAATTAATTTTCATCATCGGAAAAGTTAGTTTGTAAGCGTTTAACGTACGTATCCTTTCCGTTAATTTGCAAATTATACCACGACGTTAATTACATTGAGTTGTGAACGTGTGTATTTCATTAATATACCACGAAATAGCATTGCAATTGTTAGTACTGCAGATATACATGATAATGTAATAACAAATTATGCATTGTAGCTATGTTTGGGTTAATTAAATAGGTTGAACGGATAAATACGTACCTAAATACTTTACATTCAGCAGTATTTACGAATACTAATATACAGAGCGTAACAGTAGGTCTCTGGTAATCAAATGCTAACAATTTTTGAAAAATTATATACTGGAATAGGTGTAGGCGGATTAGATTTCCAATTTAAAATTAATATGCAATATACGGTGTAAAAGAGTCATCGAAACAGAGCCAGAGAAGTGTCATAAAAATTAGACAGATAAGATTGTGCATATTTTTGTATGTTTAATATCTTTTGTTAATAAAACCAAACTGTTAAAAACCGGGTGTGTCACATCTTAACGCTTCAACGAAATTATTACATACAGGTTGTTCCGAAACTTAGCAATGTATCAAAGTTGTTTTTTTCTAAATGAAGCACCCTATATTTTATGCAATGGTTGAATTGTAGACTGAAAACCAGGTCAATTGTATTTAAGGTTCCCTGTGCCCAATTTTTATAGTTTATGGAGGTATTCGATTTTTTTTTGAAAATGCAATGTTAGAGCAAAAGTCAAGTATCTCAAAAATGGCTTAATTTAGTGAAGTGAAACGAAAACCGTTAATTGTAGATTCTTTGGAAGGGGTATTAAACCTTGTCCAGTTTATGTACTAGGAACAAAGTTTGTGAACTTCACTCGTGCATAACTATTATTTTAAATGAAGCATGAACTATATGGAATTTCATTTATCATTTTGACTGACTTATGCAGTCTGTTTTATGTAAAATTAGCTGTGTCAATAAACTAGTTGAAAGTAACGTGTCATTTGCTATGTCTATTGTTTATTACTTTAAAACAAATCCATTTTATCGATACTAAGTATATCAGAAAGTGTGGATTATTTCAGCAAATATTTTCAGTCTGTGTTTAAACACGATAAAACTGTATCACCTTGTTTTTTGCAACTCTTGCATCACATATAATTCCACTGAGCGCAATATCCTGCTTCTTGGACTTTTGGCTCTCGAACCTGGAGCACATGACATTCCAATTTCCTTTTGGTAAATGTGCGGAGGCTATCAATGAGCCGTTAATTTTTATTTATCTTTAAAGTGTAGCATATTTCAGTGTCGTTGGAAACAAACTCTTGTTTTCAAGGATAAGGATACTAGCAATGTTACTGTATATGAGAAAATTGTAACCAAATATATTCTAAGCGCCGTATCTCATCTCCTTTGTTCGCAGCAGCATGCGTTTCGGAATGGTAACTCGATTGTAACTAGACTCTAAACTGTATTAGAATATTCTTAATATTTACAGGAAGTAATAGGCTCATTCGGCTAAGTTGATGTAGGTTTCACAGATTTCCGTAAAGTGTTTGATACGGTTAACTATATATATATATATTAATAAATTAGCTTAAACATTATAGTTTTTGGTACATACTGTATACAATTAATAGGCATGGTTTTAGATTCATTAAACTTATTTCGAGTGCTTCACAAGGTTCTTACCTTGGGCCTGTCCTTTTCAAATCAAATATTTAAAAATTCCAAATTTCTACTTTGCATTAATGATTTATAGATCTTTAACGAAAGATCTGTAACATGTTGTGAAGATGTTCCAATATGTAAAATGATTTGTATAAATGTGTAGTTTATTGTGAAAGAAATAACCTTCAACTGAATATTGATAAATGTAAGCTCATTACTTTTACTTAAAAAAAAAAAAAATATTGTGCAAGTATCACTTAGGTAATACTTTTATCAATAGAGTAGAAATAGTTAACGATTTAGGCGTATTATCTGACACAAAACTGTCATTTCAACAACATATTCACTGTATAACCCTGACAGATGATCGATTTGTATTATATATTTTAAGATTTTATACATTTGTTGGGGAAATACTTTGGACGTCGCTCTGTTAATTTTCCAAACTAAATAAATAAATCACAAATGATTGCTTCAAGAATAAAAATTCAGAACATCAAGTTTTATATTGCAACTCTCCGAGATACAGTTCATCACCTGCTATCGAAATCACTTTCAATTAAAGAAAAACCGGCGCGAATTTCGGACATTTTAGTAGGCCGCACTCTCAATTTCTTTTGCTGTCCAGCTTCGTCTGCTACGCATTCTCCTTTGGGTCGTTTTTTCTTCTTTATATGCATGAACCGACTCGTCGACGGTTCCCTGGAGGTCGCAGCGATCGCTCACGTGTGAACGCGGCTTTGGCCGTCAACCTGGTCAGGTAGTACCCGTTTTCTTCTCGCGGAACTGGTTCTCCAGCTCGTAGTTATGTTATGGTCGTTAGTTTGTAATCGTTAGAAGTCGAGGTGAACGAACGCGTCCACCGGAAAGATGTGAGTATTGTAAGCTTGTTTGCTATTTGATTCTCATCTAACAGCAATGTTTGTCGGGCGTGTTTGCCATCTGGTGGCTTAATCTTTAACACTAACAGCATTGCTTGTTAATGAGGAATATAAAGAATCTAATTGCGTTTACAATATTTAACTGTAATATTAATGTTTTTGCTCAACAAGTTTTGATTATTTCCAAAGGTTAAAGAAGTTGCTAATAATGATTATGTAACCTACGCTGACTTCACTTTATCACACACAAAAAAGAAAAGACTACTTGTTGCTTCTGACGCAACATCATAATACATTATGTTCAATATATTTTAATAGATTATTTCAATGCCCATTACAATCCGCAAGTCATCAAAGAGGCCTACCTACTGACAACTTCCCATGCTTTGCCAATTTATTTCTGCAAAGTTAGTAAAAATGGCAATTAAATTAAGAATTTTTTATATATACGTCCAATATAGTTTTATTGAGATTACATATTTTTGCAGTAGTGATCCAAACTAAATTATACAAAATAAAGGTGTCCCAGTTCACGGATAGTTATCGATATTTGTAATGCGCTTGCTTAGTATTTGATATAATTGAAATCGCCAAGAATTTCTCTTTCAAATTAAGGCTGAGGAACCATGAGGTTGCATTTAAAAAAAATCACTTTTTATATAAAAAAAAAAAAACAACAACCAAATTGTACTTTGTCACGCTCTAGTAGATGTATAAAACGAAACATTTGTAGTTTCTAGATGTTTTATAGCTTTTCTCTCTTCTTTGAAACATGAAAGTTCAAAATTTTGGTAAACAAAGAAACGAAAACTAAAGAATCATATGTTTTTAGACTCAGAAATTTACGCAGAATCTGCACATGCAAAAATACATGATATTCCATTTAAAACTTTAAATTTGCTCTTATTTCCGGTAAAACCGGAAGTGATTAAGTAAAGTGTAAAATAGGTTGAATAATTGGATATTTAGAGTAAATAGTACATTCTGTACCTATTTTATAAAAAAATATCTATAAATAAAAGAGTTATGGGACCTATGGGCTGAAACACCCGGTATTTCCTACCATTTGAATTTACGATTAAAAGATGCTAATGGAACTAATAGAAAGGGGTTCTTTAACAAATAAAAATTACCGTTTTAAGCAATTTTCTATTTTAATATTTTGTCTATTTTTATGGGATTTTTTAGTTCATAATTAGATTGATTTTTAATTGTGGTATAAAATTACATAAAATACTTCCTAATTCTCTTATTTTACAGCTTTTAAAGCTACCGGTTTCTTTCTTTAGCTTTCATCAGGCGAAAAACTTGTGTAATAGTCAGTGGTGAAAAAATTTAAAACTACCTGTTTATATTTCATTTGTGCAGCATTATACAAATGAAATTCAAATTTATAAGTTTCCAATTTTCTGCAGCATTGATTATTACATCAGCTTTTCCCTTAATACTAAGGAAAGTCGAAATAGGTTGCTAATGTAAAGTTATAATGTACTTTGTACAGTTTTATATTGGCAATATTCTAAAGAACCAACCTGGGACAACATGGGCGTTGCTTTAAAACTGTTCAAGAAAAGAACATTTCCTGCGCTATTGTTAATTTAAAAGCGACTTATATTTATAAGTGTTCCAAGAAAATTAAATAGGTATATATTTTAAGAATGAAAGATATCGTAATAGTGAGGATACAATGTGTAGATCCAAGTGAACTATTTATGCGCATTGAGCTGTACTGCTATAACTATTTGACATGAATATCATTCAAGACTACGATTTTATCTATTTTTCCAATCGCAAATCGTTCAGATTTCTCCTCGATATCTCTCGACCATTCTGAGTGACAGGAGTTCATGAGGCAACTATTGTTTTATATCATTCTAGTTTTTACACCAATTCATTCCACTTCTATAGTTCGATTCCCAATACCAATTAAACAAATCCATGCCCAAAACGAAAGCCAATAATGCTGGACTAGGCGTATGCAAAGTGGGGAAGAACATTAATCGATACCTATAAGTTCAGCTGACAAAAAAAAATTGGAAGAGAGAAAAAATGAAGAAGACAAAACAGCTAAAGTTATAAATAAGATAATATTGAAAAAGAATAGGAAAGTTTTAGAAAAAGACTCTTCGGAAGAAGAGCTTGAACAAAGCTTTGTGCTGGGTTTTTCTAGGGAATTGTAACAAAATAAAGTAGGGCAGAATACCTTAAATATAATGTAAAAGGCGATTTTATAATTGTGAAAGTAACGTCGAAAACAGGCAAGTTTGAGATTAAATATGTGGCAAGAATAGTGAAAAAGCAGCTTCTAATTTATAAACGAAGTGCTTTCGTTCTGACTTTTCTGCAACTGCTTTTATTTTTCCAAAACCTTGACAATATTTCTTTACTTTTATTTTTCAAACGTATGCCTTGAATTTGCATTGTCCAAATTATTTTCAGAGCCGTAGAGTACTGCATACTTTCATCCTATTATAAGAAAACTGTTGCTTCCAAAAAGTACATTTTAACCGCAACTCCTTTCGAAAAACTTCCTAAAATGCTAATAGAATTTTTAACGAAAAGGAATGAATAAAGCACCTAAGTGTGCAGTGCCTAAACCATCCTCAGTCTTTCGTTAATTGTGGGGGTGGAACCAATGAAACAAATGTTTTCAATTGTTCTCTTTGCTTGAATTAATATTAAATTATTAAACCGAGTTTGAAACAAAACATTGTTCTTTAAATAGAAATTTATTTGCTTAGATATACTTAAAGAAACGTTTACTCTTGTCAAAAATTTTTAAATAAAATTATTCTTCTTAATTCTGTTGCTATTTCTTAATCTAAAACGTTAGTGAGTTAAAATAATAAGCAAATTTGAAATTATTATGCATTTTGTAATTACATGTAAGGAATATACTTTTTCAATAGATTGTATAAAAAACCATTGTAAGAAGATTAATACACAATCCAATAGCTGACTAGCAAACATATAGATGGCAGCACAAAATATTTGCAAGAAATAGGTAGCAGTTTTCGGATCTATACATATATGAAATAATGATTTAGACGCTGGTTTAAACCCTCTAACTACTTCTTTGGTGTCCATTTATTAAATATATTGGCCACGGTGAAATAAAAAGCAAACCTAATCATGTGTGGACAGTTATCGGGGAATTCCAAACGTGTAAAAACAAATAGCCTATCCCGTTTAAAAAATTACATTTCTTTAGCGCCTGGCTTTTATGAAATAGCCTGTATAATGAAAAATATTTTTAAAATGTAGACCTGCTGTTCTCATTTACAAAAATCATTTTTTGGAGACTACAGTTAACTCACACTAAACACTAGTTTCATATCATACCTAAATGCAGTTACCAATGGGCATATTTGACAGCGCTGTTGATTGATCTCGTTCTTTTTTTACCTAGCTTCTATCTATGTTGTTGATGGTGCGGTTTAGCAGGGTTTTAATTTTAGTTTTACTTTATAGACTAATTCTACTTAATTACATCGATGTTTGTAAATATGGGTAATAAATAATATTGTACTTTCTCTAAATTTGCTAGAGATGCATTATTTCGAAATACGCTTTGTTATATTTTTGCATTACCAGATAAATTCTTCGACGATAAAGATACATAAGTGGTAATAAATTTTACAAGATAATCTTTAATTAAGCGAAGAAATGTAAAATATAAGAAAGAATATAAAAGTGTCAGGAGAAATATGTGCAAAAAATAAGATAACATAACTGAACTTATTCGCATTTACCATCATACGTTAGCCTCATAATTTTTTGTTACACTGAAGGAACTTGCTTTCCCTGTGTGTGCGTGGCAAGAATTGGCCGATAGTCGCTCTCGACTTCAAGTACGGAAGCTGTTGAGTTACCCTTTTCATAACATCTGTCGCTTTTGACACCACTTCGCTAGAACGAAATTATCGCCTATCACATTATTTTGGTCTGTTTGTACTGATTCCAATTGTGTTTGTCTTCGACGAGGCGTCTAATCTCCGGCTTTTCCGAGGAAATTTCGACGCGTTTGGTTCAGCACGGCCGGCATCGATACAATACAAATATTTGCCAGATAAATGTTTCTTCATGAATCCCATTCGAATGCAAATATGGCTTTTTCATATTGTATTCTCTGATATCTACGTATATAAAGCGAGGATCGAGCTAATTTCATACATTGACGTCTGTTGCAATTTACGTCAAATACATTATGAAGACTAAAATTGAAAATAACCGTTGAAGTGTACCTTATCAAATAATTGTTACTGCTGTTTTCGAATGTTTTATTCCGTGTACGTTTTATCCTTTATTTTAGCGATTATACTATTCTGCGCATAGTAAACCTATGGTGTGAACATCCTAACACTTATTTCTCTAAAATCAGAATTACAATTATTACAAATACGATTAGAAACAAATATTTAATGAATGCAGAAATTCAGAAATATCAACAATTACTGCACTGATATCTAATATAAATTCTATTAAATTTACGAACTCCATTGTTTATATTCAGAAACAATTTTATTCATAAAACCTACAAACAAAATATTCTCAATTTTAACATAAAAATGTATTACTTTTAAATACACGATTCAACACAAAAATTATAGTTGGTGCAAATAAAACATAATGTAAATTTTTAGAAATACTTGTACTTAATTTTAAAGAAAATAGTCTTTAATATTTTCAATCCTGACGCCCGTGTCATTTGAGAGAGAACTATTTCTCGATTATATATTGAACAGAGTGAGATGCAAAGTGACGCTATTTTAATGCTGGAGGAAGGGTTGGAATTAGCGGTAAAAATGAAAGTTTGTGTTAAGGTTAGTGCTTCTCTATCTTCTCTATGGGTTAGTGGTGTAGGTACTGTCAAATATTATACTAGTATATTTATATAGTATTTTGTACTGTGAAGTGGAATGAATGAAATAGAAGAGTTACTAATACTTGCCAACCTCCACTGATATATATACGTGAATGTTATATTGTTACATGTGATATTTCTCCAACATTTCACTGGAGTGGATATTTATGTTCTTCAATAAATCTATTAATGTTAAACACTAGTTTATTTCCGCAATGCTCAATAAATCCCACAAATTCAATGAAAAAGAAAGATTTATAACAAAATATTTTCAGGACAACACTTTTCTATACCTAATCCAAGAATCGTTAGTAGTGGAAATAAGTACAAAATATACTTAATTTAACCTACGTGCGTAATTGTTTTAAATAATCCGTTTTCTGTCCTAGTAATTGTTTGTTTTCGATCTTGCAATCGCATTATTCCTAATTTAAGTAAATATTTATTCACATATTCAAATACGTGAGTTTGCTACACATGATGTACTAAACCCCAGTACAAAATCCATTAAATTACAATAAAATTTATACTTAGATTCCAGGAATAAATTTATTTTAAAATTTAGTATACTATGTTTCCGTCCCAAATATAGCAATAAATTGTACTAAATTTCAGTATATTTATACTGATTTCTAATATAAATTTCTCTCCATGTGGTTGCTTTAGGTTTTCTATTCAAGATTACAGAGAAACATCGAATATGTAAAAAATGTAACAAATGCCGAATAAAATACATAATAAGACCTGCATTAAAAATGCAGGCAATAAGAGAAAAGTAATTTCAAGAATTATAAATTTCTTTTTTTAATTCTTATTTTTTTTTTTTTCATTCAAAGGCGTCTCATTTTAGAAAACACTCGACACTACGCGTCTCGTGGAACCAAATTTTTCTTATTTTTATTTTTTTAATTTTTGTTTATTTTTTTTTAAACGCGTGTCACTTTAAAAAAGATTCAACGCGTCTCGCTGTGGGTAAGGGCGTCTCAAAACGTCAAAATTTAGATAAAGATTTTTTTTTATAAAAATACCGTCCAAATATCCGACTTTTTTCGTGGATTTTTCAAAAACCTTGTCCTGAGAATTAGGAATACAAAAAAGAAAAAATCAGCCAAATTGGCCAAGTCATTCTCATGTGATGCTCCCTCATACATGAAGATTACTTATTTTAATATAAATTGTTTAATTTACCTGATTATATTTGTGGTTTCCTTGAAAATATCAGACACTTTTATACACATCTCACCGAATTTTCGACAAGCACAAGAATCGGCGTCAAACATTTATGTTAGCAAACGTTATATTTAATTTAAACCGTAATTTTTTCATTGTGACCAATGTATGAAGATGGCGGCAAATAAGCCATATTTAAATTTACATAAGATAAATAGCGCTATCTTGAATCGAACAAGCAAACCCCAAAAAGGGCCCTGAAATTAGATTTCTATATTTTATTCAAGAATTTATTTTATTTCATTTCTCCGGAATTCAAAGAGTCTATTATTATTATTCATGGGAGTTTTCTAATTGTATATTACAATATTTACGTTATGAAAAAGCTAGAGCAATTTAGCCTCTCTTTAAAATTCCACGAAAAGAACAATCTAAACGATAAAATTAAGACATTCGTTGCGTATCAGCCGTACAAATCCGATTGGGGTATTTTGCTGGAGCGCCTAAGTAATTAAAAAGCAGTTAACGCTGTCAGGAGAAACTTTACAATTTCTTAATTAATTCAACTCGTCCTAGTAAATATTTAAAACATCTCCCGCTCAGTCATTTATCGCGTCAGATTTAACAAACGCAGACTGGGGAGGAGGTTAGAGTGGTGGGTCGGTTCGCCGTCTGGTTGTTTCTTAGGAGTTGATAAAAGCCTCAATTCGAGGACGTGCACCAAACTCGGCTGGAGAAAGCCGGTGCCGTGCTGAAATTGTTGGCCTTTATTAAGGCACCACCCTCGCAATGTGCCGCGTGTTCTGTGTATAATGGAGACAATAAGATGATTTTTTTCGCAAATGCCCTATTGTTGCGTTACTAAAGCGGAAATATAATTTTTCCTTATTAGGAATTTATAATTAAAAGTTTAATTATGTATACATTGAATACGTTTTATTGGGAGAATATTGCGTTTTGACAGAAAACAGAAATTGAGGTAAAGAAACGATCGCTTTGCAAAGCTTAACTCCAACAAGTCCACTATTACCGCCTCATTGGAGGGAATTCCAAATGAACTTCTGCACGTTTCATTCCATAAAAATGAATTTCAGTTGGTTGGAAGTTGAGTAATAGTCGGATCTGCAGAATTATCAGAGTCTGGACACATTACTCCCGCGCTAAGATATGTTGAAATGACTTAAATATTTCTAGATCATCCGTACTGGTTGTGAGTGCGTAGGAATTACTATCTACAAGATTTTCTAGAAAGTAGATGTGATGGGAGCCTAGACATTTTTTAAAAGAATCACCAAGTTTGAAACTTTTTTGAAAAGTTTTCAGAGGAAGCTACTTTTGATTTAAATGAAACAATAGACATAATATTCGACATTATGTTGAAAGTGCAGACCTTCATTCCCATTATTCAGAAGAAACATTATAAAAATAGGCTGCAAAAACTGTAACAGCACATGCACTGGACAAACTAAACACACTAACATGTAGATACACAAAAAATTAGGCCAACACAAATATAGTATGAACACAAAAAATAGCAAGCGTCTGCCCTTATACAACACCATATTAATTTAGGTCATATATTTGACCTTAACAAAACAAAAATTGTAAAAACAGAGGCAACTGTAATGAAAGGCTTATAATATAAAATAAATGTTCTACATAAAAATACGCAAACAATCGATTGATCCCAAAAAAGATATAAATGTATTAAACATAATTTACAACGATAGAATAAAATAGCCAGCTGCCATCATCTTACATAGTTATTAGTTACTTAATTTGGTTTAGTATTAAAATTAAAATTAAAATTGATTAATTTTGTAATTATGATTAAGTATAATATCATTTCCAATTAAAATTGTAAACACAGGAAAACTACCAAGAGGAGAAAAATAGTAAGCAAAAAATTATTTATATCGAATAAGATTTGCATGGCAAATATTTCTTCAGTTTATTCTCGAATGTGAAATCAAAATTGATTGAACCACATCATAAATATATTAACTTCTAGTATTTTACATTTAAATGTTATAAAAAGAACTGTTTTTAAATATATAAATATTAAAATTATAGACGCCTTTCGAAAATGAAGTAAGTTAGATAACATGACAAAAATATAATAAAATTAGCTACCTTGTTAATTGTACTTAACTTTTATACGATCATGAAGGTGAACAAAATATAATTAAGAAAATGCATGAGAGTAAAGATGATGAAACGTCCGAGGCATATTAAAAACCATGAAAAACATCTAGAATTTCTTTATTTACATGACCAAAAAAAATCAATTAAAAAAAAAGCCACAACCAAATTAAAAGGACAAAACCAGAAAAAAATATATCAAGGAATGGACTGGTAGGTTAATCATTACTGGGAATTGTAGGGTGAATGTTATCGAAAGTGTGTCATTGGTGAAAAATATTTCAAATATTCAAGAATATACAGCTGAGGCTCTTGGTTCCTTTTAGCTTAGTGCAGTTAACATCTATCGATCATCTTTGAAAGAAATTCGAAGAATTTTAAGAACGATCTTAGTTGAGTTTGGATCTAATTAAACAGTGTCCAACTTGAACTATTAGGAAGGTTTAGTTACGCTGTTTAGAGACTTTTCTGGCAGGCTCATCTGTTTTCGATATTATTTACTAGAGATATGGGAGAGTGCTAAGTTTATCTATGGTTCACTGTTTGCCAATTTTTCCCATTTTAAGCATGACAGTTCCTCTTGATTGCTTTGAATATTACTTTTATTCTATTTTTGAATTATGTCTCTGGCGGTTTTGGAATTTGCAGACCATTTTTCATCTATTCTTAGTTAAGAAGCTTTCTTACAGCCAAATTGTGTGTTAATTTGTATGCTTTTTGTCGGATCTTTTAATCTATTCCACATACATATTTTCACTTGTAGTGCTTTCACAAAATCTGTAAAACATTTACTTTCATCAACTGGCAAATTGCCAACAATATTTCACAGAGAGCTTGCTTATTATATTAAATTCATTTGCTTTCGATGTTTGATTAACGTTCTTTTTATTATTTTGGGCCAGCCTCATTATATTCAAACATACAAGCGTACGTGTATTCATTACCACCCGCCTTTGTACAGGAAAACTTTATCCAGAATCGGCTTCTAACAGGCGGACGTTAAAGTTTCCCTATTGCCAAATTAATTAAATCGAAAACTTTATTTTTACGCGGTCGTTCTCTCGTTAAACATAGTTCGCTATAAATTATTCGCCGCGATATCGCGGCCCCAACCTGTTGCGAACTGTATTTTAATTAATTTAGTTGAAATTGACCTGAAAAATGCAGGCAATGGACCATTGAATTCGACCGTGCGTTGAAAAAGATATAAAAACCCGAACGTTGTTTCAGTTACACCGCCGTAATTTAATTAGAAGGTAAATTTGGCGAAATAATGGAATCAAATCAAAGGTGGGAGAGTATGCAAATACTCGCACGTTGTGTAGTTTTGTATGTATACCTCTAATACTAATTTTAGTTAAGTAAATATAAATTTAGTGTATGTCATTAAAGAATAAATGCAAACTCTTTGAGCCAAATGATGGCGTTATTACAGTTTAGTTATATACATACACACATGCATACAAATCCACATGATGTGTAATTATTATCTACTTTCAATAGATGTACCTAGTAACTACTTATTCTATACTGTAACATGGGTTATTTTTAAGTGCAATAGAATCTTAAGCAAAAAGGTACTAGTTTTAGTTTTACAATACTTGCAAAATTGCTTAAGATTCTATTGCACTTAAAAATAACCCATGTTACAGTATAGAATAAGTGGTTACTAGGTACATCTATTGAAAGTAGATAATAATTACACATCATGTGGGTTTGTATGCATGTATGTATGTATATAACTAAACTGTAATAACGCCATCATTTGGCTCAAAGAGTTTGCATTTATTTTTTAATGACATACACTAAATTTATATTTACTTAACTAAAATTAGTATTAGAGGTATACATACAAAACTACACAACGTGCGAGTATTTACATACTCTCTGATAAAAAAGTTTTAAACACAATCTTTTCTTATTTATCCAATTGATTCCGACAAGTTTCTTATGATGGCCGTTTATCTTTTCCACTCCCATTGATATCAGGCGTTCCTCAGGGCAGCATTATGACACCCTTACTTTATGTAATTTATACTTCAAACATTATTAAATGTTTGCAATATTGTAATAATCACCTTTATGCCGATGACACACAACTATATTATATCACCTGTAAACATGTCTGAAAAACATTGTATTAGAACAAATAATAAAAGACCTTCCGTTTTGGTTTTTGGCCGTGGAAAAGCCAAACTGCGACCTTGAAGGATATTGAAATTAAGATCAATGATGAAGTTTACATTGTATCTGATTGTGTGCGTAACTTGGGCCTTTTCCTTGACCCCAAACTTCGTTTTAAAGAGTACGTTTCCCATTTAATTAGATTGGGTTACAGTAGTTTGAAGGTTTTCTATGGTAGTGGGCCTTGTGGGAGTATTTTATCCTCCCCAGACTTTTTGCATAATCGTTTATTATTACTGTTTGGACGTCATTCATATGACTACCCTTCAGCGTTTACAGAATTCGTGTCTTAGATTTATCTATGGTATACGTAAATTTAGAAGAATCTCTCACACACTCGATTGGTTGGTTAAACATCTTTGCCAAAGCAGTATTTCCTGCTACCATCTTTTTGTACACAATTATTTGTTTCAAGAAACCAAGTTATCTATTTCGTAAAATTCTATTTAGAGCAGATATATATAATATCAATGTGGGATACAAAGACTTACACCTCTCCAGTTCACCACCTTGTAATTTTTAAAGGATCGTTAAGTTAGAATATTGCTAGACTTTGGAATAGAATTCCACAAGGTACGCGTTGTTTGAGTCTACCTTCTCTGTCCCGTCAACGACTAAATATATTGCTATGATGTCTTTCACTGATTGTTAAATTATTCTAAGAATTGAGTACCATAAAATCTATATTACTTATATTATAAAATGTTTTATTTTATTGTATTGTGGTAAAGTATTTTGTAAACCTGACTGGTACTTACTTTGTCGTATAGCTTTAATTAATAAGGTAAGGTATTTTTCAAACTGGTGATCATTTCATTTATTTGCCCATATCATATTACATTACATAATACGGTGAAAGTAAGCAAAAAAGATCCTATTTCCACATATTTTGTAGGAAACAATACATGATTGAAAAAGCAATATTCATTCATCAACAATGTTCAATATGCAATCATAATAAGGATATTCACATAGATAGATAGATAGATAGATAGACATATATTGCTTTACCTGTGGTGTAGCATAACAGATATATAATAATAACAGTATTAATAATAATAATAATGTTGATGATGTAAATAAAATGTAAGTTAAGATAATAATAATAATAAATACACATAAAATAATTTAAATAAATTTATGAATAGAATACCTACATAAATCAACATCCAGAGCCAAATCCATCATTCTTGTATGAAATATTCTGCGAATGATTTTAATAATTTTTGGTTTTTAAGTGTAATTTCAATTGTCTATTAAACCTTGCATGAGAGCAGATATTAAAAATCTAAATATTCGATCAAACCTAAGCCATAAGGCTTATCAAGAATCCCACTGTTTCCTCAATTTGAGGTGAAAACAGTAGATACAACATATTATTACACTAAACATATACAGATATGCTCAAATGTATTAAACACCTATATTTTTTGCGAATAATCAAAGTAAGGTGAGTACAGAATAAAACTCTTAATTTAAATGCGTTATGAATAGTATTTTAATAAAGAATCTTAATAATTTGTCGGATTTCTGTAAGCTTTTAATACAGTTGCAATACTTTTTCCAGTGCGTAAAGAACTAACATCTCAGAAACGTGAACATGCATAAAAATTTAATAGATGTAGGAAAAGTATCTGTAAAAACTGTTGTAAAATCATAAAAACGAATACGTAAACACTTAAATTAACTGCCACAGATGTAATGCAAAAAAAAACACAAAATTAATGGTACATCATAGAATCACGAATGGCCACAGAAAAGGTCCAATGAATTGTGGCAAAAGTCACCAGGACAACGTCAGGCAAAAGAGTTCTTAAGAGAACAGAGGCTTGAATTTACTAAAGACCTACAGAGTAAAGACAGGAAGACTGTCAAAATGATAGCAGGTCTGTTGAGCAGGCATAGGCCTGACAGAGGACTATTTGCAGATTCTGTCAAGAGGAGGAAGGAACCCCAGTTCATGTGCTGTGACATTGCGAGGGTCTGACGAGGACAAGGTCTCTAGTACTTGATGTAGAGACCCACTAATCCTAATCTAATTGTTAAAAACACAGCCAGATTTTTGTTTTATTTCTAACTCATTAGAATATATGAGTTGGAGTTTAGATTGTTTCCATCGTCTGTGGTATTTCACTTTTATAAAGTATCTTTTCAGTTTGAGCTTGTACCACTACGTATTGAATACATGGAAGTGAATCAGTTAATATACATACGCTACAGAGGTATACCAATAGAGACAGAAGGAATAAGACATCATATTATTTTTACCGCGGGCATGTCTATGTAAAGCTTTCATCAAATAGTTGCGTTTGTTATTATTAAAACTTTTAAGACATTCTTCAAATTTGTCAATGAAATATTCACAAAGCAAATAGGTAATTTTTTGATAAGGTTGTTTGTCTAGTATTACAAATTGTTCAGTTTTTATTAGAGTAGTGTGAATAAAGACAATTTGGATGTAGTAACTACAAAAAGTTATTTGTACACTTTTACTAATACTGGTTACTAATAATGATATTTTACCGTGTAGTATGACGACCTAATAATAAATGATGATAAGCTAATTCTGAGATTGACCCTTTGAAATTCAAATAATTCAGTGGATATTATTAAAGTTCTCTAAAATATTCAATGCAACTTTGCGCATCACAAACATATTTTCTCACTGCACTCTCCTATTTTACTTCTACGTCCTTAAACGGTATTTTGCACGTGCCATCGTTAGCTTTTATACTCCAGTTACCTGAAGCAGTTGGAAAATACGCACGTAAAAACGTAATCGCCGCCCTTTTCACATCTCGCACAGGAGGAAGAAGAGTAGTGTTAAAGCAGACGTAACCTCTGACTGCCTAATTCCGAATTTCGCACCGTCGAAGTCCGTGTGGAATAACGACCGTCGATAGCGAATTCGTGCTGTCCCATAAAAGTCGAAGTTTGGATGCGCCGGAGCGGAACGGAAGCAGACGAAACGACGTCAGATAGCCGGGCTTCCGGTACTTGAGGAGTCCTCCTACCTCTCTCTTTCTTCTTCCGCGCGCACACCCTACCTTGCCCGCACCGTCCAGAGCGGGAGCCATCATGCCGACCGGAACTGAAACGGCGTATATTTCCTGAGAGCTTACTTGTTGCTGCTCGCTGCGTGCTCGTTTCTTTCTGACGCTGTACACGTATCGGCACTGTTGCATGAACGCCAGTCGGTTCACTGGCCTTTCGTTCTGATACGTGCACAGGTAGATACCAGTGCGTTTAATCAGAAATGCCTTTTTTCTCTTTTTGGTTCGATTTTTGTATCATCATTGGAACAAATCAATTTCCTCTTTCGGATTTTTTGCTTTCATAAGGTTCTTTTTTTTTTTTTTTTTCGTGAAACAAGAGGCATTTATTTCGGTACGATAAGTTTCGTATTTGTAAAGCTTAGAAAAACCTAAAATTGCAGTTGGGTTGGGTGCGGGAAAACATTATACCATATATATTTAAAAACTGATTTGTTGGTAGTTGGATAATCTTTTCGAAGTTGCTGAAGAATCTCAAAACTATATATACGACTTACAAGGGAATGTTGTGTGGTGACCTCCACCGATCGGATTGAACATTTGTGGCATCCATTGAATAGTGTAATATCCACGTTTAAGGGGTGAAAGTTACCCAAAAAATTTCGACAATATTTGGATTTTTGCAATTTACACCGCTATGGCGAACAACCAAACATTAAATATCTAAATGTACCTTCTATAGGTCTATCAAACTAGGGCATACTACCATCCCCTACCCCCATCAGAAGAGGTTAAAATACACACAGAAGTGATCCCTGAGAAATACTCTGCACACATATGTATATTAGCTTCCGCCCCACTCCTAATTACGTCGAAAAATATTAAAGGTATATCAAACAATTTTATTAATCTTGTATACTACGGATTTCATAGAAACGGTATAGTAGTGTAGTATAAAATAAATAAAGTATGGAGTTCGTCTGAGTATGTTGACATTTACGGAGTATGATGAATGACATTTATAAAAATCCCTCGTACACGATACACCAACGCGTTCAAATTGTCAAATTATTTTATGAAAATTGGAGTGCTGTAAAAAGTGTTTTTAGAAAATTACGTGAATTTTGTGGTTTATATGATCATCCATCTGAAAGAACCATTGGTCGAATTAGTAGAAAATTTCAGGAGACCGGTTCGGTGGAATATCAAAAAAGTGGAAGCTACAGTCGTAGTGGTCGTTCACAGGAGCATATTGGTTTGGTTCGTGAAAGTGTTGCTGAAGCACCTGAAATGTCCATTAATCGACATTCTCAACAAGTTGGACTGAGTGAATCAACAACATGACGCATTTTGCGAAAGGAGTTAGCTTTACAGGTTCAATAACACAGGAACTAAAGCCATTGGACTATGCAATTGCATGGTCCAATTAAAAGAAAACACATTTTCTACAAGAAATTATCATTTCTGATGAATCACATTTTGAAATTCGTGGTTTTGTTAACAAACAAAATGCTCGTATTTGGCGTGAGGAAAATCCACAAGTGATTCATGAAAGGCCTTTACAACCTGAACCAGTCACTCTTTGGTGTGCATTATGGTCAGGTGGTGTAATTGGACCATGTTTCTTTTAAAATGCTGTTGGTGATGCTGTAACAGTGAATGGTGTTTGATATCAAGAGATGTTAACTGAATTTTTGTAGCCTGAACTGAATGTTACTGATCTAGAGGATGGTTTCAACAGGACGGTGCCTCATTTTGCTAATGAAACAATCGCTTTATTGAGATGAAGATCTCCTGGTTATATGCACAGCGTCATATTCAAAGATATAATTTTTGTTTACATCCAACTATAAGAACAGATACAGCTTATCTGTTTATCTGTTTTAGATTTCCTTTATATATTTTTTTCATAAGTTCAAGTTTTGTTTTTGATATATCTTCAAATTCTTATTATTAAACACATACATAAATATATACAATGTATGACAAGAAATCTTAGGCCACTAGTGGAGGTAACTCTGCTCGAACCTACAAGGGATAGCAATAGTTTCGGGAAGGTTCAGCTATTTCATGCCATATTCTTAGCTTTGTTGCACATACCGATTTTTGTCGTACGAATATCACGGTTTTACAAGTTTCTTTACGTGTGTTTTGTTAACGGCAAAAATTGACGAGTCTGCAACAGGGTTAAGCGTTGTAGAGAGATTTGACTGTATTATAGAATACAATTCACTGGCGATCAGAATACAGACACCCGAATCTTTTCTAATTCGCTCAGATATGACAAACATGAATCCTTCATGTTTTCATTTTCTTTGGAAATATGTAGGTCATGTGCCTGTGTGCTGTTCCTTTGGAATTGTTTTAGTGTAAAAACTTGATCGACTGTCGATCTCTCACGCCTAAAACCTCCTTAATATTCACCCGTCATTTTCCCCTCATAGGTGGTATCATATCTGACATTAATCTGAACTTACTCTATACATTGTTTACGCAAAATTGAAACTGTATTGTCTACACAGTGTCCAACGCTTAACTGTGAGTGCACAGTTTATAGTACTTCACGTTAATCGCTATGCGAAATTGAACAAACTACAGTAACAACTTACAATTTATTACAGTTAAATTTAAGACCTGCTCTAAATAATTATCGAGAAAAGAAAATCATGAAATCCCATTCATCCGTTGATTTGAAACCGTCGTTTAGACGGGGGCATATTCTAACCACATTTATTAACGTCTAGGGTTCGTAACGTTAATGGGGGATCGGAAACTTCTCAAGACCGGGGCAGATATATCCAGCGGTACAAATTGAAACTTCAGTTTTAAAGTCTAACTGCTCCAAGATCTATCGACTTGTTTTCCCGGAGAATTTACGATGTCGATATACATCTAAGTTGTTCTGCGGCATCATTAAAAGAAAATATGTTTTACTGTAAAATGAAAACGTGAGTTTACAACGGCGTTTCTGAAAATACAGTTTAATTTTGATTAATTTCTTAGTAGAAAGAGCTTTTGGATTAAATAAATAATTATTCCAAGGGAGTTTTCCAGAGTCCGCAGATATTTTGATTAATTTTGGTTGATTTCCTGAATGAAAATATGTAGGTACTACATTTAGAACAAATTTCGAGGTGCAAAAAACCACTAGGTATACGTTACGTCAGCGCTGTGTTCCACCAAGCCCGCGGTTTATTTTTCTTCCGAAAATATCCGATAAATCAATTTTGATGCATGTAGGAGTCATGTATGGGTTTTTCTTCGGCGTCCTCATATCCTTCCTCTTCCACTTCTTATCGTGCTGGCATTGAGTTTATAGGGTGATATTCGGGATTCTATTGAAGGCGAATGCGTCCTCCGCTTTTCAAAGGCCTCCTACCATATACCTGTAATTTAATCTTTAGACATTTTCCTCGGTAAGTTGATTGATTCTTCAGAATTTATTATGTGTTGTGGAGTACTGCATGATATCGAATCTGTCTATTCTCGCCCGGACAATTTTGAAATCAATTTACTTACACGTATAGTATATACATATATTTGCGCGCTCCCTTCCGATTTGAATTTTAAAATTCGTTTACACCGTAAAGCGACGATTGGCAAAGTACGCGGATCCATTTTAGGATCGGTGGATTAACTTGGTACATTACATACTGCATAGTCTTGATTTTCTTTATTTCAACTCACTCAAAAGGAGAATATGATGTAGATGGAATACCGGTCAATATATTAAAACATTACAAATTGGAAATAATAACTCCTGTTACACACTTATATATATATATATATATATAATCAATAACTCCTTCTACCTCAATTAAGGTGTAGGAATATTTCTTTTCTTTTCAGCTATGGACGAACCTCTTCTATTTTCTGCCATCTTCTTCGTTTCTACCCATTCTTTGTTTCTTTTCTGTAAAATTTTCCCTATCACATCGTCCCAAGTTTGCCTAGGTCTTCCCGGCTTCCTATTTTTTTGTATTCTCGCCTCCCATATCTTTCTCACTGGCCTCGATGCTTCCATCCTCAATAGATGTCCCCACCATTCTAACTGCTTTTCTTCTATAAATTCTAAAGTCGATTGTATGTTTAGGTATTTTTCCGAGATTTCTACTTTTTGTAAGTTGTAATATCCAACAAAAAAT
The DNA here is from genome assembly GCA_949128085.1 of Cetonia aurata. NCBI lineage: Eukaryota > Metazoa > Arthropoda > Insecta > Coleoptera > Scarabaeidae > Cetonia > Cetonia aurata. Next base: position 13,536,886 of record OX421887.1, read on the forward strand.
TTCTTACTTTTTTTGGTACATTTCTTAATAATATCGTCCATAAAAATTATGAACAATATTGGACTTAAGCTTCCTCCTTGTCGTAGTCCTAATTGTGTTGTGAAGAAATCTGATACATTATTATTTGCTATCGTTTATGTTCCTTCTTTTAAAGTGTTCCATAGTTTTTCTCTTGGGACTTTATCGAAGGCTTTTTCGAGATCTATGAAAGCCAATAGGACCTTCCGCTTTTCTTTTATTGCTTTTTCTGTAATTTGTTTAATAGAAAAAAATGTGATGTTGTGTGCTATTACCTCGCCTGAATCCACTTTGGGATTTTTCCAAGGTATCTTCAATTGCTTCTCTCAGGTGTTTCTGTAGTATTTGTTCAAAAATTTTCATGGCTGTGCTTATTAAAGATACACCTCGGTAATTATTGCAGTTCTTTTTATCTCCCTTCTTGAAAATCGGTGTAATCAGCGTCATTTTCCAATCATCAGGTAGCTCTTCTTCTTCCCATGTTTGCCCATGTTACACACTTAATTAATAGATTTGTTAAACAGGGAGTTTTTCCAGATTTGCATAAAATATCTTTATTTAGGCTCATTCATAAAATGAGGGATGCTATGAACGTGAACCACCCAACTGCATTACCCTCCTGTTTTTGAAAACTTTTTAACCTATTTTTACAGCCTTTGAAGTGGTTTAGATTTGGTAGGTCCACCGTTACTGCGTTGCTGCGAGTTAATGGCTGCATCTTGCGTGGTATGGAACCGAAATTTTACCCTGTCGCGGTCTTCTACGATTTAAGAAAAGCATTCCATTGCGTTGATCACTGCCTTTTGACAGAAAACTTATACGCTTTAGGTTTTCACGGTAAGGTGCTCGTTTAGTTTACTTCGTATTTGCCCAACAGGGTGCAATACGTGGAGGTTACAGCTGGAGCGCAAACTATAGGGTCACTTCGTCTTCGCTACCTATTAATTTGGGTGTACCAGATGGATCTAGCGTGCCCCTTATTATTTTGTCAACGAACTGCCCTTAAACTTGAAAATATCTTTTTCCAAAATAATTATTATAAATACACACATACGATGCTGCAAAAAAATAAATTGCTAACGTGCAACCATCGGTTAAAGTAAGGCAACTTTACCATTATAACAGAAAATAGGAAATAAATATCCGTACGACTCTCATTAATGACATCTTTTCATGGTTTTAATAACTAATAAATTACATATTCCACTATTTTTTTGCCCTCTGTATTTATAACTCAAACTCTGTCCATAGGCTGACGACTTCTTTATTATAAAGATTTCAATTTACCTTCTGAAGGTAATTTAATTAACTTCGCTTGCCGTTTATTCTTAAATAACCTGTGTATTTAATTAGCTGATTGAAGAAGTATTCTCTGAAAGAGGCTGAACGTTTGTAATAGGTAGAGATCTTCAGTTTAATTATGCCTCAGATAAACGAAAAAGATTACGAATAAACAGTCGGTGGATATAAAAGTTAACGAAACAGAAAAGGCGCCGGCAGGATATTTTCAGGTAGGTAATACAATTACTTAAGGAATGGGCTTGAAATTTTAATCAGCATAATCATAAAAGTTGAATTCCTTTGCTTTTTTAAGAAAATGCCTGGAATACGTTATTAGAAGAACCGTATGTGTTATATTTAAGAATTCTTTCAATCTAGGTAATAATTTTTAAAAGATTATTTTTTATTATCGATAAACAGCAGGGGGATATTACTTGTTCATTTTTTGTTTAATTTACCATCGAAAAATGAAAATTTTTATACTATACAATCTTACAGTCAGTTGGGTGTAAAATTCATAAAATCAAAATAAAAGAAGCCGTTGATGTTATTTTTGACAACTGTCATATTAGTTGCTGTCAATCAACTTCACCTGGATTGTATAAAAATGGTGTACGCTATTGTTGAGAGGGTGGAAGTTATTTACATTTATAGTGCAGAGCAATACACTCGTGGCACAACAAGAATTTTTAATCAAAGACATCCACATAAGCAGATGGATCATAAATACGTTTGCGTACTTATGCAAAAATTTTAAACAACTGTATCAGTAGTGAACAAAAAAAGGCGCGCAAATAAGATAGTAGATGAACTGGCGGAGATCTAAGTAATTGAAATTTTACTATTGAGCCAACTAGCTCTTTACATCCAGTTGCAGCATCCTCTTGACTTTCTTACTCGTCGGCGCGCAAAGTCACAAAGCTGCATAAATTTCACACTTTTAAAATGCAAATAGTGCAAGAGCTTAGTGAGGGCGATTGCAACCGCCGACTAGAATTTTGCGGAACTATGTTCCAAATGATTATTGCAACTCCAAATTTGGTAAAGAACATTTGTTTTAGTGATGAATGCTTTCTTCTCTTAAATGGACATGTGAACAAACATGATGTACGATACTGGAGCGATAAAAATCCCCTTATTATAAGAGAGGACATGCCCAGAAGTATCAAAAAATTAATGTTTGGGTAGGGATACTAGGTGATTCAATTGTTGGGCACATTTTCTTTAGAGAAACACTAACTGGTGACGTTTATTTTAATATTTTGGAGAACATCATCAATCTTAATCTAATAACTGAGGAAGTGGAAAACTAGCTTGACGCAGAAGGGAACCAAATCGTCGATGAACACCAATCGTTTTTCCAGCAGGACGGTTGTCCTCCGCATTATGCTGCAATTAACTGGCTTAACCAAAGATATGCAAATCACTGGATTGGCAGACGTGAAACGATTGAGTGGCCTCCACGAGCACCAGACATAACAAGTCCTGTCTTCTTCCTGTGGGGTCATTTAAAGTCAGTAGTTTATAAGACTAAACCAATAGATTTAAATGAATTACGCCAACAAATTGTTAACGTTTGTAGAAATATTTCAAGGGGAACTTTTGAAAAAGTAAGGCAAGAATGTGAAAATCTGGTTTATTACTGCACGGATAATAATGGTGCTTATTTTTTAATGTTGCTGTTTTCCTTTTCTTTTAATTGTTATTGCCAGAATGAAGGTTTACTAACTTGCTAAAACAAATCATTTTTCGACGATAAATTAAATAAAAAGTGAACAAGTGATATATCCCTATAATCCTTATAAAATAAGCTATCATTTGAGATACCACACGACGGGTCGTTCCATTTACAATTTGTGGGGGGTATCCGTGGGGTCCCAATTGTAAACGTTAAAAATTTCCTCTTGAAGTAAAAGCAGACGTGTTTATGAACATTTTTAAATTCCTTTTAGTTTCTTAGTTTAGTTTGAGGTAGGTCGTTTTCAAAAAATCATCCCGAATATTAATTTGCAACTTAAGATTGCTCACGTTTTTATTATCTGTGAAATCGTATAAGGAAAATTAAAATGAAAGCTACTTTAAAAAAGAGAGAGACTGCAAATGATATTGGATATTTAACTGTTGCTGCGTTAGATATTTGCTTTTATTAGCTGCATAGTTTTTAAATATTCTTTGATCCAATTTTACTAAATCAATTATAATTCAGACACTTCATATTTAAATTAATATTTATTTAAAAAGTTCAAGAAGCTGTCAGGAGAAATTAATGATCTTCACCGAATCCTGGTGCAAAATTTTAACGGAAACATACGAATTAATCTTCCAGCGTGTTTGTATAATTAGGTGGGCCGTGGCGGTTTATTTGTCTCTGCATCAAGCTCGCTAGAATAATGGATATTTTTATAGCACGGATGACAGCCCACACTTAACCGGTGACAGTTTTAAATAATGTGCCGACGACTAATCTAAAAAAAGAAAAATATATATGTATAGTTTTTTTTTTCTTGAACGCGCTTTCGTGGGAACATCTTGATTTACAATTTATTTTCGGAAACCAGACTCCCATTGTAATAACTTATTCGCGATATTATTCGTGTCTTGAAACCTGTAGACGCGTCGCGTTATAATATAATTTGAAAACTCAATCCCTCGGACTTTAACCAGATTACACTGAAACGAGTGAATTAAATATTTAAATTTTGTAGACGTGTTACTCGCCGGCTGAAATGCATAATTAATTTCTAATTTTCGTGGGGATTATATGAGCTGAGGATAGGCCGACCGGGCAGGCGTAAATTCTATTTAAGTCTTAATTGGTAGTAATTTGAGTTAATATTGTAATAAAAAGCACGATTTTATTACTTGTTTAGGCGTGTATAGTATACAATATTTATTTGATTTTTCTTTTTTGCTTACTAGTGGAGAAATTTAGAGACAACACAAATAGAACTAAGAAATCAGAGAGCTTATAACTTATATTTATCACCTGAATATATTTATATTTAAATATATTTGGGCAGGAGTATCGACCGTACTTCGTAGGGAGTAAAAAGTAAATTAATGGGTAAATCGGTCTGTGATATTATATTTAAATATTGGAAGTTTTGTAGTTTATTATTATGAAGTAATAGAATCTGTAAAATGTGTCGAATAAAGAGCCACAATTGTGCGAAAATGTCATCGAAAACTTCTTCAAAAGAACGACCATTTGCAGACAAAGTGGAGGTGAATATTATTTCTTGCAAGTAATCGCAAAGATTGTATTTGGATTTTAAATAAATATTATGGTACTAGTACCGAAGATAAATGAACATTTCTTTTAAAATTAAAATGAGACTTTTTATTGGAAAACCTTATATATTTCTCCCCATAAATGCTACTGATAACTTTCGTCGTATGTCGAAACTTTTGCTCGACGTTTCACTGTTTATGCTGACAGCTTCTTCAGCATAACTGAACTGATTCTCCTTTGTCTGACATTTTTCTTATATACGCACCTCCTTTATGCATTCAACCGTGACGTTTCCACTGAGTGTGATGGTCCTGCGCAGAAGAATCTTCCATTTGTTGCTAAGATGATACAGTCTGTGTACAGCCATTTTTTTATTCTTATTGCCTCTCTGATGAGTCTTTTTCCGTATGGCTTGGTGGTGGCTATTACTTGGGTTGGTGAAGCATTATAAGGAAATAAATTATATTGAAGCGGAAAATATATATCAATTTCTCTGTTTTCCTTATGACAAAATTTGTTAAATTTACTCTAGAACGAGAACTAACCAAACTTCAGCCTTTCGGCCTCTTATTTCAAAAGTTTGTTTTGTATGGTCTGTTTTTAGTCAAATTTCACTCACTTAACCTCAAATTTTAACTATGTTCAAACTCTTTAACATCTCGATGTATTCGCACTAAACTATTCTAGCTGAAGATGCCATAATCCCGAAACTAGTCCTAGAGTAAATTTAACAAATTTTGTCATAAGGAAAACAGAGGAAGTAATAGGAAGTAATATATATTTCCGACTTCAACCTTACCTGTATGTTTCCGAATCCCATTCATGCCCAGTCTCGTGTATATGTTCTGCCAACTAGCTGTCGAGGTACTTGACGCAAACACTTACAAAGAAGTAAGAAAGAACCCGACGGACGAACAGTAAAGAATTCATCCATATCCAGAGAGATGCAGCACAAATTGCTACCAAGAGCCACTATACTACTCAAACTGTACGGAATACCAAAAATATACAAAGAAGGAGTGCCACTAAGACCGATTGTAAGCAATATTGGATCATCAACCTGTGATTTATCAAAGTGTTTAGCGAATTTACTAAAACCAAAGCGTCCAAAGCTGACCACCTAGAAGCCCATATGCCACCTAATAATAACGAAAAACTAAGCGGAACGTCAAACATGGGTGCACCTAGTCACATGATAATCCTGCTTAGGAACAGCCATTTTAGACATGTGACCGATTTTAAGTCGGAGCTTTTTGAACCTGAACACAATATTCAACCATCTTCGAACTTAATACTGCGTTTGCGAAAGCGATTTGTAATGTGGCCCAACTTACAGAATCCCTTACTAGATCTGACTATATGCTTTTATGTGCAGGCACTAACGATGTGTTGAAGGGTGTAACCGCGAGGAACACTTTTCTATCCTCACTGATTAACTGTTTAAATAACACACATTTAGTTGTTCTTTCAGTTTCATATTGCAGAAACAGAATAATCTATAGTAGACTAATGATCTACGATTTTAATAATCACATATTTAACATAGCTAATCAATCATTGACTTAGAAAAATTTTCATTATATTGACAAAGCACGGTCTACAAATTAGCTTATACTAAATATAAAATTATGCGAGATGCATACAACCGTATAAATACCCCTAGTTTAAGCCAGCTAATGTAAATTCTCATGATACAACATTCAGCGATTTAATTTATATACAGACTTAGATACGTAGATGATGTTAATGAAACTATTAAAACCAAAAATTTTTCAGAAAATGTAAAGTTGGGGAATATTGTGCAGTCGTGAGTAAGCATTTTATTACAATGCAGCATAAGAAATAAAATATCATTAACTGAAAGCGTGCCTTCGGAACTCGACTTTCCTGATATAGTGTGCCTATCCGAACATTGAGCCACAAAATGATGAAATTGGTACTATTAAATCTACTCATATAGTAATAATTGCCTCCACTTTTCACCCACTGACTGATAAAATTTCAACCATCTTCCCAGATATAGCAACAAAGCATTTTCTAGGAATAGGCAAAGTGCCATGCTATATCTTGTAGTATATAGGTATCAAATAAGTAAAATAATACCAATTCATATTCAATAAAAATCAATTAGAAAATTACAGTCCAACAGCCAAAATATTCGAAAACTGTTTAACATCTGTTTAACTGATTATTTAACGAAAAACGGACTCATTTCTGAAAGTCAATTTAGGCTTGTGGCTGGTAAATTAACATGCGATGCAATATTATTATATCATTCGCTAAGCTAGACACATAAAGAATCAGATAATAAAGGAAAGCATTTTAGGAATCTTCCTTGACTTGTCAAAAGTCTTCGACATAATAGATCATACTTTATTTCTTCCAAAGACAATATATTTGTATTTTTTGTGGTAATATTTATAGGATATATTACTCCTCTCCAAGCGGCGTCAAGAGTGGTGTACCCCAAGGATCAATCCTGAGTCCTGTGGCGTGATATCTTATTTAAACATATTTTTTGTAGTGACTACATGCATCTCTATACAGTGACACTTTATTTATTTCTGTTTATTATTACGACAAATAAAAATTTTGTAAGTTAGCTTTTGTATGATGACAATGTCCAGGTTTTATAACTCATGACGGATAAAAGAAAAGAGTAACGTCTGGTTTCATCTTTAACTTTCGATATGTTACGTAATCTTTCATAAGTAGCTTTAAACAATTACATATGTATTTAATTATGTGTTCTTCTGTATGGAAGTAAAATTTACTTCATTCAATTTTGTGTTGCTTAATTTTTTTCTGTAATTTCTGTGACATCTTTTTCAATAAATCAGTAATTTCGCTAAGTAATAACAGAAGAAAAAAAAACACAAAACCAATTGTAAGGTAATTATTTTATTAAATTTCCAATAAAGAATTTGAAATAATCTACTTAGTGCTTCCAGACGATGCTTCTGGCACGTTAATTTAATTATTGTTTAAACTAATCCAGTTTCAGGTTTTCCTTCTCAAACGTCGAGTAGCAAATACTTACTGAATAGCTCATATAAATAACGTACATAGACATACAAATTACCACTCCAAGGTTAATGGTGCTCATTTTCCTTCACAGATGGCGTTGCAAAATAACCACACGTAAATTCGTACTTTATCACCTCAAATATATTCGGAACTTTGAAACCTCAAAACTGTTCTAACCGCTTAACATTACTATATCTATTAAAAGAGGTAAAATTAAATTTTCATTCTGCACGACGTTGACGATTAATTTTGGCGACATGTCCTGGAAGTCAGAATCATAATAAATAAAGCGATGTTCCTAGCGACGTGGTACGACTAAAAAGAAAGCACGCCGATGATTGATGAAGTTTAAAGTCTCCCCGCATCTATCACGGGCTTTATTTATTAATAATTCATGCTAGTCAATTATTGATCTCGCCAGCTGGGAATGCAGGTGGTGATTTACGGCGTCTAGCAATTAATACGTTTTGAATTTTAATGGAGATAAGCCGCCGTTTCGCACCGATTGCTAAACGCGTACCAACGCTTCATTTCGCAATTGGAACGAGGGAAATGGCTTCGCAGAGAACGGAAAAATAGCGCGGATTACCTGTGAAAGTAATTAATACGATAAAATTAAGTAGCATTACGAATGTAAGACTCTAACTATATGTTTGAAAGTTTAAAATGCGACGTTATTTCTAAATAATTAAACGTTGGTATAATAGAAAACATCAAAATGTAAAGGAAATTATGTAAATTACGTCAACTGAAGGGAACAGAATTATTTTTTTTTTGCATAGTTAAAATGTACCCAATTTTAAATAATTTTAATAAATTTGTTAGATAAACCTACAAATTTGATGTCTGCCTGAACATTTATGTTCATACAATTTATGTTCATATAATAATTTGTTCTATCTGCTGTAAGTTTGCTTAGATCTTACCTGAAGCAAAGAAAGTGTTGCGTCACTTATAATGAAAATAGCTCCAATAGTTTCATTTTTAACTCCGGCGTCCTCCAAGGATCGAATTTAGGTCCCCTGTTATTTGTTTTATTTATGAATGGTCTGCTTTTCCAAATTGACCTTCTTATACTTGCTTATGGCGATAACATTAAAATCTTCTCGGAGATTTCTTCTTTTGATGATGCAAGCCGACTCCAACCTGCTCTAAATACAATAACTGATTGGTACATTAACTTCAAAATTAAATTAAACGTTGAAAAAAGTTGCGTACTCACCTGTTCTTGTTTGTCTTCACCATACATATCGTCTTATCATAACAAGGGTTATGATACTCTTTACTACTTTAACTCCTAAATTTTAATACAAGGATCTTGGTGTAGTATCTGTTGTGTCTCTAATAAATACTTTACAGATATATCTATCTTAAAGCTGTTGTATTTTGCGTATGTTTTAAGTAAGCTAGAATAAGCTGTTTTCATTTGGAACCAGTCGTATGCCTAAGCCTAGATAGTATCCATCGTAAACTTTTAAAATTTTATAAACAATATCGACTGCCCCTTGATACTTCAACACATGAATTTCTTTCTGCGTAGGTTAAATTTCAGTTTCCATTTGCAAAGACAGATATTATGAGACAGGCCTCAAGTTACGTACAAAAAAATAGCGAACAAATTAAAACTAAAATCACCCCTAGCGTCCCATCCGAAGTTTTTCCTGCGAAAAGGGGGAACTTAAGGTAAGAGTGAAAAAAATGGAAAAGTGAAAGGATTTTGCATTCACTAACCCGCAACGCAGCACCTACAGCGAACTGACTATATGGCGCGAGAACTCAGCAACAACTGTGCGTATGCCTACGTTTCCCAAAACAACAAAATCCCAACCGAAAAGAAAAAAACTATTCGCCATAAACAAAGGTTTTCACCTGTCACCTTTATTTGGCTAAAAAGCTTAAGTTTTATAGTCGAGGTACGGAATCCCGGGTAATATAATTTATGTTATTGCGCATTATATATAATGGTGAAATAAGAAGAGCTTCATCTTTGCGACAACATCTGTAATTCAATATATTCAGCGTAGTCTCCCTAAAACCTTGCACCAAGATGGTCTGGTGACATCAATTAACATTTTTCATTAATAATAAAGACATAGTTGCATTCATACTGTGGTACAGTGCGTACGTGTGTCAAACAGTATCATCCTTTTAAATAATTCATGGTTATTGTTATTTAAATCGTAGAATATTCTTAGAGTAACCAATAAGTTTTGTTCATCTATTCCTTTTTTGGGTTTGTTTTCCTTTTATTTGTGAGTTTTTACTTGATTTTGTATAAAAATCGATTTATTCTTTTCTAAAAAGTGTGTGAGAATAGGTAAGTTTTTACACTTTATTTTTCTCCTCTAATTTGTAATCATGGACTCTGGGCAATACGGCGAGGCAGGCGATAATAATTCTAGCGAATTAGAAAGCACTAATTACTCATCTGTTTTAGTTAAAGACGTTATCATGCGTAATGAATCTGACATTGTAAACAAAAATAACACAAATACAACCGAAAAAGAAACGTTAATTGAAAATAATTTCGAAAGTAAATACTCTCATTTATATGACGGACCTTTTTATGCGTTCATACAGCATCGGTCAAAAAACATTGGTCGTTTACATGAAATGTCCGTAGGTCGTATATTACACGAAGAACTAGGAATTAAGTCGTCTATTAAAGAGATTAGTAAAGCAGGTTATAACAAAATTAAAGTCGAAATGAAAACATTAAGAGATGTTGTTAATTTAGTGAATAACCCGAATTTAAAAACAAAAAATTTGCACTGCTACGTACCTAAACATCTTACTGAGATCCGAGGAGTAATTAAGTACGTAGATACTTCTCTCTCTGAAGAAAAGTTATTAAAATCAATTGAATGTGACGGAATAGTAAAATCAGTTAGAAGGTTATATAAAAAAAATATTAAAATAGATAAATCTATTGAAATGGTCGCTATTCAAACCATCATTGTAACCTTTTTTGGTAATAAATTACCACCGCATGTTTTTATTAACAGCTGTCGTAGACCGGTTAATGTATACATTAATGGTGTCGTGCAATGTTTTAAATGCTTGCGTTTTGGCCACGTGGCTAAATTTTGTAAAAGTGAAAAACAGCGGTGTAAAAATTGTGGTGATACTCATGAAGGGGAATGTAACTCGGGAACGATGTGCGTTCATTGCAAATCAACTTCTCACAATGGGCTTTCTAAAACATGTGAAAAATTCATTAATGAGAAACTAATTAAAAAAACGATGGCTGAAAATAAGCTGTCATACAGAGAAGCTAAGCAAATGATAAACAACCCTAACTCATTTGCGAATAAAACGACTAGTAATAGGTTCGCACCATTATTGATAAACGATCAATCAGAATTTCCATCCCTTAGTAGAAATACAACTTTCTCCTTTTCCTTAAAACCCAAAACGCATTTAAGCAGCAGCAGTACTAAGAAGCGAAAAACTATTTCTCCCACAAGTGACTCATCTCCACCCTCTTATCCAGTCGTTAATCGTAAAAATCAGGCATCAAATTTCTTTAATAAAGAAGTAGTTAGAGATTCTCCCTTTACTAATCTAAAGGTCATTGATTCTATTACTGAATTTATTGAAACTATATTTAGCAACAGTGACTATATATTTAACAAAGAAACAGTGAGAGATAATTTAGAAAAAATTGTCAATACAGACAACAATCAGACTGCAAGCGTAAGCAATAAAAAAAAAGAATAACTTTACAGCTCTTTCACAAATTAATTTTCATAATGGCTAAACACATCAATATCTTACAATGGAACTGTAGGTCAATAAATGCAAATAAATACAGTCTGTTAAATTATCTCAATCAGAAAGATATTGATATAATTATACTATCTGAGACGTGGCTAAAACCTCTGCAATCCTTTTATATTCAGGGATTTAATTGCGTCCGTAAAGACAGGCATGATGGTAAAGGAGGAGTAGCTATTCTAATTTCCAATATTTGGGGGTTTTCGGAAATCGATATTGTATCTAATTATAATACTGGAATAATGGCATGTGCACTTCGAATGAACACTCAAATTCCTTTGGACATTATGGCAGTATATAAACCCCCCAATATTTCTGCAACCAGCATAGATTGGGCAAATCTTTTCGAGCAATGCAACCTTAACAATTGTTTTATAGCGGGAGATTTTAATATTCATAGTACTAGTTGGGGTTGTTCATATGATGATTCATTGAGTTCAGATTTTATTAATGTCATAGATGAATTGCACTTAGGTATTTTAAATGATGGTACCTTCACATATATATCTCACGCTGGGCGTGGCTCTGCAATTGATTTAACAATGGCGTCTGCCAACTTACTTATTAACTCTATTTGGAAAGTGGAGGAAGATACCTTAGGTTCCGATCACTACCCTATTGTCACTCAGTATGCTAATAATAAATCCCAATTATCATATATATATCCTTCGTCAAAATGGAATACTAAAAATGCAGATTGGAATAAGTACACCCAGCTATTAGAAGAAGCTTTTCAAATAACCTGTACAGACTGGCATGCTACCCATATATATGAATTCGTTTTAAGACAAATTAATGCGGTCAGTGAGAAAGTATTTACAATAAAGAGACCCTTTCGCGCCAACAAAAAGATTGTATGCTGGTGGGACCATAGTTGTGATATGGGAGTTTCCAATCGTAAAAATGCCTTGCGAGAATATAAAAATGACCCCTCTGTTGAGAATTTCGTAACATATAAAAGAATTTGTGCAGAAACTAAAAAACTACTTAAATCGAAAGCTAGAGCAAGTTGGAGGACATACTGTGAAAGCCTGAATAAAGAAACACCTAGCAATAAAATTTGGCAAAAAATTAGAGCTATTAAGCCTCAGTGTACCAGAAAACAACAGATACCAGAAAAGATTTTGTTACAGTTATTACATAAACTTACCCCCGATACAGTAGAGAACCACGATTTCTGTGATAACCTTTTGGAAGACGCGCAAATTTTACTGGAGCCTTTTACACTGTCAGAACTTGAGACTGCCTTAAAAACTACCGCTAATACATCCCCTGGGTCGGACAACGTACTTTATTCTATGCTTACACATCTTCCATTAATTGCAAAAGATATGTTACTTATAATGTTTAATAAAATATATGTGGATGGCGATGATGTGCCTGATTTGAAAACTAGTATTGTGGTTCCTATTCCCAAAAGAGAGAGAAATGTTGAGAGCGCAGGTGATATTAGACCTATCTCTCTGCTTTCGTGCATACTAAAAACCCTGGAAAGGCTTATTAAAACACGATTGGAATGGTGGGTTGAAAGAATGGGAGTAATATCTCCATACCAATATGGCTTTAGACGAGGTTATAGTACCCTTCACGCACTATCTCACCTTGTAACGGACATTCAGTCTTGCTTTGTAAAAAATAACTTTTTAATGGCAGTGTTTGTTGACCTTAAAGATGCATACAACTGTGTGAATCTTAACTCATTAATATGCAATTTAACTGAATGTGGAATTCCTGCTTCTGTGGCTTCTAATGTCGTTAACCTCTACATAAACCGCAAAATTATAATTCGAAATCCGCCCAACAATTATATAGGACCTAGAATTACATCTAAAGGACTAGCTCAGGGCGCTGTATTAAGTCCATTCCTTTTCAATATTTATACCAATGATTTAATATTGCCTGGTGTTGAGATAATTCAGTATGCAGACGACATAGTCATTTATTCAGAACAATCAACATATGAACAATGTGCTACAGTCTTGAAACAAGCTCTAAATGAATTTCTAATATGGTGTGAGAAAAAAGAATTCCAAGTCTCTTATTCCAAGTGCTCTGTACAAATTTTTACTCGTCATCGTCTTCCTAATCAGCTACAGTTTAAATTGGGCGACATTGTACTACCTATCAATAATGTATCCAAGTATTTAGGCATGTGGTTGGATTCCAAATTAACCTGGAAGACTCATATCATGAAAACCGTTGAAAAATGCAGGAAAGCTAACAACATACTTCGAATAATTAACAAAGTCTCATTCGGAGCAGACTTACATACATCTAGGCTAATTTACAGGGCCACAGTTAGATCAATTTTAGACTACGGCTGCGTACTTTATGGGTCTGCAAACATATCATTACTAAAAAAACTGGACATAGTGAATAACAGCTCGATTCGCCTATGTCTTGGCTGCATGAATTCAACTCCCATCGAGACCATGTATGTAGAAATTGGAGAACCGCCCCTAGCGCTTAGACGGAAATATCTATCCGACAAGTTCGTACTGAAAAACAGAGCAAGTAATAACAACATCATAAACAAGTGCAAGAGACTGAATGTTCAAGATCTTATGTGCGCATTTTGGCAGAAGAAGACATCTCCTCTATTGGCATCATCTTTTGCGGATACGGCTGACTTTGATAACTGTATGCTTAAAGTGAACGGTTCGATATTATACGCCTTTCCTTTCAAATGTTTATCATATAAATGTATGGTTCGCTTCCCTGATTTCTCCTCCAACACCTGCTTCAACAGACAATTACATTCCGAAATAGTTCATGAAATACCACATGCGATTCGTATATATACAGATGGAGCTAAAAATTCAAATGACACGGGTTGTGGGATATTTGTCCCCCAGAAGGCATACAGCAGCAGCTTTTCACTTTCCAAAAACGCAAGCGTTTTTTCAGCTGAGGCGATCGCTATAAGAAAAGCTCTCGAATATATAATGACTTTGCGCAGTACTCAATTTCTTGTATTTAGCGACTCTAAAAGTGTTTTGCTGAGTTTGCAGAATTTTAACCACAAGTCTTCCCCTCTCGTTGCGGAAATTATACTCTTAGATTATTCTCTATCTCAACACGGAAAATCCGTTGAATTCATATGGGTTAAGGGCCATTCGGAAATTCTCGATAACGAAATAGCAGACAGTATAGCTAAAAATGCATGCCATCAGGATGATACGAGTAACATACAAATCCCATACTCTGACTTTTTAACATCATTTAAGGAGAAACTCTACCAAAACTGGCAGAAACGCTATTCTCAGTGTTATGAAAATAAGCCTACCAATTATTACACGATATTTCCGTCTATCAAAAAATATCGTTGGTACAATAAAATTAACGTCAAAAAGAAAGTGCTATCCCAAATACTCAGGATTACATTTAATCATGGGAGATTTCCTGCCCATCTTTTCAAAACCAAAATATGTGCCAGTGATATGTGTAATAATTGCCAGAAAGAACTGGGCGATTTGAACCACCTGCTCCTCGGCTGTAGTAAACATGTTAAGAAAATTGACGACCTGTTACAAAGTTTATACAGCATGAATGTTCAACTACCGACAAATGTCAACCACCTTATATCAATGGAAAGGACAGATATCAATTTCCGACTGTATCAACATATGTACGACATTTCTCTTCAAATCTAGCATCGAACCTTTGTTGTCTTTTCCTGTGTGGTACATATCCCATGCTCCGTTGGCCTACCTCTGTTTGTCTTTTTGTTAGTCACCCGATCGGCCCCGGGTGTGAATATTGTCCATGTCAGCCCTGATGTTCATTCGGGTGGTTAAGGGTTTTTAATCCATGTACGTGGCTAATGGTGAAAGTCGAGGCCATTAATAATAATAATAATAATAATAATAATAAAGACATTGGATTGTATTTTTGATTGAAGACAAAAAAAAAACAGTTAATTTGAGATGAATACGTTTATTTTTATGTAGCACAATTGGTGCTACGTTCTGGCCCAAACTTGTTCTTCCTGAGGCTACAAAATAACATTAATTTAATGATTAGTATCAGATTTTAAAAACACATTTAACTTTAGTTGTTACAATTTTTAGGACAATTTTATAGTAATCAACAGGTGAGTCACCTTAATTTTTATTAAACATATTCTATTATTTTGCAGCGTGAGGAAGACCAAGTTTGGGCATTCGAAGCGAACCTATTTGCATGAACTTCGGCACATAAAAATAAAAGCATTTAGTTCAAGTTTTGAGTTCAATTATTAGGTATTCCAAATTTAATCAAGAAACCATATTTCTGATGATCAGATGATAAACTTGATCAACAGGCATAAATTTAACTTATTTATCTTTCGGTGGAGGAGCCGGTAATACTTGCATAATTTCCAAAAAAATGAACAAATAAGGGAATCTTTCAGTAAATGCAACTTCCATATCACATACCTTGAGCTACTTATAAGCCTACCTGGCACTCTGCAAACCCTAACAACGATTTCCCCTTCACCACTGCTTACATTTGATAGTTTACCTTGTCCGAAACTGTACTTAACCGAAACCCCGTCCATGCAAATTTAAACATATTTTTGCGATAGTATTCCTCGCGTACTTTACAAAATTGCCATTTTAATAATATATGTAGGTACCGTGCGCGTTGTGTGCACCTTTTATCTTTACGGCAACATCATTAATTTTACGTACAATGCCGGCACGGAAGACGGACCGTACTGTAGCAATCAAATCAGCGCGGTGTCGTCAGATTCGGATAATAAATTCGGATTTTAAGTCGTAATTATTTAGCTGCAAGTATTTCTTCATTAAAGTAATGGTTTCAAATTGTGTTTCGGGGTAACTGATGATGAATAATATCCCAGGCTCGTTGTTCGGTGTTGAATAAATTGAATTGAAATACAGTGTTTCAAGAATTTTTAACCAAAAATATATAATCGTTTATGTAAAATGTGATCAGTCAGCAAATAATTGGTTCACCCAACAAATTTCGT
Organism: Cetonia aurata; assembly: GCA_949128085.1. Lineage (NCBI taxonomy): Eukaryota > Metazoa > Arthropoda > Insecta > Coleoptera > Scarabaeidae > Cetonia > Cetonia aurata. The sequence goes on from OX421887.1 coordinate 13,553,196, forward strand.
TGTTTAAATATACTTAATATTGCATACAGTTCAAGGTAATAACATGCATATGTGGTAATTTTCCATTTTTTTTTTATTTTAACATATGCTTAATATCATCACATTAAACTATTTTATCGATTGTGCCATTTAATTTAATCTGTCTACGCATAATATTCAATGTTGTTGTGTTGTTGATCTTCATAACTCTTTATCTTTAAACTTTTTTTATTTAGTTACACCAACTTTTTAGATTCCTCACCTATAGGCACTTGAATTAATTTTAATATTTATTAAGTATTGTGATGTAATCAATCACACGATACATTTACAAACACAAAACAATTTGACTTTCAAAAATAAACAGAAACATTACTTAAGAAATCACAAATGTGTCAATTTTTTTTATATTAGGTATTACTTAAATGTCATAATTTTCCAAATTCAACAAGCGCAGTCGTGCAGAATTGTGAAGCATTAATTTATTAAAACATGTTGAAGTTTCATTTTAGTTTCGTTTCATTTATTTTTATCTCAAATTAATTTCTATTCAGAATTTTCTTATTTCAAATAATTAATATCTGTCATGTTACTGAAAAAAGTTAACTCTTATCATGAGATATAGAAAACTGTAATCTGGTTGTCAAACGACTCTCAAGAGAAATTACTGCAAAGTTAGTGACAATGGTTTAATATTTGTACAAAGTGCACCATTTTATGTTGTTACATTTCGTCGGAAACCTCTTAGAAGACACTGCATAAAGTCGAACTGAGGAGTTTCGAACGCATTCCAACTCCACAAGATTGTTTTTTAATAAGTCCAAGTTATCTATGTTAGAGGACGTATTCTAGGGCAAAGGGGATCACAATAGGTCTGAAAAGGTTGTGGTGAAATAGGTCCGTATGGCCACTCATATAACATTTTTATTTATAGAATGTGCAATAACGTATTTTTTAAAGTGTATATTATAACATTACCCTCTCATGGGTGGTGTTTTACTGTTGGTAATTTTGACCTCTTCTATAACAGTTTTCTAGAAATTTGCGACAACATCTTAGCGAAAGAGAGTCACTCTGCATTATACCAGTTTTAATGAAATCGGGTTATTGGTTTATTAGATGTTCAATGATCTTCATTTAATTTAATTTAGTTTTCAATTCCTTATTTAATTGCTTGAATTTAACGTTGTTCATCACGGTGGCTCCTGTAGAATAGATAATATATACTTTGGCCAGAGATAAACTTTGGCAATGTCTGCCTGAATAAATTATGTCAATATGCCAATATAACTTTCAAATCATGGCTTAGATTTTGCTAAGAATCACAGACATGGTCCTATATAATAAATATTCTTACATATTAGAGTTTATAGGTACATACTTCAATTATGTCTTCCATATTCGTAAATCATTATGATTTATTCACAATTTTTATTACCTAATATTTAGTTGCGTTCAAATTACTATTCGCACTTTTCCACAAACGCGTCACATGTTTCAAACAAACAGTTTTACGGACGTTATTTGAAAATAGTGGAAATATTTTATTATTCATAAATTTTGCAATGTGGCTGTGCGTATGAACTCGAATTCGAACGGTTATCTAGAACGGCACTAAAATGTCGTTCGCGTATGTATACAGCAATTTCCGGGTTTCTACGTTTTTGTTAGCTATTTTAGTGGAGCGTATTGATCAACAACTATGCGGTAATAAATATGTACAAAATTTACCAATCGTATGGCTAGCTTGCCCTGGAAACCGCTTTAACCATCGGGAACAAACCTACCGTTGTGCAGTGGAATAACGTACAGGAATTTTTTTTTTTTACAGAAAATGCATCGGTTTGTCACGAGATCAAAAGAAAGAATTGCTTTTATATCCGTAAACAGATGGCGTTGTATCCAAATTCCGCTCGTAAAACTTTTACTATCGTCTGATGTGTTTGTTGGTAGTTTCACATAGTACAGCGCATTTATTTCTTTCTAATAAAATTTTAGATCTCACAATGTGTGGTTGGTGTATTACGAAATACTGTTCAACAAGCGAAATAATATTGAATCTTCTTTAGAGGCAAATAAACATCAGTTGAAGAATAATCCAATGAGGAACAATGTTACGGTATCATTTTTTACTTTATTGTCAGTATTAATATTTCAATTTTAAATATGAATATAATTAACGGCATCGATTGTTTCTTTTTAATGCAACGCCATTTTTGAAATGGAAATGAACTCGCTACTATTTTTAAGTACGATGATATACGAGCATCACATGATGGATCGTTTTCTAATTATTTACAAGCAATTTTTTTAAGAACATTTTGCCGGCGAACGGCTTTTGTTATTGACAAAAAACAGAAACAATAACTAATTTGGCGATAATTTTCGCCGCTAAAAAGTTTTCCCTAAATTTTGAAATCCCACAACTATACCTTTACTTATCTATGTTTACCAACCTTTTTGTCATGTAATTAGACATAAGTACATTGATACATGTAAAATTAATAAGATGCTATTAAACAACTTCCCTAAAAGAAACTCACACAACGAACTACTCTGCAAGGTAAAAAACGATCACACAATTGACCGACAACGCAGATACAGCGTTTTGCTGCTGCACTCTAACCGATTCTAACATTTATTTATTGTATTAAATAAATCCCACGTATTGCTGCGCATGTACAATAAGTTGCATTCTCTATTTACTTGCACTAAGCAAATATATTCACTAGTTAAGGAAATTCATCAAAACAAAGGTTTTCTTGAATTCAAACTTTCAATTTTCTTAGTGGTAAAAGATTTAATTACAACAAAATTATTTCATTTTCTCTATAAGAAAATTGTGTTAAAACAATATTTTGTTTTGAACTCAAGGTGCGTTTTTCTGTGTGTACAATTAACAAACTATTATTCTGCATATAAAGCGTCAGCTGATAGAAACTGGCAACAGAGAACATTGTTATCCTATTTACCATAATTTTTCTTATGGTTTCTTTTAGTCCCTTTATATCTTGCTTTAAATTGTAGGTAAAGGTGCGAGGTGCATACATATCACACATGATTTTTATGCGTTTATTTTGACCTTTATAGATTTAAAACAACAACTGTTACAGATAAAATTAAACTAATTCCTAACTACAGCAGAATTATTTCCTACCGGCGAAAGTCTTGCCTTAACGCGTATCATATGTCACGAGTTCGACGAAGCAGGTGGGGCCTGGATGTTCGCTGGCGTACAGTATTATAATAATAATAATAATAATAATAATAAGCTTTATTGTCATTTACCATAAGGTATAGACATTGTCATTAAAAAGGTACATAACCAGTGTAAAAAATTCCAAGTAAAACATGTATACACAACATACTACTACTATATTTTTAGCTCAAGAAGAAAAAAATATATCGCATATCTGTTTATCGCAAGCAACGTACGTTAAACAGATATGACTTGTCAGAAGTAAGAAGAGCTTTTAAACAAAATACAAGACATAAAACAAATATGTATATGTACGTATATATATATATGTAAATTATAAAACAATACAATCCATTAAACCATACTTAATGATACACAGCTAGGCTGACCCGAGTATAAAGAGGAAAATTACAAAAACAAAAAAAAAAAATATATTGTTTTATATTATTTTTTAAAGAAATCGTCTACATTATAACAAGTTTTCATGAGTAGCATTGCCTTTAATTTCCTTTTGAATTTATACATATTGGCTAGTTTAAAATCATTCGGTAACGTGTTATAGAATCTGCAACCGTTATAGAAAACATTCCTCTGATATAGAGTAGTTGTGTGCCTATCTGAGCGTAAAAGAGATTTTGTTCTTGTATCGTGTACATGGTTATTTTCATTTTTACTAAATATACTGTAGTTTCTATGAACGAACCAGCACACACTGTAAATATAGGTATCAAAGACCGTCATTATTCCGAGTTGTTTAAACGACTCTCTACATGAGTCTCTTGCTTTTAGTTTGTTTATCAAGCGGATGGCATATTTTTGAAGAACAAAAATCCTCTGGACATGTGAGCTTGATCCCCATAATGCAATTCCATAACGCATACGTGAGTGAAAGCAAGAATGATAAACTGTTATTAGGATGTCCAGGTTACAAACATCTCTAAGTGTACGCAAAGCAAAACATTGTTTCCTCAGGTTGACCGCGAGACCATGAATATGTGTTTCCCAAGTCAAACATGAATCCAACGTTACACCAAGCAGCTTAACTGTTGTGTCTAATTTGATATTATTATGTACATGAGTTACTAAATTTAAATTTGATCTTAAACTTTTGAAATGTACCGCCACCGTCTTGCTCTCGTTTAATTTTAAAAAGTTTTTGGTTGACCACAATAATATTTGATTATACACACATACAGCAAGGTTTACAGATACATATTACAATAAAAACAGAATTTCGTATTTTAAACGAATAGCCAGTTCTCACTTGCTGATTATAACATTTCTCGATATTTCCTGGGGTGTGTCTCACTCCATTGAGCACGCCTCCTTGCTAATGCTCGTCCGCCAGATTGAAGTGATGCGACAGAATAGTACGGTACGTTGCGGTGAACTTGCAGTGATTTTTGAATGAGTTGATGTAAAATAAACTATATAAAAAAGATTGCCTACCGCATTCGCAATTCTGTAAAGCGATACTTTATTACTTGTCTTATCTTATGTTTATCTAAGTGCACAAAGCATTATTCTACACATACTTCATACATATTGCTGTGGAAAAAGGGGATGAAAAACTGTGCGGGAGTGCGTTGACCCCTTCGTCCAAGTCAGCTGTTTCGAGAAGATTTTTAAAAGACACTAAATTTTTCGTAAAAGTTAAGTTAGTATTAAGTTACTTTGAAACATGTTGAAAAATTCTTATTAATATCATTTTTAGTTTTGTTTTACAGCAATGTAATTTTCATTTCATGTTTGTTTGCCTGGTTTAAGCCATGTTACCGTGTAAGTTCGCATTTGTTGCGTGCGCTTCTCTGGTACCGGCGTTGGCTCGGTTGCTGGAGAGAGAAGAGATCAGTGTACAATTAGACTCTGCGAAGGTAAGATCATTTTTCTGAGCGCTGTAAATTTATGTCGTTTGAAGACATTTTTGTTTCCGCGTGTCATTTGATTTTTACAAATCTAACCTTAGTAGAGGCATCTTACACTCAATTCAGTTAATTTTCTTTGTATAATATTTGGAATTCCAAATAGTTTGTTATAGCTGATTTAATTTTACTTTTTGAGAGTTCATTTTTTTTTTATTTGATATTTAATTAATTTTTGATTCATTCTTTTTCCTTTTCAATTAGATTTGATTGTAGTTCACTGTTTTGAAGGTATTTTTACCTTGCTTTGTAATTGCTGACTACATTTGAGCAGTTTTAAGTATTTAAAGGTAAAGACGTTCGCCTGAGAACGCCATTTTGCGATTTACACGTGGTGTATAAAATTTTATATTTCTAAATTTTTCTTAATCTTGTTATTTTCACGTAAAATATAGGGAGTTTTCTTTTAAGCCTGGATTTTAATTAATCTAAGGTTTTAAATTTCTTCCTATTTGTTTTTTTTTTATTTATTAAAGTTCTATTTAATTTCAAAATTCAAATTTTGTTGTTTTAATTTGTTTCCCCACATCGTGGTCAATTTACACCCACTTTCAGTTTCTTAAGGTTTACCTTCAGAAGGTGACCACTGGGATTTTGAATCCCATGCTCTTCAAGCAATTTTTACTCTATTTTAGAGTTGGCGCTCAACTTAATAATTAATTTCAGACATTTGGTCACAAGCATTAATTTAATTTTAAATAATTCACATTTTCATAATTATCACAGCATAATTATTTGGCTTTGCCAACGTGGGGCTCACGATTCATTGTTGTTTTGATTCATTTTTGACCACGATTTACTTTGTAATTTTCCCTGCACGAGGTTTCGTGAATTTTTCAACTGTTTCGGGGAAACTAATACCTGTTGTGTTTAAAAAAATTTTTTGAACATCGTCGAAATGTCCGGAGAGAACCAAGCACAGGACAAATTGTTCGTCCCAGAAGGAACCTGGAGGGAGCAACCCAGGTACACGAGCGAGGAATCTGTGGAAACCGTGCTAAACAAGACGTATTCGGAGGATTCATTTCCTGAGGAAAAGGAGAGCAAGCAGATGGAGCTTCCACAAGCACCTTTGACGGATGTGAGGGAGTCCCACATCGAGACGTTGGAGCAGAGTGAGACAGGAAAAACTGAGGAAAGTATAGGAATGAAAGATGTGATGATGATGATTAGACAGCTTGTTGTTTCTAATAATGAGATTGTTGTTTCTAATAATGAGATTATGAATGTAACAAAAGGGATACAGAGACAGATTGATGAGATAAGGAGTGATTTTAGATCAGAAATCATAAGAGTAGATGAAAACGTTAAGAAAGTAGAGAGTAAAGTATTAGATAATACAATTAGATCAACAGCTAATGAAATAGCAATTAAACATTGTCAGAAAGAGATAAAAGGAATGAAAAATAAATGGGATGAGAGAGAATATGTGGTGGAAGAAAGAGTCAGAAAAATAGAATGCGAAGTGAAGGAAAAGATTGCTGAGAGTGTGGAAAGAGCAGAAGAACAAATAAACAGAAAAATTTCATCAATTCAAGAAATTCCCAATGTCAATCAGTTTGGTAACAGTATTTTGTCAATGCCTGTTCAAATGGAACAGTTACCGAAATTTTTTGGTTCGGTAACGCCCAATCCAATGGCGTTTCTAAGAAATTTGAACGAATTTTTAGAATCCGTACCGGGAGAAAGAAACAAGCTGCGGATCGCCCGCAACGCCATGAAGGATGAAGCGAGATCCTGGTTTGATTTCGTCGCAGATACGATCAATTCCTGGGACCACTTCCAAGATGTATTTCAACGACAATACTGGAGTCAAGCGATTCAACAAAGGGTGAGAACAAATTTATTCTTAGGTTCTTATAATAAGTGCGGATTAGATAGTAGAGAAGCCTATGTCATAAAGAAAATCAATATTCTCAAATTTTTAACACCACCCGTTTTGGAATCTGATTTGATCACGCAATTATCCAGGCATTTTGAGCCTGAGGTCACTCAAGCCATTGCGATGCAAAATATAACCTCTGTTAGTCAATTGTTGGAACTAATGAAGAGATTAGATCAAGCGGAACAATGCAAGGTAAATCCTAGCAATTCGCGAAGTCCTGAAGGCCATGTCAACCACAATCAGGCAACTGGCAGTTCGAGTAATGATGGTTTCAACCGTCAACAGTATTCGCGAGCTAATGTAAATCCGAGACCAGCTCCCTATTTCAACAGGAGACAGTCTTTCACTCCTAGAAATGGTGGACGTCAGAGTCCAAATTCAAACAATCAGAATGTGCCTCAGGTATCCACAACGCACCAAAATGACCGTCACGATGTCCAGACAAGGTCAAACGTCAATCAAGTGGCTTCCCCACAAAATCAGAATTCAAATAAGTCAGCTGACAAAGTTTTGCCTAGAGATTCTGTGCAGTGGAATTCAAATCGCTACGTTAATCAAATTCAAACAAATCAGATATCAAACAGCACTGGCGCAATTCACAAAGACACTAGGTCTAATTTAAATGAGCAAAAGGTTCAAACAAAGCCGAAAGAACTACTCGATGAAGCTCGTGGGCAGGATTTTTAGAAAATCCAACCAAAAAGAAAGAATTGTACACCATTTTACAAAATGATTTAAGATCAATCAATTCAGATTTGCCACATGTACATGCAATGTTTGGAAAGAATGTTTTAAGATGTTTAGTAGATACGGGAAGTGAGGTTTCAATTTTAGACGAAGAGAAAGTAAAAATGCTAGAGAAAGAAAAAGTAGGGAAATTCATTCCAACTCGAAAAATTACTATTATTACTGCTACAAAAAAGATAATTGCTGCCATCAACAGAGTTTTTGTCGTAGAATTCAAATTACAAAATTCAACTTTTCTGGGAGAGTTTATTTCATTAAAAGGTTTAAAAAGAGATGGAATTATTGGGATTGATTTGTTAGACAAGATGAGAGCGGTGGTAGATGTTGATAAGAGACTAATTCAGATAGGAGAGGAGAGAGTTAATTGGTGTGATGAGACTCCTAATGAGGAGAAAATTGTTAATTGTTTAAGAAAAGAGAAGGAAAATGTGAATTTAGAGTTGTTAGAAAATGATTGTTTTAAGAATGATATACAGAGTTATGGAAAAGTTGTTGAATGTGATAGTATACAGGGTAGTGAATTAGTTGAGGAGGTTAAAGAAGTAGATGTTGTTGATGAAGTAGTAGAGTTAGAAGCAAACAATTCCCAGATTGAATTCCCAGATGATTTAAATGAATTTAAGATTGATTGTGATGAAAAGTTTGAATTTAAAGTCAAAGAAATTTTAAAGCAGTACATATCCTTAGTAGACAAATTCCCAAGTTTAGCAGTTGGTTATGAACATTCTTTAGAAGTAGATGAATCGAAACCTTTCAAAATCAAGAACTATCCAATTCCCAAAAACATGCAAGAAAAAGTCAGAGTTGAGGTATCCCAAATGCTTCAAGATGGGATAATTGAACGTGGAAGAACAAGGTACGTCAATCCTTTAGTCGTCGTCCAAAAGAAGAATGGAGACATCCGTTTGTGTCTTGATGCCCGACGTCTGAATGAACGCACACGACCGCAGTTCGAAACTCCAGTCACGGTTGAAACATTGTTGGCAAGGTGTACAAATGCGAATTATTTTACAAAGCTAGATTTAAAGAGCTCTTTTTGGTTGGTACCGTTGAACAAAGAATCTAGAAAGTTTTGTGGATTTATGGTAGATGGAAATGTGTATCAGTTTAAGGTTGTACCTTATGGGTTAAGTAGTTCGGCTGCCGCGTTGATACGGGCAATGCAACAGATTTTAGAACCATACAATTCGTTTGTAGCTCATTACATCGATGATATTTTAATTTTTAGTCAGAGTCTAGATGAACATTTGGTGCATTTGCGCAAAGTTATTGAAGTTTTAGCAAGGAATGGTTTAAAAGTAAATTTAGGAAAATGTGAGTTTGTAAAGCATGAAGTAAAGTTTTTAGGATATGATTTAACAGAGAATTATGTCAGAGTAGATGAATCTAGGCTAGACGTCATCAAAAAGTACCCTAGACCTAGCAACATAAAGTTAGTAAGAGGTTTTCTTGGTGTAGTAAACTACTACAAAAGGTTTGTTCCGAGATTAGCACACATCAGTGCACCTTTATTTGAATTGTTGAGAAAGAATGAAAAATTTAAATGGACAAAAGAAAGATTAGAAGCATTTGAAAATGTAAAGTCTGAATTTCACAAATCATTATGTTTATTATTGCCAGATTTTAGTAAAGAATTTTTGTTACGTGTCGATGCCAGTGACACAGCCATCAGTGGTGTCTTGATTCAAATTGGCAGGAATGGAGAAGAACCAATTTGTTTTGTCTCCAGAATTTTGAAAAGCTATGAGTTAAAATACACTGTGTCAGAAAAAGAAATGCTAGCTGTAGTCCATGCAGTAAATAAGTTAAGATTTTATTTACTAGGCAAGAAATTCATAATTGAGTCAGATCATGCTGCATTAACATCTTTAATGTCAACTCGGTTCTCAAACAACCGAATTTATCGTTGGTCTTTATTATTATCAGAATATGTTTTTGAGATAAGACACATAAGAGGAGATTTGAATGTAACAGCTGATGCTTTGTCTCGTATGCACAATCTGAAAAGCCATTTCAACCATGTTGAGGTAAACACATACAACATGTATGAAGCCGAGGGGTTGTTTGACTTTGTCAGGATCAACGAGGTGCAACAAGATGATTGTTTCGATCGAATACGAGAGGCATTAGTCCACCAGGATGAGTACAAGGATTTTGTCATCAGAGATGGTATTCTAATGAAAAGGATACGAGACCAGTTCAATGTCGTACTCACCGAGTCATTCGCACGTCAAGCAATGCAGGAGCTACATCAATCTCTTGGACACATTGGAGGTCACAAACTTTGGCTCACCTTCCGAGAAGCTTTCTTCGCAACAAGAGACAAGACCATTGCAAAATCCATCGTCCGCACATGTCTTCAATGTCAACTGGGAAAATCAAAGAACCGCACCTGCCAGAATGTCATCAAGAGCATCGTTGTTGAGAACAAACTCGACCTCGTCGCCGTCGACTTTCTTGGAAATCTCATTCCTGGAACTTATGGCTACCGCAACATTTTCGTCATGGTAGATGTTTTCACCAAATACGTAAGACTCTTTCCCACCAGATATTACAACACTGATACAGCCATCCGCTGTATTGACAATTTTATACGAAATCAAGGGAAAATGCGCCGCATTCTTGCTGACAATGCCACTTATTTTAACACGCATCGTTTTGTTGACGCCATGAATGAGCGTGATATTAATGTTTCTTTCTGTTCTATACGTCATCCTTGTGGGAATCCTTGCGAGAGATACATCCAGGAAATCGTCAAGTTTCTCAGGATGCAAACCCATCAACGCCATCCTGATTGGGTCCGCCACGTCCAAAACATCGAAAATTGGATAAACAACACTCCCAACACCACCACGGAGGAGTGCCCATACACTTTAATGTATGGAAGGTTGCCTAGTCGCCCGTGGAACCTTCTCGAGGAGGATGTATACGTGGAGGCACGTACAGAGGAAGCCAGAAGGAAGCTTCAACTCAGGGGACAACGTTATGTCCGCCAAGAAAATGCCAAGATCACCAAGCATACCCGGTTCAATGTCGGCGACCAAGTCCTGGTGCGTCGATATCGTTTAGGAAGACGTGACCAGCAAACCTGCCAAAAGCTGGAACTTCCGTTTGTTGGACCGTACAGAGTGGCCCGTGTGTTTGATGGGGTCACCTACGAACTGCACACTTTGGACGGTACCCAGAACAAAGGTCGGTACCACATCTCTGCCCTCCAGAACTTTCACCACGACCCCGGGTAGCTCGCCGCCCGGAACTGACGTTTTCACCCCTGTGTGCGGAGACAGGATTTTAATTTTTTTTTATTTTCCGTTGTCCGGACTGTCAATTTTTGTTTTTTCTTTTGTGTGCGTGCGATTTCAAAAGCAAAACAATGACACTTTTCAAGTGCAATTTTTTTCTTTTATAATCGGGAGATGTGCTGTGGAAAAAGGGGATGAAAAACTGTGCGGGAGTGCGTTGACCCCTTCGTCCAAGTCAGCTGTTTCGAGAAGATTTTTAAAAGACACTAAATTTTTCGTAAAAGTTAAGTTAGTATTAAGTTACTTTGAAACATGTTGAAAAATTCTTATTAATATCATTTTTAGTTTTGTTTTACAGCAATGTAATTTTCATTTCATGTTTGTTTGCCTGGTTTAAGCCATGTTACCGTGTAAGTTCGCATTTGTTGCGTGCGCTTCTCTGGTACCGGCGTTGGCTCGGTTGCTGGAGAGAGAAGAGATCAGTGTACAATTAGACTCTGCGAAGGTAAGATCATTTTTCTGAGCGCTGTAAATTTATGTCGTTTGAAGACATTTTTGTTTCCGCGTGTCATTTGATTTTTACAAATCTAACCTTAGTAGAGGCATCTTACACTCAATTCAGTTAATTTTCTTTGTATAATATTTGGAATTCCAAATAGTTTGTTATAGCTGATTTAATTTTACTTTTTGAGAGTTCATTTTTTTTTTATTTGATATTTAATTAATTTTTGATTCATTCTTTTTCCTTTTCAATTAGATTTGATTGTAGTTCACTGTTTTGAAGGTATTTTTACCTTGCTTTGTAATTGCTGACTACATTTGAGCAGTTTTAAGTATTTAAAGGTAAAGACGTTCGCCTGAGAACGCCATTTTGCGATTTACACGTGGTGTATAAAATTTTATATTTCTAAATTTTTCTTAATCTTGTTATTTTCACGTAAAATATAGGGAGTTTTCTTTTAAGCCTGGATTTTAATTAATCTAAGGTTTTAAATTTCTTCCTATTTGTTTTTTTTTTATTTATTAAAGTTCTATTTAATTTCAAAATTCAAATTTTGTTGTTTTAATTTGTTTCCCCACATCGTGGTCAATTTACACCCACTTTCAGTTTCTTAAGGTTTACCTTCAGAAGGTGACCACTGGGATTTTGAATCCCATGCTCTTCAAGCAATTTTTACTCTATTTTAGAGTTGGCGCTCAACTTAATAATTAATTTCAGACATTTGGTCACAAGCATTAATTTAATTTTAAATAATTCACATTTTCATAATTATCACAGCAATATGTATGCAGCTAAAAATTCATGTGTGGTCTATACGGCATTCGGAAACGGTGAGTCAGCTTATTTGAAATTCAAACACAAGACGGTGCATTTAATCCCGCCATTGTGTTTTAATGTCTTTAACCTAATTCTTTGTGCAAAGGGAGGAAATGTTTGTCGAGCTGCGGCGTTATCGTATATATTTTATGCGATATCCAATTACGCGTGGGATACAATTTCATACTGCGTTAAAAGAGAAACGTTTCTTTATAAATATTCCTACTGTAAGCGATATCCCCAACTTGTGGATCATATCGAAATGAATTATCTTTCTTTCAAGTGCAAACAATATAATTTATACAATAATGCGTAAAGTGTTGATTTATATTGGTTATGATGAAGAATACCAGTCTGACAGAAGGAATAAACACGACGACCAAGCGCCCATTTTTGGGAAAGCACCCTTACTTGAGACAGTTCGCGAAGTTCTGGTTTGAAGATTGGCAAACCAACCAACTGGTGTATGTGTGCCAGTAAGGAAATTAATTTCTTTTTGAAATTATGCGACAGTAAATGCCTTGCTGCTGTATGATTACCAGGTTTACTGCTTTTGAAATTTGTATGAAAATATACTGTTTGAAAAGTTCTACGGCCATCATGCGCACCTAGACAAGATCGCTGTCAAAGGAAGCACTGATCGTGGACTGTATGAAAAGAGTCCAAAGGCTGGAATGTGGCAATATACTGTATGCATGGTAACAGGTCTACCTTCTTCTCTAAAGAATTGGCCAGTAATTTGATGTGTAGTAGCAAAACGGTCGCGTAGAGCTAGCTTTCTGAAGGGCCTATCTTGACGCTCTGTGATACGCCTCGGTTGACCAGTTGGTCTTCTTCGTGTGCCTCTACGTTCTTCTATCCACACAGGACACACACGCGTTACCGTCATTCCACTACAGTTAATACGGCGGCCAATTTTGCGATAGAATAAACCAACATCCTCGATAGGCAACAATTCTACATGGTGATAATTTTGACGTCTTCGAAGACGAGGCATGCTGTTGCGCTTAACACTAGTAGACGGAGGGGCAATAACTAAAAATATATTTACTAGTCCTTTCGCATAGACCGGTATCTTCACAAAAAACATAATATTTTTTTCTCAAAAAATGGATTACATGTAAACAAAATTTCTTGCAAATGTTATCATTTTATTCTTGATATAAGGCTACCATATTGTCAAAAAATCAAGTTGCAGAAATTATTCCTTTTGGGTGTAACACTTCTAATTCACGGAGTTTACAATGAAGGCAGCAATTTCATAAACAACATTTTATTTACTGACGAATTGTTTAGCCTATTTTATTTCAAGGCTCGTTATTTAGAGTTTTTAAGATACCAAATCCAGGATGATCTTGATAATCTACCGCTACAGTTATACCGAAATATTTACTTCAAGCAGGACGGTGCCCCCCTCCCCCTATCCACACGCACACACAAGAGAGATGTTTCACAATATTTACATGAAATGTGATATCAACAAACGGTTCAATAAAGTGGCCAGCCAGATCTCCGGATTTAACTCCGCTTGATTTCTTTCTTTGGGGTTACATTAAAGATCTTGTCTTTATTACTTCAGTTCTTACATTGCAAAAGCTGACACACAGAATTTTACAGGCATTTGAAGGGATAACTCCAGAGATGTTGGAAAGAGTAGCAGAAAAGGCTTTAAGAGAATGTCTTGGCATAATGGCGAAACATGTTGAATAAGCTTAGGAATAATTAGATATGATATTGAGTGTTCGGTGCCAATTACCCCTATATTTGAAAAAAGTTAGTTTTTAAGAAAAAACTATATTTTGAAATTTTCATGGAAAATAGGACAGAAAAGAAAAAACATCAGATTTGAATTATTATTAGGATAACAATGCAAACCAAAAGCAATTTATGAGAGTCACTATCACCTAGTTTCGGTTGTAAGATTCATATGAAACACACATACTTCCGCAAATACAGGCTGTTCCTTCAAAAAATCAGAAGTTAGGAACGCTTCCGACCAAAAAGGAGATAACTTGGACATTCAGAATTATTCCAAAAACTCACAACGTGATCTGTTAGAAGCTTCCCCCTCCCTCCCCCCCCCCTACAATTTTAAATTAAATTTTTACCTAAAATATTAAAAAAGTTGCAGAGTGTATGCACTTTCCATTGTCACCCGGTATACAGGGTGTCTCCTCGTTAAGTTGCGTAACTTCATAGGGTTATTCCTTGTATCAAAATTAGCAAAACACGTCCAGTCAGCATAGGTCCAATTCTCAACCGTTTTCGAAATATGGGTGGTCAAAAGCGGTGAAAGTCACTAGTTACGGTAACTAATTTAGATGAATCATGGACGCAGTTGGCTCGACTGGTAACTTAGATCCAATGCACTTGACGTAGGCTTTTAGACAGTTGCCATGTAAGAAGTTTTGTTGTATTTTTGACAGTTTTGGATTTCGCTCGCAGAACATTTAAAAATGCCTCTTTTTACGAGGGCAGAGTACTCCGACATGATATTTTTGTATGGCTGTAGTGGAGGAAACGCTGCAGCAGCGGCAAGAGAGTACGCAGAACGCTACCCGAACCGAAGACATTCTTGTCGGACAACCATCACAAACTGTTTCATATCGCTCCGGCAACCAGGATCCTTCCCGAAAAACTAATGAGCGAGAATCTGCGTGAAGAAACCACACTGAAGCTGTTCTTCATGAAGTTTCTGAGAATCGGAGAACCAGCATAAGAAGAATTGCTGCCACCACAGGACAGAAAAGAGCGTCGATTCACAGGACTTTACGTGAAAATGGGCTACATCCATACCACGTACAACAAGTACAAAATATCTTACCTGCCGACTATGCAAAACGGGAACAATTTTGCTCGTGGATCCTAGAGAACCAGGATCTCCTCCCAATTGCTTTGTTCGCTGATGAGTCCACCTTCACTCGTGATGGGATTAACAACTCACATAGCGAGCACATCTGGAGCGACGAAAATCCCCTTGTTTTGTCAGAAAGTAGATTTCAGCACCGATTTTCGGTTAATGTGTGGGGAGGAATCATCGGAAATGTTATCCTAGGACCGAAAATCTTTGATGGAATATTGACTAGCCATATCTACAGGAGATTCCTAGTAGAAGAGCTTCCCATTCTTCTTGAAGATATCCCCTTGAACGTCCGTAATAGGATGTGGTTTGTCCATGACGGGTGTCCGGCACACTATGGAAGAGTGGTAACCGACTTTTTGAACACTGCGTTTCCAAACCGCTGGATAGGGCGGAATGAAGCTGTCGCATGGCCCTCGCGCTCGCCGGACCTGACACCTCTCGACTTTTTAAGACCATCGTTTATGGATAAGAGAAGCCGGCTACCAATGAAGAAGTGGAAGGTAAAATCCAACGAGCATTTCAGGAAGTTCGTGGAAATATGGAAAAGGTCAACTGGATAGGAGGACTGAGTCAAAGAGCAGAGTTGTGTTTGGCAGTCCAGGGTCGCCATTTTGAGCAGCTTTAAATGTTTACAGCATTGCTTGTTTATTAAAATTAAAACAATTTCTGCTCATTATTGTGGAAGTAAGACTGTAATTTAAGTTAATCGTTCCTCAGCAACCATTTCATGCCGAAATTCGAGCCAAATGCGTCTATGATTCGTCTAAATTAGTTACCGTAACTAGTGACTTTCAGCGCTTTTGACCACGCATATCTCGAAGACGGTTGAGAATTGGACCTATGCTCACTAGAAGTGTTTTGTTAATTTTGATACAACGAAAATCCCTATGAAGTTATGCAACCCAACGAGGGGACACCCTGTATAGAAAAAGATTAGGATTTTAAGATTTTATTATCATAGGAAGCAGCATATCTGTAAAGACACTAGTAAGGGAAGCAATGGAATATCCACATACAAGGTTGTGTATGTTCAATTTGCATCATTTAGGTATGATATACATATCCTTTGCTCTAATTTACAGTATAGACTGGGTGTTTAAAAGCTTACGTCTGAGAGCAAGGGATTTCATTAAATTCAAGATACATTGCATTTATTGGTGAAGAATTCATGCCTCCTGAACATGGTCGAATAATTCTATTATTCACAAAATTTAACTTCTTCAATAGAGTTGCTAGCTGCACCATAATTCTCATTTCACGTATAGAAACGAACCTTGTGTTATTAAAAAAATAATTTAGAAAACATTATTAATTGCATTTTTATTCGAAGTTTTTTTTAAACATTTTAAGCGCACAAACATTTTATTCATACTTCAGTAATTGAAAAATTCAATTTCTTTCCGACGTCCATAACTGCTAATACAAAATTTTAAACAAAACGAATTTTGAGGAAGAAAACCGAATAATTTATTCTTCCAGGAATCTTGTATGATCATATATGTGAGACCTATTATTAACTAGGTATTCTAACCGAACACAATCATAAATAAAAGCAAAATTACCAATGGAGAGCGAGTTCGTTCTTGCGACTGTTTTTGCGTAATCGATGCCGATGTGGATTACTTCCGCCAAGGTTGGTTGGCCTTTCACTGTCAACGGTGGCGATGACCGCTTCTATTTTGTCTGGTGTAAACGTGCTTACGTTCAGGTTCAAGGTTTGCACCTGAACTCTAATCACGTGAACGAACGAGCGCCTACATTCTTCTGTCTGTGAGTGCCCCACCATCTTGAGCGGCAGTTGTCAGTAAGAAGTGGAAGTGGACAAGTGTAGCGACCTCATTTGTCCGCGAAACGCTGTAAAGACGGTTAAAGTGAACGCTGCTGGACGCTCCTGCTTGCAGAACTTTTACTTTTCGTCCGTTCGCGATGACCTACCATGATTCCTTAATCGTTGATTCATGCTTTCTGGTGCGCTGCATTCTTTCCTCGAGCAGCAAGTTCTGCCGGTATGCGAGCGACTGTCTTGTAATCGCCGCTTTGGTATTCTGGTTATGTCTTGTTGACCTAGCTGGAATTCTCAGTTTGAATCCACTGCGAACTGTTCTATTGAATAAGAATATTGAATAAGTATTAATTCATTAAACGGGCACACCTATTTAAAATGTTTCCAATCGGAGATTAGTATGATGAGAAACGGATGCAGTTAATGAATGTTCTAATCTTCTTTACTTCTTGGTTTATTTATTTTCCCTAATAAGGAATGCCGGGAAATTATCGTTGGGTTCATACTATCCAACAATCAGAGGTTCTAATATTGAAGAACAGAATACTAACAGGAATGTCTTGAATTCCTTTTGATTTTACCTTGAATAAAAATTCCTTTTTATGTAATTATTCAGAAATGATGTGAGAAAATGTAATTACTCTAATGAAAGAACTATATACAAGCTTTACAGCCGGAGGCGCAACGATTGGTCCAATACATATTGCTATAATTGCTGTTGTAGAGAATTTACTCTTATAATAATTTTTACAATAAAGCAAGTCATCGCAAAATTCAAGGAAATGAATTGTTTCAAATCTTTAAACACCTTGAAAAAGCAATTGGCAGTGTACCAAAGAATGCAATGACACGAATTTTGCAAAAGGAAGTGTAACAGAATTCTTAACAAAAGTAATAATGAGCCTACAGATGAAACAACTGAGAACATGGTATTGAAAGAATCCATCATTGATGTCAGACGTAAAAAATCTCTCAGCTCAATCCTATTCAAACTGGTGATGGACGACCTTACAAAGGAAAGTAGAAACTATATACTACAGGCCATACAGGGCTGAATCAATTTATCTGTCTGAATATCTGTTCGCCCATGGTTTACTTATATGTGCGAAGAATGAGACAGAAGTTAGGAATAATTTGCAAACATAAATAAACAAAGATTGAGTAAGAAAGAAAGTAGTCTACGTCAATCTCACAGAACTATAGATATGTAGAAATTACCGATACAATTGAGAACACTTAAAAATTGTTTTACTCTATTGAAAGCATTTTCGTTGAGACAAACAATAAATACACCTTGGTATCAGTACCAATACTCACGTATGGATCAGAGAGTTGGGTAAAGACAAAGAACTAAACAAACCAAAGCAAATCATAGAAATCAAATATGTGAAGAGAAGATTGGGAGTAACGAGAAAAGACAGAAGAAGAGGTGAACACACCACAGATACTATTAAGGCAGAGCCTAATATTGTAAAAAAAAAAATCGAAAGAAATCAGTTAAGATGTACAGATAGATAGTAATAATGAGCGACTAAGGACTGGTGAAACACATTTGGGAGGCAAAAGGACAAATATGGGCGGACGAGTAACAATATGGAACGACCCCATGTACTATAAAATACTAAAATGCAAGGTGGTAGATAAATAAGAAGCAAACAAGCTAACATAGGACAACAGAAAATGGAAGAAGTTTGTCTATAAGGAAGAGAAATTAGAGCATAAGACACTACACCTTATTAGGTAGAAGGATATATGGAACGAAAGAAATGTGGAAATTGGTGAAGAGAAGGTATTGGAATCACCAGAAGTTGCTAAGCAAGTGCTACATTAAAATGAGAGCTAAATTGAAATTTATAAAGCATCAATAAGTTTCCATTCTTAATTTATGTAGCGGCTACTATGTACTTTACACAAAAGAAAATGGAGAATTTTCGATGACTTTTGAAAAAAAAGTTTCAGGAAAATGCATGAGTCGTGAATTACGAATTGGAGGACACGATAGAATCCCCTTCTGTCATAGTGGAAACCATTGCAACCCAAAACCAGTGGATAGATCTAATACTGAGAGAAAACCAAGATTAGGAGGACGGAATCAAGTGTATACAGACATGAAGAAAATTTGAGTAGAAACCAAGGACACGAAGAAATAAAGCCGCTGATGCAAGTGCCGAAGGAAAAATAAAACCCTAGCCTAAGTAGAAAAGACAAATGAAGTGGTTCATTACATGAATACGAGTAATTGAGGGTAAATAAGAGCGATTTCAGGGATGTTTTGCTTATATAGCTATAGGTGTTGTAGGGACATCAATGATCAAACAAGTTTAATAAACATATACTCGATTATCAACAGTTACTGAGATATCAATAATAATATTCGTATTGCTTAAGCTGTTGTTGCAATGCATTTCAAGCAAAACACACAAATCATAACGCAGTAGGAAATAGTATTTGTATGTACATTAGAAAATCAAGACAGAATCATTAATGTAAGGTTTTATAGTCCATGGTTCAGTTAGAATTCAGTCTAGGATGGAAGTAGAATGATATAAAGCTTTGTGATAATGCACAGCTTCTCTAATTGTGGCTGGCAACCAGTCCATAACTCTAATCAACTAAATTGTACGATTTAGTTGAAAGAAAAATGTGTTCACTTTAAAAGAATGCTTATTTCAGATCAGTTTTTGAAAAGCCTTTTAAAGGTTTAGTGATTCTTGCTAGAATACTTAATACATACCGCCATCTGCTTCGATTTAGAAATACGAAAACCAAAAATTCGATAATATGGCAAACACTTTAAAAAGGTGCAAATGAAGAAAGTGCAGCGCCATCTACCCGTGAAGGTTAGATGCTGCACTCTGGTGGGCGATGGCTGTGCCTGTACTCCACTACTGCTTAGGAGCTTTGCTATTACTGATGTGGAGGCCACCTTCACGGGTAGATGACGGACTTTTTTCATTTACATCTTATAGTCGACAGTGCATTCAGCTGCCTGGTGGAGTGTTGTTGATTGTGTCTTGCCTGTAACATGCTGATGAGAACTAATACGTTCGAAACAGTACTGTCCATGGCTAGCGTAGCACAATCGAGATTCAGTCTCCTACCTTTTCCTTTGTTTTTATTTTAAAAAGAAATTATGAATAATTAATCCTGATGGTACTTATTACATCGATAAAAATTATACCATTTAAGATAA
This sequence comes from Cetonia aurata, assembly GCA_949128085.1. NCBI lineage: Eukaryota > Metazoa > Arthropoda > Insecta > Coleoptera > Scarabaeidae > Cetonia > Cetonia aurata. The sequence goes on from OX421887.1 coordinate 13,573,327, forward strand.
GTTAAAAGTTAATATCAATACCCTGTCCACTGCAATTCTTATGAAACCGACAATATTTCTTGTAAATAGATTGTAGTGAATCATAACTTCAAGTTTGAAACCCAGATTACTTCTAGCAATTTGAAAAATCCTGACCATAACTCTTGTATATATTCACTTACAACTATATACTTTTGAATTGAAATACTTTTTGTAAAAGAATAACAGCACTTTATACCTTCGATAGATTTTGATGAGTGTACAGTTACTGACACATTGCACTGTTGTTCTTAGGCGCTTATGGTACAGGAAACAACTACAAAATCTACAATATTTTATAATAACTACTGAAAATCATTCTGAAAAGTTCATGCACATTCTTTTCTTCAAGAAATTCATTTATGTTTGTACGTATATACACATTGCAAATGTAAGCTATACTAAGTTAAGTCAATGGATATCTTTTAATCAACTATGTATAAATTCAGATAAAACCCAGTGTATACTTTTTCGTAATCGGTTTAAATATGATATTAGTAATTTTACTCTTAACGGTGAATATGTTAAATTCACGGAATCTGCTAAGATTACTTGGTGTCTTTCTTGATGAAAATTTGAAATGGAACTGTCATATGGAATACCTTTCTAAAGAATTATCAAAAATATGTTACGCTCTTAATAACTTAAAAAAAATCGTGCTCTTTGTTCAGGATCGAATGCTGACCGTATATTCTTATTGCAAAAACGGGCAGTTAGGATCATGTACAATTTACCACATCATGAATCGTGTAAAGAAACATTCAAAAATCAGGGCGTACTGACCTTTTATGACAACTATATATACGAAGTCTTGTGTTTTGTGTTTAAACATAGATTTGAATTTTCTACATATACTGCTAGTACTTATAATGTGAGAAACTGCAATTACTTATTACCTCCTCGTCATAAGACTACTCTTTACCAGAAAAACCTTACTTATCTGGGATGTAAGTTATATAATAAACTCTCTGAGGACATTAAGTCTACTACAAATTTTATAACTTTTCGAAAGCATGTCAGAAGATATCTTATGAATGTATCATGTTATTCAATTAACGATTACTTAGGATCTTAGCATGCAAACTCACCCCCTCCCCCTTCTTTTGTGATGTTATTTTGTACATTGTACATTGTATGTTGTATGTTCTATGTAGTGTAGTGAAATAAATAAATATCACTTCAACTTGGGCTATGCGAGAGTAACATAACACCATTAAAATACAAATTGTATGTTTTTACTACATTGAGGTAGACATTTTATATTCAGGCTTAAGTGTCATCATTTACCTAAATTAAAGTCAGTAAAATACCTAAATAACATTCCAACCACAGTTTCATATTTAATAATAATTTGCAAACGTGGTTACTGTATGCTATTCCAAAAAGGCACACGAAACGCAAATATTAATTTGCAGTTGAAATGTGCATAGTATAAATTAATTGATACAGCAACAAATAGTGCGGTTTATATTTCACTTTTATCAGGTAGCTGAATTTACACGGTATTTTAATATAGATTTATATGTACCCACTTAATAAAATTGGTGCTGAATTTACATAGGCTGGATGTTCTCTTTTTTCTGGTGTAATATATAATGTATTTGCTCATTGGCAATTTCTAAAGGTAAATTCATTTCACCTCATTATTTTGGTAATTAAACTTTCTTTTTTTTTTTGATAAAATGAAAGATTGAAATTATAGTTAGTGGTATCGGTGTAACAAACAACAAAAAGTAACATTTTCTGCATTTTTTTTTTTTTTTCTGCATTTGGCTACCTTTCTGGACATCGAGGGCGCCTTCGACAGGGCGTCCTTTCGGTCGATGGAAAGGGCGCTTCAAAAATGGAAAGTCGAGCCAACTGTGAGGAGGTGGATCGGCTCCATGCTAAGAGAAAGAATGGTTAATGTTTCGCAGAACCTTTGTAATGTAAAGGCAACTGTGGCAGCTGGCTGCCCGCAGGGCGGAGTGCTGTCGCCCTTGCTATGGTGCCTTGTGGTGGATGGCTTGCTTTCTGACCTACGGATGGCGGGTTTCCACGCGCAGGGCTACGCAGACGATATCACCATCATGGTCTGCGGAAAGTTTGAGGGCGTGGTATCCGAGAGGATGCAAGTCGCACTCAAACTGGTAGAGAGATGGTGTCAACAAGAAGGGTTAAATGTAAACTCTCGGAAAACGACTATGGTTCCGTTTACTTGGAGGAGGAAACTTCCAAAACTACAGTGCCCAGCCATCTTCGGCTCGAAGATAGTGGTCTCTAGTGAGGTTAAATACCTAGGTGTTATTTTGGACGCAAAACTGACGTACAAATCTCACCTTGAACAAGTGTCGAACAAAGCCACAAAGGCCTTTTGGGCCTGTAGAGGAATGTTTGGTAAAACGTGGGGGCTAAAACCGGCAATGGTGCACTGGCTGTACACGAAGGTCATTGTACCCTCCATAACCTATGCCTCGTTAGTCTGGTGGCATAAGGCTAGTCTGGGCTACGCGGTAAACGCGCTCAGCAAGGTCCAAAGGACTGCCTGTTTAGGCATCACGGGAGCCATGTCCTCGACGCCGACTGCGGCCATGGAGACCATTCTTGGGCTTCCTCCGCTTCAGTTGGTGTTGCGGTCAGAAGCTACCCTTGCAGCTTACAGAGTAAAATGTAGCGGGCGTAAAGGTTTCTCTGGCAAAACTGGAGACCATACTAGCATTTTCAACTACATCGAACAGACAGTACCTCTGTCCACTAGGGCGGACAAGATTCCGCCTGTCTTCAGCTTCACTAGGAAATACTCCGTAGATATTTCCAACAGTGAAGTCTCCAAAGCATACATTCACAGACCGAGGCGATGTTTGCATCGCTGGTTTGTGGATGCCTCGAAGACGCCGAATGGCACAGGCATTGGGATCTGGAGAGATGGAGAACCGAATGGCGAAGCCATCAGCTTAGGGGGCTCCACTTCCATCTTCCATGCTGAAGTTATAGCCATCCAGACCTGTGCAGAGAGCATCTTAAACTGCCCGCATGGGAATGGATCGGTCGAAATTTTCTCCGACAGCCAAGCTGCCCTCAGGGCACTACAGGCTGTCAAATTTGCTTCCGAAGTGGTACTGAAGTGCCATAGGAAGCTTGAAGAATTGGCGGAGCATCATAGCATTACGCTGAGATGGGTGCCTAGTCACTCTGGGATTAGAGGTAACGAAATTGCTGACAAACTAGCTAGAGGCGCCAGTGGTCTACCGTTCACTGGTCCAGAACCGTCGTGCGGTAGTTCCTATGGCGGTATCAAAGCCTTTGTCAGATCTCAACTCGCTGCTAGTCACCGCTCCTATTGGAATGGACTAGTCGGCGTGAGACACTGTAAAATCCTCGGTTTTTATCCGGGCGATGAAAGACTCCGCAAGGCAGTCTCCATGAGCAGGACCAGACTGAGACTTCTTACGGGAGTCCTAACCGGCCACTGCTCATTAAATAAGCATTTGCACCGAATGGGGCGAGTGGACTCTCCCCTGTGTAGAAACTGTGGGAGAGCAGAAGAAACTCCTGTGCACCTCCTTGCCGACTGCCCGGCAGTGGACAGGGAGAGACGGAGCTGTCTAGGGGTCGCTCGTTTGGACGAACCCAGTATAAGTAAATTAACTCTCGACCAACTCGCGGACTTGTTTGTTCGTTTACAACCGGGTCGAGAGGGTTAAGACATCATGGGGGCACAATAGGTCTCAAGGCCGAGTTGCCTTACGGGGTTAAACCTGCCCATGAAAGCAAAAAAAAAAAAAAAAAAAAAAAAAAACATTTTCTGCATAGTTATTTAATTAAAATTTTCTATAATAATCCAAATATCGGTTTAATCAATCTTTGAAAGAGTAAAGTAGGGTTTAATTTAATAACTAGAATATCTAACAAAAATCGTAAGCCAGTTCTGTTTAGTTCCGAAGATACAGAATAATTCATTCTACTCATCCACTGCCTTTTTTGCGAAATTTTTTGCATTTTCACTCATTTGAGAAAGTCTCGTTACTGAAATTCCGGTATAACGAAAAATCTCCGATAGACAATATCTTGATTAATTCTTTAAGATTTGTTCTAAAAATGTTTGTCACATTAATCTAAAAATGTGACCTGAAACACTTTGTGCATTATTGTAATTCGACGGCATTAACCTACCCAGTTTTGTTATTTTTAAGCATTAAACTAAATCTATTTTACTTGTTCATAGTTTGAACAAAACTATGTGGGACACCATCTATATTGAGTAAGCCATTAACCAAAGGTCAGCGTATATCCCGAAAAGGATGCATTTGATAAAAGCCTGTCAATTAAAAGTTAGTGCAAGCGCACCTACCATGAATTTGTTATGGCGTTAAACTACTTCTCTGTAGATATATCGTAGCAACATTAAGTCAATTTTTTAGGACCCTTAGGCAGCTTCTATTTTAATTTAGCCGACTGATTACACTATGCAACAATTTTTATTAATTTTTTTGTCCTTGGGTTGTAACTGTCATTTCCAAATTTCTTACATCAGAAAAATATAAAAGAAGTACTTAAATTATTCCCCACAAAGGCAGCGAAATTTTGAAATTTACGTATTTCCTAATTTAACGATGGCTTGAAGAGTTTTCAAGCATTCGACAGACGCGTTTTGCTATCCTTGCGGCTGATTTATCAAGACAAGAGCGGAAAAGTAAACTGTCAATGCATGTATCAAGATGTGCGAGGTCTCCAGGACATATTTTGGCATGTCTTGACGGCATCAGGAAAAATTTTGGGCACCTCACTTCAGCAGCGAACACTGCAAAAGAACTTCAAAGGTATTACCCGAAATTTTGTTTCGTATAATTTGTATAAACAATTTTATTTTACTTAAGAGAAATAGTTATTTAGGTTACAAATGCAAAAAGTCATCCTTTTTATACACGAACGACTTACTTAAAGGTTGTAAGAGACTTTTTGCACGTGTCTCACCACTTGCTATCTACAATTATGCCAATTTTCGTTAAGAATGCTCTTTTTTATGAATAGCTATTTGTATATTGTTCAAATATTATATAGACGGCCATGTTGGGGCTTCACTTTATTACTAAGGAAACGGTATTTTCGTGCAATTGTGCAATAAAACGCGTCCAGGAAAAGTATTAGGTATTCCATAAGTTTAATAAATGTTAACGTTTTACACTAGAAATCATGCAAAAAATTGCCACTTTTTACTTGACTGCATATAAATGTAATTATATTTTATGAATTCAAACAAACTAGATATGACTAGTACGTATGGTATGTACTATACTATACTATACTATCTCGCAGTACAGTATTTGGTTACTTTTTTTTAAATTGTTTAATACAACAATTTTACTTTGTTCCATCTATAAGATTATATAGGAGAGAAAAGATATCTATGGAGTTTGCAATTCCAAGAATTTTGCGGGAACGCACTGATCGCCCAAGCAACTACTACTTTTGCATTGTGGATCCTTCCAAACGCCGTACGGCAAAAATGCACCTGTTGTTACGTACCTGGATCTTCCTTCATCCACGGCGTCAGTATTACACACCCCTCAGCTTCCCATGGCTACTACTCCTGAAGTAGACGCGACATCTTCAATAAACAACAACGAGTCGGTCTGTGAAGAAAATATTGAAAAACCAGACGACGATGTTATTGTGGAAATGATGGGAGAAATCCATAGTACCTGAACCAAAAAGACATAACCGACAAGATCAGAAAAGATCTTGAACTCTCCAGTCCAATGCCGAGATTTTGACATCTAAGCTGAAGCAGGGGCTCGTTGGATAAAAGTGTGGTGTGTCACCATACTTTTTCTAGCTTTTTTCAGCTATAAAAATGGGTTCTACTTTTGCCACGAGGCGACTGGTCTGTTTGAGGCAATTGGAATAGCCTGTGACCGAAATGTATGGCGTCCCTTCATTGACAACTTTTCAAGAAGCCTCAAAGCAGTACTGCTGCATAAATGGAAATAAGTATCCATCTCTTTTCCTGGGTCATTCAGTGCACCCTGCAAATAGGATTACTGTAACATCAAGACTTTGCTGAAAGTTTTGAAGTATGACAAGTATGGGTGGGAGGTTATCGGGAAATTCAAAATGGGTTCATTCTTAATGGGTCTACAAGGTGATTTCATCAAATTTCCATGCTATCTTTGTCCTTGGGACAGCAGAGACAGCAGGGACACCAATGCGCACTACAATAAGCGCGCCTGCCCACAGAGGACAGTTTCTTGTAGGGAAAAAACAATATCAAATGGGAGCCACTGGTAGATCTACTGAAAATGCTGCACACATATTTGGGACTCATAAAGCAATTTGTAAAAGCTCTAGATATGGAATCGACAGTTTTTAAGTACCTTGAAGATTTATTTCCTAAGCTTTTTGAAGCAAAAGTCAAGGCCGGTCTCTTCGTTAGACTACAAATGAAGAAGGTCCTGTGACTTCCATCAGCAGCTCACTCGTAAGGAAAAAGTGTCCTGGAAAAGCTTTGTTGTTTGCTAAGTTTGGAGTCTCTTGGGCAATAAAAAGGCTGAAAACTGTGTGCAGCTGATCGCTGTAATCGCTAAATTCGTTATCTGAAGTCCATTTAAATCACTTATCTATAAATTACTAGATTATGAAGCTCTAATCGATGCATTTGTCAAAACTAAATCAAGAAATAGCTTGTTTCTAATATTTTATATGTATTTTTAATATTTAATAAACTGTGTTTATTGAAGTATCTTTATTTTGAAATCTTGACACACAGGAAAATGACATGCTGATGCTGATGATTTCTCTGTATCTCACATATTTTGGACCACCGATATAGTGCCTACCAGAGTAAAAACCCTACGCGTAGAATACACCCTATAAAGTGTAGGTGTAATGAAAATAGTTTAGAAGGGGGCCTCAAAATTTAACTGCGCCTAGGGCTTCGGAAATGCTAAATTCGCCACTGCAACCAAGACGTGTAAACATGAAGTATTTCCTGTAGAAAAGCAAAATGACATTATAGCAGGTAAATCTTCTTATGACAATATCGACAAGACCAGCAAGATCTAAGAGAGAAGATGGAATATGTGAATAAGAAGTTGAATAACCTTCAGGTGCGAATGCAAAAATTTGAAGACTAAATCCAATGCCAAACAGCGAATGACGTTAGGAGAACGTAATACTGTGAATTTAGATAAGTTAATGAAATAGTTAGATAAATATCTTTAAAAAGATGCTACATAGCCTTAGCTACAGGTAGGAATTATTTTCTTGCAGTTAATGATACGCATTTCATTCAACAACACCACTGAAACATTATCACGTCATTAGAGTCCCGATCTAATTTAAGGTTATCCGCCCAATTAAACGGTAACATTCGCGGGCGGCGATTGTGCGCTAGGCCCTTGCCACGTGGCGCGCTTTGGGACGTTCGCACAAAGGGTGCAGACAGAAGACGAGATAGAAATTAAGTTTTTACGTGCTCCGGCGTCGTTCCACGGGAACGATCGCATTTACAAATGAGTATTTGTTGTCCTCAACAAAAGATGTTTTGTTCGGCGGCGTTCAGGTTCTGGCGTGTTCTCGCGGTAATCATTAGCGAAGAACCCCCGCTAATTTGTCCTTATGGTCTCTTGTAGGTGGCTGTGGCGGCCGTGGAAGTATCTCGCACCTGGTCCCGTATATATACACCAAACGTCACCCACTTCCTTACACGCCACGTTTTCTCGATAACAAATTTCTGTTAGGCACCAGTAGAGATTCACATAGTCGGAATTATTGAGGCGTAAATATTTAACTAGAAGATATTAGCAAACATATTTATTATGAAGATGAGCGGGAGCAACAGTATTCCTATTCTGTACCAGATGAGTTGCTTTGGCTTTGAAATGCACAGTTATTGAATACACTAAACAAATATAGCTAGAAGATATTAAATAACAAATAATAAATAAATAAAAAAACTGATCATCATCTTCGCTCTGTTAGCGTTCTTGTTGACTCACTTGTGGTAAGATCTACTTCTAAATTAGCAAAGTTGAGCCTTTCCTGAATTTTTCGAACTTATTTCTACTAGAGCTAGTGGCGCTAATTTTAACTAAAGCAGCGCCTGCAGAATGATTCGTTCGTAGCAGTTCAAGGCCTTTACTGATTACAACAAAGCTTTAAAAAGTTCAAAGAGAGAATCCTAGAGGAAACACTGTGACGATATTGAGCAAGCTCCAGAATGTGCCAGACTCACTTGGATATAATGCAAAGAACCTCAAAGCTCAATAAAAACTATAAAAATAGAAAGTGGAGGCTACACAAAGACGTGAGATGATACCATGAGATAATTTTTCGGATTCACTTCCCACGATCTAGAAAGGAGAACTGGAACCCACGAGGCAGGCATCCATGGAGCACTAGCAGGTAGTAAGAAAAGTGGTAAATTTGGAAGATGTGAAATGGCATTTATCCAATTATGTTACAAAAGGGTCCGGAACTTCAGTCGTCAAGTACCGAGAACAATATTGCTTTGTAGCAGGTTGCGAAAAAGCTAGATTTATATCAGTAGCAGTTTGTGAATATCTTGCTTCGTAATCTGTTTTTTTTTTTACATTAGATATTAGTCATAGAATCGAATAGCAAACAACAGCTGCTTTAGGTATACGTATTAGTCCGTATTACTGAGGTATTGCTATGTTATACTATGTGATTATGATAAACACAACCCACAGAACCGTTGACAATCAATAAAATTGTTTGTATAAGTGTATTTTTTATCTATTTATTTATCGTCAATTTATGTGGTAATTCCGACTAAAAACTTACTTGTACTGTATCATTTTCAATTAATGCTTGTAACCATGGATTTTATGTCATGTGTATATCTTTCGAAGAATGTTCGACGAGGGAATTTAAATTCTGTCGTATCGTTGAAAACGATTTCTTTTTGGTAGTTGCCGGGGTACTTTCGTCTTGGAAATATTGAGTTTGTTGAAAGCAAAAGATGAAAAAACTTTCGGTTTTTCCTGAGAGTTGTTGCTTTCCGAAATCTTTATTTAGAAATTGTTTTATCTATCGCTATAAAGTTCATAAAAGTTATTAAATTCAATTACTAGGATGAGAGTATTATGTGTTTTGTGCTAAGAAGGTGGGTATAGTAAAAATGGTCCATCCATGTTGTTAATTTATAATATTTATTCCACAAAAAATCACCGCTCTAGTAATCCGTGCACGAGCAGTTGGTGTACTGCAAACACGTCAAGGTCGAGATGGTGGACCTGGCCGACACCATCGAATTTTGGATGCCGAAGAAGAAGTCTAAATCTTGTGGAAGAAGATCCTTCTAGTAGTGCTTGAAAAATATCTCGCCAAGTAAATGTATCAAATTGAATTGTCTGGCGAACACTGCGCGAGAATTAATTGTATCTTTTCCATGTACAAAAAGTACAGGCTTTACAACTTGAGGACCATCCTTTACATTTACAATTTTGCCGATGGTGTCTACAAAAACATGCAGAAATTCCAAACCTTACTTCCATTGTATTGTCGACTGATGGAGCAACGTTTACACGTAACGGCATAAATAACTGCCGTAATACTTATATTTGGGCTGTAGAAAATCCATATACTGTTTGTCGTAATCATTTCTAGCACAGGTTTTCGATAATCGTTTGGGCGAGACTGGTCAACGGACAACTTATTTGCCGATTTGCTCTTGGAAAAAGTTCCTTTGAATGTATGTCGAAAAATGTGGTTTCTTCACCATGGCGCACCGCCGCCTTTTAAGTTCGCCAACATTTAGATAATGTGTTTGAAAATAAATGGATTGGTCCAGGTGGTCCTGTGGCATGGCCTCCTTGGTTACCCGACCTTAATCCCCTAGATTTCTACCAACGACATAATTGATTTAGATGACTTTCCTAACCGCATTGGGGCAGTTGCGGCGACAATTTGACGGCAAGACCAAGGCATAGTAAATTATGCCAATTCATGGGTACTTCGAGCAAGATTTTGCGTTTAGCAACGCGGCGGTAACTTTGAAAAACTAGTGTAAAGTGGTTACCATGGAAAACATTAAAAAAACCGTTTAATTTAATATGCTTAATCCAAAACAAATAAAAACTACAAAATTCTTTTTAACATTAATATCTCTCTTATTATGCAACTTTTGTTAGGATATTTTTACGTTAATGACCTTATTTTAAGATGTTTAAACACCCCTTGAAAAGAAAATTCCAAGGTCATAAACATCCTATAGGTTAATTTAGAGTACTTTATAGTTGAAGCTTGGATGCATATGAATTTTGAATGCAATTTATGCAGAGGTATAAAGTACCATACCAGTTGAGGGTTAATGGAAGAAATAAGAATTTAATAACTCCGCCTTTTCATAGGACTACTTTATTTGAAAGATGTTTTACTTATAAAATTCATGTATACTACAATTCTATACCGCCTAAATTTAAAGATAATGGACATTCAGCTTTCAGGTATGCATTACATAAGTATTTATTTGGACAGCAATCTTATTATGAATTTAATCATTACCAGATTTTAGTTTGTCTCTACTCATCTGAACTGCTCCTTTCTTCAATTACATATAATCTGTGTTATAGTAAGTACCCATGTAACTGAAAATAAAGTCATTAGTACTACTATTATTTCTTGCAGTCGTGAAACATTTTATTTTAATTTTCGATATAACTCTATCATATTTCTTAGCCGCCGATGTCTTTTGGGATTCTTTGAAGGCAATTTTTACTTCCAGAGGTTATTCCGAAGCTTTTATAGCAATTAGCATTTCGTAATAATCCACCACAAATATTATTTCGTCTAAGAACACAAAGTACACTTGCCTGTGCCTGTTTATATGGACATTATACTGACTGTAGTATAACCGGTCTTATCTTGAGGCAAATTACAATATAGCGAACTGTTCCTTATTTCATTCTCAACACATCACCATATAACTTTTCGACTGTTTATTCAGTCCGCGCATGAAACAGTTTCCTCCAAATCGTAAAACGTCGAAATTTCATAATTGATTTCCCGGTAGTAAAAGAAAGTCCAAACCGGCAATATCTCTGCGAGTGAGAAAAACTTAATGCAACTGTGTCTTTACGTCTATGCTGGCGATAACTTTTCGAGAACTAATTCCGACGCCGTGACAACAACGCCGGCAAACAATCCCGCACTTTCCCGCAATAAACCACCTAATTGAGAGATCGTTCAGGAGTAAACTCAATAAAAAGTTTACGTTAGCGGTAAATTAGCGAAATTTTATTGTAAACATTTCCTAGTTAAAAAGTTGTCAAAATGCAAATTGCTTAATGGAAAACAAACAAAAATCGAATGAAAAATTGACTCCGTACATCTGGCGTCTTGATTTGGGGAAGGCACTTTAAAAAATTAAAAATACAGTCGCCAAACTTTTAATTCCCTTCTTTTTATTATTATACTCGTTCGGAAAAGAAGTTTGAATAACTTGATTTTATTTTCCTAATAACTTTATATTGCATTCAGCAAAATTGATTCTTTAATTTAAATAAGGTGTCCAAATTGTGACAGCTATTATATATCATCAATCATACATATTTATCAGAATAATCCCAGTCATTTAACATACTTATTCCCATTCGCAGATCGTTGCTCTTTGCGACAGATGTTTCCCAAAATGGCAATAATAATTGTTTATGAACAGTTTTTGTAGACAACAGATGTTCTGAAGCCTAGGAAAGGCGGACATTCAATATTCGAAACAGTTAATTTTATAAGTCTGTTGACCGATCCGTTAAAACGGCGCGCATAGGAACTGTCGTTTTATGACGTCCTGTAAAATCCAAGAATATCCAGAGAGAACTTACAAACTAAAAATATATTAGCAAATTAATCGTGGGTGGCGTTCAGTTAACAGATTTTATGACATAATACCAGGAATTAGGCAAAATAAGCCTATTTTTACTACATACTAAGGTTTACAGTAGTTACTATCATTATAACTTACTTTTTAAATTTATCTGGCACAAACTTGCAATAAAACCATTCATATCTGTCAACTAAGAATCATGATAAAAAATATACCTGCTAATAAAGTAAACATTTTTGAAGTGAATGCGTCTTCATAAATTATTATATGTTTTTGACTTGGAATGTAAGTCGAAATTACAATTATAGCTATATTTGGATTTGATTTGGTGAATTTCTTAACACAATTATAGCGTTTTCGATTGGCCGTACTAAGGCGCAGTCAGGCGCGACATAAGATGGAAATACTCTCAGTGCACCCTAGTGCAACTAGTCGAAAACACTATTAGATTAGATCAGGGTTCAGGCGACCATTAAGATCTACTTCACTTTAGCCATTTTAAATCTTTTGTGGTCCTCTTTATCCTAGGAAGTGCTCCCTTATTTTGTCTTCTTAATTAGACCTATCATCATATAAAAGCGGTTCCTTACGTAGCCATCTACGTTAAAGTTCTCTGAAGTGTGAACATTGTTTGACAGGCGTGGATCTTCTTCTTCCTCTTAGGCTATGTTATGCGTAGGCTTATTTAGTCTACAGTAACCCTCAGTGCACTTACTGTCATTTTAACAGCTTTCCTATATTTACACATTCAAGGTTTTCCAGTAATTGGGTTTTGGAACCTTTGGTGTAACAATAACTATCACACTGACAAAAGTCAATGCTAGGTTTTCCACTATCACCAAACAACTATGCACAATCTCTCATCAGGATCATCAGGAGATGATTAACAGACTGTTAATCATCTCCTGATGATGCTAAATTGGTTAGCGAAACGCGCGTCGAGAGATTGTGCATAGTTGTTTGGTGATAGTGGAAAACCTAGCATTGACTTTTGTCAGTGTGATAGTTATTCAAGGTTTTGTTTCGTCAGCAACTATTTTGTTTTTTTTTGTCCTGGTAATTTCTGTCGCTAGTCCTTAGACTTATTGTGCATTCATTTATGGATCTTGTATGTAGCTTGCGATTTGGTAATGTCACAGGAAGGACTAACTCCAACAAACGATCTTCGTCTCTCCAGATCGTCTGACGTTTAACTTCACTTTATGCTCATATAACTGTGAACCCAGGCCGACGTTAACTTCGTTTCGATGCTCATCTTGTTTAGGGCACGCACAAAAGCCCCACACCAGATTGGACTCGGCACTCGCAGATTTGATTGCTTTAACTGTGTACTGGTTGTCAGAAAAAATAGTGACGCTTTTAGTCAACTTGGCCCATTTTTCTACTTCCGGCGCATTAACAAATAGCAACAGCCTCAGCCATGAATATTGAAGCTATCCGAGATACCCTTTCAGGACTATTTTCAATATATTCCCGCACCGTGAGATTTGCTTATCATTGCTTGACTGTGCAAAAATCTGTAGGCTGCAAACCTAGCAATGAAGCAGGCAATGAAATCAGATCGGAATGGTGAGCAATACCGTTCGAAGTTTATCAGGGCTCAATTCTCGGGCCTTTACTGTTTCTGTTGTACGTCAATGACTTGCCGGCAGTTGTTCCTGATTTGGTAGTGATGTTTGCGGATGATACAACAACAATTACTCGTGCGAAAGACAGTTCGAAAGTAGTGACAATTTTAGAAAACGATTACAAGAAAGGTGTGTCTATCTATCACAACTTAACATACAATGCAACAGAATGTGCTTCATATAACGATAAACATCATGCATACACACGCTATTTAAAATTCACACATCTCGTAATATATATTTCATTACCATTGTCATACCACTCTTTTCTATTATTGATTCCTTTTTATCGTAGTTTTACATTCTCGAAATTCATGAGCCTGAAGATGGCGCTAAGGGGCCGAAATATGTAGCTCTGTAAAATATATTTTTTAAAATACAGTTTGAAAACGAACATTTAACTGATTTTATTATATATATAAATTTATATTACAGGAAAATATATACCTGATAGATTTACAATTTCTTGATTGTCGTTAACTGCGTTACTATGTTTTGTTAATGGGAATAAGTTCCAGAAAGTTTCGGATTTATATTTATTGTTTTTTCTTTAATTAATATTGATGTTTTTCCAAAGTCAAATGAATTACTGTATGTTTATACATTGATTATTATTAAACATTTTGTGGTTTTAACAGTTTTATATATAGCTTTTTGTGTCGTTAGTCAGAAACCTCAAGAAGAAGAATGTATATGTGCAATTTGCTTATGCCTTATCGTGAATTATTTCACTAACATAGAATTTGCAAAGATATTTTTTTACAAATGGGTCAAACCCTTAATGAAATGATTGATACAAATTAGTACTTGAAGTTTGAAAAAAATAGCAATACATATTTTTTTTTTTTGTAAAATTTTATTTGTATGATTTATTATTGAAAGGGAAAGGTTTTTAAAAACAGCTTCCTTAATAAAATTAATCCGTAAAATTTTTTGCACCCTCCGCTGTAGGGATACAAAACTAATTAGAGGCGAAATGTTGTGGACAGCAACGGAAAAACAAAAATCAGAGGGACGTTTTTTTTTTTCCAGCGGTTATAAATAAAACATCTAAGGCAAATCAAATTTAGCAAACTGCCGTTTGCCCCACCAAGCCGACAAGGCCGTGCTTTATTGTTTTATTTTCTCATTTCACGGTGATTTACAAATAAAGCAGAATTAAACGTCTTTGTTAATTCCTCTTAATATAATATTAATATCTGCGACCAATTCAATGCACTTTAATATTATAGGAAGCACAAAGCGTTTGCTCTGCTATAAAAGGAGCAAGGTTTCCAATTTACAAGCACTGCTACATCGCTTCAGGTTAAATAGAAATTGACTCATTTATTTGAGAAACTAATTTGGGTTTAATTAAATTTTCGTGGTACAAAAAAAAAGGTCAAAGGAAGAAGATGACTATTATAAATCGTTTTTTTGCCTTCTTACGAATCGGATATAGTCATCCTTCAATGCAACGATGTAAATTTTACAGCATATTTTACTTGTGTCATGCGTAAACATTATATCGATATATGCTTGGCTTAAACACATGTACAATTGAAATTTATTCATGTATGAGTAAACGGTATGATGCCATTCAGTTAAAGAATACAAAGTAGCTTTTTAAAGTTTCATGATGATGAAACTTACTGACTTTATGGTCTTCTAGATAATATTTTATCGCAACGAAGTTGCACTAAATAAAATTGTAAATTTCCATTTCCTAATGAAAGAGCAGAAAAGCATAGCTTTTCGTTTCAAGCTCTATATACACTTTCTGTAAGAGAACAAACATATTTCATGCAAGATTGATAGAGTCGATACAGAGAAAAGTAATTCTATATCGAGGGAAAGAAAATTGAGTTTGCTCCTTAGGTATATTTAAAGGTGTTGTTAAGTAAATAGACTGAAGACTAATATCTCTTCATCCGTGTGCACAACTTCGTCTATATACTGAACGAATTATTTGAAGGAACACTAACGTTAGACGTTAGACTGAAAATATATGAGATCGGATACGAAATATGGATCCTGTGGTTTGAGTTTATTGGAAAAGCATATGAAAATTATTTGAAAAAAAAAAAAAAACGTCAAAGGGTGTGCGATTTTATAATTTCATTATTTAACCTTACTGGCATACTAGTGGTTTCATTGGCAGTATCAGCAAACTTGCTATTTTTATTACAAATGTTGTATTCATGAAACATACTCATTTTATATACCGGCTAGACGATTCACACTGTTATAAACTATTGACCAAATGCGAGAGTGTTATACACCGCAAATACAGTTTTACAGTTCTAGTAACTTTTTAGTATCGGTTAAAATAACATTAACTTAATGTCATCAAAACGAAAACGTGTTATTTTGTCTATCCAACAAAAGCTGAAAATTGTAAATGAACTAGAAAATGGAGTTACTGTTAAAAACCTAGCAATACAGTGCGTGATATTATATCTACTAACGACACCTGATAAAATGTATGGCTAATTCTGATAGTGTCAGTGGTTTATCAAAACGAAAACAATGAAACCAGCAACCTATCCAGAATTAGATAAGGCCATGATAATTTGGTTTAAACAGCAAAGATCTGCGAGAATTCCTATTTCATGAACCATTTGTGCAAATAAAGCAAAATGTTTCTTCGATGCACTGGGAATGGGAGATGAATTCAATGCATCTTCAAGGTGGCTGACGAGATTTAAAAAGCGTCATGGTATTCGTCAAATAATATATAAAGTCGAAGCTCGTTCTTTTCGTACTTTTCGTAAGAAACTTTCGCTTGTTTATTGAACGTTAAAAATTTACAAAATTTATGAATATGCAATGCCGATGAAACTGGCCGTTATTGGAAGTTTCTGCCAACAAAAACGCTTGCTTCTGTGTGTTGTGCAAACCAAAACCAACCTATGAATCAGTCTGAAATTTTGTATAATGTCGTTTTATGGGTGGTAGAATACTATAGTAATGCCAATTTCCCTCAATAACGCCACTTGTCTTTGTACTTATTAATCCACCTTTGTACACAATTTTATGTGTATACATATTGATTCGCCATACTGCCGTTGTCCTTTTATTATTTGCGCGCAAAAATTCGTTCCATTTATTTTATGTGCATTAATTTATCGTAAGATATCACAATATATACCTAGTTATCACTGTCCAAACTGAGCATTGTGTGTACAAAATCCTTTTGAGCATTTCTTAAAAATTGACACTGTTTGTGTTCGTATGTGTAAAAAAGTGTTCGCGCAGAAACGTTCGACAAGTACTCGCTTGAATAATTTTACGCAGAAGCAGTTTGTGCGACTAAAAATGCTCTAGTCAGTATACATCTTTAGGCAACTGTTCTCTGTATTTTTAAATATCAATGGACACAAGATACAGAAAATGTGTGATAAAAGTACCATGTCAAAGTCACGGTGTGTCCTACATACACGCTCTACTTGGTTACAGTGATTCGAGGATTTTGTTGCCGTGAAAATGAAGGGCCACGTAGAAACGAGAAACACGTCAGCACCGTAACACAGGGGTTTAATATATATGTCAAAGTTGGGCAATCAGAAACGGATTAGTCGGGAAAGTGACGTGAGCGGAAACGGAAGCGCGGTCATTTGTTTTTCCTCGTTGATGGTAGCAGCATGGTACCCATCTAAAGCTGTAGGTCGGCATCGTGTCTATACATATGCGCAGCAAGTCGACGAGGTAGTAGTTACATGGTCGTAACTTTTCACGCCGAAGCGTCTACCTTAATCGCACGGCACGGACGTAGTGTCATTCGCCCGTTCAGGCCACTTGATCTTTACCGTCATGAAACGGGACTTCTAGAGGAATTAACTAACGGCTGCACTTAACATATTATTTTTCCGATGCCGGAAGAAGATGGTAACAGGAAACGTTTGGACGAACGCGGCCCGGGTTTATTCCACCTGTTATCGATTACTTCGTTAAAGGAACCGCACACAGACTCGCATAGTTCGCTCTGGACCGCAATTCGGTGCCGCTGATCTATAACCGGTGAGGGGTAAAAAGCGTGATTCTGGGAATGGTCGCTTTTACGTTTACTTGCGTTTACGAGGTAGAATTACGACGAACCTCTCGTTATTTACTTTACTTGACTTATAATCTTTGTACCTACGTTAAAGAAAGTGCCTCGATTGACTTAACTAGCTATCTGAAAATGTAAGTTTTGGGTGAATAATTTATTTATTAAGTTGGCGAGCAAAAAATTGAGAGATCACAGTGAAATCATGTATATAAGTATTTTCGGAATTGCAAACAATTGTACTGTATTTTGTAAATTAAATTATAGGACTAAAATGGAACGAAAAAAATAAAAAAAAATAACTTGCCTAATAACGCGTATGCTCTCCTCTTAATGAGTTAATAACTGTTTGAAGTCGACGAGGCATACTTTTAATTAAGTTGAGTATCACATTCTGATCGATTGTTACCTCCAGTCAATGGGGTTTATCTGTATAACGACTGTATAAGTATGAGGAGGAGAGGTCACGTAGACCTGCTTGCACACAAGTTAAGCGTATCTTTTCGTACGCAGAATGTTGAAGGTGGTAGAGAAAGGATGACTGTACCCGCTATGCTCAGCCAGAGAGGTCAATGCTTACCACTCGCGGCAAGTGATCTCACCCTGACTAGAGGGCGCCACCCACTACAGTACACAGTCACTCTTGATCGTGAGACCCAAAATAAAATCCAGGATGCGCAAAATTAAATACGTAACCCCACACACTAAAAAATAGATTCAATCCCTACGGAAAATTCCAGTAACGTATAAGGTAAAATTGCCAAAAATTGGGCAATTTGCTAGAAAACTTTGGTATATTTTCTAATTTTTGCTAAATTTACCTTATACATTACTGGAATTTTCCGTAGGTATTGCAAATATTTTTTAGTGTGCATCTCCAGAAGGGAAGAGAACTCAGTAAATTCAAAGTAATAAACAGGGCTTTATTATAAAAGGTTGGCGGTCCAATGTTGTCCAAGTAAAAACGCTGAAAACTACTATGTAGCCGTTTTTAAAGTTAAATTGGAAACAAACCAACGGTTAGTCAGTTTGAAAAAATAATAACAAAATTTAAAATAGCAAAATAACAAATGTAGCATTCGGCTCAGGAAAGATTTACGCGACAAATGAAACTACTTAAATCTTAGCTTACTTAATTAAACGAAAAAATAAAAAAAGTTAAATGATGATACACAAAAATATACTAAATGTTAAAATTAATCTCATCAAATTAAATGCAAAGTTTGTTACATTAACTCAAATATAAAAAAAGATAAGTTACAAATCGTAATGATATTTAATAGCAAAATGTTCAATTCAATAACAAAAATTGATCGGCATAGGAAATAAAATAAAATAACATTTTAAAATTTAATGAAATATCGCTAAACTGACTAATTACGAACAAAAAGAAAAACATTTGAAATTGTCAGAGCTTTAGTGAAAATGCATGGCTCTGTGGCTGTACGCTAACAATCGGTGGTGAAAATAAGATTTTAATAGCGCAGAGAAATGAAATTTTCAACTTATCTTGGAGATGTTGGGTACCAAGGTAAGCTCCCAATGCGAGAAATTCGATGAAAGAGGAAAAATCCCAGACCTCCCAGTGGGTGAAAGCCCTCTGACTTCTGACGGGTCTTACAGGTGGTGTTCAATCTTCAAAATATGTTTATACCACCAGGAAAAGACCTCAACGGGGTACCTTGTGTGACCACGTGTTCTAAGTAGTTATGTTTCACAGTAAAATTAAACGGTATTACTAAAAACTCTAAAAGTAAACGAAAAATAGGCGTGAGCCTCGAGAAATGAGATAAGCGGAAAACCAAATTGATACCCACAAACTATGGAGTTAACGAAATACTACAGTGCGTGGCAAAAATAGCGTTTCAAAACCATTTACGAATAAGTAAAAAACTGCCTGACGGCACAAATCCTCTACAGCGAGATTAACAGGTTACTAAAATAACTGAAATTCACACTTTGAACGATTATAGCCGCATTAGCAGATACTTTTTCCCTGCTACTAGAATGTGTTTACTACAACATGTTCTATGTACAAAAATATTATTCTCTATGCAGTTGGAATGAATGTAGTGAAATATGGTTGAATGGTGATTAGGTGAAACACTGTTCGGTCTACGTAATTAGAATAAAGGTTTTCGACCTATAGTAATAATATTAATAACAGTTGATCCACTACCTAGAATTGTTGGAAACAGTCAAAATCATAACTAGTGGTACTAGTAATTCTGAACGTGCACGTTAAGCTCGATAATTTTGCACAATAACTGGGCGGTGAAATTTTTCGTTACGCCATACCAAGCCGTTTTGCGTTTAACGTTGACCGCTTTTATTGTTCTCCGTATTCCACCCGCGTCCCATTCAAATAATGGATAATTACGACAATAATCGAAGGGCAAATAAGCGCCCAGCCGGCTCGAACGAACGTCGTCGTAGTCGGTCATTTCGTCACACCCAGCAGAACGCTTCAGATGTCACGGCCCGTTGTTTTCTTGACTTCTTCTTTTCCGGGGCGGGCGCGCGTATTTCCAACAGGAGTGCACTAAATCCGTAGTTTAATGCGTTTTCCTTTGTTAATCGCTCGGTCCAGAGCGAGACACAATGCCCACCACACGACCGGATGCCCGTGTAGCTGTGTTACCGCGTTTCAACCCTCGGTCGGGCCGTTGTAATTTAGAAGGCACTTGAAGCGCGACTTTCAAGTAGTTCCCGCTCAAGTGTTCTGCGGGTTACTATGTATATATGAGACTTTAACGCGTTTGTATGCGTGCTAAATGCGTGTGCACGGATTTGTTTCTGCCGCTCACTGTTATATGTATGGTTGCCGCTCTACTCTTGCGGTGTGACCCTCTTCTGTTCTTTTATCGGAGGCGTTCGATCGCGATTTATTTATAGCACTTTAATGAAAGTGTTCTTGCTGTTTGCCCGACCGATACTTCCAAGACTTCGATTTATTTTCGTGGTCGTAATCTGTAGACGCTAAAACGGTAGCGTAATTACTTCAACTAACTTCTGCAGTGAATACTGGAGCTATTCGAGTATTGCTAGTAATTTAGATTATTTCTTAGACTCGAAGTGCTTTAGACGATTTAGATATTGCGACAGGAATGATTTCTGATGTTGTAGTTATGTATTTTTATCAATGAAAACATTAAAAGCAGTTAATTTTAAAGAGTAGAAATTCTTGATTTATGTAATCCTATTTCTTTTTAAGAATAATCCACGCACGTGTACCTATTTTCTTTATGGGAAACAGCATATCGACAACTTATAGTTAAATACATGTCAGTTATGCATACTTTTCCAAATATTATTGGCAAAAAAAAACGACTCGCCTTCGCACAGTGTTGCTATGATCGAGAGTTGTAAAAGTAAACAATCAATCAACAAATGTGAATAAATTATGCGTCATGCCTCAAACCGTGTGCGGAAGGCCATCAATACTTACTGTTTATGAGTAGTGCTTGGAACAAAAGCTTCAAGAGAACGCTAATAAAACCATAGTTATGCCATTTACAAATAGAAATATGGATACTCCAACAAAGGCAAACATCTGGGACTTATAATCGACGAGAGACTGAATTGAAACAGGCAATTAGACAGAATCATCTATACAGCGATAACCAGTACGCCAGGTCCTGCTAAAGACGCTTTGGGAAAACCTGGGATCTACGGCCAAAAATTATATATCGGCTATATCAGGCCGCACCAATGGTCACCTACGTTTCCATAGTATGATTACCAACAGCAAAGACTAAACTTCAAAAACTACAGCGAATGACCTGCTTGCGAATTACAGGTGCAATGCATATCTCCACAACAGCAGCTATGGAGATGATACTAAATATCACACTCCTTCATCTGCATGTTAGAAAAATACTACGAATATACAAATTCTCGCCACGATATTCCTCGCTTTAACTTTTGCATGTGACCACGTTTCTCCCTTCCTCGATACCAGTTTCTCTACCACATCATTGCAACTTCTTTGTGGTCGCCTTCTGCTTGTTCTTCCTTATGGGGTTCATATACAACATTATATTTACGTTAATTAAAAAATTGTTTCGAACTGCGTTTATCAAAGTAAGTCGGTACGATATCAAAGACTGATACATACTGCTGTGGTCTGGCACCCCGGGTTTTTGTAAAATTCAGTTTTTTGTTCATTCCGTAAGCGTTTGTCAATGTTGCGAGAAATTTCAAATTGTTTTATTTTCAAATAAGATTTAGTTAATGTTTTGGATTGTTTAATTGGTTTATGTTATTGTTCAGTTGTTTATATTAATTTCAGTCAGGTGTACATTTTGCGTTCACTGGTATTGTTTGTATATATATTGTTTTGTTTTGCGAGTTCGTCCGTTTGCGGACAGATCTGTGTGCGTTGCATCGCACGCATCTGAGTTTTTTTATAGGTATACGATTGTTTAACCTTGTGAGTTCAGTTCCTTGATCGATACGAATGTAAGAGGATATATAAAGTTGTATTTCTTTGCTGTCATTTTGTGATTATTGATTTCAAGTTTTGAATTCACGTTTCTGATTTTATTTCGTTCATCACGGAACTCATTTAATAATAATTGATATTGTATTTTTGTGTACACAATTTAGATATAAGGGTTATTATTTTTACGTGCAGGAAGATATTTTAAGTTTAAAGAGATAATTTTTTTGTTCGTTGTTAATTTTTCTGATTTGTAATTATTGTAATCACCTCGGGTTGGGTGAATAAAAGCATTGTGCTTGCTTTTATTTTTCATTTATATAAATTACTTGCATTTTCCACGTTTAATTTAGTTGTTTTAATATTGAGACCACGTGGATTGAATTGAAAAAAAAAATATTATCTTCCTGAACTTTTTGTTTTCTGTTGCTTTGTAAAAGGATTTTGAATTGTCCTTTTGTAATTTAAAGTCAAAAGCAGTTTTGATTTAGACCAGGACCTTTTTGTCCAAGGTTTTTTTTCTGCAAAGTTTGTAATTACATTTTTTTTTTTTAATAATAAAATTATTGAATTTTTATGTCATTCAAAAATACTGTTCTTTTATTTTTAATTAAACCTTTTAAAAATTTTTGGAGTATTAAAGAAAGTCAGATTTCTTTTACCCACATTTTACTTTTCATGATAGTAACCCTGAGTTTAATTGTTCTTTTGCGCCTTATAAAAATTGTTATCATTTGAGCTGGCTAATTTAACTTTTCATTTTAAATTTTATTAGGCATTTTTGTTGGTGCATTCAGTACACAGCAATACGTACATATATACCTTTGATGTATTTTTCTTATTTCTCTCTATTTTATAAACTCAATGGCTATGTTTGCTATATATGGGCGTTTTTCCTTTAAGAAACCACATTTGTGCATACGTGCGAAGTATTTTTTGTAAACAACGCCACTTTACTGTAAACTTATTGTGAATAGTCCAGGTTTGTATGATTGTACATTGTTCACACTTTAACATTTTCAATTTTTGCATTGAGAATTAGAAGTATTTCCTAAAATCTTTAAATGTTTAATTGTTCGACCTTTAACCAAAATAAAAAAAATATTAATAATTTGATGAAAGATCTTCGGCCAGTTACCATCCTCCCTTCTCTTTGTAAACTATATTTGAATGATGCATCGACGATCAGCTTCGTGAATTTGCAAATTCTCACAGTATTCTTCCTATATATCAGTCTGGGTTCCAACCCAGATACAGCAGTGTATCAGCTATTACTCATATCGTTGATGATGCAAGTACTTCGCACCAATGACTTCAGCCGTACATTAAACGTCATTTATAATAAAGTTTTATTAAAGAAATTATCTGCAGTTGGTCTTGGTTGTTGATGTAACTTCCTATTTATCCCGTTGGATTCGAAACACTCTTCTCCATTAACTATCAGTTATGGTGTGCCACAGTGTGCTATATTGAGCCCGCTACGCTCCGATTTCGAAAATAATTTGTAATTTTCGAGAAGATTACCAATTAAAAGTCAACCAAGAAAAGATCAATTAAATCTTTCTGGCCTGCAGTGTACATGGGATATTAATAAAACCAATTTGCACGTTGGTATAGCATTCCGTGGTATTCCATTTTTAGATAGTGTCAATAATTTAGGAATATGGCTTGATTTCTCATCTTAAATACAGGTAAATTGGTGCGAGAGGGTCTGTTCTAAAATCGCAATTTCACTGCGCATCTCATGGTTACTTAACGACAGGAACTCTTACAGAAGCAAACCACCACCATTAAAACTTAATAAGAAACTGTTCTAACATATAGTCTACTTTTACTTGTGGGAATCTATTTTTATTATTTACAAGTTGTAGCGCACTGCGACCAAGTATCAATTAACATAATTGCATCTAGATAAATGAATATCTTTTCAATTTGTTTCTTGTTGTACATTTTGCACACTACTTTAGATACAATACGAAACCTAACGTGCACATTCACGTCTTTATCAAACAGATTTGAACCAATGCAAAAAATTAAACAAAAAATTTGTAATTGTAAAAGTATTTTATTTACAAATTTATTACTACATTTTGACTTTTGTAAATTATTTGCCTGATTACAATATTATATCCTTCGTACAGCTGCAGGAAAAAGTTATCCCAACTATGCGAGCTTGCGCGAGCAAGAAAGGAGAGATCGGTTCTAATATCTTCTCTCTTGCTCGCACAAACTCACATCGTTCGGATACTTTTTATTATTAAGAACTTTTACAATTATTTCATTCGACGTAATAAATTCATTTCGTATATGCTAATACGAAAATATTTTATGTTAATTAACAAAATAGCTAATTCGCTCCACTCCTATTGTACGTATTACATATGCATGTTACGTACAACAGTAATTTAAATTCGATTTAAAATTCATTGGACAATTTACTTTCGCTAAAATGGATACGATTGTTTATTTTGGTTCGCAAATTGCTTTTATGTTTTACATGTGTAAAGGTATATTGATGTGTTTGAATAAATATTTTGCTTCACTCGTTCACAAAATACATGTAATATGGATTTGTGATCAATAAGATGAAATATAGACAGTTTTGATTGGTTGTTGCCGAATCTATATCGTATATGTACATATAATCTTGAACAAGGAACATGTTAGGTGGTGCAGTATTCGTATATTAGTTATAGATATGGCTACTATATCTGTCATCTGAAATAATTGGTATAAGCATCAGACAGAAACATATAAAGGGCGTGTACAAACGCTTTAAATTACTTTTCTGTGGTAGGCTGTAAAATTTATGTTGACGAAACGAAGTTGCAGGAACTGTATAAACTGTCCATTTTAAAAGAAGAATATAGAAATGGTAAACAAAAAACGGGAAACATAATTTAGTTATTGATGGGAATATTTTCTTAGCCGTGCGTGTAAACTTTTTGTTTTTTGTTTTTTTCTCTTGATTTAGCGGCTTGGTTTTTAAATTTAATGAATTATTCAATAAAACTCTTCATGACGTTTCGACAATCTTATTTTTTATTGTTGTCTTCCTCAGATTATTTTATATAATTCACAAAATTTGTAAAATTAAAGACATTCACACAACATTTTAAAATAGTATTAAAAATTGTTTTTGTCCTTTCATTTTTCTTAAACATATACTAACTGTTAATTGTCATTTAAAATTATTATGCATGGCGAAACATTTTGTGTGAATACTGGAGAACTACTTTTATTTTTATTTTGGAGAACTACATTTAAAATAAACCGAAAGGCACGCTCAGCTATGGGCTTTTTTTTCTAAATTGTTGTACTAAAAATTGTTTATTTGTAAATTTACCTATATATATTACTGACGAAAAGTATGTTTAAATGATTGGTGCATACATTTTTGATAAGCTTTCTATTTCTGTTTTATCGTTTACTGCGTTATTTTGTTTTTTTATTTGGATCATTTCTAATATACATCGCGCTTTATAATTTCTTTCTTTATTTAAAATACTTGTATTATTAAAATTGAATGTATGACCAAAGTTTATTGTATGTTTTTTTAGAGCGGTGAGGTTATTCTGATATTTGTGACCTTTTATTCTGTTATGAAGTTGTTGTGATGTTTCTCCTATGTACACACCATTACAATTGTTACAGGGGATTTTGTATACTACATGACTTTGGTTTTGTAAAGGAATACTATCTTTTAATTTTGAAAAACTAAAATTCAAATTATTGAGGTTTTTGTGTGCAATTTTTATATGATGTGCGTCAAGAATTTTATTAAGGTTTTCGGATAATTGAGGGACGTATGGGATACTAATATACTTGAATGTACTTGGGTTTGTGTTTTTTGTGTTATTGATCTGTCTGGTGTTATAATATTGATGTATTTTGTTTTTAATGGTTTTTTGAATTAATGGTAGCGGATAGTTATTTTTTTGTAAGTTAATTTTTACTGTGTTTAATATTTCTTTTCTATATTTTGGATTAGTTAATGTAATGGCTCTATTAATTAAGTTGGCCATAACGTTTTCTTTTTAAAATAAAGGGTTGTGCAGAATGTAAATTTAAATAACGACCCGAAAAGGTTGGTTTGTGATATAATTTTGTCAGAATTTTATTATTTTCACGAATCAAGGTAAGATCTAAATAGTTTAACATCTGATTTTTTTCTATTTCAAGAGTAAATTGTAATTTTGAATGGAAGTTGATGAAATTTTATGATTTTGTCTTCAGGAATACAAGCCAAGCAATCGTCCACATATCTTTTATAAAAAGTTAGTTCTCCAGTATTCACACAAAATGTTTCGCCATGGATAATAATTTTAAATGACAATTAACAGTTAGTATATGTTTAAGAAAAATGAAAAGATAAAAAATTTTGTTAATACTATTTTAAAATGTTGTGTAAATGTCTTTAATTTTACAAATTTTATGAATTATATAAAATAATCTGACGAAGACAACAATAAAAAATAAGATTGGTGAAACGTCATGTAGAGTTTTATTGAATAATTCATTAAATTTAAAAACCAAGCCGCTAAATCAAGAGAAAAAGAACAAAAAACAAATAATTTAGTTATTATACTCCGTAAATTAGAAGTGTTACACCCTATAGGCGTCCCTACGCACAAAGTCGCAACACAAATTTGTTAACATCCGGCAAATCATCATAGTTCGGTGGAAATAAAATGAGCGAGATATTATTTTTCTCGTTAGAGCTCACTCTTATATCGCTATTGATGGTATGAACAACAAATTAATAACCAATTATCTAAGTGAGCTATTGTAAATATGATTTACGAAACGAACAGGAGTTTTAGAAATCAATAATGACATAAAATAACACAGTAGATTCTAACAATCCTAACAATAGTAAATGAAGCACCAAGTCGTCGGTAAATAGCATATTATTGGAAAAATATTCACTTTCGGTATATTTATTAATCATACACGCTTTATTAAGAAATGAGCGAAGTGAATCGGGCACTGGCTTCGCTTGAAATGAATTACGGTGAATTAGGGAAAATTATCCAATTTAAAAAAGATAAAACCTTTTCAAAGACGTATCACTCAATGGCCCTTCCTATTTAAACTTTTTGTTATGATTTTCACCCCGGATTAGGGGTTGAAATTACGGGGTCGCAGGTACATCTAAAATTTGTCCCCCCTTCATCGAAATTCACCTCTTTTGCTGTTCAATACAATTCAAGGTATTTTAAAAGCTCTTCCGGATGGCTAGTTTTGAAATGAAATCGCGATATATGAATTTAAATGTTTTCGTAAATAAAGCTAATTTCTACTCCTTTACGCTTGTGCTGAATTTCCCTTTCTTATTTAATAAGCTCACCGTAACGAACACGTTGACTCACACATATCAAGGATTAAATATACAGTACCAAGCATATCGCACGTGGGTTAATCCATTTGTTGAGAAGGATATACCGTATGCACCTTCTCTATCCGAGAACTGCCGTGTTTGTATAAAACTGCGCTTCAGTTTGCTGAACGCGAGACGGAAGCCGAAGCGAACCTTACATACCTGTGTGCAATCAGGATTGCCGTCCTCGGCGTTTGCCATCATACGATTCTCATACCCTTCTAAGGTCTTTTATCCGGTTCGCGGCTCTAAATTAATTTCGTAGCCATATTGTTTTGATTTAATTAAGATACCTCCCGGCTCACTCTGTCGATCACCACCCCATCTCTCTCGTGTGCTTTATTAACGTTCCCCTGTCTAGGTAAAGGTAGCCTGGGTAGGTAATAGCCGGGCGACTTGCTATGAAAGCTTCGGATCTCTGTTTCGTTCCTGATATCATTCCCACATTATGACAATGTTGCAGTGACACACGCTGTGGAGTGGGTTTGCCTTCTTTTGACGACGCGACGTACGCCCGGTAAGAAAATTGAACGTTGATTGTATAACGGGGGGCGCCCCCTGCTGACGATAAATTAGCTGTTCGTCGTCTTTAAATACCTGTTCGCCTTCGGGTAACAAGGACGGTGCAGGGTAATGATGTTACATTCTACGCGTATGTTCTATGAAACGTTAAAATAATATTCACGATAGACCGAAGTTAATTTTAAACTTGCGTATGCTAATTAAAACAAATATTCGCTGGAATTAGCTGTTTATTTTGGTGCTTACACGACATATGGTATACATTATGTTAACAGGATGATATAGGTGCTTATTGTTATATTAAACATGACTGTGCCTTCCTTCGAGATACCGTGCGTAAATATCTTCATCTCGTTCCAATAATTCAAATTTAAAATTAATGTCTTTCTCCTTTCTCATCTATTCTTTTCCTTGCAATCTCCTTTCCATAATTGTAATATTTTCATCGAACACCTCTCAAGCTCATTGTGGTCAATAATGAGATTATTACATAACCAACTTCTTTTTTGGACTAAGACTACACAGAAGCAAGCAATTACAAAATTTGCAAAGATACAGCGGTTGGCTTGCCTATGTATTAGTGTTGGGAAATGTCGTTCCTTTTACGGACTAGTTCCTTTCGTTCCTTTTGTAAAAAGGAACGAGTCCGCCGAACTCGTTCCTTTGGAACTAAATCAAATATAGGTACATTCGGTATCGGTATCGTTCCTTGAACAATATACTCGCCAGCTCGCCGCTATACGCAGGCAGAGATATGTCGTTCCGATCGGAATTGGTATAAAGAGTGAGTGCGCAATACAAACATAGCATTCACCTAATGTAATCTACATCTACATATACCGTATCTATTATACATGTGCATAAGTTACGTATTAAATAATAAACCCAATATAGACTTTATTTACTATGGTAAATGTAACTTGTCAAAAAGAAAACAAAGAACGTTTTATTTTTATTTAAAAACACGTCCACAGTCTACAGTCAAGTTATATAAACAACCTTTCAACACTAGCAAATCGCTTAATAGCGATAAAAGTTTCTTGTGTATGTAGGTAATCATAACACACCGACTGTGGACCGAATTCATTTCGTTCCGATCGAACTCGGTTTAAAGGAACGATGTACCGAATAGGTACATTTGAGTCCGGACCCGGAACGATATAGCGGACTCGTTCCTTTTAGTTCCATGTGCGGACTAGTTCCTTTGTACCGAGTCCGAGTGGAACGACATATCTCTACTGTGTATCACTGGTGCTGCAAAAAGCACACCAATAGCTGTAATAGAAACCATGCTAAATCTGCCTGCCTTGGATATTTACATTAAGGAGGAAACGTGAATGGGGGCACACAGACTGAGGTATGGTGGAAACTGGAGAACCCAGAACACTTCGGGACATGTTAGAATGACCGAAATAACAAACACTATCTTTGCAAGATACGACGATTCCCAAACTTTCCATCGATAAAGCCTTCAAGGTTTTCTTAAATTGGGATGAGTGGTGAGTAAAATTACATATTTAACCATAACCTACCATAACTAATACAACTGACACAATTCACAAAACAATCATTATATAAAACATTTCAAAACTATTTCAAATTAAAACAAAAAACAAACTGATTTTATCAATAAAACAAAATATGTTATATATTTTTATACAGCAAAATTTTATTTTCTACATTATTAATTTTGAAAAATGTAAATGATTAAGGTTTTATAAATAAACCGAAACGTCTTACTCAATCTAATAGTTGTTTAACTATATGACTTTAAAAACCAAGAAGATCTACACATATATGTGAGTAAAACAGAAACCTGGGATTCAAAACCAAATATTGTACGCAGATGGCTCAAAAAGAATCACAGGTTCTGGTGCTGATATATACCAAGAGCTCTCATTTAACCTGTTGATTGCCGTAATATGAGTATAAGAAGGGTTAAAAGATGGTTTCTCTGAGTTAACAATGTCGACAAATACGCATGCTGCTCCCACTTCTTGATTCAGTTTCTGTAATCTGGCAATTTCCCTCTGGTAGTCATCCATATTCTAAATGTTTTTGGTAGATTAAAAATAATATATAGTTCTTCACTGAAACTGCATGACTCACAAGACCAAGTAAAAACAACTTGCTTGATAAGGGCACCCGAGACAAACAGTTCATGTACAGTATGCATATGCAACTTCCAAAAGAAACCTGTAAGGTACTGATGCATGTTGACAATACATGAAAAATTGTAACATGAATACTTTACTTTTAATTAATATTATTGTTATGGTTATTATTATATTATCCTGTTTTGGTCTAGAACTGTTGGATAATAATTGCTATTATTATTATTTTATAACATTATAAACAGATGGGCCTGCTACACAGAGAGAACGGTCTTCAAATCAAAATTGTTCACTCATTTGTGTAGTAATGTTCGCTCAAAGCGATATATTGTAAACTAAAGATCAGTATTTTGTTGAGTCAAATGTAAAGAAAACTCTGAATGGATTTTTTTTTTTAACTTTGAAATTACATGAACAACACCAACTGCATTAATTTAAGGATCGAAGACCTTTAGTGTCAATATAAAAAAAAAAGAAAATTGTAGTAGTAACTGAAAGCAATACGTTCGTTTATACTACTATACTATACTGACAAACTTGTTATTTTCAATAATCCTGACACCACACCAGTTGGATGAAATATTCTTTTATTCCTACGTCTCTGAAAAATTCCACTATGGCGGCGGCGGCTCATAGCCTGTTGTTAGAATCACAATACCAGCAAAGGCAATGAAAGGGGAACACAACTAAAGACGAACCCAGGTTTCAGTATACCAGACATCATCAGCGTCATCTCTAGTGCAAACTTTCTTTGATCGCTGTAGCATCTCAAACTACATCCACATTCGTCTACTAGGAAGTCAAGAGTTTAGACTTGCACCCTCTAGGAGACACTAGTCAAACTCACAACCCGCGAGAGGGCCGCAGCGTAAACCGGTAAACTTCAGTTAATTGTGTTTAGACATTTTTTCTTTGGTGTCTTTTTGTTACCTCATACCAAACCGTTTCAGAAATCACTATACATACGCAGTCGTCTGCACTAAAAATCTCTGAGATAATTACTTAAGATGGCACCTGGAACTACGTGCTTTAAAAATCAGACTGAGCAAGCCCATTGTGATAATACATAAGAGGAAAAACTTGCACGCGCATTGACGTCATCGGTTGCATGCTCTCCCTAAGCTGTCGTCCCCGTGGCCTGGCCCTCTCACACCCCAGCTTAAAACTCTCCACAACTTAGCATGGATATCGTCCCCAGGAATTTCATCCGCCCCTTCCCCCCTCCTTCTTCAGCTAACTTCAATGCCACTTAAGGGAGAGTGAAAGTAGTCCCATATCGGTATTGTTTACCTACTTACAATCAATATATTTATAGATAATCCTAACATATCTATGAATATTTCATATTTACACCTACAATACGGATATACTTTGGCGGTACGCCGTATTTTTTAACGTAATAACCCACCATAAATCTGTTTTCATTATGTATAATTGGCACATTCATGCCAAAAGCCGTCTGGTACACAACAGAATGAAAGATACGCACGTACACCTACGCAATTTATAATTTGCTCTACGTCCCTTGCTTTGTAAATATCCGAACAACGCGCCAAAGAGAGGCTAATATAATTAAGCTTCCAGAATTAAGGGAAAACATAGTAAACAAGCAAATTTGATCCCTTAGGTGCTGACGCAGATCCTATCCAGACGTGTAGATCCTTCTTACGTATAGGACATGTCGAGAAGAGGGATATGCTGAAACAATTCTTTGAGTATTTTACTGTAAATAATTACAACGCAAATAAAACACGTTCATAAAATGTTTGTTGTATATGTTGCTATCTCTAAGAAAGTGGTATTTTAAACATTGTAAAACTCGTTTCGAAATACTTATATTTAATTTTATCGGTAAAAAATGAAGCTTACTTAATTCTAATACTCACATAGTAGAAATTAATTTTAATATATTATCCATATTATCTATGGAAACGAATCAAACTATACATACAGTGTCGGACGTAAGTTAAGCAACTGCACCCTCGTATAGAACTTATTCATAACTATCAAAGACTGTTAAAAACAGTAGATGATGTAGGGATTTGAAAATAAAGATATCAAAATATGTAAAAACAACTCAAAATTTATTTATATAAGAATATTGGGAATAACAATAATAAATAATGGTTCGTTCATTAAGAATAGCGCGGCAAAAGTTAAGCAACCATACAAAAATTAATATTTAGTAGCATAACCGTTGTTTTTTATTACTGCTGCGCACCGTCGTGGCATTGATTCTATAAGGTTCTGTATTGTACCTTGAGGAATTTCTGTCCATGCTTGCACAAGGGCTGAAAATAATTTGTTTTTATTTGAATACTTATTATTGTTTCTAATTCGTCGATTAAGGATTTCCCAAAGGTTCTCAATTGGGTTCAAGTCCGGTGACTGTGAAGGCCAATTGAGAACGGAAACGTTATGTTCTTGCAACCACGATTTTACAACTTTTGCCGTATGCTTTGGGTCGTTATAATGCTGATATCTCCATCTTATAGGCATCTCTTCGTCCGCGTATGGATACATGACGTTTTGCAATATGTCTCGGTATACAAACCGATCCATTATTCCATTTATTTCGTGTAACGGTCCTACACCATTGCCGGAAAAACACCTCCACACCGTCACACTTCCACCCCCATGTTTTACACTTGTGTTATAATATTTGGGATCAAGTCTTTTGTTAACAGGGCGTCTTACGCGGCACATACCGTCAGAATCTACCAGATTAAATTTAGATTCGTCACTAAATAGCACCGTATTCCATTTTTGAACCGTCCAGTTCAAATGCTCTCTTGCAAAATTAAGTCGTTTTATTCGTTGCTTCTTAGTTAATAAAGGTTTTTTTGCTGGACGTCTACTGTATAAGCCTTTTTCTACTAAACGGCGCTGAATTGTTCGGGAACTAATTTGCAGCCCTAGTTCAGCTTTTATTTTAGTTGCTGGCAGAAATGGATTACTTTGGCATTGTCGTGTAATTAAAATATCTTCTCTTCTGGTAGTGCTTCGTGGGCGTCCTGAACGTACTGGCCCAACTGGTGTACCCCTTTCGGTATATCGTTTGATGATACGTGATACAACTGATGTCAAACAGATTACTAATAACGATTTGAGCTTCTCCTTTCTGATGCATTTTCACAATTTGTAATTTTAAATCGTTACTATACACTTTTCGTGACATATTGAACAAATGCGTTGTGTGACTTCACCGTACAGCGCAACAGCCAATAAAACACTAAATTTTATAAGATTAAATCTCACTACGAACAAATGTGTAAAGATCACAGAACTAGGGACTTCCCTGGCGTTGCATAGTAAAAGTTGCTTAACTTTTGTCGCGCTATTGTTAGTGAACGAACCGTTATTTATTATTGTTATTCCCAATATTCTTATATAAATAAATTTTGAGTTGTTTTTACACATTTTGATATCTTTATTTTCAAATCCTTACATTAAATCATCTACTGTTTTTAACAGTCTTTGATAATTATGAATAAGTTCTATACGAGGGTGCAGTTGCTTAACTTATGTCCGACACTGTATGTATTAGAGTGGTTCTTAAAGGTCAATGTTAATTTTTTTTACGGGATACTCCTTAATTTTATTCTATCACTTGAGAAAGATACAGATATTTTTTTCATGATTTTTCAATCACATTTAGATGAAACGATAGAATAAAAGAAAATATTTACTCTGTTAGATTTATAAATGGACAAATAATATTCACAGAAATAATAAAATGAAATTGTTGAAAAATACAACTATTTATAAATAGTTAGAAGATAGGGATAGACAGGTCGTCCGTCAAGCCTTCAGAGTTGATTTCTGAACATTAGAATATTTGCTCCGGAAATCCTTCACTGGTAATAACAAGTACTGTTTTTGCTCTTCGTTTGTAGCATCAAGTTTATTATATTCCTCCATTAAAGCCACTACACGCTCTGCACTCTCATTTACTACTTTGATTGACTTCACCAAAACTTTACATTTATTAAAAGTTTCATCAGCTGCTCCGGAATGGATATGGATAAAAAATCTATGAATATGCGCTTCATAGAAAGTTCTGATCCTACTATGTTCAGGGGCCTGAATCATTTTATTTTTATCTACAAGTTCCTCTGACAAATACCATAGATGACCCTGAACCTTCTGCAATGCAGCTTTTGAAAGTTAATCATTTATGTCAGAATATTTTTTAAGATCTTTGAGTAGTTGTAAGTCATTTTGTCATTACACGCCAAGCTGATGAAGCTTGGTACCAATATTTGATATAAACTTTTACAACAAACACGCAAACCTCCTTTATCTCTAATTCTTCATGGTTCGTAAGCTTAAATTTACCTCTAAAAAAGTATGATGTAGTCCAGCCGGTGCCTTAAAACGAATTCCTTTGTTAGGGGTACCTCCACGAAAAATAATAACCAGATTAAATACCTCATTGTAATCGAAACGAGGTTGGAACTTAGTTAGTTGAAAGAAAAAACAAAATGATTCAGGCCCTAAACACAGA
Organism: Cetonia aurata; assembly: GCA_949128085.1. NCBI lineage: Eukaryota > Metazoa > Arthropoda > Insecta > Coleoptera > Scarabaeidae > Cetonia > Cetonia aurata. The sequence goes on from OX421887.1 coordinate 13,607,788, forward strand.
AGGATCAGAACATTCTATCAAGCGCATATCCGTAGGTTTTGATATTATGGAAAAGAAGTGTCTTGAACATTTCATGACAAGCGACACAATCCGCTTTTTCAATCTAGTTGACCAAGTAACTTTTGAAACAAGAATATCCATTCCTGGACAGCTGAGAAAAATTTTAATAAATGTAAAGATTTGGTGAAGTCAATGACTGCAGTAAATGACATTGCAGAGCGTGGAGCGGCTTTAATGGAGGAATATAAAAAACTTCATACTACAAACGAAGAACAAACACAACACTTGTTAATAGCAGTGAAGAACATTGTTAAAAAATCAACTCTGAAGGCTTGATGGACCTCTGTATGGACTTCTAAATATTTGTAAATATTTGTTCATTTATAAAAATAAATTCTTTTTTTATTTTTTTCGTTTTACGAAACTTTAACACTTAGTAGCGACCCCTAGATATGCTTGAAAAATTATAAAAAAAAATATATGTCTCTTTCTTATGTGATAGAACAAAATTAGAGGGTGTCTCATTAAAATATAAGCAAAAAGTTTTAGAGGTTTAATAAGAATCACCCTACCATGTATAGTTTGATTCGTTTTCATGAAAGTATATACCAATTTTAGGTGCATGAAGTCTTTCAAGCGAAAACTAAATACTGTAACATTTATTAAATTTAACTTAAAGGCATCTTGTGGTCCCTTTGTAAAGATTACAAAGCACAACTGCTCTTTCAAAATGCACTTTGTTCTGAAGAAGTTAAGATAATGCAAAATCGTTGACTTTTACTTATTGTTGGTGTATCGTATTATAAATAATAAAGTCGAGATTAGGTTGATATAGTTTAATGGAGTAGTAGTTACCCAACATAATTGTTCAAAGTCTTCATTAGATGAAGCATTCGGTTATAAAATTGTATAATCTACTCTTTAAAGCAGAGATGTCCAACCTTTTCGGCTACCTGGATCGCATTGAAGGAAGAATTTTCTTTTTGCTCCACAAAATATACCTCACACTAATAATAACTGAGGAACAAGAAAAAAACGTGAATTTATATTTAACATTTAAATAATTGCAAATTTATTATAAGAACTCTGGAATAATTTTAACAACATATACATATATTGAGAAGGTTTTATATATAAATAATACCTACTTGCAAGTAAAAATCATAAAATTAATGTGATATTTGACATTAAATTTGAGGAATCAATTTATCAGTATAATTTTGACAACACTTTCTTTTTCCACCTGTATTGAATCTAAGGATAAGTTATTTCCTTCATTTCTTTTTTTTTTTTCAAAATGAAATGAAATTTAAATTTAAGAGTTATAAAAATACCTGTCAATTTTCTAAACATTGTCATAATGTGTAATGATTAACATGATATAATTTATTAAAACGAAAACATTCTGCTGATGAAAAATATTTAACTTTAAAAAAGGGAATCAAAATGTGAAGTTCACATGTGTAATCTTTTGTGGAGCAAAGTTTAGATGACCTACAGAATATGGGTAAACAATTTTTAAATAAAGACATCTCTCTGTATATATAAATGAAACATAAATAAAATGTTATGTTATTTATATAAATTGTTGGTAGTGTGAAGCTTTCGTATTTCAAAATTGCATATTCTAGAAACGCTTTGTAGGATTCTAGGTCGTGTTACCTGATCTAACTGTCAAGTTTGTATTTTTTTTTCAATTTTGAAAATTACACTAACGTAACCCACATCAGATAAAAAGCACTTACTAGTTTTAAGAGACCCATATTAGATAAAACGCACTAATATTTATAGTAGTTTTAAGATAATCTGTAAAATGTAATTTTATGTAGGTATCTGTGCTCGTTGTAAATCCAGAAATTAATGTCTCAAATTTAAAGTCTAAGTTTATCCGTGTCGGATATAGATGTTCCCACAATTTATCGTATGCACATCTGGACATTTAAGACTAGATAATTTTTTTTTTTCATTATCCCCTCCTGATTTGTATCTATTAATTGCAAATTAATTATAGTTTTTTTAATCTTATGTGTAATTGTAACATATTGCATACGACCATATAAATAAGAGGTAATCCAGCTTGCAGCATTGCCCCTAATACCATACTCATATAGTTTTTCAATGAGGATTGAATGTTGAAGGCAATCAAAGGCTTTACTGAAGTCGCAAAAAATTGACACTGGAAGTTTTTTGTTATCAATGTTGTCTTTGTAAAATAATAATACAGCTGTTGTAGTTGATTTGCCTTTTCTAAAACCATGCTGGTTTTTGTTTAGAATGTTATGCTTAGTCAAAAAAATGAACAATACAATTAATAAAATAAAAATTACAAAATAATATGATTGCCTTCAATACATTTTTCTTGTTAAATTAATTATAGTTTTGGTTAGTTCAACTATATTTTGTTAACAAAATTTATTTTGTAAATTTAACACCTGTCGTTCTGTCAATTATATATTTATAAACTAAAAAAATTCCTTCCTTGAACATGTTCATACTCTGAAGGAGTGTTGGGATTCTCAAACTGATACTCATTTATTTGTCATACAAAATAATACCACATATTCATACGAAAACAGTTTTATGTCAGGACTTTTTTCATGTATACATTCAAATTTTTATTGTATATGCTTAAGTGTACATGTGTAGGTATGTCGTCACATTGTCATCTACATATTTAATTCTGTCAAATTAATAATATCAATGAGAAAGAATTAGTTCTGAGACAAAAATGTGCTTGACTGGAGAAAATGATTTTATTGGGAATAAGTATAGATATTCTCCCCTGGATAGTATTTTATGTTTCGTGCAAGAATAATATCCCAAAACAACTTTTTGTATTCAATTTGAGAATGTATTTATCTGTGTGTAGACGACCAGTAGATAATTATTATTACGACAACAAGTAATTATATGAAACACTAAATCGGGAGCAACAACCTCTCCTACATCCCAGGATAACTTCCTCTATTCATGCAGGAATCTGAGTGGAGAGGTGCATTTCATCCAAACACCTCGTCAGCGTGGTCAGTTCCATCTATCATTTAGTGCTTTTGTCCAAAGATTATAATGCCATTAGTATACAACAGTATCAAATCATAAAATATAAAACCAATGACTTTTTTTTTTAAGGAAACCGAGAAATTTAATTAGGGAAAAGAAGTTAAAAGAGAAAATTAAAAATTGTGAGTTCGGACAAATTTTTTAGGGGGAAATATAGCAATATAAAGCGGAACATGATTAAATTGAAAAATAATTCATTGAACAAGTTTATCAATAGAATAAAATGAGGGAGAGGCAAAAGTTTTCTGCCGCCTGCAACCGCGGCTAGCCTAGCGGCTAAGGTTTCCTGCTGACAAAAAACTAATAGAGAGTTTATAGACGATGTTAGTAAAGCCTTTTTTCTTCCATTATTTTTACGAATCCATAAGACATATTACGAGAACATTTCTACAATAAAAATTTCAATATTTTACCAACTGCTGTGTAATTAAACCATAGTATCTATAGGTACAATTTAGTTCACAATACTAGACCTATACAGTAGGGAGGATGCAACAACTGCACTAACAAACCATTCACCACCTGCGATGGGAATTTAATTATAACATTAAAGCAATGCGGCTTCTACAGCCAAGTTAATAAACATTATACAATACACATGTAATACCGGATTATTCGTCACTCTGATAGTGAAAATTTCGGTGTATATACCCGCCCTTTTGTACGCGGATTAAATACTGAGCGTCCAGTACAATTTTAGTGGAGATCATGTTGAAACGTAATTACTAGAATCGCTAGGATAGCTCATAAAGGATTCCGATTCGATAAAGTTTATTATGTCCAAACCGAAATTGTAGCTAACAACTGCACTTCATAAAACTTAACGCTTTAGTAACTTGATAATAATTCTAGAATAACTTTTATTAGATTAAAATTAAATACTTACTCCGTGACGTTAGTAATTTGCCATAATAAATGAAGCCAGACAAATACGGCAGCGAAACTCGGAATTTATACAGGTGAATGGATGAATCTTTCATTGTACCTTGTTCCATGCAAATTAGGTGTTACAACGTATAAAATAAACTGAATAAATGATGTGGTAGAAATGAGGCAACTGGAAAACACAAGAACTGAATTAAACTGCTTGAAAGGAAATTTACCTTACTAATATGCTCTTTATAGTTGGTTGATTATTTAACACGACTCTGCGTGCACATCAACACTTTTTGACAAGGCTTACAGCGTTGTAGAAGTGGTTATGGTTTTCCTTTCATTGTCAAATTAAATTAACAGTGCAATATTATTTACAACGCAGCACAAAACACCTTGCAAGAATTTTTTTTTTAAATAAACTGAAAGTCAAGTACTTCATTATTTTTTTTTCGAGCCAGCTAGAAAGTAAGTGATGTGATTTTTTTTATGCTAAAGCTACATATGATTAACAAATGACTACATATTCGACATAGCCTGAGGAATATTACGACATAATTTACATAATTTAGTCTCTTTTAGGCATAGCAAGTAGGCATACTTGAATTAAAAAAAAACAAACCATAAAATTAATTGTTATTATTAACCTAATCCATAAAAGTCATTTGTGGAAATATCTATCGCAGCTAATTTTTTAACCAATGTAACCAATCTGTTAAGACCTTTTGTAATATTGAATTTTATCTTAAATTTGTGAACTATTATTTATGTTTTATGACAATTTATATGCGCAATCTGTACTATTTACTCTTCTTTGATATTATTTTAGTTTTGTTTCTGAGGAAGCAAAATTGATTGCGAAAGCTTAGACCGTAAAGAAGGGATTCCGTTTTGATCTTCTATGGCTGTAAACCCAGCAAATTTTCTTCTTCAAATCCCTTAGCAATAAACTTAACCTCATATTGCATTATTCAATGGAAATTGCAATATTTATAACGTTTTTTTTTTTTTAATGTGTTTATTGCAATAAATTTACTGCGTTATAAAACCCGTTAAAACAGATTTAAATCAGCTTTGGGGATAAGCGTCTCTTTTCTGTATTCATCATTCCGTATACAATTACTCGCACGTTTACCTTATCGGGAATAACAATTTTGACGGAACATTATCGAGTTGATGTATCCTCGGTCGCACAGCATTTACCGTGATCGATTTTTAATGTAAATTTGATAAAGTGATGTATTATAAAGGGATCAGCCGTCCCGAAGGCTTTTTATATTCCCTGTTTTGTTTATCCGCAAGGTCCGCTCATCCACTATTTTACGGTACAGCGCCTTTCGGCACCGAACGCAACATTCAGGAAACTTACTTTGGAGCGCCTCCGCCAAGCTGCCCCGTTTTCCTGTCTGGCGCGTGAAAGCCATAAAAAAATAAATATCAACTCTCCTGCGATCAAAACTGGGACATCCATAAAAGATTTTCGCCCCAAAAGTGCGCATCAGATATAAGCTAAAACGTGTAGTATTTTCACAGACGTTTCGGTAATCTGATCAAAAATGATTTAAGTATATATATATAACGAAGACGAAGGAAGTATACCGTTCAAAAGTTACTTTTAAAGATCTCTCTTTTTAAGGGAAGACGACATTAAAATTCAGAATTGATAAATTGTGATGAATGATTTATCAAGATACATATTTTAAAATTTAGCCACGTCCGTGGGGGAGCAAAAAAAAAAGTTTAGGGACTTCAATTTACCATCGTTTTTCCGCCAAGAATCGACGTGAAGGGAAAAACTGGAGGATACGTTTCGCATATCATACCTCTTCAAAGCGAACGAATTCAAATATTATTCAGCAAAGCAACAATCGCGATTTGTTTTCGCTTCCCCGAGAGCGCTGACGACTGTCAGAAACCGCACTGGGTTTCGTGCGCCGTAAAAAAAAATCAAGTCGTTACCTAGGGGCAATGAATTTAAATATAGCGGAAAAGCGGCCGGAATTAAAACAGGTTAAAAATGGCGTAATTAAACACAAACATAAAGGCCGAGGGTGAGCAAGTACATCATTAAAATTACGAAAAAAAAAGAAAAAAACGCCCCAGACTTAACGTGTAAAATTGAATCTAATAAAAAATCCATTTGCGCCGAAATCACAAAAGAGGTAACATTTAATTAAGGAAGTAATTACGTATTTTCAACCGCTAACAGAAACACGACGCCCTATATGCACATTGGGAAATATCTAGGTGTGTATGTTATATACGTGTCAGGGGAGACTTCAATTTTTATTTACCGGACGACTGGTTTTCGAAAATGTGGCAAAAAATTTGCTTTGTATTCTCACCATAGCAATTACAATGGCGTCCTTTGTTTAGGGCAAGCGTAATTAACGGTAACACAAAGAAAAACACGTAGACGCCGGTGAATTTTGTCAAGCACCGCCTGAAAACTCGCCACCACTACACATGGGTTGCTTATTTTTCATTAAAAAACGAAAAACTTAATTAACAACACTTCAGAGTAATTTCAATTTAAATATTGTTTTTACTCTAAACATTTACAAAGCAGTTTTTTTATGAATTATTTAGAATTAGTTGTGCAGAGCAAAGAAGACTCTTTTAGATGTATTCGCAAATATTCCCTTGCTCATATCCTTGGGTATGTGGCCAGCTTCATGGAAACAATTATTTGCCATCCCCTACTCTTGCTTCTAAATTAGGATAAATTTATAGGAATAGAACTTAATGAGGAAAAATGTTGAAGTACACCACTTTATCGAGTACTCTCCATAACAGCAGATGCAAGTATATTACAAACATTTCAGGTTGCAAAAAGAATTAGTCGATGTTTTACCAAATGATGTTTATATTGTACGAGAAGACACCAATAAACAGACGGGTTTTTGTTGTAAAAAATAATAATTTATTGAGTTTTATACATTCCTCAAACTACTCTTCATCCATTAGAATCAATGCGAAGAGTAGATTTCTTTCCCATTGTCTATTTATTTTTATTTATACAACTAATCTCTGATTGCGCCATAAGTTTGATTTTGGCAGGCGACCCCAAATTTAAGCTCTCATTTGGGTTTTAGAATGTAGACATTTTTTTTAGAGTTATGGATTGTCCAATTATCTGAATATCAGCCTTATAGACTCAGATACATATCGCCCACTGTTTCCGCTATACAAAATGGCGTTCGTCCCGTATTATGTTATTGATGTAGCGTTACGTTTTTGAGACCAATTGTCACCAGTCTCCAAACCACTAGCGTTCCACGTTATGAATTCAGGGTCGGTGAATCCGCGTCAATGTAAAAAATGCCGAATTAGCTCTGGACAACGGAAAATGAAGCGTTGTGGCATATAATTGCATAAAATCAACAATTGACTTACCTTGATGTTACAGGAATAACTATTTCAATTTAGTCTTCTTTTTAGACATTTTCAACGCAGCCACACTTTGTTACGGTTTTTCATATTTTTGTCTGCCAAAGAAAACCCTTCGTCTATTTTTTAAAATAGATTTCCTTTGCGTCATTCTTTATCGAAAAACTAAGAGCCCGGGTTTTTCTACGATTTGACACATTCAAAGTTCACGCAGTCTAACCTACTTAAACTTTCGACCGATAATAAATACCTAGCTTTTCTTCGACTACCACATGCGAAAGTATAACCTTACTATACTCATTCGAGGATAGAAAACAACACTTTACCGAATTGAACTGTCAACGCGTGACTTTCGTTACTTTACCGTACTCTTCGGTGAAGATTCTGAAGTTTTTCTGGGATCGGTTGTCAAAATACCGTCAAACAATATGTCATTAAAATATGAGTGGTAATATTCTGAATACTGAGGTGCAAATAAATTCGTTGAAATATCACTTTTCAGCCTCAGTGCATAAATAACTATGATTTAAATAAAATAAGAATCGGTGACGAAGATTTACACCATTCATCAGTTTTTTGGCTCATCTGAAAATTTTGATTTTTAGAACGTTTGATTAATTTTTTTCGGAAACAACTAAAGATAGTATAGTACTATTTTTTTGTTTTATATTTATACGTCAGGTAATGAAGCAACAGACCATAAAGAAACTGCGAATAATTTTCGAAAAAAAAATAAAATAATGGCGATTGTAAATAGGCGTCCTTTTCCTGCTGTCACAAATCTCGTGAAATTTTAGATCAAAACTAAAACAACAATACAGCGCGACAACTTATCACAAACCAAGTTATCGCGCTGTAAATGACACCTATCGCACTCTAATGTATATAACTATTGTTTTTATCTTCTTATGCTCTATGATTGTCAAGTAAATCGTGTAAAATAAAGGTACTTCGCACAATAGAATTCTCTATTTGTCGATTTAAAGATATACAGACTTGGTGTTCTATTTAAAATAATAAATTTAATTCACTTATATCATCTACAAGACGCAATTAACTTAAAAACTAGTGATGTTAGACATAAGGAGTGCTAATACTAGTTTAAAGACAAAAAAATTACATCTATCAGCATGAAGATGTACATTATGTTCCTTTTAAAATAATATAGTTACGCACGAGTAAAGTTTGCCCTAGGTACTTGAACGTCCGGTAGAATAATGGACAATATTGAACGTCGCATTCAAGCAGCCAAGAGATCTATTTTATACGCTTTTCTTAATTAAGTCATTTTCGAGACACTAAACTTTTCTTGCAATATTTTCAAATAAATTCAAATATCTCATAAACTATAAAAATTTAAATTAGACATAAAAAATCGTATGCCTCCGTTAAGAAAAACAACTTTGATACATTGCTAAGTTGTGGATCAGCCTGTATATTCCGTGTTAAATTGCATATTTCCCAAAATATAGCTTTTCAAAAATTGTTACCATTTAACTACCAGAGACCACTACATTCCTACTGTTACACCCTGTACAAACAGAGAGGAATGTTACTTCAAAACAAAACTAAAATAAGTTATCTACAGAAAATACGGCAAAGCAAAAAAAAGGAATAAAAAATGAATTCTCCATATTATTTAATATGTAATATGATCTTTAGCTTTTCTGTTTTTATAAACACGTTACATTAAGAACAGAAGAAACTTTATACCTATGTTCTGTGGGAACTACTTGGGTATTCGGTCTGTCTAATAAAATTAAATTAATTTTTCTAGGAATATTTGTAAACAATGAAGCAACATCAAGAGATAATAAAGCACAGGTCAGTGCCAGCAGAGGCTGCCTCCAAGGGGTCTTATCGCCTCTGCTCTTGTTTATTGTTGTCGATGATCTCATAAGGAACCTAACCAGCAACGGATATGATGTTCAGAGGCACGCAGATGACCTGATAATCATGATCCGTGGTAGGCATGATAAAATCATATCGCAACTTATGCAAAGAGCTCTCGACTACACGCATAGTGGTGTCAAAACCATAATAATCATTATAAATCAAAAAACTTTGGACCAATTTCTACAAGAATTAAAGACAAAAACATAACAATCCTTGATGTGATTGCAAAGATTGTTATCTTGGTCAAACTACCAAATGTTAAAAAAAACAAATAGTTTAATATAAAAGTCATAAGTAAATATGGCATGGGTAAACATTTATACTCATTAAATTTTTACTTAACATGGCTCTGAGGATTGCTGTTTAGCTGAAGACTTATTATTATATTTGTTTGAGTATGACACCAGTGCTTCATTACTCCATATATTTTATTATGTATCTGATTTCATATTCTATATTAATATTGAAACTTTGCCTCCTCATGAAGTGATAAAAATAAAATATTGAGGTCTTGAGAATTTATTAGACGAACCAAATAACCAAATAAAATCTTATTCCTTAACGAAGTCCACTGCTTATCGACATCATTTTAAATAAGAACTGAAAAATCTTAAGGGTAACAATTTGCCGATTTTATAACAACAGTATCTCTCTCAGTCCCGCAAGTTTTCATCTGAATGAATACCAAACAAACGCAATCAAACCTTTTCAATAGAATTCCCGGGATATTTTACTACCTAGGATAAAAATTTTTACACCCGGAGACTTTGCCTCTTCCGCGTTCACAATTCGCTCCTCAAATACCGTCGCACGTACTAGGGGACAACAGACAAATATACAGAGCAGACACCTGCTCTATGCTCGCGTAAAATCAGAAGCTACCGCTCCGTGAGAACTTGAACCCTCCACGTTTATAGAGCTGGTGTCTGTGTGTATGTGTTTCGTTCCTAACCCAAAGAGGAGACTACCACTACATGCACTCTGACGTTCTTATGTAGTAATAGAGTTCGTAGATCGCTCTGCACTAGGCTATACGCAAGGTTTATATACACCGGTAGAATTTAGACGGTAATTTTAATCAACTGCTTCTTTTTAATTACATGTTTTACGTCACAACATTTTTCTTCTCTGTCTATTTCAGGTTGAAAGTATGATGTCCTGTTCATTACCAATCGTTCCGGTTATTCAGCCGCTACCTACCTTAAACTCACAAAGTGACTTCCCTATTCACATCGGCATAAAGGTAAGAACGTAAAATTCAATTTTATCTTAGATATATATTATTGTAACCTATTTAATTTTAAGTTTAAATTCATTAAAATCAATTTCACAGGAAAAAATGTCTCTAATTAAACTTTTATCCGCTTTAAATGTAGTGTGCAAGATTAAATTAAAACGTCAATGCAGAGTATAACCATACTCAAAAATAATTGGGTCAAGGAATTATAGCAAACCCTAAAAGAAATCTTTTAAGCAAACAATGTTATAAAATGCTGCTTTCCACCACCAATGTTTCTTTGTTTGAGTTGTCAACGATATTTTCTTTACCTTCGGGTAAAATAACTGATGGTTTTTTTGTTATTTCGTTTGTTAAACAAGTCTACGGTCACATAATGAGATCAAAGTTAAATGTTTTTCTTCTATGGGATTTTTTTTTTTGAGTCGTTTGGGGTTATTAAGATTTTAGAAAATGTCATGTTTTCCTTGTTCTGGAGTCCAGATAGTCCTAGTGTTGGTTCAACTTTTTTGATTTCTGTGTCGTGTTTTTGCTTCTTCTGCGAATCGTGTTCATTGGCTTCCGCTTTGCATATTTTGAGGAGTAAAGTAGCCAGTAGCAAGTCAGATTTCTCGTCAGAAGAATTATCTTGTTCTGCAATGCTACGAGATAAGGTGGATAGAGCAAATGCTTCGACGGGTATTGCGTTCTGATTGAAAGGATATATGCCTGTACATCTAAAGCCGCTTGTAATATTCGAAGCAGTCATGCCTTTCTCCCAAACTGGAGTAAAAACATGACAGAATCTATCCTTGCTTAAACGCCGGCGCCGGTCTGAATGTTCGTCTCAATAGTGTAGTAATTCATCATCTCAGTTATGTCATTCTGCGCAGCCTTGTGTGCAATGGTAACATCCAAACGACATGAGGGCCCGTCAAATATTAACAATACTTTGCCCCTCCCCCCTCTGGTTTGTATTCGGAGAAATTCTCAAGCCATTTTAAAAATATTTCTGTGGTCATACTTCCTTTTGTACTCATGGCAATTATTGACCCACGTGGTAAATTGTCAGAAAAATTTGGCTTTTGACGAACGCCTTTAAAAATAATCATTTGTGGGACGATATTCCCCAAAAGCATTCACACATAGCGACGACACATAGCACACTTTCGCCGTGTTCTTGGCCAATCAGATGCACCCTTCTAGATCCTTTTAGGGTTACAACAGACTGTTGGTGATGTAGTGTTAAACGACACCCTTTTACGTCCATGTTAAATATTTTGTCAGGAGGATGCTCAGATTGTATTTTTCAAGCAGATTATTTAGCAACTTAAAATAATCGCTTATAATAAAACGGTTCAGTTTTTGGGATTTTGCCATATTCATTGACTGTGCCTTTCTTTTGCTAATACGTAGATGTCATTTTAGAAAACCTGAATACCGGTCTTTTTTCTACGATTGGTTTGTCCGTTTTCTTTTGACCCAGTTCAATTTGGTTAATTTTAATAAAATTAAACAAACTTCTTCTCAAAGTTTTTGGAGTAAGAGGTAGTCCTATATTTGCTAATCAGATTATTCTGTTCTCCAATAAAACCTGCTGCTCATGTGTTATCACAGGTGAACGTTCCAGTTTTTTGTCTATTAGACCAGTCTTTAAGTGATTCCTTAATGTAAGCCTTGGTATTCCAGTTTGTTGTTCTACACGTCTTTGAAGGTAAACCCTGTTTCAAAAGTCGTAGGACTCCTTCCATCATTTCAGTATTCCAGTTAGCCCATATTCCGCGACATTTAACTTTGCCCATCTGGAAGATAAAATACTCTATGTACGGTTTACGCTTTGCAAAATAGGGCCCGCAAGAATAACTGAAAATAAGGCCCGTGCCTTATTATCAGAACTTGTTAAAAATATTAAAAATGTAAATAAATGTGTAATAAAAATGGTAGTTGATGTACTAAAAGGAATCATACTTACCGTCGGTGATTCTTATAAAAAAATGTAAGCAAATCAATGCGGCTAAGAAATAAACACTTACAATGAACCAATGTATATGGAACTGCTTCATGTAGTCGACTGGAAGGCACTCAACATGTATACGACACCAGAGCGCGTCATGAGCATTGTTAGCGCGAAATTTAAGCGTATGTCTTATTTACCGCTGGGCTGACTCACCCTCCGGTACCTTATACCCTTAAATTTTACGCTAAAATCCTTTAGAGTCAGTATTTGAGCTTCATAGAAAAAAAATTATATTTACCCAGGCCACTTATTTCCCTTTTTATAGAATAGTATTACTGAGACTAAAGTAACTACTAATTAACGATCTATATTATTAAAAACAGCACGCCCACCACCTTTCAGGAATATCGTATCATAACACAGCATCCAGAAAAAGATTTTTTTTTTTGATAATATGAAACCCTTGAAAATATTTTCTTTTTATATATTCTCGATAATGGCAGAACCGGATCGAAAGCGTATTTCGCTCATATTATCATTCTTAATTAAAAAGTTGAGGAAATTTTTACGGATTCTTATTTAATCCCCGAGATGATGCCTTTTTCCGCACCAACTTGTTGAAAACACGCCACTAAGGGGAGATGGAAAAGATCAAAGCTTTATTCTGTCGGGCAAAAAAAGTTCTAATATTTAAGTCACAGAAGTATATATCGGGTACTCTATCTAGAGCTATGACGCAAAATAAAAAAAAAATAATTTATTGACACTACTTTTTTATATTAACAAGAGACTGGAACATTGTAACGCCATTTTGTTGTTATACTATTATGGTACATTTAGTTACTGCTATTCCTATTTAAAATACAGTTTTACTGTTTGGAGAGGTGAGAAGTGTGGTAGCAATAGCGGCTTGCTTTTTGGTGTTTTTTATTTTATTTATATTCGAATAGCTATAAAAATACATCGGATAGGTATTATGGAGTTATATACATAACTTAAGGATATGATAATAGGTTTTATCTAACTGATAACTACCATGAAACAATTTAACAATCCCAGCACCTTTTTAATTTCTTTACGAACTAGAATCATCCGGCATTAACGAATTTTTGAATTTGATAATTACGCTGTTACTCAACACTAATGTAATATTTTTATCATACTCTTGTACTTCCATTTTTTACTAATGTAAATTTATTTACAAATTACAATTAACTATTTATTTATGTGCGAAACAATTATTTGAATAAATAGTTGATGGCTAACACTGGTACATACCTGCATTATATGACTTTGCCGATGCTACATAACAAAATAAGAACTTATTCACTATCTCCAGCTATAACGATCCATGTCTTATGTAAAATGTAAAAGTATACAGGAAGTATACGAAAGTAGCAATGTGAATATCGTTCTCAATTTTCTGATTACGCATGTGAAGACGTTTAGCAAGATATAAAAGATTTGGATTTTATTCAATTCACTTAAGGTATTCTTTATGGAAATCAAGCCATGTATATTATAGGTGAGATTCTGTAGATTTCCTATATCTACACGCTTAAATGGGATTTACAGAAGAAAACCTGTACTAACATATAGGACTACCATTATACTATACCGTAAAATCAAGGGTGAAATATTATCATGTGGCATATTGAAATTTGAGGGAGTAACATATCTAAGAATAGATAATCTTTTAAATTTTTGTATTGCTCGTGTTATTTATTCGAGAGTTTATCCAATAAAATGCATTAAAATTTGGAAAGCTCTTTTTCTCAAGCTTTTAATAAATTTAGACATTTTCAAATACCTTATCACGAATTTCACTACACTAAATGAAGGTTTCAACAGCAAAACTATTATCATCAACAGTTCTGCTGGTGATAATGGTAACTTATGTTGATAAAGTGTTTTGCAATTTCAGCTCCTGTATTGTTACAGTATAAGGATCTCTGCATGTTAAGACGACATAGGAATTTATAATTTTTATACTGTGTGATCGGAAAGTCTGGTAACATTAGGAGAACTTTAATTGCTGAAAACTTGGTTATTTTAAATAGAACACCTTGTATTTTCTTGCGGAATCTTATAGTGCCAAAGAAGCTTGAACATTTTTACTTATAGTTTACGAGATAATTAATCATTAATCATTTCCATAAAGGAAAATTGCATAAAATTATAATTTCTTTTTCACTTGCTATGATTATAGAATCATAGTAGCTATGAAAAAAAGCCATTCATAAATGTCAAACAATTAGTAAATGTGCTTCCTAATGCAACCAGAGTTGCCAATCAGACAGTATACAAATTATAAATGGTTATGTGGTCTTTAGATGCAGAGATCCTTATACTGTAATAGTACAGAAGTTCATTGCTCAAACTTAAATCATTTAGAAAAAAAAACAGACATATATGTAGAAGCGGCTCCCCATTTTTTAAGGAAAATTGAGGATACTCGGAAAACTAAGCTGTTTGTGGAAAAATATCTCTAATAAATGATATTCGAAATTTAGTATGGAACATAATAAGCTACTTGTATACAGATATTCTATTTAAAAGATATGATGTTTTATTCCTAACAAGCTTACAGATCACTCAATGTATGTAAAAATATTTTCAAATTGTGAAGCTGTTACAACCATATATATGACAATTATCAAAACTTTTATTCAATTAGCAGTTATTTAGTAAATGAACTTTGCCGTTTAGAAAACTCAGCCTGTATATGGTAATTGAACCTACTTACCTGATTTGATTTGTCAATAAACTAACATACAAGTGTTGAAAGTTATTATATTATAATTTCAATAGATAGATTCAATAGATTTCAAAAATAGAAAATATACAAGGTGTTCAATTTAAAAAAGATCATCTACTTTATGCTGCACTTAGATGAATCATCCTGTATATTTCAAATTTCATCCAGATTAGATTAGATTAGATTAGGATTGGGGTGGCCTATCGACCTATTTCACCGCGACCTTTTCAGATCTATTGTGATCCCCTTTTTTCCTAGAGGACGCTCTCTAATTTTGCCCTCTTAATTAGGCCTATCATCTTTGAGAGCGGCTTCTTTATGTAGCTACTAGCTGTGGGGTTCACCTCCCCCATTACTAGAAACCTTGTCCTCGCCAGGCCTTCACATTGGCACAGCACATGAACTGGTGTTTCTTCCTCCTCATGGCAGTATCTGCAGGTTGCATCATCTGCCAGGCCTATGTTGTACATGCCTATTCAGTCTACAGTGACCAGTCAGCAGACCTACAATCATTTTGACAGTCTTCCTGTCTTTATTCAGTAGATCTCTCGTAAGTTCAGGCCTTTGCTCCTTTAGGAACTCTTTTGCCTGCCATTGTCCCGGTGATTTTTGCCACCACTCTCTGGACTGTTTATATATCCATTCATTGATGGATTTTTTAATTTGCGACTTGGTAGTGCCGAAAGAGGGGTCGGCTCCGACGAATGGCCTTGACGAACCTCGCCTGGCTAGCTCGTCCGCCGCCTCGTTTCCTCTCACGCCCGAGTGGCTAGGGACCCAGGCTAGGGTTACTTTCCTTTGGGTGCCCACCTCATTTAGGGCGCTTACACAGTCCCAAATCAGCTTAGAGTCCACGCTTGCGGAGCTAATCGCTTTAAGTGTGGACTGACTGTCGGAGAAGATAGCGACGCTTTTACCCGGTTCGGTACATTTCATCCAGAAGGCGTATCTTTAAAATTAGAAATTAACGTGTTCGGGCATTTTTTCATAAAACTCTACAATAACATAAAGAATAATTTTATCCCATAAGTGGTTATCAGACTGCATATACGCACAATTTAGCTAGGATTATGTAGCAATTCTTTATGCAAACTTACTAATAAGAGAAGTACCCAGACCGTCACCGCTTTTTGTTTGTGCCAAACCTCGCATCTAAAATCTACTTTCAAAGTTTCGATAATTTCTAGTTCTTTTTACAGTTTACTACACAGTTTTTATGAGGTAATTAATATTTATATACTTATTAGGAAATCTGCTTTTTATAAGCCTGTCGAACTACCGCAGACGAAATTTTTTGACCACGTTGCAGCTATCCGCCAGCGCTATGCCAAAAACTTACCGTTAGCTTTAGCTCGGAGTCATCAAACTGATACTTTTAAATGTGGATTGATAAATCAGACCTAATTGTTATATTTGAGGTAATAATCAGACAATGTGGTTAAAACATTCAATAGCGACGTCAATTTTCAACTCAAAACTCACCAGTTCTCTTCCTAAATACCAGACACCCTCCACATTTATATTCTGCAATCTGTTCCGGAGTAATAATTTAGTTACATAACCGCTTTATTATCTCAGAGAATACGCTCGAGTATAATCAGCGTGTACCGCAGAACTTGCTTGTACGAATTTAATACATTTCATTAATTACTTATTAACATGGAGATAATTCCTGTCCGTTCTCGCTATAACAATAGC
Source organism: Cetonia aurata (assembly GCA_949128085.1). Classification (NCBI taxonomy): domain Eukaryota; kingdom Metazoa; phylum Arthropoda; class Insecta; order Coleoptera; family Scarabaeidae; genus Cetonia; species Cetonia aurata. The sequence continues at coordinate 13,624,636 of OX421887.1, forward strand.
ATACGGATAATTCACGTAGGAAGCTTGACAAGAGAGCGTATTTTCCAAGTATCTATTATATATTTGGTCTTTGCATACCTAATTCTCTCATACGTATGTATCAATTCATTTATTTAACTCTGTTCGGCGGGCAATCCGTTCAAGAGGTAATTTCGCAGAAGTATGAAGAGTATATATAGGAGAAACGGCAGAGGAAGGGGTCATTTAGCAATGTTTGAGAGCCGACCGCAACTTTAGATTTTGCAATCGGATAAAGTAAGCAATTATCTGGCGTAGCTTGGTGCTCTTCTCCTTATTTTCCTTTGTGTACGACCGCCTCGGTTGCTTGCTAATTTTAATGAATAATTTAATTAGGAATTTATTATTTGTTTTATGTGCCGGTCGGCGGTAGTTTGCAGTATGGGTATTGCGCCATAGTGCTTTTGTTTTCTTCTGTTTGCTTCGTTGTTCTGCCTTTTAATTATATTTTATATAAATACATCGATCGGTGTAATTCAGCTCAAGTATTTCCTCGGTTCTTAGGGGCTATCGAATTCGCTAATGAACCTTTTGTTACAATTTTTTTTCTTTTACGCTTCTTTTGGGGCATTGTTTTTGGGCTTCGTCATTTGTTTTCCTTTATTTTCCTATCGCACAATCGAAAGGATCTTCGCGTGGATTTCATTGTATTTGCCCGGGAGGTATTTTTCATAATTAATGAATTCAGTCGTGATGGGTCAGCTTCTCTTCCTATCGGCGTACTTCTCATTTTTCCTTGAAGACGTACGATTTCTGACGCACTGTATTGATCCGAGAACAAGGAATTCTTTAAATTGGAGACATAATTAAACAACTTCATCGGTGAAACTCAACATTCGTGTGATTGGACGATGAGCAACAATAAAAAATAACTAGTCCAATACGAAAATTTAATTTCTCACATGCAAATTGTTGGATGTGTAGAAAAATCAGAAATCCTTCCTTCAGTATGACTTGATACACAATAAGTCCAAAGGGGTGGCGAATATCAACTGGATATAAAGAAGCAAAATCGACACTCTGACAATGCCTAAACCGAAGATGTTTGTTATAGGTTAACAAAGTATTTTGTGTCATTGTGATGGTTTGACAGGGGCTAAAACGACTCCAAAACAGATAGCTACGTAAAGAAGCCGTTCTAATTAACACTATTTTTTTTTTTAATATTATATTATGAATTTCATAAATTAAATTAGCTTCCCTCTATAAATTGTTCAACCTCATAAAAGACTCATATAATATGTATCACTTAAATGAGAATCTCTTTAGTATCTACCTGCTGGCGGCATTAAAAATACTTAAAACGTTTAGAAACTAAACCCAAGCAAAATCCTTTCAAAGGAAGTAATGCCCTTAATACGTTTTTTATGAACCTGCTAAAATATAATACTACTAATTCAGTCTTTCATACAGCATAGTATAGAAAAAACTATGGTGGAGCCATCCATTTTCAAAACTTTGGAGGGAGAGGGGGGGGGGGGGGGGCGGGCGACAACTCACTAGAGGTTATGTCTCTTCTTCATACTATAAAGCCTTGTCTTTTCTTTGATCTATTTCAGATATTTTAAAATCATAATTACGTTTGCCAGTGTGAATTATGTTAATCCAAAGCTTATTAATGCCCTTGAAGATGAACTATAAAATGCATTGAATACCTATAATACTTTTGAAAATCCCAATAAAAGGATACTTATTCCTAAGGTACACCATTATTCTTTCACCAAATAATCTTCATTTATTCTTTAATAGCACGTATTAATTTGAAAACTTTTCAAAGGGTATAACAAATCCATATGAAGAAAATCACTTAGGTATATCACATCCCCAAGGACTCTTCGGTAGTTCGGCAATTACTAAACGAATAAGCATTCATATTTGAACGTTATATATTTAATTAAATTATACCTTTTTTTATAAAGAGAAACTAATTTGCAGGTATAATTCTATATTGTGGGTGGTCCGACATTTAAATATCCTGAAAACGATTAGTTTTATCAACGTGCTTTAAACGAAATTTTTAATACATAAAAATGGATTTATTAAAGAGCAATTAATTCATTAAAATTGATGTTGAACAAGATATTTTATCTGATATTAATCTTAGGTTAAGTGAATGTTAAAGTACTTTTTTTTACGTAAAATTAATTTTCCTTTATCAAATTTTTGTATCAATTGGAACTAACATCTCTAAAGTCCTAAGGTTAGGATGTGTATGCATAATTGGGACAAATAAAATCTACCTAACGGTAATTATTGAAGTAATATTTCCTATTTACATTGTGGTAACGATTGTAGCGAAAAGGACCTCACATGGATTGGTCAGAGAACAGACTGCTAGACTTAATCTCCATTTCCGGAAGGTGACCTGAAACATAACCTAGGACGACATGTCAAAAAAAATTCAGCTTAACTGCAAGAGGGAATGGGATCAAAACACAATGCCTTAAAACTGAATAGCAACACGCCATCAAGTGGATGCCGTCAGGCCACTGTAAACTGAAAGGACAGCTGTGTAGGATTCTGGAAATACCAGAGGAAGCAGGCGCTCAATAGGCATTTGGAATCAAAAAGGTTGATTTTGTGGGGTCGTCTCACATCCTGCACCTTTTAAAAGGAATAAGGTTGGACGGCCAGCTATAAATACCACAAAAACAGACACCCAATACATCTTTTAGGTCACAATATATTCTCATCTTTATATTATCAAGTTTCTTTGAAATGTATTTTTGTCATGTATGCTGAACAGTGTGGCAATATACGTTCAAGTAACTGGAATTGAAAGGTTTACTTTCCGTGCGCAAAAATCCTGAAGGATGTTTGTGAGCCGGCCAAATCGGACCGAAGGCCAAATAGGCCAAAACGAGAAGGTTGGAAGCTGGCCACAGAGGTTACGAGACCCGTAAAAATCAAGTGGGGCATTAGTAAATTTTTGTCGTTTATATCTGCGGGCACGGATGAAATATTTCCAGGGCGACTCCAGAAAGGGATGGAGGTATTGACACCACATCTCACAAACATTTTCAGAGCACGTATAACCTGGGGATGTGTTCCAATAGTGTGCCTGAAAGTGAGGGTAGTGCACCTATGTAAGGTAGGTAAAATATCCGATCAAACGCCAAAATCATACAGACTCAGTGATAGGCAGAAATATTTACAGTTGTCGCATTAGGCGATCTTAACAGGCTAATTTTAAAGTAAATAAAAGACAAAGAGATAGCCATAACGACTTTTCTTGATATAAAGGAAGCATTTAATAATGCCACCATAAATTCAATTATAGATGCTTTACGGAAAAAGAGCCTTACACCGAAGCTTCTGCAGTGGATAAAAGCAAGCTTGGAATGCATGGAGTTCTTAAGAGACCAGAGACTTGAATTTACTAAAGACCTATTGAATAAAGGCAGGGTCTTTTGCCGGTCATTGTAGATTGAATAGTCCTGGAAAATGCCGCTGTTTGCAGATTTGCGAACGCGTGCCCAGGACAAAATTCTAGTACAGAGCGTAGAGATTCATACAGTTATATAAGAGAGTGGCTCTCATGATAGGTCTGTAACGGGCACGGGTTGTTTATCTGATAGGTGGGTGGTCCGCTTTAAAATATTTGAGGCGAAACCACACCCTTCATTTTTGCAGATAACCCAACCTGCCCTTTTGATCATTGAGCCACCGCAGGGAAATGATATTTTTGTTCGGTAGCGGTTAGTTTGAGTACTTAGCCAAAGATATCTCCTCCACGGTGTTGTTTCTCGATCGGTCGAGAGGAAGGGAGGAGAAGAGAGAAAGAGAACGAGATACGGTATCTAGGCAGTTTCGCGATGGTTAGTTCTTTAAGCGACATTTTGATTCATATTACCAGCCAAAATGTGGGCTTATTCCTCTCGTATTCCAAATATTAAAGGCACACTAATTTTATATAAAACAAAAGGACTCGTTCGAACGGTTTTTAATGCTTAACACAAAATCACTTCGCGAGGGAAAACTTTTGCTTCCTGGTAGAGTATTTTTCGAAATTTTGGGGGATTTTACAGAATCACAAAGAAAACAAAAGAATTATTAAATTTAATTTAAAATTTAGATTCGCCCTGTAACGAAGGGGAACGCGGGCTTTTCAAAAAACTGATTCGGATTCCACAAACTCAAAACTGACTGACTTCACCAACAATGTCAGTGTTTTCATAAACTAATTTTCCGCCCGCACCCGGCTGAGCCGTAATTCGTTCTACTTCTGTTTTTTGTTATTTTTCTGAACTTCAAATGACCTTTCGGTCGGTATCGTAGGATCCGCTGGTCAGCAAATTTGGCTTGAGCTAGACAAGGTGAAGATAAGGATAATACAGAGACTGCATTACCATGTATTAGCGAAATTTGAACAACGTAGAACGTCTTTCCCGTGGAAAAAAAACTGTTACCGCAAATCCCACGGTCCTTATCAACAGCTAGTTTCAAGAAATGAAATTAAATCTTTTTAATCCTACTTAAAGAATTTCGAATTCTTACAGGTCTATTTAAGAAGCCAAAGTTAGAGAGTAGTTTCTAGAACAAAGGGGATCACGATAGATCTGAAATGGTCGCGATGAAATAGTTCAGTATAACAACTCCAACCCTAATATATACAGGGTGTCTCTGAAATAAGAGTACAAAATATTAAAAATGGGAAACCCAAATTATACTGAATAAGTATCCAAAAATTCGTACGCCAATTGCAATATCGAATATACAATTAAAAACCCATTGAAACGTCACGAATGTGCCGCCCATGGATCCACTATCTGTGTTTATACTATATCTTAAGGTCATTTGTAAATACAGCTGTGATATACAGATAATCATTGTATGCAGCTGATACGAGTCAACGACTCCAATATTATTACGTACGCGAAATTTAAAGCAAATTTCAAAGAAGATATTGAAAGTAAAATGTGGAATCTATTAATGAATAACTCTATTCACTTGTGCGTAATCTGATCAATGACAGCTGTCTGAAATAAACATCACACACACCAGGTGCAAAATCGAATTCGCGGAGGACCATCATTTTCAGTAAGTTCCTGCACACGTTGAATGTGATACGGGTGTAACAAGTTTCTTCGAAAAATGCGGTGTGCCGTACTGCGTGACACCCCCACTTGCCTTGCAGCATCACGTGTACTTACACCTGCATTTCTGTTCACAATATCCAGCAATTCTTCTTCGGCTCGTAAAATTCGACGTGGTCTTTCACGTCCGCGACCTTCGTAATTTGGTAGCAATCGACCAGTTTCTCTTAATCTAAACACGGTATCCTTTATACACGTGTAAGACGGGGTTCTACGATTGGGGTATCGCTGCCGGTAGATACGTAGAGTTCTTCGACAACTTCCTCCTGCTTCGCCGTAGACATAAATCATATCGAACAACTCGCGTGTGGTAAAAGCCATATCCGATGTGTTCATGCGTAAGGATCCAGACAGACTGAGACTCAGAGCGTAGTTATACGTCGCGTGTTGCCTGCCCTACCTTCATTGGTTAGAAGTGTAGTGTCTCAAATACCAGTGGCGTGACGGATATTTAATAAATATCTTTGCCATTTTTTTCCTCACGTATGCGTGGGAATTTTGGAAAAATTAATTTAGATAAAAGGTGTAATAAAATTAGGGCTTCCCATTTTTAATACGTTGTACTCTTATTTCAGGGACACCCTGTATAATCATCTAACTGCATTTGATATCTTGCCTACTACTTAATTGTTGTGTTTATTTAGCAGTTTACACCAGTAGCAATTTATTCTCTTAGCAATATTCATATCATTCTTCACAGAACCTTTTCCTTCTTTTCAATATTATTCTACCAAAGTTTATAAATGCCATAGAACAAAGATCTGAATGCTCATGATATAAATTTCCTATATTTGGTCCAGATTTACCAGACCATCGTACATATTTCAATATACACGCACGCACAAATCATCAGGTAAACTTACAATTTAACTGCTTTACCTACTGTATTATTGCCATCTACTTGGGATAGGTAGCCTTCCAAACGGTCACAAAGTGTATAGGTAACATCAGTTATTAAACTGATCTACCGGTTTATATCTACATACTCTATGAGGTTAAAGGTAGCTTAATAGAATAAATTAACCGGCTAAATTGGATTATTAATTAAAACTTACGTGCACGGGTCAATGGATCGCACATCTGAGGACAGATATTCATCTTCCTGCCGGGGCTTAATTATCTATATTGGATTTTTTGTCTTCTGAGCCGCGAGTTTTTCTCGATTGGTAAAATCGAAGGCTCGATGATATTAAACTTTTTACTTCGTTCATTTTAAAATTGCGTTTAGCGAAACTTTTTCCCCCGAGTCTCGAACTTTCGACTTTTTTCCTTTCGATCCGTGATGTAGTATAAATAAATAGATCGAATATGGAAAACGCGAGATAAATATTTTCCGATTCCTGTAATAATAATTTTGAAATTAATACGGAGTTGGCGAAGCAAGAACTGCTGTTTGGTGATTATTGATTCTGGTTCTTTTAAAAATGAAAGAAATATAAAAGATTTTATATAGGGCGGTAATAAAGCAGATTTTTTTTACTGTATGATAGAATTATTTATTTTCTATTTATTTCAAAATGTGATACCTTACAGAAGGTTATACGTATTGCCTTTCTAACTGGTCTACTTCCTATTATTTGTCTGCTCTCTTTGACTATGTGTATGTGTATGTGTGATATTAGGGTGATAGTACACTGCGACCTAAAAGATCTATTGTGTCCCCTCTTCTCGCTGTATTTACAGCTGGCCGTCCAGTCTGATTCGTTTTAAGAAGTGCAGAATGTCCGAAGGCTCCAGATTAGGTAACTCTCCCTCTTCGATTTCACATGCTCCCAGGTGCAGCGCCCTTGAGTTGCACAGTGCAACACAGTTTGTGAGTAGATGAATGGACGTTTCGTCCTGTTCCCCACAAAATCTACATTCGGCTTTCTTCGCTATTCCAAGCCTGCTTAGATGTCCGTTCAGTTTACAATGGCCTGTAAGGATCCCTGTCAATATCCGAATATTATTTTTACTCAGGTTGATGCATTCTGCAGATCTCTTCTGGTTATAGGTACCCAGAAGAGTTTTAGCTTGCCTCATTCCCTGGAGATTCTCCCAGTATTTGGATTTTCTCTGCTCTACTTCATTTTCCAGTTTCTCCAGTGTTATGCTGCTACTTATCCCACAAAAAGGTTCTGGCCCTACAAAAGGTGTTCTAGCCCCTCTCTTAGCGAGATTATCTGTTATTTCGTTTCCTTCCACTCCCGTGTGTCCCGGAACCCACAAAAGGGTTACCTTGTTCTTTTTTCCTAGCTCGTTTAGTTTTTGTAGACACTCCCAAACCATTTTCGAGCTGATTATGTTTGACCTCAGCGCCCTAATGGCTGCTTGACTATCAGATATTATGATAATCTCCTGCTTTTCATAGCTTCTGTCAATATTGACCTGGACACATCTTTCAATAGCGTGTATTTCCGCCTGGAAGATACTTGGGTACATCCCCAAGCTTTCGAAATATTTGGTTCTAGGCCCATATATCCCTATTCCAGTTCCTTCTGCCGTTTTGGAGCCATCTGTGTACCATTTAATGGCATTTCTATTGAGTTTCGAAATGGTATCTCTATTCCATTCACTCTTAGTGCTAAGCTTTGTGGTAAAATCTTTCACAAAGTTGAACTTCCTTGGCATGTCATCTCGGGGCATGTCCCAGATTTGGTCACCTGTAGGAGGCTGAGGCCTATGCCTAGCCGTTCCTTCCCTGATCATCCTACGTGTGGTCCTTTTAGCTATGCTCTCCACAAAAATGTGAAGAGGAGTGACTAGAAATCATTAATTCCTCTTAAGTGGTGCACTTCATTTGCAATAAATTCAGCATATCGACTATACCAAATTTAACTGTTTCTGAGATACATTAAATGCTGTGTGTTCACAACGAAGTAACCTCAATCCTTTAATAATTCAAACGTACAGTCAATTTAATGAATTATACCACTAAAGCATAACTTTTTCAAGGTTTTCCGATAATGCTTCCAACCTGTTAATTTAATCCTTCTCTAACTTTAATCTCTTTATATTATTTGTAAATAAACTTGAAAATAAATACAATTATTAAAGTGATCTTTCTGCTTTGTATGTACTTGGCTCCTTCAACATAAACTGTAATAAATCATTTTTCGGTTCCAATTGTATTTAAGTATTCTTTCTTTGGTGTTTATGAATTGTCCGGGCTAGATTTGTGATTGCATTACCGGCTAAGCTAGGTCGTCTCGCGGGTTGAGAATTTGGTTGGTGTCCCCTAAGGAGCGTGCATCTAAACTTCTCATTTCCTAACAAGGGACGGCGGATAAAGCGCTTGAGATGCAATAATGATGAATGTGAGTTTGCACTCGGAGTAATGTTGTTAAAGCCTGATAAGTAGAAAAATCAGCGCGTCGCTGATATTAGTTTTACTGCCATTCAAATGAAGTGCTAATAAAAGCTGCTTCAATCCGCTTAAGAGTGAATTGAGTAAAAGAAATACAATTATTCAATGAATTAAGAGCATGATGTTATGCAAGTTTACTCTAACAATTTCTAAAATCCGTTAGGATTATGAACAACATAGATTGAATCAACCACTTGCATCAACAATAACATATTTCATTGAACCAACCAAGTCATCATTTCATTTTCAATGAATATTGAACGTATGGGCTGGTATTATTAGAAATGAAATAATCGGACCTTTTTTTTATTGAGGGAAATTTAAATTGCAATAGGTATATTTAGAATTATTGCAAACTAATAGTAGATATTCCTGCTGTACGGCAACGACTTGATATTAATGAAATTTGGTTGCAATTGGACGGTTGCCCGGCGCGCAATACCCGTAATGCCAGTAATTGCTTAAATACCGTTTTTGAAGATGGATCGGTAATTCAGTTCCCATTAAATGGCCACCACACTCCCTATATTTAGCCCCAAACTACTTCTTTTTATGGCCCTTTTTCAATAATTCAAGATACGGGTACGGTGAACAACGGCTATCGAATCGCGAACAGTTACACGCGGAAATCATTGAAGTCGGGAACAATATCACTCCGGATGTTTTAGGAAATATTGGTCACGATTTTTATGATCGGCTGGGTTACTACTCTTACGAAGAGGGAGAATTATTCGAACATTTAATAAATAGTTAGTTTTCTGTTTAGTATTTGCGTCATATTTATAGTTTTACATTTGTTTGCAATTATTGCTTTTAAGTTTGAATTGTTATATCCACTGAGTTTTTATTTCTTCTAATAGGATTTTGATAAGTTTAAGAATTTTATTTACAATTATCACTTGTATTTAATAAGAATTTTTGTTCAGGTTAGAACGTTTAATATTATTTTATTTTTCATGAGGCTATAATGAATTTTGTGACTGACATCTGTTATCAGTTACATTATCTGATCCTTTATCAGAAAAATAATAATGTAAAAACAAATTTCTACTACACACAGTTATTATGTGTTTTTTTGGTTATTGTTTTATTTTTTATTTACCGTCGGATGGAATTTTGTGAATTAATGATTAATAAATATAGCCCGAACATGAATATTTTTCCAGTAATATGGTATTCACAGATAAAGTATAGTTAAAGATAACCAACTTAAGGTAATTTATTGACAACACTATTTAGCGACATCTGGTGAGTCTTTCATAGTACTAGAAAAAAGCGGCGCGCTATATAAACCGTTTCTTTATATCAATGCTAGGGTAAATCATACAGTTATTGGTCACTGCACAGTAATTGATCATTACCGATAGTAAGAGGAATATCTAAATTAGATCTATATACATTTAATATTTGTCTTACTGTTGGTAATGGCCAATGATTGTGCAGTGAGTGGCCAATAACTATATGGTTACCCTATTCTAAGTTGATATGTACAATTTATGTGTTGTAACTGAATTTTTTTAAGCGAATTGTGGAGATATTAGATCTATCGTTATAAGGAAAAACAAACAACAACTAAAAATTAAGTTTTATCTATTCCACAATTATGTAAAAGCATAATATACTGTTTCAAACTATTAAGATAATAAAGATAAGCAAAGTATGTATAGTATTAAAATAATTTAAGATTTTTATATAACACTGTATAATTTATAAAGTTAATGTTAACATAATAATGCTTGTAAGAAATAGCTAAGAATAGTTTGAGGTAAATATTTATAATTCTTCATTGCTTCTGAAATACATAAAATAAATAAACAAAGATCAACAAACAAGTCAATAGCAAATGTGATACAATTCTCACCGAAACTTTCACTAATAATAATGCACTATAAACTATACACAATATAAAATAAAACTTTCAATAAAGACTATCTCAAAACGATAGATAATGGTTGACTTCAAATAGAAGCAGGTTTTGACGACATACACACATAACTCAGAAAACAAATACAACTTCACTCATCAGACTTCACCTCACTGCACCATTCATAAGGTAGGTTACTGCACCGACTCTCGTGACGTAAATTAATAAACTATTAAAGTTATTTTAATTAACAATTATATGTAAGGAATTATATGCAAATTCGTTTATTTCATCTTCTTATATTAATAATGCAAATTAATAATACGAATCTCCTTAGCGCCATCTGCAGACACTTTCCTAGTACTATAAGATAGTCTATCTTTGTCTTTCAAAAGTGTATCCGTTGTTCGAATTTAAGTTAATACCCCATGATGGTATTTACCGACGATTAGGTACTTCATTTACTATTGTTAGGATTGTTAGAATATATGTTTGTTATTTTATTTGATTATTGACTTTTAAAACTCCTTTTCAATCTCTTTTTTTGCTTTTGATATTGTTTATAAGCTCTGCCACTGAAATTTATAGTTTACATTATCTGATGCTTCGATATAAAAATAAGTATGAATAAAAACAAACCAATGCATGACAGTCTATTGCGCTTTTTAGTTATCAAATAACGAGAAAAAGAATATCTCACTCATGTTACTTCCACTGAGCTATGATGATTCGCCGAACGTTAACAAATATGTATTACGATTTAATGCGTAGGAACGCCTGCAGCTGTAAGACCCTCCTATTTCGAGTTGCCCAGAATGCAATCCACACTTCGCAATTTATCTCCCGGTATGTACCAAACTAAAGCACTGCACCCAAGCTTGTGGATAACATTTTTGTAATACAAGGTTTTCATAAGATTAATGGTTATAAAATAGCGGAATACACGCATTAGAAATTCAAAAAATGTAATACTGTCGATTACCACACCAAGATCCTTAACTTTTGATTTTGTCGAGTTGGATATGGCAGGAAAAATCAGCATATGTAAGACATAACAGAAGGGTGGTTTATATTCAGATACAGTTTAGGAGTGGTGCACCAGTCGACAAATATACCTATTGAAATTTTCCCTTGGAATATATACATCATCGTTAGAGATCTCAATAAACAGTTTGAAACAAGAGCGTATGCTGGTGCTTGACAGTTAAGAGTGTACAGTATTCCATAAATGATTTACTATTCTATTATTGGCTACCTTGTCGCTTCTTGTTATTGTTTACATACAGTCATTTGTGTTATTTCTGCGTATTTTGTTGTATACATTTTAATTCTTCAATAATTTTGCTATTTTTCTGAAATTGTATTTTTTAATACAGTTCCAGCTCTAATTTTTGTTGTATGCTGGTAGGCATAAAGAATTTTATTTTAATTACAATTAAAAATCTTAATTTCATATTTATCGTAAATGTGTTTCAAGCAAGAAAAACAATGCTGTTTACTGTTGAACAGGATACCTTTCGAAGTGCTATTGAAGGTGAAGATGTTAAACGCAAACGTGAACTAAGAATTGTTACAGAAAATGTGCTTGTTGATATACGAAATACAATGGAAATTCGTCCTAATACTTCTGTAAGGAGATTATCTGTACAAACTGAAATTTTATTAATCAATTGAATGATGAAGAATTGCAATATGGTTATTTTCAACAGGACGGTGCAAGTCCTCACACAGCGCAAGCTAATTTGAACTATTTACACGAATTTTATGGAGGTCGACTTATTAGTAGAGACCGCTGGCCAGCCCCCATTCACCAGATTTAACTCCATTGGATTTTTTCCTTTTTGGCCACTTGAAAAATAAGGTGTTTGCTAATGTTTTACATACCGTAGAAGATTTAGAAAATTCTATTACGCAAGAAGTAAACAATATTTCCCTCGACACTTTACAAAATGTTTTTAACAGCATGAAACGAAGAATCAATTTGAACAGCAGTTGTAAATATTAAAATTGTTCACTCCATGCTAATGTGTTCTGTATTGTTAAATCCTCAATACATTATCTGTTTTGTTTAGATTTTATGACTTTATTATCTTATTAGGTGCAATTTTTTACACAATAATAAAGGTTATAACTTAATTTGATGATTTATGTATGTACTTGTAATAATATATTGAAAATATTCCAACGTAACCTATAACGTCAAAATGACAGTAGTGTATGAAGCAAGGAGTCGTGTTACCAATTTCTCAGTGTTGCCAACCTAAATTTTTCGATCAGCTGAGGGCGTCTTGAGTTGATCACGTTGTAGTTGCTGAAGCAAAACGGGAAGCGATTAGTGATTTGTGTTACAAAAGAAAAGTAAACAAGAAACTTGGCGCACCGCTCGTTTTCTACATATGTAAGTATCGTTCACCAACTCGCACACATGGCAAGAGGAAAAAATCCGTGTAACACCTAATTGTATAATAAAACATTCGCGGGAGCAAATTCAATTTCACCCGTGACAAACTATTTTCAATCAATCTAGTGCGGTCGCGCTCACGATTCCTGGTGGAAGAGTCGGTGGCCCGTTCGACGCTGTACTGGCGATTTTTCATTCCGTATCCTGCAAGGATAATTAGTGTGACGGGTCGGACTGTCTGAGTGCGGTCGGCGTTGCCGTGCAGGTGACAGATCGGTAGGAAATGGACGACGGTCCCCCCCATTTACTCCTAATTGATGGATAGCGCTCGTGGGAAACTTGTTTCCATGCCGGTTGTACCGCAGCCTCGCACCATACATTCAAATTTACAAGATCTGAACACGCATTTTTAACACCCCATAAGCTCGCGTAAGATTTGGCGATATTTTTCATCATGCGCGACACCCCTCATAACGGCTAATATGTCAATGTCATCGTGTTCGCTCGTCCTGTTCTCCCCCTTCTTGGTAAATGTACAACAAAATACAGAATTCTGACATTTATTGCTCAAAATTGCGGTTAAACGTTTCGGGCAAATATTGGGTCACATTTGTTACCGTGGGGATGTTATTTTTGGAACCTCTTATAAGAAGAAACCTGCATGGCGTTAAGATATACTGACGCAAAAATAAACATTTTTTTCTAGAGAGTAATTATTATGAACAAAATGTTTCAGATCGTTCATCCATTACTGTGTGTTCCACTAAGTATGTCATTCTTATTTAGAATATTTCGAATAGTTTATTATGTGGAAGTTGTCCACTTTTTAACCCGCTGTTTTATATTTAACTTTTACCTTGAATTCGTAATAAGTAATTGAAGAAATTGCCTGTCGTAATGGTTCCGCTATATTGCTTTTTGAAGTTTTGACTTTCGATTCGTAATGAGCGACACTAGGAACCCCCAGCTATCCAATTTCACGCGAATTGGACAACGATTTAGACTTTTGACTAGCTTTTTGGGATTTGGCACCACTTTGCGGCGGGCGATCTGACCAGATGAGGGCCTGACGTCAGAATCATTCGTTGGAGCTTACCCTTCCTTCGGCTGTTGCATTTTAAAAATAGTTATGTTCCAATGTTATATATATTTTACTTTGTCGGTATCCGACATACACATTTTAATCCGCTTAACTTTCCTAAACGGATTGTTTTTTTTGTTTCGATCAAAAAGAATAGAATTCCGCGAAGGACACACCCCAAAATTTTAATCTGCGCATTGTTTCATAAACCTACTGCCTCGCGACAAATAGAGTCACTTCACCCTACTAACCTAATTTTTGATTGGTCACATTACACCGCCATCATTATTTCGCGAACACATGTTATAAAAAGGGAAACCTCCGTTTGGCGCAAGAGAGAGCGAGAGCATCATTCGATTATGTGGATGTGTATCCCGTGTTAGTTACTGTAAGTTACTTTAATTTTCCTTTTGCAAAACGTGCCCTAATTCATTTATTTATTATTAACTTGTCTTTCAAAATTTACGTTCCTTTCTTCGGCGGTTAGTTTTAGTAATATACAGACTCATGCTTTTTTGACCTTCATTTAGGTTAGTGTAAATTTTTGATACAAAGGATAACAACGCTGATTGAGTAGACTTTCCTTTTACAAAGCCATGTTGCGCAGGGTGCAACATGTTATATTTTTCAAGGAAGTTATGTATTCTATCAAAAACAATTCTCTCCAAGATTTTGGATATCGTACATAAGATGGATATTGGCCGATAATTTGATACCAATTGGGGATCTTCCTTCTTGTAAACAGGAACTACCTTGCCTACCTTGAAGATATCTGGAAATATTCCTTCTTCCTGGGACCAATTGAAGAGACTGGCTAGAATATTCTTTATTATATGGGCAGAAGCTTTAAGAATTTTTATATTTATTCCATCAGTACCTACCGAGTTTGTACTTTGATAGTATTATAAACTAAATTTGGGCTTACGTTTTCAATAAACATGGTTCGAGAATTGTATCCTATTGGAAGTGTGTTCTTTCTTACAGCAGAATCTTCAGTATTGCAAAAACTTGCAAAGTATCTGTTGAAGGTATCAACAATCTCGTATCCATCTTCGATTGTAATGTTATCTGCAACATTTTGGTGGGTTTTGTTTTTTCTTTTCTATTTACTGCCCTATTTATAACATTCCAAGAAGTTTTGGCCTTATTTTGGGATTGTGTTATTAAGGTGTCGTTGTATTTTCTTTTAGCTTCACTTATTACATTCTTATATATACGTTTGTAGCGTTTATAGAAATTAAAGTCCGATTCGTTTTGAGTAGTAATCGCTGTTCGATAAAATAAAGATACAGTAAAACCTGTCAAAAAACGGTCACCAAAAAAGGAAACAATATTGGCCTTTATATAGAGGTGGCTTTAATTGTCAGGTTTTTCGTTTTACACATAAAATACATCCTTTTTTTTTGTTTACATGAAAGAAATAGTCCGGATTATATCTCTATCTCTCCCGAGTTAACATAGAGGAAATACGTAAAGCAATAAAAATATATTTTAACATGAATGTCTAATATTAACTCAGGAGAAAGAAGTTTATACCTTGGTAGCGAAAAATATGACGTTCGTTGCAAACGGGGTCTAAAAGCATTCGCACACTTTAAATTTGGCAGCAAAGACCGGTATCCGTTGAAGAGGGATATTCGCTAGGAAAAGTTTCACTGTATAACATTGACTGCAAGCAAATTCTCTATCGATACATGCATTTATATATCATAGTTTTGCAATTCTCGAAATGTTGACCATTATTCGAAGTAGAGTGAGGATTAGTATGCATTTCCTGCACTAAATTTAAAAAATAGGAAGCAGTTTTGGGAGCAGAGTAATTACTTCCATAGTAATACCCAAGATGAGGAACACGCAAGAATAATGTTTTTCTTTATTTTTTGTCCGTATGAAAGTTTTCTGTAATTAATATTAAACGATAACTAATATTTGTTTATTTAATAGATATGATGTATAAATATACCTAGTTAATAAAATATATTTGCTATTTCAATTTAATAATTAGTTTATTGTTCGAAAATTGTCATCACTTTTCTTTTTTGAAATCATATTTATGTATATGCACGATACTTGTGAAGTGATACTGCTCATGAGCAGAACTGATTAAGAAACATTATTCTGAGAGATTTAAAGAAATGCAGAAATACTTTGCTCGGTAAATATTATAAAACACCTGTGTTTTTGTTTATCAGATTTTTCGAAATATATGCATACATATTTACATATTTATTTAAAATTATGCCGTCTTACAAAGTCACAATACAAAGTCAGTAAGTTTCCTAGCACAATTAGAGCCAATAGAAAGTTTATGTATTGATTTCAAGCTCTAAATCTTGTATGTCTGTTGAATAATTTTGTCTATATTTTACTTTGCGCCTAGCTACCGCATAAATACTGCCGCTACATTGATATATGAATATTTGAATGCGGCCAGCCAAAATTCTAATCGTTTAATATTCATTTAAAACACGTATTATTAAAAAAAATATGTACACATTGTCATTCGCGCCGTCGAACAAATAAAATAAGGAGAAATAATGTATTCGCGTAACGTAATGTGGCATTCAATTTTATTATTTTTAGCAACAGGTCCGGGTTTACACCACGGCGTGCACAAACACACACACAAACAAAATATTATGTGGCTACTCTGTTATTTATAGGGTCCCTGGAGGCGTATGAAAGATTTATAACGGGACGTTTATGTATTTTGTAGAAAAATAAAGTCCGTCCAATTCAATTAATATTGATGCATTACAGCGATGCCGATAATTTATATATTCATTATTGGTACGTTGTCTATTTGTTCTGTGGTTATTGAAAATTAATGCTTTGATATGGGTAACAACTTTTTTGCGTCACTTATTAAAGCCCTAAACGCTCGTTTTCCCATGTTGATATATTGTAGAAACGTGTGTGAGTTTAACACGAATGTATACATGTCTTATTTCCTGGCAAACTTTTGGAATTATCTTCAAAGGGAAACTTTGGTATTGATTAATTTCGTGCCTGATTATACCTGTAGCACCTTTATCGGTACTGTACTATAGTTCGTTGAAAGTTTGTGGTAAACCCTATAAATCAATAGATTTGTGATCTTAGTTAATTCATTGTTTTTGATACACGTATCTACCACGATTGATGAATTAAAAGGTAATTAAAAATTTACATAAGAGTAAAAATCATCGTAATTTAGAGATGAAGGTACCATACTAAGCATATTTTAGCATATTTTAAATTAATTTTAAGTATTCAAAGGCAAAATAAAGGAGTACTAGGTGACCCATAATTTCTGGACATGAAACATATGGTCTTACAATTTATGAAAGATAGACTGAGAAAACGAATCTAAAGTCATTTTCCTCAAAAAGTTACCGCCAAGAGTGATTTTGCAGTCTACATGATATCGATATCTTTAAGAAATTAGTCTAATTTGATGACTACTTGCCTGCCTACATGATGAACGTGCCATAAATCTATTGGCTCGTGGAGCAGTGTCAACTAAATAAAAAATAATAATTCGAATCTTACAAGCAAAGGCACCCAAGTGTCCATTTCCGATTTTGATAAAATTTGGTAGGCAAACAGAATACCGACAAATATTTGACATGTATTTTTTTTTATGGTGCCGTTTTTTGTTTTAGAGGGTGTAATGGGGCTCAAAGTTACCGCTAAAATTACATTTTTCGCAATATTTCGGAAACGAGGTAAGATATCGAGATCGGGTAAAGACGAGATTGTTCCTTGTTAGTAATCCTACATTTTAGGTTGAAGAAGAACAGTAGCGCACCCGCGTAGTCGTTAGGGGTTCAAAAAATACAATTTTTTTTTCTCCCCAGTGTTTTGGTATATTATGAATTTATTTTTTCTCGATTTATCTTTAAACTACATGAAAAAATAAAAGTTGCGTGTTTTTGGATTTCTTTCTACATGTCCGTTTTAGGGAAGATATCATCATTTTTATATACACCCATCTTAGACTATTTTTCGTTAGATTCTTAGAATAACATTTAATTCCGCATTTATACTAATTCGTTTCTATAATCATTCCACGGTCTATAACACTTTTAAATTGGTTGAACACATGGACCGCCAAGCGATATAACTTTTCATGTCTGCTTTCCCCGCTGGTCACTTGCTGTTCCATCAGTTTAGCTGCCGAAGTGACGTAACCTTAGC
Organism: Cetonia aurata; assembly: GCA_949128085.1. Lineage (NCBI taxonomy): Eukaryota > Metazoa > Arthropoda > Insecta > Coleoptera > Scarabaeidae > Cetonia > Cetonia aurata. The sequence goes on from OX421887.1 coordinate 13,642,621, forward strand.
ATATCTATGTTGGACATGTTTTATAGAAAGCCGTAATTTCTTTCCACTTTTCCAATATTTAACAGCATTCTGTTTATACTTAAAATCTATATCGGTAGGCTCCTACGCTAGTGCAGCGCTGGACATCTCTTCTTCAATCGCATAATTTACTTTGTCGTCTTCAGCAATATCCACTAATTGTGGCCCAGGAAAGTCGAATTGTGAATCGACACCCAGAGTGGTAGTTTGCTCAGAGTCGTAAGCAGGATCATTACAGCCACCCACAATGATGTCAAACACTGTTTGTGCGAGTGCTTCTTCAGCTGCATTTTGTGTAGTTGCAGGTGTACCCTGGTAATGGTTGTTTATTACACTTGTTAGTATTGTCAAGACGAATTAGACGTTTCGACAGTATTTTCTGTCTTCATCAGTTGAAATTTCTTATTATCAATTTCGAAAATTGAAAAAGAAAAGGCTACCAAAATACAACTGTAATTAAATACAAAATGTTAACTTTTATTGTACATACACACTAAAAAATATTACACAATTCCTACGGAAAATTCCAGTAATGTATAGGGTAAATTTACCAAATATTAGGAAATATACCTAAAGTGTTCTAGTAAATTTCCCAACACTTAAACTAATTTTCTTTAGCCCTTAGGATGTGACAATCTGTAGTAGTAGTAAACCCAACTTTTATTTAGAGAAATCAACGATAATACCAAGTGCATGATCGAGAACAGATACCATACCCCCAACGAAGTACTCGAGAACAGTTTCAATGCTTCTTGCCTTCATAAACCCGTGCTGAAAATCTTATAGTAATTTAGATTTCCCATAGAGGGCTAATCAGGCTAACACAAGTCATAACCTCCATAGTCTTCAAAAAGCAAGATACTACAAGATACGTTTTGTAGCGCTTCTTTGCTGCTATGTCCCTCCAATGCTCTCGGAGCAAGATATCTGACGGATACGTTTCCGGTTACTGCTGTAAGTACAATAACGCAGTTTCTTAAACCTCTGGACTCTGAATTTGAACATTTTGTTGGATGTCTTCATTTTCTTCTTCGTCGTCTTCGGATGCTTCATCAGCTGGCACAACAAGGCTTATTATTTCTTCATCGTTCAATACTTGGTCCACATCGTCATCTTTAACAACAGACCCTTCCGCAATTTCTTTTGCAGAAATATTTATTTAAGACATCTTATTCGTGTCGTCAGCAAACTGTTGCAATCTTCTTCGTCCCAGTTTGTCGTCATCTTCATCACCTTCATTTTCATGAACTGCGGTAATAATTTATGTACGATTTATGTATTTTGAACAAGTGAACCTTATTCCATGCTGGAGAAATTCGGTACACCTTTAAATTTATTTGCGCACAACACTTATGAGATCATTATTTCAGTAAGTTGCTGGACATGTTCCAACAATGGACGTCTGTAATTCTTCTTAATATTCTCCAAAACACCCTGGTCAATCGATCGGTTATAATACGCTTGTGACGTGAGGTTTTGATGGTGTATGGGCAGGCTGTTTTTCTTGAGATATCACTCGCGGAACAAACTCATCGAAAAACCAATCCTTGAACAGAAAAGTGTCCATCCAAGCAAGTTTTTGATTTTTGTAATCGACCGATAAAGCTTTCGGTGCTATATCTCTTGATGCTCTCGGCTTTGCAGATTTTCCGATTAACATTAAAGAAAATTTGTGTTTTCCAGAAGCATTACTGCATGCTGTGATCGGACTCTTTCTTTAGCACGTTTATATCATTGTGCTGCAGGTTCTAAATTCGATGCCAAAGTTTTTGAGGGCAGCATTACTGGACCCCATACCGTTTTTTATTTAGCGATCCAACCACCCTGCACTTGCCGTAAACTCGGCAATCCTAACTTTTTAGCAAACTGGGAGAACATTGGACTAGACAATGGGATACCTTTATTTCTTTGTTGGGTGTAAAAAAAAAGTGATTCGCCAATGTTCTCAAACTCACTTTTTTTCATAGTTCTTCTACCACTAGAAGAAGATACTTGTTTCGTGCACCACTGTTCTATTTTCACTCTATTGCGCTTCCAATATCCTACAGCCACTTTTCCTACACTGTAAAGAGCGGCAACACTGTTCACGAATTCACCCTTATCAAGTTTTTTAAGAACTTCAATTTTATTATGCATATCTATAACAATCTTTCTTCTTTTTGACATGGCTAAACCAGGCGACAAAACTAATTATACACGTATTTATTAGTGCACATGTCGACTCAATAAATTTGCTTAAACTGGTATAAACCTGCAGAATTGCAGAAATTAAAAAAAAAAATGCTTCGTAGACCGGTTCGGTGACTCAACTCGGATAAAGCCGACACTTTTTCCTTAGTTTCTCGGACAAAGCGGAATCCTAGGACCCAGCTCAGATAACGCTGACGATTTGATAACCGGAGTTCTACTGTATATGTATTTTCAAACTAATTATATTTATACCTAGAAAGTAAAATTGAATTCGAGTGAAAATCACTGCAAAATGTATTATTACAAGATATAAATAGCTAATTTGTATAGCATTTTTAAAAATTATTCTGCCACGATTTTTAATATTTAAATAAGTATTTTCAGAAAATTTCTTTAAATATAGCATTTGTGTATGAGAGAGTATAGTGATTTTCCTGATCTAACTATAAAGTTCCGATTATTAAGGAACATGACAAATGTTCTACCCAAGACACACTGAGAGAAATCCTTGTAGTAAAAACTTTCATGGCGCAGTACTAACGATTTTGGAGAAATAAATAATACAAAGAAGTGGCCTCTAACGTACACGTTTATCATTTTATACTAGCCGTTGTAGGAAAAGTTCACAGCTGTTTGTAGGATCAAGTTTGTTTGAAATAGTAACACAATTTTGTTAAAATTTGTATATATTAGGAAGTAGCAAAAATTGATACTCTATTGTAGGAAAACTTAGCACACATTCTGTAATTATTTCACAATGTCAGAATAATATTTTTACTAGTACCTTACTGTGATATCTACCATTGCACAACAATGTGCCAATAAAGTCACACTATCATATAATAAAAAAGACTATATGTTTAAAACCCATCCTATTACGTACTTAAAAATATACATATTTATATCAGCCAATTATGATTCGTAATAAAAATAATCTTCTATACGCTTAATATACATACATACATATTAGAATGTCTGGTGAATAATTCTTTATTTTAATGAGATATTTTCTACAGGGTACGTTGAAATTAATAATTTAAATCAGGTTTTTTTTATGTTTATATTTGGAGAGATTGTAGTTATTTTTAAATTGGCTATATATTCACATACAATATTTTCTATCGTTGTTCGACATGGAATGGGTGAAAACAAATATAACGGGGATAGCGCTGTTTTGCGCATCCCCAATTACATTTACATAACGCGCCAATTTGCATTGACATGCTCATCGACGATTGGCGTTCTCGATCACGCGACACTGAAATGCCACATGTGTAGTTCACTGCAATTGTCCTCCGTTTTGATTTTACCTGTGTTAGGTGCGGTTGTGAAGAATAGTGCTTGATGTTTTAATATACATATACACTTCCCAATTTATTTATTACAATCTTACTATATTACTGTGGTAGTTTCAGTTAATAATCCGTCTTCAGGCACTTACCTAGTGATGTAATAGTACTAATAGTCAATTGTCAATGGAAAAAAATGTGAAAATTACCGAAAGTAGAATATAATTGTCGATTGCAGCTTCGGAGAGAGTACGCCCGCGATGCAGCAGCGTAGTAGTGCAGTAAAATTATAATAAATAAATTAGGAAGTACTACAGAAGACTGCTGTGTTGTTTTAAATATTTGTGTTATATTAAAGTCTGCTATTTGTGAATTTGCTTAGTTTAAGAATATATGTTTCTAGTTGGTTAACATAGTGTATCGTCACTACATACTTTGATCCTTTTAACAATGAAATGAAACTTTAACAATAAATTATAGAATTAATGAGAAAAATATTAGAAGTGCTACAGGCGAATGAAACATTTTAAAACTGCAAGGTAGACATTTTGCATACTACATTAGATAAAATTCACAATAAGAATTAGTACAAATTATTGCAAATATATAGTAATTTGCATAAGTATATACTACATATACTAATACACAAGTTGAAACTTATCCACACAACAATGTAGTATCAAGTTATATATCTTTTGTGGATGTTTCAATAAAGGTAAGTAAAATTTAATATAAAATTATAATAATTTAAAATAATGGGTGGAATAAATATTACTACATCAGGTGTTAATTTATGCTCACCAGTATATAGGAAAGTCACACAAAATTGTATATAAATTTTACTACAATAAATACTACTTTATCTTACAACGTTGTTGAAAGAAAAGTAACTGTTCGTTCTTGTTTTTCATACAAATTGTAAGAATTAATACTACAAACTTAGTGATACAATTTGATGGTAAACATTGCTACAAGTTGTACTTGTCCCTATATGTACTACAATGTGTAGTATAAATGCTGACAATTGTAGTAAATTGTGTAATTTTTCTCCCTGTGCAGGGTTTGAATTCGCTTCGACTTTTTACAGTGTATCTCCATAATTATGATACAATTCTGAGGCATCCCTTTCATACACTCTTAGGATGCTGGCATAATTTTCGCAAAGTTTGCCCTGCGGGCGATACATTCCAACTTACTTTAGCTAATTACGGCCCCAAAAACATTCACTGCCGCCCCAATACCTAATTAACTGCAACTTGATGTTCGACCGCCTTAAATACTTTTCGCTTTTCCGTTTAATCGACTTATTACGAAAGCCAGCACCGCGTTATTCTTTTGAGCCCGTTTCATTCTACACAAAGCTCACGGATTTCCTTTTGACAATCCAGTAAATTGATAGTAAAGCGTTATTTATAGATTAGCTCTATACCGGAGTCACGTACGACCCGCTATTTCCCTTTAAATTAAATTGCCAATTACGGTAATTTGTTTTCGCTACGGATTGATTCGGCAATTTGTTCGTTTGGTACTTTTTATTTGGTCCTATGGTAGAAATTAGGCCTCAGCGATGATATTCCATGCACATGAACCCATGGCTTAAACTTAAATGTAATTAGATGAAAGCAACTAAATGCTTAAATAAGATTTAAGAATACGAGTTGCTGAACAGATATAATAAAGAAAACAACTTTTTTGATATCCAGAGCTACTAAATCCAAAAAAAATAAAATGTATTAATCAGTAATAAAAAGATTTTTAACACTAACCTTTAAAAACGAATATGGAATATAAACCAATTTCTAAGGAAATATTAGAGCAGATATTTGGAGTATATTTTAAAACATTCTTGTTCTGTTATTAGGGAATTTATTTCAATTAAATTCCTCAATGTTCTCCATTTTCTACAAACAATAGCAAAAGATTACTTAAAAAAAGAAACACTACTTTTGGAAAGAAGAAAATGATTTTTATTTTATATTTTTTAGATGTTTAACTATAGCCAATTTAAACTCTCGTATGTTTCTGAACACAGCGCACAAAATAGTTTTTTTTTTTTTTATATAAAGAAAGTGATATTTAATGCTCTTTTTCAAGCTATGTTCTTCGAAGCTTTGTTTTGCTTTTAGTTTACACACTGTATATTTGGGAAACATGTACGGTTATTCAGGTAATAACTTTTAGTAGGAACTTTATTAGTTTATTATATTAGATTGAAATACTGGCCCGAAATCAAGTACAGTCAACCCTCCTATAACGCCGTACTCTCAGAACGCGGTTTCCATAGAACGCGGAGCTGAAATTGCGACAGCCCTCCCATAACGCGGTACTCTTACAGCGCGGTTTAGGTTCAACAGAATTATATTGGAAAAAGCTACCATCTAGGACCTTCATTCTGAAAAATCAAAGGCGTGCTCAGGGGTTTAAACTTTCAAAAGAACGTATCACCCTTTATGTGTGCAGCAATCTATCAGGGAGCCTGATGATAAAACCAATGATAATAAATCGTTCTTCAACTCCCCGTGTAATGAAAAACATTAATAAGACCTAATTGCCTGTATTCTGACGATCTAATAAGAAAGCTTGCATGACTCAAGATTTATTTAAGGATTGGTTTTATAATTGTTTATCCCGGCAGTGGAAACCTATACGATGGAAAAAAATTTGTATTTCAAAGTTTTATTGGTTTTTGATACAACCTTTGGACCAAGGAGTCATTCAAACTTTAAAAATGTACTACACACGCCAACTTTTCCAAACCATTTTCGACAGATTAGAAAATAGTGAAAATAAAACTCTTACTCAAGTGTGGATGGAATTTTCTATTTTAGATTGTATTAGAACCGTGTCATCGGCTTGCGCGGATATTAAACCATCAACGCTTAATGCGTGTTGGAAACCTCTTTTACCTCAAATGGTTCAAGCAATACAAGATGATTCTACAATTTCACTCCCAGTTACAGAAATAGTAAACATTGCTTCTCGTTTAAGCGATGAAGAATTTGCAGTAAACCATCAGGATGTAAGAGAACTAGTACTCGGGGAAGAAACTTTAGATGAGGAAGAACTGATGGAATTAATTGATGCACCCACCTCAAATGCATTAGTAAACGAAAATAAGGAAAACGAATGGGTGCCAAATCTCGATTTACAAGATGTGAAAAAAGGGCTAAATTTGGCTAAAGAATTAGAACTTCATTTCATTCAAACTGATCGTTCAACGGTGCGCAGCGCAAAGTTTAAAAGAGAGTTAAGAAATTGCTTAGCTCCCTATAGAGAGGTTTTAGTGGAGTTAGAGAAAAAAACTACAATCGAAACCAATGTGAAGAAGAACCAAGTGAGGAAGACATTTTGTCCATTAAAAGAAGACGAGTTAGGCGACTCATATGTGACAGCGAGAATGAGTGTTGAAAAATAAATAATTTTACAAAAGTCTTTCTTGTTTTTGTTGGAAAACAGTCTTTTAGTTTAGTTTTTGTTTCATTTTTTTATTAATCCTTATATGAACTCCTCAATTCCATAAAAATAATTTATAATTTATCTTGTCTTTTGTATTTATTGGTCTCCATATAACGCGGTACGAATGATGTGATTTGTACTAATTCCGAGTTTCTTATAGCGCGGTTTCCATACAACGCGGTAGATGGTTTCCATAGAACACGCTACGAATTAGGCTGGTTTATACGGTTAAATCCGAGTTTCTTATATCGCGGTTTCCATATAACGCGGTACGCACTCACCGCGTTATAGGAGGGTTCACTGTAATTCAATTTTATAGATGCTAGCAACCACTACCTTAATCCCTTACATTTTAATTTTTTTTTTTAAAATAGCGAGAAATACACGTCAAGAGACTTAAATCACTCATTCATTAAAAAACTGGTGGTTATGCCTTATGAAACTAGTTTTTTTAATATGCTGTTATATTACTTTAATTATTAACGTTATTAATAACATGAACTTAAATAACGAAATTCTCGACGTTACGAGCTACTTTCGAATATCATATGTCTAATAGAATCTGAATAAATCTGAATTTTTAATACAAAAATTTGTATATACTGTCTCAACATAACATGATCGTATCACTTTTATATATTCCTACCTAAGCACTAAACTGTAGTTTCATATATTCATCTATTTTCTTTGAGGATTAGATTTGTTGACTCGGATGTACGGAGCGCTGAAAGCGTCGTCGGTATAGTGTCGAAGAGTGCAGGATGGCAGAAGGGTTTAAGGGAGGGATAGAGGATGTATTCGATTTTAGGCTTACACGAGATTTACGTTGTTTGGTTTGTTCCCGTGCAATCCCGGCTAGAGGTGGTGTTTGTAGCTTAGAGACCGCAGTATTACTGGATCCGGGGCCGTATTTTGGCTTTCTTTTTACAGAAAATAAATCGCCCGACCCAATCAAACTGGTTATAAAAAGCGCATTTATTTGCGCGGTTCGCCTTTTATTGTTTCCCGTTCCGTATTGCCTAATGCATCCTTGTAAATACGGTTTTACTGCTGCCAATTTTACTTTCGACACAAACCACGACCATTAGCTTCAAAATGATACATATATATTTGCATCTGTAAATTATTTTATACAGACTTTCAAACACCTTACCACAAACTTAACTGTTCAGTTTTACTGCTGATGATCCAGTACAGTGAAGTTTATGATAAGGTGTTTTCAATGCCACGGCTTTACGTATTTTTGTCATCGTACTTATTATAATTTTTTTTTTATTTAACAATCAACAGCATACTTTGCCGGGGTGTTTATGCTTTGTTTAATTAAGGTTAATAATTCTGCTTTCATCATGTCCTCTTCGTATTTGATATTATTTTTTTTTCATCCACTCTTGTATTTCAGCTTTTCGATTACTTGCTGTAGGTGGCTTATTTAACTTTCGGCTATGGTAAGGAGCATTGTCAAGAACAATCACTGCGTTTTCTTTTAAGCTAGGAAGGATATGTTGCAGCCACTCTCCAAATCTTTTTGCATTCATGTCTTCCTGGTAATCACCTGTTTTCTTTGATTCGAAGAGAAGTAACCCATTTTCCACAAATCCTTTGTCTGGTTGTGTCTGCCCATACTTTATTTACTGTATGCCCAGCATTTAACCATGTTTCATCTAAATAGTAGATTGGCGTTCTATTCTCACGATATTTCTTAATTTGACGTAAGTACTTTCTTCGCCATGTAATAATTTCATCCTTGTCCTTTAAAATGCTATTTCTACTCCTTTTTTGATAACTGCAAATATAAAATTTTTGTGAAAATACAATATGCAAAAAAAATATCTTTATTTTAATTTACCGAAAGTTCAATTCTTTCAATAACAATCTGAGGGAAGTCATTTTAAAATTAGGAAGATCTTCACTTTCATTTATTACCGCAAGGACTTTCTTGACAATTGGGGGTTCATTTTAAAAAAAAAAGAATATACGATTCTGCGGATGGTATTTTCCATCACTTCGTCGACATTATCTAACACAGGCTTTTTTCGTTGGTATTTTTTCGGTGGCTGGAACTTGTGTTGGGTTTCATACTCTTTCAAAATATTGTAGACACTACGTTCTCCAATACCTGTCAAAAGAGACCATCAATCCATCAAAGTTCATTTCTTTTTCTCATTTTTAGCAAGCATTTTTAGTATTAGAATATGGAAGTTGTCACCCTCGGTAATTGAACAACTGTTCCGTGCTGGCATTGAGCAGGTTAAAGTTTATAACATTTCATTACCGGGTGAACAGATTTTATGTGCATACCTGCTGCCTTCGCTGTCATTTCAACATTGGTTACTTTTGAACTGCCTGGGTGCTCCCGACAGGTCTTAAATATATTTGAAACCCTCTCTTTATCTTCCACTGAAAAATGTTGTGAAACCCTCTTCTTGGGAGGTGAATTTTCCACATTGACAAATAGACGGTGCCACGAAAAAAGAAACGATTTCTCTAAATATAACCTAAAACACCTAAAATTTTATACACACATTTTAACATTACTTCCTCAGCTTACTTACGTGTTTAACAAAAACAATGTGCTATAGAGCCCTTATAAAGACTGATTTATAAAATATAGGAAGGTAATAATGTTAAAGATAATAAAATAAGATAGCAAGAACAATAACCAAAACACAAGTTGACAGACACTAAATGACATATCAAATGACTTAATTATTTGGAATTGTTCTAACGTAAGCGTACTTGTCGATCGACCAATGGTAAACGTTATTTTGAATCTGGCGAGTTGATGACGCAATGTCCATCAATTGTTTTTTTTTCCATTGTTGCTACTGCATCTGTTCGCCGCGTCAATTATAGTATCAGTCGTTTTCAACAAGTGGGTAATCATTTTCAAAACCCTGTAGTTTAGTTATTATTGAGTTTCGCCTGTTAGTTTACTAAGAAAACTTGTTCAGATTACGGTGCTCTATTAGCACTTTGGTTAACAGTCTCTCTGTATTTCGTTCATTTTTATAAAGTAAAATCTTCCATGTTCGAAGATCATATTCACCCCCTAAAATCGTTCAGTATTTTACATACATATACAATCTACATTAAATTTTGAAAGTGCAAGTTGGATACCTACCCTTGTTAGCAATATTTCCTCAATATTTTCGCATTTGTTGGCTTTACATCCTCGTATTTTAAGCAGCCTACTAATCTATCCATATTCTACGGTCGATTTTTCTTTTTTACTATTTCGCGTTATCGAGGTATCTTATTAAGTTATCCCATCCAATTTGGATCTAATAAAAAATTATTATGCCGTAAACATAATGTTTGCCAGAAGTCCGCCTATTTAGTCGCCGTAATCAGGTTTTAAGGGGTACGTTAAGCTCTATTTAGAGAAAATAACTTTCTACAAGCGAAAATATCCAGTAACGCATCATCAGTGTGCGAAACTCAGATCCCTTCCTAATCGAATAACTCCGGAAACGATTTTTTCCCGTCTTCCTCTTGAGGTGACGGCGATTATTGTTTTGAGTGCCCCCCATGAACGCGGACATTAACCATTAAACGCGGCTCGGAATGAGTAATTTGCCAGTAATAATTGCCACCTAAGTTAAGGATCATTAATGGTTCTAATAATCATTAAGTGGCTATAAGAGAACAATGGAAATATATATATGTATATAAAACGGTCCTGGCCGTGGAGATGGGAGAGAGTAACGCAAACGGTGCTGGAGAGAAAGAGGCAGAAATTGGGTGGCTAGAATAACGTTACCGGTGCACCTCGTGGACAGAGAAAGGGATGAGTAGGGCAGCAGGGGGCTGCACCTGTGCCGCCACGCCATTCGGTTCACCTGTGCGCGCATCAATACCGTGCCGGGGATAAGCTGCGCAACCATCCCTCACCCCTCCCTCCAATCACCGTACCCTTTCCTCCTCTATCCCCGTTCAACCCACTTATCCCCGTGTTAAACCTGTATCTAATTTAATGCGGATTTGAATTACAAGAATTCTTATTGTTATCGCGTCTTTTTACGTTTATTATTTCGTTCTACCCCTAAATAGAAAGTACGTGCTGCGGGGGTGTGTAAATTCATTCTTCCGAATCACGTTTTCGATGCCGCGCGATTACAGTTATTGTGCTCGTTCATTATGCTATACTGACAAATTGACGGAATAACGAGGAGAATAATTATAATAATTTCATAACGTATAATTGAAGGGGTTTTCAGTGGGGTGTATTATTAAACCGCGAGCTGCGGTTGTTAATAAACGCACGTCAAAACATTTACATAATAAGTAGGTTACTTGATTATTAACACGTGACATGAGTACATAAAATAATTGCTGCGTATATAATTTGGAAATTAATATTAATTCCTGTACTTTGTATTTCTAATATTTATTATTATTTGTCACATTTATAATCTGCGATTTTATACACACTTACGGAATAAAATTTTCATGTTGCGAATTTTATGGAAAATGCTCGAACACATCAATTTTTAATTTTAAAGATACGCCTTCTGAATGAAATTTGAAGTATATAGAGTGTAAAGTATGTAACAGTTTTTAAATTAAATACCCTGTATATTTTTTTATTTTTTAAATCTCCTCTATGAACTGATTTCAACGACCTATAACACTTGCGACCTAAGTAATTGACTACGTTAATTATAGGAATTAAGGCTATGAGGTTATGAAAAAATTGATTAAAATTACAGCTTAACGTACTTATTAAATGTTCGAAATGTTCTCCATTTACTATTAGCTTGAGGTGAAATATTCCTTATTTCTGTTTGTATTTTTTTTTTTGAGATTATCAAGCTTGTCTGGCTTTGTTACATATACTTTATTTCTCAGATTCTCCCATAAAAAATCCAAAGGTGAAAGATCTGGTGATCTACTCACTCAATTGCGCCTCTTCGACCTCTCCATTTATTAGGAAAAGTCTTAGTTAAATAGTTTCTTACAAATACAGCAAAATGGGGTGTTGCCTCATCTTGCTAAAACTAAATATTTTCACTTGGTAAGGTCGGATCTATAACATTGACAACAACGTCATTTCTAATGAAATCCAAATATTTTACCGCTGTCAAATTTCCATCAATCAAAATTCTACCAATTATATGGTTACCGATTATATTTGCCCAGACGTTCACCTTTTGTGGATATGGCGTATCCAATGAGGATTCTCTGCTGACCAGTACCTACAGTTACTTCTCCGCTCCACAAGAAAATTGATTCATCTGTAAAATAGATAGAATCAAGGGTTACCTCATTTCTGTTCAGTTTATTCATTAATTCCTTGCAGAACTGTATTTTACGATCTGGCTCGTCTTTGGTTAATTCCTATAGAAACATCATCTTACAAGAATTAAGTTTTTGTTGATGGAAACATTTTCAGTTGGATGTCTTATTATTATTTTCTCGAACTATTTCGCGTGAACTTGATGTAGGATTCCCTGCAACACTTAATAAAATGTCTATTTTGACATCGTCTTCCAGAAAATAGTGTTTCTTTTTTATCGGGCGGATATGTCCAAGTTCTCTAAACTGTGAATAAATTTTCCGAAATATTGGGCAATTCGGGTACTTCTAATTAAAGATATCAGCAACTTCCACTTGACTTCTACACTTATCTCTGTAACCGATTATCATAAAAATTTGTATACGATGATTTTCTGTTAAATATCGCATTGTTTATTAAGAATAGAGTGTCTTTCAAAAGCAGATAATTTACTGAAATGTATATGTCCCTATTTTTCATTGCCTAGGTTATATTTATTTTGGTGCATACGGCAATAAATAGTGGTATAAGAAACGTTTTTTTCTTTCCAAATGCTAGGTGTAAAAGTTCTACACGTGTCTGGAAAACTTTTTGAGTAGCGTTCTTTGCTGGTATGTACTGCATTTGGTGGACAAGCATTGTAGGACCATCATTTTCGCTTTAAGAAAATACACTTTTTTTACTTTTGCGCTTGTACAAAATTAATAGTCCTCTCAAGAAATGGTTACCACAGTGTATGTGCCATTACGGGTCAATGAGCGAAAACTTGCAGGCAGCTACAAAGTTAAAAGCGTTTAAAGGTTATGTCAGTTTAAAAAGTTTTTTCTTATATAGAAATTTCAGAAATCCAATTTTTTTTTTATTCATTGAGTTACCCATTCCTGCACGATTTTAGAGAATACGAATAGATGTTTTATTCTTTGCCGCACAGAGTCTCTTTCTTCTCTTATTTCAACTCTATTTAGATATCCTTTCAGCTATTGAATTCTCCAAGTTAATGGTTCCCAGCAAAGTTTTAGCTTGCTTCATTCCTTGGAGATTTTCCCAATATTTAGATTTGATTGATTGGCAAAATTAAATTTTTTGTCTGTTAAATTAATTAGAATAACCGTTTGTTATGTAATCCCTGGGGAGTTTGCTCTATAAGCAAATCATTTTGAATTATAGAAATTTATTAATATTTGGTGACTTCAATATACCTCAATATAATAATGCATACTCAAACGATCCTCATAAACAAACTATGTGCAATTTTATCAATTTCAATAGCTTAACACAGCATAATACCATTTTAAATTGTAATAATCGCTTGTTGGATTTGGTTTTGTCTAACTGCGAGTTGCAGCTTATTAGAGATGTATCCCCAATGTTACAAGAGGATGTATACCATCCCGCACTGCTAATTTCATGGACTTATGATACAAGGGGCAACAAAAATTTCACCATCAATGACGAACGTAAATGCTATAATTTCAAGAGGGCTGACTTTGCTGGTCTTTATAGAGCATTAGTATTGACAAACTGGTCATTTTTAAGTGATGTGGACGACGTGAATGCTGCTTGCAATTTGTTTTATGAAAAACTGTTTTCTATATTTGATCAATATGTACCTTTATATAAAAAAAAGAACAGGCGATATCCTATCTGGTACTCATCCGAAATTATATATAACATAAAATTAAAAGCGTACTATTTTAAAAATTATAAACGAACTCAAAATTCTTATTCATTAGCACAATATAAATACCTTAGAGCATTAGTAAAGAGGCAAATAAAAACGGCCTACAACGGTTATATCATTAACGTGGAGAATTGTATTGCACTCGATCCCCAAAAGTTCTGGTCTTTTTTTTATAACAAGCAAAAAAAATCTCGAATTCCAGGTTCAATATGTTACGGTGATATCACCTATGAAACCTCACAAGATATTGTAAATGCTTTTGCATCTTACTTTAGCAGCGTTTATACGGATGGAACTACCACCATCAATTCACCTATCTGTTTTAATAACTCTCCTTTCCTTAATATTCCCATTATAACGGAACCAGAAGTTGATATAGCGATCAGAAAGTTAAAGAATAAGATGACGGCTGGCCCAGATGGCGTTCCAAGTTTCTTGATACGTGATTGTAGATGTATTCTGACAAGTCCCTTAACAAGAATTTTCAATCTTGCATTGTCAACAGCGACCTTCCCTGACCTGTGGAAGTGTACGAGGGTATGTCCGGTGGTAAAGAGTGGTTCTTCCAGTAATGTGAAAAATTATAGACCAATATCAATACTAAATAACTTTGGAAAGGTGTTTGAAGCAGTTCTTTACTCACATATATATCCGTCAGTTAAAAATTACATATCTGAACATCAACATGGATTCATGGAGCGGAAATCCACTATCACAAACTTAGCCGAATTCAGTCAGTTCGTGCATAACATATTGGATGTGACAGGCCAGGTAGACACTATCTACACAGATATATCCAAAGCGTTTGACCACATAGACCACTGCTTGCTACTAGAGAAGCTCAAGACTTTTGGCTTCAGTAACTCACTACTATCACTATTCAAATCGTATCTATCAGATAGATGCCAATATGTTACATATAATGGACACCAATCATACATTTTCCGAGCCACTTCTGGAGTACCGCAGGGGTCCAATTTAGGTCCTTTAATGTTCCTGCTATTTATTAATGATTTATTGGAGAGCATTGGCAGTAAAAAATGTATATTTGCTGATGACCTTAAGATCTTTGCTTCTGTGACGTGCATATCTGACTGTCTTTCACTACAACAACAACTAAACAAGATTGATGACTGGTGTACTATAAACAAGCTGCATTTGAATATCGAAAAGTGTAAAGTCGTAAGCTTTTCAAAAAAAGTAAAACCAATACACTTTGACTACAGCATAAATGGAATATCTCTTGCACGGAACACACTGGTGAAGGATTTAGGCATTTACTTTGATGCATCGTTCACGTTTGTTACACAGAGAGAAACTGTTGTATCTTCTGCGATGAAAATGTTAGGATTTTTGATAAGAAACAGCTTCCTCTTCAACATAAACACCATCAAGCTTCTATATTTTACCTATATTAGATCGAGACTAGAGTACGGTTGCATGATATGGAATCCCTACTGCGCTTCTCATAAGTTAGCTGTTGAGAGGGTACAAAGGAAGTTTTTAAAATACTTATGGTACAAGGAAGAAAATGCTTATCCCAGTCGCGGTTTCGACTATCAGCTTCTGCTTGAACGATTTAACATCGTGTCATTGGAAGTGAGACGCCAGCTGCTTTTAATAAAATTTATTTACAACTTGGTCCATACTAAGATTGATTCATCAAATCTATTATCACAACTTCAATTTCTTATACCCCGTCCTTCCTCCCGTCAAACCTTGACATTCTACATTCCCTACGTTCGCCTTAACTCCGCTTTGAACTCTCCGATGGTGTCTATGTCACGCGCGTTTAATTCAATATCCCCCTTTTGCGACATCAATTTTACCCCTCTTTCTAAAATACTTTCAATAGCTACTGAAAAACTAACTTAAACGTATATTATATCATTATTATTGTTGTTACTATCATTTTGTTGCTGTTCGTTGTTTATTATATATATATATATATTGCACTTATACTGTATAAGTCAACCAATTAATGTTGAGATTGTTACTTTGTGTTTATATTGTATATGATTGTACTAATTCATCTAATACTTTTAGTTATTAGTATTATTATTAATTCCTTTTTTTTGTATTTTTGTGTCCTTTTCATGGAGAAATCTGTTGGACGACAATAAATTATTATTATTATTATTATAAGTACAGAAAACTTGGCCCACTTTTATTCAACGCCTTAACAAAGTTTTTCTTAAATCCTAGTTTGATGTGCAATGGAGGAAGATATACGTGATCAGGACTTACAAGTGATTTAGAAGTCACGTTCTTTTTTTTGTCCAGGTATAAGATTGGTTTTAGCCATCACTTCGTAACAAAATTATTTTTGCGATCTCTGCTATCCCACTCCCAAAGAAACAACAAAATTTGCTATTCCCTAATTGGAGACCTAACACAAGTGCTATAACTTTCAAATCACCACATACATTCCAAGAATTCTGCTGGTATTGTATCTTCCATAACAAAATTATCATAGGGTTCATTCATATGTGCCATAGCCGAGAGGAATCGAAAGTTTATAATTTCCAATATGATGAAGCACGGCTTTTAAACTGATGTTAAAGTAATCTATAAAAAACCTTCATTCCTTAGCATCATAGCGGTCTTCTAACTCACTTAAATTAGTAATAAATCAACATCAGTACATTATACTAAATTGCCTTCTGCAGAGTACAAGCATTGAAGATCTTCTTCTCGTCGACGACAAAAAGAAATTGTAGTTCCCTTCACAAGGAGAGCCTTTGAACGCCAACAATTCTATTTGTATTATTCGTTAGATCACGAATTAGATCATTGAGTTCAAACTGATTGACTCTACGAAGTGCTGTAGACGTTTCACTAAAATCTAGGTCATTAATGTCGTCTTTTTTCTGAACTTAATTGTGAATCTTCATAGCCACACTTTTCTGAATGTAAATTCCAATTTTCTGGTGGCGCTGGTATTGGATGCTCGTCGATGTGACGAACAAACTTGATAACTGACGACAATTTTCGTGATGCTGAAGTAAGGGTTTGTAGGTGTTCCTTTGTTCCCCCCATATCATTGAAACTGCAAATGGCATATGTAGCGGCTTTCCGTAAAGCCAACCACTGAGAGATGTTACACGAGACGCATTGCAAATATGAGGGGCCCAAGATTTGTCCTCCGATTTGACGAGCGAAATATAGTTCATATGCCTTTTTATAAACACTTTTCTGTTATTAATCGCCAGTTAAATTTTTAAACGTTGGTTAATTGAGGCTCTATAATGTGATATAATTGCATGAGGTAACGATACAAGAAATATCAAAATGAAATGTTACTTAACATCCTTCGTTTAAAAAAAAATGGAACTATGAATGATCAACTTTCATTCGCATATGTGACTATCAAAGCTAATTCTTCGTCTCAGAACATGTAATAAGCTGAGAGCATTTTTTCAATTAAATGTTTTTATAATTAATATCTTATGAGTCGTTCCCAGTAGCACGATTTTTTTTTAAATAAAGTGGTGGTGCGTCTATTAAGATTAAATCACATATCTCATTTACCCTCAAAATTTCATTTATTTCACATATTTTAGTGATAAAAAAAATAATAAAACTCGACAGTAGGAAGTGCATTAACATACTTAAAATCCAATACTGTGCTAACGCTTTTATTGCTCAGAATTATGTTGCGCCTTTTCGTACTTTTATTGTAGAATTTAACTCGAATCCGCAGATTGGGCAATAAAAATATTAAAGCGATACAATCATAAAACAGTATAATGTAACAGTACGACACCGCTGGCATACTAATATTCCATCGGGGAACAGCATTTGGCGGACCACGCTTAAGCTGTTACCTCGCAAATTCGCCGCATAATAAGGCGGTTTACTATTCCGCGTAAACGCATAAACTACCTTAAAAAGTTTCATTTTATACCTCCAACAACGTTCGGTTATAAATCGCCTCTACCCCTGATGGACTCGATATTCGCCGTTTTGCGCTCAACAACCCGAGTCGACGGAGACACGTGCGCTTAATGGAAGGAGGACCGACCGTACGCCTGGAGGAGCTCACTCAATTTGTGAGCCGTTCCATATACGAATTCTGTCGTTTTTAACTTGGTCCGTAACGGTGACTACAACAAGGAAACGGCCAGCAGTTGGCCGACGCTCGGCTTTTCATTCCGCAAAGCTTTATGAAACGGCGAGTGGATGAGCTAACCGATGTCTCCGATGCTCGTTCCCTGGTTTTTAAGTGCAGGCGTCGTTTGGGCAACTCATAAAAGTTTCAGGTGTGTTCTCTTCCTCCAGCCGGGCGCCCCCCCTTTTCTATCTCCTTTCATAGCTTTATATCCTAATATCCTTTGTCATCATGTTTACGTACAGTTGTGTCACCATTATACTGCTTTCGGCCGCCTTAATATTTACTGCGGCGGTTGATATGAACCGCTCCACATGTGTTTTCCTATCTTTTTTCTTGTATATTCGTGATAAATGATATTTCACTTACACAGTTCCACATCTAGGTAGTGGATAATAAATTATTTTTACACGTGCTGTAGAGTAATTCCTTTTTATGCGTAAAAATAAACTTGTTGGGTCATTCTTGGATATTTCAACAAAAACGGTTTTTCTGATATATATTTCATCAGCTTGTTTTCCCTCACGTATATTTCTGCTATACTACCCTCTGATTTTTATATGGAATAATCTATAGAAAATTGTATGTTCACATCCAATGAAACTAGAATTTTTACTACTGTTGGAAATGTTGCTTCTCTAGTACTAAAATTTTTCATGATATCAATACCCATATGTTCAGCAAATATAACTAACATAGGTACAAATATTCCTCTGATTGTTTGGATTTGCGAAGAAAATAATTCAAATCATTACTACAGCTGTCCCTGTTATTTAGTGTTGTTAAGAATTGCTTCACTTATTGTTAGAGCAGGCTCTACAAAAGAACAGGTACAACAAGTAGGACGTAAGAAAGTGCTACAACTGAACACCCGGGAACATCCAACAAGAACGAATAACCTCAACACGAACTGTTTTCCGCGGTGTTGCCTTATATAAAAAATGTGGCGACAGATGGAAGCTACTATGAAAACATAATATTAGGTAGTTCAACACTCCTACAGCGGCAATGAAATGCCTCTTAAACAGCAAACCAACGCCGACTAGATATACAGGCCTATGACATGGAGTGGGAGTATTCATCGTGGCGGGGTACTCCACGCAATTCTGAAGTGACATCGCAGAACAACAATAAGAGAACCGCAAATCCTTTTCGATATACTATACTATAATACTATGCGTGCATGTAAGCTACAATACAGAGAATTAAAAATATAATATCTCATTAGTTGCAGCAACGTGTATAACATCCAGTATTCATTCATTACTATCTTTTAGAATAATTATACGGCGTATTATAATTACACTATTTTATAAAATTGTGTGTTAACACTTTATTTTCTAATTTTATTCTCATCTGTATAAACGTTATAGCACACTGCGACCTCTAAGATCTACCGTGCCCCCTATCCTCTTAAAAATGCCATCGTTTGCAACTATTCCTCCAATCGTATTACTTTTCAAACGTGAAATACGTGGGAACGCCTCATCTTAGTTAGATCTCCCTTTTCGATTTCATGCGTTCCCAAGTGTAGCACTCTTGATTGACAGAGTACTGCATAGTATAAGGAAATAAAAAAATAAATAATAAATAATATATTCTGCTTTCTTCGCTATTCCAAGTTCATTCACAAGTCTTTTCAATTTGCAGTAACCTAACAGGAATTCTATTAATATGCGGGTCTTGGGTTCATTCATTATCTTTATCTGTTGATTATGGAATTCCAGAAGAGTTTTAGCTTACCTCATTGGTTGGAAATTTCCTATCTTAGATATAACGTGCGAGCTCAACGTTTGACTGCTGAACTATATGAGGCATTATGATGATATTTTGTCTTTGGGAGTTTCCTGATAAATACACAATTTGCCTAAACTTTCGAAATATTTGGTTTGAGACGCATATATTTCTATTTCAGTTTGCTTCGTCATTTTAATATCATCGGTGTTCCACATCTCATCATTCTTTTTCAGTCTCAACATATTGTTATCGATATCATTTGTTCTTGTAGCTCAGCTGAACTTTTTTAGCATAACATCCCAGAACAACATCCGTAGATACTACTGCACTGACGCCATGCCAAAGATAAACTTTACTACAATACGTCGGTTAGAGAAGAATCAAAAACTGTGTTACTTGAATTAAGATTAAATTAAACTAATATACTAACTAAAAGAGCAGCAATATCTTTTTCGTTGATATAACATTACAACAGGAATTCCATAGGGCATAAAACTTTTCAACACTTCCTAAAATACCGAATTTAGTATTACAGGTATTCGCTGGCCTATCGTAAAAACTACCGTTGGAATTACGCCTCTCTTTTAAACTCGGATAAAGCTAGCAATACTGAATTATTAACTTACCAATAAGAACGAGTCTATCCACTGAAACGGATCCAGTTCTCATAAATACTTCAATTTTCATCTTACCACTTAGATGTAGTTCAATGTGAGTGAATCAGGCCAATCAAAACGCAAAGAAAAAATGCTAACGGAGTCGGGAACGCACCTGCCAAAGAAATCAGTACTGAAAACGTAATTCAAATGGTTTAAATAAACAATAGGAGAGGAGGTAGACACGGAAAAAGAAAGCAGGCCACACCTCAACGGGTCTCCGTAAATCTATTGGAATCGTGTGCGGACATCCACTCCCTGACATCGGACGGAACATACATCAGTAACAACGCAAATCCAGTAACCAGATCTTTGGACCCCCAGATCGTAAAATATCAATTTATATAGCAACCCACACGGTTGACTTTGAAAATTTATCGCCCGCAGACATTCCCTTTTTAATAGATCGGGAATAGAATGTCCGATATTGTTGTTTACGGGTATTTGGGGAATTCAAAACTTATTGGTGCTTGCTTTGTTTGAAAAAATCCCCAGTATATTGCTAAAAGTTGGACATTTACCGACTGTAAATACGCAATTCTAAATTATGCAGCATTTTGTGCCATAAAGGCTGTATTATGCTGTATGGAATGAAGTACGAAATTCAATTTTGACACAAATGAGTTTAAAAATGTTGAGATAAGCGAAATATAATATCAGCTTCTCTGATTTTGTAATAACGTGCATATATTTTTTTTAAGAAAAGAGATTGATGAAGTATATAGGTAAAACATATTTACCTCTATACACTTGAAGATTGTGGAAAAAAATATTGGACGATATGATTACAATATCAACAATAAACAAAATTAAAACAGTTCGACATAACTTTAAGTATTTACAGCACAATAAAGAATGGATTTATTTTTACAACTCTATTTTAAAACCTTTGAAAGGCACGTTATATAATATACATTGTTTCCTCTTCTTACAATTGATAACATATTGGAATATTACCGAGAGATATACATTATTCAATTAACTAAAATTGATTTCACCCAACAAATTAAGTCTGTTAATTTCTCACTAAGTGATTGCTGTTGAAACGTATGTGCCACCATTAACAGATAATCAAGAGTAACACGGAATGTTATGTATGTATCTAGGTATGCGGTTTTGAGCGCAAGTATAATTCAACATGAACTGTATATATTAAACAGTTGCGCACGTATGCAAGGCTTCGGAAGATCTATTGTACATTACATACAGATCCACTAGTAATGTCTCTTTAGGTGTCTCAAAAATGATTTGGACCAGAGGTTTGATTCGGAATTTAACGTAAAAACGTTTAAACTCGTGTTTAAAATAAACAAGGATTGATGGAATGAAATAGCTACAAAATTCCGAAATACCAAGATTGATACAAATTTTGTGTAATCAAGTGTTCACGTTACATATGGCGTTTATGAAATACTGAATGGAAATCTTTTTATTATTAAAATGCATTACTTTTTTTTGAGGTAGGTTCAGTGTGTCTAGCAACCTGAAATATTATTCTGAAAGATGTCACATAACCACTAATATGGCGCCAAATTAGAAAGTATCTCGTGAATCGACGAAAAGTGAGGTTAAAGGACATGATCTCCTAAGAAAGTTACTTGAAAGATTCAGAAATATTCAGTCTTGAGACCACGTGCAAATTTTTATGAACAAAATTAAACTAAAAATCACAATTTTTTCTGGAAGAAATATTTTACTAGAAATTATATACAATTATATATACAGGGTGTTTTGAAACATCGTTTAAAGATTTTAAGGGCATGTAGTACGATCGAAAATAAGGTTAAAAGTCATAATAAACATATGTCCACAAATTAACTGTTTACGAGATAACAGCCATTTTATCGCAAATGCAGAATAAGTTTGCTTTAGCGGTTTTTATTAAGATGTTATTGTATTTTAACATAAAATAGATTATAACTAAAGAAGATGTTCAAAATGACGTCCTTCCATTTCGACACAGGATCTACATCTGCTTTCAAAGGAAGCGCGCACTCTTTCAAAAAACAAGGGTTTTTCTCGTATTATCTGGCAACAGTGTTCTATTCGTTGGCGCAACTCTGGAAGATCGTTTACCGGTGTTGCGTACACTAAACTTTTCAAATAACCCCAGATACTAAAGTCCAACGGGTTTAGATCGGGAGACCTTGCAGGCCAAGCAATGGGACCTGCTCGCCCTATCCATCTCCCAGGAAATTCATTGTTAAGATGTTCCCTAACAGCACGCGTAAAGTGCGGTGGAGCTCCATCTTACATAAACCAGAGGTTCAGTCTTAGATTTATAGGTAAATCTTCCAAAAGTTCAGGTAAAGTATTTTCCAAGAACTCAAGGTATGCAGAACCTGTTAAGCGTTGTGGCAAAACAATCGGTCCTAACAACCGTTCCCCTATCATGCCTAACCAGATGTTTAGAGAGAAACGTTGCTGGTGCCGAGCTTCAACGGTAGCATGAGGATTCTCGTCACACCAAACGTGATTGTTGTGGAAATTAAATATTCCATTTTTAGTAAAACCAGCTTCATCAGTGAAAAGGAGGTTATCAGCGAAATCTGGCCGATCAGCAGCTGTTCGCAAAAACCACTCACAGAAAGCCCTTCTCGCTTGATAATCCGGAGCAGTAAGGGCTTGTACCCGTTGGATATGGTAGGGGTATAGGAGCTGCTCATGAAGAGTTCTCCAAACAAGATTGCTGCTTACACCCACTTGAGTCGAAATTCTTCTAACACTAGTTTCGGGATTTTCATCAATAATATTCAAAATTCGATCTTCTATCTGTGGAGTACATGCTAATCTCTGCCGTCCAGTATCAGACTACCGCTTCTCAAACGAACCAGTTTCTCTTAGTCGTTGAAACACCGTCTGAAACATCACATGTGAAGGCAGTTGGCGATCAGGAAACGTTTCAGCATAGAAGCGACGTGCTTGTAAAGAATTCCCATTAGCACGACCGTACATGAACACCATATCGCTCATTTCAGCATTAGAATACGCAACCATTGTAATTGCTACAAATTGCACAAAACGTCAAATTAAACTGTCATAAAACAATAGCTGATAAGCACCTGTTTACTGGGATATGTTATATCCATGTACTACTAGGAACACTCGCTGTTATCTCGTAAACGGTTGATTTGTAAACATATGTTTATTATGACTTAACCTTATTTTCGATCGTACTACATGCCCTTAAAATCTTTAAACGAAGTTTCATAACACCCTGTATATAGTTTTCTTTCATACAATGAATTAGAAAGCGTTAAGAGATGAAAGTCTGCAAATTATCACTATACATATTGTCAGAATTCCCTCATTCTAAAATGATCAGAGCTTTTTGGCCCTCAGAATCTCGTACTACTAACGCACAAAACGCCGTCAAATAATCGAGAGAATTCTAAGAATGCAACCCGTTCATTTACGAATTACACATAGTTTTCTAAATGAGAATGTGCGTCTTCTTCATCATTTACCATTTTTAGCCTGTAACTTAGACTTTACTAGCTTAAAAAATAACAGACGTCGAGGCAACACCTTGCCTAATTTGTAAGTGTGAGACTCAATATCCAATTCAAGATGTTCAAATTGGTAACACCAATTACTTTAACCTGTAATTATTTAGTCTTTTATCTTTCTTAACGAACATAAGTTGGTAATTATGACCGTGTACATATATGTCGAGATCGTAAAGCGATTAGTATTATTTGCGTGAAGAATGCAATTGTTCTTCATTGCTCGTAAGGCCAACGAACTTTCTTGTTCACCGGAGCGAAAAGTTGAAGGAAACGCAGAAGTAGCAGTTTTGTGAGAAATTCAACTAATATATCAAACACATGTGATTAAAATGTTATGTTAAAATGCTCAATTTTAATGTAACCTAAAAACTAATGCACTTTAGTAATTATTAAAAAATTATAGAAGTTACTTTTGCCTCTACATAAAGTAAATATGATAAAAGTCCATCTGACTTTTACGCATTTATTCCCTAAAATAAGTTTATATGTTAGCTAAAAGCGTTTCGAATTAGTTATTAAATAGGATTGACTTATATTAATTAAACATCTTGCGAAACCAGAAACTATTAACGTTCAAACAGTCTAATCATTAAATTCTGGATTACACTTTGCTATGATCGGTTGGATCGCTGTATAAACTCACGGAAACATTTTTCAAAGTCGGATGAGTGGCAAATACCTGCAGGATGACTGAGCAAATAGTAGCTGGCGCGGGGGTTTTAATTTGCTACTTAGAAAGTTAATTGGAAAATAAAATCTAAAAATCGAGAATAAACTAGGTAGATATAGGTAGAGAACTGCAATTAGTTTGCGATAAATTTATTTAAACTTATTACCTACGTTATTACTACAGTCATTATTAAATTCTATATTTCCCAATATTAAACAAAGAAAAACTGCAAAAACTGAAGGTCAAACAATCGATGTGCAAATCTATCAAGCAGATGAACAAAATCCACCGAAAATACACATGTATTTCGTGCAAATTTCACCAATTCTTGATAACAACTCAAAATAAACAAATACAGACCCGATGTTTGTAAACATAGTAAACACTATATTTGTTAAAAGTTAGATTAGAAACCCCACTTAGCACAACAACAGAGATATTTTTATCTAATCACTAGTAATTAAATCAAGCCTTATTGAATTTGGATTACAAATGATATGATGCGAACTCTATGTTTAATGATTTATAGTTCATACTATTGCCATTTTGCGTCAACTAGCAGTATATCGTTACCAGAACGAATATTAGCCAAACATGAAGCATCAATATCTGAAAAATACTAAATTCTTTACTACTTTTTTTTTATTACTTTCAATTTTACAACAATTAACTCCAAACTGTACCTATTTCAAGGAAATTGGTACCATTAGCACACAAAAATATTTGTTTCACTTTCACCCCGAAAACAAAAATAAAGAAGAAAAGAACACAGTGTTGGAGGCAAGTGGAACATGAAAAGAAGCGACAACGAAAAAACTAATTAAGCACCTACATAGAAAAACAAATAGCCGTAGGCAAGACTGAAAGAAAAAACGTGCAATAGGATTGTAGATGGGACAAATAATAAATTACAACAAGTAATTATCAAAAAGGATCTAGTACAGACTAATATAGCTCAAGCAATGCTTGAAATTCGAAAAAAATCAGAAGGCAAGAAGCTGGTAAAGGAAACGAATTAAAGAAATTTGATGAAAAAGTAAGTTGGAAAACCTACAATTTTGTAAAACATAATTTATGTTTTATTTACAATTTCATGCATACCTAGCTACAGTACATGCATTTTCTGTTGACGGAAACCCCACCCGCACGCGCATCGTACGTAACCGGCTCGTAGAAGCGGGCGGAGCTCGCTGAACGAACTGCGTACAATACTGCAGATACATATTACAATAAAAACTGAATTTCGTATTATAACATTTCTCTATATTTATTTGAGTGTGTCTCACTCCATTGAGCACGATCTCTTGTTATCGCGCATGCGCCAGCAGAAAATAATTCTACTATAGTGTACCTCAATTTTGTTGGAATATAGATAAGTATATGTAAATTTTACTTCTTGCTTTCTTTAGCTGATGGATATTTGTAGCAGAAAAGTTTGTTTAGAAAAAAAAATTGTTAAATAAAATTTAAGGATCACTCCCGAATTCGCGGACTTGTTCTCACGAACCTCTATCCCGGACTTCTCTTGCGAAAGGTTTCCAGGGCACTTTTATCACCTCGTATATTACAGAATAGAAACAAGTGTTGATGTCGCTTTCATAAGAACAATGTTTTTAGTTTAACAATATACTTAAGACATCAATAAACTGGCTTCCATCTGATGAGCACAGATACCTATCAGCATTTTTGATATTTCTAGGATTTGCGCTTTCCCATATAAAAACTGCCGATGTAGTGCGAGTGCTCATCGAACGCTCAGACCGAATATTCGTATTACACCATTAATATGATCTGCAAGAGTACGAAGGACTACATATTATTTAGGAGGGCTGAAATTGAAAATTAACACCTTTTACGGACTATAAGAAAAATGAATATGTTAAAAGAAATTTATAATATACAATGTGGTTCGTTACAGAACACATTGCACGGTATGGATACCAGGGTGACACAGCATATTAATGATATGGGCCATAATATTAACACTGAGAACCTCGAACTACTAAAAAATATAACATCCCCGTTTATGAACGGTGTATATCAAAAGAGAATCTAAACATTTATTGAATAGGGAACATGCCCCGTTGTACCATTCTGTGCTGATGGATTTATTAGGGTAAAAACACATTTCTTTCGCAGTTGCAATTTGTATGAGTTCAGAATTGGCAAAATTTTAACAAGTCAAAAGTAGGCGATAATGCATATCTTTGTAAAATTCCACATAACAAACTTATGGTACAGTTTGTTAGATCAATCATTATTGTATGCTGTGTTACCTCAACATAAAAAGTTATAGCTCTAACAAATTTTCACTTAACAATGAAATTTTTCTTACTATGTAAGTTTTACACACGAGCAATATCAATTCTAAAGGAAGAGTAACTTACAAAATGCCCCATCAACGTTTCATTCCGTTATTTATGTGTCCACCAATAGATTTTAAAATCGAAATACCTCGGCATCGCTCAGAACTAACGCTTTCCGCTACCGAATCCATTCTTCGCGTCTCGAATCATTCGGGACCCGAAAATTACCGAGGATTTAGTGCATATGGGCTTATGCGTCCTGGGAGGACCATAGCTCAATGGCCGTGGCGCGTAGAATCTACGGCAGGAACACGCCCGAGAGCTTCTCGAACCGGAACCGGACCAGGTGGAAGTCGAAACTTTGATTTATAAGACCGCCGCCGGTTATTTCTTCTTCTGCGAAATCTGCTCGGCGGCGCCATCAGACCAAGTCGAAGGAATTAGTTCACGCTGGTAGTCGTTTAAGTTGTTGCCGATTAATTTTACTACCTGAAGATTTCCCCCGTTCTCGAGCTTGTTTGCTCGCGACTTCCTTTTTAACTTGCGATCTCGCGATCAGAAATTATTACTGCCGCTATCTCGAATAATTTGGGAATTTTGTCATGTGATACAACGTGTCATTAAAGATTAAACGATTTATCGGCGAATTCTCGCAAAACCAGGAGCAGTTGATTCGGTAATTATCTCCGATATCGTTATGCGCTGCCAAGAAGTGGTATTTATCAGTGCGACTCCGATATTGAAGTGTAATTTCTTATCGAAACGAGTTAACTTGACTTTATTATGAAAGCTGCTTCATTAAAAACTTTATGGTGTTAAAAAATTGTAATTTAAATTTAGTGGGGCGATGATTTCTCTTGTATGGTTTTTTGAGAATTATTGATTTTGTTATAGAATAACATTTCACATTGAAAGAATTGCAGCAACGTTCCAGGAATATTACTGTAAAAGATAAACATTTTAGAAACGGAGAACGCATATCTTCTCCTCAAGATCCGACAAAACGGTTGCATGGACTAGTTCTCCGTTTTTAAAATATTTGTCTTGTTTCCCGTACACTAAGAGAAATACTGGTCGCAATATCAATAATCAACAATTTCCGTAAAATTATTCACTATATGAACGCAATAACAAAAATCCCAAAAGAAAGGTGAAAAAATCCCTTTTTCACCTTTCTTTTGGGATTTTTGTTATAGTTTTCAAGCCACAGTCTCCACCCATCACAGGATATCATGACTTCCCGGTCTACGGAGTACAACAGGTTCCACAGTCTAAGGAGTAAGATTTTATTGTTGAAAGCTGATATTAATTTCTTGAAACGGTGCAAACGGAGTAAAGTTTTTCCTAAATTCATAAAAGTTGATGTATCATCGAATTGTAAAAGTAGTAACCAAGTAATTTTTCACGCGAAAACCAAATGGCTGAATTCGGAAATTAAATATCAGTACAGTAAACGAAGTAGGTTAGAACTTGATTTATATAATTTGCATTTAGGTTTAACCAAAAACCTAAATAATTACGAACACGAAGACTGGTGTCGTTTTCATAGAAACGTCGTTGAAATTTGCGATAATTTTGTGGTAAGGGATTTTTTCACCTTTCTTTTGGGATTTTTGTTATAGTTTTCAAGCCACAGTCTCCACCCATCACAGGATATGAACGCAATCAAATATGAAATGATATCCTGTCCGTTGTTTTAATGATTTGAAATTTATTGCGACCTGAACACCAATAAAATTAATTTAATTATACATTATATGATCGATTGGCACGTTCAAAGTTATAGTCGAGTAAGCTGCTGAAATAGACCTTGTACATATTTGGCTAATTTTTTTTCTGACGTAGCTTTGTATGTAACATTAAATTTCCAAACTAAATAATGTATATAGTTTTTGAATCAAAAAAGACTCCTTACTTCTAACCTATGTACCTATTATACTTTTTGCAATAAGCTTTAAACAGTTATGGGTGGTGACTATGTACCTAAGTATATATTTTTAATGATCTTAGACGCGCCCTAAATAAGATAAAAAGATAATTAATTTCTGCAATAATTGTTTTTCCTATGTTAAACTTAGGGGTCCACCATGATGTTTTTTTGTGGGATGGACTTGTCTCAACTTTGAAATAATCAAAATATTACAAGACAGCGCTATTTATTAGCTTTTCTGTAACTTCGTCTGTGACATCTTAACAGTTACATACAAATAATTCAAAGGAATTATGCCTTTGTTAATTCTATCGCTGAAATTCGTACAACAAAGAAAGATAACTCGCTATTATTCAAAAAACCAAATAAAGTTCTTGAAACAAATCTGGTGTTCTTTACAGCAATAACGTACGTATTTCATTTTCAATAGCTTTGATTTCATTAATCCAGTGAATACTTTATTATCCAATAAATTTCCTCGTCATTTAATAATATTTTTTTTATTAGATTCAATGCACTATTTCGTGTGAACAATGATTTTTTTTTAGATATCTAATTTAGGAATACAGCCAAAGAATAAAAAGAGGGTTTCTCTTTTAATTGTCTATGCTTTCATAGCTTAATGTCGCGCTTCTTCAGAGACAATTACTAGGTACGAAAATTTACAAGGGAAGATCGCCATATGTTAAGCTCAATTCTAATCCCGGCTTTGCTAGTTGGTAGCAGGAACCCTTAGGAGTACTTTTGTAAAATATTATATACAGATAGACGTTTATTTTCCAGTGCTTGATAGTTTAGCTTAAGTACACTCAAATAGGACATGTTTGCAAGCTACTAGTAGCCTAATGGCAAAGCCCAAGGATAGTATGCGGTAGGACGATTTTTCGAATCGGGACAGAACTGATGCTGTATTTTTATTTTTTCATTTTTATTTTTTAAGTAAATTTTGTAAGTTAAATATTAGAATGATAATGAAGGTGCAAAAATACGTTTAATGTAGACAGACTGCCTGTAATATCATTATCATTATCATTCGAATTTTTTAACTTGAAACGATTAAAACAAAAAATAAATGAAATAATAAATAAACAGCATTCTACGCCCAGATTCGAACCATGATCATACCGCATACTATCACTGTGCGTTACCACTACGTCACCATACCTTACAAACATATGTCGTGTTCGAGTGTACTTAAGCGAGACTTGATCAAGCACTGTAAACTTTAAAATATCGTAAAGGGATCCCTACTACCAATAGACAAAGTCGGGATCAAAACTGAGCTTGACATCTGGCGACCTGCCCTTGTTAGACATTTAAAAGAGAACCTCCGTTTTTATTCTTTGGCTGCATTTCCAAATCATGTTTCGAATCCTACCAAATACAGCCGGCACCTCCATTTAATTTCAATAATTCTTTTCATTGTTTCGAAACCTATTTCTGGTTCAGTATATTTGGCTTTTTGTACTGTGACTTTAATTACATATTGCAATTATAATATTTTATCCTTCAATTGTTGTTTTAATTTTTTATGGTAATTTATGGCTGACTTTGTCGTATTTATAATCCTAGTAGATAGCGATTCTAAAAATAAAGGTAAGAAAATAAATATTTAATTTAAAAATTTGCAAAAAAAAAATAGATCAATATAAGTGAACAACATATAAGAAAACGAATTAAAATGCGAGATTTTCAATGTAGCGGTTTTTTTTATCTAACGCACATGTTAAAGTCTATTTCCAAAGGATATATTTACATTCAAATTTTTTTTACGGATACTGGCAAACGCGTTTCTAATTCTAATTTTTATTTCATCTACAGTTGTGGAAGACAAATGGTAAACAAACTCCTTGATATATCCCCACAGAAAAAAAATCATATGTGAGAATTTAACCGATCATCTAACTGAACCTCCAATCATGCTATGAGGATAATGCTCATTTCAGTCATTAGTTATGCCGTATCAGAGTGAGCCAGTGCTCTTTTATTTTGAAAGGACATTTGTTCTCTTATTTCAAGAGGTAAATCATCCACCAACTCTCTAAATTTGTTCTCACGAAAGTGTAAATAATGTGATCCGGTCAAATATCCATAAACAGACGTAGATCTAAAATTGTGTTGCCAATAATACCTCCTCATACGTTAACCGAGTGCTGGTGCTGATGGTCTACACTCCTAATAACAAAAAACCTGTGGGCTACAACCACAAATGCAATAGTGATATAAAGTCCATGGTCATCTAAGCTTCGTTAGTATTGCGGCCAAAACTAAAGAAAAAGCAGCACAAACTAAATAATGGAAAGTACAGAGGATAGCCTGCTTGGGAATTACAGGACTAATGCCCACCTTCCCAACAGCAGTTATGGAGGTGATTCTAAATATCACACCTTTTCATTTGCAAGTCAGGAGGTAGGCGATCCTCAGTGCTTACATGGCGGTCTTATAGAACATTTTGTAGTCGCACATGGCCTCGACTTAGAGGTGGGGTCACTGGAGATATCAACAAACATTATGCTCGTTAAAATTAACCTTAGGCGACCATTTAATGGGGGTCTTTCAATAGCTTTGAGGCAAACTCCTACCCGGCAGAAATGTTTGCCATAGATGTCTCCCCACGAAAATCCCAAAGAAGGGTTGAAGGGTACTAACATCTATATTTACACAGATAACCAGTCCATCCTGGTTGCTCTAAAAGCAAATAGCTTTAAGTCTAGGTTGGTATGGGAATGCTAAAATAATGCATTGCGGCTGGCTATGACAAACATAATCATACTAGTTATGGATGCCAGGGCATTATCAGTACTGTATCGTTAAAATAACAATAATACCGGTTTACATGATAATTTTTATGACAGGTACTTTCATCGGTAAATAAAATTTTATTGAAGAAGCTTAATTCTCTTCGCTCTTGATGTACTGCCCACTGTTGGATGATCAACCTTCGACCTAAATCACATTGGTCTAGTTCTTGGAACAATTGATAATAGCAAGAATGATTTTTTGTTATCAAAGTGCAGATGTCCATACAGATGTCAGTGAAATTCTTGTTATGCCTACGACTGTCATGAAAGTAGTTCCATTTTCCACTATTCTAATCACTTCATTTTCCTCTTTTGGTTTCTCAAACGTAAATACATTAAATTTCCTTACTGCATTTGAAAATTTACCCTATATTCATTAAATTTTCCTTTTGAGAACTTCATTTTATAGATATAAGTTAATTACCTTTACTAAACAGGATTAAATGTAAAGAAACTTACTGTTACCATAACATCGTCACCTACTAAAATTGTGTGATTGATACAACCGAAGTAATTAATGAAAACCATAATAATTTGAAAAGTAGAAGACGTAGACCTAGTTTATAAAAATCAAAGCACTTAAACAGAGTTATTGTAGTAATCATTCCCTTATTCAGTTGTTAAATGCATCCTGGCAAACCTAACGACTGCAATCAATTCATATACGTCCTGTAAAACGAGAAATTACACCTTTCGAAAGTAACGAAAACAAGATCAGTAAATCTACAAATATACCCATTTATTTGCTTAAAACACACTGAAAAATGTATTTTAGTTAATTATATGGTGTTCTCTTCTTAGTATCGATACAGACATACGCATTTTTATCAATAAGTAATATGTTAACCGAGAACCACGTTCTCAAATTCTCGTTTCCTAGTAGCAGAATGAAACTCGAGCAACAGTACACGATTTTAACAAGGCCGGTAATATAAAGAGGTAATTTTGCAAATTTGGCCGTACGTAATGTTAAAATTTTACATGATTCCTCTTCATCGTCAATATCCCATACACAGGAGATCCCTTCTGCGAATTATTAAACTTGAAGTATAGTAGTTCGAAAAATTATTAATTAAAGCGTTTGTGCTCTCGAAAAGGAAGCCTTTGATCGGTTCAGTCGTTAACAGCTGTCTAGTGTGCCGGTAAACAGAGCACGCACGTTTTACCTCCGTTACACAAAAATTCTTTGACGCAGTTATTTACAAAATGCACGCGTTCTCGCTTACCTTTAATGTTGTATGTATGTAAACATCAGGCCTCTGTACCGGCACCGATTATCATTAAACTAAACGCTACTAAAGTACTACGGAAACCTGCATCGCCCCCATGTATCATAAAGCAAACCCGGGCTTTCGACTCTAATTGAAGACTCATGATATGTTTGATAAGCCGTATGTGTTGATATTTACTGCAGATATGGAGCGAATTGTACTAGATGTTGCAGTAGACTGTCAGGAGTTTTGTTTGTTGGGCAAAACTTGCCAAATATTTCAAAGAGAGATCACAATTTCTTCTTGTAAGTTTTGTAGTTTTACGAGAATATTTACTTTGACATGCGCACTATAAAAATGGTTATACGCAGAATATCTGCACTAAAAATGTTGCGCTATCAGTGTGTTTTAAATATTCATAAGAATAATAATAATAATAATAATCTTTATTAGTATTAAATAATAGAATCAGTCAAAAATAATAACAAATATATAATCTTAATAACAAATATTAACAAATGAATAAAAGGTAACGACAAAAGAGAAAGGCGCAAAAAGAAGAGACAAAAAACAAAAGAAAGGTATTTCTAAATTATTCAAGTATTGCCGACAAAACTTTTCTTTTTTCAACTAAAACTTTGTAAATATTCTTCTACACTATAGTAATAGTTAGACGCAAGCATTTTTCTCACAGGTTTTTTAAATTGTTTCTGATTTCTGTATTTATTTCGTAATTTATTGTATAGTTTACGCCTCAAAGATTCCAGACCTCTACATGTTACTGAAAGCTCGGTTTTTAACACATGAAAATCACTTGCACGACGGGTGTAGTGGTAATGAACATTTTTGTTTTTTATATAGTTGTTTCCGTTGTTGTGAACATAACATAAAGTTTTAAGAATATATAGACACGGTAGAATTAAAATTTGTAATGTCATAAAAACAGGTTTCCATGGGTCTATTGGTCTTATGCCGCTAAGTGGTTTCAAAATTTGCTTTTAAAGCGATAAATACCATTTTAGCTGGTGATAAAGACCCCCCACAGAAGTCTTCCATTACATAAACGAGACTGTATTTGAGAATATTATAATTAAATTAATGTTTCCAAGGGTTAACAATTCATATGAGACTCCTGAAGAGATAAGCTTTGCTATGTAATAGGGCCACCAACTTATTGCAATGATCCTCCCATAAGAGATTATCCGTAAGAACTTTGCTTTCTGGTCCTGATTAATGATAGTGTTATTTACACTAACGCTACAGGTAATGTTTTGTTGCCTTTGGTGTGTATGATACAACAGAAAGTTTGATTTTGCTTCACTAAGTCTTAGTTTGTCACAGAACCACTTATGCAAGCGGTTTATTGCATTATTTGCAGTTATCTAGACTATCATTTGTAATGAGCAGTGTGGTGTCATCTTCATACATAAAGATCAATATATCTGACACAAAGGTATAAATGTCATTAGTTTACAAATTAAACAACAAAGCTCCTAGCACAGATCTTTGAGCAACTTCATGCAATACTGGTAGGTATACAAACAGATTGAAACCTTCTAACGATGTTACCATTATTATAACTAACGCTAACATATTGTATACGACCATCTAAATATGATGCAGTCCAGCTTGCAGCAGTATTCTTTATACCGTATTCATATAATTTGTTTAGCAGTATTGAGTGTTGGACACAATCCAAAGCTTTACTAAAATCGTAAAATAATTACAGTGAAAGTTGTTTGTTGTCCATGCTATTGATGATCAAATTATAAAAAGATAATAAAGCTGTAGTTGTTGATTTTCCTTTTCTGAAACCATTCTGATTGTTGTTAAGTGAATGACATGTTCACCAGATAAGTTAGAAGCTTCAACAGAAAACTAGCAAACTCTTTCAAAATTATTACCGATATATCATCTGGCCCTGAAGTATGCTTATTTTTTAGTTTTGATATTGCATTATTCATCTCATACTCGGCAAAAGAAAATAAGTACATGATATTCAAATTCCGTACAATCGTAATATCTAATTCACCACTAACTGTTACAAGTCTGTAACACTGATTTATACTTTGATGTAGTTAGCTATAGCATAATCTTAAATATCATGCCACAGAATGCCCTTTCCAAATTTCCAAATAAAACCTATAAATTTAACTTCCTTGAAAAATATCCCCTTTGCAGGCACTATCGATTTAATATCTTCTGCTTATCCACCATGGACGCAAATAGAATTATAAAGTGCAAATACAGCAGAAGGAAGCCTTTCAAACCATTCTATAAACATTACGATATCTGTCCCAATCGCAACCTCGTACCCTATCCTTGCATTGCAATATTCCTATGAATAGTGGTTAAGGTGTGACCAAACGAGCGTCCCACTTTATATGCAAATATCTCGGAAACTAACGTTCGTGCGTTGAAATCCTTTTACGAGTTTTACATATGCTGTTCATCCTTTTCGAATGAAACATGGCTCATTCAATTTTGTGTTCCGCAGTCGTTGTTATCTTCTTGTAAGAGAATACTTCAAGACGTTTCATGAAAGGACGAGAAGGTCAATAGAAGTTTGTATTTTTTAGATTCAAGGCTGCATTTTTTTTTTCTTGTTTTTTTTTTGCTGCAGTAATTTTTTAAGGAAAGTCACACCTTTAGCAGCAAATCCAAAGAAATTATTAGTAGATGTCGCAAAAGTTTAGGTAACCAGAAGTTATTTAGAAGCAGAAATTGAAATGTGGTGTGAACAACGTTTCGTTCTAATTTTCAATTGATTATAATTTTGTTATTTATTGTGTATATTATATTTTGTATTTTTTCTTATTTTCTTATCAAACATTTTTTTTTTTAATTTTTCCTATATGATCATTTTCTACTCGATTTGAATTTACTTTAAATTGTTCGGTTGCTCAATAAAAACTTCTGACTGATCACATATTGTTACCCTATCTATCTTCCGGTCTTTTACAATATTTTTATGTTTTTACATACTACATGTATTTACTTAATTTTGCTCATTTTATTGCCTAAAGATGAAGATGTGATATCATGAAGGCGGTCCTTACTTAAAATAAAATATAGAAATTTGTGAGAGAGGCAGAGGACCTTATATGTTTCATGCATCCTTTCCTAAACTTTCTGAAGTGTTATAGCTATTAGCATATCTAATATATCATGCATGCCACATGAGTTGGTGTTTGGGCTATTTCCCTCGTCTATATAGGATTGTTTTAATCCGACGTTCTGGCAGTGGTTTTACTGTCCTCATCAAGATGGCTCTCTGAAGAATTCATTTAAGTATATTATTACCAAATAAATAACCACGTTGCTTTTGTTATATCTAATCACTTACATATTGAGTGTGACCCATTCAGAATATACCAAAGTACACCACTTCACATAATCGATAGGCCAAATTGAGACAAATACGTAAACACTATATGTTGTAAAACCGCTTGTCAGAAAACTTCACGGTACTGCGAGTTCAGTTTTACTGCTGATGATATCTTAGCTATTGACATGTAGGTACTTAGAATTTTATGACAAATTGTTTTGATGTTTGATGTTTTTACTGCTACAGCTCTAAGTATTTTATTAAACTGTAAATTAAACATTTTAGTAATTCGCCAAGTATTTAAAATTACTTCCTTAATATTTTCAGACAATGCTTCTATATCATGCTAATTTAATGATTTCTAAACCAATTGCTTCTCCCAAAATTACAATAGTATATAGGTGATGTACTGAATAGCTCCTATAAATAACGTTATGTTGTAATATCGTATCCCAGCGCGAATATGATCACTTTATATAGTTAATTTTGCAGCAATAATTTTTCATTAGTCCCATCACTTCAAATCAAATACAGAAAATAATACAAAATTTCAAGAGTAGTGGCACGAGAGATATTTATTGGATGCCAACAAATTTATTAAAGCGATTAGGAAAAGAACTAAGCTGTCCCCTGGCATTTATTTTTAATAAATATCTAGAACAAGGAGTCTTCTCGCATTCACTAAAAATAAGTTTCACCAATACAGCAAAAAGGAGATACCAGTAATTGTAATAATCATCGTCCTATTTGTATCTGTACTGTACCGTCTAAGATATTAAAATCAATCATTGCATCCCAATTGACAGATTATCCTGAAAAGAGGAACTATTTATCGCACAAGCAGCACAGGTGCAGGAAGGAGCTCTCAACAACTACAGGAATATCGGAGATGATAAAGCAAATTTATAATGCTTTTGACTCAGGCACATGTGCTGAAATGACCCTTTTAGATTTGACAAAGGCCTTTGACTCTGTGAATCATCCTGCTACACAAACTAGAATATTATGGTATAAGGGGGCACGTCTCCAATTACTAATATTTTATGTAACCACCAGAGCACAACTGACATCCTGGAAGAACCAGTGATCGAATCTTGCAAACATCGGATGCGAAGTTCCTCAGTGATCGATACTCGGACCACTACTCTTCATAATCTATTACTATCTAGTATAGATGACGTAGAAATCTGTCATATGCAGGTGATACTACATACATACTTCACTTCTAGTGTGTTCGGAGGACCCTTACGATGTATTTGAGAGATCAAGGGTGATAGTCAACATACCCAGTAAATAGTTTTCTGCAAATAAAGTGAAAATGCATTTAGAAGAAACGCAAAAAACGCATTTTTTTATCTAAATACGTGAAAAACGTTGAATCCAGCCTAGTTTAATATGGCAGTTTGCAACACCTTTTCAATTGTATTGCAATTAGAGCCAGGATTTATCCATTAATTATTAATTTTGTTAAAATGTCTTTTTATCTCATGATAAGTATTCTTTTATATTTAAGAAAATTTTGAAGTACTATATCCACTAGATGTATTTAACAATTTTTTGTTAGATTTCGTATATTTAATTCTTTTTTCCACTTTCAAGCATTATTATCTTGACTTTTTTTATTTTCATACCTAAACGCCTAATTAGTGTGCGTTATACAAAGAAAATAGGTTCAACATTTATAACATAAAAAGAAAAGAATATAAATAATAATAAACACATAACATAAGAAATGGTTTTTAAATAAAATAATTAAATTCTTTTTATTGAAACAAATGGTGGAGGCGCCGGGATTTCTTTAATGAACATAAATTTGAAACATTAATACATAATAGACTACTTTTTGAAATTAACGAAGATACATTTTACAGCACATATTGACTTTACATAAAAGAATATGTCAGAATTTGCCAAAATATATATTTTACATTCAACATTAAACGTGTCAAATAATATTATTAATAATTAAAACGTTTTAGTTCTTTAAATGGAATTACCTTCATAGCGGTGCAGCATTCTAACAAAAATTCATTGATAATCTTAAATTTATTGAGAATTATTGCTCATCTTCATTGCCATTCATGTTCAACAGATAACTTAACACACATATTTTGCTTAAATCATATTAACTAATCTTTTCCCACATGTAATTCGCTTTTGTTGTTGCTGCATATTTATAGACCATTTCATTTTCTGATATATTATAAATGCGAAGCAATTACTACAAGTACGAATATTCAACTAGTCTCACGATCTTCTCATAAACATGATAAATATTTGTTTATCTATTTCGAAGCCGATCACTTTTAAGGTTCGGATTTTTACGACCCTACTTGCGTCCAGCAATAAATTCGGTCCCTAAACGTGCGCTAAATGCTCCTTCAACTGAACAGCTCGAAATGCACTTACAGCACACTCACGGAAACGCTGCCGGGCCACACTGCAACCGGTGGTGGGCACATTTCAATAGTTTAAGAGCACTTACTTACTATAAATGATATTACCGGTATTCGCGGTAATTTGAATGCATGTATTAGGCGCACTAACGGTATTTAGGGGGGATGAATTAATCTATATAGACGTAATCATGCATCTGTTAGGGATATTCATTTGTATTCGATGCTCAATAATGTGTAACCGTGTAATGTTACCCAAAGCGCTGCTATAATTTGTTCTAGAATGAAATCAATTGTGAATCTTGGAATTATTGGATTAAATTAGAACGTTTATACTAAGTGCGTTGGGGATTAGGTGGATAATTTGTAATGTGTAAGTGTTGGTGTATATATTTTGAATAAGGAGTACCTACCAGACTTTGTTAAAAAGATTGTAATAAAAAGATTTTATTTGTGTATTCGATCTGTCTACTAAAATTAAATTTTCTAAACCTTAATATTTCATTATTTAGTTTTATGATATCGTCAAGAGGCAAGCTGTAATATTAATACAGAATATGAAACAACAAAGTACATAATAATATGTATGTATAGATGGTACTTACAATTAGAATGAGATAATACGAATTAAATTACGTTATGCGAGAAATTTTATTGAATAATCCATAAGAAGTTTTGTCAATGAGATACACTAACTAGATGATGTTACATAAAATATTACAATAAATATTGTCCACTTGATTTGTAACTGTTTTAAAAATTATTAAATTTTGACAATTATTAATGATGGTGCACATTCTAAAAACAAACGTTTTTATCGTTTTGTTTAACATCGCTAATGTTGGTGTTTTCATAACCGAAATATTGATCTAAATTTTGAAGATAAAGAGGCAATCATAACGCCTTTATCCTATTTAATAAATTATTCCTGTCAGAAACGCATATTTCCTCCAGCACTGAAAATTGCTAATATTATTTCTACTTACAAGAGAAATGATTCGAACTGTCTTCAACAATTATCGCATAATCAGTATTTTAGCAACTTTCTATAAACTATACGAACCATTAATTAATGATAGTCTTATTTTCATAAATTTTATTATACTGGTTAGCAGCATGATTTCTTTTCCAATCGCTTTGCATAAATTTGTATAAATTTGTTCTCTCAAATTTTCCGGTTTGAAAGTTATTTATTACACCGTAAACGAAGGGTAGTGATTAACGAATACTCATCAGATATATGTACAGTAGACAGAGGAGTACCCCCAGGCTGCGTTTTGGGCCTCACATATTTATACATTATACAGGGTGTCTCTGAAATAAGAGTACAAAATATTAAAAA
Source organism: Cetonia aurata (assembly GCA_949128085.1). Classification (NCBI taxonomy): domain Eukaryota; kingdom Metazoa; phylum Arthropoda; class Insecta; order Coleoptera; family Scarabaeidae; genus Cetonia; species Cetonia aurata. The sequence continues at coordinate 13,682,530 of OX421887.1, forward strand.
TGGGAAACCCAAATTATACTGAATAAGTATCCAAAAATTCGTACGCCAATTGCAATATCGAATATACAATTAAAAACTCATTGAAACGTCACGAATGTGCCGCCCATGGATCCACTATCTGTGTTGATACTATATCTTAAGGTCATTTGTAAATACAGCTGTGATATACAGATAATCATTGTATGCAGCTGATACGAGTCAACGACTCCAATATTATTACGTACGCGAAATTTAAAGCAAATTTCAAAGAAGATATTGAAAGTAAAATGTGGAATCTATTAATGAATAACTCTATTCACTTGTGCGTAATCTGATCAATGACAGCTGTCTGAAATAAACATCATTGTTAAAAGTTGATATTTGATGTGACGAAGGTAATGTGCGTAATTATTTCTTTTTTTCTCTTTCATAATCAATTGTTGGTTCTGACAAGAACCGATTTGCAAACCGGCGAAACAGGTTCATAATACCATTTCTGGTAAAACAGCATTCATCTGTGAACAAAACGTTTGCAGAAAAGTTAACATTTTCTGCTAGACGTTCACGACACCAGGTGCAAAATCGAATTCGCGGAGGACCATCATTTTCAGTAAGTTCCTGCACACGTTGAATGTGATACGGGTACGGGTGTAACAAGTTTCTTCGAAAAATGCGGTGTGCCGTACTGCGTGACACCCCCACTTGCCCTGCAGCATCACGTGTACTTACACCTGCATTTCTGTTCACAATATCCAGCAATTCTTCTTCGGCTCGTAAAATTCGACGTGGTCTTTCACGTCCGCGACCTTCGTAATTTGGTAGCAATCGACCAGTTTCTCTTAATCTAAACACGGTATCCTTTATACACGTGTAAGACGGGGTTCTACGATTGGGGTATCGCTGCCGGTAGATACGTGGAGTTCTTCGACAACTTCCTCCTGCTTCGCCGTAGACATAAGTCATATCGAACAACTCGCGTGTGGTAAAAGCCATATCCGATGTGTTCATGCGTAAGGATTCAGACAGACTGAGACTCAGAGCGTAGTTATACGTCGCGTGTTGCCTGCCCTACCTTCGTTGGTTAGTAGTGTCTCAAATACCAGTGGCGTGACGGATATTTAATAAATATCTTTGCCATTTTTTCCTCACGTATGCGTGGGAATTTTGGAAAAATTAATTTAGATAAAAGGTGTAATAAAATTAGGGCTTCCCATTTTTAATACGTTGTACTCTTATTTCAGGGACACCCTGTATTTATATAAATGATTTACCTTTAACTCTAGAGTTAGGTACAGATATTGTACTTTATGCCGATGATATTAATATTTTAATCAGCGCCATAATCACGTTTTTAAAAATGTTCTTTCGACTATACTCAAGTATTTTTTCATTGTCCTTTTATTTTGTAAATTTATATTAAAATTAAGGGATCTACTTTATTAAATTCTTATAGAAAACTTTTCAATCAGATTAAGAAAAAAAGTGATTAAATCAAAACAAAATATGGATATGAACTCGAACAAGTTGCATATCATCGAAAAGTGAACAACTTACACTTTATGAATATCTAACACCTGTATTGCTTTTTAAAATTTAAAACGTCTAAGATGTTTCTGGCAAAATATTCAAAAAGATTCCTTAGATTCCGGTTGACACAATTTTAAAATTATAGATCAAGTCATCTCAGAGGACCGCCTTCAAGTTTCTCGAAATTCCTGTAATTGATGGAAACGTAAAATTGAAAAAACAATTCATTGGTTTTTTAACTTAATTATTATTAAAGGGTTATTTAATGGGTTATTAAACGCTAGGAAGAAAGTAAATTCATAATTAATTATGAGATTCTAAGTTATAGATAGTTTCACAAAGTCCCACATAAATTAAGATTGTTCCAAAAAAAGATTTACAATAATTATTATTAAAATTATACTTTACGAATGACATTCATATTAGCACGTTTACTTTACGCCAATATTTTCGCCTATTTAAACTGAAATAAATTCGCAAAAATCTGTATCTGAATATTATTCAACTCCATGCGTGCGACGATTTAACGCTTGAGATAGGAGCTTCGATACAATCAGATACTTTTAATTGGATTGCCAAGGCCTCAGGACAGTATGACACCACTGGTGAATGACACACCGCCTGTGCTATTGCTTTAAATCCCAATACGCTGCGACCGTATATCCGCAACTGAGGAAAGAAAGTATTACTGCCCAGGTAGGCGTCTAGAGGGGGACGCGTAGCGGGGATGGGAACCGATATTTTCTCTCTTGCTCGTTGCACTTCGTATCGTTCGGATTAAAATTTCTCCAGCCGTACCGGTTGCCAACAAACTGAAGGATCGGCAATGGGTAATAGCTTACCTTCTTTTATAGCATCTGGGTGTACAAATTAGAAATTGATCTTAAAAATACTCTGGCATTTTCCACCGATATGTACATGTTGTACATCCAATCCCGGAAGTTTGTAGCAAGCTGCTTTTAAAAATATGTATATAATGTTATCAATGACGCAGTTTTGAGTATTTTTGTTAAAGAGATACAAATGATGTAGGAAAAACAAAACAAGGTAAGAATTTATCGATACCTTGTCCTTTTCACAAGATCCCATTTAAACATCATCTTCTACTTAATTGTTCTCCTATTCATGTCATTTCTTTCCAAATTACTACCGATTATTCTATTATCAATTAGTGTATTAAAGACAAACGAGTAAAAAGTGGGTTCTAACTTCAACCTGTTGCAATACAGTCCTAACCTCACTACCAACATATTAAATATTAACAGTACGTAATGAATGTTGGTGCGCATGTTTATTAGTAGAACTACAGTTGTTTACCTATTCGGTTCGATAGGTTTCGCATTACCACAGTGAAAATTTAGTAGTGTATATAATAGGGGAATATATCCGCTGAGTACCCGATCAATCAACGTATTACTGATATCAGTACAACATTTACCAAATTACTGCAATTTTTTATAGACGAAAACGACGTACTTACTTTTCTTTAATATGTAGAATGGTGGAGGAGCCGGACTTTGTCTTCTCTGAATTTAATCAATTGAAAACATTTTCAAAAAATAATATTATTAGAGCAAATAATATTAAGTTAAATTGAATCTGTATTATATACCATTATAAACTAAAATAATGACGCAAGTGGATTATGCATTAAAGATATAATATTTGGTTTCAAGGCAAAATGTTTTCATATACTTAACATAGTACATCGTTATGGTCAACTAAAATCCATTTAGAAAGATACTCGCGCTTGCTTCCTCCGCTCTATTGTAAACGGCAAACACACAAATAAAAATAATACTATGAGCGAACGTAAGCAATGAAACGCTACTGATAAATGGAGAAGGAGCGCCAACCCTATTTAGTTAGATAATGCGAGTGTTCATATACGGTCAGTAAACAAATAAGAGGAAATAAACGGGATCCGTTTAAAGAATAACACATGCGATGTTATCTTTAATCACTGTACAGCCTCCATTTTTAAAAGGTTATAATCTTTTATTTTAAGTTTTGACGTGTGTTTTTACGTGGTAATACCCTATGCATATTCTATTGTATATTAATATAAGGTATTTAAATGCTGGCAATTTAATACTCTCCCGTGATGACATAATCAGTGAGTCGCCCTGCTTCCACTTAAAAAAAAATTATTAAAGTTCTCAGGAAATTCTTACTGGATAAAGCTCTGGATAAAGCTAATCATCTATATATCTAGTGCGTGACACTTTAGGCCCAGTAGTAACCCGCGCCAAAAGATTTGTTAAATTCGAATGTTCTTAAAAGAAGTGTCGATATATACTTTACCTCGTAAAAGACAGATTAAGAACTTCTACCTGACAACCGCAAGACAAACCGAATTATAATTCAATTAACAAAATTAGATGCGACGATCTCAATAAGGGTAAATTAAACCAACGAAACATGCAATGAGAACTAATTTAAGAAGCACATAGGCTGCAATTATCGGGTATGGCACAACACACAAATGATACCGAACGAAGTATTAAAGTACAAAACTTTGAATTAATGAGAAACGTAAATTCACCGATAGAATTAGACACATATTCAACCCTATACATGAGAAAACATTAATAGCTTCTTGAACCAGGAACACGTTCGTTCACACTATTCCGCGTTGATATTTTGTAAGGATGTAAGGAATATCCTCTTACCCTTTCGTTCAAGTTTAGTCCTTAGTATCGTAGCGGGTTCGAGTTGGCGTTAGAAGAACACCGGCAAATATCTTTTTAGGAGGAACAACGAGGCGTCTTTTTTATTACATCTTTTCACAATTCATTTGATCTTCCATTAAAAATGGAAATTACGATTTTCTGAAGCAATAAATGAATAAGTTTGCTGCTACGCTGTATGATTGTATACAATTTGGAAAACCAAATTTTTAGCCTTTTGTAAACACCTAAAATTCTATGTGTACATGTTTATGACATGCTTGTTATATGGACCGAAGACCATCTGGAGTTGAACACCTTTTTGTGTTGTTTAAATATTTACCTGACTCTATCAAATGTACCTTAGAAATGGAACACAATAATGCTATAAATTTTCTGAATTTATTCATTTTTAGAAATATAGAAGATTAGGTTTTGGTATCCGACCTACAATGAGAATTCCAACCATTTCCATAGCCAAAAACTTCTTTTATAGCTTTTTATGAGAACTTGTCAACGTACCTCTTACTAAAGAATCTTTTGATAGATAACTTAATACTACCAGACAGAGTGCTACTATTGATTAATTTGATGTCCACATTTAGTGAGTGGCGATCGCGTACGGAAATTAGCGCGATTACCAGGGGGTTAAATTGGCCGCGACGAGAATTAGATATTAGGGGTAATGAGTCGATAGAGTGGTGGGCATTTTTTAGTAATGCGGCTAGAGAACTAAGTAGATTGCGGCACGATAATTAGGAATAGAAATTAGGGGGTTAGATATAGCAAATTATTTAATCGTAGTGATTACTAGATTTTAATCCTTAGTATTAAATTAGTTGATTTAAATTATTCTTAATTTTAAAAATAGAAACTGCTGTTGTTTTGTTTTGTTCACAGTTTCTATAATTTGGAGTACCAGTTTTATTTAGGAAGCAGCCTTGAGATCTAGGAAGCACGAGAGCGTCACCTAGAGATTTCACAACTTCGAAGATGAAGAGTTGTGGAGGCCCCTTGTTAAATTTTGTTTATTTGTTTGCTGGCTATCAACAATAAGGCTTGGGGTTGTTTTCCCAATGCCACTCTCAGAATGGGGTTTTCGTGGTTTTCCTCATTCCTAGGCGAATGCTGAGAGTTAACAATATAAGTCGCTCCACGGGCGCAAATTTCATAATAACGTCTGATAGCCAGCTATTTTAAAAGTACTTTTTTTTGGAAATTTAATAAATTTATTTTATTTGTTAAATAATTAGGTGGAATAATTAGTTAGAATAGGGAAATTTGAAATGTTATGGAAATAATTGAATACTTAGAACAGGTAACCCAGTGTAGTACCTTTTAGGTGGAGCACTGGGTTTTTAGGATGATTTGTAATATTTAACTTTTCTTAAATAAAGTGTCCACATTTAACATTTAAAACACTACATCCTTTACGTAATGTGTTATAAAACTGTAAGGATAGGTTGAATCGTTTATTTAAGTAAAACGAGAGTTTTAAACTGGTTTGCGATTACGCAAACGAAAATTATATTACAAACTAATGTTTAAACTACTTTCTTTGTTAATTTATCAAATAACTTCAGATTTTCTTTTTCCTTCTAAAGTTAATCTTTTGGGGTAGTTTTATACCAAATGTCTGTTCCATAGTTTGACATGAAGTCACTTACACCGTAGTTACTTCCTGTCTCTCCATAAACTAGAAGACGTTCTCTCCAATTTAGTACTTCACCAATTAAATTCGAACTTCGCAATAATTAAGATTTGTTACTTGACCGCACGTATGTATATCGGTACCTAAGTTCTCTATCGAACTTGCGAATAGTGGTAGAACTCAAAGGTACAAAGCGTGCCCCAGCTTCCCCTAAAGGGATCGAAAGGTCATGGAAACTTAATATACACACTGTAAGTCGATATATCGCCCAGAAATTCGCAGTGAATTAGACCAGGTTCCCCACCCAACTAACCCTAATAGGTTATTATTACAACGCCGTTCTGCCACGATACACCTTTCAGTATTGAACTAATTGTTTTGTTTTTGTTGCAGGTAAGCGAATCAGTACGCCTCATCTCCGTTTTGACTGGTGAGATTTCTTTCTCTATTTTCTATTTGGACTTACAGTGGAGCGGTTAACTCGATTTAGAAGTTTGCCGTGCGCCGTTCATTCGCACGATAGCAGGAAATCCGTTAGTGTATGATACTGTTAACGCTTTTGTTTCTTGCTGTTACCGAAACTAATCCGGTTGGATACCTGCAGGAGATGCAATCCGAGTATCGAATACGTGTATGTATGAAGTTAACACCAACTCTCAAACATACAGATATGCTCAAATGTATTAGACACCTATATTTTTTGCGAATAATCAAAGTAAGGTGAGTACAAAATAAAAGTTTTAATTTAAATGTGTTATAAATAGTACTTTAATAAAGGATCTTAATAATTTGTTGCATTTCTGTAAGCTTTTAATACAGTTGCAATATTTTTCCAGTGCGTAAAAAACTGACGTCTAAGAAACGTGAACATGCATAAAAATTTAATAGATCTAGGAAAAGTATCTATAAAAACTGTTGTAAAATCATAAAAACGAAGACATAAACACTTAAATTAACTGCCACAGATGTAATGCCAAAACACGAAATTAATGGTAAATCATAGAGATGTCTATTACTTTTGAGCATAACTGTATTTTTTTTTTACTTTTCTACTTGAATTAAATGTGTTACGGAGTTTATACATACAGCTGTGCTCAAATGTCATCCCTATGTCAACATTTCTATGATTTACCATTAATTTCGTGTTTTGGCATTACATCTGTGGCAATTAATTTATTGTTTAGTGTGTTTAGTTATTCGTTTTTATGATTTTACAACAGTTTTTATTGATACTTTTCCTAGACCTATTAAATTTTTATAGATGTTCACGTTTCTTAGACGTCAGTTTTTTGCGCACTGAAAAACGTATTGCAACTGTATTAAAAGCTTACCGAAATGTGACAAATTATTAAGTTTCTTTATTAAAGTACTATTTATAACGCATTTAAATTAGGAGTTTTATTTTGTAGTGAGTACAGTTACTTTGATTATTCGCAAAAAAATATAGGTGTCTATACATTTGAGCATATCTGTATTTGCAAACAGTTTGCTGTAATCTGAAAAAGTGTGAATGACGTCAATATTTAGTTTACTGGATATTTTCCACAAATATATAATAACACGGCTAATACAAATACATATTTATACATAGATGAATTTATTTATTGAACTCTGCTCTCCCATATATTTTTGCTCATTCTTGTAACAGAATGTATTATAAGTAAATATGTATAAATAGTAGTATAAATCCTTTTGCTGGAGTACGACAAAAATAGGAAGCATTTTCTAACATTTCTAAAATCTATTAAATTTTTGCTCACATGAGAAGAGAATAGAATTATTAAAAATATGTAACGTGCAATGTGCATTGTGTACCTGCCTGCAGAGATTTGGTTGGAAAATTCCATCATGATTCTTCGCTAGCATATCAACTCCGATCTTTTTATCTACTGTAAGAATCAACGTTGCTCGAATTGTGGAAAACGAAACGGCGAACTATTATAACTTTCACATAATTCAGACTTTACAATACATACTGTGCGCGTACTATATATCTAGATAAAAGAATTCTCGTTAGCGATTAAATCTGATATATTCTTATAGTTGTGTTGTACAGCATTAATGGTTCGTAATTAGTAGTTCCTTTAGAGTTACCGGGCGTATAACAAGCTTTACGGGCCAGATGTTAATTACATACATAGATACATAGGATACTAATGAGTGCACACGATGTGTTACTGAATAATAACATGCTGACGATAATGATTTTACCAGTTTCGCGGATTAATATTGCCAGCGGAAACGCTGTGGTGTAGTAGAATATACGAGATCTACGTTTATACACTGAAGATAATTGTTTCCTTAGGTATCATAAGAAACGATGAGTTAACTGAAGATAATTGTGGAAGTATTCTAAGTAAGACAGAAACAACAGAGTGTTATAAAGCTTAAATAGCATTTATATAGTATACAAAGCATTTCTTATCTACTATTTATTCTTTCTGTTATATGATTCAGATAATCGACCATCATTACTTGTTTACTTTTAGAAACAGTTAAAAATACTTAAAGAAAAATGTCCGCTTATTTAGAACATTTTCAAAATTAATAAACTTTTACAAACTTACGCAAAAAAAGCAATAACAATCAATAACATGTGACAGTGAGTGCAATTTCAGTACCCTGTGGAACCTCCACGACTATTGACTACCTTTCTGCACCTATTTGGCATGCTCATGTATGAGTGAGTAATGCATTCTACTGTTCTTACAAGACACTGATACAATCGCTGTTTTATTTCAAAGACTAGATTTTGACGCAGTATGCTTCTTTGCAACAAATCTCATACGTAGGATTTAAATCAGATAATTGCGCTAGCCATGGCAAAACATTAATGCCGTGGTTTTGAAGAAATGCACGAATGATACCTGCAGTATGCAGACGCGCATTGTCGTGCATAAGTTGCAAATTTTCACCAATTCTTTCAGCATATGGTAGCACAACGTTTTGAATGCCTCGATAGTCAATGGCGTTTAAATAACGATTCAAGAGAACGAGGTTAGTTCTTCCACCAAGAGATATTCCACCGCTTATCATTACACTACCTACTTGGAAGCTGTGAACAGTTTGCGATGTAGCTAATCGTTCTGCATTCCCGAAACGTCTCCACAATCATGTTTCTCTTCTATCTGGCCGCAAACCAAACCGGAATTCGTCAAAAACCAAAACAGATGCCCAGTTTCGATAATCCCAATTTAAATGTTGCTGCGCCCATTCTAATTTTCTTCCGCGATTTCCTCTCGACAAAGCAGGAACTCTCAGAGGACGATCACGCACATCATTGGTTTGCTGATATCTCAACCAAAAACGACTGAAGACACTTTTTGTCGTGTTGAGAGCTAAATGATGTGTGTTAATCCTTAATTAATGCTAAAGAAACTAGAAAAGAAAATTGATGAAACAAAAATCTCTAGATGACAAATCAACAAATCTTAAATTTTTTCAAATTTCCACTGATTTTTCAGTTTATAAGACCTTATTGTCACGTATATACTATGGGAGGATCAGCAGCAAACTCTATTGACGTTTAAAATAACATTACAAATAATTTGTATCAAATAAAGGCTTGTCCCCTAGCTTATTTCGATGTGTGTATTTGTTAAAGGAATACCTTAAGACCAGCTGACTCCATAAAATTTTTAAAAATCAATTTCAGAATGCGCAACTTCACCTTATGTATAACTCACGGAAAGAATATCACAAATTCATAATATTACAGAAGATTCCAAACTGAAATCGGATATTAAAAAAAAGTTTCCAAAAATATTGAATAGACTAGTGACTCTAAAGGAACTCTTATATAATTTAATGCGCTTACTTTTCTAGCAGCTGCTGATCCATTTTAATATTTTTTTATTAGCTTTCCACCTAAAAGCACTAACATCACGTATGTACTGGTACTTACTTCATATGTATGACCCTAAAATATGACCTTGTATAAACGCCGCAAGATGCACCTGATTTTTCGATTCACGAGGGCAAATAAAGTTTTACGTTAAAGGCTGAGTTTATGTATGCCAACCTGTACGGGAGCGTGAGTACGAATTTAATACACCACTTTGCAAATATGAGTGGAGGGTATGCGCGATTTTTTCCTAATCGACGCGCACAATCATGTTCAAGTGCGCGTACTTCGACGCAAATATATAGCTTCACCGATTGAATATATGTATGTTCATTATGTCAGGTTTACGGGCCAGGCGATTTGCGCTGCTGGGTTATAATCGCAGACTCCTATCGATAGATGAACATAAATTCACTGCAAACAGGTACGACAACCTTACACACGTAGCGAATACCAATCGTTAATTAGCAGAATAAGCACCGGCTTAGGTTAACGTGCTAGAGATACTATGATACAAGTTATAGGTTGTGTAGACCCGACTGAAATGGGACGGATTAATTATCTATGCTATGTGATAATAGAATACGTAGGGTGACATCTCATGTCGTGATGATTTTTAGAATTTGTGCTTTTATTGCATGTGGTAACAATTGTTCATCTAATAAAACCGTAATGTAAGTAACTTTTGCGCATATTGATAGACAGTGTAGTTTAGTTTGTCACGAGAATTGAGGCTGTGGTAATACATAGCCACCTACATAGTATGTATACAGATAACCACTTTTTAGACAACACAAGTATTGTATTCAATATTATACACCGTACGTGTTTAACAAAATTTATTATGCAATCAATATTGGGCAAAAATTGATTTGAATAAACTTACGGACAAAGATAATTTATCTACAGGCTGTCTTATATCTATTTTCTCAAGTATTTACTCGGAAACTAATGGAGACAAAAGATTGCAGTTAAATCATGTGTAATTGGGACAACATTGTGCATACGTTTTTGCCATTATAATACTCCCAATAATAATAATAATAATATGTATTTATTGGCTTTATACAACAAAATTTGTATTCACAATTCATATAAATACATTTAATTTGAAAAATTATTGCCAAAAAGATTAAATCGCCTACTGTAAACACAGGATTACATTCGGCGATCGTCCTTTAACCTCTTAAAATATATAAAAAAAACAGAAAAATATAACAATGACAAAACACATTATAACAATACATTTAACGCGTCAAGCTAAAAGTGCAAGTCGGCAGCAATGTCATGATCCGGCAGTTTACAAACATAAAGCTCTCACACCGCACATAAGTTCATCCTGGGGTCACTGCTGGGCAAGCAAGATCTGCTGGAGACTCCGCCTAATGCTAGCAACAGGCACCGCCACCAGAGAACCCAACGGATAGAGATGCCTATTCATCACTTAAACACGCTTAAACATCTCGGTTCTGCGCTTGGGTATCAAAAACCGGTTACCGCCCCTCACACACGTCCCATGCTCCTGCTATCACAAGCCATGTCCGTCGCACAAGTACACGGGTTCTCTCTCCCTCCAGATCTTCCGACAAAATAATATCTTATGCAACGTTCCACGATTTTATATATTCAACGTGCAGGTAGACGCCATCACACGTGCCATACCTCGTCTGCCGCGCATTCCATGGACTAAGCGAACACATGTGTGCTGCACAGTTTGGATCCTCCTGCAGTCCGCCTTGGTAATGCAGCTGGTATAGATCACATCTCCATAATTAAAGTGTGACAATACCAGGGTTTCACACAGTAACTTTCTCGATGCACAATTCAAAAATCAACATGTCCACCCCAAGCCGCTGCCCGCGAACTTTGACTCTCAAATTTCCTGCAGCATATATACGGACTTTACAAGGTCCAAATATAATAAGGTGTGATTTTTTCGGGTGGATTGAAGATCTTCATTCACCTTTTGCTCCGCCTCCGATAGTTCTGACTGCTTCAACGAATAATAGATAAACTTGTGTATCATCGGCATAAAGATGATAACAATGGTTGAACACGAGCGGCAAACAAGAAGTATAAATACTAAAAAGGAGAGGATTAAGCACTGCTTCCTGTGGAGTTCCATTGATAATAGAGAATAAGGGGTGTGAAATCAAATTATCGATACTGACTAATTGTTCTCTACTGTGTAAATATGATTGAATTAGAGCCACGGCCGACTGTGTGACGCCGTACGATCCCAAAATTGATGCAAATGTGTCATGGTGGATCGTATCGAACGCTTTGTTAAAAGAACAGTCCTGAAGTACATCATCGACAACCCGCGCCAAAGCGGTGGTAGTGCTGCAACCAGAACGAAAATCCGACTGATAAGGCGGTAACACACGCCTGCGCGCAAAGTCCAAAAGTTCAATATACCTTTTTCACAACAATTTTCCAAGCGTAGATAAAATACTTATCGTCCTAAATCGTTGTAACTATTGACCGTCTTTGATTTAGGTAGAGGTCTAATTAGCGAAGACTTCCATACATCAGGACGAACACTATTCTCAATACAATGATTAAACATATGCAAGATGTAATCCCTTAAATATGGAACAGCAAGCTGCAGCATCGCAAGGCTAATGCCATCACTCCCGACCGCATTGCTCCTCATAGTTTTTAGGAATCTGTGCAAGTCTTCCATAGACAACCTCACAATTGATAAGCAGGAGTAGGGTGTGGATATGTACGCAAAGATTGCGGCGGCACAGAAAGCTGGTTCCTCCTAACAGACGTAGAGATATGACGATTCATCAAGTCCACAGCTCACAGAGAATCCGGAATAAAATGCGTTTTAGGTTTCCCAAAATTGAGAGTCTGCAAATGTTTCCAGAATTTCCTCCCCTTGCCTAAATTCGTTCCACACAGATATTAATAAAACTCCTGTTTCTCCCGTCGGATCGCCCGATTCGTTTCATTTCCTACTTTACTTAATCCAGGTGCCTTATAATACCATTTCGGGTGTAAGGAGTGGGAGTCGATTCGCCAGTCCGGCTCACGCCTGCATATCTTCCTTTCACTTAGCACCACCGCACTCCCCTTCTATCTGCCGCCACTTTCACCTCCTCATTCCAGGTTTTTCTGGGTCTTCCTCTTTTCCTACTTTTTGTTGTTCTCGCCTCGTAGATCTTCCTAACTGTTTTTCCTTCCTGAGCTCATCCTCAGCACATGCCCCAGCCATCTCAACTGTCCTTCCTGTCTTTCGTATTCTGCAAAGGTTTTGTATTTAAGTTTCCTCGGTGTGTTGTATTCTTGTTCTTATTTTATCCATTCTTGTTTTGCCTGCAATTTTTCGTAAAAATCTCATTTCAATATCTCGCATCCTGTTTTCTTGTTTTTGGTTTTTGTCATTGCCCATACGAAAATATCGAGATGCCCACCTTCTTAAATATTTGGGTCTTTGTTTGTCTACGGATTTCGTTTTTGTTTAAAAATGTATTATTTATGCTGTTAAAGAGTCTACCTCTCGTTGCTATTTTCTCGCTTATTTCCTCCTCCAGTCGTGCGTCCTCTGTTACTTGTGTGCCCAAAGCTTTGCGCAGCTTCATTTCTTAACGATTTATAAAATTCATGGATGGGATTTTTTTACTTTTGATATCTCCGCAGAGCCTGATATTATATGTTAGCCATGGCGAGGGTGGCTTCGTAGTGCAAACATGTATTAAAGGTGCATGCATATCACATAACTGTTTATGATTAGCATTAAAAAACGAAACCTTCATATTGATTTCGTGTAAGTCCTACATCAAAAACCAGGGTATGCGATACAAATCCATTTCGAAGTGGTCATGAGTAAAATGTTTAAATGATCTTGTCACAAAACTACGTTGAATTCTGTGGTAACACTTACAATCAAGAACACAGTAGATCGCAAGGTGATCAAAGAAATTCTTATGTAAGATACCACACTTTTTTACAGCAGAGTCCCAGGAGAGAAGAAGAAGTTGCGCAAGATTGTATCAATGGAGCAGATCTATTGATCTTCTAGTTCTATTGTCCGACATATTTAGCAAGTTAACGTTAAAATTTCCCAAACAAATACAATGTTCAGTTAAAGTTGAAAACTGCGATAGGTCATCCTCAAACTTGGTCGAGAACAAAGCAAAATTACCCTTCGGGGGTCTGTAATAAACTCCCATCGCCACAGTGTGACCAGTAAAAGATGCAGTAAAAGCAGTCGATTTTTTAGTTGTGTGGCCGTTTATTCTTTAATCTGTAACTTTTTAATGCTTTTACACAATGCTTGTTAGTACAGCTCATTTGTATGTATACATTCTTTCTTGAAATTGCCAAATATTCTTATACATGTTGAAAGAATAATACTTTGGTTGAACTTATATTGAAAGGATTATGTTGTGACCATTCTTTTTTAAGTATTCAAATAAAAAATTCAAAGCAATTATGACAACTGCTGTTCGTGATCTTTTTAACATTTTATGCTAGTTGAAACTGTAAAACATACATGCCTGTACTGAATATTTACAATTTCCTTCCGCCTCCAATTAACACTGCAAACGCATTGCTCTTTTTTAAGACTAGAGCGAGTATTTATTTTAAATTATTTTCTCTCGGCGTGTGAAATTGTATGATTTTGTTGAAATGCCATTGCATTGGTCAATAACTAAAGTCATTAGGTACACGTTTGAGAACGGAATTTAGACATTCACGTAATATGAAAAACTACACGCTAAAAAATATATGCAATTCTTACGGAAAATTCCAGTAACGTATAAGGTAAAATTGCCAAAAATTGGGAAATTTACTAGAAAACTTTAGGTATGCTTCCTAATTTTTGGTAAATTTACCCTATACATTACTGGAATTTTTCGTAGGAATTGTAAATATTTTTTAGTGTGTATGGCAGTCTTTGTTTATTCGATGATATCTACGTACTTCAGCTTTGTTACATCTTTATGAAACATAATATACTGCTATACGAAATACACCCATACCTCGCTTTACGGCTTAGATACGTTCTGAATAAGTTGGCCGCAAAGCGAAAAGCCGTATAACGAATCAATTATCTTGATACAAATCCATACATATTCAATTGAATCTGTTCCAATTTTTTATAAAATAATATACATATGTAGTTTTTAGTTCATAAAGTATTTTATTTTTATTTTCTATAAAAATGTTTACATAAAAATAAAAGTACATACAAAACAATAATACATACACAGAAATTCAAAAACTAAACATATAAATTGCACATATGTATGTATACATAGATATATATGTAATAAAACAAAATAAAATGCTCAAAAACTGTTTAAATCAGTGAGTTATGCTACCATCACTATTTTCCGCTACTGAGGATTGACCCAATTTAAAATATTGGTCCAACGTTGCCTGCTTTGCCTTGCTTTCTGCTTCTTTTAGCAGTGTTTTGTAGCAGGTAATGGCTGAGTTAATTCCTCGAGACACTTTAGCACTGCGTTCTACATCGGGATCATTTTGAAGAAGGATGTTTAACCCCTGTTCGAAATAAGAAAGCGCATTCGACAAGTTTTTTGCTGTTAGCCGTTGGCATATAGCAGGCTCTAGGTCTGGCTCCTCATCAAGTGCTCTCTCTGTTTCTAACTGGATCAGTTCCTCGTTTGAAAGAGGTTCTCTGTCAGCATCTAGCAAATCAACCAAATCACCTTCTTCCAAATCCTCAAAACCAAGATTGTTTGCTAAGTGTAATATGTTTTGTCGAATTTCAGAAAGAGAACTAACTTCAGGCTCATTAGTTTTTATGCATTCTGGCCATATCTTTCTCCAAACATGGTTCATTGTGGTTGATTGTAATTCCTTCCACGATTCGCTAATGTTGTCTACGGCATCTCTGATGCTGTAGTTTTTCCAAAATTGTTTTATCGAAGATTCACCATCGGTTTCGTGAATAAGTTTACGAAAAGTTCTGCGTAAATAATAAGCCTTAAAAGTGGCTATTGCACCCTGATCCATTGGCTGGATCAGAGCTGTTGTATTTTTGGGAAGATACTCAATCTCCACATCTTCAGACGATTCGGATAAATTAACCGGGTGTCCTGGAGCATTATCCAAAATGAGCAATGCCTTGTTGCTCAAGTTGTTGTCCTTCAAATATTTTTTTACTTTTGGGCAAAAGTAGTTTTTAAACCAGTCTTCAAAGAGAATCTTAGTCATCCACCCTTTCTTGTTGGATCTCCAAATGACGGGCAATTGTTTCTTATTCAGCCCTTTAAAACACCTCGGATTTTCTGAAAGATATACTAAAAGTGGTTTTAGCTTAAAATCCCCTGCTGCATTAGCACCAAGGAGCAAAGTTACTCGTTCTTTAGACACCTTGTATCCAGGTGCAGACTTTTCACATTTTGATATGCAAGTTCTTTCAGGCATTCGCTTCCAGTAGAGTCCTGTCTCGTCTACATTGAAAACTTGTTCAGGTCGGTATCCACCTCTTTCAATAATTCCTTTTAAAATGCCTGGATATTCTTTAGCTGCGTCAGCATCGGCACTAGCTGCTTCACCTTTCATTTTTAAATTGTGCAAATTGCAGCGGTTTTTGAATCTTTCAAACCAACCTCGGCTCCCTTGGAATGTTACATCTTTCACAGATTCATCAGTATCCTCCCTCTTTAAATTTTCGAAAATACTTTTAGCCTTTTCTTGGATAGTCATTTGGCTCATTGGCATCCCTCGTTGATTATTGTCTTCACTACACATATCTAATAATTTTTCCATAATGCTGCTTCTTTGGCGAGTTAATTTTGAGACACTTAAAGGTGCAGCAGATAACGAATGTGCTTTAATTTCTTCTTTTCTATCGCGAATAGTCTGAACGGTAGACTTCGCCAGTCCCATTGCCATACAAATTTTAACAATTTTCTCACCAGCTTCAATACGACGTAAAACATCTAGTTTAGTCGCTAGTGTGACAGATTTTCGGCTTCTCTTTTTATTTTTATCAATATCAATCTCCAAATTCAATGAACGTTTTGGTGGCATTTTTTTTTTTCTAAAAAAAAAATATATTTAAAAGAATTAATGAATTAATTAAATAACGAAAATACAGTCTTTTTAATACATATGTACCAAATATGTATGTTTACAATATCACCAATTAATACAAACAAAAACAATACTCAACCAGAAAACAAACAAGAATAAACAAGTCTCTAGCTACACTAAAGCCACAACGCAGTAAAATAGTGATAACGTTGTGCCAAACGTTCCTCACATTTTCGTGAGGTGGACTGTAACTGATGCAACAGTGCCACTTAACGGGAGAAGCTGGAAGTCTCTCGGAGTGTGTAAATATGTAGAAAGTCGCTACAGTAGATACAACATTTTTTTGCCGTATAACGAAACATTGTGTGCCGTAAATCGAAAAAATGCCATAATTAAAAAAGGCCGTTATAGCGAAATACCGTATAAAGAGCGGCCGTATAGCGACGTATGGGTGTACTCTAATTTGAATCCACCCTGCATATTAAAACAGCTAACAAAAAAGAGACTTTCAAGTTGAAGTTAACTTAACGCTTATATTATTGCTGGTAACTTGCTTTAGTGCATGATTATGAATGCGCTAATTTCCAAGACACTGGCATCGCCTTTGGCGCGAACAACTTTTGACTAATAAATAAATGCGCTCTTCCTGGAAACTCTTAACTCTTAATAAATAAGTAGTTGCTATTTTAACACCCAGCGCTCTTAATCAAACTTCGTGCAAGGAACGTCTTCCTTTCAGATACGACGTTCACATATTTATCTTCGTTTCTACTGGATGTTATTAGTAGTCATGTGGCTAATTAATTAAAGTGAAATTATTTTAGTATGAATACAATATAATATGAATTTAACAGCTTATTCTAGTATAAAATTGTACCAAAAATGGAGAAGAATTAAGTTTGTATGATACGAGAATGCAGCCATTAAATTATACGACATAATACTTGCCATAAAATTTAATTATCTTGCCTTATTTTTTTTAACTTGAAGATTCACTTCTTTCAACTCCGTTCTCAAAACACTAAAAAATGTACTTTCCCGTTCTGTTTGTTCTCGTTTAAAGCAATTATCCTTTACTCGCGCGTTTAAACAAGATTTGTTCAAATTAAATACCTACAAAAGATATCTTTTAATTTTCTTGACTGTTTGCATTTTTAATTAACAATTTTCTCTGGATTTAAATTCGACAGAAATTACATTCTGAATAGTGGCTTTGCGACATTATGTTCTTTAATGCAAATGGAACATTCTTTTCGCCTTTAATCATTGGATTATTAAGTGAGATGTCAAACATTTAAATTGAGTTAATTAAAATTGAAGTAGTCAAAGATATTATTCTAGTTATTTATGAACAATATATTAATTACAAGCATATAATCATTTCTCTTGGTGTGTATTATTTAACCAACATCTAAATTTATTCCGCTCTAATTAATTGGAACCGTGGCTAGGAAAATCTAACAAAATCTAAATCATTTCTGTTTTGTTCTAAGGTATAAAAACATTCACTAGTTCTTTAGAAATGTTGTCCAGTCCTTTCGATTTTATGTAAAACCGGTTTCTCTTTATTCTAGATATTTGCTCCTTCTAATTTATTCCATCTCATTGTAACAATATTTACACCATTCTAGTTTTTTTTCTTTTTTAATTTTAGCTTAGCTTTTAATCTTCTCTGACCACTATGCGTTGGCTTACCTATCCCCCACATATAATAATTAATTTATCATAATTAAATTAAACATACATTAATTAATTACCTTATTTATGACAAGCACTTTTTCTCTTGCTGGTTTTGAGGTGGCTAAAGTTTTTCGGAAGTATTAGTTTTTACCTAGGGAATACTGGAAGTGTCACACATACGTATCTAAACGGCTTGGACGTGCTGACCGTACGAAATTCACCTGAAACAGCAGAAGTGGACGACTAACTTGTAAGTTAACTAAATTAAGAATTTAACGCAACCTCAATTTACTCTACTTACTGAATTAGTCAAGAGAATGGCACACATAAAGTGGTGTTTCCCATCAGACACAGTATTCCACTTAAATAAACTATACAATAAAAAAACACCTTCAACCATGTAAAAATTATCAGAACAGTCAGTCACATAAATCGTTTTAGACAATTAGTAGATGGAGGAAAGTATAATTCTGTAGATAAATTATCTTAAACTTTATTATCTGGTGACAAACAGTTTTTATTAACTGATATAAAAAGTTCTACAACGATAATAGCACAACATGTACCCTAAATATTCCTTTTTACAATGATATCATGTCACCAAAATGGATCTTACACATGAATGCATAAGGTTTTTGTATGTACATTTAAAAAATTTAAGAACGCACATTTTATTCTGGACGACAAAACCGTGTTCAAGGTCTTGGTTGATGCAACCAATCCAATTTTGTTGCAACTTTTTTTAAGACATTCTTTGAGATTGCTTCTTCCATTACTAACTGTGGCAGCTATGATTTACAATAAACTTGAGTTTCAAAATTTATGTAATGTTGTTAGCCGCTGTAAACGTTAGCCCTGTATATTCGTTTTCATGAATATAACAAGGTACTTTTAAGAATTTGAGGTAGGTATATAATAAAATAATGTCAACATTTCATTGGAAGCAGAAATTGGTTTACAGGAATCCGTAGACTTTATTCCACCTTGGATACTACTTTGATTATAGTGTTGCCAACTTTTAGTGATCTTTTGCCGGCCTATGCCGGAGAATGGTAAGTTTCCGGCCGGTTTAAAGTAATACAAAATCTGTGTTTCTGACCGGAGGCGCAAAAAAGCTTTTTGTAGTCATATTGCATAAAAGTTTACTTCACGCTCTCAAGCGTGCGTGAAGCAGCATTTCCCCTATTAGTGCGTGAAGTAAAATTGGTACAAATACATTGACATTTCTGGTGACATTTAGCAAAGTAAAGTGTCTAAACTGTCAAACGTTCAAATAATACATATTTGACAGTACATAAGCAGGCAGAACTAATGGTAATAAACGGTATTTGATAGTATTATTATTAAATGTATGTGTTATTCGTACAAAAAATATTGTAGATACAAACTTCGTGCGTGGCACATTTCGCGAATTCTTGTCCATGAAACTGGCAACATTCGCAAAATGTGTTTTTACGCCCTTGGTTTGTAAATAACTATTAGATAGATAGATAGATAGTGCATTTTTATTTCTGTTGTAAGTATAATGTACATTGGATGTTTAATAACAACAACAACATAAACAGAAATAGCGTCAAATATATTAACTTAGGGAATACTGTTAACGATTATTGTAAAGTGTAATTTAAATATTCTTCCACAGTGCACGGTTCTATATTCATTGGGTAACTTATAGAATTTTAAACTGTTGTGGGTTATTGCTTTTTGTGCTAACCTATAGTATGGTACGTTATAGTCATTTTTAAATTGATGGTTTTCATCCACTTCAAAATATTGCCTGTGTTTGTATACAAATAACAAGCATTCGTGGACATAGAGTCCGTACACAGTTAACAGATTATTTGCTTTGAAAGTATTCCTTAAAGATGTTCTTGCACTTAGGCCTAGCAGTATTCTAACGGCTCGTTTCGGTAAAACAAAAATTTTATTGACATTACTGGAAGAATCCCAGATTAAAATAGCGTACCGCATAATTGACACTATATGTGCATGATAAACAGACCAAACTGCGAAATGATTTGTAACAGGACCCAAGACTTTAAGGCCGTAACATACACTGCGAAGCCTATTACAGAGTTGGTGGATGTGTTCAGTCCACCTTAGCTTGTCGTACATGTACAAACCAAGCACTTTGCATTGTTTTTCAAATTTTAATACTTCATTATCTAATCGGATATTTACTGGAGTTACAATATTTTCATGCATTTTAAAGCATATAGGTACAATTTGTTTTTTTAGAATTTAGTATTAAATTATTGTTCTCAAACCATTGTTTTAGATTTCGCAGCATTACTGTACCCGTTTGCTGCAGAGATAAAAAAATCTTTATCTTTAAGTAAAACATAAGTATCATCTGCAAAGCTAGCTATTTTTTGGTTTTCGCCGGTCTTAATAATGAAGACGTCGTTCATGTAAATTACAAACAATAACGGAGCGAGATTACTATACCGTGGTACACCTATATTTGAAGTCATTGTATCAGAGCGTATATCATCGTGTTTAGTTGATATTTTAACAATTTGCTGCCGCTCACTGAAATAAGATTTAAACCAATTATACGCTAGTCCTCTAACTCCATATCTATATAACTTATCTAAAAGATTTCCATGTGATATTGCATCGAAAGCTTTCGTAATGTCTAAGAAAAGACCACAACACATATCGCCGCTCTCAAAGGCATCCCGTATTGCTTCAGTATACTCGTACAATGCTGTTGCAGTACTCCTTCCCCCAAGAAAGCCATATTGATTTGGGTGAATCAGTGCGTATTTTTTTAAGAATACAAGAACTTGATGATAGACAATAGTTTCAATAATTTTTGATATAGTATTTAATAGAGCAGTTGGTCTAAAATTATCACATGACGTGAAATTACCCTTTTTGTGAAACGGTCTTACTAGTGTATATTTTAAACGCCGAAAAATAACTATTATAATTGTAGTAAGGTAACCACAAAATGTTAGTACGCAGTGGTTTTTTTACCGCGTACCTACATACATGTACCATTTCCACTGTTAATTTATTATTGATTTTAAATATCTAATATTTTCTTAAAAGACGGTATACAAATTATTTATTTATCTGTACCTGTATGCGCGTTATAAGCAATTTCGAAAGTCGATATTTGTTTGGCGCTTGTTATTTTGAAATAAACTTTTCTCCCTAGTGCACTGAATTATTCGTTAACTTATATCGATGCTGCAGACTAGTACTGAATCAATTACAATCGAAATATTTGCCCTACTTTTAAAAATACTGCTAATCACTAATACCAGGAACGACGTTTCTATAGAATTTCATGCGCGATAGACAACGACCGAGGTAAAAGATCGTATCTCAAGCATCGTTGACCGCATATATTTCCCAGGTGCGATGCACAGGTGATCGCGTTGTTTCTCCGCAGGCCGTATATGCAGCTCCTTCGTCCTATTCGAACGTAATTAAAGTCAGCGGGCCATAGCAGGGTGGTCGGCGCTCTCCGCGCTCCAAAATCCGGAACGTAAATGGAATCGCGTACGGAATGAATAGGGGGAGATTATACGTGCGCGGCGCCGCGCGCGGACGCCCCGAATATAGATAGATCCTCTCCGCGCCGTCAGAACCGCGAGAAGCATACAGGTAAGCTTCGACCGCTGTTGCTGCTGATGCTGCCGTTGGAGTTACCGCCGCCGCGCCGCATGCATCAGGTTGTATCGATGTGTGTGCTTTATTCTCCCCTCCCGCTTCCCCTTTCTACCGGTTAGGAACGCGCGTCGAGCGGGCGAAAGCGGCGCACGTACAGTCCATGGCAAAATAGATACAGCGCGCGGGCTTTATTTCTGACGGAATAATTACGTTTTGGAAAAGAAAATAAATTTACTAAGAAAAAGAGTAGAAAAATCAACATCCCCTAAAGGAACGTACTATACTGAACAATAAAGCCAGAATAGCCAGAATTTTTAAACTATAAAATTCTTCAACAAGCGTATAATGATGCTTTTTTGCACGAGGGTGAAAATTTCAAACAGCAGCCGTTAGGCGAGTGTTGGAATCATTCGAGTGAATATTAGCCATTATACACTCCTTGAAGACACTATTTTCTCCACGCCTATTAAGAGAGACATTGACGAGAAGAATAAGAAGCGTGGAAAGTTATTTACTTGTTAGAATGTGGTTTTTGTAAAGGCAATTATGCAGACGTATCGCAATTTCGGTACTAGCATAAAACTTTTTTAGATGCTCAAAACCTAATTCATCTGGCATTTCCTACTTTGTTAGGCATCTTAAAAAAAATAGTCATACTTTTAACATTGATAACACATTTAGCATCTTCCACATTGCCAATAAAGGAAATATTCTTAATAACCTGATCATGAGAAATTTTATACGACAGCATGTAAATGAGAGAGAAAGCGAGATGGTTCTGAACCCTCAATTGGCATTAGAAGCAACACCTGCTTTTCAAGTATTATTTGACGAATAGGTCTGTGATGTATCGTTTTCATTAAAGTTTTTCTGCTTATACGTAATACTCAGTAAATCTACATTTATTGAGTGAATTTTCATTGACCGAACGAAATTTGTCATTCTTATAATAAAATATTTACAATCCTGGATTAAATAATAACAAGATTCATTAGTGAAACAAATACTTTATCATTATTATAACAAATTATTTTACATTACTCCCAGGATACTATAACAAATATTAACTACTTTATCGCACATTCAATAAGTAATTTTGTTGATAATATGAACATGTATTGTAATTTTTAACATACAATTTTCGTGAAATCATTCACCGTATGAATGCAATAAAGTAGGTATTAAATGATATCGTGTCCGTTGGTTTAATGGCTTACAATTTATTGCAAAAACGGACAGAAAATATATATACCTTGGTGAAAAGTATACGTAATACATTCACTAAATACGTAGAGAAGTTATTTACATTTCTATAATAATCTTCATTCATAAGTTGAATGAACACGTTCGTTATAAAACTGGTGTTCTCTACAACAATAACTGCAAAAGCATTGAGACAATCAAGTCATCATTTCATTTTTAATAACTTTGGTTTCATTAACCAATGAATTTTTTCGTCATTTAATAAGATCTTTTTCATTGATTTGATGAACTCGTTCTTCGCACCAATTTTAATGCGGTATTTCCTGTGAGCAATAAATGTTTTCATAGTGTCAGGACTCATTTTTGGTTCAATGTAGGAATTAATTAATGGAGGACCTACTAGGAATGTTTTTAAAATTTTTGGTAAACTTTTTTACTTTCTCCATATAAATCGTTTACCAGTTTTAACTCTATGATTTACTACTTCACCATATAAAAGCACATGTAATATTAACAAAAAAAAAAAAACATCATTCGGACATTAGTCCGATCTCACGTATTTAAAACTTCATAGTTCTGATTGTAATTATTTTACATGTTTCAAAATCACTTAAATATTGATATAAATTACTCAAAACTCAAATAGTATAAATGCATAATTATAACAAATGCTCAAACTGTTCTCCCTGCGGTTCAATGTATGCTTTACAACGACGAACTAAAGATATTTCCACTGGAACGAAAATATTGTGCTGATTTCTACTTTGAATAGAAGAATTTTTTATTATTTGCAACAACTGCGCTCGCGTGTTAATTTCGTCTTAATAAACAATTTGTTTTCTATATCCCCAAAAATATAAACCTTAAGTGTTTAAGTCGGGTGATTGCTGTGCAATTGAATCATTACTACCAATCCACCTATTACCAAATGTTGGTTTAATCACTCAACTACTCCGCCATGGGTGGAGTACCATCGTGTTGGTATCATACATAGTTGAATTAACATTAAGAGAGAAAGATTAAGATGTTATTTAAAAGAAAGTCTAGAACTATCTGCATTCAAACGCTCTTCCGCTTCAAACCCTATTCGTTGATATTGAATGTTTGTTGAAAATTACGTTGCCTAATTGCATCTGGATTTTGCACTGCCCAGATGTGGTCATTATTGTGATTGTTAATACTACCTCGTGTAAAGCACAAAACATTTGAAATGAAGTTATTATTTTGGGCCTATTGCTCCAATAACCAATTACAAAATGCTAATTGTCGCGAAGCATCTGCAGGTTTGTACAGCTTGAACATTTTGTCGATGATAAGGATGAAGAACTTCGCAGTTCAAAATACGCCATACAAAATCTTGAGTTGAATTACATGTAGATTGTGTCCTATTCTCCGTGTACTAATAGAAGGATTTTCAGTAACAGCGTCAATTACAGCTTCTGTCTAATCTACATAACTACATGTGGTCGAATAGTTTTCGCTGGATCAGGATTACTTTTTCCACGTAATCTTGGGAAAGATTCGCCGAAAACTGAGTGATGCGGTAGATGGCGAAGTAGAAATCTTTCCTGAGATTTTCGCACCGACTGACGGACATTTCCATGACAATACCCATAATAAACGAATATGATCACTCTTCAGTGCTGTAAGCGTACATTTTGAGTGTAAATAAACACAAACTAACATGAGATTGACTTTTCTCTGTGTGTTTGTGCTTGTTTCCAAGCACACTTTGTTTTATCATTAATAAGTCATAACAATGGATTGAACTAATTATTATTAAATTCGCTATTATTTTGAAATATTAAAATAATGCAATAAAAACTTTGAAGTCGTCTTCTATTACCTTAAATAATTGAGATCGGACATATGTCCCAATAATGTTTCTTTTCTTGTGAAAATTGCATTGCAATCTCGATAAAATATTTGCGTGGTAGAACATTTTAACGTCCATCCAACGATAGAATACCTTGCAATTTATATACCTATTGCAAATGTAAACGAACATAGTTTGGAGCATAATTGAGACGTATGGCTATCCCAAGTTGAACGATTATCAATTCGACAGCCAAGAAAATCAGTTCCGTACACCACAGACACAGATACAGGCTTCAGTAGACTGCATCGATGAAAGTTAAGTGCTAATATAATAATATTTGATTTTTGTTCGAATGGCTTAATAAAAAAAAATTATTATTGTAGTTTCATTTGCAGATGCGGTTCTATGAACATTTGATAGCAAGTGTGTAATTAACGAAGTACTCAGAAACCCTAGATTTCAAACGTCAGTCTCACCCTTTAAAACGGTTCGTCAGCAAAATCGGAAGACGGTGTTTGCATAATCCTATCAAGTATTTAAATCATCCAGATTAGATTAGGATTGGGTGGATCTATTTCACCACGACTTTGTGATCACCTTCTTAAGTAGATCTATCATAATTGTTTAGGGCGACTTCTTGGCTTAGCTTTGGGATTCTCCGAGTCGAAATCTTGTCCTTGCTAGGCTATCGTATTCGCACTAAACGTGGACTGCTATTTCTTCTTCTTGTTTCCAGAATTTGCAACTAGCGTCTACTGCCAGGTTTGGTTCTACATATACTTTGAAATTAACCCCTAATTTCGAACGACATATGTTGTGCTCATTTGATGTTATTTCAGAAAATGGTTATAATCATTATATTTGTCATCTATTACTGTTATACATGAATATCTAAATAATTATACAGAGTGTTTATAAAATTATGTTTTTTTGTCATACTTCCTTATTCTAATGAGGTACTCTGCATATTATGTGATTGTATTGTATATTCAGAACCAGTGTAAAATTACCAGACGTTAAAAGCCTATATGTAATAATTTTCGAGTTAAAGGCATTTGGATGTAGGAATTAATAATATTTGCTGGATTACCTCCTCTAACTCTAATGCTTGACCAAACAAAAAGAGACTGCAGATTGCCTTGGCATACAGAGCAAGTCAGACAAGTTGCAACTACTGCTTGAAATGTCAATAGTAAAAAAGAATATAAACAGTTGTTTCTTCACTGAAAGATACCAACTTGTAAAAAAAGTATTACCAAGACATGATAATAAGGGCGAAACGCACCTACAATGATAACAGATTGGAACACACGAATAATATGAGCAGGATTTGCTGAAGTATAATTAACGAACAGCGCTCTAGAAAATCAAGGAAAAAATTCTCATAAGCATAAATGACATAGAACTGAAAGATGCGGATATCACAACTGAGTTTAATAAGCACTACACTGTACTGCCAGCTGATTACGACAGTCCAATCAACAGTCTATCATCTACTAGGAACATGCAGACTAGCATTTTCACCGCCCCAGTAACACCAGGCGAGAGGCTGTAAGAAGATGACGGCAGGCTGTGACGAACTCCTGGGAATTGTCATCCGCAACGGCTAAAGACTATATCGCCGAACCATTGACGAAGATAGGGAATCTCTCCTTTCAACACGGAATCTTCCCCACCGCACTAAAGAATTCTAAAATAATACCTGTACGTAAGAAAAAAATGAGACAGAACAGATATTAATAACTATAGACCTATCGCAGTACAAAAGCAGCTTTCTAAGGTGTTTGAATATTGTTTCAACGAAAGACTCATGACATCATAAGTGAAGCGCAACACAGCTACAGACAATATAAATCTACTATCACAGCGATCTATGAAAGCCTAAACTTGATATACGAGGGATTGAATAACAGAGAGCGTATATTGGCTGTGCTCTTTGATTTTAGCAAAGCTTTTGAGTCAATCTATCACTCACTTTTACTTAGCAAACTGTATGCTGTTGGTATTAGAGTGAGGGCACATTCATGGATTAAGTCATATTTGGAACATCGGACACAACAGGTTTATGCAGAATCAACGTTATCTGAAATGGGACGATTGAAAAAGGAGTCTTCCTTTGAATGTGATATTTTCTATTTAAAACATACAAAGAATTTCACAATTCTAAGTATCACTTAAAGTTAAACCAAGCTTAAGGTATTGGTGTAAACGGCCATTACAATTCATCAGCTTTCCTTGTCAGTAGACAGTGAGTATATACATAAATGCAGGCTTTCGTACGTTTAAGAACTATCTGGGTTTATCTTTATCCTGGCGATTCTTGCCTAGGACTCAATTTTCAATAAACTCGGGAAGTGTAGTCATCTTTTCTTGTAAGTCAAAAACCTTTATTTCTTTTAAATGTAACCATGTCTAATTAAGATTAGAAATCGCGCTAATGAAAAAAAAATACAATTAAATTTTATGTCTCTCGCGTCTAACATATGTTTATAGTCATATAAATTCTAGAATTAATGCCAGTAGGATTTTTATACGTGCATTAGTATATCTAACAGAAATATCAATAATTAAACAAAAGTTTCACGGCATAAAATGTAATTCTTGTTACTATAGACGTTGAAATTCGTCGGTGTGTTTACTATCAAGACTGTAGCTTCCGAAAATATGTAACTGCACGCGTGTGCGCTATCGTTTCATCGCGGACTGTACAGACTGTACGCACACACAGATCCGCGGGGTACATACAACTCCTCCTTAAACTCTCCCGCCACCAGAAAACCGGAGGAACGCGACGGGAACGTTCACGGAACGCCACCGGGCGAGAGAGACGGAGAATAGATGGGAGGATTGCGCAGGTTCGACAGCCGGCCGAGGTGCTCCTCGCCTGTGCCGGATCCGTGCAGTCCGGGCTAAAAAGCCAGCGAGTGCGGCGGTCCACCAAAAAACCTCTCAACTTCCTACGAACTACTATTTTTACTCTATTCCACCGGTCCTTCACACTAATCATATATCCTATCAAATCCTTCCGGGTGTTCTAAAAAAAAAAAAACAAACAGATAATAATAACAACGCATCAAAATAAAACGAAAAATCAGAAGTGTTGCGAAGACCACGGACGATCAATTTCATTAAATTTTGACGAAATCCCGTGAACGTAATCGACTGGAAAGTCAGCGAAAATCGCACACTCACCGGAAACATCATACGTATATAAACAGAGACAGAAATAGAGAGAAAGGGAAAAGGAGATATCCTGCTGAAAGTCACTGAAATTATCCAGAGAACGCCGTCTATCTGCTGTCAAATCTTGCGTTTGTTTGTTGTTAAATCGCTTTGTATTTAATTTAAAAGTATATACGCATACAAAACGAATCATTTTGTTATTTGAAATAAAAAAAAGAGAATAACAAGATCGCGGGAAATTAACACTCTGCAATTTTCTATCGTCTATCATTCAAATTTCTGTAGACCGAGTGCTGCTCGTTTTAAAAACACGATAGTTCGGAAAAGCAACAGTATATAACAACAGTGTGCTTGTCCTTAAATCGTACAATCCGAAGGACGAAGAATCGAAAATAACGCACGCCGAAAAGGTAAATTACATCCCAATTACCAATTATTATTTATTTATTTCTTATTAATATTTAAGAAGCGTAAATTGCGAACGAGAACAATCGAGTACATTGTGTGTAATATTGTTGCTAGCTGTGTAAAAAAAAAAAGATTTTCTCTTCTTGTACTAACCGTATTTATCGCATAAATTAAACTAGTGAGCATTTGAGGGCGACTATCGCATACCCTCAAATCCTATACTAACTCCTACCACGAGTACAAAAGAAAGAAAATTTCTATTTTGTAAAACGAGATAGAAAGTAAAAAAAAATTGTTTGTTTTTTTTTTGTTTGTTGTTGTTTAATATTATAAAACATAATTAAGTAATTTATTTTGACATTTTTAAGACGGCAAAGACCAGACCAGCGTCTTGTCCAACAAGAATTTACGACAATCATTATATTCAATCGTGCTAATTAAGCATTAAAATATATAAATATTATAAATAATTAATAATAGTATTTGTAAGTGTATAAAATAGTAATAATAATACTGTGTATTAAAATATAGATATTTTTACGTAGGTACTAAGGAAATAGTAAAACACTCTTTGTAATACGTGTGATAGGATTTACGGTTAGTAAGAGCGAGGTTGTTAATACTTCGGTTGCCGAGTTTCTTGACCTCCTCTAACTTGCTATACATACAAAACCGGACGAATCCGAAACAGTTGCAAGTCAGTGCCGGCACATCGTATTGATACACCGTCCTCAGTAAAAAAAAAGAAATTATAAAATTAAATATTTGAAAATAAATAATAAAGAATTATAATATCCGAGCTTCAATCAGAAGGGCCCAGTGCAATATACATATATATAAATATTTATTATACTAATATAATATATTTATAGGTAGATAATTTTAGGGTAATATATTAATTGATATAAATTTATATAAAATTGACGTGTCTGTAAAAAAGCACATGTCAGAAACTCGCAATCAAGTCAATATATCAAATAATCTAGGGAATAAAAGGAATATATTTGTGTATTAGAAGACAATCATTTCTATATGTAAATAGAGTATTATTATTATATTATATAAACTGAAAATTATTTCACTTCCTTCCTACGCGATTCAATTAATCGGGGCATATCTTTTCCGGGGACTTCTTTTCACCATTATCGATTTAGAAGGAGGATATTTCTAATAAGGGTTTTCAAATAAAGGTAAATCGAAGGTTGTGCTAATTGCAATTCAAATATACGTATTCAGTATTAATTTATCGTTTATACACATACATATAAGTATAATAATATAAAATAAATAATCATTTAGCTAGAATTACATCTACGTATATATAGGTTAAATAATAAAGAGAAAACAATTGTTATATTAATACATATCTGTAGGTTAATCTCAGTATATTTTATTGAATCAAAGTTTATATTGCTCAGTTATTTTAAAGTTACATTATTCGAAGTAAGAAAAGAGGTCTATATATATACTATATATATATCGACATTATAATATAAATAAATTAATTAATAATATAACGTGCTTAAGAATTTTTAAAGTAGCGATAATTAAGATCATTACTACTTATATAAGTAGGCTTTAAAAATATATATATATATATTTAGGAATTAGATAAAAATAAAGAGACAATCGTGCAATATTAATCGCAATCAAATTTCAATTAAAACAAAACGACAATCCTCTCTAGATAAAGAAAAGAAAAGAACTGAGATTATAACGCGTGTACAATCAAAATCTGAGTAATTTCGTTAATTTCCGCCGCGTGTTAAGGACGGTTTTCTAGTAGAAGGGACAATCAACAAGTAGATAGAAAAGAGTAGTAGAGAGAAAGCTTTAATCTAAGGCGTCTCGTGACGGCGGCGACCAAGTTCGCTGAAATCTACACCCGCGGTCCCCCTCAAGCAATCACGACGTACTTTCTGAACGCACCCGCCCAAATCCCTTACGTAGTGCCCCTTTGTCCCGTACCCTGTCCCGAAATAGCGCCACCGGTATACCAGCAGGCCACAGCAGCAACGCCAGCACCTTGCCCCTGCGCCCAATGTGCCCCTCATATGTACAGTAGCCATTTGACCGCACCGAGTACGCTAATCGTCAACAGATTCACCGAGATCAACTACTTCGACAATCAACTGTCAACAACCCCGGAAAAGTTGGTGGCTTACGATATGGTAAGATGTTTTCTCTTTTTTAACTGTTATAGCCGTTTTTACGAATTGAACCGCCTACCGAAAATAAATGTTTAGATAATGCATTTCAATTTAAAGCAAGGGCAATTATAAGCTGATAAACAAAACGACATTTACAAAAAATACCCGCACCAATAACTGCAACCAAAATGATTTCAATACTTTCTACAAATACAAAAAGATTAACTTCAATAGTCAATGGCAATGGGAAGTGGATACACTCTGTAACTTTTTTATTATTTCAAATAAAAATTAAGTTTTGGTGGGCTTATAGCAAATCACATCGTGAGTTTTTGCAATAACTTTGAATGAGCAAGTTACCTCCGGTTTGACCGGAAGCGTTCCCAAGTTTTGATTTTTAAATGGAACATCCTTAAGCCATCTGCGGATTTTTTTTAAAGTAAGTATGTAAATTTTAAAACCGAAACTAGGTGACTGTGACTCATAAATTGTTTTGGGTTTGCATTGTTATCATGAGAAATAATTAAAGTCTGATCTTTTTTTAATCTGTCTTTGATATTTTCCGTCAAGATTTCAAAACAGTTTTTCTTAAAAACTAACGTTTTTCAAGGATGGGTCTTATAGATTTTTTTAAAGGAGTTTTTCCTTAAATTTTTGGTACCAAAACTTTAAAATCCATTAAGAAATATAGACGAAGTCTTAAAAAACTTTTTATAATTTTTAAGGTAATTACCGCCTTTTATATCTAATTGTTCCTAAGCTTATTCAAAATATATCAAGTTCCTAATCGTGAAAATCGTTTAGTGATTAATGAAAATACCGAAGTTAGAAATACAATGAAGACAACAATTTTATTTACTGACGAGTCTCGGTTTTGTAACGACTCTTTGTTCAAGAGTCAAAATGTTCATTATTCGTCGCAAAATCATCGAAAGATTATGAAACCTGGGCACTTTCAAAAACTGTTTGGTATAAATGTTTAGGCGGGCATGCTAGGCAATCGAACTTTTGGGCCTACTTTGTTTGAAGGCACACTTACTGGAATACGTTATTTAGAGTTTTTAAGATATCAAATTCAAGATGATCTTGATAATCTACCGCTACAATTATACCGAAATGTTTAGTTCCAGCAGAACGGTGCTTTCACAGTAAAAATTTACCTACTTATTTTGGTTATTGTCACTCAATGGCAATCATTAATAATGTTTTATTTAATTTAAAGATAATATATAATATATATAAATAAAAAATAAATCAAGTCGAACCCCAATTGCAACAATCCTCCAGTTATGCAGTTTATACAAAAAGTCGAAAACTAATCAACGTGAGTTTCCTCACAAAAAGATTTAATAAGGTTTAAAACAAAATGGCACACAACTAATAGTATTAGCACTTACATTTTTTTTTTAATTTTAAAAACCTTAAGGACGAAGTTATCCAAATACTAAAAATACTGCTTGCAAGATAAATTGTTGCGACCGTGAAAAAGTTATTTATATCAAAATTCACAATCTTAAATAAAAGGATAAAGCAACACCAATATGACGTAAGGGTGGTGGGCAGCTACTACAGGCTTAACCAACCATATTATTAAACTGGATATAGATTAAATTTTTTAGATCCTGTCATTTTCAATGTTGAAAAGAATTTATAAAAAAACGATGAATTTCTAAAATGTTACATATTAAATTAAATGACAAACATTTTTATAATATAACTTGAAGAATAGATACGTAAAACTTATTTAACAACCCCAATGTAGAATACAAAATTACAAAAAAAATTTTCAAAAAAAGAACATGATTTGGTTCTTGTTTTCTCTAAAAATTAATGTTTAAAACACCTTCCAGACTCAAATAAGCTTGATTGATGCAATAGGTAAATACAAAAAATCTGGTATCTATGAAATTAGTTGTGAGCAAGTGTATTATATTGGAGGGACCAATTTGGATATCTATTTCAGAAAATTCATATAGTTAACTGTAAAGAAGAAAGCATATTTTGTGATTTTAAGGCTAGTTAAATACCTTTCCTAGTTGACAAATTGACTGATGGACTGATTGGAAACGAAGTAGCTCGTCAGGGAATGACCAAAGTGGTGATTGTAATTTCATGTTTCTTTCTGAGCACTGTGACTTTAAATATGTTACAGGCAACTTTTATGATAAAACACAAAAGTGATTTCTTAAATAATGACTTGTTTTTAATTACAAATAACATTCCGTTGGATGTTTTAAACCAAAACGTTTTCTTGGACGTTCATTTCGGATTCAATGTGATTTTTGCCTTTACACTTTTTAACGTGTTTATTTGAATATACCGCATTTCATAGACATACATGCGCATATATTGTGTTTAGTATTATTCTATCTTATTAAAGATGTAGTGATTTAGCCGCGCAATCTACTAATAAGTTTATTATTAACCAGTGGATACCAATGCATCTAAATATCAAAAAAAAAAGCAAGAGAAGAAATTACGATGCCTCAGACGAAATACCAAGAAAGTCAGAGATCAGCAAAATAATACTCCACCTACTGTTGTTTTTAATATTTAATGCGATATCGCCAGAGGAAAGAAAATATAAAGCTTTTAAAATGTTTTTCGTTGGGAGAAAGTTTCCAATGTTCCTACAAACAATTTTGTGCAGGCCCCAAGACATTTCAATTATTTAGAAGCTTTAGAACAAAATTACTTGCCTCCAATTTACGTTTTATGAAATACTTTATGTGAGGATTAAAGGAAAACACCAAAAAGCGCCTTTTGTTTCTTAAAGCTAATCGTTTTAGAATAGACTGATTAGCAAAAATAATATTTAACAAAGAACAAATTTTCATTTTCTTCTCAACTTTCTGTTGTTTTGCTGCGATGTCTATACAATACTAGGTACTGTAATTTCCACAACCTTACTTGGTATGTAGTTCGGAAAAATTAACGAAGAAAATGGTTATAACTGATTTATTTGGAAGAACAACTATGTCTTGACAAAATGACTATATTCAACCGTATAACACAAGTATAAAGAACTGTTCAAAAATACCTTTTGTTGATGAGGTTGTGACCGATTATGATTTCCATTTAAACACCACATATTTCAAAAACTATAGCTGAATTAAAAAGTTAAGTCCGATTATCTTATTAAGAACATAATAACTTACACCTTCCTTCTTTACTTTAAAAGAAAATATTTATTTCTCAGGTGAAAAGAACATTCCTTTATCCCAAAAATTTATATCCTAAAATTTTCTGTAATCCGCTGATGTATTCTTTTAACTATGATGTTTAAACTAAATGACCTATGGAGGCAAAATTTTAAAAATTTTATGTGGAATAAATTCACCTCAGGGGACATGTTGTCTTACCTAGGAAAAATAAAGTGCTTCTACGTTGTCATTCATGTATTCTTCCTAAGATCATCGAAGCTCTTCAAGTCGCTAACAAGGTAATTGAAAGAAAAATCGCATCCAAATTTCTAAAATAGTAAAGTTTTGAACTCCTTCAGGTAATTAATGGTTTTAAGATAGTCTGTAGTGTCTTGCACGCTTGGCTATCAGTCATGGGGCCGCGGGTTCAAAACTCACTCTGATCAATCACGATAACCGGTTTTTGCAGTTGTCGTAATGATGATTAGGAGGGAGAATTAAACTCTGCGGGGTGCCTGACAAGCATTAATTGCTAACGCTTCATCTACTCCATTTAAAATAAAAAAAAAGGTTTGTCTGTTTGCAAAACTGCGTAGAATAATAGCTAATCCCTTAGAATGCCTTCTTCCAAAGCACTTTTTCTTCGCGATGTCAATGTTTTACAAAGCACTGCGTTTAAAAAACAAGATTGTGTTATCATCCTTTGCAATATTTTTTGGAGAATAATCATTTAATAGGGCTGATAAGTTTTCGTCACATAAATTACTATACATTGATCCATTGGCAGCATGAATTTGCTTAATTAGTATTGAGTGCAGATTTCTAAAGCTTCCGAGGCATCTAATGGATGTTGCAAAATGTTTTTCTATCTAACCTTGCGGTAATTTTTTTCTTGATATTGGCTATATCTGTCATAATTTACCTTATAAATTATTACTTTTAACGTCTAAAAACATCTTGAAGTGAATTTTTGCTCCATCTTATTACTTATATTAAGCCTTTACCGTATAGCATGATAAAAGTACACTCATCATCCTGTCTTAAATATTTTTGGGGTCTACTTCTTTCCTTCGTTAAGAACTTGACGACACTTCTGTGTCCTAGCTGAATTTCACTCATTTTTTGCTGATTAAACTTTTTGCAGAACAGCACGACTTTTGAACCTAAACGAAACTTGGTCAAGATGTTACAGCTATTATTATTAGATATTATTTGACACCAAAAAGTTGGCAATGCCGCTTATTTTTTTTTTTCATGGCTAGACAGATGATATAAAAATCTCCCTCCGCAAATCAAACAATTTTAAATCAGATGAAATCCTGTCTGATACATAAAACGTCTGTTATACAGCAATCTCTACGTTCTGACATTTTACAGGAATATAAAAACAAACTGACTGCCATTATAGTTTTAATGATTCTACAATATCGTAAAAAAGCTTGATATAAATACCATGAGATAAATAACTCAAAATAATAAAAATTTTGCCGTGGCGTGTTTTGCAAATAAATGGCTCACATGAATTAAAATCAGTTTTTTACCGGTTCATACATGGGCTGTTAGCTCTTATGCTACGCGCACTGCCCTCTAGATCTCTTGCATTTGCGGATATTAATCTTCTAAATACCACTAGATTTCCGTGTTAGAATATTTGCTACAGTATTTCGTTTATCTTATACCAACTATTTTAATGATTTTGTTGTTAATAAATATGACATCTGCCACAAAGAATCTGGTAAACTGCTTATTATAAGTTGGAGCAGTTATTCTAAGTGAATACTTTGCTTGTTCCAATGAAATAAGATATTTGGTTTTAACATACACTTTTGCCATGATACATGTGCATTCAGAAAACGAGTGGCAAACCAAACGCTGTGTAATGTTTAAAGTAAGTAAATATTTGGTCTAGATCAATCAAACTACAAATTCAAAGAAATAAAATAGTTTATTAACAGTTGTATTATATTTATCAGCTCCATTTATGTTAACAACGGATTTATTTTATTATGGATTTACAGCGGTCAAAAGCCACCGCCGGTGGTACAGCAGAAGTCGCAGTTTTAAGTGGTGCAGCAGAAGTCGCAGTTTTAATGATCACACCTCCTACAAGATGTTATTACCAGTAAAAATACGTGAATAGTAATATTTATTTGCATCAGGAGAGTTATAGCACAGCACTGAATGCAAATGTATTTAAAACAAGTAAGCCAACACTATACTTCTCTCTAAAACGCAAGTCAAAGACAATCCTATTTGTTTATTCCGAATATAAATGCATTGCAACAGATTTTTTTTTTTTAGTTTCCGGCAATTAAACAAAAATTGTTCTAAATTTGTACTTAAATGCCAAATATACAAGTTATTTGGACAATTTTTCTCAGTGTATTATTTTAGGTAGTGTCATGTATCCTTAAAATTGTATACATATAACATATAATTAACTATAGATTAAGTTGTATACCAATCAATAAGGTTTCTATAACTGAAAACAAAACAGAAAGCTACAAACATTTTTCTCACCTGAACTAGATATCCTAGAAATTAAATGAACTTGCCCCAAACCACAAAACAGCCCTTCGTATGCAGTTAGCGATCCATATCACAGAAGTTTGTTGAAGAAATTTCCTCCCCAAACATTTATGTTGGTGTAGTTGAAATAACAGATTCATTTATACTTAATTGTGCCCGGTAATACAAAACCGTAACTCGTGGATTGTTTCTGAAATCGGAAACTAAAGGTTTTCCGTCAAATCTAGTAAACTAATTTAAGTTTTTCCTTTAATGTTTCCCGTTGCGAAGGTAGCAGTGGTAATAACACCACAACAGTTGTTCAACTTATTCGTCAGTATTTCACTGGAGATCTGATGTGGATATTTTTGCATTTTACTTGCATTTAAATTAAGCTGTATTTTTTTTTGCTATTATTATATTGACTTCTTAAGTGGTTATTATAGAAACGCATCCATAAACTCAAGAAAATTAGGTAAATCTAAAATATACACGTAAATATTGCTGAAATTCTAATTCTAGGATAACTAACTGTTTTCATATTGATTATATATCAGCCTGTATAGCTATATTGAGTTTTCCGTGGTATATTTTTGCAAACAATATGTGCATATTGTGCATAAACACATGCACCGAAATTACTGTGCACATTAAAATGGATTAATAACACGAGTTTACAGCGTAATACAAACACGAAATGCTCTCTCTATATCTATCTGGCTTTTGTTGTAAAATACCATGTTTACATTTTATTTTTGTACAATTCGCTAATCCCGGAACAAATACTTTCTCTGTAATGTACTGCTGGTTTGAGATTGTTGTTCTAGTGATAAGTTTGAAATCAATTTAACTTTTCAATCTTTGCGCTAAAAAGGTTAAATAAATAAATGTAGTCAACTTCAAGTTTATAGTCTTCACCAACATACGATTGTCTTCACTTCTTTAGACCTCAATTCGTAGGTAAGTATACAAAAAGTTAAACAATTTTGTTGTTTTCGGCCAAATATTTCTGTTAACTCACATTTGTTTACTAAAATATTAGTTCCTTTAAATATAATAATAATAATAATAGCGGTTTATTAGCATGAAACACAGTATAAAAATGAGTAAATGCTAAAAATTCAACCAACATGCCAAAAGGTATCATGGAAACATATTCCTGCACTCAATGGAACCTATAATTTGGTTGAAGTTTTTGGAAGCAAATCAATTTTTGTTAATTTTACTAAATATTCGCATCGTGTTATTACAGCTATCGCATTCTATTTTGAAAAAGATATTTTGTTCAACTAAATTATTTTGTGAAACAGTATGAATGAGAATTAATGACAGAAAACACTTTAAATTTGTGAGCATTTTATGCTAAATTATCGAACTAATATGATTCACCTGTTATTAGTATATCCACAACTTTCTTCGTATAATGGAACGTATCACTGTAGCACTGATGGGGCTTTGTAAGACAAAACGCGTCTGCTAGTGATAACTATTTCTTCTCAGATTTAAATTATTTTGTGTTCTTATATAAAAATTTGTTTACCATTGTGTAAACAAATAATTTATTGAATAAGGCCAAATCTGTTGTCTTTTCCACGTAAGAAACTTTAGAAACAAATTCATGGGACTAGAGGGAAACCAGGCGTACCTCTTTTCCCAACATTACTTACTCAATGCATCACAATTTACCGGCACTTCAGAAGCACATTGCAACTTATAATAGCAAGAAGTAAGGATTTCGCTACGATATCTGTCGTATCCTGTTTTTCTATTGCCCAAAAAATATATCCCACCATTTAAAATGCATGCCAAATATCTTCTTCCGGTAGCTTCAACAACGTTAAAAAAACAAAAGCCTTGCTAAGCAGCTCGCCCACCATTGATCGATTAAAAACATGTAAACATGTAGTCAAATTGTTTGTTCTCGGTTATTCAATTCGCAAAATAAAGTGAAGTATTTTGTACACTATGTATTTCATTACATGACTTTTTAGTCTCTATATATAAAATACGTATTCATGCAGGGTCCCTATTTAAAGGACGTGTCTTTCAGAACATGACAATACACTTCATTTAGATTGCATTTAGACAGTACGCCGAACCTGAGGTATCTTAAATAATGTATATTTGCAAAAAGTTTTCGAAGAAGGTTGCAAAAACAATACTTAAAATAAAGTCACATCAGAAATAGTTAGGTTTGGCATAGTGCAGCCCTTTTTAAACTTTATCGTTCTGGACCAGTAGCGGGTCTTCAAGCAAGTAAACCAACATTCTTTAAACATGTTCTAACTCCCCAAACTTCTTCAAGTCTGTTTTTGGTTTCAATTGCTGTCATTCTTCTATTCCGAAGAATACCGAAAATCATAAATCAAACATCTTCAGCTGACGTCAATTTTCATAAAACCCGCTCCTGATCGTCTGGTGTAAAATAGTGTCTTGCTGTACTATCTCATGATTCTGTGGATGTTGACTTGTGACACCCCAAGACGATTGGATGCATAACGCTGACTTCGCAGAAACGGAATATAGCAAAGTTTGGAAAAAATTGGAAGAGCACATAACACTTATCACTGCAAATAAAGTCAAAGATGCCTTGATCAAATTTTCCCAACAGAAAAAAAATGCATTATGGCAACTTTGCAAAAACAAAAATTAGAAAAAGTTATTGCAGATAACGTAAACTTAAGCTGTCATTACAACCTAGAAGGAAATAGTATAAAAAAATCATGATAAACAGAAAAGGGACCATTATTGTAGTGATTCGCTTCTTGTTGAATTTTTATATTTTACCTAATCATTGTATTTAAGTGAATACTAATTATAATTGAGAACCTCATATCTACAAAAGCAGCCCACATTTAAAATGATTGTAAGCAGAAAATTTCTTTGGAGAGAATTTCCCAGTATCAGTTGACTAAATTTACTACTAAACTAAAATCTCTAAACTAAAATATGTCCATGAAATTTTGTTGTATAACTCAAAAATGAGTAATTTGCGGTCAAAATTTATTAACATATGCTATTCAGAATTACGTCAGACCTTTCCACAATCACTTTAACCAATTGGTACTTATACAGACTGTATAAACAGCACATGCACTAGAACTTTTTTGCTTTCTTTCCGAGAATATAAAACAACCAAAGTAATTTTCGGTAAGCAAAATAAATGTTTGTGTATTTTAATGCTATACGTAAATTTTCTGGTATTTTCTTGCGTTCCTTTTCCATACGTTGCCTAAATAATGTGTAATAAATGAAACGTCATGAAAATATGAAAATAAATAATTCCATTCGTTTCTACGTAAGTATGTATTTTCTGTGCGCATATATAGAAATTATGAGTTTGTGTGCGTGCCTTCATGTGTTAGCAGAATCGGTAGGGTCAAATTTAGCGAAACAAAACGCCCCTCTGGACCCGTGCCAAGCGATTAATAAGCCGTGTAGCAATTACTAACTGAACAGTGAATGTTATAAAACAAGCGAGAACCGAAAGAAATCCATTTCCTCGCTGGCCGGTATTTACGACGGTTTGTTTGATTTCGCTTAGTGAACGAGATTTCCGAGAAACCGTCTCTATTAATTCCGTCGACTACTGGACTGTGCTTTTACTAATTCGCCGACTCGATACGACAAAGTAGCGTTTGTCAAACACAGTTATGAGGCGGAAGAATTTTTTTTAGCCGCTATTCACAATGTGGTATTTTTAGTATGCATTTCGACAATTCGGTCAATCATAACTATACGAGAGAATGTCATGCAAATATCGCTGAAAGCGAACGGTGATTATTCATGAAGTAAACAGACGCCCATAACTACAATAAAATGGAAAACGTCGATGTTGTTGCCAATCGACACAGTAACCTAACAAAAATTTGGAATATGGACACTGATAAAACAGATATTTGGTATTGTTCGGGTGACTTGTACAGATCTTGACGTGTGCAAGTCTTTGGCTGGTCAATCGAAATAATCCTCTCATTTTTGGCTTGCCAAAAATTGCCTGTCTTTTTACCTCATGTTCACACTGGATGTGGTATGCGGTCTTTGTTATCCTATTACACAGTCTGCAGTATATGCAGATATCTCCAGTGTTGATCCCAATTTTCTGCAGGTGTCCTTTCAGTTCGCAGCGTCATATTAGGAGACCAACTACTGTGCAAAAATGATTCCTACTGAGCTTTGGTATTCTTTCATTCCTCTTTTTTTATGGTCCCTTAATAAAGCTCTTTCCATAAATTTGCCTGGTTGTACTATTTCGGTGTTCTTTGCGTCTCGCTTGATCCCAAATCCTTCCGCGTTGTACTTTTGGATGCCCCTAGAATGTTCCTTGCCAAGTCATCGACTTTTTCTTTTGTTTCGATTCCCAAATGTCCTAGTTGACTAAACTACGTGATATCTGTTCAATGGAAAAAAATATTTTGGTTTTCAGTTCAATGCCTTTGTACCTTCTTCTGGTTGTACTTAAAGGAGTATTTGGACAACTTTTATTCTCAAGGTACCACATTAATAATATTATGTTAATATTTTTACTTAAATTACAAATAGCTCCCAAATTTCCATTAGTTATATGAACATATAATGTATTCATCAACAATATATGGGTTAATGTAAACAAATAAAAGATGCCTACATTTGCAAAGTCATTGTTAAGCTTACACGTCATTCTTTCCTTCTCTTTTTACTTCGGTTTTATTAATAGACCGTGTGCTCCTTAGTCTGGTCATATATATAAAACTACCGCATACATATACTGTAAATAAAAATTACAAAGCAAATGTTTAACATTAACATGGCTATAAAACTTGAAGTGTTTAATATTAATAAATTAATAAATTTCCGACGGGGGCAAACTTATTTAATTTACTTAGATATAATCTTAATGTTAGGTTAAATTAGCTTTATTATGCCCATATTTTGCCTCATACCTCACTTTGTATAGAAGAACATTTTTTTTTGTTGAATTCTCGCACCAAGCGATGGTACGAAAAAGTCGTATAATTCTTTTCCAACCGGAACTAACCCTTAATACACCTTAGTTTAGACATAAAAATGGTCAGAACTTTTTAAAAACTCAGAAGAGATGTGGCAAACCCTATATGAGGAGGCTGGCAAAAGTAAGCAGATTTCAAATATGCAAATAAAAAAAAAAAAAATATAAGTTAGGTCTAGCACGGCGTTATGAAACACCCTGTATATGTGTAACTAACTTTAGAATATGAAGCTTAAGAATACCTACACCTTTTTTGATGATTTTTTTTTTATAACTTTTATAATATCAGATATGCGCCACGCTTTATACTACATATGCATACTACAATAATATAAGATTTTTACATAATACAATTTATAAACATAATGTTATAATAATAATGGACGAAATAGCTAAGAACAGTTTAAGGTAAATATTTATAATACTATATTGGCTCTGAAATACATAAAATAAATAAACAATGGTAAACAGTCAATTCGCTAATAATAACCCACAAAATCCTGGAAAAACTATAGCCAATATAAGATAAAACTTTCAACGAATATTATCTCAAACATATACAAACAGAAGCACGATATGACACCATGCATATAACCAGAAAGCAACACTTCAACTCAAGACTTTCGTGACATAAATTAATAATGTAAATCTCCTTAGCGCCGTCTAGATACACTTTAATAGTTCATAGTACCAGACGATGCTCTATCTTCGTCTTTCATAAGTGTAGCGGTTGTTCTCATTTAAGTTATTACCTCATGATCTATGGAAGTCAGATCGAATTATCTAGAAGGCCATGCAATGGGTCCACCTCTTCCAATCCATCTCCCAAATAAATCCTCATCCACAAAATCTCTCACTTGTATTCCATAGAGGGCCGATGCACTATGCTATTGGAACCAACAATTTAATTTAGCTACTAATAGAACTTCAACCAGTAATGGTTGGGTTAAATTTGCATTTAAAAATTGAAGATACAAGTAAAACTTTAATAGACTAGGTCAGATTTATAGACGAATTACATTATTCTGCAGTAAGACGGCCCAAATGTTTATTGATGTCGTCTTTGATATAATATTAGACGTATCCACTGAGAGTTTTCTTGCGATCTGGGTCACTGTTTACTCTACCCAACAACTATTTACAAAAATTATCTCGGAGATCCCTATCACCGTCATATAAAACTCGAATTTTTTGAGGACAGAATCGCCTTAATTATCTGTGAATTGAATCTTTTTGGATATGAGCTTAAGATGCTGCATGTTCAAGGCTTGTAGTTGACTCTGCCTTAACTAATTTAATACTTCAATTGTTTTGGCCTACGTTTTTAATTGCGATCGACATCCTGTCTGATTTTCTTGAGGATTTAAATTACCTTTTTCTATATATCTGTGATCTGCGCGTCTTATAGTTTTTGCGTCCGAGTGTCGACGATTTGAAAACCTTTGGTACTAACGTGGCTTGTCACGTTGGAAGCAACACATTGAGGTGATTACGATTACAGTTGTTGTATCGTGCCATTTTAATGACATCAAACTGAAGGAAGCGATATTTATCAATACCTACGATAGGAAGATTAATAAATTTTTAATATCGCTGAAATAGCCATAACTCGATAACACATGGTAAATGC
Source organism: Cetonia aurata (assembly GCA_949128085.1). Taxonomy (NCBI): domain Eukaryota; kingdom Metazoa; phylum Arthropoda; class Insecta; order Coleoptera; family Scarabaeidae; genus Cetonia; species Cetonia aurata. Next base: position 13,725,555 of record OX421887.1, read on the forward strand.
AAATTTTTCCACTTCTTATTTTTAATTTCTTTTAGCCTCCAGAATCACTAACATCAACTTTATGACACCCTGTATTCAACGATATTTTTTAGTCATGTATATTTCTCCCATAATTTCAATTATTATCAAACTGACTTTGCATCCTTAGAAGCAACAGGCAGGGAAGCAAGTAAACAGACTATCCGCAACAGGCATGCCACTAGAAGTACGCGAAGGCATTCTTTAATATCATCACTCGAAGCACTTACAAGTTACAGCGCACAAAGTTTACATACTAAGTGCGGTTATGTTAATCACTTACGTAACTACAGGCGTATGTGTGCGATTCAGTGTATTGTACCCTAGTGTCCTAACAATGTTAAAGATGTACAAACTAAGAAAACATCTTAAAACACTCAATGTTTGTACACGAGATGTGCGTAAATTCACAGACAATTTATTTTACTGTTTATGTAACTATTCTTTTAAATGAATAATATTTAATTGATAATCAATGCAGAATAAAACTCTAAGGAGTGGTGACAGAAGAAGAACATTAAGCCTAAACCCATTATTTAAAACAAAGAAAGAAAATATAAGTATACGGTTAAACTAGATGAATTTTTTTGATGTTTATTAAGATAGCTCTTTAGTTCTACGATTTATACAACTAATTAGAATCATGACGATCGAATGTTAAATAAATAAATTCGTATCTACTTAAAATACATATTCAAAGTTTATCTAAACACACAGACGGAACGGATCTGTTTAGAAGCAAATTTGAACAGTATTGCATCGATGTCTGCTTACAATTAGTCGCACATACCGTTATTCGCACGCCCGGAAACCCAGTTTCTATAACAATAAACCCTAAGTAAGTAATTGTATTGTTTGTTAATGTTCGCCTTTGTCAATGGCATAGGTTTGAATAAATTCAAAGCGCCCACACTTTGCAGTAGCGACTGCACATTTGCATTAGATAGCATACGTGTTATATAGAGTGAATCTTATCGCTCATATGGTAATTTGTTGATGATTTAAATGCATAATGTGTTTTGTATTTCTTATATAGAGTTTTGTTTTTTCTCTTCTGTGAGGCATTTAATATAGAATCTTCGAAAATGCTACAACCTCTTGGGTTTTTGTGTTTAATCTTTCCTTTCTTTTACTTACTAAATCAAACCAGCCATTCGGATAACTTGTGTTGTATACTCTGTACAAATCTTTGAGTGGTCTATCGAAATATGTCTTACTATGCGAAAATGATTTTTACTAAGATTTAGTACCTAGTTCTTCCACTACTTTGATGGCCTCTTAATAAAGCGTTCTTTGTGTGTGTCTCTTGGACCCAACTGCTTACCTGGTCTCATGCGTGTGTTCTTGGACACTTCTATGGTAGGTTCTGGACCTATGTGTGATGTCGATAATCCTTTTCTTGTTAACTCATAGGCTTTTTCGTTTCCTTCAATTCCCACTAGGTACTCACAGGTATTCTGGTTGGTCAGGCATAATTGTGCCTTGGGTTCATTAATGCCCTGTACTACTACTACTCTCTCCAATATTGCGCATGTTTCTGCCCAAAAGTGGCATATTTTACCGAAGCTGGGGCAATATAGTTAATTCTCCAGTAGCGCAGGGTGGGGCAAAACCAAACGCTGCCTAATACGGAATCTAACACTACGTAACAATCAGAGTAGTTTGGTCACCCTGGACTGATTTCCTGGCTTTTAAATTGAATTTCAGCTTTTGCATTTTACCATTTTGCTAAGTGTATTTCTGTTGCACGATTGTATTGTTAATTTTTTAGAATTCTTTGGTTGTAATCCTTAATTGGTTAGAATATCATTTTTCTTTTTTTTTTTTCATTTGGGAAGAATTGTTTAGTTTAATATTTGAAACCCAAAATGACGCATTTATTAAAAAAAAATTGGGATACCTTTACTTTAATTGATCAAAACAGTATATTTTGTTATGACGCATAATTCTTGACGATGGGTTGGAAGAATATGAGTTGGTGTTGTTTGGACTGTTTCCTGTTTCTATGTAAAAAAAAAAGATGTCCAAATCTATCTTTACTGCGACAGCCAATAATTACTGGACGGGGAACTTGGTTAAATGCTGCGGTATTCTATTCACAGAATTTTCACACTATGCAAACTTTTGTTTCGCGTCTATCTAACTATGCTACAAGTGAGAAAGACTGTAAGGAAATTATAAAGCAGCCTTCCTTTCTCAACTTCAATTTATTGAAACACATTTTGCAAAAATCCCTTCGTACATAGATCCCTCGAATCACGAAATATTGAACTGCCTTTAGCAAACTTACAAGTTTATTAGATGAACTGAAGCATACTGAAGCTCCGATTTCTCCATTTGTAGGAATTAAAATTGACTACCGCAACCTAATTTTAAAATTTTGAATCAAATACAAATGGTTTGGTTTTCAGACAAATCAACTAGGATCAAATATTCAACTCTAGTGCCTTTTCTAAATATGCTTCCGTTCCTAGTTGTGATGTGGAAAGATCGTCTTCACGGCCTATAGACCTATTATCATCGAAACGTACATCGTTTTCTGAAGAAAATTTAGAAAAAAACATACACTAATACTTTTTTGGTATATATATTTCTCACCTCAAAATTTTCTGGTATATGATGCTTTTTCTGAGAAAAAGACGTTAATTTTAACTTAAGTATGCTCAAATAAAGAAACTAAAGGCCTACATACATAATTTAATGTACCTATAAATAGTATTCTCATCTACTTATCACGCTACATAACATTAGCAAAATATTCAAGGTTTTATCTTACCTGAAGAACTTCAAAGAACTTGAAGGCCTAACTAATGAAAATTGCAAAAAAAAAACGAAAAATTCAATCATATTTTTAAAAGCGAATTTTTTCCATCCCGGTAATTGCTTCCTATTATGAGAGTTCGCTGAATAATTTGACATCCCATGAATAGGGAAATGACTGAATTGATTATGAAATATGCACCAATCCATCGGGCGCGACATTGTCAGAAACTGGCGCACTACGGCAGCACAGCAAGGCTCGTGGATGCAGAGTTAAAACCCTGTAAATTTCACAGTGGCGTCTGGAAGTTCGCGTCTTATGAAACGGGGAATTTTCTTAAAATATTCAATGTGCTTAACGGCGAACAATTTTCGACCGCGCACACAATACTTGTTACACTTTTTTCCTATTTATTCCCGAAACAATTTACGACAAGCATATTGTTCGTACTGTAGAGAACGATGTGTTTTATGCATCGTGTCTTGTTTGCCTTAAACGAGCCAGTTCTCTCGCTTTGTGTTGTATAAAATTTAATGGTAACAAACGGCAGACTTTAGCAGCTTAGCTGGCCGAGTTTATTTCATCTTGCAACTTGTTAACTTCCGACTGTTTCGTACGTAGTAAATTTTGTTTGTTGACGTAATCGCATTGGAAACCTCCTTTACTACCACTTCAAAGCGAACTGCACTATTTTCCTTTTCTAAATTCTCACTATTATTTTTCTGCTGATAAGCTCCTTAATGAACAAAACTTTTAATGTACAATTTACACTATAATCGTCACTTATAGATCGTGCAGTTATATGAAGATTGTAAGCAATACTTCCAGATACTTATAATACTAAATTGGCCTCTTTTATTTATATTCTTTTCAGTATTAACATTCACCTCCTCGGAAATGATCACACATTATTATTATAGGGGTATTATTCGTGAGAGGATTTAATACCATACAATGTTTGTGACGTTCTTATTTTTTTTCCACATTTTACATAAGTGATTGTCATGTCATAATGTTTATTTGAAAAGTTAAGCACTACGGAGAAAACTACTTAATAAAAATACTGGCGGCAAACTTATATTTATATAATTATATTTCTAATACCTGGTAATACCTATTTTTTTGTATGCAGAGGAAAAATCTGTAAAATTACGCTAACGTACATTGGTGAACATTGTTTATAGTGTTATTGTACATATGACATGCATTTCTGTATAATAAAAGCATGTTTTCAAGTCATAATGTTATGGTTAAAACTTACCAGTAAAGTACCATTTGTTATTACAGCATTTGCAAATTAGTATCTACACAGATATGTTATATATTAAACCGTATTACACATCATGTAGTAAATAGCTATTTAACATTAGAGTGCGATAGATGTAATTTTCAGCGCGATAACTCAATTGAGTTAGAGCGCTGTAAATCACCTAACGCACGATACTTGCAATAAATTTTTTGGCTGAGAAAATATTTAGACATTTTTATTTAAAAATTTATGTCGGTGTCTGTAGATGTGGGATTGGTACCACTACATTTTGACAACTCTACTCTGTGTAAAAGCGAATGTTAGTTATGACGAATTTTCTATAATAAAAATTAAAACTGCAATAAAAATACCGGTAAATGTGTTTTTTTAAACTAGATTAAAGGACATTATGCATATTTTGCATTGAAAGTAACTGTGAAATGAGAAAAAATTAACCTTCCGTTGCGTTGATTGACAGGTAATGATATTTTTGCAAGTGACGAGGCCAAAAAAGTATTTTTCTATTTCGCACACACAATGGGCACATTGTTCTACTGTTTTACCGAAAAACACCTCATTACATTTTTGTTGATCGAAAAACGATCAACCTTTCCAATAACCACACATTAAAAACAAAAGAGGATTTAATATTATTATGAACCATTACGGACATTAATTAAAATAAACCCAAATTTATTTTTAAATTTGATTTTTGAATTTTGCAATGGCGCATCGAACAATTACGCATGACAAAATTATTTTACCAACATAAAAATATTGAAATTCTCTGTGCGTGGATAAGAAATTCAATTTAAAATAATAAATGAAAGTAAACTAATGCAAAATAGAAAAAAATACTGTACAAAACACGTATTACAATGACTGTTGTAATACTCGTACATTGAATTCGAACTTGCACTCGTATTATTACTGGTACGTATTACTGGTGTTTTAATATACTATTTTGGCTGTAAACATAAGCATTACCAGTCGGTCAACGCAGCACTAGATTTATTTTGCCGCCCCAGTGCGGTAAAATTTTTACCGTACTGTGATGACGCGCACTGCATTTTTTCTCATTTCTACTTACAATGTAAAATCTCTATATTAAGTTAGTTATAACGCTTGAAAGCCGGTATTTTTATTGTTGTTATAATAATTGTTATTACAAAAAAATCATCACAAAAAGATTCACTTTTACAGTTGTCAAGGTGCAGTGGTATCAATTCCACTTTTACCGACTGTTACATCACAACATATTTTTTTAAAAAAAAATTCTCAGGAACATTTTCTCAGCCAAAAAATCTTATGCAAACGTCGTGCGTTAGGTCATTTACAGCACTCCAACTCTTTCAGATAGTCGCCTTCGGCTCCTGTCTGAAACTGAGTTGTCGCGCTGTAAATGACACGCTAATGTAAATCATTATTTTGGCCACGTCAACTGTAAACATTGCATTACCTGTCAGTCGATGCAACTATAGATACATTTTATCACCTTAGTACGCTAACACGTACTGCATTTTTGCTTACTTCACAGTTACGTACTTCTAATGCAAAATACGCGTTATTTCCTTCAATTTAGTTAAGAAAACACATTTACTCGTATTTTATTGTTGTTTTAATTGAAGATATGAGTGGATAGGAGTGTTATCTCACATTTTTCGCAAAAATAATTATATTTCAGAAATCTTCCGTATGGTAAAGCTAAAATACTAAGAAAGTAATTGTTATGCAGCATATTTGAACTGAAAACATTTGGCTTAAATTTTCTCGACCTTCAGTTTTTGTTACGTAACACTTTTGTCCACTCATACCTTGAGTTGTTATTATCGAAAAATCCTCAAAAAAGGATTAACTTTTACATAGACATTATAGTCTGAGTCGAGTTGTCAAAATGCAGTGGTACCAATCCATATCTACTGATTGTTACCTCACGGTGTTATTTGGCACATCTTTTTTTAATAAAATTTTCTAAATATTTTCTCAGCCAAAAAATGTAATGATGTAATTAGATTGTTTACAACTTTCAAAGTTAGTTGTCGCGCTGTAAATATCACTTACCGCACTCTAATGTAAATAACTATTAAATTTACCACAGTTTTCCAAGTACTTGATTTAAATATCAAAGTATGAAACCAATCAACAATATCCAAACTTTAAGCTACAATTGATTTAATTTTGGAACACCATTTGAGTCGACTCTTTCCTAAGGCATTGCTATCTGTCTCATATGAACCTTCTCGGTAGAAAAGATAGCAATAACTTCGGGAAACTTAAGAATAAATGTGATTTTACATTGCTGTGTTTTGTGTTCTATATTTATACTTTTGCTAAAAGTTTTTGACAGATTTTTTGCAAATACATTTGTGTTTTACGGAGTACGAGTTGTTTATCGTTAACTTTATGGAAGATTAATCTATTGATCTGAATTTACAACGTATATAGATGCCTAGGTATGAAACGTTGTCAAAAATAGATTCAAAACTTTAAAAATCGGATAAAAAATTAAATTAGTCAAAAGGTGCTATACCTTCTGGCGGCAATACGAACGTGCACATTTCTACTGTAAATTTTCGGAATTTTGAAGTTTTTTCTGTGTTTCCGAAATATTGCATTGATTCCTTGTTGAAGACCTATGAACATTCAACTAATATTCTAATCTAGTAAACTTACGGGATAAGGCTATTATCATTATGTACTTTTTTTATTGAAAACATTAAACTACACCCAATTCGAAATCATTACCAATATATAATTTATTTTATAACACTGTGTATTTAGAAAATGGAGCGATACCTTACAGTATCTTTGGATAATCGTATTGATTACTGTAGATTGTGTTTTACCTGGTAATTCAACATTTACCCAATCGACAAATGTAATCATTTAAAGGTTATTGACCTAACAAGCTCATATCCATAATACCTATATGTATACATGTATAACTAATGGTAAGTATATTTTACGTAAATATTATTGAGCGCGTTCATTACTGCTGGAATCAGAATGGATGGAAATATAAAATTTAGGACAACATTCTTCGTTTTGATAAATGTCTTTCCAAGATGACGGTTGCGTCCTTACAGAAATGCAAAAGACGTTCATTCAGACGCCATAATAATAATATCCATTTTGCTAGAACATGATGAATGTTTCCAAATATTTGCGTTATTATATTGAAGTAGGTACTTATCTTAAATCATTTTCTCTGCATGCATTACTCCAATCCTCCGTATGTATTTCCTTACTCTCAACGGGACAATTTAATCTCGATTAAACCGTCATATCATGTAGCGAATTTCGCTGAGAAAATCTACATTGCACGAAAAGTAATATACCACTGCAATCTTGTACCTGAATTCTGTATAGCGCATATAGAGATGCTTGTTTGCGATTACCCTTCAGTATACCGGCGTTCTATGCATTATAATTTTATTCCTGTTTTCTTCGTTGTAATTTGCCCCGTGGCTGATGGAATGCAGGATATGCAGTGCTTAAGACGAACTTTACACTTCAATTCCTCAGGGCGCTTATTATTGTTTAATAATAATAATAATAATAATATGTATTTATTGTATAACTATACAATAATTTGTCATAATTGAATGAAAAGAAAAAATCACAAATAACATACAGGTGTAAAAGACAAAGACATTGTATATGTTTACATATGTACAAACGTCAGTAAATTATTTCACAGTTTAGAAATTCGTCAAGCGTGTAAATAACTTTGTTCAATAAGTATGTCTTTAAAGAGTTAGCAAACTTGTCACTTGGGAGGCACCTTATACTGTCCGGCAATTTATTAAGAATTTTTGTTCCCCAATACTCCGCACTTTTCTGTGTGGCGTTGATGCGATGATACGGTATTTTGAAATGTCCTTTGCCGCGGGTATTATAGTTGTGTGTATCACCGTTTTTCATGTAGTAAGCTTGATTGGAATGTATGGATTTAGCAACGGTAAGTATATACATCGCAGGCAAGGTAAGTATACGCTCCCGCTCGAACGCTTCTCTACATGATGCTCTACCACTTATATTACAGAGTGCCCTCATAGCCCTCTTTTGAAGAAGGAATACCCGCTCCGCATCCGATGCTGCTCCCCAGAACTGGATGCCATAGACGGCCACACTGTGAAAGTTGGCAAAATACGCCACCCTGGCGGCCTGGTACGTAGATATATGTCTTATTCTCCTTATGCTATAGACTGCCGACGTTAGCTTTGCAGCTAGTTGATTTATGTGGGTAGACCAATTCAGTTTACTGTCCAAATGTATTCCCAATATTTTAATGCTGCTGTTAATGGTTCGTGTACTGAGTGAAAAGTCGAGATGTTCTGTTTTGCTTGGGTTGAGCTTCAGTTTATTTACTGCAAACCAGTTTTCAGCTTCCTTCATTACTTTATCGGCTTTCTCTAGTAACATATCCTTGGTTTTACTTTTCACAACCAACGACGTATCGTCCGCATAAAGGCACGTCAAGTCCGTTGAGAGATTGGCATCCAGGTCGTTGATATATATCACAAACAGCAAGGGTCCCAGAATGGATCCCTGTGGTACGCCGCGTTTAGTGGCACTCATCGATGATAGCCGTGATCCCATCTGCACATACTGCTGTCTCCCTGATAGATATGATTGTAATAGGTTGTAGGCATTACCGCGTATTCCATAGTATGATAATTTATCCATCAGCAGTTGGTGATCAACGGTGTCGAACGCCCGACTCAAATCGCAGCAAGTCAGACGAACATACTCCTCACTGTCCAGTGCATCCAGGACCACATTTATCACCTCGGTTAGCCCAGTGGATACAGATTTACCTTCACGGAAACCATGTTGATTTTTGGTGATAATATTATTTTTGTCGAAAAAGCGAATTAATCTGTTTGCGACAATTAACTCAAATACTTTTGAGAAGGTAGGTAGTATGGATATCGGTCTATAATTACTAGGCTCATTCAGAGCACCCCTTTTGTGTATTGGTAGCACTTTTGCTATTTTAAATTCTTTGGGGTACACTCCCTCCATAAGAGAACTGTTTATAATTGTGACAAGCGGGTCGATGATACCAGAAGCAATTTGTTTTAGCAAATGGGTAGAAATACCATAATGATCTTGGGTGCTTTTAGATTTTATTTTGTTGATCGCCTTTTTCAATTCATCATTAGTTACTGGGACAAGAAAACAGGAGCCATCAGTCCTTTCATTTCTTTTTATTAATAAATCATACGGGTCCGACAGTTGGCCATGCGAATACTCATTTTGATCCAAGAAGAAGCGATTCATAGTGTTTGGCGTTATTTGTGTACTACAGGCTGATTTGTTGTCTTTTCCAGTTGTTGCCTTGATTATTTTCCATATAGTCTTTTGTTTGTTTTGCGAGTTTTCGATTTCATTACTATAATTATTTACAATTTCTTTATTTAACGCTTCTTTATATAGTAATTTTAGCTTGTAGTATTCGTCATATATTGTTTGATTTTTAGTGGCTATTGCTATAGTTGCTAAAGCATCTAACTGATTTTTCATTGCTTGGATATGCCCAGATACATTTTGCTTCTTATTTTGACTTACATATATTTTTCTTTCAGGGAAGAAGTATTAAAAATGACGCTTTATTATATCCATAAAGATTGAAGACATCTCCGCGGAAGTTTTCCCATATAGCACATCATTCCAAAGGTAAGCATTAATGTTAAGATTAAATTCATTTATTTTTTTATCATTAAATATTCTGGTAGTAATAATATTTCTTCTTTCAGGTCTTTTGGAGTCTTCTGCAAACACAAGTATTTGGGCCAGATGATCTCCCATATGTAAGTTTATAGTGTCGGCATTATATTCGACTTTATCAATGTTAACGAAAATATTATCTATACATGTCTCACTGTTAGAAGTGACTCTAATCGGTAACTCACCAGTGATGTGTAGATTAAACGATTGAAATAAATCCAACAAAGTATCTCGATTACTTGTTTTACTTAAAAAATTGATATTAAAGTCTCCCACAATAAATATTTTGCTATCATACTGTGTGACATATGTCAAAACGTCAGATAAGACTTCTGTGAACACATTGAAATTACCATCGGGTGACCTATACAGTGTCACTATTATTATATTTGACTTCAATTTTATAGCTGTCAATTCGATATCAATTTCAATTGACATACTGTTGACATCATTCAAAACTTCGTACTCATAGTTCTGTTTTACTAGAATCATCACCCCGCCGTGACGGCGTCGCTGTCTGCAAAAAGCGCTAGCCACTTCATATCCACGAATCATATAAATATTATTTACTGACTTAGTAAGCCAATGTTCTGTGACACAAGCAATGTTAATTGATCTACTATTTAGTTCCATTTCTAATTGATCAATTTTATTCGAAATGGACTGTATATTTATGTTTAATAAGAAACTACAGTGCTCCTGGTTTATCTGCGCGTCGAAAAAACTGAAATCTTTTTATTGTGATATTGCTAGGCCATATCTCACTTCTTTGTACGTCCTTCAAAATATTAAAGTCAAAACCCACTTTAAAAGATTTGTTCATGCTTTTATTTTCTTTATGTTTGATTATCTCGTCCACAATGAATTTTGTATTTGGAAACTTCGTATTTAAAAAAGATTCTATGTCCTCTACGTTTGCTTCTCTTCTGACATTACCTATAAACAGCCATGCTAGTTTTTCAGCTGCCGCAAAACCGTCTGTCTTACCCACTCCTGTTCCTTTCATAATTTTCTGGGTTTTATTTGTTTTATGCGTATGTACGTCTTCTTTCTGTTTTTGTTTCAGATCGTTGCCTGCAGATGTTAAAAGTACCTTAGCAGCGCTGGTCGGTTCGCCTCTTCCTTCTCTCTCACTCTTGCGTGCGTCTATTAAGTTGTTACCGCTACAATCAGCTGTTATTGGTCTAGTTTGACAGTTCTTACAAATGTCCGTCTTGCGATTCTCTTCTTGCGTAGTTTTTACACGCATTGTTTTCTCCAAGAGTTCTAAGCGACTGTTCTGTTGTTCGATTGTTAGATTTTGCTTTTTAATTATATCTGATTGTTGTTTTACCAGTTTACAGAGTTCGTCAAGCTTATTTAATACGTTTATCATTTTTTCACCATCGGTGTCCGCATTTTCACTTACGTTAACCACTTTACTAGCTCGAGTAACTTTTGTCGACATATTTACACTTTTAATTATTTATATATATTGTTGACTTGTGGACACGGACACAGACACGACCGCACCGCTCGACTTTAATAACTTATCGATGGATGATTGTTGATCCGTATTTTTTAGTTGAGTAAAGTAATTTTCAATTCAACGGATAGCTCCAATTATTTTGTTGCATGTTAGTGGCCAATAAATTAGAAACCTTCCTATTCAAATTCAGCAATAAATACGGTTTTATGAATTTATATTCCTTTATATTGTTTATATCTAGAAATGTGAGCTATTCTTATTGTTAATTAACCATATTTAAATATAATTTTACGAGTCTTTAAGTCTTTTGACCTTTCTTTAATTCTATTCTTCCTTACTAACAGAAGATAATGAACTAAGAGACAAGAATGCATCTTATAAGAGATAGTAGCTCCTATCTCTCATAAGATGCATTCTTGTCTCTTAGTTCATTGTCTTCTGTTAGTTATGAACGCTAGTTATAGTTTTTCTGCTGTAGTTTCCTTGTAACATATTTTTACAAATCCTATCTGATATCAGCTCAGAATTTATTACCGATTCCTTTGATTCCTAACGGTAATTAAACTTACTTCAAGCAACTAAAGAAATTGTACCTTCCTATCATGTTCACTACTACTTCGCTTTAGTTCTTTTTTCAAGTGCAAATATATCGTTTTCACAAACAAATGTTCTTAATTCTTTCTGGATAAATCTTTTCTACATTGTCAAATAATTTCCTATGAATATCTTCGTGTTTTTTAGTTTACTTAGTAGATTCCTATAGTACTTACATCCACAATGTCCAACATCAGATTACTGAGGATTCTAATACGTTCTGGCAATTCATACATTTCAAAAATAACTCTACCAGAATTCCTGGCAAACTCCATGATGGGTAAATGGAATTCAATCGTCTGCAGGAAATCGTTGATGCTTTTGCTATCACGTTTGCAAAAGCCTACCTACCGCTTCCTACCATATCTACCATTCCTAAATGCGACACCAGTTTGTCTTCCTAAAATTGAGACTTGTGATGTTCTGAACCGTATCAAACACCTAAAAAATAAAGCCACCGCCAGAAGTGATAATATTCTTTCTTACCTAGTTAAGGACTGTGCTATATTTTTTATGAACCTCTATCAAAAAATTTTAATCTTTTAAGACACGTTTGCCTTTCCGTCTGCTTGAAAGATCGTCAGAATCTGTCCGGTATTCAAGAAGGGTGGCAAGACCGATATAAAAGGACTATAGACCTACCGCTCTTATTTTAACGAAAACTGTCGGGCAGTTATTTATTGTTTTTTAGCAAGTTCTGTTGTTCTACTGTGCTCCAACCTCGGTCCATTATTATGTAATTTGTTCATTAACGATTTAATTACTTCAATTGATTGCCCTATACTTGCTTATGCTGATGACTTAAATATTTACCACAGAATTTATGACATTGGTGATTGTCGCATTATACAGTCGAATTTGGACACTGCGGGAATAGAAACTGAAGTTAAACGTTGAGAAATGTTTGCACTGTTGATTTTCGTCTGTAATTTCACCCACCTTCATCTTTACAAGATATCCACAACCGAGTTCCTGTGTTTTTCCCAAATTCTCAGATTAAAGACGACACCAGGATCTTGTTGTTCATGATTTATAACCTTTATCAAGTGTTTTATTAATAAAATTTGTCCTTGACAAAGACAAACTACTTTTTGTTGAGCAAAACATATAAAAATTATAATTATATCGTTACGTTAAATAAACGATTTGCGATTGTAAGTTGGTAAGATTTAGAGCAATTTGGCTAGTTACATTTCAACGCCGTTAATAAGTCCAAGAAATTTTTGCAGGAATGAAGACCTGAAAGCCTACTGAGTAAAGACAGGAATATCATCAAAATAATAGTGGAATTACTGATCAATCACTGTATACCTACTAAATAGAATAAACACTGGCCTAGCAGAAAACACCAATTCTGCCAACTGCATGAAAAAAACTCACGTTTCGGGCCAATATTATGGCCTCGCAAATACAAGGTTTCTCTCATGGGATTCGGAAAAAAGAAAACCAGCTACTACGTAAAGGAGGTGCTCTCAACGTTGATAGATCTAATTAAGGAGACAAAATTAGCAAGTATCTTCTAGCATAAATCGGATCACAATATATCTGAAAAAATCGCAATGAAAGATGTCCTTACAGTCATCCCAATTCTATTCTATTCTCTATTTTGAGCTGGTAATTTTGGTGTTCATATAGCTGTTGAGTACGAGCGAGTAACTCAAAAGCTATATTCGTTTAGTAAAACTTTGCTTTTCTAAATTTGTTGTTTAATATACTATTATTCTGGATGTATATTGATCAATTTGTTTTTTGTATTATATGTATGTAGGGTGGAACAAAAGTATAGATACACCCCCATAACCTTTGAACGTTGAAATTTAAGGAAGTCGTGTAAGACCATGAAAGCTATTTTTGTGCATGGTGGCATCCACCCCCCACTTCTTACGGCAGAAGGGTAAAACGTTTTAAATGGGGGCAGGTCATGTGTAGGCTCATGTTGAAGGTTGGAGTGTTGTAGCAAACTTTCCCAAGAAATGAGCCCTCACTTGATCTATCGTGCCATTTCAATTTTTTAGTCATTTCCACCCTTCTGCCCTAAGGAGGCAGGAGAGAGTGGATGGCATCCTGCACAAAACATAACTTTCATGATTTTTTACGACTTCTCCAAATTTCAATTTTATATGTAGATTCGTTCAGAAGTTATGGGGATGTTTCCATACTTTTGTCCCAACCCGTATTATTTTAGATGAAGAAAACAAATATTATGTTTTATATGTTTTCGATTACTGTATTAATTATTTATTTGTTTTAATAAGATATTATAATCCATTAACCAAGTACTCTATATTATGTTTCCTGCTACCAATTGCTGTTAAATCATCAATTTCGCATGTCTAATTTTATTTAATTTGTTAAACATACTATCTAGATTTTCTTTCTTGCTCTTCAGCAGAGCAAAATTCTTTTATAAGAAAATTGTAAGCTATTAACAACCTAGGAGTAAAATAATTTTCTAAAGAATAATATAGAATGACATATTTTTAATGCAAATGTTCTTTTATCTTGCCCCATTGTACACACAATTATACATGTACAAGTTCAAGGCTTTTACACCTTTCATGTTCATTCTTCTAGACACAATTCTTACTCCATTCTGAAAGAACATGATTTCGTAAACGCAAATTACTCGACTTCACGATTACACAAATATGTAAAACATTACTTACAATTTGCAATTAGATATGAACCGTGAGTCTACTCTATGAAATCTAACATCTCAAAACCTGCCCTTTCTCACTCACCACTAAAAATCGTGGAAAATTACCAGTAAGAATGTTGCCCTTTTTTTTAACGTGCGCGAATTGCTTTTTAATGGTCACGCAACACGCTGCTGTTATTGCCTCACACTTCGTTAATTCGCTCTTTGGCTGAATTTTAAATACTTCGACTCGGTTCGGCGATTGCACGAACCGCATCAGCTCGCTAAAGAAGAACCAACAAATTCAATTACGGCGAATAAACGATTTAATAACATTTTATGCTCCTGCAGCACGTTTAGCATATGACGCGTCGTGAGTTTGATGTTGTATAGTAATAGTCGTTTTGCAAATGCTGCAAGGAAAAAAAGAAAACGTGTTTGTTGTCAAACTAATAAAACGAAGAGCTGTTTCTCTGTCTTGGAATTCTCTAGCCTTCGCAAGCATAATTTTATATTCTTGGAAGTATAGTGAGTTAGTAATGACTTGCAGTTTGAGACAATATGATGTTAAGCGCAATATTGTAAATAAAGTCCTAAATTATTTCTTAACAAAAATACAAATAAAATAATGTATATATACGCAATGTTCCTGAAGAGCTACAAACCAGATCAGCAAAATACTGACTTCATTTAAGTTTTATTCGGTTCATCTTGAAAACTGACTATTGATAAACACTTATTTAAATCGTTTACACAGTTATTCTTCAACGCCTATTGATATAACATCAAGGACTGTTCTTTGAAAGCTGTACTCGAAATGCGTTTGGAATATGGCTTTCTGCAAAATTAATATGAAGATATTGTTTCCATGCTGCAATGGAACTCAATGATAATAGGGTTATGAGCAGGGATGTGAATTGGACCCACTTCGAGCCCTCTACGTTCGAAATTTTATAACTCGGAGTGTACCAATTTGTCGATGCAACTAGGTTGGTGAGGACGCAATAAAATTTCGAACGCCGAGTGTTCAAAGCGAGCTCAATTCACATCCCTGGTTATGAGTTAGTGTTTGAGTTACGTCCATCGTCCACGCAATTATTTTCTATCCAACGTTTCACCAGTCATCAGGGTAGTCCTGATGAGGAATTTCTTCCTTGAAATGGTGGACTTACTTTATCATTATATTTATAACAATTTCCGAATCACTTGGTTTGCAATATATTTGTTTATATTTATAGTTTTTTTTTTTTTTATTAAATCTTTATTAGACAACTTTTAACCTCATTATAATCAATAACCAGACTACTATCACCAATTGCATTATTACAAAAACAGTTGCATATAGGATACTATATTTAGAATCGGAGGTAAGAAGGAAACAAGTGAAGCACAGAATCGATATCAATTGTTAATAATTTGGATTTTGCAATTTATGCGGACGCCTAATTTGCAACCGATTAAAAATCAAACTGATTTTGTAGATTTCTGAACGGTTAATTAGAGGCATATATAAGTATGTATATATTACAAACAGTGGTGGTCCCAGTATCGATTCTTGCGGAACTCTATACGCGATACCCTCCAGATTTGAATGCATGCTGTTCCAAGGCGTTGACTGTGTTCGGATAGGACTTTCATAACAACTCGAGCGGTACTCTCTTTACTCCATAGTGTTCCAGTTTGCGTAAGAAGATGTCGTAATTTACTGAACCGAAGGCTTTCCTCAGGTCAATTAGAGTCATCTCAGCACACGTGCCAGAATTAAAAGCACGATAGATTTGCTTTACCATCTGCGATATTCCTGACTCAAATGTCCCACCTGATAGCCATTATTAGTATACATTCTTTGAGTCACGGAATATTTTATAACTAATTGTTATAACAAGTAAAATAAATAAAATATACAGTTAAAAGCAGTAAATAAATAATAAAAAGTAAAAAATTTAAGATTTCTTTTAAAGTACATGGGCGCATAAGCTCTTGAAACACTTCGTAAATCGTGTTAATATAACACATATGGAGATTTGCGTTTGATGTAATTTTTTAAATATGTATTGCAATTAGAGATACAGATTTTGGACTGTGAGAATGAGTAGATATATAATGGAATTTTTGCAACTCCCTCTAGAAGTTCCAAATAGGTCATTAACAACTTGTGCAGCTTTCTCCTTTTTTTGTAAAAGTAAGCAGTTTCTAAATTAGAAGCGATTCTCAAAAGAAGGATTCCATAATCCAAATATGACTTAATTATGAGGATCTTATTGTGAAGAGTTTTTTTTTTGTTTTTTTGAAGAACCCTAAGGGCAAATATTTTATTTAACTACCAATGTTTGACATCCGTTTTTTAGAAATTCTATTTTAATAGAACTAAATTACCTAAAACTATAACATGAGCAAATTATAAAGCGGAAAAATGTCTAGAATTCTAGAAATCTCTATCGAAAGATCTAAAAAGTTTTTATCATAAAACAATTGGAAACTATCAAAAACCGTCAGAGGTATGCGCAATACAGTTTTGGTGTTCATAGAACATATGTTATCAGCCGGTAATAAATAACTCACTGTTCATAGAAATAAAGTGATTAGTTTCAAACTAGTTGAAAGAAATCAGAATAATGTCTGGTTTTTCTTGATGTTTTCGGTCGTGAACACGCTTACTTGCACTAACTTTGAAATCACTACCTGGGCACAGACAATTCCAGCCTGTTATAGCACTAAGCCAAGCTGCTTGAGCGTAGTTTAATTTATTAATATAAACTTTATCGCCCACACTTAGACTGTATTACGAAAATTGTTAATTATTTTGTTTTGTTCTGCTTATATTTGTAATTGTATTTACAATATCGGGTAAGCATTTCTTCCATAATTATCATGCAGAAGCAATTAATGAATGGGAAATGTTTTCCACATTCTTTCGAAATTTCATATTCTTTAATGCCCCATCGTACTTTTTGTTTTATACAAATTTAATAACGATAGTGTTGTAGTTTGCTCTCCCAAATCTCTTGCCTCTTTATTAACAACATATTTATGCAAATGTTCAATAATATCTTAGGTACTTATTACCTCCCATTTGTTTAATTCTGTGGAATGCTGCGACCGCCTATTACTAGTGTAATAAACAATCCAAATATGCAATAGGGAATATTTAGACATACACATGAAATATGAATGAAACTATAGATGAGGTAGCAGGGCTGACAACCAGTAAACACATATCTTATCTACCACCCAGTATCGAAAACGTCGAAATTTGTTTGTATGCAGACAACACTTCGCGTCTGGTATTTTCCGAAAGTTCCCAAAATATTGCCAAAAAACTAAAGACTGCGGTAAATAAAAGTGGTCGAGAGGTGGTTTTGCGCAAACAAATTGAAAGTAAATCTGGAAAAAATGCAAAGCTTAAGATTTACTAGAAAAATTAAGTCACTGACGAATGTTAAATTTCTGGGCATCACCATTGATACCACTATAAAGTGGAATCGACATATTGATAGGCTCTCTAACAGACTGCTTGCTGTCTTGTTTGCAATAAAGAGAGTGAAACAAGTGGCGACACACCAAGCTACAACAACTGCTTACCTCTCTTACTTCTACTCCCTCCTGTCATGTGGCATACATTTCTGAGGAATAGCGATAGATACGTATAGAATATTTGTGCTGCAAAACAAGCCATCCGATTTTTGTGCAACTTAGAATCCAACGAAAGAGAAGACCTTATTTGATCTCCTCTACCTACTTTTTTATGTTTTCTTCTTTAACACCGACTAGCTACACAATGTTTCTTATTTATTTATTTTTTTTGAGATTAGGATTTGTATACTTGATGTAGGGAAGTTCCTCTACTGGATACTTTGCATGTATATCATCGGATCGCATCTGTGCCCGTATTTTAACAATCCACTTTACCGCTTTATGGCAGCACTCAATAGTTAAACTTACTAATGACTCCAATTTTATTCGGTTATTTAACAAGGACAGAATTTATTTATGTTTCCGAAAGTTCGTCGGAACAGATCCACTTTAATGCGGTGGAAATTTACGGGGCGAAGTGTAATTATTTTGCCGCGAATGCCGCCGCCTGCAGCTACAGTAACTGGCGGGCGGCGCCCGCCTCTGCTCGCGCCGTATGTGCGGGCGTGCATTGGAAAACGCGATTAATTTTCCCCAAGTATTCCGTTCACGATAAGTTTTCTATTAAACGACGCCGCCGTGATCAGCGCTCGTAAGCGACGCGAAGAGACGCATACACACACTACGAAACATAAATGAACTCGAACGGCGTCGAATCCCACGGTGAGAGAAAACTTGTTCGTCGCTATAGATGGAAAGCATAGCGGTCGATTTCTGTAATCTAAACACGCAGAATTGTTTCGTAGAGAAACAAGAAGTAATATCTAGTACAGTTTTATTAAAAAAATAAATGATTCGCAGTCTAGTCGATTGAAGTATCTGCCAAAGAATTCTCGTAAGCGATGCGGAAATTCCAAACTTTAAAAAATTATTGTGTTTGTTTTCTTACCCTTGAGTCGTGGATTAAGAATACGAAAAGTGGTTTTTTTATAATTCAGGGGCTGTTTTTTCTATGTTAACTTCCGAAAGATCAGTATTTCGCAATCATCTTGAAATTGGTAGAACTTTTTTTTCAGAATTTTCTGAGTAATTTGATATATATTGTATATTATCTTTCAAGAAATTTATGGAAAAGAACAAACGGTTAAATTACCTTTTAAGGTGAATACGATGATTTTTATATTCCGTTTTCTCAAAAACCAATAAATATTTTTTAGCCACTCTTGTTGTATTTTATTCTAAATTCTAAAGAGTTAAATGAAGATAACTTCGGTAGAGGTTTTCAAACGTTTTATGAGAAAATTAAATTGACAATGGGTTTAGTCTGTTCAAAATTGCTTATAAAAATTTCAAGCACAATTTCCAAATTTTGCTGTTGACTACATGCACTTTATAAAAAAAAACCTTAGATAAGAACCAGGATAGTTACTGCGCAGCGCTGTAAAAGTCTCCATTACAACATGTATGCACTTACAATGATTTAGAATAGAGTTCCTTTAAAGATCACAACTACCAATATCCTTACAATCGATCCAAATTCAGGAGCTTTTTCAATATTACTAACTAGTGCACAATGCGTTAAATGAATGACTGCTTAAAAATCCCTCATTACAAAGTCTTCTAATCAAAAATTATATATTATTAACAAAATGTTACGATGTATGTAGACCGTCTGACGACTGCTATGTGAAAATACTTGGTGGAATATTAAAAAATTCATAATATACACTAAATTTCATAAGCTTGAACCTACAATTACTAAACAGAGCATAATGATTTTTATCTTGAAATATAAAATTAGGAATTATTCCGTTGTAAGTCAATATACGAGCAATTAGAAACGGTTTTACAACTATAAAAGATCAAGGTTTATATAAAATTTCGAGCGTTCATTCTCCATATTCTGACGGCAACGTTGTTTTAAAACGAGAAAAGGTCTATTTAATCCAAGTTAGGGTAAAGGAATCTTGTTTAACGACGGTACAAACGCAATAAGAAGATATTGACCTTCCTCTGGTTTTAATTTTCCGACATGAACTCAAATATTATATAACATAAACGTGCATAAACCTACTTACACGTTTATAGCCTTTATACGCGGTACATATTGTACCACCTCCTTTAAGCCATCATAAATTTTCTTCGGTCGTTCTCTTCACGACTTGTATAGTAGGTAGACTGGTCGAGTCCGATTTTCTAACGTTACGCAGCAATACGCCGCGTGCCGCGCGCTCTGTGTTCAAGGCCAGTTAGAACAAGTTCAATGAAAGGTAATGCAACTCCGTGATAGAGCTTGTTGTATTTCTTTCTTTGCTCGATTCTCACTTCCTTGCCTCCTTTAACGACTCCGTATAAATCGTGCTGTTCCTCCGCCGTTTCTTTCTCACATACCTGAATACAATGTGAATTCGTATTTTTTCATAGAAGTCGTTGTTCTGCAATGGGAATGGGGTAATTTTATTTGATCGGAACGAAAAGTTGGTATATAATTACTGGAGAATATGCGTATAAGCGTTCTGTTCTTTTTGTGAATGCATTTGAAATTGTGATCTCGTTTAACTTATATCATTATTATCTACAATCTGTGATGGAAAAAGAAACTGTACAACTAGATACTGCTAAGTACTTGTTGATCTTAATAATGCTTGGGTTTAATAGACAAACACTGAATTTTTATGCCATTAGATATCACCAGAAAGGTAATGTATAAAGATTTTACCTAAAGTTACACCAATAATTAAACTTTAGATACCTGCAAAATGATTCTTACCCCATCTGAAATTATGAAAAATAATGTACCTACACATCTTACAAGTCACATCTGGAAAGGCAAATGTAAGAAAATTAACGTAGGAAATCATGACACTATCTAATACTATGACGACAATATACAAAAACCTTTCTAAAATTATTCATATGTAATTGTGACTGATACTATTGATTTCAGTGAGGTTTAAGGTAATTTTTTGCTTCAGGAAGTTTAATTTCCTTTTTCCCCTTAATTCTCCAATCGCTTGATTTTAGAATACCTTTAACCCTGATTTTATTGGTTTTAAAGTTTTAAGTTGTTGTTTGTAGTTTCAAGTACTCATATTCCACTTTTTCAACAAAGATAATAGACCAAACAAGTTATCAGATACATAAAAAATACATAATGTGAAGAAGCCCATTAGATCAATAAAATAATTCGTAAAAGCACTTGATAAAGATGGGGACTGTTTTAGGTATATAATCGACAAAATAAAAGAAGCTATTTCAGTGAGTCCACTGTCACAGTGAGTCTATAGTTAAAGACAGGCAATTTGAAGCAACTTTTATATAAAAAGAAGCTCAAACTGCATTTAAAGATTATTGGATATTTTCTAGGAAGCACTACACATTCTGGTTAGGTTTCAACTTTGAAGGGCGTGTTACAGAGATTTAGAATTTTTGATGCAACCTGACTCTCAAATTGCACCTTCTGTTTTTGCATTTGGTTCTATTTCTTGAGAACTAGAGAACAGTGAACGACAGAGAAAAAAACTTGGCTGCCCCCAAGTTCTCAGGAAATAAATGCAAACCCAGAATCCTGGCAAATTGGAGACAGTCGGTGACAAAGAAAAAGTTCTTTTTCTTTGACTACCCCCAAGTTCTTTCTAGTTAGGTTAAAACTTTGGATTTGAATTTTGGGAATTTCTTTTCTTTACTTCTAACTGCCTCCAAATTGTCAGGAAACAGGTGCAAATGTGAAAAACTGAACGTGTAATTTCCATCCAAAATTCTGCTGTAACACGATCTTCAAAATTTAGATATAAAGACACTGAAATGCTGCAATTATTGCAGATTACTGCTGGATCTTGTTAGCTATTTTACAGAAACACACAAGAGAAAATTGAATTTCATGTTTGATTTGTAAAAAAAAGGATCCTAATAATCATGCGGAAAAATGGAAATAACTTTTTGAAGGCAATATTCAGAAGCAACTCTGAACAAATTTTCATTAGTAGATGTATAATATAAATATAATACAAATATTATAAATGAAGAATGTTTGTTTAAATATTTAAATGATATTTAAAAATTTTACAGGAAATAATCCTTTTAAAAAACGTTAAATATATCATAGAACAGAAATTATCGTAAAGATGGCGCACAAAACAAGGCGCTCCCGTATCGTATTGCAACCAGGCTGGCCTCCTGGTTTACCCCCCAATGACTGTGATGACAATACATGCGATTAGCCTATAAATAGGTATCCTTTCTTAAAAATGCCATTTGTATTTCATTTTAATACCAGGTAATGAATATAGCAAAAAAAAAATAACGTTATGAGTAGGTAGTTCCTATTATCCAATTTACTGACGCAAGTACTTCTCTATCCTAGAAATATAATCGTGTCATTTCTGCAATGAAACACCTATGACCATATACTTGCATCCACATCAGTATGGAATCTTAATATCTAATACCTTATGAAATATCTAATTATATTAAAAAGAGTGAAACGTCAAAATATCAACAAAATTGCAAATATTTTAAAAATTATTAGGTTTACGGATAGAGAACATTAATGCAAACTGATCACAAATGATCCAAGAAATACACTAGATCCATCAAAATTGCATAATACTGTTTAAAATTAGAAAGTTGATATTAACACCCTGTATATTGGATGGGCTATTAAACTAAAAATATTCTCTTTAAATAGATCGTAGTCGCCCATAGCCACAAAATACAAAATCAAATTCCAACTGGAACTTCGACAAATTCTAATGATCTCGTTCGGTGAAACACACAGTATATATCATAAGTAAAGTAAAAAAGATTTAAAACTAATAACGTGAAAAAATGTACTCTCGGAAGTGATCTGCATAAAACCTGAAAATATACAACTACATTTGTGCAAACATGTTCAATGAAAGCGAAATCTGTGACGAGACTGGTATAAACATTGTAACTTTGCCAAATTAGAATTAGAATTTTTAATAGGGAGCTTGCCGGTCAGAACTCATCATCGTCGGAAGCATCTGTTGCGATCCATATTTCAGAGCGTGTAACCCCTTGACAGTTCACGTTTGCATTCGACTATGTTTGTTTATTTATTTCCGATGGTAGCCTAGCGTAATATTATCTTTGCTTCGATTGCTATTAATCGCATATCGCTAAAATAAACACTGAATCCTCGTTGTAGTGTATGTGGCAGTCAAATAAGTAAATCCTCAAGCAAATTTATAATATTTATTGTTCTGGATAGAATGGAAATCTATATCAGTATTGTAGTGGCTGTTGGCTGTATTAACTAAAATCCTGCCAAAATAATCATGGAATTAATTTAGGGCGACGATATTTACTAAGCTGTAAAGAGCCGCATGTGGAACTATCTAAATAAGGAAATATCATTTGTGTATGAAACATTTGTGGAACTTTAAAATATGGCGAAAAGACATGTTTCTGATCCCGGAAAAAAGAATTGTATTCGTCTAAGGTGGTTTCAAAAATATTAATCATTTAAAAATGCCATTTTTTGAGAACTGCATGAATTCAGTCACTTCTACTAAGGCTACCGAAACACTCACTAGAGAGATGATGCCTATATCAAAGTGGTTTTATGTATGGAAAGTTTCGAATTATATGAAAATCAACGTGTCAACCAGGAAGCTTGTTGGTATAGATAAAAAATTATAATTATATTATATTTATAAATTAGTATAAATATTATTAGTTGGAAAAGTCGGTTTATTCCCTTATTTTTGTTTTTGACCTCCCTCCCCTCCCTGTCTAATATTAAACGGTCTACCCCAACGGCTAAATTATATATCATGTCAATAGGGAACTGAATGCCAATCCAAAACGTATTTATTTGTTGAAATAAAATTGACGGAGTTACTAATTTTTTTAGTTATAGTTTAAGTTAATTAATGGATTTCTATTGAAATCCGAGTATTTCTTGCGATAGTATTCAATGGTTAATAATAAAAGCTGTTTTTGTTCTTCGTTATTGGTTAATTAAATTCTTCCATTAATTCTTATTGTGAATGACTGAAATATCATCCTAAATAAGAATTTTGTTAACAATCTCAATGCGGAAATATAATCCTGACATCGGGACCAGATTATTTTCATTATTTATTATTATAATTACCTTTCAAGTTGTAAAAAATTCGTTGCGATGTTAAAGCGTTTGAAGAAGGAAATTGTACCAGTTTTTTTCAAAACAAAGTAGTCTAACGTTTTACTTGCGACAGAATGAACATTACATGGTTTTACCACATTTTGATAGTAACGGTAATTATATTTGTTAGGGTCAGTTGCAGTACCAGTCATAGCGTCTACCATTTTCTTTTTTATATGCAATATAATACTTTCGTCGAAAAATGCAAATCCAGTGACTTCCTCTGACAAGTAACACAAATGGTCACTCATTTTCTTTAGAGTAGAAGTATATCTTTGTTAATGCGGCTGTAGAAGTGTAGACGCATTAAAAAATTACAATCGCGATTTGGAGCATCTGTTTCAAGTGGTGTCAAAAACCAAACCATCACATAAAGCTTAACAATAAATTGACATACGTGCATACTGCATGCCGTTTATAACACGGGTGGTTAAATGAAATGTTTCCCGAAATAAATATTTATATATATAGCAATAGATAGCTTTCGCTATCCAATGGGCATTCAACATTTACGTTCAAACTTCAACATCATCGAGATCGTGGAACCTTTAAGGCTCAAGCCCACAAACGTGATTAACCCAGAAGTCGTCGTGTCCTTGACTTGGAACCTACAATTTCAGAAGCCATTGAAGAATATTCAAACACAAGTACTAGATCTGAAATCTTTACGCCAGTAGGTTTTGTATCTATTTCACATTTAATGCGTTCAAACCATGCAAACCCTGCTGCTAAAAGTTGATGCAGATCCTCTCTTCTTGTGTTTTGCTGTCTGTATACGAGCCAATGATTACCAAAGGACACTTTTAATTTTCACATGTGGTAAAATAGGCTTTTACATGAATTACAAAACACGTTACATAAATATTTTATATTCCCTTCACCGAAGGGCACACATATTCGTTCTTACTAAAGTCAACTCTTAAAGTCATTGAAATCTTTATAATAAACAAACGATATGTGTGACTGTAAACAAAATATTTCTCAACCATTTGTGACTCGTCAAAAACATCACTTTTGCACTTATTTTCATAATCATCCACATATCCCTATAATTATCTACTATTACATAATAATAATAATAATAATGATTCCATTTATTGACAATAGCAATAAAAGCCTATATTACTATAATGCATTGTCAAAAAGACTATATCACCCGACGGTGATCTTCCTACAGGCTTAGTCATTGGTGGGATCTTCAGGTAATGGGCCAGTCATAGGTGTTAGAGCTCGAGTAATAGACACTATTGTAATTTGTATTTTCTTTTTAGACGAAATTATTTAATTAAATACATTTATAGTTTCAACAAATTTCTCCTTCACGTTTTTTTTTTTTTTTAATCCAGTTTGGATATTGAAGTAATTCAGGAAATTATAATTTACTACTCGAAGACTTTGCCAATAAATACATAAATCCTATCTAAATAAGTTTGCAGTTCTTTTCTATTTCCGGGAGCATTTTTAAAATCAGCATAATATAATAAAAGTGAGCAACATTCAAAGTGACAAATAGTTCAACTGCACACATCTCAATACCCAAAAAACCTTTTTTCATCCATTCTTTCTTTTTCTTTTAACAGAAGTGAAAGCATTTTCCAAATTTAAATATCCTGTTCGCTTATTGTATGTCGAACCAACGTAATTAACCTCATAGGAAGTAGTTCAATTTGGTTTAATTAAAACTCACAGGCAGTAATTGAGCCCTTTTTTAATTGGGTACGTTATATGCAAATTCGGGATTTCTGAATTAATTAGCAGCATGAAACCACCGGTGTATACACATTCAATGTTAGCGCACGAATTACCATCACGATCAAATCAACAAATGAAAGGCTTTAATAGGATTAGCAAGACACATATTTAATTCAATTTGAAATAATTTTCTTTCTTAGAAATTTTTATTTGGAAATTTTTAACAGTTCTTTTAGAATTACATAATTTGGAATGCACCAATTGTGTTTCATAGTATACTATATTATATGAGTGAAAGCTTGCTTCATTAATTTAATGACGAAATGTGTTTAAGTTAGAAGAGTCTACAATGACAGAAGGTAGTTTATTAAGGAAAGAGTAACCCATGTAATACACAGAATTTTTACCAAGGGATGTGTCAATCTTGCAAGACTATTGTTATTGCAGGTACGAGTATTATAAAAATGAATGTCTAAATGATGAGTATACCTATTCTCTCGTATATGATTAAAGAATACAAAGCGAGAATCTTTTTATGATTAGAGGCATGCTACGTAAGAGAAGTATCGTCAGCGAAGAGAACCGTATGTGATTGACGGGCAACCTGCGCCAGGCCATTAATAAATACTAAAAATAACGTTGGCCCAAGCACCGAGCCCTGCGGCACACCACACACGACTCGGCTAACTGTTGAATTTACGAAGTCATTATCGACCTTCAACCTTACATATTGACAGTGATCAGATAAGTACGAGCGAAACCAGTAGTTAACTATTTACTGTCAGCTGTATATAAGGGGTACATATAATAAATCCAAGTAAAGAAACATATTCTGTGATATATATGTAAAATTCATTTAAATAATATATTCATTTGTATTCTGAAAATAAAATATTGTTTTCTAATAAAATATTAATAGCCACTTAAATATGTTTTGCCTTGTCAATTATCAGCATACCATTACCTGTCAGTCGTGTAGTAAAGCGCACTGTATTTTTTTTTTCATTTCACAATTACTTCCAAAACAAAATATGAATGATTTTCTTTAATTTAGTTAAAAGAAAAACACATTTGCCGGTACTTGTTACTCAAATAGTTGCAAAGATGTAAAAAAAATGTCTCTAGTTTTCACCCCAAAGTCATAAAAATGTACCCGAACCAACGCATAACAAAACTGTCAAAATTAGCATGCGAATTGTTTTGCATTTTGTGAAAAAGATGTGAATACAAATGACTATGGTTTTGTTGTACCTCTGTGAAGTTGACCCACATTTATAAAATTTGAAAAAAAAAGTGATTTCAATTGTCCCCGGGGAGTTTTAGAATTCTCAATCGGTTTTATAAATAGTTCTGACATTGTAAGTGGTCAAAACGCTATTTCAGAAAATTGGGAGCCTATTTCACAAAATCTGCGACTTCCATAAGCTAGAACTTATTATTGCCGCTCGGATCACTTCGAGTCATAAGAAAAATTTATGGAACTTGTAGGGGGCTATCGGAAGTCTGAAGAAAATGACCGATTTGTTATTAATAAATTATTTGTTTTGTAACCATTTTTTCCAAATTTAATAAATGTGGGGCTAACTTCACAGGGCTTTTCGTTGCTAGATAATGATTTATATAAAAATGTTTTAAGCATTTCTTGGATTATGATTCTGAGATATTTCAGTTTTAAAAGGAGAATTCTATCCATAAATAAATTACAATTTATTATATGCCCTGTACATTGCACGCGTTGGCTCACAAAACACCACTACTCCTGTGTAAAAATTCTAGGAAATTGATGTTTCTATAAGTATGTTCAAGATAAAACTCACTATATCTATAATAGCTACCTTATTAAATTATAACAACGTTTAAAATTTCTTTTTACAATATCTAGATTGACAATAAATAGCAATATAGTCAGACTAAAATCCTTGGAGTATAGGTGAGCGGAAAGTTCGCAGATTTTTTTTTTGTCAAACATCTGTGAAGGGAAAACCTTGCAAATTAAAAACAGAAAAAAATAATGGAAAGAATACATAATTCAGGTTCTGTTTGTGCTGCTTCATTGCCAAAGGGCGACTAACATTAATTTCGTTTTATGTTATGCTTTGGATCCAGTCTAATGTTAACAACATGAAATTCTATTTTAAAAAAGATATATTTTGATGTGTTTGCTTTCTACGTAATATTGGGCAAACGATATCGCATACAAATGAGCTGAGTCGAGTTGAATTGAGTAAGAGATAGCATCCGCATGAATGAATATTTATTACATAAATTAATGCATACATATTTCGTTAAATATGTAGCTACTTATTTAACATTTCTCCGAATCTGGGTAAAAATTTTCCTTTTCGAAACATTTTCCTATGCATACTTCAGAAATTAATTGGAACTTGAATCTAGCTTCTTGACATTTTTGTTTTCTTTTTATCCCAAGCAATTTGACCATAACTCTGCAGCCTGCGGACTTACTGTGATAATGGAAAAAAATTACCTGGCTCAAGTCTTTATAGTATTATCAAAATTATATAATGAGACTTTAATACACTTTTATAACTTACAGTTCCAATAGCACACTACACTGAGAGAAATAGATAGTACTCTTTAACATAAATATAGTATACTTTAATATATTTTATAGCTCCTATAGGGACAATCATATTTTATATTACCGGTGACAATATCTGTATAGTAAATGTGAATACTTTTTATTAACTCGTATGGTAAAGTGTACTATATTTGTATTATTAATTTGAGCATACATGTTAGTAAATGTGAAAAAAATGTCTAGTAGCGCTGACTATATTTGATAATAACTGTTAACAATGAAAACTATAATAAATATAGTTTAATAATTTTTAATTATAATTAATTAATATAATTTGATTAGCCGGTGACAGCCGGGCGAATTGCCGTCGTATCGGGCAGGATTGCGGGAATCAGACCGGCCCGTGTACTGTAGAGTACTACCGGTATTGAAGCGCCTCGTAATTCTCGTCTGTGGGCGATTGTCCACAGTACTTTTTACACGACGTTAACCATGTATAAGCATCATATAGATATTACGCAGCCACATTTACCGATCACAATTTACATTGAGTACGAATTTCAAAGATTATGAAACAAGCGTAGCGCCATCTTTACGACAAAAGCTGTAGTATCACATATTTATGTAGCTAAACCAATTATGAGTATTATGATATTCCTACTATATAGATATAAAACTATACAGCATTCATTTCATTCCATCTCATTATTAATGCCGTTTTCAATAATCAAAGTAAGGTGACTGTTGCAAGCACCTAACCTAACCTAAATAAACACAACACAGTAAATTTGCTACACCTGTTATTATAACTGTCTTCACTACATTATATGCAATTTATTATATTCACTTGTTGTAAAATATTGTAAAACATTTCACTATATTTTGTAGAAGATTGTCACACAATGTTTTTAAACAATTTTATTGCTTTTTTTGTAACCGTGATATAGGAAAATGCAACGCCGTTGTTCTAAAATTTTGCACAATAGTAGGAATTCTTACTACAATTTCCGTCAAACAGTGAAGTGTAAATATTACAACACGGATTTTTCTCTGTGCAGACACAAACATGCACCGATACGAATACGTACACCTGTATCACACGTACATAACACGTGTGAGTGGCAATACAGCTTATTGGTCGATTTCTTCGGTAAAGATCGACAATGAATAGAGCAAGGGGTGGGAAGAGCGTTACGAACATTTATGTTAGAAATTGAATATGCATCGAATACCTGGTAACATCCAGATTTTACCTCTTACTATAAGCATGGTAACATCTGGTTATTTTACTCTTAATACCCCACATATTGTCGTTTTGACAATAATTATGTTACTAATTAACATAAAGAGATTTACTACCTAATTTCTACAATCCATTTTTCTCAGTGTAGACAATGGTATTCATAAACACATATTTAGCTACTATTAATTGTAACAGAATGATAGCAGTAAAAAGAAAAACATGAAAACCAAGGAAATTATTAATGGGCTTTCTACAATTACTTTGTGCTCACTTTTTTTTACTCACACTGCAAAATGTGGGTGATATCACTTTAAGGTATCCAATGTACAATAATTAACAAAATATTACAGATCAATAATTCAATAATTAATTGACATCAATTAGGATATTGGGAAAATTCTTTCAGCTAAAGCTATATTCGATAAGATTTCTGTTAGCACACTGTGGGTGCGTACTATACATTTATTACATACATACATATCTACATTATGTGTGATTGCAAGACAAGTTTACTACTTCCTAACTTTATTGAAACTTTTGTAATAACTTTCAATAAAATTAGTAATTACGAAATTTACTAATATTTTATATTAATTACCTTGAGTTAGTTATTTTCTTTTAAACAACAATTCCTTGTTTAAATAACCGAAGGTAAATTTGACTCCCTAAACAAGAAGTTCCGCCAAAACGAAATACAACGATTTTTCAATACTTTTCATGATTTCTATAAAATGTGCCAGGTTTTATTTAAATTAGATTAAGACAGTTGGCATAGAGCCTCCACCGAAACTTTCCCTTTTCTGTTTTTTAAATTTTGCCACCTTGAGCAACTTGTCTTCTACAATACCCTGCTTCCCGTTTCTTTATGTTCCTTTGTCATGCATCCTTTAAATTTTCTTCATCTATGTCCTAGGTGATCAACTAATGATTTTTTATGGTTTGCATTCCAGTGAGTCGTGTTTTGATCGATTTTTTCCCCAGAAGTTCTTGTTAACACCTTAATGGTGTTGGGCTAAAACATCTTGAGCATGTTGATAAATGCTTGCTTTTATTTTCGTGATTTTAATTCACCTCCTAGGTTTTACATATATGTAAGGCTTATTATAAATATTAATCTGTTGGTTAATTGTGATTTTATTTTTAACAATCATCGCTGTGTGTTAATTTCTGCGTCCCTCCAATTTTGTTGAAAACTATCAACTGGGCTTCTTGGCATTCACTTTAAATCAACTTAGTGAGCTTCTGTCTCGAGTTCATTCAATGCTACCATTCTATGTTTAGTACTGTTAAAATGAATAGGAGAAATGCTTTTATATTATATTCTGGAATTTTATTTAATGTAATAGCACGCCTCCATTTCATTAATTATTCAAACGATGGGATCAAACGGCGTTTTCTAAGAACTGTAGTATATCCTCGCAAACAATTATGCCATAGGCCAAGGCGGACTTGAGCAAAAATCTTTTTCGTACATAATTGTTTACTTCGGCATTCGCCGAAAAGAAACGCATGCATGTATGTATTTACCTTCAACGGGAACACAGGACCCGTCCGAAACAAACTAATGGATTACAGCGCGCATTAGAAAAACAAATTTATAGTATCAAAGGCTCGCTATCTCCCGAAGCCATTAGCATTATTAAAAGAATAAAGCCCTCTACTCCGAGCAAGAAGGAAAGGAAAAGTATTCGAAGATCAGATGATCTGATGACAGCGCCGCAATTCAAGAATATCCACCTTGTACGCATCGCAGCACTCGAAATGTCGTATACAGTACGCGTCTATATTATAGAACGAATTTCGTATAACAAAAAAATGCTGGGATAGAGCAAGATAAACCTTTTTGTTGTTAATGCTTATATCTACTATACATTTTCTGATGCTAACTATTTACGTGGTTAAGTATGGTTGCCGAATATTGAGAAACGATTACTAATGTTTTCCACACATACTTTTCGACTCATGCTAAACTGTGTCCAAATTATGTAACAAAATGTAGTAGTTAACCAATTCTTTCCAAATTACTAAGCGAAAGCACCTTTTCCGCAGTAGTAGTTCCTGCCTGGGGCAGGCGGTGCAACTGCCCCCTTCCTCCTCAGTTTTCTGGCACCATGGTTTTTGGGATTTGTTTTATTAAATGATCCAACAGCAACTGCTATTTTTTTTTTCTAAGATCAAGGTTTTTCTTAAAAAGCAGTAACTTAAACTTAAAAAAGAATGTGTTGAGCGGTCATGCGACGGGGCATCGGTAATGAAAGATCAGATTAAAGGAGTTATGGTGAAGATTTGAGAATATACAGAAAATCCGTCTATATATAAGTTCACTCCTACGCTCATAGACTGAACCTAGTTTTAGTGGATGTAGCAAGAAATATTCAAATTGTTGACGATTCACTTTTATTCAGGTTTATTAGAAGTTGTATGCACATGTCAATCAGTATCAATAATAAGACATCAGCGGTTTATGGATTCTTAATTTGAAAATGATGAAAAATCCAAGAAATATGAAATTCTACAGTAAAATGACATATAATAGCTTTGTCCGCAAACTGCAACTGAAAGTTTTTAAACTTCAACAGATAAGCTGGAAGGTACAACAGCAAAAGGAGTTTTATATCGGCAATTTCGATATGCTATTTGAACTTCAATTTTTAGCAGATATTCTGGAATACACGAAGAAGGTTTCCGTCACATCGCATAAGAACAATTTGTCCATGGAATCAGCAATCCAAGTAATAAATGGTTTGATAAAACTGTTAAAAGAATAGAGGTCTGAAATTGAAAAGTGAAGTGACTTGGTAAAGAGCTTGTGCAGCTTGCAAAGATAATAATAATAGTAATAATAATACCAATTTATTGACTATAATAGGTACAAAATATGTATACATACTGCTGTGATAATTATGAAAATGTGAATTATTTAAAATTAAATTAATGCTTGTGACCAAATGTCTGAAATTAATTATTAAGTTGAGCGCCAACTCTAAAATAGAGTAAAAAAATTCTTGAAGAGCATGGGATTCAAAATCCCAGTGGTCACCTTCTGAAGGTAAACCTTAAGAAACTGAAAGTGGGTGTAAATTGACCACGATGTGGGGAAACAAATTAAAACAACAAAATTTGAATTTTGAACTTAATTAGAACTTTAATAAAAAAAAAAACAAATAGGAAGAAATTTAAAACCTTAGATTAATGAAAATCCAGGCTTAAAAGAAAACTCCCTATATTTAACGTGAAAATAACAAAATTAAGAAAATTTTGAAATATAAAATTTTATACACCACGTGTAAATCGCAAAATGGCGTTCTCAGGTGAACGTCTTTACCTTTAAATACTTAAAACTGCTCAAATGTAGTCAGCAATTACAAAGCAAGGTAAAAATACCTTCAAAACAGTGAACTACAATCAAATCTAATTGAAAAGGAAAAAGAATGAATCAAAAATTAAATAAATATCAAATAAAAAAAAATGAACTCTCAAAAAGTAAAATTAAATCAGCTATAACAAACTATTTGGAATTCCAAATATTATAGAAAGAAAATTAAGTGAATTGAGTGTAAGATGCCTCTACTAAGGTTAGATTTGTAAAAATCAAATGACACGCGGAAACAAAAATGTCTTCAAACGACATACATTTACAGCGCTCAGGAAAATGATCTTACCTTCGCAGAGTCTAATTGTACACTGCTTTCTCTCTCCCGCAACCGAGCAGTCGCCGGCCCAAGAGAAGCGCACGCAACAGATGCGATCTTACACGGTGACATGACTTAAACCAGGCCAACAAACATTTAAAACAATAAACTGAGCTAAATGAAAATTACATTGCTGTAAAACAAAACTAAAAATGATATTAATAAGAATTTTTCAACATGTTTCAAAGTAACTTAATACTAACTTAACTTTTACGAAAAATTTAGTGTCTTTTTAAAAATCTTCCCGAAACAGCTGACTTGGACGAAGGGGTCAACGCACTCACGCACAGTTTTTCATCCCCTTTTTCCACAGCACATCTCCCGATTATAAAAGAAAAAAATTGCACTTGAAAAGTGTCATTGTTTTGCTTTTGAAATCGCACGCACACAAAAGAAAAAACAAAAATTGACAGTCCGAACAACGGAAAATAAAAAAAAAATTAAAATCCTGTCTCCGCACACAGGGGTGAAAACGTCACTTCCGGGCGGCGAGCTACCCGGGGTCGTGGTGAAAGTTCTGGAGGGCAGAGATGTGGTACCGACCTTTGTTCTGGGTACCGTCCAAAGTGTGCAGTTCGTAGGTGACCCCATCAAACACACGGGCCACTCTGTACGGTCCAACAAACGGAAGTTCCAGCTTTTGGCAGGTTTGCTGGTCACGTCTTCCTAAACGATATCGACGCACCAGGACTTGGTCGCCGACATTGAACCGGGTACGCTTGGTGATCTTGGCATTTTCTTGGCGGACATAACGTTGTCCCCTGAGTTGAAGCTTCCTTCTGGCTTCCTCTGTACGTGCCTCCACGTATACATCCTCCTCGAGAAGGTTCCACGGGCGACTAGGCAACCTTCCATACATTAAAGTGTAAGGGCACTCCTCCGTGGTGGTGTTGGGAGTGTTGTTTATCCAATTTTCGATGTTTTGGACGTGACGGACCCAATCAGGATGGCGTTGATGGGTTTGCATCCTGAGAAACTTGACGATTTCCTGGCTGTATCTCTCGCAAGGATTCCCACAAGGATGACGTATAGAACAGAAAGAAACATTAATATCACGCTCATTCATGGCGTCAACAAAACGATGCGTGTTAAAATAAGTGGCATTGTCAGCAAGAATGCGGCGCATTTTCCCTTGATTTCGTATAAAATTGTCAATACAACGGATTGCTGTATCAGTGTTGTAATATCTGGTGGGAAAGAGTCTTACGTATTTGGTGAAAACATCTACCATGACGAAAATGTTGCGGTAGCCATAATGTCCAGGTATGAGATTTCCAAGAAAGTCGACGGCGACGAGGTCGAGTTTGTTCTCTACAACTATGCTCTTGATGACATTCTGGCAGGTGCGGTTCTTTGATTTTCCCAGTTGACATTGAAGACATGTGCGGACGATGGATTTGGCAATGGTCTTGTCTCTTGTTGCGAAGAAAGCTTCTCGGAAGGTGAGCCAAAGTTTGTGACCTCCAATGTGTCCAAGAGATTGATGTAGCTCCTGCATTGCTTGACGTGCGAATGACTCGGTGAGTACGACATTGAACTGGTCTCGTATCCTTTTCATTAGAATACCATCTCTGATGACAAAATCCTTGTACTCATCCTGGTGGACTAATGCCTCTCGTATTCGATCGAAACAATCATCTTGTTGCACCTCGTTGATCCTGACAAAGTCAAACAACCCCTCGGCTTCATACATGTTGTATGTGTTTACCTCAACATGGTTGAAATGGCTTTTCAGATTGTGCATACGAGACAAAGCATCAGCTGTTACATTCAAATCTCCTCTTATGTGTCTTATCTCAAAAACATATTCTGATAATAATAAAGACCATCGATAAATTCGGTTGTTTGAGAACCGAGTTGACATTAAAGATGTTAATGCAGCATGATCTGACTCAATTATGAATTTCTTGCCTAGTAAATAAAATCTTAACTTGTTTACTGCATGGACTACAGCTAGCATTTCTTTTTCTGACACAGTGTATTTTAACTCATAATTTTTCAAAATCCTGGAGACAAAACAAATTGGTTCTTCTCCATTCCTGCCAATTTGAATCAAGACACCACTGATGGCTGTGTCACTGGCATCGACACGTAACAAAAATTCTTTACTAAAATCTGGCAATAATAAACATAATGATTTGTGAAATTCAGACTTTACATTTTCAAATGCTTCTAATCTTTCATTTGTCCATGTGAACTTTTCATTCTTTCTTAACAATTCAAATAAAGGTGCACTGATGTGTGCTAATCTTGGAACAAACCTTTTGTAGTAGTTGACTACACCAAGAAAACCTCTTACTAACTTTATGTTGCTAGGTCTAGGGTACTTTTTGAGGACGTCTAGCCTAGATTCATCTACTCTGACATAATTCTCTGTTAAATCATATCCTAAAAACTTTACTTCATGCTTTACAAACTCACATTTTCCTAAATTTACTTTTAAACCATTCCTTGCTAAAACTTCAATAACTTTGCGCAAATGCACTAAATGTTCATCTAAACTCTGACTAAAAATTAAAATATCATCGATGTAATGAGCTACAAACGAATTGTATGGTTCTAAAATCTGTTGCATTGCCCGTATCAACGCGGCAGCCGAACTACTTAAACCATAAGGTACAACCTTAAACTGATACACATTTCCATCAACCATAAATCCACAAAACTTTCTAGATTCTTTGTTCAACGGTACCAACCAAAAAGAGCTCTTTAAATCTAGCTTTGTAAAATAATTCGCATTTGTACACCTTGCCAACAATGTTTCAACCGTGACTGGAGTTTCGAACTGCGGTCGTGTGCGTTCATTCAGACGTCGGGCATCAAGACACAAACGGATGTCTCCATTCTTCTTTTGGACGACGACTAAAGGATTGACGTACCTTGTTCTTCCACGTTCAATTATCCCATCTTGAAGCATTTGGGATACCTCAACTCTGACTTTTTCTTGCATGTTTTTGGGAATTGGATAGTTCTTGATTTTAAAAGGTTTCGATTCATCTACTTCTAAAGAATGTTCATAACCAACTGCTAAACTTGGGAATTTGTCTACTAGAGAAATGTACTGCTTTAAAATTTCTTTGACTTTAAATTCAAACTTTTCATCACAATCAATCTTAAATTCATTTAAATCATCTGGGAATTCAATCTGGGAATTGTTTGCTTCTAACTCTACTACTTCATCAACAACTTCTTCTTCTTTAACCTCATCAACTAATTCACTACCCTGTATACTATCACATTCAACAACTTTTCCATAACTCTGTATATCATTCTTAAAACAATCATTTTCTTTCTCTTTTCTTAAACAATTAACAATTTTCTCCTCATTAGGAGTCTCATCACACCAATTAACTATCTCCTCTCCTATCTGAATTAGTCTCTTATCAACATCTACCACCGCTCTCATCTTGTCTAACAAATCAATCCCAATAATTCCATCTCTTTTTAAACCTTTTAATGAAATAAACTCTCCCAGAAAAGTTGAATTTTGTAATTTGAATTCTACGACAAAAACTCTGTTGATGGCAGCAATTATCTTTTTTGTAGCAGTAATGATTGTAATTTTTCGAGTTGGAATGAATTTCCCTACTTTTTCTTTCTCTAGCAATTTTACTTTCTCTTCGTC
Source organism: Cetonia aurata (assembly GCA_949128085.1). NCBI lineage: Eukaryota > Metazoa > Arthropoda > Insecta > Coleoptera > Scarabaeidae > Cetonia > Cetonia aurata. The sequence goes on from OX421887.1 coordinate 13,762,531, forward strand.
TAAAATTGAAACCTCACTTCCCGTATCTACTAAACATCTTAAAACATTCTTTCCAAACATTGCATTTACATGTGGCAAATCTGAATTGATCGATCTTAAATCATTTTGTAAAATGGTGTACAATTCTTTCTTTTTGGTTGGATTTTCTAAAAATCCTGCCCACGAGCTTCATCGAGTAGTTCTTTCGGCTTTGTTTGAACCTTTTGCTCATTTAAATTAGACCTAGTGTCTTTGTGAATTGCGCCAGTGCTGTTTGATATCTGATTTGTTTGAATTTGATTAACGTAGCGATTTGAATTCCACTGCACAGAATCTCTAGGCAAAACTTTGTCAGCTGACTTAATTGAATTCCGATTTTGTGGGGAAGCCACTTGATTGACGTTTGACCTTGTCTGGACATCGTGACGGTCATTTTGGTGCGTTGTGGATACCTGAGGCACATTCTGATTGTTTGAATTTGGACTCTGACGTCCACCATTTCTAGGAGTGAAAGACTGTCTCCTGTTGAAATAGGGAGCTGGTCTCGGATTTACATTAGCTCGCGAATACTGTTGACGGTTGAAACCATCATTACTCGAACTGCCAGTTGCCTGATTGTGGTAGACATGGCCTTCAGGACTTCGCGAATTGCTAGGATTTACCTTGCATTGTTCCGCTTGATCTAATCTCTTCATTAGTTCCAACAATTGACTAACAGAGGTTATATTTTGCATCGCAATGGCTTGAGTGACCTCAGGCTCAAAATGCCTGGATAATTGCGTGATCAAATCAGATTCCAAAACGGGTGGTGTTAAAAATTTGAGAATATTGATTTTCTTTATGACATAGGCTTCTCTACTATCTAATCCGCACTTATTATAAGAACCTAAGAATAAATTTGTTCTCACCCTTTGTTGAATCGCTTGACTCCAGTATTGTCGTTGAAATACATCTTGGAAGTGGTCCCAGGAATTGATCGTATCTGCGACGAAGTCAAACCAGGATCTCGCTTCATCCTTCATGGCGTTGCGGGCGATCCGCAGCTTGTTTCTTTCTCCCGGTACGGATTCTAAAAATTCGTTCAAATTTCTTAGAAACGCCATTGGATTGGGCGTTACCGAACCAAAAAATTTCGGTAACTGTTCCATTTGAACAGGCATTGACAAAATACTGTTGCCAAACTGATTGACATTGGGAATTTCTTGAATTGATGAAATTTTTCTGTTTATTTGTTCTTCTGCTCTTTCCACACTCTCAGCAATCTTTTCCTTCACTTCGCATTCTATTTTTCTGACTCTTTCTTCAACCACATATTCTCTCTCATCCCATTTATTTTTCATTCCTTTTATCTCTATCTGACAATGTTTAATTGATATTTCATTAGCTGTTGATCTAATTGTATTATCTAATACTTTACTCTCTACTTTCTTAACGTTTTCATCTACTCTTATGATTTCTGATCTAAAATCACTCCTTATCTCATCAATCTGTCTCTGTATCCCTTTTGTTACATTCATAATCTCATTATTAGAAACAACAATCTCATTATTAGAAACAACAAGCTGTCTAATCATCATCATCACATCTTTCATTCCTATACTTTCCTCAGTTTTTCCTGTCTCATTCTGCTCCAACGTCTCGATGTGGGACTCCCTCACATCCGTCAAAAGTGCTTGTGGAAGCTCCATCTGCTTGCTCTCCTTTTCCTCAGGAAATGAATCCTCCGAATACGTCTTGTTTAGCACGGTTGCCACAGATTCCTCGCTCGTGTACCTGGGTTGCTCCCTCCAGGTTCCTTCTGGGACGAACAATTTGTCCTGTGCTTGGTTCTCTCCGGACATTTCGACGATGTTCAAAAATTTTAAACACAACAGGTATTAGTTTCCCCGAAACAGTTGAAAAATTCCCGAAACCTCGTGCAGGGAAAATTACAAAGTAAATCGTGGCCAAAAATGAATCAAAACAACAATGAATCGTGGGCCCCACGTTGGCAAAGCCAAATAATTATGCTGTGATAATTATGAAAATGTGAATTATTTAAAATTAAATTAATGCTTGTGACCAAATGTCTGAAATTAATTATTAAGTTGAGCGCCAACTCTAAAATAGAGTAAAAAAATTCTTGAAGAGCATGGGATTCAAAATCCCAGTGGTCACCTTCTGAAGGTAAACCTTAAGAAACTGAAAGTGGGTGTAAATTGACCACGATGTGGGGAAACAAATTAAAACAACAAAATTTGAATTTTGAACTTAATTAGAACTTTAATAAAAAAAAAAACAAATAGGAAGAAATTTAAAACCTTAGATTAATGAAAATCCAGGCTTAAAAGAAAACTCCCTATATTTAACGTGAAAATAACAAAATTAAGAAAATTTTGAAATATAAAATTTTATACACCACGTGTAAATCGCAAAATGGCGTTCTCAGGTGAACGTCTTTACCTTTAAATACTTAAAACTGCTCAAATGTAGTCAGCAATTACAAAGCAAGGTAAAAATACCTTCAAAACAGTGAACTACAATCAAATCTAATTGAAAAGGAAAAAGAATGAATCAAAAATTAAATAAATATCAAATAAAAAAAAATGAACTCTCAAAAAGTAAAATTAAATCAGCTATAACAAACTATTTGGAATTCCAAATATTATAGAAAGAAAATTAAGTGAATTGAGTGTAAGATGCCTCTACTAAGGTTAGATTTGTAAAAATCAAATGACACGCGGAAACAAAAATGTCTTCAAACGACATACATTTACAGCGCTCAGGAAAATGATCTTACCTTCGCAGAGTCTAATTGTACACTGCTTTCTCTCTCCCGCAACCGAGCAGTCGCCGGCCCAAGAGAAGCGCACGCAACAGATGCGATCTTACACGGTGACATGACTTAAACCAGGCCAACAAACATTTAAAACAATAAACTGAGCTAAATGAAAATTACATTGCTGTAAAACAAAACTAAAAATGATATTAATAAGAATTTTTCAACATGTTTCAAAGTAACTTAATACTAACTTAACTTTTACGAAAAATTTAGTGTCTTTTTAAAAATCTTCCCGAAACAGCTGACTTGGACGAAGGGGTCAACGCACTCACGCACAGTTTTTCATCCCCTTTTTCCACAGCAATACATATCATGTCACATATGTCAAAAGGACTAAATCACCGATAGGTGCTCTTCCTTTAACCCTCTACCACGTCCAAATTTTCATAACTGGCCAAAAGTATAATTTATGTGTATCCAAATATGTTCAATTTCTCCAATTTATTTCCATAATATTATCCAAAAACCTCAATAACTTTAAAACGAAATATAGTGTCATGTCACTTTGACATGTTAAAATGTATCAAAAAAGATAGTATCTATGGATAGCTTATCTCTGGTATCTATCAAAAAAGATAGTATGCAAATGACATGCAAGTGCTATGCAATGATGGACAATATGCTAATCAACAGAAATCACCGAATCGGACAAAAGGAGTCAATCTTAAGTTGGCTGATTCAGTGATTCTGTCTATTGTGGGATAGAGAGGGATAACACTAGCATGTCTACTAAGCTAAATATATGCAAATGTTCAACGAGGTCTAATACCATAACATGTGATTTCCAAGACGCAAACAAGATTTCGAGATGGTCTCAAATACAAACTTGATCTGACGAAATATGCACTTCAAGGTTTCGAAGGGAAGCCTATAGACTTGATGGTGAAAGTTAGTAAACAACAAACTCTGTACCCACACCTGAATACAGTTCTCAAACTGCTGTTTTCGCTTTCAGTTACAACTATAAGTGCTGAGAGAAGCTTCTCCACCATGAAAAGAATAAAATTTTACCTTCGCTCTACTATGACGACTCAACGATTTTTGAGTTTGACAATATTGTATATTAAACGAAAAGGAAGCCAGAAACTAATAAAGAATCATCAGCCAATTATTGAGACATTTAGCAATTTGGACAAAGAAGATTGGTGTTTTTTTTCATGTACATAAATTTCTTAAAAATAATATAGTTTCCACCACAAATAAGTATTGTTTGCATAAATCGTTTCCTATTTTTAACATGTTAGTACATTTAGTAAAACATTACTGAAGATTGTCAGATAGCCCAACAATGTGTTTTTACGCATGAAAATATAACAGAATATCTGGAATTCCGGTAGTACCTGCCCTCCCAGTTTTGATAAGCTAGAACCGCCACTGCTTTTGCGCATTGGAAAACGCACAGATTGTATATTGAATAGCTTTTCAACGAAAGTAAGTCGCCGTTTTAAAGCGACTGTAGGAAATTCTATATTCTAATGCTTGCATGCAAATGGTATATAGATTGATAAATTGCTTTCCGTTTTTTATGTAAATTGATATATTTGACGAAAAGTTTTGTATATTTCTTAGATATACCTGCTTAAGTAGACATTTCAAACTTCTTCGGATACTTACATTTTTCAGAGGTGCCAATCTCGTGTTACTTCATATATAATCAACTTGTGTATTCATAAAGTGTGCTACGTAATTATTGACTGAAATCAAATACTTAAACAACAGTTGTGTAAGCAGTAAAAAGAAAATATTCAGTGCCATAATCTTTGAATAGCCGTTTATTACTCTTAAGTGCAGTTGAATGAACGATGTAGGTATGTTTACAAGGAAATAACTCTGACTGTCACTCACCAATGTCAATGATACTTGGCTTATTTATAGAATCCATCGAGTGTCCTAAATCGTGCTTTCCGCTTGTGCAAAAGCTTACGTTAAGGGCTCAGATCTACCCTTGAAATTTCAGCGATTTTTAGTTTTCTACCATTTAAATCGTCGTTATGGAAGAAAAGATGAAACTGAATCACTAACTACTCCTTTTGTAGGTCTATCAAATTACGCTATCCTTTTGTTTATCCTTTTACGGCAAACCTTCAAAGTGGAGGGCCAAAAGTGGGTTGAATGGAAGAGGGCAGAATATATTAACAAGGAATGCCATTTTTCTTTAAGGGAGTATATACAGCCTAAGCACATATTATGCTTATCAGGCACCTCTGCAGAGCCAAATCTCGCTCCTAATCATCATTACGACTCCGGGAAAATCCGGTTATCGTAATTGACTAGAGTGAGATTTAAACCTTCGACCTCACAACTGATAGTCAAGTGTGCAAGCCACTAGACTGTCAGCCGAGCCTAGGGTTACGTATGCCCTTATCCTTACTCACACTTTACTACCCTCAAAAATTAAAAGCAACTTTAGTGTATGGTGTAATTGCGAATGCACACCACCTTTTTCTTATAGAATTAATTTTGATATATGCATTTTAAATTTTGTAGGACGACTACTATTTTTTATCAGTATAGTAAGTGTATGAAAGTCCAAAATTAAACATGTTTGTTACATGGATGAACACAAAACATTATTACACAAATAACGTATCTGTGCGGTAGCGACCACAGGGTTCAAACCCTTTGCTTTATTGTGTTATTTTATCAATGAATAGGTACGATTTAAAAATAAGGAAATCGCTGTGACTGGGGGCATGTATAATAAACCTAATAGTTATGTATGTATGTACTTAAGACACTACAGCGGATCCATAATATTTTACAAAACTGTTATTACAATGGTTCCTTTCTTAAAACCTTTTTTATTCACTCTGAACTTTAATTTTGCGCATATGAGTTTAATAATATCTACATATCAGAGCTCTACAATAAGAAAATTGTCCAGAACTTGGGGTTTTAATTTTTTCTAGCTGCTATCCCACTATTGATCATAGCACTTGCATACACAGAAGTATCTGTAAACAAAGAAAAAGACTTGGTTAGGGTAGTTTGATAGATATGCAAAAGAGTCATTTGGTGGTATACAGTTTTATTGTTTTTTCTTCGGAACAATGGTGCAAATGATATTTTAAGGGAAAATTTGGTGTGAGGTGTGGCACAAAAAGAAAGCAGTGATTTACAACATTCAATATCTTCTATAAATGTACCAAGTTCTACTTGAATTGCTGAATGACAGTCTGGATAGTTTAAAACATTGAAACAGTTTATAATATATCAATTATTGGTAGACGTTAAACTGTATTTCCACGGTGAATTTTTACTGTTTTCATACTAAGTTTAAGCCAATATTCAACTTTTATGATACAATTTAAGTAATTCCATCTACCATCACTTCACAAATAAGAAAGAATTCAAATTGTCGCTTAAAGTGACGAAAGAAAATCAGATATTTTTATTGTACTTCGTATTGTATAGGTACCATTTTCCATGCTTTTTCTGTATGACATACTTACCATGTTTCTTAAAATCGATTAAATTTAACCCATAGAGAATTCATTTCTTCTGTTGGAATACTTGCATTTTCCGAAATACCAATATTCTCCTTTTCCGGAAATAAATATGCATGCATATGTAACGCGCAGGCAACCATTCAAAAGAATAATAAGAAGAGCGCCTTTTAATATTCAAATATTCAGATTTGATAAAAAGCGTATTCGCGGAAGATGACGACATTAGAGTAAATCATATTTAAGTTACGTAGCGGCACTGTGCAAACGCTCCTGGGAATACGTCCGCCTATTCGTTACGTGAGAAATACTTCACAAGACGTTATTCTATCAAGTATACAAATACGCTCTCCTTTACTGCCGTTCATATGAAATCCATATATGCACACTTAGATATGTACCTACATACATATACATCTATACATACACGAGCCATTACTGCATGGGTAAAAGCGGAATCTGCTATGAAGTATGTATTTTTATGTAATGTGTTTTCCATAAATTTACACGGTAATAAAATGTGTTTTTTCACAGAGATTTGTATTGCAACGATAGAGATACATTATTCACTTCAATAGCCGCCTGAAAGCATAGAATTATTTTGACAATCCTGTGCATATGGAGCCATATTTCCTGTGCCATATTCCTTTCGTTTACACTTGTACACTATTACTAAATTAGCTTCTCTTCAAGGTATTTTGAAACAAAGTGAAAGTCTAAAATACAAGACAAGAATCAGTAACTCCCAAGGGAAAGAAACTTCCTAAATGAGACTTGATTTCTGTCCCTATAACCTCCAAAAACTAATAAATTAAATAATCTTTATTTCTTCTAATGTTTGTAGATGTTGACAGGTTCTAAGTCTAAAATAACTCCCCATCACCTTCTCTTGCAAAGTTTTCTGCTTCCTAATATCCATTGATGATGATGTGGGTAGAGTATTGGCCTTTTCATATATATTTAGAGCATTTTTAAGCTCCAGATCAATTTTCTGTTGCATTTATGATACTCCAGTGCTTTAAGCACCGCCTAAATGTCACCGAAGATATTTATTGGGTTGGCAATGGCATAGATTTCATATATATTGTCTAAGGTTGTAGCATTTTCTAACAAAATATTCTTGAGCCCACATCCTGCTCAGTTGTCGAACGATTCGTTAACCGGCAAGTGTCTGCCTGCCTCGGTGTTTTCTTTTAGCATTTCAATTTCTGTCTGCCTGACATTGAGATACTAGAGAATGCATCAATCATCGGTCGAATACACATCACGTTTTGATGAATTCCCAGCATACTCTCAGAAATAACCATCTCCAGCAATTTGTTCGCCATGCAGACATGAGTATGTGGTGATGACAAAGATAGTTAAAGTAGCCTCCCTTTCTACAACAATGTGCAAGGGTGGCAGGTCCAGAATAGTGGCAGTTCTAATACCAGTGACGTGGAAGAGGACGTTGCTACCTTGTTTAGTTCTAAGTTTTACTGTGGGTCTAGCTTGCTTCGCCTTCTTCTAGCATGTTATCGCTCCATAGATAATGGTTGGACGTACTACTATTACGAATAGTTTCCAAGATTACTCACATATCCTTAGGCAGATCTATAAGGATTGCCTTGCTTTATGAGTAATCTGTTCCAAATGCGGATACCAGGTTGGTGTCTTATCAAATTGATTACCTAGATATTTTATATATTTGTAAATGTTTCACAACTTGGATATTGGGTAATATCGTTGTTTTGCTCAAGTTAACGCTCAGGTTGTTCTCCTTGCTGCATCAGCGTCTATGGAAGTTTCCTTTTTACTTGATCTTCTTAAAAGTATTACGATATCATCCACATAGACCTACATTTCGGCTTCAAGCATCTTAATGATCGGCAGAAGCTCATCTACAAGTAACAATCATATATCAATTAGAAAATGTAATAACGAATAATGAATGTACTTGTCAAAATTCCAAAAGCTACTGCCTAATGAGCATGTACTCAATTCAAAGACAAATTATCCCATTTTCTTCATAAGAATTGCACTGGAATTTACCTTTTTTTCTATTCTATCTGTGTAAATAGGTTGCAGTGCGTAAAGAATCACACGAGCAAACAGAAAATATGGAGCTTTTATTGTATGGTACAAACATGCATACGTTGGACACACATTGATTTGACAGTATGTAACCTTTCAATGGCGATAATATAAATATTGACAGTATCGATCGGGTGTAATGGTTGTATAGGTATTTACGTTGCAAGTTGCACGTGTATTTAGTAGAAGTGTGTGTAGTAAGCGCACGTTCTTGTCCCTATGGAATCGCCATTGTTCACAAAATGAAATGGTGGTAAAAATCAACAAGGTAAAAATATGAAATCTTCTTTGTGTGAGGTCCCTACTATATTCATGTTTATTCACCAAATTGCCCGCTTCCTCTTGTACATCGAAACCGCACACAAGGTTCAGAGCTGACAAAACCCCTTTTGAAACTTTTTTGATTTGAGCTTCGACAATCGAGTTTTATAATTAATTAGCTGTATTTTAGTGGTTTGGTGTGATTTTTTAAGGCTTCCTGAAAATTACCTGACGCTTCACATTATATATAACCAAATTGCGTGTGTACATCGTTAGCATTTGTTTAAAGGTTTTCTATGTCCATAATCGGTTTACGGCACATAACCTTGATATTAATTCCAAGATTTTTGATAATAAGGAAAATCCATTAAACATTTAACTATTCTGCAAACAATTTATAAATATGGTCACCACCTTCCAGTTAATTTGCCGAAAATTGAGAGCTAAATTCAATTAGTCAATCAATATTGGGTACCTATTCTAAGAGTTTTGTACGGATTAAGATAAGTTTTGATGTTTTGATTATGCAGGCTCGGCAATATAGTTTACATTACAATCATAGCAAAGTACTAACCATCATAAAGTAATTCGAAAAGCTACTAATATATCTAGACTATTCATATTTTCCTTGTTACAAGGTTTTAAATGCAAAAAGAAAAAACACAAAATTATCCGGAAAATATTGTCAAAACTGAAACATCTGCCAAAGGTAGTCTTAGTCAAAATTTATTGATTATACCGTTAAAAGGATAATTAAAATAAAATCCGATATTGGATATCAGGATAGCCTGAATTCCTACAAACATTTTCTGACCATAATGTCTAATGTTTCTGACATAATTTGTTTATGACACCGGTTGTATCTTTAGAAATGACTCTAGGATATAATAGTCAATTATAAATAAACATTTGGAAAAATAGAAGACCATCTTCAACACATTTTTTCAACCAGAAATTACTGAAATGGATAAAGATACGTAGGCTTCCACAAAGTATCCACAGTAATTTTCCGATTGATTCTAGAAAACTTGTGACGTTCGCAAAAAGCCAGGAAATTAACAGTTCAATTGTGCGTATTCTTGGTATTATATGCCTTGGTATTACATGCCTTGGTATTACATGCCCGCTAGTGTACACAGAATTTTGACGCAGGGGTTAGACATAATTGAGCATGCAGTTGACACTCTTTCCGAAAAAGCTTGGACTTTAAAATATGCCATGATATCATCAGGCCCTTATATTAGTCATAGAAGAACCAAATAAAAAGAGCATTCTATTAAATAAAGGCTCTATGGATTTGTTATGATAGTTATTTGTAGATCTATAGAACTTACCTGATTCTATGGTTCTTGTAGATAATGTATACAATATCCTTATTGAATTCTGTGTTATTTGAATTTTTATTGCAAAAAAATATCTTCTGTTTGTTATATTACAACGATCAAAGCAATCCTCACTATTCTCAATATACAAGGCTTTCCACGGAAATGACTAGAAGTTTTCGGGCTTCAATCTTCGGTATATACTAATATTTCCAAGTTTTTTACGCTTCCGGTTAAATGAAAGCCGCCATGAACTTTGTTATTTTAAATAAAACAAAAATACATTTTTGAATTCGCCATAAAATTCTATAACCACTACAACTAAAATTGCTTTCAACTGTTTCTCAGAGATTAGGATTTTTATGAAAATTTTGACATCTTCACCGTAGATTGATTATTTTTCTAAACTGATTTGCTGTAACACTCCCTATAGCCATCTTCAATAGTTTTCTTTAAAATACTCGTTTTATTTATTATTAATGCATTTAAATCGTCGAATCTTTTACCTACTAGGCTATAACTTCGATAGTACAATCAATTATTGTTGACAGTAAATATTGTTGTTATAATCACTGTTTGTTGCATATTTAAGTGCTTAGCTATTATTGCATAATTTATGAAATAAATAGTGGAAAATATTGTAGGAGTTTATTTTAATCTGGATATCCGAAATGAATTTTATTTTTCGTGGAAAATGCCAGAGAATTGCCATTCCGCCATTCGCGGCCAATAGATGTAAAGAAATTCAGAAAACCTAAAACACTTCTTTTAAAAACTGGTAGTGTTAAATCAAGAAAAAACTTGTTTCTGAGAATGCAGAAAATGATTAATGTTTTAGCGTATTTCAAAGGAGTAAATCAATTCCTGCTGCTTCTGAAGATTTGGGCGTTTCAAAAACATCTGTTCATAGAATATTGAATGCTTATTTAATCATTTAAAGAAAACCATTGAAGATGGGTATAGGGAATGTTACAGCACATCGGTGTAGAATTTAATTAGACATCAAGCAATCTAAAAATATACCAGGTGCTCTATTTGAAAAAAAAAATAGTTTTCCAACTTCAAAAATTCCTTGGTATATCACTAATTTTTAAACAACCTGTATAATATGAAGGAAAAGTTTAATTTCACTTTGATAAAACAATGTTAGTATGTGATATTTTTAAAATGCGAGGTCTCTGGCATATGAAATAAATGAAAAATAATAAATTACGTAACCCGATGTGAATGTCAAAATTTTCACAAGAATTGACCAAACTATTGCAAACCCCAAATTTTTAAAGCTTAAAGAATTTTGTTAAGCCCGAAAACTTCTAACTAGGCACTTATACATACATAACATACTAACTACTATTTTATTGACGGAATCAAAAGTTAATAGATTTTTATCATTTTTTACCGTATTTTTTTTTTTGACCATATAAATTTCCGTATCGTAATTACACAACCTGATGTAGCAGCCCTTCACATCTTAACGAAATAAAATAAAGCCGCTTACAATTGTGCGGACTTGCACATCCCACTCGATTGTTTTAAATGGAAATTTCGAATTAAATTCCCACTAGTAGTCCGGCTCCCACAAAAAGCAAGCGAAATTCTCTGGTGAAAGGAAAAAAATAACTAAAAGCTTGTGTCCATTAAAGAGGGAAAAGGGTATATTAGATGCAACATAAACAGGGAAAATGAGATATCCGATGATACAGTTGATGTACCGGTCTGACCCAAATACGTAGCGGCGAAACGAAACCGGATTTCGAACTCCGGACAGCAATAGGAAAAAGGAACCGCTGAAACGCACCTTGATACGATATTCTAGTGGCATCGTTCGTGGCGTACTGCAATATCGGTGTTTTGGAATACCCGGATCGTTTTTTACGAGCGCACGTACTGACGCGAATTGGGGAAATGTAGAATTATTTTTCCGAAGAGGAACCATAGGCCTTGGGGTGTTTTTTTCTTTTTTTAAAAAACCGTAATGCGTTCAGCTGTTTCAGAAGAAACGAGTAATATAGTACCGGAGGATATGATACTGTTTATTTAATTTATGTATTATGTATTTTAAATGAATGAAAATACGAAAATAGCTTTTTGTTTTCGTTTAAGTAAATTGTAAAATGAAAAACCTTTTACAATATTTAATATTATTGCCATTATATGCTAACTTCAAACAAGAAATAAAACCAAAACAAACACCATCTCCAATATTTTACTGCAACAATTCATATGCCGTTCTTCCAGCATATTAGAAAACACTCAAATTATTGAGTAATTCTTGCTTTTTTTTAAGAAAATCATAAAATATATACATATTTAATTTTTGTAAAGACCATGTTTCGGTGACAAAATAAACATCGGTTTTCCAAGAATCTTGAAAAAGTTGTGGCGAAATTCTTTTTTCTTCTTCTGACGATGTAGCATTGTAACTTCATTTCTGGATAAACCTTTTAATTCTCTACATGACAGTTAAAAGAAAAAAATAAGTGACACAGGAAAGTTTTAGAAAATTATTAAAACTTAGATATCTTCATAGTTGACATATTCACTGCATTCCTAATGTTTTGACAAAATTTCATTAACGAAAATATTAAACAGAAAAGTTTTCACTACAGGATTAAACTTTGGTAATTCTTATTTTTTACTCGAATTGGAGATAGATGACCTCCCTCTTTTACTATTATCTAACATCAATGGATAAAGCATCAGTTATTAGGTTTATGTGGCTATTGGTTTCCTTTTTTTTTTTTGTGAGAGCCTACTGATAAAGTCTCTGATAACACTGCAACCGCTTAGCTTTCCCAGATCTCTGGCTGGTCAATCGAAATAATCTTCCTTGCCAAAAATTGCCTGTCTTTTTACGTGCAGAGCCTCGCATTCACATAGGATGTGGTATGCGGTCTCTGTCAGTAAATTACACAACAGTCTGCATTGGGTATCTGAAATGTTGATCCCCATTTGTAGATGCTCCTTCAGTGCACAATGTTCTGTGCTACTATGCGAAAGTGATTCCTACTAAGCTTTAGTAGTTATTTACTCTTCTTCTTGGACGGTCCCTTAATTTTACTATTCGTTCACCTGGTTATGTTGTCCCAGTCTTGTTCGTATTTCTCTTAGATCCAACTTCTTACCTGCTCTCGTGCTGCGTTTTTGAAGAGTCTGAGCACAGGATCCGGGCCTATAAATGAAGCCGATCGTTCCTTCTTTGCCAACTCGTCGGCTTTTTCGTTTCCTTCGATTCCCGAATGTCCGGGCACCCACAGCAAAGTGACTTTATTGCGGTCTGCACAGCAAGGTAATTAGAAAATAACCAACTATAGAAGCATGGAAATCACTTCTATGTTGATTTTATTATAATGGATATAATAAAACATATCTTCGAGAAGTTAGAATATTCCAAATCTTCCTTAGAAAAGTGTTCCCATTGCCAAACATAAAATCCAAATGCGCCACATTTGTAGCTCTAAAGACGGTTAAAATTGGCTCCTGTAGAGCTGTACGGTGTTGCAATTAAGAAAATATGATCCACCTTCAAAATCTTGAGCAAATTTACATTGTAAGGTTATTTTTTTGTGGCACAAGCGTCATTTTTGCAATGAACTTCCAGGATATCTGTGAAAAATATATTAAAAATGCCTTTTGGGCCTCATTGATAATTTTCTGAAAATTTTAATTAGATTACATTAAAAAGTCTTAAAAGTGCTGAAAAATTGCCACAACAGGTTGAAACTTTGGTAATGCTTTTACAAATATCTTTCTAAAATTGCAGTATCCTCCATTCCTAGTATTGGATCAATCTCAGTATGGAGCTTATACTATCATCTGGCATCGTTTGATAAAGCATCAGTACATGACTTATCTAGTTCTTGCTGTAAGTACTGGAACACATTCGAAAAGAAGAGCTAATGAAATAAATGTAAGAATTATTTCTATGTTAATCCTATTATAATGCATACTAAAAACAGGAGTCGGCAACCTATGGCACGCGTACCAAGCTTGGCGCGCGGTGCAATTCTCAGTGGCACTCTATACCAGTGCTGTCAGATCTCCTCAACTAAAAGCGGTAGGCGAAAGTTATAAAATAGCGCCTATAAACGGTATGTTTGAAACTACAGCTGCAAAAAAGGTTCTCCAAATGCAAAACTGTTATGGGCAAACTTTTTCATGGCATGCTGAATCATGTTGGTAGATCGATTTGGCACACCACAGCTACAAGGTTGCCAACTCCTGCTATAAAACCTATCTTCATAGGGCTGGCGCGTACTACTTTTCTCTGGAAAACTGTTTTTAATGTTAAATTGATTAAATTAAATCCAAATATTTTTCCCATTTACTATAAATACTTTGAAAGAATTCAAATATTTTAAACAATTAACAAAATGTAAATAAATATCTTGAAGAAAGTAAAATGTACTGTGATACATATTAAGTTCATAAGAAATTATATCTTACTTCATTGTCAAAACAAGACTTACATTCACTCTTAGATGAGAAGTATTTCACAACGTTCAGTAAAGCATTAGCTCAAAAATCAAGGAAATACAGTACTTAGTATACTTAGTATAAATATATAAATAACAAGACTAGAAAAATATACATAATTAATAGAAATTGTAATTAATCATTAAAAGAGAGTCAGAATGGTATCAACAAAATGATACACAAAAATTGAAATTGCCAGAACTCGTGGCAGGGTTGCCGAAACATGCATGGTGAACACTGAAGAAGACGTTTTTAGAAACAATTCAAGCAGAAATCAACAAACTAGGAATTCCGATGATTAATGAATTAAAGATACAAACATAAAGTTAAACCGTCCGGTTAATTTAGAAAAGAAGGTTAAATAATCCACTTATGTATTACGAATCGTTGACATTTGCACCACCAATAATTGCTGAACACATATTTATAGTCGTTTATATTTTATTTCTGGATGTATATTTTATTTATATGTTTTGATTCTCTAGGAGTAACAAATCTTATCTGTGACTGATACTTTAGTGAACTATTCTAAGAACGCGGGAGAAGTCGTAATTAATTTCACATTTACAAAAACGCAACCCAAATCACACACAATTGTATTTCGCTGCTTATTTATAGCTCAGAAATTCTAATCAGGACAAACTTTTATATAAAATAATAAAGTTTATTTAAAAAATTATATCCGTACTTAATCAATAACAAGGAATCATTTAATTTTTTATAATTATGATACCTATATACATTTAGAAAACATTTTTGATAGAGTATTTTCATTATATCGGAATTTATACATATTGAATCTTGTTTATTATTGTTATTGTTATTAATGATTTCTAAAAGAAAACATAAGTCTTTTTCTTCTCTATTCCCACAACTAAGGAACTTTTCTCTCTACAACAACTAAACTCCGCGGGCAAACTTCGATATTTCTATAGCGAACAATGAAATTTTAAAAAACCCAAACCGAAGAAATAAAGTTCCCACTGTCTACCCACTTTAAATACCGCCAGGCATTGAATTGGAACAGCCAGCCACACTACAGCTACTCTGTTGCTTCGTATCGATTTTATATCGTAGGTAGCACCGTAGTTATTGGAATTTTAAAATATACGGAGACGCGCTAAAATAATAAATAAGGCAATAAATTAGCCGCTCGTTCATATTTTCTTATTTCCAAAAACTGGCGAGATCAGCCTCCCTCGACGCTCCCCCAGCTCTGGATGTCCCCGTGAGAACGATTTTAAAAAGTGCCGCGTGGTGAATTAATGTGCTGTTTATTTCTTTCTCGATTTTAATATCCCTAAGACGGACAGATCATTTTTCCCGCGTTAGATGGGGAAAAATTACTCCATTATGAACCCCTTAAGAGATTACGATTGCGTCGTTTCCTTTATCGTGATTCTTCTTTCTTTTTCTTCGGCTTTTTCTTTTTTTTTACTTTGCGGTTAGTATCATAGAGCTTTCATGGATGCATTAATGATTATACCGAAACCTTCATCGCAACATTTAGAATATTAATAGCAATAGAGCATATGAGAAGCATTCCTTTTCCGCATACGATAACTCGCAACAATTTAAATATGAAATCTCAGTGAATCAAAGCCACTACACAGTAAACACTTGTTACAATTGGAATATTACTATAATTTTTCAAGTATGGAAATTTACATCAAGCCGTAGATTTTATAGTTACAGTATATTTAAATGTAACCAATACACTAATATTACTAATGTTTTTGTTTAAATTGCAGTTGTCTTCCTATAAAATTACTGTTCAGTTTTACACATACTTTCACATGTTTTAATTGCAATATTTTGTAACATTTTCAACGTTGCATGCTTATATCAGAATGTTAAGAATTTGCAGAAAGTTGTAGATTAATGTAATGTGTTTGTACAACACAGCAACAGCTGTTTTTGAATACTGCTTATGCTCAAAGATATTGCTGCAGAAACAATGAAAATACTTTCACAGAAAAAGAAAATACGAAAAGAAAAGAACTTTAGGAAATAAAATTATTGCACGACTATAATCCTAAAACAAACGCAATTGAAACAAATATGAGCAATCGCTTTCAAATACGCCCTCGCCGGTTTAGAGAACACATTTAGACACGAATCCTCTCCTCTCCAACTACGTATATACTTGAAACAGCATCCCGAGGGTGAAATTACAGTTTTAACAATATTCATATTGAAAAATGAATTTATACAACAACTTTATCCGATTGCACTGATATTTGCAAATTTACAGCTCATATCAAATAAATACAGCAAAGCCTACTTTAAGAACTCTTAAGGATGCTATAAAATACGGCACTCATTTTATTGTAAAATCACCAATTTCGAAAAATAAGTGTATATGTGCTGGCCTAGACTTTTTAGTTTAAATAAGAAAACAGCTTTTTGTTATGTCAAGTAGTTTTCAAGCTGCAAAGGGATTTTCAAAAGTTTGCATATTTGGAAAGTCGTCATATCACTTTTATTACTAACATTTTGTTTTTTCGAATAGGACTTTTTTAAAGTTTTTCTAAGCAAAGCCACCAGTGAAAAACAAAATTCTAAATTGTTTCCAGTTTTTAACATTTGGGTAATTTTCTTCTTCTGGTCCGTCTAACAATGTATGCATATAATTGTTCAAGCTTATCCACACTCTCTCTGTAATAGTATACTATTTTAGAATCAGAAGGGGATTTATCACAAAAAAAGTCCGATTGAAAACAGTATTTAAGTAGGACTTCAAATTTTCTTGGTGAATTTCTGTGTAACATCTCCGTGGTTGACTTTCTCATCAAATTTCACCTGCAACTTTTCTATAATTCAGCAAAGAAAGAAGTTGTTAAAAAGAAGGTCATCTCTGTTTTGGCATGCGTGGATAACACTTATCTAAAAGGTACCAACCACCAATTTCAGGAATTCAGTAAATTGACATAAAAGTCTTTTTAATCTGAAAAATCCATTTTAACTGCCACAGTTGTTGTTAAGTAAACATTTTATTGCAAGAGATATAATGTACTTAAAGATTCCTTATAAGTTTTTACCAATTGCATGTTTTTAACTTTGTGTGGGTACGGAAAATGGGCCTTGATTTCTTTTCGATTAAACTGAGACATTATGAACAATATTTATGGTGTTTGGATCTTTTAAAACTAAGTATCACGTGGATTCATTTTTATATAAATATAGCTTTAGCTTCTTGTGATTTTTTTAAACTTAATCATAGTAGCAATTAACTGAACTATGATCACAAAATTATTTTCAACAGCCTAGCAAAACTTCAAGTAATTAGCAAACTATGTAAATATTAAGTTTTGCGCAAAAATGTTATCAACAAAAATGAACCGAAGAAAGCAATGTTGGTAATCTGCCTCCAAATCATCATCAAATTCATTCGTGTTTAAATTTCTGTGAAAATGTTTAACGTCATTTGGAATCACAGTCATCAGACTCTTAATATATCCCTCAATTTTTTCGTGGATATTTCTGTGACACTTTTGTGTCGTTAGCCTTACTTCCGGTAGCTTCAATGATATTTATGCTATTGAAAGGAACGACTGTAAAAATAGTATTATTTTGTGCTATACATATCGAAGAGACTAAACAAACACCATCTGAATCATTTGATGGCTTCTGATGGTGAATATCACAAGCAAGACTGCTGGTACCAGAATGCTACAAAAAATAAACACTGAGAATATAGGCATTTCATAACCTCAATCAACACATTAAATTAAAATACATTTCAATTCCAATATTTATCCCATTATTAGTTCCTGCTGTTACTCTCGACTTTCCTAAAGCCACATTCAGAATTAAAGTAGTCTCTCCTTTTACGAACGCCAAACCTAATGTCCGAAAGGGCCTTTGGTTGGCTTGGTCTTTCTTCTTGTATGCTTGCTAGGAATCAGTTTCTTGAGGGTTCACACACATGAACGAGTAATTTTATGATTTTGATCCTTAATCTCAATACATGGGATTGTTAAGTAAAAAATTCGTCCACAAATCCAATAAATGGTTAATTTCACACCGGGAAACCTGAATGATTGAATTAAAAAAGAAACAGTGTTTCAAGCTAAATTCAATCACGTGTCTATCGCAAGTCTTACTCATAGATTTGAAGCAGTTTCAAGGTACAGTCAACCCTCCTATAACGCGGTGAGTGCGTACCGCGTTATATGGAAACCGCGATATAAGAAACTCGGATTTAACCGTATAAACCAGGCTAATTCGTAGCGTGTTCTATGGAAACCGTCTACCACGTTGTATGGAAACCGCGCTATAAGAAAGTCGGAATTAGTACAAATCACATCATTCGTACCGCGTTATATGGAGACCAATAAATACAAAAGACAAGATAAATTATAAATTATTTTGATGGAATTGAAGAGTTCATATAAGGATTAATAAAAAAATTAAACAAAAACTAAAGTAAAAGACTGTTTTCCAACAAAAACAAGAAAGACTTTTGTAAAATTATTTATTTTTCAACACTCATTCTCGCTGTCACATATGAGTCGCCTAACTCGTCTTCTTCTAATGGGCAAAATGTCTTCCTCACTTGGTTCTTCTTCACATTGGTTTTCGATTGTAGCTTTTTTTTCTAACGCCACTAAAACCTCTCTATAGGGAGCTAAGCAATTTCTTAACTCTCTTTTAAGCTTTGCGCTGCGCACCGTTGAACGATCAGTTTGAATGAAATGAAGTTCTAATTCTTTAGCCAAATTTAGCCCTTTTTTTCACATCTTGTAAATCGAGATTTGGCACCCATTCGTTTTCCTTATTTTCGTTTACTAATGCATTTGAGGTGGGTGCATCAATTAATTCCATCAGTTCTTCCTCATCTAAAGTTTCTTCCCCGAGTACTAGTTCTCTTACATCCTGATGGTTTACTGCAAATTCTTCATCGCTTAAACGAGAAGCAATGTTTACTATTTCTGTAACTGGGAGTGAAATTGTAGAATCATCTTGTATTGCTTGAACCATTTGAGGTAAAAGAGGTTTCCAACACGCATTAAGCGTTGATGGTTTAATATCCGCGCAAGCCGATGACACGGTTCTAATACAATCTAAAATAGAAAATTCCATCCACACTTGAGTAAGAGTTTTATTTTCACTATTTTCTAATCTGTCGAAAATGGTTTGGAAAAGTTGGCGTGTGTAGTACATTTTTAAAGTTTGAATGACTCCTTGGTCCAAAGGTTGTATTAATGACGTGCAGTTAGGAGGAAGGAAGACAATTTTCACATTTGGATGATCCAGTTCTATGTTGTGGCAACCAGCACTATCAAGAACCAATAAAACTTTGAAATACAAATTTTTTTCCCTCGTATAGGTTTCCACTGCCGGGATGAACAATTATAAAACCAATCCTTAAATAAATCTTGAGTCATGCAAGCTTTCTTATTAGATCGTCAGAATACAGGCAATTAGGTCTTATTAATGTTTTTCATTACACGGGGAGTTGAAGAACGATTTATTATCATTGGTTTTATCATCAGGCTCCCTGATAGATTGCTGCACACATAAAGGGTGATACGTTCTTTTGAAAGTTTAAACCCCCTAAAATTTTTCAGAATGAAGGTCCTAGATGGTAGCTTTTTCCAATATAATTCTGTTGAACCTAAACCGCGCTGTAAGAGTACCGCGTTATGGGAGGGCTGTCGCAATTTCAGCTCCGCGTTCTATGGAAACCGCGTTCTGAGAGTACCGCGATATAGGAGGGTTGACTGTATATTGTAATACTCAATGATAAAAATATGCATCTAACTCTAACCTATGGTATTTTTTGTGACAGATCACATGTAATATATGCTATACAATGATTTATACATATTAGTAATATAATATAACATATAACTTTAAAATCATAGACACAAACGGTAAACGATAAACTTATGAATATTGTAGAACCATGGTATTTGAATTAGATATTCTATCTGATAGTATGATATGATTATTTGTTCAACCGGTATAAATCAATGTATATAAAAATTACGGCAATTGTTTCAAGGTACAACAATTTTCCTAGTTATATTAATATGTGTATATTAATTTTAATATAAATTGTTGCAGATATATCACAAAATTTAATTACAATAAATGTTTAAGCATAAAACTAATAAGAACTTTTATGAAATAATGAACAACACTTCACTCGTTAAAATTAAATTGCTTCTCACGTCAATAAAATTGATTATATTATCATATTTCGTGACTAGGAATATCTAAGTGTATTTGATCGTCACAAGCTAAAAAATAGTAGATAGTTAAATAAACCAACTACTATTGCGTTATTGTTAGTAAACTGCTGCTAGATTCAACATAACAACGAAGCCATATTAAATATTATAATATTTCTTAACAAACTATAAATACAGATTTTCTAATTCTAAATTATTACAGATATTGGAATAATATTTTTTACACGTTTACAAATAGGATATCATGCACTTTTGAATATATAAAATTCAGAACAATTGTCTTCGCAATTAGTTAGTAGTTCGAAGAATAACTTATTACAAAAGCGTAGAATATTCACTGATAATTTACAAAGACAATATTTGCAGAAACACTATTAATAGAAGTATGACTAATGCTTTAAAATAACCATGTGCTGCTATTGAATATGAAATTCTTCAGTTTCTATCCATCCATGTAGATTTTAATTCAAATATTAGGTGAACTGTTGGAAACTAAAAGTACACAGACCTTTATGGGTATTTTATGACGGCATTATTCAAACAGTCAATGTACTGACTGCAAACAACTTTGTAATAATTAGAGTTGAATAACACTTTAGCTTTACCAAATATTTCTTTGTTATAAGTGAAATGACTTTCAATTTTTCTATCATATCCTATTATGGATGCGACTCTGTATTTTAGTTGCTTAGTAAGCGTCAGAAGAATAAACTTCAATGTCAACTATCAACTAAAATTACAATTTACAACATGGCATCATTTTTTTTTAGATTTTCCGATGATTTTCTTTAAAGAATACATTAAAATCCAATTAGATTTTAAATTCTCAACAACGAATAGTTCAATCTGGCAGATACAAATAATATTTTATTGCTTAAAGCACTTTTAAAATACTACCGTTGACGTGAAAATTGTTAATAATGGTCTTAGTCGTAAATTATTTCTAAGAAACATGTATTCCTATTGAAGATCATATTTAGAAACTCCCAGAGACAAATAAATCAAATTAATAATTACTATTTAGATAAAGTAACTAGTGCAGCTTAGTAGTACAGATATCTTTATTTATATCACATATTACAATCTAAAAAAAATGCCTTGAAAGTGGTTCTATACGTGCACTAAGCTTTTCATGAGTGCGTGCTATTGAAGAACCTGAAATGCTGGGCTGTGAAGGTCATCTTGTCTCGAGGTTAATACACGGGGACAATTAGCCTCTTTCATGTCGATTGCCGAGAAAGTTCTCCACTATTACATATTCACAGTCACTCTAGACAGTATGAATACATAACGTGCCTACGATATTGAAGTTATACCGTATACCATTTATTAGTTTGTGCAGAAATTTTTGTTGATAAACTCTTCGATATGCGCTATATTTCACTGCTTAAATTAAGTGAAGTGTAATATTTTATTACATACATGATCTGGTGGAACGTAACAATATAGTGGCAGATCAGTAATTGGTATTAGAAACATATGTAGAAAACACAAAAACTGTTTGATATCTTCTTATACCCTTTATATATGTTACGAATTGTTATAAAATTTCTCTGACCAATTATTTTATTATCTTTTATTTCATAATTTTCTTCAAATGTTCCACAAGGTTCTAGTCTTAAAGCTTTTTTATTTAACATCAACAAACTAGAATGCTAAGCAAACCACGAGAGGGTAATATAGATAATGAGATTGCAATCATTGATTTCGTTTGTTTTGATTTTGATATATTTCTTCTAATCGATATGGCTTTATCTCAGGCAGATCAATAGTTACTATTTAGTAACCATTACTGAAGCCTTGTACCGACGTGATCAAGTTGATATGATTTATACAAATCTCACCAAAGCCTTTGACTTTATCAATCATGAATCGCTGTTCGTGAGGTTGACATCCTTGGATTTTGTTTCTTACGCCGTGATTCTAATCAAATCGTACCTAAACTAACAATTTTATTCTTACTTCTGGTGTTCCTCAAGGATCAAATCTGACTCCCCTGTTGTTTGTGCTTCATAGCAACGATCTATTTCTCTGAATAGCTCGCACCGTTCTTGCTTATACGCCGATGATATTAAGAAATTCTCTGAAATATCTTCTATGAAGGATTTTGCTAAACTCCAACATGCTTTAAATACGGTAGCTGTTTAGTGTGAAAACCAAACGAAATGTGGATAAATTTTGTCTCACCCATACTCGTTCGTCTTCACCCTACATCGCATTTTAGCAAATTAGTAGTAACGCCTTACATCGCAAATTTGAACACAAAGTGGTTTGCTGTTTGAAACCACGCTGATATTTAGATCACCTACCACGATACTTGCTGTTCCTATATGAATAGTATTTCTACCACTATTTATGGTTAGGTACCACTTTGTTCAAACAAAATAAAGCCAACACTGACGTTAATATCATTTATAACTGATAACTGGTCACTGTCTAAGCTTTTTTCTCACAAAACAATTTGACCTTAGCTATTCTAGAAGGAATTTAATATTTTTAATGTATTTTGCATTGCTTAGGAGTAACGTTGCAGAATATATTTTTTTCAAGTTTTAAGTAATAAACGCAAAATAACAACAACTTTCAACAGCAGTTGCTCAAATCAGCTCATTACGTCAATATAATATCGATTAAAAAGGTGGAACTATGAAACCTCTAAATATAAAATAAATGAATGAAGAAAATATTTCAATCTGTGGACACGTATTAGAAAAAATAAACATGTTCATCCTTAAAATATTTATCGTGTTATCCTAATTCTCGTCATTTCTATTATATTTTTAATGTCTTGGCAAAGTCGACACGGTACCGGTCCAATTCTGAAAAACACTTTATTCTCATTTAATTTCCTAATGTTTACGCCATTCGTAAACGAACGTTCTTAAGTAATTTCTGTACCATGAATCGTAATATTGTCCTTACCGAAAAATATTTACGCCATTAAAAGTTAACGTGAACGCAAATACAATTTCCGACAATTGAATCCGTTGATTTAAAATTTACAAGATTTATTTCTGTTTGCAAAATTGTTTTGATTTAAATCTATAATACAAAAAGAAAGTAAAGAGAAGCCAGTAGCTCTAACAAAGGTACAAAGGAATAAAATATATGCAGGTAATTATATCCTGTTTCAGGAATGTAGCCACAAATTATTCACAATACCTCAAATTGGTCATTCCTTATTCATACGCATTAATATTTTGTTATTTCATGTATGCGCCAGGAGAAATAAAATGTATAACATTTGAAATAAAATAAACCTCCAGGGAATAAACGGCGGTAAATAATTTATTAGAAGGACTTAACAAGTAGGACGTGAGCATACTTCGTCAATTATTTAAAATGCAACTCCCATGAAACGTAACTTGTTTTCTGTATAACGTGAAACTTCGTCCATTGCGAAATGTCAGCCTTTTTTTTTCTGCTTAGGGAATTATTTTTTTAAGGTTATTTAAAATAATTTGCATGAGCTTGTTAAGTACGCTGCCTAAACAATTGTTTGAAGGAAATTTACAAACAAACAAATTTATTATGTTTGTATATATAATTTGTGTAAAAAAGAATATTTATAATTTTAATTTCTTTCAAAACCCGCACTGTTTTCGAGAAATTAATGTTTATTTATTAAGGATGAACTAATCATAATATTATGCATGAATTTGATAGAAATGAAAAGCTGTGCAAAACAAGATTAACACAAGAAAATCAATGTTCATGCATATAAAATGAGTCTGAGGTGGATGTATTTTGTAATGAAATTGCAAAAAAGAATAAAAGCTATTCTTCCAGAATCAGCACACTGAATATACGTGACTATCCTGCGGAAGTTGCACGCAAGCGATAGCGATGCAAATGTTAGCTAATTAAACATTTAATATTTTAGCTCACAAACATAACCGCAACGCTACAACTTAGTTCAGCTATCGGTTTTCCTCACAGAAATTAAATAGGCTGTGTTAATTGATGGCATTGATTAGATTTTCGTGAATATAATATTTGTTATAAGTAAAATAAACTCATTTTTAGAAACTTCTGCTATATCTACCCCTCAATAATATAACGTGTTGTTCCTTACTCCATTTATTTCCGACTGTCTGTTCTTGGACTTTAGTTTTTTGCACAGGCGTAAAAGTTGTTTATATTTTATACATGCATTCCCGGAATGTAACTTACTGCAGCAGAATTATTTTCTACTGACGAAAATCCCACCTCCACGCACATCGTACGTCACGAGCTCGAAGAGACAGGCGGGGACCGATCATTCGCTGGCGTACAGTACTGCAGATACATAGTACAATAATAGCGGGTATTCATATTTTGAAAGAATCGCTAAGGTAGTGGGACTACTATGTTCTCACGTGCGAGTGATATTTCTTCGGAGACGTCTGATTCCATTGAGCATACCCTCTTGCTATCGCGCATCCACCAGTATAAAAAAAATCAACTGTACAATATATGGGTAGTATACATCGTTTTTTAAATATATGTAAGATCTCTCTAAATTTAAAACTTAAATTGCTAGAACAACACACGTATTTAAGATATAACTAACAAACACACAACAAATATAGTTATGCATATTGCAATCTGAGGTGGTTTAATTGTATTTTTGGTTTTAAATCACATGCAAAATCGCTAATTGGTAATTTTAAATACATTTTCTTTAATTGATCAACGTGTTTTTTCCACATGGTATTTTTATTATTCAAATAAACGAAGTAGCAACTTTTACAATATTTTGCATTTTACTTCTAGTCCAAACATTTTTATTATCCTCATACTTATATTTTATTTTGTTTTTGCCATTATAATTAGCTTTTTGCTTTTGTTGAGCTACAGTGCCTGTTGGCTTAAGTGCTTCTGTGGAATGTGGTAGAAGTAAACTAACTCGATTGTTCACCTTATATCTGAAAAGTATCTCACAAGAAGGAATGGATGGAATTTCTACAATTGAATAAAAAATTAGTAAAACCGTGTCCTACATCTTTATCTGTATCCTCCCACAGAATCTTTTTAATACATTTTTAATAAGTTTTACGTTAACTTCAGCTTCTGCATTAGAAGCAGGGTGATGCGGTAGTGAAAGTACGTTATACGTACTTTACATTACTCCGTTATTTAATATTAAAATTTGAGATAAAGGCTGTTCTTCGCCTAACACTAATGAGCGAGGTATACTAAATAAAAAAAAAAATATCTTTCCCAAAATTTTAATGGTCGCAATACCAGTATTTAAATTAGTAATATACACTTCTACCCTTTTAGAATGCACAACTACCAAAATAAAACATATTTTACCCAAGAATGATCCATCGTAATCAATGTGTCCTTTATTAGAAGGCTCTTGCGGCCAACGCCATGTATTAAGTTTAGATTTGAGGGAATTCGAAGAATTTAAGTTACATGAATTACATGATTTTATAATATCTTCAATAGCTTAATTTAATGAATACTGTTGTATAAACAATGGTAAGTTCACACTGAAATACCATGCTATTTTCTTCATCACATTAAATGCACGCGAAGTTTGATTAAATAACAAATGCTTAAGAAAACAAAAAATTGAACTAATGCTAAAAAGTGTCGTCTGGGATATTGTTGCAGAACTATTCAGAGTTGTTCCTTTGAAATGGGACCAACAATTCGCAGCTCCTCCCACAACCGCTTAATGCAGTTGAGATCAAGACTCTGTGCTGGTTATGCCATAATTTGTAAAATATTCGTTTCATTGTTTGAATATTCGGGCTATATTCTTTGGATTTGTCGGCGAGTATAAAAACTTTTTTTGAGTTATTATTTTTCAAACGGAAACGAGGATTCAGTCAGTTCAAGCTGCAAACAATTTACCGCTAAAACTACAAAGAAAAGTTTTTGTGTTTATCTAACTTTTGCCTGTGTAACGCAAAAGTCAGATAAACACAATTATAAACATATTCTTTTATTGAGATACGGCTTACCGGAAAAACATCCGGTTACGAATGAGGCACTTATTTTCAAAGTAAAATTTAAAGACGTTAAATTAAAACTAATATATAACTTTTATTTATTTTTATTTTTAATTAAGGTTCATCTTAAATGCGACCACCTCAAATTAAACCTTTCGCATAGGTCGTTATTTTCCTTTTTCTGTAGTTTGCAACTCTTTTAAGTTTTTCGATGCAATCTGTGTTTCATAATAATTTTTTGAGTTAAAATTGAGAGTAAACTTTTATAATTACGCATATTCTCGAATTTAGTCTTTGTCGACTACAAAAATAATATATTACATGGGAGGTGTAAATTGCATCATTAAAGTGGAAAGACCATGTTGAGTTAGCTCCCACAATTATCTAATTATTTATACCAATTTTATGTTTAAATAACTCCAGGGGTAATTGTTTGTAACTGTTAGATAATTTATTATGTGTCTTAACCGCGAGATATTGATGATGTATTTGATGAAAATAGATCACATAAACAATGTAAAGCAACGGTCCGAAGACACCACCTTGTGGAACTCCCCTTTTAACATGTAATGATTTGATTTTTCGCCCCAATATTAACATAATGCGTTGTATATGTTACATCAATAAAAAACCAGTTCTTGCTGTATCTCTGACACCATACATCAAGCATACAGCGTCTCAAGCAAGTTTTGATGATCTGTAACATCAAATGCTCTGCTATGGTCCAGGAAGCATCCGATACAAGATTTCCCCACCACTCTCATCTATACTTTCATACAAACCATGTACTTATGAACTGGAGAACCGCTGTTTTTTTAAACCTTTGTTTGTTGCATGTTGTATCATCTATTGTTATGTAGTTGTTTTAATTACCTTCCTGTATATATTTTTATATTTTTTATAATATTCTAATATATTATTGTTGCCATTTATACTTAGTTTATATAAGACCTTCAGCCTGCCTGAAGAGATACGTATTCCCCTTGGAATCCAATTATTTTGATTGTGGGCAGTCGCCGATATTTTTATTTTGCCAAAGACTAATGCAAAATTCTAATTAAATATATTTACGAATGTATCAAATTGTATGCTAAGCAGTCATAAGGAACTATATCTTTCCAAGTTTCCCGGGAGAGAAGATGTTTAAGTTTGTTGAGAGGCTGTTCGCTCATGTAGTACTTCTCTAGAGGATGTCAATAGCTCAGTAATGGTTACTGTTAGCTTTCGTACAGAATGGTCCAATATGCTATTTTAGTCGAAGAGTATTTGGAAGTATATTCTATACCCCAAAGTAAATTTAAGATTAGCGACAAAAGCACATCCTCAAAAGTAGATGTGCCCACGGTAAACAAAACAAACGCGACTAACAAAATCTCCATTCCTATACTCATACTTAGCATCACCAGCGTTTAGTCCATTCATTTTTCCCGCTTTCGATTCTATCACGTTCTACCTGCAATATGCGTGCGTCAGAGAGAACAAACCCGGGCAAATGAAAGTTTACATAATAAATAAGGAAGGGCGGCGAAGTGAAGAAAGGTGTTCGCGAATCGAAGAAACGCGCACCATCTACCGGAGTTTCGCAGTTAATCATGCAAAGAAGAAGAAAAGTAGAAACAGACGCGCGTAAACGCTATCATTTTGTCACGACAACAACTTCTGAAAAGGACTAACTTGTGTATGTCGTTAGGAAAACTTTGTAACTGCAAATGGGACCGACCGAGTGCGGAATAGAATATTTCCTGAACGCAATTTATGGACCGCACACATTTACTCTTTTCGTTCTTTTCATGAGCACCGCTAGAAACAGATGTCGTTCCCTGCGACGCCGACGCTAGCCGCCTCCGCCATTTTTCTTTTTTTTTTTTTTTGTTTTTCCGCTTCCTTCTTTTTTCGTCCATGCGACAGGCGATGTCGACGTTTTTGTAAATTTTCGTTTTGTTTAAAAGCCAGGTAACAATACGCTAGGGTATTAAGTATACAATGGTGTATTTTATGTTGAACTTCCGTGTCGCAATTCCTGTGAATGCAAGTGGATTAAAAATGTATACTTCACTGTTTTGAATAAAATCGGTTCTGGAAATTTATTGGTTCACATTATGTAAATGCATTGCGAAAATTATTATATGTAACCGATTTTGACTTAATAAACAAAAAGAAAATATTACTTTTTTCTTACGTTAAACATCTGATATAAATATTGGAAATTACTAGTGATGAGAGTTCTTGAGTACTAAGGATTGAAGGTGTTCGATTCTTGAAAGTACTCACTGTACTTGACTATATTCAAACTTCATGTAAAACTCTTTTAATTGTCACAACTTTCTTTTTACCCTTTTATTGTTGTATTTAGGTTTTGTTATCCACACAATAGCCAACATACAAGTATTTTATATTTTCTTATAACAGTATTAGTAAAAAAATACAGGAAACACAATGTAATCATAATATTACAATAGATACCCAAAAAAAAAAAAAATCTATACCGAACATAATTTTATATCAAAATTAAGAGTAATGTGAACTCGCTTTAGAAGACAAGTTACACCTTTAAGTCTTTGATAAAGAATCTTACACTTAAAGAGATTAATATTGTATTTTTTTTACTTTAAGTGTTACTTGTTATGCCTAACACCTTTTGGGGGTACATCAACTTCATATTTTCACTTTTAAGTGGTATAAATGTTACTAGCCACAGTTTGTTCTCTCTGTGAATGTAACACTCGTTTTGGTAAGCAGATAACTGCAACACTAGAAATATGTATAGAGAATTTTATTGTACTTAAACAGTTTTACCTTATTTCTTTAAACCTAATCCCAAGCAAAATGCAAAGTTACATTTTTATAAATGTCTACATCAGAAAAGTGATATAATAATAATAGTAATGTCTTAACATCCCATGCGGGGTCACGCCGTTTGAGTTTTCTAGATCCTCTTGCTTGGGGTGGATCAGTCCCTATTCATCATTCAGAACCCTTCGCTAATCTCCCACCAAATTTTCTTATTGCTGATTTTCTCCTTCCAGTACACCACACTCGCCCTATTAAGGTGCTCCTCCATCTGCTCCAACCACTCTGATCTCGGTCTGCCGCGTCTTCTCCTTCCTCCCGAATTCCACTGCAAGATGTTATAATTATTATTATTATAAGTTATTGCCTTCGTCCCTCCTCTCCATACGTGTCCCAACCAGTTGACTCGCTGCCTTTTTATTCTTTTTATTATGTCCTCCCCTTTCGGTTCCTCCAAAATTTCATGGTTCATCCTAATTCTATATTCGTTTTGTTGATCTTCACAGGCCCCAGTATTTTTCTTAGTATCTTTCTTTCTGTCTTCTCTTTTGGTCAATATCATCGTTTCCACTGCCTACATCATTATTGGTCTTATTGTTACTATATAAATATTTAGTTTTGTTGTAGGCTCTATTTGTCGCTAGTACTCTTTCCGCCACCTCAGCATCCATATTTCCGGTGCTACTAATCACGTGCCAAGCTATTTAAACTTTTTGACTTCTTCAAAGTCATAGGATAGGAAACCTTCTCAAGATCTCACGATCTTGAAAAAGCTATTCAGAAAAAAGGCTCAAATTGCAAAATTTTCAGTTTTTTTTTTTTTTGATATTTTCAACGCTATATCCGTAGTGTTTAATATAATATTCACTGTAAAAAGCACAAAATTTGTAACAAAATTTCGTTTTCTACAAGTTGGAAAATTATCTCTCTTGAACTAAAATAAACCAGAAATATTTAATAAGTGAGAAATTAAGAAAAGTATAGATTTTTATGATGGTGTAATGCTCTCGAAATGGAATTAGATTAGAAAACTTGACCTTTTGTTTAGGATGTAACACCTTTATTCTATTAACACGATCACCTCGATGTTAACGGTGCAATTTCTTACCTAGGATTACTAGTATTCAACCGCCACTCTTGCATATGAGTATTTTAGCAATGCAGTTCAAGGTGATTCTTAGAAATCTTATAAAATATTTATTTGCGAAGAACCTACGGGAAAGATGAATAAAGTGTCAACTTAAAGTCTGTTCATATGCGAATGATGTGATTAACTGTAAATTGCCGTTTATTGAACTTCACGTATGTATGCAATAACAAACAGAAAATTGAAATACTGCCTACTTCTACGAACACAGCATAATAAATGTCCCTGTCTATTGTTTTCTTTATTTCTTTGCCCATCGGAATTGCTAAGGTATATTAACGACAATCAACATAATATTTTAGTGATAACAATATCTGTAGGTATGGGCAACAAGGTGTCCACTTCATTTTCTAATTTAATTTAGTACTTACTAAAAATTCTATAAGTAATTATATTCAACAAGTCTGATACACGTAAACGAAAGCAATTATCATTTTTATGCGTTGAAACTCGTAACCAATTCATTATTACCCTTAATAACTCTGGTGCTTTTCTAATTTATCTCGCGCGATAATCATTAGCGGTGTATAAACGGTATTTTTTATCTTAATTACTGCAGAATAAGAATTTCATAAGGCGTTGTTCTTAATGCAGTCGGTAGAGCGTTTCCTTCTCCGAACCGACGCGACGACTGCCTTAAATAGATTTTTATTCCGTAGTTGTAAAACGTTTCCACGGCTTAATTGTCGCCGGAAGCGCGGTGTGAAGATCCGCTCTGTTTCTTTATTTTACTTTAATGAATGCCTCAGACTAATTAACGATAAATAATAAATTAAAATTCTGCCTGCGCTCACAATAGTTATTGTTCCCAGTTGAATGCCCCGGTATATTTCTGTGAAAAGAACAATTATTTTACGTGGAATTTCCGAGTTAACTTTAAAATTGCGTTTAACGAAAGTTCTAGATCTTAACAACAATATTCTTGCATGAACGTCCAGCATTGAATTATGCATAATAGTTATTATTGTAAGGTGATAACGAAGATTAAAAACGTTTTGTTACGTTACTATCCAATAGTATTTCACAACACATCGAAAGAAAAATTGCAGAACCGTAATACCAAAATATGTGTAATATTTATTACTAGGTACACATGTACTAAATAACACATTTTTTTATACTAGTTGATATTATTTTTGTTGCTAGTTTAACCTAAAAGAACTGTAATCCGAAGAATAAACAGCAAACAATAAAAATGAACCATATTCAAACAGAAATACAAACACTTGACACAAAATTCACCGAATATGTCAAATAGTATTAAGTATTCCACAAAAAAAATGCAATAGCGGATGTTATTCTAGTTTAACCCTTAGAGTCCTGACTTTTTAACGTAATAATAATAATAATAATAATATCAATTTATTGACATTTGAATATATAATGTACATACATACATAACACATCACACAAATGTCAAAAAGACTAAATCACCTATAATGGCGTTCTTCCTTTAGCCTTCCACCACGTCCAAATTTTCATAGGTTTGCCAAAAGTACAATTTATTTGCTTCGTTCACGTTCAATTTCTCCAATTTATTTTCATTTCATTTTCCAAAAACCCAAGAATTTTAAAACCAGATATATCGTTCCTGTCATTTTGACATGACAAAAAAAATATAAGTAATTGATCTCAGAGAGTTAAATTAGATAATTGAAAATAAAACTAGTTTTAGCGAACCAAACTACATATTTTGCAAAATTTACAAAAAAAAATGGTTGTTCCTATATAGAACCACTAGAAAAATAAACATAAAAAAACATTATCTATGATTTATGAAATTCTCAACAACAGTTACATATATTATCCAAGCACAACCCCACATTAGAAGTTCCACAATGCCAACGACTGTGATGAGGATTGATTTTTCTGCTGCAATGGGCACACCTAACTTTTGTTCCGTGTATGGGCATATGTGCAGCCTCACATACTCGTTTTTCAATGGGAATTGTAATTTTAAATCCCTGTATATTTTTTTCAATAGTGGCGGTCGGCCCTTCTTTGTTTTGTTTTGTTGCTGCTCCTATTAATCCATTTGATTCAGCTATTCTAAAGTTTTTCGATGTCAAATGTGGACCTCCTATGACTAAATGTTATAAATGCATTAACAATTGTAACATCAAGTAAATGCTAAAATATTCTATGCCAACAATTTTGTGACTTTCTGTCGATTTGATAACAAGATTTCAACATGTCAGCCTTGTCAACATAACCCAAATGGGTATTATAATCCTTTACCAAAGTAAAACAAGGAATTTTTTCGCTAGTTCCATCTTGATGAAAGTTATTTAAAAATAGGATTGGTTTTTTGTACATCCAATTTAAAATTAAAAGGGTTTCCTCACTTATGCGCCAATGCGAATCACTTCTTTTCACATTCTTTGCATTCCCTAAATTCTGAGGAATTCCTTTCCTTCCTTTCCGCAAGGTACCACAGGCATATAAGTTATATTTTAATAAATGCTTCATTAAGGATATGGAATTAAAAAAGTTATCAAAATAAATGTCATACCCTTTTCCAATCAAATCTTTTGTGAGGTTTTACAACTCTGCTTGCCAAATTTTTTTCTATAGTATCAACCTTTCCGGTATAGATTTGAAATTGTGATATAAATCCTTTTTCATCTGCGCGTACCCACAGTTTATCTTCCCTCTTTATCGGTTTAATAGGTAAATATTGGGCTAAGGAACTCCTGCCTTTAAATTTAATCATACTTTCAGCAATAGATTGGCGTTTCGTAGGAAAGTAACAATTCTTAAACGTTTCTCCTAGTTTGTCCAGAAGATAACTTACTGTATATAATTTATCGTAATTCTTTGTTCCTTTCTTTGGATTCAACATATTATCGCTGATATGTAATTTTTTTAAGTGCCATGTAAATCCATCACGCGACATAATGCTAGAAATATATTCGTCTCTGATTTCCCGTTTTGAGGACCAATAATCTTTCGGAAATTTTTTTATACCAATCATTATACGTTTATAGCCAAAAAGCATTTCATCTCTTGGGCAGTGATAGGTACAGGATTTCTTCCTTTGCTTTGCACTTCATACAAATTAACAAATAAATCTAAGATCTTCTACAAATAAATCTAAGATCTTCGGGAAATAATGTCAAGAAAGTACGTACCGGTGTTTCAATTTCTTCAAACTTATTAGGAGCTGTTTTTTCTTCAAATTCTTTTATCGCTTTTGCTGCTGTATGTCTTGACTATTTTGTTTCTGCGTAGGGAATATCTTTCACGAAAGCTGAAAGTGGTACCAAATCATAGTTCTCCCATTCACTATTTTCATCTGAATCTATGGGTTAAAATTTCATCCAATAAAGTATAAGCCTGAGCACTGATCATATTGTTCAAATTATATAGTTTATCTGAAATAGAATAATTATACGTATAGGATACTCATGGTACCAAATAGATCCACCCATATAAAATTAAAAATAAATGGAAACTTTTGAATTCAAGTTTTACACTTATATAAACATGAAGAGGAAAGGCTGGAGAAAAACCATTCTTTATGTTAAGTGTCTTTGTAGTTGCTGTATTCGTCCGTTTTACAAGATTTTAATGTGCTAAACTTCAATGTGACAATAACTATGGTTTGGATTATTATCACAGTTTACTTCATTTATTAAAATTATCGTTTTAATTGAAAAAGACTATTAATAAAGTTTAACGTTTTAAACAATGTAACTCTTTGTTTTCTCCAGTCTTTCTTCAGCCAAAAGAGAACTAATTAACTAAATTCGATAATATTAAATGAACATGTTGTAAGCATTATTTGATCGTTAAATCAATCCAATCAATATCTTGGATGTTGTATTTGCAGCTTAATAACGATTCACCTCAACTAAAATGACACATTGCATTGAGTCGATCATAATTGGATATCGCGACATTTTTGCAAAAAACAATTTTGTAGATTCATTCCAAATGGGTTAATTGTTTAAAAAGTACCTTAACAATTATATATTTATATCAATCATTCAAATCTGCAAAACAGTACAAAAACTATTGAATCAAACATTTAATTTTTCCCAAACACACTTTTGCTAATATATGAATATTGACGATATGAATGTCATACTAATCATATTACAACAACAAAGTGAACACATTTTCTAAACTTTAAACTATGTAATAGAAACTGTGTGAAGCTTACTACTCCCATAAATAGGAGCGCTTTTATTGCTTATAAATCGCAATAAAATTTATCGGAACTGTGGCGCAAGAGCAGCAATTTTGTAAGAGCAAAGTTTGAAGTATCTTGGGAAAACTTTCAATTGCACTTCAACCAACAATTTCAGGCAGGTATTAAGATTGTAATTTCAGAGAAGGCTCCATTTTTCGAAATAAAGAGATCCTAGGGTAGCAGGATGCATTCTTTAAAGTGATTCTTCATGAGAAACAAGATCAGTTTTAAAGAGTACTAAAGAAATATATGCCAAACTAGATTTGTCGATATACTCACTTTGTTATCCTTATACATCTTTTAAATTCTATGCAAAGTTTTTTAAATTACGTTAAAATGAGATTTTCTATTTCAATTTCTTTCAATTATAATATTTTTCAATTTGAAATTCAAACAACGTTATGCGTCCAATTTTATGCAGATGAGATGAATAATCTTTATATATTTAATGAAGAACAAGAAGGTAGAAGGTATAGATTACAAGTTCTTCTCAAGAATTAAGAAACGATGAAGATCATCATAAAATGTTCCATACAGCAACACGTTACTTCAATATACACTTTGTAAACACTTTTATAAAAAAAAAGTTTGAAATTACCTTATGGTGCTGACGTAATTAGACGTCAGTCAGACCGAGATAAATTTTCCCGGACTCCCTAATTCGTATACAGCTCGTTCAACAAAGATTCTTTTCGAAACAATGCTGTATTTAACGACTACATGACTCGAAATATTGTTTGGAGTACACCTCAATTAGATTAGAGTTTCTTGTGTATATCTAAAGTTCAAAGTTTAATTAGGCTCGTCTTTAACGGTGCTAAGTTTCAACGACCTGTCCTTTCAAAAGTTGTTTTGTTTCTTACCTCCCTTATATCCTAACATATTGTTTGATATTTTCGGTCTGTTGCTTAATTCGCAGCTTGTAATGAAATACTTTGCTACTTTGACTGTTTTGTAACAAATTTTTAAATTTTGCAACGATGGGCGGTGTAAATTGATCCACAATATTATACCAAATGATAAATTTTTTTATGTAAATTCTATATGAAAATGTACATTTATATTTTAAACAAGCCTCTATATAAGTACTATAAGTTAATTTGAAAGTATTTTGATTTTAAATGTACATACATATTTCATAACATAAAATGAGGGTTCAATTTACAATAGAAAATATTGCATGTAAAGTTTTCTTATAAATACCTATCTAAGTATACATATACCGTGCAAACATTTGTTTGGATATCGGAATTCGTACAAACATACGCACACGTTATAAGTGTATGGTGCGACCCAACATGTTTTTATTTTTATTAGTACAGTATATAGATGGTATATGTCAAGCTTACTACAGTTTTGAATATTTCTTTGCGAAAGTGACGATAGCATAACTTAAAACATTATATATATTTCCGTCTCAGCTCAAAATAGCCAAAGCAGTACCAGTGCTTAAGGAGGGAAATAAGAATGCATGGTAGAATTATCGATAAGTATATTGTCCCTGATCTCCAATGTGTTCAAGAAAAAAGGTTTATTACGAATAACCAGCATGGATACAGGAAGGAAAGTTCGGTGTTTTCTGAGGTATTAGAGATAGTAAATAGCATTTGAAGAAAACCTCTCCTAAGAAGTTACTATGCTGGATTTATCTAAAGCTTTTGAATGAGAACTCCGACATCCTCGTCAGCAAGTGAGGGGTAAATCACTTGACCTTCTAAAATCATATACATCTGATAGGACACAAATGTGGTGTATGAGTGTAACAACATTATTTCCGAAATTAAAGACCTTAGGTATGGAGTTGCGCAGAGATCAATACTTGGCTCACTATTCTTTGTATTAGGATATATATTGATGATTTACTTGCCAATGTTCGTTACGCAGTCTTACGCGTCTTTAAGCTGACGACACGTTTTTGATGGAACACGAGTCAAATTTGGACGAGCTACAAGTCAAATCCGATGATGCAGTTTTAGAACCGTGCGAGTGGTTTGGTGCTAACAAATTGAAAGTGAACACCTGTAATACCTAAAACTTAGTATTTACCGCTAAAAACAATGTAAACAACGCCAATGTTAGGTTCGTGGGTTTGACTTTATACACCAAACTAAATTGGCTGCAGGGCACTGCAGGCTGTCAAATTTGCCTCAGAAGTGGTACTGGGGTGCCATAGGAAGCTCGAAGAATTGGCGGAACATCACAACATTCCGTTGAGATGAGTTTCAAGCCACTCTGGGATCAGAGGGAACGTAATTGCTGACAAAATAGCTAGAGGCGCCAGCGAACCACTATTCGCAGGTCCAGAACCATCATGTGGGAGTTCTTATGGCGGTATCAAAACTTTTGTTAAAACTGAACTCGCTGCTAGTCACCGCTTCTATTGGAATGGACTTGCCGGCGCGAGACGATATAACACCCTCGGGATTCATCCAGGCGAGGAAAGACCGTGCAAGGCAATCTCTATGAGCAGGAACAGACTGAGACAACTTACGAGAGTCCTAACTGGCCACTGCGCAGTGAATAAGCACTTGCACCGTATGTGGCGAGTAGACTCTCCCCTGTGCAGAATCTGTGGGAGAGCAGAAGAAACTCCTGTGCACCTCCTGGCCGACTGCCCGGCAGCGGACAAGGAGACACGGAGTTGTGTAGGGGTCGCTCGGTTAAACGAACCCAGTCTAAGTAAACTTACTCTCGACCACTTTGTTCGAATACAACCAGGTCGAGAGGGTTAAAACATCGTGTGGGCACAATAGGTCTTCTGGCCGAGTTGCCTTACGGGGTAAACCCGCCCACGAAAGTAAAAAGAAAAAAATGGCTGCTCAAATTGATGGTCTTACAAAGAAGTTATCTGTTGCACTTTATGCGCTGTGGACCCAGGTCACCATCTCTAATGCTACCAGAATAGCTTACTTTTGTCTGCCTTCTTACTGAGCTATAGAGTCACGTTTTGGGATTAACATGTCAGGTGTCGCGTATATTCATACATCAAAGGAAAACGGTGAGATCTTTGTGCAAACTGCGATACAATGAAAGCTGTAAGGGCCACTTCAGGAAAGAAAAAATACTTACACTACCATCCTTGTTTATCCTGAGTCTAGTTGTATATATACACAATAACTTAAATAAATTCCCACAGAACGGACATAATCACGAATACACCATAGGCTCGCCCAAACTCAGTTGACTATTGGGAGCTTAAATTATGTATAATCCGCTGCCATGTGAAATTAGAGCGACCCCGATTAAAGAAGTTCAAAATAGCAGCTAATTCATATCGAATGCTACACAATTAGCGATTATTTTTCTAAGATGGAATATGGAATAGTATAGTTAATCATATTTGTTTGTCCATCGCGTAATATTTTTATTAACTTTTATATTTACATCATGTTTTACGTCCACGATTTAGCCAATATTAATTACCTCACTACCTCAACTATTGTGTTTCAACAAACTCGAAGGAACAATAAGTAAAATGTGAGAGCACAAACACTTCACATAACGTAGATTTAACCTCTATATTAAGCGTTTGTCTGTGGGGATATATTTTCCTAAGCTGAAGGTAAGCACTGCTGATGTATTTGGTAATTTGATGTTTATATCTAAATGTATTATCCAAAACAATACCCAGATTCATTACCCCGTCATTAATAGGGAGTACCACATCGTTAAGTATAATTTTTATTGTATTTTTAAGTTCATTACAAGTCTTATTTTTGCCAAATAGTGCTACCTGTGATTTGGATGTATTAATCGTTAAATTTCTGTGAACAACATAGTTATACATTGATTTTAAGTCAGAATTCATATTATCAACAGCATTCCGCCACTCGTGTGGTCTGAAAGAGCAGTACAGCTATGTGTCGTCAGCAAACATATGAATTTCACAAAACTGTATACTCCTAACCATGTCACATGTATATAATGAAATTAAGAGCGGTCCCAGAGTGGAACCTTGTGAACACCCTATGTAACAGGAAGTGCTTTTAATGTGGCGCCACCCAGCTGCACGCTCCGTTGCCGGCCGTTTATCTTGACCAATGTAATGAAAATGCCATAAAAAGAGCCGACATTTGCATAAACTCTGGTGGCAGCCACCTATCGGATATCATTTTCAAAACATGAAAAAACGTAATTTTTCGCTTCAAATAAACATATTACGTCAATTGATAACATCCTTCACTATTATTTTGGAAATGCAGCAAAAGAAAATCAGATGATACATTTTGCGCCACTACCATTCGAATGTGAACTAGAATGGTTAGAATAGCACATTGTCTTTAACTATTAGTGCAAATGTTGTTTAAAAAAAAGTTGTTTACTATCGCAACCAAAATGTTGAAAGTAAGACAACTGTTGTTATACGAAATAAATTACTAAACATCTTTTATTAGAGACATTTTTCCATGCAAGTGATATATATTTAATAAGCTATCAGCGGATTGCGCTACTTTTTTGACCTACTGTATATATTTTTTTTTAATTAAATTATTATTTGTATTTTGAAGTTGTTTTGTTGTTGATAACTATACCTTACTTTCTCGCTATTGGCCACAGCTGCTGCCCTATTTAAAAAAAACATAGAACTGACAACTGACGCCTTTACTCCCGGTTTATGAACGCCCGGTATTCCCACGCATTTTTGCTGGAGTATCTGGCAACTACAGTTTATACTTTTTATTCATTTTCTTGTATATTTCATATATGTTTGTCCTTTATAATGACTGTATTATGTAATAAGTGAATAATCTTTGGTATTTGGTATTGCAGTTAATGTTAAAGAATGTGAATACGATGAGTCTGGTAGTATCCAGTCTTACTATAGCTTGTGTTAGATATGATCTAAAACTGCAATTAACTACCGCTATAATCGGTTGAATTCGAAACGAAACACTTCATCTCTGATCCCGAACAATTATTGTAGTATGCATAAACGACCGATTCGCTGCGGTCAAGATGCATTTGACGGACGAAATTATCGCCAATTTACGGAACGTTCTAAAATTAACCACAAGCACCGATTGTATGCCCGCCCTCTACGTACAGCCAACAGCCTAGCCAGTAGAATAATACATAAATTTCGTAAACATTGTATTAGGATCGCATGTGCGAGGCATATGCGTCCCAGAGTTTACACTGGTAAACGTTTAATGTCTGTTAAAATTAGAACAACTTTGATTTCCAAACAAATTTTACAACTGAGGCGCGTATGTGTGCGTGCATGGTTACCCGGCCGTTGTTCTAAGGAACGTTATTTGAACTTATCCGGGAGATTCGGCCAGGATGGTCGGAACGCGGAGTGGCAGTCACAGTCAGCCATGTGCGTGCATGCTACGTTGTTTACATGAATCCGTGTAAACCGATTGGCTTTAAACGCTTCAACATCTATATGCACGCCTGTAAACGTAGGTGTATTTTGTGTTATTAATATGTCTTAACTTATTGTATGCACCCAGATTACTTAGTACGTTCTGATGGTATCCAAAAACATTCCAAGCGCCCACTGAAATACTGACATAATGATCGGAATTGCAATAATTTGAGAGGCAATTAAACGATTATTGAAACCGAATTTTATAGGGTTCATGATCACATGATGCAACAAATATACCGGATGTTTCTAGAAAATGACTGGTCCCTATACATTACAGAAAAAATATAACAACCACCCGAAGTTGGCTATACCATCTCCTAAATTATATTTTGAGAAAATCATAATTTATTTTCATAGTTTTTCAATACGAGAAAAACTTCGAAGTGTCATAACTTTCTAAATACTATACATGGCATAAAATGACTGTTTTAAAGGATAGAACATGAATCGTAATCACTTTTCTGTAGAAAGAAAATTATTTCATTGCCTAAGTTAGAAATATTTACAGAAATTTGGGCCAAAACGTTTTAAATATTGCGTTTACAAAAAAAAAAGAAATAAGGATAATAACAA
This sequence comes from Cetonia aurata, assembly GCA_949128085.1. Lineage (NCBI taxonomy): Eukaryota > Metazoa > Arthropoda > Insecta > Coleoptera > Scarabaeidae > Cetonia > Cetonia aurata. The sequence goes on from OX421887.1 coordinate 13,803,133, forward strand.
TCACATTAGGCAAATATCCGTAGGAACACGCGTGTGTTTTATGTAGCTAAAAGATAAGATAATTATTTAAATTAAATTCACATTTAACACTGTCCTTTTACAGGCATTCATTTGGGTAAAGGCTATAATAACTAAGAGTAATTTTATACCCACTAATGATTATGTCCTGCCATTTTTCAAATGGTTGGCAGCACAAAGAATAAGCCCCCTATTATGAAGGAGCATTGTTTAAAGGTAATGGATTCGTTAATGTGGAGCAGTTATTCATTGCTCCCCACTGCTCCGGCTCCAGCAAAATGAGATTATAATTTTTTCATCGATATTTTCCATCGATTTCAGCCATGCTTTGTAACGGACTGAGTGTTAATGACTCTCTCTTGCAATGTTAATATCACACGAAAGGGTGTTTTCAGCACGTAATCCGTCATGTCTGTGTTTCTATATTATATTAAATTTAGACTAAAGGAATAAATATTGTATTTCTATTATACTGTTATAATTTTATTTGTTCAATGATAACCGATGTTTATTATTTTAAAATCATAAAACAAATTAGTATATCTATACTATTTTTCTAAATTAATCAGCCAAACCGAATTTTTAAATCAAGAAAATGTGTGCTAGTGACACCTATAGTCTATTGGTGAACTATGAGAAGCGTTTTAAATCCTCCGCGCCAAAACCTGCATCTGCCATTGGTTGTTTCGCAGATAGCTTTACACAGACGAAATGCAAAATATTACTTCAATAAATTTGACGTACCGATGTCAAACGCTTGTCGTGCTTTGTGTTTTCCCTGTTCTATTATTCTGTCAAACGTAAACAAGAAAGGAGGTGAAAGAACTTTTATTAGTAGTTATAGAAGATATTCAAAATATTAATTGAAGACTTGGATTGAGCATGTGATTCAAGAAGAACTAAAAATGTGCACTCTATTAGATGATCTGAACCATTAATTATTTCTCTTGGTGCTGATTATGACAATGATAGTTGGAGTTAGAGCAGAGAATCAAATTCACACTAGATATGAACTTTTAATAATCTATTCCACTCAATTTTATTCGTGAATGTATGCATAATTCTCTAGAGATTATCCCTACTTGCACATCCAGTATTTCTTTGGCAGGAAGAATTTGTGACTTTATTACTTGTTATTACATTTTCTGAGTCATCAAAAAATAAAATTTATTAACTTTAATTATATATTTACCAACATAAATCAAACTTTTTAAGCAATAAGTTAGTTCATGAACATTAAACTAGAATTAATGGTAATTCTCATTTGATTTTGCCTCTAACACAGATATAAAAATGATCGGTGACAATTTAGGGGCTTACAAATATTTCAAATTTACCGCCAAAATGGTCTAATGAAACCAATAAATTTTCTGGTTACTACTTACAATATAATTTGTGATTCAGTAACAGTGTCATGTAACTGTAACTACAAACCTTGACGATGATATGATCTGTTACACGTGATGTTTCATAACTTATACAATTTATTTATATTGACAGTAATTTGAACATTTTTGAAATATAATAGTGACTTTTTACACTTAAAGTTGGTATCATTACAAACCAAATGTTCTTTGTTGTTTGTTGTTGTTTGTCAGTGCATCTGTCAGATCTACTATTATACATGTTTCTTACATAAATAAAATCATGAAAAATAGTTTGGTGAAAACGAAAATTCGGCGAAGATGTCTGCCAAGCAAAGCAAGTAGTTTTATAAGTACTAAATATATGTGTTTCTGTTACCCTACACATACTTGGTTTTTGCTTTGACATTAGGCGTGAATACTTTGCACTAAATAAAATGCTAATTATTATTGATTTATTAAAATAACTACTCTGATAGCGCTAATACTTAGAACAGATGTAAAACTTGTGCACGACGTACTTAGACATTCATTGAATTCTACCGAATAACATTTAATAAATGTTTTGGTACAAAGTTTATAACGTCAAATTTAGACAACTACGATGCAATTCCTACCTATTGTATAATTTGTTCGATCCTCTGAAACCGATCGGTTCAAAATTAAATTGTGTAGACAAATTTCAAATATAAATCTATCAAATACATCTAAATAAAAAATGTTTAAGGCAGTTTTTACTAGTCGTAAACTTTAATAGTTTTGATGTGCGGTTTATAGTAGTAAACTCGCCATTATTTAAGAGTAATAGACGGAGAAAGCAACATTTAGCTTAAGGGCTTAAGATATTCTATCACTTAACCTCAAAGAACTACAAACTTTAAATACACATTGTAAACAAATACCATGTATATTACAGCTAATAGTATCTTAAAACCTAAGATACGTACTATAAATATTTTCATAATATCGTTTCGTATCTCATTGAAAGCATGAATAATAATATAACTAAATGAAGAACTAATCCGTATTTCTATATTTCTACGACCTCGTTTGTTGTTTTTTTTTTTTAACTATGGCCTGCTTTATATAATCCGTGAAATGCATTACAAAAATTATTAGATTTTTGGATTTTATTTTATTTTATTTTTTCTTTTCAGAGAGGAAGTGACGAATTATTGTCACAAACCAACGTATCAGTTATGGCACCATCTGCGCCACATGCGGATAATAATAATCAAGAAAACGCCAAAAAAGTAAGTAAGCTGCAGTTTGATTTTTGCGTAAGCATTAATTTAGTAAAAACCTACATTCATAAAATCTTCATAAGATAAATTTGATAACCTCTTTTAGTACTATGTTAGTATTCATCGTGGACTGTTAATCCTAATAAGCCAAGCAAGAAGGTTATGTCGCATTTTGCACTGAGTTATGGTGGCATGTCTAACAACAACCTATTTAGTGAAAGACGTTATGTTGAGAACACAAAAACAAACAAAAAACTGTATAAGCTCTTTAAAGCTGCGCATGTGTGATACTAAACCTATAACAATAACATTACATCTACAGTTGTATTCAATAAAATGGGAGCACTTCACAATATGTAGTTAGAAATACAAACAATAGAAGCAGCTAAGAATTCCATTTTATTTAAAGCACTACAAACAACTTATATATAACATTAATAATTCAGTCACTTAGTAAAATTTATAACTATTCCACTTTTAAGTTGTACAAAAAGTAGCACTAGTGGGAAAATTAAATAAAATAAGCAGCAATATTAAACAAATAGTAAATCTGACTTAGAGTCTAATTAATACTTTGTTGCATTGTGTCGACAACTGATAGCAACTTTCAGATTTGCAAATCACGACACTAGAATTGTTTTCCATCATTTATGGGCAGTTTTATGTTTAGCGTCGAAAACAGTTTCTTTGAGATTTGCCCGTAACAGTAACAGTGCTTACAGTCAAATTCAGGTTGCCGTTTACTTGTCTGGATGTTCTAAAGCGTTCCTTTTTTTGCACATTGCGCGATAAATCTGCCTCTCCTTTTCGTAGTTTGCCTTTTTTGCCACGTCATTCTCTCTTTTCTATTTTCTATATATTTCTTTTTTCCATTTTAAGGCATTTGAAATAATTTTCGCAAAACATCCTGTAATATTTTGCACAGATCTGTAACTTCTGCCTTCCTTAATTAATGTTTTCATTAACTCAAGTTGTTATATTGCACAATGCTTCACTAAGACAAAAAATAGTGCTCACAAGTGAATATTCAGTCCTTCAGTAAAAATTATACTTAAATACGACACAGATATTCTAAGTACTAGATTTCTGAGTTAGAATATTTGCTACAGGATGTTTTTTTTTTGTCTTATACCAACTATTTTAATGATTTTGTTATTAATAAATGTGACATCTGCCACAACGAAGTAGTTGTAGTAAATGAATACTCTACTTGTTCCAATAAAATGAGATATTTGGACTAGATCGATCGAACTACAAATTCGGAACAGATAAAGTACTTTTATAAGTATACTATTTATCAGCACTTTTTACGTTAATGATATGAAGTAGTGTAGAATATCTTTATTGTGGATTCGCAGCGGTCAAAAGTCACCACCGATAGTGCGGCAGAAGTCGCAGTTTTAATGATCACACTTCCTGAAAGGTGTGTACCTAGTTACAACATAAATAATTTATAACGTTGTCTGCCGCACATCCTATTTACGTATTAGGATGTGGATTATTACCAGTGTGAAATAAGAGAAGCACCATCTTTATAACAATTTAACGTATTTGCTGTTACATATAGGCAGAAGATTTGGAAATGGATTATTTGAAAATCATAATTACATTCAATTAATTGCAATTATGGTTAGACTAACCTTATATATTAATACCGCTCACTTTGTTAAATAAACAAGAACTTATTGTTGAAATGAACTCAAGGGGTATGTTAAATTGATAAAATAAAACTAACAAAATAATGTGGTTGCTTTCAGCACATTTTTTTTGTTAGATTGATTATAATTTTGGTTAGTTCAACAATATTTTAGTAACAAAAGCTCTCGTTCCGTCAGTGTGCGATATGTTTGTAGTGGCCAAATTATTATTTATCTTTAATATGCTTGTATTAGCGCCAATAACTAAAATAATTGCCAAAAACACTAGAACTAACTTGCAAAAACTAGAAATTTACTTATTACTATATAGTAAAAACACGTAAATAGAAATATTTGCACTAAGAGCATAGCATAGTAGCATAGCACTGAATGCAAGTATAATTAGGACAAATGAACACTATACTTCTCTCTCTCTCTCTCTCTGTGTGTGTGTGTGTATTGGACATACAGACATTTTTTTTTTAGTTTCCGGGGATTAAAAAACACTTTTCTTTTAACTATATAAGTGCCAAATAAACAAGTGATTAGGATAATTTCTCTCAGTGTTATTTCGCCCCATTATTTTATTTAAAAACCTTAGATTTTCAAATTGCATTACATATAATGGAGAATTGTTGTCGCATCGTATTAGTTAGATTAATATGTTTTCGCCTCAAAAGAATATCTACTGCTGAACATATTTATATACAGCGCTGCTATTTTCGTGAACAGAGATTCCCTCAGTCAGTTGGAAATTTAAAATTTGGTGTTTCTATGTATATTTGTAGCGCCTGTAAGGTTATCTGTAAGTCTGTAAGCATCTATAATGCATGCTTACAAATTTACAGATAATTTTACAGGCGTGACAGATATGCATATAATTCCATCTTTAGTGTCATTGCAATTTTACTAACTTACAAATTACAGAGTAAAGAGGTATGACTTCAAAGTTATTTCATATGACAAGGTGTATATTAATAAAATTCAACTAAGGAAGCCTTGTTTATGGTATTGTATGTTACTTCGACATAAAAATTTATACAAATTATTACTTAACAGCGAAATTTTTCTTACTGTGTAGCAACTATAGTTTTATGGAGGCTTTTATGTGTTAAAATTAATATCCAAAAATGTTACGCTATTTGAATGGAGTTAAATATTTCGATCGGTTTGTATTATTAGAAGAATATAACGTGACACATTTTATATGTTCCTCGATAAGAATACTCGCGACAAATTTAATAGCATAACACCCAAATATGCCATCTCGTTTGTAACTAATCTCCCAAAGACGTAAATTTGACAGATTACCTGCATATCCATCACGATTGTGAATCAGTGACGAAAGGGGGAGAGAGAAAACCAGCTCGCTTAACAGAATATCGTCACCACACGTATGTTCTGAAGTAATGTTATCAATCCGTCTAAATCCGCACAGTAAATACCCTTACCCGTTTGCTAAGCCGTTGCGCGCCAGGATTGGACAATTGCGGTAATTAACACTTAACAGATCCGCCAAGTTTAGTTAGTTCAACTAGAACTCTGCGGTTCCGCATACTTTTGCTGGTTACGTTAGAAAATACCTACGGAAGCAACTGTAACAACTTGCAGTGTGTTATTGAAATATGGAATTTAATTACGTTTTTTTAACGCCAAAGAGCTTTTTAAAATTTCTAATTTCATATTAAAATTAAAGAAAAATTAATTATGTACCTTGGTGCAAACTGGCGCAAGTGGCAACGCTATTAAGAGTAACGGTACAAATGTTTAAACAGGAAAACTGTGGTTTCGTATATCAAAAAGGGTCTTGCTGATGAACCGCTGTGGAAGTGAAACATTTCGTTTAAACACGTAGAGTATTGGAACTACTGACCGAGATAAAAGATAAACGACAACCTTAAAAAATTACGAAAACACCTAGTACATGGTTTATTAATTCCTTTAAAAACTTGTGTTGCTGTGTTGCAGCGGTGCACATTCCCAATGAGAGATGCACGGAATGGAAAGAAAAGAGACTATGTAAAAACAAAAGAAATAGCTTAATTAAAGAAAAATAACGGAAACGGTGAAAAAAATGCATTTTACTTTAATTACAATAATCGAACATTACAGTTTCTAATCCAGCTTAAATTGAATGTTAATAATTTGTATGTCCTCCTCGAGACCATATCTGAACTTTTCATTCCACTTTTTAAAAATAAACTTTTTTTTTATAGAAAATGTTAGTATTTTGTTTCTAGTTCCATTCATTAATAATTATAGGACCTTTACAAAATCAATCGCACCTCAATTTAAGATATCGAAAATCTTGTCTTTAGAATCGTTTGTAGTTGCTTCATGGCTATAATTTAAATAAATTGTTTAAATATCCATATCGAAAATCCGCTTCTTATAAATGTTTTAAAACTGTTTACTCTAACAGTTAAAGCAGATGAAGAACGAATCTTCACATTTCCTTGCGTACAACGACACGCAGCAGAAAAATTACTCGCGAAGAAATGATAAAAAAAGCTAAAAAAAAATAGAATGATTCCAATGAAATTTCTGTTTAGATATTTAAGGTATTGAAAATATTTAGTAATGCAATAATTAAAATTAAATTTGTAAATAACTAAAAATAATAAATATGCGCACATGAAATACTATACAGCTCCGTCCAATATAAAATGACCGTTACACTCTTAAGAACTCCTTTGCTTTTCTTTGATGAACTTTTTAATTTATAATGCCGAAAGAAGGGTCAGTTTTAATGAATGGCCTTGATGAGCCTCTGGCTAGGGCCGCGCCAGTGGGGCTGAGAAGGGAACACAGGCAAATGCTGGTGACCGATTTAAATGAAACATTACCGTTGTTCTTACAATACATCAGTCTATAAATCCACCAAGTTTCATTTAAATCGGTCACCACCAGTGCCTGTGTACTCTTGTGAGCCAATGTTAGCTTCCTTTGAATAACCAGCTTTGAGTCAGACCCAGACTTTTACCTCACTCGGTTATTAGCAATTTCTATCCATTAGTATCTACTTGTTTAATTGATTATCATTCTTTTATATTTCAACTACAAACCAAAGGAACATCACTACAAACAACTACAAACGATTCTGAAGAGAACTGGGAAAGCGGATTTTCGATATCTCAATTAGTAACAAATTCACGTTTAAAAAATTTCTCTAAATTTCTCTTCTATCGCCATTTGTTTATCTTTCAACTACAAACGAAAGTAAAATCACTATAAACAACTACAAACGATTCTAAAGAGAACTGCGACAGAGGATTTCCGATATCTCAAAGTGGGGTGCGATTGATTTTTTTAAGGTCTTATAATTGTTAATGGGTGCAACTACAAACGAAATTATTTTTGCTACAAACGAAATACTAACATTTTCTATAAAGAAAAGTTTATTTTTAAAACGTATAGGGTGCTAAGATCACATAGGTCTCCTAAAGTCTGGATTTCGCTGTTCAGTCGTGGCGTTGAATTTACCAAATTTCTTAAGCAAACTAAAGGAATTTCTTTGAATCCTTCTAAAAACGCAAATCGTTAGCTCTTGCACAGTTGCAAGCATTGTTGGACGGCAACGAATACGCTTTTGGAGTCCAGCTCAAAGCTGTTCTATCGGATTAAGATTTAGACTGCATCCTGGGTAATCAAGTCTACGAATTCCAACTGCATTTAGGTACCCGGTAATGAGTCTTTCCGTGTGTGATCTGGCGTTGTCGTACATTAAAACAAAACAATCTTCAATGAAACACCTGCCCACACTATAACAGAATCACCATGAAAAGGCACCCATTTAGATTGTACAATTGGCATGTTCCCTCTCTTTCTCGGCCATCAGGATATCGTAGGCAAATCCTATAAACGTGCCTCATTCCGTAAATAATAGAACTTCACCCTATCACACACTGGTGTTTTATGAATCATGAAACACTGATCTGTCATTTTTTCTGATAGTGGTAGATAAAACATCGTATTTAGCTGGCATTAATACTGGGATGATTATAAACACTCGTTGTTTATAATAATAATTCGTGTTTGTAACTTTCATCCTCGTGTATTATGATACGCATTATGTGGTCATCAAATTAGGTATATGTCTAAAGAAAATACCTTCTTTACGAATATAAAAAAAAACAGCATCTTCCATTTAAACTCAATTGCTCGACTCTATGGATTTTCCGTATTATGTTAACACCGTCTTTTGATCTACTATATTACTAAAACTTTTGTTTGAAACATTTTGCATAAGACTAGTTGTTCGAAGTTTAGGTGAACATTATTTTGATGACATGAATCATACGATACATACATTACTTTAACCTTCCTCTCTTGATAAGACGGATGATTTACATCATAGCGTACTAAAAAAAAAAAACTAATCTAATAAGGCACGTTTAAAGGCACTAATTCAAGTTTAAAAAGTTTTAATGACTGAGTGGTTTAATGTCTTACGTATTTTTTTATACTACTTTTTGTAATTACCCGTTTTAATGTCTTTATGTGGCGGTTGGTGGCGACTTTAAATTTTAGTTTTCGGGTTAATTGTCTAATGAACATACGAGCATTGTTCGTAAGTACGTTGTCTAGCAGAGAGATGGCGCGAATTCGGAGGAATCTTCCAAATATGTTAAATATGACGTACGATCTGTCAATTAATCTGTTTTGGACAGTAAGGCAAAGTGAATGTACCGTGTGATTTTGTTAGCACTGGAAAAAACTGAATTGAGAGCAAACTGATAAAGTACTTTCATTTGCAAGTATTAACACCAACCGACATCAGAGCCGAGCTGGATTCAACACTATTGGAATCCGCTCCTTTGTTTTCAGCGGTTACAAACTAGGTCGCCACACAAATGCCAGCACAAATGATTAGCCCCGTAGTAGACGTCCAAAAGCTGCTAGTGCCGGGATATGATTGAAAAAGTCCAGCGTATCGCAGTAGATGACTTTCGAGTAAAACTGTGCCAGATAGCAGACATCACAGTGTGCACAGAATTTTATCTGAAGAATTAGTTTGTGCCGCGTTTGCTCACACTGGTGCAATAAAACTGAAAAGTTTAAGTCCCTCCCGCGATCTTTTGACACGTTTTCGCCTCAATCTTTTAGCGCCGTTTGATAACCGTCGATGAAACCTAGGTCCGCCATTACACTCCTGAAACCAAAGAACAGTGCAAACAATGGACACACAAAGGTTCTCCGCCACCAAAGGTGGCAAAAACTGTTTTGTCAACAGAAAAGGTTATAGGAACTGTGTGTTTTTGGATTCTCATGGATTTATCTTCATCATCTACTTAGAAAAGGGAAAAACAACAAATGGCCAGTATTATGCCAATTTGTTGCAACCACTTTGCGACAAAATCAAGGAGAAACGGCCTCGTTTGGCAAAGAAGAAAGTGGTTTTCCATCAAGATACCGCACCTGCCCACAAGTCTGCGATTGCAATGGCCAATATTCATGAATTAGGATTTGAATTAGTGCCTCATTCGTATTATTCTCCAGATTTAGCTCCCAGCAATTATCATCTCTTTCCAAACCGGAAAAAAATGTCTCGGCGGTAAGAGATTCTTGCCTAATTCCATATTGCTGCTGTAAATAGCTTGGATTCATCAACGTACAAGGAAAGCCTTGCTAATTTACAATATCGTTCGAATAAGTGTGTTGAGCGAACAGGAGACTATACTAAAAAATAAAATGTTTTTTTTTTCAAAAAAACTTGCGGTTTCTGTCTTAGGCCACGAACTTCGAACAATCCTCGTAGTGTTTCATTAAAAATCTAGGTCAAATTAAAGGAATATTTCTATCTGTTTAATATAATAAACTATTTGTTAAAGCCAATTGTGCTATAACCTCAAATTGTCATGTGAATTATTGGCCCGATATAACTAACCAAAAAAAAATTTTTAAAAGCTCTATGAGATATATAATTACAAACACGTATATATTTGTGCTTTTACAATTTTTATTAGAATACTTATAGGTAACAAGAGATCTCTATAACAGCATATTTAGATCGGATTTAACTTGTTCACCATTCCTTTTTTTGTTTATACACTCTTTACAATGTCATCGCAACACTTCCTTTGTGTTTTACTTTTATTTTTGTTTACTTGTAGATATATAATTATAGTTTTAAATATTTCTATTCCAAAATATTTGAGTATTTGCAATATAAATTAACAAGTCTCTTTCAGGTAACCCTATTTGAAACCCACTTTTACCTATAATTACAATCCATGGCTTCTTACCAAGCTTATTTACTTTCTTCTGTTACTAGGTTTCTAAATATTTATCGTTTGACTGAAACGAACTTCTAAACGTCGCCTAAACATTGCCTATCATCACTGCATTTTTAAAGAGTGTGACTGACTTTAAAGAGGAAAACTTTGTTGGCATTTCGAGACAGTAAAAGGCTTTACAGGTCATATACAGTTGCATTTATTTTCTCTTTTAAGTGTCATACATTTTACAAGTTGGCACGTGTAAACATTTTATAGTCGCGGCTTTAAATTGCGACCACGTATATATTAATAAAATATTTAATTGCGTTACTCTAATAGAAGATTGATGAATTATCAAAAACGCTATAATACTGTCAGAATAGCTAAAAGTCAAGAACCAATAGCTGTAAATGCATCGCATATCCTTTCATATTTAGTTTCTGTCAAATTATGAAAGGAATAAAACTTGCAAAATATAAATTATTTTTCTTAAGAAATATAACCAATATTATTACGACAGGTCATGAATTGCATTACTAAAAACAAAAACAAACTAAGGAGATTATACTGATTGGCAAGAAAAGTAGGGCAATGTGATTATAACTTGTTAAATACTGATCGCATAGGAATGTTCTTCTGGGTATTTGTAACTACATAATTAAAATTAATAAAAACGCTAATTTTAAATACTTTAAGAAGTACTAAAACTAATAAAAAAAAAATTAAGAAACAAACGCAATTCTTCTTTCAATTAAAATTAATAAACTGATTTTAATTTTAAATAACTTGAAATTGATTTTTCTCGAAAATTTTATACAGTTGATTAAAAAAAAAATATAACAGCATGAAGCTATGAACGCTCTTTCAGAATGCTAAGAGAAAAATGGATTAGGTATGATATATAAAACGAAATTGGTTGGTGTAGCAATCAAAAAAGTGATGGAGGATAGAACAAGTGTCACTGCAGACAGGGAATAGGAAATAAGTTTCCGAAGAACTTTTATTAATGACACACTATCATGCGATAGGCTTTTGACAAGATACAAAGCACATTACGCACTTTCTGCTGTTCTGCAGGGGATATGTGAGTAAATTGACCACACGGTGTAGAGAAGTCATTGTTTGTAACTCGTAATATACCGACGCCATCTACCGAAAAATGGACGAAGTAATTCTAGGAGATAGCGATTATATTTATTAATCCATATAATTCTTTTCAAATACATAGTACTGGGCGCTTACCGTCATGTGATTTTATTTTCAAGGGATGATTAAACATTAACGTAAAAATATCTTAACAAAAGTTGCATAATAAGAGAGATATTAATTATAAAAACATGTTGTAGTTTTTATTTTTTAAATTTTTAAGTGGTGATTGACCGCACCATAAAAAGGTTTTTAACGCTAAAACCATTGAATTATTGGCCTTTTATTTTTGTAATGTTTTTTTTTTTGTTTCAATGTATTATTGCAATTGCACGCACACTAATGTTATTTTATTTTTGTTATTTTGTCCTATTATTGGAATTTTGTTCTGTTGGACAATAAACGCTATTATTATTATTATTATTATCAACAACTTGTGCAAAGTAAATGTAAACGATACGTTATTAGTGTTTTTTTACACCATATTAAATTAAACATTGTTTTTCATGGAACCCACTTCACACAGAAAAGAAAAATTTTAAATTTTAAAACAGTTGTAAGCTTTAGTGCAACAAATTGTGCAACCCCTATATGTTGCACAATTTGTTGCAACGAGCACAACTTTTATTAAAATTTCCTACAAAATTTTTGACGAAAATTATTGCATTTTTTGCAACAAAATGTGCAATTTTGTTATACAATTCATGTTGACATAACCTATACATTAAAGTAGCATAAAGTACAAGCCACTTGTTGTAAATAGTACGTTTACCCCAGTGGTAAAAATTGCAAACAATCTACTAAAATATGATCAACTCCTGTAGTCAATTTTGTCAACAGATTTTACATTCAAATCAACTACACTATTAATAATAATAATAATAATAATTCATGCCTTTACATCCCCCAACAGCTTTCGCCAATTACAGGGGGCATCGGCCGGCCATGAGTTATTATTACGCCTGCGCCCGTGGAGCGACTTAAGGTGTTTGTGTCGCAGCATTTGCCAAGGAGTGAGGAAAACCACGAAAACCTCACTCTGAGAGCAGGCCCTGGGATTCGAACCCCGGACCCCGTGACTGATAGCCAAGTGCGCAATAATTAATATAGTTGCGTATAATTTGATTAGCCAGTGACAGCGAGCGAATTGCCGTCGTATTGGGCGTGATTGGGGAGATCAGACCGGCCCGTACTGCAGAGTACCGGTATGGAAGCGCCTCGCAATTCTCGGCTGTGGGCGATTGTCAATCGTAGTACCTTTTATCCATGAATTGGCATAATTTAATTTAATTTAATCAGGTGACCGAGGAGACCATGGCACAGGCCCACCTAGACGGTGGTTACAATACGGCCGTACGCCATCGTGAAGACACCACATTTGTCGACATACATTCAAAGAAACTTCTTCCATCAAATGATTTTGCAAAAACAAGAGTTAATCATATCCATTCAATCGATTTTGCAACACAAATGGGCAATAACTTGTCCGCTGACCAGTCCGGCAGGGTGCGTAATTGGAAATGTTTACGAGGAACAGCATGTTGATTTTCCACCGTCAAAATATGAGTAAACGTTATGTGTAAACGTTGCTTCATCAGTCGCCAATATAATGAAAGAAAGTTTGCAATTTCTGTTTCTGTAGAAACCATAGGCAAAATTGTAAACGTAAAGGATGATGTTGGAAAGCCTCTACTTTTTATACATGGAAAGAATACAATTGATTCTCGCGCAGTGTTTGCCAGACAATTCGATTTGATACTACTAGAAGGATCTTCTTCGACAAGATTTAAGACTTCTTCTTCGGCATCCAAAATTCGTCGGTGTCAGCCAGATCCGCCATCTCGATCTTAACGTGTTTGCAGTACACCAGTTTCTCGTGCACACCAAAAAAATCGTGTATTTAACAAACTCTATTGTACTTGACGTTATTACAATTAAAGATGATCATAGAGCGGAACATGTTTTGAAAAGATAATTTTATTAAATCTATTGGATAGAACAATTTATATTAATACTATTATTACATTATTTATAATTCGTGGCAATATCTATTTTATTTATGTGCAGCGCAAAACGTTAGCCCAGTAGGGATTTGTAACCATCAAAAGACATTTTCTAAGTTAGGGGATTACCTCACGTAAAGAATAGAGTTATATTTTCCATAAAAAAAAATTATTTACTTCAGAAAAAAAAAATAGCTATAAATAATTGTAATGTGTATACTGATGACATACCAACACCGCTATGCGTTACATAGAATGTTATTAAATTTAAATCGTGAACATCCAAGCTTTAAGCGTTTCCAGATATGTAGATGATGTAATTGCTAATTGCTATATTTATATCGTATAAATTACCTCATAAGAAGATACAGCAAACATTATTGGTATAGAAACTAGAGACGGAAGCTTTCACGTTTATATTATACTTTCGAAATGGTGATTTTGGAATGTTTTTGGTACAGTCCTAATCACTTAGGAATTGTCTGTTTTATATTCAATCTTAATCTATTTATAAGTATACAAACGTATTTCTGTATATATTGTTCTATTTTATCTAAAAAAAAGTTGTGAAATTGAGTGAAAGAGTTGCGAACATTAAAAGTTTACAAATTGTTTAGTAACATACATATTTTGCTATAACAGTTTTCCAACCATTTTTACTTCTGTCATAAAAGAGAATAAATATTAAATCTATAATGATATGAAAACTAATTCAATTATCAGTTACCGAACTGTTTTGAATCTTCCAATAAAAACATGTTGAAGTATCGCCACAAAACTTCAGCGTAGAAGATATAAAACTTTTCGAATTTCTACGATGTAAACTGACTTGATTCAGTGTCCATTAACGAAATCAATAGTTATTAAAAGTACGGGAGGCTACAGTAAATATTGACATCGGAGCAACGTATCGATCAACAACCACAGCGCAATAAGTTATCCAACGGAACCTTCGCTTGTGATGCTCGCAGCGATATTTCTCCTTTTCGGACAGTTTCCGTTTCTCACGTGATACGCTTTGCCGTGGGTGTTCTGCTTTTGTAGGTAACGATCTCTTAGATATTAGTAGGTTAATTATGTCTGTACGGGACACCTCATTAAGCAGGGGTATTAATTAATGAACCGTATTCATGTTTAAGAAACAAGTTGATTACCTATTATTTTAACACGCAAAGATTTTATTCAGAATTACGTGCGCAATTTGTTTTCGCAAAAAGCGCCCCCATAAATAAGTAGTTGATGATTTCACGACTTGCAATATAATTACATAACAAAAATAAATACTGTTCGACGGTCTAAAATATACTCCGTGAATTAGCAGTGTTACATCCAGAAGGAATAATTTTTTCAACTGGATTTTTTGGCATTGTGGTAGTCTTACATCAAGAATAAAACGATAACATTTGCAAATGTAATCCAAAAAATTATAATAATGTGTTTTGCGACTCCGTAGCTGCGTACATTCCTGTACACGTCTAGGCATCGACAGAATGAGGTGGTTGATGTCTGCCTGTGGCACCTCGTTCCAAGCATGCTGTACTTCATGGATTAACTGTGCCAGAGTCTGTGGAGGATATCCCACAATGTTCGATGGGATTTAAATCCGGTAAACCGGGTGACCACGGCAAAACATTAACGCCTGCTTTTTTGAGAAAGTCCATAGTTCCACGAGCAATATGGGGACGTGGTTTGTCTTGCTAAAAAAAGACGTGTGGACGGCCATCTAGATAAGGCAGTAATGTAAAGACAAGTGGTGATCGGCCATCATGGGCAATAGCCCCCCAGACCATTACTCCAACAGTCCTGTGTGCATGTCCTTCAACAGAAAACTCAATATCATGTCTCTCTCCACGCCGGCATCTTGTCCTTCTACGGCCATCGTGCGTACCTAGACAAAATTGCAATGCGTCGCTGAAGACGACATTATGCCATTCTGCCTCCCAATGCTGCCGTTCTCTTCACCAGTTCAAACGTTGACGACAGTGGTCCGCAGTCAAAAGAAGCACTAATCGTGGACGGTATGAAAAAAGTCATAGTAACAGGTCTACATTCTTCTCCAAACCATTGGTCAGCAATTTGACGCCTTGTAGCAAAACGGTCGCGTAGAGCTAGTTGTCTGAAGCGCCTATCTTAACGCTCTGTGATACGCCTCGGTTGACCAGTTCCTAGTGTGCCTACACCTTCTTCTGTCCATACACGACACACAGGCATTACCGTCATTGCAGTACAATTAACACGACGGTCAATTTCGCCATAGGACAAACCAAAATCTCGATAGGCAACAATTCTACCCCTGCCAAAGTCGCTAATATGGTGATAATTTTGACGTCTTCTGCATTCTGTTATGCTTAACACTAGTAGACGGAAGGGCAATAACTAAAAATATCTCTACTAGTCCGCTCTCATAGATCGGTAGCTTCACAAGTGAATATTTTCCACACACATCCACTATTATAATCACGCTCTTAGATCAATTTTTTTTGTTGCCCCGCAGTTATTAACTGGATAATAGATCCTCGAGATATTTCTTCATTATAAACACCGTGCACCTGGAATTCATTTAATATCACAAAGCTTTATTGCCTAATTATTATTTGTATTAGAGGAAAAATTTGTCTATTTTTTTTTTTGTGGAGGAGAAAATTTTCTATCAATAATTTACGGACCAATTTAAGTTAGTAATCGTAGAGTATTGGAGACATTTTTACTGACTAAAAACCTCTCCTCCAATCGATTTGCACACCGAAATCCGTTCTCGCATTTCTTGGGTGCTAGCGTTGTCTCTGGCTATTCGGTAATTTGCTCCCATCCCTTTCCTTTGTTTCGATTATGATTCTGATCATAGCGTAGGTTCTGGTCCAGGTTTCCTTGGTTGTTATGGGGTCCGCCATCATGTTTGTTTCTTTGAACCTCTGCCCAGCACATTGTGCCACCTAGAGCACACACAACAGTGTGTGCCCCATATCCACAACAGCGCCGTAATATGGACACTCGTCCATTTCCAATCTACTTCTCCAGTAGTATAATGTTAAAGTATTAATGACCTGACAAGTGGTCCAGTTCACCGTAGGGGCTGGTTTGTGTACTGGACTAACTTACAGGTTTAGCTTCCATATGTCCCATTTCTCTATTTCTACATACAAGCCAATCTTGCATTTTCTTTTGGCTCACCATCCCATCTTCAGTTTCTTTCTTCAACAAGAAGCTTTATCCAATAGTGCAATTTTCTTACAGTGTGAAATCATTAAGTTAATACTTTTCTGGTATAACTGTAATTTTAATATTAGGCAATTTTTTGAGCCAAGCAGAAGGTGCCTGGTACAAATCCGACACGAGGTAAAATTTTTAATATAAAAATTGCCTCATATTAAAATTACAGTTATAGCAGAAAAGCATTTATTTAAAGAAGCTCTATCGGTGGAAGACCTGCTGTAGCAACCACCACGATCTGAATTACCAACTTTAGCCCACAGTGGCAATATTTTGGCTAAAATATTTTTTTATATACCATTTTAGTTTTAGTGTATATAGTTGATTCTCAGCTGCTTCTTTTTTATCCAATTCCACAGTATTATCTAGAAATATTGAACCTTTTGTATGGATATTTGAATTTTCTAATTTTAGGCTTCGATGTTACTGTTTTGCTTGTTTTCTGCCATTCTTTAATCGTTGAATGTAACTCGTTTAATATTTTTTGTTACTTCGGGACGCTTTTTATAGGCTATAGTCAGGTATTGATGAAACCACTCGCCAAAATAAAGGTATTTTTCGGAATTATACCGCCTTCGGAAGCCTTAAGCTTAGAAAAGACGAAATATATGATTTTTAATACTAGGCATAGAAATTCTGAGATTGGGCCGTTGTTTATAGATCATGTACAATTACAGAAAGCTGAATTCACGAAGTTCTTGGGTATTACCTTCGCGGACAACCTTGTGTGGAATGAGCATTGTCAAGGTTTGGCGAATAAGATGCATAGAACATTTACTATGCATCTTATTCACACGTTTTTCGTTGTTTACGTTCACAGGTGACCATGGAGTGTCTACTCACGTTATATTACGCAGAAATACATTCTAGGCTAAAATACGGGATTCTGTTATGGGGGTGCTCAGCAGCTGTGAGAAAGGTTTTCTTGGCCCAAAAAGCTGTGATTAGATCCTTAACGGGTGCTCGTTTTGGTGTGTCGTGTAAACCTTTATTTAAAAAACTGAAAATACTACCGTTAGCCTGTAATTACATAAAGGAAGCAGCAGTTTACGTTTTTAAAATTAAAAATGCTTTCAGACTAAATTCTGAATATCACCAACACTTCACAAGAAATAAAGATCAACTACATACAGCAGGATGTACACTTTCGGTTACAAGTTTGGGTTTAAAGAGCATTGGCATTAAAATCTATAATCACTTATCCGTTGAAATTAAAGAAAAAAGCTCGATTTTTAGTTTTCGTAACAGTGTTACGGAATTTCTTTTGTGTCACAATTTTTATGAGTTGTCTGAATATTTCGCACTGCGCACCTCGTGATAGCCTTTCGATCTTTCTAAGTTTCAACCCTGTCTTGTTTTCTATCAGTAATTTTGATTTGGTTGGTTTATGTTATTTTTATTTGTACTAGTAGAGTTTTAGTTTTTTTCTTTTCTTTTGTTCTTCTCATTTTTGGCCTTCCCTCATTATAAGAACTATAATTTTCGTTAGTTTTAGTTAATAAGTAGAACTTAGTCTAATTTAATTTAATTTATGGTCATGTTGTTTACTAATATAGACTTTTGTTTATTTTTACTGGTTACATACACATTTTGTATCGCTTAACCAAATAAATTATTCTTATTCTATTCTATTCTTATTCGACGAACTGTCACACTGAACAAGAAAGAAGCCTGTTGGCGAAACTGCTGTCTTCAACTTTCAGTACTTTACAAGATTCATAATATCGCGATAGCATTTCCAGTTCTCCATATTCTTAAAAATAAATGCAAAAATAAAAAATGTTCTAGACAAGTCATTAACAGTACACACATTTTATAGAAGGTTGTTGATAAACTGTGAACATTAAACTAAACATTATAGGCTAATGTTCATTTGAAAGAAAAGGTTTGCCACACTTTTGCTTAATACAAAGGTCGATTTTGTCACTTGCAGGTCCTCTTAAGATCAGAGTGAATATCGCGTTCAGTACTTTCTACTTGCATACGGAAATTTTAGAAGTTTGTTTACTATATACATAGATTAAATTAGAATTGGGGTGGCTAGTGGCCATAGGGGTCTGTTTCACTGCGACCTTTTCAGATTTGCTGTGATCCACTTTATCCTAGAATTAATTTTTCTTTCTCACGGGATCTATCATCTTTGAAAATGGCTGCCTTACGTAGCTATCTACTTTGGATTTCTCTGAGCCCAGTAGTGGATACCTTATCCTTGCCAAGCTTTTCAATTGCCACAGATTGTGAATTCTTTGTCTTTTTGATATCATTTTAACAGCCTTCCTATGTTTTGTAATTCAGACCTTCCTCCCTTGAAGAACTGTTTTACCTGCTTTTGTCACTACTATTTTGGACTTTCTTTGAGATAATTTGTTATTGGCGATTGGGTAACGTCGAAGGAGGGACCAGCACCAATGAGCAGCTTTGACGGACAACCACAGTTTTCATTTTCCTGGTAATAATTTAGCTAACATATTACATATACTTTCCTTACTTACTATTGTAATCTACTTTGGAATTTCATTCATTTGCTATTCTCTGCTCGCGCTAGTATAAATTTAGATATGTATGTAACTACATTAGGTACATACATATATATGCACTAGTTGTTCAAGTATAATTCACAGGAAAAGTAATCTTTGCAAACGAACTATTTGTAAAGTAAAGATTAAGAACAGTTTCCTCAATGTAAACACAAAATTTCGACTTGAATATCACATGATTCTATCAAGTTAATTTATGATCCGCGCACAGATTTAGATTCTTTGCTGCTTATATACTTTCTGCAGATAAATTGACTCTACTGAGAGGCTTTTCTCGCGAAATATATCTATTATTATATACCAAATAACAACTTACAATTTGTAAATATTTATCCATATTATTGCAGTCTAGGCGCTTTTGTTTACAATTAGCAATTCAGTAATCGTAAAAATGAAAAAGTTCTCGACATATCGTACGAAATTATAAGATAATTTTATGCAGCTTTTAGAAAGAAGAAATTATTTGATACTTCATAACAAATAAATTTACTTCGTTATTGTTTTTAAATATAACTGCTCAAAATGATTACAACATTTCTTTACATCCCATTAAGTTTTTTAACGTGTTAAAGCATGCAGGACTTATAAAGTTTGCGTTAAAAATGTTGTTCGAATAAATTTATAAAGAATACAAATGTTACTTTAATTATTTTAAGCAGCATATTTTGTGTGTATGTTTGTTTAACAGAAATTCAATCCACGAAATCAGAAACATATCAAACTAAATCTTGCCGAAGTGTTTATATCATGTAAGTGATTAACTCTTTCGTAAGTTGCTTGGAAATAAGTTAATTACTTGATATTTCTATACTTAAATTTGGATATGATTTCTTGCTTACAGAGAAATAACCTTTTATCGTAATATAGTTTCCATATGTAAACTACCTTAAATAGCAAGTTTACGGCTAGTAAAATTTATTACCGGGAAATACCTATTTAAATTGGATTCGGGTTGCATATTGCGTATTAGGAGGCTATATATGATTTGTAGCAAATTAACTTCCGTTGGCCACTTAATTATATAGCACGGAATGCATCAAAATGTTATGACTTTGCCTGGAATTAAGAAAATTACATGTACATGGCGTCAAACACGCGATTTCAGAAACAAGTCTTGTTAGGCATATTATTTTTGTTATTATTATTTTTATTATTCATATATTCATCACATTAATATATACGCATATTAGCAAAATACGTTTCTAAAATTAATTCCATTGTATAATTACAGCTGGAATAAAATTTGATTATCTTTTGTACTTCTATTTTTTTCGTCAGTAACCTTTATTTTACTCCTTCAGCATTGCAGTTGCAAAAGAGAAACAAAAACAGATGTAATAAATTAATTTTTTAATAAAAACATCTCCATTAACATTAATCCACGAATCCAAGTGACACCACTTTCTAGTTCTGGTCAAATTTCCACAACTGTTTCTGAAACCATTATCTAACGACAAAAACTTTATCTTAACCATTTCTTTTTTTGAAGGCCGTCTAATATGAGAGTCTCTGGACATATATGTATTTAGTCTCCTATATCTTTATCTATTAAATCATGCCAACCGTTGCATGTACTATAATGTGTACAGGTCACCAGCTGACATTTTAATATAAGTTTATTTTCACTTTGCCAAAAATTGGCTGCTTTTTGCATCCAGTCTTAGTCAGCATTTTGTATATGCCAATGCACATTATTCTATTAGAAGACTTCCTTGATTGCCCCATAATAAAATTCTTTCTGTGTGTCTGGGCAGCCACAGCAAAATGATTTATCTGGTTTTCGTACATATTCCCAGACCTCTCTTAATAGTTGATAGTCTTGGATTTGCATGAATACCCGCAATCTAGTTTGCGATTGTCTCTACTTGAAAGACGGTGACATATTTTTCTAGTCACATGGAAATCATCGTATTTGTCATCTCATAAATTCTAACCTCGTAAACCAATTCGATTGATCTCATTCCATACACTTCTCTATGCTCCAACCTTACATATCTGCCACTGCAGATTTTTTTTTTAGATATAACGTATTCCATTCCGGTCCCCTCCCTCTCCACTTACACTTTAACCACATTGTATCCACCACTTTTCTTGATAAACACTCATTGGCATTTTTCTCAACGAACATTTTAAAGATTTCTAATACTTAGGTTGATGGTTGTATTTTGCAACATAGGAATAATACCAACATTTAATCACCAGGAAGAATTTGCTCCAAAGAAGGGAGGGCCAAACGCGCTTGTGCAGAAAAAATAATTCCTGTTATATTTTTTCTTAAAATTAATTACGTTAATTTAATATTTCTTTGAACACTGAAAGCACCCAAAAAGCTTCTTTTTTTTAATATAACATACTTAATAGTATTCTCTCTCCGACTATATGCAGTTAAAACTTTCGTTTTGCTTCCGAGCTTTTTCATTGAAACAAATCTTTGAACTGGTACGTGCATATGTTTGTCAAGAATATATCACTTTGTTTTTCATTGCCTTCAGATATTTATACCAAAATTTTTTCACAAAACTCAAAGGAAAAGAGCGCATTAGCAAAGCTAAGGTGCGAATGTTCTACACATACTTTTTAGATTCTTTGCGGGTCGTTCGCACTTCTTTTAATACTTAAGTTTAAGTGTCCAAATAATTTTAGATTGTATCTGTAAGCATCACAGAAAAAGTAATTGTACACCTCATTGGGAGAAGCGAACTAGTGAACCGGATTTCACAAATTTTTTAATGGAATCGAAAAAAGTTCATGGAGTTTCTTGTCCAAAGCAATAGAGGATTTTCTACTTTGGTGAAATCAAGGTCAAAATTGCACGAAAACAAAGATGAAATAGAGAAATGGCTATCCTAAGAAGATTACTTTTTTCAACTATGGGAACATTTCACTCCAAAGCTATTTTAGATGACGTGATAAATATTTTCCCCTAAAGAAATATTAAATCAGAAGAAAAATACATAATAATATTTATTTTGTTGTAAGATACACAAGTGTATAACAAATGTCAAAATAGACGAAATAAAGTAATAATAAAACATACAAAGTAAAGAAACGAATAATCATTCTTGAAGGTAGCAAAACAAAAACAAAAATATCTATGCATACTCTAACATAAATAAGAATACATAATAATAATAAAGAAAGAAAATAAATAAATAGTAATTGTAATTAAGTATGTATTCTTATTTATGTTAGAATATGCATAGATATTTTTGTTTTTGTTTTGCTACCTTCAAGAATGATTATTCTTTTCTTTACTTTGTATGTTTTATTATTACTTTGTTTTGTTTATTTTGACATTTGTTATACACTTGTGTGTCTTACAAAAAAATAAATATTATTATTATTATTATTAAAGAAAAATACTTTGATTTAGAATTTGTAGCGATTTTCTTGACGTCTGTAAATAACTCTATTCTATTACGCCTGCATTTTGGTTAATCGTTCATCTAAAATATATATAATTAATTTTGTCTCCGTGTGAGTAGATATTATAGGCGAAGATGAATGCGAAGGAAAAAGTCTAATTTCTCACAGATTCGTTAATAAGTTCCAGGCGACAGATTTCATCCCCAGGAGGGCATCATCAGGCCAGCTAAGAGCATACATACATTATTTCGCATCCATCTTCACCTAAAACAAGCTTAATCGATAAAGATTCAGAGGAGTTAAGAAGAATTAAAGTATCTTCATCCCTTTTTAAAAAACGTGGTAAACTTTAAACCAATTTTTATAGAAATTTAAGGATATTACAAAATCATTATTTGGTTTCTTTTCTTCCTGAATCATACTACAGGTCAGAATCTTTTCATTCAAACAAAAATATCTGCACCTGTCAGCCAAAGCAACAGTAGATTCATTTTACCGCCCTAATTTTCGTGGCAAAATCTTAAAATTGCCAAAATTATAAGATTTGAAAAATAAGCTGATTTTTAACAACCTAACAAAAGACTTTGAAAGATCATTTGCCGAAAAGGAATTTTGTAAGTCGTTTCGAAATTAAAAGTTATAATAGTTCTTCGATCAAATAAAAAAAGAAACCAATGAATTTGGTCTGGTACTATTTTCCTATGCTCTTGTCAGTATGTCAAAAGATAAGTACTTTATGTGTATATTAATCGCAAGGCTTAGTTTAAATTTCTATGATTAAAGCAAAGTTAGTTGTTAGTACAGTATTTGCTTTACAATCCCGCAAATGGTTTATGTACCATAAAATAAACAATTTTCTGCAGAATACGCGATTCTTCTCACTTTATAAAACCGCCCCGCTCTTAATTAAATCGCGTATAAATCCCCATGACCCTAAATTTTAAACTGACATAAACCCAGACTTTATGGGGCAATTTTATTATCTACCGAAATAGAGGCAGTCGCCTTTTCGCGTTCCGTTTTCCTTCCTCGCCATAATACGGATCCCGTCCCGTAAAAATGATAAAATATGCCATATTGATGTTCGCCTTCCGTTCTTTTCAGGTGAAGCTAGAGCAGAACGTAGGTAAACCCTCGAGAGTTATTCATATCCGAAACATTCCAAACGATGTTACGGAGGCGGAAATCATCCATTTAGGCATTCCCTTCGGACGCGTTACTAATGTCCTGGTGCTTAAGGGGAAGAACCAGGCCTTCCTCGAGATGGGAGACGAAACCTCCGCCACCTCGATGGTCAGCTACTTTTCCACTTGCATGGCCCAGCTGCGAGGCAGGGCCGTTTACGTTCAGTATTCAAATCACAAAGAACTGAAGACGGATCAGACGCATTCGAACGCGGTGAGTAGATATATTTAATAAACCTTTGTCAGAACTACGTATGTGTTACACAATATTTTCTTTTAATTTTACATGATTAGTATTTTAGAAGGTCAATTATCTACTTGTCAATTAAAACAGTACAAAAGAAATTCATTCAGGATAATAAATAGAGCGTTTTACGTGTCCTTATTTTTTACGATACATTCTGTATAACTCCATGACTACTTCTTTGTGCTTTAATAACCGAGTATCGACAGATGGTAGTTTCAAAATAACTGAATACTGAATTTTACAATTACGATAACACACATATATTTCTCTAAAATAATAGGTCTTGTTCTTTCTATTTCGTTTAATAAAAGTAAGAAAAAAGAATCATGTTAGAAAATTACAAACAATGTTAAGGATTTGTCATGCTAAAAATTATTTACAATAACAAGTTTAAGTTCTGGTTACTATAAGATTAAAAGAGATTGAACTCTGCAATACTATTACTGTGAAAACTTAATGGAAATGGAAAAAAGCAATAAAATATTCATAAATTGCACTAATTTAGAGAACGGTTGAAAAGAAACGCAGATACAAAATTGTGTAACAATTTATTTTGATCTGGCTCTTGATTTTATACAACTTAGTTATTGCAATTAAGAAGAAACGCGAAATAATAAACAAATATATTACAAAATGGTGAACTAATTTTTTTTTATTGACTTTTTCTACATCCGTTTTCAATGGATTTTAATGCCTGCTCTCCTTGAGTAGTTAATCTGTATGAGTATGAGTCTTTTGAATTACCGGTACAAAACTGGGTTCGACATGTTTGCATACCTAAGGAAAAGAATGCGAACGAATAAAAACCGTCTGCTGGTAGTATATAATATTTTCTCTTATACAAAAACGTCATCCCTTGCCGGTAGGGTATTTATGGTACCTCTAAATTTTCTTGATGAAACTAACGTAAATAAGTTCAAAGAAGAAGTTGAAAGTTTCCTTTCTAAAAATGCCTTTTTGGATTATAAGTAATAACCAAACATTGCGATCCGTACAAAATACGAAATTCAATTTTTATTGTAATATGTATCTGCAGTACTGTACTCTCTGCCTCTTCGAGCTGGTGACGTACGATGCGCGTCAGGGCGGGGTTTGCACCAACAAAAAATACATGTACTGTAACATGTTATAACATCAGGAGAAGTACATTGATATTTCAAAGCGATAAGGTTCCTTGCTCCTTTGTTAACAAATATGTTTTCGATCACAATACCCGAATTGGCGTTACTGAGTACTAATCCCTTTTACTAAATCAAAGAGAGGCAGGTATCGAGTGTACAGAGTCCTACGTAGGTCGTCGAATAGTTTGTCATTTTGATGACTTCTGCATCTCTACTTAGTAATCAGTAGAGCAGACCACTTTCCGTGCGCGCCATGTGCGCCGGTATGGGAGTGTAATAATAATACTATTATTCATTTATTTCCAACAGGCAAGGAGCCCAAGTACAGGAAATATACAATAAAGCTTATAAATTAAGTTACAAGCGCAACCACCAGTTCCTAACAGAATAATTATTTACTTAAATTTATTAATTCCTAAAATTGAAATAATAATATACCTAATAAGTCAAAGTAAAAGAAAAAAAAAAGCAAGAAAAAGAAAGAAGAAAAAAGCAAAAACTAAATCTTATAATATAACACATAGTGCTTACTTATCAGTTTTTTTTCAAATTTTCTTTCTAAAAATTTCGGCGTATGAGCTGCAGTGTATATCGCAAAGATTACAAATTAAATTGAAATTTTTACACATCAAAAATATTGGTGATCTTAATAATACATTTGTTTTATTAACCGGACAATAAAAGCTATGTTGATGACGAGCCGCTAATCTAGGTATTTTAAAACAAATACGATCTAACAGAAAGGTACAATCGACCATATTATTTAATATATTATACAGTAATTTAATGTACGAGATTTTACGCCGAGTCTCAAGCGATGTAAAATCAAATCTCAACAACATGTTATCATAGTCGTAACCTCTCTCAGGGTATATTCCATTCACGATAAACATTAGGTACTTTAGAAATCTCCTCTGTACAATTTCGATATTTTCGTATTGGTGAAATCTCTTCAATTTCTATAAATGAATGAAATCTTTTATGATATTACATCGTTCGAGTACTGTATTTCATGCGTTGTAGTCATGATTTACAATATTTTGCTTGCGAGGGTAGATCATAGCCTTACATTTATCGATATTCAATTTCAAGTGGCTAGCGTCACACCATGAAATTATAGAGTCCAAGTCTCTTTGCAACAAAAGGCAATCGTTCAACGACTCGATATTGCAAAAGAGTTTCATGTCGTCTGCATAAAGTAAAGCTTCGCACTGCAGCAAGTCAGTAATATCGTTTATAAACATTATAAAGAGCAGCGGACCATGGTTGGACCCCTGTGGTACACCTGACGTAGGAGTTATTATCTTAGACCTAATTCCAGGAAATTCAACATACTGCATCCTATAAAGTAGATATGATCTGCAAACATCCAGCAAACCGAGTGCAACTCCCAGTCTTTGTAATTTGCTGAGCAGAATGAAGTGATCAATCTGGTCAAAGGCCTTTTGAAAATCAGTGTAGATTACGTCCACTTGTCCTTGTTTGTCTAGGGCCTCAGATACATATTGCGTAAAGCAGCATGTTGCGCAGTGGAAATATTTTGTAATGAATAAGAGATGGTATTATATAAAATGGTTTCAAATATTTTTGAGAAATTGCATAATATAGATATTGGTCTATAATTTTCGATATTACTGCGATCGCTCTTTTTAAAAATGGGACAAATCCTTGAGATCTTCCATACACTTGGAAATATATGTTGATGAATGATAGTATTAAATATATGGTATAGGTTGAACAAAAGGCGCGGCACAATCTCGAAGTAAAAAGCTGGGTACGCCATCAGGACCAGTTAATAAATTATCCTTGGATTTTTGCAATGCAGATAATATCTCTTCCTCTGAGATAAAAGAAATGCTGATATTTGTTGAGTTGGGAATATCGTAATTCGTAATATACTAGAATATGCGATAGAATAGGGACGCAACATGAGCTTGTTACCGATATAAGTATAGAAGTAAAGACATTTATTCTATCAGAAATAATTAAATATACATTTGGTTTTCTGCTATTAAAGTAATATGCATAAACAGTCATCCCCACATCGGCGCACATGGCGCGCACGGAAAGTTGTCTGCTCTAGTAATCAGGCATGTAGAATATTGGCATGAAAATGGCATCTATTGGAATAAAATGACATAAAACGACTAAACATTGTTATAAATTTGATGAAATTCTTATGACTATTGCAGTATCCCTATCGGTGTTTAGTGCATACTCTTAAAAAAAATATCTTTTACTGAGTTCTTGCAGCTGCTGTTTATGTGAAGGTAATAACTAACGAGACATTACAAGAGTGCCAATAGATAACTATAAGTTTTAGTTGTTTTTTGTTAATTCCAGGACAGATATCTGAAATTCTAGAAAGCGCAGTTACTTGACAATCAAAACAATACAGCTAAAATTTAATTCAGAATAGGTATGTACTTAAATAGATCAACGAAAAGAATGCAACCGAGAGTAGCAAGATGCCATAAATTGAAAGTTTCAACTTCTCGAATAAATACCTAAAATTGAAATCAAGTAATATCCTTTTCGTTTGGTTTCGATAACACAACACCGTAAAATAGTACCTCCTGTGTAAATTAATATTGTATTTGCATTTTAGTAGTAGACGTCAGCAAAATTGTTCAGTTTGTCTCGACGTGCAAAGCAGATTGTTGATGCTCGGAAAATAGACTGGTCATAAAAGCGTAAAAATAATACAGAAGCCGAAGCTATTGTTTTGGCCGGAAAGCGGTATACGTTGTACCATAAATCTGCTATTTTCAATCGCCCACTAATAGCTATCCAAAATATCTGTCGCAACTGACGTTTCTTCCATTCAAGTTTTAAGTAGACTGCAGAGTAAAATATTAACTTTTTCATTAATATTGTTACTGTAAGTTATTTCGGCAAACCTGTCACATATTAAACAATATGATAACACAAAGATTATTAGTAGCAGCATAGCATTTTATATAATTATTCATAATAGATAAAATAAAGTGTTTCAGTATTTCAGAGGTGTGAAACCGGAAATGAAACAATATTAATGCCCCGAACGGCTGGTAGTGTTTTTTATAAAAATAAATTCGTCATATTTCAGCGTTTTTCAAAGAATACTAAGTAAACGAGTTATGAATAATGTGCATAAAACATTAGTAATTAGCGATGGTTATTGATCGCGCTACAACGGCTGGACTTTAGCAAGAATAGCCTCATTCTTAAAATAACCTAAGCTATTCCCAGTAACAATTATATAGGAAGGGAAGTTTAGGTTTTGCTTCAATCGGAAATACGAACGATTTATTATTGAAACCATTATGTTTTTTTCTATTAGGATCTACCTGAAACGTTATGCGATGTTATTTCAGTTTAATTGGTACGTAAGCTTCCATAAATAGATCGAATCTAAGAGGGAACAAGGATTCGCTTTCTATATACCAATGATAATCATTTACCCGGGCTGTAGTTTTCCGGCAATCACTGAGCGTTACACCGCTAAAGGAAGGCAAAATTAAACATACTGAATGTTTGTACAGTTATCTATTGTTTGTATTTGGTCGCGTAAGGACCTTAATTATACACAGACTGAATGTTAGGTAAATTAGTATTGCCATGTTATACAGTAGATTATAATTATGATATTTACGCTAGCTCAGAATAGTGCGGCTTTATTACATTTTTTTTATAGTGTGTTGCACTTACAGGGTGCACTACGTAATTTCCGTTATAAAAAATACAATGCTTATTTTATTATTATCATACTATAAATTGGAAATCCGATATGTAAACGTGATGGAATTATTTCTTCGAAATTTTTGAAACTAACTAGTAAACTGCCACGCCACTGCGCCATTTCCTCCAAAAATTTTAACAATATAAACAAACGCTCTAAAAAAATCTGAAACATTGGTTTTATCTGTTAAGTAAACTCGTATTTTATCACTAAACTAACCATATAAAAAATAGAGTGAAAAGTCAATCTCTTCCAACACGGAACATTGATTCTAGCAGTTAGGCAAAAGCGGAAGATGTAATTTTGAATAAGCGTTCTTATATTGGATTTACTTGCGCAAACGACTTTTTAAGTGCGACACAAAAGTTATAACAACTTTGGAAATTAAATTTTTATCTGCAGGAATCGTTTACGATACTTTTCGCGAGGGTAGGTCGTACTACCCCGTGTTCGAGTAGAGTTTTGTTTGCGTTACACAGAGTTGATAGCATTTAATTGTTTGACGCTAATCGATAACAGCGCCTTCGGTATGCGTAACACCGTGTCACAGTAACTGCTGTTCCGGGTAGCTGGGAGAATTCGATTAACTTGCTATACGATGGGCGACATCTGGCGAACAGCACGAGACCGGGACCAAGCAATGATACCTCTAATAAAATTACATTACGGTGCGGAGCATCTATTATTGTTTCCCTCAGTTTAATAGGTTTTAATGCGGAGATAAAAGAACAAATAGGGCAATTCCTTTTCTTTTACCGAAAATGATTTAATTCTTTGGCGTTGTTTCTGAGATTTTACTACACTATTGGGACGACAAACAAAAACAGTGCTAATTTAGCATTTGTGTTTTTTTATTAATGAAATACAAAACTAATACAGTAAAGGTATAATAAATAAATAGAAGAAATTTAACAGAGAATCAAATTTAATTCCAATTAAATGCTCCTAGAAGTTGTTGGTTTTCCTTAAGAGTAAACGACATCAACAGATTAACTCGACAGTCCTGAAACTGCCTCCTCATTCCTCAATATATATATGTACCTATAAAAACGACTCCTACTAGTGATCACATACATACAGTTGCGCCCACCGAAAGGTGTATGGTAGTTGAGACAAATTTCCCTATTTTTCCATAGATTGAATCTGGCTTTATCCAGTGACTTTCGTGAAATGAGCGACTTTTCTCTTTGATTTTGTAAAATACATATAATTACATATATTTATATGAAATATAACAAAATGGAAGCAAATACATTAGACGCAATACTAAATTGAAATTAGTTAAAAAGCCTTTATTAAAAAAAACACATTAGAAACCAAGCAATTTTTGAATCTAAAAAATTAATCTTTTTTTTTTTTTAATAGCTTATAGCAGCGCCTCCTCATGTTTCTCCAGATGTTTTCAATCGGATTCAAATCCGGACTTCTGGAAGACCAAAGTAGTAAATGAATTCCATTTTCATCCACCCATTCTCTTACAATTCTTGCAGTGTGAACTGGGCTATTGTCCCGAGACAGGAAAAAGTGTTTTCTAATTTATTTTTAAGCTCAAAATTAAATTATTTTTCTTGGCTGGTGGAAAACGAAATGGTTGGAAAAAGTAATCCTCAGATAACATTTTCCAATATTTCTCTATAGTGTTCCCCCGTTAAACGTGCATTTATTTTCCAGCATACTCCAGGTCCATGAACACTTATCCATCACTAAAAATTAATCGAATAGCGGCCAGAATTTACTGTGGAATGAGTACCTATAATTTTAATCAAATCTACGATTTCTTGGTCTATAAGCGCCTAATTTTTCATAATTACAAGATT
Source organism: Cetonia aurata (assembly GCA_949128085.1). Lineage (NCBI taxonomy): Eukaryota > Metazoa > Arthropoda > Insecta > Coleoptera > Scarabaeidae > Cetonia > Cetonia aurata. The sequence goes on from OX421887.1 coordinate 13,833,966, forward strand.
GAAAACATTTTTCGTCTGAAAAAACTACAGATCTCCAAAACTCTTCATCGGCATTTAAAAAATGATTAATAAATTCTAGTCGGTTTTCTTTGTTTTCATCAGTTAAATATGATTTTTTCGCACCTGCATAATTGTTAAAACCGCTCAAATTAAACCGACGCCTTGCCGTTTTGACGAAACCCCGAAAATGAGTTTTAGAACTTCAGAATCTCTTCCAATTCCTATCCTAACCGGTCGTTGCAGTATATTTTCCTGCCTACGTTTCTTCAATTGAAATATGCAACTTTTGCTTACGTTTAAATCTACAACTACAACAGCTAACGACCAATTAACCTCTAATTTCGCAATGGCTCTGGCCATTTGCTCTCCCGAAAGGCGTCTTCATGGGGAGAAATGTAGTATTACCATTACCTGTACATTCTACATTGAGCTTATCCCACAAAAGCTAGATGGTATTTGTTTTGTCGTGTACTTTTACAAACACTGGTTTAGTGCTTAAGTATAGGTTATCGCTGGTGCTTAGCTACTAACTCCTGCGCTCTGCCAGCGCCCACTGCCTTACATGATATGAACACTTTTATTTATTGCCTGGCATTAGTGTCAAGATTTTACATTCTCAGTTATCAGTAGGGCTGGGCGATACCTATGATTTTGGTATCGGTATTCGATACTTGTCTTGGTATCGATACTTGCCGATGTATCGATTCTACTCTAGGTATCGTTACCCAGTACTAGTACTAGTACTACTAGTACTAGTAGTACTAATAGTCCTATAAGTTTTATTTCATCGTAGCGACAAACTTTACTCCAGCATTTAGTGGACGACATCAGTGGAAGAGTGAAGTGAAAGACTGCTATTGAGTGAAAATCATAATGGTTCTCAACAAAAAATTCCGTAAAACAAATTCATTAGCTTTCTTTATTCCATGATCAGTTTATTCTTTGAATTTAGTTGTACTAGTACTGGGAATCGATACGAAGTGTAGAATTGATACCTCAGCAAGTAGCGATACTAACAATAAGACAAGTATTGTATACGACACCAAAATTGTAGGTATCGTCCAGCTGGATACCTCGATTCGATACCACGGAATCGATACTCTATACTAGTACTAGAACCAGTACTAGTACGAGTATCGATACATCGATACCTTTGCTAATCACGGTATCGAAGAATCGATACCATTAATAGAATCGAATACTTGTCGATGTATCGATATTTTGCCCAGCCCTAGTTATCAGTTGTTGGAAATCAGATTTCATATAGGAGTTCAAGGGTTTATACATTTATAACTCTTCGTATCTATCTCAATATATAATATTCGGCAATCACATTGGAAATGTGCAGTATCAAGGTGCCGATTACCAGAACAATCAAGGTCTTTCTTTCGGTTCCCAAATCTTAAAAAAGATCTAGATAGGGTTTCCAGTGGATTAAGGCCACTGAAAATTTCAAATTACAACGATCAACGTCCATGGATGTATACAATAAATACAATAATCGAGCGTCTAAGCAACAATTTCAAGTGGCAGATTTTTAGAATAAACGTCGATTACGTGGTTGTGTGATTTAAATTTTATTAAATTAAAACGTTATGAGCCGTGCCGTGTCATACTGCCTTTATAATATTCTAAACAATTATTTTAATGATATCTATATGCAACGAAAATTTAATGTTAACACTGTTGTATGTGGAAATTAATTATGAAGTTTAGTTATTTACTAAAAACCGAAAAATACATTACATGATTACAAAACAAATAATGTGATTCGTAGTATTTCTGATAGTATTTAGCCTAAACTGACCTAGATGATACTGTATTAAATTATTATAGATACATACCTACCTAGGGTATTTACCAAAATAAAATAGGACGTGTTCTTTTGCATTGCACATCACGGAAGCAATAACAAAATTTAGCGCAATAAACGATTCTAGAGTTTACAATTTGTGCTCTTTGCATTTTGTGGTCTTTAAACACTTGAAAAAAGAAGGCCACCGATATGGATGGGTGATGATGAATGATGATTTTTTTGACCTCTGGCACTAACTAATCCAACCAGTCACTAGCATACCACCAAAAGATCGTAGACATACAATATCATATCAATGTCCACAATTTTATTAATGCCATTAAGAAAATTTACCATCACTTCTACTGTATTCATATCGAGATTTGCAAGAATCATAAACATACTTACACAAGGGGGAAAGCAATGATTCGAGCAGCCAAAGAAAATATGATTCACATATCGCACTTAATTACAATTTACAAGATCGCTGAAAACTTTTTTAAAACCAACTCGATTCAAACGCTGCACCCGCACATTTATTATTAATGCTTTTTTTTTCTTAGATCATGTTTTATGTTTGTGCTGTGCGCTTATTAGTAAATAAATATTAATCTGTAGGTAATTGTTTTTACAACGTTGCCAATGGAGTAGCCTGTCGGAATTTCTTGATGATGCTTTGCTTTACCACTTGGGGCCAGCACCTCACGATTAAATTTAATTTCATTTTGTTCGGGTATTGCACGGTATGAGTTTATTAATGTCGCATTTCAAATTTTGTTTTTACAAAAATGATTTAAAAAAGACTGCCAATTTTGATACATTGCCCTTCTTTATTTTAATGTACAAAATGCTTTTTTTTTTTTTAATAAAAGGAATCGAAAAAAAATCAAAAAGACTCAAGTCGGGATAAATTATAATTCCTTTGCAAGGTCTACATTAAAAACGAAAATGAGTTATTTTTTGCATAATCCTAATTTCATTCATTTTCAGAGAACCACAAAAAACAGGCAGCCAGTCTTGCACTATAGATCACTTTTAAGATACAAAATAGGGACCCCCAACATGTGCTATGTGTATTGATTGTAAGATTGACGTTTGCTTAGGCAAACATACGTCTATGTCATTGCATGTTTGTATTGCTTGCGACCATTATATTTATTTTTGGCTTCAGTAGCAATGAACCTACCACATTAACTTGGATGATTGCTATGAAATGTTCTTGAAATTGTAGGGGAGGATCACACATGCTAATCGCCTTAATTAAGCAAGTGTCACAGAATTGTTTAAATTAAAAACAGATTAGCTTTATAATATTTTAACAGGGTATTTATGTAAAATCGATTTTGATTGCTTAAATAAACAATCGAAGTATGTACTTATTCTTTTTGTCATATTGTCCTTTATTTTTTCTTTTGTCATTTAGGAAGGCGATGGACGCTTATTAATTAAGAAAAATTTCGCCCATTTAGATCTTGTTCAATAAGCAATATTCATTTAGTTTGTAGTGATTGCCGTTTCTGAATTTATCTTTCTTTCCTTAATTATTTCCTTTTTTTTTCATTTTCATATTAAGAATGAGAATTTCTTCTTTAACACAAAAAAAAAATCATAACTTTGTCTAGTCTCCAGTTATTTTTCAAAAACGATGAAATATTATTTCCATGATGTAACTCAAGTTACGAATGCTGTGCATTTTTTATTATCTTGCCTAATTACCATAAGGCGGCGAAAATAATGGGAGCGATTCACAGAGGCGTAGCGGGTATAACATTATCGCTATGCGCCCAGTTTAACCATTAAAGCATTTGCATTTTTTTGGTTGGTTAAAAAATTTGTTTGTTACTAATCTGTAGACATATAGGATTTTTGCTTTTTATTTACTGTATGTATCATTCGTGACTACAGCGCAGTCATTTTAGAGAATTTTCAGATTCAGTTTATATAATTTCATTTTCTTTTCTGTTCGCAATCAGTATTTGCGGTTATTAACAGTTTGAATTTTATTTTTTATTTGTATGGAACAATTTGTAGGAGAATTTGATTATTTTACGTTTGTCAAGGACAGGCAAGTTTTGTAAAAATTGCGGCCAAACTTTCGTAGGTACATAAGGATAAGCAACAGCACCTTAAAAGAAGCATGTACAAACATTAAGTGGAGCATCAAATAATCAATCCGATCAAAAAATAAACAATGCCAGCTTGCGAGAATTTAGATTTTGCATAAATATACAAATCGTCATATTCCTGACGAGTGTACTATTAGAAGACTTTACGTACCTAAACTGTATGACAAGACAATAACGACAGTTAAGAGAAACGTTTCAGAAAACGACCTTTGGGTTAGCACAGATGAAACCACGGACCTAAAGGATCAATGTACTGTAAACGTTATTGCGGGCACAATTTGCCATTTGGAAATATCCTTCTCGCGATGTAAACATGCTTTCATATCGAAAAAAATGCAAATTGTCGGCGAAAATTTAGAAAAATGCTCCTACTTAATTATTTATTCCTACGCATCGAACGAGCATGAGTGGTAGGTCTGAGACTTGTTATAATGTACTTGATGTATTATTTTACACTATTTTCGTTCAGAGTGCGTATTGACAGCACAACATTGATTTTGTGCCATTAAAACCTCCGCTCACTGATAATTACATTACTTGTTTTTCTTTATGTAATTGCAGACAGATATAGAATGCACGGATCAAATCTTTATTTTAATTTTGAAATAAGATATTCGTTCGTAAAATAGTAAAAACGAAAAAGGTGTATTCAAGTTTCACATGCCTGTGGAAAACTACAGACACTTCAATTAGGCTTAAATTAGTTGAAAACGAATAACTGAAATAACTTGTTAACGTAACAACTCCCGTTTAGAACTGTCTGTTTATAAAATATATAAACAAACAGCAGCGTTTGAACCACCTTCAATCCGAGGATTGGGAAACTAAAAACGCAACAGTCTGAACTTCCTATAAATAGTTACAAGAAATCATTGTAAATACTAACAAATTTTGAGAGAGAAAACAACAAACTTATTTTTTTATAGCGCATTATAAGCAGTGTGTAGTCAGTTGGCAGTATTTTCTGACGGTGATAAACTTAATTGGAATATTTTATTAAATTAACACACAACAAAGAGTACCGGTTTTTATTGTAATCTAAATATTCTTATTTAAGTTTCCCTTGTGTCAACAAGACATGATCGTAAATACCTTTGTATTTTCAGAACGCATCCGCGCAGGCAGCTCTCCAGGCGGCGCAAGCTTTAACCGGTACAAATGCGGCGACACCTGCGTCTCAAACTCCGGCCATTACGAATGGCCAGGATATACAAGGTGGCCCCAACACTGTTCTGCGAGTGATCATTGAACATATGATATACCCTATAAGTTTAGATATTTTATACGTGGTAAGTTTCAAAATCGCATTAGAATATGTTCGTGGATTGAAACTAAAATGTATGTTTGTCCTTCGTTTCAGATATTTCAAAGATTTGGAAAAGTTTTAAAAATCGTGACGTTTACGAAAAATAGTAAGTACATTTTATTTAATATATTTTATATGTAAGTTTTAGCTTTGTTAGCATGTTACTTCTATATTATCATTATTGTTAGGCATTTCTTTTAATACAAGATGTGATCGTAAGACCTTTTCGAGAAAATTAGAAATGATTAGTTGAGATTTAATTAAAAATTCAAGCAACAATATTTTCTTCGTTGTTAATATACAGTGTGACCCATTTGAAATGGAAGCACCTTTAGAGTAAGTCCAAAAGTAGACTTTTGGACCTACTATGCGGTCAAAAGATAATCGGCCACACTGTATATGGTTATAATGCAACTGATAAGCGTAATTTCGTATACCTCATGTTCTTTTTTTCCGAAGAAATTAAAAATAGGAATGGAGTTATTTCACTTTGCAAAAAAAAATTGTAATAGAAAATGAATTGCAAAAGAATAACCTTTATTTCCTAATTATCCACAAGTACTTACAGTGTGACAGAAAACAAGCTTAAATCAAACAGAAGGCGAAAGAAGGTTTTTGATGCCTAGGTTCGCAATCTTCTTTTATTAAATTTACCACTGGCGTTCTCATATTTGTCATAATCACTATCTTCGCGGGTAATGGTGGACTAAAAGATTAAAATACCACAACGTTTCTTCTCTAATCCAGTCATTTCCAAAACGTTTCTTCAAAAGCACATTAACAAGTTTTCCTTTGTCTTGAGATATATCGTGTTCTTCAGTAATAACAGGTGGTTCAAATGTTGCGCTCTTTTAATTAAAGTCTTCCAGCCTTTTGATGGATCCTCTATTGCTATTCTATAATTCATACTGCTACTACTTATATAGAAGAATGGTTTTTGGCCAAATATTTTCACAGTACCAAATTGTTTCTTATGGTTCTCATGCCTTTTCCAGCAGTTAAGAATGACCAATAACCGGCTAAACGATTTTTATTTATATTTATATTTTAAATGTTCAGGAATATATTTTCGACGCCACCATATCAGCAAATGAATGATATAGTAATTTTTATTCTGCAAAAGAGACATCTAAACGTTCGCAAAAAACTTGGTTAGAGCCGAGCCAGGCTCATTAGATCCTCATCCACACTGATCTTCTGTCCACGTAAAAAGGTGTGTGGAAGTAGGTACTCTTGACATTAACAACGCAAAACGCATAAAATACAATTTGCAGCGAATAACATACATGTTAAAACATCTTCTTGCTCTTCATTCGTCATTAGATAGAATTGCCTAGCTCGTAATTTGTGTATTTTAAGATTTCTGACCACTTCACTATTAATCTTTGAGCAACGAGCAGTGAATATTTTATGCTTCAGTCTTTCGCAGTACTTACAAATATCACTCGCAGAAGGCCCAAAGCCAATATTAAAGATGTTAATTATCCAAAACTATCCGGATATCCGAATCCTTGGATCCGCATCCGCTATCCGAAACCCCGGATCCGCTATCCGATACCTCAGATCCGGATCCGCTATCCGAAGCCTCAGATCCGGATCCGCTATCCGAAACCTCGGATCCGGATCCGTTTCTTTATTATTTTTTTAATGTTAGCGAGAACTCGCAAACAAAATAATCTTATTGATACAAGTCCGAGAAACCTGATAAACAATGCGAATTTGTGATTTTCAATAACAGATTCGGATCGGAAGCTTCGCATAGCGGATCTGGATCCGAGGTTTCGGATAGCGAATTTGGATCCGAGGTGTCGGATAGCAGGTATGGATCTGAGGTTTCGGATAGCGGATCCGGATAGCACTCAGATCCGGATATCCGGATAGTAAATTATCCGGATCCAAAGTTATCCGGATCCGGATAACAGCTCTAATCTATATACATACTTTCCAATAGAATCGATAAATCTCGGTCTCTTGTCCAATAATTTGTTTTTCAGTGGTCACCTTCACATGTTTCTTTTAATTCTGGTTATGTTCTGATTCATTTTGCATGAGTAATGGGGCTTGTTGCACTTTATATCAGTAATGGGACTTCTGTGAAGTACTATCTACAACTAGAAGGTTAAATTACAGGACATGTTGCACTTTGAAAATAAGCTCCTTTGTACCTATTTCTCATTGGCGCAGGTAGGCGGTGTCTGATAATATTTATGAAGATAAAATTCCAATTTCATGGTAAGCAACCACTATGCAAGCGCCTGGAATGTTACATTTGAATGAACCATCAATTCATCCATGTTATAACTTTGTGCTAGATTGCAGCACATATGTTCATATAAAATTGTATATGAGATAAAAAATGATTTAAATTCTTTGATTTCAAAACCTACGTTTGAATTACCCATAAACACAGAATTACGACTTCACAGATTGCCAGAGCATATCATAAATTTTTCTTGAAACTAAGTATTTGTGATAAAATGAAGGACAAAACTAGGATCTGATCTTGGATATGCGAAAAACGATCGTAAAGCTAAAAATTGCAAAGATTTACAACTCGGATATTTAATCTATTAATAATAGCATTTATAAACGTAAAATGCTAGAATAGAATATCAAAAAGGATTATCCTCTTTATCATTTTATAATCAAAAGAAATTCTTTTACTAACAAAAAGTCCACAAATATAGAACGTCGTCATTTGAATTTACTATTTAGTCCTTTTCCTTAAAAACCACAAAAATCTTTTTTAACATTAATATCTCTCTTATTATGCAACCTTTGGTAAAATATTTTTACGTTAATGATTTTATTTTAAGACATTCAGTTACCCCTTGAAAGTAAAATCATAAAACCGTGAACATCCTGTATACTTAATTGGAAAAAAGTAACAATATGTATGTTTTGTTCAAACGAAATCATCGTCAAAATATGAGAATAACGTCATTAGATATACTTACGCAAAAATATGAAATAAAAACTGTTGGACGAATCAAATAATAGTCATAACTGAAATGAGCAAAATGCTAAAATAGAAATACCTCTTTGCCCACAATTACAAGTTACCAAATAACTTCTCGTTTTTCCTTTACTAGCTTTTCAAGTGTCTAAATTGATGGTAGCTGTAACAATACTGACAAACAGATACTCTGCACTTATACCATCCTATCCTATTGTCACAGCATCTACAGAATCTTTTAGACACTTACATATATGCATGTATTTCATGTATACATATGGACTATAATAAACGTAGCGGCATTTCACGCTTACATTTCGTTAGTGCACCGCTATCTATCCATGTATGTAAATATTGTAAGCGGTGCACCAACAGCAGGAATACCAGCCGTCGCGCGCAAATACTGAATAATGAATTCACGATATAATGGGACGCTTCCTGCTTTCATTCCCACTTTCCGCTGTTTACAATAAAACTTGCGGTACAGTTATCTTTGGGTTGGAATTTAAAATTCTCTTCAGTTATGGTGGGATTTGATTACGAAATTTTTTTCGGTTTAATTACCCCTTGTGCATTGTACAGTCGACGTCACAATTAGTTTCTCTATTTTCTTCTCGAAACTCGAAATGTATTACAAATTACCAGCGTCAGCTTTTTAATTTGGTTCTATGGATTTTCTCGGTCCATTTTGAGTATAATGTAAGAAATGTTTACTGCTTTTAGGTTTCGGTTCTATTTTGAACACGTACTGAGACGTACAATGCATTATGTAGCTATTTTATTGGGCGTTAATCATGCGTCAGTAAGTCAAATACAAGCATGACAACAATGAAGCGGTGAGTTCTGAACACGAGCTATTATTGCACCATCTTGACTTCACTAAATCTAACTGTTATTTGGTCGGATAATCGTTGTATATCAGCTGCTTCAAATGGCCCTAAATCAAAAAAATCTACCCTCTAGTAAATTATAGGTCATCTACTCATAATATTCTACTTAGAAATATAGGATTTTCCAACCAAGTACAGATCTGCCATATCCCATCGTCATCCAGTTGTAATGCTGGCACGCATTTAATATGATAATAATATAATCGTTCACGATGTGATATTTACCGAGCAAAATTATAACAAAAATGAGCTGTGCTACACAAAATAGGGTTGTACAATATTGCATCAAATACGTGATTACTTTGGTTATTACGTGGAGCAACAAGAATAACAGTTTCTCGTTGGAAAATACACCCGAAAACTGTGAGAGAATTGACGGTTATCAACAAACTTTCAGCTAAACTGTGTAGACGCCTGAAGGCTGTGGCCATACAGTAACACACACACATAAACAATAACTAGGTACGTATTTATGATTTTGAGAACTGTCATTAATTTTTTTAGATTTTTTTTTGTATGGTTTAGTAGCCTATTAGATGTCTATAACAACAAGGTCATCAAAGTTCAAAGTATGCGACTAGAAATAATGGAAATTTTTGAAATCTTGAATGAAAAATATTTCTTTTTGAACTCTCATGGAATTATGTAATAATGTTTTGGCGTAATTTGTGGATTTAATGTCAATAATTTCGGATTTTCAAAAAATGTTTAACCGCATCTTTTACCTTAAATTGCAAATAGTAATTTTATACAAAGAAGATGTTTGCTCTTATAAACCTAGCCATCAAATTTTATTAGATTGATGTTTATTTTTTTTTTTATTTAACGAAATTGGTATTTCGAAGATTCATTTGTCCCTTAGTTATTGTAACGCCTAAACCTAGGCAGAGACGTATAATTCATTTATAAGAAATCTTTGATATTGTTAATGATGTTGCACTAGAAAAATAACTCATAAAGTTACCATTCCATGTAAGACGATAATTCATTCAATGCGAATATAATATATATAAAACCTTTTGTGACCGTTTCATACAACAAACTGTTAACCATTGTATAAAAATAATAATCTAAACATGTTTTACAATTTAATTTTAATCAGAAATCAAGATGAACCAAACAAAAAGAATTCTTTGTAAATGTATGGCTAAGCGTTTTAAATCTTTGCGTTATTGGACCCAGTACTTCTTTATATATATGGCTATATATGCCATTGCATTTGTGAATAAAAAAAATAAAGAAGTGCCTACAATGTTCCATTAAATCTCAGATTTAAGATGTTTTATATGCATAATGGTGTATCAACGCACAGCTCTCGAATTTCATTGTTGAATGAACATCTTCCGAATAGATTGAATGGACGAAATGAGCCAATACTATGGCCAGCAAGATCTCCAGATATTTATAATTTCTTTAATTTTTTGTTTGGGGCTTTTTAATGGGAACGGTGTATGTATCTAGCCAATGATCAAGAAGTAGTTAATTGCTCCCGATATGTTGATATATATATAACATATCTTGATTCTATTTCACAAAGGCTGCAATTATATTATTATTTTTAGAAATTCATTTTAATGTAAAGTAATGCACTTTTATGATTTTGATAGAAGTAAAATGTTAACATCTTATTCGTAATGATATGTAAATTGCTTGCTTATTCGATATGGCCGAATATACACTTTTTTAAATAAATTTCTGGCCAGACTATATAGCAGCATTTCTCTTAAAGGTACTAATATTATTATAATTTCCTATAGATATCCTAGCTGTGTATATCGTTGCTTTAATGTATTTTCCGTACTTTCCAGACTCATTCCAAGCGCTCATACAATACCCCGACACCCCATCGGCACAGTCCGCCAAGCAAGCTCTCGACGGCCAAAACATCTACAACAGTTGCTGCACGTTGCGGATAGACTACTCGAAGATGTCATCGTTGAACGTCAAGTACAATAACGACAAATCGCGGGATTATACGAATCCCAACCTACCCACGGGAGATGCAAACGATCAGCTAGCTACGCTAGGCAGCGGATTGGCCGGCGGAATTGGTGCTGATTTGCTATTATTAGCCGCACAACCGCGTCTAGCCAGAGAAAGATTAGCAGGTATGTATCTGAAAGACTGCTATAGTCCGTCGAAATTGTATTACAATAAATATATCATATCCCCAGTATCTATTAACAAGAAAGCCTTTTAATTTGTAATGGAACCCTTGTGATAGAAATTAAGATCTAAATATAACAATGACGCATGTTAATTTAACTACAGGCATTTTGAGTTAGTTAGCAAGCATTGTGAACAAATTACGTTTCCTTTAAAATATTTTTTAAATGAGCCTGCAATTCTGCGTAAAAATAAATAATAACATTTCACCATCCGGCGTGCCAGAGGGTTCTATTTTAGGGCCCTTGCAGTTTTCAATAAATACGGGCAATCTTTTCTCTAATATTTCTGCGATTTCGATGTACATGTACGCCCATGACACGCAAGTGTGCCACTCTTTTTCGAGCGATTCAAGCTTATATGTCCTGGAAGTTGTCTGGCGTCTGCACGGTCTCGGCACTCACTCACTCTTAATTCATCAAAGGTGTTGCTTTTTGGTAAAAAAAACAGCCATGTGAGAATCTTCAAATTGTGGTGCGTTTGCATTTAGGGGATAATTCTTTACCATTTGTCACTGAAGCTGTTAGTTGCGTCTGATTATTGATAATACTTTCAGGCATAGGCAACTAAATATCTATAGTAACCCACTTTTTTCTCACCGTGAACATTGTGAACGCCGTTTGTGTAATTCACTAGTTTTGTCTCACTTTATGTATTGTTCCACCTTATACGAATCTTGCCTTCATGTTAATACCCAAGAGAGAATACAGCGAATCCGGAAGTCGTGTATTAGATTCATATTTAATATTAGACCACATATCTCAGGCTTTGAAAAATATCGATATATATTGAATATGCGAAGTCATGTGTTCTTAAAGGCATCTTGTGTCATGCACTTATCATTACAAAGAGGCCACCATATTTATATAAAAAAGAACCTTATGTTTACAATTTATTGTATGGAAATAAAGATTATATGCATTCAGGGAGTCCATGGATAGACTTACAATTAGGAAAAACTTTGTATATATGCATTTTACAGAAAAATGTGATTCTTTGTAAAATATACTACTTTCCTCAAAACATCCAAAAACATATTTAGATTTGACTATTATATGCACTTACTTACTAGAAATGCAACATTATAACAGCTGATATTTTTATTCTTTAGCTAAACAATAATTCAGTCTTTGAAAACACAGAACAAATAAATAAGTACCAATTTTGATCTAACAATTACTTATTCAATATAGCTTCCTGCAACTTGTACATACATATCTTTCAACTCATTTTAATAAAATCACTTTAGTATGAAGATATCCCCTTTTTACAGCAGAATCTTCAATTGATTTATCGCCAATTAAACACTCTTGTATTAGTTCAGCACATAGCAGCTATTTTAGTTAAAATGATTTCGTGTCCGAGAAAAGCATTTCAAATCAACTAAACGCAGGTCATTGTGTCTTAGATATTGTCTGAAATATTTCTCTTTCAAGGAAAACCAACCCTATTTTTTAGCTTTCCCGGGGTATTTTACATCTAATAAACCAAATTTTCTACTAATTACCTTGTCATTCTTATTATATTGTAAGCTAGTAGATTGGAAACTCGATATTATGTCAAACCTTGTAGATATAGATAAATTATTACTAAGCGTTTGACCCCCATTGAATATTAGGGACTCTAAATTATTACAATTGTTCTAATAATGTGCAAATGTGCAGATTCGTTACTTGCAGGTGCCCCGGGGGTATTGAGCAGTCCGTTCATGCACAGCTTGGCGTCCCCGTTAACCGCTCCATACGCAGGCGGTGTGGCCAGTGCAATTCCTGGGCTTGGTGGATTCGCCTTGGGACAAGCGGCGCCGGGTTTAAGGAGCCTAACGGCACCCGGTCTACCTTTGGCCACTGTACTGTTAGTGAGCAACTTGAACGAAGAGGTTTGTATATCTTAAACTGATGACATAAAATTTCAACAATATTTCAGTCAGCTAACATTAGTAATGATTAAATTTACCTTTTATATAAATGTATGTACAGTTTACGAACAACTATTAGGTCTCTTGCAATTAACAAAGGGCCCCTTTTATTTTTAACATGTCTTTATAATAAAAAAAGGTGAACTGTATTTACATTGTTTTTCGTGTATTTTGTAATTATTTCCGGGTTTAAATTTTTGAATATAGATTTATTGTAAGTTCATTAGCCCACATCAATTTTAATAATGTTTCATCAAAACATACATTAGATTAAAATTTTACAAAAGAGATTACGAGTGAATTATTTACTTAAATTGAATATCATTTGTATATGGAATAATTATAGACCTCTAACGACCAGACATTTGCATATGTATGCAATATTTTATTCAAAATTTATTTCATTGTTTGTTTATTTAGTTAAATTGAGGCGTCACACATGAAAATTATATTTGTTGTTACATTTGTCAAATTTTAAATTTATATGGATATATTAAACGCATTTTAATATAAGTTTTAAGAATTTTTACGGTATTAGTTTATCATTGGTATTTTTTTTTTTTTTGCTTTCATGGGCAGGTTTAACCCCGTGAGGCAACTCGGCCTTAAGACCTATTGTGCCCCATATTGGTATTAAAAATGCGTCTCTTTCGTCTCAAAATTTACATCATAGATAGAGGATAGTCTAGGTAATACCAGAGATCCGATGTTTTGAATATTTCAGTCGTCTGTTTCAAAATATTCAAATAAGCTAATATAGCTGCTGTGATTTATATAAAATTGTCATAACAATGGGCACAATCTTTAATGATGGGTCTGACGATTTAAAATTATTCGTGGAGGCGGAGCAGCCCCCACTCTTAAAATTTGAATTGAGTCTTGTAACCACTCATTCAAAAGGTGTTTTGATTCTCTTTACGGCAGCATGTATCAGAAAGTAATTTTTTTAACCAGTAAGGAAAAACTGCAACCTGTGTAATAAAATACGATTAGAATGAAATGGTTTGGATTTTACTTTATTAAATGTTCAAGATGATGACCATTCACCTCCATACAATCTCATACAATCTTGCTTCAAATGCTCTCCTGACATTTCGCAACATTTCTGGAGTTATATCCGGCGATCTGGCAGGCCATTCTACAGCCTCAATCTCTGCAAAGGAAACGGCGGGGAAGTACATATACTCTCACCGTCTCCCACTCTACCTAACAGGTGTGGCGCTGTAGTACGATAATAGCACGTGTAGACTGGTCAGTGATCAGTATTATTAGTCAGTTCAAGTAAGTTGGTTGTCTAAGTTTTAAATACATATTTTTACGCAAAATGCCGCGTTATACTGTGGAGGAGAGAGCTGAGATGATGCGGTGGTATCATTCTTCTCAATTCTTTTCAAAGGGCATGCGACGTGTTTGCAGCTAAATACCCCAACAGACCTATTCCAAATAAGGCCACAATTTTTAAATTACGACAATACCGGTTCGGTCGAAAATTTAAAAACATCACTTCCAACTCGCAGAATTTCTAATAATACGTCCGTTTTAGTATGTGCTGCAGTTGAAATAAATTCGAATATGTCATCTGGCACTATTTCCAATGATTTAGACATATCCCGTTCTTCCGTTCAGCGAATACTCAAAGCAAATTGGTATCACAATTTTAAATGTTCTAAACACCAACAATTATTTCACGGCGACACATTTAAACGTATGGTATTTTGTGAAAAGTTAAGTGATCTAATTAACCGAGATGCTAATTTAGTAAACTGGGCCAAGCGAAACGAGCACAGATATTTAAGTTCATCTAGTCAGCAACAGCAAAAAGTAAATGTTTGGGCAGGTTTGTTAAACAACCATATTATTGGCCCTTTTTTTATCAATGGCAATTTGAACGCAAATGCATATTTGGAATTACTGAACTCCCACATTCCACCTACTGTACAGCAACTTCCCGACATAAATATGCAAGACATCTACTTTCAGCAAGATGGTTGCCCTGCACATAATGCATTGGCTGTCCGAAAGTATTTAAGTGAACACTTTCCTAACCGGTGGATCGGAACTCATTCTGAAAATATCAAATGGCCACCACGTTCACCAGATTTATCTCCCCTCGATTTCTTTTACTGGGGTTATTTAAACGAAATAATTTATGGCAATGAAGACGTTAGACCAGTTAATGTAGAGTAGTTGCGCAATAAAATTGTTCAAACGTCAAACAACATTAGCCCAGAAATGTTGGAGAATGTTAAAATGAATTTCTACAACACATTAAGATATTGTTTAGCCAAGGATGGAGCATATTTGAACCTTTTGTTTGAAGATTCAATGATTTTTAAAAAAATTAACGTTTATTTCATATTATTATTAAGACTTATTTTAGTTTTCTATTTTTTAAATTTATTTACCCAGAATTAATTTTTATTTGTCATTAAATTTACTATTTCTTTTTGAGGGTTTTGCCCCAAATTCATTAGATTGTCTTTGATTTCCCTGTCATGAACAAACCCTAATTTTATATTTCTTTATTTGAAGTCATTTCATTCTAATCGTTGCCACACGATTAAAATGAATTGGCACTTTTTGCTTACCTACTGATTTAAAAAATAACTTTAAAGGGATTAAAAGGCGTGGTCACAAGACCTATCTTCCCTATTCAAATTTTAAGGATGGGGGCTGCTGCGCCCCCAGGTATGATTTTAAATCGTCAGGCCCGCCATTAAAAGTTGTCCCCCTTCATATGACAATTGACAGGTTTTGGAATTTTATATAAATCACAGCAGGTAAAAAGTTATTTGAGATGGCTCGTTTAATTATTATTATTAATAAAAAAACGTTTTCTGTTTTGGAGAGCAAATTATAAAGTTACTTAATTACAAAAAAAAAGTATATTAAATACATACATTGTTAACTTTTTCAGAAAAAAATGCATTCTAAGTTGTCCTAATGTCTATTTGTTTTTATATAATTAAAATGAAGTAATTCGTCACATTTTTGCAAAATTAAGAACAAGGACTGAATGTCTTAAAAGTCCCAGTTTAGAAATTGCTACTAATTAATTAAAAAGTATTATTTTATTACTATTTTCTACACAAGTAATACAACCCATTGGTTTTGAAAACAGGCAATAATCTCAACCACCTCAAAAAAGTTTATAATCCAAATTTAGAACTCCAATTCTAGAGAGTTATGTTTTTACCACCTTCAGAAGACAATGAAGAGAACACGAAAAGAAATCAAGGTCAGCTTTTATTCATTATACAAGTAACAATGCTGCAGTTGCAAAAATGTATAATTAAATAAGAAGAAATTGCAATCTTGACTTAAGTACTTCTATCTGTTGTGGTTGTAAAAATGCAACCTATGGGTACTTAAAATGTGTTTATTCTACTAAATATTTTCTATGAAATTAAAAATTGACTTTACAAGTTAATCTTCTATTGAAACTTTTAAACTAGATATTGAAATTTAGATAAAACAGGGTACATGAAAAGTATTTCACTAAATAAATGAAAAAAAAACTATTTTGTATAATTGGGGTTTCCTGAATTCCTCAATTTTTTGAATTTTTATCAATGGTAATTAAGTTTTAAATAATTTTAAAGGTATTTGAGAAATAGAGTTTTAAAAATAATGAGGAAATAGCACAAATGAAATAATAATTCTATTTGGTGCAATACATTTCGCGTATCTTAGATATTATTAGGTATTTCAAGTATGCTGATTTGTTTCTACATACTTCTAAATATTACGTATCATATATGTATGTACATGAATTTATGTAGTTATCATACGCTGATGTGATTGGTAATATATTGTTCTAATTAGTTTT
This sequence comes from Cetonia aurata, assembly GCA_949128085.1. Lineage (NCBI taxonomy): Eukaryota > Metazoa > Arthropoda > Insecta > Coleoptera > Scarabaeidae > Cetonia > Cetonia aurata. The sequence goes on from OX421887.1 coordinate 13,850,952, forward strand.
GTCATCGTAAAACAATATATAGAATGTAGATGATGTAGAATTCTTTCTCTTTCGTTTGTGAACATTGAAAGTATGATTTGAGTGTGCAGTTTTTTAACAATTAACCGAGATTCTCTTTTATTTACCCCCTCGACTATTCCGGCGAGAAAAAAGCTCATAGATACGCAGCAACGTTATCGTATATATTACACCTTACATTTTACAACTTTAGATCTAATGTACTGTTTTGTATTTTATAATTTTACGACTATCGGCGATTTGTTGTCGACAGTTGTTACTTTCTTCTGTGTGCTATGTTTACATACTACTGTCATCTTTCTCTTTCGTAGATGGTCACGCCTGACGCTCTCTTTACCCTATTTGGTACGTGTGCACAGCTACTATCAACTAAGTATATCACCTAGCCATTTTTAAAACTCTGTTCTTTTAGCTAAAAACATTAACTACCTACTTGATAATCTTACTACATGTCGATGTACTCCTTTAATTCTTCGTTGATAAAATAACAGAGTTTTAGCAAGTTTGAATCCAAGACACTTTATAAATATTGAACTCGAAAACGAAAACCACGTAGAGTAAATGAACTCATATTTTCCTTGTAATATTAATAATTACAATTGTTTATTTAGAAATATGGCTTACATAACTTAATTGACTGTACAAAAGAAAATATATCATAACTTTCCCATGCTAAAACAACATGAAATTTACTTGAATTACCAGATTAGAATTATTTTGCTTAATACATGCATAACTATTAGAAATAAGAGCAAGATTGCGTCCATTTTATAAAACCCTATTTAGTTGCTACTTAATGAACGCATTTTATTTATAATACATTTAGAATACACTTGACATTAGCTTTATTTAATACGCAGTTTAATCATTTGCCCAGCTAGTTAACTTCATATTCACCATAGTTTCGTACTTTTTCCACTTCGACCTTATTTTCATTTAATTTCTTTGGTATAAAATATTAACCATTTTTAAATGCTCAGAATTGATATGTGGCTTTTACATATTATATTTTGTGTCGAGCCATCCAAAAACGGTGATAAGAGTTAAAAAAATGACTTACAACAATTTTTCTGATATTTTTGCTGTACGCTAATGCAAAATGACAAAATTACAAAAGTTAAATTCAAATTTATTGACTCACAACATTTTAAGAAGGCAGTATACTCTTGATCCAATAGGGCAATGTCAAGTTTTTGTTTTATTAAATCCAAACTACCTATTTCATAAACTTTTAGTTTATATTGATCCCGTTTTTTTTTTCACTGAGCTCTGGCATCTAAAAAGTTAAATTCAATTTATTTTCCAATTTATTTATTATTTTTTTTTTCTTAATGCAATTTCCTTTTCTGAATATACCAGTGTATATTTTTATAGAAATAGAATCTATAAGTATAACAATACTTTTATAATACTATTTTTATACAATGCCTTCCTTTTTCTGCTTATTTAGTGATATTATATTTATTAGATTTTTACTTTTTCTATTTAGGAGTTTATTTTTCGAAAAGAAAAAAAAAACTGTCTTTTCACCTTGCAATATTTTTTTGCGTGGAATTTTAGTGCAATATTTTATATTAGTATAAATAAGTCTATTTGCACTAATTTTATTGTAAAACTATTCTCTACTATAATAGCAATATTAATGTTTTAATTACTGCTACGATATGACATCAGTACTACTAATTACATGATAAAGAATGTAAATATGGAAATGCAATAACTTTATAGAAAAAAAATCACATTTCATATCCTTAGTGCTAAATAATAAATATGTAATTAAATTTAAAATTAAATGTATATTATTCAAATTTCGTATTGAATTGTGATATCTTAGATATTTCGCCATTTTTAGTTCATTAACATATTAAATAACATAAACTAATATTTTTAAATTTGATACTATGTGTTGAAATATTATATAGTGGCAACGAAAAGATAAGGAACAATATGCCTCTTATATACCATATTAAAGAAAATGTTATTTATAATAAATAATTGTATATATTTATAACATAATCAATTTGTGTCACAAATATAAGTACCTAAAAATTTAGTTTTTTCAGAAGTAAATACAATGTAAGCTATTTATCTTTTGCATAAACTATACCGTCCATATTAGTTCGGAAACTCAGATAAATTTTAAAAAAATGGGAAAACATTTAAACTCATATTTTCAAAATTTTATTGCATTTTTATTTTCTAGCAATTAAAATTAAAGTATAATAGTAACGAACAATAAACAAAAACTTCTTAAACATTCCGTTCATCAACGAAACCGCCTTTTGCGCAAAGAACAGCTTTCACAATCCGAGGAATCCGCTCCACTACTTTCTCAGGGACTCTATTTGGGAAATTAGTCCATTCCTCTTGTAAAATGTTCCACAGGTGGGCTACGGAGCATTATTAAGGGCATACTTTTCGGACCCTCCTATTCAATTCATCCCATAACAGTTCTATGGGGTTCAGATCTTTACGGTGGCCTTGTCATTATTTGAAAAGTGCCATTATCTTATTCATCATTTAAGACATTTTTACATATCGTAGCTTAGTGTTTTGGGGCGTTGTCCTGCATGAATACAAAATTTTCGTCGATCAAACGTTGCCCCGGTGGTATTGTATTTTCTTGCAGTATTTCCAAATAACCCTCTTTTCACAAAATATGTTCGATTCGCTTCAAGCTTCCTGTACCGGCGTAGGAAAAACAACCCTAAACAAGCACAGAACTTCTTCCTTGCTTGACAGCTGGCACTACACAATGCTTCAACATTCTCTGGCCTTTCGCTCTTCGTACTAAAACGCGCCTTGACTGTCCAAACACCTCAAATGATTCATCAGTCCATAGCACCCTTTTTCCAATTATCCACTCTCCAATTTCCATGTGTTTCTGCCCACTGTAGCCGCTTTTGCTTGTTTCCCCGTCGCACTAGAGTTTTTCTTTTTTTGGCTGCAATGCGGCCGTGAAGATTTGCAGCTTTTAATCTTCCCTTCACTGCTGTAACAGAAATTTGTCTTGCACGGTGCCGATTTATTTCTGCGGCGACTTATGGTGCTGTGAATCTCCTATTTCGCTTGCTCAGCAATTTTATACGTTCATCGTCGGCGTGAGTTTTTATTCTCTATGACCTGAGCGTGCCTAATCTCTTAAACTGCACATGCGTTAATGTCTCTGAATGATATCACTAACAGTCGACTTATTAACATGTGTTTTTCAACTCCCACCCCAAAAAGTATTGTAAATTTATTACCAGCAATATTGTCCCAAAAATATTTGTGGCGGTGAGAATTATTCTGGAAATTACCATAATGGGTCATAAAATATAATAGATTTTTGATAAGTCTTGATATGCTTTGAAGTGTTTGTCCATACAATTGGTTATGCACTTCTTAGGACCTAATATAAATATGTTATTTATATATACAAGCGCAATTATATTATCTTTTATGGGAGTTTACAAAATTTTGCTGAATGTCCGAAGTAATATGGGCGGTAGTGTACATGTTTATGGCCTTTTGTAAACGGGTAACACCTTTTGGCAATGTTTCATTAATAGGGTAGTTTTTTAATTACTTATTTTCCAAGAGTTGATATATTTCTTTTTTTAAGGAAGTATATAATGCATTTAATGTGCTTATCAGACAACCCCACAGAGCCAAATTTCACCCTAATCATCATTACGATCCCGGAAAAAACCGGTTATCGTAATTGACTAGAGTGAGATTTGAACCTTGGACCTCACGACTGATAGCCAAACCTGCAAGCCACTAGACTATCAGCCAGGCATAATAATTTTATTACAGTTTATATTATTTAATCTACAATTAGTTGCTAATATTGTTGAATACCGTATATTAATATATTACTATTATGGCGTAATTAAGGCAAATTTTTATTATTATTTTATTATATTACATTTACTTATATCTGAAAAATCGAAAATATGTTTGCAATTTTTTATTATTTTTTTTTCGCTGTACTTTTTTGTCTATTTTCATATTTAAGATGTCTTCGTCTTCACTTTTTATTAGAATACACTTACTTAGCTCTATTTAACCCCCAGCTCAATGGTTTGTCCTAGAGAGCTCTTTAGTTTTTTACATATGCATAATTTACTTTCGAATTTGTTATTATTTAATTTATTTGTGAGAAGCTTATCAATTTTTGCTAAGCTTTGGATTTGGCATATTATATTTTTCGACGAATTAAATGCCCAACTGAAAACATTGCTTAGCTAAAAAATATGTTCACATTTTTCTGGCATTGTTGCAAGAGTTCACAAAAGGACGATATTTATTATATTCCAATACATTCCAATTTAAATTGTCAAATATATATTTTATTTAATCCCAACTGCCTAATTTATTCGAGTTCAATTATTTTTAATAATTAATTATGTTCATTGATGCAATGTATTTTCTTCTTAGAGGATACGATATGTTAATAACTATATATAATAATTTATGTACAATTTTTGTTATATATGTACATACAAATAAATAACAAAACTGCAGTAAACGTGATATAAAAATGTTAACCATAAAAATGCCAAGGTATTCAATTTTAAAAGAGAAAAAATACAATTGAATTAGCAAAATGAACGAAAATGTGTCTCACAAATATGATTTATACATAGAACTAAGGCTACACGTAATTATGTGAGTCTTATGACATAATACAGTAATAAAACTGGTTAAAAACAGCATAAAATATAAAATCGTAAGTAATCGGAAATGTATGGTTCGGCAAGACCATAACATTATTCCTAAATTATTGTTTTCAATCCTTTATACAATAATTGCATCAAAAGTTTAAATTGAACGTTAAAAGACGACAACAAACCACCATAAAGATTTTTCACTAGAAATTAGTGCATTATAAAGTACAAAAATGTGTCTTGGATTCAAATAATTCATACTTACATATATTTATTTATATATTAATTGTGATGTTTATATTTATATTGTGTGTTTCCTGATTATAATGAGCTTACTGCTTAGAATTCTTTGTCATGATTTTGATATTCGTTTGTTTTTTACGTCCTTTTCTAAACGTAGAATCTATTCCAAATGACGTATGTTGTTTCCGTTCAGTTCTGCATGTTGTGTCATTTTATTATTTATATTTTCGGAACTTCGACATTTATGTACTTATCCAAGTTTTTTCGTGTCTTTTCATTGTAATTTACATTGTCTTAGTTCTATCTAACAACAATTTTTAAGCCAATACACAGATTGCGAGAACGTACACCCTTCAATTATAAATAAAAGTAGCTTCAGTTGGCTCTCAATCTGTGTATTTCAAAATGCAAGCACATAGAAAATTAATCTTAACTCGTTAATTAATATATGCTTGTATTTTTTGTAGCGAATTCATAACGTTAACTCAATTCTTTTCTCTTGATTGTGTAGGTGTCTACGGTGATGTGCAAAGGGTAAAAATTTTGTACAACAAAAAAGACTCGGCTCTGGTTCAATTGGCCGAACCACATCAAGCTCATTTAGGTTAGTTGGGGATGCTGGCATCTACGCGTAACTGTTTTTAATAATCTTTCATGTTTGTTTTTGCAGCTATTACGCACATGGATAAGCTAAGGGTGTTCGGGAAGAACATTCGCGTCATGCTCAGTAAACATCAGTCGGTGCAGATGCCGAAGGAAGGCCAACCAGACGCCGGCTTGACGAAGGACTACAGTCAAAGCCCATTGCACAGATTCAAGAAACCCGGTTCTAAAAACTACCAGAACATCTATCCCCCGTCTTCGACGTTACATTTAAGTAATATTCCAGCTACGATTAACGAAGAGGACATAAAGGAAGCCTTTGTTAAGAACGGTTTCGTTGTAAAGGCGTTCAAATTCTTCCCGTGAGTTGATTATTTTGGTTTTTTTTACAATTAACCATTTCCATTTCATGCTTATTTAACTATATTTTAATCAGATTTAACATATATGCCGAGTTTTATACTTTTCCCTCATTCAAAGGCAAGAAAGAAAGAAATAGTTTTTTATATGTACCGTCAAATGGGGTGAATCGGGACGGTTTTGAGATGTTTTTGTAAATAACTTTTGTTGTAAAAAAGATAAAAGCTTAGAATCACTGTCCAATGCTAGGTCTCTGCTAAAAATTTAAACCGACATATCAATCATACCTGTCACTTTAATAGATGATTAAAAAAAAATTGTAGGTGTCCCGATTGACCCAGCAAATGTGCCAATCGGGGCACCCTATTTATTTTACTAGAAATGATCGATTAACCCCTGTAATAGGGCGTATCGGGACAAAAAAAAGTTAAACAAATGTTTGAATTAAAATACCAAAAATTACGTGAAAGCCGTTTATTTATTAAATAAAAAATAAATATTATTTACAAGAACCTAAGTAAACTACAGAAACCAATAAACATAAAATAAATTACAAAGGTACAAAGGTTAACCAGGAAATAATGATTATTGACTAAATTAAGCCCTTTGATTCAATTTCTTGGGAAACTTATAACCGCCTCTTCGCAGAATAGTCGGTTTAGGCAGCAGCTTTTTTATTTTTTTTTATTAGCTTCACAAATACCGTCTACCGAAGAAAGAAGGAAACAATTTTCCTTTTTTCTATTAAGTCGACGGAACTTTACAGTGACCAGTTTGTCATTTAGTATCTCCTGAATGAAGAAATATAAGTCCTGCATAGTTTGCTCGTTTAGATAAAAAGGTTTGCAGTGGTCATATTCTCCTTTAGATTTTCTGGACAACTCATGGAAGACCCAATGTGAAAAAAAGAATGCCCAAATTGTTTCTTTATATTCTATACTGACTTACTTTCAGACTTACTAATAGCATTACCTACCATAATTATTTTGTATTTTAGATATTGCTACATCCGTTAATTTGGTGCCCTTAATTGGTTTTCCTTCTGCCAATTTTTTGTACCTAATTTTGAGTTTATATTTCTAAGTCAAGTTCCTATTTTTTTACGGACATAGCTTATGCATTCTAATTTTTCGGTTTTGAAATCTGAGTCATACGATCTAATTTCAACAACAGAACGAAACCCTTTTCAATTGCTTTGCCCCTACAATAAATTTCAATTGGGAATTACTTTTATACATATTTTTCAACAACAGTTATGACAAATAATAAACAAGCGTTTAATTTATTTGGCTTTATTTTCTTGATGTAAAGTATGTTACCTTGAATGAAGGAAACATTTCATTCATATTCTGTCAGTGTCAGAACATAACTTAGTTTGTTCGAACAGACGGGAACAAAACGATAACGACAAAGTTTTTTTATTTGTTCAGAGAAAAAGATTACAGTCTCCCTGCTGTATTAAACAGTAAGCATAGAGTTAATTTATCGATTTGAGTGAGAAAAATCAATCTGAAACGTACCCATTAGTTTATTCGAATATACTTTGCAAACCTCTGGTATCTTTCAAAGTAATCATATCCTGCATATGTATGCAGGATAAATTGTCGGTACTCTCTTTTTCATCCCAAACGAATAAACTACATGAGTTAAATTAATGAATGAAACATATTGATCTTGCTTACAGAAAAGATAGAAAGATGGCACTCATACAATTACCGAGTATGGACGAAGCAGTTGTCGCTCTGATCAAGATGCACAACTATCAATTGTCGGAGTCTAACCACTTGAGGGTTTCATTCTCAAAATCCAGCATATAATGGAACCCATAAAACTAACAATCATTTCTCAGTATTCATTCCAGCAGCTACTACAACACTGACGGTAGCTAGTTGACGCAGCGCTTATTTATAAATATATATAAATATAAAAAATGTTTCGGCAGGTTATATATTTGAGTAAGATGACAAATCTTTATGATCTAGGTTTTTTTACATAATAGTTATAATTATAACGTCTATTTTTCTGTTATACTTGGAACGTCAACGTATTATTTCTATTGTATTATTCAATATTGCTACTCGTTTAATTGTATTTCAACTTGTTAATTTTAAGATAATTATCAATGTCTTCTACTTATTATTACGATTATTATTATCAAGGTATTCATATATTTATAGTTGTAACTTGCGTTCAGTATTGGATGGCTTTAATATTTAAGCGAAATAAGCGACGCCGGAATTTTTTTTTTTTAAGTTTATAATATAGTATTGCATTTTGATTGATAATAATATATTTTTAACTCCTTGTGAGAGTGTTGAGATTCTGTATTTTCATCGCAGATTCAAACGATACTATAAATTTAAGGTTTTCACGTAAAATTCACGGGGTGTGGTTTGCGGTGTGCTTTGCAAAATTTAACGGGAGGAAGGATATATAAAGAGAAAATGGGTCATTTCTCGCGATGCGATGACGTAACATAATCTACACACCGTTATTATACAATTAGTATTTCTTAGTGATGTCGCAGAATTTTAGAGCTAAGTTAGCGTTATTGTTAGATTGAAAAGTAGCCAGTTAATAGTATAGGATTATCACAGGGTGTAGTTGTGCCCTAGAAATAAAGAAAAATACGGATATCTTTCTCCTATATAGACCTGAGGATCTGTTTCATAATACATAAATTCGTATAAATATGTTGTTATTAGACACAGACTGCAGACAACAAAACTTGAATCTCCCTAATATTATTATTATTTTTTACTGTTCTGCATGTCTGTCTCTAATCTCGAATCGGACTTGTCTAGAGTCAACGTGTTTCCGAGATAGTTCTATATGCTGAAAGTATCTGCTATAAGTACTTTTACTTATTTTTTACCTGTTCGCGTAAGCGAAATCTAAACTAAACTTATATTATATAATATACACATCTTGGCATTATATTGCATTTGATATTTTATATTTCTCTGTAACTATATACTTGACTATATACTTGACAATCATAAAAGAAAAACATACTTTTAAAAAGCTATTATATATTACCATTATGGACAAATTGTAAAAGGAAATTCTGAAATTTCGTTGTGTAAATTCGAGTTAAAATTTGACAGAAATGAAGAATCTATATATTATTATTATTATTATTCTGACATATCGTATAATAAAAGTATATTTGCCAAATTCGAAGTCAATATCTATAAATAAACACATGAATCATTGATAATGTGTAAACAAAACAAAGTGTGTTAAAAGTCTATTTTTTAATATATTAAATTTTTTATTACTTACATATATTTACGCACAATTGTATATTTGAATATTCGACTTTTGCGTATGTGTAATATTTTAGGTTTGCTTTTATGTAAGTTTAGTTTTACTTTTAATTTTGTTTTATTGTTTCCTTTCCTGGCTCTCATATTTAAGATTTAAGTTTAAGTTTTCATTGCATTTATTTTGTTTACTCAGTATTCTCTTTCTTTGCTTGATTAAATATTTTTTTTTTCTTTGAAATATGTGTTTTTATTCCTTTTTTTCCATTTATTTCCGTCATGTTTGTTTCACTGGCTAACAACGTAAGGGGATACAACAAATAATTTTTTTTTTGAACATGGAGGGCGCTTCACTAATTTTTTATTTCAGCTAGAATAAAATCAGCAGATATTTATTATTGCAGTACAAAATCGGGCAATAGTACATTTCTTTTTAATCAGTAATTCTAATTAATCTTCGATAACTTTTACATTCATTTAAAAATCTCTAATCTTGTTAAAGCTATTATTATCATTAAATTATAGTATAGTATAAGCTTGCTGTGATAGAAAATAATTTATAGTTCCATTGCTACCCAGCAAGGCGAAGTTCCAACCTTAATATTGGAACCATTAAAATTTCATTGCAGTTTTCGAACTAAATAATATATATGCAAGGCGTAGACTCGGCCTAAAGCTTTAAGACACAGGGTTATTAAAGTGACTGGCTGTGATTTTTAAATTTACATGCGAGTACAATCACAATATTGTACAAACTTTATTTAACGCGTTTTCTTTGCTATGCTTCTATATCAATTCTAGTAACTTTCGCTGCAAAGACTAAAGGAATGTAGACGTATGGCCTAAATTGTACATAGAAAATGGAATAATTTGTTTTCAAATTAATTATCCAAATGTTATATGCTGAATAAACGGTACTAAAGTTCGAAAAGAAGTGCGTAAGTTAATTCTACCAATTCAACGTTGTTACAGATGCAAGAAAATAGACAAAAATTAAAGTTCAGTAATTGATTATCATCGGTACCAAACTAAAATAAAACATTTTTAGATGCTTACTTATTAAAAGTTGTTCATTTATATTTATAAAGACTTTGAATTGTACCTACACCAAATTCAATTGTATTTATCATGGGTTGTGAATATATCTTTCAGTATTCTTTTATAACCATATCGAATTTATTGTGGCAACTATTAAAAAAAAATAAATATTAAATATTTAAGTAGGTACTGCGTTGTAGCTTTTTGAACTTGTCAACTATATTAAATCCAAATTAACAAAAGCAGACTGTAAGTATATATTATAATAACAGAGTTGGGATTCTTATAACAGGAAATTTGTATCTAATGAAGCATGTAGTTAACTGTTATTAAACGAAGTGATTATTCTTAGTGGATAAGTTATATAACTCGACTAGGTGTGTCAGTATTTTACTTACATCTCTGCTAATGACAATAACATCTCTTTAACGCGAAAAATTTAATATATTGTTGCAGAGTAAAATACATAACAAATTCAAAACTTACGGTTGAATAAATAATAAACCAAAACCCGTTTTAAAAAAGTTTAAAATTAAATCGAATTCATAAAATTGGATTGGATTGCAAATAGTGTTTGGCAAGCAAGGGAGATGTGGGTAGAGCAGGACACTTTTCTTGTTTTCTGTTTCTGGTGCTAAATGTATCTTTTGGCAAGCAAATTTTGGCAGAATCCTTGTTTCATAAGCAGAGCGAGATCATCCTCTTCCTTCTTCTCTATTTAATCTCTTTAACTTTGTCACACAGCACATCTCCTAGGAGCATAGAATTGTGCTCCTTAAATTTTTTATATTTGCCTTTTTAATTTATGTTGTTAGGTTCTTGGGTTTAGTAAACAGTAAGATGTTTAGCATACATTTATTTCGTTATATCCATATTTTCTCAAATATTATCAGCAAAAAGAAAAGCAATCGAGGGTTGTAAAAGGAAATAACGAATCATCTACCGTGATTGAACTACGCATCATGCTACAAATTGTTTATAAGTCAGAATTCACTTCACATTCCTGAAAACTTAAAGCAATCTACCGCTTTTTCGGAGCTCTGCAGCTATACCTCTGGGATTAATGGTAAATGCTTGAAAAATGGATTTATTTGAATTTTTTAAATTGGAAAGAAAATAGATATTAGTTTTCTTAACTTAAACTAAGTTCAAAACCGGCGAGAATTTTATTTTAAAAACATTATTACTCCACCTAATTTGGTAGCATCTTTTTGATTCCATTTAATTCTTTTTGTGATATTCTGATTCGGAAAACGTTTTGGTTTCTTCAGCAGTTGATGATACAACCAGCATATCGCAGAATATTATTTTTTCTCTTGGTGTTTAAACAAAATCTAGTTTATTCGATAACCTGCTTTTACATTTTCTTCTGATTCGTCAAATTCTTTGGCATTTCAGCAATCAAATGAAGAATTTGAGTCATAAAGAGAGAATTTGACTACTATATTTGTCGTCTTCATTAACTGCACTATGTCTACTGTCAGTATGTTCTCCTAATGGGGACAGCAAAAGTTGTCTTCTCTGTCTCCCAGTTCATTGGAAATTTATCTGGTTCTTTTTAGCAAGCCAACTTAATTCTTTGTTATAATGATCCGAATTTTGCTTGCAAACAAGATAACTTTTCAGCGGCTTTTTACAAGGTCTGGAGGAAATACTTATCAATTTTTATGATTATAAATTCATAGAAAATTATGTTTTTATTGTCACTGGTCTTTTTGATAATATATCGACGCAGTGTATAAAAAAGAACATCAAAACATGTCGAATAAGTTTAACTTAACACTGGCTTCAGAAACATAAACGGCCTTTTCCATTGCATGAGGTGATCCTGTACCCTTTGCTGTATTTGGTCGCTTTCTACTAATTTAAAACGATTCACGAGCATTGCACTAGACTGAGAGTCGGCATGTCTCTATACATATATATTTTCTTAAGTCTTTGTCGATGTGCCAAATGAAAATCGATACCACATTCGACAGTTTATAGTTTATTTAAACAAGATCCTGTGCCCATATACCCACATCTTCCATAAGTAATTCAAAAATTCTGCCACGCATTTTATGATTTAGACGCTTTGAAAAAGTCTCATTTCAAATTATTATGAAATTTTCTTACCTCAAATAAGTTCCGATTTGTCTGAGATTTTGCTCAATTTGACTCAGTTGAGATTAATTAATGAAGTGAGTTGAACCGTATTAATTAACAAATAGAAAATATAATTGAATAAAACGTTGTAGAGATAGGTAAAATGATTGAGTGAGATTACTTAAGACGGCAGACAAGTTGAAAGTAAACATGAAGCTCACAAAGATTACCTATATACAGGGTGCGGCAAAATGGTTACCCCGATTTCGAGAGGTCATTCTTCGGCTCCTGGGAGGGGTAGATTAGTGGGATTGTGGCTTAGTGTCGGTGTGTTTGTGCCATTTTGTACTGTCGAACACTTTAGGAAAAGCAACGAATCTGTACTTCAAAATCGGAGCAACCATTTTTCCGCACCCTGTATTCTGTTGGAAATGTTCTGAAAAAAAAAAACAGATATTTCTTACAAATAATAATCGCTTACAGGTATTATATTATGTATACCATAGGACCTATTCCCAAAATATAAATTTGGTTCAAACTCTTTTATAACTAAAATGTTTCAGCTGAAAATGACAGCCTGCTTGAGTTCTTGTATTGGTCGAAAGCAATATTCTGTATTACATGTAAAATCACATATAACTAAAAAGAATAACAAATTAGAATAATAATAACTTCTTTGAAGTATTAAACCATACCAGCACCAACCTTCAAAATATATGCTAATATTATTAGGTATTAGGATATATTTTGAACGTTGGAACTATTAAGGTAATATAAGAAGCACGATTTTAATAAGCAAGCATCTAATTTCAGTATATAATACCCATTCACAAGTGCTTATAGGCACATCTTTTATACTCACCGAAACATAATGTTCGTGAAGAAAATTATTTGTTGAATCGTATCCCTTTTTGTGATTTGTAAGCGTGAACTGGCACACGCGTTTTAAAATTTAATGAAAAATAAAAGATATATAAACGCTATGGCCTTAGCGCCTAACCGTGGGATCAAGTAATAAACAAATCATGAATAAATATCTATTTAATATTATATCAGAAAGAAAAAAAAAGTAAAACATAATAATTATATCATCATAGCAAACATAAATAAATTATAGATAATATAATATATCTATTCACACATAATGTACTCTACTACTATTTACATATAACTAATAGGGATCTATAGAAATAATTAGTGTAATTACTTAGCTTAAACTATGGGCACAAAATAAGTCTTTTAATCAACAAATTTGAATCTTTTTGCACAGCTACGTGATTTTACTCTGACGGACGGTTGCGTTCTCTATACTTACTTGAATCTTTCCAAACGTTGCAGGCGAGTATAATATACATAAATAACATGTGTTCTCTCATTTTGTCCTCTGATTTCCTATCTTCGTTTATCTTTGAACAAAACAATTGGCTCTTACACCACAGAAAACAAAGTGCCAAGGACAGTATTACAAAATATATTTCGAGGAACAGCCAGTTCAGTTTGTTGGGTACTAATTGATACAAGTTAAGTTTTGTTGGATTATTATATTTTCGTTATTTGATAAAAAAAAATCTATGTCATATACTCTATTACATATTATAGCTATATTAATATACATAATATATTAATTATAATGAATTTATTCTTTGTCATTTTACAATAAAAAATAAATAGTACAATAGCGTTTTTATTGTTTTACTTTACTGATGGATAACATATGAGGATACGTAACCGAAAACTGGATTGATCTTAACATCAAATTTGCCTGCAAGACCATTTAGCAATTAATTAAGGATTGCGTTATTTGTAAAAGCCGCTGGTCGAATAAGTGAGAACACGTAAGTATCATAAATAGAATAGAGGCTTTGTTATTGGCACAGATAAAAGAATAATTCGAAGATCTTGAATTTGTATACCTTTGAGTATATGAATGAATTCTAAAGAAATTTCACTATTATTTTGTCCAATATTTTGATTTTACAAATTCAAATGTGGAAAATTCATGTTTACTTAACTATAAAAATAATTAATATATTAAAAGAAGTATTAAAAAAAACTGACCCCTATCATTATTTAAAGTTAGATTTAATGTGACTTAGAGTAGTATGTCGCAGAACTACTCCTTAAAAATCTCCTTCAAAGCTCATCGATAGCTCCAGAAAAAGCACCTTAAAAAGGAGTTCCTTAAAAAACTTCTGAGAAAACTTGAAAAAGCTCCTCATAAAAGCCACTCAACAAACTCCCAAAAGATTTTTAAAAAATCTCTCCAAAAGCTCCTAAAAACTCAAAAGAGCTCCTGGGAAAACACAAAAAGTTCCTCAAACAGCTCTTCAAAAAAAACTGAAAAAGCTTCTCAGGAAGCCTCTCATAAGTTTAAAATTTCCTCAACAACTCCAATATTCGAAAAACTCCTCAAGTGCTCCCCCAAAACCTCAAACTCAAAGTTGAAGCTCAAAGTTCAGGCTGAAAACTAAATTGACGAAAGTCGGAATCGCATATATGAGATAACAGCATTTACTTAAGGGCTCGCATATTAATGTTAGTTTCCCGAAAAGAATCAAAATATCTCGAAAACAAACGAATTTAGGAATCCCTACATACATTCAAACCAGAATTTTAAGGACAATTCAAAAATATAAAAATATACTGGCTGTTCTATTTAAAATAAGAAAGTTTATATCAACACACCCTGTAGGAGCAGTGCTTAAGAGTTGTGTACAACTTGCGTGAATGGGTCAAACTGCCGTTACTATACAGTTTACCTACTACCAAACTTTCCTGGTGAATATATAATTTTCCACATATCAATCACTGCAGTTCATCGTGGGACAGTCTACATATACATCAGTATGATTGGTAAGTCAATGTGGCCAACGTAACTTTTTGGCACATGATAGTGCACTTAAATTGCTAAATAATTAATAGGAATGTCAAATTCAACCGTTTTTGAGATATTTAAAATATTCTGTTTTTGCAAAAAAAAATGAAGTTTGCCTAATAATTTAAATTATAAAAAATAACGAAGTTCATTGCGAGATTATAGTTTCCTTAGTTACAGCTTATGTAAGAAAAAGTTACTCATATAAATCAATTTTTAAGCTTCTTCCCCTGTATTTTTCTCACGCAAAAAATACAAATGTGTAACAACTAGTACATATGCCTTATTCGTCGAACCGGACAGCCGCCCGTACTTCGAAAATCCCGGGGTCGCCAAATTTGCTCGATTACTATATTTTAATTAATCGTAAAAATAACATATCGACAAAAATATCAAGTAACTGGAGTTTAAATTTTGCTGCTGAATATGGATGTGCCATGGAAAATCATATTTATTGGATTTAACTTATTATAGATTGTATAGTCCTTAGTATTGGGCAAGGTAGTCGACTCTCGGGATAGTTGGTAAGCAACAGGAACCCCTTCTCCCGAGACGAATAAACCTGGTCCTCGCTAACGATAGTTATTTTCCCCTATCGTATCCAACATTAAGTCTTACTTTATTTAAAAGTGAAAGCGTGGTTTCCGTATGGTGTGCTTTTTACAGAAAGCAAAAGTCTCTGAAATTTCAAAGCATTTCACGTCTTGTGCTTGTCATATTCGTTAAAGGGGTTCGGACACTGCAGACTATGCTTTTCCTCTTTCCTACATCATAACTTGGAAAGTACGTATTCAATGGTCTAATAATTGATGTCATTTTTTCAGAAGAGTTGTCTGAATAATTTGATATATATACACTCCGCCAAAAAAGTATCGCATAAACTAAAAAAGGGCATTTATGAACCAAGATATTTTTATACGTTCACAAAAAGTTTGCCTCGTGTATGTGAACTATAAAAACACTAACAAAATAATGGAACTTAGCGTTTTTACTTGTGTAAGGTTGCATATGTGTAAGGTTTGTTCAGTTGTTTATTGAAAGTCTTCCTATACGGACAAATTTTAAAGTGCGAAGTCAGAGTTCTGTACCAACGCTTTTAAAACTAAAATGAGCAATTTAACTTCAGAACAAGTGGGTGCTATAGTTGCTTTAATCGAAGATGGACGATCTCAAGCATACGTTGCTAATTTGATGAACATCAATCAGTCCAGTGTTTCTAGAGCCGTAGCCAGATATAGGGAAACAGGCATTTACAGTAGAAGACCTGTACCAGGTCGTCCAAGATGTTCTACTCGCCAAGATGACCGCTATTTACTACTACAAGCATTACGTCGAAGACATGTAACTGCGAGACAATTGCAGAACGACTTGGCTAGAATCAGAAATACTCGTGTGAGTACTCAAACTATTCGGAATAGGTTACGACAGAGTGGATTAAGAGCTAGAGTAGCTGTAACAGCCCCTCGTCTCACTAGGAACCACCGAGTGGCTCGCTTAAGGTTTGCCAGAGAACATGTAAATTCGAACATTAATGACTGGGCCAATATACTCTTCACAGATGAGTCAAGATTTGGTCTTTACACCTCGGATAGGCGTATCTCAGTGTACAGACGAGACGGTGAGCGCTATTCGCAGTGTAATATCAGACCTAGACCTAATTTCGCTGGTGGCTCTATTATGGTTTGGGGAGGCATCTGTTTAACAGGTCGTACAGAGTTAGTACCAGTAGACAGAGGTACACTGACTGCCCACAGGTATATAACGGACATTTTAGAAGAACATGTAGTACCATATGCGCCAATTATAGGAAACGAATTCATGTTAATGCACGATAATGCACGACCGCATGTTACAATAATTGTCCAGGAATACCTTAACGATGTTGGTATTCCAGTTTTAGATTGGCCTGCGGTAAGTCCGGACATGAACCCTATCGAGCACGTGTGGGACCTCCTTCACAGACGGATACGAACCCAAAATGTTGCCCCAGCGGACCTGCATGGACTAGCAAATGCTCTCCGTGACGAGTGGGAGAATTTGGATCAGGCTTATATACGGAGGTTAATCGAATCTCTGCCAAACCGTATGCGAGCGGTCATAAGAGCCAGAGGTGGCAATACTCAGTATTAAAAGCTACTGTTATGACATTTTTCTTTCCAAAATTATAATTTCTTGTTTTAATAAAAATCTCAAGTATGAGTTCTTGTTTTTATTTGGCCTGTATTTTATTTAAACAATCATAGAAATTATATATAGTATATTTACAACTTTATGCTACAAACAAAGATTATGCGATACTTTTATGATTCAAAACTAAATTATGCGATACTTTTTTGACGGAGTGTAGTATGTTTTAAAAAAAATTGTTTGGAGAGGTAAACGACCAATTTGTTTTCTGAGTTCGACCTTTAGAATACGGCCATTTTTATGTTCCTTTTTCTCAGAAATCAATGAATATCTTTAAACGATTCTTGCTGTATGTCATTTTACGGAGGTAATTGAAGGATATTTCCAGGGAAACTTTTTAATTAAATAATATTAAGAAAAAAACCAAAATAAATCTTAAGTGCATAAAACAAGATGGAAAAGAATTAAGAACACATTTTGAATTTGTCATAAGAAATGATTAACCCTTTCACTACTCTAGACGAGTATACTCACCAGCGTTAGGTGGCGATAGCATATATCTCGGTATATATGCATTGTGAAAGAGTTAAGTAAAAATTTTGAAAATCCGTTGCGGGATATCTATCATTTAATTGTTTAAAATGAAGTACAAGAATCGTTCAAAAATATTCACAGGTTCCTGAGAAAAAGGAACATGAAGATGGCCGCATTTTGAAGCTCAACCTCAGATAATGGCTTAGTCCTTCACCTCTCCAAACAATTTTTTGCAACGTAACAAGTATATATGTATATCAAACTCAGACGAGCCTTCTGAAAAAATGAGATCAATTTTAAGATAATTCGATCAGTAAGTACTTTCCAACTTATCATGGAGAAGAGGAGCCACCAGGAAAGCATAGCCCGAAGTGTCTGAACCCCCTAAAACTGGTTAAAGGTTAATGCAACAAAGTCTTGCCCACAAGCTATTCTTTGTTCTTGGAGTTATTCAACAACATTATTTTCGGTCTCGGTGTGCAGATAGAAAATTTTAGATGACGATCTGCAAAATTTTACGATCAAATCAACATGTGAAACTCGTGGGGAAAGTCGAATTCAAATGATACATCCAATTCATGACGCATTGATTATACCGGGTGAAACCCCAACTGACGCTGCTCCATACATGACGCAATTACGAAAAAAAAGAACTATGTGATTTTCGTTTTTTAATAGTGCTAGTATCGTGGCATAATATCCTTCATAAGAACATTGAATATTGTGGGAATGTCCATGTAAACCATAAATTCAGATATAGAAATCATGATACATTTATCGAAATCATGTATAGAATATACTAGACTTACTAGAGACTATAGTTCACCAGGATTTGAAAATGCCCAAACTGAAGCTATATAATTAGCCAAACTTTTAGGAATTGATCAAGCACTCTCTGAAAAACAAACACCTTATTTAATTTTTTATGTATGAAGTAGAAGACAATGCTCCAGCAAGTGTAGCTGTTGATTTGAAATCAAACTTAAGAGTAAATATATTAATATCGCTTGAGCAAAGGCTTATACAGATGAAACATTTCGAACAGACTTGAGATTTTTTATCTAATTTAACTATCGTCCTGCATATTCAGACTTACTTCACCATTCAATGAAACGGATGAACATACCGGAAATGAAGAAATTAAAACAAAAATCTACAAAAGATTCTTAGTGACTCGGAATAGTTTTAATATAAACAAACATTAATTCTTTGCAGTAATAAATATCATTCGAAGCTATACAATTTATAGGAATAAATAATTTGGAAAATGTGGGTTCAAAACGTATGGGTAGCGTTGAAGAAGAGAACTTTGCTGACAATACCAATACAATCGCTGCTGAAAGGAGTTTCAGTAAATTAAAATTTTAAGAGACATTCTCAACTGAATTCTTTAGCATTAATATTGATGGAAAACGTGATTGCACAACAACTAGATATATAACAGAAAAGATATTACCGTCAGACTTAGGTATTTATTTTTTAAATAGGTAGACACTTGTTTTTAAATATAATACATTTATATTCATTTATGTCACAATCAAATTATACTTATATTTTAATTTTTGTATTTAATAAGCCCTGCGCATTTTTAATTTTATAATTATTTTGTTGCTATTAAGACGTAAAACCAATAGTCTTTGCATTATGCCATTAAGTGTCAATCTTCTAGGCTTTGTTTTTTATTATATATCGATTTCAGCGATAAATTGGCACGATTAAGCAGTAAAAGAATTGACACGGTTAGATACGAAGGAACGGCAACATTTTGTCCTGTCCGGTATATAAAATTAATTTGAGCCGGCACTGGTGCTGGGGTGTAGAAGAAAATCAAATTATTTTTTTATTCAAAAGACGACGGTTAAAACAAAAACAAAGTAAACTTTCTTAAAAGTAAACAAAATTATAAACTACCGGAACTTCAATAGGAACTACTGTAATAACTTTTTCTCTCAATCAGAGAACACGTTTTGCTCGCAAACCCAATATAAAATAACCGATTGATTGCTCGAGTTTGTCATGTTATGATTGGCACTGCCTAGCTGTTTTGTAAGATGTTTTTGAGGCCAACTTAAGCCTTAAGATTAATTGCATTTGTGCTTCATTTCTAGCAAGTCTTACAAAAATAAAACGAACGTATACCATAACCCTTTTATTAGAATATTGTAAGACAAAATGAAATCATAGAATATATATTTAGGTATTTATAATACATCTCGAATGATACAAAAAATATGTTACATTTAGTACACCAGTGAGGGCTGCAGTTTTAGTGATGGTTGAACTAAAACGATCAAACTATACACGCTAAGAGAAATGTGACCTTAAGACATCGACTCCTTCGGTAAGTCCATATTTGTTACATAATTCTAGTAGCACCTTGCATATTCCTTCACATTGTATGGAGGTTTTACCTTCTGGAATTAACAGATGAATTCTGGTAGAAGAGATACGTTTTGAGGAACAATCAAAACTTACCATCTATAGCTAATGTTGCTATCCCTTGCTTACAAACTTGCCGTAGTTCGTTCTGTAATGTGTCCAAAAGCACGATAGTTTGCGTGTCGAACTAAAAGTTAAAATAAAATTAGGGAAAATATCTCTTCTATTCTTAGAGTAGCTTCAAAGTCGAAAGGCATCAGTGCGCAGGAACACATATTCATACTACAGTACGATTTAGCCGAGTTGGCGGAAGCGCAACAGCAAGAGGGTGTGCTCAATGTAGTGAGACACATCTACAGGAATAAGGATAACCGGTATAATTCGCACGCGAGAAGATAGCTCCCTACTATATTCGCTAGTTGTACAAAATCCGTACCTAATTCAGTTTTTATTGTAATTTGTATCTGAAGTATTGTATGCTGTCCAATCAGTGGGCACCATTTCACGCAACTTCGAACTCATGACGTTTGCTGCGCGTACAGGCGGTCCTTCCGCCAACTCGGCTGAAACATGCTCTGTAATGTGAAATAGAATTGCATAAATTTCGACCGCACGGTCGTCAGTTTAGCTGTCACGTATATGCTAGGGCAATATTTTTAGAACGGAATAAATTTATGATCTCGCATTGTTCGCGCAGGTTCTTTCGATTTTGAGATTATCTATACATACGTACTTGTTTTAAGAGACATAACTCCATCAATTGCTGAAAATGTACTGGCATTTTGTTGACAACGCTGTGTTCAATTTTACACAACGCTTGATAGAAGGTGCTTCGAGACTCGTTATCTTCTTCGTCGACTTTATGCTCCATTCTGGTCGGAGGAGTTAAAGAAACATCTTCGCCACGACACAAATTTGCAGTCGGTGGTAAACCCAATAAACTCGGTCTATGTTTATTAGCGGCTGTTGCCAAGGCATAAGACAACACTGCAGTGTCGTACGCGTCCATTTTGAGACTTTTAGAAGAGCTATAAAATTAAAAAGCGGTACTTTTACTATTATTAGTCTCTTTTTATTTTTGCTTTATATAAGAATTACAAATTTATGATTCCAAAATTCTATATCGAAAAACTGAAAAACAAAAGAATTTCTTGTTCACTCTGGACTTTCTTTTATTTGAAAAGAAAAATATATTTCGTATTGCATTTAGATGTTATATTACTGCCGCTTGATCTTATAAATCTTTGTAGTGGTAGGTTGATAGAAACTGGAAGGTATGTTTGTATGATCACCCTTGAAATATGCTAACGGAAAAGAAATACAAGTAAACAATAACGTGTCCAGATAAAAATGGATGGAATATATTGAATTAAAGCCTTAATAGGCGAATATGTCTATTAGTTTTAAGTAGGTATCAAAAAAAAAAAAATAAAACACCTATTGTGCTACCCATTTGGGCTATTATTTATTTGTTCTCTTGTCGCAAGGATGAGCAATGCGTACGGCTTACGAACGAAGCGTAAATGATTTTAGCAAAATATCAACAAATTTTTTGCTGGTGCAACTATGAAATGATTTTTAATAATCACACTAAACAGAAATATTTTTTCCAAACATATATTTTCAAGGTTTATTAAAATGTAAACACAATATACTTTAAAATTTTGTGTTCATTTTCCGGATTCTAGAATTACCCATTCTTCATTCCAAGACTGCAATAAGGCTGTCTAGAACTGTAGATAGGAATCCAGGGAGCACTGGCAGGTATCAAAGAAAGTGGTGAATGTGGAAAACGTAAAATAGGAAATTAAGCCATTCTAACCATATAAATCGCCAGGATTGGATGGTATTTATCCAATTATTCTACAAAACGGTTCAGAACTTTTATTGTAGAAGCTTAGTACGTTACTTAGGGCCATCGGAAATCTTGCACTGGGATACCAACCACTATTAGCCTGGAAGCTGATCAGAGTTTCTTTCACACATCAAAACCTGGTAAAACGGTACAGCATGGAGCTAAGTCTCTCAGACCAATAAGTCTGTCACTTATGGTGAAGACTTTTGAAAAATTGCTAGACAGATACATATGGGATGATGTATTACCATACCGCCACCTTCGTCAAGATCAGTATTCGTTTCAACCACGAGACATACTTGCATCAGGTAATGTGCGAAATAAATCCATGTGCGTGTCGCATTTAAAAGTTTACACAAGCCGTACTGAATTGCCAAGGCCTCGGGACAGTATTACGCCACTAGTGAGTGACACAGACTGCTTGTGCTATTGGTTTAAATCCCAATATACTACTTCCAATGTCCGCAGGTAACTGACGGAAGAAAGTACTGGTGCTGAGGGAGACATCTAGAGAGGGAGGCGTAGCAAGGATGGGAACCGATATCTTCTCTCTTGCCCGCCGCCCTTCGTATCGTTCGGATTAAATTTTCTCCAAGCGTACCATTAATCTCTAAAGCATCGAGAAATAGAAGGGTCGATTCAACGAGCTGCAGGGGGACAGACTGCATGCTTAAAGGGAGATCAGTTTACACGACCTTCATCGGAGAAATACCGGTGTGAAAAAAATGCAAATTCGCGCTATTTGTTGGGCGAAAATGGAGGAAATCTAGAGGAGCATAGGATACGAACCGAAGGCCGAATTTAGAAATGTAGAAAAATTGTGCAAAAATAGAGAAGCATAGAATACGAACCAGACTCGGTGGATTGATTTGGTTTACAGGCGGATCAAATGAATCAGGAAGAAATGGATCAGCAGCCTCAGACATAGGCCCGGAACCTGTTCTAGAAGTGTCCAAAAACGCAACACGAGGAGGTAACAGATTTGGATCGAGGAAAAACACAAAGAACACTGGAATGATACAACCGCGCGAATTCATGGAAAGATCTTTATTAAGAAAGCAAAAAAAGAGCGAAAAAGAGGATTGAAGAACTACAAAATCTCAGTAGGAATCATCTTCGCGTAGTAGTAAGTCTTCTTAACAGGACAATCTGCACTGAAACAACACCTACAGAAAATTGGGATCAACACTGCAGAGGATTCTTTCGATCGACCAGCCACAGATCTGTACAGATTAGTACAGGGCACCAGGATATTGGAATGACTGGCATGATTCAATGGGTAAATGGGAGATTAAATACAAAGAGGGTGCAGTGTTTCCGGAGAGTTCACGTCAGACGGCTCCCGCAAAAAAAAAGCTATTAAGTTGTGGAAATAGTTTGTTACGAAACTGCAGGGTAAACTTTAAGGGCATCCAGACAGGATTGAGAAATGCGATGTTTCACACAAGTTAAAACGCAGTTCATAAGCTATTTAATATTCAAGAGTTGGAAACACTAGTAAGATGAATGGATCTTGCAATATCTTTTAATATGGATTCTGAAGGAGTGCTCCTCTGTAATGTAATTGCAATTGTAAAATTAAAATGTAGCGCAGCATTGAATTAAACTTTTCTTTAATATAAATCGCTGAAAGGATAAAAAACACAGATGTTCGGGTCGTCCTAAGCTTAAACTAAAAAATTATTCATAAAGGAGTGATGAAATTACGTAGCTCAACTTCATAGCTACTTATATGAATCTGCTGCTAGGGGACCAGCTTGTCAGTAGGTATGCTCCTTACTTTGTAGGAGAGAGCAATATGTATCTTTAAATTTTAAATTAGGACAGTGTAATAGCATATATGACTTAAAACGCTTAGAAAATCAACTAGGGATACCGCGGGGGTCGGTATTTGGACCGATTCTCTTTTTGATATATATAAATGATATAGAAAATATTGCGGTTGATGCGAGCGCAAATTTTAGTTTTTACGCTGATGACACATCTATCATTTTATGTGATAAAGATAGAGATATGCTAGAAAGGAAATGTAATGATTTATTGTATCGAGTAAAAACGTATAGACTGCGTTACGGATTCTGTTTCTGGGTTTGATTCACCATTAGTGAGATATTTTCATTGTGCAAAAACGCATTTACGCTGGAGTAAAACGCATTCGTGTAGGGAGACATTTAAGAAATATAACACCCACCAGTTTATATGTTTTTGAAATGTGTTTTTGTTTTTAAAAAGGTGGACATTATTATTTGAGATCGACCGGGGATTTTCACATTCCTTTTGCTCAATTTAATGTAACTAAAGTCACCTGAGTGTATAGGTTTGAAATTATTTAATGCCCTGTCTGTTTGAATTAAGGAATGTGGAAAATCAAAATATTTAAAATTTCTGTTAAATAATATTTATGTCAGGCGGTATTTTATACACTGAACGAATATATATAGATATACTTATTTTTTGTTTGATTATTTCTACATTTTATATACGAGGCATGTTTTTTAAGTAAGTACCGTTTTGCGATTCCGCCGCCGCAGCGCTACGGTCGGCGTTCCGCGCTGGTTACCTACATCTCTTGTCTACGCACTGACGCCATTACAGTCTGATTCTTCATTGTATACGTTGTTTACTGAGTGTTTAAGATGCCTCCGACAATCGTGAGTCCCGCCGATTGTGAAGTACGGGCTGTTATACGATTTCTTAGTGCTAAAGGCGTAAAACCGATCGATATTCATCGTGAGATCTGTGAAGTTTACGGACAAAACATTATGAGTGATGGAATGGTAAGGAAATGGGTGAGAGCATTTAAAGAAGGCCGCACAAATGTGCATGATGAAGAACGGAGTGGACGTCCTTCGGTCGTTAATGAAGATTTGGAAGTTGAATTACCGGAAATTGTGTTCACGTTGGGTTCCAAAAATGTTGAGGGATTTGCACAAAACCCAACGTTTAGGCAGTGCATTGACTTTCCTTGAGCGGTACCACAATGAAGTTGAAGATTTTTTTTTCTCTTTTTTTTACGATTTTTTTTTCTTTTTTTTTACGATTTTTTTTTCTTTTTTTTACGATTTTTTTTTCTTTTTTTTACGATTTTTTTTCCTTTTTTTTACGATTTTTTTTTCTTTTTTTTACGATTTTTTTTACGATTTTTTCTTTTTTTTTTTAGACCAAATTGTTACTGGTGACGAAACATTCATCATTGGTGAAAAAAAAGAAAAAAAAATCGTAAAAAAATCGTAAAAAAAAGAAAAAAAATCGTAAAAAAAATATTCAACTTCATTGTGGTACCGCTCAAGGAAAGTCAATGCACTGCCTAAACGTTGGGTTTTGTGCAAATCCGTCAACATTTTTGGAACCCAACGTGAACACAATTTCCGGTAATTCAACTTCCAAATCTTCATTAACGACCGAAGGACGTCCACTCCGTTCTTCATCATGCACATTTGTGCGGCCTTCTTTAAATGCTCTCACTCATTTCCTTACCATTCCATCACTCATAATGTTTTGTCCGTAAACTTCACAGATCTCACGATGAATATCGATCGGTTTTACGCCTTTAGCACTAAGAAATCGTATAACAGCCCGTACTTCACAATCGGCGGGACTCACGATTGTTGGAGGCATCTTAAACACTCAGTAAACAACGTATACAATGAAGAATCAGACTGTAATGGCGTCAGTGCGTAGACAAGAGATGTAGGTAACCAGCGCGCATGCGCGGAACGCCGACCGTAGCACTGCGGCGGCGGAATCGCAAAACGGTACTTACTTAAAAAACTTGCCTCGTATGTTATATGACGAAACCTACACATGTATTGTCATGTCTTATGATGTCAATAAATTATTATTATTAACACACATCACACTGCGAGCCCAGCGAAGAACAAAAAACTATTTTCTGTAAATGTTTAAAGAAATAATTTTGTTTAAATAAAACCTATCAAACATTTGTGTTTTATTTGCTTATAAAGTGAAACCAACAAAATAATCTAAATACTTTAAGGCTCGATTAAAATCCTTTTTCTAGATCGGTTAGCCGAAAAGTTTGTTAATCTCTGCTCTACACCATGGTCTTTTATTTAGATTTTGCACTTTCTTAATTAGTCCATAATAAAAAATGAACCATGCAACTTTGCTCAAAAAGTCGCTTTCTACGCTAGAAATATTAAATTTGATAATACGTACTGTACTTCTACACTCCTTTTAATTAAGAAAGAAATAATAAGAAAGTTCTTTGTTTGTTTCATATTCTTATGAAACTAATTGATCTCGCCCTCAAACTGTACACTACCTTATTTTTTATTCAAGCTGCCTACTTTTTATCGTTTATTCTTTTAACATTTATTGGAGCAAATACAATTTTTAGTACATTCCACTCTGATGAGGCACTAAAGACATTTTATTAATTCATTACAATTTCAGGCATTTTAATGTGGACGAACATATAAAAATGTAAACAAACATGCTGTGCACGATGCAGTAACAGACATGCCGTTAAAGGTAACTAACATCAAACAAATAAGTCCTAAAGGGGAGAAGAATTGAATCCGTAAAATAATAATTGAAAATAAAATAAAAACGAAAGAAGAAATAAAACAAACTAATGAATTCAAATCCCATTTATTTACAAATCAAAATAAAAATAAAACATATATACAACAACTTATAAATAAACAATTACGGGTTTAATTCTATAACAATGTCTAAAAATTAATTGCTACATATATACACATACTGTTCTAATAATTTCACTAAATGTACACGAAAAAGTTCATTAATGTCAATGGAAAGACGTATATAGAAAAACAGCTAGTTATTACTTTATCATTATGCTTGTATATTCTTTTGAAAAATACATAATTTCTTTTTTATTTTCATTCAAGTATATTTACACCAATATGGTTTTGGGAAGAGAGAAATAAAAGATTTCTACTTCAGCTTAAAATCTATAAATATTTATAGTAATGCATTCCTTAATAGAACATGCAATCCGTGTTTGAGAAATATAGTAAAAATATATTTCACCTGTCTTGATTTCAAATAATGTATATGAAAATGGATGTGTAATAAGAAATGTTTACCATATTTCAGAAACAGAAGCTGTTATTGTTGCATATAAATTTCAAAAAACGAAATCAATCGTTTCTCTAAAATATAAAATTATTCAACTTTCAGCGACCATTATAAAGAATACAAACGGAACTCGCAGCTTCACATCAAACATTTCAATTTATAAATGATAAACCTAGTTTTAAATAATAAAAAAACACGATTTACTGCTAGCGCATCCTGGGCATTATGTTCTTGCACTTGTACTAGCATTCCATATCACAAGGAAACATTCTTATCAAATTTTATTGTCCACGATAATTGTAACATGATCTCACTTCGAATGAGCATTCAAAAAAGTAGTTTTTCTTTCTCATAAATACATCTATATACACGGAACATTGTACAAATTCGCATTGTTAACTCCATACTTTTCTCAACCAACACGCATGTCACATCTATTGTTTGTTGTTTGAATGGACTCACCCTCCGAATTCAGAACCGTCGCGCAACGAAAGAGATGGTTTCCCTGGCGGCAGGTTTTGAATAGCTTCCTGTTGTTCCCGCATCTGTTTTTTCCGTTTCTTACTCCACAGTTCATGACAATCTTGCCACGTCGGCAATTCCGGTGCCGAAATTCTATGAAAGAGAAAAACGATTTATTTCAATTCAGCATTCGAGCCAAATAGGTATACGTGAAAACATTTATAAAGTCTTGGTCTCATATCATAAAGGAAAAATAAAAGTTTGTGCCCGCACCAAGTTATCCGAACCAAGTGTAAGTTACAAATGTGAACAAAACTCTCAGCGACTCTAAAGGTACATCCTGATAATGCTAAATACGTCTGGAAATACACAACGAAATGTATCAAAAAGGTCTTGAAGATAAATCGTTCAAATAAGTGGTATGCCCAGTCATCAAACTGAATAATCTTTTTATTATTATTATTATTATTGAAGTACCATGGGTTCAACATCTAATAGCGTTTTCGACTTATTGCACTTTACGCGTGGAGTATATCTATCTCCCTTACTAATATTATGTATTAAAATAAGATGGAAATACAATCAATGCATAAAAGTGCAGTAAGTCGAAAATGCTATAAGTTGACAGTTAAGGTACCGAAAACGTGTTAGACGTCAACCTAGCAGTTGTGACGAGTGTACATGAACGAATGATAACTTTTTTAAGGGAGTAGATAAAGCCTTTAATATGCTTATCAGGCCCGTCGCAGAGCCACATCTCCCTCCTAATTAACCATCATTACGACCCTGGAAAAAAGCGGATATCCGGATAGCCAAGTTTGCAAATCACTAGACTATCAGCCGGGCTAAATGGCTGAAATAATATGATTTCCGGAAATTGGTAAGTGTTATTGACATGTTAATAGTAATCACTACAAATGTGTAAAGTGAATCTATCTTTTTATTTTGGAATATGGCTTTTAATAAGACAAACTAATATTTTTGAAGACGTTTCGAACATTTAATGCAAGTCTTTCTCAATTACATCAGTGGCGGCTTGTTACGGTAGGCAAGGCAGGCTAAGCCTCTCCATAAAAATAAAACAAAATGAACAAAATAAACCGAGTAAAGCTTCTTTGTTAAATGATAAAAGTAGCTAGTAGCGCTGCTCACTACATTAAATTAAATTTGTGAAATCTGCCTGCCGTATATCTCGCTTCAATTGTAAGCCGTGTAGCGAATTTGACCTTGAAACTGGATGAAAAGTGAAACAGAGCACATTAGTTAAACAGAAACAAACGAGAGCAAGGGAGGCTAAGGTTTACCTAGACTCCTCTACTCCACACGTCAAAAGTGCGTAAAGTCAATTTTTAGTGTTTATAGTTGCTTTCATCTGCAATTTAGGATTGTAGGAATTTAATAGTTAATACCAGTTATTCAGTGATAGAAACTTAAGCTGTGTAATAAAAATGCTATATACCTAAAAGGAGGCTTTGCGATTTATTTCTATTAGCTAGAGATAAAATAACGTAGACCCAACTAAACACAAAAATACAGAATATTTTGTTAGAACCTCTTCTAAACCTGTAACATAATATATCTAATTGCATTTCTTTTCACGTTGTGGTAATTACAGTAGTATAAAGTGAAAATAGCGGCCTTACCCAAAAAAGAAGTTAAGAGCAAATTTTTATAGAAAGTTCAGAGACCATAATTGGTCAAATTAACATTAGATTTTCTGATCTAGATAGTTTACTTTTCTCCTTTTAACAACTGACAAATTTATAACTTATTCCAAAGAATTTCCCGAAGATTTGTTAAAAAAAAATGTTAGATTGGTAATCCATTTTCAATAAAGTTCAGTTGAAAAATGAGCTCATTGTTATATGTAACGATACCTTTATATGTGTAAAACAAACACACCAAGTGAAATGTGGTTATTGTTATGTATGTTCAATAATAATTTTCATTTGTGTATGCCCGAATTTTTTTAAGTTTTTGAATATTATTGTTGCTTCTCCAGTTACCTCGGCATCTGTGGAAAGGTCGCATAAAAAACCTATCAATACTCCAATCTAGTACTATAAATCCAACTCAACTCGGAGATATAACCCTAATTTCAACTGAAAAGGAGTTTGTAAAAACTGCCACAAGATTAGAGTTTGTTTTTAATTTTTTATATACCTATACTATAAAATTAAATTTTGTTTAATTTATGCTGTTGGTATTACAAAGTTTATTTTTGCTTTTAATTTTTTTTAATGTGTGAAATTTTTTCAACATATCCACCCTAACCTCAGATTTTCTTTGATCCCAATCCCATCTTGGCAACTTTACATTTCCTAATTAATTGCAGCATATAAAAGTTTTTTTGTTTTTTTTGTATGATAGTGGAATAGTAGCTTGATAGTTTAGGCATCTACCCGAAGATATTGGTTTATAGTACCATGATGTAAAGAATTTGTTGCCTTCCTTAGTCCAAATAATTTAAACAATTATTATTTCCCGTCTCCAAAGTAAATTCAATTTTATGATGATAATGATTAAAAAATGATAAAATCTAATCAATTTTGTTAGTTGGTAAAATCAGTATACATCCACGTATCTTAAAAAATAAAGTTTTCATTTCATATTTAACTTATTTATGATAGTTTCTTCTAGGTCTTCTAAAACAAGCTGTGCAATGACGCTATATATGGGTGGACCCATAGCTAAACCATCTATTTGTTTATCGAAGTTGTTTTCATATTGAAAGTAAGTAGAGGTAAGTGTCAGTTCTACGGCTTGTAAAAATTCTGTTAAAGGTAAAATAGTATGATCTTTGAGTTCGTTTCACTTTTTTGTTATGATTTGTTTAACTAGGTCGATCGGGATGTTTGTGTCGTATAAATGACAAACCTAGGAATAGTTCTTCTAATAGCTGCACAAAACATTCTCAATTTATACCGTGATATTAAGTTTTTTTCCTAAAAATTCTAACGAAAAATGTTAGCCCAGGATACCTGTCGTCACATGAATTGCTAGAAAGTGGTCATGTCTCACCCTAATACATGTATTTTTTCGTATTGAATAAACTGAATCTGCTAAAACTGATTTAACAGAATGTGAATATTTATTCATTTTGATTTTAATGATAATAATAATTTCCATGCTTCTTGTCAGGACTAATTCCTTTCTTCCTTCTGATAGATTTTGCAATGGTAAAACGATGGTAGTAGATAGCAGTACATCAAACAAATTCACGACAAAGAAAGTAAAAATAAAAGAAATCATAAATTTCAACTTGGCGGCTTTCTACTTTGGATTATCACTTTCCGCTTAAAAATTATTTTTTTTTATCTTACTTGAAGTTGTTTTACTTTCTCGCACTACACATTGTAACTTTCAAACATAGCAGATAATAAAAGAGAAAAAAAATAACTCATAAGAGTAGGAGATAAGTGCAAGTGTTGTATACTAATAACCAGGGTTGTGAATTGGGTCCCATTCAATCATCCACCGCACGAAATTTTATTGCTCGGACTGTCCGTTCATGGGACTCAAATCACAATCCTACTAATAACTACCGTTGTTACTCAGTTTATGACGTAAAAAATAAGCGTAAAAAATCAGCAAAATACAAACTCCTTCACAAAATCGGTTCCCGTGGAAAATGTCGTCTTTTCATATATCGGAAAGTTTTTCTTAAAAACTATTGGTGATATTAACACAGTTTTTATTTCACACTGTAAAGCAATAATAGATGATCGGTAGCCCGTGATATTTTAAAGTATTTACTAGATTCGGAGAGATAAATGTAATATCGAGGGCATTAAACTATAAGGGCGTGCCAACAAAAAGTAGATTTTACAGAAATTCAAATTATTATATAGTAAATCAGTTTGAATATTAAGGAAATTAATTTAAACATAGGCTATTTATTTTTTGAAAAAACGTTTCAAATAAAAATAAACGATTCAAAATAAATATACTAGGTGTTCCATTTCAATATACATTTTATGCTTCATGAAAATAATCGTTTTCAACATCGGATTTTTTGTTATTAATACTCCTTCTCTACTTACTGTTCTGGATTGATATTCTTCAGCCAATTCGACTTCAACGCATTCTCTGCCGTAATCCTCTTCTCCGGATCGAGCTCCAACATTTTATCCAGAAGATCAAGCGCAGACGACGGCATCATCATGAACTCCTCGCGTATTCGCCTTCGGTGAAGTTTCTTCGGCTTGAGCGTGTAGAATAACGGTAATTTAATGACATTAGGCCAAACTGCGGGAGTGGGGGTGCCACACAACCTAGATATCATCTCCAACTGCATCATTTCCGCATTAGCCTGAATAAAAAATATATCAGACTGAGCATTCTAACGGAGATTTAATCCACTTACCGGGAATAAGGGTTTCTTTAAGAATAATTCTCCTAAGATACAACCGCAACTCCACACGTCTATAGCAGGTCCGTACCGTTCCTCTCCCAATAATAATTCGGGAGGGCGGTACCATAACGTAATCACTTTATTGGTGTAAGGTCTTTGGCGGTCCTCAGCGTTGTACAGTCTTGCGAGTCCGAAGTCCGCCAATTTCACCTCACCCCTGCGAAAAGGAAGCTATGCAAGTCAAATTTCACCCCAAAATCACCACTAGAAAATCTCACTTGTTGTTCATTAAAATATTGCTGCATTTTATATCGCGGTGCAAGAAATTCTTCTTGTGACAATAGTTTAAACCGTCGAGTAGTTGCCGCATGATACAGGCGTTGTTCAGTTCGTTGAATTCAACCATGCCCGATTCAAGTAATCCCATTAAGTCGTGGTCCATGTATTCAAAAACTAAGTAAAACGAGCCTTTGTCCTAGGGGATTGAAAAACTATTTTCAGATTTGAATTACACAGATAAAAACGCTCCAATAGTTCATTGGTAGAAAGAAATAAAAACGGCTAATTGTATATAATTTTGTTGTGGGAGCCGTCTGATATGTAGTTTTCGGAAACACTGCAGCCTCTTGGCTTTTGTATTTAAAATCAATATCAATATTAAGAAGTCATGAAATTATTACCGATCCTACTCGAGAGACGGGTTCTTCTTCCTCTCTTATTGATTCAATATTGCTTTTTTCTGAAACACCTTCTATTTGTCGTGGTGTTTTATATGATTTAATGATATCCCACCAGTTTTTAATTTTTATTCAGTTAGATTTTACTATAACACGACCTACCGCTCATGTCCGCATGTTTAAAGAGTTTTCTAATTTCCACCACATTTATAATATTGTCAGTATGAATGACAAAGTCGATCTTTTGAATGATGCTATTTTAAGTACCTATATTTAACAGACATGCTTCTCTAAAGACCGTTATGTTTAAAAAGCAGTCGACACCCTGGTTAATGAAGACTTATGATGGAGCTTAGAGACAAAACACTTAAGGACGTGAAGAAAAAAAACCCACTGGTTCTTTTAATTGCTATTGTGGAATAGCTTTTAAGCTCATTAAACATTTACAAGTTAAGTAAAAACGGAAACTTACCTAAACACCTGAATGAAATCAATAACCATTTTTTCAGTTTTATGTCGGAGGCTGATTGCAGGGCTGGGCAAAATACATTCCAAATGTATTTAAAATATAAAATACAAAATACACTCCTTCTTAGTATTTGAAATATCAAATACAAAATACATTCCCTATTAGTATTTGAAATATCAAATACAAAATACATTCATTATTAGTATTTGAAATACCAAATACAAAATACATTCATTGCTGGTATTTCAAATACAGTACTATAAATTACTACAAAATTTAGAAAACATAAAGCAGTTTAGTAACCTATTATTGGCTGTTAATGCTGTTATAAGGGAAAGCTTTACCTTTTCCTTTATACTAATCTAAGTAAAATATATTGAATGCTAAATAATAAAAAAAATAAAACACTAATGTATTCTAGAATCTCTTTACTGATAGTTTCATTTCCTTTTAAATAAACAAGTACTTCAAAAAGTTTGTCTGATAAACAACTTCTGGCAGGAGTATGTATAAACCCTGCAAATGAAAATAGTCTTTCTACTGGTGCTGATGAACATAAACTTGTATTATAGCGAATAAAGGCTTTCTTTACACCGGGATAACCATTTACTGCACTGATTTGCTTACTGCAATCATTTAAGAAAGTAATAAATTCCAGTTCTGACTTGGAATTGCACTTAGTTTCTTTAGGTTTTGTATTAAATTTTAAAGCGAGTTATTCTAATGAAAGTGAGGTTAAGGGTGCAAAACAGAGCGCCAAATCACGCCAACGCCAAATACATTGGGTACTATGAAATAAACATCGTTCGCGCGATGTGGTAGTATCCGCTTAATTTAGGTACATTATCGCTATTTTCAGGTTATGGTAACTAGGTACTATGATGACGTCATGATGCCTATATGCGTAGTAAATATATAAAGTAATTTATATATTTTTAAGTACACAAAATACTTTAAAAATATATTTCAAATACAAAATACAAAATACAGAAGAAAAAGTATTTGAAATATAAAATACAAAATGTATTTTGTATTTCAAATACGTATTTCAAATACGTATTTCAAATATTTGTATTTTACATATGCCCAGCCCTGGCTGATTGTTGCAGATAATACACTTTTCAATACCAAATTTTCTTTTGCATTGCTTTCAGTTGATGACGATGTTTCTATGCTCAACTCTATCAAGTCTCAATCTATTGGTATCGATGGTATATCAAATATAAAATGTTCTCCGCACGTGTTACCTACTATCACACATGTTATCAACAGCTGTTTGTTTGAAAATACCTTCCCCGACTACTGGAAGAGAAACATCATAACTCCACTTCCTAAATGAACCACCCCATCCTGTCTGATTATACAAACTTGTGACCCATTCTATACTTCCAGTTTTATCTAAAGTTATGTAAAAGTACTCAGCCATCGAATACGTAATTTTTTAAATACCTATGATATTTTACCCGGCAAACAATCCAGTTGAACACTTGCATTCTTATCTTAAGGATAGAATGCAGCAGGTTTCACATGATGGCCGTTTGTCCCTTCCACTTCCAATTGTCTCTGGCGTGTCTCACAACAGTATCTTTGGTCCGCTGTTTATATAATTTATATGTCTAATACTATAAAATGTTTCAAGCATTATTGTTATATATGCCGATGACACGCAGATTTATTTTTCTTTTTCTCCAGAGAATATTCATGATGCTATCTATCGAATAAATAAGGATCTAGAAGCGCTTGTTCTTGTCTGTGCGAAACGTTGTCTTCGAATTAATAATCAGAAAACTTCCGTTCTGATATTTGGACGTACTAAAATTCGAGCTGCTGTCAGTAATGACGTTGCAATAAAAAGAAATGATGATGTAATGCATTGTCCGATAGTGGTCGTAGTCTAGTCTACTGCTGGAACTGCTTGAAATCATTTTTATAGGAAGTAAAATATTGAATTTTTATCCACAAGTAAAAACTTAGAATTTTAACCTCATCAGGCAGTCAGTTTCATAATAAGAATTTCAACCTTCCAAAAGATAATCTTAATCAAAATAATTACCCCATAGAACTTATTCATAAAATTGTAATTTTAACTCAGGCACTTTATTCCTTAGTGATGCATATCTTACGAGCGCCAGTATACATTCTGCACTCACAGATGGCGCCAACGATCAATGAACCAAACGAAGTTCACGTACGCGACATTAGAGGGCGGAATAGTTTTCGGTATACAACGCCTAAACAGAAGCTTCGGGATTAATACGAGAAGTGCCGAGATGCCACGAGAAGAATCTAGAAGTGGTCGCGCGGGATTTACATACGATGCTGGGATTGATCAGTGGGACTCAGTAGTAAGGAGACAGCGAAATTAGCCAAATCGAAGCGACCCATACGGTAAAAGGGGAGTGAAAATAAATACATAGTAGAAATAAATTAGTGAACGTACATATATAAGTAAATAGTTATTTAAGTATTTTACAAGTAATTAGTGATTAATTAGTTTGTGTTTTATTTGACTTTATTTAATTTTTAAATAGACTTTAATTGCTTCATTTAATATATGTCGTCGGTATTACTTCTTTGAACCCAAACAACGTTTTAATCGCCAAAAAAACGTTACAATAATTTTATTTTGTAATAAAGCTAATGTGACGTAACTATTAACATTTTATTTCATTGTCTACATGTCGTATCCTTTTGTAACTGTTGTTGCTTTGGAATGTCGTATTCGTTTCCTAATTTCTTAATTTAGTTCACTGCATTCCTGTGTATGAATATGAAAAAGAAATTTTTCTACTTATTGTATTTAATTAATTCTTTTTGTTGTTGTTTGTACGTAGCTTGTCCGGCTTGAACGCTGGTATATTCACTCTGTTTCACACGGACCTTAGGTTTTCTATGTTATGTTTACAATATATTACCTAACTTTTCTAAATTATTCGAAACATTAATGAACGAAATGTTAATCTCTTACTTTAATAAATTCCATCTCTTCACGAATTATCAGCATGAATTCCTTGCGGATCGCTCGGTTAATACTGCACTGCACACATTTGTTGATCAAATATCTCGTGACAGATTTAAGCCGCCCTTGCCTTGCCATGTTCATTGATTTGTCAAAAGCATTTGACAATGTTGATCACAACATATTATTGCAAAAATTGTATGATTACGGCATTAGAGGTATTCCCCTACAGTGGTTTGAAAGTTACCTACTTAATCGCAAAAGTAGTCATTCAAGAATGTTCTTCGAGTGTGTGCGCGGTTGACAGGGGTGTTCCGCAGGGATCCATTTTGGGCTCCAAACTTTTTTTCATTTTCATCAATGATCTTCCTTCAATACTGATGCCCGTTACTAACGTTGCACTGTATGCGGATGATATTAATGTTACACTTACCTCAAATACCCTCTCTAGTTTATTTGCGGAGACCGATCTCTTATACACTAGAATATCCCAATGGCTAACTAGGAATAACTTACTACTTAATACTGATAAGACCCAATGTATTTTGTTTCGGAACAATCACAGATATAAAATTAAGAACTTTATTCTCGATGGAAAAACTGTGGAATTAAGTCACTCTTCTAGACTCCTTGGCGTAGTCATAGATGAAGACCTGAGGTGGAGTAATCACATTGATAAACTGTGTGGTGAGTTATCACAAGTATGTTATGCTCTTCATAATTTAAAAAGATCTTGTAATACGCATATACTAAAAACTTATTATTTTTCGAATTTTCAATCCAAAATGGCGTTCGGAATTATTCATTGGGGCTCAGGCATTGGTATTGATCGGATATTTTTATTGCAAAAGCTAGCTGTTCGAATTGTTTTTAATCTACCCTACCGTGAATCTTGTAGAAATACTTTCAAAGAAAAAAGAATACTGACGATGTACGATATTTATATTCGTGAGGTATTATGCTTTGTTTTTAAATACAAATCACAATTTGCAGTTAATACTTCGCATGACTATGATACAAGACAAACAAATTATCTGTTACCACCAACTCATAAAACTACTTTATTTCAACGAAACTTAGCATATATTGGTTGTAAGCTATTCAATAAGTTACCAAATAATATTAAGTTATGTAATACTTTAAAATGCTTGAAACATAATGTTGAAACATATTTACTTGCATTGTCATGTTACTTAATTACGGACTATTTGGAAAGAAATATTGTCTAGACAAATTGCGTATGTGCACTCCCTCGAACCATATATTTGACGTTATTTTGTGTGGTTATTGCCATAGTTTCAAATAAAGATTACTATTATTATTATTACTATTATTATTATCTTCTTCATTGTATCATTACTTTTTTTTTTTTAATTTTTTTTTTTTTATTTTTTTTTTTTTGTTGTGCTTAATTGTTTTGATTTGTGGGCTTACTTAAACATTTTACTAAGGTATCTTGATAATTTTAATGTAATTATTAATTATTGTTTCGTTATGTTTATAGCTTGATAATGCTGAGTGTCCGCACCGAAACATCGCTTATTGTAAAAAATTGGTATTTAGTGATTAGATGTTATTGTTCAATTAGCCGTTTGTATTTCGTTCTACCAAAGATTTGAATTCATTTGCACTGCTCTTACCTTTCGGAAATCTACCGCATCCTGCTTATCTGTCACGACTTCCCGCAAATTCACTATATTCTTATGATTAAGTTGTCTTAGAATTTTGATTTCACGAACCGCTGTTATAGGGAATCCTTCCTTCTCGTTTTCCAGTCGCACCTTCTTTAAAGCTACCAATTGATCAGCCTGGACGTCCCTTGCTTTATATACTTGACCGTACGTGCCTGAAAGACGCAAATATATAAAACAACTGGTGTCATAGCCAGTATAAACACATACCTTCTCCTATTTGGTTAATAATTTCGAATACATCCACGCATCTTTCTCCCCAGTCTTTTAGATTAATTTGAGTGCTCCTAGAACCCCTACGCCTAACGATCTTCGGTCGCTTCAGTTTCGGTTTCGGCCGCCCTTTTTCGAAACTCTTCCCAATTGCTGCCGCTGTAATTCGTGGTGGTGTATTTGGAACGTCTTCATCACAGCTGAGATCTTCCGAACCAGGAACGACTGTAAAAATATTGAAATACAAAAAAATTTAAAGGGTACCCTGCAAGCTGGATCTTTGATTACAGATCTACTTTCCATGTTTGAAAAAAAAATCTTTTCTAGTCAAGTTTTAGAGAACTCAACGACTGCGATAGTACGAAAAGTGTAATGAAGGTCAATCAAGAAGTGTAATAAAGAAAGTCGCTACATAACTCTATTTCTTTTTCCCACTGTTAAGTTAAAAATATAATAAATAAAATAAATCCTGTGATGGGTGGAGACTGTGGCTTGAAAACTACCACAAACATTTTTGTGGTAAGGGATTTTTTCACTTTTTCTTTTGGATTTTTGTTATAATAAAATAAATAACAAATAGTAAGGGGCAAAGCTCTGAACCTTGAGGGGCACCTTTGTCAATTACCATGCTTTTTTATTCTTGTCCACGAACTTCTACAATTTGTAATCTCTCTTTCAAGTAAGAAGTAAGCCAGTTAAGTGCTTTTTCACGTATTCCGTAGTTGTACAGTTTCTGCAATAGTATCTGATAGTCAACTAAATCAAAAGCCTTGCTTTAGGTCTATGA
Organism: Cetonia aurata; assembly: GCA_949128085.1. NCBI lineage: Eukaryota > Metazoa > Arthropoda > Insecta > Coleoptera > Scarabaeidae > Cetonia > Cetonia aurata. The sequence goes on from OX421887.1 coordinate 13,889,666, forward strand.
CTTCTGTTCGGGGTTTAGGGCGCGGCATCTAAATCATTGATTAGCAAAATATTAGGAATTATTACTATTCGAATGTTGAAAATTTGTGTTTAGGGGTTTTTGGTATTGGTATTCCGGTTATACCGGAAATGACTGTCAATTTGCTTATTTTATAAATAGAGCAGCCTGTATATTACTTCATTTTATGATTACACACATTATAAATAAGTTTTATTAAAACTGCCCTATAACCTACCTACCTATCTTTGATAGTTTTCGAGGAAACCGGATTTTTGAATTTTAAAGTTTTATCGACAACAGAAGAAAAAATCAATAATAGAAGAAATAATTCAATTAAGGTAAGTTCAAATAATTGTAAAATTAATCATACAGGATGATACAAAAAGTTATTGACATATATTAACTAATAAAATGCAATTCACTTATTTTAAATGGAACACGGTGTATATTATTAATGCATACGATTTGTTTGATTATTCTCTATAAGATATTATTAATTATAAATTGATTTATTCTTGATTATTGATTTATATGTGAAGCAGAACTTTTTATGAAGAATATTTGTTTTGTAAAATTAATAATAAAAAAATATCCCATTTGTTGCCAACTTTTTCAGACATACTGTATATTAGAAACCATCAGTTAGTATATCGAAATAAATTTGTTCTTCAGAAAAATGTATATAAAAATAGTTCCTTTATACTGTATTCTATAAAAAGTAACTAAGAATTAATAAAGTATATTTTTTTTATAAAAAGTTTATTAATAAAGAGTGTTGTCCTTCTGTTGGCAAAACCTTAAAAGAAGAGTAAAATTCAATCTGACTGGCAGTGAAATCATCATCTAATAGACTCAAACAAATTTGTTCATAAGAAAGTAAAGATTTCTAAATACATATTGTATATTGTATTCTACAAAAATAAATAAGAATTACATAAAAACATATACTATCTAGCAAAAAATAAAAGCTCACATTAACGCACACAACATCAAATTCTATAAAGTTTTTGTGGATTCTTTTGATGAATGGAAAATAAAAGCGGTAATCAAAACCCAGTCTTTGCAGGGACATTACATACAATAAATCGTTAAAATACTTTTAAAAGATTAAGAAGGAAAAAGGATACCTACCTGGAGGCATTGGCAGATTCATAATCGTCTTCCTCGGTGGAGTTTTTGATTTAGCTGGTGGTGGTAGGGGACTAGGTGATCTACTCGGTGGTGATTCTATAGCTTCTAAATCAGTCTGATTAATACCTGGTGGCATTGGCAATTTAGTAATGCTTTTTGGTTTAATTTTGTTTGCGTCCACGACGTTGTTTTTCTTTGGAGTGCTTGCCGCTTTTATAGGCGACGCAACTGGTGGTTTCGGTGCGAACAGCTGAGCAGTTGGTGGCAGCTCGGGCAAAGGAACGCTTTCGACGTCTTTAATTGGAAGAAAAATATCCTCCAACTTTATTTGTGGTGGCGTTTTCTGTTCCGACGGGATCGGTATATTGTCAATATCCATTGGTACGTTATTTTCCGTTGACGAGGGAGGACAATCTACTTGATCCATAGGAATCGATACGGTTTGCTGTTTTGCAGCAGCCACTTCCGTCGTGGTAGGTGGATTGTCCTTTTTCTCCAGTAATTTCTTCAGTTCTTGTTCTCGTTTGTATTTATCCTTAACAAGCTCGGCAAATAAACTCGTATCTGTGATTTTATTCTTTAGGAGCGATGATCTCATCGAATGAGGTGACGGACTTTTAGGACCTTTCTCCCTGATACGAGGCGGAGTCCTGGATTTCTCCCTTGTCCCCTTTGGACTTCTTGACCGGTATTTTTTATGCCTACTACGGCTTGGGGATCTGCTATAATGTCGTCTACTCCAACTGGGGGATCTCGACACTCTTCTTCTAACCGGGCTCCTACTTCGGGACATTCGCCGTCGCTCTTTTAACCTCTCCTTCTCGCGTCTGTGCCTCCGATGACTGGATTCTTTTTCTAATCTACGTCTTCGTGTCGGTGACATACTCGAATGGCCGTGACTATAAGATGGCATAATTTCAGGACTTGGGTTTCGGTACGGGGATGATCGGACAGGGGAAATGCTATGATCTCTAGATGGTCCATCGATGATGATCGGTGATTTGCTATGGTCCTTGTCACCGCGTAAATCGATAACTTCATACGAGCTATCATGATTTGTTTTACCGTGCTTAATCGGTGGTGTGTGGGGTGATTCTGTGATTTTAAGGTGTAAAGGTGGAGTATTTCGATCTGGCGTGGGGCTTTTGTTTCTATCATCCATTGGATCGGGTGATGCAATGTGACTATCGTTTGAAACCGGCGAACAAGCATCCGGATCCAATTTGGCAACATCCGAGGGTTTATACACATGCAGTTCATTCGGAGGCTCCCAATCGGATAAATCCTCCTTCTCCTCCACATTGCAAGAGACGCGACTATGCGAAGTCGATCCAGGAGATCCAGAACCCACACTACTTAAACTCGAACTTCGAGATCGATGCTTCTTCTTTTTCCTCCGTCTAGATTTCTTATCTTTTTTATGCTTTTTATCCTTCTTCTTCCTCTTCTTCCTGTCCACATCGTAATCATAACTCGGTGAATTCACCACTTGTCGAACGTCCTGTGATGTAGGCGAATCAAACTTTCTCCTGATATGCCTAACATCACTAGATCTTGAAGATCGCGAGGATACACTATGTTTTCTTTCTCGTCTTGATGACATAACGGGGGAAGGAGATCTAGGAATCATAGAAGGATCGAGTCGATGCCGCCTGCTCGGCGAAGGCACGAGCATCTTTTGGAAATAATACTCCTCGTCTATGGGGAAACGACCAGAATGACTATTGCGATGCATCGTTGCGTTTAATTCACCATCACTAAAACTCACACTCTCACCACTCTGTATTTCACCTGCTTCCGGTTCTGACAGGTCCTCTGAACTGACGTCTGAATATTCAACGAGAGGCTTTATTGTGCTTGTCGGAATGGATGAGTTACCGTTTTCTTCTCGAGATTTGTATCTTTTAGACGTACGTTTGTTTTTATCTTTGCTATGTTTCCCATGACGCCCCTTTTCCATTTTATTTTTTCCACTCAGCGTTCCAGTACATAGTACTGACTCCTTGTTCTCCTCCTATCTGACCTCTGGAAAAACTCATCCTAATTTACTTTAGACTTTTATAGGTTATGTTTACATTTGATAAACATGCTACATAAAGGTGCAATAAAAATCTCGCGTTCTCGCTTATTTATATATTCGTTCAATTTGGAAGTAAAAACCAAGCAAAAATCGCTCGAACAACATAAAAAATATAATTTTAAAATATAATTGACGTGACCTTGAGTAAACAAAAATGGCGAAGTAGAGTACGTGTACTAGGGTGGGACTCCAAATTTCACTCGAAATTATTTGTTTACGCGAGTAAAATATAAAGATATCTAAGGAACAAGTTTAAGGGACTCACCTGATTATCGAAAAAACTTGTAATCCGACGGTAAATACACACACATAGTCACAACACTCTTTTAGAATCGATTCTCTCGGACAATTCCGATAATGATTTCATCTCTTCGTATTTTGCTAGATCTTATTGTGGAAAATAACTCTATAAGCAGCAATTTTAGTATCTTTCGTATATTTTCTATACTTGTATTGCATTTGATTTAGCATAAAATCATTGAAATTTATAGGATTAAAATTTCATTGTAACCGATCCCTTCAACAGGACGCCATATTCATTTTGCGATCTGTCGTCCGTCAAAAGTGACGTCACTAAGCAATAACTACGGGAGCGATGATGACGCTTTCAAATTGTTGATTTTTGACATTAATTCTTAAAAAAGAAAGAAATTGAGAGAAAATCGAAGTATATTTCTTATGAGAGCACGTCTATACTAGTGAATACTATTATTTCTTATTATTAATTTAAATTGCATTGAAACACAACATGAAATTGACTGTAATAGCTATAGAGGGCACTGCTTTAAATTATAAGAATAGAGTACTATTTTAACATTTTCCTTTGTTTCCTTTTTTTTATTTCATCCATAAATACCTTATATAGCGTGTAATCTGAAAACTTTTCCAATTGCTTCAAATCTATACGAACGATTATTTATATCTAATCATTATTCGAAAAAGATTATAAATAATTAATATTAAAAATGCATACAGGCAATTCTCATTTAACGACCAAGAGTCGTATACATTAATAAAATATGATGAAATATATAAACAGGCGCTTTATTCGTGGAAAAATGAATCTGGAAAACCCCGAGCCATAACTAATATACTGTTTATATTAGGCTTCTTTAAATCTTGATCATTTTTAATTTATAGCAATATGCGCCGTTCGTTAGAGATTGACCGGCATAAACGTTACAACATATGAGCAATTGTTTTGTTATTAAAATATGTTAATTCTTTTTGGGTGATTGGTTAACCATATCTAAAAAAGGAAAAGTCGAAGCATCTCGGCCATGGGTTATAAGGTCATTGTTAAGAAATTTAAGACAAGACTCAATATAGGATCGACGAGAAACAGCTGGAGATCGCCAACGCACTTTTTCCCGCATATGAAATCGAGGAGTGGACTAGGCTGGAGGTTGAAAAGGGAGCAATACCACTCTTCACGCTAGCTAAACTGATACAGACCACACGCAAAATCCTAACCAGCAATGCTCCAGAGCCGGAACAACAGGCATCTACCTGCTTGGACACCATGAATAGACTTCTTGCTTTAGGACACTTCCCCGATATATGGAAAAGCATGGGACTAGTTCTAATAGAAAAAGAAAGCAAAGCCAGGGACGTTTTCCCAATAGGCTAAGTAGTAATTTGTTACCTTCAGTGTGTTGGGAAAACTGCTACAACAGCTATATACTAGCACGACTGAGACAAGAAATAGAGTTACACAGTGGCCTGGCCATAGAATAACACGACTTTAGAGAACAATCACCGCATTAAAAAGAGTGAAGGGCATAGTGAAAGGCAGAAATCCTACAGCGCTAAAAAGATATGTGCCGTGGTATTCTTGACGAACTCCGACGAACGAAGGACGCATCCTACACATATAATATGATATGCAGCTATTTCCAAGCGAGGACACTGTATGTCGGCAAAAAGAGTAAGATGTGGGTCACTTGTGGAGTGCCACAGAGATCAGTTTTAGGACCAACCCTGTGGAACGTGCACTACGACAAAGTTCTACGGATTTCTGTACCAGAAGGTGTAACCCTAGTTGGATATGCAGATAATTTTGGCGTCGTGGTAACCGCAAAAACTGCGGAGATGTAGCAGGTGACGGCTCCATAATATTAGAATGTCTTGCAGGGAAATCTCTGGAACTAGCGCACTACCTAACAGAGGCAGTTATACTTATTGCAGAAAGGAAGCTCGCAAGAATTAGTCTGCGTAACAACGTCATTCGAAGTCCAGCGTCTTTAAAACATTTTTGAGTTAATTTGGGCGAAAATATGTACAGGATACATCAACCCGGAAAATCTAGTCCACAGAATGTTGGAAAGTAAGATGAAATGGAAAGCAGTAGCAGTTATGGCACGGGAGACCTTGACCCTAAAAAGAGATGATGATAACAACAGCACCTGAAGAACCCGACCAACTCTAGGATGGCTACATGGCGTTGCCAGACCAAAAATTCGGCGATCCCTAGACCTTCTCCATAATTCCCACTGGAAATCCCTAACTGACATAATCCTTACTTTTACTCTACTTTAGGTTAAGTATTACTTTAGGATCGTCAAGATAAATAGTGGTTAAAAAATTACTAAATAATTAGTGCTAATCAACATAAATAATATATGTTATAGTGTACTATGTATACATTTAAAAAAAAAGAAAAGATTTATTTAATTTTAAACAACTGTTTTGGTCATGCTTCTTCTTCAAAACTTCAGGTGAAATCAAATCTTTTTTAAAATTTGTATAGATCAATTATTATTATTACAGCCTACAGCCTTCTATGGAAAATCTAAAGATTTTCGGAAACTTATTAATTAGGCATTAGTTAAATTATGAATATGACCTGTTGTAGCAGTAGCAATTATAGCTTCCAAATATATATTCTCTATAAAAATTAACAAAAATGTGAGGATTTTTATATTGAATATTTTTTATTAGTGTTTTCTTTTAAGTATTGTTTTTAAGAATATCCTTTTATATTATATAAACATGTTGGTTACTGCTGTTTAGCATTTGACATGACCGGAGATTTCCGGGGTTGTGTTCATGTAGTAAACATCTTGAAAAGTTTATTTTATATATCAGCTACTAGGGGGCACATAAAAATCCAGGTCGTGGAATTTTAAAACTTTAAATAACTTTTAAATTCTTCGACAAACGCAAAGAAAACCTTTTCCCCTTCATGTAAAACAAATTCCTAGATCTACGGAGAAATCCCTAGGCCTGGCCACGCTGACCTATCCTGAAGTAATACTTAGGTGGTTCCAGAGGGGGATTCGCACTCAATACATAGAGAGGGGTACCCTGTCCTACGCCGCTGCAACTTCCGTTACACGCACATTTTATAGGTGGTGTGGTATACACAAGCTGAATAACTTCTAGGACTAATTAGATGCGAATTTATAAAGTTATATTTACCACGGGTAAAAGGCACATATTCGTCCACTGTTAGGCTGTTGCTATCAATACAAAACTGAATATTAAGTAAAAATAACTTCCATTTGTTTTGCACCTTATTGCGTCGTATGCCGAATTTTAATTATGACATGTATGTAAATCTTACTTAGCTCCACTTCCAATATTTTTGGAAGAAATTGAAATTTTATTACGACTACTAAAGCGGAATTCTTTTATTGTCACTTTATTTTGTATATTAGGCAAGAATGTTTCATATAAAAGATTCACATAATCCTTAAATTAGATTTTTGTATAATTTAAAAGTACACAGAATCTCAAAAAGTAGGTAGACGCCTAATTGTTTCGTTATTTTATGTAAGACACTGTATGTTATTTCATTTTGTTTAGGAAAAGTCAATAAAACTACAATTTTAAGGCAATGTTATTATTAAAATATAAAAGTTTTATTACAAAAGTTTTTTTTTATTCTTGTAGAGATCATGAAATTTATATATTTTTTTTGCTTTCATATGATTGTGCACTTCTTCTAGAAATATTCTCACTTATTTACAAAAATAAATAACTATGCAATATATATATTATATATTGTGCGTATATATGAAATTATACAAAAATATTATACATCTTATTTAAGAAACACTGTAGGTATTACTTTTTTTAACAATATTTTGTAATTTACAAACACGATAAGTATATACATATAAAAGCACAAAAGTATATACAAAGTACGAGAGTATTTTAAATTTTATGTAAACATATATAAAATTTCTTATGCAGTAAATTAACTTGTATATTATGTCTTAGAGCTTATAATTAAAATTGTCATAAATAAAGAAAACTACTCAACAATACCAATACGTAAACATAAAATATCACATTCCGAGGGATATACAATAATAATAAAAAAAAATCACACAAATTTTATTCGAGATACTTTCCAAATATCTAAGAAATCCCAAATAATAATAGAAATTTCGAACGGTACTAAAATTCCATTTCCTCCATGGTCTTGGAAAGCCTGTTATTGTCAATTCTTCTTCTTTGACTCCGTCGGACAGCATCGGCTCTCCGATACGGTTCACTTTTTAAACCCAACAAAATGTCCTCTAAAGCTCCATTGTATACCTCGTCCTGTTGAAGCAACTTCTTTTCGTGGACCATCTTCGTTTTATGTTTCAATTCGTTTATGACGGCGTCCTATTAGCGATACATCAACATTATAAATCAATTGCACAATTATTCTACTCCTATGTTGTAGAAATGTTGATGCGTCAGGATAGTTAAAACAAAAAAAAAAAAGAAAAACTAACAACATTACGTTCAAACTACTAAATTTGGAACATGCACAGAAGCTTTAGCTTGTAATACTCAAACGTGATTTTTTTTCGGTTATATATTAGTTTATTAATATTCTATTCAATTGGGGTAAATATCTGTTTTTTTTTCTAACTTTTGATTAATTCACTACGAAATTGAGATCAAGCAACATTAACACATTACAATGAGAACACATTATGTTGGAATTAATATGAACCTAAAAGATAAATTTTGAAGCGTATTTTTTTATGCACATATTGTAGGTTAGAGTAAACTATGTTAAGTAACATTAACTAAATACATATTGTTCTCACTTAACGACAGAGACCCATCTGTACCATAGTAAAGTATAATACTATTACAGAGCCTTTGGATCTTTGCACACCTGCAAACCTTCGGATCATACAGAAGTCGCCATTTTTGATGCATGATATGTTAAGCACGCCAGTTGTTGTGGTTATGTATTAAAAGATTGGAAGATCGTGTTCAGTTTTTAACGTTAATTGTTTTAGTAAGTAGTTCTTTGTTTTTTCGAGATCGAATTGAATTTTAAGTTGTAAGTGAATAATATTCATTCAAATTTGTTAAATGAACTCGATTGAGAAGTAGTGTAATATTATTTTAAATATACACAGAAATTTTGTAACACTGAGTACAAGACTTATAACATAATGATTTTGTATCATTGGTAGAATATTAAGCAATCCTCTCAGTTGTAGCTATAGTTTGATATAAATTTTCTTAAAGCGTTTATTTAACTCACTCTTCTGTTGATTAATAATATGGTAAAAACCGGCTAAATTTAGCCAACTTATATATTATTTTGAGTTACATAATTCTTTCAGGGTCACCTCGATTAATCCCTAGTTTTCTTCAAACTGTCGATTTAGTCGCAAAACAATCGAAATTAGAGTGACACTCTCCTGAATTGGTGAAAATTGTTAAAAGACGTAATGATGAATTAAAAATGTTAACATTGTGAAACCTAAAAGATAAAATAGCTATTTATTCAATGCACTGTTTTTAATTACCTTATATTTTAAATTAGACTCTTTTATTAGCAAACCCATCGTGTGGGAGACTCGAAACGTCGTAGGAAATATCGTGCAAAATAATATGAGTTTGTTTCAATTTAGTCATTTTTTAGTTATCACTAACGTCATGATAACTAAACTTATCGTTACCGCCATTTTAATTAAAAACAGAAGAAAAGAAAATTGATACGAAAAAACGTCGCAATGAATAAAGAGAAAATTTTTTAAATGGATCAAAACTTATAATTACTTACTAGTTTGTAATTTGAATCGGTGGAAAATTTTAAAGGCTTTATTATTACACTATTTTTATCAATGGTTTGTAGTTACCAATAGGTAATAAGTAAGGGATTAATTAGTCGTATGCATAATATCTGTAGGGCACCATCTATAATGCAATTTTAAAACCTAGTTTCAAAAATTCTTTAGAGATTGAAGTTCGCAAAAATGAGATTGGTTGTTAAGTAAGAACAACCTGTGTCACAACAATAACAATTGGAAAGAGGTATTCCGGATAGACAGTCAAACGTGAGATTTTAGAGATTTGTGCAAAGACAATTCAAAGCATATGAATACGCAAAACTGCAATTCATTAAGCCATTAACGTTTAATCAAACGTGATCAAACGTACACTCTTACACATACATATAAAGACATTTTCTGGTATTGATTATTTTCTTTGTGCAGTGATTTTATTTACACTGCATTAATATCAAACATATTAAATATACTCTCTGTTGTAATGTGTTACAAAAAAAAAGTCGAACACTCTATCTCTTTAATATCATGCCTGGAATTTAAACAGACTTACTTACGTGTTCGATAAAATTCGATATATATTGGTTTCAGTGAATTATCTTGGCACTTGATAGAAAGCGGTTTTGCAGAATAAGTAGTATTGATTCGTGGATGGTATTTTCAAGAAGACTGAAAATTTTAGTTAAAAAGCTTTTGTTCACATTCGTCATTATCTGAATATCCACAGGCTGGTTTAGTTAGGAACAAGTTTGAATATTACAATTCAAAAAAAAACATGCGAGGCGGAATGTACCTAAGCAAATCATGCATGTTGTTTAGTGATTTTCACAAGAATGAAAAAAAAAAAAAAAACATGAATTTATTTTACGCAGAATAGATGTATTAAATTGATTTTCGTCGTCCAATATTTGTTGTTTTGTTTAGCTTCAGTTTTTGGATTTGTAATGGTAATATTTGATTAAAATAGCCGAATAATAAAATAGTTAGAAGGTGAAAGACAAAAATTTATTTCATTGCGTTTTAGAAAGATGATTACAAATAATATATTAGTAATATTAAGATTAATAAATATTCTGTTTAATAATGGAAAATATAAAAGCATGTAAAGTAGAATTACAATAATTAATAAAAAAGGACTCTTAGGTTTCTTCATCATAAATTAATACGAATATAAATAATTATTCATAAAATTATCACACATTGCTGAGTTATGTTTTACCTTTGTACAAAACAAACACATTAGTACAAATATACAAACGTAGTACATATAGAAAGAATCGCTTAAGCAGGAAAATAATCGGGAAAAGGTTTATTTAGCAATAAAGCTTCCAGTTTAAGGGCAGCTTCGTTAGGTATGATGCGTTTAGTATGAAAAGTGAAATGACTAGATGATAGGTTCACAATTTCGTTACTCAAGAAACTCTCAAGCTCACATACCTGCTGCTTTTTCTGATTCAATTTATTCCTCTTTATTACGTCTTCGTTCGTTTTATTATTCGCGTTCATTGCAGCTAATTCTAATCTTCGTCTCTGTTCATTCTCCTGATCTGTTTGCTGCAATACAAATTACACACAAAAATAGCACTAAACTTTAAACGATCTAGAATCACCTACCTTAAAAGATTTTATGAATCTAACCAACAATGAAAAGAAGGAATTCGCATCAATGGTCCTGGGGGATTCGGCAAAATATTCCACACATTCCCTAAAAGTGTCTTGAGCTGTTTTGACGTCGCTCCTCAACTTTTTCAATTTATCCTCGGCATTTGCAAGGAAATCCCTCAGCACTAAACTATGTGCTCCTTTGCCTCTAATATCGGCCTCTTTACGAACGGCCTCCATCCCTTTTTCTAATTCTTGCACATCTGTTATGATATTTTCTAGAGATACTAAAAGAAAAATCAGAGTAGAAATAAAAGTAAAATAAATAACTGAGGTTAACTTTGTGTGAAAACACACATATAACCAAAGCCTGCCTTTTGCAAATTCTTTATTGGCTAACTTAGCGACCGGTTCCGTACTAACTGTACATCGTCAGGTCAGCTGAAAGTTGATTAAGACAGCGAAACGGGCAAATTTTGTAATTAATTATAAAAAATAATAAATTAAAGTGAATAAGGATTAAAAATTTAATACTTACAATTATGAAGTTTTAGTCAAATTATTAAATTACAAATAGTTAAAATTATAAAAATAAAAAATTCTTTAATTTGCAATATATATTATATTACTAGAAAGGCGGCGTTCCACCTTGGAACACACCCTATTGAAAAAGTTGGTACGCCTTGCGGGCGATCCACCTTGGTCCGTGCTCTCTAGAAAAGGTTGATAACCCTTTGGGTAACTGCTCGCTTGAAATGTGCTCAATTTTCCGTTTTTTTTTTTAAACACGGTTTATCTTTGGAAAATTCGTAGCTGGAAATATAATTAATTTTCATTAATTTTTGAATTTTAATCTTCTTTTTCCCCACGTCTCGCGTAATGAAAACTCTTGTTGAAAAAAATGTGTAATTACTTAATTTTTGAATTGTTAATCATTTTTTGTTTTATTCTTAAAAAGCGGTTTGAATTTGGAAAACCCCTCGCTGGCAATCTATTTCATTTTTTAATTTCTTTTTTTTTTCAAAGACTTCTTACATTTTAAAGCCAGATATGATCATAGATTATTTAATTAAAATAAAAATTAATTAAACACACACCAACACGTCAAAAGGCTCCAGCACAAATTTTAGAAATATAAAAAAATTAAAGAAGAAAGGTGTTTACTGTTTACATGTTGAATTGCGGTTCTTGTCCTTGTAACTATGTTGGTAGAACCTACCGGAGTTTTGAGATATGTATTAATAATAACAATAATAATAATAGTTTAATTGCCCAACAGTAAAATTATAAAAAATATTTTAATAATGTAAATCAGCCAGCTTGCACATTTCAATATTAGGGCTTTTAAAAGCAGGTTAGATTTTGGGATCGATAAAGCGAAAGTCGCCACATATCAAGACGGTCTGCATGGAACATGGATATTTAACTGATATAGTAAATTACTGTTGCCAATATTCCCATGAATAAGCTTCCATCAGTGGCCTAAGTATTTTGCTCACGACAGAGGAAAAATAAAGAGTCCTGCCTTTTTACGGGTATACGTAAGTGTCAAACATTTGCTTTTGTTTAGCTTCAATTTATTGGTTCTGCACCAGTTGGCTATTATATCTATACTATTGTCTACTAATTGATGAATAAATCTTCAAGTCGTCTGCATAAGCCAAGCTAGGACACTTAAGATCCCAAAGATCATCCAGATATAAATAATAAAGGACCCAGGTTTGACCCTTATGGCACACTAGAAGTTAAAGATAAATCCGCTGCAACGGTAGTCATTATATATAAAAAAAAACGTAATTAGCTCGATGACATAGGTAGCTACTCAGTAGTTGTAAGAAATCTGGAGAGAGGCCAAACCGATTGAGCTTCATTAGTAATAGTCCATGATCTATGGTCTCGAAAGCACTAGAGAAAGTCTGTATAGATCACATCTACTCGTCTTTCATTATAATAACAATAATTCTTATTATTTTTTCTTTAAATTTTATTTATGCTCGAGCCTTGTAACGTGTTTGTGTGATTAATTTTCTGGAAAAAAAAAACTAGATAATTTCTATGATGACATCTGGTTTTAAAATATTTTATTTATATTGCAAAGAAGAATCTTATTTTTATAATTTTGACTATTTGTATTTGTAATTTAATAATTTGACTAAAACTGATACATAATTGTAAGTATTTGAACCCTTAATTAATTATTTTACATTATTCACTTTTTATTATCTTTTTATAATAATTAATTGCACAATCCGTTTCCATGATGGCCTGATGATGCACAGCTATTACGAAACGAAGTTACTTACTCAATGAAGAATTTATGAAAGATAGGACCTTTTATTTTTTATTGAAAGTAAAAGAATTAAAATCATTTTTACGCACCAACAGCGGCTTTCTCAACATATAAGAGCTCTGAATCGAAATTAATAAATTCTGGGAATTTCTGTCTTATCGTTGCGACAATATAATGTAGAAGGCACATTTTCTTATCTGTAGATTTCGTATCCAGTAGAGTATCCAAAGATTGTAGCTTGAACCCATAAGCCGGTCCTCGTTTACTGCTATTCAAGTAATTACCGAAAGCTAAGATAATTTCCAAGACAGATTTTAATTTCCTCGAATTTTTCACTGAACTGGAGGCTGAGATTATTGCGTGAATTTGCTGAAAAAGTAAATGTAGCATAATTTCGAGTAGGAATACTTTAAATATTAAGACTTACAGGCGTGATTAAATGCAAATTATCGAAGAAATTACCGATATAACTCATCACTGATAATTTAACAGAGAGACGTTCCACTTTCGTTAATTGAAGAAGGAATTTATCTTCTTCCGTTAGAAGATTAACGTTCTTCTTTTCGATGATGTACTCCCTATAGGCTTTCGTTTCAACGTCTGTCGGCACCATTCTTTGTAAGAGTTCCACGTTTTCTAAAGGCAACTGTTTTAAATCTAGCGAAGTTATTGCGTTTATCACTTTTTCGATGGGCATATCTAGTTTTCTTCTCGATATTGCTGTAATAATATAACAGTATAATATAATTTCTTTACGCCTACTAAATAATATGTAATTTTTTCTCATAAATTCGCTTGAGCAATGAGAATAATTCGGGTGATTCCAACACTCGCCTGACTGCTCGTGTTGGAATTTTCACCCTGGTGAATAAGCCTCATTATAATTATAATGAAAAAATTTTATCGTTACCTATATTTCTTAATCTAGTATGCTCTAATAAAGACACATTTTCCGCCTTCTTGAACCGTTTGCTTGGGAATGTACTCAAACCATCTGTGACCGTGTTAGTTCCATTCGACAACGGACCAGCGATGCCAATTTTGAACCGCTCTTCGAAATCGTTGAAATCTATCGAGTGATGTAATCTGTCGTCGTCCAGTTCGTTGAAAATCGTACCCCTGACTTGGTTCGGTTTTAACGCTATCCAATTTACAGTTGGCAATTTGTACTTGGTCTGTACTTTTCTCTTTATTGTCATAGCACCATCTGGAGCGGGCATTAAACCAGCTGGCGGAGGCGGTATGGGAGCGTTCATCTTACTAGGTGGAGGGGGCGGACATGGAGGTGGGGGTGGTAGAATTGGAGCAGGTGGTGGGGGCGGAGGTATCACAGTTGGAGAAGGCGGCGGTGGCAATGGCGGGTCACGTGATAAATGCGGTGAAGACGATGAATTCGTGCTTAGTTGCAGTAAATCGGCCAATCCAGAAACTAAATAATAATATACATAGTTAAAATAAAATTATTTACATGAATATTTCTTTTACTTAAAAGAAAAAATCGTTACGCCACTATGCAGGGGTTTAATTCTTTAGGAAAATTCCACGTAGAAAGAAGAATTTTCCCGGAAATTGCCACGCAGAGAGAATTAGTTTCAAAAATTAAAAAAAGATTTTTCTTGTAATTATTATTTCTTTTTTCTGAAACACCACACAATCAAATAGCTTGAGGCAAAGTTCGGGCGTGACTTTTAAAATATGCAGATTCTTTTTGCGTCAAATTAGATGCATATTGGGTCAAGTTATAACAAATATTGGATATAAATATAAAAAAAAATCAACAAATACAGTGTGGCCCATTTGAAAGCGGGACACCCCCATAAAATTTATATTTATTGTCCGATTTTGACCAACTTTTCTTTCAATTATAGTACTTCTAAACAAAGTTTTACATTTTTTATAGAAAACCAAGGTATATTGCGTAATTGTGTAGAGATAAAAATGCAAGAAATCATATTATATATATCGTAAAGACTGCTAATAGAAGAGCTAATTCAAATATCCCATCCAAGACAACAACGACTCAAAATTTAAAAATCGGTTTTAAACTCAGAAACATTAAAGAGCAACAACAAATTGGTTAATAATAATTATTAAAGGAACACCTTTTCCTCCAGATGCTGTAAAATGGCCAAGGGAACTAATTACCTCACTGTTTTCTATGTTTCGGTTCTGAAAGATGAACCATATTGAGTAAATGCAGTCCAACATAAAACTAGCAGACGTAATTTAGTTATTCCACAATCTTAAAGATAAAGTTTCTCCAAGTTTAAGCCGCTTTCAACTTGCAGCAATCCAAGTGTTACAGCCCCAATGCAGTCAATTTTCGAAAAAATGCTATCATATTTCAGTCTCTTTGATTACAGATTTCGCTGTGTCCGCACAAGGTAGGAATTTATGGAAATTATATAGAATAACATATCAAAAGTATGATGCAAAGAAAGTTTCTCCATCGTATTTAAAATCAAGTCCCGAGACTTCCTCCAAGAAAAAAAGCCGTTTTGGTTTCGAACCGTTTAAGATGAAATATAATCACACAAATCATCACAAACTTTGGAACCTCACCCGAAGAAACTAGTTCATTCTCCGGGAGAAGCATTTTTTTTCTACGTCAAGTTTAAGTAAGAAAAACGTCAGCGAATTGGTGGCATAGCGACGTAACGGTTAACAATATAATGAAAATAGTGATATTTATGTAAACAAAAAAAAAAAAATTACTTGAAGCTCCTTTTGGAAGACTTTTAGTAATACTTTCGAGTTCGATGATCTTAGATTCGAGCATGGACTGGCGATTTTTAGATTCTTCCTCGTGGTGTTGGACCGCCCGCCTCAAGGTTGTAACTTCTTCCGTGACCAGTCGACTGGCTTCGTATATTTCATCCCTCTCAGCTCGCGTCTGCGCCAATAGCGTCTCTAATTCAGCCACCTTCGCCAACGCCTCTAACTCCACTTCCTGCAGGCGATCGTGAACCTGGAATTCGCAAATCAGCCCAGATTTGTTAAAAATCTATGTAAATGATTTTCTGGGCAAAACTTACTTGTCCCAATTCATCTTCCAATTCTGCAACTTTCTCTAAGGCGGCTGTTTTCGTCTCGCTATCTTCCATTAAGGCGGCTACATCGAACACGTTATCAAGGTAGGCGGATATTTGCACGTGGAGTTCTTCGCTTTCTGTGTGCCGTAGGCTCTCTAGGTATACGTCTAAACCTAAGGCGGTGAACTCGTATTGTAAATGGACGCGGAAATTCATATCTTCAACGGAGTGGACAACAATATTGACGAATTGCATACACGCCACCTAAAGTTATAAGTTTGTAATGCATTTAAAATTCTATTCTCTTATTTAAGACGAGAAAAAACGTATTTTAATCTTCACTATGTTGTGAATTAAATTTAAATTTGGTTTCCAGTAATATATTCTTTTCTTATTATTGTTACAGCATTAATGAGGGGTGACTGCAATATTGTTAAATTGAATCCAAATTTATTTTTTTTTTACTGAACTGCACATTTTAATTAAGAACATGCTGTACAGTGCTCTTCAAATCTAATGTCTCCTCATTGCGGCTCCGTGCGGATTCGTAGGTAGCAGATATGATTTATATATTATTTATATATTTAGTTTACGATGGTGATGCGTTTTTATTGCAAGTTATAAAAGCAACGCCAGTTACAAAGGACGTGCATTGAATCGGTACACCTGAATTCCGCTCACAAATCGTTTGTCTCACAATGAGGTACCCGAATTGCGGTCAGAAGTTTTCGTTCATATAAATAGGCAGGTATTAGAACAGTGTCATTAAGGTTTTCTTGTCTCTTAAAAGTTTTACCGCAGTTACATATTTCCGATATTATATGTACGTAATTGCCCAATGTACTAATAAAAGAATTAAAAACAATTTTAATTATTATGGTTTTCTTTAATCTTTCAGTTCTTTTTTGTAACGTGACACACAGTCAGCGAACAGAATTGAGTGGACACTAAGCGATTTTTAATTAAACTATAAATTAATGATATACAACATCATATGATATTCTAGCAGATCAAATAGTTAAACATAAATAATATCCAAAAACATACTAACACTACAAAACAATTAATAATAAAATATAATGCTATGTCCACTCAATGAGGAATTGCACTTTTTTTTAATTCTTGTTAAAATAATGTTATTTTGTATATGACCTAAATTTAAATTTACACTGAAATTTTGACGGTTTCATGTAAAGTAGTTTTCACAGGTACGTAGTAAAATTTTATGAATGAACGAGGATATATGGCAACATAGAAAATTTATGGGGAACAGTGCCACAGGTAGTAACCGAATTTACCGGCTGCGAAATATGATATTATTAAAGTGCTATGCAGTGATGGTCACAAAGGAATTTGGGATTCGGCGTTAGTTCTGCATCTTGTTTTTGTTTGCGTTTAGTTCTCCAATTTATCGTAAAAGAACGAATTCTGAACAGATTTTTAGAAAATTGTATGTGTATAAATCGTAACCTCCAAACCGCGCAAAATAAACACAGAATATCGTAACAATACGTTTACATTTCATTATATCAATTCTATTTATGGTCGATTATACACATGACATTCTATATTTAGAGCAAGTTAATATAGATAATGTACAAATAATCATAGGAAATTAATATATGCTTAAAAATTATCATGAAATGCCGGGAAACCCCAGAGTGTGGGATGCTCTAAAATTGGAATATTTAAATTAGACATATATTATATAATATACAATCGTATGTACATACATTATAATGGGTGCAAATTAAATTCCAAATTATTAATGTTAATGGCTATTTAGTACACCTCTAAGAAATCACTGGAAGAAAAATACTAACTGGGAAGCTCAGAAATTATTTGCTTGAAACATTGTTCGATTTTAAGAATAATATAAAAAAGCGTAGATCCGGTGACCATTCGTTAATGGTTATTTTAGAAATAATAAGATTGTAAACGTTAATATTAATATTATTATCATTTAAATATTTTAAAGGAAAGATTTCCTTGCCAGTGGCATTACTTAGCGGTCGTCTTAACACTAGTTGACTAATGGACCATTGGCTCAAATCACGTTCTGGTCGCATTGTTGTGTACAATCATTTTTCTTTTGTTGTGAAGCTTAAGCAAGAGCTTATAGATGAGGTGTGAATGATCTTGTGAATATTTTAACCCAAAAATACTCTAATAAGGCTCTTTTTTATGCTATAAATCTTGATATAATAAATATCTGAAAACAGTGAAAAAACAATGAACAACAGAACTATAATGCAGGTATACGATCATATATATTCCAGGATTTGTCTCCCATGGAAATCTAAACTAAAACAAGAGGTATAATAACACTCTGGGAGAGAATACCAATATATATTCAATAAATCATTTTGGATACTTTTAATCCTCAGAAAAGTATGAGACCAATGTGATGTAGAACCGGTTACACTTTAAAAAATGTTATTTAATGTTTAGCTTTGCCAAATTCCTAAACTAATACAAAAAAAACAAACTTTTTAATAATTGAACTTTTGAAAAAGAAGGCAACATAAAGCATCTTTATTATTTTGGTGTTTTTAGTTTATAGAATATGTTTTTGTTATTTTAACGTTTATTTTTGCAAGTTCTAGAAATATTTTATTTTCGGAAAGCATAAGACAACAAATAGAAAGAATCTTTATTATTTTTCAAAAGATGAGACATCGTAAGGTTTTCTCGGAAACTTAATACTCTATTTACTAATTATTACACTGTAATTTTTTATGTGACTAACGTTTTGATATAGATGAATGTCTCATTCGATATAAAACATTCACAGCAGAAAAAAAAAAAACATTAAAATATTCCATAAAATACTAAAACACAAAGCTTTTTGCAAAACAATAGTTTTCATCCTACTTTATCATCTACCACGTAATAGGAGTACAAAAAAGTAATGCTAGTTGGGTAAGAAGCATAAAATTTTCAACTACATAAGTTGGATTACAGTCCTCGTAAGTGCAGATATCTGCGCTCTATAAAGAGTTTAAAGTTTAACAAGGTTTAGACGACGCTACGATGCTCAAGGAAAAGCTTTCAGTAAAATAAATAACCTTAGAAGATTGTAGCAATATATGTTGTCTGAAATCATTCTATACAAGGTTGCGAACAAATTGTGTTTAGCGATAAAAGTACATTAAGTGGGCAATGAATTAGACGGTTTATGATATTAAACTTTTTAACTTAAATTCCGCAGTAATTCGCTTTACAAATATTATATTACCATGGATAAAGTATTATGTAAATACGTATAACAATCGGGACAACAAATTACGCATGAATTAAAAATGATAAATAACATATTGAAAACTATTTTTATAAATACATTTTTCCTTCACTACTTGAGTTTCAAATCGCATAATGTATTATAATAGATTTCTGGTTCATTGACCCCCAAATAAGTTGGGAATTGATCAACATCAAATTTCAAATGTTTTTAAATTAACAAAATCAAGTAATTAAGTTTTTAAGTTTGTGTTTTTATACAACAAATAAATTTGAGCTTTCCCAAAGAGCGGGTACTAAACTGTAGTAAAGTATTCGCGATTTCATTCTATGTACATATGCATATATTCTATGAAAATAAATTCAGGTAATTGTGCAGCAACAGTTTTACATTACATTAACAAGCATACAACAAATATATATTTGGGACAATTTTAATGTTTATGTAACCGGTAACAAAAGAAATTACCTAGCAATTATGTTTCTTTTTTATGTTTCTGTTACAAATTACAAAGTTTACTTTCATTTTAACGATGTCGAATCGTTTTGCAAACGAGCATACTGCTTACACACTCTTGTACCTTGCATGCATGTGTTGTTAACAAGGTTTTAAATAACTGAAATTTCAAGATAAGAGCAAACGTGTGCGATACGTGTGATTATAGCAGTGCTGAGATATACATTACCATAAACTCTATGTGGAATGCTTCGTAATTCAGAAAATATTCCATCAGCGTCTGGAAACGGGTCTTCTCGTGGCAAACTTCTTTGAAGTTATCGAATGCCGAAAGTATGATCTCGTGTCCACCTTTTACCAGACATATCGCCGCTAATAATTCCAAAACTAGGGCTTTGGTCCTGAGGCTTTTGTGTATGAGGCTGAGTGATATGCAGTTGATTGCTTCTCGATGTTGGATAACCATATTGAATCCATACTGTTGAAAAAAAAATATTTATTAGAAAGGTAATTAATTTTATCATTAGTAAATTTATAAAATTTTCAACAATAATATCGGAAAGTAGTTATAATCATATCACTTGTTCATGTCATAAATTTAAGAATAGAGAAAGTCATTTGGCCTGAGATAATAGATATCGTGAAACAAATTACACACCAATATCTTTAATATCAAACTTAGCTGAGATTTTTTGAAAAAGTTCTGTATGGAAGACTAGAAGATCAAAATTTTATCCAATATGCAATTTGGTTTTATGAAATAATGGTTGGTACAAAAGACGCCCTAAACTTTATCTCCAATGTCTATGAAAAACTTGATAAAAGTGAACCTATTGCTATAACTTTTCTTAACTTGGGGGGGAAACGCATTTGATACTGCAAATCAAGAAATATTGTTTATAATACTTTGAAACTCATATCAAGTTACTTAAAAAAAATATCAACGAGTAAAAATTAGCGGTACTATTAGTCGTTTTAGTAAAATTGAAACTGGAGTTCCTCAAGGAATTATTCTGGGGCCCTAGTGGATACCAGATCAAAGATCCATATTCAAGTTTAGATTAAACAAAAGCAAACAATATCCTCAAACAGTCAACGCTTCTAAAGTTCCTGCAATCACAATAAATAAAGCCATAACTCTTGTATGCACTAGCAGTTATGTAATTTATATGTTCGACAAAATATAGTTTTCATCAAACCAGATATCCAAATTTGTAATTGCAGAAGAACGCCCCAAAGCCTCTTCATCAATGTTGTAGACCTTTTTCTAGTAAATGATATAATATTGCATTTGTTGATGTTCAGGGAGAGATGATTATCATTGCACCACGCAGTAACTGAATTTAAATCCTTTTGAAGGAGTTCACAATCGTCAATAGAATAAATTCTGCACAATATTTTCATATCGTCAGCAAAAAGTAATTGTAATCATTATAATTAATAAAGATCAGGAAAATAAGTGGGTCAAGGTTAGATCCTTGTGGGATACCAGATGTAGGACTAAATTCTTTTAAGTTAATGTTCAAATATTTAACATATTGCGTCCTTCCAAATAAATCAGATTCGAATAGTTAAACGGTCCAAGTTTTCAAGCAAAGTCAATCTGATCGAATGCCGTTTGGAAGTCGGTGTATACTGCATCCACCTGACCACCCTTGTCAATCACTTTAGAAACATATTTGAGTAAAGCATGCTGGATTTGTAATGGTTGAGCGTTCATTCACGGAGTTGAGCAGAAGAATTCATATTTTCATATTTATTTTTAAAATAGAATTGTAGACTCGATCCTATAGTATAGCTTCAAATGTTTTCGCAAAGTTGCATATAGTAGATATTGATCTGTAGTTTTTCATATTTGACGGATCATCTTTTTTAAACACTGGGGAGGTTCGAGACTTTTCCCATATTTCAGGAAACTTGGACTATTTCAAAACTAGGTCGAATATATAACGAAGTGGTTTCACCAATATACAGGCTGTATTACGAAGTAAAAAGCCAGGAATGTTACACTACCCAGAAAGTTGTTTTTACTCTTTTTCAATTTTAGCAACATTTCTTTTCAGGGACAGATGTAAAATGTATTGTCAAAGTTCCTTGGATGTTAACATTGATATTTCTAGCAAACTGTTGGGTAGATTTAATATGAACTGTGCTACTATAATCCGCAAATGCTTCCATTATATCTAAAGTCATTCATTGTGGTGCCATTATACGTCATTGAATCGGGAATTCTATATATTATATATTAATGGTGTTTTAATTGTCCTGTCAGAGGGAATAATATATTTTGCATAATTCTAATGCAAATGAATATTTTTGTAAAGGTTCTGATGAATAAATAAATAAATAATTAATATCTCTATTGAAATATACTTGTCTATGAAATACATTAGATAGCAGGCGCACATAAACTAAGTCGTATCTTTCAACTTTTCCTAGTATTCTCTCTAAAAATGGGCAAGTTTTAAATATAAACATTTTGCAAGAACTTTTTATTAATAGTACGAAATAGAATATAATATTACATACATATTAAAATAGAGCCCTAGCTATCATTCTTGCGTGTTTCTTCATCAGCTGGAGAATGGCCAACAGGTTCTTCTTTCACAAACTCGCGAACTAATTCATATTAATTTAGAAGCTATATATATTTTGGGTTTTAAATATTTACATACCAAAACGCGACTATAAAGACCACTTTTCACGAAGCGGCCACTTTTGTATATACTAGTTTCCTTCGTTATAGTTACAATCTTCACAGCCGAGAATTAATAGAGGATAGTGTTTGGACATATTCTCGAATACCGTGTTGTAGTCAGGCGTTTGTCATTAATTACATCACTTAGGCTTAAATTACTTCCTGACATATATTTTATACAGCATCTGTTATATAAATAGTATAAGCTGTTCTATTTTAATTGAAATAACTGGAAAAATTCGGTCAAACCGAGTAACTAGTGACAAAATAAATTAATATGTAAAACAGGTTTAGTTTTAATTTTTTAATATAACCAGGCATAATTCTAATTAAACATACCACAGCCTACAACCATTCCGAGTTCCATATAAATTAAAGCTAATGCATTTTCTGTTGGCGGAACCCCGCCCTCACGCGCATCTTATGTCATGAGCTCGACGAAGCGGGCGGTGCCCAATCGACTGTTGGGGTACAGTACTGCACATACATATTAGAATAAAAACAGAATTTCGTGTTTTGTATGAATCGCGAAGATAATAACAATGTGATTTATATAAAATTCCGAAACCTATCAAGGGGGTCAAGTTTTAATGCCGGGTCAGATGATTCAAAATCATTCCTGGGGGCGCAGCAGCCTCCATCCTTAAAATTTTAATAGGGCAGATGGGTCTTGTGACCACTTATTCAAAAGGTCTTTTAATTGTATTTACGCCAACATGTATCAGAAAGTCATTTTTTTTTTAATCACTAAGCAAAAAGTGCATACATTATTAAATGTTCAAAATGATGACCATTAACCTCCATACAATAACACAATCTCGCTTCAAATGCTCTCCTGACATTTCGCAACATTTCTGGAGTTATTCGTTGGCATTCTTCAACAATTCTTTGGCGTAACTCTCCTTACAAGAGTTGAGCTGAAAGCGTAGCATACACCTTAAACTTAAGATGCCCCCACAGAAAAATCAAGTGGTGTAAGATCCGGCCATCTGGCAGGCCATTCTTTAGGTCCCCTTTGACCAATCCAACGATCGCGAAAGTGATCCGGCAGCGTAATATGGAGGCGCTCCATCTTGCTGAAATACTATCTCATTCTCCAACAAATCTAGATCTTGCTCCAATTTTTCTGTGACCAAAGGATTGATTGTATCGTTCAGCATGTTCAAACACGTTTTACCATTTAAAGTCTCGTCAAAGAATAAGGGTCCCCACAGATGATCGCCGAAGATACCAACCCATGTCTACATTAAGTTTCTGTGGTCGTTGTGTATGTGTTTCCCGCGTCAAATGGGGGTTGGTGTCATTCCAATATCTGCAGTTGTTACGATCTACTTCACCATTCAATGAAAAAAATGATTTGTCCGAAAAACAGATATTAGTAAGTTTCGATTATTGTTAAGGCGCTCGGAAATTAATAAACAAAATTCCAACCTAGGTGCTGTCAAAATCATCCTCATTCAATTCGTGTAAAAGTGTAATTTTGAAGGGATGAAAGTTGAGTTTCTTAAGTATTCCACACACTGATGAACGGCTTACTCCTGATGCTTGAGATACCGGTTGTATAGACGTCGCATTTCCAAACACTGCGACCTGACCTAAGAGTTCGACGTTAATATCTTCATTAATGACAACCCCATGAAACAGACGTTTTTTGTTATGTACAGAGCCCGTTTCCGTAAATTTTTGGATTGGTGCGTATATTTTTTCGACTACCACATGATTACCACTTACTAAAATCCGTTGACTTGCTTTTTTGTAGTGTTCAGAATACAGAAGACTCATATTTGAAAGACAGACAGCTATTTTGACAACCGAACCTAAATAAAAAATTAAAAATCTTCACTGAAGAGGACGGTAAAGTAAGTAACTCAAGTGACGCGTTGGTACTTCAATTCGGTTTGTACTTATTATACTCTACGGTCCATGGACGGTAAAGTAACGGAAGTGATGCGTTGACCGTCCACTTAATAGTTCAATTCGATAAAGTGGCCCCTTTCTATTTCTGAACGAGTTTAGTAAGGTTGTACTTTCGGAATATGTGACGCTTTTAAGTACGTTTGAGTGTAAACAAAAATAAATTTGGCTTTTCGGTTTCTAAAGTTTGCCGATACCTGTCTAAACATAAACAATTCATTATTAATAAAATTAGAACCTACTGTACTTATACATATACTATATAAAGCATCTTAATAGCGATTTTAACGTTTGATACCACATATAATTTTTCTGAAAAAAGATATTCTTCAATCCTAATTAAAAAAAAATCCCTTTTATTACAATATCCATAGAAACATTGTATCTATATTTTTTAAAAGCTCTGCAAAAACAATAGCTCGAACTTTTGTTCACGTTATAAGAAGATGGACGACTATTTTTTCTCTGTCTTTGAAAGCTATCTGCGCAATAAAAAGCAGATTGCCATTATTAAAAACTGTTCTTTTTGTCTATTGTATCATTGTAAAATAATATTTTGTTTTTATATAACGAGTAAGATGACTATCTACATTCATTTTTCCCTTTACTAAAATTAAAACGAAATAATATAGCACTTATACATAATATTTGCTTAATCACATTTTCATAATTTGACAGTATTTACTAATTTAAGACGCTTATCAACATTAATTTCCGCAACTCATTCCATACATATAGACATACATATCCGTTATGGTATTGACGTTAATCTTTTGGCTAAACTGACATCATCGTAGGTTACAATTCCGGTACATTGAATTGCGGTTTTGCATACGCAATGAATGATTTTAAGTGTTTCTGCGAGCCTTCGCATAGTTTCCTCGATAGTGACTTCCGTAGAACAAGCTGATCTGCACATTTTATTAGGATTTTTAATGACTGCAATAAATTCAAAGCTGCAGCATACCTACTGACCTACTGCAGTATACCGAAGTAGCAAAAGTACAGATTAAATGTTTTTTAAATGGAAAAATAAGTCCAAGCGCGTCTTAATACTTACGGAGAAGCACGGAGTGCCTTTCTCCAAACATTCATTTGTTGGCATACTAAATCCAATTACGTATATCCGAAATTTCCTTGGTTTACCACAGTAAAAATTTTATTTATTTCTAAACAAACAATATGCAACATTTTATTTACCAAGTGTTCATTAAAAACTTCATATCTAAATTTCTGGAAATCTGGAAGTTTATGAAAAGTGAACAGAAGTGTTATCGAGAGTACAACTTTTGATGCAAAAATTGACTCCACTTTAACCCCCTGTCTCTCGTAGCTACATCCTTAAAATCTTAATTGGAAAGAGGTATCGAGTAATACCTCATTTTAATAGTCTTTAGAAGCACTGCAAAGTGGCTGAGTCAATTTCTTTCAAAAGTTATCGCCCTCGATAATACTTCTTAAATGCTACAATAAATATTTCATAAATTTCCAGGTTTCCAGAAATTTAGAATGGGATGTTTCCAAATGAACACCCGGTATACACACAATTCTATATATATATATATATAGCACTACCGTACCAGACCCGATACGAAGAAGCTCCAGAAGAAGATGAATGCGATTTCATCGAAACGTCGAGATAACCGTCCTTTTAAGGACAAAACATCAACGCGGGATACCCGAGAACCAACATCTATATATATATAGGTATATAGAACTTGGATTAATCATTTTTAATGCAGATAAATTGAGTGTTTAGTTCTTTTTTCATCGTTTAGACGATGTATAATTAAGTAAATTAACATAGATTTAAGTGAAAATGTGAGGTATGCATATGCCTGAATGACCTGCAATACAGATTTAAAAATATTGCAACACTTACTCCCAAGTTATATACAGATTATGTTTAGATTAAGTTGTTAGTGCTAAATTGAAAATAAGAGCTATAAATTTGTCATGTGTGCATCTGAAATGTTTACTAGTTTTGCATATGTTTATGTACGCCTAGATACATGATGCAATTATGTAAATATTTATTTTGAAGTGAATGCATAAATTCCAAATACTTCACGAAACATAATAAACCTAGCACATCCAAATTAAGATACTATTAAGTAAGCACGACAAAGAAATCTAGATAAGTAGTTGTATGTATATTTATTTTTACGTCATGTTATAGCGGTTATAAGGCTCTGGACACAATTTAAGATTGCATTGCAGTACAAGCCAGCATATCATATGCAAAGAAATGTTTTATTGTTTTAGGAGCCGGTATTTCACTCTGCTAGTAAATGTATCTAGTAACAATTTAACTAATATGGTTATAAGGAAAATGTACAGTTGTTTCAGTAATTCAGCTAATCATTTTTATTAGGAAATTTGTTAGGAGTTCGAAATGTCGGCTTGCTTGTATCCATTAACATTCGGTTCTCATATACAACCAGGATGTTTATAAAGTTAATCAACAGCTTCTAAATCATTGTCTAAGTGCCGACAGTTTCTGGAATATTCGCTAACCAAAAGAATTATGCAGTACTAAAAAAAGCTGTCTCAGCGTGCACTAGTAACACTATCATTGTGGTGTGTGTATTAGCGTATTCTGTCAATTCATTCTCGACAATAGGAGATGATGCGTTCTAATTAGCTGACAAAGATCTATTATGTATCATTCTTTGGTGTATCTTCATGGTGCGTTGCTCACGAATCGTAAGTGTTGGAGTATACACTGACGGTAAAAAAACGTAAGAACTAATGAAAAAACCACAGATAGATAGTTTCTTTATTGCTCAGCCAATATTGACATACATCGGATGCAATATGACAGTATCCTTATTTTTGAAAACGGAGTACAATAGCTTAAGTATATATGTAAATCCTGGGCCGAGTTAGAAGGTTAAATTCTCTGAATACCGGTCTACAAGACTCACGGCTACTAATTCCAGCAAGACAGCGAACAATACGTTTTTGGGTCAGGAAAACATCAGGTGCAGGCAAGTTCTAAATTGAAATAATTTGAAATCAACACATCTTTCAGATTGCGGACTATATGCAAGTAGAATTTAATCTCTTTATAAGTGTTACACACTGTTGTTTCCAGTGTAAGTTTTAATCGAGAGTCAATCCAAGGAATTTGATGTTCCGTTGATGTGCTATTGCAGAATTATGAAGAATCAGGTTTGACTGCACACCCTTCCCTGGTTGGAAGATCGCATAATTTGTCTTCGATTCATTTAGATAGGTTATTCCCGCAAAATCATTCACTCAATTTTAATAAAACAGTACTAATGCGATGCTCCAACTGGGAAAGATTTCGTCAAGTCACAACGACAGTGGTGTCATCCGCGTACATCAAGAGAGAGTAATTTATAAAACTTACAATATCATTAATGAACAGGACAAAAAGAATTGGACCCAGCATTGAGCCCTATGGTACACCTACAGTCAAACGTAAAAGAGAAGATGCAAAACTCTGGATAGGACCCCGCTGCGATTTATACGAAATTTTAACAAACTGTACTCTATCAGGCAGATATGATTGATATGACTGATATGATCTCGTATCGTTCAAACTTCTCGGTCAATAAAGAGTGGTGCACGCAATCAAAAGCACGAGAAACAAAAAAAAAAAAAAAAAAGAAAAAAAAAAAAAAGAAAAAAAAAAAAAGCCAGCAATGCAATTTCCTTTATTCAATTCCATTACGGTCTCAGTAATAAAAGAGTTGCAGGTAGAATAGCATAGCAAACTCCAAATATTTTTTGAAAAACTAGATGCCAAGGAGAGGAGCCGATAATTAGATACATCACAGGTGGAATCTCTTTTTTACGAAAGAGATGAACAACAGAAACTTTTAATTTATCTGACAACAATACACACATTCGGGAAGCATGCTTTCATTAGCGGACTGTCTAACAAATACCCTTCTACTTTTAGCCAAATACTTTAAATATCGATTCATCGGTCCATAACATATTCTGCCCCCGTTCCATCGTCCAGTCCCAATGTTCTCGGGCCACTATAGTCTTTTCAATTGGTTACCTCGGTGTACTAATGATTTACGAGCTGCCATACGGCCGTGTAAATTTCCTTGCGCGAGCCAGTATTTGACTGTGGTAAGTGAAAAGGATGCTGACGTCTGCAATTGAATTCGCTTGCTATTTTTGTGGTACGTTCGGTTCTTGCTTAATCTAAGTTCACATATAAAGTAAAAACTTCCACTTTTCTTGAACAAAAAATATTCTGTACAGTAGACAAACAGATCTAATGACTGCAGCATCCGATAAGAGGTTATGTTAGAGGTCCGCCGATATGGATGAATCACTTTTCTTGGCCACTGGCACTAACCATTCCAGCCAGCTAGCCTACCACCAAAAGACCCTAGACACACAATTAGGACGTGATATTAAAGATTACAATTAATGCCATTAAGCAAATTTTCCATAAGTTTAACTGTGTTCATATCCAGAATTGCAAGAACCGTAAACGAAATGGGGGAAAACGCCCAGTCTTGATGAATCCCAAATATAAAACTGTTGACTCCTACTAATGATTCGAGCACTTAGAGAAAATATGATTCACATAGCGAACTTAATTACAATTTCCAAGATCACGGAAAACCTCAATAAAACCAACCTGATTCATTTCACTAACAATAAATAGAAAACATTCGTACATTTTTTTACTGATGCCTTTTTTTCCTTGGGTCATGTTTTATGTTTGTGTTGTGCGCTTATTAGTAAATAAATAGTAACATGGTGTAATTGCTTTTACAACGTTGCAAATTGCGTAGCCTGGCAGAATTTCTTGATAATGTCTAGCTTTATCGCTTGGGGCAGCATCTCACGATTAAATTTAATTTTATTTTGTTCGTTGGATAGTAAATCGAGAAAAAGAGATGTGTTGAATAATTGGTTCACTCAACAAATTTTTTTATTTCAATATGCTCAAACCACAAGAATGTTTAAATTAATTACGCAAAATTAGTTGCACTAATGTTGTTCAAACAACTACAATGGTGGTTCATCTAATAACCTGAACGTTGCCTGAACTATTTTGGTTCAAAATTGAAAGTATAGATTTAACCAATGACAATAGCACGTTTTGATTAGTCGACGAAAATTTAAGGGTACTTTATTCTAAATACTACTATTGTTTGAGTTAATAATCGACATATTTCTTATCGTATTTTTAGTTTTGTGTGAAACAACGTCAAAGGTCGTTCGAAAATGAAAATAAATGTTCTCTCAAATCGGCAGATTCAGTTAACTAATTTTATAGTTTCACTGACGTTTAAGGCAAATAATTGTTTGAATTAACATATATAATTCAACTAAAATATACATTTTCTTCCAACGAGGTTACTGTTTTCGAATAAAATTTAAACCAAAAGTAGTTGCAAAAAATTCAAAATAATATTTTTGTTGTGCCGACATTTTCATTTTTCTCTGTGTGTGGATTTATTAATGTCGCATTTTAAATTTTGGTTTTACGAATGTACAATTTTGCTACACGCCCATTTTGATTTTAATGTTCAAAATGTTTTTAAAAAAGCCGAAAAGACTCATGTCGCGGTAAACTATAACTCATTTGCAAGGTTTACATTAAAAACAAAAATGAGTTATTTGTCAATTCTTTCCATAATCCTATACCAGAAAACAGCGATAAACAGGCAACCATCACTCTTAACTAAGCCGATTACCAAACATCTATTAACAACAACATGCACTAACCTTATTATTCATTATTGCTCGCATGCACATTATGCACACGTGGATATCGTTCTTAGATTCGCCCATATTCAGCTTGGCTACGTGCTTCGAACGCCTCTTCATACTCGGACTGTACGACATATCCAAGGGCGGCCTGATGTATCCGTTCTGTTTTTCGCTGGCCACCGTTGAGTTTAGTCCTGGTTGGGGATTCAACCGCTCTTCGGATTCCGTGAGGGTCTCCGCAATGCGCTGTTCGTGCCTCATCATACCCAACCTGAAGCTCAGATAGTCTATCAGCACATCCAGACCCATGTTCTCCTCGTTGAGAAACTCCCGCACCCATCTGTAAATGAACAGATAAAAGACAATGTTATATTACGAGCGTTCGAACTTTATGTAAGTGGTGCGTGAAGAAAAGAAACACATTTTATGTGAATCAGGGTGAATCTATCTATGCAAATTTTGCAACGCATGCAAGCGTGAATGATTATTGTAAAATGCTTCTCTTATAATGATATGAAATTAGGGTAGAAAATAAAATAAATAAATATAAAACTTTATATAATAAAAAATAATGGAACTTCGACGTTTTGCAAATAATTAATTTATCTATTTTGGCTTGTCGAATCTCTACTATTGTATAAAGTTTAAAGGAAATATGGATAGCATGGGTATTTATCGGCATATTTATGCAACCAACAATATTAGATGTTTGCAATTTGGGTTCTATAGCTTTCATGCTCTCGCGAGTGGTCAATATACTTACTCTATGTGGTTCGTCCTCAGCGAAATTTCCAGGTCCCGTAATACTTGCGTGGACGTTGAATCACCGACCATTTTACGCTTCTGTAATTTAGATTAAGACGACAGAATTAATAACATTATTCAAGGACCACCATCGTGAATCATACGCATCAAAACACATTTATATGTAAATAGAAGCAATTATTTTTTTTTTTTCAATATGATGGTCATATTACTACGTATCTGTCGCCATTTTAATCAATTCGTAAATATCATTGATTGAATATTGATGATACACTCCGCCAAAAAAGTATCGCATAAACTAAAAAAGGGCATTTATGAACCAAGATATTTTTATACGTTCACAAAAAGTTTGCCTCGTGTATGTGAACTATAAAAACACTAACAAAATAATGGAACTTAGCGTTTTTACTTTATTTTTTTCCTAAAAGAACACATTTAGAAAAATGCATATGTGTAAGGTTTGCTCAGTTGTTTATTGAAAGTCTTCCTATACGGACAAATTTTAAAGTGCGAAGTCAGAGTTCTGTACCAACGCTTTTAAAACTAAAATGAGCAATTTAACTTCAGAACAAGTGGCTGCTATAGTTGCTTTAATCGAAGATGGACGATCTCAAGCATACGTTGCTAATTTGATGAACATCAATCAGTCAAGTGTTTCTAGAGCCGTAGCCAGATATAGGGAAACAGGCATTTACAGTAGAAGACCTGTACCAGGTCGTCCAAGATGTTCTACTCGCCAAGATGACCGCTATTTACTACTACAAGCATTACGTCGAAGACATGTAACTGCGAGACAATTGCAGAACGGCTAGAGTCAGAAATACTCGTGTGAGTACTCAAACTATTCGGAATAGGTTACGACAGAGTGGATTAAGAGCTAGAGTAGCTGTAACAGCCCCTCGTCTCACTAGGAACCACCGAGTGGCTCGCTTAAGGTTTGCCAGAGAACATGTAAATTGGAACATTAATGACTGGGCCAATATACTCTTCACAGATGAGTCAAGATTTGATCTTTACACCTCAGATAGGTGTATCTCAGTGTACAGACGAGACGGTGAGCGCTATTCGCAGTGTAATATCAGACCTAGACCTAATTTCGCTGGTGGCTCTATTATGGTTTGGGGAGGCATCTGTTTAACAGGTCGTACAGAGTTAGTACCAGTAGACAGAGGTACACTGACTGCCCACAGGTATATAACGGACATTTTAGAAGAACATGTAGTACCATATGCGCCAATTATAGGAAACGAATTCATGTTAATGCACGATAATGCACGACCGCATGTTGCAATAATCGTCCAGGAATACCTTAACGATGTTGGTATTCCAGTTTTAGATTGGCTTGCGGTAAGTCCGGACATGAACCCTATCGAGCACGTGTGGGACCTCCTTCACAGACGGATACGAACCCAAAATGTTGCCCCAGCGGACCTGCATGGACTAGCAAATGCTCTCCGTGACGAGTGGGAGAATTTGGATCAGGCTTATATACGGAGGTTAATCGAATCTCTGCCAAACCGTATGCGAGCGGTCATAAGAGCCAGAGGTGGCAATACTCAGTATTAAAAGCTACTGTTATGACATTTTTCTTTCCAAAATTATAATTTCTTGTTTTAATAAAAATCTCAAGTATGAGTTCTTGTTTTTATTTGGCCTGTATTTTATTTAAACAATCATAGAAATTATATCTTAGAGCGCATTAAAGTATATTTACAACTTTATGCTACAAACAAAGATTATGCGATACTTTTATGATTCAAAACTAAATTATGCGATACTTTTTTGGCGGAGTGTATATTTAGCAAATGAAAATGCAAGTGAGGTAGGTACTGTTTTAAATATGTATTTTGCTGATAGATAATGCGAATATATCTACAATAATTCTATCAATTAAAGTGTCTTAATGTAATATCTATTATTCATTAAAATGTTTAGCATATTTAACTTCGTAAGTTTCTCTTATTTATTTATTTTTGAGAATGTTAAAGCAGTGGTTTGTTGAGTTGTAACAATAGAGTAAAGAATAAATTTTACAGGTTTAAATTTAGCATTCTACAGCTAAATTAGTAACGCACCTGACGGGAAGTCAAGGAAATGAGACTTTCCAATTGTGTTCGTGAATCGTGACATATTTTTCAAAGGCGCTAGCAAATGCAATGCTTTTACATGTCTAGGTATTGCAATTTTTATATTTCCAATCTCAATTGACA
The DNA here is from genome assembly GCA_949128085.1 of Cetonia aurata. Classification (NCBI taxonomy): domain Eukaryota; kingdom Metazoa; phylum Arthropoda; class Insecta; order Coleoptera; family Scarabaeidae; genus Cetonia; species Cetonia aurata. Next base: position 13,922,826 of record OX421887.1, read on the forward strand.
GGTTACGGCTAATACCTATAATATTACATGTAAGTATATTTAACTCTAGTATGATATATAGTTTTAAAAGAAAGAAAAATTATATGCAAAAACTCAAGCTGGGAAATAATTGATCAGTTGAAAGATTTATTACTCTTTAATCCTGCATTTCAGGTAAAAACGATGTTTCCTTTTTTCTTTATTTAAATTTACTAACTATTTGAGTCAATCTGATCCTTTTTAAACCTTTTCTTCTTCGATTTGAAATTTATTCGTTCCCCTAACTTATTTATTATTCTTTCTTCCTTGATTTCTTACAAAGCACTGATCCAATCACCGTCAAATCGGTAACTTTTCGTTCAAAAACGAATTCTAAATACATAATTTGCTTTAGGTATATGCGATATTTTAAAAACATTATTTGAAAGATTAAAAGGCTACCAAGGGAACAAAGGTGAGTGTCATTCACAGATTTTAATGAAAACAGCAGGTGCTAAATCCATGGTAGAGTGGCCTGCGGTCAACGCTAGCCTTCGCTATTTGACCTAAGTATATATTCGGAAACTATAAGAGCTGTCAAAAAACTAGAATTTTAAACATTTGTTTTGGGAAACATGCTCCAAAAAAATTATTTTTTTGCTAATGTCATACACATATATATTATATCTACCATGAAATAATATTATTTATGTGAAAAAGTCATACATCAAAGCAATCATATCGACATATTGGTGAATGGAAATTTTCTTGCGGTTTTCCATGTTTTAAGGGAGTTCGGACACTTCAGACCATGCTTTTACGGCGGCTCCTCTTTGCTCCAAGATAATTTGGAAAGTACTGATCCAATCATCTTAAAATTGATATCATTTTTTCAGAAGAGTCCTCTGAATAATTTGATATAGGTATATGTATATAGTATTGTTTGGAGAGATAAACGACTAATGTAAGTCATTTTCTGAGGTCGACCGGTTTAGAATACGGCCATCTTTATGTTGGTTTTACTTAGGGACCAGTGAATATTTTTTAACGATTCTTGTTGTATTTCATTTCAAAGACTTAAATGAAGGATGTCCCTGGAAGATCAAAATTTTCACTTAATTATTTTTTATTACAAATTCAGTATGTGTAATTTTTCGTATCGTTTTATATACTTAAGACTTTCTTTCTTTGGTTCTAAATATTTAAAAAAAAACCTCGAGGCAGAAGATTCATTTGCTATAGCTTGTTTTTTAAAACAAAAAAAATCAGCTTGATTCGTTCAGTTGACCTTGAGAAAAAGCAACATGAATGTGCAAGAACACGACTTTTCAGGAGAAGCGGTTTTTTGTATATATGTAAATTTTGCGAAGTGTCTCAGAAACAATCTAAATGATGAAGCAAATATCTCTCTAAATTTGGTGTAATGAGCTCGCCGATAGAAGTAAGCGTTTTATAATTATTTCAATTTTTCATGGTTTTCTTTAAGCCCAAACTGTCCGAATCCCATTAACATTTCAATAATCACATTACAAATTCGTAATTCCTAATTTATTTAACTTGTTACAATTCAATTGGTATTTTCAAAAAATAATTTATCTAAAAAGAATACTGGTCTTGAATTATTCAATTTACTTTTTGTTCCCCGAATTGTCCGAAGCACCTTTCTTGCATTGATTCTTCAACTTTGTTTTACGTGCTGATGCAAACCTATCTATCTTTTCCTGTGCTTCTTTTTTTTTTAAATACTGAAATTACTAATTAAGGTATACTCACTCATAATTATATAATTGCAAGAAGTGTTGGGCACGGTAGGGGAAAATAACTATCGTTAGCGAGGACCATTAGCTGGTGTTTATGCGTCTCGGGAGAAGGTGTTCGTGTTGCTTACCGGCTTTCCCGAGATTCGAATAAACACGAGTCTGCCCAGTCTTCCCTAACGATAGTTATTTTCCCCTACCTTTGCCCATTACTAATTGCAAGTAATAATAAATAATACGAAATATCACCACAGAATGGAATAAACAAAAGTCTTACTCCGGCAATGGAATGAAGAGAAATCTATTGTTATTCCATCACTGCTGGCGTTTTGAACCATTACACATTATAATTTTTCTGTATTACGTAATAAGCTTCTCAAAACGTGGTTTTAGACAAGGAAGAGGGATTCAAGACCATATATTTACAATAACACAGCTCATAGCAAAAAAAAACACGGATAATATCTATATACGTTAGCTTTTATAGACATAGAAAAGGCATTTGTTAGCATCCCAAGAAAAGAAGTATGCAATAGCCGTAGAAGAAGGGAAGTAAGCGAAAAACTAAGAAAAGTCATTCATAGCATCCATATACAAGAACACCAGGAATTACGTGAGAACAGGAAATATGAAGTCTGAAGAATTTTTAACTAAGGAGGGATTAAGACAGGAAGAGGTTCTAAGTCTGGTGCCTTTCAATAATACTCGATGACGCTCTAAAAGAAATCAACTGACGAACTAAAAAACTGCAGGTAGGGTACAGGAAACTGCGCAAATAGTGGAATTAGCAGACAGTGCCTTTGCTGATGAAGAAGAAAAAAGACCTCCAAATAAACCGGAACCTTTAGAATACAGCATTAAAAGGGACATTCGAAAATAAATGAAGTTAAGCCTAACGTGATGGCAATAGGTAACAACGATGCAAGAGTAACAATTGAAATTGACGGAAAACAGTTAGAATAAATAGGTAGCGTCATTCAGGTACTTAGGTGTAACATACACAAAGATGTAAGTTTAAGAAGATGGACAGAATATTTTAAAGAATTCTTTGAGATCGAGGGAAATAAAATTACGTGGGACGGGTAGAGAAGTATGAGATATTGGCGGAGATTATCAAGAGGAACCGCTGGCAAAATAAGAAATAGAGGGAATAATAAAAAAGTTTAGGAATAACAACTGCAGAAATGTTGAAGGTAGAAGGGCAAGAATTAGAAAATAACTTATTTAATGTAATAAGTACAATGTGTGGAGAGGAGACCATGCCATCCAGATAGAAAGAATTATTAATATGTCCCACACATAAAAAATAGGAGAGAACTCTATGTGAGAATTACAGTATTGCATAATAATAATAATAGTAATATTTATTAATTCCTGTGACCATACAAATGGTATGGCACAAGTCATTTTTTAGAAATAATAATCGTTAGTTTTGTCCCATATGAATTACTGTGATTCTTTATATCACCCTTGTATTACGTCCAACAGTATTCGTAAAATTCAAAAAGTACAAAATTCTTGTCTCAACATTAATTTTTGGTATTAGACGTCGCTTGCGAATATCACATACGCTGTCGGAGATTAAATTGTTGAATATGAAGTATCGCAGGTTTCTTCATACAGCCACGCTGTTTCACTCAGTCATACATTCCCAAAAACCGCCATATCTATACAGGAGCATCACTTTCAGGACTGATGTCCACAACGTAAACATTCATTTTTAGGGAACATAACTCCTCCTATGCACCACTCTGCACAGTTCAAAAAATGTTTTAGTTATCGTGTAACCTCTACATATAATTCTATTCCCATGGATATAAAAAAATGAATGCTCCTTTACTTCTTTTGTGATTTTGCCGTTTACCTCTGCATTTAGTTCTATTTACATTATTTCTTACGTTTAATTTAGTTTCAGGTCATTTGTTGTATGTATACATTTTAATTATCTAATTGGGTTGAGTGGAAGAACAAATGCTGCTGTTTGCAGCAGTAACTGAACTCCGCCCTTTTTCCTACTCTTTGTTAATATTGTATGACGATGTAGTGTAATTATTTTTGTGAGTACGGAAAATAAAGGTATATTATTATTATTATAAAGTCACAAAACAGATTAAAAAGAAACAAGAGTAGATTAACCGTAAAAGGACATAATCCATACTAATGGATGTGTGTGAAAGTTGGGGGAATATCAATGTGGTTTCCGAGAAAATAGATCAGTCATGGATCAAGTATTTGTATTGAAGCAAATCATTGAAAATAGTATAAATCAAAACTTATCTCTCTATATGGTGTTTATTAATTACGATAGGCTTACGATAAAATAAAAGGGACAAATTATACAGGCTGGGTTTTCTTTAATATTTGTATGGGGATCTCGAAAACCATAAGAGATGTATGGGGTTAAATGAAGAAAGATTTGTATCTTTATAAGCCTAATCCAGATACGCTTGTACGCTGTAACTCTTTTATTTGTAAAGATCGGAAAAAAAACACATTGTTTTTAGAGAATTTAATGTCAAACAATGACATCTAAAATTTAATTTTGCTAGTAAGCAAAGTATAATTTTTTTAAATGGAAACCATAGTTGGCTATGACATATTCTAATAGTGCATTTTTTTTCTGCTTACACTTTTTTTTGATAAATAACAGGACAATACACTATTATTCTAACTGTAGAAAATAACATTGAAATAAAAAGTCTGCAAAATAATATTCGCAATTTTGTGATATCACCTTGAAATACTTCCTTAACTTTTATATAAATTCCGCATACCTATTGATTTTCAAAACGTGTTGGCTAGTAAACATTATATATACAGTTTAGACACACGAACAGAATTGTGACATCAAAAAATCCGTTAAATACAAAACGACTTAATTGCTCAAACGTGCAGCAATAAAAATATGCAACGGTGCTTTAAAAACATGCATACGTAAAATACTAAATAGCATACATATTCGCACACGCAAATACGTATTTATGTGATGTCATTCGCGATGATAACAATATGTAGTTTACCGGTAGTTACTGTTTTGACAATGATTGATGAAATAATCAATTATTTCGAGTTCTGATAACTTCACTGTCCAAAACATTGGTGTAAAATTTTATGAATCATAAAAATTCTTACGGTTTTGTATACAAAGAACGATTAAAACTCTGTGTATATATTGTACCCATATAAATCACTCCCAGTGAGTATGTTCCATATTTAAGTAATTGCAATCACCTTGTCTTTCTAGTTATAATACATAAAAGCATAGAAAATAAAATTTCAATTTAAATTTGCTAATTCTAAAACTTGTTTTATTACTAATTCCAAAGTTTCGTAGAGCGGTTCGCATCGCACGGAAGAGGCTCTGAAGAAAAGCGCGGTTTCGAATTGATTTTTCGGAGTGGTAGAACGTTATTCGCACACGAAGGCTGCATTTTGGATTATCGGGAGACGTTCAGCGACGTGTAAAGATTCTCAAAAATAGATTTAAGCCTCCTTACAGAACGCCAATGGAAGAAGAAAGATAGCCGGTAATGGTCGATAGCTGTTATATGTATCGCCGCGTTAGTACAAGCTCGCTATTTGACTGCTTGCACGACAGATAGGGCGGTACGTGAAGTACTAATAGAAATAATTAATTTAATAAATACACTGCGGCATAAATGGTAACACCTGGAATTGGTTTCAGGCCTACCTCATGGGAAAAAACGATTTGGCATGCTAATAGTCATAAATCTAGCTATGGGGATGTTACAATCAGCGTTCTCCAAGGTTCTGTATTAGGCCCAAATTTGTGCAGGCTATATATTAATGACTTTCCTAGCCGGATAATTTGACGAAAACGTATAATATTTGCTGTTGATAGACATAAAATATAGTTCACAGTGCAACAAATTTAGGAGATATCTCGCAAAAATTATCAACAACTTTAGGTGATATTAATAAGTGGATAATTACTAACCAATTAGTTATTAATAATGAAAAAACGAAGTGTATATACTTTCACAATAAAGTAAAACCTGTTAGTAACATAAACAAAAATAACAAAACATTTGTTCTGGAAACGTCCACTAAAATTTTAGGGCTAAATAATAGATGAACGTTTAAAATGGTTTCCTCACATTGAATGCTTGTGCGGTGCCTTGTCAAAAGTATGTTTCGCTATAAGACAGCTACATAAGACTTGCAATATTGGAAGAATAAAGATTTTTTATCATCGCAATTTTGTGTTCTGTATGCGTTATGGAATTATCCACTGGCGTAGCTCATCTGAAATATAGCAGGCATTCCTAATGTGAAAACCAGCAATCAGAATAATATTTCAATTCGGATATAAGGATTCGTGCAGGGATGTTTTTAAAAATAACTTTTTCTTAATAGTTTATGATTTACACATCCTAGAAGTTGTTTGTTTTATATACAAATATAAGGCTCAATTTTCTAAACACAATATCAGTCATGATTATAGCACGCAAACAACGAATTACTTACTATCTGGACCATATAAATCAGCAATGTTTCACCTACTACAATGGTTGTAAGTTTTGTAATAAACTACCAGCTGATATTAGCAATTCTAGGAATTATTATTTATTCAAACCTCAAGTCTAAGATTATCTTTTAAGAATTAGTTGTTATTGCATTGATGCTATTAGCATAGGTATATCACCTTATTATATTTATATAAATGTGTCAGAAATAAATAGATATTATTATTTATACTGTAGTATATTAATCTAAACTCTTAAATGTAAACGGAAAAAATATTGTAATACAAATTACTGCAAAGTTGCTTAAGCCAAATTGTTCTTATTTGTACACCAAATTTTATATAAATTTCTTATGGTTGCAGCTTTTTTTTAACAGAGCATTAATTATGATTAAGTAATCTGTAATAAATAATTTGAAAATAGTTGTCCTTGTTTTTTTTTTTACAATAATTATGTAATAAAAACAATGCAATAATTGCTAGAAAAAGTACTACAATTTGTAGGAGTTGCTTTCACTCTAGCTTGTTTTAAATACAACAATATTGTATAATTTTAGCAATACTTTGTATTATATTTATACGCTATTGTATTAACGTTTCGCATTGATTGCCGTCATAAGCGCTGCAATTTGTGTAGAATTTTATATCAGGCTGTGGTAATCATCTACAGAATTCTAGTATAGAATTATATACGATTACTTTACATTTAACAAAAATTTGTATATATTGTCACTATAGCCTTGTATCATTATTAGACAAACAATTAATGTAGATATTGCTACATTTTGGATTAATTTTGCTTGTGTACATTTGGAATACAACTTGGTACTGGCCGTATTTTTGATATAGTTTGTGCAAAAAAATATCAAATTGTAATGATTTATATGACATTATTTTTTCCGTGTGTATTTAAGATAAATTACTAGCATTTTTTAAAAAGAAAGTCAAATTCACTTTCATGGCATTTAATTAACAATTAAATTATGTGCTTTGTTATGGATAATAAAACAAGTATACCTCATTACACGCTTCATAAACACATAAAATATGTAATTACTAGACGCACAAGCATAGTTAACATATATCTATAAACAAAAAAGGATATTAATGCAATTGTATATATCTTTCCTTCTTTTTTCTTCGACCTTCTTGTGTTAATTAATCTTGGTTGAGATTGTTTTTTAAATATAGGTCTTATACATAAACACATTTGTTATAAGGTTCCACTTTAAATGTATTTTGTCCACGTCTCGTTGCTACCGTTTTTTGCAACATTTTCAAGACTATCTGTGACGAAATACAGGTTCCAAGTGAACCTATGTATGGCATCAACTTTTTCAGTTATATATATATTTTTTTAAGAGTAAAATAATTTGTCAATGCACGGAAAACATTATATTAACTACTAATTCCAAGACCTTTTAAAACACTTTTAAGTACGCTGCAGACAACCCAATTAAATTACTGTAAATTACATTGAGCGCATTAATATAACAAACAATCACAATATATCCAGAAAGAATACACATATACCTATTAATTCTCAATCCGAAGTCTCAGAAGCTTTGCAGAGGATGACACCCCACAACTTACATATACCACATAGGCTCTTCGAAAATAACAATAAATTTTTCACAAAAACGAAAGAAAAGATTGAAAAAATGAACAAAACACATGTCAAATACAAGATTAATTGCAGTGGTTCTGAAAGAACATAATTAGTAGTTAATATGTATATATATAATGTTTTTCGTGCGTTGACAAATTATTTTACTCTTAAAAAATATATATAACAGAAAAAGTTGATGACATACTAAGGTTCACTTAAAACCTGTATTTTGTTACAGATAGTTGCAAAAAAAGGCAGCAACCAAACGTTCAATACAAAAATGTTTACGTACAAGAACTACATTTCCCAAAAAAAAAAAAAAAAATTCAAACAAGATCAATTGTATATACAAGTTGAAAATAATTCATTAGATCGGGTAACTTGCAAGGCTAAACTAAGCAACTAGATTACTATTAATTTATGCTTATGCGACGTAAGCAAAAATGTATAAAAGTAAATAACTAATTTGATAATAACTCAAGCAATGCCTCAAAATGGAGCAAAATTATTGGCTTCAAAACTGATTTTCTTTGGCTATTACAATTGTATCTTTTTTCCTCATCCACTAACTGTAAACGGCTCTTCAGGATACTTAAAATAATAGATACCTACTTTGCAGTAAAAACTGAGAAACAGAGTAAAATTGTTGCTATAAAGTAAAATTATTAGGAAATTTTATGTACTTTCATTTTGATTAGGAATGCTATTTTTGAAAAGTTGATAGTTTCCGGGTTGCAAGCAAAAAAATGAGATATTTGACTTTTTTGCGTTTTTCTTTTTAATGTTGCGTTACGAGATTTTGTTAGCAAACCTCAGTTTCAGATTCAGCACCCCCAAAAAAACCCAAAAAAAGATATCCCCACAACTTTCCCGCTAGGGAGCCCTTTCGAGCACAAATTGACTATATTATAAACCTACCCTGTGACTTCTGGAGGCTTTTGGGTCCAAATACGTCCGTAATTTATTCAAGTAGAACGAAGGCGGGTCTTTGGCCTGAACCATCTCCTGCAAATAAAAACAAAACGAATTGAAAATAAACTAGAACATATACTACTATCTAGTAACATTTTATATCAATTACAAAGACAATTTCTATAATCTTTTGGAAAAAAAAAAGTCTAAACTATTCACGGGAAATCTCGATTTCCTTCCTTAAATCTACATTTCAAAATATGCTAATGATTCCGCTTCCTATATAGATTTATTTGCAGCTTCCGCTTCGCTACGGAAATACAACCGAAAACGGAACATCCTACAGAATTTCAATGGCATTAAACAATGGATAATGGATGTTATTGCAAGCTTTGATAGCGACTAATAGATATCTTGATTGTTTTTAGTGTTTGCAGTCACCATGAAATAGGAATAACGTTTCCTCTGTTAGTTTCATTTTAATGTATTCATCCTTAGATTTTTCTATAAATTTTACGGCGTATAAAACATTTTCAGTGTCGTTCAATCGATTAGAAATCAAAAGTAAACAGACAAGGCCACACAAAGTTAAACGCGGTCAAATGAATCATTACCATGAACTATAAACAATGTGTTTAACATTTACTCAATTCTGGGCAAGTTTTACATCCTTTAAAGACAATGTTTCAGATAATTGTATAGTTGACAAATCGTGAGACCTTTGGAATCGTACTTGGAGAAGTGAGATTATTAACAAGTTCACTTTGATTTTAGTACGGAATAATGTCGTTGGATATTAAAAAAGAGAGAAATTGTGTCTTTGTGCTCGGCTGACCTCCGACATTGAGAAATACGATACACTGATATTCAGTTATCGGCGTTTCCCAAGAGTTTCGATTACATGTCTAACAACAGTGTATCATTGGGCATTTCTACACGTTCACAGTACGTTCTGTTGCAATTTATTTGAAAGAATTACTTTCAGAGCCACTACACACATACATACAAATGTTAACTACGTCTTATGCACATATATAAACATTGTATACACACGTTTAGGCAATTCTTTCCTCAATGACAATTGCTGCTTTAAAAAGAGCACTTTAGTAAGAATTTTTTTACAACTAAGTACTTAATGGATAAATTGGGTAACGTTTGACCTGGATTTTAAAAGCAACTTCCAGTACTTTTAGAATTTAAAACGGATAATACAATGTCGTTTGTGAAATGTGAGCCATATGCACCGGATTTTTCATTTTATTTTGACCACCACTTATTTCCGTTACTATAGCACATACAAAAAATATTTTAAATAGAACTCTACCGATTCCTCAATGGGACAGCCTGTTGTATATATTTTTTTTAATTTTTGCATAGCCCTTCATCTCCTAATTTCGAATATACAGGACATTTCAATTGAAACGAGCCACCTCAAATAACTCTTTACTTGCTGTGATTTACATAAAATTCCGAAACCTGTCAATTGTCATATCAAAGGGGACAACGTCAAAGAAAAAATGCCAAACACAATTAGAATCGAAAAATACCACCAGGCGGGCAAAAGCAATGAAAGGGGAGTAGCACTAGAGACGGACTCCAGTGTTTGCCTACTACCATTATGACTCCCATCAGCGTCACTCCTTCGGCCACTACTGGCCACCTCCAGAGCCTCGTCAATTTTCGGAGTTTGTTAGTGCTTTTAACATTTAATAGAATTTCCAAACTGTAAATAAAGTAGGTGATGCAATTGTATAAGAAATAAACCTGTGACACATTGAAATATAAAAGACGATACATGAGTGGAGCGATTCTAATCATTCGTTGTAGTTATTTTTTTTTAAAGTTCGCTGGATTGTGGAGAGCCTTTTTTTAAACGCCACTGGACCAGTTAATAAACTGCTTTCCGAATCTTCCATAATAAAATTAAGAAACACATAGTCTTATACCTGACGATTCTATGGTCTAAATACTTAGTGGAATTTAATTCCATTGAAATTGGTATGAATATTTAAATGCTAATCCATTGGTAAATATTACTTTTCATAAACTTTGACGAATAGTTTGGTTCCAGAAGTAGTGGAAAAAATCCTCACGTCAAAGGCAGGCAATATACAAAATAAATTTACGAATTTTTTACGAGTAAAAACTGACTACTGACCGGCCACTGTAGTTAAACAGGCCTACACATAATATACAGTTAATCACAGTAAAAATCGTTCGCCTACTATTGCAGGTTAATTCGTTATAAAATCTGGCTTAATTGATTTCATACTAATATGTGTAACATGTTATTTTATAAAATAGTCTATAGGTTACTTAGAAATACGGAAATATAAACATTTTTATTCGTATTATATACAAGAATAACATCTCTTGTAAATAAGATTATATGATAATATTGATGGTCACAGTGAAAAACGTTCAGTTCAAAACAACACGGAAATAAAGAAATGAAACATTATTTCATCAATTATTTTAATAACTTAATATTTAGTAGGCCATACATTGCTAGTTTTAACAGCAATTATTCTGTCGTTCATTGAAAGCACTAATTTATTAATTACTTCGGGTGATACTTTTGACCATTTATCAATTGCATGTTTGAGTTGTTATTTATTTGAAATGATATTCTTTTTCAATCTAAATTTTAACTCTTGCCATAGGTGCTCTATTACGTTCAAATTCGGCGATTTCGGTGGAGTGTGAAGAACAATTGTAGAGTAACCATTCTCTCACAACACCGGACTTGTGGTTAGGATCATTGTCTTGATAAAAGATAAATATGTGGAGTTTTATTTTTAATAGATTCCTGCAAAAATTCCTTGGACAATCACACAACCAATAGTTATATCCACAAGTAAAAAGGAAGATGTTAACAAAAAATTGAAGGAGAAAAGTAGACGGGATTTGGTGTAGGGGAACAAACCAACAAGCGTATGGTTTATAAAAAGGGCAAATGGTTGGGATACGGAGGGACAAAGGAAATATGATTAGAACGGTGACGGTCACAACAGTGAGAAAGGAACTGCAGAGAATATACAAAAGTGGAGGAATATACTTAAGCTATTCTTGCCACAGTAAGCTAAATATGCTGGTGTGTCAATATCTAGCAATTTCTTTCATCAAGAAAGCTTCTTGTTTATATTCTCTTTCACTGCTTCTTTTATAAATTTTCTTATATTCTTATAAATCCTTTTAACCACCGTCAAGTTTATCATTGTCCTTTCAATTTTTTTCCGCTTTTAAATTCTCGTCCCTAAAATACAGATTCCTTTGTTTTGTTCCAAATTCTGCTATGCTTGTACTGTTGTTGTCCTCCATGTAACTTGCCCTTGTCATCCAAGAAGCTAAGCTTGTATGTGTATACTTGTCGCAACTGTTAGGTTGACGATCTAGCACGCTTTCGTTACCTTAACTGTCAACTTAAAAGTTGAGTCCAGAGTATTTTCAAGATATAAATTCAAAACCAGCAACAATATGTTTCTATAAACCAATAGTTAAGTTAAAACAGACGGAATTTGTTATTGTTTACATCCGAACATATTTATTTTAAGAATAAATAATTAAGCATAATGCAAAACTATTCCATAGGGTCCATCTTTACTAACAATTACGTGATTGCACCTGACATATGCAACAATACGCATATCGTATTAGTACGATATTTCAGTGTCAATAACAATTATCTACCTCCATTGCCGGTATATAAACAATATGATTGCTATCAAATGCAGACGCAGACAAAAATGACAGGATGCAATAGGACGAGTACAACGTGTTGTGCTCTTTGCAGAGGTTATCCGAAGATAAATAAGGTTACCCTTGCAAATCATTGACAATCGCTTCATTCCGATGCTAGTTAAAATGAATAATTGAGGCAGAGCGTTGATAGCAATGAGAACCGTTCAGGCTTACACATACATACGCACTAACATTTGTGCGGTGCATAAGTACAAATACGTAGAGGAAGGAAGAAAGAGAAGGACGCTGGAGCCCTGACGTCCTAAAGTAATCCAAACATGTGTTTAACATTTGTTGGACGAGTACTGTGTGACGTATCGCCAGTTCATTCAAGCGTATTTATAGACGTCGTGCGTTGCTTGTTGTGGGAAAGGAACCGCGGGATCAATGGACAATTAGGATTTGCCGGAAGATGGATGGTTGCTTTAAATATTTTATTCGACGTGAACCCTCTGATTAGATTGTCTATTGTCTTCTAACGGTGAAAGAGATTTTTTTCGGAGCAGAAATTTAAGAACTCATCAATCTCACGGTAAATACCTATACAATTAAGAATAATAGTAAATGGAATTCCTAAGTTTCCAGTGGACAAATTTATCATTACGCTTTAAACTCGATTGATTATACTGTCGATTCTATATAAAGGTTATCCAACTATTTGGTAGTATACTAATAAAAATGTTCTACTATTAAACAGTTTGTATTTTGTAAATTTGTTACTACATATTTCCAGAACTATATTTCTAAAATGAATCATTCGACACTTGCACTATGTGGCCTCGCATATGACATCACAATATCTATTCACTATCTCAAGTTTAGCAACTTTAGGCTACCCTTTCTTTTTGCTTTGGGCTTTAATAACTCGCAATTTCCACGCTGGAACTTTGATTACTGTTTATGTCTTTTCCTTCCGAGAATGTTTGAGATGTTGTCCATTTTGCTGATGTATAATCACCATCCTCCAAATTCAGCACTCCTGGTTGAATTGCAGCAATTTGATCTCTATGTAATAGGGTCCTTTAATTCTTCCAGCATTGCTAGTCGTGTTCTAAACACCAAACTTTTTCAATAACCCTTCAGCCATTAATCCGCTGGGTTAAGATCTTGAAGGCATCATAAAAATGATGTTTTCTTTCCTGCTCGTTTTGTATCCGTGCAGGTATCGTTCACCAGTAACAGCTACAGGTACTTCCCGCTCAAAGAAGTATGGTCTAATGATAAAATTAGCAGTGAAAGCGCACGAAACGGTGACTTTCTTCTCCTGAAAACCATCCGACGACTGACCGATTTATTGTGAATTATCTGTCGACCATATTCGACAGTTTTGAGTATTGACTCCACTATTTAGAGAGAAATGGGCCTCATCTGTCTATAAAATACGCAATAACCATTCGGGTCCAATTTCCATCTGAGTCAATATTCGTAAAAGAAAATACCTGAAAGGAAAATCTGCATCTTTTAATTCAAAAAGCAGTTTCATCAAAATTTAGATTTTTGGTATTTGCCATACGCGAGGGCGTAAAATTCCAAACTTCCAGCAGATTTTACGAAATTATTTTTTCCAATCCAATAAGTATTAAAAAAACGTGAACTAAACGAAGTGAATGTATTGATTATCTCTTAAATATGTGCATACAAATACTACCATAAATCATTTCTGGACAATCAAAACTCTAGGGCTGCTTAAAATATTTATACCATCTCACACAGATACCATTCTATTTTAACTCGCGTCAAGAGGAAGGATGTTTAACATATCTGCGACCACTATATATGGGGGCAATCGACTTTAAAAGTCTAACTGTAGAAAGAAACAAGTCGATAAAGTAATCAAATCAGTGGAAACACTCGCAGTCGCAAATCATCCTTATAAATAGCTGTATTTTTCATAGATTCAACATACTTTAAATGATGATGTTGGGTGAAGGTTGTAGTAAGAATAGGTTGATAACGAGACGATAATGAAAGGCAAATACAATGTGATACGTTGCCAAAATACCTTAACGCTGTTCAGTTTTAATTTGCTCTTTATATTTATTTTGATTTAATATTTCAGAGTTATTCAAAAGTTCTCGCAATGTTTCATGTATGTATGTATCTATTTGATATATTTAAATGCTTCAGTAACAAAAAGAGATAAAGTGTCATTCCTTTACTGTTAAATTAGTAAAAATACGAAATTCCTTAAACTTCAGCAGAAAGAATACAAGCAGTTCTAGAAGGAAACAAAGAAAAGGTAAAGAAAAGTAAAATTTACAAAATTGTGGCATGCAATACATTAATAATTATAATCACAGAAGCATATTTTGTTACCATTTTATGTATAGTTACATTAATTAATTAAATATTTTATGTTAAAATCACAGAGCGTTATAGACATTAGTGTCATCGCACATCAGTTGAATCACGCTTGGAATTTGTTTCCAAGAATCAGACTCAACGTTATGGGAGTTGCCGTTTTGATGATCACAATTCATACAAGATGTTTACCTGGTAAATGAATAAATATTCTGTAGCCGTGTCTGCCATGCATAAAAGTTGTGTCGAATATGCATTATAATTGGAATGAAACAGAACAACCATGTTTACAACAATTCTTGTAATAGATAGAATACATTTAACGTGTTTGCTACAAAATGGGTAGGTATAGAAGGCTTTGCTACAATGTTAATATCAGGGTCGTGCTTGGAAAACTGAAGAGCATTAGATTTGGCAAAAGGTAAGTTTAACACAGCCTTAATCCTCAATAACGCTTAAATTGTACAATAGTCATTATTTAAGTGAACTTATCGTCGAGTGTGTTGTAATAATAAATTAGAATGAATGATGATGAAAATAGTATTAGCTATATATTCCTCAGTACAATTTAAATATGATAGTAATGGATTGATCTACAATAATAGTAAGTACTACCACTATAAAATGTTGTATGTAAAAAAATATTTTTCTCTGCATAGAGTTTTAAGAAGAATGAAAGTTAGACTTCGTTTCGTCTCGTATTTTCTTACTTAAAAGAAAATTTGCGGTGCTACATTGTCTAATTAATCTCATTTACATTATAATAAATTATTCAACGTGTTAGTAATAAAAAATCAGCATACAGATTCATTTTGTTGTTATAAAACATTAATTCTGAACCGGATCAAAAACATATCTACCTACTTACATATTTATACTAAAACTAATTCAATGCATGCTTTTATATACAGGGAATCTCAATTGAAACGAGCCACCTCAAATAATTCTTTACCTGCTGTGATTTATATAAAATTGTGATATCAAGGGGGACAACTTTTAATGACGGCCCTGATAATTTAAAATTATTCCTTGGGCCGCAGCAGCCCCACCCTTAAAATTTTAACCGGAAAAATGGGTCTTGTGACCATTCATTCAAACGGTCTTTTAATTCTCTTTACGGCAAAATATATCAAAAAATCATTTTTCTTAATCAGTACGCAAAAAGTGCATAATTTACAACCTCCGTAATAAAATGCGATTAGAATGAAATGGTTTCGATTTTACTTTATTAAATGTTCAAAATGATGACGATTAACCTCCATAGAATAGTGCAATGTTGCTTCAAATGCTCTCCTGACATTTCGCAACATTTCTGTAGTTATTCGTTGACATTCTTCAACAATTTTCTGGAGTAACTCTTGTAGACTTAAGATGCCCCCAGAGAAAAATCCAGTGGTGTAAGATATGGCGACCTGGCAGGCCATTCTATAAGCCCCTTCGACCAATTCAACAATCGCGAAAGTGATGATCCAGAAATTGTACTCCGGCAGCGTAAGGTGCAGGCGCTCCATCTTACTGAAATACTACCTCATTCTCAGACAAATCTGGATCTTGTTCCAATTTTTCTGTGATCAAAAGATTGATTGTATCGTCAAGGAGACTTATTCCGTAAATTTAGCGATAGCGATAGGTAAAATAGCGATATATCGATAATTTACGGTAACTGCATTGCCGACTGCTTTATATTGAGTGACTGAGGGAAATAAATAAACTATACTTACCAACATGTAATTGATAACTCCCATGTCCCAGAAATGATATGTTGGTATTTTTCTGTGTCTAATAACATGAGGAGTAAGTGCATTAATTAAGTAACGGGCCGCTTCTTTATTTAGCCGAAAATTACGAATAAAGTTCTGGTTCCTTAAGTGGGATAGCCCGTGTCTCTGAGAATTTGCCTTTCAATTCTCATATTTCTAGCCCTCCTTCTTTCATCGCCTCCTTGTGCTAATTCAACCGCTAGAAATTCCACATACAAAGCTGCCATTATACAATCTAACCAAAGTTAACCTTTAAACAAAATAATATACGTAAAATACGTCCGACTGTTGACAGTATGTATGTGTGATATTAGGGTGATAGTACCCTGCGACCTGAAAGATCTATTGTGTCCCCTCTTCTCGTTGTATTTACAGCTGGCCGGCCAGTCTGATTCCTTTTAAAAAGTGCAGAATGTCCGAAGGCCCCAGATAAGTAACTCTCCCTCTTCGATTTCACATGCTCCCAGGTGCAGCGAATATTATTTTTACTCAGGTTGATGCATTCTGCAGACCTGTTCTGGTTATAGGTTCCCAGAAGGGTTTTATCTTGCCTCATTCCCTGGAGATTCTCTCAGTATTTGGATTTTCTTTGCTCTACTTCATTCTTCAGTTTCTCAAGTGTTATGCTGCTACTTATCGCGCAAAAAGGTTCTGGCCCTACAAAAGGTGTTCTAGCCCCTCTCTTAGCGAGATTATCTGTTATTTCATTTCCTTCCACTCCCGCGTGTCCCGGAACCCACAATAGGGTTACCTTGTTCTTTTTGCCTAGCTCGTTTAGTTTTTGTACACTCCCAAACCATTTTGGAGCTGATTATGTTTGACCTCAGCGCCCTAATGTCTGCTTGACTATTTGATATTATGATAGTCTCTTGCTTTTCGTAGCTTCTGTCAATGTTGACCTGGACGCATCTTTCAATAGGGTGTATTTCCGCCTGGAAGATACTTGGGTAGACTGTTAACAGTACTTGACTTTATAATTTCCACAAATTCCGAACAACATACATGAAGTTGGCGTATCGATAGCGACAATATGATAGCGGCACCAACGGAGGTGTCGGTATTCGATAGCGAGATATCGCAATATAGTGACAATATCGCTATCCGTTGCAGAATAGGGATGCAGCACGTTCAAATACATTTAACGATTTAAAGCCCCGTCAATTAATAAGAGCCCTATGAGATGATCGCCAAACATACACCCCATAATTTGAGTTTCATGCGTCAAATGGAGGATGGTGTCACGCCAATATCACCAGTTATAACGATCTACTTTATTACCATTCAATGAAAAAGTTGACTCGCCCGAAAAACAGGTATTACACAGTAAGTTTCCATTATTTTTGAGGCGCTCGGTCATTAATTTACAAAATTCCAACCTTTTATCAAGATCATCCACATTCAATTCGTGCAAAAGTGTAATTTTAAAGAGATGAATCTTTAACCTTTTAAGTATTCTACAAACTGATGGAACAGTTTACATCTGGTGCTTGAGATACCTGTTGTATCGACGTCGCATTCCAAGCACTGCGACCCGACCTAAGAGTTCGACGGTAATATCTTCATTATTGACAACCCGATGAAAATATTTTTGTTATGTATACAGAACCTGTTTCCGTAAATTTTTGGATGAATTCCAGTGCGTACTTGTGTCCCACATTTTCGGCTGTATGCGATTTCCGTTGAATAAGCAAGCTGCACACCTCTCAGTCTAATAATACAAAGCCGCGAATTCCACCCGTTTTTGGATAGAATATACTAATTTATTATGAATTCACGATTAAACTACATAATAGTAAACTCCACTAAAGAACATTTTACTAAACAATGTAAAGTTAATGTGATAAAAACAAGTAGGAGGAGTTAGCTTGATTGCCACAAAAAAATTGCGAAATGTCAGGAGAGCTTTTGAAGCCATTCCAAATTATGCACTTTTTGCTTACTGATTACTTTGATACATGTTGCTGTAAACAAAATTGAAAGACCTTTTGAATGAGTGGTCACAAGACCCATCTTCCCTATACAACTTTTAAGGGTAGGCGTTGTTGTCCCCCTTGATTTGACAATTGACAAGTTTCGAAATTTTATATTAATCATAGCAGGCAAAGAGTTATTTGAGATGGCTCGTTTCAATTAAAATGCCCTGTATATATAGCACATACATCTTATTTATTCTACACCTCTTTAACGGTGGTATACATCATTGCTTATGTATGGGAACAGATGTGAAAGTGTAAATAATCTAATTAAGTTCATAGTTTTCTAAAAACCGTGAACAAAGCAACGAACAAATTTTCTGATTCATGTACGTACCAAGCATGAATTAAATTACAACAATCTGAATGGTATAAAATAGAACACAACAAAGCAACGCGTACATTTAAATTTTAAATTGTATAATGGCCTTTCATCTAACAATCATGCCTGTAACTTGAAAACCCGCAAATTATAAAATTGCCGATACAAAACGCCGGATGCTAAACAAAGCGCCATATTTTCGGGTTTATTTCGTATGCAATGTGGATCTCCACTAGGTCAAAACAGGTCGTGAGTCATGAAGGGCGCTCATACGGTGATCTCATACCGCCGAGGTCTCTGGTCTTCGTTTGAAGGTGCCTGACCCGAGTGAAAGTGCACATGTGCTGTGTATAGCATACAGATATCCATATGTATGATACAGCTGAAGGAAATTGTTAATAACATAAGCGTACAAATATAGACATGCTATGTTGAGTATTGGAAAACATCCTCTCTTGATGTACTTCATATCCTGCAGAGATTTGGTCCATTTGTTTGTTTGAACTTGTTTCTGTTCTGGATTCTGAATTTCTGTTTTAGTATATAATCATACAAAAAGAATATATGTATTAGAAACATCAAAACAATATACGAAAGGCTTTAAAATATGTATATATATATATTGTTTCTAACGCAGTAGGCGTTGATGTTTCCATAACAACACATTTTGGTTATTTGGCAAACGAAGCCCAACATTGGTTTTTATAGCTACACTTATTAACCAATTCTGTTAAATTAAAATAGAAACTACTTAAATTTTTTACAAAATAAAGAAAAACAAGCTTAATTTACCGCCATTAAATATCTACAGAAGAAAAATTTAATGCCAAAATTTCTGAAAATACAGTTAGTGTGTTTTGGGATGATGGTGCCTCATGTTAGTTATGTGAAGAATTGTTCTCGGAAGTTTCTTTGTTGTCTGCAACTTTTTAACATGCAAAAGTTTCATCGCAAATTGTATGCTTTCTAAATATTGATTGTGCCTATCACTTGATTAATGACGTTCAGCATAAGATATTCAAACAGGACAATTGGACGATAATCATTTAGAACTTCATATGATTATACGTCTGCAAGGGGCGGAAATGTCCCGACTAAAAACCAACTAGAATCATCACTTATTGTTAGAAATGAATTTTATATTGTCTACATCAGCAACCAAAAAATTTCTTTGACGAAGTTTGTTGACGAAATTATACCATTTCGATCTCGAGTCTAAGCAACAAAGCAATGAATAAATGCTTATGGTTTTTTTAATTGATTACCTGAAACATCGTGGATCATTAATAAGGCTGCTTTACAGTTCATAATTTTCCTTGCATGCATGGAATTGAAGGATTCGTGCAAACCGACACACAATTTTGCTTTTATTCGTCAGTCAAAAGTCTGTGAACAAATTTCGCACTCGCTAGTCTCATTTGTAAATTATCGATTAAAATGAGATAGGTATTAGTTATTCAGCAAACTCTCGAATAGTCAAATCTCTGTTGGAACAAATCATTTTAGCTAATTTTTGCACATATTCGTCTGTTTTTTAGGTCGATGTCGGATGTCCCAAACGATGCTGGTCTTCAATTGGCTCATTTCCGCTTCAAAATCGCTCATACCAATTTTAAACAGTCTCTTCAGAGTTGTCGCATTATCGCAGTACAGATGTTATCATTTCATTAGTTTCTTTGGCACATTTTTTGCAGTATAAAATAAAATTTAATGTTAACACGTTGTTCAAAATAAATGATGTGTGACCGACACGGTAAACATGATCTTCCACTCTTAGAGCTGTGGAAATCGAGTGACAACTTGTTTAAACTTTACACTATTTCAATGCATCAGACTATTGGACTTATTACTTCAAAAAGATATAACGGTTTCTGCCAAAAAAATTCATTCACCATGAACCATCACGCCCCGTATTCTAAAATTCTATATGAAGCCGCCCAAATCAAAATTCTGCTAAAATCTTTAAGACAATAAACACAGTAAAAGAATATTTCATATTCCATCGCTGATTGTCTTACTAAACCATTTTGTTTAATGTGAAGTGGATCTCGTCAGATCGCATCAACGGTGTGGTTCGGTCCTTCGGTCCGAATTAAAAAAAAATTAATGTTTTAAGAATAATTTCTGTCTGTTCTTTCCACCAATAAATTGTCAAATCGCCTTGACAGATTCAACCATTTAAAAAATCAGCTTCTCCAGTAAATTTTTTGAGTAAAAACATTCGCAGAAGTTTGTACGTAAAAAACGAACACAAACGTTTTTTTTTTTATTTTTTTTATTAGTATTGAACTCCCTCCACAAATAATTTACTTCTCCTTAATGAGGTTGATCACTGTTACAACACGAAAACGGAAGTCAATAAGATCATGTTCAAGTATTCTTAGAACGTCTCTAAACTGAATAATAAAACTTATCGCTTATTTATAGTTTGACTAGTGCTCATAATTACGTACTACGTTTAAGCAAGCATGAGGAAAAATCAGGGAGGTCGATGAACCACCGCTTTTTAGACCAAATATCACTGGCGCCAAATAACAAGTAACGTGATTTGTACAAATTTACATTCTAGATTCTTATTTAATAAAACTATTATTATTATTATTATTATTAAAAAAAGAGCACTTTTGTTCTGGGACGATATGAATGGAGTTAAAATTAATTGCATTACCGAAAAAATGACGCGTCAACAGGTAAAAATAACACAACCTCGGTGCAAGTTAAGATATCTTTAGTGCGTACGCACTTTATTTATACTATAGCGCCGGCATATTTATATAAAGAAGGAGACAGAAATAGACGATTAGTACGACTACTATTATTAACGCACTAGTTTCAAAAGCGCGATTTCGAAAACCGGTGAAATTCGCTCAGCGGGTCGCATACACTTCATTTAACGCGTTTGCTGAAAAGAATGAATATACCTTTGTGAGAAAAAAAAAATTGAAATGCTATTCAGCTATATTTAACTTAAATATGTTTAATAAAAAATGCGTTCGATTAACATCTAAAGAATCTGTCCGGTGTACGTTTTACGATTCATTGCATACCATTGCCAATAAAAAAATCTAGGTACTTTGAAGAGGAGAACCGGTTATACTGGACGGAGATTGGGAGTCACAATGATCTATTCGCATGACTCACGCTAATATACAATGTACAACAATGTGCCCCAAACATCCTATTTCAATATTATCCTATATGTACTGCTCTAAAGCTTACATAAATTATATACTGTAACAAAATTCAATTCAAAACATTTCCGGATTCAATCTTTTTTCTATAAGCTTCCTATTCGGTTACGTATACAAACATGCTGGTAATTTTTACGTCCAGTTTTGGAAAATTGTTACCTACAATGATAATAATAACAACAATAATGAAACTTGTTCAAATGAGTTATAATGTAATATAGGTAAGTACATGAATAAAAAAACTAATGCATGTAAAATAAATAAAAGCAAATTATCAATACTGCCATTATTAAAAGTATTCTTAATAAATAATAACACAAAGTTCAGGTTTCAAAAATATATTGTAGACACTATACCAATTGTCCGCCTGCGTCCGCATTATAGCGATCCTGTAGTGTAAGCGAGATACACAGAGGTATCCGTGCATTAGAACGGTAAAGAAGTATACGGAATATTCGACTGGATTACATTAGCATATTGCTATGATGCACTCGTATTTGCCAAGAAATCCACATTTCTACGCTGTCGCCGCACAGGCGCAAGAGCCGTCGCTCGCACACGTGCTGTCAGATGCATTTTATATTTCGTCGGGAGAACTACTCGCTCGTACTATTTAATAAAACGCGTTGTTGGCAGGTAGATAACGGTTATTTTAAAAGTGGAGTACTATACGCCGGAGCAAAAACTCTTCATGATTAAACACTTTTACGGTGGTAATTCCGCGGAAGTAACTCGGGATTTATTTGCAGCGAATTTCCCCGAAAGTCAAATTCCCAATGCAAGCACCATTCGTAGGACCGTTAATCGATTTGAAACTACATTTTCTTTAGGAAATAATAAAAATAAAGTTGTTCCGGATAAGAATGTAAGTAATATAGAAATTCGAGTATGTGCTTTAGTTGAAGTAAATCCCACTATCTCGACAAATTGCTCGCGAATTAGGTATCTCTAAAACAACGGTTCATAAGATTTTACGTACTAATAAATATCGTTCATACAAATTTACAAGTTCACAAGTACTTCTTCCCGATGATTATTATCGCCGAATGGAATTTTGCGAAAGAATGATAAATAAATATCACGATAACCAATTTTTTCTTAACAACGTATTGTTCACAGATGAAAAAACATTTTACCTACACGGGCATCATAACCGCGCAGTTTGTCGTTACTGGTCGCGTAAAAATCTACATTTAAATATACCAACGCGAACGCAGTATCCACAGAAGCTAAATGTATGGGCAGGTATCATTGGAAATCATATAATTGGGCCTTTTTTCATTTACCGTAATTTAAACGGAAATAGATACCTACAGTTACTTGAAAATAATATTATTCCGGCAATACGGGAGCGATTTAATATAAATGAAGTTTCAGCAAGATGGATGCTCAGCACACAATACACGCATTGTAACAAACTTTATAAACGCGGTTTTTGAAAACAATCAAGATATCTAAGTAGCAGTTGAAAATAGGTATAGGGAAACCTATTAGAACTCATCATAACATTTTCTCAGGAATTTAAAAATGAAATAATATACAGACTGTTCCATTTAAAATAAGAAAGTTTATGGCGACTTCCGGTATAACCGGAAGTGGTAAGACCCTGAAAATATTTTAAAATGAAAGAGAATCCCCGGATTCCAAAAATTCAGAGTGCCAGGTTTTTTCTAACCTCGGAAACTTCTAACGAACGGCTACCGTGGAAAACCCTGTATAGAATCAACCTGTATTATATGTCTGCATAAATACTCCTTTGTTCTTGTAAGTAAAATGCTTCATCTAATTCAAATCAATTATTTCCGTATCGCCGGTTATAAACTAAGCAAATCAATATCCTATAACTTACTATGAGTTCCACGTAGAATTATTTCCTGTCCGAATAAAGAATCTACCGCATCTCGATTACAGTGCTTACTATCTGGATTTATTTCATGAATTTTCAGTCTCTTATTACGTTCATCCACTTATTTATGTGACTTTTTCCTCCCTTCAATACAACACCAGCGGGATTTTAGATGTATTAGGTGCTAGTGGCAATATTTCGAAACCAGTTATCCTTCGTTATGTTTCTGTCCATGGACAGATATGTATTCTTACATATTCTACCATACAAATTATGGATACCTGTGTGGGCGGCAAAAGTTTAATAACATAATGTGCACGTGATCTAAACTTCACTCATACACAGGGTTATTCACGTATATGGCACAGAATATCGCGGCCAAAATACGTGACGTTCAAAAAGTTTCACTTTTGGGATATATGCAGATTTCGTATGGTTACACTGAGAGAAATAGATAATACTCTTTAACATAAATATAGTATACTTTAATATATTTTATAGCTCCTATAGGGACAATCATATTTTATATTACCGGTGACAATATCTGTATAGTAAATATCTGTGAATACTTTTTATTAACACGTATGGTAAAGTGTACTATACTATTTGTATTATTAATTTGAGCATACATGTTAGTAAATGTGAAAAAAATGTCTAGTAGCGCTGACTATATTTGATAATAACTGTTAACAATGAAAACTATAATAAATATAGTTTAATAATTTTTAATTATAATTAATTAATATAATTTGATTAGCCGGTGACAGCCGGGCGAATTGCCGTCGTATCGGGCAGGATTGCGGGAATCAGACCGGCCCGTGTACTGTAGAGTACTACCGGTATTGAAGCGCCTCGTAATTCTCGTCTGTGGGCGATTGTCCACAGTACTTTTTACACGACGTTAACCATGTATAAGCATCATATAGATATTACGCAGCCACATTTACCGATCACAATTTACATTGAGTACGAATTTCAAAGATTATGAAACAAGCGTAGCGCCATCTTTACGACAAAACCTGTAGTATCACATATTTATGTAGCTAAACCAATTATGAGTATTATGATATTCCTACTATATAGATATAAAACTATACAGCATTCATTTCATTCCATCTCATTATTAATGCCGTTTTCAATAATCAAAGTAAGGTGACTGTTGCAAGCGCCTAACCTAACCTAAATAAACACAACACAGTAAATTTGCTATACCTGTTATTATAACTGTCTTCACTACATTATATGCAATTTATTATATTCACTTGTTGTAAAATATTGTAAAACATTTCACTATATTTTGTAGAAGATTGTCACACAATATTTTTAAACAATTTTATTGCTTTTTTTGTAACCGTGATATAGGAAAATGCAACGCCGTTGTTCTAAAATTTTGCACAATAGTAGGAATTCTTACTACAATTTCCGTCAAACAGTGAAGTGTAAATATTACAACATGGATTTTTCTCTGTGCAGACACAAACATGCACCGACACGAATACGTACACCTGTATCACACGTACATAACACGTGTGAGTGGCAATACAGCTTATTGGTCGATTTCTTCGGTAAAGATCGACAATGAATAGAGCAAGGGGTGGGAAGAGCGTTACGAACATTTATGTTAGAAATTGAATATGCATCGAATACCTGGTAACATCCAGATTTTACCTCTTACTATAAGCATGGTAACATCTGGTTATTTTACTCTTAATACCCCACATATTGTTGTTTTGACAATAATTATGTTACTAATTAACATAAAGAGATTTACTATCTAATTTCTACAATCCATTTTTCTCAGTGTACTTTTTAAAATTATTTCCACATTTCACAGAATGTTCCAGAAGCCCTAAAAGTACGGAAGTTGAGTGTTTTTTAACGGAACCCTCTGTGTATTATTGCAAGTGTCTGTTTTAATAAGATTTACAATACTAAACCTTAAGGTATTTTAAATAATTTGAATTTTGTGAAAATCTAACCTAATTTGTTTCAAGTACTTATGATGTATTTAAGTTATGTAAGCGAAATTTTACCATATTTTATAACTCAATTATAATACACTTGCCATCTTATACAAGCTGTATATAAATTAAAACTAATCAAATAAGAACTAAGTTGCTATATAAATTGATTAATTTAAATAGGATGCCATATTTTTTTAACTTACTGGCAAATGTACTTCTTAATTACCTATCGAATGGTATTTGCAGCTTAAGCTTAAGTATGTGCGTTTTTACAGAATACGTCAAATAATCGTTTTTACACCATTTGGTGTTTTTTTTTAATAAAAGTTCTAATGTATCCAATTGCCTATGGTATTTAAAAATGTCAGAAAATTCATTTAGCCTGTCTGCAAAGTCTATTTTTCCTATAGTAGTATTTATTTGTAATTGTGGAAGTTTAGATCGTCATTATTTGAATATCGTTAGTCAAATTGAAGATTCACTCAAAAGAAGATACGATACGATTATCGTGCTTGGAGAAAGTCAATCAAAATTGTTCATTGCCTTCTCGAGTGTACACTCGAAGCTTCCTCAAATAAATCATCCTATATCAGCCGTTTTTGAGATAATATTAAACCAGTTTAAGGAAAATGGAATAAAAAAACCATTAGAAGAAAATTTGTTACTGAAGATGAAGAAAATGTTTTTACTATTAGTGGTTTAGTTATCGAAAATCCCAATATTAGTCAAATCAGATATTCGAAAATACTAAAATTTGTCAAGCAAGTATTTCAATTGGATTATAAATAACGTTCTAAGTTTCTAAACAATTGTGAAGATATTCTTCCCAAATGGTGCAAAAACCATTATTAGGCGTATACCTATAAAAACCCAAAGACTTCAAGCTTATGCTGTAAATAATATTCAATAAGCAATTAAATCGTACACTTGTTGGTAAATTAGAAAATATGGCGTTGTATTTCAATTAATCAAGTTATAGCCACTTAAAATTCTTATTTGATTATTTTTAATTTTTGTACATCCTGTATAAGATGGCAAGTTTATTATAATTGGGTTACAAAATATGGTCTATTGTTACACTTCACTGTAAATTTCGCTATATAACTTAAATACTTCTTAATTATTTGATAGATAAAAATTATGTTAAATTTTCACAAAATTTAAATTATTTAAAAAACCTTAAGGTTCAGATATTATAAACCTTACTAAACTAAAAAAAAAAACAAAAAAAAAACGACTTTGATACTTTTAGGGCTTTCGGAACACACTGTGTAATGCGAAAATAATTTAGAAAAGTAACTATAATAGACCCCCACATGTCCCGAAGGTGGAACTTTTTGAACGTCACGTATTTTGACCACAATATTTCGTGCCGCATAGCGTGAATAACCCTGTATAGAAGAATAACTATTGGTCTAAATCATTTGAAGGTAAGGGCATCCCACCATATGGTGTTTAAACATTGAATTTATTGTTCAGCGATAGTGAAGACTGGATTACGTAAAACTGTGAATAGAAAACAAAGAAACAATAAAATACCGGTGAACTAGGCGTTCGTTAACGGTACATAATGTGAGTGTTCAGCGTACACTTTGGAGTATTTCTTGTATATGTAATATAGATAACTCCTAAGCAATTACTAACTGTTAAAAGGGTCAAAGTTGGATGACTATAGTTTGGCAGTTATGTAGTGAATAATTCTATGAACGTATATCCCTAACCTCTTACCAATAATTTAAGATGTTACAGTTACAACTAAAATAAAATATAATATAGAAGAAACTGCTTAAGAGAAATTCCAAATCTATTCTCGTCAAATACATATTGCTATGTGTCAATTGGAGAGATAAAAGTTATTTTTTATACAACAGCTCTTTTATTTAAACGGGACAGCCTATATATTTTTGCGGATTATAATAGACCTTATTTTTACGAATTCGTTCATATTAGTTTTAGCACCATTATGTATAAAGATCAGAGAGATAATACATTGTTTAGTTTTTATAGGTACATAACATACATTGTAGTAAAAGCTACGGAGATAAGCATAAACAACTCAATTTTTTAATTATTAATGAAAGTAAAGGTATATTATCTAGTGATTATATCAAGTTTATTTAATTGGTCTGCATCTAATTACTAATTGTACGGATGAAAATGGTCCATTTAAATGAAAAAGAGCATATTGAAAATTTATTGATGATCGGTTTTGGCGATCGTGTTAGAACTCCTGAAGAAGTGTGTCACCCTTTTAATGATTGGCATCCCGAAAGAATTCCTATAATACGTTTAGCTATTACTAAAACACTAAAACGTTTTAGTATGACTGGGACGGTTAGAAATTTACCAAAAACAGGAAGACCGTAGACTGCAACTAACGAAGATATTAAAGAAAACATTACTATTGAATTAGAAGAATCACCTCAAACTTCTACCACAACTTTGGGACTAAATTATGGTATCGTTTTATAGTCGTCATTTTGTAGGAAAAATATTGGAAAGAGAATTACCATCCGTTATTAAGTACACTTGATTCAAAAATTGTCAGATGATGATTATGGCTGCTGCAGTTTTGCGAAAAATGATGGAAATTTGTAATGCAGACGAACATTTTGCAACTATAATGTGGTATTTTTTGACGAAGCAGCTTTCTATTTAAATGGAGCAGACGACCAACTTCTTTGCAGTAGTTGAGACAAAGATTAGTCGACAAATGGGGTTTAATCCGTAGAGAAGTCTTAAAAAAGGTTACTCAGGAATTTCGTAGAAGACTTGTATATTGTCAGGATGTAAACGGCGAGCTTTTAGACATTTTAAATGACTTCGTTTAAAGGATGCCTCTCATTTTGTCAATAGTTTACAATAAATAAAATTAGTTGTTCAGTATATGTGTTCTATCTCTCCATTATTTACAGATAATTGTGCTAAAAACAGTATGGACAAATTCGGAAAACAAGGTCTATTATTTACAAAAATATACAGGATGGAACAACAAAATCGAAATGAGATCTATAATATTTCGTTACACTTATCTGAAAAGTTTCACCAACATCATGTATTCCATTTTAAAGGTATTTGCTTGGTTCCGCATTTTATCCCAACCGTGTATAGAAGGATCTGTAGCAAATAAGATTGATGTATCGAAACGTATTCTGGATGTTAAATTAGAAAATCATAGCAATACTTTCATACAATCGCCAGGTCATTAATTGTGTTCCAGTAATTCATGTTGGTGGAAAAGTCGATATGAAATTTAATGTATTTATTTTATACAAAAATTAAAGTATTTTATCTATCCTTGCGCATCAAATAATATTTGATCTATTATTCTGAGTAGAACAAAGCTTTCTTTAACATCTGCTATAGAAAAAAATATATTTTAAAATGTTAAACTGCTCCATAGATGTGACGTCTTTTATAAAAATATATATCTAAGTAAGAACATGAAATACTACGAATTTGGTTCATTACAAATTAAATACAACTCTGCAGGCAGCTTTGCCGAACCCAGAGCTGTTCCAAGCTCCAGTAGAGGAATTTTTTTGCGAAATATGCAATTTGCGAAATTGTACGACATATCTTGACACGAAACCACTTATGGTTTTACTGCCTATCGACTACCAATATATTGTTAAGCCTATTATCTAGAACATATTTAATATGAATGAACAGTTTCATAGTTTGTAGATTATAATTAATCGAGAATTCTCCGACAATTCTTACGGTAGTAAATACAAATGTTGTGGTTATTCATAGCCCCTGATGCAGGTTCGTCTATGAAAGCGGCATTTTTTATGCCGCTTAAAGTTAAGAGTCTCCGCATAATTGTGAAGGGTGTCTCGATAGGGACCCTTTGCTGCAGACAACCAACCCTAACCCTACATATGCGTTCGGTAGCGCATCAGGGGCGATATACCTACAGTTTTATGAGTGGATGTGTGTAGTACACCCACCTTTCAGTGTTTAAGTATATGTTTGGGTAAAAATAGAAGTATATACACTAAATTAGAAAAAATATCTTAGAATGAATGATGTCCTTAAGAGCTAATCAGAAAAATATCTGCTGTTCTTAATTAGAACAGCGCTTTTTTTCCTCTTAAATAAAATTAATGATTCAATCTGTATTTCATTGAAATCAATTTAGCACGCGATAGATATCTTGCTGTCCTTGTGGTGCGTTTTACCCGTAATTGCGCGTGTAGTTTACCGCAAATTTACAATTTCTTTGTAATTAGCAAAGAAATTAAAAGCCAGTTTATCGTAATTATGTACTGCAAGGTATATCAGTAAATTGGATAGAACACCGTTTTTCACTAACCTGATCGCAAATGATGTCCCATTTTTTCTCGTAATCGTAGTTCTTGAGAAGTTTCGCCTTATCCGGTGGCAGGTCCATAGACGCCTGAAATCAGACAAGTATGTGAAAATTTCGTGCCGCATGATAAATGAGTCGATATTTGTATTAATCAAATGTAATTAGTATCATCCATCAAGTCTAGATGTTTTTTTAGTACTATTTGTGTAATATACGAAATAGGGAACTATGTAACCCTGTTTAGACCACCATGAAATATATACTATACAAAAATTAGTAAATACGACATATCTTTCATTTTCATTTTATTTTTAACTTTTTATCTAACCTTGTTTGTGTAGTGTGTTGAAAGAGGAATTAGACAGCACAATATGTTGGAAACGAATTTTTATGTAATGAGTAGCAATCTTTTTGCTCGTACTTTTGAGAAAGTGATAATTTTTAGAAGTCAGACCAATCCAGATACTTTACATCTAGGCATCAGAATGCTTATTGAATTCAAACTATCCTGGACAAATTAATAAATCTTCTATCAAATTAATCATGGTCTATTTTTTCTTTATTATCTACATCAGTACAAAAAGTGTAACTATCATTAGCACTTCTATACACGCAGAAAAATGCATTCTGAGTTCAAAACAAAATATTGTTTTAACACAAAGAAAAGATTCGAAGGCACCAGCATTAAAAGCAACCCAGCGTTTCGTCAGAGCATTATTTGAAAACGACGGTAAAAAAGAAAGCCCACATAGAAATCAAACAAAGGTATATATACTCATTCTCAAAAAACGATCATACATTTAATTTACACCTAACCAAGAAATCATAAGTTTCCTCATAAATACGAGTGTTACTAGATTTTAACAACATTGAGTAATTAAATGGATTAACCATTAAAGTACTCAAAGTTCGAAAAAGAATTTGGCGATCTTGCTAAAGGCTAGTGCAATTAAGCAAAAGGTGTTCAAGGGAGCCTTCTTCTCCACATTCACACAGGTTTGATTCTGCTTGACTAATTTTGTAGAGGTAAACTTTGCAAATTCCGTGGTTACATCGTAAACGAGGTATCACCCTTATAAAATTTTTGTCAGATACCTTATGGAACCAGGGTTTACTGTGAAGAATTGGGAAAAGTAATTTATAAAACCTTTCTGTATTCGTGCTTCTTAAAAAAAAAATTAAACGACTTATGTATAAAGGATGTAATTTTGTTATTATATATCTAAAGGAGATATGGGAAGAGTTACTCTTTGCGAAAGATAACAACCCTCTTTAGCTACAGTGTCAGCGATTTCATTGTCTATGAAGCCACTGTATCCTCTTATCCACAGCATTAATATAACTGATTCCAGATAAAAACTACGTAATTTTTGTACAGTATTTCGACAGTCGAAAATAATTAAGACGTCTTTGGAGATATTCGTTCGTTTAACGTATTTTACTCCTTCATAGATTTATGTTACTTCTGCAGTATATGTATATCCATTGACATGCTGCCTCCTAATCTAAAAGATTGCAAAAAATTATTTTGTGCATAATAAAAGGAGCATCCAAGATTTTGATTTATTCGTGATCTGTCTGTGTATATTATATAATAGTGCACCCAATTTTCAGATAATAATTGATCAAACTTCTGGGTGCTAACGAAACCATTATCAATTACCGGCCTGATTGTAGTCTTATAAAAGAAAATGAAAATAGTAGGATCAGCACCCAAATGTCCCCAATTTGTGTTAGAAAATGCTCGCTTTTTTAGACCTTTTAATTAAATGATTGATATATCCGTGCTAATTAATTTAATTCTTTATCCATGGTTATCCCTAAGAATTCTTTTTTCTGAAATATGAGACATATTACTGTTTGTGAGTTTAATTTGGGTTGGTAAATTGCTTCTACTTCCTGTGAAAGTCATGGTATTCATTTTATTAGATATAGGGTGACCATTCTTATCGAGGCAGGAAATAAGTGAGGTTAGATTGATGCCTAATAATGAAAATTTTTTGTTTATATTACCTACTGCTTGTATATAAACAAAAGAGCGCTTAAACATCCGCCTTGGAGTACTTATCTCTTCACTTGCAACTCAGCTACCCAAAAGAGAATCATTGATTTTAAAGTAAAAATTTTGTAAGGAACACGTTGCTTTTCCAAGGATTGGCTAAGAAGAAGTAAAATAACATTATCATAGGCTCCTTCGCCATCTATAAAAATTACAGAAATTGCTTCATTATTGGAGAACCCTACCTAAATAACTGTAATCAATTGTACGATGGGATTGCCTACATATGATTCACCATTTAGTTTATGTTTTGACATTGTTTTTGCGGCCAGATATTATTTAAGTGTGTAGATAAATGATACATTTGCGCATGACTGTATAGTCATAGTTTATACTGAAGAAGTATTGAGCTGTTTTGTACAGAATATGTATATTTTTCATCATCACCGATTTCATAAAGATGACGAGGGGGACTGACACTATCTAATCTGTTGCAAGTTGTTGATGAGTTGATGAAAAATCCGATCCAATTGATACATACACTATAGCACTCTAGATAAAAATTTAAATAGGGAAGTAAATTGCTTGGTGCTAACTGCATCATATATGGGATACGAACATATAATATAGGTGCCTTAATAAGAGTTTTGAATTCATTAATCACTTACTGTGGATATTGTACTGTACTATATTGTAACCAGGTTCAGGCACACAGAAACCTCCATTCATCGAGACCGAAACAATATACCTATTGTGAAAGGCCTTGAATTAGATTTACGAATCAACTGCTGTGCTTAAAGTAAATCTGAGGGTTTTCTTTGGTGTTTAATCACTTTGTGAGACATTATTGTCCCCTCTTCATAATGTAGCAGCCTTTGCTGTGCCAGAGTTTCAAATAGCAGAGTATGTTCTGCAGCCTCGTTTCGCGTTCGCCAAACGAACATAATGTCAATCTCGGTTTTACCCATCTTTTTAAGATAAGGGCTATGTCCGGTAAGTATTAGGCCAGTAAGTAACCTTAGTTCCGGTTTGTCGAATTGAATAGGTTTTCTTAGTATTTAACAAAGGGTTAAGCAACCCGGAAGTTTTGCGTTTTTATGTTCCCATTTTTGGAGCTCACTTTTGATCTAGGTTTTGCACCCGTAACGGACTCTAATCCATAGAGATTACTGACCAGTTGTCCAGCCATCTCATTGCATTTAATATAATAATGCCCCAGCATTCATATTAGTAAGCACTTTCTTGAAGTTTTCTTGCACATAAACATCTATGGTAAATATTTCTGCCTGAAAGATGGTTATATAGTTTTCCAAAGCTATTGAGAGACGACAGTTCGGCCAAGTAACTCCGATTCCCATCCCTTGTTCCATTTTGAATCCACCTGTGTACCAAACCAAAGATTGTCTTTAAATTTCGACTTTCGTAAGACTCATTTTTTACGACTTCAAATCAGTACGTTGAATGATTGCTAAGTTTTAGGTTAAGGGGATAATGTTCGTTGGCACCTCTAGTGACCTTACCTCTGATTTGAGATCGTGTAGGACTGTGAGGTGTCTTATAAGGTCACCATCTTCAAAGTTGTCCGTCAATTTTAGCCTGTATTGCGCTGAGAACCGCCATCCTCCTAACTTGCAGATGAAAGGGAGGAGGGAGGGGACGGGGCGAGTATTTAGTATCACCTCCATAGTTGTTGTTGGGCAGGTGCTTCACTTAAACTCTTCGTAACCATAAACATGTTAACAAATGTACCTACCAAAAATTGGTACTTACTACATCAAAATTTTCATCTAATTCGTAAATTACTACTGCATGCTCTAATATGTGTATCTATATTTTATTGTAAGTAAATAATGGTTAATATCTTGAAAACGATTACAAATAGGGATATAAATTCCTAATACTTATGAACGCAGATTTAATTTTTGCATTGAATTCTGTAATTAGAAATATATTGTTACATTTAAAAAAATGAATTTTCTAAAGTTAAAAATGTCGAAGTTGATCATCGATTTATGAACACTGTATAAAATGTAGTGGTTTCTATGACAGTATTTGGTATGTACGAGTATTTTTCTTATGCCATAATAAAATGGGACCATTATCCCCAATAGTTTTAAGATGCAAATGTCAAAATTTTGACAAAATCTTGGATATTTAAAAAACGGTTAAATTTGGGGATAGTCAACTATAGTAAAAATTGTATTCAAATGATCTGTAGAATTCATTGATGTAAGAAAAAACATATGATTCCATTTAAAATAAGAAAATTGCTATCGACTTCCGATATAATAGAACGTTTTCGGAAATTGAAAATATTTTCAGAGGATTCTTCAGGTATGGTTTTATCATTAAAGTTTCTTTCGCATGAGTTTAGCTGGCATGGATCGCGAGAAAATATAGATGAGCGATCTGAAATATCCTGTATATATACCGTGTGCGAGAAGCAAGTATGGTCGCCCGAAGATACACAAACCCCAAAGTAATACATGTATTGCAGATAGAGAAAAGATTGTTTTTTATTTAATAACACATTAATTACGTAACTGCTGTTATGTCTTTTTCCCTTTGCTCTATTTGTACCGTTTTCTATTAAGTGGGGGATCGTGTAATAGAACGATTGTATTTGTATGTGGCACAACGTATATGAAAATAAAACCGAAAAGGAAATATGGAGCTAAAGCTATAGACCTGTCAAATAATTACGCTTTTATTTCTGCGGTTATTCAAATAATACTTTAAATCAACTTCCTGGCATGTCCCGAATTGATAAAACTTTCTGCTTTGTAAATATTTAGATTACTAACGGCTAAATAATTAAACGACGACACGCCTATCAAAATTATTCCGCTTTTCTTGTCCAATTAACGAAATTATAGTTATCGTAAAGATACAGTACAAGACGTTGCACTAAAAATAATGTATAAAAGGCTATAGCGTGACTCCTTCAATTTTCGGTCAGGACACGATATATTAGTAAATTATCACTCTGTGCAATTCACTAATGGAGCTGGATGCCGAGTTGTAACTGTTAGCCGCACCCTGTCTGTAGACAGGCCATAACATGCACTCACCCTTAAGGTTGAAAGTTCATTGCCCACAACATGGTATAGTGTGAAGTGTTGTGGGTGAAAATTGTCTGTTTTTTCTTTGGATTTGCTGTGATAAGCTCATTGCTGACTTCTTGAGAGTCGCACAATTTGAAGATAATGTTCTGTGAAATCCATAGAAATAGTGCTGCTACATATAAGTTCTATTAGGAAAGTATTAATGTTTTACAAAGCAAATATCGAGATATTTATATTAGCCTTACTATACCTGCTTACTACTTTAAAATATGTAATATTAAAAGTTATTTTATGAAAGTTTATTTATTGAATTAGCGATAAAAAAATTTCAGAGCTATAGAAGCAGATGAGTGAAGTCAACGCTAGACCCCGCGAAATGTATGAACGAGTTGTGCAAAGTTTCAGAGATCGTTTCCAACAGTACATACTTGTACGAAAGTTTTGCTATGTATTTATTATGTTTTGATAGTCACATAATTTGAGAAATCCATAGAAATAGTTATATTGTAAGTTCTATTTATTATATCAATTTATTCTAAATATATAATAAATAATACTTCAATAAATGTTTTTAATACCGTAGTTTGTTTCTTTTTTGATTAACTTCAGTTATATGGAAAACTGAAGTAAGCACAAAAAGTGGTTAAATGACTACGATTCTAACTTTTGCAGTTGAATTTTTTGAGATATTTATACCAAACATTATACATATATATAATTGCTCTACAGGCATGAAGGCCAAGAGCCTAACAAAGAAAATGCTTACACATTTCACACAGCTACGTTTTTTTACTTTGATCGTCAACTTATTTAAATGTTCCTATTATTTTCTTCCATGCTTCACACGATTAATTGCTTCTTCCGTCCAGTCCGACACCTTATTTGTTCTTGATGCAGCATACTGTCAAACCATATTTTTCTGGGTCTTTCCTTTCTTCTTTCACCAATTGGAGTTCTCATCATTATGATTTTTGGCAACCTTTCACGACACATTCGCTGGACATGTCCAAGTCATCTAATTCTTTGGACTTTAATATAGGTACTCATTTTCGTATCCGTGTATAGTTCCTCCAGCTCTCTATTTGCCCGACGTCTCCAACCTTCTTCTGCATGTATCCCTTAGTAAATGCTCCTTAATATTTTTCTTTTCCATCTCTGGAGCATTTATTCATCCGTCTTGCTCAATACATACGGTCCACATGTATATGTCACCATAACTCTTATGACTGTTTTGTAAATTCTTATTTTTGATTTTCTAGATACAAATCCAGATTTCATCAATGCGGAGTAACACCAAATTTTTGGTTCCCTTTTGCTATTTTGGCTTTTAATTATTCTTTCTCGTCCTCTTCAATGACTACCCCCAAATACAGCAACTTACTGACTTTCTCAAATTTGAGTGTTTCTTTCCTTCTGTGTGTCCTCAATTGCTGTGGGTCATCTATGTTCTTCCGCGTGTCTCCCATTATCATATATTTCGTTTTACTATTATTGATTTCCAGCCCAAACTTCCCTGCTTCTGTCTTTAACCATTTATCAATTCTATGCATTTATTTTTTCTGTTTTAGTTATTACAGTAAGATCATCATAAAATGCTATTGCTTGTTGAAAATAGTTCCAATTTACTAAATATGACCACTAAAAAATGTAGTAAAACTTAATATTTTTTTTTTTGTATTTACTAAATCAATAATTTAAAAGGTTCTCTATTTTGAAGAGAATAAATAACGACAATTACAAAACAAATAGCTCAAAGTAATAATCTATATAACGCTGTCTTTCCCCAAAACAACACGCAATAAAAATTAATACTTATAACGAGAATTTAAACCACTTTTAAACGCAATCATTAATGCTTCGGAATATTCTTAATACATCTATTTTATATCAAAATCGTTTTGATATGGTGTTTGTAAATAGTGTATTAATCACCGAATTTTTCGATGATATGAAATATTATCTATAAAAATCCCAACAAATCGTACTTCCCACTTTCCAATCATTTTTCTCTATAGTACTAGGTATATATCATCAGGGAATGATTATACACATTTATAGTTACATCATTTCCTCTAAACGTAACTGATAGCATTTCCATTTCCTGCACGAATGTATTCTTTTTTTTTATTATTTATAGTTTGCACTATCTAATGAATGTTTTTAAAAGCCATTTACTTCTAAATTAACTCATTATTAAATACAGACGTAATCAGAGCCGTGTGTTATAAATAACAATGCCAAATTGATTGTTGCATTCAATGAGAAATATTTTCTACAACTTCGACATTTTAATCTATTCATTTGTTATCCGATACTTACTTATGTAATCGCAATGAAATTTGATACGATTATATTATTAACTAAATACCAATTGATATATGTATAATACTTTGCAGCTAAAAATATTTCAGCTAAATATATCGTCTTTAAGGTAAAAAAATATACAGTCACCTATTCACATTACCCCAGTTTAATCCTCTTATATGTTTCACAAGGAGCATATGCAAACTATTCGTTTGATGATGAAGACTTACAGAACGTACTACTGGGAGGTAGGAAGTGACGCCTTACGATAAGATATGAAGTAGCAGTTGCGATGATAGATTTACATCTGCCTCCTTCTTCTACAGGGGGAACTTTTTGGAAAGACGTTATCATTCTCTTGCTTCCGGATGCCGCAAAGAAAAACCTATACCAAAACTGTTACTGTTATTATAAAACGTAACACACGTTATGGTTCAATTTCTTCACGTACAGATTAAACTGAATTTGATGATTAATACTTTCGTATAAAAGCAACATTGAGTCACATTTTTCAGAAGTCGTCGCGATACATCAATAAAGAGGAAAATATTTATATATAGCCGACGTCCCAGATTAAAAGATTTATTTTATTACCTATGTATACTATTTTGTCATAAATTCCAATAAGAGTGAAAGTTGATGTGTGTATTTTGACTACGCATTCTGCATACAAACTTAAAACGTTGAAATGCGTCAATAAATATATACAGTTGTTCATATAAGTTAAAGTAAACGTAAAAATAAAAAAACTCGACGACCTAAATTAGATCTACCAGCAACGTAAGCTAGTCTTCATTCCAACAATAACACAGGAAATGTTGTTTATCAACCATTGATAATTGTATGTTCCCGAGCAGACATTTGAAATATACATATTTGTCTACAGGCGAGTCGATAAATTGAGGTGCCACAATACTGATATTGGAATCTATTTAAGATAGTGTGCGTATACAATAGTATACCTAACCTTAAAATACTTCGCATTTACATATTCGTTTAGTATAGAAAGAGATTCTTTAAGTAGTACGTGTATATGCCAATAACTGTGATTGTTCCTGTAACTGCGGACATAATATCAATTTAAATGAATACCACTTGAAATCACTTAATATCTCTGTTAATTGTATCACCGTTGCAGTTAGTTTAGTATTTGGATATTGGGCAGCAGCGATATGTAAAACTTATAGCTACAACTTATGACCACTATTTTTTCTTTACATATAAGTGATAGGTATGCATAGTATGTTGTAAATAAAGCTGCTGTTAGGTGTCTGCAGTTTAGTATTGGAGATTAGGACTTGAAAAATTTTATTCGTGTTGGCGATACATAAAGAGAATAAATATCTAGGTACCTAAACATACACACTATCGGCCATTGAAATTATTCGGCCATTATTGGAAATATTTTCGAATCCTATCGTAGAAGACATTTGTTGGCATTCGCAAGTAGCCGCAGAAATAAAAATGGAATAATTTATAATAATTTACATAAAGCCTAGTTTACATTGGTCGAGTAACTTGGCCTAGTAGATTGGCTTAGCTCTGACTCTACCGCTTCTTGTTTTTCCTTTTTCTATTGTGTTTATTTACCTGAAAATGGCGAGTGTGAAGCAACAGCATGTACGTTCTTGTATTAAAAAAGTTAAACCAAAAAGAAGAATTTCTGATGTGAATCTAAATAAAATTGACGACCAAATCCAAGAAGAAAGAAGAGAAAAGAAGAAGGATTTCAGGTGCATCGCTATTTCTCCTGAAGGAACTTGCAGCCAAAGATATATAATATACAATGTATTTACGAATGCCGCCAGAAAAATTCGAAGTGTTTTGATTGCCGCACAAATTCAGAAACAAAATATTCAAAAGAGAGATGCAATGCCAGGACGTTTGAAATTCGAAATTATTTTAACTTTGATGGCTACTGGAAATAGCTATCGTTCCTTGCAACACTTTTTCGGAGTATCAAAGCCATCTATTTCAAACTTTATAGCGATTTATAACAGCCTCAAAAAATTTATAAAAGTAAGTTTCAATAAACACATGTAGGTATGACAAATTTTAATTATTTATTACAAAATAATTTAAATAATTAAATATAAAGTTCCTAAATTCCCGCTGTACATTATCCACCTAGTTCATCTCTGTTGTCTTGACCATATACTTTTATAGAGGATGGTGTACTAATATCGGTCAAAACATAATTTTCCCGTGAGTGCTCTAATTCTATCCCCTTACAATGCATAGAATTTCAGTTTGTGCCATGAGGGCATCTATTGGCGGCAATTTATTACGTGTTGAAGCGATATACATATTTGCCTAATGCTTCATTTTCGATATAGAAGATTCAGACTGACTTAGCACCTCATTCATGCTTCGCAGTTCATCTACTGCTTTGCATAGCTCTTGATAGCAACGCTTGGGCCCTTTTAGTTTAGTCAATATTTGATGAACATCTATCTTCAAGTGGAAACAACACTGGGGTTTCTAATTTTTGTTGTTTAGATGGTCAAATATTTTAACTTTGAAATACTTAACAGCTATTGATTCTGGAGTGAAGATGTCCTTGTGAGAACGAAATTGGTCGCCTAATTTATTTTATTGAAGAATCTGTGAAGGAGAAGACCTTTTACCATCTCTGCCTAAATATTATTATGATCACGTGTATTTGCGTCGAAGCAAAAGAAGTAAAGTTTGTCGGAGGTAGTGCGGAAGACGTAAAATGGGCGAGTTACTATGCTGTCCGCTCTACCACTTGACCCGTCCGATTATCTGTTTATTCAACTATTCACTCGATTTACATTGTCTCTTTTCTCTCCATTCAGTGCGTCTCTCATTGGAAATGTGCATTGCTACAACAAACTTTAAGTTTCTAAGGGAATTAATAAACGTGTTGGTGTTTTCGTGAAATTCTTAAGATGGCCGGTTTTTTTTTGCAGTGTAGATACCTCAAATTAAATGCAGTCCCATTTTTTTTTTAATATACGCCACTAGCCACCACAGTTGCGTATGCTGAAATGGTATACATTAGTAAGGTGTGCGGATTGGAAGTGGCACTTAGGTGTATTGCATACACTACCCTATTGTATAACTGGAAACACTGCATAGCAACTTCATAGAGTTATAAACTACCCTGTTTGCATGTTTATATCCTACTACTATTCAGCAGGAACCCTTTCTGCATTATAGTAGCGACCGGAAATACGCTGCCCGGACCACTCGTAGCATGCGTTCTGTTAATTTCGTGTGGATTTCAACGAAGGTGGTGTTCCACTCAGTTTGGAGAAGTCGTTAGAAGTGCTCTTTTGAAGTTGGGCAAACTTTTCTTAATCGTCTGTCGAGTAGATCTCACAGTAATTCAATGGGATCCAAATCCGGACTTTTTCTGATTTGTAGAACGTGTTCTTCTGCTGTAGCTGTCAAATAATCTTTAGACAATTGCGATGTTTGAGGTCGATATCATGCGCAAACACAAAATTTTCTAACTAACTAATTTCAATCCGCATGTCACAGCGTTCTCGTCCACTACGTCTGCATTTTTCTTTCCACACAATACCGTCGATTTTCACTAGATCTCCTGTCCCCGCACCCCAAACCATCACTGAACCGCCACCATGTTTCACTGTGAGAACAACACATTCGCGCAATATGATTCTTCTTCTTTTGTTCGCTTCACGAAAAATCTGCGCTTGTGTCCAAACAACTCGAAGCTATAGATTCGTCAGTCCAAAGAACATATCTGAAAATCGTTTTCTGTCCAATGTCTATAATTTTACGTCACTGTAACC
This sequence comes from Cetonia aurata, assembly GCA_949128085.1. Taxonomy (NCBI): domain Eukaryota; kingdom Metazoa; phylum Arthropoda; class Insecta; order Coleoptera; family Scarabaeidae; genus Cetonia; species Cetonia aurata. The sequence continues at coordinate 13,964,111 of OX421887.1, forward strand.
GTTTTTGACGGTTTACACCAGGTATGGGCAACCTTTGCTTAGCTAAGGGCGTAATTTCGGGACTTAAAGAGGTCGCGGGCCGTAGGCAAGAAATAAATAGGTAGTAATGAATAAAGCAGCAACATTTTGACTGATATCGTTATTTCAATTTTCTGAATCTCTCGCGGGCCGGATTGAAACTGGTGGAGGGCCAGATCCGGCCCGGGGGCCGGGGGTTGCCCATATATGGTTTACACGATGCAGCAATGGTTTTCTTGTCGCAGCGTGACCATACCGCTTCTCTTAAGCGCAGTTTTGTGATGTTTACAGAAATTGAATATTGAAATCACTTATGTTGAGATTTCGGTGTCCGTCATTTGCCGGTTTTGTTTGCTTAATACTTTATGGCATCGATCTCCGATCATTCTTGATTGACTAAGCGCTTACGTGGTATGCAATCGGCGAATTGATGCTTAATGATCTCGTTTCACTTCTATATATTTTTATGAGACTATTATAAATCTATGCTATAAACGCTAATCAAACATATCAACAAAACTCACTATCGTCACAGATTTTTGCAATTAATTTAACGATTTCAAAAACAAATAAGTTGGTGATATTTTCACAGGAATTATATTTTTATTGCGTTACTCGTTTATTAGCAAATATGTACGACAATTGTATTGAATATAAAAGAGGGCGATTTTTCAAAAGGTGTACTTAATAAAGTTGTGATAAAATCTTGCGGAAAGATTTTCTGGAAACTAAAATTAGAAGTTGCTACATTTTCTCAGTCTCGATCGTAAAAATAATGAAAGTTCATTTACTTCGCGTTAGCGAAAAAGTTGCAGACGTGTAGCATTCCCTTTCCGGTAATGAAATATCTTTATTGGTTTTCACATAATCACCGCGGAGAATTTCAGCTAAAGCTAGCACACATATACTTATTATATTCACGATACGTAGAAATACTATCTGAAAAATTAACCGTAACCGCTATAATTCTATTTATAGCGCATAAAGCGGTTTTGTAACCGCATCTCGTAAGTTCACAGAGAGGAATACAGACTCAATGCAAGAATAATACACACGGCTATTATTCTTAAGACAAAGTTATGAGCTCTGGAAGCTGCTATTTATAAAAAAAAAAGATACATTCATAATTTGTACTATTCATTTTCGAAGTTGGAGAGTATACTTACACAATATAATTATTTATTCTTTCCAGTTCTAGTTTAGTTTACTGCGAAACATACATAAAACGTGTTCATCAAAAGCTTACTCTTAATTTCCAACATATGTTAAACGTTCTAGTGGTATTCAGTTGGTAATAATACTGTATTGTCTGAATGTAATGCACATAAATACGTAACATTAAAACAAGAGACAGATGTTTAAGAGGAGTATTAGAGGAGGGACAGATGTTTGAGTGAAGATAAGACCGCTCTTGAATTAGATGCGGGATATCTATCCATTCGCAAATCTGAAAGCCACCCTTACAAATAGATAATTATCCTTACATCAGTGAACGGAATACTCTGTGATGTCGTACTGGTAAAATGATCGCGTTTATGTTTAATTTTTTCGCAAAATAAATGTAGGTATGACACTTGAAGGATTTAATAGCATACAAATACAACAACCCTTGATTTATGAAATCAATTGCCAATTAACAAACCAACCCACCGCCCACAATTTAAAATTTGTCGTATCTACCAATGTATGTAAAGTTACAATTCAAATAAGTATTGATAATGTAGAAATGCTCTGTATCCAATTAAATAGTAAAAATGGTTTATTGAGTAACTATTTATTCTGCAAATCTGCACTGTATATTAAATCATTTAGTATTGAAGCATGTATGGGTATATTCAAGATCAGCACCTCCGATTCGTGTAATTTTTAATTTTTTGATATTGACTCCAAAATCACGATGGTACACTTCTTTTCAGCTGCAGTGCTGATCTTGAATATGGAAAGCTTATTGGCAAGGATTTGAATTTTTCTATGAAAAATTCCTCAATTTTGACAAAGTACATAAATGAATATTTCACAAAAATAAATAGATTTACCCAAATGAATATTTTTATTATGAATTTATTTATTTAAACCTATATTAGATATTACAGTATCTAAACATAATGTTACATATTCATTTAGAACTTACACTAATTCCTGGTTTTTATTTAAACTTTATACATCAATGAATGCTCTCTTATTAGTTCAATTAAATGAGAAGTTTAAAGATATGATTAATAGGTACCTACTTTAATTGATTTATTATTGAATACTTAAAGTATTTATGAGATAGAGGATTATAAAAAAAAATACAGATTAATTATTTATTTTGTAATTGAATAGTATTAGCATCATAAGATCATTATGTACTTACTTAAATTGACCAAATGATGTAGTCTTTTTGGCCAATTTATATTTACTTATATAATTTAGTCAATAAATGAATATGAATATTCATTTTTATAGATAAGGAAAAAAATAGGTGCCTTAATTTTTAATTTATGTAGGTATTTCTTATTGTAAATGAATAGATATTTTATGAAAATAGTTTCTGAACAATAACATAGAAACAGCTTTTTAAAAATTGCCTTTTTATCTGTGCTTTTATATATGTAGCAGCTTTGAGTATTCTATTCTATAACAAAAACCCACTCAATGAACACACCTATCAAAAACTGAAGTAATTTAGTTTCTATCCATGAATTCTAGCAAGAATCTGTTAGGTTAGGCATCGGAGTAACAAAACAAATAAAAATTCTAATTCGTTTTTACAAGCAGCTAAATTTTAACACCAACTTTCTACCTGCCCTAACCGCAACAACAGAAATTATTATTTATTAAACTTAACCGGTCCCTTTTCACGCTTCATAGAAACATGTAATTTTTAACTTACCAAAGATTACTATTTTTTTTTATCTTAAACTTAACACTTACATTATAATAACAAAGAAATACTTACCAGAACTTTAGTGAATCGCCTTTCCAATTCATTAGGATCGGGCATAGGTTGTTTAGATTTAACCCTAATGCTGGCTTGTCTTGCATGGTGTTTGGACGAAATAACACTTTCTGGCTTTTCTGGTGGCCCTTGCTGCGGTGGAGGTTGTTCCTCCTTGGTAAGAGATAATCCCATGATTTAGTACACAGACACTTTAACACGATTTCTAACAAAAACAGTACCTAGCAATAGTCGTATTAGCATTTCGTCGATAATTTGTTCCGCTTGGACATTGAAATGCAACAGGTTTTATAGTATGTACGGCTAAAGAATAAGAGAGCACAACACCATTCCCTGCTTGCACCCACCACTAAAACTAATCTTGAAAACTTAACTGAACTTGTATAAAATGTTTACAAGTTAGTGCGCATGAGTGAAATGCGGAATGGATTCTTTTTTATATAAATTACTCATTAATCTCTGCTTCACAACAGCAATAAACAACATACTATTTGTAATACGTGAATTAATTCTTAAAACATTACAAATTAACAATTCTTTAGGTATTAATTTTTTTCGTCTAACTTCGCAAGAATAACACCTTTAGCGCCATCTATACGTATCCTGCATACATTATAAGTCAAGTGCAGAACCAAAGTAATAAATATAATAGCTCTGTTCATACCGTCATTTTTGAATCGTTCTTCAATCGATACAAATGCTTTGTTTCATCAAAATGTTCCATATAGAGAAACGCTTAACATTGAAAGTCTAAACACTGCGAATTTATATAATTTCCCGTTTAATTTTATTATGGAACAAGATCAGACTGTTTAATGTTTGCTTAGGTTTGAATTAAGAATTCAGACTATTACCCAATTGATCATATTAAATGCCTGTTTGTGCATTTAAAATAGATATATCATTTTTAATTCAAGTAAGAATAGAGTAACATACATAACACATCAAATTAGGTCAAATACATTCATTTTTTGACCGACCTTCCACCGTAAGGTGGTATGTTTATGCCGACACATTTGCTTTCAAGGATCAGGGGGTTAAACAGTATAAATCTGAATTTCTCTGTATAAAAAGAGATTTGGCAACGGCGTATGTATTTCTCATAACTGGAGTGTATTCTCAATTTGGGGTTACACGATCAACAACAGGAAATTAAAAGCCCATATGAATATAAAACAGTTTTATTAAATTCCGACAACAAATTAATTACAAAAGTTGTACTATAATTTCACAATGTACAGCTTACAAAACTAGATATGATAAATTTACTGTACATTCAGGTTCATTCAAAACGAAGTCCTTCTGATGAAATAGACGCAAATTGAATTAAGGTTCATATATAGCAGCAAATGCTTTAAGATTATCCATCTTAGGACATCCCATAGCGTTGAACCGTCCTCAAAACCATTGCTATCTCTTGCCATCGTGGGACGATATGACAGAGACATCAATAGGTTTAAGCTTGTTCACATCGAGTGGTAATAAATTGTACTGTTATAATAAAATTTAAAATATTTTTTCACTTAATAATTGAAATTATTTGTAGAGGGTTGGGTATTATTAATAACAACTGTTTTGCCTAAATGTTCAGGAGTTGAAAATACAAAGCAAAAGGAAAGATAGGAAAATGAAATGACCAGTGCTTAACGAACAATCATGCAAAATATTAATATTTATAAACTTGTATCCACAATTATGCAATTTTGTTGCGATAGTTAAATAAATCCTTAGGTTATAATATTTTAAATTGGGTGTCTAAACTGTTATAGTTTCCTATATTACTAACATTAATTTTATTCCTTATAATAAAAGAAAATATAGGTACATATTATTTAAGTTGTCCTCAATTAACAAGTGTACTTTTAAATTATAGTTTTTAAAATTGTATATCTGTAGATGACGCCATAAATTATGCAGAATACGCTTCCTTGTTGGCGAACAAAAGTTAGATACATCGTTAAATGAAGACAACTTAATAATAAATTTTATAATATAAATAATTAACTTGTTTGTTAATTTTAGAGTTATAATTTTTTTCTGTAGATTTAAAATAGTTGTTTTGATTTTATTTCTAATCTATTTTAACTGACACCGACAGGAGTAACAATTCAACACAATATTTATCCAATTGTTCTTTATATGTATATATACCACTAACGCAAACAACAACCGTAAAATGTTTAATTTTGAACAAAATATGAACAATTCGAAAAACTAGAGCGATAAAAGTACTGAAAGAAAATTGAAAATATTAAGAGGCGATTTTTGATGAGCAATACAGGGTTATACAACAAATTAAAAATATACTGATAAAACACGTCAATGTTAAGCATGCGTCATAAAATGCCCAGTGATGGGATTTAGCTTGTTTTAGACGATTCAATCAAAAAGTGAACCATTTCAATTTTTTATCCATAAAATATATACATACAATCAATTTACCAATTTAAAAAAAATCAAAGTGAAGTCATTAACATCACAGACCGGCTTGGGAATGAGATAAAATTGAATGTCATTGGCTGCATGCAACCATAGATGAATTGATAGTTCACTCTAATGGACAAGTTTTGTACCCATGTATATTTGGTGACAAACTAATATTTGCGGAATTTGCTGGATTGGTATCACCGTTTTCTAACCACAAACGTATCCTAGCCAATAAAATTTTAGTGGAGTAGTGCCGTCTTATGCAGGTGGCCTAGTGGGCTCACAAATAAACAGCATGTTTTTTGAGGACGGAAAAATACTTACAATAAGACAAACCTTTCACTTTTGAGCAGAATATTTAATTTTAAACCGTTGGATTTGTTTTTTAGTAATTAGTCTAATAGAAATTTTGAAGGAATCTACTTTCAGTGTCTGTACTTACGAAATTTAAAAACCGTAAATCCTCAGTGCTAAAGCATTGAATGTAACGTACGAAAGCGAAAGTATTCATTATTTTTTAATATACTTAGTTTACAACACGAGAAGATTGCGATGATAAAAAATTACAAAATAAAGTTACATTGCCAGTTAGATCGACTAAATAGGTATAGTATGTGCTGTCCATACCTGTTTAACAAAATACAGAGGAATGTCAAAGGTGCATAAACGAAGCTTTATTAACAATTAAATTTTAAATTTATTTATTTAAATATTTCCGATATCTTTTTTCATTCCATAATATAAAAGAATAGCAAGGTTTAAACATTTGGAAATATTATTACGTCACGAACACGTATATGAAAGCGATAGATATATCTTGGATCCTTATGTTTTTGAGCGTAAAGAAACCGCAATCGTAAATAAGGTAGGTACGGCTTCGCTTTACATTCCACCAATTGGTGAAGTGAAGTTTATTTGCGCGTAGGCAGACAAAAATAACTATCCAAAAACGAGACCAAAAATAATACATTACATGAATCATCAACTCATCTTTGATGCGACTTAAGAACTTTTGCAGCATGGCGAGTATGTCAATCATTGTCTTCGTGCTTCATCAATCGAGCAATTTTCAGGCATACAGAGACGTCTAGTACACAAGAATTTCATAAGACTAGGGTTTTATTATTGATATTTTGTCGGAAATGAATGATTACTTTAATATTTATCATTATGGACCTTTCCTCTAATAAATTAAAAAAAAAATCAGTGTACCAACTTAAATCTCATCGATACAAATTCCAAATCATTATAATTTCCCTGTACGTCCAGAATAAGATCATCTGTATTTATCAAATTAAGCAATTTTTTTTTGAATTTCTAGCAAAATCATTTCCAATCTTTATTCATATTAGCACTAGTATTTTTTTTTTGACGTTTTAATGTGATTTTAATTACCATTGTAATTTCAATCAACAATTACACAATTTTGCCCGTAAGAAAGCATCGGTTTAGATTCCATTATTGTGTAATAAAAACTGTAATTTATGCGTTCTCAGTATGCAATTTGGTTAAGATGTACTGATTTAATTCGAATGTATGAAACTAACTAAGCTTATCGGTGAAAATCTATTGAATCAATATTAGTTAGTGCTGTTAACACATCATAGACTATCTTATTCTACTTCGTTTACCAGTATTGTTCGATCGCGGTATGTTGTTTTTGTGGTTCTTACAACTCAAACCAAAAATCAGAATCTCGTAATTATTATATTTCGTAATTAATTAAAATGTTGCAATAGTATTTTAAAACACAGTGTCACAATGACGTTTATGCAATGCGATTACAAGTTCGAGTAACGAACCGCGTAGCGGCGAGTAATTCAATGTAGAAGCATTACAAAGTCATTGTGACACGAGTTTTTTACAGTATTTTTCTAATTTGCACATTAATCGCCCATATTACATTCCGGTAAGCGTCTCACCAGTACGTTAATATCTCATTGCAGCACAGTGTGCGGTAATAACCATTTCAGCACTGCGTCGTCGTTTGTAGTGTGTAACACAATAGACAAATAGAATCTAGTATTTGTATGATAGGATAATCTGTGGCCTACACATAGACGCTGGTAATCTTGCAATATATTATAATCATAAGAAGTTTATATGTAGAACTTGATTTGTAACTGCAGGTATCCGATCCATCACAGATAATTTTCCCGCAATTTTAATGCATAGTTGCATAGTACTATTACATTTCACAATTACAATATAAAGAACGAATTAGTAGTTTCAAATACGCACTCTATTTTTAACCGTTTTCCTGTATGTAAAGGCAAACATAGAGATCATACACATTAAATATCTATTTCTCTTGTCGCCAATTTGTTCATGAACAAAGGAAAAACATTTATAGTTTCGCTATTAAAGATTTGGGTTTTATTTCAAATTGAAAGTTTTCATTTAACAAAAAAGGGGAATCTAAAATATAATTTCATGCATAATAACACCGTGCTTCACGATAAAATGTTAAACATTTTGATTTATTACTAAACATAGATATTCGAAATCATATTGCCAAATAATTACAATATTAGAACCATGGTCGCTATATTAAATTAAATTAAACTTAATGCTTTTAATATTATTCCTACAATAATCATTGTAAATTATGAATTCAATCCCGACAAAATAATTTCAGGGAAATAAATATGGTTCACCATAGCCAAGGCTTAGTTGTAAGCAGTGTCTTCACATCTGGTTGAGAAACAGTTCAGTATACGAGTTTTTAAATTCATGGATGGATCCATCGATTATAGTGCATCTCTGTTTAGTACATTAGTTAGGTAGTGATAAAATATAATCGATGGATCCATCCATGAATTAAAAGCTTCACTTTCACAACAGTTGACACATAACTTAGAACAATTGATATATATCATCACAATTATTTTACCTCAAAAGCATACTGTTTCTCATAAAGCTGACTTTCAATGATGCAAAGACACTGATCATGATATTCATTAATAATATTTACCAAAATTCTAACCTAACGTTAGGTTCAAATATTTTCTTTTCGATTTTCCAGAAATATATAATAAAATACGAATTGCTATAATTATTAATTAATTTGTACAATTAGAATTGTATCAAATATAAATTTACCATTATAGATAATCAAAATAATATAATTACGTCCTTCATCATGTGGCTTGTTCTTCACTTTTGTTAAGTATATCACAATCAGACGAGTCACTACTACTGCTACCACTATTCTGTTCAAGTCTACTGCTTTCGTGCCGCCTCTTTTGCTCTAATTGCTTCTCTAATTTCGCCCACGGATCTTCCAAGAATGACGCATATGTTCTCTCATTAAAGCTATCGTTCAATGACTAAAAGATTAAATTAAATCCATTATTCATAATCAATCGCACATATTTAAAAACAATACTTACCCTAAAACTATGAGAATTGCTTTCCCTACTTCTGTTCCTTGAGTTGTAACTTGAGTTATAGCTTGTGTTTGGACTAAACGACCTATTACCGTAATTGTGTTTCCACCCGCGTTTGTGGAAATTTCTTGGATTGCCTCGTCTAAAATTCTGCGGACTGCTGTAACTGTTAGGAGTAAACCTGCTGATATGCGGGGACGGATTGTGATCCCCGAATGCCATATAATCGGACGTTTCCGCTTTGGTAGTATCTTTCGTCGGGGTTGTATCGATTTGAAAATAAACAAAACCGGTACTATTAGAGTCTGTCATCCATGAGTTATTCATCTTAACAATAAATGTAGAACAAACCACAATATTTTCATCAAAAATAAACACTAAAGAGTTGAGGTTATAAAATGGATGACAGTAAATTTAATAAACTAAAATCTTAATATCCCTAGAATCGATGCCTGGTGGGCATGGAATCAGTATAGCAAACCTAAGCTATTAACAATTCACTACGCTGTGAACTGGGACTTTACATAAATATATCCTAGTAGATGGGGAATTATTTGAATTTATGAATTGCGGACTTTACTCATAAATGTAATCATTAAAGTGCCTTGTGCTTCGTCTTAGCAGTGCAAATTTGAGTTTTTCCCTGATTAAATTCCGTTAATATTTGGGTAAGTTGGTTGATATGTTACATGTTCATTTTATTACATTATTAACTTGCATTAAATTTTAAGATGTTTTTAAATATGTATACTTTGCTAATTTCAGCAAAAATTTACTTGAAATCAAGAATTTAAAAAAAAAATGTGCATTTATCGATAATGTTCATTTATATTGTTATAAAAAGTAATTAATAAACTTCAAAATTATGGAATTGTGGCTTTCTTATATCATAGTAAAAAAATAGTTCACATTGCTACAATAATATAATATACGTTTCGACTATCTTATAGTCCTCTTCAGTAAACTAATAATTTTAAATAAAGCACACTAAAAAGAAAAATTACTATAGTTATAATTAAATAAAACGATAAAAAAAGCATGAGTACTTACTAATTTAAAGTAAATTGCATTAATTTGCTAGTGGAGAATTACGTTTATTAAGAATTTAGAAAAAGAAAACAGTTAATGACAATAATCTATCAGATTTTTTACCCGTTTCCGTAAATTTTTGGATTAATTTCAGTATGTACTTGTGTCGCACATTTTTGCCTACAGATTTTCGTTGAATAAGCGAGCTGTAGATCTCGCACACCTCCCATTCTCATAATACAAAGTCACTAGTTCCACACGCTCTTGGTAGATAGAATAGACCATATTACTATATTGCGAATTCATGATTACACTAAAAGGGAATTTTAGAAAGATAAGATATAAAGGTACATGTAAGATCAAGTTTCGGATTGTACGTCGTTTTCTCCATTCCGTATGTACCTTTGTATCTTACTTGTCAATAAATTGTTAAATGTTTGTAGAAATATTGTATCTCTGAAGAAGCTAATAAAGAATTAGCGAAAGCTCAGATTAATATATGAAGGGATCGTTTTAATTTGATCAGTTCGGCTGCCTTCTCTTTCAACTTTTGGTTCTCATTGAATTTCAGGGTTGATGTTTCTAAAATCTTCTAAAACTAATTGCTCAACAACACTTGAAATCGGAGCACCCATTCCCAATCCATCTACTTATTTAGAAAATTCATTTTCAAATTGAAAATACGTTGAAGATAAAGCAAATTCGGTGGAAATAAAGAATTCTTAGAGGGGAAGTGCGGAGTGTAACCTAATTTTATTCTAGTTTTTCTTGATATCTATTACATTTACAGGTGTCCCACCGAAATGGCTCATTAGAATTGTGCAAAGTTGCAGTTAGAATTTGATTGTGAAATTTGCGGAGAGTTAATGCAACATTTTTAAATATGGTATACAGATGTTCTGAATGAAAAAATCGGTTTTACTTGCTTAAAACTAGAAGCTTTGGTATATTTCTGGCAATTTTAGGAAACAAGTATTAATATTTCAAAAACTACCAGATATAAGTAGGTATACCAAATTTTAATACCGACCAATCTAGAATTGTGCGCTGCAATGAAAAACACCACGTTCCATTTGAAAAAAAGCTTATTTAGTTTAAACGTGAACATGTGGAACATGATTTCTGAACACTCTGCATAGGATGTTGTAGTTATCAGTATGATATCTTAATGAAACCTTATGAACCTTTACGATATATTTCATTATATTGAAAAAGGTGCAAACGTCAACATTTTGACAAAAGTACAAATATCTTAAAAAATATTAGGTTTACGGGTAGGGAACATTAATTGTAGTAATTTCACTCAATCTTTCATTAAGATGCAATTTATAAATTTCAGTAAATATTAATTATCATCGTTTTACTTTTGTTTTTTTTTTTATATATTTAATGTTAATATCATTTTAGTGCATGTGTAAAGATTATTTAGTCGAAACATTACAAGATATGTAATTGATTATGTGAAGTCACATTATATTTAAAATAAAGCCAGAAATTCGACGAACTATTGTATTACTTATTACATTTTCACAATTTTGAAGTTTATTAATTATTTATAATATATAATACTAATTAGATTGTCTTTCAACGACGATAAATTAAATTAAATAAAATAATTTCTTTTGCAATATATTTATTTAAAAAGCAGAGGATCAGTGGGGAACAATAACAATTTATTTACAATATCATCTTCGTCTAACATTAACGATGTTAATATTTCCTACTATTCGATTAATAATGTTAAGAAGTTTATGGTGATTTTCCAATTTCTTTAAAGTAACGCAGTCAACTTCATATTCCAGCGGTTTCTTAGCAATTTTCTCTCCGAACATTTGGCGTACTATTTTCTCCATCTCCAATAATCTATCGTCTGGAATCATTTTTCCATTTCCATCGCCTTCACCACGAAAGAATATATGCTTTCGGTTTTTGCTTGAGCCGCGTAAAGTCAAACTTGCGATTTTCGCCATTACCTGATAGTCCTTCTCATTCAGTTTCTTAGAATCTGCCCGGAAAAGAAAATTGTGAGTAGTTCCCGCTGCTATTCCAGCCATTTTAATTATATCCGCATCTTCTATAACATGGCTGTCTGTGTACCTGCGATTTTTAGGTTCGATTGGTTCCGAGGAAGAATCTTCACCACCTTTTAGCCTCAAACTTTTCATGTATCGACCAAAATATCTTGACAGATATCTAAATTCGTCTTTCGCGTAGTCTAATACCGAATATTTAAGTTCTTCTTCTGTGATATGCTCTAAGCTTTCTTCATAGTAGATGATTATAATTGTAATATACACATTGATAATCAATAGCATGGTCAAGGTGAAGGAAACATAAAAGATGGAAGCTGCACCATGTGTGTATTGTTGGAGTATTGCGATATCTAAATTTTCGCCGGATTTCAGGTTTAATGACAGTAGCATCATAGTGGTAAATGTTACTTCTAAATTCCTAAAGTCCTCGGAATAAGACGAAAAAGTGATAAATCCACACAAGGAGAACATCAATAATGTTATCATATTATAAACAAAAAGTCCATATAATGGTTTCAGTTGTGTCACGAAGGTTCTTTCGAATACTCTGAACATCACACCGAATCTCAAATACTTCCATGTTCTAAAGGTAGCGATGCATATTAGTACAGCGGACATAAGCGTTAGTAACTTATCGTAATATAACACTGGATAATAATTGACGAACTTGTTCCTTTTCGTTTTGTTCAGTAGCTCTAACAGATCAATAACCAGCTGCATTTTGTGAATGGTCAGCAAAACAATGCTGATACTCATAATTAGAATGATTAAATCCACCACATTCCAAAATCTTGTGAAGAAACCTAGCCTTTCGTTTACAAGTGCGGTGATGCAGTTGCATAACTGGTAGAATACGATGATCATAAATATTGAGAAAGCAATCACGGGCAAAATCTCTTCTTCAACATCTACATGCATGAGTCTGTTGGTGTAGATCTAAAAATTACAATTACAATTTACTTAAATTTCGTGGTTTAGGGTTTATAAATTACAGATTTAAATTATAATAAATAAAATTTTAAAATCTCTAATTACTAAAAGGTTGCTCAAATTTTGAGTGGATGACGAAGTGCAGAAGGTATATTAAGAAAATATAGGTCCCTTAATTTCACCCAAAGGGTGCGAGGTAAATTCACTAATATCTTAACATCACATTTACATGGGATCTACGGTTTTACTTCCTATTCGACAAGAAGGCGTGTTTCTATTTTTATCCATAATTAACCGTTTTGGCCTGGACGCAAACCAGCACCTGTACATTTAGAAGATATGTACCTAATGAGCTTTTATGGCTCTCAAATGTTAGCATCTTAGTTGGGAATAATTTGGAAGTGCTAAATTCAATTTCCAATTCTTGGTTAGTTTTTGCGATCTTGCCTACTTTTGAAACATACATATATCATTCAGAACACCTTATATCTTAATAACCTATAGTTCACCTCGTTCACCTGGATATTAGCATAAAGATGATAACTTATTACTATTATTTAGAATTTGTTATATTAACTGAGTCTTATTTAATAAGCAGTCTTTCTAGACCAGAATCGTACTTCAATAAGGTTAATTGAAGTAAAAATAATTGTTAAACCAGAAATGCAAGCTTTTGCGTTGCTTTTAACTGCAACCTGTGATAATTGAAACTAAGATTGAGTTTACGTACTTCTGTACTTGTCGCGTGAAGCTGTGTGGCGCTGGATTCAATTACAACTTTTACAGCATTAAACAAATTACTGTTTGCATTATAAGTCCAAAACTCTACAAACAGTACCCTTGTTTGTTCATCGATCCACTTGTAGAATAAAAGGCGATCTAGGATGTAATAAGCGTTGTTGATATTTCGCCCTAGTGTAGCTATGTATCCACCACCAGTGTAAGTCTTGATGAAACCTGTAATATTTCCTATTTTTAGTGCTTCCGATTATCAATGTTTTCCTAATAAATTTCCGTAACATTGACGAGTATTATTGACAATGCCACAACTAACAAAGGGATTTAGATCAAAACAAATGGAAAATATCTTATTAGTTTGATTTGAGGATTCTTGTTGGTAATTAATCTGAATGAAAACTTGAAAAGTTCGTGTTACTTAAACCAATACAAATAATAACAAACCATATGTGATAGTAACACCAGCTTGTAGGGCTGGAACATAAGTCCACATTGTGATCTTCCCACCGTATCCTTTCTCAGCAGCGGTTCCAGACGTTAATTCGGGATTACATTGTGTAATGTTAAGCAAGTAGTGCGAAAAGTCAGTTGCAATGCAAGCACTCTTTAGCACGCGCTTCTGACGAATTCTAGCCACGCCTAATACTTTAGTGCTAAAGTCAGACATCAAACCAGATTCCAATACAGTCCAATTCCCATACCAGTTGAGAGCGTGGATAGTAGGTATCAATGATGTGTTTAAATACTCGTAGGCACTGCAAAGATAGTTTATATTACTTCAATTAACAGACCCGTTATTATTCAATTGTATAGGTAATACTCTTCTTTGGATCCGACATCTTCCAAAGGAGTCTCTAGATGTTCAGCTTCCATTAAATCGCGTATGTGGTTATTATGTAATACGCTAATAGGATCTGTGTTCTCATAAACTAAGAGGAACAGAAAGAATAGATACAAGGCAAAAAGTAGCATATCCCGAAAGGTTTTTGATAAGATGATGCGGTCTCGCTGTCTCTCCCGTTTCCTCTGAAATATTAATTAGATTCAAAACGCAGTGATGGGAATGAATGATTGGAATTCCGATTTTACCAGAATTGTTTCTTCATCCAAGGGCTTGTATAAATGAGTTAAGTACGGTCGAAGTCCGTAAAATCCTGCGAATTGGTAGAGCCCTTTCCGTTGTTGTTCAGTTTCATAAATGATTTTTTTATAGTCATGTATTAGATCACCTTTTGTCTGAAAGATATGGAATTGGTAGTGTTATTTTTTTTTTCTGTATATTTAAAATTTTGTGTCATACACGGAAATGGACGCAAGTGATAGGAAGGATTATGGAACTTCATGGAAGATAAGTTAGGTGTGAAAGTAAAAATAAACAATGCGATAAAGCTTTAAGATAAGACATATTTGATAGAACTGGATAGTACAGAGGATCAAATTAACATAACGAAATGAAAGAGAAATACAAAGAGATATAAGACAAACGGCAAAGGAAGAGAAAGAAAAAGGAAAGAAGGTCCAAATACGGCATCAAAAGGTAATTGTCGACGGGAAACTTTGCAAATGGAATGGGGAAAGAAACAAGTTGGTGAGTGAAGATCTAAGAAACTAATTAGTACCGCGAACTGGAATGGAGATACAGAAACGAAAAAGGCAATGAACAGGAAAATGAGCCAATACAAGGAACTAAATAAATCACACAAAAATAACGCAGAAAATGACATGGGAAAGAAATAAAGTGACGGAAACCACCAAAACGTGAGCATTGGAACATTGAATATTAGAAGTATTGCTGGAAAAGAAAAAGAATTAAAGGAAGAATTTGGAAAACTAAATTTGGAAGTGCTAGCCATATCGGAGACGAAAAAGGACTAGGAGTAATAAAAATAGAAAGTGATCACTTGTTTATTTATAGTGTAGATAAGGAAAATGTAAGGGCAGCAGCAGGAGTCGTGTGCATATTACACAGAAACTTAACGAAACATCTTGTTAGGTGGAAGGCATGGTCGGAAAGATTCCTTTCGTTAGAACTATAAGATAAGTATAGAAATATAAAGACAATAATAGTTATATACGGGCCGCATGAAGATGGTAAACTAAGTAATAAAGAAATATTTTGGGAAGAACTAACCATAGTTACGGAAGATGCAATAGGAAAAATAATTATACTCGGTGATTTTAATAGTAGAATAGCAAAAAAAGATAATAGATGATAAGAATGAATAGAAAACATGGAGAAAATGCTAGGAATAACAATGGCGAAATGAGCTGGACTTCTGTATAATGCACAATCTAATAGTAACTAATACATTCTTTGCACATAATGAGATTCATAAATACACAAGAGAGGTAGAAAGCAGAAATTAAAGATCGATAATAGATTATGTACTGGTAGATAAGAATAACAGAAGGGAAATATTAAAATTGCGAAAAACAAATATTAGAGAAGATTTAGAAATAGAACCAATACTTGAGTTTATTGAAAAAAGGCAATTAAGGTGGTGGGGACATCTCCAAAGAATGAAAGATACACGACCAGTTAAACAAGTGTGGGAATCCAGAGTACAATGCAGGAAGAAAAGAGGAAGGCCAAGATAAACATGGGATGGAAAATTAGAGAAATTAATACAGATAAGGGGAACGAAGTGATCGGAAGCAAAAGCACTAGCGAAAGATAAAAAGAAATGGACAGAATTTGTATACAAACGATACTAGCATCTAAGAATATAATGTAAATACATGCAAATGTAACTTATACCCTACACCGTAAGGTAAATGGGGATTACATAATATGTATATATATATAATTTTTATGGTGGAAGAATTGCATTTAGATGTGATACTTACTTCTTTCTCGAACATTGTTGCTATCACAATGTAAACGTTTTCCCAAATAAATATACTAATAAGAATAGCAACAGTGGTCATCATAAACCATATCACAGCCGCCGTTTCAGATGCCCAAAAGCCAAACATTGCTAAATAAAATGTCTCCAGCAATACGCAAACTATTAAAATACTCCTGAAATATTATTTATTTTATCACCATTTATCTACTCAAGTAGAAAATATGAATTATTTAAAAATCTCAAAGGAGAAGCTGGCAAAACATACTCCAACATTTTGTTTAAGCATATTATGAATTCTAAATTGATATCGGAAAAATCGAGTGTTCTCTGAGTTTTTGAATAAATGTCTGCTATCGCAATTTCTTTTTTTTTAGAAAAAATGGAATATCTACAAAACGGCCGAATGAAATTGCAAAAAGTAAAGGTATTTATAAAGTTTGAAAATAGATAGTGCCAAATATATAAAAATATACAGGGTGTTCAATTAAAAATAACAAAGTTGATGGCGACTTCTGGTATAACCGGAAGCGATAGAAATCTAAAAATATTGTAATTGAAGAGAACACAATGGAATATATGTATATTATTCTGAAATTTCAAATACATATTTGGGCCAAAACCCCATAAACTTCTAATGAACAGACATCCTGTCCATAATATAATTGAATATTAACCTCAACTTTTAACTGACTCTTAGATTTCCGTAGTTTTGATTTAAGCATGTCACTACTTTATATGCTATTTTGACAAATTATATCTGTCGCTTTATATGAACGGCTTTCAACAGTTTAAAGCCGTTCATATAAAGCAAAAACTGTGGATTATGTGTAAACATATCCTGTCCCGAGAAGTGGGGAGGCGTAATCTAACATAATTCAACATTGTGAAAATTCTCCTATTTTTTCCAATTCTTAAGTTGAATTAATTCCTTCATTTTTAATATTAAAAAAAATATATTTCAATTTCACTCAAAACTTTCATGCTCTACGTTATTAGCAGAAGAGTGTTAATTATGTAGAAGATCATAACTTACCATGCTAATTTGATGACCCAGTGTGGTAGTAACGCCTTTGTATATTCAGAGCCCCGTTTTCTACTGGAGTTTCTAAATTCGAAAAATCTCATGTGAACTTTACGTAGTTAAAGAAATAATCGGGCCATCGTTAACCTGAAGCCGAAAACGAACAAAGCGTGAACACCAGACGATAACAACGATATAGCTACCGCACATCCGATCACATCTAAATAAGAATTGAGAATAGGTTTGGCGAAACCATCCCTCAGCCTCATTTCTGGGGTGACGCAAATCAAGAGGCCCAATGTATACGTGAATAAAATGTTGGACAAGATAATTGTTATCCTCTCCAAGTATGTTAAATTGTAATCGTTTGATCTGAAATTTTTGCAATGTTTATTAATTAAGTCTGTATAGCAAAATAAACAATGGGAATATGTACTGCGCAAAAACGTTCCACGTATTGTCAGAACCGAAGTAGAACTTAAAATACTTTAAGAAGTATCGCTTCTTTGTGTTCTTTACATTCACTGGCGCGGATTGGATATAATCTATCTTGTAGAAATTCTGATTTGGTTTGGAAACAGTAAACCAACGTTGCACGTCAAAAAACCACCATTTTTCCAATTGAAGATCGCATATGTGAATCCACTCGCAGTACCTAAGTGATAGAACCGATTATTTGGACGTTATTATTGTGCAAAACGTGATGTGAGAAAATTGAAAATCATTGGCATATTGCGCAACTTTGGTGTTGAAATAGGTACCTATAAGATCAAAATAAAAATGAATGTTAAATTAAAGTGGAAAGTAATCGATAAAAAACGAGTTAGTGGAAATAAAAAAGGATTAAGAAAGAAAAGAAACCTTACATTTAGTATTAGAGAGCATAAAAAAAAACAAAACGATATGAAGAAAAAGCAAAGACCGAATCCACAAAGCAAGTTAGAAAAGACAAAAACAATAATATATATTAGAAACTAGAAACGTTGAAAAAACCTGGAAAAGAGAACAATCTCAACATACAGTACCGCAAAATACGCAACAGAAGCAAGGAAACAAACTTACATCACATAAAGAAATACTAAATATGAGGAAAGGATTGTTTTGAAGACATCTATTCACAACAGGAGGTTGAGAATGAGGGTAAAACAGATGAAGTGAACCTAGATGCGGCAAAAAATAGCGAAGATAAAATTAGCCCGGCATAAACAAATGATGAATAAAGAAAAAGTAGCGGAAAATGATAATCTATACAAATAGGTTTAGTGAAAGCGCATATTAATCACACGCCAAAAATCTTGCACGTCTCAAGGAGCAAATTTTAGTCTGCAATGACTAGGCAATTATTCTACTGTTATTCTTATAATCTTTATTCAAGTGGTCTTTGTAAATTTAGATGTTTGTTTCGTTAGCAACTCCTTTGTCCATCTTTGTGCTGGTGTGTGGTTGTGTTATGTATTATATAGGTTATATATATATGGATAAATAATAACTAAAATTAGAATGATAATGAGGAAAACCCTTCTCACCATCTTGGTCTGTTTCCAATGCTATCGAACCACAATTCTATTGACGATAGATCACCTAAATGCATACTAGTTGTCAAAACAAGCCAATCCTCATTCGTATACTGGAGCAATCGTTTGTTCGGATCAGGATAATTTAATACGTGAACCTACGAAACATTTTCGATACTTATTTCACCGGTTTAATTAACAAGTGAGTCATTTAGAATTTACTTTACTCTTCCTTTTCTCTCCGTGAAGTTTAATCATGACGTTCGAAGAGGTGCCTGCGTTATTCGACTTTCCTGTCTTCACAATCAGCAGATACGCATACCTTTCATCTTTTACGTTATCGCTTAGAAAATAGAGTTCGGTCTGTAACGAATGGGGTTTAACAGTTTGTTGAATTGTTGCTTAAAGGTGGATTCACACCCACAGTTACTTTTGAATACAGTATAGTCAAGATTGCTTCCATGATTCCTTAACGGAGGTATCATAGTCACGGTAAAATAAAGTGTGTGGTGTGAAAGAGTCGTCCTTCATCAGAGGGTAATTTTGAACGTAATATGATCTATTCATGACTGTGGGTGTGAATCTACATTCCACATTCTACTTACTCGTGGTCGAATTCGGAATATAATGAAGGACATTGCGATAAAGTAACAAAATAGAACTACAGCGGTCATCGCAAATATGAGATAAGAATAAACAAATTGCAATTCGTAATTGAGTTCGTTGAAGTCATCCAACTTGCTTCTAGGAGTATACGTTACGCCTGCTAACTTTGTTAGAGATGTGCAGCGACAGTGAATTTTACTGGCAGTCGTTTGATGTCCTAACTAAAAAGAAGTTAGGGTGAATGCAAGGAGTGACTTTTCACTTACGCTAATAGCTCTAAAAACAAAAACGAACTGAACTCATTTTAGTTCAGTTGTGAAGACTTTTCATTGAAATCATTCCATTGAAATATTGATTTAGTCAATAGTAGCATTTCCGAACTATTAAAATACGTTTTGCTTCTTCTTTAAATTTAGTGAAACCAGTATTTTATAACCAGCGGGTAATTTATAATACGCCTTTACCATAAGCTACTTTGGTAATTTTTTCACTAAACTTAAAATGGTGTTTTAAGTCTATTCCAATTGTTACTTTGTGTTTAGCATAAACTTGTCAGTTCCAAATAATTGTACATGGTATAGTCATTATAAACATTGATTTAAAACGGTCTTTGCAGCTAATTCTAGCGAATTCTCTCATAAACACCATTCATCATATGAATAGTTCTTTTTCAAACGAGGAAAAACCCTTATGGAATTATATCCCAAACCGCTATTATATAGAAAATTATTGCATTAAAGTACGAAAAATAGAACATTTTTAATATACTACTATATACTACCCCTTTAAGTCGCTCAACACAAAGCAAATTGGTGCCACCTTCTTACGTAGTAAAGTTTATGTGTTTATTGAAGCTTAGATTGTTGTCAATTCTGAATCATAAGGATGTTGTAGTTCATCGTTTTTTGTAGATTTAATTGCTACACAAGCAACTTTTTGTCAAATTTAAGTGTAAGTCATAGTTTTTAAAATATGTAGATAACACTGTGGCGTGATTATCACAGCTGCAGAGCTTAAACTTTAAGGTCCTCTGTACATACAAAAAGCAACGTATCGTCTGCAAGCGGAGGTAGCTTGTTTTACCAAATCATTGACATACAGAAGGTACAGAAGATTAACCAAAGACTACTTCGATCTGTAAATCCATAATTCTGGCCATCCAAACTGCGCCGGTGTTCACCCGTGCATTGTTTTGATGACAGAGGATCTTTTTCTTTTTCAATTCAGGATGTTTCTTCTCAATTTTTTCGTTCAACCAGTACAATAACGACGCATAATACTTCCCAGTTACTTTATGTTCTTTTTCCACATCCACCATCACCTTGCCGGCCGATTTTACCGTTTCCACCATTTTCGGAGCCCGTTCGCCTTCAAAAACTCACTGTTTAGAATGTTCCCTTGTCTCTGAAGTATAATAGTGTATCCATGTTTCGTCCATAGTTATGTATCGACAAAGAAACTCGTCAGGATTGCGACGGAAAGGTGTCAAAACTGCCTCAGAGTTGACCAAACGATTGCATTTATTCTCCACTGAGAGCAAACGAAAGATTTTTTCGCACCAATTTTTTCGTGAAAAATTGAAAACCCTGTACCTTGCGATATGCCTCTGGCCTCAACTATTTCGCACACTCATTCGTTCATCATTCAAAATCATATCGCGGATTCTGTCAACCACTTCCACTGAACGTCCAGAAAGATGTTCACCTTTTGTGCATGTGCGGTCACGTTTAAACTCGTTTACACAATAATTGTTAATAGTTGCACACACAGGAGTAGATATGCCATGAGCTTCATCCAACTCAGCTTTGATCCTTTTCGGTGTTGTCTTTTAAATAAATGTTTATAATCACCGCTCAAAACTCACTATTTTCTATAAAAACAAAAATTCTTTGCCTAAATTGTAAGTTTATTTTGAATTAATCATTAATTCTGTTTATTTTGATTGATTTTCCCATGGGTAGCAACCCTACCGCATGTTATTTTATTTCGCTAAGTCTTTATTTGTTAATATTGTTTACGACGCGAGTGTCATCCCCGTGTGCCCGATTCACGCACGCTCAACTCCTAGCATCGCGATCGCGTGGGGGGAACCGCAAGTGTATCTAAGCCGCGCGCTTAGCACAAATAAGAGAGTTCCTGAGTACCTCACAGTCCGCGCTGACTGTTGTGTCGGCCAAGCTTCTGATACACGCCGAGCTGCTTATTCCCGGTCTGATTATAGCACTGGCAAAGCTTACTGGCGTAACACAGGCATTTTCCTCGTCCGCTCTGGCTCTTGTGTCGGCGAAGCTTCTGATACACGTTGAGCTTCTTATTTCCGGTCTGATTGCAGCGCTGGCAAAGCTTACTGACGTAACACAAGCATTTTATCGATTTTCTCTGTTCTGACCGTTGCGTTGGCACAGCTTCTGGCGCTCCCAGGGTTTTATTTACAATCATTACCGTACCGCAGAGTTTAGCGCCGTCACCGATATCTAACCCGACATAGCCCGTGAACACCTTCCGCGTACTACGGACCCACCCTCGTATATAGATTGTCGCTTTATGTTATTAACCGAGACAAATACATTAGATTCCGCGTTTAGATTTCAAAAGCGGTACCGAAGCCACGGGCATGTTTTAATGTTCGTCATTGTACACATTTATCTATGCTCACGATTGTGGCTCTTTTTGCTGTATATATTCAATGTCTTTTACACCTGTTGTATAGAAATAAACGTTTGATTTATGATACACTTTCACTGCTTCGTTGCGTAATCAGTCTAGAACCCTGAACATGCCCCCGCACTTGGACTCATTGTTACCACTTTGGTGTTAAAACTTTATTGTAACGACGTGAATTAGACGCAATACCGTTTAATGCCTGATGATCAGTGCCTCCGAATGAACTTGAGGCGAACCGGAAAGAAACCGTCGTTACAAAATCGACAATAAGAATGAAACCATGCGATGGATATAGCTGAGACTTTAACCGCTAACAACAAATCAATACTGCCGGATTTTCTAAGGACATATTGAATCACCTCGTAGTATCATATATGTAACATATTTAAGAACTTGTTTATTCCAGAAGTAGTGTTTTAGCCTTCACGAAAACCGAACTGATTGCGTTAAATCTTTCTAGAAAGTGCAATAAGCATTTGCTACTAATTTTTCAATTATTTCTGAGGATGTGCTTAACATTGAAATAAGCCTATATTTCTTCAATATGGCTGTAGTCAACCGTCGCTCCTCCCCCTCTTATACAGTGGTTTTACTTTGGCTATTTTTAATTTATTCATGAAGATACATCTGAAAGGGTACATACCATTGATGTTGAAATTGTTGCACTCTTTCAAATCAATTTAGTTTAAAAGATCTCTTAATAAACACATCTACGGCATTTGTGAGTAAAGCTTATGAAAATATTTCGACAACAACAACACTTGTCCAATGTTTCAGATGCTGACAGATTATCAACTCTAATCACCAATTTTAAATCTCCAACTTGAATACAAAGCTACTAAAATAACTAATAATACAAAATCGTAGGTAATTTGTGCAATTTTGCGACAATATTTATGGCTATGGTAGCATACCGTGCAATTTTTTCCCATCCAACCATTACCACTCCACTCTAGACAACTTTGCGTCGTAAAAGTATATTTGAAATCAGTTGCTTGTGTTTTCTGTTTAACCTATAATGATTGGCTTTACTTGTTATTCAGTCTCCAACAGCTAATTACCCACCGCTGACACCGTATTCCATAAATAACGTAAATTGGATATGAGTGGCCAAGAACGGGACATATGTGAAACCTAAAAGCGTTATCCAATTACAAGATGCGTGTCAACATTAATTACTATAACTAAGACATACTGGAGGTCTGCTAGGTAGTATCCCTAGGTAACACCAGGCGTCATAATCTAATACAGGAAATTGTAAGTTACCTCTCTTCTTGAAGGTTACCGCATTTTTAAAATCTTCCAACTTTGGTCTTCTACCTTGAGTTATAACTACCTGCACTTTGATATTATGATTGTCCGATTGTTTTGGTTTTTATGATAAATACCTCTATTCCTTCAGCTCCAATATCATTTATATCCACGAAGAATTGCGACTGCTTAAAAGTATTCACGCGATAAACAGTTATATCTTTCTCAGTCCATCCACCACTTGTAACCTCGGCTTTTCCCTTAACTTCGATCGCTGTTTTCTTCTGATCGGCTAGGTCCATATAAGCGTCAATATGGTCGGGAAGCCGTGTGAGCAATTCGTTCTTCTTATTATAAATGTCCAACTCGACGATTCTGGTGCTGATATTTTGACCTACGCTGTCCCAAAAGTAGATCTCGTCGTTGAAGGAGATAAACTGAAATGGTGATGTGTTACTTTTCAACTGAAGTTGGGAAAAGTACTTTGCGAACGAGTATTCTGAAGTTCTCTTCTTGCTCGAAACCTAGATTCTTGGGAAGATTGATCTTCACACCTGGATCGGAGGAGAAGTTTAATAGGACTTCTTTGAGGTTACCCAACTGCATGAAGATCTTATTCATATCGCCAACTCTTACGCTCTCGCCGTAAGCTAAACCCGTTGAGAAAGTAAAGGTGCACTCTCGAATGATCTCCATTGCATTGTTTGTGATGTCGATATACTGAAAGTTTTAAAAGAATAACTGAACAACAAAAAAATGGAGAGGTAATAGTGGTAGTGCATATGCATTTTTCGTGTTTAGAGTAAATCTTGTACCCCATCTCTTTCCATATCAAGCATCACAAATAGCACACTCGTAGATGACATCTGTTCACTAAGATCAAATAATTACTTGTGCAAACCCACAAGACAATCTTTTCCACAAAGAAGAATGGAGCAAAAGATATAAAACTAAATTGCAGCATTTACACTAAAAGAACGTTTAATGTAGATAGGTAAATACAGAAATACTATCAGCATCCCGTGTTGGGTGTCCAGGAATTCATTTTGGTATGAAGATTAACTGGAGACAACAAATAAAAAAAAGAAGAACGGGCAGATCTTATAATCAAATACTTGTTCTGATTATTTGACATAAAATCAAAGATATTATTGGAAATTAAAATATATAAAGCAGTAATTATTCCAATCCGCCCTTATGGTATCTGTTGAAATTAATATGATTTCTACCTGTTTTAAGACACTTTTATTATCAGTATATCTACATTGACACATTGGCATAATATACGAACGTCTTTCTTTTGTATACAACATGCATTGACCAGATATTTCTATATTAACGTGTTTTCTCCTTTTAACTCGTTCATGTTGACCCTCACACCAATTTTCTCGCGTAGAAAGACAAATCTAACACGTTCAAGCGGTTTTGTTAACAAATCGGCTAACTGGTCCTTTCCCCTGATGTGTTCCAAGTTGATTTTACTATTCAAGAATTTCTCTAGCACATAAAAATGTCGCACTTCAATTGCCAGTTTTATGGTACTAGCATTGTCAACATACAATGTTGGGATCAGTTCTGATGTTTCAGTTAACTCGAACAATAAACGCTTTAACCAAACTGATTTTTTCGCTGCTTCGCTCGCCGAGATAATTTCTGTTTCAGTTGTAGAGGTTGCTACAACTCTTTGAAGTTTGCTGGTCTATGATATGGCTCCGACTGACAGCATTGCGATAATGCCGGTTGTTGAACGCCTTGGGTTTTATTTCGTTACTTCGTGATCGAATACATTAAATAATTGATGTAAATTTCGTTTTTTGTCAAGTTCTCAAAAACAGAAAGGAATTGATCTAAAGTGTATATAATAGTTATTTGTATCACTAGGCCAGAAACTATAGTTTTGCGAGTGTGAGTACTCGCAAAAGAGTTTCTGGCCGTGTCGTACACACTATTTTTTGAGCCGACAAATCTTAATTTTGTTGTGATGGGTGGAGACTGTGGCTTGAAAACTATAACAAAAATCCCAAAAGAAAGGTGAAAAAATCCCTTACCACAAAATTAGATAACAAATCTAAATACGTATTTCGGCAACCAGTGGAATAACACTCAGTGTTATTCCACTAGTGATTTGGTGAAGAGCATATCTTCCAAGGTTTACCTTAGCCGAAAACACTAAGTTTAACACTGCTCTTCACTTGTTTCTACTGAAGATGGCAACTTAGTTGCCGAAATACGTATTTAGATTTGTTATCTAATTTTGTGGTAAGGGATTTTTTCACCTTTCTTTTGGGATTTTTGTTTTAATTTTGTTGTAAATGATAAAAGAAATTAACGCTAGGGAGTTAACAGTAGAGGTTGGCAATACATATTACGTATGAATTTTGAATTGGAAATTAGGGTTAAAATACCTTAGTGTTTTGACGTTTTAATTTTCTTGGTAGTTTTGATACATATTCATCAATAATAAGGACAATGGAGACCCCAGCTCATATTACAGAGGTTGTGTGTGACGTTATTAACCATTTATTACCTGTAAAATCTTCCGAAAATAGAAATGGAATGAATATGAATTAATTAAGAGATTGTGTAACGAAAATTCTGTCATCTGTCATCGAATCTATAATTAATGGCAGAAATGTCAGTAATTCCAATATAGTGTTGCCAACCAATAGTGGTCTATTTGCCGGCCTGGGCCGGAGAATGGTAAGTTTCCGGCCGATTTATAGTAATGCAAAATCAGTGTTTCAGGACGGAGGCGCAAAAAGTTTTTTTGTTCAAAACTGCCTCTAAAAAACTTAATGTAAGTTTGTTGGTTAACTCAAGAAACACTCTAACGTCTATTAATGTATTGTTTCATCTCCATTGAAATTTCCTGTGTATGATCTAACAGTCTAGGAGGTAACACAATAGAAGGTACTTTACGAGCACATCTTTGAGAAATATAAAACAGGAGTTTGAAAAGGAAATAACTAGCAGATTTGGAATAAGGCTACGAGAAGGTGGAAGCCTCATCAATCAAACACCTCATACAACTAGAATTCTGATTACTATATAATTAGTAATAGCAAACAAATATATTAGAAGATCACAAATATAAATAATCAGTGGCATATTTACAGTCAATTCCACCCGGGCTACTTAAATCTGGCTTACTCTTTCTCTTAATTGAGTATCAATCACATCCTTATAATTCGGATAATCTTCTGCGACGACCTTATGTATATCGCTGGGTAATTCGGTAGTTATGTCATACCCTTGCCTCTTTTTAAAGTTGCCGTCCAGCAGAAAATCCGCACATTCTATTAAAATTCTGAAAATAGAAAGTAAAATCAGTTGATTTCCAAAATTCCATTACTGATAGAAATTTAGGGTTATTCTAATCGCATTGCCTACGTAAGTATTACGTACGAGGTAAGTCTCTGGGAAGTTCGAAGTGATAACATTGGAAACTTTGCGTTGGCCATGTACTCTCTAACGCTTCCAGATACTCTCTTGCATAATTTTGACAACATAACGGCATAGTGTACCTTCTTCGGTCTTGTGCGATCGATTAAGAGTGGTACCATTGATGCAAGCCCTTTCATATTGGCATCGGGAGGAAACTGAAGGAAAACAATACGATATTATGGTAATGAAATGGATGACTCAAGAGATGTTGAAGTTGGCACAATATTTATTTTTACGCAGTAATATAAAAGATATCATAATATAACATTTGTATAAAGGAAAGGCAAATTTTTACCAATAAGAAATCGGTGAGGATTTTGTATTTAAATTTTTGTCCGAATTCAAGCAGCAATTCGTCGTTTCTAATGTTTTCCATCTCCCAGTAGAGACAATTCACTATCTGGACTGCACGATCACTCCATCCATGTCTTGCCATGACTGCTACTGAAGGTGTAATGTCTGTTTGTCCGGTGTAAATATTCAAAATTTCCTTCATTATTTCTTCGTCTGGTAAATGGGCTAATAATGGTTTTATCTAAATGAACATATTCAAATGATTTATTTCCAAATACAAGTTTTTTTTTGTATTGTTCTCATAGTGAAGAAATTTTAGTTTATAACCTATTTTAGCTGAAATAGCGCAGCCAATTTTACAAGCACTTTCCTGGATTCGTTTAAATTCAGGGTTATGTTTGTTTACGTATAGAATTAGGAAGAAGTCGTTATTGACAATAAAGCCGCATTTTAAGAAATAAACAAATACATAAGTGGACAAGCAAAAGCTGTGAGTATGAGTACTATTTAATTCAGTTTTTCATAGTAGTATGTAAAACGCCGATATTCGCACAAATTTTAATTCTTAGATTTACGCGATTATTCGGCTAAATTAAGTTGAATTCTTTGATATGACATATATATTAGGTTATGAAGAAATGTAATTATAGAATACAGATATTGATGACAAGTTAGATTATAATTCAATTGTTAGGGGGGTCACAAAACGGGACTCCGTGTAATTTAGATGAACAAACAAATCTACTCGAACAACCGATTTACCAACAATTAAAACAAGTCTTTTGGAATATTGAGAATCTAGAAACACATTTTATGAAAATTGTGACTATATAATTTCTCTAGATGATTGTATATCAAATAGTCTAGTTGTTTTGGATGATTGTATTTTAGAAAAACAAGAATCAATAAAAGAATATTTTACTAGATCAAGTCCAAAAAATATTTTTTGCATTTATTTGAGTCAGTCATATAGCTTAGTTGATTTACAAGCTATAAGATCAAATTTGAATTTCTTAATTATATTCGAACAATCAGAATATTATATAGAAAAAATATTCAAAGAATTGTTAGCAAGTGATATGACCTTAGGCGAATTAAAAGAATTTTCTAAATCATGTTGGAAGAAGCCATTTGGATTTGTGTCTATTGCCGTAACGAGAAGACGTTATATGAATTGTTTAGACGTACGTTAATGTTCACGTTATTTATGTTATTAAAAAGATATTTCAAAAATACAAAATAATTTAAAGAAAGAAATCAATAAAGCTAAAAAACTAAAAGAAGTTAAAGAAGAACTGCAAGATACATTAAAGGATGTTAATAAATTAACTAAAAATAATGTTGAATTATTTCAACATAAAGATAAAGAAAACGATGAAATGGAAAAGAAATCGCTAACTCTTAAAGACGCAAAGAAACTGTCTCAAATGAAAGAAAAATGAAAAAATACATTTAAAAAATCAATTTAAAGTGAATTAGCCGCTCAAAAAACAAAGAAAAAAGAATATAGTCGCATTATATCTGCTTTGGAAAATGTTAAATCGGCTATAGAGAAAGTACAGAAAGGAATAGGAAATGAGAAAAAGATTTAAAAAATCTAGTTTTGAGCAAAACGATATTATAATGAACAATAAAAGGTATAAGGGAGCAGATGACTTATGGATTTTATTAACTAGTGAAAAGGATATAAGTAAAGATTTATATTCAGATTCTGATTATCGCCCTTACGCTAATGTGTTGAATAAATCTGATTCAATATATGATAATAATGATAAAACCACAAGTAAACCCGAATCAAGTGTTGGAACAAAGTATGTTAATCCAATAAAACCAATTGATGAATATCTAAAGAGAAAACAAGAAAAACCAACACCATATCGCAGATCTGGATTATTACAGTATAAACAAAATCCAACCGAATACAAATACAGTAAAAGCCGGGTAACATGATCACCGATAATGTTATCAATCGGCTAATATTATCATTTATAGGAAGTCTCGATCATTTATATAGTAATTAAGGGAAAAAGGATCTGTTATTCTAATCAAAATATCGGTTTATGTTATTGTATGTTATGAACATGGTTCCTTTGTAAAAAGTCTAAATTCCTCTATATATAATCATCATCATTCATCAACGGTCGACCAAGCATTTTACTTTTTATTTGCGACAGTTGTGTTTAGATACCCGTGAGAATAATATATCAAAAAAAAAATGTTTAAATCTGGGAAGCGAAGAGACTTAACACTTAAAGAAAAACTAAGTTTAATACAAAAATATGATAAATTGGCCAATGTGAGCCAACGAACAATTGAACATATCACGGTCCCATTTACGCAAGATTTTAAAAGATACAGATGCTATTAAGCAAGCAGCAAGTAGAAACAAGGATATGAAGTGTAAGAGAAAACATAGTGGTAAAGATCAACAAGTCGAAATAGCATTAAAACGTTGGTTCACAGATGTTCGAAATCGAAATGCTCGTATAAATGGTCCCTTAATGCGACAACAAGCTGAAAATTTGGCAATAACAATCGGAAAAACCAATTTCAAGGCAACGGATGATTGGCTGCAAAGATGGAGGAAACGTGAAAGCATCGTATACAAAAGAACACACGGAGAGGGAGCAATAAGATGCCGATTTTGTGGGCGCTGAAAACTGGTTGCAGAATGAATGGCAAACACTATCTGTTCAATATTTCCCAGAAAACATTTTTAACGCCGATGAAACGGTTTTATACTATCGAGCATTACCTGAGCATAAGATCTTATTTAAACACGAAAGCTGCAAGATTGTAAAAGAACATGTGACAGTACTATGTTACGTTAATATGCGAGGCGAGAAAAAAAGAGTTACTGGTAATTGAGAAAAGTATAAATTCACGATGTTTCAAGGGTGTTATGGGCGAAATGCTGTATACAATGGCTAACGAATGCTGCGAGGAGTTGGTAGACCTTGTGAAATCTTCTCCTGAAGCGAGTGACGATGAGGATGAGGGTCAACAAGAACCGCCAGCATGGATGCTTGAAAAATTTTCAAGCGATATTTCGAACTGCTCAAAAATTAAAAGAACAGATAGTAGAATATGATCCAATAATGGAACACAGTATAAAAATTACTCGCACTATAACAGACGCCTTGAAACCTTTGGAGGATTTGTTTATTGAAATGAAAAGACAAAAATGACAACTATCAATAACAATGTTCTTTGAAAAAGTTGACAAAACTATCGATAATGCACAGCCATCAACATCGTTTGCTTCGGATCTAAGTAAACAATCGACTGCTAACTTGGACTTGGAGGAAGATGAATGAATATGTAGCTCACGATGATAAAAGTTTTTCTTGTTGTGTATGTAAATATGTACTATATGTATGAACTTATATATTTATTAAACTTAAATTCTATTTGTGACACAGCACAAGAATATTTATTTATTTATTGTTTATTTATTTTAAATAAATATTATATAACTTACTTTTTCTTGTTTCATTGTTTTAACTTTGCTTCATATTTCATATTGTATTCGGAAATAAAGCGTTCGCTACTATCCACGGTTTTCAGTATCCGCGGAAGAGCATAGAACCAAACCGCCGCGGATATGGGGGTACTACTGTATATAATTTAAGCGATCTTATATTGCTGCTCAAGAAAAAGCTGGTAACAATTATTTTCATAATCTAACTTGTCATCAATAAGAATTAACTTAAATAATCACGTAAATCAAATAATTTAACTTAGCCGAATAATCGCGTAAATCTGAAAATTAGAATCTGCGCGAATATCGGCGTTTTACATATTACTTTTCATTCACTTCAATTTTGAATGTGACCTGATATCTATGTAGGAGAATATTTAAGTTTCCATAAACAGTAAATAGGTCTATGTAGTAAGAGAATTAAAAAAGGAACCAGGTGCAAAATGAGCTCTAGGAGGTCAAAACGACGCCATTTTATATAATGGTACATACCTGGACATTAAGAGGAATACTTAGGCTGACATATTTATCATCACGAGCAAACGCCATTACTGTGGTTGTTGCTTCTGCTGGTGCCAGCAATGTGGTTAATCGTGGTACTGAATCCTGAGTAAGGAATAAACCTGCAAGAATATAAAATGTTGTGATCTACCTAATATCTATCTAGCAATTAGTCAAAAAAGAGTCATCCATTACTTTGACAACAGTACTGCTAAGGATATTGAACAATAAGTCGAACCTGCGAAGGAATCTGCCGCCGATTTTTTATAAAGTTGATCAGCATTGTAGGTGATAGCTCTTTTCTCTTTGCCGCCGTTGCATTCAATATTGAATAACGTTTTCAAGCTCGTTCCACGACGAGGATTTATGGTACAAATTTTATCGGGTACACTGGCGGTTCTCAATGTCCATTTTGCTGTTGCCTCGGTTGGTTTTCCATTTCCTTTGAGTTGAAAGCAATGCAGATTTATATACAATAACAACAGAAGAGATTTGCACAAAAAAAAAACCCTATAGGTAGGTAATATAAGGGTGGATCAAATATAAATTGATTTTTTTTTACTTGTAAACTTGGTGGAGTCTTGGTATATATTGGGTGGGGATGCTAAGACGTGCAAAATCAATTCAGCTTACCTGAGCAGATTGGATGCCGGTAGCACCTTGTCTAAGTAATAGTATACACACTTTGAGCAACCTTTTATTATTTTACACCAAATTTTATTGACCCAAGCAGTTTTTAAGTTTCACCTGATTGAATGTGTTTTAAACTATCGAAAATAATTATCGTGAAATGACAGACATCTCCAAAATAGTTTATCAAACTTTACGAATAAGAATGGGATCCATGCTAAAGCTTACAATGTTTAGATTTCTAGGACCCAGATTTCTGTAAAGAAAGCAAAGTTTCCTGAACTTAGGGACGTGTAACGGCGATTAATTATGTTCGTGATTGGCGCACTTTTGCCAACCCCTTAATGAATGAAGTCCAGGTTAGTGAAGGGAAAAATTAGGCAAACTTCGAGCAAAATTAGAAAGAAGTCAGTGGAAAATACTGAAGCTCGCATGGTTTAGTTTAGATATCTTTGTTCGTCCATTAGTTTAGATATCATGACATGTCTGGACCACTCAAGAAAAAATTGGAAGGAAACCATTTGGATAATGACGGAAAGTGTGAAACCGTTCGTTTAGAATTAGTTAGGTACCACTTGCCTCAACCTTCTACAATGGAATCAACGCCCAATACGATGGGAAAAATGTGTAAATAAAAATGGAGATCACGTAGAAAAAAATTGTCATTTTTGCCCACTACCTAGTCTAAAAAAATCATTTTCTTGTTTATTTAATTGGGTGTGTAACCGGCACTTTACAGCTGCCCAATTAAATAAGCAAGAAAATAAATATTATAATCAAACCGATTAAAGAAAAATGTCATGTTTGTATTTGGTCCACCTTCACAGCTTTACTTACTTTTCGCCCGCACTTCTATTTCGTAATCTTCCTCGTATTGCATTGTGTGTATGTCTATCATAAGCCTTGCGTCATTAAAGCCATAAAGCGTGTCTTCTTCAACAATGCCATTAGAGACCGTCCATTCATATGTCACACCATCGCAATTTTTCAAGCATGTCGCCTTTAGAAAAAGAACCTGTGCCGGATTTGTTTCGATGTGTCCTTTACCAAGGCAATTCTTTTCACAACTGTAAAGATTAGTAATAGAGCACAAAAGTCTTAAGAAACACTTTCAAGTAGGCAATTATTGACAGAAACTAAAACCCACTGCATCTAAGCCACCTTCAATAATGGGGAACTTTTATACTAAAATACGTGTCTCTGGATTAATGTTACAAAGAGAGCAATGGAGTGAAAATAATTTTAATTAAGTTCTGATTGGTGTGAAGAAAATTTGATGAATATTTCTAGTTTTTGAAAAGGAAGGTCGACATTGACTGTGAAACCAAAACTGTTTTCTTGCAGGTTCTTTCCTTTCTGTTCATGATTTGGAAAAAAAATATTAAGGAATGTTGCTTAGGATGAAAATATTAAAACTTAACACTACAAACTGATTACAGCATGTATAATTTGGTAAGACCAGTTCATCACTTATGAGTCAATAGTATGTAACTAAAGAACTAAACCGGCTACCGCGAAAACTGAAGTTTAGCCTGTGCTTGCATAATTGGATCAGTGAGGCCCTACCTAACGGTAACTATTGGAGAGGTACTAAATCTTACTCCTCTCCACATTTTGTTAGAGAGTGTATTGAAAGGAACCATACACAGAATAATAAGCGCAGAAACTACAATATGATCAATTAAATTTACCCTTTAGACTTGATGGTGACAAATAAAATACATCTGTCATGTGTACTGTATTGATTTATTGTCACAAATGTTTATAATAAATCATCAAGTTTTTATTATCGAACCATAATTTAGAAATGGTGTAAAATTAGAAAATGAAGAATGATTGTACTTTTTGCAGCAGCCACGTATAGAATTTCGGGCAGAATTTTCAAATTTTCCAGTAATATATGACAGTTTGCGGCAATTAATACAAGAATCAGTAGCAAAATTCCGTGAAAAAGGGTCTGTTTTCCGAAAACCAGGTAGTGGTAGACCATTAAAATGGACAATTGAAAATGTAGCAGATGTTGAGGAGCGAATAACTCAATCACCTAACAAATCGATTCGTAAGCTTTCATAGCAATCACAACTTTCATATGGAACATGCCACACAATCCTTAAAAAAGATCTCCAAAAATTTCAATACAAGTTTCATTGTATGCAAGAGCTCTTACCCATTGATTCCGTAACCCGACTTAATTACTGTCAATGGTTTTTGGGAACGAGGAATAACCACGACGTTCTTGACTTGAAATCCTTTTTCTCGGATATTTAAATAAACAAACAATCCGCATCTGGTCTAGTGAAAATCCACATGAAATTCTTGAAACACCCTTGCATTCTCCAAAAATAGGCGTTTGGCTTGCTGTTTCTCGCAGACGAATTGTTGTAGTAGTTGTAGTTGTTGTTATTATTGGCCTTGGCGTTAGCCATTAGCCAAGACGAATTGTTGGTACAATATTCTCTAATAATACCATAATTGCGGAACGATATCGTAATTGTTAAGAAATGTAGCATGTTTAGGGAATGATCCACCACTTGTTGTTGGGTTGGTACCTGTTACATAGTTGTAACTGCAGGTGGCACTGCCGAAAAATAGACACACACGTGGTCATAGTTAAAGCTGGTGGTTTGTAGTTGTTTGTAATATAAACTTAAAGAAAGGAATAAATAAAGTATAAAATTGAGAAATTAAAGAACAAAAAAAAATAAAATAAAAACTGATAAAAGTAATAATTAATTGCAACCATTTTTAAATCAATTACTGGGACATGTCCAAAAAAAGCGAATTTATCCAGTGGAGAGAACTGGAACAGGAATATATAGGCTTATACACAACTATTTGGAAAGCTTTCACCAATACTCATATATCTTTTAAGTAGAAACACACATTATTGAATGACGCGTTCACTTTAATAATGGCAGATACTATGGAAAACAAGAGATTAGCATAATGTCTAATAGTCAAACAGTCATCAAGACGCTGAGCTGACACGTAATCAGCTCTTAGGGGATTTGAGACTGTTGAGAGTTAGCAGAAAGGAACAAAATTACCCTTCTATGGGTTTTGGAACATACAAAAGTAGAAAGAAGTGAAGGAAGCTATAATCGCGCAAGAAAGGGACCGGAATTCTTTTGTTAGATAACAACAACACAATACTGGAAAAACTAAAAGGTGATGTAAAGCACAGAAAATGCAAATATAGGAAAAATCTATCTAATGAGGTATGCTAAAACTATTTTGGGAACTTAACTGGAAAAGAATCATTGCATATTTCAATCTAACTAAAAACAATATCAATATCAACAGGGATCCTTAGGCAACTAGAAAATAGAAGAACATCTGAATAAAGTGGAGTGAGATGAAGCAGAATGTAGATTCTTTTGTGAAGAAGATGAAGCAGCCATTTATATTCTGTCAAGCTACGCATCACCGTGCAACTCAAGAGTGCCATACTTGGAAGCACATTAAATAGAAGATTCAGCAATCCACCTAACCTTCTAGAATCATATACTTTGAGAATGGAAAAAGAATCGGACGACCAGTTGTAAATGTAGCATAAATAGGGGACACAATAAAACTTTTAAGTCTTACTCGCCCTTATCTGAAACTTACAGACAAAGAAAGAGTACAAGTTAGAAAAGATCGACTTTATCAATATAAATGCTGGAAGTTTGTATGTAAGCTGTACAAAGCATTACTTCTTCAATTTTTGTTATATAAGTAATAAGGTTTAATGATTTTTAAATTAATTGATGGAACTTACCTGATAGATATTAAAGGCAATGATTTATCCACAATATGTATACGTTGGGTAGCAGTCTTCAGTACGCCTTTTCCGTAAACGGTAAACGTTATGATATAAACCTGACCTACGTCACCAGTTATCGTAATTTGAGCTATTTTCTCTATGAAATAAAACATGTTTTCTAATATATAAGTGTATACTGTATGCAACAAACTTTTGGAAGAAAACTTCATGCAATAACGCTGAAGAGGCCTGGTCAAGCACTGCCATTTGTAGTTCAACTTACTTGCACCAGCTTCGTCTGTTGCCGTGCCATCTAAAGTTACTTCATCGCCATCCATAGCGTTTCTAAGCGGCCCACCAGCTATAACTGGTGTAAGCTCCATCGATTTTATCCTGAACCAGCACTGCAATGATTATTACATCTACCCAGACGGGATCACAATAATTCGGAATACCTTACAACTATTTTTCTCTGGTTTTTGCGTGTTCCCTTTATAGTAACTTCCATTTTGTATTCCTTGGGCGGCAAAACGCCTTGTCTAATTGTCAATACTGCTCTATTATTGAACTTGTCGAATTTCTGAATTAACCGATTATTAGCTACAGAATACATATATAAATTTATTGATATGGCTTGACAATATTGTGGCTAATATAATTTACTTAACGACTTCAATTGCCATTTATAGATAAATCCGTAGCTTATGCAATATCCAGGCGATAAGATTCTAAAGTACAGATCATGGCTAGTATATAAATTCCAGTATAGGTTCGACGAAGTTATGTCTGCTCTGCTATAATTGAGTGTGTACTCAATTGATATAAAAAATGAGACTGTTCTTACCAGGATTGAAACTCTGATTGATCCAGGCAGATTTGTTCGTTTATGCTGTAGCAGTGTTTTACATAGGTGACAACAATGAATGCAACGACCATAATGTCTTTTGAAAAAGTTAAGAAAGATATTCTCATGGTATTCAAAGATATCACCGTCAATGATATCAGAATTATTATAGGGATGACAACAGTCTGTTGACTTAATCAAAAGTACGTTTTGAAGACTAACTTACTTGTAACTATAGCAATACCCAATTCATGACATTTGTTGACTATTATATCGTGCAAAAAGTGCTGGCTACCGTCTAGATACGTTCCGATCAGTTCAAATCTTTTAAATATATAGATACATATAAACATAATCCGTCATCTTCTGTCTTTCCAAGGTATAGAGTTGCCATTACAGGTGCTACGCTTTCCGGACACAGGTCAGCCGATGCGCTTCCGCCCACTGCAGACTTCTCTCTCCCAGTATCTTCGCCATCTGTTTTTTTGACAAAAAACAGTATACCGCAGTGATAATACAAATATACAGGGTTAGTAAAAAGTCCCGGAACGGTCGAATAACTTTGTTATTTGAAAATTATGATTTCTGAAATTTGGTATGGGGGTATAGTTAATATAAATGCATTTTATGCAATACAGTTAATATTTTGTTCACTTCCGGTTTAATCGGCAATACGTTCAATTTTTTTTTTTTAAATGGAACGCCCAGATTTTTTTAACACTTTTGAATGCAAAATAAAAAAACTACGTTCAGGAAGTATTAAGATGTTTATTTTTATTCACAAGAAAACAGTTAAAAAATTAAAAAAGTGTCCTAATACAGAAAAATCAAGATACCTGTCTATTCAGGTTGCGATTACAATAATTGTTCAAAATGCTCTCCATTTACAATTTGACAAAAATGTAAACGGTCAGTAAAATTTCTTATTGAATTTTGTATTTGTTCTGGAGTGATGCGATTGGCTTCTTGAACTATTCTCTCTTCCAATTGTTCAAGATTATGGGGACGATTTTTGTACACTTGACATTTCATGTGACCTCAAAAGAAAAAATCTAATGGCGAGAGATCTGGCGAACGTGCTGGCCATTCGATTGCTCCTCTACGTCCGATCCAACGTCCCGGAAAAATTTCATTCAAATAATCGCGGACATTATGGGCAAAATGGGGGGGAGCTCCATCTTGTTGAAACCAAAAATGTGCATTAGGGTGATCACCTATGTTTGCATTTGGAAAGAGGGCCGCAAGTGCTGGAACAACCTCATTTCGCAATAAATTTAAGTAGACGTTGCCAGTTATAAAAAATGGTCCTACGATGTTGTTTCCAACAAGACCAGCCCAGACATTCACCTTTTGAGGACGCTGTGTATGCACTTTTTCAATCCAATGCGGATTTTCAATTGACCAGTAGCGACAATTATGTCTGTTCACAGTGCCGTTGAGACAAAACGTTGCCTCATCTGAAAAAATGATGTGATCTAAAACATTAGGCTGCTGCTCGATCAATTCCGTCATTGTTTCGCAAAATTGTAGTCTACGATCTGGATCATCTTCAGTTAACTCATGGACGGGATACATTTTATAGGCTTTCATTCTTGCTGATTTAAGAATCGTATGAGCAGATTTTTGAGAGATCTCATGAATTTGACCTAATTCTGTTGTGGACACGTGATGATTTTCTTCCACTGTAAGTAACACATTCATACTAGTTTCTTCATCTGTTGCTGTTAATGGACGTCCCCTTCTAGGTAAATCCTTCACCTGACGAAAGACTTCAAACTTTTGAATTGTTCGGCATACCGTACTTTTACTAATGTGACGATCCGGATAAACAGCATTAAATAAAATACGAACCTCTTCAAAAGAACGTTGACGATCACCGTACCCACGCATCATTAATATCTCAATTCGTTCTGATTCAGTAAGTTTTTCTGCCATTTTCAAATGTGTCAATGTTTAAAATAAGTAAATTTATAGCGACGCAAAAGTTAAAACGCTTTTAAAATTGTCAAATGTGACGGCAAAAAGAATGCAAACACTAAACAACAACTTTTTTCAAAGGTACCTTGATTTTTCTGTATTAGGACACTTTTAATTTTTTAACTGTTTTCTTGTGAATAAAAATAAACATCTTAAAACTTCCTGAACGTAGTTTCTTATTTGGCATTCAAAAGTGTTAAAAAAATCTGGGCATTCCATTTAAAAAAAAAATTTGGACGTATTGCCGATTAAACCGGAAATGAAAAAAAAAATTGTATTGCATAAAATGCATTTATATTAACTATACCCCCATACCAAATTTCAGAAATCATAATTTTCAAATAACAAAGTTATTCGACCGTTCCGGGACTTTTTACTAACCCTGTATATGTTGCTCTCGTGATATTTCATTGTTTTCTTCGGCTTTCGTTACTAGTTTAAGGCAAAGTTGCATCAAATTATTCAGCAAAATTCTGCGAATTTTGCTATACAAATTTCATCTATGCATTTTCGTTACTTTTCACATTAAATACATTTATAATAATACGTATAATACCACATTTAAAGTTTTTCCTATATGCACACCTTTTTGCCAAACTATATTTTCTATTGCTCGAATGCATGTTCTTTTACCGTAGAGTTTTCGACCCCGAGTGTGAAGCGTGTATAGTATCTTTCCCTGTGTCCATACGGATTGTTAGTTTCATTTCAAACCAACAAATATAAAAAAATGTGTACGTGGCTAATGGTTAACGTCAAGGCCAATAATATTAATAACAGCAAATTCCTACTCAGTTTATTTCTACTAACATACTCAAAGTACGCTCTTTTCTTTCTAAAACTATTATTTGTCAAGTTACGGAGTGATTTATAATAATCTCAGTGGCTTGATAAGCCAGTCCTGCCATATCTCGCTGTGCTTTATCTTTATAGTTTTAAATTATCGGTTAATCAGAGCATAACCTCTTTGTTGAGTCTGTGACATATCACAGGAGCGTGCTTTTTTTGGTAGATCTATAATAACAGTATAAATAGGCTAAGAAACACATATGGCTCATGATTATGAATAAAAAAGCTACATAGCAAAATTTCCTTTGATGAAATAAGAACTTTAACTCTGTTTCTTTCATTAGTTTGGCAAGTTACCTTTGATTCTGAAAACGCACTAGTCCAAAAAGTATAATAAAAAATGCCAATGAGTTTTTTTCTCGGAAATTGCCCTATTTGAATATTTTGTATATTATAAATATTAATTAAAAGCTTTTATGACTAAATTTTTAAAATTCTACATTTTCTAAAAATACGATTATTGTACCTAAATCTATGTTAAAAAAAGCTACACAGTCGCAATAAGACCTTGGTAATGATTATAAAACCATCAATAAAGCATCAAATAAGATAATAACTAGTTCTAATTTTTTTAATCGTTTATAAAATTTAACGTTTACATATCCAAAATTCATTTTATAATATGTACTTAGGTATTATTAAGCTCACTTTTCGACACGAACTAATCGCTCTAATACACTCTAATGCACTACCCCTTGCCAAATGTATTGGATATGAGATGGCGCTATCACTGTCTTACAATTGTTGAGAGAATCGGTGAAATTAAAATTTAGAAAGAGATGTGTTGTTCTAAGAAGATAGCACCTGTTACGATCTTGGTTATTCTCCGAAACATATTCTTCGGAGATTCGTTTAATTTTGCTTTCGGAGCGCATCGCTAATACAATGACGCACAGTGGTTTAGAGTTATGTGTTGCGGAAAAGAATCTAACTTTTGAATTAGTGAAAATTAAAACCCGCAATTTTTATTATTATAAGAACGCATATTTACGCTTTAAACAATATAATAAATAAGAGTTTAGCTGTTTAATTTGAAGAGAGAAAAAAATATTATTCCTCGACAAAAAGAGTGGAATATAATCCGTATGACTTTCCTTTACAAGTTTATCTTAATTTATCTTTCCTAATGACGATTAACTTGAACGAAAACAGTGTTGTTTTTCTACTCCTTCACCTCCCCCCAGACCTCTTGGAAACGCAGCCTTAAAGTTATAGGAAGGTATAGATAGATACAGTTTCATACCATACACTATAGTTATATTTATCTTTTTCAAGATAGCTATACATGAGGATCTCAAATGCGAATATACGTTGCCCTTTTCCGTTCCACCCCAACTTGGGGGGGGGAAAGGGAAAAGGGATCTAATAGTAGAGTAGTACGTCTATCTACTGAATCGCTAAAATTGCTACAGTTATTCTTGTTTAATCGATCACAACGGGTGAAAGTGAATGACAACTTTTCCTTTAATGCGCCCATACTTACTGGAGTACCATAGGGATCTATGCTTTCGGTTCTTTGCTTTCTACAATATACACTTGTAATTTGTTTGCTTCCATTGCGACGTGATTCACATGTATGCTGATGATACACAAGTCTCAACTATTAGACACATAGTATGAGTAAAAAATGCAAATATAGGCAATAGCGTAACAAAGCTTCAAAGCTGATGTGAACAACAAAAAAACAGCATTCAACTGTTGACGCTGTTGCAGATAATCTGAAACGAAAAAACTAAACAAATTCTTAAAAGATGTGCGTGTGGCTACAGCCGGAACTAGAATTAAGTAAAAATATGGAGAAATCTAAAAATGGTGGTCTTTTGAAAATGAAATTTTGTATTTTACGGAATTTTCCCTCGCTTTTCGTGCTGTAAAGTTTGCAAAAACAAGTATTCCAGCATTGTCCTAGTTCCGGCTATAAGCATACACCTGTTGAAGAAATATGTGAAGCGACAAGCTAGTCGGTTCATTAGTTTTCGAGAAAACATCTCAACCAATTTAGGAAACATGGTTTTGAGAAACACACGTTCAAAGATTTTCAAAGTTTTGCGACTCGACCTGTTCTGTTATATTAATATCTTGGACTATAGGCTTTTCTTTAACGTGTTTGTACTTGAGTATCTGACTTGGCTTGAATATATCCTTTTGCACACGTGTTCTACATACTAGGTATAAACCTTCGAAAAAGTGCAAAATAAAAGAAAATACATTTTTTGATCAATCACACTAGAGTTTGTAAAATTGCAGAATAACTATTATATTAGTTGGTCACTTACCTGCATTTTGATTTTCCTGAGTGAGCTTAGTTTGGTTCCTTCGGCCATAATTTGGTACATCTTATTACAGTGCTTATGCCAGCTTAATATAGGTTGCTCCTGTTACTTTAAAATATTCTATATCGAAAGTTGAAAATCTCTTTCGTTTATATCTTTAGGTATAAATTTCTATTTTTTTGGTCATTTTTCAAATTTACCTTTTCTTTTTAGTCCTTCCCCGGCTTTCTGGAGAAGAGATAGATGACACAAATCGGACTTGAGAAATTGAGATACCGCTAGGGGTAAACATACTGCGAGTCGTAAGAAAACTCTACAATAGGAAACTCCATAAAGTAGGTACTTCCTCAGGAGTCTTTTGTTTTTTCGATATATGTACCAAGAGTTACAGCATTGTTAGCTACGCTTACATAACAGGTGCGATTTTTATTATTATAATTGGTAATAGTTAAATAACTTTCTTAACAAGTGAGAATTGTATATTCTGAATTTGCCTTCTGTGAATATTTAGATAAATAAATACTTTGAAATTGACTTCATTCTACTAGACTCACTTTCATACTAGATTTACACAATAACTGGTAAAAGATAAGCACTCTAATTTCAGTTGAGATTGGAATAAAGCCAAATAGCATGAACAATAGTATATATTTATTTAAAAAAATTGCGAACCATACAAACACGTAAATAAATATTTTAAAATTTAAATTTGAATACATAAAAAACGCATGGCACCTACATCACGGGCAGTTTTGGTTTGGAAACATAGCGACGCAATCCCACGCCATCGTATCGCCTCGTACATTTCGCAAGACGTTCTGAAATCGTCCACTTTCTTCCTCGAATCTATATAAACATACATTCTAGCGATAATTTTTCAAATAAAAGCAAATCTTACCGATATCGAATGGAAACATTATCTTTCAGCAGTTCCTCTGTAGGAATACTATCTTCTTCAAGATCTCTCGGGAAATGCAGGTTCGGTCCTTCGTTCGTGCGATTCGTATAAAGGCTTCTTTCGTACTCACATTTGTCTCTCATACAATTTCGTAAACTTGTCGAGACCTCGTTAATGGCGTCCCCTATGGCACAGCAGGAAGTCCAGAGCTTCTGAAGCCTCCTCTGAGCTCTCAACGAGCAGCTGCAAATATTAGATTTTACTAATAATAGTTTAATTTCCGTTTTCATAGCAAAACCTGAGGTTCGCCTTCAACGTTTCATTCCTAAATATTCCCTTGCTAGGAATTTTTAGGACTTCCGATAAAATGTCTGCTATTTTCCCGGTAGATGTATCAGAAGGACCGGCTCTTTCATATAGTTGCACTGCGTCGTCGTAGCTAGAAAATGCGAATGAATAAAATAATTGCATCCGGCTACGAAATTCTTTGGCAAACAAAAATATAACGGTAGACGGAAAATTTGAAACTTAAATTTTAAATTTGGTTATTGAAAAACTAATCCAAACATGTTTATGAAATGTGTAGTCCACGGGAAGTTTCAAATAGTAGCCGTTTATATACAAATGGCTTTAACCATTTCTTCTTGAGTTTGAAACATTTTCGCAACATTGAATGACTTTATTATTATTTTTACTATTTGTTTTGACAATTGCACTTCTTTTATTTGTTCATGACAAGCTTGATTTCATAGACGGACGTTTTTCGACTACGAAAGTGACATTACTTACAACATTAGAAAAGGGAAGGGTAGGATGCTAACTTCAGATAGTTTTTTTTTATAATAGATTAGAACTTTTGTGGGCTCAAAGGAAACCAATATCAATAGCTAAACTTAACGACATAAAAACCTACATAGATCTGATTCCTCTTGCTGATCAAAAATTCTACAATGACCTTATCGGTGATGAGATCATGCAGGAAGATATTGATGGTTATAATGGGGATCTAGATTTTGAACCAGAAGACCAGTTGGAACGTTAGTATAATAGTTTTGTTGTTTGTTTTTTTCCTTTTTACCTTGGGCGATTTTGAAAAATTGTGGTTTTTGAAAGAAAATTTTATTCAAATACTGTTTTCTTGTTATTTTAGTTTTGTTATTATTATATATTATAAGGAACCATATTGCAGGAGGGGGTCCGATTGATTTTCACTATTTTTCCATATGAGAAAAACTTCTAAGCGTCATAACTTTCTAAATACTGCTTTTATAAAAAAAAAATGTACATTGTATAAAGTGATTGTTGTATAGGATAGAATATGAGTACGTAATCACTTTTTTTATAAAAGCAAAATAATTTGATTGGTCAAGTTATAAATAATTACAAACATGTTGAGCTATAACTTTTTAAATAATGAGGCTACGAAAAAAAGTTAATGGCATAAAAGTAGTGTTTCGATTAGCACAATGCTATACAGCGATTAGTTTTCCTTATGTCCCTCACTTTGGGATTTAAATCCACTGTGCGCCGGTGCAATTTAGTTCTTGCAGGAAAAAATGTTTTAACAGCTACTCTTTCTGGTATTCTTGATATTTATTTTTTTTAATTAATTTTCACCTTGTTGCAACAATAACACCTACGATATTTTTTTTAATGTGCTATAAATGAATTTGAAATTGGAATATGAAATATTGTGCATTGCAGATTGCATTATTTTACAGTATTTTTACGACAACGTCATTTTTAATTAGCATTGCTATAAATTGATCAACTGCAAGTAGATCTTTCTGTAAATTGTTAATCTGTTGCCATGCATAGATTTTATGTAAAATGGAAAACGAAGTATTCCAATTACAGGATGTAAAAGTGTATGCAGTTGTACAGGAAGACAATTGGAAATTCAATAAAACCGTTGATAATATTAGTGTTCTTTTACATTGAAATACCGTGATTATAAAATTGTAACTTTACTTTAATTGTAAAATTTCAGTAATTTTCCAGGCGTAAAAATATTTGCAATTCTACTGTAATTTTTTTTTATAGGTGCACTCGGGGTAAAATGAGCTATCAATAGTAATTACCAGAATAAATTTTACTTACTGTTTCGCCATATTAGTTTCATTTAATAAACAGCATTTTCTCAGATCTTCCGCTTGCTTTCCCAGATCTGGCATTCCTAAAATCTTTAAGTACTTTTCCGTTATGCCATTGAAGCATTCTACCAATTCTTTCGATTTTCGTAAACCAGTCCTATTCTCCAGAACGCAGTTTAAATATGTTTGATCCTCTAGAGACCCTGGCAAATACAGCCAACCGCTGCATTCTCGATAGCAGTTTATTTCGGAAAGTAGCAACGTTAAATTGTATCGCACTTCAGGGTACTTCTTCTCTATCTGTTTGGCGAGCGTAGCTGTTTCTTGGATCTGTATCATGAGCGCCGCATCGAAATGCTCCATGGATTCCTTCTCGTCCCGAATGAATAACATCG
Organism: Cetonia aurata; assembly: GCA_949128085.1. NCBI lineage: Eukaryota > Metazoa > Arthropoda > Insecta > Coleoptera > Scarabaeidae > Cetonia > Cetonia aurata. Next base: position 14,008,945 of record OX421887.1, read on the forward strand.
CGCGACCATACAACATCTTTAGTATCTCAGCCTTCATCTCACAGGATTGGAATAGTGGTTGCACAGATTGGGTGTTAACTGTGCGTTGTTCAACGCTGTCATTTTTCTTAAATATGTAAAGGGTTTGTAACGCGTTGCCCTGTAAAAGTGAAACTATGATGGTGCTTAGAATGTAAACACCGTAACTTGTATAAATGTAAGTATTCATAGTAGTTTTATGGGTTATCTAACTTTTTTTTCATCTGGGTGTACAAATGAGCAAATCTGAATAAATAGAAATGCTAAACTGCAAAAATGTATGGGACGCCTCGAGACTTGACTCTAAAACTGTGGAGAATTTTTCTTTTGCACGCAAAAACGGTTTTTCGCATGCGACAATATACAATCACCGATTCTCAATCAATTTGAGTTCAAGTCCTGTCATTTACTCCCTTTTTGACCAAATGAGGTTTTGCTGATCTCATTATTTTCCTTCAACTATGTACAGGGTGCGACAACTATCTGTAATCAGCCAATTATGGTGTACACATTAACTTGATTGAAAAATGTTTTGAGTTTATCTAGTTTCTTCGGCATGTGATGTAAGTTTCTTATTTTAAATGGAACATACTACATATTATTACATTTTTGGATTCCTGAACGCAATAGAAAGCAAATCTGTATAACACATCATACGGTTTAAATTAAAGGTTTTAGAGATATTGAGTGTTAAGGAAAAAAATTGTATTTGTGACAATTTTTTAAAAATTTTATATCTCCTTCATTATTATTTTGTAATAATTCTTTGATACCAATTGAAGATGCTCAGCCAATAGGAACAATTATCTGGGTGTGTCGAAAGGAAACATGAACTTGATTTTAAAATAATATAACAATATAACAGATGCAGATTAAAGCCGCTCTGGTTTTCATAAAATAGTTCCTAATAACCCAAAGTTAATAGTTTTTGAGTTACACTGTATGTAGGTATTCTGCAATGTCTACGACTAACAATAATGCAATAATCACATTAGCCTTATTGAACTAGAAGCAGAATGTGTTACTTACTGTCTTAATTAATTGTATTATATAATAGCATCTTAGTAAAAAAGAAAAAAAAATAATTTTATTCCGTAAACAACTTTTAATGGAAATGAATAAATAAAAATTAAAATGAAGATAAATTTGTATTACAAATTACGAAAGCTGTTCTAAATTACCGCATTCATTATTTCTGGACCAGAGTATTATATCTCCATTTTACCGCTTTTGAGTTACACTTTAAATATGGCTTTTGTGACTATTACATTTAAAATCACTAATATCATAACACTATAAACATGGAGATTGAGAGTTAATACTCTGGTACAGACTTATGCAAAGCCGTAGTCTTCGATGAACCGAATCCCTTACTTTCAAAGGCGTTCCATGTAATATTTTGCGAACAGTTAAAGTAATTCGGTTCCTCATATTACCCTGCGTAGTCGACATCTCCTTCTAGACAATTTTTTTAACGTGAATCTAAAGGTATCAGGTCAGGAGATCTAGCTGGCCAGAGAAGGGGGGCAATAACATGTTATTGGTCCCCTTCTTCCAATCCACCTATCGCTGTGCATTTCGTCTAGCAATTGGTTTCGTGTCGCATTGTTGTGACTTGGGGGCCCCATCATGCTAATACCACATATTAGCCGTTACATCAAGTGGTAGGTACATCTTCTAGTAAACCTGCCAGTTCATTGACGAGAAAGTTCCTGTATATTGTACCATTCAAGTGGATATCAAAAAAAGGTGGTCGAATTACGGTAGTACCAATAATATCTCCTCAAACATTGAGCGATCACCTATTTTGACCATGAGTTTTATACACTAGATACGGATTTCCGTCCACATACTAATGCTAATGATGTCTGTTTACATATCCATTGTTGTGGAATATAGTTTTGTCTGTCTAAAGAATATTATTTAAAAAACCTGGATTTTGGTCTATATTATCTAATATCTTTTGACATAATTATACACGATCGTAGGGATCCACTGGTAGCAATTTCTGGTGCAATTGCACTTTATATGCATGAGGTTTGTTTTTTCGTAATATTCTTAATATTGATCTTTAACTAGTATTAAGAATTTTACGAATATTTCCTACACTAACATCTGGTTATTCTATAGCTGCTATTAAAAAGTCAGTCTTCATTTCTTTCCTATTTCACTGCTTTTGGAAGAATATTAGAAGTACATTTTACATATTCATCAGCAATGAATCTTGCTTTTAGTCGCTCAAATGCTGATACTTCAGGACATTTGCAATTAGGGTATTTCAATTTATTCAAACGACATGCCAATAAACAATTCCATTGGGCTTCTCCAATAATAAATATCATTTCAAGTAACTCTTCACTAGAGAAATGAATTTTAAAAACTAATAAATAAACTTAAAAACAAACACTTAGCATAAAACACGAGATAAATAACAAAAACTATATATCGGATAACGATAATAATATGAGAAAAGTAAATCCACCTTTAAGACATAATCTAACATTTAAGTAAATTCGCATTTTTTCTGCTACTCGTCACAGCCTATTATATTTATTTTAGAATTAATTATACTCTACACTAAACATAACACAACTCAGAAACTATTAATTTTGGGTATAGGAAGTGTTACATGGAAACCAAAGGGGTCTTTAATCCACATCGAATGGGGTCGCAATATACATGGCGTTAGATATACATGTTCTTTTTCGAAACACCCAGTATTATAAAATGAAAGTACAGAAGCAACTCTACCCAATATTGCACATTTTTTAACACTGTCCTTGCTTCCCGCAACTTTTTAGGAGTTCTTCTACAACCTCAAACTTATTTTTTTCTGAATTTAACCTGATTTTGACTATCATAGTCCCAAAATGATCAAAAAAGGTCGGGACTTTCAAATTGATTGAGGATTAGTGATTATTCAGCCACTCGAGAGTAACACTGATAATTTCTGCAAACTTGTAGATCAAGTGGCCGTATGGAATCAAACGAAGTGTTGCCTATTATTTTGTAGGATGACATTTCAAATTTGGTTTCGACAACTGCATCAGCTACTTTTCAGTGTGTTGTCAAAGTAAGTGAAATGTGTGCAGATCCAACAAGAGCAAATTTTAGAGCCATGATTTATTATGATTTTAAAAGCTCGCTATCTCCGAAGAGAAACGTGGAACGGCTTCGGGGTGCATTAGGTAATGAAACGCCTTCTCAAAGGACTGTTTACGGCTGGTACAATGAATTTAAGTTTGACAGGGCTGCACTCAGCGACGACTTAAGAGAAGGAAGATCAGTGTCTACAGTTACTAATGAAAACATAGCTGCCGTTCGAACAATTATTGAAGAAGACAATCGAATTACCTACAGAACTATTTGAATTAACTTGGGCATTGGTATGACTGCAATTAAAAAGATCCTGCATGATTACTTGAAAGCAAGGAAGTTGTGTTGTCGTTGGATATCTCACAATTTAAGAGATGCTCAAAAAGTCGAGAGCGTTGAATGGTGCAAATCAATTTTAATCCGCACTCATACACATACCGCAATCAACGGTATGTGAAAAGCAGTCTACAACATTATTACTGACGACGAAGTTCGGATTTATGCATTTGAACCTGAATCGAAGCGGCAATCGGCGCAATAGGTCTTTCCTATTGGGCCTAATCCAGTCAAAGTGAAGCAGTCTCGAAGTATTAGAAAGAAAATGATAGCTACTTTTTTTTTTTGTTGAAATCTGGACAAGTTGCAACTGTTGCTGTTGAAAACGCACGGTGACTGCAGAATGATACACAACTGTATGCCTGCCAAATATGCTTGAAAACTCTGGCGTACGGCACTGGCATTCTGAATGTGGAATTGTTCTGCATCAAGGCATTTATCTATGTGCAGTAGTGTTACTGCTACTGTAATGGTATTATTTTTATACATATTAAGGATACAGTGTAAAAACAGGGGGTGGCATTCGCTATCCGTGTGAACTGCTCCTTATGGTTCAGCACAATCATTTTTTTTTGTTTATTAATCTTTTCTCTTGTTTTTTTGTAATTAATTATTATTCTCCTTATTTCTGTAACGTGCTAAATAAAGAAATATTATTATTATTATTAAGTCATACTGCCCGACAAATCAAGCAATTTTTGGAAGCATGCAAGGTAAAATTGCTACATCATCCGTCCTGCAGTTCCGACCTAGCATCCTGCGATTTCTTTCTTTTCCCTCGTTTAAAAGATAAGATGCGCCGCATAAGATTTTCAACGTCCGAATAAGCGGCGGAATACTTTATAAGGTTTGTTTCCGCAGTAACTCAAGAAGATTGGAATTTATCTTTTGAAAACTTGTTTTATGGTATGCGTAAATGTATTGACTTTAAAAGTAAATATTTTTAAAAACAATAGTAAAAATATTTTTGGTTCGACACAATTTGATTTACCAGTAGTTTGCAGAAATTATCGGTGGTACACTTGTATATTGTCGCAGTTAAAAACCGTTTTTGAAAATTTGGTGCAAAAAATATCTCTACGATTTTAGAGTCAAGTCTTGAGACGTTCCCCAAAAAAGAAGCAATTTGTTTGCCAGATGTTCGGGAAAAAACAAATCGAAAGGATTATAAAGAAAAGTTTAAAAAAGTATCTTTCAAGGAGCCCAGATGAAGAAAAATTCTTTTTTCTACACGAAGTTTTCCTAAAAAGAATCATCCAGACCGGTAACTCAAACAACTCTTTCGCTGCTGTTATTTATTTAAAATTCCGAAACCTGTCAATTGCCATATTAAGGGGAACAACTTTTAATGACCGGGAGTACGGCAGCATAATGTGGAGGCGCTCCATCTCGCTGAAATACTCATTCCCCAACAAATCTGGATCATGTTCCATTTTCCTGTGAGCGAAGGATTGATTGTATCGTCCAACATCTTCAAATACATTTGACCATTTAAAGTTTCGTCAATGAATAGGTGAGAGGCGAGATGATCGCTAAAGATACCAATCCATACGTTAAGTGTCTGTGGCCGTTGTGTATGTGTTTCCCGCGTAAAAGGGAAGTTAGTGTCACACGAGGTGGACATCAGCCTTGGCCCCCTAGGTCGCCTGACTTAAATAGTATAATTTTTTTCCTGTGGGTACATCTCAAATCTCTAGTGTATACAACACCTGTGAATACTGTTGATGACTTACGAAATCGAATAGTCGATGGATTTTAAACGATAAGAAATACTCCAGGAGTATTTGAGAGAGTGCGAGCATCAATGAGAAGAAGAGCGGACGCCTGTATAAGGGTTGGAGGAGGACACTTTCAACAATTGTTGTAACATAGTTTCCTTGTCATTGTTATTAATTAGGGTTTTTATTGTTATTAGTTATGTTACTTTGTATTGTAATAAAACAATGCTACGGAAACCGGGTCATCCTATTTTGTAACAGGTAGTAGCACCTTAACTCTTAAAATTAATAAACTCAAGTGATTATCTGAATAAAGCCAGAGCCTGCTAGACCATTTTAAAAAATTTAATTTTCTCTGGCGAATTACAGAAAATTGTTTTCTATTTTTTTTCTCGAAAACGGTCAGAGATAAGAAAAAAATACAAGAGATCAAAAAGTTTCTAAACAAGACAGAAAATTTATTGCGTATTTTAGAATCTAGCAGTGGCGCATCGCAAAAAAGTTCAGGGTGGGAAAAGAGGGCATGACCCCGAAAAAATTATTACCCTGTAGATTTATATCATCATTTGGCATGGCTAATGATGCAGGCCTTACAGCGTAACCTACCTTCCAAATTTGAGCAAAATATCTCAAAAACTGTAGGAGCTATACAGTAAAAAGTGAAAAAGTCTTGAAATTTCAACACCCTGCAGATTGGTAACGAAGCGTTTGCAGACCTATGTTTATATGAAATTTTAGGCACAAAATAAACCAAATAATTACCCCCTACCCTGTACATGATATTTAGGAACACCCTGTATATTGTACATGAAATATAAAAGTTACACGACTGTTGTTCCGACTAAACTTAGGAATTCCTAGAATCGCTTTATGTAGGTACACAAAAAATAACTGGTTTATTTAAATAACATAAGACCAGTCATAAATTTGACACAGATACAAAAAGTATTAGGAAATATTAAGTAAATTTGAAGATTCTAGGATTCCTAAAATGGAGGTAACCACGCATTGACATCACAAAAATCAGAGGAGGCTCTACCGAGGCGAGAGGCGATTTGCTGAGAGATTTTTTGTGTGTGATGAACAGGTAAATGGGCGGTCATAAGGTGTGGTTAGGCAAGGATAGAGGAGTGCACTTTTCTATCTATTTCGCTCTTTTTGTTCAACATTGGTTGTTTACCGTTGTCGCTAAAGGAGTACCTGTACTGATAAACCTACATAATCGATATATCTCGCTAATCTTATCGTAAGTATGCACAGCTTCTATTAAAATGTTCAGGTTTGAATTGTAATTCGCTTTCAAACAAGTGTGACTCATTAATGTAACTCTTAGATCTTAAGTAAACCAATAAATCATGATTATCTAGTGGTATTTGTATGCACAACGCGCCATTAGCTAAATATAATTATGTAGCTGATGATGTCATGAAAAAACAAATTTAAGTTTTTAATTATCCTACTTTTTAAGCTACTTACGTAAATATCACCCAATGCAAATAATTAAAATGCAGGGCAGGAGTTCCTAGCGTTTAAATTCTAAATAATTTTTTGTACATTTACAGATGTTCAGTATTGCAAACGATTTTAACACGATTTTATCTAACCGAATAAAAAGCCCTTTTTCATTCGGTTAGAATTTTCGAACAATTATTTTATAATTAAGATATGTTCGCAATGCTAAAATATGGCACGAAAGTGTCGGGCAGTCATTAAATCTCGTGGAAGACATACCCCTTATTAGATTCCTTTGAAAGTTTAATTTTCTCTAGTTACTTAAATGTAATTTGTAAGTTCTTTAAGATTTTTTGTAATTTATTATGTTGTTTGATTGCGTTTTGGTTTGAAATCGTCAAATTGAACTCAATTTATGATAAATAAGCGACAACGGCAGGAAATTGTTGATTTCTGTTATTTACACAGTCTAGTAATTGCAAATACGTTCTATGAACACAACGCCAATCACAAATACACCAGAGCGGAACCTAGTAGAGGAAAAAAATCCATCATCGATTATATTATGGTGGAGAAATGCAATAGGCAAGCTATTAAAGATGTGTTAAAAGACGATCTGAGATAAATAGAGATCGTTTTTTAGTGAAATCAAAGATCAAAAGAAACAAAATGAATTAAAATGGAAGTTAAGTTTGTGCATTAGAGGAATTAAACCCTACTATAACATCTAGACAAATTGCTGGCGAATGTAATATTAGAGCAACAACGTTTTAAACGTTTTACATAAGAATAAATCAGTCGTAAAAAATAGCACATCTCAAGAACGTTTACCCGATGATTGTTACCGTCGAATGAAATTTTCCGAAATAATAATGAATAAATATCACGATTACGAATTATTTTTGAATAATATTTTATTTATGGGCATCATAATCGCACAAATGTTCGTTATTGGTCGCCTAGAAACCTACATTATAATACACCAACGCGAACGCAGTTTCCACAAAAATTAAACGGGTGAGCTGACATTGTCCGTCTTGAAATAATCGGACCTTTTTTATTGAAGTAAGTTTAAATGGCAATAAGTATTTAGAATTATTGCAAACTAACATTATCCCTGCTGTACGGAGGCGACTTGATATTAATGAAATTTGGTTCCAACAGGACGGTTTTCCGGCGCACAATACCCGTAATTTCAATAATTTCTTAAATAGTTAATTTCTTTTTAGCATTTATTGTTATATTTATAGTTTTACATTTATTTGCAATTATTGCTTTCAAGTTTGAATTGTTATATTCACTGAGTTTTTGTTTCTTCTAATAGGAATTTGTTAAGTTTCAGAATTTTATTTGGGTTTATTACTTGTATTTGATAAGAACTTTTATTTTTCATGAGGGTATGATGAATTTTGTGACTGAAATCTATTATCAGTTACGTTATGTGATGCTTCAACAGCAAAATAACTGTATAATAAATTATTATTAAACACCGTTATTGTGTGTTTTTAGTTATCCAATTGTCTTATTTTTGTATTTATTACCGTCGGATGGAATTTTGTGAATTAATGATTAATACATATCCCAAACATGAATAATTTTTCAATAATATGCTATTTACCGACGATTAGGTACTTCATTTACTATTGTTAGGATTGTTAGAATCTATGTTTGTTATTTCTATTATTTGATTATTGACTTTTAAAACTCCTTTCCATTCTTTTTTTTCTTTTGATATTGTTTATGGGCTCTGTCACTGAAATTTCTAGTTTACATTATCTGATGCTTCGATATAAAAATAGGTAAGTATGAATAAAAATAAATCAATGCCGAGTATGGCAGTTTATTGCGCTTTTTAGTTAGCAAATGAGTATTGTCTTATTATCTCCCTTTTCACTAATGCAAATGTAATATTGGATTTAATATTAGTTTTACAAACTTCGTAAATCATGTTTACAACAGCTCACTTAGATAATTGTTTATTAATTTGTTGTTCATACCGTCAATAGCGATATAAAAGTGAGTTCTGAGGTACGTCTACACCTGAAGTCACAGCTCGCAACTTTTCTCCCGGTATATAATAAACGATAATATGACCACTATTACCAGTTTACAAGATTTTGTTGGTTTCATAAAACGATACCAACACATTACAACTATAATTCTTAGTGTTCTTCTAATTTATTGGCGAGGTTTATTTGAGTAATTATAAAATTAATCACATATATGCTTATAGGAATGTTTTATCACAAGAATAGAATGACAAATCACTAACAAAAATAGTGTGGGTTAACTTCGGAAACATATTATATGTGCAGTTGGGTAACCTTGAAGAGGATAGTATGGTATCCGATGTTCTCAAAATGCGACAGGAATATTGTGTTTTATTTTAAGTCACACATATGTTTTAGCGCCGATTAATTACACCGACCAGTGAAACAAAACAACCAAATTATTATTTTTTTCTGGGTGTTAAATGCCAGCTGTTTTTGATAGTGACTAGGTATATTTTATGCTTCTATCACATGTACCTAATAATTATAGATAGTCTAATTCATGATTGATACTATCCTTAACTGATATTAGGCCTATATATAATCCAGCCAAATAGATTGTACCCAAATTTTATTTTATTCAACTTTTAATATATATATTATAAATTTATTGGCTGTATTCAAATGTTTGGGGTAAAATGAAAGTAAAAAAAAAAAAAATGGTAAACGTTCTAATAATGTAATACTATTTGTTTTTAGGCTAACTTAGGACTTACCTCGCGGAAGAAATTGACCATGTGGGTATCGTCATTGGCATGTATAATGCCCGAATCCATGGCAAATATTTGAGACTCAACGTTTATTTGCGTATCCCTTGCTAACAATGATTTCACATCCGAGAGTGTGGTGGATGAGGTAATTTCATAATCTAACTGCCTATAGTTGTATACAGAAAACACTTTTAGCATCTTCTTATTTAACAATATTTTCAGTTCTTCGAATACGTTCTTCCTAACACTATTCCGAAATCCGCGTCTATTGCTGTCGAACACTAACAATAAACGCAACCATTCCTCGAGGCCGGTCCTAAACGTCGAGCACAGCCGATTATCCAGTAGAATTCGCGATGAATATTTGGGCACGCCATCATTCGACATTGAAATGCTAATATGTTCGTCCTTTTTTTGCCGTACGTAGTTATATCTGTTAAAATCACGTTAATGTATTTCTGCTTTTCTGTGGAGAATATTTCTCGGAATATGCTTATCTAAAATATTTATTATCGCGAACGCGTGAATGCCTACCTACATCTTAATCTGACGGCGCCGAAATGCTAGGTATCTATCTATCTGATTTCGAGTACAAAATATATATTTGAGCTTCCGTACGTTCTTTCAAATGATGCAAACCGTTACACCTAAACTGACGAACTAACGAACGACTGTGTAGTGTATATCTGGAATGGCAATACTTTTCGCGCAAACAAATTTTACAGAGGCTGGGGATTCCCCTGTAATTCAAATGTGTGCGATGTGCAAATATATGCGCCAATCGCTATTTACATTTACGTAGTTGGGAAGATTAAAACGTTTTCCTAAACTTCCTTGAAATTTGAATTTCCCGTTGGTCAGTTATAACAGAGACAATGTTCTAAAGAAGTAAGTTGAATGGGCCAAAGTGTTAACAAAAATTGGTTCTGACAAGGAACGTTTCTAGAAGGCACTGTGAGTTCAAATTGGGGAAGTGGCTTTGTTTAGGTTGTATACAAAATTTAGGTTGATGGTTCTGTTTTTTACAGTTGCATCATGGGTGCATCTTGCATCCTTTACATATATGCATTCATGTGATTTGTCATTTGTGGTTTTTTGATTTTACTACACGTCTGTCACGTATTTGCTATTTCCATACTAATTATTTTTGTGCTTTTTTAAGTATTAGTGGTGTTTTAATTTATTTACGCTGCGGTGTTTTAGTTTTATATTCAACAACCATTTACAAAGTGCAATTTATCGGATAGTTTAGTGAGTATGAACTGAAAGTTATATGTTATAAAGTTCACTAAATATTCTCTAATTTGTAGGTATTAGTTACACATTATACTCATTTATTTAAAGTATATATTTAAGCTAAATTAACATAAGTATAATAATAATAAATACATTTTAAATGTCATGTTAAGTATACATATAAAATATGTGCTCCTGCACCATATTATCTATATTGTAAATAAAATATATTTAGGCAAAAGGTACCTTTCTTTATTTACCTTGTATGTTGAAATATAAATATTAAAAAATTAAAAAATAAATAAAAGCATATTTTAATATTGTTTTGTTGCGCGCCCTCTAGGAACGTTCCTTGGTACTTTAGACGAAAAAATATTAACAAATATGTATAAGTGAGTTACCCATCTACTGAGGTAACTTATCTCTGGTTATAATGTCTGTGTCCATACATATATCGAGTGTGGTGACTTGCCTCTGTAACTTCTAAAAAATTTGCAATAATAAAAGAAATTTGGGAATTAAATGGGACATAAATTAACATTTTTGATATAGTTGACGGCTTAATTTTCTGTTTTTTTTTAAAACATTTTGATTCTGTACAATATTCTAACAGGAAACGATCGCGAACCAGAAAATTCAAAAAAATTATGATACCTACTTTAAAACTACGCAGATTGTAGATATGTATGTATTACGCAATTTTTTTTTCTGCGGAAAAACGCTGAGTGGGTGAAATGAATATATTAACATTTTTACATATCCTTCAAAATTCTCTTGACCTTATTAAGTATATATATATATGAAAGAAGTATATCAGTATACTGACTGATGGTATGTTCTATTGTGATATATTTTTACTATTATGAATAGAATTTTGGGTTATATTTAGTAAAAACAACAAATCTTTATTGCTTTGTGACGTTTCGGAATTTATTTATTCCTTCTTCAGACCTAATAATATAAATTCAAAAATACATATATAATTACAAGAGGCAATACAATACTCACAGTCGCATATGGTACACTATATGATGATGGTAGTAATGATAATCAGCATTAGGTATATTATAGGAATATCATCATAGTATTTCCTAATGTTAATAAATTTAGATTAACAGCATAAATGTCTATAATGTCAGTTTCTTTATATTAAATTTAAACATTTATGCTGTCATAGATACTAAATATAATTTTACATAAATAATCAAGATATTCAGGGTAGCAGAGAATGTCATGTAGGTATTTTTATTTTAATAAAAGGCAAAATGGCTGAATAGATATTACTAAATTTATTTGAATCAATTTTGGTGTTGAGATTTGGTTTAATAATATTAATAGCCAGTGTTTCCAAGAAAGAGCGTTTTATATCATGTTTTTCATTAAATAGAACTCTAACATTATCAAAGTCTATGTCATGGTTAGTTGTCGATAAATGTGAGGTTAAGGCACAAGCTCCAGGTTTCTTAATAATATCACTCTTATGTTGAGTGTTTCTCTGTTTCAATCGTTGTTTGGTTTGTCCAATGTACTACTGATTACAAGTTATACATTGATGTAGATAAACTACATTGCTAATAGTGTTATTGCTTAATTTATCTTTAAGAGAGGTAAATAAACGGTTGACAGGATTTGCTGGAGTAAAAGCTATAGTGAAGGTGTCAGCAAATAATGTTATTATTCTGTCTGTTAGTTTTGGGATGTATTGTATTTTTTTATATTTTCTCGGGTCATTTTTATTTGAGAGATTTGTAAGCTCTGTTGTTGAGAGATTAGTAACATGTCTAATGGAAATAGGTTTGAAATTGGGAGATGTGAAAAGCAATTTAGTAAGTAGATTTGTTGGGTAGTTACTTTTTAATAAAATATCTTTCAAAATATGTAAATCTTGAATTAGAAAATCAGGATGGGAAATTTTAAGTATTCTGTGTTTCAAACCAGTAATAAGGTTGATTTTGTGTTTTTTTGGCGAATTTGAATTGTAGTTCAAAAAGCGGTTAGAATTAGTTGGTTTGCGGTACCAGCGAAGTTTACTTGTATTGTTATCTCTAATCAAAATGGTATCTAAAAATGGTAGTTTTCCGTTATTTTCTTTCTCGTAAGTGAATTTAAGTTTACTGTGGAACGAATTAAAAAGATGAAGAGTATTGTGTATTTCAGTCTCAGGTAATGCACAAATAATATCATCCACGTAGTGATGGAAAATGGAAATTAGTTCGTTGTACTACATATTTGATGACAGAATTCATTATACGCGAAGCGATAGATGGTGATATGCTTGAACCCATGGGACAGCCCTGTATTTGAAGGTAGTAGCAACCTTTGTATAAAAAGTACACGCTATTGAAAACCCAATCAAGTAATTTAATAAATTCACTTTTAGGAATCGTTGTATTGTTCTGAATTAGGTCCCAATTATCAGCAATAATGTCAATGGCCATGGATGTGGGGATATTAGTAAAAACACTAGTGACATCCAAGGATATTAAAACATGTTCATTCATTATGGCAGAGTTATTAATTTTTTGTGCAAAGTCAAATGTGTCAATAAGTTTGTATTCATTGAATTGAGTAAAAGATGTATCAATGATGTTGGCTAAATATTTTGAAAGATATTTAGTATGACTTTTTACATTACTCACAATGGGACGAAGTTGTAATGGATTTTTATGGACCTTAGGTAGCCCATAAATCCTGGGTGATGCAGAATTATGTTTAATTAGTGTCTTGTATGTTATCTCATCAATGTATTTTTTGTTTTTTAAATTTTTAATGAAATCGTTGGTTTTGCGTTCATAGGAAAAAGTGGGATCATTAGCTAGTTTTTTGTAAACGTCAGTATCACAGATCAACTGTGCCATTAAATTTTCATAGTCTTGTCGGTATAAACAGACAGTGGCGTTACTTTTGTCAGAGTTAGTAATGATAATGTCTCTGTTATTTCTTAGAAAACGATAGCACTCTTTTTGGGAAACGAGAAGAGGGTCATTGTCAGAGGGATGTTCAAGATAATCTAAAATATAATGCGAAATTTCGGCTCTATATGTATCTTTTAGTTCTTCAATACAGTAAGCTATCATACATTCGCAGTCAGCAAGAACCCTTTCAGGAGAAATCTCTTTTATAGTAGTAAGGAGAGAAAACTTTGGGCCCAGAGATAAAATCTCTTTGACCTCTGTGGGTATAACTTTATCTGTGAGGTTAACAAAACATTGGTTTATGGTGTCTGTATTTAAAATAACACCATTATATGTAACATCTTGATTGACATCTTGTAGGTCTGTTTGTTGTGAATGTGTGATAGAGGTATTAGTACAGATATTGTCTTTATATTTCGTATCATTAGAAGATAGTTGTGCCGTGTAGGTGGTGGAAGTTGTGAATAGTGATTTAAATTTTCTGATATTTCTAGCTTTGATCTTGTTGAAAATATTTGTGTAGTTCTTTTTTTGAAAGTTGTTGAAAGTGTTATATGTATGTAATGGTAGTGTCTATTTAGAATTTTGATAATTTATTTTATATACTACATGTGACGTTTTATTTTCTCAATTTTCGATTTTAATTTTGTATCAAAGCTGTATCACGACAAAAAAAAAGACGGGAAAATTTAGAGTTAGACTGAAGTTTGGAAATGTTATATTATGTTACTATTACATTAACTTTGAAATGTAACCCCAATTGCGCGCGACTACAATTAGGTTTAATGTGATCAAACTACTCAACTACCAATATAATCTGGTATCGTTATTTAGAATTTTAATATTAATTATACCTAACAATTTGCCTTGTTCAGTTTTCTAAAACGTATAATAACCATTTCATTATAATTTAACTTTCTGCTAGAAGTAAGTCCTACAGGAATTATATAATTATATAATACGTTCAAGGGGAATAGGTACTCCTTCTTTTTTGTGAAATTTGGAATATAGAGATAAGTTCACAACACACAATTTTTATCCTATTTGTTTATAAACAGAACCGTACTTTCGTAAATAGTACCATCAGTACGTGCACAGTCGACAACATTCTGAAAAGTGAAAATACTTAACTTTCAACTGGCGTTTTACTTGGTAAGAATGGCAGAACACCAGTGACAATTTCATAGGCTACTATACCGAGCGACCAATAATCCACCGTCATAGTATACTTTTCATTTTTCAGGATTTCCGGTGCCAAATACGGCAAAGTTCCAACGAAACTTGCTATCGTCTCCAATTCCTTTGCATAACCCAAATCGATCAATTTGTAGATATTTTTACTCGGTCTATTATTGCACGTTTGAATGACGATGTTTTCAGGTTTAATATCTCTGTGCGTTATATTCCTGCCATGTAAATAACACATCGCATTGGTAACGTCTTCTAAGATGCATCGAACGTCATGCTCTGCACAGCCTTTAAGATTATTTGGTTGTAGTAAAAGTTTTCTAAGGTTCCCTTTGCTGCAATATTCCATTGAAAGTATGGGCAACTCTGTGGGATTATCCTGCTCCAGAGCATGCGCCAAAATAGGCGGAAGCTCTTTGTGATGTACGATATTTTCATTGCTCATCGTTCGCATGATTTCCACTTCGTTAATCCATCGTCTTCGCTGATTTTCCGTAAGTTTCTCGGGAATATGGAATTTGCACTTTTTTACAGCTGTAGGTAAATAAGATTTTACAGTTTTACATACAGTTACTAACTTAAAAACAGGAAAAGAATCCCAGAAAGAGAAACACTCTTAATTATAAATCTCCCTTATTAAAAAATTAATCGAATGGGAGGATTCGTGTTTAAACTCCATCTTCAAAACGTAAATAAAACGCAAGATAGTAGATGAGTTAATTTCATCCACCTGATGAAGCCACTGTGTGGTGAAACAATATTGTTGTGGACTATTTCAATATATTTTTACTCCTTAACGTTTTTGCGTTTTATTTAAATCTCCCTTATCATCAAAACCTAAACCCTAAGCATTTCTTTAAATTGGTCCTTACGGTTTTAAAAATTATGTAAAAAAGTTGAGCGCTAAATTTAATAATAAAGTTGGCTGAGTTTAAAAGAATTGCGTAGCTTTTTTGAAAAAATGATACTCGTTAAGCATCAATGTTATTTTTGATTCAATGCTATATAGCATACAGGTATAGAGGACATCTATTATATAGCAATAGGATATTTTCAAGAAGAAATTTCTGAGGTTGACATTTCTGAGGTTGACATTTCTGACAGGTTCGGTTGCTAGCAATACGAAGAGGAAAAACAGATGCAAGGAAGTAGATACTGCGACATTTTTAGCATTGCAATCGTCAGAGGAAATCAACGTACATCAAGGAATCAGTAAATGATATTCGCAAAGAATCTTTAAAGATAACAAAATTATACGGCTTTTAAACCGCACGTTGGACAATGTTTGTGAATAGATTGTGGGGATAAACGTCTGGATTTCGGTTTGTGGATTAGAAATTTTTGCGAATTGATAACATTTTCAGAACCTACGTTTTCCACGAATTACTTTTTGCCTTACAGATAGTGCAAATAAATAAAACCAAATTCACTCTTTCTACACTAAGAGAAGATATGTTAAACTAACAAAAAAAAAAGAAAATATGAAAAAAAAAATTTTAGGTTAAATACCAGCAAAACAAAAATATTTATTAAAGTAACAAAATTTGAATGTTGAAATATAATTAGGTTGATTTAACATTATTTTTTGTATTGTTTTAACAATCAAGGTAATTTTAGTTTACATGCTTAATTTTGTTAAGATAATGAGTGCTTACTATTGAATAAACAATTGTCATATGTTAAATATAGCAAAAGAATTGATTAAAATAAAAGAAGTGGTTAGGTTAGAAAATACAGGGATTATAATTACTTTTAGTATGTTTTAATTACACTACTAACTTTTGTTTGAAATAAATTTGTATGGGTGTTAATTAATGAAATAGAAAGATTGTTACAATAAAATATCTCCAGAAAGTTGCCTTGATTTAAATAGGGTCTTTTCTTTAAAATAATATTTATTATATCCAAACTGATGATTTTCTAATACTTAAAATTAAAATGATCGACTAAATTATATTTTTTATTCGATGGTAGGAAGCCATACAACTACACAGAGCAAACCATATAATACTGGGTATTAGAACTATAATACCGGGTGTATTGCGGAGATTAGATCGGTGCCGGCGTACGAGTGTGAAAGCATCTCCTTCTATGAGCGATTGACAATCACAGCATTCACAGTATATTTTATACGATACTCAGCAGGTGTATACATCAGCTAAATATTTCATACCCGTCTTTACCGAACATAATTTACATCGAATAAGAATTACAACGGTTATGAAACATGCGGTAGCGCCATCTTTACGACAATTTCTGTAGTATAACATATTAACTTCCTGTTTTCGTGTCCGTTCTTTAACTTATACATTGAGAAAAATGGTTGGTTTAATCTAACATAAAATTTTGTGTTACCGTGTTTATGTTAATCCAAAACAAAATAATGTTGAAGAAATCACTTATTGTGTTTGACTAAAACATATATGTTGCGTTATTATATTTTTCTAATAGGATGTTGCAATAAAGCTAAAACAAACGACGATGCAGTGCTGAAATGAATATTACCGCGCACTGTGCTGTAATGAGATATTAACGCACTAGTGGGACTCTTGCCGGAACGTAATATGGGCGATTGATGATGAAAAAAATACAGTAAAAACCGTGTGCCACAATGATTTGTAATGCTCGTACTTTGAATCTCTCGCATTACATAAACGTCATTGTGACACTTGTGTTTTAAAATACTATTGTTTTAAGTGTTCTTATTCTGATCTGTGCGTATTGCGTTTGGCCATAACGAGTGTTGTGTCTGGTGTTTACGAACAAATTATTACGTACAATTTGCCAAAATAAAGTACATTTTCATATCCAAAGATAATTCTAATTATTTCTTCTGTTTGCAATCTTATCAAACAATAGAATATCTAGAACACTATAATGCATATGAGATCGAAGAAGGTAATAATCATTTAATTTTAAACTATAAGAATTTATTTTATGTAACTCCTTTTATTTGTCATGTTATAAAAGAAAAACATCTTGTTAGTTTGTTAACGTAAATATTGAAATAAATGTATTTTTTACTGAAATTGTTGTTTGTTGTCGCAATTGCGTAATTGCTGTAACTCTTTTCCTAACTATTTAATTATTTGCTAGTCTATTGCTACGTTAATAAAAGAATACAATAACTGCAATCAAATGCTTGCCTATAGCATATCAAGGATACACAGTAGATAATTTTTAATCGATTAAAAAATGTTACTTTAATTGTCATTCAAAACTATTACTAATTCTTGTACTGCATATAAAAGTACTCCAGTTGTTTGTAGCCTTATTTTCAATAATTAAAACTACTTTTGTGAATATATAGGCATTTTATATAAAAATACAGATTATTTTCAAAACATTTGTAAATAACCTGCATTTTTATATGAAAAGGCTATATATCCACAAGAAAGTTGTTTTAATTACATAAAAATCTGTTGTTTTAAGTTACTTTTGTTGTTCACCCAACATAGAGTGTTGTATTAATACAAGCCAAAATAATGTTCACTGGACCACTACAGTAAGAGAATTTTGAAACTTTTTTTATATTGAGTCAACCGAAAATAATGTTATTTGAAACAAATTATATGCTAGAACCAACACAATGTTGATTTGGTTGAAACATAAACTGGGGTGCAGTGAGAGCATATTTAACGTTGACATTACTCATCTTTTTGTCACTTAATTTAATGTCCAACCAACATTCTAAGGTAACACTATTTTGTGGGTTGAATAAACCCAATGGTTGTGTTGTTTATATACAACCCAAAAAGTGTGTTAAATTAACACTTTCTGCGTTGACTAAACACATTTTTTTTCTCAGTGTTTACTTCGCAACTCCTGGTATTGCTGATATTTTTAAATAAAAAATCAAACTCCAAAAAATAGATACATTTGACATTTTGTTTTTGTTAACATCTTCTTCAGAAAAAAAAAAACTAAAAACATAAAATTTATTTCATTAATTTTTTTGATATATATAGACAAGAAAGAAATACGAATTTTAGTTTAAACTTTAATAATATATAATATACTAAAAAAACAAATTTCAATAAACTAAATACTTTTTAAGTTTGTAGTTTTTTTCCGAAGAAGTTGTTAACAACAACAGATCGTCAAATATATTCTAATTCCTTGGAGTTTGGTTTCTTATTTAAAAACACCAGCAGTTGAACAAGTATAAAAAATATATAAATACATATAACATATTTGTGTAGCTATACCCATTATAAATACGTAGGTACTCTTACTTCTGTAGGCATAAAACTTCGCTTTAATACAGTTTAAGAAACTCAACAATTATTTTTAATTGCTGATAAGAGAACGTATTATATTTGTATTATAGAGGTAATTAACTCCATTACTATGTACAAATATATTTTTTATAACCAGTAGGTATTATATTTTTCCTATAATCTAGATTGTATTATACAGTTTTCTCTGTGCACAGTAACTATTTTACTTCTATCAATGAAAATGTAATTTAGGCGATCGTTTAAACTTTTAATCTTAAGTATTACAAAACCAACAATTTGGACTTAATACACTAAATATTAATGAAGAAGAATGTTGAGATATGGTTCTTTTGCAAATATCGGCAACAAAATATTTGTTTGCTTTAAACAATCTTTTTTCTCAGTGTAACTGTTATTGTAGAAATCTTCGCAATTTCAGTAATAATAATACCTATGATAAATCCCAAACAAAAGTGATGGTTTAAGAAAAAAACGGTTACTTTTTCCAGTGTTAATGCAGCATTTTGCTTCATTTCACAAAACATAACTGACTATTGTAATATTTTTACATGAATACATTGTTTTTGTTAGTGCAATTTATTACATATATTTCGGTATGTACTAAGGCAAAGCTTTTCCCTAACAATTATGATTTGGTTAAATATAACGAATTATTTTCAATTCGTTCAAATGTGTTGGAATTCGCGCTAAAAACATTAACAAAATAATGTTAACATTTCTTTTTAGTTATTGTAACTTCATATTTTGCTCAATTTCATTAAAGAAATTGTTAATACAGTAATAAATAGTTTTACAACAGAATGATTTTTCTCGATAGAATGCATTTTCCTCTTTCCTGAAACAGTTTAAAAAGGTCAATGTATGATGTGCAGTTACGTACCACACTATAATTGGACGTTATTTTTTCGATCAAGATTAGATACTTATTCAAAAATTTCACAAAATTCTTTTAGTGATAAATTTGACGAGCAACGAATGATTAATGTTAATCCGGCAAATTGCCAACATGTACGAGACTAGATAACAAATTTGAGGTAAAATAGATAGAAACCTATGGCTACCACGCATTTTTCAACTTTAGATTTTTTTATCACTGGGGAAAGCTTAATCAAACTTATTTATGCTAAACCACTGCAACATAAACTGTAACATTTGACACACACATTATAGGCAGCGATGTACGTTAAAACTACAAGAATTGCAGAATTCGAGTTGAGCTAACAATAACTGCTAATGAAGCGGAGGTAGTTTATTTCACTATTTCTTCTTGTTATTTTTCAATGTAGTTTTCGTGGTTTGTGAACTTTTATATTTTGTTTAAATAAAGGTTTTTTGTTTAACTTAAACTATATAACTACGATCAAAACATGTAAGAACCAATTTTTCGTGACACGCAACAGCCACATACAGAATAATGCTGGATTCTGAGGTTTCAAGACGCGCAAAATTTATTATTAAGGATAATTTTCTTCTTATAAATTAAAAACTATTTTTTCCTCTTTATAACTAAATCGGGAAACATACTGTATGTGCATATATACAAAGAAAAGTGGGCACTTTTTGTTTTATTTAAAACCACTACATAGTTTCTATTAAAAAACTCAGTAAGTATTCCTTACTTGGAGCAAAAGTATATGCACTATAGGAAAAATAATGATTAAGGTTAAAAAAAAAAGCTTTAGATGTCAGAACTAAACGTCCATAATCAACATTTTGATGGAAAACAAACTGGCAGAATATCTGTGCAATATGTTAAGTTTTGTCTAGCTGATCAGGATAGCAACCCTTAGCGTAATCTTACAAAAATAACAGTAATACTCCACACATCCACTGACTGATCAATGACTCTCAAATAAAATGAGAAGGTGAAGTTTTATAATAATCTATAGGAAATGAATACAATTCTATCTTCGATTGGTATCGTATCATATGCTATTTATGCATTATATGAAGAAATTTGATCATTTTTAATGCTCTTACAGCGACGTATATAAATTCCACAGCCTGTACAATAATATGGTCCTACCTGGAATTGTTTCTATTTTGTTGATAAAATAGGATGTATCATGAAGTTTCTAGTATTTGATCGGAGTAGTGGATAATAGTCTGCAAAAGGGGCAATTTGGTAATTTTGCTATAAGCTCCTTCATTTTAATATTGATGGTCAGTATGGATCAGAAATAATCACCTCTGATAAAGCTTATAAGAAGATTCACAAAAAAAGAATAAAAGAATAATAAGATCGTAAGAAGACAAATAAGAATACTAAAAGGACAAAGATAAAGAAGGGTGTTTCTGAGTCTGAATGTGATGACCACTGTTAGAGGTTTGAAGTACTAGAAGAAAGGATGACTTCAGTATTAAGACAATGCATGAATTGGCTTTTGGAGAAATAAAAATCTCCATATGTTCAAACAGAAGAAATGTAGATACATTCTTGGTTTCACTGAATTTCCACCTTTTAATGAATAACATTATACCCAGGGAGCAGTTTATGAGTAGGCATATTGGAATTACCGTTTTTCTTTAAAGTATGTAAAATAATAGTTCGACACACACTTTTTTGTTTCTGGAGGGTAAGTGCTCCTGAACGTAGATAAGATAGTTTAGACTTTTTTAAATACAGAAATTTTATTTATAGTTACACATTAGTAAAAGAATTTGAACTGATGCCCCCCTTGTTTAAAGCTTACTTACATATTTACAGTACTTTTTACTCTGAAAGAATTCTCAAGAAAAATAACCTTTTAACTTTGTTTCGCAGAAAAGAGGGTTTCTATGATAAAATAATTTCAGAATTTTGTAAGAAGAGTCTAAGAATGGATTTTGTTTTGAAATAGAATTTCTTTTTACATATACAGTAGAACTCTGTTATATCAAACGCGCAAAAGGAAAAAAAATTGTTCGTTCAAAGCAAGTGTTCGTTATAAACGACTTTTAGTATTTTTCATACTTTGTATTTAAAATAATATTCACTAGAATTTAATTCATATAAACACATTTAATTTTCATATAGAACTAAATAAACATAGTAAATACATACTTACATTAAGAAAGTATAACTGTAGTATTAAAAAACATCATTCAGACAAAAAATAATTCGTAATTTGTAATTGAGTAGATTTTTTTGTTAACATATCTTTTTCAATCTTACTTTGTAACAGATTAAACATGTCTTTTATACTATGATCTACATCTATAAAGGTAATATAAGTTGATAAAACATTCAAGGCATTATACACTTCTCCAATGGTAGGTAGTCTCGCTGCGTATTCTTCCATATCTGAATCTTCCATGACCTCTTGTAAATCATCTTCAAAAGAATTTGTCATTAGTTCTGCATCAGATGGAGTTTCAGTAGTTATTAATGCGCTGTCCACATTTGTATATCTGGTCAAATCTTCATTGTTAAATGGATTATTAATGTTATTTCTATCTATCCACGTTGAAAGAGGAAGGTTATCATCATCTTCATCACCAGCATATTTTAAAATCCATTGTGATAACGGAAGATCATCATCCTCATCAAATAACGCATTATGCAGAAAACCAGCATGGCGGAAACAGTTTTCAATAGTTTTTGAAGTTACTCGCGTCCAAGCAGTATTGATCACTACTATAGCGTCTAGTAATGAAATGTTTAAATGCTCTTTATTTTCAAGGCAGTTAAATAACCGAGTCAAAAGAATTCTTTTGTAATGGGATTTCAGGCAGTAAATTACTCCTTGATCCATCGGTTGTAGTATTGCTGTAGTACAAGGAGGTAGGAAGACCAGCTTTATGAATTTAAAATTTTCTATATGGGGATGCGCTGGGCAATTATCCACCATTAATAAAATTTTTCTATTTTTGTTTTTTTAATTCCTTGTCCCATTGTCTTAGCTCATTTTCAAACAATACAGACGTCATCCACGCACTTTTGTTTGATGTATAAGAAACGGGTAATTGATTGCAATTTTTAAAACATCTAGGAGTCCTCGACTTTCCCACAACTAATAGCTTTCGCTTTCCCGATCCGGTCATGTTTGCACACACTAATACGGTTATGCGTTCTTTACTATGCTTACCGCCAACACATTTTTCCCCTTGATATTTTAAAGTTTTATCAGGTGTTACTCTGTAAAATAGTCCTGTTTCGTTTGCGTTAAAGATATCAACATCTTCATATCCTCTTCTTAAATTCGGCCAAATGTCTTTAATCCAGGAGCTAACAGTTTGCTTTGACACACTTGCGGCTTCGCCACGTATTTTTCCTGCAACGATATTATATCTTTTTTTAAATCTGTCTATCCAGCCTCTGCTACATGTAAAATTAGTATTCTGGAGTTTTCCTAACTTTTCTGCTTTTAATTTTAACATTTCTCCAGTAATCGATGCACGTTGATTTCTTTGGTAGCTAAACCATCTTATTAAACCATTATCAACGTCTTTTCTTATAGGTTTTCTAATTCTTCTTGATTTACTAACATTGCTCCTTTTAACTTTTCTTTATTTTTTTTAATTGTGGACACTGTTGATTTTGGTAAATTAAATTGTCGGCTTATATCTGAAGTTGAACGCCCTGCTTCTACTTCCGAAATAATAGATAATTTTTCTTTTATCGTTAACACTTTTCGTTTCACCATTATTATTTATGTATGTATAAACGTTAGCATCTATGTATGTATATCAGATCACAGTTAGACTACAACTAAAGCAAGAATAACATCTGGGAATTATCGATCCTACGATGTACCTATACATATACAACGGGAAATTACCGAAGAATATCCGTCGCGATAAGGCTACGGTTCGTTATATCCAAGCGTCATTGCAGATATTTCTCTTAACAGCTTGAGCTTTAAAAGCGAGAGTTCGCTACAAACGAGTTCGTTATAAGCAAGCGCAAAATTTATTGCGAGCATAGGATATTTGATCGTGGAAATTGTTTTTGTTCGTTATCACCGAGCATTCGCTATATCTAGGGTACGTTATATCCGAGTTTGACTGTATGTATTTTATATACTATTAAGAACTAAATATTTTATCCGTTATTATATTTCATTAAACTAAAAACTACACTTTTTTCTATTACTATTTTTTAATCAATTTTAATCAAATTGCAAAAATGCATGGCCTGATCAGTAGACCACGCACCGCCACTGGGTATTCTTCCTTAGAAATGACCTAAATTACCAAATACATTTTCAAATTAAGAAAAGATCTAATTTACGTAAGGACAACATTTATATTTTGTTTTCAATCATCCATTTAATTGACTAATTTCTCTTATTTCTAATTTGCTTTAAATTGCCTTTTCACTCCACAATATTCTTTTGCTCCAAGTAAAAAATGTACAACTGCTTTCGATTTCTTGTTTTTTAATTTTTTTGTTCCTATAAAGAACCACCCACGCGAATAGAAGCATTATTAGGACATTAAAACGATAAACAGCTGCGCGCTGTATAAAACTGTTATGAGACATTTAACTCCTTTTATAATATTGCAGATTTATTGTGCGCAAATTTACGATTGCGTTTATATTACAATGTATTATATCAGCTTTTCTTTCCGATAAGTTCGGAAGTGTTTACAATATAACAACATTATAAAGGTCATATCTACCGATTAGTCATCAGTCAGACGTAATAAATTATTAATCTAATGAGATTATTACTTATGAACGTCAAATATTCGACCCGGTTGTTTCTAATATGTGCAATTAAATTATGATAACTCTAGAGTGTTGTTAGTTGTTATATCTGTATGTACAAACTAATGTAAATATGTATGCATGCCTGTTGACGTTTTTTTCCTCGAATTTAATTGCAAGGACACAGCCATAAAAACTGCACAATATCATAATGCATATGTACATGATTCGCGGTGACTACTCTAATAAAATAATTCATCACCAAGGCTATTGGAAAGCATCTTCGTTCTTCTTGAATATATTGTTATAGTAATTGTTATGAATAAATATAACATTCTCGATGTAATAAATAACGTTTCTTATTCCATACATTTTAATTCGATTGAGAATGTTGTCATGACGTAACATTATTTAAGCTGCAAATTAGTAGATACCTCTATTTTTAGGTTTTATATTCTGATGACTATTATATTATGCTAGAGAATCACGTTATGTTTATGATATATTGATATACAATGTAGATGCATTTATATTTAATTTTGCTTCGTTAGCATATACATACATCATAATAGTACCGTTTATAAATTCATATAAAAAGAAGTTGGTACTTTTTTCTTACCGCGCTGAACGAACCCCATAAATAGTTTCTTTATATAAATCACTTATTTAGTCGTTTTACCAACTTCTTTTATCCCCTATCTAAGCTAAGGTTGTCACATTCTGGTCTACTATAAAACAAATGTCAATTGCTCCTAAAATCCCGATTTTTTTAGTTAACATCTGAATAGATTTTATTTTAATTTTATTTATAGCTAAATGCAATAAATAAAAATATATATTACATAATTTTGATTTAGTAATTAACAATTAAATCATAATTCCACAAATACATATTGTAATTTTCGGTTTTTCATAGGCAAAGGTAGACAAATAAAAGGTTTATTTTTTCCCAGATTCTTTAATAAGTTAGGCGACTAGTTTCGTCCACGCCAGGACATCATCGCGCCAGCTAAGAGCAATAAAACAAAAACAAATTTTGAACAAACGAATGGATAATTTAAAGTGAAAATATAAATTGAATTAATGTACAGGGTGGGGCAATTTCGATGGCATTATATGACGATTTTTAAAGATACGAAATAATAGTAAAGAACCTTTTTCATTAATATACTGAAGTAGATTTCTAAAAACAGTCTATAATGTCTCTATCTTCATTTGTTCTCAAGTTATGAGACAAACTTTTTTTTTAAATAGGTACTTTAGTTGGCTATGACATATGTACATGGATAGAATTTTTTAAATAGTCTCCAAATACATATACTTTTATATATCTGTTTGCACTCGTTCTCAAGTTATAAGCAATTTTTAATTTATAGGCATTTATACTTATAAGCAGTCCATGGATAGATGTATGTGCATAGCAAACAAACCACATGCGAATCAGTTTTTATCATAAGGTATTATAAAGTGTCATATTTAAAAAAAAAAAACTAAAATGGCTTTTACAAACGTGGAAAAATTCTAACCATGTATGTCATGGCCAACTAGAGTTTCTATTAAAAAAAAAGTTTGTCTCATAATTTGACAATAAATAAAGATAGAGACATTATAGAATGCTCCCAGTTATACCGGAAGTAGATATCAACTTTGTTATTTTAAATGCAATATATTGTATATTATTGCATTTTTGGATTCCCTGTTAAATTTAAATGGCACTTTGTTAGACATAAATTGGCCCTAACTTGCACGGTTTTTGAATTACATAACATTTAAAAAAAAATGACATTTCTTCGACATTTAAATATATCTCCGAAACTATAAAAGTTAGAAAAATGCAGTTTCCAGTTTCGCTTATGCATGAAAGAGCACAGTCTTCTGTTAAAAAAAATTAATTTGTTTAAAATACAGGGTGATTAATTAATTAATTAATAATAATTAATGTAAATAATAATTTGATCAACAAATTCAACCAATTGTTGTCAAAATATCACAAACATCTCAAGAATATAAATAAGATGTTACAAACTAAAGCAATCTTTGTTGAAACAAATAAAAATTTATGTGCTAGTGATACTGTAAAACGTGATGTCAAGAGAAATTTCGCACAATTACTAAGAAAAAAGATTCTTTAAAACACAGATATACTTCTTTGGCGCTATTTTAAAGAACTATTTCTTTCACTTCCATATTACAAATCATCACATCAAGTCATATTACTTACACTAAAAATAATACTACTTCAGTGAAAGAAATATGTACGACTGAAGGAAATGACTTTACTGACTTCTTTTTTAAACCCAAATTAATAATTTATGTGAATATAAAAAAAAATAGTATCTAGGCCCGTTTGTACTAATGTTTCAATATTGAATTAGTTGAAACTGACACTTAGATTGTAACCTTTGCTGTGCACATTAAAAATTAAATATCCTATTCTAGGTAACAATTAAAATTAATTAAATGTTAGCCTGTCAATGCAAACAGAGCTATTTATAAATGTCAATATTTAGTGAATATTTTAGTGCATATTAACATACGTATTGTAATTTTGGAGCTCTAATACCAAGCATAATATATAATATAATTAATTTTTTTAAATAGAATAATAATATAATAATAATAAACTTTATTCCGGAATAAGAGTATACACATAACATAACATTGCATGAATCCTATAGTAATAATTAATAATAAACCGGAATCTTGGGGCGAAGTTCAGGTCATGGCATATATATAGCATTTTATACAACTGGATGTACAATTTAATTTCCTTTCGAATTTATACACGCATCACTCTGTCTATCTGCAATGGTTCTGGAGATATTCCCGATTTTTAAGTTTTTTACGTTTAAATCGTATTACGAAGAAACAAACCCGGCCATAGAAAAAAAAGCATGTTATTATATTTATTGACATAAATTTAGACATTTGTTGTCCGAAATAAGTAGGTGTAGTTAAGCGGGTAATCCAAATACTACTCAAGCAGATGTAGGTAAGAAGTTGGAATTAGTGAGAGGTCAGCCCAAAGAATTTTAAAGAAACATCATTTTCATGCGTACTATATTCAGTTGCACCAGGTTCCGAGAGAAAATGACTTTCAGCGGAGGGCAGAGTTTTGTACGTGTTTATGAACGTACTTTTCTCTGACGAAGCAACTTTTCATAACACTGGATGCGTCAACATACATAATTATCATTATTATTCTGTCGAAAATCGAAGGATATTTTGGCAAATAGATCGTCAACAGTGCTCTTCAATAAACGTTTAGGGAGGAATTGTTGGAGAGCATGTGGTAGTCTCACATTTTTTTAATGGTCACCTTAACAGCCAAATATATTTGGAATTTTTACTAAACGAGTTACCAAGATTAATTCAAAATTTACCTGTAAAGATCCACGCACAAAATATATGGTTGCAGCAAGATGGAGCCTCTGTTTCAGAGTCCTGTTAAATAATCAGTATGAATGGATTCGCTAGAATGGATGAGGAGGACCAGTTATTTGGCCTGCGAGGTCGCCCGAACTAACAAAAATAGATTTTTTATGGGGAATTTCCAACTACTGAACAAAACATGCGACAAAGAATTGTCGACGCGTTCGCCTCTATTACAGCTGTCATCCTTAGAAATCTGGGAAGGGTCTTTCAAGTGACAATTGGTAAATGTCTTGAACAAGATAGAAAACATTTCGAACGTTCGTTAACATCAGATATTTGTTTAATAATCTTTCAAATCTAGTTTTCCAGGCCTACTTTAAGGTTAAACATGCCACTTATTTAATTTTTGTTTGTTTCCAGTGGTCTTGCTGCGTTCTGCAGGCCAATTTCCAACCATGCCAGTGATATTGCTGCCAGTCCCAAGTCTGGTGAAATGCGAGGGGAAGGTGGTCAGCGCTTTGGAATACGTTTCTGTATCATGAAAAACGAAAAAACCGGGAAAATCGTTGGAGATTGATTGAATGTTACTTGTATAAAACCGAAATAAAATTAAATTTTACATCCACCTATGGAAAAAGTGCTATACCGTTCTATTTAAAAAAAAATCAAGTTATTCATGATTTTAAAACTCGAAAATTACAGATCCCTATTTAATCACCCTGTATTTTAAACCCAACTTCTTTTTAATAAGAGCTCGTGCTCTTTCATGCTTAAGCGAAAATTTAAAACCGCATTTTCCTAACTTTTATAGTTTCGAAGATATGTATTTTGAAATTTCGAAAACCCTGCAAATGTCATTTTTTTAAGAAAACGTTATGTAATTAGAAACCATGCGACTTCGATCCAATGTACTCCTAACAAACTGCTATTTAAATTTAACAAAGAACAAAAAAAATCAATAATATACCAGGCTGTTCTATAACTAAATAACAAAGTTGATGTCTACTTCTGGCAAAACCGGAAGTGCGCCATTACTAAAAATATTTTGCCGAGATACACCCTTTTATACAGTCGGCATATGAACGAAATTCTTAACTTAATTCCTCGCGCCGCATGACGTGGCCCACGCTTTTATAAGCAAAAAAAAAGCATAACAAACTATCGTAAATTAAAGTTCAGTTCATAACTACTTTATGTGTCCCTAAATAAAAATAAACGAACGAGGCAACAATCACAAAATCCGTACAAGTTGATTAATTCTTAAAATTCTGGATTTTTGTACGTGTATATAATTATTAAATTATGTAATTAGAATACTTAATATTTGTAATAACTACCTCTAAACAAAAAGCTTTCCTGGGCAAATAGTAACTATTCACGACAAATTCTTTTTAACAAATCCTTGTCAGCCTTTCATCGCGGGCTCATATTTTCTTTTTTCTTATCGGCAATGACAACGATTTTTCCGGCTGTGGACTGTGAGCTGTGTGTACTAACAAGTAATATTGTGTAAGTAGGAATGTAGCTACTATACCATTATAACAAAACATTTTATATATATATATATATATATGTATATATTAAATAGAATTCTGAGAAGCTATTGCGATAAAGATAACGGCCGAAACTGAGGATTAGTTAGACGTCTATTGGACTTTAGTTATAAGAATCTCAATATTGGAGAATATTTGAGTCCATTAAAAAGCTACTTCTACTTTTATGCAGTTCCAACAAATACAATTTCACTGAAATATGTATCTTGTTCGCTTTGGCACGTGGTAATCAATATATGCATTAGATAAAATAACAGATAAATCAGGTGCCTAAACTATAACTTTGGTAAAGTGTTCTGCAGGAAAGTATATACATATATTAATTCACAAAATAAAATGAAATTACTTGGTAAAAGAACTAATACGGAGATCAAAGATTAATAAAACAAGATTTTCATTTTTATTGTTTGTTGATAAATCAGCATACATACATATTTACAAAGTTGATAATAAAGAGTGTACGGCATAAAATAAGTTTTACTATAATATTAGCATATATGTTGAACGTTGGTGCTGTTAGGATTATTATTGTTAATAAGTTAAATTAATAAGTTCGTTCATGCGGTCATGCCAGACAGGATAATATCTAATATGTAAGTACTCACCTATTTCTTCATAATTTTTTTTATTTCTCCATAAGCATACTTTTCCAAAAGCTCCCGCGCCCAACTCACATACTAAAGTCCAGTCCCCTACGTGTCTGAGTTCACCCATTTGCAAATGCTGTCGGTGTAAAAGCAGAACCAGAACTTATGTGTTGCGATAGTCAAAGGTACTGACTCTACTGGAGTACCAAACTGCTTACAAGCTTTGATGTTCGTTGAGTGTGGACATCAGGCGTGCCATCTCCCACCTCACATACTCCAAAATTCACCTGCAATGATTGGATTTTAATGAGATTGGTGACATGTACACAATAACTGAGATCTAAGCTATGTATTTGAATGTATAGTTGCCAATAAATTCTCATTATTATTAATACATTTATACGTAGTACGTTTTATTGCGCATGCATATGAGTAAGGACTGGAAAAAAAAACAGAAAAAGGCACTTAAAAATGCATATTTATCTAATAAGGCATAAAATGTCAAAAAAGGAATAAAAATCAGATAAGCAACTCAAATATTCATATAACTGACTAATAATATTTTATTTTCACCAGATACAGTTACGGTCAGATAATTAAAGACATAGGACATACAAGCGATAAGTTTCAAATAAATTTGAATCATGTATATTTACAGAATCGACATTTATTTTAAATCATTGTTAACACTCTGGCTACTTACAAAAACAAAAATTATAAGATAATACTTTTCGTCAGAAAAATAAATAAAAGAAATTGTTTCTAAACTCTCAAATAGCTCGTCAATTAATTAACAACATTACAATGTTATCATGATACTGCCTCAAACTGTCTTAAATTAAAATTAATTATTAAAATTTTGTAGGATATCCATTATTTCTTATATGACGGTAGATAATTGTATCAGGACAGAGCGGGTACCATTGCAGCCCCGGTTAGCACGCTTACCAAATAGGTGAATCCACGGAGACTGCATTAGTGGAGCTAACAGATCAAATCAAGGATGCACTGACGCACAAAGAAACTGTAGTGTGCGCCTAACCTCCAGATGGTTGTCGGAACTGCTTTCTACTAGATTAGTGGAAACGAGGGTGGGAAATAAAATCATCTCGATTAGTACGACTAGAGGATGTCAAGAAGAGGGAGTTACTTCCCCACTAACGTGGAGTTTGCCAGTAGGTAAACCGCTATGTAGTTTGACTGATCTACGCATATCTTGCCAAGGGTATGCTGATGATATAAAACATATATGCCAGAGGAAAGTTTGAGAATACCCTCTGTGATATGGTTCAAAGAGGACTCAATATTACGAAAAGGTGGTGCCAATCAGTGGGCCTTAACATCAACCCCACTAAGACTACCTTAATAACATTCACAAGAAAAAGAGAACTCAATCTCAAGACCATAAAGATAAATGGGCAAGACATTGATTGGAAGAAGGAGGTGAAGTACCTAAACCCTATTCTGGACAATAAACTTTTGTGGAGTAAGCATGAGCTTGAAGTAACTAATAAGGCAAAAAGGCCTTAATGGTTTGTAGAAACTTTGCAGGTAATAACTGGGGATGCAACCCAAGAATACTGCTCTGGGTGCATACAGCAATAGTGAGTCCAATGATAACTTATGGGGCAGTGGCTTGGAGCAAAAGAACTAATCTGGCCATCCCGAGAGCTAATCTCTCCAAAGTGCAAAGATTAGCACGTGTATATATACCTGGGGCAATGAGAAGCTGACCAACAACAGTGGTACTAAATCTTACTCCGCTCCACATTATGGTGGGGAGCATAGCCAAAAGGGCTACACGCAAAATGATTGGGGAAGGAATGGTTAGGCCTAAGCCTCAGCCTCCTGATGGTGACCAAACTTGGGAGATGGCCCGAAACGATATGCCAAGGAAATTCAGCTTTGTGAAAGAATTTCCCACAAAGCTTAGCACCAAGAGCGAATGGGATGAAGACACCATCTTGAAACTCAATAGAAGCGTTATCAAATGGTATGCGGATGGTTCTAAAACGACAGACGGAGCTGGAATAGGGATATATGAGCCTAAAACAAAATATTTCGAAAGCTTTAGGATGTACCCGAGTATGTTCCAGGCGTAAATACACGCTATTGAAAGATGCGTTCAGTTCAACATTGACAGAAGCTAGGAAAAGCAAGAGTTTATCATAATGTCTGATAGTCAAGTAGCCAGCAGGGCGCCGAGTTCAAAAATTATAAGCTCGAAAATGATTTGGGAGTGTCTAGAAAAACTGAACAAGCTAGGCAAATGGAGCAAGATAACCCTACTGTGGGTTCCAAACGAAATAACAGATAATTTCGCTAAGAAAGGGGCTAGTATACCATTCGTAGGGCCAGAACCGTTCTGCGGGATAAGTAGCAGTATAATACTGGAGAAACTCAAAGTGAAGTAGAGCAGAGAAAATCCAATTTCTGGAAAAATCTCCAGGGAATGAGGCAAGTCAAAACTCTTCTGGGAACCTATAACCAGAAAAGGTCTGTAGAATGCATTAACCTGAGTAAAAATAATATTCGTATATTGACAGGGATCCTATCAGGCCATTGTAAATTGAACGGACATCTAAGCAGGCTTGGAATAGTGGAGGAAGCCGAATGTAGATTTTGTGGGGAACAGGATGAAACATCCATCCATCTACTCTCAAATTGCGCTGCACTGTGTAACTCAAGAGCCCTGCACCGGGAAGCATGTGAAATTGAAAAGGGACCTACCTAATCTGGGGCCTTCTGACATTCTTTTTAAAAGGAATACAGCGAGAATAGAGGACACAAAATTACTTTTTGCTTTTGCTTCACACCGAATTGGCATAGTTTGAATTAATTGCTTACAACGCTCGGAGGTTATGCTTTGCCAAGCACACTCGACGGCTGTGCACATCTAAATTTTCATAAGTTTCTTATTTTACAACGCGTTTAATGTCACACCACAAATTTTCGATGGGGTTGAGGTCCGGGCTACAAGAAAACCACTTTAGAACCTCAACTGCATGATCTGATAACAATTTCTTCACAGTTTTGACGGTATGCTTGGAGTCATTGTCATGTTGATAAACCCAAACAATCTGTAAGAATTTATTTGAATACGGTATCAGAACGTTTTCTAAAGTGTGAATATATACGTTGTTACGATCAAGTGTGGGGCGGCGTACAGTAAAAAAGGGGTACACACGAGTAGGACGTCCTGGAGTACGTAACGGTAACTTTATTAATAATGATAAAAAAACAGAAAAAAAATTGCCACGTGGTTGTTGAATTCTGATATTAAAATTAGTGCAAAAAATAGCACGTGGTTGCTGAATTCCTGAGATTAATTTAAAGGTAACGCAATTAATCCGTTTCTAAAAGTAAATGATTGCTGGTGAGAGCAAAGTTGCTAGCAATTACAAGTTAAAATAATAAATAGTAAAAGCAATAAAAGAAAGCGGTTGATACGTTTTGAATAAAGTTACTTAGCTGTTGCTTTAAGGCAAGGGGCTTCGAAGCTTTTGTGTATGCTGAATGGGCAGCACGTGGTTTCTGTGTTTTCCAATTAAAACGGGTCCGTCAAAACTGAACATTAACTGAATCGGAACAGAGAGCGCGCGTAGCGTGAAGAGCCCTTATAAAGACTCGCGAGGTAGGTAGCAAAAAAGGGATGAACCAATAGAAAAGTCGAAAAATGCAAAAAGGATCATAAAACTACTGAGCGTCTAAGAGTTTGGCGCGTAAACTAAATGAATGAATTTGAAATACAAGTTTAAATTTCGTATTAAAAACATTAGTTACGTTGAAAAGACTCCTAAATTTGGATCGATTGTAAGTATTTTTGGTAGATCTTTAAAGAAACTCTATTCTAAATGTACAATCGTACATACAATGTTGTAATGGAGACTCTTACATTGCAGTGCAATAAACTATGTTGGTTCTTTTACTTAAACCTTTTTTTTTTATAAACATTAGTGAATAGAACAACTATAGGTAACGAAAAAAAAAAAATGTTAGGCCTGGAACTCGATAATTTGTACATGTGCAAGGGGGTAAGCCTTACATTTGCATTTAGTACTACATTTATGCCTCTCAACAATAAAGGTGTGTTTATGTGAAACTTAAGGTACCTGCATTTTTATAAATGGTGTGCTCAAATGTAAAATTCATATAGCTTTGAAAATGTAATATAGGCAAGGTCCGTCTATATTATAAAGTGTATTTGCAAATAAGGCACCGTTAAAACTACTTTACATTCCAAATGAACTGTTTCAAACCAAGCATTTATTTCACATAAATAACACTTTTTATTTGATAGAAATAAATAGTTATTCTTAAAGCGTTATGATTTTAAGGTAAGTATGTATTACTATTCTTAAAACGAGATGAACAGTGATTTAATTCAAGAATTCTAACATTTGACTCCAAGACTAACGATTTTAATGCAAGTAAACAATACTCTTATGTGGAGAAAAGTAATAGCATAAAAGTAGTACTAAATTTAATCCAAGACTGCTAATCTCTTACATTAAGATTTTGCTGTTTTGACAATCTTTTTCTTACCTTAAGAAGTTTTTATCTTGCGGATATTCAAATCATAGACTTATTTGGTCCAAGAAAAATTTATGTAAGGTAAGCATGTATTTTTTGTGTATTTTTGCTTTTATCAAAGATTAAAATTAAATTTGCGGCTGTAAATTGATGCCACTAATTGCATAGCTGTACCCATACTTTGTGGTTTCTTGGTTTCATTTTTACTTAGTTTCAGTTTTTCCTGGTGCATTGACGTTTTAGAATGCTGAATATGTAGTATTCCCTGTCACGTTTAATCTGTTACATGAAATTTAGTAACGCCAATAGATTTTATAATTTTAAGTGCAAATAAAACTTCTAAAATTTTTGAACACGCTTGGCAAAATAATTTATTGCGTTCATATTTCAATTCCTTGTAATTCCTAATCCATTCTTCAACGGTGGGCTTCTTATGTTTCGGCATTGTACTGCGAATACACTTGACACTATCACACGAATCGCTTTAACACAACTAAATAAATTGGAGGCCTGATGCAAATCATATCACAGGAAACACGGGGAATGCTATAGGATTCCCCGTGTTTCCTGTGAGTGTCCTGTCCGGGCACAACGGGGAATTACAAAGGACAAATTCATTTACGAAACAAATGCGTCGTTGGGCAGCGATTCCTTTTCGCAATTAAATAAATTTTGGAAAAACGCATCCAAAAAGTCAGAAAAACACGCTAAATATGCATAAAAAAATAATAGGTATGAAAATTCAAAAAAGGCAAAAAAGGCTAAAAAAACTTGGGTCTTATTTTACTTCCTTTTATCTCATAATATATAATATTTGTGAAGACTGACAAGTACAAAGTTAAGTTTGTTGAAGATTCGGATAAGGTTATCTAGACCGGTTAGCTAATGGAAGAATTACAATAATTATTCTTTACATTTCCGCTCTACATAGACGGTACTTCCTTCTGCTGTGCTTTTTAAGTTAAGCTTCATTTAGGCATTATTTATTTGCAAAATAACTGATATAATTTTATATATTTTATTGTATTGTATATTGAACACAGCTTTATTTTTAGTGATGTTTCACATTTAATCTACGTTGTGCTTATGATATCTACTTGTGATTGAATATTAATTTAGTTTAATTTATTAACATAGGTATGACGTGGGTGCACGCTTTTCGGATCAACCTTGATACCCACGTCATTTCTTATTCTGTCTCTCCTAGTGTTGCCCTCTATCTCTCTTAGAAATCTCATATCTACGGCGGTTATTCTCGACTTATGCTTATCAGTTAGCGTCCAAGATTCACTACTATACAACATTTCTGGTCTTACAATTCTCTTGATCACTTCCCTGTTTATTTTCTTTTCTATTTCCCGTTTTCTCAAGAATGGTTTCTTCAGCGAATTGAACATTTTTTCCTACTTTTTTCACTCTTTCGTTCATTTCTTTATCCAGTTTCCCGTTCTCTTCGATAAACGTTTCCTAATATTGTATCCCGCTACCTGTTCTATTTTTTCTCCATTCAGTTGTATGTATGCTTTTTTCGCTGATCATGGTTTCTGTTTTTTGATATTTATTTTCTGGTTCATTTTCTGTAGTGCATCGTTTAGTATCTCTAAGTTATATTGCAGGGCCTCCTTCGCCTCCGCCAAAAGTAACATACCATCAGTGAACAGTAATTCCATTATTTTTACCTCCTGCATCTTCCAGTATCCAATTTTTAGTTATTTCATCTATCTTTTTGCTTCTTTTTCTCTCCTCATCCATAACTACTGTGAACAGGAGCGGACTCAAAACACATCCCTGTCTGAGACCTATTTCTGTTGTAAATCTTCTGGCCTGTTCATTATTTATCTTTACCAGATTTATAATATTTCTATACATTGCTTGTATCGCCTCTATCGTTTCCACATCCACACCCCTCTTTGCTAACGTTTTCCATATATCTTCCCTCCTTACTCTGTACAAAGCCTTTTCCAAATCTGTGAAGCACACGTATTAATGATCTTCTCCCTTATTTGTCGAATTGTAAAAATTAAATCTTGTGTACCTCTCCCTTTTCTAAAACCAGACTGTGGTATGAGTAAAATTTATAGTTTAATTAAAAATCGCTCAGTGTCCACTTAATTCTGTCGGTGACTGTATGTGGCAGTACTGGTTATATGGATCGTAACGACTGAACACCCACTGGGTAAGCTGACACCTCAATCTATCCTTTTTCTTTCAATTCAAAACTGTATATCTCTATATCGTAGCTATGATCACAAAACTTTCTTCCGTTTTAACTATTGATATAGGCGGCGTTGTTGACATATGTTAAAAAGGGCTTACGAGATCATTAAATCGTATCGTTTAAAAAATCTAGCAATGATCGGTAAAATGTTTACGATGTGATACGGAATAGGGCTGAATATGTATGTAGCAAGTTTAAGTAGGTTTTTCTGTGTGTATCGCCAACACGGGTAAAATATTTTAAGCTGTAATCTATAATACAAAACGGTAGACGCGTAGAAACGGTTTTGTGTATATCACCATACGTAAAGAAAACTGCTACAGAAGTATGCAGCAGCTTTTTTAAACTGTTAACGTGTTATATACATGGTATAAAATGATAGTTTTGAAAGATAGAACATGCATTCATAATCATTTTTTTATGAAAGCAAAATTACTTGATTGGTGAAGTTATAAATATTTACAAAGCGCCATAACTTTTTAATTATTGAGTTTACCAAAAATAATTCATGACATAAAAGTAATGTTTCGATTAGTAGAATATGATACAGGGATTAGTTTTCCCTGTGCCCCATAGTTTGGGATTTCAGCCGTAGCGTCGATTTTATTTTCGAAATGTGAGACGCATTGGGAAGAATGGATCGGTTACTTATGGAAGGGGCTTCATTCATTCATAACGTTAGGGTGGACCACTTTAGTCCAGGCACTTGAGCTAGGTGCTCATTATACCGTCCCTATTAAATCTCTTACATCCACTCGAGCAGCTTGGTGTTCTCTATAAAGCCCAGTATCTTGCCCAGTGGAAACTTGAGAACCTTCGAGGGCTCCAATACATCCTTCCCGAAATGTTTCTGCCGGAGTACTTTCAACTCCTCAAATGTGCAGATTACATGTAAACTCCTTCCTCCTGTAGGTCACATCTTCTGCACCACGGTTCGCTTACTCGACCCGTGTTGTATAGATGCTTTTTCAAGGGACAGTGTCCAGTTACCAGGCCTGGTTTTAGCTTCTTTCTTGCTGCGTCTAAGTAGACTAAGTTCTCTGATAAAACTTAGCATCCCCATCTCCTATTAGTGCTTTGGTATGGAGTTTACCTTCCGTCGTCCTCCATTTATTTGAACTTTCTTTGTCTAACCAGGTCCAGATCTCCCTTTTAGCAGAATCCTTAGTAATCCCACATACGGGCTCTGGACCTATGAAGTGTCTTTTAGAGCCTTCCTTGGCTAGTTCGTCGGCTATTATATTGCCCTTTATATCCTCATGTCCCGGCACCCAAATCAGCGACACCGTGTGATCCTGTGCCAGTGTATTGAGGGATTGTTTGCAAAATGTTCATCTTCTCCGCATTTATCCAAAACCCATACGCAAAAGTCAAGGCGATGCTGGAAGTCTCTCTCATTAATCTGTTGATGCATTTGGATATGGTACGGGTGAAATTTGTATTTTTTAACAATCCTACTTTGCTTGCTTATTCCTGTTTCCCGGCTAATTTTGCGCTGATTGGTATGAGGATTTTCTATAATAGATTCCACTATGTACAAGCAACTCATTTTCTTTATTCCCTACAACGGGCTTCCGTCGGTTGCCTGTCTCATATTTTACGCTTCCAGTTTGCCGAAACGTTTGAAGTACGCTTTCAAACGCAGTTTTTCTTGGATGTGATCTATCCGGATATTTTTGTGTGTACACTCTTGATGCAAGAAAACAGTTTTCTTCACATTCGCCAATTGTCAAAATCATGTCGATTCTCTCCTGAATAGAGTAAATTTTCATTCTTGGAACGATTTTAACCATCAATTTTACAGGTCAACCAAAGTAAGTTTTGACTGCTGTCAAATAATAATAAATTGTTTATACATACTTAGTACCGATGTCTAAGCCAACTGAATTTAAATTAAATGTAGTCATCGGAAAAAATGAAATGCTGACCACGAGAAAACTATTCGTCTTAGGTATAGGGAACCTTAATATATTTTGAAAGGAAATTAAATTCTACGTCGGATAGTATCATCAGATATAGGGTGTTCCATTTAAGATAAGAAACTTAATTTACTGCAAAGTTCATCAAATTTAAACAAGCGTTTATTAACACTCAGTATAACTGTCTGTCTCTTAGCTGAATGACGAATGTAGTCAGGTTAACGTTATCGCTGGATTACACAATAAAAATCAAACTTGAATTTTGTACAGCAATTTCATAAATTTTAAAATATCTCAAAAACCGATGGTTTTAGGAATATGAAGTATTACATAAACTTTCCCTAATTTGTTCTTTAGATTCCAAATATGTCATTAGATATAGGGCGATCCATTTAAAAAAAGGTAACTTTGTTATAAATCTTTTTTCTCGAACACCAAAATAATTTTAAATTGTACATACAAAGGTCTAGCATTCAATTAAATAAAAAGGATTTCAAAAAATCCTATGCTTTTCCATACAAAGCCCGCGCCGTATGAGCTGGCACACCCTGTATAAGGTGTTCCAATTATATAGATGATCTTGAAAGAACAAAAAAATAGACAAATTACTGTCATGCTTTATTATATCCACATATAGAAGTCATAATGAAGATTATATAGCTTATATTTATATTGGAGGATTTGTCTCCATGGGAAAGTGCAGGTTTAAAAAAGAAAGTTTTAACAATATCCTACTGATAACTTCTGCCGGCTTTCGCCGTGTGTCAAAACTTTGGCTCGAGGTTTCGCTGCTCATGCTGACAGCTTCTTCATAATAATTGATTTGATTCTCGGTTGTCCGACATTCTTTTTATATACGCCCTTGATGCATTCAACCGTGAAGTTTCCGCTCCACTGAGCGTGACGGTCCTGCGTACAAGACTCTTCCATGTGTTGCTAAGGTGGTACCGTTCTTCTTATGGTATTGCTTTTTCTATTTCTATGGCCTCCCTGATGAGTCTTTTTTCGTAGTTCGTGGTGATGAATATTACTTGTATGTTTCCAAAGTCCATTTTGGTAGTAGTAGTAGCAATAGTTTACATATAGAAGTATAGTATGTCGCACAGTGATACAGTTCAATAAGGATGAAATGATAATACCGCTAAAAAGAACGCGACGCCTTTGAAAATTTAGCCTGCTACGGATCGACGCATTAAAGAGCATCCCAGGCCGACCTTTTTAAATTGGCACAACGTATCAGGTTTCATTTGGATGTCCAAAATATATCTACAAAAACAGCGACGCGACATCTCATATCTCATGGTTTGCAAAGTAGGCGTCCTGTCAAAAAACCTTTATTATCGAGAAAAAATCGAATCGCATGCCTGGCATTTGCAAAGACGCATTTAAATTGAACCATACAAAGGTGGAAAACAGTATTATTTTCTGACGAAAGCAAGTTTGATTTAGTTAATTCCGTTGGAATAAAGTATGTAAGGCGGACGAAGAATCAAAGAGTAAATTATAAGCGGTAATAGAATGGTGTGGGGTTGCTTCACAGTAAAGATGGGTCGTATCCGTATGATTCGTATCTTTGGTACGAATTTTACTTGGGAGTCAGATGGTACGAATCCCAACTGATGAAAGTTTTCGTACAATTCGTACCGCTGTCACCACAGACAGTAAACGGTCCGAATTATACGAATGATTCGAATCTTGCTCCGTGAAAGAGTCGTATCGTACGAATCTTTGAAAAGAGTGATTGCTCATGCCTATTTCAGGGTTTGGTATGGGTCCACTTCATACAATTGAAACAACAATGGATACGTTTGTTTACTTAGATATTTTAAGGAATACGATGTTGCGGTTTACAGAAGAAAATATTGCCTTCCGTTGGATTTTTCAGCAGGATAACGATCCAAAACACACCGCAAGGGTAGTTGGCGAATCGCTTAACGTAAACAGTATTGTACGTCTCACACGGCCAGCTCAAAGCTCAGACCTCAATCCCATAGAAAATCAATGGGATGAGGTCGACAGAAGAGTGGGACAGAAACGCTAAAAAAATAAAGTAGAATTATTTGAGGAAATGATACGAATATGGAATAATATGCCGGACAATGTCATAGAAAAACTAATTTACTCAATGTCTCAAAGATGTGAGGAAGTCAAACGCAATAAGGGATTTTAATTAATTAGTATATTTTTTCTTGTAAGGTCTAAAATAAAAAATAACACATAATACATGATTTAAATAAGTTTAAATAAATTGTTCGTCCATTTTTGCCTCGTTTATAATTAGTCTCGTATTTACAAAATGCTGTTATGGATTGCTATAATTACCTCTTAATCTTTTTGAATGTTCATAAAGGTTTATATTATGCAGAATTGCATAAAAAATCATCAAATCGCTCAGTTTAATAATTTACTAAAATGTATTGTAAATTATAGAACTTACATTTGTTGCTTCTTTTATGTCCGATAGTGTAGGTTGGTAAATAGCGATGTAACGTCGACGCCGAGACATCGTATAACAAGTGATGCCGCCGGAAATATCTTAAGAAGAACAGAAAAAGCTGTACTTCGAGAACAAGTACAACAAGAGTAGACGGAACTACAACTGATTACCAAGATGACCACGGAGCTGCATTAAGAAATAAGAAATTTTAAGAAGTATGCACATGTTTAAAGTATTATATTATTTTCTATAAACAAACACATAAATAATTAATAACACATAGTAATAAATATTATAGTCGTATTCTGCATATATACATT
The DNA here is from genome assembly GCA_949128085.1 of Cetonia aurata. Lineage (NCBI taxonomy): Eukaryota > Metazoa > Arthropoda > Insecta > Coleoptera > Scarabaeidae > Cetonia > Cetonia aurata. Next base: position 14,050,480 of record OX421887.1, read on the forward strand.
TACGTAATATATAATTTTAAAGAGATCCGCTTCCTTATTGCCATTTCATGTAACACAAGATAATGTTTTTACACATGACGAAAATCTGTATATTGTGAAAAAATACCAGGAAAATTTATTCTAATGCAATTACCCATGTCTGTAAATAGATATCGTTTTCCGCGGGAAGTACCCGCAAAAAGATAGGGAGAAGGTCAACATTTATCAGCGAAACGTTAAAGGAATCAGTTGAACCGTTATGTGAAGCTCAGTACAGTTTGAATTGATTCTTCAACTCCCAAATAGGTTTACCAAAGCAATTTTCATTTTGGCAATTGTTTCCTATTATTTACTATTTAGACCTTATATAAGAAAAATGCAATTCTGTATATTTATTTTTGTTTATGTTTACATTACTACACGCTGCAATATGTGTTGGAGATTGTAGTAATAGTAACAGATGATACAAACAAATGCAGAAATAAAATTCAAAGGCTACACATATTTCTAAACTTATTATTAATAGCGAGTTTTATTCGATGTAAAACAGCAGTCCATTCGAAACTGAAGAGTTAGTTTGAAGGTAATACTTTTGTCACGTTTGATCCATTTTCCCAAAAACTTCTGCAAATAAATAGTACATTTCTTTTGCCTGTTTCTTACCAGCTAATAAATAAATAATATAATATAGTAAATCCCAGAAAATTTACCAGTTTCTGGGGAAAAACATTCTTATTCCTTTGAAATTTTCTGTTTATTTTAGGCTTACTATGTAGATTAGATTTTTCGACTATCTTACACAGTTTGTTTAATGCTCGTTTATTTCTTTTATGATTGTTCCGCACCTATTTATATGAAGCGACAAGGCATATCCAGGTGTTTCACTGAACCGACTCAGAATTTTTCGAACTGCTGGTAGAAATTTGATAAAAGTAAGTAAGATTTTGTAGGTTTTCTTGTATATATTGTTAATTGTTTTGTTTTTCTCAGTCTGAAGATAAAACTTTAAATTCCGGAATAAAACACGAAAGTACCAACGCACTTTCATTAAGGGGAGGAACATTAGCGATGTATAACATTTTGCAGTTAAAAATATTGCTTTTAATTGCGCAACATACTAAAAACCTTCATATTTTTTTGCAATCTTATAAACTAAAGGCGCTATTGCAAAAAAAGAAACAAATATTTCGGGTTTTTTTTTAAACAACTCTACTGCGTTTCTTACAATTTTCGAGATAGCAATAGTGTCCCTTTATTAAAAAGTGGCGATGATGTATATACTCTGTGACAATAAGTTAGCCTCACGTTAGTTGAAGTGTAAGATGAAATGTCAATTTATCAGCTTTCATGACAAAATTTGAACTTTCTAGGTTCCTAGGTTATCTAGGTTCGTCGAAAAGTTAAGTCTATATTTTTGTGCCACTCTATATATGCAATTTACGCAATTGCTAACCTCAGAAATGAAATGTTGGAAGTTACTGCTGCCTTTTACTGTTTGGACATTTGCGATGTATGTAATTAGCGTAACTCATGTTTAAATAAAAGATAAAAGCGGAAATTAATGTACTATATCCAGTTCAGAAATTTTTCTAGCCCAAAAAAAAATCATCTAACTTAAGCTTTACAGCTAATTAATTATATCAAACATGCTCAGAAATAGAAAATGACTACTTGCTGGAACATATATAAATGTCAGTCTTATTATATATTGTTTTAATTAGCATTAAGTACATGCTTTTTCTTTCAATTATTACAAAGCCTCCAATGTGAAGCTTTTGGTGCCCAGAGAAAGTCGCAGCTCAATCATCCGCATCTGCGTACATCTGCTTCGCCAAACATCCCAAAATGTTTTTGACTAAATTCCATGTTCTGAAAAAACTACGCAATGTAGTACGATATAACTAAGCAGTTTTGCTTACTTCTTTACTGTCTCTGTTACCAATATGGACTAATAATTCGGCACGTGACAAAGAAACGCAATCGTGAACGCACCACGGTTTCTGAATGAAATTCATTCAAAAAGACGATCAGATTAACTTGTCTAATCTGTAGATATAACAATAATTCGCTTATCAATTGAATTAGACAAAAAAAATTGAATTTACTTATAGGTTTTAGAGTTTATAGAGGAATGAAAACACATTCACATTTTTTTCTAAATGGAAATATTTTTATGTATCTGTTTGTTGAAAATAATTACCTAAATTGTAATCAAATGATTGTAGTTAGTAAATGAGTGCTTTATTGTTTATTATCTATCTGTTATTGTTATCTGTTTCTGTTCTGTGGTACTATCTTATTATAGTTTTTCACGTAACTGTACCTACGCTATTTCTCAATGAAATTCATTCAAAAAGGCGAACATTTTTATTAGTCTAATTTAGGATAATATATATACATACATAGGTATGTACCTATAAATATAAACCAACAACAACAATATAAACATAATGATCAATTAACAATCCCGCCTTGTATTTAAAACCGCAGGCTATAGTAGTCTGTGTTTAAAACAATCTCCACCAATTTCAGCAATAAATAGAAATGAATCTACTACTTCCATGCATGCAAATTTCACAAATACTCATTTATCAAAAAGATGTTTATTTGCCACTTTTGTTTTTTTCTATAATTATAAAACTATTAGGCATACCTAGGACGTAAGGCGTACATAACCTCAATTTGCACTTACCTTCTTTGATTTAAAATACACTACACCTTACACCTAATTATAAACCTGCCTAAACAAAACTAAAAATTCTGGAGATACTTGAAGTTTATATATACCTAGAGTAGACAACCATATGATTTTGTTATTATTAATTTTTCCGTTGTTAATGCATCGTAAGAATTAGCAGAAATACTGGAAAGTAAATTATGTATTAGTTTGAATAGTTAGTAGTAATTTTTGCTCTAAACGTGTTTTGGATTAGAGCCTGGAAGTATAAACAATAAAATTCAAATAATTATTTAAAATGTGTTGATAATACATCAAAAAACTGCTGTAGACTCCAGCCACAACCATTGTTTTATGTACTACTTGACGCTAACTTCAAGTGTCATTTTAACATGCTTTGCTTCCTTCACACATTTTAAATTTTCAATCAATATTCGGAATGTAAATAATTAAAATAGTAAATTATACGAGCTAGTCTTCTTATAAATAGGTTAATTAATGGTGTAATCGTTATTTTGTGCATATCATACATTAGTTTTAGTTGGTTACATTCCGCGTTCAAGTAACCATGGAAATTAATGAATTTGTTGAAGATTGGAATATAATTCAAACATTAGGCGAGGGAGCTTACGGGGAGTAAGTATCGATAATTTTAGGATCTACACATTGTAATTTGGTTAATTTAAAGAGTTAAATTATTGGTCCACAAAACTACATCACAAGCGGTGGCTGTCAAGATAGTTGATTTAAAGAAACACAGGGATGCAGCGGATTGTGTCAAGAGGGAGGAACGATTGCACAGATTACTAGTCCATCCGAATATTATTCGGTTATTTGGGAAACGAGAGGAGACGGATAAAGTGTATATATTTTTAGAATATGCTGCCGGCGGAGAATTATTTAATAAAATTGGTAAGCTTTATAAGAGACGCTTCTAAAATAGTTTCAACTTTTTGTAGTGATGTTATAGATTATAGTTAGATGAAATAATTATAAATGTCTGTTTTATTAGTCATTTTGTGTATATACTGCCTTCATATCGTAGTAAATGTAAAAAATTGAATATTATATGTTGGCTGTTTGTTAATAATTTCAAGGTGTAGATTTAGAAATTTTAGGAAATTTTGTATGAAAAAAATTGTCTGTGGTTGATTAGAGAATATAAAAGAAATTAAGTATATGTAGTTACTACAGTATATTATTATACGAGAGTGTAAAATAATGTTCACTGTATGCAGTAGCCGCTTATAAGTAAGGGCCTTTTATGTTTTTATTTTTATGGAGAATAGGGATAATGACAGTTGTATTTTGGTTAGACGTTTGCATATTTCAAAATGGGAATTGAAATGTCTGTAGTTCCGGTTTTATATATTAATAGTTAGGCAATGAGTACGAATACCATTCAGTCATTAACAGATGGCGCAGGGCGTAAATGATATTTTATGTTGGCGCCGTGTGCCATCTGTTAATGACCCAATGTTACCCGTAACTCATTATCTAACTATTAATAATATACAGACTGATTCAAATTAAGTGCGCACCATTGCTACCTATCTTTGATATTATTGATTCTAAAAAGTAGGTTAAATTAGCGAAGTATTAAGTGTTTTTAACGATTAATATGCAGTATACGAGAAAAAAAGGAATTGCATGACGCATTTCCAAGAAATTTTGAAATTTATAATTTTTTTAAATGGCACACCCTTCCTGGTTGTAATGTTTGTGAGGTTCGGTATCCTTAAATGGGATATATTTATGTTTTTTTTATTTCCTTGGCAGCATCTCTAATGAAAAATTTGCGATGGACTGCAAAATATTCTAACACTGTAATTTCTACTTCTTCCTTTTGAAATAAGGAATCATGTTGCCTAAACTGTTTATAAAGTTTTTGAAAGTAACGTCGATCTGGTTGTTGTCCTAAAGGATAGTGTTCAGCATAATATTCGCTAGTCTTTATTGAATTTTTGCCGCATACAATGTGTGTTTACAACATGTCGCATTTCTCCAAATAAGGAAATGTGAAATATTATCTAACATTGAACAACGAAAGATAAATAAAAGTGCTAGAGGCAAATAAGAAAATTAGATCTTTCCGTTGTTTCAAAAAATCTCAAATGTCATTTGTTGTAAGTCTACTTTTTTTTCGGGATCATAATAACCATAAAATTTAGCAACTTTGCCAAATTTAAACCTATCTTCTATCTTCAATAACTAGCGAGATCCCAATGATGAGGATCGAAAATGAATCAGCCTGAGATTATGCATCTCATTTCTTTTTGTTAACTTTTTTGGCTTTTGTTATTTTCTTTTCTTTAATTGGCTTGATTATGTTTCTTTACTTTATTATGAATTTCGTCCGTTACAATTGTGATAAATACTACTACAAGATCAATTACAAATGTATTATTTTATTTTCAATGGTCGTGCGTGGTTGCGCTTATAACAGATGGTTGCCTTTGTATGGGGATTGCAAATTTCGAATATTAATGCCTTTTACAGTAAATGCTTTATTGAAAATTATTTTTGCTAGGCTACTTATAAAGAAATAAAAAAAAATGCTTTTGAAACTCTAATATCCTGATTTTATGCAAATATATAGGTATATACCTAAATACCACAGCCATTTGATATTTATTTGATACGCCAGTAGAGTAGTAGTATCAACTATTACAGATAAATAACCAGATTCTTTTATTTCTTTAGTGATATCTTCCTGCAATGACGCTGCAATCTCGTTAAGCTACATCGAGACACCCGAAAGCTCTATACGTTTAATGTACAGTAGTGTGCAAAAAAACAGCTATAAAGCAATATTCATATAGACACACTGGTAGCAAATATATTAAATATATATTAATGATTTACAATTTTACTAAGAATGATCACCGTTAATAACACAGAAAGCATCAAGTCTATTTAAAAATATTATTCAATAGGTAAAGATCTAGTAAATATACAAAAATAGGCTGTGCAAAATAATAGGTACACTTCAAATTAAACCCTGTTTTAAAACAAAATATAAAAAAAAGACAACGAACTCGTAGACTTCCGCGGTCGTTGTTGTTTCTACATCTCTAAACATGCAGCATTACCTAATGATTGATATTTGATATGTTAAATAAAGTTCTCTTTTTGTTTATTTAAATTCATTATTAAGAATAGAGATGGCATTAGTAGTAAAAGTGTGTGCACCTATTAATGCCCCCAATGTCAGTGACCTATTTACGAGTTTATTTTGCATTTTGGGGAAAACCCCAATACCAGGAATAACAGTTGTGCAATAAAATACGGCGAGGATATATACTTAAATTTATAAATTGTACCTACTTGGGATTTTAATTTAGTAGCTAAATATGGCACATGCTGAAGATTGTTCTAAAGATAAACGTAACATTATCAAAAAACTTAGACGAGACGGTAAAAGTGATACAGCCATAGTAAATATTTTAGGGTGTTCATGAAATAAAGTATTGAACGCTTTGATATGGCGAGAAAAGACAGAGAAACGTGGTAGACCAAAGAAAGCGACAAGCCGGACAGATACAGCAATAGCAAGAAAAATCGTTTTGCTACGTCAACCACCATCAAAAAGGAATTGCAACTAAATACTAATACTAAATATTAAATCGAAGACGACTTATACAAAACAATCTACTAGACATAAATATTTCTCAGTTAGTTGTAGTAGTTTAGTTCTTAGTAGAAAATAGTATATAAAAGACTTTACATTATAAATAGTTCATTTTTTTCTGTGAGATATATATTTTAAATTTATAATTTAAAAAAATATCTTTTTTTCATTTCTTAATGAAATATTTTTTCTATTATTATTTTTGGCGGTTGCGCAAACCTGCAAACCATATAAGAAATCCCCACTGGTTTTATTTGATTAGATTAATTATGTTTGGTTTTAATTTTTGGTTAATTGTACACATATTTACTGTTTTAATTATATTCTTATATTATTTTGATCATATATTCTACAATTTATTACAGTATTATTATTAATATTTTTATTAGAGCCCGATATCGGTATGTCGAATAAGGAAGCGCAATCATACATGAGGCAGCTACTGGAAGGTTTAAGTTATCTTCATTCCAAGGGCATAGCGCATCGAGACATAAAACCTGAAAACATCTTATTGGATGGAAACGGCGTTATTAAGATTAGCGATTTCGGCATGGCTACTGTATTTAGATTACGTGGCAAACAAAGGAAACTGGATAAAAAGTAAGTTTATTTCTTTGTTCTATAAATAAAATAACTATATCTTAGAACAAATCACGCTTTTCCCATTAGACCGTGCTTTTTCATTTCTTCGAATATGACGTCGCCGACGTGCGAAGGATTTTTCGCTATTACAACACCGGAAGTTTCTAATTTCTCGATTTTCGATTTCGCAGAACCATATTTACTAGTGATTATAGCGGAAGCATGACCATATTTCCTATTCGGCAACGCTGTCACTCCGACTATTGTAGCTACAACTACTTTTTTCTTATCACCGACATTGTGCACCCTTAAATATTCTGCCGCTTCTTCTTCGTAATCCTCCCCGATTTCACCGACAATTACGATTCCCCTAGTCTTCGCGTCGTCCAGGAATATCTTCAGGCAGTCCACGTAGTTGGTTCCGATAATTTTATCACCGCCGATATTGATACAATGCGATTGTCCCAAATTCTTTCGCGTTATTTGTGCGATCACGTCGTAGGAATAAGTTCCAGATCGAGATATCACTCCTATATCGCCTTTGTGGCATATAGTGTGCGGTATTACCCCGATTTTACACTCATCCGGTACGATGATACCGCTGCTGTGTGGCCCCAGTAATCTACTTTTGCTCTGTTGCATTAGCGCATGCCGAACTTTCACCATGTCGTGATAGGGAATCCCTTTGGTTATGCATACGATTAACTTTATTTCTTCTGATATTGCTTCCAGGAGAGCGTTTTTCGCCAGCGGCGCTGGTACGTATATGACCGAGGCATCTGGCTTCGTAACTTCCTTAGCTTGTCGAACTGAGTGGAATACTGGTAACTCCAAATGCGTTTTTATCTTTAATTTCTTGCTAACGCCGGCTACAATCTTTGTGCCATATTGTAGCGCGATTTTAGTTTGTATCGTGCCGTGCTTGCCTGTTATTCCTTGACATATAACTTTTGTGTTTTTGTCTATAAGTAAATGCTTTGCTGTATCTTCGTAAGCTAGCCGATGTACGATTTTGTTGATACGTTTAAAGCTAGTATCGAGTAATTTTGAATGTACTGCTTTGACACAGAACATATTCTGTCATGGTTCGCAAGTTTGACAAGCAAATGTGTCATGTGTTACATTAGGAGGATTTGACGTCTGAAATAAAATGTTTCTCTCACTCTTACACGTGCGCACTTATATGAAAAAGTGGCTGTCATTTTTTTGTACACAGTAGTATAAGGACACATACTTATACAGTGAGATCATAAATTGTGCTCCTCCGTCTCATAACTTTTGAAAGAAGTGAAGCAAAACGAGGTGAAATGTGCATGTGCACCTGGCTTGAAATGCAAGTTACAGGCATAGCTATTATTAAAACTTTAAATGGAAAGTAAGTTCATATAAAAGCTCATTTGGAAGATATTTTCATTATATGATAATGAAAGAAAGGTGTGAGAAACTCATCAATTTAATAAAATTTGGCTTACTAGTTTCGGCTAGAGCCATTTAATCAAGAACAATAACATAAATTACAATGATGTAAAAAAGTTCATTCACTTAGACTAATAGAGGCATACGAAATTGAGAGACACGCGAGGGAACGAACATTAGTCTAATATTTTCTCTTCTCTTACACTACGTAAACACCTAGACCTCTTTATTTATCAATTTGTGTCGTAATTAGTTTCTTAAAGGCTGCTTTACACTGTCCAATACCAACTGCGAAATGACATCAAATGACATGTGGGGTTATTGTTCTAAGTCGTTCTGCGTTGAAGTAGACGGTGTCGCTTAACGATTAAGTTATTGTTTGTTTTATATATTATATTGAAAGGTGAGATCATGGTAGGTGAAATAGATAGTTATATAGGTTATATAGTACCTAATAATGACAAACAAAGCGTACAATTTAGCACAACGTTATTTTGTCACTTTCCTTTTTGAGTCTTTTATCACATCTCCCACTTTCATTTTTGAAACTTGAATATGAGCACGACGACACGTCAAACGTCAACAAACCAGAACAGTTGGTAATGCGTTGGCAATGCATAAGACCCTAATTTATAGTTAGTAAAAATTGCATCGTGTAAAACACTCCCACCTTGTCGATTTATTCACGAAATTTTTCATGAATAAATTTATGAATTAATTCACCAATTTGTTTGGCCGTGTAAAATAAGCTTAAAATTTATGTTTTAAACTTAACGCTTTCTATCCATTAATTTCTGCCTATTGAATGTAACGGAAGTATTTCACTAATAACCATTGATTAACTCATTTACATCATTGTAATTGTTAACTAATTTATGTTATTGTTCTTGATTGATGACTCTGACTTAAATTGTCTTTCATTTTCATATACATATAACTGAATTTAGACACAACCATGCATATTTTCATCACTTTTACGGAAATGCAATTTTATGATTTTCTAAATTTTTACTAAATATAATAATAATTGGTCTGCATTACGTTTTCGATAATCCCCATATTCATTTTTGGGATGTTGTACAGAAACCTGTTGCAAAAATAAATGTACACTAAACAGGTCATAATTATCTATAAGTTTGGTTCATAACATTTTGGAATTGTATCTATTATAAAGTGGTGGGGGAAGCATACTTTCTATTATACAAAAGTCTTTGTAACTTTAGTGACTGTCAACTCATCTTCAAAAGCTTGGACTCATTATGAAGAGAATATCATGTAGGTGAAGAGCGTAAATTATTATTTGTTTTATTGCTTTAAATGGAAAATAGATGGCGTTATCTACTAGTTTACCCTATTCATGTGATTTATTCGAAAAATCAAGTAAAAATGGTATCATTGTAATCAATTTAGAAGAAATAATACGCAATGACAGCTTGATCTGCCGAAAGCGCAAATTGATATCTGTTGTAATATAAGTATTTTGACGCCATTATTATTTTTTGTTGAGCTTACAGGACGGGCCAAAAGTTTAGAAAATTTACAAAAATCAAGTTATTTTTGGAACTCCAACAGGTATCAATTTGCGGTATTGATAGGTTAAACTGTCATTGCGTTCTCATTTTTATGGATTGATTATAGTGATGCCATTTCATTTGAATTTTTCGAGAATATATATATATATTTTAAGACAGGCTAGTAGATAACGCCATCTAGTTTCTATTTAAAGCAATAAAGCAAATAATCTACTTGACATTCTGTTCACGATAAGCCTAGATATTTGAAAATCGGTTGACATTCACTAAAGAGTCAGAGACTTTCTTCCCCCTCCACTTTATAATAGGTGGAATCTCAAAGTGTTACGAACAAAACTTATAGCTAATTATGGTTAATTATAGCTAATTATAGCTGCTTATGTTATATTTATTTTTCACCAAGGAAAACTTATTAAAAAGAATAATGAATGTAAAAAAGAAAAGAAATTGCGCCATCTTGCGGAAACTTTAGAAACTTAAAAATGTGTTAATGTTGCCGTTTTAGGCGTTTAAGAGATTCGTGCATTTACATCTACAATTTTATTATTTTTGTTTGTTTAATTGCCCTTAGTATGCCGATAACTTTTTGCTTCGTATAGAAATTGAAATACATGGGCTTACAGCTTAACTATTACTATTACTTGTCACCGTATTCGCTTGAATTGTTAACATGTTGAATACAAATGACTGTTACTAGTGTTAATATGTTCCTTGCAGATGTGGAACTATGCCTTATCTTGCCCCAGAAATATTGCAAGGGCCATACATGGCGGAGCCTGCTGATTTATGGTCATGTGGAATAGTCCTTGTGGCTATGTTAGCAGGAGGTAATATACAATATTCACTATAATTATTTAAAAAAGGAATTATCCATATATAGTAGTGAGTTTATATTTTGCTAATATTTGTTTGTTTTGACTTTTATCACACCAGAATTACCATGGGATGAGCCCACCGAAAATTCAGAGGAATTTTTAGCCTGGCAAAACAACGGCGGATTATTATTTATCAACCCCTGGAGCAAACTAGATACAATAGCTTTAAGTTTAGCCATGAAAATTTTAGCTGCCGATCCAGACAATAGGCCTACAATAACGCAGATCCTAAACCACCCTTGGATGCGTAACACTTTCAAAGACACCCGTGAGTATACCATTTATTGTAAAATAACATGAAAACTTTAACATAAATTCGTTAGTGGTTATACTTTGGCAATTTAGCAGTGTGATGTATTTGATATTCATAAAGCTAGATTACCAAAGCATAAACATCAATGCTTTCGTCTAGAGGCTGCGCAAGTAAGTTTGTTTTGTGTGCATAATTTAAATTGTTTAATTGCTAATTATTAGGATTTTTGTACATGTGATATTTTTTATGTACAGACACAGACTGCGTAGACATTAGCCGAGAATCGCATATTAAACGACAGCTGAGTACCAGTAAGGATGAAGAGGAATTGCCGACGATTGCCTTGTCACAACCTGCAATAGCCACTATAGCCGTCGATGAATTGAAATCTCTTCTGCAGAGACCTGCAGAATCGAAACCGATATGTTTCTCACAACCGACGCAAAATGATGATCTTTTATTGGGATCCCAATTGCAGTCTACGCAAACTTGTATAACATCTGTAAGTCTAATCTTTACATAGACAAAATAGCTTGTAAATAACTTGTTTGATTGTTACAGGCTAACTTCCAAAGATTCATTAAAAGAATGACTAGGTTCTTTGTAACTACATCTTACGAAAAGACTGTTTCCACTTTATGTGAAGTATTAGATCGGCTCCATTATACTTGGAGTACTGATCCGTCTGGAGCTGTGAGTATATATTTTATGAAACTAATATAAAACAATTGACGAGCGTTTAGGGAAAACCACCGTTATTCAAAACCTACTTGCTTGAATCCAGTATTTTTTTAAGAAATATAAATTTTATTTCAAGTTATGCAAAATTTTTATTTTCTTGGTCTATTTTGTACATGTTCCTCTTTTATTCCTTGGTGGGAGCCAAACATTAATAAACTTTGCTGTAATCTTTTCATACTATGATTGACTTACACCGTGAATAACAATAAAAACCTTTTTAATACCTCCGCATCGGCAATTATACGAAAATTTGACGTGAAATATTCTGAATAGTTATAAGCCACGATAAATAGGCATCGCATAAGTTTAAAAAAATAATGAGTTGAAGCCGGTACGGTGATTTTAAACGGCGGATACAAATCAGAGAATGCCTTTTTCTTTAAAATGGCCGATGTTAGCTCATGTTAGGGGAATTTGCACAAAAACAGCGGTGAGGGCAACCGCTAGAACAGGAAATGCGTTTAATCAACCAGCTTGTTACGAGTTTTGTTTTACGTTCGTGAATATCGGTTAATTTTAACACTGGGGTGCGTCCGAAAATGACGCTCGAGCGTTGCTTTTATCGACGAAAGTTGCCCGACATGCAATGACATATATTTAAATGAAATAAGTATTCCTTGAAAAGAAACATGTAACCTTTTCCACATCTGTAATTAATATAGTGTATGACTACTTATATTTAATTTTGTTCTAAAACTCTTTAAAATCCACCTGACGGGAATCTAAATGTACTTAAAAACTACATACAAATATAATGAATTGGTACTTTGATTGAAACCGACGGCCATTTCAGTTGCGGCATTGTCGCAAGCCGACAAAGATATTACCCACCGTACGTCTTTTACCTTTAGGTGCCGTAATTGAACCTATTACATGTAAAGTGGTTTCAAACGTCAAACGTCAAATTTGGGATAACGTTTTCAAAATAATCAATAATTTGCGTTGGTTGTAACTTGTTTCTTCTTTTCCTTTTTCGGGTTACAGCAATTACAACCTCATCTCCGCTTGATGACGATTCAGTAGTATCGCAATCAAATAAAATATCAAGTATTAGTCGCTAATGCATTTTCTCCATTTTTCTCTGTTATACAATCACAAAAAAAAACTAATAAAAAGAAAATGTTAAGAAAAAAAAAGCTGATCAATTATTAGTTGTGTAGGTACTTCTAATGTTACAGCGTTACACACAGGAAATTTAGAATATATATCAATGTGAACATAATCACATCGCTTCGGGCGTCCATAAGGACGTGCATTTTCGTTTATAATACATTCCATAAGTGATTTGTTCTGAAGAAAACTTTTGTTTAGTTTGTAATTACATTTAAATAAGGCAAGTATATATCAGAATGTTGACAGTTTTTGTATAATGTTTACGATGTATTTATAATTTTTTTAAAGGTATTTATTGCTTCCAAAGCTCACATTGCGAATCGATATGCTGTCACTATTGTTTATTAACATGAAAACACATTAACTAATTATTATATTTAATGCAAAAATTACAAATAAATATCTACTAATAAAGCGTCACCTATAATTTTCCAATGTAATTACTTGCGATGTTATAGTTTAGCCACATTCCGTCGGTTGGAACCAACAAAAATTCTGCGGATTATGGAATAAAATAGAGTAAATGGTAAATTTAAGTGAATTACACCATTTTGTGTTGCGCTTTAGAAAAAGTTCTAATTATAAAACCACAATTAAACTACTCTACAAATATGCATAGAAATTGAATTTTTAAAATTAGCCTTTATCTTACAGTTTTATTTCATTTATAATTAAAATAAGTTAAAACATTCAGAATTCAGAAGTCGTTTTTTTAAATTTAAATGTTCATTGTCGTCATTAGAAAGGAAAGACAAAGAAATACAACATATAAGCAGTAATTATAAAACTTGGGCTATTGGGTGACCATATTTATACCAACATTCATTTCAAACATAATTTCTACAAATGCAGATTCTTGTTGAAGGGGGTAGGTATAATAGGTAGAATAGATAGTCCTTGGTGTTGTAGAGGAAGGTGACAGTGAATCTACTCCTGCTTTTTTGTAAATAATTATTAGTATAATGAATAGCTGATGAACCTTTTCACAAAGGAAATGAAGTAAAATACTTCAAAAATACGCAGAGCAAGCAAAACACATTCTTTCAATATGATTTGTATAGTTGTTCCAGGCACAACTTGCATTGCATCCCACGAATTTGGTTAAGCTAGAGGCAGAATTAATAAACCTATAAAACTGGTACAGTAATGTGCATATAAAATGAATTTAGAGAGCTCACGCAGTCTAAAACCAGTTTGGCATAGATTCTTGTGGAATTGATTGCTTTGAGTACTGACTGTCTATCAGAAAAAATAGCAATGGTTTGGCCTACATCGGTCCATTGCAATATTTCTCTGATACAATAATGAGTACTTGGGGCGGGCGATAGCTTGGAACACTGTCGTGTTACTCTGTTATCCGTCTTTGCACTATAGCTATACCAGCTCGAGTCAGCTCGTATCGATGAGCCTTCTTCCCAAGCTTTCCTGTTTGGTATTATAACTTAGTATTTTTTAATCTAGGTTGTATTTCCGAATCATGGTATTAGCTACCAGTAGGAAAAATTTTCTGCGCCAAGCAGTTAATTAACTGACCAGGTTTATGTTTTCGCTTCACTGAACTCGCTTAACATCTTTATTGTTGCCACAAGTTACAATGAGAGATTCACTGCACGTAAACATTTCAAGTAAATCTAAGAAAGTGTTGCTTTGAATCTGATAGTAGTAGTTGTGTTTCCGCTTTAATTTTGTATGTCCATTAGGATCAACATATACCTAAGCACACTTTTTTTTACCCATATTTGCTTCAGATATGGGAAGATCCGATTTACTTAATCTATATAAGCGCTTCACTTCTATTATGCCTTCAGTACCAAGATGACCCATAAGTTTTTGGAAGTGTTTACATTTAGGAACTCACTGACAAATTACCAAATTGATGAAGTTGCTAGGATACCATTAGCTGAATCAATAATCAATACACAGACTAGTAGAAGGTGCCCGGATGTAACATTCTTTTGAGAATTTTTAAATTGAGATTTTTTCTTTGTTTCTAGCAAATACTAATGTGAGGTCATTAGAGTTGTAGAATATGCACAATAATCTTTTTACCAAATTGTGACATGCAGTGTTTATTCCTCTGTCAATAACATAACCAAAGTTTGAGACTATTAAATGCTTTTTATGGTCTTGTACCTAAAACTTACACACTTATTTCTTACTTTTTACTTGCTAATGTAGGTGTTATTATTTAATTTCTTTTTTGGACATGTATGATTTTTACAGAAGTGCCGAATTTTTGAGGCCCTTTATGTTAGCACATGCACTAGTTTTGACGAGAATGAGTTTGCACGCCGAGGTATTTAACTTTTTTAGGCCTAGAAGAACAATAAATTCTGATTTTTCTAAACGTTCGTCAAATGCCTAATAATTTTTGTTCACACGTGAGGGAATATATTGAAACCCTGTTATCTGCTGTCTTTATAATCGTTTACCTTAATAATCTACATGCGTGGTTTCAAATGAAAGCAATTTATTTTTAGATAACAATTTCCACTGTCGATAGAAGAAAATTGAAACTAGTCTTTAAGGCGAATTTAGTAACGATGGATTCAAAGCTATTACTAGATTTTCGTTTGTCGAAAGGATGTGGTATTGAATTTAAGAGAAGATTTGTTAACCTAAAGGAATCGTTGAAGAACATTGTTGAATAGTATTATGTGCCGTCTGTAATATATTGTTAACACATCGTTTTTTATATATTTTTTTAATCGATATTTTTGATATGAAAAGCGTTTATAAACAAAAAAAAATTATTCACAATCTACCTCGTATTAACAGAACATCAATGAATAGTAGTTTTATTTTATATTATCTGTGTTTGCCATTTTGCAGTTAGCAGAAGGCTAAATAAGATGTAGTATTTTTGTATCGTATCTTTTATTGAAGTTTTATATTTATTTTGTTGTTCTCTCGTTATTACCAAGTTTATGAAGTAATGCTAAATTGACGCGGTAATGTGTTTAGAAACGGCACACCTTTACCTTGTATATCTTGTTTTGTTTAAAAACTTTTACCATTTGGATTACTTGTTACATTATGTATTGCATAATATAATATTGTAATAATTGAAAGTAGGAGAGCGATGTAAGACAGGTATATTGTAAATAAAATTAGTTTTATCAGTTTTTCTCTGATTTTGTGTTAAATAAAACCTAGACCACTGCTATATTTCATTTATAGGACATGCATTCTTCTTCAAAACAACTTTTGTGAGCCTACCTTACGCGTATGCACTTCGCAATGTTCAGCCAGGAACTTTTTTCAAATCTTCATCCTTCCTCTTCCGAACGAGATGAGGAGACTGGACGTTGTGTTTGTCTTTGCAGATCACCGACTGGGGCAGTGGAAGCAAACATGAGTAGGTTAACCCTTTCGAGCCGATCGGTACATATATGTACCACCGAGGGTTTGAAGAAGATAGAATTTTGGTGCATTATGAGTGGTTGTAAAATGTACCAGCCCGTCTAGTATGGTAACGCAGCTAAGTATTTGTCGCGCATAACCTCCAAACATATGTTTCTTACTTATTGTTTACAAAAAAAAACTGCAAGCAGCGGTGTGTTTCGACGGTTTCAGTGGTATTTTGTAATAAATAAGTTAAAAACCAAAGCAGTTATTGCACGAAACGATTGATTGTATTCAAATATTAATTATTAATCATCAACGAAGTAAGTACAATCTGATTTTCGTTTTATTTGCGTAAAAAATAAGGGTGGTACATTTATGTACAAGTAGTCTTACATAGTGGTAAGAATATTTAACATCTGTTTTTTTTCAGTAAATTTTGTGGCAAAATGAAATGAAAAATTTTGTCACAAAAAGAATTAGAACACCTAGCAGAACACTTATCTGATGTGGATTCTTCTGCATCATGTGAAAGTAGTAGTGAATGTGAACCCGATAGTGTCAAAGAGGATAATTCTTCTGAAGGCGATCTACCAAACAGTGGAAGAAAACCCACAAATCGAACAAATGAATATGTTGAATACCAAACGGAAACTGAAAGCGATGATGATCCCCATTCTGCTGTACCTGTGGTCAGTCAAAATCAAGGACGCGTTAAAAAACCATTTATTCTTCGGACAGATCCTGATGACTCCTTCAAGCCACTGAAAAATATTCCAAATAAACGTAATTGTATGATTTTATCGGATATCAATAAGAACTCTACACCTATGCAATTATTCATGAAGCTTGTACCAAGATCACTTTACATGTACATTGCACAATGCACAAAAGAGACTTGTAGTAAGAGAACACACGTTCAAGAAACAAGCGCAGGCGAAATTAAAATAGTGTTGGGTTGTATGTTTATTATGTCATATAACCATGTACCTTGCATAAGTGACTATTGGTCTGAACATCTTTCTATGGACAACGACGCTATCAAATCTGCAATTTTACAAGACAGATTCAAACTTGTAAATTCGAAAATGTATTTCGCACCACCCACAAAACCAGCGAATTGCAAGAAAACTTCATTACATTGACGATATTCTGGAATGTCTAAAGCTGAGATTTCGGAAGTGTCGATATGACAGTAGTTTTCAAAGCTTCGATGAGAGCATGACAAAATTCAAAGGAAGATCAGCTCTCAAACAATATATGCCACTGAAACCAGTGAAGCGAGGTATAATGATGTGGCTTCGATGTGATGCAAATTCAGGAGGTATATCCCGATTTCAATATATATACTGGACGAGAAACGGAGCAACAAGATGGTACATTAGGAGAACGAGTTGTGAAGGCTCTTGCTTCTACAATTCGCCGAAAAGATGTGACATTTTGCTTTGATCGCTTTTTCACAACCGTTGATCTATTACAAAGTATAGATTATCCAGCACTTGGAACATGCATGGCAAACAGACGAAATTTACCAAAGATTGAAACTAAATTGAAGAAGAGTGAGTCAGTGTTCAAATGTTAATCTAATGGCTTGATGTACGTAAAATGGCAAGACACGAAGGATGTGTGGGTCCTGAGTAACTGCCACACAAGTACTGTAACAACAGTGAGTAAACCTCAAAAGGATGGTACTAAAACTCAAGTTCACTGCCCCACTATGATAGCAATATCATAGCAATATCAAAAAAGACGCAAAACTTTTGGCAACGTTTCCTTACATTTACCTCATGAAGGAGAAACAAGAAGACAATGCAAGAGACGTGCATCTAATAAAAAGCAGACGAGAACAAAAACAATATGTAAAGAATGTGATGTCCCTCTTTGTAAAAACTGCTTTGCAATTTGCCATATATAACCAGTTGTTTTTATTATAATAAATTTCATTTCTTCACATGCGTTTCAAACTTTTAATTTCTCCAAAACCACTTGATAAATGTGAAAAAGCCCAAGTAATAAAAAACTGATGGTTCATATAGGAACCGTCTTATAGGACTGCTGGTACACCAATGTACCACATCTCCACTCCTAAAACCATTCCTAATTTTGGGATTATTTGGATGAATTTTTGTTAAGAAAACACATATTTACCTGAACCACTAGAAAAACAAAAAAAAAAAAAAATTGAATGTAAGAAAAACCGTCTCGAAAGGGTTAAAACAGGTAGGTGAATGTCCTTGGACATTGGGGATTATACAAGGTGTGCAGAAAGGAGGGGGGGGGGGGTATTTGTATCTGCAGCATCGGTGTAACGGTGCGGTTTGGTGATGCGCGGTAAGGATAGGTTCTTGCACTGCTCTTTGGAGATTTAGAAGCCATGGAAGTGTATCCCGAAGATCATCGCGCTTTTTGCATACGCACCTATTATCACAATGGCGATTCGAGTCATAGCTCAACGTTTATATCGTGCAGAATTTCACGTACGGAATGCACCGCAGGACGATACCATCAGAAAATGGATTCGAATGTTCGAAAATACCGATTCGATTGTATAAATTAACAATCAAGGTCGCCCGCGCTCTGTTCGAATACAACAGACGATTAAAGAAGTGAGAGTGCCAGTGCGTGAAAATCCGTCTCATTCAGTTCGCAAATGTAGTCAACACCTTAACACTAGAAAATCGTCGTTGTAGAAGATTCTAAAGCAAGATTTACATCTTACAGCCTACAAAATTCAGTTTGTTCAAAATGTGAAGGTTACCGACTATCCTCTCCGACTGAATTTTGCAAATGAAACGTTTCCCAACGTTCGAAAACATTATGTTTAGTGACGAAGCGAACTTTCATTTAAATGGTCACGTAAACAGACACACTTGCCGCTACTACTCCAACGAAAATCCAAGACAGAAACATGAACGTCCATTACATAGTTATTTTCTGGGCTGCCATATGTGGTGAAGGCATCATTGGGCCTTATTTTTTTGAAGACCGGCGAGGGCGAGCACTTACGGTAAACAGTGAACATTATTGCTATATGTTAAGAAACTTTTTGGTTCCACACCTGCAGGAGTTTGAAGATTTCAATGAGGAAACATGGTTTGAACAAGATGGGCCCACTTGCCACACCTCATACCAATCACTTGAGGTTTTCAATCAACTTTTCCCGGAAAAAGTGATATCTAGTCGAGGCACCATCAACTGGTCCCCGAGAAGCCCCGCTCTTACACCCCTTGTGAGCTCTTAATTATTTCTTATGGGAATACCTTAAAGAGAAAGTGTACGCAAACAGACCACAAACTCTATTGCAATTGAAGCACAATATCCGCACTGAAACTGACATTGGCCGCCGTTTCTAGAGAGATATGTGTAGACGCGTGGCGGCTAATTTACGTGTTCGGTTACAGGAGTGCCAGCAGCGCGAGGTTCAACATTTGGGTAACATAATCTTTGGCACTTAATTTTCTAAAACATTGTCTAAAGATTAAAAATAAAAATTACATTTTCCTGACTTGTAATATTAATTTTATGGCGAGAAGTATAAGTTAATTCATTTAGATATAACATTTTCCGAGCCGTTTAGAAGAAATTGGACGAACGAATCCTGCATGGACAAAGTACAAAAAAGACGTAAAATAAATTAAATTAACTCTCATCTATTTTGCGGAAAACTTGGGATCCCTACCTAAGTCTTGTCTCTCTGTGAACCATATCTACGATCTTCCATAATGTTCTTCACCGTGCCAGATGAGATAATACCGACAACGGAAATAAATACAAAGCGAACAAAAAAACTTGTCTCCGATTGGTATCGTGATTTACGGAAAATACAGCAACAAATTAACAATATCCTAAAAATTGTAGCGATCATCAGTGTAGTACGCAAAGATGATGAATCCGCAAGCAAGCAATTAAAAAAGACAATGCAGGAGGAGTTTGAAGGAGTATATATATAAATACTTAAAATTGAGGCAGTGAATAACATTACACCCTCCACCTTTTGGTTTGGAGAAGAAATAGCTAGCTGTGATTGTTCCGATTCTATTGGAGACTCTTGTAATAACTGTTTTGTAAATATTATGAACTCACTATAATGTCTTAAGTACACACCTAACTATTAGGTTTATTATCTGCCCTTGGTCACAGGGATTTCTTTATCTTTACATGCTACGGCAGGTACCTATTCATTGATAAAATAACATCATAAAGCAAAGGGTTTGTACCCTTTGATCGCTGCCGCACAGATAGAGCCGCACGTTATTTCGGGAAAAACCCTGGAAAAATTTACAGAATATCATTGACGCATCTCTCCCACCAACAAAATTTATGTATCAAGGGCACATCAAGGTCTTCTTTTTTCGAGAAGACGAGACATAAGATAGTAGAGTTATCACCACCAAAGATTGAATAAGTAGTAATAAGTTTAGAGTGTAAGTTTTCGTGTAGTTGGTTATTGTGTATAAAAAAAACTATTCAAGTCTTTTATTAAATATAAGAGGTGAAAAGACTCCAGCCGGTTCCCACGCAAGGAAAAATGTATGCATACGCAGATGACATATGCCTAATCTCAGACCGAAACGAGCGACATGCAACAAAACATAAATGAGGGAATAACAAAAATAGAAGAATGGTGTTTCAATAATCTCATAACAATAAACGAAGCAAAATAATACAGTCTTTACGAAAAAAAAAAGCCAAATCCCTACTTTCAACATAAACAACCAATTAATAAACCATAGAGGAAACGAGACAAACAAAATGCCTAAACCTAATGATACAGAGAAACGTAAAATGGGACGTCAAAGACATAATAAAGAGACACTGTAACGATAGCGGGCATAACTAAAATAAGAAATCTAAAACCAGAGTACACGAAAAAATCAATACATCATACCCATACCACACCCATACCCTATTACATCCCATATGAGTTATACGATAAAACGTATGAGAGTGACCACAACGAAAGGAAACAGACCAATTACCATGTATGGCAAATATGACAATTCATGGAATAATCTTTTATAACATTATTAAGTTAAGTTATATAATATTCCTTAGGATTTTTTATTCGATTCGTACCTTACCAGATCACGCTGGATAAAAATGATATGTTTAATTGTAGTTTTCGGAAGAGAAAACAGACCCGCCACTTGTTCGAAATACTAAACATCAAAAATGATGAATGGACATTTCTTCGAATTTCAGCTAATTAGTATGGGTTGCGTATCTCTTGGGTTTGTTTTGGTTCTTTCCTCGAAAGGTTCTATTACCGTCCAAAGCAGTGGACCTATATCAATCGTTTACTACCTGGGCGGGGGTTTACTTTGAACTGTAATAGAACCGTCCAAGATGAGAACGAAAACAAACCTCTTATTTGAAATCCGAACAAATATGCACGATTTCGAAAGAGATGGAAAGTCTATCTGCTCTGGGTAAATATGCTTCCGTTTCTACTAAATATTGACCTAACACACCATTGCTACAATGAAACTTTTTGCTCGACATCTAGTTTCTCTAATGTTATTTTAAAAGCAGGTTCACTAAATCAGGATGCTGTATTTCTTATTGACTATTGATTTTTGATATTGCTTAATAGATAGCGCTGAAATATCAGCATCCCATGTGAAATTCTGGAAATATGGAACATTTTAAATTATTTGTCTCATGAACAGATACGTAATAACTATTCATACAAATATATTACAAATTTCATTACTTTTTGTGTTTTTATTTACCTAATTTATTTAAATTTCTCCAACTCTCTATCTATTTTTTTTTGATGAAATATTTTTTAGTGATATATAATTTATATGAATATGTATGTATGTGGGTAAATACGTGTGCGATTGCTATCGTGATATTAACTTTAGGGACTATTAAGGGACAAAGGGATATTTTTTCTGATTTTAGGGATTTTTTGAAGTTTGAAATTTGCTTTGTACTTAAAGTAATAAATTGTTGAATTTAGAACTCTGCTATACCGGCATGGCATCGAATACGTTGCCACCTATCGGTAAGTTGTCTGTAGTTGTAGTTGTACTACATGAAACTGATGTTGAAATTTTGGGGAAATGCTCTTTTTTAATTACTGTTTTGAAACTAAGTTCTTCCCCGAAGGTTCGCGCCAGAGTTTTAAAGTTATGCCAATATGTCGCACTTTTTTTAATGTCTTGTTAAAATAACGTTATTTTATACATGACCTAAACACTGAAATTGTGACGGTTTTCTGTAAATTAGTTTTTGAAATATAAATTTTTTAAGATATTTATACGTCACAAGTACGTAGTAAAATTTTATGAATGAACGTGGATATATGGCAACATAGAAATTACTCCCACGTAATAATCACAGATTGCAGTCATTTACCGGCTGCGAAATACAATCTTGTTTTAGTTTGCGTTTAAAGTTCTCCAATTTATCGTAAAAGAACGAATTCTGAAAGATTATAACCTCCAAACCGCGTAAAATAAACACAGCATATCGTAATAATACATTTACGCCATCTGTACGCGCAAAGCATGCGAACAGCTATTACTTTTCTTCTGGGATGATGATGCTAACATTATCTATGATGCGAACTACGATGACTATCGCTCCATTGCCAAATCATGCCGACTAAGAATTTATGAATGAAAGAACTTGTGACGTCAGAGCACTATAAAAAAATTAATTATGCCTTAATGAGAAACAATTTAAAAGAAGGTTTAATAAAGGGGTATATATTACAACATTCTCTATCATTCTATGACATAAAAAAAAGTTGTGCAATTCCTCATTGTTATTATATTTGTTATTTATAGCAGCCTTTCCCTCGTAATCTGTAGGAACCGATTCAACGGTTTTATGCTTTGAATGTATGTAACTTGTGTTTGTTTTGTGTAAACTTTACCTTATATTGTAGCTATCTACTTTACTGACTATGACTACATATAGTAATCGTACTACTAGAAATTAGGTGGGGACGTTATCAATTCCAAAATATTGAATAAAATTCCATAACTTTGGATGGGACAAATAAAATGTGGAATGTACTATCTATGTAGTACGGGGTGGTCCAAATTGCTTGTCGGAGGGAGTAGGGCATCCCATTAACCGTAAGCGATAGGAAAAACCTTTTTTCGAGATACTCTTTGGAGAAAACGAAAATTAATTATATTCTTTTGTTTTTGAGTTATAGCCAAAAATTGAGTTTTTCCAGTTTCGAGAATGCCTAACAACTCGCTTACGTTTTATGAAAACCGTTTCAACTTTATTAAGGAACTTTTATGTGTAGAATCGACTAGTTAAATCAGATTATTTTTTTATGCACTAGTTTTTGGTCTGTAGGATAAAGAATAAAATTTTTTAAATGTAAATTATAGTAGGCAATGATATAGTTAGAGAGATTATGTTTTCTCTTTTCAAAAATATATAGTGTATGGGATCGATTTCTACCACTTAGCTAATAATATATAAAAGAAGTAATTATTTGCATTTTTAATTTAAAAACTATCATCTAGTAGCCACAAACACTTTGGCTACTGTTTATTAAACAAAATTCTTTATATATGAGTGACAATGCAACACAACTATAAATTTGTACATCAAATGCTATTTCAAAGTGCACCCCAAACACAACTGACACCTCCTTACACTTTTAATTACATTATAAATATGAATGTTAGAAACAACATTTAAACATTCTTCAAAATTTCGAATTAATTCTTGAACATTGTTGTGCGGTATTTTATATAAATGATCCTTTATGTACGCCCACAAAAAGAAAAAAGGGGCGTCAAGTAGGGGGATTTTGGCGGCCATCTCTAAGGGCCGTTTGTTTGAGATCAATTCTTTCCAAAATTATTGCTCAAAAAATGTGTTATAATTCGAGTATTGTGTGCTGGTGTGCCGTCGTGTTGAAAAAATGGAGCTCATCGTTGTTGTAATGGCATGTCGTTGATGAGTTCTTCAATATTTTCTTGTAAAACTTGCAGATATCATTCGGCATTTAGATTTTCCCGGCGATGATACGATTGTTCATAATAGTATACCATACACTTGGCTTGGACTAAATAAATCTACGTTTCGAATATCCGCAGACAAAAACATCTTAAGGCAAGCAAGAATTGTCTCAACAGCATATATGCTGATTATAATCTTGACGCAAGAGGTTAGCAGTCTTGGATGAAACTACTTTTAGTCTCCATTTAATAATATCGTTTACTTGCATTAAAAACATTAGACTTGGTGCAACATGTTAGAATTCTTGAATTAAATCGCTTTTCATATCTTTTTAAGAATGGTAATACTTACTTTAAAATCACACATAAAATCATACAAGGATAAACATTTATTTCTATCAAATAAAAAGTACCTATTATTTATGTGAAATCAATACTTGGTGCGAAAAAAGGTTTCTTGGGGACAACAAGTAGCCTTAACGGTGCCTTATTTGCAAATAGGGAGGAAGTTTTAAAAATGATAAAATATAATGTGTTATAATATTTTCCGAAGTTCCCTCTTATTTGCAAATATACCGCACCATTTATGAAATGAATGAAACCACTTTAAGTTTTATCCTTCTAAATGTTCAAATCAAACTAACAAACACAGCTATATTGTTCAGGTGCATCAATGTAGTACTAGATGCACATGTAAGGTTTACTACCTTGCCCATGTACAAATTATCGAGTTCCAGGTATAAGAATTTTGTTTCGTTACCTTTAGTTGTATTCACTTATGTTTATAAAAATAAAAAGGTCTCAGTAAAAGAACCAACATAGTTTATTGCACACCAATGCAAGAGTCTTCATTACATACATGCATGTACTTACAATGATTTAGAATAGAGTTTCTTTACAACCATAACTACCAAAATACTTACAATCGATCCAAATTCACTAGTATTTTCAATGTAACTAACTAGTCCACAATGTGTTAAATGAATGACTGGTTAGAAATCCGTCCTTACAAAGTCTTCTAATCTAAGATTTCAAGAAAAATGGTGGGTCGCTTTTAATGCTGGTGCCCCCGAATCTCTTCTCGAGAGGTGAACGTATGTCCCTGCCTGATCACTAAAATATGCATATGAGCAATATGAGCTACTACTTTGCCTTATTGGTATGTTCTGCCCTTACCTTGCGCAATTGCATGTAAACATTATACTTGCTAAGAAATATTTTTATTGTCCCATATTGTCCCCAATTAATTCCTTTATATCATTTTCGTCCAAGCTTATGAACTTGGCTTCATCAATCACATTACTGTAAAAGAAAGTAGTTTCTTATTATTAATACCTTGAATTAATAAAGCATAGGTTAAATGCGATTAAAAATACACGCCATATATGTTCACCAACCTTTTTGTCAAGTAATTAGGCATAAGTACATTGATAGAGAAAAATACACTCTCTCTAACTATGGTATTGCCAACTACGATTTACATTAAAAAATCAACTTTGTGCATATGTATAGGCAAATAAAAAATTTCGGTGCCGAAACTGAATTAGGAAAACACTGGAAACAGATTTTATCCCTGCGAACTTACTTTGTTTCTATAGCGCACGTTTAACTTTCGGTAAGTTTATACTTATTACGTTTATTCGACAACGAACAACAGAGAAGATTTATTGCTGCAGGTTAAATATGTAGTATATAGTCTAACCTTGAACCGAATATTGTTATAAAAAATGTGAAAACAAAAAATGCCGTGAGTGAATTGATACCTAAGTCTACGAAGTTCGAAACACAGAGTAATCTAAGTAAGAGGTTGTGAAAGATGCTTGCATGTCTTGTGGGTGACGCTTTTGAAATCGCTTTGTCTACTTATTTAAGGAGTACACACTATTTTTTTTTAAATTGGTGTCTCCAAAGTTAATCGCTTGAAGGGAACTCTATTGAAGGATTTAGTAAAAAACTTCATGTTTTATAGTAGAATAGGACTGGGATTTGTCTCAACCATCAGCAGCAGATGTCCTGAAGTCCCGATGACTTTAAAAATGTCGCCACATTTTAACAAGTTTTTGCAAGCAGACATAAAATTTCTTTATAATATATACAAGGGGTGTAATATTCGTGCAAGACTAGTACGTGGCGACCATCTTTGCTAATTTTAGGTGGTTATACAAAATAGGCTCGATAACATCACCTCAAAGTGTGTTCAAAGTTCACCTCAAAGTTTTGTTTTTTTAATAGTGATGCAAAAGCTAAAATATTAATCATTAGAAACCCATCATTTGCCTTTTCGTTCGCCTAAAATCTAGCAACAACTTTTTTAATTCAAATGGAACACCTGGATTTCTTATCATGGTTGAATTTCTTATTAAATTTCATAAAGCTTTCACACTTATCTCCCTTTCCTATATATACGCTTTTTTTCAATTTATTCCTCTCAATTAATGAAAGATATGAAATTTTGCTCCCATCATGCGTATGCTGATGATATACAATTATATTTATCTTTTCCATCATCGGAATGAACATCAGCGGTGGAGAATGTCAGTGTCGATTTAGACTTCTGGATTCTGGATTCTGGATTTTAGGTCGGGGAAGGTGGTGAAAACGTGCACTTAGGCCACTCTTATCGGGCCCATTGTGCTACCTCCCCTAGGTGGCATCGCTCGCCCACAGCTTACTCGAGCCAGCCCAAACTGAGCGTGAGCTCAAGCAGAGCAGCAGGCAAGGCGCCACCAAAATCGGCCATACTGGGCCAGTACTCCCCAAGTATGGAACCTCTAAGTTGGACAAGCGCTGAGCAATCACATAAAATGTGTTGCGGCGTCTCGTCTTCTTGGTAGCATGCCCGACACAGTGGGCTGGTAGCCAAACCCATGCGGTGCATGTATTTGTTTAGCTTGCAGTGGCCGGTCAAAAGCCCCACAAGTTGATGTAAGTTACTGCGCGAAAGCTGCAGGCAGTATTTTGCTGTCTTCGGTGACGGCCTGAGGATGACCTCACGCGCTTGACGGCAGGTGGTTATGGATTTCCATCTATTCTCATGAAGAGTGGCAGACCATTGCGTTATCATGGTGTTGAGTGTAGCCGACGAAATAGGGAGAACTGGTTCCGGCCCCACAAAGTGGGAGCGCGAGCCCCGCCCCGCCAGCCTCATTACCTAGGTTTCCTTTATGGCCTTTAACCCACTTGAGTGTCAGGGCATTATCGATAGCGACCGCTTCTAGGGCATTGTGACACTGAAGTACTAAGCCCGAAGCGATCCTATGATTATCGAGAGCCTTAAGGGCAGCCTGACTGTCGCTATAAAGGACAATACGCCGTCCCCTAATGCCCTTTGCTAAAATTTCTTCGGCGCCGTGCAGGATCGCTAACACCTCGGCTTGAAAAACCGTAGCAAACCTGCCCAGCGCCGGTTCTAGATTGAGGTCAAGGTCCGAGGAGAAAACTCCGGCCCCTGTCCCCATTTTCGTTTTCGATCCATCTGTAAAGATGGCGATCGAAGATTGCAGTTCGATCTCAGGGTCAATAAGGACATGGTAGTGCCTGTTAAAGGCAAACACAGGAGGCACAGTATCCTTTGCGGCACCAAGGAGAGGCACCTTGGCGGCGGCCTCATAAATGATGCTCGCGTGGCCGCGTCCTCCACCCGCCACGTCCAGAAGACCCCGGGATCTCAATCTTATAGCCGCCCTAAGCGCCGCCTCCTCAACAAACAAGTCCAGAGGGGGAACACATAGGAGTGCTTCCATTGCCGCCGATTTAGACTTACTTTACATATAAATCCCACTAAATCTATGGTTTGGCTGTATGGTTGTCCTGCAACTTGTGATCGTTTGAAAGATATGATTGATATTAAAATTAACAATTCTAAAGGGTGTTTCAATAAGAGCGCAAGATTTCAGTGTTCAATAAAACATGGTTTTCTGTTGCAAAGTATTGAAATATTGATTGATTTAGAAAATATACATTTGGGAATTATGTATGAAACAAAATATCTTGTAAATGGCCGTGGCGGCTTTGCTGGCATTTGCGTACCCTTTTGACGAAATTTTCAATAGCGTTATTTAATACATGTGGTGGTATTTCATTGATACAGCGTGTAATTTCGGCTATCAATGCTTCGATGGTTGCAGGCTTATTGGCATAAACCTGCGACTTCAGATAGCCCCACAGCCAGAAGTCTAAAGGTGTTAAATCGCAAGAGCGTGCAGGCTAATTCTGGTCACCAAATCGGGAAATGACACGACCAGGAGCAAACTCGTGCAAGATCGTCAATGTTTCACGGGCGGTATGACATGTGGCACCGTCCTGCTGAAACCACATGTCGTCAAGATCAATAGCTTCCAAATGAGGCACAAGAGACTTTGTTATCATAGCACGATAACGTTCGCAATTAATCGTTACTGCATTACCATCTTTGTTTTTGAAGAAAAACGGTCCAATTATTCCTCCAGACCATAATGCACACCATACAGTGACCCGTTGTGGATGCATTGCTTTCTAATGAATCATTCGTGGATTTTCTGAGCCTCAAATGCAACAGTTGTGCCTATTAACGAAGCCATCGAGGTGAAAATGGGCCTCATCACTGAAAATGATTTTGTTTGCAAAATCAGCAGGTTGCTCAAGGATTCAATTGGTGAATTCTCGTCGCTGTTCATGGTCTACTGGCAGAAGTTGTTGAGTCAGTAGGATTTTGTAGGCATGCAGCTGTAAATCTTTAGTGAGAATTCGCTGAAGAGTGCCTGTTGAAATGTCCAATTCTTGTGCCCAATGGCGAATTGACGTCTCTGGCCTTTCAATTACACTCTCGCGAACTGCCGTGATGTTTTGTTCTGAACGACCTCTACGAGCTCGTATCGTGTGTTTCACATCACTAACCGAACCAGTACTTTCGAATTTTTCGATTATTCTTTTCGCAGTAGATGAATTAGGCACATTATTTCGACCGAACATTGGACGCACTTTCGGAATAGTGGCAATTAAACTTTCACCATTTTCATAAACAACAATCAAATTTAAATAAGCACATTAAATGTGCTTATTTAAATTTGAGAAAGCTTTGCCCTTACAGATAGATTCTCAACTGTGAGACAAAGGCTAAATTATTTGAAGCGTTTGTTCTATCACATTTTTCCTATTGTGCTGCATTTTGTAGTAGTTAGACAAGGGTAGAAAATACCGGTGTCTGCTTGCCGTTACATATAACGGAGTGGAAATGGGATATCGAATCGTATACCTGATACACTTGTCCAGCGGAACAGCATGCGTATTTCTTGACTTTGTTAACTTATATGAATCATATTTTCATCCCTCTTTTATGTATATTACGGCAATCGACAGGTTAAAAGTGAGCTCTTGGTATAGCGGTAGTAATACGCCAAAGAATTATGTATTCGACTTCTGTCAGTAGTTTAGAATTAGGCATCTAGTTCGTTTTTAAAGAAATATTTACTTTTGTTACAGCGTTCTATAGAGTCTAAATATAAGTTCATTTTTCGTTAAATATGTATGTAATGAACTGAAAGTTCAGTTCATAAGGTTAAAGTTACTATTACTAATATTATTTTTCTTATATAAATAAATACCAAAATACAGAATTAAATGTTTTTATACTTAAAATCCAACCCTTTACAGGATGGCTGTTACAGTGACTGTTGTTGAAAGCTATGACCAGCGTCCTTACGGGTGATATACATCCTTCCAGCAAGTAAGAAGAAACACAAAATGGAATTAAAGTTATTTTACTATACCAAATCGCAGTTTTATTATGCGGTCCGAAAATATATTCGTCTCAAAATGCAGTCTTTAACTGCGTGTTACGCGGAAGCTATACAAATATAAACGAAATTTATGACTGTTAAAGACATGTACATCCGTATCACCAAAATACTTACAGTACCCAGACAATGCAGCGCTTAACTAAAGGACTGCTATTTCTTCTTTTATCTGGGTAAAACGCCAGAAACCCTTACTATTGACTTTCCAATGTTTCTTTGTCAAATTCTATGTACGCACGGATATAAACCTACATATAGGAATTCCGGAGAATATATACATATGTACAGGTATTTTCCTATATAGAAACTGGTATATTTTTCTCGAAATGGTGAATATATCTACAGCACTATGTTAGCAAAGTATTTCTGCATGTGTTATTCATAGGCGTCCCACACTGAGTGCATTTGCACAAATGCACCCATTTCCTTTGTATAGGGAGCTGTCTTGATTTCAGTCAAAGGAATCCAAAGCAATTGTGTAGTGTGTCGTTATAGTTTCTTTATATACGGTTGAAATGTGTGCAGAATCCAACATGCAAAAAGATGCAAAATTCACTTATTGACAGTACGTAAGAGTTTATTGACTATAGGTCTTTTGTGAATCAAGGTTTATGTTCTTTGGAGAATTGTTTTACCTGTGTTTATCTCACTGCCTTTTTCTGCATCATTTGTTATAACTTATTATCTATCAATTCCTTAATGGAATTTTATCAGAGAAATAGAATTCAGATTTAAATTTTTTGCAACAAGAAATTTTGAATATATTTGAGATCTTAATAATACTTTTACAAGTACAATTCTATGTGTATTTAGATATATAGTTATATTTGAATATATACTACGAGAATTGTTCATAATTTCTTACTTCTTATTCATATTTGTTGGATATTCGAAAATTTGACCTAGTAGTTAGCAATACGTACTGTGTAGTGCTCTACTTCATTATTAGTTAAAACTTTAAAACGCAATGAAAGATAAATTTTCGCCGAACGGCAGTATCCGCATTCCGCCAAAGAAAATAGAAATGTAAATTGCCGGCAAAATGATTCACCGAACACTTGCCAACAGTAGGGCAAACGTCAGGACATATCTATATGTAAATTGTGCAATACATTTATAATGTCGCATCATTTCGCATTTACATATATTTCCCAAAGTCAAACGGCTGTGCTGGCGAAACAATTCTCTCCCCCTATTCGACTGGGATTACAACTTAGCGTTGACTGTCGACATTCTATTATAGCTACACGCACGTTCACACTGACTCCTGTACTGTGGTTCCCACCTAAGAGTCTTTGCTGAGAACCATAAACATTCCATATATCTACAAATAATAGACTCTCAATAAATACCTCTCTAATTATCTTTGGTATATGAATAATGGTGAATTACACCTTTGTTTCAATTTTAGTTTTATATCTACTATATACCGGGTGTCCACACTTAAGTGTGCACTATTGATAACTTTGTTATCTTTGGAGGTACAGAATCGGTCAAATGAACAAAGTAGTAGTATTTTTTATGGCGTTAACAATTGTGAAAACAGAAAAACAATTGAACGTCGTGTTCTCTAGATATTCGTCCAAAATAATTTTTTTTAATGGAACGCCCTGTATATTTTTTTGCAATTTAAAAGCAAATTCCAAACTGAACAAAAGAGTCTAGTACACTATTATAAAAAAATGTCAAATAAAGTAGTTACTGAGAAATCTTTATCTTTGCTTTGTTGGCATGAAATTGATATACCTATGGAAAATTAAAGCGTCACATTCATTAAAGCGTTTAATTTAATAAACAAATAAAAATAAATACAAAAATAGTCAAGAAAATTACTCAAATTAAATGTTCAAAGACACCTCCTTCCATTTCAATACATTTTATCAATCTTCTGTGAACATTACGAGTAGCTCCTAAAATTGTCCTACCGTCGATGTAGTCAATGATGTTGGAAATTCTTTCCTGAAGCTCATCCACTGTTGTATATCTATGTTTGTACACATGATTTTTTACTGCTCCCCACAAGAAGAAATCTAACGCGCGGGCCACTGAATAGGACCATTTGTGCCAATCCATCTATTTCCAAATAATCTTTCTAATAACTCACTTGTGTCACGGTGATTATGTGCGGGCGCTCCATCTTGTTGAAAGTAAATAATATGTCCGTCTACCAAATTTAATTCATCCAGAAAATTTTCTAAAATTTCTGTCAATAATGCCACATATCTTTCTCCTGTTAAAGAACCCCGATAGAAAAATGGTCCAACAATTCGGGATCCGATTATACCACACCAAACATTTAAACTAAATCGGTGTTGGGGATTACAAGGATAAACAGCAAATGGGTTTTCACGACTCCAGTAATGATTATTTTTTTTATTGAACATCCCGGGATTAGAAAAGTTAGATTCATCACTCCATAAAATGTGTCTAAAGAAATTGTGATTTTCTTCAAAAGCATTGATAAACCATTGAGCAAAAGTTAATCGTCAAAGTAGAGCCAAAAGTAGAGTTTGAACAGGCTGATATTTAAAGGGAACATATTTATATTTGTTCAGAATTTTATGGATCGTGCTACGAGAAATACCTGATTCTCTGGACAAATCCCTTACAGAATTATTTGGATGTACCTGAAAATATGCCAACACATTTATTTCTATCTCTGGTGATAATATAAAATCATTTTTTTTTCCTCTTCTTTATAAAAATTGTTTCGTTGCTTCTTCATCTTCGATAAAGTTTTAAAAAATAGCGACCGTCTAGTACATCACGATCAGGAAATTGCTGAATGTAACGTTCTAGCGCTCTATCTGAATTTTTGTTAAACAGCAAGTACAACTCCAACATATCACACTTTTCCAAATGAGTAAATGCCATTGTTACGGTTGAAAAAATTGTAAAAACAGTACTTTTTCCACACAGTAACTTTAACAACAACAAATATAAATAATTTGACAGCTACTAAACAATGTGACGCTTTAATTTTCCATGGATATATCGATTTCATGCAAACAAAACAAAGATAACGATTTCTCAATAACTATTTTATTTGATATTTTTTTTATAATAGTGTACTAAGACTTTTTTGTTCAGTTTGGAATTTTCTTTTAAATTGCAGAAAAATATACAGGGCGTTGCATTAAAAAAAAATAATTTTGGACGAATATCTAGAGAACACGACGTTCAATTGTTTTTCTGTTTTCACAATTGTTAGCACCATAAAAAATACTACTACTTTGTCCATTTGACCGATTCTGTACCTCCAAAGATAACAAAGTTATCAATAGTGCACACTTAAGTGTGGACACCCGGTATAAATACAGGGTTTTCTACAGAGATGGCTAGTTAGAAGTTTTCGGGCTTAACGCGATACTCTTCTGATTTAAAAACTAGGCCTATCTTGAACTGTTTTTAACCTTGTGTCAATATTTTGATATTTACACTATGGTACAGTGGCGTCTTTTGATTTGGAAACACCGGCCTTATCTAGTTACTGAACATTTCTAGTATTTAATAGTGTAAGCCTTATGTCATGATATGGCCGCATTTTAAAACTACCACATACTAATAATTATTAAAAATAAAGCTATTCTGTTGACGCAGACACTCTTTATCTTTACATCAAACATCAACTCATTATTATCAATAGCAACCAATAACTTGAATAAATGCATACAGGATCCAGATTACATAGCACGGTATTACTCTTTCACAAATGTTAGTATTACACAGGTTTCTCTTCTCTTTTTGCCCATAAAAGAGTTGTTAAAAATAACTCTGCAGCTACAGCGTTGATTACCCAATGTATTATCGTAAAACATAAATTCGATTTTAATGAAACGAGAGGTTTTTAAAAGAACTGAACCGATTCTCTCAAAGCACCTGTTCTTAGAGATGTAGTTTATCAGTGGATATGCTAATTCGATTAATTTTAAGAGAGACATGGAAGGCCTCAATGAAATCTATTCAGATCTATTAAGTTATTAAGGTGTATTTTCTGGTCTTTGTCCGCTAATTTTCTATATAAAAGGTAGGAGTGGTTGCCCAATGTGTCATCGCTAGATATGGTCACTACTGTTCCGAAATTATTAGTTCTCATTACTTTCTCAATTCATTGAATTCACGTTTGTATACTTGTTTAGTCCGTGTGTGGTATAATTTTAAAAAATTTGTCTTCGTTCTTGTTTGTGAGAAAAATTTTATAATGTTAATACTTCACGTTTTAAGTACTATGCACGAAATATTTTCATAACTGACGTGTGCATTTTTAAACGTATTGTTCCACTTAGTTTGAAAAAGGTATGCAAGGGATGCTGAACCGTCACATGAAATAAGGAAAATTTGATTTATTTTTCCTAGCCAGAGTTTCAATTAATTAGAACCGAAGAAATTTACGTGTTGGCTAAATAATCCACACCAAGAAAAATAACGTTCTCATTAGCATACCACAGGCGAGACACAGTCAACAACACTCCACCAGGCAGCTAACTGCCCTGCTGACATATAGATTAAACGGGCATTAAGAATTAATGCCCGTCTTTTTCTCGCAGTTAAGATATTTGAATTCCTCCATCCACGTTTTCTTTGAAACGGATAACGTTGGATAAATTTTTTGAAAAGTTTAACCAAAAATCTTTTTGCCAATCGACCGCCAATATCTTCTTTTCGGAAAATAAAAGCTCCCTCAGCATATATTTACCAGTTCAATATACTTTTATGTGATACATCATGAACTATGCAAGGCCTATTTCCATTTCTTTGAGCACATCTTATTATTTTCCAATCAGAAGGGAGGTGTACCTTTCCAACTCTGTCAAATTCGTTAACTATTGCGACATGCTTTGAGTCGCACTCCATCTCACTGTGTTCTTTCATCAAAAATTTGAAATCTATTGTTTTCAAATGAGGAACTTCTGTAAATTTGTTTAGATTTTGTTTTTTATCATTATGTGCATTTTTACTAACAATTTTGAGAGACTTTTTTGCGTAATTATGTGTTTCTATAGAATTTTATTATTGCCTTCATTGCTGCCTTCAAAAACTTATCACAAATGAGTACGAAATTCTAAAGATCGAGTAAAAAGTAGGACATTCCATTAAAAAAAGGATAAGTTAGATACAACTCCAGCGGGGCATGCATCTGATATAATAAAAAACAAAATATAGATTTTGGAAAATGCACTGTAAAGTTATCGGAATATTAAAGTCTCATCCGTTTTCAAAGTTTGAACTGCTTCACTCCTCCTGCCATACTCTATATATATCTGTGAAAATGAAACCGTATTTCAGTTTAAAATAAACGAAATACATATCATAACCGGTGTTGGCTAATTAATGTTTTTTTCTTATTTTATTTTAACATGCCTACATGTTTGCAGTTTTTTACGTACATACATATGTAGGTATGTAGAGAAAGAATCAATCAGTTGTGGCAACAGCTTAGAAACTTACTAGCCATCTGTTACATTGTAGCTATCAAATTCGGCGCTCGTCTTGATAAATATCAGACGCATTAAACGAACAGAAGTCGAAAACTTTCCCACTTAAACTTTATTTTCGCGACGAAGAAACCAACAGCTTACATAAATAATACCTACGCGGAGAAAATGTCACAGGGGAACGGGGTTTTCGTAATCGCGAAATAAATTGCGATTGGGCGAAAGGTGTTAAGAAATCGATGCATTCGTTTGACGCGACTAACCAACCCCTGGAAATCCATAGGGAGGATCTAGGGTAACCTTCTTTTATTCTACTATAAAACGTTATCTGATCAGCGGGTCCTAATTCGTAGTAAGGTTCCAAAGATATCCGTTAGATTCTAATGAGGAATCAGAGGACGATCCTATTTCAGATAAATGAAAATAGTGGATTCCAATTTACTACTAGCATTGTGCTCTGGAGCATTCATTTTATTTGGCATTCAGTTTTAATATTTCTTCATTTTTTTATAAAAGGGATTTTATTGTGTTCTTAATTTACGTTTAATTACTTCGTTTTGAAGAATTGTTTTATTTTTGAATAAATCATAATTTAGTAGATAGCAAATGCTTTTCTTAATATTGATTTGAAAGAAGTTAAATAAAACTTCTCCATTTTTGGTTGTAATATACAGGTTCCAGTAATAATATCTGTCATACAATAACTTATTACCAGAAATGTTGCTAAAACGAAGAGTTACATATTTGGTGGAGGCGCTGGCAAATCCAAGTGACATCTAATTTCAAGTGAAGTATAAAGTAATATGTGTTGCACACTAGTATAGTTAAAAAAATATATATATACATATGAAATTTAAAAGAAACACTTATTATGTAAACTGTACTTGGCAGTATAGTTCCTGGGGTCGCGTTATGTATTTCTTTTGTTCTCTTGTTTTGTTTGTACTACTTGTATTTAAATATGCACTATCTCAATTATGTTTGTATATTATCCTGTGAATAGATTTTAAATCTGTTGGGTAATAAAGATATCCTTTCTAAAACAGCAATTGACTTGTTTTATGATTTTTCTCAAAAAGCATTAATTACGTTGTTAATTGTTTCCAGTCTTTTCGGACGCACTGTATATTGCAGCTAATGTGTGACTGATCTGCGATGAATAAACTTCAGTTAAACATTGCGAAAACAAATCTAATAGTTTTCAATGCTGAGATACGAGATATAAGAGAATTTGTGGAAATTTTGGGTATGACATTGGATTCAATGTTGCGTTGGGGGATTCATGTAGATGCTTTGAGCAAGGAATTGTCTAAATTGTAGTATGCGATGTACAAAATTAGAAACTCGGTGGATGTAAATACCTTAGTAGTTTACTATTATAGTCATACACAATCCAGACTTGCATATGGATTAATTTCTTGAGGATTTGGAGTGGATGTGCAACGGATTCCTTTTAATTTAGAAAAGAATTATGCGCTGTATGTAAAACGGGCCCAGTAGATCGTTGTGTAGAGCTCTGTTTAAGTCACTTCAGATACTCCCACTAGCGCCTTTATAATATTTACAAATTGATTATTTATTACTAACAACCAAGAGTTCTACACTAAGAATGGCGATATTTGTTCTAGTATGACTACCAGGCACTCGCGAAATCTCGTTGTATCAAGCCATAGTTCAGCCCAATACAAACGCGGCGCGTACTGTAAATCTACTTTAGCTTTTAAGGTATTGCCACACAATATTTAGTAAATTAAAGAGCTATTTTCGAAAAGCATGTCATAGATTTTATTTATTTAAAGCTTTTATAATTACAATGATCTTGTGACCGGCTATTGTATTTTTATATGTATAAACTATTTCTTTTAATTCTTTATTCTATATTCATTGAATATATTTGTATATTATATATGTACCGTTGACAATTGCCTGTATTTATTCTATTCTAATCTATAATAAATATTTGTTATATAATTTTTAAGTGGTCCGCTTACCAAGAACTTCAAATTAATACATAATTAAGAACGCACAAGAAAAGACAAGAATATGTCCAGCTGGTATCACGTTTGTAGGGCAAATCGTCAATTTGTATATTATATGTATATTTAGGTAGATACATTTCTACGATGTCGCAGTATGTCGAGTTCGCGTAATCGCGCTTGTCACACGAACTGTCGTAAAAAAAAGAAATTTGAAGCGGTTATTAGCAAAATTCTCCAGTATCAGGCCGCCCGTGTGGTGTTAAAATAAGAGAAAAGTGGGGACTACACTTTTATGACACGAACGCGAAAACATGGCTCACTGGCTCAGTCGCATATTACTGAATTTTTAATCTAACAGCAGAAGTTTCACGTATCTATGCA
The DNA here is from genome assembly GCA_949128085.1 of Cetonia aurata. Lineage (NCBI taxonomy): Eukaryota > Metazoa > Arthropoda > Insecta > Coleoptera > Scarabaeidae > Cetonia > Cetonia aurata. The sequence continues at coordinate 14,088,130 of OX421887.1, forward strand.
AATCCTCGCGACTTTATTCTCGCTATCCCATGTGAGTTCGCCATGTGCCTGCATCTATGTGTTAGCGGCAAATTCCGAAGTTATGGAGGAATATACTATACATAAGAACACTGCTATGCTATTTCCTTAAAAGTAAACTTATCTATTTCTATGACTATCTCATTTTCGAAAGAAACCTTTTCTACTAAAATTTTATGGAATCTAATGTTGCATACCCTAAAAACATTTCTGACTAACTTAATAATAACGTGGTTATTTACCCTTCTGTAAAAAAGACGACTTATAAGGGAAGATCCCGAACTCGGAAATTTAAAGAATTATGAAGCTTTGGGAACATGTATGTACTACGCAATTTTTTTATCTGCGGAAAAACACTCTGAGTGGGTGAAATAAATTCTTGGAAGTGGAAAATTTTGTATTCTGCGAATGAACATAACTCGCTAACGATAAGAGACAGAGAAAAAGATTTAAGACAAAAATTGTTTGTGTCGATAAGCTCTATCAACCAGATAGGACAAAAACATTGACGCTATTTTTTTCATTGTATTAGATTGATTCTTATCTAAAAGATATAGGTTATCGAAAGAAGCCACATTAGACCAGTAAGTACACAGATAAAAATACGGAGTTGGATTTAACACCGTTTCAACACTTTTCCGGTGTTCCCTCGCGACCATCCGTTCAAGGAGCCTCCATTTAAGAGTTAAATATTTTACACCTCAACGGAAGAAACGTGGAGGCAATTTCATCCTAGAAACTGTGAATTTCCTCCAATAAGGAGGATGTTTCTCCTCTTACGAAGGTAAAACACACCGCTGGGGGGTTCATGGGAGCTACTGAAATCCATATCAGAGGTAACTACCTCCTTAATAGATGAGATTACCACCGCCAAGGAGAGATTCTAACTCCATTTGAGAGTACATTCCCTCCTTGACAGACGAAAATGCCTCCGTTACGGAAACTATTGTTCCATGACGGTGCTATTGAAATCCATATCGGAGGTAACTTTTTCCGAAATAGAAGAAATTACCTCTTTTAGCCAGCGTTTCTAATTCCATATCAGAATTAATTGATTTCATAGCGAAGTTACTGGAAACCAAAACGAAGTACCTTTTATACGATATCAACCATGTGTAAACATCATATAGATATTACATAGTCACAATTACCGATCACAATTTACATTGAGTAAGAAGTACAAAGATTATGAAACAAGCGTAGCGCCATCTTTACGACAAAATCTATAGTATCATATTTATGTAGCTAAACGAATTATCAGTATTATGATATTCCTACTATATAGATATAAAACTATACAGCATTCATTTCATTTCATCTCATTATTAATGCGGTTTCCAGTTATGTATAATAATCAAAGTAAGGTGACTGTTGCTAGCACCTAATCAAATAAACACAACACCTTTTGATATTCTGATACTTTATGCCTAAATATATATTATATTTCTTGTCTGCGGTTTCCGTTCATACACGATGTGTATCTGTACATACAGAACTATACGTGTTATGGCTAAACAATAAAAGGAAGGGTTTCTGCTATTTGACGCCATTTTCAAGTGGCTCCCTCATACAACGTTTACGCATGTGTTCATCGACGACCATTAACCGAACTCCACTTTGGACAAAAAAAATTCCCGAAAGGATTATTTTTCTCCTGTTCGGTGTAAAACTGATGGAAATAAATACGCAACTAAAACTATGTATTGTATTCAAAAAAATAACTCCGATAAAAACGGAATATTACATGAATCGGATACATTTAACAGCGTTTAGTAGTTGAAATAAGAATAACCCTGATATGGAGAGAATATAATATGCAATGAATACATTTAACTGCGTTTGGGAGTTAGATATACAAATATCCGTAGCGGAAATAATAAGAAGGATGTTTTCTCCGTGTTGAAGTTAAAATATCACGGAGGACATTGTGAGCCTCCGTTTCGGTGGGGATTTTGTCCGAAAGGGATAAAATGCCCACCGTTTTGTAGATATACAGCTCTTTTCTCTACATAAAGCCTTCCGAATCGGAGACTCTGTATTTCACTCCGCTATATTTTTACCTGTGTATATTATGATCAAGTGCTTAAAATCCCTATGCCAATGGGAGCGCAACTAGTGGCATATGCAGATGACTTGGGGGTCGTGGTGACCGCCAGGACTCCAGAACTCTTAAAATCAGCAACCGAGACTTGCCTGTCCAGCGCGATAAAATGGTTGCAGGAGAAGCATCTGAAAATGGCGCCTCACAAAACGGAGGCGATCCTATTAGTAGGTCCATATTAGAGTTGGAAAGGTGTCAATCAAAAGCCAACAGTCTGAAATATCTTGGTGTCTATTCGGATAGGAACTTTACCATGGGAACCCACATCCGTAGAACGGCGGAGGAAGCTGGGAGGGCTCTTACGACACTCTGCCGCGTTCTGCCAAACATTGGGGAACCGCAGGAAAACATCCGGTGGATACTATGCAACGCGGTTCAGTCCATCATGTTGTATGGTGTCTCCATATGGGGGAAAGTTATGGAAAAGCACATCTACAGAAGACTGTTTGTAAGTATATTGCGCAAGATCGCCATACGCACTATAAGGGCATACAGAACCACATCCACGGAGGCACTGTTCGTGTTGGCCAGAGTATCGCCAATCGAGCTTATAACCGAGCAGAGAATGCAGATCGGGAAGAAAGGTGCAGATTGTAGGCAGGAGACATACAACGGTATAATCAAAAAATGGAAAGAGAGATGGGCAAGGGGGAAGCAACAAGCGCAATGGATAAGAAGGCTAATAAAGAGCGTATAGGCCTGGGTTGACAGGAAACATGAGCAGCTGAACTACTATCTTACTCAGCTGCTGAGTAGGCACGGGTGTTTCCGTGCATATCTACACCGCCTCAAGGTGAGCCCATCAGAGCAATGCGTGTACACCCACGGACACTTAAATGTCCGGTCTAGGTCACAGTGTGAGGGCAACGTTCCATGCACCCGAGTTGCACACGGCGTTTAGACTACGCATTAGACCGGACATTTTGGGTGTGCGTGAGTGTACTGTCAACAGAGAGATACGGTCGAGCACACCTTTTTCTTCTGTCCGAGGCTGAGAAGCCGCGCGGAGATTAGCCTAGGTGTATTATTAACGCCCGATAACTTAGTTAACGTCATCCTAAAAGACGAAAAGAGTTGGAGAGTCGCTGAATCTATGGCAAAAAACATTATTAGCTGTAAAGAGAAGGATGACTCGAAGTAATACCGACTGGCAGTTCCGAGCTAGGAAGACGATCGTTTGCAAAGAGGGGTTTCTAGTCAGTAAAAACTGACGCTACCTGGAGATACGGGCGGTCCAGGTGCCTTTGGAAGGTTTTACCCTCTATACATATACAGGGTGCGGCAGGGAAACTTGCTGATTTGAAAAGTCAATAAAAGAAAAAGTACTTCAAATATCGATTTAATTCTTTTTGTATCGTATAATACACATTCTGAATTTTTGTTTTAAGTGGTTTTAAAAATGACATCGGGCAAATGGCGGCCCTCATTCGTGATACACTGATCAACCCTAGATTTAAAGTTGCGCTCCACTCTTTCGAGCATATCGACGGGAATGTTGGCGATGGCTTGGCGGATGTTGTCCTTCAGGTGTTGCAGGGTCCGGGGTTTGTCGTTGTAAACGATGGATTTAAGATATCCTCATAAAAAAAAATCGCAAGGTGCCAAATCGGGGGAGCGCGGCGGCCACGGTACGTCACCCCTCAAGGATATCAGGCGCTCGTGAAAGTGTTCCCTCAAAAGCTCCATCGAAGTTCTCGCTGTGTGCGCCGTGGCTCCGTCCTGTTGGAACCATACGTCCCCAAGATCCATTTCTTCAAGTTGTAGAATAAAAAATGTCTCAATCATTTCTCTGTAGCGAACTGAATTCACAGTAACAGCGCGTTCATCTTCCTCGAAAAAATGAGGCCCTATTATTGCAACTCTAGACAATGCACACCACACAGTAACACGTTCACAATGAAGTGGAATGTCATGAAGTTCGCGAGGATTGACATTACTCCAATACCGCATGTTTTGTTTGTTAACACAGCCGGAAATGTGAAAGTGGGCCTCATCACTAAAAAACACGAGAGCGTCGTCTGGCAAGTTACTGAGCGCTTCACATGCAGTTTGGCGAGAAGCGAAATCGCGTTCACTCAACTTTTGGACCACAGCCAGTTTGTAGGGATGAAACTGGAGTTCCTTGTGAAGAATTCGTCTCACTGTGCGATCAGAAATCCCCAGAGCAGCAGCGTGTTTACGCGCCGAACGCCGGGGAGAGCGCAAAAACGACTCCCTTACCCTTTCGACGTTTTCTGGAGTTCTGGATGTCCGTTGACCTCCTGGGCCTTTTTTTTCAACACTCCCACTTTCCCTAAATGTGTTCACCCACGAAACAAGCGATTGCCGGCCAGGAACGGGACCCGCGGGATGAATATCGAACCGAGTTCGGAAGGCACGTTGGGTGGCGACCACCGAATGACCGTTGGAAAAATAGGCATCGACGGCGAACGCACGCTGTTCCTTTGTCCAACGCATGATGACAAATGTCATTTGGGGTAACAAAACTTCAAAACCTCCTCTTTCTGATGAGACCATCCCCACCCCTTTCTGACCACGCCTCGCTCATTGGCGTCCAATTCAAATCAGCAAGTTTCCCTGCCGCACCCTGTATATATAGTGACCTGACTAACATTCTCAATTATAGATAGCATACCTGTGTAACTTCCGCAACATATTCCTTGAAGAGAGCAAGGACTATTTTTAAGCAAAATTATCCGTTGTTCATTTCCTTCCACATCTGTGTGTTCCAGAATCCACAGCAGGGTAACCTTGTTTCTTTTGTCTGGCGTCTTTAGTTTTCCCAGGTACTCCTAAACCACCATTTCAACAATGAGATACTGCGAGTTGATATTTCATTTCATTGTACAATAATCTGAGAACGCTTAAGTTAACTTACATGAATAAAACGACCAACAACTTTTCATTGACGATAGAATAGTTTTCCAATCGCAATGAAGTATTATTATCCGAAGCGTGGATTTTATTTTTGACGGCGCATATTTCCAATACTTTCAACTTGAATTTTACCTCATTCCATCATTTTCTCGCTGGTGTTTCGAAAGTTTTAATCCTTCTAGCGTTCCTCGGCAGTTCATAAACTTGAAAAGAGACGTCATTCGGTCGTTCTTCCATTTAATGCGAACTCGATGGAACTTTCTGCACGCAATAAATAGTGTAGTTATAGTCTAAAATCGATAAGGTTCCAATTTGAACTGCGAAATGTGTTCGTGCAGATGTACTCGGTATACGACCAAGCAGAATAAAGATATTAAAAGCGGTTTGTAGAGATATGCGAACTTATCGGTAAGCAATCATAATATATATAGAGATTATTGGAGATGGGAGGTCACAGTATATCTGTATAAGTAGCATGCACGTTTGAAGTGAGATTGGAGTCCTGAAGATTACAAGAGTATATATATCTTTATTAATAGATGTAATTTTCTGGCAGTATTTATTGGAAAGAGCGACAAACGTTGAAGCGAATTTTCAATACTGCAATACTTAAAATATTCTACAAATGCCAAATTTTCATTCAAATCGGTGTGTGAGAATTTGACTGGTTCACTTACAAATTGCATGGACTTGGATTATATGAACAAATTATGTCTTTTTTCAGTGTTATTATTGCTGAACACATGTTATCATTATGGGTGATTTTAACTGTAATCAATTTGCTTTTGATAGTATTTCCGATACTAAAACTAACATACTAAAATCCTCTGTGGATACATTTAATTTAAATCAATTTAATAGTGTGTATAACGTTGACAATAAATTACTAGATTTAGTTATCTCTGATCTGAGATGTGAGATTTTACAAGACACTTCTCCCTTTGTAAGAGAAGATCATTACCATCCAGCTCTAATTGTGAATTTCTGCTACACGTATGTTTAAGGCCAAAAACAATAAGTCGTACAACTTCAGGAGGGCTAATTTTTGAGATATATACAATTCGCTCTCTCACATAGAACGGAATGCCTTAGATGATCTTTCTGATGTGAACACTATGTGTGATGTATTTTATGATGCTCTTTATTCTGGGTTTAATCAACACGTGCCTACTTATAAAGTTGTATCCCATAAATATCCTACCTGGTACACTTCTGATATAATTTCCAATTTAAAACGTAAACATAAGTACTATAAGGAGTATAGGCGTGATAAAAGCTCAAATACATTGCTCAAGTTTAGAAACTTACGATCCCTGGTAAAAAACAAATTGGTCATGCTTATAGTAATTGTCTTATTACTCTGGAGAACTCTATTAGACGAAATTCTAGACAACTCTGGAATTTTGTGAGAGAAAAGAAAAAACAAAGTAGGATACCGGGCAGAGTTTCTCATAATCAGCTCACACTGAATTCCCCACAGGACATTGTAAATGGGTTTGCTAACTACTTTAAAAGCATTTATGTATCAGGTGATGTTAGTTATAATTTGAATGATTCCCATTTGTCATATTCATATTGGTTATGTAACCGAGGGTGATGTCATAACTGCTATGAGGAGGCTGAAAGATCGATACACTGCTGGAGACAATCAAGTCCCTGCCTTTTTAATCAAAGACTGCGCGTATGTACTAGCTGCCCCACTTGCTAGAATCTTCAATTTAGCGCTACAAACTTCGACGTTTCCCGATATATAGATCACTAAAATTATACCTATACTGAAAAGCGGTGACTCATCTAACATGGAAAATTATCGTCATATCGCTATATTATCGAATTTTTCTAAAATTTTTGAAATATTGCTGTATTCAAAGATCTATCCATTCGTTAGAGCTTATATCTCACCGTTCCAACATAGTTTTATGGAAGGTAGGTCAACGATTACTAACTTAGCAATATTCCATCAGTATCTTTCCGGGGAATTGGATTCGGGGAAACAGGTCGACGTGGTGTATACCGACTTCTCGAAAGCGTTCGACTGTATTAACCACGCACTCATGTTGCAGAAGTTGTCCGCTTTTGGGTTTAGTAGTTCTTTACTACACTTATTTCGTAACTACTTAGATAACAGATCTCAGAGCATTTGTTACAATGGTTATACCTCAGAGTCTTACGTCGCAACGTCTGGTGTTCCGCAAGGTTCAAACTTGAGTCCTTTGTTGTTCCTAATTTTTATCAATGATCTACCCGATGTCGTTTCTTCTCATAAGCTTTTATTCACGGACGATCTAAAATTATATCGATGTATCGGTGGCCCTGCTGATTGTGCTGCTTTGCAGACAGATTTACATCGGCTTTCCACGTGGTGTGAATCCAATGACCTGCTGCTGAATATAGAAAAATGCAGAATTGTCACTTTTACTAGGAAGCTGAACTTTGTTACATACAACTATAATATAGACACCATTGATATGACCCGGTCCGAGGTTGTGAAGGACTTGAGTATTTTGTTTGATTGTAAGCTTACCTTCATCAATCACATTCAAACCATCTGTAAGCAGGCGAGGCAGAGCCCAGGATTCGTTATTCGACATATTCCTCCTAGAATCCTTATACCTTTCCCTGGTGAGATCGCGGTTAGAGTACGGTAGTCTCATTTGGTATCCGTACTATATGGAGTCCAAATGTCAATCGGAGAGGATTCAGCGAAGATTTTCCAAATTTTTGTGGTTTCAAGTTGATACTACCTATCTAGAAAGGAGCTTGGATCAGTCAGTATCCCTGTCTCGTTTTGACTTACCATCGTTATCATATAGGCTGTGTCGACTGTCCTGAGCTTTTGGTACAGTGTAACTTCTGGGTACCTCGAGCTTCCACTAGAGCCTCCGCTGCCTTCTATTTCACGTTAGCTAGAACCAATCTCATGCTTAAATCGCCCGTATATGTCATGTGTAACAACAATATTTCCCACTTAAATGATATACATTTCAATAACTTAAACCACCTAAAAATGTCCCTCTCCGAGTACTATGACAGGCTTTGTCCTTAAAGTGTACTTATTCTACTATTATTACCGCCACTTAGATGTAAGATTTTAAACTAAGATAATTTAAGTGTTCTGAATGTATTTTGACTTATTTAATATGTTTGTTTTATGTCATGTTTTTAGTGTAGTTGTCATGTAATTGGATTTTATTATTATTATTAATTATTATTTATTATTAATGTATAAACACCTGGCAGAAACCAAACCACCAGGTTAACTTATTATATATGATTACGATTTTTAAACGGATTGATATGAATAGCTTTTAAATCATAAAAATGCAACGTATAAAGATATTTTGCCGAAATAAATTCAGAAATACGGATGCTGTGTATTGGTCTGACTTACTGCTACCTACACATTATTTAGTTAGGGAGGGGGTTAGGGGAATGACTACGGAATGTAAAATATTTTCTCTACGGGAAAACTGTTTTATAAATAATTTAGTTGTGCATACATTGTTAATCGAATGTAATAAAGTTTCTGGTATTTTCTGGTTGTCGTAGTTTAAATTTCCCAACAACAGTTAAATAAATCATTGCTGCGATGCAGTTCATAGTTTCGTTTATTTAACTTATTTTTATCACTTTATAAATGTGGTTACGCTGATACAATTTTGTTCCGTATAGGGTATGGCATAACTGCAATGAGGATTTATATTGGTACCTACATCATCATGTAAAGCAGGTGGTTAATATTTAGTTCATGTGTTTATGTTGTAGATGTTTTGATTAGAGAGTCACGTATTCGTCATAAACGGCATAAAATTAATACGAAACAGAAACAATATTGAAACGTGTCCTGTATTTGATTTATAAATGTAAATGTGTTCTGCTATTATTTGAATAAACTTCACTTTTATATTCAGTGTTCGTACAAACGTGTATGATTTTGTATAACTAGTAGCGTCGGCGCCAGTGTTTGATACTACATACTGCTCGCGGTATTTAAGTTGCCGGTGATGTATTACAACGATATTGTAGTTGAAATAAATGAGTATCTACCTGCCTTGATGTTGATATAGGCGCTTTATTAATATGTTTGAAATTACACCGTGCAACATGCTTCATGATAACTTTGCAACGTATATACAGTGAAATCTCCCTTGAACGGACACCGACGGAACCAACTGAAGATGTCCGTTCAGGAGGGGTGTCCGCAGAAAAGAAATATGTAGTAGATACAACAAAAATCGTGTTTTAACGAAAAATGAATATATTAAAGAAACTGGGACATTTAAATCGCATATGTATATAAATGTTTTTAAAATAAATAAGAAACTTTAAACTTAAGAAAAAAAAGTTTATTTCCTTTAGATATATACAAAGTATAATATAATATGTACATAGATACATAGATGTAGTATGTAATACAAAACAGTGAAATGAATAGTCACTTTAAGGACGCGAAAATTCATATATTGTTGTTTGTCTTCTCTTTTTCTTTAAAATGGCGTCTTGAAATCGTATTTCTAATTTAGAAAGAAGCTCCAAACACTCTGTATCTCCGTGATTTTCGACAAAACTTTTGAGCTGCTTGGTCAGGGTAATAGCTTTATCATAATTTGGGATAGCTTCTGTTGGCACTGGAACCTCATCGACATCAGAATCTTCCGAAAGTTCTTGTATTTTAACTGGATTTGTAATTTCTTGTTCTGAGTCTGGATCTTCAACATACAAATCTTCATCTACATTCAAAAAATCATTAAGGTTTTCATTATCCGTCAATTTCAATAAATTCTTATTTTTGAGGATATCTGAAAGTACACTAAGAGGCAAATCATCTTCTAGGCCAGATATATCAGCCTCAGTTAACTGGTCTTTACTTTGCATATTTGCATGATTAAATCCTGCTTTGCGGAAGCAATTTTTAACTGTCTCTTTGGTTACTTGGTCCCAAGCGGTTTTTGCCAAATAAACTGCATCTAGTGGTGTAATTTTCTTTATTAACTCAAAAGCTGTACCAGCAGTTTCAATGTTTACTAGCAGATGTTTGAGTATTAGACTTCGGTAATAAGGTTTAAAATTCTTTATAATCCCCTGGTCAAGTGGTTGATAAGCTGATGTACAATTAGTCGGTAAAAATAATATTTTTATATTATTTAAGCGAACGTCTTTCGGATGAGATCCCGCATTGTCTAAAAATAACAAAATGTTTCTTTTTTCTTTAGCCATTTTCCAATCTAGGTCTTGCAACCACTCTGTCATAATTTGTCCTGTCATCCAAGCTTTCTTATTGTATTTCCAAGTTACAGGCAGGTTATTTATGTTAATGTTTTTAAAAGTTCTGGGTTTAGCTGCCTTACCAATGATTAGGAGTTTTTCTTTTTCACCCACCATATTTGCACAATGCAAAATTGTAAACCTCTCTTTGGGATACATACCCCCAATACATTTTTCCTTCTTTAATGTGAGCGTTTTGTCGGGTAGAGCCCTAAAATACAGGCCTGTCTCGTCGGCATTATAGATGTCTTTCGGTGAATATCCCTTAATCAAAGGACATTTTTTTAAAAACGATGAAACATCTTCAGTATTAACCGAAGCTCCTTCTCCCGAAATCGCTTTAAAACTTATATTGTGACGGATTCTAAATTTATTGAGCCAACCAGAAGAAGCACTGAATGTAGAATGTCCCAAAGAAGCGGCTATTTCTCTTGCTTTACATCGTATTAGCGGACCTAAAAAAAAAATAAGTTTTTTGCGTTTTTGTCACGACAAACCTATTGGTAATCTCACTCTTTTTATCTACATACATATTTTAGAATTTAATATGAAAAGAAAATCAACGCATTAATACAAGAACACCTTATCTAAAAAAAATCATATGCATACCTGTTAAAGGAATCCCCTTATGGCGAGCTGCTGTAAACCAATCATAACACAATTTGTCAATTTTAGTACCATCACCCGTCAAAAAGCTTCTTTTTTCATTCAAATTGCTGTTCGACATCCATTTGTTTAGTAGGATTTCTTTATGTTTAATTATATCTGCAGCTTGTGTTTTTCCAATATTAAAACGCTTGGGTGAGTTCGTTACACTTAATTTCTCTTTATTGTAAACATCAACAATCTCAATTTTTTGTTTAAGCGTGAAAATTTTTCTATTTGGAGCCATTTCTACAATAAATGTGTCGCCCACTGTGTCTTTTCCGCATAGACGTCAGACTAATATTGAATGCAGATTCAATCGAAAGCGTGCACCCAAAGAATAAGAACGGTAAATCCCCGACCAACTTGGGGAAGTCCCTAATTCACGCCAGGCAGAAATGCGCGACATAGGCTGCGTTTGTACCGAAAGATTAAAGTCGGTAAATCTCCGGTTTACTCGGGGAAGTCCCAGCGAAATTGCCGCGCGGCGCGATTGAGAAATGCAATAGCAATACTCTCAATAAAAAAATAAGATAAGGCGTTTCTTTTTATTTTATTTTTTGTCCGGTTAAGAGAACATTTCCTCGTGTCCGCGTCCGTTCAAGAGAATGTCCGTCCAAGAAAGAGTTAATACAATGGAAATTATATGAGAGCCGGTCGGGACCATGAGAAACTGTCCGTTTAAGGGAGGTGTCCGTGTAAGAGGGGTGTTCGCGAAGGGGAATTTCACTGTATTGCCATGGTCCCACTCAGAAAATGCCTGATTTTTATTTTCTTTATTTAATATAGGTATACTAATTTTTTTAAATATCATATAAAATGTATTTTACTTTCAGGAATAAACAGACCTTCATATAAATAAATTAAAGTAAGATACTTAAAAAGGTAGGTTCGATTACTATATGAAAGAATTGGTATCTAAGAAATGAGCTTCTGAAATCTGCATACTCACTTAATTAAAATTTCGAACGGTCAAAATTTAAATTGCCCGGGAATATATATAATCTATCCATAAAATAGAAATCTTTAAGAACTAGATTGAAAAACCATTATGAAATAAAATCACTGTAATAAATATACTCTATGATACAAACCAGAGCCGTGTAGATGCCGATGATACCAATAAATGGCTATTATTTATGAACAGAATATAACCTTGAACTAACATTCAACGTAAATACAACATCTCAAGGAAAACATCATTCAAATATCCACTCCTTTCACTGTGTTAAATAAATTCTGAAGATCTACTGTCTGGTTGTAATGACCCGTTTTACTTATGTGCTTACTTTGAATGGTTTGCTAATGCTTACTACATATTATTACTTTTAACCACTTTACTTTTACGTTGATCTTTGTTTGTTTAAATTTTGACCTGCATGTCCAAGTTAGCTCTCAAACAGAATGCCGCACGTAGAATCGGTCAGTGGTTGCGCTTGTTTGTCGTTATAATAATGTTTCACTGAAATTATATTATTAAAACAATCATACGTCCAATTATTTAAAAAAATAAATTAATCATGCCGACATTTGCTAGTTGTGGCCACAAATAATCTCTTCAGTCCCTATACCGCTCATCATCCACAGTTACCTGCATCATCTGAAAGAAGAAAACGGTCCAAACACTCTCTGGGACCACCTAACGCACCATACAGTAGCTTTTTGAGAATTGAATGGCACTTTGTGAGTGACCAACCAAAATTCTGCAGTATTGTTTATTTACGAACCCATTTGCGCTTCATCGTTCACTGCGGCGTCTTTATAGACTTTCTGGAGATGTATCAAAATTTTGCAAGTGCATGGCAGCCTAAACTCGTCCACAGGAAGGAAAAAATATAGGCAGCTGTGGGAAGAATTACCATGTGAATCAAACTCACTTGAGTGTGTGAAAAGTTGGTGGAAACGTGGCAGAAATTATAAATTATTTTTAACACCTCTAGCACCCAGAAAGCAGAGCAATAATTTATTTTATTTTAGGTATGGAGTGATTATAAAATATATGTAGGTGCCTTAAGAATGAAGCTGCAGATATGGAAAGGTCAAACTCACAAACAGGGGGTGGAGCGGAGCAAGAGAAAGAATTGATACAGCGGGAAAATAGATTTTTAGCAACCTTTTATCAAGACTGTGGTGTTCCAGAGCGAGGGTTATTGTTTAGAAAAAATATACTGCAACACATTGTCATGACTTCCTAATGAAAATATCATGTTTTCATTTCTTTAGTGGTAAAATTAAGTTTATCAGTACGTCTTATTGGGTGCAATAAACTACTTACTCACTGTATGTTTACCGTACAGAGTAAATTGTTTATTTGCTTTACGTGTTGTGGTAGGAAATCCTACTCGTTATGAGATGCGAAAGTCTTGTTTCTACTGACGAGGGAGTGTAAGTACTATATTAGTACCTGGAGAAATCATGTCTTCACAAACTGAGTGAGGCGACGTCGTCTTAAGAGACGCTGATGTTATTTAGAAGAAATACCGCGTCTACCTCTATAAGACTTACACCTAACAACATGATACTCACTTTAACTCTTAATTAGTTGCCGTCGTATGTAAATTTTTCGACACACTGATTATATTTAATAAACGGTAGATGAATTTTAACAGTCAACATGTTTAGAACATCCCTGATACTTTATTAAAAAACCTGCTGATTTGTCGATTACCTGTGAATTTTAACACTGATATTCTTTATGAACTTCACAAGCAAATATAGTGGTTATATGGGGAAAAAATTAACAACTCCGAAAAGATATTATTTGCAAAAAGATTGGAAAGTGTAAAAATGAAAACGTACGGTAAAATAAAACTAGGTGATTGAGAAACACCAGTGAAGTAAAAAAGTAAAGCATCTAAAATGTGTGAAACAGCTGGAAATTAAAAGCAAAGCAGGATGCGATGAGAGTAAGAAATTAAAAAAAAGGTAAACAGTTGAAATTATAGGAAAACTTATAGAGCAATTACTGTGCTAAATTCTTAAAAAATTAAAAGTTTTTTGGTATGCTTTTCTAGTTCATCTAATAATAACTTTCATATCGAGAAATAAATAATATACTCGGCGATAAACAATACGGCTTCAATATTACCAGATTCAGTTCTACAACGTTGCTCTTCTTGTACATAGTATGAAAAACGTTGTTGCCAAGTGAAAATTTGTTGAATTAGTTGATTTAACAAACTGTACCATAAGGAGGATTGTAGACTTTTGTTAATATACGCAACATTTTTGCCAATTTAGCAAAATTATTCATAAAATTAGTAATGTACATAATGCCTTTGTGAATGCAACAAATAGAATTGTCCCAGCAGCGTTTCAGCTAAAAGAATTGTTAATCTTTTCATTCTTAATCAAAGTATAAAGTTCTTCGGCAACAATTTTGGTTAGCTGTTACGTTAACCATTTTTTTGTTGACATTCTGGAACAACAAAATATGTTAAACTTTTGTTTAATACTAAGTATGATCAAAATGTCAGCTGTATGGACGCGCATCGGTGCTCTGCTTCTGTTTTTTAGTGATCTGAGTAGGACATTCGAATGCGAATGCCATCAAAAACTTGTTTCCAAGCTTGAGGGGTGTGATGTGGGCATATGGATTTGGCATCCGAATCGGTGCTCACAATGTAAATGATATTTTTCTTGCTTTCTGTTGGTATGGATGTGCGACTACAGTCAATTTTAGGAACAATCCTATTTATTCTATTTATTTAAATAGAACACAATACGCATCTTATGCTGATAATTATTGCTCGGTGGTTCCTTTCGATATTAGCGAGTGTCATAAAACTGTAATAAATACGAATAGATAAAAAATGCCGCTGACTATTTCAATTTCTATAATCTTCACTTGAATAGTGCCAAAACACAAATTATGCTTTTTCATAATTGGCAAAATAGACCAGTTCCTATTAGTGAATGAGATAATCAAATCCATGGCGCAGCACTTTGATCAGACTTTTAATTCGAAATCATATTGCTTAACTACTTGATATATATTCAATAGTTTGAGAAATACAGTAAAACAAAGGACAATAAATTAATAAAATAATAAAAATTATTTTATTAATTGCGTATGGGCTAATTCCGGCGCAGTTACTTCAGTTTTTTTACCACAAAAGCGCATATTATGACGTATTGCTCGGATACTGAACATCTGTTCGCGTAGGCTGTTATTTGCGCAACACAAAATACTTCCTTTAACTTGTTTATTTATATATATGCAACATCCGGATGTACATTTATACCAATATTGATAGATTTGTACCCAACGGCGATATTACAAATATGGATACTGGAAGTCCGGATCTACTACGCCTACACGTCTGAAAATATCGTATCACAGCTGATACTACGGACCGCTTTGATGGTACATACATACATACGACTTATGTTTACTTCTCTGTTTCCATTAAGAAGCAATAATGTTCATGTTTTCAAAAAGAAATTAAAGCATTATTTGCTCGAGTCGTGCCACTACACCCTGGTGATTTTTTGTATGACTGGCCTGTTCAATTGCACACGCATTTTTATTGTATTTCGTTGCACTTTCTCTAACATACATATAAACATATTTAATATGCTAGGATTTCCAACCACAGAGCAATATTTAAGCTTTGTTCTAATGGACGCATTGTAAAAGGATTATAGATCGGCATTATTCAGTTCTCTAGTATTTTTTATAACAAATCCTAGCATCTTTGAACATTGTGTGAAGATCTCTTCGACATGTGCAGTAAAGGTCAGCTACAAATAAAAAATTACACCCAAATTCTTAATAGAACAGAACTGCTCAAGCGGAAACGGTAAGTGTGTCTTACAGGATGTTGCATCCTTGTGAAACTCATGATTTTGCATTGGCTCGCATAAAGAAGTAAGCCATTTTCCAAACCCTATTTGTTTAGAATTCTTTAAGTCACATTGTAGAATTACGCAATTCTTCAGCTCATCAATCTTACGAAAAGTCTTTTTGTCATCTGTATAAACTAAACAACTTGTGGAAAGGCGTTTAGTAATATCATTAATAAACATAACGAATAACAAGGGTCCCAAATAAAAACCTTGAGGTACACCAGTCTTTAAACTTATAATTAACATAGTTTAAACGATTCGACAAGAAACATCTAAGTACCTGCACCAAATCTGCGATAGTTCAAATGAATCTGGTTTCAGTAATATCCTTTCATGCTGCACAATATCAAATGCTATAGAAAAGTCATCTTCAACTTGATCTTGTTCATCCAGAACACCGCAAACAAAATGAGTAAAAGAGCACAGATTAGAAGTGGTCAATCTTCCCTTGATAAAAACGTGTTGATGGATTGAGATTTTGATCATAAATTAGTTTGGAGATCATTGCCTCAAATAGTTTCGCAAAGTTGCAAATAAAAGATATCGGCTTTTAACCATAATCTTGGTGCGCTTCTAGTAATCCGGGAATCTCTGCTGCTGCAAGATCATATTAACACTACATAAAAGGGGTTGATATAAAACATATCTACAGTCCCTGATAATAAAAGAAGTAATCTGCACCCATCATCATAGTTGGCTTCAGATCATTTAAGACATCTCTCAGCTCTTGCTTCGTAAAACTCTGCAGATAAACCACGTTACTATAATTCATCAGATCAAGTCAGCTCGTTATTATCATTACGCTACTTGATACCTTTACTGATTTGCAAAAAACCCGTCTTTTACCCAGATGAATTTTCACATTCTTATAATTACCGTTAAACAATTTTATTATAGATTAATTAAAGATTTATTTCCATACTTTATTGAGCGCTGGCGGTTCCTTATTACCGGTGTAAATTTTTTCATTTATTCGACGTAATATTGAGTACTATATTTGAAAAATTGACTTTTAAATTAAACGTGCAATTAATCAAAACCTAACGTAAGCGGTGGATCAACATCGACAGCTGCCTAAACAGGGATTCCGAAATCATTTCGCTGAAGTAGAATGAAAACAAAGGGAATAAAATCAGCAACACGAGGTTATTGAGAAAAAAAAAAGTGGAGCGGAGTTCTTTTATAAAGCAGAAGGCAGCCACCGAACAGCGCTTCCAACTGAATATTTGATTAGGCGTTGTTTTAAATTTTTCAGAACATTTTCAGGACACATTACTATTTGATTTTTGGGGTATTGTTTTGCGACATCGTACGGTGCGTAGTGAAGCTATGCGGAAACCCGGGTGTTTCTGAATAATTTCGTTAAATCTGTTCAGAAATTTGTCCGTGAGATGTGTGAAATATGGCGTCCGAATAAATGTTTCGGCATTCGCAAACGTAAATGGAAAAACGCTATTTCAGTTGATTATATATATGCTTTTACAGCAATAAACTATTATGGTTACTATTGTTTTGCAATGAGGTACAGAAGGACTTGCGTTTTCTTAGATTTAATAAAAATGGCTGCAATTTAATTTAGTTTGAAGTTCATTTGTTTTGTAAGTACTATTATTGATGTGTTTATTTTTTATTTCTATGCTACATCAAGACTGAATATAAACGAGTGTATACACATAATTGATCATTCAAATGGGGACACCAGAAAAAAATGTATTAGCGAGAGTATGTGAAGAGTTTATTTTCAGAATGTGATGAGCACAACCAAGCAAAAGGTTGAGGTATATTGAGAATTCTTAAGTATTTGATATTGATCCATCAAAAAAGAGACCAGAGACTGAAGAATCAGAAACTTTTGAAACTAAAGAAAACTCTAAACTATCTGCTGATAAAGCAACAGCAACGATGCTTTGGGGAAGATTGGCGAATGGGTACCAACCTACTACTGCTGTTGAGCTGTGATTTGTCGGAAAGAAACAAGATTATTGAAGAAGGAGAATCCTGCCTCTGTGCACAGGAAGAATCGGAACTCATTTCTGGTTTCATTTCTAATTCCGGAAAGTCAAGACGAAATCCTTTCACATATAATCCGGTTAAGCAAAGCGGGGATATGTATGAGAAGTTTGAATGATATGTATGAGCAGTTTGAATGATATATATACAGGGTTTTCCAAGGTAGCCATTCGTTAGAAGTTTCCGAAGTTAGAAAAAACCAGAATTAAATTCTGCATCTGATCATCCAATAATATACAGGGTGTTCCATTTGAAAAACAGAACTTTTTCAACTTTGAAGATTTTGTAATTGGTCATGCAGTTTTGGACACCCTGTATGCGACAAATCAATTGTCAATGTGGATTTCGAAAGTGCCATTCTTGTGCTTCCATCTACCCTAGAAGTGTTTATTACCAGTCGAAAATGGGCAAAAGATACTGTGTTGCAAATAACGCTACATCTTTCAAAATTTTCAAAGAAATCAAGATATCTAAGTAGCAATTGAAAATAGGTATAGGGAAACCTCATCATAAAATTTTTTTTTTTTCTATTTAAAATAAGAAAGTTTATGGCGACTTCCGGCATAACCGGAAGTGGTAAGACCCTGAAAATATTTTAAAATGAAAGAGAATCTTGAATAGCCCCGGACTTCAAAAATTCAGAGTTCCAGGTTTTTTCTAACCTCGGAAACTTCTAACGAACGGCTACCGTGGAAAACCCTGTATATATAAGAAGATTGAAGAAGGCTATTACCAATCCTAAATCTCATAGCCCCGTTATCGTTACTGCATTCCGTGTGAAAACAGTGGAAAAGAGCTGGAGTTAACTATATCAGAACAGATAACCTGGAGCTGGTACCTTTACTGTCACTGTACAGGCATGCTATGAAATGAACAAATCCTTTGAGACTGCATTAGTGCAGATGGCAGATCGAATCCAATATGGATTGACAAACAAAAAAACCGTAGTGTGCATCTTTCTATATATAGAAGGAGTTTTTGATAACCCTACACATTTTAGTATTAATCAATAGGCAATCAGACGGTGCGACCTCCAGTTGGAAGTCACAACTACTTTCTACCAGATTAGTGGAAGTGAAGGTGGGCTATAAGACTATCTCGGACTTTACAAAATATGGTGTCAGTCAGATGGATTTAATGTCAATTTAATCAAGACTAGGAAAGACCTAATGATGTGCAGAAATCTTCCAGGAAAAGTGATGGTGAAACCAAAAAATACTTTCTTTTATAGCGGTAGATCAATCATCACTTATATATCAGTGGCTTGGAGCAGATGAGCTAACCCCTAAAGTGCAAAAAAAGATTAGTATATGTATGCATAACTGCGGCAATGAGAACCTGGTCTATGGCAACTAAGAAAGATAATTCCCTTTATACTACCGAAATATTCCAATTTGTCAAAGAATTTACCATAAAGGTTAGCTGCAACACCGAGTAGGAAAATATTTAAGGAATGAGGCAAGCTAAAACTCTTTTGAAAATCTATAATCGAAATATATATATAGGATAGTTTAGTTTAAGTCAATACATAACGGGAACGCTGTCAGGCCACGCCAAACTAAAAAGACATCTGAGTAAATTCTGTGTGGAGCAAGATGAATCTCTATCATCATTCTGCTGAAATCGTACGGGAAGATTTATCTAATCTAGATTTTTACCATATCCTTACCCCACTTCTTAAAAGATATGGGGTACAGTGATCAGCTGTAAATGCAGTATTAAAAAAGAATACAAAAGGTCTTCCGGGTTGTTATCTTCTGTACATACATACCTGGAACTTTATAATGTTTTAACAATGTAACAGTTTTCGTGAATACTCTGTATACTTTGTTTGAATCGTATGCGCTTGCACGTTGCAACGGTTAAATGTAAATAGAGGCAGTGGGAACAGCGTCTGATAAATCACCTTTGATGTAGTTGACAAACCTAGTTAATGAACATATATATGGAGTGCTGGATAATGGGATTACCAGCGGGCATGCAGGTATGTAATAATCATGGCCCAATTACAGCACAATAGCTTAATACAGTGTACAATAACTTGCTTTAATTTTATAAGAGCAAACTGCTCCAGGTGCTGTAACACTAACAATGAGGCGCCTTGATTTACAGTTTTGGTTTTGTACAACAAAATTACGAATTTTGGGAACAGATGACAGGAGAGCAAGTATGGCAAAGATTTAAGATAATAATTATCAATGCAGCTAGAGAGATGTGGAGTAAGAAACATAAACACAACAAAAGAACAGCGTGGTGGAGTAAAGAAATACAAGCACAAGTGGAATTGAAGAAGAAAAGATGACAAGAGTATTTACCAAATAAAACGAGAGACATACAACGGATATAAAGAAGGTATCATAAGCGAAGACAAGTCATGGGAAAACTTCGGAGAGAAACTTGCAAGCAAGAGTAAAGCAAATCAAAAACTCTTTTATAAAGTCCTGAAAACCTTAAGAAAAGGAAAACCGCGAAAGACATAACGAATAAATGGAAGAAATATTTTTAAAATCTACTATGTTCACTAATAGAGGATAAAAATACAAATAGTTCAAGAAGCAAAAGACTTGCAAACCCGGACTATGTGGAAGATGAAGCACCAAAACAAGAGTAGTAGCGTTGAATAAAGTTAAAATTCGAAAATCTCCGGGGCATGATAGGATTAAAGCGGAAATGATCAAGAAGGTGGGAAACGAAGGTAGCAGGGTGCACCAAAAATTATACAACCAAATATGGCAGGAGGAAAATATACCTAAGGATTGGGAAATGGTTCCAATTCATAAAAAGGGAGATAGCAAACAGTGTACTAACTGCAGAGGCACAAGTGTGCCACAAAAAATATTTGAGTAAATCTTGAAGAAGAGGCTGACAGACCCGACGCTGGTAGAAGCACAAAGTGGTCTCCGTAAAGGAAGAGGAGTACAGAACGACATATTCCCCATTGAGTAAATTATTTCAAAAAGACTGGAATATAACAAAGAAACTTTTCTAGCATTCATTGATATGCAAAAGGCATTTGATAGGATACTTCGAGAGATCGTATCGAATATTTTAAAGAACAGAAGAGTGTACCCAGAACTGAGCAGAACAATATAATGTCTATACCAAAATACAAGGAGATATATATTTAGCAATAATATCGTATCTGAAGAATTTACCAGACAGGGCGGAGTAATGAGTCCGGTATTATTCACGATATTTAGGGACGAAATCATAAGAGAACGCAACAAGAACGTAAAAAAAATACCTGTAGGATACAGAAATGTACAACCGATAAATATATCTGAATGTGCTGGAAATACATATAAATAGAAAACCTGTTGAACAGGTGAAAATGTACAACTACTTAGGAGTGACCATAGATGATGAAGGAAAGCAAGAGATAGACATTACAGAGAGAATAGAGAAAAGTAGCAAACTCTATTACGCAATAAATATAATCTTATTAACAAAAGCGAAGTGTCATAGAATACCAAGTTAACTATCTACAAAACAATCTTCCGTCCACTATTGACTTACGGATGCGAGTGGTGGATATTATCAGAGAGGACAAAAGGAAGACTGGAGGCTATAGAGATGAACTATCTTAGTCGAATCAAAGGAGTTACACTAAGAGAAGAACTACAGATCAAACCCTTAACGGATTTCATAGAGACGCGGCAATTGAGTTGCTGGGGCCATTTAAGGAGAATGAGAAGCGGTAAAGGACGTATGGAAAGCAAGGGTATTAGGAAGAAGGGGGAAAGGAAGACCACGAGAAATCTGGGACAAAGCGATAAGAAAAACAATTGCCAAGAGGCGGAAAACATTAAAAGAAGCAATTACATTAGCAAAAGACAAAAAAATGTGGCGCCAGGTTCGTGCTGGGCAAAATTTTAATTTTCCTTTTTTCTGCTTCGTTGTGGTGCAACTAATTTAATTCCGCAACGACGTATTCCTATTTATTATTCTACCGTTGCCTTCCACATAACTGCCGAAAATTAATTTACACAACCGGGGTCAGTTCCAGTAAATTCGATTATTCAAGCTTTTGTTTGACTCCGTAATGAGTGTCTAGTTTTGTTGTACCATAAAACCGTAGTGCGGTCTTATCTTGTTTGTTCACACGGTGGTATATGCATGCGTACATAAAGGTCGCACCCGCTTGACGTATATTAATTCTTCCTTCATTAGAATACGGACCTATATAGAATTTGACGCGTATTTCCTTTGAGATAACCCCAACGAACCGTTCACTTCAATTCCTTTAACGCTGCGCTATTTGCTTTGGACTTGACTTGTCTTTGTATGTGCGCCTCTGTGTTTCTTTAATTATGTAGAATTATTCGACTAGGGAAATAGTGCGAAAATATAAGCCAGACCGAACTCATAATACTTAATGGAGAACAAATATTTAATTGGGTGTAAGGAATTCCGGAAATAATTATTCTTATGAGGAGTCGGAAGCTAAACAAATAGTATTTTACATAAATGTATTATAATGATATTGATAAATGTAAATATTGTAGATCATTAATCTGCTTGACACCATCATTAGATACAATGATGTAAACGATCATGGAATTTATCAATACTTCGTAGCAGATCTTAAAATTAGCACTAACTGCTCTACAATATTGATCTTATAACAAGGCGCATTTTTCTTTTCTAAGTTTAAGTACGGAGAATGTATAATGTAAACTAAAATTTTATATTTAAATGCTAAATAAATTAAATTGCTTATAATAGGGTATTGCCGGCGCCTCTCACTAATGTATCCATAAATAACATTTAAGATTTGGGTAATGCTTTGCCAGTAACGAAACCAAAAATGAAAACTAACTTACCATAGTCGTTTATTATTTTTGCACTTTTTAAAGATATTTACAAGAAGTATAGTAACCTTCATCCACCAGGAGTAAACGATACCACTCGTAAATTTCGTTTTAAAATTACCAGAATGGTAAATGTGCTCAAGTCAAGAGTATCAACAAATCTGGGGAAGTTCCCAAGCAAATTGCGAAATTTCTGAAATAGCTCAAAATTCTCCTGAACCTTGCAAATTCTGATGGTGTATACTAATTTAATTTTTAAATAATATGGTGGTGGGAAATCTAGCACAGTAGCTGAACAATATATTGAAGATTCAATTATATACAGGCTGTGCATGGAAGGATTTACAAAGAAAAAAACTTTGTTAATATGTTGCCTTTTAGCGAAAATGTTATTCTTTATAAAATAAATTCAGCTTTCCTCAGAACATCCAAAAAGATATTTGGATTTGTCTATAGACATACACTTACTCATAAATGTAATATTGCATTTTTATTTTTAAATTACACAAAACCTAATCAGTTTTTGAAATAAAGTAAATAATTCCTGAAGAATTTAAAACCTTCAATTGGTCTACATTTAAAAAACAAATGAAAAGGTATCTGTTGAAATTTAATTACGTGTCGCGTGTGCGTGCCATCTGAAGCAATCTCTTTATTCCTTTATTTAACTAATCACATTTCCACTGTTGCCCTTAGATAGGTAGAATTATTTTTGTGTATGTGCATCCAAATATATATTTACCTTGGGTTCATTGCAGAATTTAGATTTAAGTTTAGATTTAGGCAACTTGATCCATTTCCTCAGTTTCACGTAATCCAGGTTCAATGGAAGAACAATTCAACTATTTTAGTTGTAATTGAATTAAATCTTGTGATCCTATTGTTTTGATAATGTTAGGTACATATATATCATTTATACGCTGCTTTATATTAATTTTTCAGTATTAATTTTGAGATTTTTAGATAAGGTTAATAGACGCTTCATATTATGATTCTGATTCTATGAATATATATTAATAAATTACTTACTTTCTTTATACGGTAACTGTTTCCATTGTTAAAATCAATGATCGCCACTGTCAAGGCTTAATTTTCTTTTAAAATTTCCTTGCAATATTGTTATTTATATTATTATTTAAAAAAAAGTATTTTGTGCGTTTCGTGCAATGTTAATCGTAGTAAAATTTACAACAAAGTATTGGTATAATGTCTGTTTTAGTAATAGTTTCAGGTCAAATCATAAATTTTAGAAAGCCTAAACTAGACGATTCAATTATCTAAAATTCCTGTATTATGTTTTAATGTACAATGAATACGGCCAAATAAATAGCTAAACGATACATGAAATTATAATAATACGTTTCTTTTTCCACATGTAATATACAGTTGTAGTTATTAGCTCTCCTTTTACAGCAAAGTATGTTTTATTTAGAATTTACCATATTCCTAGTTTTATTGTTGTAGAAATATTTGTGCGCAACTTTAATCTGTGGTATACAACAATCACAAACAGGTGATTTGATCTGTATATTTTTGTTAGTTTAATGCCAAATGTGATTTAAGGTATTAAGGAATTCTCTTCCCGTAGGGAAACACATTTAAATATTTTTTGGAAATTTGTAATTTATTTGCATGTACAATAATTGAAGCTGAATTTTTTTTCTTTGTGCGATGTACTCTTTTTCTTTATGTATATTATAGTATTATGCTATAAATTATTTCGATAAAGATGTTTATAATATATAATATAAATAGGTTGTATTCACTATTTTACTTTTATTTGTGTAAATAACACTTGGTTGATAACTTTTAATGATAATTTAAATGGGAACGCAAGGTGGCACACAAGTGCGTATTTCATTTGAATGTCTAGAAACACGATTTATCGCAGTAGACTATACTTTGAACTATCACTAAATTAGTTTTTCGGTTACCACATGCGAAAGTGCAACCTTACAATACTCGTTCGAAGATAGAAAACGCCAATTGATTCAACTGAATTCAAATCAATTGAATGATCCTCGAATCACCTCCATTATTTTACCATCCATAGACGGTAGAGTAAAATAAATACATACCGAATTGATGTATCAACGGCTCACTTCAGTTACCTTATCGTACTCTGTGAAGATTCTCTGAAGTTTCTCTGGATTCGGTTATCAAAATAGCTGTCACACAATCTGTTATTCAAATATGAGTGATCTGTGTTCTGAACACTACAAATGTAAGTAAACTTATTTTAATAAGTTACAATAAGATCCTTTTTTGTAAGTTTGGCTAAATTTTTGGACGAAATGTAAAAAAAAATAGGTATAATAAATGCATGTTACAATAAATAAATTCTTTGTCAATAGTTATCATTCAGGGTACTTATGATCTCTCAGTGTTCAGGTATTGAAATAATTGAATTTTTTGGAGCTCAAACTAATAATACTCTACAAGCGTTTATTTATTGTTTGAAAATTGACGAATTCTTTTAAAGAAAATGTCGTTTTTTCACATTATTGCATACACTTCCTGTTTCATTGACAACGATTTTAAAGTTTCGACTTTAATAACTTCCGGGGCAGCAGTTAACTCTGAAGTTTCTCAGTTTTTTTTTTTTAAGCTTAATTAGCTATGGAAGCCCGACTGTTCCCTGAAAGATCTAGTGGCCACACGGAAAGTTAGAATTTAACTCCCTAAAGAAAAATTTATTTATTTGGTATTGGAGAAGACTCACACCAATATGCTACTAGTTTTTCTAATCAAAAGTTTTCCAATACATCTGTGTCACACGTAGCTTTATAAACTGGATCAGTATTAGATCTAAAGAAAAAAGGTAAGAAGTATGACAAAAATGGCGCTGTGACATTATTAGCATTGGGTGAGGTTCTCTTAGCGCGAGCACTTTTCCAAAATTTTGTTACAAATAATTTATAAAGATAATAAAATCTTGCCTTATAAATACACAATGATCCATATATTTGAAAATGGAGATAATGCAAAGAGTTAGACTTATGTTTATGAGTTGGGAAGAAGATAGTACCTTTCATAGAAAAATTTTCTATACCTATTGATAAAGCAACATTTTTAGTTTATCTTAGCGTATCTTTCCAGAATTTAAGATATCGGGCTGCAGTGAATCCACAATTTAAAATTCGATCAAAACACCATCGTTATAAAAAAGTAAACGTTGGTGTGGTATTTTCTATGGTGGTATTATTGGTCTATACCTTAAAGAACAAAATTTAAATCAACGTGTTTATTTAGAATTGATAGAAACGTTTGCGTCCCCTCAATTGCAAAACATTCACCCTAAGATATGAAGAAACATTTATTGGCAGCAAGATAGATGTCCGGCTCATTCAAATGCATTGTATAAATATTGAATTGGTTAAAGACATTTCTAAATCGTCGATTTCCTGGAAAATGGATTTGCAGAAATAGTTCAGTTGAATGGCCTGCTAGATCAGCTGACATTACATGCGTTAAGAAAAGTGTATGCTCTTGCTATGGAACAGAATTACAAAGCAATTAAAGCAAGCAATAAGGGATGCGCTGGGTGTGTCTGCTGGTATACACGAAGTTAACAATTTATTTATTAAGAGAATTGAAAGATGTATGTAAGTCGGAGGAAACTATACTTAACAGTGATTGCTAGATCTGCTTTAAGCTAAGAATTAGTACTTATTACTTATTTGTTTCAAGAACTGATTGTTGTTTATTAAAAAATAAAAATATCAGCCGCAATAATGTTGCATTTATAAGTAAGTGTATGTGCACAGTCAAATCTAAATATATTTTTTAACGTTTTGGAGAAAGCAGAATAATTTATAAAAAAACCACTTTCTTCTGTAAAACGCATACAAACAAAATGTTTTCTCTTTGTAACCTCATCCATGGCCATCCTGAACATATACTGTAATAAAGCATTTTCTTTTCGACAAATAGCTTAAAAACTTAAAACGCTTTTTACGTTTGAAAAATTAAAGTATCACAAAACTTATATGTTTACCTGATTGATATTATTATTTGCTATAAATAACATTTTCTCTAATAATATATATAAGATCCACGTTCCTCATTGTTTATCTTTTCCTGGTTACAAGGTGACACTTCGATATATGGTTCGCATTTTTATTTTAAGAAAGAATAGATAGATGTTCATTATCCTCTGAGTTTATTGATTAAAACAATTAAAGAACGAAAACAAATTTTGTGTGTGATGCCACATCTATGGTTTTATTCTTTATATCATAGAAGTGAAGAGCTTTGTTCTGGTAGAATTTTACATTCCATGGCATGATAATCAAATGATAATTTCTCTTTTTTGTTATATGCGGACTGGTGTGGTAATTATTAGGGGGAACATTGGTAATTAAGTAAAATTTTAAACGAAGTACTGAAAGTAATAGTTTTATATATTTTATTTAAATATAACTTATATAAATAAATCTATTAAAAACTTACAATATCATATCCACCCCCTTTTAACAAAATCTAACAAAACAAATTGTACCTTCTTCTCGTAATTTTCATGTAGAGTATCTCCTCCCACTAATACGTCATTCTCATTCAACTCTCCAAGTTCGGTAGCCTTCCCTCTTAGAATCATTATCGGGGTTAACATGAAGAGGATGTGCGCAAATTGCTTGCGTTTTGCCATGACAGCCAAATCCTCCATCATCAATTTAAAACTATATGCGTTAATACTGTGCCCGAGATTCTTTAGCGTTTCTATGAACCTTTCGTAATAAAATTCGATTAATTCGTCCCCTTTTTCTTTCAACACCGGCAAACTAACACTGGAATAAAGGAAGAATATTACGTCGTTAGCTAACGAACTGTATTCGATTGCTTGGAAGTCGATCATTCTGTTACTGATTACTTTGCAATTTTCGTATTTTAACATGGTGTTGTTAACCCAATAGTCATTGTGTGTGAATGTCGCAAAAATTTCATTTTCGATAAGATCAGTTGGCTTGTTCAACTCTAAAATGGGTGCTTCTATTTTGGATAAATGCGGGAGACAATCTGGATTTTTGGCAGCTACATTTTGTATTGTTACAACCAGTGCGCTTAGAGTATTTTCGATGTGTTTAAAATCAAAACCTTTGCTGAGATATGGGAGAATCTTCTGTTGAAATTCTTCTGGTTTTGCAGATTTGTAAGCAATGACTCCTGCGTGCATCGTAGCTAAGTCTCGAAGTAAGTATTTGGCGGTACTCTCGTCAAATCCAGTAAATCTATCACCGATTTCGTAACCTTGTGATTTGAGATTCTCTAAGAGAAGTACAGCATCTTTATCTACCTCATCAGATTGATGATTTAACGATATTCTAGCGCCTAAAAATTTGCCAAAAAAATCCATGAGGCACGGGATACCTTTCTCCCGTCCAAAATCATTTAGGGCTGGAACAATGGTGTTATATACTGCGATTTCTTTCTTGAAAGTTACTTTGGTATTGAATATTTCCCATAGGAATTCCGTGGGTGGGCAGGTTTTCGCTACGTAATGGATGATTTCGTCCTGGCCCTCTTCTTTTTGTATTTTCACTTGAACCGCTAACATAACACTCCCGTAATTTTCACCTACGGATAGGAGGTCACTGCACTCGTATGAGAGTAACTTTTCTCCAGGTTTCAAAGTCGGAACTATGAACTCTTCTAAGTTTTTGATGTGGGCCGACATTATTCGCAAATACAAATCGTCACACGCTACTGCAGTTTTGGATTAAATAGCCGATTTTGCTTACTTAAGCGATGAACGCTTGTGGTATAATTAGAATAACCTTGCGATTTCGTTGTGCTTGTTAATTTTATATTCACTGCTTGTGTTGTGTGATTAACCGATCAGTCGCGCCAACTGACTTGTAAATTATATTTTACAATGAATATATCCATATATAAAGTTTGCGCATTGTAATAAAATGTGCGCGTTGTCCAATTATACTCGTTAATCAAACGCAGTGGTGTGTAGTTGATGTGGTTTATCATTTGTATTTAGCGGGATCTTTACTGCAAAAGAATGAGTATTACCGTGAATTATAAAGGGGGCCTTACTGCTGCTGGTTTGCTATGAAAGTAAAGCGTTTCTCAAAACTAGAATTGTAATCGTATTTTTCATTGATGTTCGTCCATTGCGATTATTTTATGTGTACCTATTTGTGTATATACTGTATTGAGCCTACGTTTGTGTGCCCAAAATTATGCTAAACGGCCGCTGCTTTAGCTGTGCCCGTATATCACTTAAGAAATAATGATTAAGCAGGACTTTATTGTTTATCTGAGGATCGGGTCTAAGGTTCGTGGTTTTCAGATAAAACACTTCTAGATATCAAATGAACAACTTTTTTATTGAAATAAAGATAGTTTAATAAACAAAGTTTTTATTATTTCAATCACAAAAAACTTGCCTTTCATTATTTTATAAATATATTACATAATACCCAATCAACCAACAAGAAACTATAGAACTCAATACAATTAATCAAATAGCCATAAATAATCAATATGAAACAAAGATAGTAGAAGACATATACTCTAACTTAAAACTCAAAAACAAAAATGATAAACAAGAAGATACACAACATACATGCAAAACAACTACTTTCAAAGGTCCTTTTAATTATAAATTAAAAAAAATTCTTAAACAATATAACATAAATCTTACTATGTACCAACCTAACACCGGACCGTCTTGAATCTATTACAAAACAACAAAGATAATATAAATATTTTAGAAAAAAAGTGGAGTATAGAAAATATACTGTAATGATTGCAATATGTAAATTAGTGATGGGCAGAATCGAATACTTTTAAGGATCGAGACATTGATTCGAATACTTGAGTACTCGAAACCGACGCCAAAGTTCGCGATTCTACATTGTTCTCGAGAACTTTAGTAAAGACTGGAATACTTGTTCTCGGATGCCTGGTCTCGAATCGTGTTTGGCTGCACATACAGTTCTGCCAGCGAATCCGGCAAAGCATTCTCGAGATCAGATTTCGAAATCGTGTAAGTTCTAATTGGTGTATTATTTATTATTTTCATTTGATTGGGCCATAATTAGCTCGTTTTTTATCAGTCAATTTTTCACTATTTTTTATCTCATTAAATAATAGCTATACTTTTTTTAATTTTTAAGCAGTGTCTTAATTTTTTTAATTCAATCATTTTAAATTCTAAATTAGTTTTATATTTTTCCATTACAAAATATATATATATATATGACCAAACATTCCGTACAGAATAGGGACGCCTGAATCGCCTTCAAATTCTTCGTTTGCGGGGAATTACTCTGCTGAGTTCGACTGCTCGCCTTTCATTACAGCGTGGTTCTTGCTGCATCTATTATTTTGTTCCATTCTCTTCTGTTCTTTACTATTCTTCTTGCATCCACTATTTTCAATTTTCTTGTATCTTCCATGACCTGCTCCTCCCATCTTATTTTCGGTCTGCCTTTTGGTCTACCCTCCACTGGTCTCCAGTTTTTTATCTTCTTAATTATCTCGTCATTATCTCTTCTTTCCACATGTCCGAACCATTTTATTCGTTGCGCTTTAATATAGTTAATAATGTTTTCCCCATTCATTATTTCGTTTATTTCATGATTCCATAACGGTCTATATTCTTCTTCAACTTTCTTTGGTCCTAATATTTTTCTTAAGATCTTTCTATCAAATATTCTTAGGTTTTCTTCATCCTTACTTGTGAGGCACATTGTTTCAGCCGCATACGTCGCTACGGGTCTGATTGCTGCATTACATAGCTTTAATTTAGTTGTTTTGCTAATGTTTCGATCATTTATAAATTTATGATAGTTCCAGTAGGTTCTATTTTCCATTTATTGGAATTATCAATCCCATTCTCCATTCGGCAGGCATGTTTTCCTGTTTCCATATTTCTTCAACCAAAGTGTGTATTCGTTGTAGCAAATCTTGTCCTCCACTTTTAATTAATTCATTTTGGATATCGTCTGGTCCCGGTGCTTTGCTATTTTTCTTCCTTTTTACACATTTCATAAATTCTTCAAAGGTTGGTGGTTTTACTTCTATGCCTCTGTTGTCAGTTAGTTCTTCGTCTATATTCTCCGTGATATTACTTCCCCGATAAAGCATCTTAAAATACGTAAACCAGTTTTCTTTATCTATTTTCGCTTGTATTCTATTCTTCTTGTTTTGTGCTCTTGTTAGTTGAAATAATTTCTTGCTGTTTTTATTATTTCTTTCAATTTCTTCCATTTGTTGACTGATCCACTCTTCCTTTTTCTTTTTACAGTATTTTGTTGCAGTTTTTCTTTCTTCTTTATATTCTTCTAAACTCTGAATATCTTTATTTCTCAGCCATTTATTCCTAGCTTCATTTTTTTCGTCCATTTTTAGTATACATTCTTCATTAAACCAATTCTTTCGTTTTCTTGGGCTTTTCGGTCCTAGAATGTTTTTTTGCCGCATTTATCATAGATTCTTTAATGCTACTCCACTTCATCTCTATATCATTTTCCTCTTTTATTAAAAGTTCTTCTTTTACTCTCTGTATGTATTTTTCTTTAATTTCTGGATCGTTTAGTTGCTCTACGCACCAACCCCCTTTGTCTTCTTTGTCTGGTGGATTCGGATCGGAATCTACGTTTGCTCCCCAAATGTTCTAACGCCCTGCACTATTTTTTCCCATTTCTTTGAAATCAGCATGTGATCTATTTGGTTACCCTCAAGTCTTTCCTGGTATCATCCATGTGATTTTGTGTTCCTTCTTATGTTTGAATTTGGTGCTTATTATGAATAAGTTTGCTGCTGCTCCAAGGCCGCACAGTCTATCTCCATTATTATTGGTCTTATCGTGAATTGTTTCTCTTCCTGCTACACTCCTATTGTATTCCTCAACTCCAATTTTTGCATTAAAATCGCCTGCCAATATTAGTATATCATTTCTAGGTGCCTTCTCACAAGTTTTCTCCTCTTATAACATATATAGCCACAACAAATTTCTGTAAATTTCTATTTGTAGTAGTGATAACCTGATAATACAAATTTACAAGAAATAAAAATCATAAGAAATCAAACGATTTCTATTTAACTAGATGACGCATTCAAATAAAATTAATACACCTATTGGATCTCGAGAACCGAGAACTGACATCCGAGAACATATATACGAATACTTTTATTCGAATTCAAGACTCGGCGCATCTGAGTACGAGAACCGAGAACGAGTATTCGAATACTTTCGTGAGTTCTCGAGTGGTTTCGGGAACAGCCTGGAATCGAGAACTTTGCCGTTTTGCTTTCGAATACTCTCATCACTAATATAAATTATACATCGGTGAAACTGGCAGACAAGGAAAACAGCGAATTACAGAACCTAAAAGAGATAAAAGAAATTCAAATGTAAGAAAACACTTACATAACATCACATTAATGAAAACAAAACAAAATTATTACATGAACAGAAAAAGGGTGTTAAATTAACTTTACTAGAAGCTTTCGAAATTCATAAACATCTAAAACAAAATAGTAACTGTTTAAACGATCAGTTAAATTTAAAATTTAACTCATTTTCACACATCTACAATACTAATTACTCTTTTTAACGAATCTCTATCCCACCCCCCTCCCCACTTAATAGTTTAACTTATATCTGCATTTGTCATTCTTTTCTATTGTGTATAAATTTTGATTATTATTGTATCTAATTAGCTTAGTACATAGTCTTAAGAATATGTACTGATTAAAATGTGTGCATGCAATTACCGTATACCATAGAACAAGCAAAGATGATTTGAAGTTCTCTTATTCCCGCTATTTTGCTGTCAGAAAAAAGAAAACCGGTTTTTTTCAAATAATATTTCTTTAGTGTAATATGATACGCACAAATAAAAGAAAACTGATAGACAGATATGGTGTGAAGAGTCTATGATGCGAAATCCTATAAGTAATTGTAGTAGCTCAAAAAAGAATGGATTCTTCAAAAGCCGCTACATTATTCATTGTGCCCCAAGCTACTCTTGAAACAAGCACAAGAAAATTTAGAAGAATACGGTGATATTCGAAAAAGTATTTCATGAAAATAGTTACATATGTTCAGCTAGGTAAAACTAAATAAGAATTTTTCAGGACTAAGTCGGTATAACTAATACAATATTTACAACTGCAGAGGAAACTCAACTTTCGGACTATTTAAAACAAATGGAATTGCGGCTTTTTGGCCTAACAACTAAAGGTGTTAGATGTCTTGCTTACCACATAGCTGGGAGAAATCAATTTGATCGAAAACTCTGTTTTGTTGGCACGGACTGGCTTACAGGTTTTTATCTCTCTGCGTTTACCTGAAGCAATATCGACCGCACAGGCTATGGGATTTAAGTGCAAAATCATTTGCACTTCTTTCAGAAGTAGTTGATAAACACAAATTGGTCCCAAGTAATATCTTCAATGTAGATGAAACCGGAATGACAACTGTTCCAAAAAAGTAGTCAAAAATAGTTGCAGCTAAAGGTCGACGACATGTAGGAAGCCTTACGTTGGCAGAAAGGGCTTAGCTCGCTACGGTTGAAATATGTTTTTCTACAGATGGAAATTACATGCCCTCAATACTTATTTTCCCTCGGCAACGTTTGAAACCTGAGCTCCTGAATGGAGTCCCTTCTGGAACATTGGTAGATGTGGCACCTTAGTGGCTGGGTGCAGAGTGAAATTTTGTGAAATGGTTGAAAAGTTTGTGGAGTTCTCCAGTGCAAGCAAAGGAAAAAAAAGCTCTCTCTGACGAAATTTAGTAAATGGAAAAGACGCAAACAAGGTCAAGATAGTTTTACATCCAAACAGAAGATGAATCTGACGTGGACTGTCATCGTCTTTATTCGGAAAGTAATGAAGGCTTGCCTCAAGGTAATTGCCCCATATGCGGGGTAAAATGGTGAAAACTTAACCTAAGATGCATTTAGTTTTTATCACTTCCAATTTTCTTATTTTTTCTCTTTCAATACTTAACAAATTTATCTATACACGTAATTACTCCAAATTTTCTAATACATTTTCAAGTTTACATTTATTCTCCAAATTTTAAATTTAAAAATCTCAATTTCAATTTTACTTTGTCATTTTCATCTTATTAACTACCTAGAATAGTTTAAACTATGTTTATTACTATAACACTATGCATGATTTTTCTGTATTTACAGCTACTAACTTTATAACAACTGTACTTATCGCCTGATGATGGTGCATATCACCGAAACCGGTCGCACATAGAATTTCATATAGTAAATTAATACAAAAACATTAATAAGTACGATTTTTATTTCATCCACATTTTTATTATATATTTTGTACATTTAAATAAAGGCGTAGCTATGTTGAGATAACTTTATTCATGTCATCATTTTTTTATTCCTTCAGAAGAAAAATAACGTTCCCACCGTATTTTCCACTCATCAATGGCTTTTAATTGTCTTGCGTCGACTAGTACCGGTTTTAAATATGTTATACGTTTCTTTAACTATTTACAGAATATATGCGTTTATCTCTACTTTAAAAATGAATGAAAACTGAATCATATTCTGGAATGCGATAAAAGGAAAAAGTTTGTATTTGTTATTACCAGTTAATTACAACTTGAAGTCATTCTCAACACACTTCCTTAACAACTTGTAAGTTGTTCCGTAAACAAGAATATTTTCCGGTAAGGAATAAAGCAGAAGATTATGTAAGGTGTTTATTGTTTTCTTTTAGGAACCGCTTTCAATTAATATTGTTCATTCCGGTCGCTGAGATATGGTCATCGTACTCATACTTTATTCATTGCCTGTTGCGTTTCTGCGAAAACATTGCAATGAAACTTTTATAATTACTTCAGAGAAGTATGAAGCAGAAAACGTTTCGCTGGAAGGCTATCGTTAACAATCTAAATTTAGACTGGCATTCCCTAGTTGAGTCTGTGCGATGCAACACATTCAACGGTATAACGATACTATGTATAACGTATTGCTATTATATATTATGTATGCATGTATATCTGTCTATGGTATGTACTATACACACCCTTTTATATCTGATATGTAACTTGGATTCTCAATTTAAGACGTCTCGTGAATTATTTGCTTTATTTTCAACCAGCCAGTGTTGTAAGATAAATTTACCTAGAACGTTTTTATTCGTATGAAGATAAATTTGCAGAAATAAACAAAAGAAGATGGCGTTTGTACCTGTACGGTTTACTCAGTGGATAAATCACGCAAAACGTTACGCAGATAAATAATAGTTGTCTGTGTTGAATTTAATCTAATGCTAGCTCGTTCATTTCGAAACATGCATGTTCTACAGTCGGTGAAGAAATTTATAACCAACCGAAATAAATAGGTTGTTCGAATTTCTCTCCCTTCGCATAATTAACAGAGCACGGGCAACATAGTTATACAATAGCAGGGATTAATTCGTCGATCTATAAAATTTGAAATGACGTATTTATTAAAAGAATTTGGGGATATCTTGATCTGAAAATAGTTTTTTATTTGATTGAGAATCAGCAATGCAAAACATTTGATGGCATGCTTACTCACTAAAATAGTATTTTAAAACACAAGTGTCACAATGACGTTTATGTAATGCGAGAACAAGTTCGAGCCGCGTAGCGGCGAAAGATTCAAAGTACGAGCATTACAAGTCATTGTGGCACACGTTTTTTACGGTATCTTTTCTAATTTGCACATTAATCGCCTATATTACGTTCCGGCAAGAGTACCCTCCCCCCTGCTGTAATATCTCATTACAGCACAGTATGCGGTAATATTCACATCAACACTGCGTCGTCGTTTGTTTTAGCTTTATTGCAACATCCAATTAGAAAAAAAAAAAAAATTACAGCGATATAGTGCATGAAGTTAGAGTCTGTTGCAATAGGGAATGGTACATGACGTCATATGCGCAATAAACGAATATTGGTAATCGGTCTTCGTTGCTAAGCAACAACCAATTGTAGCCTGATTGAGAGTGTTAAACGTCACACTTCGGTGATGACATGTTTCATTCTCTATTGCAACGGACTCTACGTATGTCGTAATAACAATTTTATAAAGATATCCGTGAAGCATTTCTGTCGGCAAATATCGTGTTCATACAATCAACGCTGATTGGGGGGTTTTTTTAAAAAAATATATACAATGCGAAATATTTCCGAGAATCTACAATTAGAAAGTATTATATGAAAGAATATAGTAGAGGTTTACATGTTTTTGTGTTTGGTGTTTTGCGTTCCCAAAGTTTGTCCATAACAACGGTTTCTACGCAAAAACAAATAAGTAGAAGTAAAATTTTGTTATTTATATTTGACGAAAAAGTTTTTGTGATAAAACTGGCAACTTTATAGAATTTATGAATTCATTCGAGAACAGTTTTCTAATACTATGAAAACATTTTCGTAAACACCCTTTATGGATATCTATAAATTAATATGTCCGAACCTACTTTTACTCCCACAGCCTACTAGATGAGGTATACTTGTTTAAATGTTCCCAGAATTTACAAGATATCCAAATTTTTGCCTTGTATCTATCTAATGCCAGAGTTATTAAGGGTTGTAAGCAGCAGCCTTCTTTGGTTTTTCTTCAATTTTAATTTATTGAGACATATTTTAGAAAAATCCCCTTATCTATAAAGTTTACGGAATGGCAAAGACTGAACTGAGTACTGCTTCCACAAAATTTACAAGTTTGTTTAGATAAAATTAAAAATACCGAAGCTTCAATTTCTCTAACATTAAGAATTAAAATTGACCCAATAATTAAGGGCAAACCATAGTTTAAAAATTCGAAACCAAGGGTTTAGTTTTTTAGACCATTTAATTAGGTTCAAAAATATGCAAGGACTGTGCGTAGTAATAGATATTCTATTACTCGGCGCTACACGATTTTA
Source organism: Cetonia aurata (assembly GCA_949128085.1). Taxonomy (NCBI): domain Eukaryota; kingdom Metazoa; phylum Arthropoda; class Insecta; order Coleoptera; family Scarabaeidae; genus Cetonia; species Cetonia aurata. The sequence continues at coordinate 14,124,595 of OX421887.1, forward strand.
ATAGTTCAGGATAATTGTTATCCTTACTCTAAAATATGTACAAGTAGTTTTTTCTACGCCTACTTGACCTGCGAAATTCCAAGAACTCAGAGAAAAGTGTGTAACTAAGAGGGAAATGTGTTTACCCCAATATAACAATCAACACTGAATAGTGCAGAGAGGCATGTTCTCGATTCAATAAGTTGTTAGTCTCTTTCCTCATATACATGGTTTCGTAAGCATTTAATTCCCTCGAAGTTTTGTGTTACATTTTTCAATAGTTCCAGGATATTTATTCAATTCCCTGTGTTGATTGCTCTTTACAGTGCGTGGGCCAAACATCTAGTTGGTTAAAAACGAGACCTGCCCTACACAAAAGTGATATAAAGACTAAAAAAAAAAACAAACATGTACTTTGGCTTTACATGCCAATAATAACAATGATTCACCTGATTTTGTTAATGTTAAGGTATTAAGAACCACAGCGAACAAGAGACGTAGAGAGTTCTTAGAGATGGTTGAGATTAATAGATGTGGAGATGTGTTGAATTTTAGGCCGGATATTGAGAATCTTAATTCCGTATGTTCATTTTTATTGACCCTGTATAAATAATTTTGTTTTCGCATATTATATTGTAAAAAAAAATTTCCTCTGACATTGTAAACTCGTAGCTTCAGTGTTGTTTGTCTCGTGTGTAGTTTTACAATTTATTTGACATTTTATTAATTTTAAATAATTAAAAAGTTTATACTCTTTATATAATATATGTTTTAAACTTAAATTCACCATTGTTTGTTGAGCAACTAAACGTACGTTTTTTTTTGGCTTGTGTGACGAATATTGAAAAAAACAAAATTGTTGTTGCGATAGTATTTGCAATTTTCACGTGCAGTTCAAGTTGTAAGAAGTTATATAATTTTATTGTTAAATTAATCACTTTAGTTTGTATTTTCTTTGCTAATGTTTCATAGTTGACCCTGATGAAGCTATTATAAAATTAGCGGAATATTGGTGATAAAATAAAGAACTTTAATCTATAATTTCAATTTATTTGCTGAATTCCCACGACTGAAGTTTGTACTATTTGTTTCCAACGGCAAGGACTCCTCGTCTGTTTGTAGGTATACATAGGTATCATATATCACTTTCTTCGTATAAGAAACATCATGTCATATAATACTGATGGGCCTTGCTAACGCGAAATACAACGTCTGCTAATAATGACTGCTGCTTATCAACTTCTAAAAATATAATTATCTCTTACTAAAAACAATCATGAACGTTATACGACTGTAATAATAAATAAAATCCTTAATTCGTTGCTTTGTAAATTATTAGAAAAAGTTATTTCCATCTAATTTTGACGTTTTTCGGTTAACGCAAACTTATGAGTTGGGTGACTGTAATCTGAAGATACAGTGGGATAATGGGTTTCTTCTTGCAATTTGGCACTATGTAAACGGTTATAATACGCATGTACGCCTCCCATCCGTCATACTTTCTTACAACTTTTATTTTTATTCCCATACTCCACAGTCATTCGTTATAGTGCTAGTGCAAACGTTTCTATATTCCTTGAAGTACAAATTAAATTTTGAATGATCTTTAGCACGATGTGGTTAAAATAATGTAGACTTGTCTGTAATTTATTATTAAAATGATTAAATCGCAATATGTACTGAGCACACTTGTAGTAAAAGAAAAATAGTATACAGCGGATAAATACTGAACATTAAATTAAATAAATTGAGTCAAAACAAACAACAATTACAACAATACAATGAGCACTATTTAGTCTAAATTGTCTAAATTGTTTTTATGGCAGCGATGGACAAAGCACGACTACGAGAATCGAGGCATTATATCCGCTCCATATATTCTTTAAAACTATAGAAAGCATTTTCTATTAGGAATTTATATGTAAACTTCAATGTCTTGTTTCATTGGGTAAAGCATTATATGCGGTAAAAGATTTGTAATAAGCATATTGTTCGTATAATCTCAACCTATGTTTAGGGATATATGTTGTAATGTTGATGTCCTCGACATGTACGATGTTACGTGGTGTCTCTTAGACTGCACGCATTAACGCAATAGGTGCGTGCATACTTCGCTTGTGGCCTTTTCTCCTTACTACATCGCTGGTAGGTACACTCTTCAAAACCAGCTTTCAGCATGTTTAGCTAGCGCATCTGCAGTGAGTAATAATGCTTCCTCAGAAACGTCGCAAGAAGCTTGTCTAAATTCTATTCTCTTTATTATTCTGATTACTCTTTTCAGCGTAATGAAAACTTTCTGCAACAAATCGCCATCTTTCTAGAATATGATACAACAGCGCAGAGATTCGAAATTCGTTAGAGTTCGTGCCCCGTAACCAGAGTTTATGTCTTTTTTAATAAGGTATATAATAAACATCGTTTAGTGTGTCATTTAAAAGTTCCAGGGAAATATTCCACCTACTGCTGGGTAGTGGAATTTTAATTGCAAATTGAATACATAGATGGAGCGCTATAGAAAATAAAACTGTTAGGCAGCGCAAAATAGTGTTTAAATATACATGCATCAATTACGAAGGATTGCGTATGCATAGTTAAATTATACATACACAAATAAGAGCGAATGTGTTGGTGTTGTACTGTATTTCAGAGTATTACTAAGTTCGTATTTTATGTTGATCCTCTACGTTCTTATTTACTCGTTAATTGGGAGAATACGGTCGCACATATACATAGGTACAACATACGTATATGCGTGCAGTGTATGTATGTACGTTATTTTGCCGTTAAAAGCAGTGACAGGGTGTTTTTCATTTGTTTCGTACTTGCATTTCGCGACGCGCAACACTTCTGGGTGCTTTAATGACTCACGCGCCATAAACATGAAACTAATTAATTTTCGGCGAGTTGTTCTGCATTACGACAGCGCGTGAGCCTTAATTATTTCCTCGCCTTTCGCCATTGTTTTATGGGTTATCAAAGCGCGATCTTTTTTAAGAAAATCATAGCATAGTTACCTATGGAGCAAATGCATAGTACAGAATATTTGAGAAATTGTTTTCATTTGTGCAGTTAAGACGTGCTGCCATTTTGCTTTACATAATACTGAGAGTTCTACTGTAATTACTTTTATATCATCTCGCTAAACCATATCTCTTTAAAATGCAACACATTAGTTTTCTTCAAAATGACCCGAGAATCCTTACAGACCTGTAGAGAGAATTACATCCGCATTTTCAATTTTAAAAACCGTAATGTAGGAAACTGGGGCTTTCTCTCGAAATCCTTCATTCATTATAAATAAATAAATTATTATTATAAATAATCATAATAATTATAAAAAAAAAAAATTATTGTGTATGTTTATCAATTTTCACATTTATCCTGTATGAGGTGAACTGAAAAAAAAACTGGGCACGCGCAAATAACACTAATCTTTATTTAAGGATTGAGTTGGTGCTGTTTGGACTATTCTACTGGTTCTAGAATTCTAGAATTTAGTTTATACCTTAGTAATCCGTCCGATTACCGAATGATCTGCAGGAAAGGAGAAACAGAAAGTTAAGATTGTCACAGCACAGATTGGGAAACAGATCGTGGAATAGATTGGGATAATGCTTCCATCCTATCTAAATGAAAGGAAATACATAGCTACGACACCATAGGCCATTAGTGCACCAAGCCTGGAATTACATAGGATATGGATGCGAGAAGAGCTCACATCAGCAATCAGATGGGTTGATAAGGTATAAACTGCATTCTAGAATCACCATAAGAAGGTACGAGCAATGAAGAGTGCGTTCTAACGATCAACAAAACTATAATGAAACTTTCTGTAGAATTAGATTTCACAGAACCGCTTCTGAGGAAAGAAAAAAAAGCCGTATAGCAGAAAACTCTCATACATACAAGTTCCCATATGTTACATATAAATATAGATTCGAACAGTATGTACCTATTCCCCGCAGAAGCCAGTATACTATTATAATATACAGTAGTGTGTACACAAACGCATAAGGAATTTTTTTTCCGAGAGATACGTACAATTCAATAGCCAACTAGCAAGTGACAGCTATTATCAGGGTTATCCGGATGGCGCCAGTAGAATCGCTGCCGAAACGTCGCATTTCCACAATCTAACAGAGGATGGAGACAGACAGTCTAAATAATACCAGCTCATATTCTTCTAACCCAGGGATCGGCAACCTTGTAACTATAGTGTGCCAAACCAATGTATCAATATGATTGAGGAGGGTGCAATGCAAATTTGCCCATAACAGTTTTGTATTTGGTGCTTGGTACGCTTGGCCATAGATTGCCGGCCCCTGTTCTAATAGTCATGATTTTATTTCTATATGTCACTTTTCTGCACATTTTGTGAATTTCCCTGTAAATAATTTTTCACATATCGATCGTCATAGTTTGCCGCGGGAAAACCTTTATGGCACATAGGTTTTATTTAGATATATTATTAAAATTAGTATTTCTACAATGTTGGCTATTTGTGTGTACACGAGCTACATCGTCTGAAATATTGATCGACTATTAATTTGTTATTTATACATATGCGACCTCCCACTTGAATTACCCATATTGAAAAAGTAAGTTAATTATATCTAGTTTTATCATGAAAGTACTCCAAACTATCATTATTATATTTGAGGTAAAATTCTGGCAAAAGTTAAAAATAAAAGCTGATGACTCCAGACAGATACTAAAGGGTTGCAAATATTTTCCAAATGTAGTTTGCTGAACCACTGTCACTTGGTCTTGGAAACAATAAACTTTACCACAAGTGGAAAACAGTAAATAATTTTTTGGCGGACAATAATCTGACACAATGATACTTTTTGCGTAAGAAGAATCAATTTGTTAGCTTAAAGACATCAATTGGCAAATTGACTTGGACACCTGAGTTCTGGTGATTAATCTGTGGGCATTTTTTCTTACATAAACTATGGAGTTATCAAAAAGGATATCTATCGGTGATGTTATATGTGGAAAATGTCGCGTTACAGGTTTGAAAGGGAAAAGAACTGAGACTGTGGTAGAACAGAACGACGATAACATAATAGCACTGACTGAACATTCTCTGTCAGGTTTATCAAAACCAGTTCATCTGGGTCCAGTCCATCACCACTAAGCACAGATGACCGAGCAGTACAATTTAGAGGAACCCTCCCACAGGACGATACAACAGGTTCTGAATTTATGGAAATCCAAATTTAGAGAACAGTGGCCACTCGTAGATATTGTTGTGTTTGTTTTGCTACTGAAAATATATGCCTAGTTCCTCAAGATGCGGGATTAGAGTTTTACTGTAAAAAACGTATTTATATACATATGGAAATTCATTGTTGCCCAAATCATCTAATTAAGAAGCAGTTTTATTTAGGTGACTTGAATTGGCTAGCTGTTTATTCAAACACTATTTGTTTTTTTATTTGTTGCACGAACTGCTCATGAAATATAGGGCAAGATGGATGCGGAATAAAAGATCTAATTCCTCACAGATTTTTTAATTAAGTTCAGGCAATCGGTTTCGTTCTCAGCAGGACATCATCAGGCCAGAAACTTTAGCAGTTAATATGGTCAGATTTTAAAATGCCCAAATCTATTCTATAAAACTGTGCCAATCACGAAACAGGTTTCTTGTTTTTTGTTTAAGATTTTAGCAGTTATGGGTTATGGGTTATGCCATAAAACAAAAGTGTTTTAGATTGCTAACATATACTGTTTGCACAATACACATTGAATGAACATAGTCTTAATACTAACTAAAACATTGACTTGAGGAAAAGAAACAATGTGCGTTCTACTTTATCAGGCTTTGGAGTTCGTGAGATTATCTCCTGTTAAATGCCTAGTTTGTTATCTATATTTTTATAGGCCAACTGTAGGTGCCTATTGGTCTAGTGATTATAAAAAAAAGTTGCCCAAATACATTAGCAACCATGAGGCCCCGGCGGGATTCGAACCCACGATCTCCTGTTTACTAGACAGGCGCTTTAACCAACTAAGCCACGGCGCCTAGGTACTTGTGAATTCATATGCTCCAGTCGTTTTGTTTTTTTTTTTTTGATGGAGTAATTTTTTTTGTTCTTACATTCTACTTTGTTATTTCTATTTAATTTTGCTTTTGCTTGCGTGCAACTCTTAAAACAATATAAGATAAAGTTACACTTATAATGAAAAAATACGTAATAATTAAGTTTCCTTTAATTCACTTATCAGTTAATTTATATTTCCAAAAGATATGAATAAGTAGCGCTGATATTATACATGCCTGGGGTTAGAAGATTAAATAATTTGATTGTCAGAAGGTGATTAGAATAAAGAGTTCGATGTAAATATGTTATCCTGACGATCCACTCTTGATTTCACAAATCGTAATTATAGAAACTGCTGAGGTAAATCTCATGAGACGGACTAGCCAGAATATCGGATAGAAATTATCGAATTGGAGACGGGGAGTGCATACAGGGCATGATAATGGAATCCAATTCCCACGAATACTCCAGTTAGAAATCGTTTCCGGAGTATAATGGTGTAATCATTGAAAGTCAACTGGTTATTACAAAATCGATACTGCTGTTACATTTCTTTTTTACATAACATTTAAATATGGTTTTATTAATGTGGCTTTATAGTTAAAAATAAACTGACTACAACTAAGAGAGATATGAAAAACTTATTTAAATATTTCCTACAATAGATATTAAATATTAAGCATTGATGTAACCATTAAATGGTAAAATCAATGCAAAGGGTTGCTACATTAAAAATATCTGAAATAAAAATAACATTATATGTGTAAATTTAACATTAAAACGAATTGCTGTTATTTGAAAGAGAACAAACATTCGGTTAAAGATTTGCAGAAGCAACAGAATTAGCTACACCTTAAGAGCTCTTGTTGACGAACGTTTTTTTACCGCGTAACGGTCCGATACAAAGCGTTAGTCCTTGTAGACGATTCGTTTATTTAACGGAAACGCTTCCGTTGCCTACAATTTTATCTCCTCAGTGCCAAAGGAGAAACGAGTGAAATTACAGAGTTGTTAATGGCTGTGGTAGACTCCAATTATAATTATATTTTTATAGATGTTGGTGCGTATGGCAAAGAATGTGATTCAGCCGTATTTAAAGAAACAGAATTTTGGAAAAGACTATTGAGCAATAGCTTAAACGTACCTCCATCTACGTATAAATTAGGAACAGACTGCGAACTACCTTATGTATTTGTTGGTGACGAAGCTTTCGCTTTGCAGGAACATTTACTTCGGCCTTTTGCTGGCCATCAACTCGATGAAGTCAAAAGGATATTCATAATATTCAACTATCATCTGATAAGAGCAAGACGGTACGTGGAATGTGCATTTGGTATAATGGCGAATAAATGGCGAATTTTGCATCGGCCATTTCACTTAGCAGTCGACATAGTTAAAACTTGCTGTTTGTTGCAAAATGTTATTCACAAAAAGAAGGAATTATTAATAAAATAACTGGTGATTCATTACCAACTTGCTCCAATTCCAACCTACGCGACATACCTCATTCAAGTTCTGTAGGAGGTAGTTTTACAGCAAATATGATACGCAATAAATTTGCGAAGTATTTCATGACACCAGAAGGGAGAGATACCGTGGCAGAATCAATATGTTTGAGACGTACACTTCAATAAATAATTTAAACTTACCAAATTTATTTTTTTCTTTATCAGATAATGTCTCAAATTGCTCATGCAACATTATGCATATTTCCTTCCATACCGTAAAATTAAGCTGCTTATTTTTGTAACTCTCTGTGGTCTTATCCCACAGTACTGGTCTATTTTCAACAAGAGTAATTAGCAAATCCATATCAATATCGTGATCGATATTTCAGTAGAAATTGTGGTATCTAATTATGTTCAGCAGCAATAACGTCTGTCCATCCAGTGTCGTTAACAAACTCTCATAAACTAGCGTAGTTCACTGCATCGGGCCGATTAGCGTTGTGCCGAGGGGCGACGGTTGTGTAGCCGGCGCATATATAGCCAACGGGGGTTGTCCGGTGCGTGAGCAAACCTTCGTACTTACCTAAAGAGCACTGAGCAACGGACAACCGTCCGTTTTAAAAACCGGAACGTTGGCCGTTACCGTCAACAAGAGCTCTTAATTAGTATTGGGCACTATGGGTAGTCGAGTGTCGAGTCTTTACACGTCTTTTAAAGTCAGGAATCAATCGGTCTATATACGAAATTCACATTTCAGACCTTTAATTTATACTAGAAAATCTAAAATTACTTAGATTTATAACGATTATCCATCAAATATAATCTGAAATCAAAGAGAAAGAGAAAGTTAGATTTAAGCATAGTTCTATTAATCTTAAATAAATTCACGTGATCTCAGCAATCGCAAAATTAATCGCAAATTCGCATTCTACTGGTTTGCCTGTTTCAACTAACCAACTTCATATTAAATATACAATTTATCTATAAATAAAATTAAGTTTCAACGCATATTTCTCGTAAACTCTGTTGTTACGATTTTCAATGTTTTCTAAAAATAGATTTCCCATTATTTTAGTAGTTGAACTATTAGCGATAAATTTGTTCATTATAAAAAGGAACTAATATATAATACGGGGTGCATCTAATGTTGATCTGGCAACACAATCAGCACGCAAGTACAAAGAGTTGTTTGATTAAGGGTTAATTCATTAATGCTAAGTTTCTGAAACATTAAGAGCTGATCAACTCGATAGTGTCGCGGGATATTGAGGGTGCGGTCCGACGTTTTGAAACAACGTTTAGATTAATTAATGACAAAATGAAAAATATCCCAGTGAAAAATGTCAGAGGTATCGAAATTTAAGTTTGTGCATTAGCGGAATTAAATTCTACTATGATTTCTAGACAAATTGCTGGTGAATGTAATATTAGTGCGGCAACTGTTTTAAACCTTTTGCATAAGAATAAATATCGATCGTACGAAATTAGCACATCTTAAGAACTTTTACCAGATGATTGTTACCGTCGAAACCACCGCCAAATAATGACCAATAAATATCACGATAAGGAATTATTTTTGAATAATATTTTATTTACAGATGAAAAAACCTACATTATACCTACCTACTTGTTTGCAATTATTTCCTTTTAAGTTTGAAGTTGAGTTTTTATTTCTCCTAATAGGAATTTGTTAAGTTTCAGAATTTTATTTACCTTTATCACATGTATTTGATAGGAACTTTTATTCAGTTTACAACGTTTAATACTATTTGATTTTTAACGAGGTTGAGATGAATTTGGTGACTGAAATCTGTTATCAGTTATATTATCTGATGCTTCAACAGGAAAATAATTATGTAAAAACAAATTAGTGTTACACACCGTTATTGTGTGTTTTTAGTTATTCAATGGTTATTGTCTTTTTTTTTTATTATCGGATGGAATTTTGTGAATTAGTGATATATGATAATAAATATCCCGAAAAAATATTCATGATTTTTTCAATAATATGCTATTTACCGACGATTAGGTACTTCAATTACTATTGTTAGGATTGTTGGAATCTATATTTGTTATTTTATTTGATTATTGACTTCCTTTTTATTTTTTTTTTGTCTTTTGATATTGTTTATGAAGTCTGTCATCGAAATTTATAGTTTATATTATCGCATGCTTCGATATAAAGCAAGTATGAGTAAAAAACAAATTAATACTACGCATTGCAGTTTATTGGGTTTAGTTATCAAATGCGTATTGTCTTATTATTTCCCAACTACTACAGCAAATGTAAGATTGGATTTAATATTAGTTTTACAAACTTTGTAAATCATGTTTAGAGTAGCTCACTTAGGTTATTAATTTGTAGTTCATACCATCAACAGCGATATAAGAGTGAGAAGAAATATCTCGCTCATTTTACTTCCACGGAGCTATGATGATTCGCTGAACGTTAACAAATTTGTGTTGCGACTTTGTGCGTAGATACGCCTACAGCTGAAGTCCCTCCCATTTCCAGTCGCTCATAATGCAATCCAGAGCTCGCAACTTTTCTCCCGATATATCTGCAATATGTCTCTTACGTACGAGAAACAGGGCATAAAACGAAAGAATTTGTACCTTCGAAACACATTCCCCTAAGATTAAAGATTAAGAAAAATTACCATTCAGCATCAAAAATTAATTGATTTATTTTAAAAACAATTTGTTTTTGTTTGTGTTTTTGTATTACTACGATAAGTGTAGTCGTACTAACAATAAGGTTATTCTGTTACTGTAAAATACTCCTATTAACATTTATTGTTAATATCTATTATAATCAGTAAGATGAAAAGTGTACATTAAAATGAACCTCCGCTTGCGTAAGAATAAAACCTTTCAGCCCTTTTCCATTCACAGTTTAATTTCACTAATTGTCATGTCGTAGGATATCTCAAGCTCATTTTGTTTTCTATTCACCTTTACCTTTTAATAACCATTTTTTTTTTGAGGACTCATCAGAAAACAATTTTCGCGAAGAATAATCGGAAACGAAATTTTAATTTCCCTCGCTTTAGCGGTATGCAAAAACCCTGTTCAGCATTAATGAAAGCGGAGGTTACTTCATTTAATTACGAAGTTTTGGGATATCCCTTTAAAACATAAACACAGGGTTTGCCCCAACCGGAAAGTTTAATTCGCAATAAATACTGGTCTCCTTCGGTCCACATAAAACGGCTCCTTCAGCTATTGGTGACCGCATTGTTGACCATTTCATTTGCGATGATGTATTGCATGAAATCGTTAAAGGATATCTGAAAGTAGGAAATCGTATTCTAGGAAGCTGCATGAGATGCATTTTTTTTCGGAAATAAGACGGATAAAAACACATCAAATAATCCCTTAAACAATTAAACTGTATCATAAATCAAACGTTTATTTCTATACAATAGGTGTAAAAGACCTGAAATATATACAAGAAAAAAAAAGGTAAGTACCAAAAACAAATGCAAGTATAATATGTACAGTGGTGAACACTATAACATTCCCGCGGCTTCGGTAACGCGTTTGAAATTTAAATGCGAAAATTAATGGCGTTGTTTCGGTTAATAGCATAAAATGACAATCTATGTACGGGAGTTGGTCGAAAAGTACGCAGACGGTTTTCACGGGCTATGACGGTCATATATCGGTAACGGTGTTGAACTCTACGGTACGGGAATGACTGTACATAAAACCCTGGGAGCGTTAGAAGCTGTGCCAACGCAACGGCCAGAGCGGAGAAAATTGGTAGAATGGCTGCGTTACGCAGCAAGCTTGCCAGCGTTACAATCAGACCGGGAATAAGAAGCTCGGCGTGTATCAGAAGCTTTGCCGACACAACAGCCAGAGCTGACTGGGAGGTATTCGGGAACTTTCTCGCCTACCTACGCTAAGCGCGCGGTTTAAATTCACTTGCGGTTCGCGCACGCGGTCGAGATGGTGGAAGTTGAGCGTGCGTGAATCGAGCATCATCTGGGAGACGATACTCGCATCGTAAACCATATTAACAAATAAAAAATTAACGAAATAAAATAACATGCGGTAGCAACTGTACCGCCCATGGGAAAAGCAATCAAAATAAAAGGAATTAATGATTAATTCAAAATAAACTAAAAACTGGACACTGAAATAGATTTTTCCATGGAACGGTACGTTACAACTTGAATGGAGGGTAGTGTGTATACACAGGCTAGATTAAAAAATTCAGTGTATTCTTCGAAATGTGTTGATAGAGTGTATTGGTTCTATTGGGTGGCCACCAATGTCTTCCAATTAATCTGTTTTGGACTATAGTATCATGGGATTATTTAAAAAGTTTAACGTTCTTTCTTAAATAGAATGCTGTTGCTAAATATTTTGAAAAGGAACATGAGTTCTTTCAAAGAGCATGCCTGCTTTTGAAGGAAGATAAGATAAATCCCATCCAATTTCACATCTATATGGATTCTGGATTTTAGGTCGGGGAAGGTGGTGACCACATGCACTTAGGCCACCCTTATCGGGCCCATTGTGCTACCTCCCCTAGGTGGCATCGCTCGCCCACAGCCTACTCGAGCCAGCCCAAACTGAGCGTGAGCTCAAGCAGAGCAGCAGGCAAGGCGCCACCAAAATCGGCCATACTGGGCCAGTACTCCCCCAGTATGGAACCTCTAAGTTGGACAAGCGCTGGGCAATCACATACAATGTGTTGCGGCGTCTCGTCTTCTTGGTAGCGTGCCCGACACAATGGGCTGGTAGCCAAACCCATGCGGTGCATGTGTTTGTTTAGCTTGCAGTGGCCGGTCAAAAGCCCCACAAGTTGATGTAAGTTACTGCGCGAAAGCTGCAGGCAGTATTTTGCTGTCTTCGGTGACGGCCTGGGGATGACCTCACGCGCTTGACGGCAGGTGGTTATGGATTTCCATCTATTCTCATGAGGAGTGGCAGTCCATTGCGTTATCATGGTGTTGAGTGTAGCCGACGAGATAGGGAGAACTGGTTCCGGCCCCACAAAGTGGGAGCGCGAGCCCCGCCCTGCCAGCCTATCAGCAGCCTCATTACCTAGGTTTCCTTTATGGCCTTTAACCCACTTGAGTGTCAGAGCATTATCGATAGCGACCGCTTCTAGGGCATTGTGACACCGAAGTACTAAGCCCGAAGCGATCCTATGATTATTAAGAGCCTTAAGGGCAACCTGACTGTCGCTATAAAGGACAATACGCCGACCCCTAATGCCCTTTGCTAAAATTTCTTCGGCGCCGTGCAGGATCGCTAACACCTCGGCTTGAAAAACCGTGGCAAACCTGCCCAGCGCCAGTTCTAGATTGAGGTCAAGGTCCGAGGAGAAAACTCCGGCCCCTGTCCCCATTTTCGTTTTCGATCCATCTGTAAAGGTGGCAATCGAAGATTGCAGTTCGATCTCAGGGTCAATAAGGACATGGTAGTGCCTGTTAAAGGCAAACACAGGAGGCACAGTATCCTTTGCGGCACCAAGGAGAGGCACCTTGGCGGCGGCCTCATGAATGATGCTCGCGTGGCCGCGTCCTCCACCCGCCATGTCCAGAAGACCCCGAGATCTCAATCTTATAGCCGCCCTAAGCGCCGCCTCCTCCACAAACAAGTCCAGAGGAGGAACACATAGGAGTGCTTCCATTGCCGCCGTTGGCGTTGTGCGCATTGCTCCTGTTACACTGAGACATGCGATGTGCTGCACATGTGACAGTTCGTTCCTGGCGACCACTCGTCTCACCCTTGGCCACCAGACGAGAGCGCCATAGATTAGCATGGGCCTTATTATGGCAGTGTACAGCCACAATGTAATTCTCGGGGAAAGTCCCCAAGTCCTACACATCTATATGAACACTTAATTTAATTAATTTTGAAAGTTAAAAGTAGAAATTATAGGTATTTAGTCGTAGCAGTCTTATGTTTTTATTCTTCTGATTCCGTTGTTCCCGAATTCCCAAGAACAAATTAATTTCCACAGATTCTATAAATTATACTGAATTTTGTAATCTATCCTTATTTCCACTATAAATTTCTTTCCGTGTACAAATAAGAATTTGTGTATACTTTAGTTTGTATACACATTCAAAACTATTTCTTATTTTTGTTATTAAGTGTTTGCTTTGTTATTGCCATGCTTCTATGTCTCAACATTAGTAATACCTAATTACAAAACATAAAAGAAATACTTTTGTGCCCTCTCAGTGTATAGGTCGGAGTAAGAATTTCTATGGCTGAATGTGTTAGGATTAAAGCAGAAATACTTTCAACAAAAGAAGCGATCCCTTTCCATCAAATCCCTAATAATTAGTTTCTGTTCCGCTTGAGAAATTTTCTATTAAAACGGGTGGTTTAGTTGTATTGTTTTACAGACGATTTTCACTTCGTTCTCGTTCTACGCAGATAAAGTAGAATAAGGAGAACGCATGAGCAAACAGCGAGATAGATCATCGACAATTGGTGCCTTTGTTTTTTGTTAGAGGTCCCGCAGAATGTAACGATAACGTGTACTTACTACGGATTAGTACAATAAACAAAACTTTGCACCAGCTGTATACTGCTATATTACATTGTTCTATGAAAAATGTTTGGTATGAAAGCAGTTTCATGCGAATGATGTAAAATTAAGAACTAGAGGAGATATCAGGATAAATATTTGAACTGTCGCTGAATATATGAACCTATGGAGCATACTGTTTTGTGATTTAATTTATTTATTACAATATCGGCATGTATTTTGAAATATTTGTTGTATTCTTTCTAAAGTATACCCATATTAAGAGAAATTGGTAAGTATAAAGCTCTTAGGTAAATCGGAAATCATCATAACTATCTTATGTAATGCACTATTATCACTTGTTGGTCTAATAAAGCCATAGACAGTGTAACCTTGAATTAAATCAGCAGTTCCAAACCTTCTTCCTCTTTCAAACTCTTTATTAGACGTTACATATATGAGTACAAGGTCAACTCATCTGGGTATTTCAAATTCAATATATTGTAGTTTTAGATTTAGATTATTAGTTTCTAAGTAGTTAAGTACGCACATTTTAAAACCAGTGTCCGACATGAAATTTAGGGCGAATTCAAAAGGATGGTCATAAAAATACTCTTGAACGTCATGATTATATTGAAACAATCAAGTTTCTCCTTGTTAAAGCCACTTATAGTGGACTAATGTAGCATATAGAGACTGCCAGTCTTATCACACAAACATTCCAATAGTCTCAGTTATAAAATTATCAACTTTTAGAGATTGATGGAGAACTTGCTTTAGTGAATTCGGCAAATGCATTGCTTTTTCTGGACACAATAAGGGCTCTAAGCCAGATGCCGCATTATTTCTTTACCTCTCAACTCTGTAGGTACACTCACGGACACCCAAAATGTCCGGTGTAAGCCACAGTCTGAGCGCAACGTTCCACATACCCGAGATGCCCGCCGCGTTTAGACTACGCATTAGACCGGACAGTTTGGGTGTTCGTGAGTGTACATGGTCTACCAAGTGTGCAGCAAATGGGAATTTTCTTTATTAGTTACGGAATTGCAAAATAATTTCTGCCAAACGCTGGAGCATGCTTGAAATCGAGACCGGGCACACTTAGACTGTCTTAAAGTCAATTAGCTTGCAGGGCAGACCAAGGAATATGAAATAGTATTTTAAAACACGAGTGTCACAATGACACTCGTTCGTACATTGAATCACTCGCCGCTACGCGGGTCTTCTTGTGCTCGCATTACAGGTCATTGTGGTACGAGTTTTTCACGGTATTTTTTCTAATTTGCACATTAATCGCCCATGTTACTTTCCGGCAAGAGTCTCACCAGTATTGAATGATCCTAAATACATAGAATAATTAAGATACAATCCATTTGACGAATTTTTCGCGTATATAATAATAGTTTCACCAGAGTCGAGTAATGTGCAGAATTAAATTAAATTAATTAAAAATTTTATAATAATTCATGTATTAGAATGCATACTATTTTGTTACTTATATACATATTTGCTAGAATTTACTTCTCTTTTTTGTTAACCTTTGAGAGCTTATATATTTATTTTTTATTTTTACAATCGTTCTTAGAATTGTTATTTTATTTATTTATTAAAATGTATATTATTTTGTTACATAAATGTATTTGCTAGAATTTATTTTCCTATTTTGTTAGCCTTTCAGAGTTTACATATTTATTTTTTATTTTTACATCAGAATCTGTTTTTTTTTTGCTTGTTAAGTTTTATATTTCGCATATTTACTTAAAGAAATGGTACAGCCAGGTCAAAGATTGTTTTTGTTTCATTACGAGCACCAATTTTACACGTTACTTACCTGTAGGCAAGTAAAGCAATGGTAAATCCTAATAATTAAGCATTATTCACGTCTTAATGTAAAATATGAATAATATTAATAAACCATTACATAGTTAATGTTTGTTAAAGTTATAGTAAATTTATTAAAAATTACTCTGTTGTTTCCTACTCCCTACATTTTTAAAATAAGTTTCAATATAAGTACCAAATTTAACGAAATAACTTAATTTCTTTTGATAAACCTCTTGCAAAACCATCTTAAAGATGAATAAAGTATTTATTTATATTTATAGTTTACTATGCAAAGCAAGTAATTAATGTAACTAAATTTGTCATCTACCTATACAATTACTTAATTGTTATTAAACGTAAATATTAAAAGTTCAAGATTCAAGAGCAAATTGAGCACAAACTGTGAAACAGATTTTCCAATTTAAAGCACGTTCAAACCGCAATATACAACGTTTCCTTTTAATATTGAAGAATTTCAATTTTTCTACTTGATTTGCATAATTGTGAAGCGTTTTACAACCCTCTACCCCAATAAACCTTTCACCTGGAAAAGTCGATTCCAGCTGAACGCGCGCCTGTCCAAATGGTGAGTAGTTTTGATAATCACAGCGCTTTAAACGACGACATTACTTAAGTCGGGAGCTGTACATATATGTAAATATGCTACAAAGAAAAAAGTAGCACAATATTTTTTGTGTATTATTTGTGTATTTTGAATATTGGCATAATTAATACCTTTATTCTTCTTTCATACCTAAAAATTTTTTGAAAACCGAATGTGAGTGTTGCTTTTGAAATCCTAGACTGAAATATGTATTTTCTTATACAATAATAAATGTTATAAAAAAAGTTAGGGAAACTATTTAAGTGTATTTAAAACTCGATAATGGTAACGTAATTTTTGGGTTTAATTTGTTTTTATTTTAAGTTTGTCTAAAATTTAATTATTAATTGAATGTGATAATACAATTTCCTGAGAGAATGGTTGACAGAATTAGTGCGTTTCGTTTATTTCGATAATTTTAAAAATGCTTCTTGCTTTATAGTTTGCTTTCCAGTGATGTTATTGCCTCAGTGCAGTCGCAATCAAATTTGTGGTTTTGTATGGGATATTTACTTATTTATTAGTTGCGGTGAGCTACATCACATAATACATAAGAGAAGCTCTTGTCGGCACCCTTTGATCTATCGAATACGATTTGAATGACCTTGGCGGCCATATTGAGTCTTGGTAAATATTTAGTTGACGTTTGCGAACAGAACCTCATATTTAGTAATTCCATTTATGAAGGTGCATTCAAATATTTTAAATTACCTGTGCGTTCACGAGCATGGTTGCTGATTTTACACTTAATCTGCTTTGATGCACTATATATAAAGGTTTATTTCCGCAATCTGACCTTTAATAAATAAAAAGTTACATGTTTTATATTGATATAATGTTTCTGCTCACTGTGAGCAAGTAAGGTTTCAAATTGCTCTTTTCTACACAAGAATAGTTGCAGAATACAGAGGAATGTTTTTTCTGTGTTTCTCATAACATTTACCTCGCAGTAGAATGATCTTCCACTGATATATGTATTTGAAATTATTCTTAGTTATATAGAAATGCTTGGTTACAGATGTTATACAATTTCCTCTAGTATGTGTAAGGATATTGTTTCACAGCGATTATGTGAAATAGTTTTACTATTTACTACTAAACATTGCGTCAGTGTTATAAATGAAAGGGTAAAAGTAAAAACAACGCCAAATATTTACCGGTTTACAATATGGCGACTGCATGCGCGACGGAGACCTGCGCAATACTTCCCGCCATTACGAGCTTCTGTTATGTATTATGTGGCTACATTTATACCGTAAGCAAGGTATTATGTCGAATGCGCGGATTCAAAAATAAAAAGTTCCACTAAAATAACCCAAATACAAGAAATTCATGTCGCACTCATAAAACATAAACAACGTAAACAAACCAATACGCCACACTGCGAAGATGTGATATCGCATTTATGTTCGCGTCCGCGCACGAAAACCGTTACCACAAAATTTGCGCTATGTCCTTACTTATTTAGTAATAAGTGTTAATCAAGTTGTGAACGTAAACGTTCGAGCAGTTGCGTAACAAATCTATATTCTTGTAGTACAACAAAAATGGTTGATTTAACTGGTAAGGTTGCAATGGTGACAGGTGCTAGTGTAGGAATTGGTGCGGCTATTGTGAAGGAACTGTTATCTCTTGGAATGAAAGTAAGTTGAAAGTGAATATAGAAGATTTTTGAAATAAATTTTTATTCTGTAATTAAATCATTAAAACAAAGTGTTAGATAGAATTAACTACGAAGCTTAGTAGAATTTAATAATAATATTAATTTTGATGTCTTATTTATTTCATATGTGCGTTCAACATTCTAGGAAAAAAAAATAGAAAAAAGTGCTGTGTAATACGTAAAGTTTATTAAGTATTTCATAACGACATTGCCTTTTCCATATTTGCAATTAAAAGCAAGGATTACCAACACTGAATGTATTCTTCAACATAATGTGTTTGGTATTCATCGTTCGTGTATAAAATAAGAGCGCTGGTAAGCTGCATACCACAATAGAATTGTTACCGTGTAAGGTAAACCTCGCCTAGTGGACAACTGTATAACATTAGTTCTGTATAATTTTTATGGCTTATAAACGCTTATCTGCAACCAGTGTGATAACCACTTATGGAATAAATTTATTTTTCATGTTATCGTAGAGTTTTATGAAAAATACTCGAACATGTCAATTTTGAATTTTGAAGGTACGCCTTCTGAATGAAATTTTACATATACAGTAAGTGAAGCACAAAGTAGATGATATTTTTTAAATTGAACACTGTACATTTTTTATTTTTGAAGTCTCCGTCATAAACTGATTTCAACTACCTATAAGAAAATAATTAACTTTGCTTCGGGAAGGATTGGCAGATTACTGGACATCAAAGAGTCCACCTAGGGCGTGTTTGTTGATATTGAAGGGGCTTTTGATAGAACTACTTCCCCAAAATGATTACAGCACTAACAGAGCGGGGAGTTCCTTCCACTCTCACGGGCTCGATATTTAGCATGTTAGCAGAGAAAGCTGTCTCAGTAGGCCGGGGACCCGAGAGCGTCAGGGGGTGGTGGCTGGGGGCTGTCCGCAGGGTGAAGTGTTGTTACCCCTACTGTGGAATCTGGTCATCGATGACTTGGTCGGCCGCCTTGTAGCAGAGGGATTCCACGTCGCCGCTTATGCTTTGAAAGCATTCTATGCGTATGCAGATTGCCCAGGGCGTATCTAAAAGTGGTGTTTGGATTAGGATCTTGCGGTCAATCCAACTAAGACACAAACGGTACTGTTTACCAGAAAACGTAAAATGGGAATGCTACGGGCACCCAAACTTATGAATGTACCACTTACCTTTAGTCCGGAGGTTAAATACCTTGGTGTTACCTTTGACAAGAGGCTCACGTGGAACTCACATATTCATCAAAGAATAAACAAACCTGAAATTGCATTTTGGCAGTGCCGCAGGATGCTGGGGAGGACCTGGGGTCTTTCCCCTAGCGTAATGATGAACCAGATCAAAATTATCACCCATGAGCAATTCATTAAAGTGTGGGATAAGAATTGCGCGTGCTGTTTTGCCAGGGTCACTTTATCTTACCCTGATAGACAAACGGCATCAAACTATCTGAAGATGTCCAGGGAGAACCTTCGCTTAGTGATGGGAATTCTAACCGGACACTGTCAGTTAAAAGCGCACCTTTTTAGGCTACGATTAGAGACCAGTCTAATTTGTAGGGGCTGTCAATTAGAGGATGAGACGGCTGAGCATGTTCTCTGTGACTGCTCTACACTATCATCCATTAGAAAAACTATACTTGGGGACGTTTGGTTTAACATCGCCAGCGTCAGGAAAGCTCCCGTGGGGAATGTCCTAGCGTTTGTGAAGACAATAGGCTGGTTGACAACCTAGGCGAGACAACGTAAACGCAGGAAGCATAATGGGCCTGGTAAGACCTAAATGCAGTGGCAGTAGCCACCCTCCAACTTATAGAATCCAGGAGCAAATAATTATTTTCAGTTAAATTCGGAAATTCTTTAGAGGACTATTAATTTTGTAAAAGCGCAAACGTAAAAAACTGTTTTTTTAAAGCGAAAATGATTTCCCTACGATGCTTGTCGTGCATACCAGCAAAGAACAGTACTCAGAAATCACCAAGCATTTGGAAGAAACATTTCTTATACGAATTTTTGATGATTATATCTTATATACCTCTCTTATACCTATTCATTTAAAAAAAAATCGTCTATTTTGTGCTGCACTTACATGAATCACCTTGTACACTGAAAATTTCATTTAGAAGGCGTATCTTTAAAATTAAAAATTTATGTGTTCGAGCATTTTTCAACCAACACTGTGTGTACTAACTAGTTCCCTCAACACACGTGACAACTACACATCATTAGATTTTCTCGACACATAAACGAAAGTTTGCCAATACGTATGACCAAAAAAAACATACACAATTCTGAAATTTGCATGAAAATACTTGTTTTGGCGAACGAGTGGCTGGGCGTGAATCAAATATGTGAATACATAATGCTTAGTGAATTGTAATTAAATCACGTTAACTTAAGGCGCGGAAGGCTAAGAATGTAGCATCCGACTACGATTTTGAATATATTTGTTTACAAATCAAGGTTATACATATGTAAAAATTAAATATATTTTTATGAGCCACTTTCTAGCGCTGTCGAATCAAATCGTATACTGTCCTTGTATCATGTTCTCGTACCTTTACTTAAATTGTATCATTGGCATTGTACACATTTGTAAATAGATTATATAGTTACTCTGTGAGATGAATGCGAGTACAAAGTTATTTTCACTCATAGCATGTATATAGGAATGTATGTTGTCCGTATAACCAGAAGGATCATTCCAAATTATAATTCTATTCTTTTTCTGAATCATTTTATGAATGAAAAGGTTACTCTTGAACAAAAAAGGTAAGAGAAAGAGTATTACAAACCCTTTTACCTTCAACTTATGACTGATTACTCTAAGAAGAAACAAATAAAGGACATTAAAACTCAAAAAATCAGTAGGAAGGAACGTAGACAGTAGTCTATATCAATCATATATCCGTAAGACCTCGAGCTATTTAAAAAAATATAAGCGCTCACGTGGCGGCATAGATGGTTAAATGCCACCCATGCGAGCCCCCGAAAGCTAATGCCAAAAGATAGTAATTAGCTAGTGGAAAATTCAATAAAATGAAAATAATTTTTCACAGCTGCTCCTTGAGCGTTATTTTTCTTTATACCTTTTCTACATACAGTGTGGTAACTGCTTATGGAATAAAATTATTTTTCATGTTATCGTAGAGTTTTATGTAAAATGCCCGAACACCTCAATTCTTAATTTTAAATGCATATCTTTAAACCACCTAAGTGGTTACAGTAATTATAGGCATTAAGTCAATGAGATTATAAAACATTTTTATTAAAAATACTGTTACAGTTTAACTTCTTAAATGTTCGAAATGTTCTCCATTTACTTGTTGGCAATAACCTAACCTATAGTAAAACTCTTCTCTAACTTTTTCTAAAACTTGAGGTGAAATATTCCCTATTTCTGTTTTGATTTTTTGTTTGAGATCATCAATGTTGTCTGGCTTTGTTGCATACACTTTATTTTTAGATTCTCACATAAGAAATTTACTTGGACGCTTAACTGCACCTCTTCGACCTATCCGTTTATTGGAAAAGGTCTGATTTAAATAGTTTCTTACAAATACAGCAAAATGGCGTGTTGTCCCAGTTTGCTGAAACCAAACATCTTCACTGGGTAAGGTCGGATCTACCACATCGGGATATAGACTTGTCAGAACAGTTCTAATGAGATCCAAATATTTTACCGCTGTCAAATTCCCATCAATAAAAGTTGACCAATTATATGGTTATCGATGATACCCTGCCCAGACGTTCACCTTTTGAGGATATTGCGTATGTGTCTCACGCATCCAATGAGTACTCTCTGCTGACCAGTACCTACAGTTCTGACATTGTACTTCTCCGTTCAACATGAAAGTTCATTCATTTAAAGAAAGGATAGAATCAAGGGTTGTCTTATTTCTGTTCAATTTATTCATTAATTCTTCGCAGAACTGTATTCTAAGATCTGGATCGTCTTCGGTTAATACTCATCATCTTATAGGAATGCAGTTTTTGTTGATGAAAACATTTTGAAACAGTTGGATGGCTAACGTTATTTTCTCAAGCTATTTTTGGTGAACGTGACTTTGGATTCTCTGAAACACTTAGTATAATGTTTACTTCCACATCGTCTTCCACAAAATGGGGTTTTCTTTTCATAGGAAGGACATGTAATCCTGTAAATTTCAAATATCATTCAGAAGGCGTAAAAATAATTTTATTCGATAGGTGGTTACCACAATGTACAATAGACTTGCAATAAATGTAATACACTTAAAACTATGGTACTGATAACATTGGACATTTCAAAACACCTTACCATACTCATCATCGTACTGAACGTATGTTTCGATAGTGAAGCCATCACCATCAGTAATAAAAGTGAACTTGTCAGTTTTAGTTTCCTGTTGAAACGTGGGTCCGGTACAGTGAAGTCTGTGGAAGGGTGTTTTGAAGCTTGTATTGCAATGAATACCTCTTTAGTTATTATATTTGGCACTTGAGTCGTTGTCAACTATGAGGTTTTAATGGCTGTAATGTGACCATTACTACGCTTATGTTATTTTCCATTATGTTTCTGATAAACATGAATTTCAAAATGGTAATAAATTTTTAATTATTTTTTAACATCATAGGTGGTCGGACTAGCTAGACGTAAAGATTTAATCGAGAAGTTGGCAGAAGGCTGTGAAGACAGACTCTTTGCCTTAGAAAGAGATTTAACCAAAGAAGCAGATATTCTCGGCGCCTTTGCTTGGGTAGAAGAAAACATCGGCCCGATTCACTTACTAATAAACAATGCAGGGACTGGTTACGTGCAACCATTCGACGAAGTAGATGTAGCTACCATTAGTACTACTGTAAACCTTAATTTGTTGGCGGTTATGATTTGCACTAAGAAGGCTATTCAAGTAATGAAAGACAACAAAATTGATGGGACGATAATAAATATCAACAGCGTGACAGGGCACCATATAACAGCAATTCCAGCTATAGCCACTTATACTAGTACGAAATATGGTGTTACTGGCTTCACTGAATTCCTCCGCAAAGAGTTGGCCCTCTCTAGAAGTAAAATTAGAATAACAGTAAGAATGGAGTTTTTGTTTTAGTAAATAGCATTTTCTATTATTTTTACTTAAATTTCATATTGCAAATTAATGTTCTAATAGCTGATTTGTATGTGGCAAGCAATACTTATACTCCAGTAAAACGTTATATTTTACTCGCGACTTTAGAAAGAGATGCATTTTAATGTTTTGCATTGTGTGGGGAGGTGTGGGTTGGTTTGTCCGAGACTGAAACTGAGTTTCTTGTACAGGCGAATGGTCGCTCACTGGCGCCTCTGGCTAGTTTGCCAGCAATTTCGTTGTCTCTGATCCCAGAGTGGCTTGGAACCCATCTCGATGTAATGCTGTAATGTTTTCGAACTTCCTATGGCACCCCGGTACTACTTCGGAAACGAATTTGACAGCCTGCAGTGCCTTGATGGACGTTTGGCTGTCGGAAAGTATTTAGGTCGAACCATTCTCATGCGGGAGTTTAAGATGCCCTCTGCACAGGTCTGGATGGCTTTTATTTTAACCTCAGAAATGGAGGTGGAGTTTCCTAAACTGATGGCTTCGCCATTCGGTTCTCCATCTCTCCAGATCCCAATGCCTGTGCCATTCGGCGTTTTTGAGGCATCCACAAACCAGTGATAGGAACCTCGCCTCGATTTGCGGACGTAAGCTTTTGCAGTCTCACTACTAGAAATATCTACAAGATATTTTCTAGTGAAGCTGAAGACGGGAGGAATCTTGTCCGCTCTTATGGATGGTGGTACTGTCTGTTCGATGTAATTGAAGATACTGGCATGTTCTCCGGTTTTGCGAGAGAAACAGTTACACCCGCTACATTTTACTCTGTATGGTCCACTGGTAACTTGTGACCACAACACCAACTGCAGACTGGGTTTATGCCACCAGACGCGCGAGGCGTAGATTGTAGAAGGTACTATATATAACCTTCCTCTACAGCCAGAGCACTATTGCAGGTTTCAGCACCTACATTCCTCCACAAGCCCAAAAGGTGTGTTAGTCACATGTTCCAGGTGGGATTTGTACGTCGGTTTGGCGTCCAAAATAACACCTAGGTATTTAACCTCACCAGACACAAGTATCTTAGAGCCGAAGATGGTCGGACGCTGGAGTTTTGGGAGTTTCCTCCTTCAACTGAATGGAACCATAATCGTTTTCCTAGAGTATAACTCTTCTCGTTCACATCATCTCTCCACCAGTTTGAGTGAGATTAGCTTATTCTCGGATACCACGCCTTCGAACTTCCCGCAAACCATGATGGTGATATCATCTGCGTAGCCCTGTGTGTGGAAACCCGCCGTCTGTAGATCGGAAGGCAAGCCACCTCCACAAGGCAGCATAGCAAGGGTGACAGCACTCCACTCTGCGGGCAGCCAGCTGCCACGTTTGCCTTTATATTGCAGAGATTCTGCGATACATGAACCGTTCTCTTTCTTATCATGGAGCGATCCTCCTCTTTACAGTTGGCTCGACTTTCCATTTTTGCAGCGCTCTTTCCATCGACCGACAGGACGCCTTGTCGAAGGCGCCAATATCCAGAAAGGTAGATTCCTTAGAACGTTTGCTAAATTATAGATTTTCTGTAAATTATTGTTAACGATTAGGATTAATTTCTAGGTAGTGTTAAAGTTTTGTGATTATTTCTGAAATAAAGATTGTGATTTAAATGAGAGATACGTTGTCTAGTTAGAAGAAGATTTGGATCTTTGCAGTCTAAATAAATATATTCTTTTCAAATACAACTGTGATAAAATATGCAGTTGAAGCAAAATAATTATCCTTATTGATAGATGTCTAATAATCAGTCGTAATCGTTAGAACGCTGGCGTTAACTTGTTTTATTAACTTTTGAACGTCGGTATAAACTTATAACTGGTTAAACTTATAAATTATATATAAAGTTACTACACCTTCTCAAAGAAAAGCTCACAGACGAGCCGGCCAGAATGTAACATTTTACTGGACTATAAACATATTGAAAGCATTTATAGAAAAGTTAAATTAATTGACGTACTATAATCACGATAATCCAATGTTGACTTTTGGTTATTCTAGTTATAGTGGGAAGTTAAACGAACGGAAACTGATTTTGTGAGCTAATGAATTTCAATTTTGTTATAATATTTCTTTCAGAATTGCAATTGTTTGTATTCTGTTGTAGATTGCAAAAGGCAACTGGTAATCAAAGTGAGGCACCACGTGTTGGATGCCTCATTTCACCATTCAGTAAATCATTTCTTATAGGTATACTTACGCAGCAAAATAAAAAATGATTTATTGAATGGTGAAAAAGTTATCTTACATACGATGCCCTTCTGTGCTGATAATAAATAGAAGATTCCTCTGTTATTAATTATTATAATTATAATAATGCAACATATATTCTAGAGCATAAGCCCTGGTATAGTAGCCACACAGTTATCAGCCCAAATTGTCGGCGTACATCCATATCTTAATACCGAAGATGTTGCTGCTGCGGTCAGATATGTAGTAACACAGCCTTCACACGTAAATGTGAGTATTCCTATATTTTTCATTTCATTAAATTTATAGAGCATAAAACACGTCTTGTTTAATATACATCATTGATAAAAACTCGTTTTATACACTCCGCCAAAAAAGTATCGCATAATTTAGTTTTGAATCATAAAAGTATCGCATAATCTTTGTTTGTAGCATAAAGTTGTAAATATACTTTAATGCGCTCTAAGATATAATTTCTATGATTGTTTAAATAAAATACAGGCCAAATAAAAACAAGAACTCATACTTGAGATTTTTATTAAAACAAGAAATTATAATTTTGGAAAGAAAAATGTCATAACAGTCGCTTTTAGTACTGAGTATCGCCACCTCTGGCTCTTATGACCGCTCGCATACGGTTTGGCAGAGATTCGATTAACCTCCGTATATAAGCCTGATCCAAATTCTCCCACTCGTCACGGAGAGCATTTGCTAGTCCATGCAGGTCCGCTGGGGCAACATTTTGGGTTCGTATCCGTCTGTGAAGGAGGTCCCACACGTGCTCGATAGGGTTCATGTCCGGACTTACCGCAGGCCAATCTAAAACTGGAATACCAACATCGTTAAGGTATTCCTGGACGATTATTGCAACATGCGGTCGTGCATTATCGTGCATTAACATGAATTCGTTTCCTATAATTGGCGCATATGGTACTACATGTTCTTCTAAAATGTCCGTTATATACCTGTGGGTAGTCAGTGTACCTCTGTCTACTGGTACTAACTCTGTACGACCTGTTAAACAGATGCCTCCCCAAACCATAATAGAGCCACCAGCGAAATTAGGTCTAAGTCTGATATTACACTGCGAATAGCGCTCACCGTCTCGTCTGTACACTGAGATACGCCTATCTGAGGTGTAAAGACCAAATCTTGACTCATCTGTGAAGAGTATATTGGCCCAGTCATTAATGTTCCAATTTACATGTGCTCTGGCAAACCTTAAGCGAGCCACTCGGTGGTTCCTAGTGAGACGAGGGGCTGTTACAGCTACTCTAGCTCTTAATCCACTCTGTCGTAACCCATTCCGAATAGTTTGAGTACTCACACGAGTATTTCTGACTCTAGCCAAGTCGTTCTGCAATTGTCTCGCAGTTACATGTCTTCGACGTAATGCTTGTAGTAGTAAATAGCGGTCATCTTGGCGAGTAGAACATCTTGGACGACCTGGTACAGGTCTTCTACTGTAAATGCTTGTTTCCCTATATCTGGGTACGGCTCTAGAAACACTTGACTGATTGATGTTCATCAAATTAGCAACGTATGCTTGAGATCGTCCATCTTCGATTAAAGCAACTATAGCAGCCACTTGTTCTGAAGTTAAATTGCTCATTTTAGTTTTAAAAGCGTTGGTACAGAACTCTGACTTCGCACTTTAAAATTTGTCCGTATAGGAAGACTTTCAATAAACAACTGAACAAACCTTACACATATGCATTTTTCTAAATGTGTTCTTTTAGAAAAAAAAAGTAAAAACGCTAAGTTCCATTATTTTGTTAGTGTTTTTATAGTTCACATACACGAGGCAAACTTTTTGTGAACGTATAAAAATATCTTGGTTCATAAATGCCCTTTTTTAGTTTATGCGATACTTTTTTGGCGGCGTGTATTTATGTAATCTTTATTGATATATATAGCAGAGTGCCTCTAATAAACCTAAGGTGACTAATTAATAACCAGGCCAACAAGCAGACAGAGAAACGGCATAACTTAATAATGAATATAAAGAATGAATTAATAAGTGATAACTAAGGATTCCTATGCAATTACATATTTTATCAGCTAATATGCATGTACCGAAAAACTAGTTTTTAATCCACAATTATACGACATATTTGGTGGATATAGTTTTCATCATGGCGTCTCTTAGCATGTGCCGTTGCGAGAAATGTTTAATAATTACTGATTTAAGATCAGATACAAAAGTTTTAAAGTGTATAAACCGCCGTTGTGAAATGGGTTTGCATTATTGTTGTTCATCGTTTAAACCAACTGAGCTGAAATTTCTGGAATCAGCTAAATCTAGTGTGAAATGGTTGTGTGTGAAATGTGCGAAATCGGACAATGACGAGGTAAGCGAAGTTCTGAACCAAATAGACCGTTTAAACAGACAGATGGAGGAAATGACAACAAAAATACAAACTTTACAAACAATGGTATACGAACTAGCAGCAGTACGAATGAGATAAATTTGGTGACAACATCGGAAGACGAAGGTGATGCTAAAAACAAGCAGCAGAAGAAACCGACAGAAAATAGGATTATCACGAGATCGCAAAAGACAGATGACGCTACAGGTACAGTGGGTGGAGACAAATCTTCTAAAATATTGAATACAGTAAAGAAGGATGGAAGACAACTCATTCCAGAGGAAAAAGATGTAAACAAATCGAGACAAGAAAACATCAATGAAAAAGCAAGAAGATCTACGCAAAAGGTCGTGAGGGGAAAAAATGTAAATACAACACTTACAGCTGTTGAAAATAGGAAGTGGATCTTCATATCCAAATTGATAAATACAACAACAGTAGATGATATAAAAAATCATTTAAAATGTAATAATATTCCAGTCATGACCTGTTAACAGTTAGAAATTAGAAATACTGAAATTGCAGCATTTAAAATTGCAATTTCGGAAAAAATTGTCGAAAAATTTTTTGATGAAAATCTATGGCCAGAGCATGCAATAGTGAGACCATACAGAAATTCTCGCAAACAATCGAGACTAATGAATCAGACCTAAATGTACAAACAACAAAATATAATTGTACTAGATTGAATGTTTTCCATCAAAATATTCAATGCGTAACTAATAAAATTGATGAGATGCAATTATTTTTAGAAACTTTTGACAAACGTATACATATACTGGCGTTGACTGAGCACTGGCTTAATGTGAATAGAGTACCGGTGGCTAATGTCACGGGTTTCTTGATGGCATCCTGCTACATGCGTGAGATAGGCATTCACGGAGGCTCCTGTTTGCTTGTGGGAGAGGAAATTCCGTTTGTGAAAATGACTGACCTTAAAGAAAAAAGTATAGAAACCATAATTGAATGTAGTGCAGTTGAAATAGCAAGCAGAAAACTAATAATCATCAACATATACAGACCTCCTTCGGGCGATATAGATGTTTTCTTTGACGTTTTCAGCAGTATAATGGAATCTGTAGCAAAAAGAAAATTAAATTACAATATAATTATCACTGGTGATTTCAATATACATTTTCATGAGAAAGAAAACACAAATACCAGAAGGTTTCAAGATATATGAAGCTCCTTTAATTTTTCAGCAACAATAACAGCTTACACTAGACTAACAGCAACAACGTCCACGACTGTGGATAACATACTGACCGATTGCCTTTATTACGAGAGTAATGTCGTAATGACTGCTTTATCGGATCACCTGGCACAGATAATTAGTATACCACAACAATATGAAGAGCATGTATCTGCAGTTTATGACCAAAGACGAATTTTAACAGATGAAAACCTAGACGTACTAAAATTCAAACTCGCTGAAATGGATTGGAGACCGCTTGAGTCGGAAACAGATGTAAATAGGGGATATTTGTGGTTTTTCGATATCCTACAACAATGTATGAACAGTGCATGCCCAATAAAAACTTTTAAGAAACAAACAGGAGTGAGAAGCGATTGGATAACAAATGAGATTAAAGAAAAATGCCAAATAAAAAGATTATTATATGAGGACATGATTAATAAGAAAGTGTCTGCGAATGATTACAATTTTTTTTGTAAGCAGTTAAAAGCGCAAATAATTACCCAAAAAAAAGAAGCACAATGGTGAATATATATTGCGTTCAAATAACAAATCCAAAGCATCCTGGGAACTTGTTAGAAAAATAACAGGAAAGGAGGTGAAAAGAACTTATGGTCCGAATAATATCGAGGTTTCGAATCAATATGTAAACCAACAAGAAAAATTAAATTATATGAATGAGTATTTAGTTAATTTTTGTAAATATAAAGAAAGCAACCCATCTTCAAACCATGCAAACTGCTCAATAAAACAAGCGATTTTGTTGTTTCCTACCTCTGCCATGGAAGTATATAATATAATTATGAGTTTAAAAAACATAAATTCAGTTGGCCATGATGGAATACCTGTAAAGATACTGAAAGCATGTGCGAATGAGTTAGCGTATCCATTGTCCTGTTTGATAAACTTAACTCTAACAACCGGATGTTTTCCTGACGAACTCAAAAATTCAATAATAAAGCTGGTTTACAAAAAAGGAGACAAACCAGACATCAAAAATTATAGACCAATATCTCTTTTATCCAACATCTTTAAAATATACAAGAAAATAATGCATCAAAGATTTTACGGATTTTTATCGAAATTCAAAATAATCAACGAATTTCAGAATGCATACATGAAAGGAAGGTCGACTAATAGAGCAATTTATCAACTTTTGAATGCAGTACTGGAAGGTATAAATTTGGAATGCCAACCCATGGGCATGATGCACTGTATAGTATATTGGCATCTATAGGAATAAGAGGCAATGCACTGAAATTAATTAAGTCTTACTTAACAAAGCGTAGGCAAAAACTGGAAGATAGGGATAGATCAGGGGGTGCCACAAGGGTCAGTACTGGGACCATTATTGTTCTTAATATATATAAATGAACTTCCGAAGGTATCAGACCACAAAAGCGTGTTATTTGCTGATGATCACTCAATTGTATTAAGAACAACAGGATCATTGGAGGAAGATCTAAAAAAATTGTTACAAGATCATGAAAACTGGTTTAAAACCTATCACTTAAAGTTAAATATAGAAAAGAAAAATTTTATAAATTTCGGATATTTCAAAAAAGAACCTTTGATTAGTGCAGTGAAGTTTCTTGGAGTGATCCTGGATTGCCAATTAAACCGGAAGCAGCATGTGAACTATTTGGCGGCGAAAATTGCAACCTTCGGTTATGCTCTGCGTGTTTTGTCTGTGTCGGTTGGTGTGGAAGCGGCGCTTTGTGCGTTTCACGCATATGTTCAAACTCGCATCCGATATGGACTGATCTTCTGGGGAAATTCGGTTGAAGTGCAAAGAGTGTTTCGGTTGCAGAAAATGTGTCTTCGTAACATCTTCGGATTAAAAAGGAGTGAGACCTGCAAAGTAGTGTTTCTCGAAAATAAAATACTTACCATGCGCGCAGTAAGAAAAAGCTCCAGTGTTCTTTGATGACATTAATAGAAGAAGCAGAAGGAACAGTACTAAAAATTAATCAAAAATTAAGAACCTTTGAGGGAAACATAATGAGGAAGATATATGGACCAGTGAAAACAATCGAAGGTGAAATGAGAAGATTAATGAACTATGAAATAACAAATAAAATGAAAGGAGAAGACATAGTTAAAGTGATGAAAGGCCAAAGGATAAGGTGGTATGGGCACATATTCAGTAAAGAAAAAGATGGTACAGTAAAGAAAATAACCGAATGACGACTGATAGAGGAGAAAAGTAGAGGTAGATCGAAGTTCGGATGGGAGGATGGGAATAAAAGGAATACAACAAAAACTACAAGACTGAGGACAGTGGGAATAGTAGAAGGGACGAAGACCCACTATCAATAAATGGATTGTTGAAACCTCATCACCCAGGTGGTCACAATTCCTCAAGGAACGTAAGATTAGAATATATAACGGGTGCGGCAGGGAAACTTGCTGATTTGAAAAGTCAATAAAAGAAAAAGTACTTCAAATATCGATTTAATTCTTTTTGTATCGTATAGTACACATTCTGAATTTTTGTTTTAAGTGGTTTTAAAAATGACATCGGGCAAATGGCGGCCCTCATTCGTGATACACTGATCAACCTTAGATTTAAAGTTGCGCTCCACTCTTTCGAGCATATCGACGGGAATGTTGGCGATGGCTTGGCGGATGTTGTCCTTCAGGTGTTGCAGGGTCCGGGGTTTGTCGTTGTAAACGATGGATTTAAGATATCCCCATAAAAAACACGAGAGCGTCGTCTGGCAAGTTACTGAGCGCTTCACATACAGTTTGGCGAGAAGCGAAATCGCGTTCACTTAACTTTTGGACCACAGCCAGTTAGTAGGGATGAAACTGGAGTTCCTTGTGAAGAATTCGTCTCACTGTGCGATCAGAAATCTCCAAAGCAGCAGCGTGTTTACGCGCCGAACGCCGGGGAGAGCGCAAAAACGACTCCCTTACCCTTTAGACGTTTTCTGTTCTGGATGTCCGTTGACCTCCTGGGCCTTTTTTTTCAACACTCCCACTTTCCCTAAATGTGTTCACCCACGAAACAAGCGATTGCCGGCGAGGAACGGGACCCGCGGGATGAATATCGAACGGAGTTTGGAAGGCACGTTGGGTGGCGACCACCGAATGACCGTTGGAAAAATAGGCCTCGACGGCGAACGCACGCTGTTCCTTTGTCCAACGCATGATGACAAATGTCATTTGGGGTAACAAAACTTCAAAACCCCCTCTTTCTGATGAGACCCTCCCCATCCCTTTCTGACCACGCCTCGCTCATTGGCGTCCAATTCAAATCAGCAAGTTTCCCTGCCGCACCCTGTACTAGTTTAGGCTAAACAGAATGCTAATAATAATAACTGAAATAGACTTAGTACACAGTTTTATGATACACACACGTGCATATTTATTTGAGATTCCAAAACACCATATTAAGTTTATTGAAAAATATTCGAAGCATCTTGCAATAAAGGCATACAATAAATTGCCCAATTATTATAAAATACTGTATCTCATTAAATTTAAGGAGCAAACAATGGTATTTTTTCTTATTTGCGTGTGAATATGTTGATGATTTCTTTATAGTAAATACATTTAATCTATTGACATTTAGATTCAGTAAAGCATGATGATAAGAGAACATACAAGAACAACATGAAAGTAAGTAAATAATAAATATTTCTTTTTTTTTTCAGATAGCTGAGTTAACTGTGAGACCTGTTGGGGAGGTTTTATGAGCCACAACGCTCCTTCTATAGAGTGGCTTAAGCTTATATTGGCCAACTTTAATCCCGTTCACTGAAGCAATATTTAAGCCTCCTACCACCAATTTGTAATTTAATTTGTATTATACTTCTATTCTATTTCTGTAATAAAAAAATTTCTCTTAAGAAAAGTAAAAAATAAAAAGGAATGCATGTGAAAGATTTTGTACTTTAATTTGTTTAGTAGCTGGAACATAAGGAAGTTAAGCAATAATCTAAACCAATTGCATACATACATACTTTTCATTTAATTTTGAAAGATGCGTGCTTTGTTTGTGAGGAATTTGTTCCCATCATTTCACAATTCTGATTTAATTCAACATATAAATAATTACATATAACTATCCTTTCCCAGGATCTGCTGTTAGCATTTTTGTTTTTGTTATGAGTTTTCCGTGGAGGTAAATCCTGGAATATGGGTCCAATAATTTTTATTATGGTTTCTGTTACTCACATTGGTTTTGTTTCTGTCTTGTAACAGTACATAGGTCATATTTTGTATACATATAATGATGTTTTGTGGTACTTGTTGCGGTTCTACCAGGTCTGGATGTGGCGAGAGCTCGTTCAATTCCCTGAGATGAGGTCTTCTTCTTCTCGAACTTAGGTATCCGAAAATACGACAGTCGCTGCACCCAGGGGTCTCGTGACTCGAGGTTTGTGTCTTGCTTGAGGGTACGAACATCCCAAAATATGTTGAAGGGCTTCTATAAATTATTGCAAAATTGGTTGATCTCAAGTAATTACAATTTAAAATTGGACGTGACAAAAAAATTAAATATAAGGTACGTGACAAAAAATTAATATTAAATCTACACAGACTAACAGTAAAGATAACACAAAAAGAGATGGAAGCAGGCTGCAGCAAAAAAAATACCATAAATCCAACAATTTAATGTACGATGTAAAATAAATTGAATGCAAAAAAGAAAGAGGCCAAATAAGGCCAATCAGCAAGCGACGGGTAACGTGGGCGAGCATTTCTAAAACAAAAAAATAAATGTAAAGATTTTGTATTCGCCCATTGCACGCCGATGTGCAGTGCATCTCCTCTATATGGCTCTAATTAAATATAAAGTCAACGCCAATATATGAAAAACTTTGTCAGATTCATATTGGAAGGTGAAGATGTAAAGTTCTCATGCCGTTTGTGTAAATAAAATGAAATTTCTTTAATTATTATGAAAGTTTATTTAGTAACAATGATTTGATTATAAAATTTGAGTACCTCATTAATTAATATAGTGAAAGTTATAAAGGTAAATTGCGGGTGTTATACTTGGGAAGGTGTGTTATTTTTTGGTTGAAAAATAAATATGTTCATCACCACTATTATTGAAATCACTCGATTACGCCCACCAAATAGATAGATTTCCGACATCGGAGCGAAACACGAACACGGATAGTACAGGTATCGACATATCGTAACAAGCTTTACAATTTTGTAACATTATATTAGTGAGAAAATATAACAGGTTCTAAACATTTAGTACAAAATTTTAAATTTACAAAAAAAAAAATGTGTATGGTATTGTTTGAAATATTTAATAAATTTACTACAAAATTTCACACTAAATTAAGGATAATATAAAACGCGCAACTTATATATGTATAAAGCTGGTAAATATAAAAAAAACCCATACTCTTTCGAAAAGATTTGTTACTCTTATTTAAAAAAATTTCAGTCTCATTAATCCATTTAATATTCTTTGCATCTGGGATGTTTATTTCGTTAAAGTAGATGTATTATGTCATAATCTTTCTAGTTCATTGTGTATATATTCCTTTTAATGACAATGTAACAAACAATCTTGTTAGCCTGCTGCATTAGCGGAAATGACTATGAAAATGTTGTAGAGCAATATCAATTTCAGATTTCATTTTTATCAGACTTGTAATAAACATAAAGAGCATTAGCAAGTACTACTCATTGTCAGTAGCTTTAGATGGAGTTTCTCGATTAGAGAGCATCTAAAATCGCTGTTAACATTGCAGTTGGATCTAGTTAGGAGCCGTAATAGAATTGAAATAATGGTAAGTTAATCTCTCCACTATTGATTTTGTAAAAGTTGCAGCCAATTACAACTAGTTTACAAAGTTTTTACTCTTCCTTTCCACTTCGCAGATTCTTGTGGGATTCTATTGGGAAGACATAAAATGGAAGGAACTCTGGCGTATTTCGCTTTTATGGTCCGTGGTTTCATTTAAATCGACTGTTAAGCCAGTAAAAGCAATTGTTTGACAATCTCAGAAGAAAGAATCATTGCAAAACATTGTCTATGCTATTTATTTAGATACATGTTAAGTTATCATGAAAGATACATCCTGTGAAAGATACATTTGCGGTACTTGCTTGGAATTTTTGTTTGGAAAAAATATTGATCCACTCGAACAGTTCCAGGACTATTTTTAGCGTGAATTATATTAACGTTAAATTGTTATTATCTGTGATTTGATTCATTAGTTAATAATAAATAAATCAAATTAAATTTAACTTTGAATTAGCAATGCAAATATCTATGTTTACCGAACGTTATGCAGTTGACTTTATTAATACATACAAAATATCCCCAGTATATAGGTACATCAACTAATTATTATAATAGGTTCATCAATTTGATGCATTGAATGTAAGTGTTAAAAACAAATAATAAATATCTTTCTAGTTTATTTCATTTTATATTGTGAACATTTAAATTGATCCTATGTGATTGGTTTCTATTCAATTTCTGGAACAGCCGACTTTGCTATTGATGCTTGTCAGGCATCCCAGCAGAGCAAAATCTCCTTTCTGATCATCATTACGATCCCGAGAAATAACCGGTTATCGCAATTGACCAGAGTAAGATTTGAAACTGTGACCTCATGACTGATAACCAAGCGTGCTAGACACTAGACTATCAATCGGGTATAAATTTAATAGTAATTATATTTTGATTTGTGTGCTAGTGCATTTATAACAAGAATAACAAAAAAAGGTTAACCATTAAAATATCAATATGAATTCTCATTTAAGGATGCAGCGTCGTCATTAGGTACTCTTACTCGTTTGAATTATCTTGTATAAAATATATAGAATTCAAAATAAAAATGTTTTCTTTTTGATTATCAAAGATATTAATATTTAGGTTTTTATTTTATTCTCTACTCTAACGGGAACAAAATGCTCTTATATAAAAAATAATGTGATTCAACAAGCAGAACGGCGTAGTTTGTTTGCTGCATTGCATTTTTAAATCTTGTTTCTTTGTTTGTTTGGCTGTGTAATAAAAAATACATTTAGGTAATTTATTTCTAAATGAAAACGCAATGTTTCTTTCTGCTTAAAATGTCGCTCTAGCTGGTTTTATATAAATAATGAATTTAGCCTTCGTCGCTTTTTCCAGCAAGTAATGAAATTAAAATGCTACTCTTTTAGTACTATATAACTGTGTGCTTAGGTTCTCAATTCCGGACGAGGAGTATGGCAGATTAAGTTATTTAAAGGTATGCAATCGCAATTTCTTGTACTTGAACAATTACATTTGTAAGAGTCGAACAATCTGATTAATATCTAATTTACAACAGAACAAGCATAGTTAACACGGCTTTGTATTATTTCAACGCAAGTAATTAGTACCAGGGGCAACAGGTGTAGTGTATAATTCAAGTTGCGTACTAGATTGTTTCAGATTCAATTATAACCAATTCAAAACTCTATTATCAGTTTCCGCTTACGAGTTTAGTTTAGACTGTCGAATAGACAACTCCAGATTTTCTCAACATCTACCAAGAATACTGTGATGGAAATTGCGGGCCGCTTAGATGTTTTTGGTTTTTATACAGCAAAAGGTATTAGCAACTCCTTTTCGGGGGGTTCTTGAATGTTTTCTTTTTAAACTTTAGTAAAAGCGTATTGAAAACATTGGTTGACAAGCAAGAAGTACATATAAACCAGGTACTTGCAGACTTGTAACGTTATTTTTTTTGTAATTGCAAAAGCTTGTCTATCGACTAGAAGCTGTAACAATAAGTGATATAAAATTCATAATGAAAGAGGCATTACATATTGCACCGAGAGAATAGTGTTACAATTAATAAAGCTTTACTCCTAACAGTTGAAAGTGAAATAGCGTCCATTTTAATACAAAAATTGATTACTTTGCATATACGGTTAAGAGAAATAATTAAGTGGGTGTAACATTTATAATATCACGGAGTATAGGTATATTTATTGTTAGTCTAAATTTTTTTTTAATAATGGGTTTGTTATGAAGTGGAATGAAAGTCATTAAACTCACAGTCTTAAAATTTTATAGAACAAGATTAAGAAATTGTGCTGTTGATTTGCGTTAATTTTTTTTATGCTTTAGAGATATTGTAAATCATAAACAATGTTAGGCCAAATATACAACACTCTTTATACATCTATACATTAATTTTCCACGGTAGCCGTTCGTTAGAAGTTTCCGAGGTTAGAAATGACCTGAATTTTTGGAATCCGGGGCTATTCAAGATTCTCTTTCATTTTAAAATATTTTCAGGGTCTTACCACTTCCGGTTATACCGGAAGTCGCCATAAACTTTCTTATTTTAAATGGAACACCCTGTACATTATTTCATTTTTAAATTCCTGAGAAAATTTTATGATGGGTTCTAATAGATTTCCCTATATCTATTTTCAACTGCTACTTAGATATCTTGATTTTTTTGAAAATTTTGGAAGATTTAGCATTATTTGCAACACAGTATCTTTTGCCCATTTTCGACTGCTAATAAACACTTCTAGGGTAGATGGAAGCACAAGGATGACACTTCCGAAATCCACATTGACAATTGATTTGTCGCATACAGACTGTCCAAAACTGCATGACAAATTACAAAATCTTCAAAGTTGAAAAGGTTCTTTTTTTCAAATGGAACACCGTGTATATTATTGGA
Source organism: Cetonia aurata (assembly GCA_949128085.1). Taxonomy (NCBI): domain Eukaryota; kingdom Metazoa; phylum Arthropoda; class Insecta; order Coleoptera; family Scarabaeidae; genus Cetonia; species Cetonia aurata. Next base: position 14,162,164 of record OX421887.1, read on the forward strand.
TGATCAGATGCAGAATTTAATTCTGCATCGATTCGCTATGACTTTCCCTATACCTACCTATTTACAACGGTTTTCTTGTTATGTCAATATTTTCTGTTTTAATGTGATTTTTGACAGAAACTGAAACATCGTATGTGTTTCATTTTAATTAGAAAATGGAAACAAAACAGGAACATAAGAAAATTTGAAACGTAGTAACAAATGAAAAACAAAAAAATTAGGAACATAATGACAAGAAAAAATAAAACGAAATATCTACAATAATTGTTCTATGTGACCACCATTTTGGTTCAAACACTGAATCACTCTACCATGTACTCCTCGCGAAACCGATCTCCGAAGTTCGTCTGGGGTTATATTGGTGAACGCATCGTGAACACGGTTCAATAGTTCCTCCCTCGTTAATACAGGTGTAAAGTACACTTGCTCTTTTATGCGACCCCACAGGTAAAAGTCCAAGGGCGTCAAATCGGGTGATCTGGGTCGCCAGTTCCAGGGTCCCTCGGGACCAATCCACCGATCCTCGAACATCAACGTCAATTGTTGATGTACAGCTAGTGTGGAGTGCGCGGGAGCACCATCTAGTTGATACCAACTGTTTGCTCTATCTCCTGGAGGTAGAGTATTTAAAAAATCACTAACAAATACTCTAAGTATCTCTAGATATCTAGCCCCATTTAAACTTTCATCGTAGACTCGATATGCTACGCTGTTGTCCATAACCAGACAAAAAACTTTAAAGCTAAACCGGTTCTGGTGATTATTCTCCCTTACCCTCCACCGTGCGTATAAAACAAGTTTAGCAGATCATTATTCATTATTCTCCATTCTTAACTGTATTTCATAGAATTAGCAAAATAGAATTGTACTACTTTGACATAAAATCAACAACTGTCAAGTCACTTGTTCTAATTCCTCTTATAATCAATGCTTACTGGATACGATTTTGTAGTTTTATTAGATTTTAGTAAAAAATATGGAATAACAAGAAAACTGTTGTAAATAGGTATAGGGAAAGTCATAGCGTTCCATTTGAAAAAAAGAACTTTTTCAACTTTGAAGATTTTGTAATTGGTTATGCAGTTTTGGACAACCCTGTATGCGACAAATCAATTGTCAATGTGGATTTCGAAAGTGTCATTCTTATGCTTCCATCTACCCTAGAAGTGTTTATTACCAGTCGAAAATGGGCAAAAGATACTATGTTGCAAAGAACGCTACATCTTTCAAAATTTTCCAAAAAATCAAGATATCTAAGTAGCAGTTGAAAATAGGTATAGGAAAACCTATTAGAACTCATCATAGAATTTTCTCAGGAATTTAAAAATGAAATAATATACAGGCTATTCCATTTAAAATAAGAAAGTTTATGGCGACTTCCGGTATAACCGGAAGTGGTAAAACCCTGAAAATATTTTAAAATGAAAGAGAATCTTCAATAGCCCCGGATTCTAAAAATTCAGAGTTCCAGGTTTTTTCTAACCTCGGAAACTTCTAACGAACGGCTACCGTGGAAAACCCTGTATAACCCCGTATTGACGTTAAGCATAATAAGGGTAAAACCCTCCTCAAACAACTTTGAGAAAAAAAGTGGCATAGGCAAATAGAAGCTTGTACCAAATGTAGCTAAAATGTGAATTTCAAAGAAAATCGTTACAGCCGTTTTCTAAGCAAAATAAAAAAACAAAGAAATCGTAAGAGTTTAAGAACTTCTTTTCTTAACCTTGTAATTATTTTGGCATTTTTTTCTTTTGGTTTTTTAGGTCGATTAATGACAAAACACACTCTATGTACACAACGTTTCGGTTATATTTGAACCTTTATCAAGTACACAGTATAAAAATTATAATATATTTAAGTATAAAATGACAATAATAAACTTTTTTTGTTTTATAAATGATAAAATCATTATGTTTTTGCTTTTAATAAGAAAATTTTGAAAAATGTACTTTACATAAAGATTGCGTTGTAAAATATATGTATAGTGGTTTGAGTTTTTTTTTTGCAAATATAGAAAACGTTTTAAATTATATAAGTAGATTTCTGAAAAGTATTATTGTGTTTAATTATAAAATTAAATCATGTAACTATGTATTATGTATTTGTTTTGTCATTAACTGAATTTTTATGTTTATAAATTTGGATTATTTCAAGTATATTACATTAATTAGAGGTATTTTGAGGTGGCTGTAAAAACAAGTGAATTTTCTTTTGTAATGTAGTCTATGGAGTAGGAGAGACATATATGAATTTCTCATTTACGTGGTCTGGGGGTTAAAATTTGTTCTTATTTTAGCCCCCTACAACCCTCATCTTGCACCACTGGTCTCCTTTTTTAAACCAAAACGTCCGAATGCTCAAGAGGAATATTTTTTTTTCATTTCGATATCTCTTCTAGTTCCAAAGATATCCTTAAAAATGTGTTTTAGGGGTGTAACTTTATGGGTCTGTGACTCCCCTATAAGTGAATATCGGCAGCAAAAAAAAGTACGTGTCAATTATTTTGTCACTACTCTACATACCTGCAATATTTTATCAAAATAGGAGGAGATCATTTTGCCACTTTGTTTGTAAGTAAAACTGCGGTGCGTTTTTTCCAAACAGTTGACTCAAGCAGATAACTACCGCTCAATACTGGATATAAAACCACTCAGTGCTAGAGAAACAATTGTAACAACGTAACTGTTGAATTAATTTCAAGTATACGATACGGCAGTTTTATTAATTAATTGTAAAGAACATGTCCGTTGACAATCAATTACTTGTAATTTAATTTTGTCCAGCACTGATTTCAGCTGATTTTAAGAAGTGCATCCGTCTAAAATGACCGATGGTTAATTATTTTCTCAATGTATAATAAAAATACTAAACAGTTTATTCAGAAATTATTCCAAATACGATTAATTCGCGTGTGATAAATATATATAGGTACCGCGGGATCTTTATAATTCATTCGCGACCTGGATTTATATTTTACCGAGAATCGAAAATAAGATTCGCCCACGAATTAAAAACAAAATTCTTTAAATATATTTTGGTCACCAACGAATCATATGTTAGAATTCTTTTTACACTGTGTTTGTCAGGAAGCTTTATTAATAAAAGCCGCTCATAATAGTTCAAATAAGCTAAATCAATAAGCATTAATGAAGCTTATTGCAACCAATACGTATTATATTTCCTTATAATCTACATTATATTAGAACGTTCTCTCTATGTAAAGGCTACGGTTTCTAAATTACACCAAATTACAAGCATCTGCGTAGTTACACAATTTGCAAATTCTAATACAAACGAAATTGGTATCGTAAATAAGAAACGATTTAGCGATAATTCAACATGCTCTCTTATTAAGGTGTTGCCTAGCGAAAGTAATTCAGGGCGCGTTGAATACTACGGGATAAATTGAAAACTTGAACGTGATACAGTAAACTTGAACATCTGACGGGAATAACAATACATCGTGCAAGTACTACCGTTTAAGCTTTTATCCTTTGCTTTTCTGTAATAGGGATGATGCCTACGTTTTACCCTTCGCTTTGTCGAACTAGCGCGGGATAGCAGCTATTGCTCTTTTGAAGTGTACGTGAGATGCATACTGGAACATATCATAGCGATTAATTTCGTTAGATAAGGATACATATATTGAAAGCTGCCAAAGATTGGGCTTATTTTTAAGGTCAAATAAAAATTTTGAGAAGTGATTCATCGGATAATCAATAGCGAAGGTTAAGCGGTATGTTGGGAATAAAATACACTACAGGTTAATTAGAATGCAATAGAAAGGTAGGACAAAAATTGCAGAAAGAGATAAATATCAAGCAGGTATAATTAAACTCAAATTGAAAGAAGTACGAACACAAAAGGAGAGCTACAAGGTTGCCAGTATCAGACAACCTACAGCGCTAAAAAGAAAGGAATATTCAGAAGCGGAAATTGTAAAAGTTTTGTGAATAACCGACATGAAGAAAAACATTATAAAAGAAATATTGTTCGATAATATTTGATGACAAAGAATAGGAAATTTTTAGGAAGAATGAAATAATAGTTCAATTTGCTGGTGTACACTAACATCTTTATGCTAGAGAAATAAATAAAGTAATAGTTAAGTAATAAATTATACTACTTTTATAGATGTTGCATGATTTAAATGTGGTTCTTTATTATTATTTAAAACGTGTATTAGTTCATGTCTAATAGAACAAAAATAACATGCTTCTGTGTAAGGGGGATACTATGAAAGGTAGTAAAAGGATATACACCATAGTGCAAAAATCGAAGTTCATAGCCAAGCTAACGTAGTCTAATTTATAATAATATTTTTTTTATGCGAAATAGTATTAAAGATGGAATACTCTACTAAATACTTACTAAATAACATCTTCATCAATTTAATGAGTTATCCGTCTTTAATTCACATAAATACTGTATTACTTCCTATCGGTGTATATACAACCTTCTTCGTGTAATGCAACATGTAAGGCTCATCAATGGTGCCACTAGGCACCACTGATGAGCCTTGATGAGGCTAAACGCGGACGCTGCTAATAATGAGTGATGCTTATCAAACTTTTAATATTTTTTCAATTTTTATTATTTTTTATAATTAATTTATTTTATAAATTAGACTTGAGTATACATTTCGATTTTTACACATTGGTGCCTTTAACATTTATAGCAACTCTCATTCCTTGACTGCCTCACTTCTTCTTATTCAGCATCGGTGCTGTATTGTCCTCACGGTAATGGTCGCGATAAGCATCCGTCTATTTACTTCGATATCTAGTTTACTATTCTATACCTAATTAGCATACAGCAATCATTCATCATTTTGTACTGCTATTCATCGCTTATTTTATGATGATGTGCTTTGCTTGTCTATTCTATTTTTGTACTTTTTGTTATTATCTTATTCTTTTCGATTGATGTCGACCTACATATTTTAGTGCTCCTCTTCGATTTGAGATTTAAAACGCTAACCCTTACCCCGCTCTTGGGGTTTTCGTTCTCGTAAGTGGTTACTGTGGATCTTATTTATCCAAGCAAAGAGTATTATGGTAAAAACACATAAGTGAAGAGAATAATCCACAACAAACAAAAATCCGTCAAAGTTTGAACATTCGCTTGTTTGCTTAATAACTCGGTAATGGTCTACTGTTTACATACACATATTGAATTTTAAAAAATATAATATTTTCAACTTGTTTGTGAAAATAAATATAAACAGCTATTTATTTCTGAAATCCTCAAATTATGCTTAAGCGTAATGCAAAATAATATATAATATAATAAAGATACCTTTATTTATTACTCACGTATAATAGATAATAAACCTTTATCCGTTATTATTCAAATAAATTTTTGCCTAACTTTTATAGTTGCATAAATTCTGCTAGAAAGTTATTTAAAGGTCTTTCAGGCTGCGGTTTTCTCGTAGGTTGATAGTTTGACTAGTGTCCCCTAGGAGGTGCACAACTAAACTCTTGATTTCTTAGTAGGCGAACGCGGATGTAGCTGAGATGCGATAGCGATGAAAGTTAGTGTTGAGAAAAAACTGATTTATTTTAAGAACCGGATAATCATCATTCGAATGATCATAAAAACCCAACTATCGTTTAGATGATTTTTCACTCGGATAGCCTGCACACCTATGTTACGACTTATACAGGGTGTCCCTGAAATAAGAGTACAACGTATTAAAAATGGGAAGCCCTAATTTTATTACACCTTTTATCTAAATTAATTTTTCCAAAATTCCCACGCATACGTGAGGAAAAAAATGGCAAAGATATTTATTAAATATCCGTCACGCCACTGGTATTTGAGACACTACACTTCTAACCAACGAAGGTAGGGCAGGCAACACGCGACGTATAACTACGCTCTGAGTCTCAGTCTGTCTGGATCCTTACGCATGAACACATCGGATATGGCTTTTACCACACGCGAGTTGTTCGATATGATTTATGTCTACGGCGAAGCAGGAGGAAGTTGTCGAAGAACTCTACGTATCTACCGGCAGCGATACCCCAATCGTAGAACCCCGTCTTACACGTGTATAAAGGATACCGTGTTTAGATTAAGAGAAACTGGTCGATTGCTACCAAATTACGAAGGTCGCGGACGTTGAAGACCACGTCGAATTTTACGAGCCGAAGAAGAATTGCTGGATATTGTGAACAGAAATGCAGGTGTAAGTACACGTGATGCTGCAGGGCAAGTGGGGGTGTCACGCAGTACGGCACACCGCATTTTTCGAAGAAACTTGTTACACCCGTATCACATTCAACGTGTGCAGGAACTTACTGAAAATGATGGTCCTCCGCGAATTCGATTTTGCACCTGGTGTCGTGAACGTCTAGCAGAAAATGTTAACTTTTCTGCAAACGTTTTGTTCACAGATGAATGCTGTTTTACCAGAAATGGTATTATGAACCTCCATAATACTCATCATTGGACAGATGCTAATCCGCAAGTGACCCGACAACATCGGTTTCAGCATCGCTTTTCGGTCAACGTCTGGGCAGGTATTATAGGTGACTCTCTCCTAGGGCCGTATGTGCTGCCTCAGCGGCTCAATGCGGAAACTTATTTAAATTTCTTAGACAACGTTTTGCCGGACTTTCTGGATGATGTGCCGCTTGACATACGCAGAAGGATGTGGTATATGCACGACGGAGCGCCAGCACATTTTTCCCGAAGGGTACGTGAGTTTTTAAATGTAACATATCCCAGATGGATTGGACGAGGAGGTCCCACTGCGTGGCCTCCTCGCAGTCCAGATTTAAATCCACTGGATTTTTTTTTGTGGGGTTACATGAAAACTCTTGTCTACAGTGCTGGTGATATCGAAACTGCAGAAGACCTACGTCAAAGAATTTTTAATGCAGCACAGCGCATTAGACAAGAAGCACCTTTTCAACGGGTTCGTGAGAACTATTTACGTCGTATAGATGCATGTTTGCTAGCTGAAGGAGGACACTTCGAACATTTTATTTAACACTTCTCCTGTTTCGCCGGTTTGCAAATCGGTTCTTTTCAGAACCAACAATTGATTATGAAAGAGAAAAAAAGAAATACCTTCGTCACATCAAATATCAACTTTTAACAATGATGTTTATTTCAGACAGCTGTCATTGATCAGATTACGCACAAGTGAATAGAGTTATTCATTAATAGATTCCCCATTTTACTTTCAATATCTTCTTTGAAATTTGCTTTAAATTTCGCGTACGTAATAATATTGGAGTCATTGACTCGTATCAGCTGCATACAATGATTATCTGTATATCACAGCTGTATTTACAAATGACCTTAAGATATAGTATAAACACAGATAGTGGATCCATGGGCGGCACATTCGTGACGTTTCGATGAGTTTTTAATTGTATATTCGATATTGCAATTGGCGTACGAATTTTTGGATACTTATTCAGTATAATTTGGGTTTCCCATTTTTAATATTTTGTACTCTTATTTCAGAGACACCCTGTATATTCTATTAAATATGTTAGACATTGCTTTATATTATATATGTATACACCAATTAAAACAGAACATGCTCTATTCGATATCCAATCATACATATAATTTTGTATATAAACAAGCATCAAATTACACATCTTAAAATATGCGGGCTTGTTTTTATTATATGAGTTCCACTTTGTTTGTTGTTGGCTTTATGCGCAATTTGAGTACGCCTAAGCATTGCTGTCACCTGTAGTAGTGTTGGGAATAACCGATTTATGTCAAAAACAGTATACTGTTGACTTGCCAATGAGTAGAGTTAGCAGTGTGAGCACTCACCAGTATTGACGACGTGTTCTAGCAGGACTGTCGACTGAAATTGGAATTGTTAGTTTAAATAATTGAAAAGTAGTAATTTGTTGTTATGTTATTAATTTTTATATGAGTTACGTTTCAGGTTCATAACAAACTTTGAAAAACAACTTTACTTCTTTTTAATTTTACAATTTTTATTTTATTTTTTAAACACTTTTTCTAACACTTTTGACTTTCACAATTTTTACCAACACTTTGCTGCTACAACGAGAATAACAAACGGCGAGTTGTTAGGAACTAATTCTAATGAGGAATTGATCCCCTTTTTATACTAATATAATGCTGATCTTGCATTCTACTTATCAGCGGCACGTGTGCTGACCTAGCGCCACGCGCACTCTGTAACTTATGTATAGAAAAAGAGAGCTGAATATAAAAGATAAACCACCTGAAAATTAAAAATTAAATACAGTGGCAGCACAAAAACTTAAAACAACATGTAGCTAGAATTCATCCAGTGCAGTTTAAGCAAAATGAAACTGTGTCTGAGAAAGTTTTAAGTAAAAATAATGAAAATGAAATTAGAAATAGTTTATCGACGTTATCTGTCCCTCGCTTTGTATGTACCGATTGTATTGCTCAACCTTCAACTTCAACAGCATTTACATCCTACGTTTTAAAATTAAGTAAGGGAATTCCACGACCCTCAAAACAATTGAAACTAAATGGTTCATGTCAGACAAATAGTCTCTTATCATCAGATGTCTCTAAAATCGACGAGAAGTTAGTAAAAATGATTCCTAAAGATTTTCAGCCAATAGATGAGAATGAAAGGATTTATAGGATAGGTACTCAAATACTTTGCAACCATTATATCAACTACGGAACAGGAAAAGACTGAGCAATGAGATTATTCCGGAATATTGCAAAAATACGGCATCAAAATGAAGTTACTCGCACTAACCCAACAAAGACTAAAGTATACACAAATGCAATAATGCATTATGTTTGTTCGTTCCGACTACGTCTGCAACAGTTCATATTTTATCTTTATCATATATATAAAAATACAATCTTTTATCCCGTTTTATTCGCAGTTAGTGTCGCTTGCGCTGCTTCTGTGATATGTAGGCGCACCGAACGCGCTAATTTGTGAATCGGGAAATCCATATAAACATGAAGTCCATAACTAACCATGGCGAAGTTACTAACTAGCTTGAAAAAACTTTAGCCTGAATTTATAGAAAAACGTGCCATTTCGTACAATTAAAATAACACTACTGAGTTGTTTAAACTAAAATGAAAGACATTTCTATATACAGGCTGTCCCTGAAATAAGAGTACAACGTATTAAAAATGGGAAGCCCTAATTTTATTACACCTTTTATCTAAATTAATTTTTCCAAAATTCCCACGCATACGTGAGGAAAAAAATGGCAAAGATATTTATTAAATATCCGTCACGCCACTGGTATTTGAGACACTACACTTCTAACCAACGAAGGTAGGGCAGGCAACACGCGACGTATAACTACGCTCTGAGTCTCAGTCTGTGTGGATCCTTACGCATGAACACATCGGATATGGCTTTTACCACACGCGAGTTGTTCGATATGATTTGTGTCTACGGCGAAGCAGGAGGAAGTTGTCGAAGAACTCTACGTATCTACCGGCAGCGATACCCCAATCGTAGAACCCCGTTTTACACATGTATAAAGGATACCGTGTTTAGATTAAGAGAAACTGGTCGATTGCTACCAAATTACGAAGGTCGCGGACGTGAAAGACCACGTCGAATTTTACGAGCCGAAGAAGAATTGCTGGATATTGTGAACAGAAATGCAGGTGTAAGTACACGTGATGCTGCAGGGCAAGTGGGGGTGTCACGCAGTACGGCACACCGCAATGATGTTTATTTCAGACAGCTGTCATTGATCAGATTACGCACAAGTGAATAGAGTTATTCATTAATAGATTCCACATTTTACTTTCAATATCTTCTTTGAAATTTGCTTTAAATTTCGCGTACGTAATAATATTGGAGTCGTTGACTCGTATCAGCTGCATACAATGATTATCTGTATATCACAGCTGTATTTACAAATGACCTTAAGATATAGTATAAACACAGATAGTGGATCCATGGGCGGCACATTCGTGACGTTTCAATGAGTTTTTAATTGTATATTCGATATTGCAATTGGCGTACGAATTTTTGGATACTTATTCAGTATAATTTGGGTTTCCCATTTTTAATATTTTGTACTCTTATTTCAGAGACACCCTGTATATATCAACTCCCGATATATGTATTGAACGTAAAAGTCTTTCGAACTTTGTGTCTATATTTCTACTATTAACTCAGATACCCGGCCAAAGTGCTCAAACTGGTAGAGCCTGTACTATTTAAAAGTAAAAACTTCTTTATTAACACTATGACTATGAACATTTCGAAAAACAATACCATTGTAATCCATGTATAGATACTGTCCCAAATTAGATCATTTGACGGTAGTTATTTTTTCTGAATCAGTAAGCACTTTACTTGGGCTATTTCTATACGGAAATTGCATCCAAAATAAATCATTTATCTAAAGCCGAAATATCTAGGCCAGAATAGAATAAGTATAATACAAAAAAGTATGTTATTATAGGTATATAAGCGTTGAGTTCAGAAAAAATAGCTATATGAAATACTAAGCATAAATAAAACTAAACTAGTTCGGGGGTATCCAAAGTGGACATCTCCAAAATAAAGCGGTAAGCAAAGATAATCTGTAATTTCGGACAAAGTAGGCTATCACTACAGATAAAATCCTTCTAGATCTTCCCGATAAATAAGCGCCTATCTGTCTAGGACTTTCCCATTCTTTCACGCACTTTTCGAGTCTAGTATAACCGGTAGAAGTCTCCAACAATGGAGAGGTTCGGTATGTTACGCCGTTGTTGTAATTTATTTTATATATATAATCTTCTGTTTCTTTTTTTTTCTTTTTTGATTTCTTGGCCGGCCTATTGTATTAAGTAAAACTGGAGTGCCGTGGAGCGACGCGACGTCGACAGAATATCCACATCACGCAAGTCTGCATCCGATGCTGGACCCGGATGGCGTGGTAGTTTTCGGCCGATCGTGACTACGTCTAGTGCGCCGCTCTCGTTAGCGATCGCGTTTTCCCGAAATTTTCAGCGTCTCGTACGCTCTCTCAGTGTCGTCGGTATTTGGTGTCGTCGCCGGTTTCCGAGCTTTCGACCGCGACGTGGTGACTGCGTCTACTTTACGCACATACTTTAGTTCACGTTATTCGCTTTCCGCATCCAATTACGCTTATAACTTTTATATATATATATATATATATTTGTGTAGGGTTTAATTAATATTTGCGCAGTGTATTTTGATGGGGTGTAATTAGTTCTGAAAGTTTCGCGCGGAAGATCAACAGTTACCACTTCTGGTATGTATTTTATTGTAGCAAGTAATTTTCTTTCTTCTTTTTCTTTAAATAAGAGTATGTGGAATTGTCGTATTGCTTCTTATTTCTTTTATTTATTTATTATCTTGTTAAATCTTAAATAAAAGAGATATATTTTAATTTATTCATTTGGTAAAATTAAAAAATATTTTTTAAAAAAGCGAATAAGCCTGAAGATCATTTTCAAATCACATTATATTGATATTTGTTATTATTTGAACAGTTTGAAATAGAGGAACAACTTAAATCTATCGCACTTTCGCATTTTCGAACGAGCTCGGTAGAGTGGCAATATGTGTACTCAGATTTATTGAAGTTAAACTTAGAAATGATATTTTGAACTTATCTGTAATAAGCATTATTGAAATTGTAGCACCGAAATAATTACTTAGGTAAATGTATTAATTATTGCTTTATATCGAGTACCGTCTTCAGATTCTAGTGTATTTATGGATGCCACGACTGCAATACTTGAATTAATTGTGAAAAATAACATCAATTCTATTGTGGGTTTTTCTCTACAGCAGGCTTTTCTTGATTTATAATTCTACAGCTTCATGTATAGACTGATAATTTTTTAGTTAATCTGCTGATTGATTCTTAGGGTAAGGACGTTCAAGAATACGCAGCGTCCAAGAGTACGAATTGTGGTTTTTTAGAGTGCTTTTCCATATGCAACCACAGCGGCCTCATATAAGTTTACATTTCTATTATCTATAACAGTTTACGTAGCAACCATTTGACTGATAACAACTAAATAATAACCAAATAATTTCTTTAACGTGATGATATATAAATCATAATATAAAGTTTATCGGTTCGTTAGATATCGTAGGATAATCGATTGAGAGCATTTGAGGTATGTTCATTTCTAGCAGTTACCTTAACTATTGATTTGTAAGTAATATTTGGTTCTAACCTATATCAAACTGTTCGGTATTCAGTTAGAAAATGATATTACTGCTTGTTTAAGAGTATGCACTTAATATGCGTTCAAGAGTACGCAGTACGTACTCTTAGACTAACGGTGATGTACTTAAAAAGGATTCTGTTTCCACTGTACACAATATTCTACTCTGTTGTATCTAATATGGATATTCGATACGAAAGAAAAAGTAACCGAACGTTACGGTTTACAGAAACTTTCCTTAAAGACATTAAACTTCGATTAGAAAATGGGAAAACTAAACGGAGTGTTGCTAATTTTTTGAGTATTCCAAAATTACTGGGGAGGTTTAAGAGAGTTTTCAGTGATGTAATGGAAATTAAATTAGCGGATGGTACAAAAATGTTAGACTCTTTATTTTATGGAATTTCGTTAAGAGCATTGCAATCAATGGCGTACCAATGCAAAGAGCAAAATAATTTGCAACATCCATTTAATAAAGTTATAAAATTAGCTGGGAGGGAATGGGTACAAGCGTTTTGTAAACGACACGGGTTAATTACTCGGCAAACTGAAAAAACAAGCTTTGCTTACTGGTTTCAATTATAACCAAGTAAGTAACGCGTTTCTTTGAAAATCTAAAAAAAACATGATCAAGAATTCAATTTCACACCAACGTCAATTTATAATATGGATGAGACTTCAGTGTTAACAGTTCCTAATGAAACTCAGAGCCGTAACTACTAAAGGAAAAAAATACGTTGGAAAAGTCGTATCAGCGGAAAGAGAGCAATTAATAACTGCAGTATGTTGTGCTAACGCTGCTGGTAACTATGTACCTCCGGCACTTATCTTTCCAAGAAAAAGACAGAAACCTGTACCTATTATTAGATGGTGCCTCTCTTGGATCTACGTTAATGATATCTGATTCTGGATTTATAAATCCAGATTTGTTTTGTGTGTGGCTTGATCATTTTTAAGTCGTGGTAAAATCAAGCTTCGAGGCGCCTGTTTTGTTATTGTTAAATAACCACATCTCCCACATAAGTATACAAGCAATAGAGTAATGTCGCCGGAACGAAATATCTATTATAAGTCTTCCATCACATATGAACCACAAATGTGAAAACTGCTTACGCTCAAGAGGCAGAAAAATGGATTATCAATTATCAACCATCCAGGCAGGAGTATAGGTCAATTTCAAATAGCTAGTATTTTTGGGGAAGCGTATGATCTGGTCGCCTCTGTATAGAAGATGCAGAAATCTTTTGCCTCCAGGGGAATTTGGCCAGTAAATCCCCATATTTTTAACGATGAGGATTTTGTCCCTTTATCTGCAACTAATTCTACCGTAATATTAGATGAACAACATGCACCAGAAAAAGAAGAAACTGTAACAGCACAGGAGAAGCATGTCGAACAAATAAGAGATCAAAAGGAAAACTCGAAGAAAAATTTGTATGAGGTAGGATTGTGAATTATAAATACAGATAGTATTCGCTTTTTAGGAGGGTTACGAACACCAGAACTTGTAAATAATGGTGAAATAGAAGAAGATGCGTCAGTTCTCAATCACTCGCCTCAACCTAGTACAAGCACACAAATATTAGCAGAATTAGCACTGGAAGATATATACCCAATACCAAAGGCAGCAGTATTATCTCCAAAGCAAAAAGGAAAGGTAAAAAGTAATTATACGGAGCCCATTTATGGAAGATTTGAAAAGCAAGAAGAAAGATACCAAGAAATACGCAAAGCAACCAAAAAAGTACTTTTTGGAAAGAAACGCAATAATTTAAGAAGTAAACATAAAGAAAGAAACGAAGAGCAGGATAATGTATGCCCCGGTGCGAGGAAACTTACTCTGACCTTCCAGAAAATGATCTAATTCAATGTCATTGTTGCAAAAAATGACGGCACGAAATTTGCACAAGTTATTTAGGGCAAAAACAATTTATTTGTGACGTATGTAATTGTTAGTATGTATTTTTGTTTTATATAAGTAGTTAGTTCATTATTTTCTTTTTAATAAGCTTTCATTTAAGGTTTGCGTACTCTTAAACACTTAGGTGTCAAAAGTTTGCGCATTTGCAAACATGAATAACATTCAAAAAAAAAAAAAATAGATGTGCAATGTGAAAGCAAAATGTACGGGATGTATGGGCAAGCATAGAATTATAAAAACGTAAGGTACATCTCGCTCATGATTGAAAATCAACTAAGTGCTTACTCTTGCACGGTATTCCCCTATAGCTGTTGTTTAGATTTCAATCTATCTGCCCATTTTGATGAACTATTAATCATTCATATTCAAATTAATGTTTCGCAAAATAACTACCATTATAAACATAAATGTTAATTCTTTAAACTTATTTAACAAATACTTAAACAATAAAACTTTATTTATTATCGATGTATCAGATTGATTGATAGAGCGTTTCCAAAATTTGTAGATATTTTCAGCTATGTTGAATAATTTGAAGAGATACAGTTACTAAAGCACCTCAATTAATGCATAAAATTTAGAAACATTTCTGCATTTAGCGCATCAAAAAAGAAAAAGTGATTCGTTTACTCAAAACTTCCGCAACACGCATTGACTTTTTGCCAATGTTGTCTTTTATAGTTGATAATCCATTTTGGGTTTTCTGTTGTCCAGTATCTACAGTTCTGGGACGAAATTACATCATTAGTATTGACGGTAGCTTCATCACTGAACATTATTTAAAAAAAAAAAAAATCTTTGATTTGAGTCCATAGACCATACTTCATTCTGCTATTGAAACCTCCATCTTCAAGAGTGTGTAAATATTTGGACTTGTACGGTTTCAATTTGTGGCGGCAGAGATATCTCAACATTTTAGAGTAAGAGATATTTAATTTTCTAGCCATATCTCGTAAACGTGTGTAAGGATTGTTGCGATACGCTGCAAATTTTATTGCATCGAAATAGTGTTCTCGATTGTTCAATTTTTGTTGAAGTCATTTAGCAACATTTCCAGTAGCGTTAAAAACGTGATTCAAGTATGCAACAGTTCGATGACGGATGGGTGGACGTCCAGCATGTCTCGCTTTAAACTTTCTAGCAGCCTCTCGGGTAGAACGTATGTACATTATCACTAAAAATTCGAATAATTTCTACTTTTTTAGGAATACTTAAATGTCTGTGGGCCACTTCTCAGCAAAGTTCAATAGTTGCAACTAAAGTAAACTATTTAGTGAACTGACGTTTGACGTTTAAACTGACGCATTGCTTTCCCGTTTCATGGTGCTCTTATTATTGCCATAACAAACTACCTACTAATAGTATAAAAATGTAGAAGAATTTAAATATGAAAAGTTTCAGCGAAATTTGGTATTAGGGGTTTTTGAGTGGTTTGTAACAAGTTTCCATAGTATTTTTTTTTCTCTATCTTAATCGCTAGTATGACATTACTTGAAAAACTATGAAAGTGTTAATAATACTGGTTTACGAAAATACTAATGCCTACACTCTCGTAAAACATTGTTGCTGGCTGCTGTATACCAGTTGCAAGATTTCCACATTTTTCAGTTGAAACTGTTAGCAACAACCACTTCCATAACACCTTACCGAGAAGTTTCTTCCCGCACTTGACATTTAGCGACCTGTATTCAAACAAACGTGTTCATGTAAAATGTGCTTTAGTCTGAGAAAGCCCACAGCCCATAACTAGTATGTACCTATGTAGTGCGGGTTTGTGTAACCTTTAACACATAATATATTTTCTCTTGAATTATACGTCAGATAGAGACCTCGTCGAGTTATAATTTTCGCCAGATGATGCGTTGACAGATTGTCGTTTTAGAAGCGACGTTGTCATGAATCGTTTATCTCTTTCTTTTCTTTTATATGGAAGGATGCCTTAGGGCACCAGAGAATAATACGCTCAAACTGAATGGCTAAAATATATGTTATGTCCCTCAGTCTTGCATAAAAACAACAGGCGGTAATGTTTTCTTCTTTTGTTACGGATTTATTTTTGTATCGGTAATTAATGGAATAACAACCTATAGAAAAAAATTCGAACTGGCGCAGATGACAAAATAAAATGATACTATTGAAAAATACATGGAAGTTACTTAAATTAATTAAATTTCGGAGATCTTCATAATGTGTTAGTTGCCACATACATATCTATTTTATCACAGTCAAATGTCATTGGTCATTTATAGATTTTGTATTGGTATTATTTATTGTTCATTAGGTAGTTTCTTTTTTTCCTTTCTAAAACCAGATTGATGGGCTTTTAAAATATCACCTACATTCAGATAATGTCGTAGTTGCTCATCCATGATTTTCTCTAATAATTTCGAACATATCGGTAAAATACTGATTAGACGGAGATCTTTATAATCATTGACCTGGCCCGCTATTGGAATTGAGATAACAACTGCTCTTTTCCA
This sequence comes from Cetonia aurata, assembly GCA_949128085.1. Lineage (NCBI taxonomy): Eukaryota > Metazoa > Arthropoda > Insecta > Coleoptera > Scarabaeidae > Cetonia > Cetonia aurata. The sequence goes on from OX421887.1 coordinate 14,178,727, forward strand.
CGACGTTGGAAAAATATTTATCACAATATAACTGTTAATAATATGGGTTATACATGGTACTATTGTAAGACAACACATCTTTAAAACTTCAGTATTTAAACAATCGTGACCACTTGCTTGTTTGTCTTGGTATCTTTAATAAAAAATTCCCTCCCAAAACAATTTAGAATTTTTATTTTTAAGAGCATACTCATAAAATGCCCGTTTTTCATTTCTAATCGCTGTATTGGTACAATTTCTAAAATTCAATTTTATAATAATCTCAGCGGCCAGGCGCCCTCGAAGCTTTATACACTCCGCCAAAAAAGTATCGCATAATTTAGTTTTGAATCATAAAAGTATCGCATAATCTTTGTTTGTAGCATAAAGTTGTAAATATACTTTAATGCGCTCTAAGATATAATTTCTATGATTGTTTAGATAAAATACAGGCCAAATAAAAACAAGAACTCATACTTGAGATTTTTATTAAAACAAGAAATTATAATTTTGGAAAGAAAAATGTCATAACAGTAGCTTTTAATACTGAGTATTGCCACCTCTGGCTCTTATGACCGCTCGCATACGGTTTGGCAGAGATTCGATTAACCTCCGTATACAAGCCTGATCCACATTCTCCCACTCGTCACGGAGAGCATTTTCTAGTCCATGCAGGTCCGCTGGGGCAACATTTTGGGTTCGTATCCGTCTGTGAAGGAGGTCCCACACGTGCTCGATAGGGTTCATGTCCGGACTTACCGCAGGCCAATCTAAAACTGGAATACCAACATCGTTAAGGTATTCCTGGACGATTATTGCAACATGCGGTCGTGCATTATCGTGCATTAACATGAATTCGTTTCCTATAATTGGCGCATATGGTACTACATGTTCTTCTAAAATGTCCGTTATATACCTGTGGGCAGTCAGTGTACCTCTGTCTACTGGTACTAACTCTGTACGACCTGTTCAACAGATGCCTCCCCAAACCATAATAGAGCCACCAGCGAAATTAGGTCTAGGTCTGATATTACACTGCGAATAGCGCTCACCGTCTCGTCTGTACACTGAGATACGCCTATCTGAGGTGTAAAGACCAAATCTTGACTCATCTGTGAAGAGTATGTTGGCCCAGTCATTAATGTTCCAATTTACATGTTCTCTGGCAAACCTTAAGCAAGCCACTCGGTGGTTCCTAGTGAGACGAGGGGCTGTTACAGCTACTCTAGCTCTTAATCCACTCTGTCGTAACCTATTCCGAATAGTTTGAGTACTCACACGAGTATTTCTGACTCTAGCCAAGTCGTTCTGCAATTGTCTCGCAGTTACATGTCTTCGACGTAATGCTTATAGTAGTAAATAGCGGTCATCTTGGCGAGTAGAACATCTTGGACGACCTGGTACAGGTCTTCTACTGTAAATGCCTGTTTCCCTATATCTGGCTACGGCTCTAGAAACACTTGACTGATTGATGTTCATCAAATTAGCAACGTATGCTTGAGATCGTCCATCTTCGATTAAAGCAACTATAGCAGCCACTTGTTCTGAAGTTAAATTGCTCATTTTAGTTTTAAAAGCGTTGATACAGAACTCTGACTTCGCACTTTAAATTTTGTCCCTATAGGAAGACTTTCCATAAACAACTGAACAAACCTTACACATATGTATTTTTCTAAATGTGTTCTTTTAGAAAAAAAAAAGTAAAAACGCTAAGTTCAATTATTTTGTTAGTGTTTTTATAGTTCACATACACGAGGCAAACTTTTTGTGAACGTATAAAAATATCTTGGTTCATAAATGCCCTTTTTTAGTTTATGCGATACTTTTTTGGCGGAGTGTATTTACTATATGTATTATCTCGTAGTTTTATCAACAGTTTCAGATTATCTGTTAACCACGGTGGATGCGCCTTGGTAATTTCAACATATTGTCATATAAAAACATATCACACCCCTGAAATTTAACATTAAAAACGCAGAACACAGAACAAACAAGGAAATTCAAAATGTTTTGATATTAATTTTCTTTTGAGAGAGAATTTGAGTTTATTTGCGTTACAAACCATATTCAATTACTTGATTTCACATGTAAAAATTTTGGGTTGTCAAGCCAGAGTCATCTGGCGGCGGAACAACAAAGAAAAACAGAAAATGAATGAGATCTGTAATTTCAAATGTCAGTTTTAAATTGTTATAAAATAAGAGTTCTATTTGAATTCAGCGACGATTGACGTTTTCTTGGAAGTTGATTCGGGACAATGCAATTGACGTGATTTGCATCTTCAAGGAAGCCTATCCAAAAATAAAAAAAAAAGTTGTTTAAAAGAATTGAATAGTACTTAAAAATAGCGTGGGTACAGAGCACACGCAAATTTAAGAAATAGAACCAAAAGTTAATATTCAACAGCTTAATAGTCAACACACAGTTCATAAAGAGTGCCAAATAAAACTATAAAGTAAAATTAGTGGTAAACACAGAAAATAAAACAGAGTTAACTTACTTGGAGGAAATATCAGAAATTTTCAATACCCGACGAACCAGGAGCGGCGAAGATAGCACAGTACCCGAGATTTGCCTGAGAAACCGAATATCGAACCTCAAGAAAGAAGCAACCGGAATCAACCACCGGACAAGGTATCAATAAATACGGTATCGTAAAAAAATATTTTTGATAAACCTGTAACGTTTCTTATGGGAACTAAAACCAGAAAGAATCATAAATATAAAACAGTGAACGAAAAGACATTATAAAACACTACTTACCCAAATAGATTCAATTGTAGAGAGTACGTTGTAATTGTAGACGTGATTTAAGCCAGTTATAAGATTATTGTAAGTTCTACGTAGTCATAATCCATTTAAGGACTGTTGTCTTCAAACTATTCAAGTTTCAGTTCATTCCTAGAACGGTTAACCTTATTATTTTTTTAATATATTATTCTACATCAAGATAAAGAAATGGACATCCATTTTGCTTAAGTATAGGTTAGGTAATTTTAAGAACGTTGAAACAAGATTAATTTATCTGTTTACCTGCTGATTTTCCATTCTCATCGTTTGAACGAGAAAATTATACTTATTTTTTAATAGATTTTTTAATTTACCTATTTATTTTGTTTCCTTTTTTTTTGGAATCCGATACACCGCTTATTAAGGATCACAAACTTGCACACTTTATCTAAAATCTGGCGGTAAACTATTTGGTCAGTACTAACCCGCTTTTAGTTAAATTTAAAACTGATTCTCAAGTGACCAGTTAATTACAACACGGTAAGTAGCAAAGAATCTAGTATTGTTCAATACGAATCCATTAACGACTCGTATGAGATACATTTTTATATTTATTTTAAAAGAGTTATTACTATCGATGTAATATAAATATATATTTTTTTGTATTAGAATATTTTAGTGGTGCATATAAATCAATAAGCATCGTAATATGCTTTTAATTGCTGTGTAAACAATTTATTATTAAAATTATTAAAATCTCGAATCAATTTATACACGGGTGTCTTAATTCTGCATTTCAAGTTTAAATTACAAAACACTGTCTCATGGTCAGCGAAGATTAGCGAGACCAGAGTCAACTACTATATTTACATCAGACATAAGAATAACATCAAGAAGTGCAAATTTAGAATTTTGGATTCACAATAATTTGGGTCATAGTTACAGCCTCCATCATATTATTGAAATAATATACATCTGGAGTTGAAATAAACAAGAAGTTAATATTAATATCACCCATACAAATGGTTTTATCACTTATAATATTAATCAAAGTACAAGATTGTTCCAATTCATCACATAATATATTCTAGTTCGTTTTATGAGGTCTGTATCCATACTTTCACATTCTTTCCTTCAATTTTGATTACTACATACCCATAATTGCTCAATAATTTTCGTTTTAACAAGTTAAGTTTCAACAATAGAAAATTTATGACAGTTTCTTATATACATACATGCCATAGTCACCGTCTGAAAGAAAATTCCGGACACTGTGGAACTTAGAGCAAAGTGATACTTCATTCGCGCATTTTTCATGTTAATGCGTTAAAATTCCCATTAAATGATGAAGGAAAAATGATATAGTAATCTCTATTTAACAAAATATCTACACTGAGAAAAATAGATAGTAACAATAGGGACAACTAACTTTATAGTTGGTTGTATTATAATTATATTAGAGCGTACCATCTTCCTAATAAACAGTAATACATGGATGAATACTGGGTACTAGATAACGTATTGTTGTCCTTGAGTTAATATCATTCATTATATTTATAATACGTGGTAACATCTTTTTTTCTCCGTGTATAAATAATAAAATAATCTTTAAATTTAATGGTAAAAAACATTAATATACAAACAAAACCTTTAATATATTATGAGCAATAGTATTTCAATCTCCTGATAAAGGTATCTAATAGCAATTTCGCTAATATATATAGGAAAAATGTTAGGTTGTTTCAGTTATTCAGCTAATAACTTCTATTAGGAACTTTATTAGCAGATTGAAATACCTTCTAAATGAAGTAAAAAATTTATGATGTGAAATTCTTGACGATTGATGTTAGAAGAATATGAGTTGGTGTTTTTTGGATTGTTTCCATCGTCTATTGTATTATGGACATCCGACGTTGCGAATTCTTTTCTACTGCTTTTATCATTCTTAGTTTGTTACTTTTAACTTTAGAATTTTAAAATCAGGTAATATATTATTATTATATATAATATGTAGCTAAAAGGTTATATTTTCGTGTGTAGTATTTAAACTTCCAACCAAAGCGTTACAAAAATTTATAAAAACACAAAAGTGAAAAGTCTAGCTAACTTCCCTATTTAAAATAACCTTTTTAATATTCGTAGACAATGTTTATATCTAACACATGAATAGTTAACTTATTCTTGATCTTAGGCTCATGAGTTTCTACTCTTTCAATTAACACTGCAAACGCATTGCTCTTTATTAAAATTAAAAAAAAAAAAACGTTCTCAATTGCGGTTTTATGTTTCATTTAACATTTCTTTCTCTTAATATATAAAATTGAATTACTTGGTAAATTTTTATTTTGCATTTCAAGTTAAGCGTAAATATTTTTGATATAAATACGTCTAGACTTGCTTAAACCCTAACAAACTTATTTTAAACTTGTCTGTTAAAGTTTTGAGATCTAATTATAAACAAGAAAATAGCGTAAACAGTTTGCAAGGTGTTTGTGTTAATACTAAACCCATAACTATGATTAGAAACTACCATTTCGCTATCGAAACACATCACATACGTTTGTAATTAGTTAATTTAGTTACGTATTTACAAGATAAACTTTAATAATTATCCAAGTATTTCTTCAATATACAACTTTAGTAATCAGCCATGTTTATGACATTTTGCTTACAGTGGGCGGCAGGTTAAAATCTGATGTTGACTTTATTTAACGTGTAATTGCTTCTACAATAGCTTTGTTGCGTAAAAAATTGGTTTAGAGAAATATATACATATAGCGTTCAGTTTGTATAAGTGACTGAACGGCAAAAATATGCGGTTATATGAAAGGAGATTTGTTTGTTTTTTCATTAGACTGAAGTTTCATTACAGCAAATATGACTATGTTTTAATTCTATTAAATCGACTTTAAGTCCTTCTTAAAACTACGTTAAATAAACCTAATAATGCTATATTCCTGTGAGCACTGTTCAATTATTTATTTTCAATCACTAATTAAATATGACCTTCGGCTTGTCTTTTATATATGCATTCTACGTATGTATTATCTTCTATAAACAAAAATATTGAAAAAACTCTACTGAAAGAATACTTTTGAATATCACTCTTTAATTTCACACTGATATTATTTTAATACAGGTTACACTGCATATATAACTTGTCTTAAAATCGCTCTATAATATATATCTTCGTATTGGCAATTAGATAAATTACTCACAGTAAATAATAAGAGTAGAAAGCCTTTATTTGGTTGTTGGAGGTTGGAAAGGTTGTTAGAGAAGTTCTAAAGTTTGATAAATAGTAAGGTTGTTGCCGCAGATAGCTGTAGGTAGGTATTATTTTTAAAGAAATGCTTTGATTTTATATACTTAACTCAGATTTTGAAATTAGTTAATTAGCTATTTAAACTGCATATCCTGCCGAGAGATTCAATGAATGACTGAGATACGATGGTCAAAAGCAACTAGGAGTGCAATGCACCATCTAGAGAACGTTCACCAACTGCAGATAAATTGTACTAAATTTCTAATACTTCTCTAATTAGTGCACTGATGATAGCGCAACATAGCGTATTAACCTTCTCTATGTTATTCCTTATTTCTGTTTCTGTCTGGTTTGTTGTATTATCCATGTTCGAAATATTCTTTACATCTCTTTAGTAACGGATATTGTGTCATATTCTTTGTTGTTTCTCATGTATTTTAGTGTTTTGTAAAAGAGTTTTTAGTGCCCTTTACTAGAATTTTATAATTTTTCTCCGAAAAATTCTGTGTTTGCTCTTGATTTCGCTCACTAGTTCTTTAACTCTCTTACCTTGTTCTTTGTATGTTTCAAAATTTTCTTGCGTTTTATTACTTAAGTACCTTTTCCATTTTCGTTTCTATTCTCAATTTGTTCGTTTAAATTTTCGGACCACCATGCCCTTGTTTGTCATTCATTATTGTTGGTTTTATAAGTTTCACAAACTTTTTGCGCTGTTTTAAGTAATATGTGTACTTCCATTCTTTTCCCAAGATTTTCGCTCTAATTTTGCTGCTACTTCATTTTGTCTTCATATGAAGTTTTTTATATTTTTCTTTTGTTTTTGCTTCGATTTGCTTTTCGTTTTCATTTCTACATTAGCGTATTTCTTAATATTAGCAACAATCAGAAAATTATCACTATTTATCTCATGTTTTTTTTAACACACCCATCATTCACAGTACATATTTCTGTTTGTTTTTTCTACAATGACGTAATGTATGATAGATGTTTCATCTTTATTAGGTTGTCTACTTTATTAAAAATTTAATTTTAAGTAATTCAATACTTATTTCTTAAAATATAATTACGTACGAAAAATATTTATTCTATCGCACATTTATTGGCATATCATACACAGCTTCTTCGAAAACGTTGAGATACAGCATACAGCATCTATATAGTTCGGAAGAGAAAGTAGAATTTATTACACCTTACATAATGTTAACAGCAAATCAATTGGTGACCATACAAAATTGGTGCGGATTATCTACTGCCCAATAGTGTAATTTTTGAGTGTCAATGGCTTTGCCTCTATTAAATATGCATTCATTCCTTTAAAGAATATATCTCACTAGTTTGAGCAGAATTTCCTTTTTGACTGTCAATGAAACCAATTAATTTTTGTTGATGTGTGATGAAAGCTGAATCAACAAAAACGTCATATTAAGGGTTGCTATGAAAACGAAAACTATTTTCAACTAAATTAACCTGTTTTTCAATGTTTCTCTGTAACAGAAAGAAAATTTGAAATCGTAAAAACTGATTTAGCCGTTTTGGTACAAGCAAAACATTTTATGAAGGATACATTTCCCGGGATATACTGTATGTCCCAATGATGTTTTTTTGTTAAAATTACTTGCACTTTCATATGGAACAGTTTATCGGTGAGCTAGTAAATTACCCTGTATACAGAAAATCAGATCTAAATGTGTTTATAGAATTTGACGCGTGGTAATATGATTTTCAGTTAAGGTCACACCATTTATATCAGCACATGTCACTTTCTACTGTGATAGTAAGCGGTGATTATCTGTATGTTTAAAAGCAGAAATAGCACAGCCTCCATGCTATTTTGTACATTTCAAAAGCATCAAACATTTACCGTTAGCAAGAGAATGTTTATAGTCACGATGTATACTAATTCAAACGATCTGTTTCTGCTTCGGTAATGTCGTTGTAAATTCAAGTAGCTGCGTGCAATAAAACGGAGGATATCGTACTACTTAATTTGGCGGTGTTGTGGCTGCATACATGTCAGATTTTACAAACATAAACAGCGAGCGATTGTAAAGCGTAATGTGCATAATTGCGGTAGGTAAAATGCTTAAATAAACGGCTTGGACTTCAAAATGGATATCGCTTTGATCTGAGAATCGTAGCAATTGCTGCTATTTCTGCAGAATAATGACCTCGAAAACGTTGCGAGGTTCGTCGGAACAGGTTCCCGAAGGCAGGTTATATATTGCTGGAGCTATTCTATTTTAGCATTTCAAGTTGTGCATGCACATTTGAACAAACTACGGAAATTGTTTGTAGTAGAACGATGAAATAATAATACTCTCGTGAAATTGCAATTGTAATATTACAGAACGTTTACCTACGTAACTTTAAATGAATATGGCAAATGATTTAGTAATAATTTTCATTTAAAGGCCCTATTTTCTTTGGCACCGGATTTGATAGACTCCCGTGTGGAGAATCTTTAGTCTAGATATTCTGAACGATTGCAGTTATCAGAACAAATGATTTTTGATGATTCATTTAACTGCCATAAGGCTATAAATGCGGCCATGTAATTTAAAATTTATTTTATGGTATAGTTTATAATAGCTTTTCATACGGAATTTTGATTTTTACTGATTTTATCTGTCAAATGTTGGTCTAAACCAATGCTGTGCATTTTGACCGAGATACCGGTCAACCGGTTATAGATGCCACTACCAACATTAAGGTTGTGAAATGCCATGAAGAGAATCCTGCTAGCGGAGCCTATATATTCGGTGGAGGAGTTCCATTCGAAGCCCAATAAATTTTGCTTGGGAATTCTTGTTAATCTAATATTTACTGCATCCTAATTGTATTGACTATTATCTATTATTTTATTATTGACTATTGATTTGCCTAAATCTGTACTTTTACACACTTTTAATGTTTCTTATGCGTTTATTTATTTACGGATAGGTATAGTTATTATATTGGCCTCACTGTCCTTGCCTCTAGTGGTTTATCAACAAATAAATATGTTTGATTTAGTTTGATTTGAGGTACATCAAAGCCATTAAGATAATAATTTAGCTTAACTTTGTTTTTCCTATGTGGGTTTTTCCTATCTTCGTTTCGACAAGCTACCAAACGTGAAACAGAGTCCATGTTTTACGGAAGGTGATAGGTCTTAATTTAAGTGTTATTAGTATCACAAATGGCTAATGGGAACTAATCCTTAAAAACAAAAAAAAAATTACGGCGAAGCAATACATTTTCAGTGGCAAGCCTCTAAGAAAGAGGAGTCCGCCGTGTGAGAAGGGGCTTCACAGAAGTTATAATAAAGAGAGTGTATGAAGCAGTGTCTTGTCTTGCCTTTTGAGCTCTCCCTTTGCCAAACCGGGTAGTAACCAGGGATTCAAAACAGTTATGATAACGACTTCGGTTCTCAAAACAGTTATGAAGAGCCGTTATTTTCCATAACAGTTATTCTATTCTTTCTTTCTTAATCGTTTGCCATTTACTGTTAAGTGTAGGAGTAGAGTTGAGTTAATATTTCTCTCCATTTACATACGTCTATCTTCCGCAGTTTTTCTTATATCCTTCCACGCGATGCTTCTCTTATCAACTTCCTCCCTTACTTCCCTCTTCTAACTTCTTCTCGGCCTTCCTTGCGCTCTAGTTTCCATAATCCTCTTTGTTATTCTGTCGTCTTTCCATGCACATGCCTAATCCGTCTTAGTTGACCTTCTGCCGTCTTTTCTTGCACCGGCTCAATTTTAAGTTCTTCTCTAAACACGTCTCTCCTAGTTTTCTCCTCCATCTTTTTTAGAAATCACATTGACTTTTCTCGTTTTTTTTTTATCCATCTTCCCGTTCTCTAAGATGCACAGTTGTTTAGAACCGAAATTCATGAAAATACCGGTTTCGATTACGGTGATAATATCAGTTCTTTTTCGGTTCTGTATCAGTTATTTTCGATAATTTGTTATTTTTGTTTTGTTACAGTTACAATTATGTTTTATATTTATATATAGTATATATACAGCGCTGATCAATGTACTAGACATCTTTATGATTTGCCATTAATGTCATCTTTTTGGATTGTGTCTACGGCAGACATTTTAAGTGCTTAAGTAATTGCTATTACGACTTTACAACAGTTTTTATACACACTTTTTACAGATGTACTAAGTTTTTACGTATTTTCAAATATTCTAATATGCTGATGTGTTTTTCTCCCCGCCATGGAGAAAGTATTAGAACTATATTAAAATCCCACAGAAGTGAAGTAAATTAAATAATTATGATGACAACTGCGATTACCAGAATAATTTGATTCACGTATTTATATTCGTTTAATCATATTTTCAATATAAAAAACGTAAAATAACAAATAATTTTAATGTTAGATGTCTTTGGATATAGTTATGGAATTAAAAGTGTTTTATTACAATACTTTTACAAAAATAAATAACTAAAAATAATTTAAATCATTATCTGAAAGATAACAATAAATACACTTATATATCCTGGAAAGAGTTCATCACACTTATTTTTTTCTCTCTCAACTCCTACACACAGAAAAATGCAGTTCAAAACAAAATATTGTTTTATCATAATTCTTTTAAAGAGAAAATGAAATAGTTTTGTTGTAAGTAAATCGTTTACCACTAAGAAAATTGAAGTTTTAATTCAAGAAAACTTTTGTTTCGATGAATTTCCTTAACTAGAGAATATATTTGTTTAGTGCAAGTAGATAGAGATGAATTGTCCGAGCTTAGATCTTTGACTGCATTACCGACTTACATTGCGACCCTCTCATGGATTGAGAGATTGCTTGTGTCCCGTAGATGGAGACAATCTAAACCCTTATTTCTATAGTGGAGAGAATCGCAGATATAGCTTGAGATGCGTTAGCGATGAAAGTGGTTTTGCACTCTGAGTGACGCTGATGACGCCTGGTAGGCAGAAACTTGCGTCCGTTTCTAGTGCTATTCCCTTATTATTGCTTTTGCTGGTGATTCCAACAATAAGCCATGAGCCATGATAACATTTTTCGATTCTAATTGTGTTTGGCATTTTTTCTTTGATTTGTATAAAGCGTTATGATTTTACGGTAAGTATTACTATTCTTAAAAAGATATGAAAAGTGATTTAATTCAAGAATTCTACCATTTTGCTCAAAGACTAATGCTTTTAATGCAAGTAAACAATATTCTTAAGTGGAGACTAAAAATAGCTTCATCCATGACTGTTAACCTCTTAACCTCTTACGCTTAGATTATGCTGTTAGGACAATTTTTTTCTTGCGTTAAGATGTTTTCGTCTTCCGGATATTTAAAACATAGATTTATTTTGTCCTAGACAAATTTATTTAATGTAGGCCTGCATTCTTCTGGCTGTAATGTTTCTAAAAATGGCGGGTAATTATATAAAAAACTTTCGCAGATGCTAAGAAGTGCATTGGTAGAATGACATGGCAATCATAATTATATTTACATTTCCTAACGTTAACGGGAATTTTTATATTGATATTACCCGCCTTCTTTGAAGGACATTGGGAGTTGTGGGTTGAGGGAGATTACATAAATGTGATTTCTGTAAGTTTGAAGGTTTACTTATCGGTTTCAAAAACGACAATACATAAATCTTGGGGAATGTCGAAAATATCGGCCGATATAATTATTACTGTCATGTCGTCTTACTAATATACTTTGTAACAATAGCGGACATTTTTATATTAATATTACCAGCCGTTTTTGAAGGACATTGGTAGTTGTGGGAGAAAAGATAAACGCGATTTTTATCAGTTTGGGGTTTTTTTATCGGCTTCACAAACAATAATACTTAAGAAAATCTTCAGCGAAGTCGAAAATGTCGGCGAATTTAATTATTACTCTCATGTCCTACTGATGCACTTCATAACATTAGCGCACATTTTTATATAATTATTCCCCGTTACTTTTGAAGGAGATGAAGTGTGAAGGGAAGCTGTGTAGTAAAAGATAAATGTGATTTTTATATGTTTGAAAGTTTTTTTATCGACTTAAAAAAGGACGACATGTAAATCTTGAGGGATGTAGAGAATGTTCTACGACAATTTCTTGACTGACGCAGTTACGTTTGCTGACAATTAAATTTTCTACCTTTTCGTCTATTTTTCGTCAAAAATAAATTTAATATGTCGAGCACGATGCGGTCCAAATCTTTGCTGAATATCGGTAGCTATACCGATTGATACCGATATCACATGTGCTCTTAGTACATCGATTATGCCGTTTGTATAGCACAGACACAATAACGACATATGAGGCACGTATATCTTCACTAGTAGAGGTAATTTTTATAGGTCTATACATTGAAATACAGACGTGAGGGGTCATTTTTTTTGTATTGAATCACTACATAAAATAATTAATTATTTGGGGAAATGTGCGCAATGTTTGAGGAGTTATCACTATAATTTTTCAGTTAATGCCGATTCCATTAATTAAAATCGTTTATTTATAATTCATTTTTTCTTTCTAAAGTAGTTGTTATATCGTTATGGAATAAACACCTAAAATTGCACGACATGTATGCATAGTTATGAGATTTGATTTGAGTGACATTTGCAATTTGCCAGTCTTTGTTGACTGCATTTCAATTCCAACTAGTTTCAGTGCAATGTTTAATGAAATCTCGACGCACCCTTGATAAATAAAATTGCCTGGAATTTTTGAATTTTCCATTGAATCATTTTACACCATTGTATAGCATTGCTTCGCAGTACAAAATCGATACCGTGATTAAATATCACGTATTACCGAATATCCGTAACTATCGCCAATTACCATGAATTTTGTTGATTCAATCGAAGTGGTACTTCTTTTTTGGGCTATGTTAACACGTTTGCACATTTACCTTATACGGCTAGTGTATGGTGTGTAATGATAAAACAGTATATGCGTTAGTATAATTTATGAACACATTCCTGATAAAGTTAGTAGAATGCTAATGCGCGGGTTTACAAACCTATTTATCGTCAATAGCTTTTGGCAGTTGCAAGTGATAAAAAATGAATTAAACCTACACAATTTTAAAGTTTATTTAAAATCCTGATGAGTTAGAATGCAGTAGAGTTGGTATCCAATCACTTCGTGTTAGATTAGTTTGTTTATTCGAGGCAATTGTTTAGGAAATTCGTGGAAATTTCACTTGGTAGCATTTGTCTTCTATTTTTTTGAGTTTATTAGTTTAATGCACTATGTATATTTTCTATCGACTTCAGTCTGAATTCTAAATTGTAAATCCTCAAGATTATTGAGTTGATTTCGATATGTTTCGGTTTCTAAATGACCCCACTTAAAAAAATCCAAGAGATTTAAATATGGAGACCCAGCAACCGTTTCGATAGGCCCTCTTCAACCAACCCTCCTCCCAAGAAACACCTTATTTAAGTACTTTCTTACTTCTGCTCCATAATGAGGTAGAGCACTATCTTGCTCAAAACATTTGTGCTCAGGAATAGCATTATTTATAGGAAATAAGGCTGCACAAGTAAGAAGAATGTGAGTTTGCAAGTGCCTTTCAGAGGTTAAATTTCTTTCTATGAAGATTGGGCCAGTAATATTGGTGCCAATTATGCCCAGCCATGTATTCATTTTCTAGAGTCATTGTGTATGGATTTATTCTGCCCAGTGTTGATTTTCTGTTACCCAATATCGACAATTTTGTCGATAGATTGAGCCATTTAAATATAATATTGTCTCATCAGAAAATAAATGAAAATCATTCTCTCTTTCGAACATAACTTCACAGAATTGACTTCTTCTCATATAGAAGATGTATTTTAGAAGGTTTAAAATTTAATTTTTGCAGATTTTTAGATTCATATAATGGTTGACTAATAGTTACCTCAAAAAAAAAGCCAATGCCATCAAGTGGTGGCAAATACTATATGAACTATTTTTTGTCTAAGAATTTTTTTAATGAAATTGTTCAAGCGATATACTCCGCATACATCAGTTCGTACCTGTTGAATTCCTTCAGTGAAGTTGGACTTGTTCAAAGTTTTTTATTTTAATCATACTCGGTATCGTTTATGTGTTATGCCACACTCGATGATTTAAGCTTTCTATTTCGATAATGTGTCACGTTTTGCTTGTCAAGTGTGAACTTTATTGCAATTGTCGCAACCTATTTTGTTATAATCCATTTTAACTACGCGAGGTAAATGTAAATAAAAAACATTTTTTAAAAAATCAAGACTGCTAATTTAACAAGCTAAACTTATACCAATAATCTATATTTAGTAAGTTGAGGTTTTTGTATAATAACAAAAATAAGAAAATTAATTCAGTGTTGACGTAAGAGAAAAGAAAATAGTAGTACCGGCATTGGCGGTAGATGTTAAAAGAGAAATAGAAAATTCACTTAAATATGGACGTTAGTATGTACTGAAAGGACGCATTCAACTTCTAAGAAGTTCAACTTGTTCAAGTGCAATTTCCTTGTTCTTTGGATGCTTTTAACCGACTTCTTGTATGTAGTACTCTGAATAGCACAAATGAGGCTTTTATGTCGTTAACGAACTTACCTTTAATTCTGACGGAGAATATAAAGGAGGTGGTTGAGCAGCTCAAGCCAGCTGTTAAAAAAAAATTTGCCTTTTATTTTACTAATTATTTCCCTAAATAAATGAATAATCGTAACTCTCTTGAGAGATCGTATATATATAACATTACTTGTTGTAATTGCCAGGGTTAAACTTCTCAAATGTTAAAAAATAGAATACTTCAACATAGAAGTTTCCACAGAAAAATATCGCTGGTGACGATCAAGTACTCATTTTTCTTTTACATGATGTTTAATATGTGACTATGAAACTTCTGATCTCTATCATTAATCTGGCAATTGGTGTTTGTACTCTTCCAATGCGACGAAAACGGGCAAGGTTTAGTCCTGTTTTTAAGAAAGATGACAAAACGCGTGTTTTGCTAAGGTTTTTGGAAACGTTTTTTTATTTTTGTTTCTATTATAATACACTCCCTTTCATTTCACCTAACTGATATGATTTTATTCAAGAAAAGTCGACAGTCACTAATTTTGTCTCTGTGTGTTAATATCTAAGTGAACAACTAGATTTCCAGTTCACACTGGAGTTTTGCTTGACAAGCTGTCATTCTTTGGATTAGCTCCTTCCTAGTTGCTACTTCTATATTCTTTTTTGACTAACAGAGTTCACGGTATCTTTTAAAATGGTTATGGAATATGATTCTGGAGTACCACAGGGGTCGCACTTGGAACCCCTTTTGTTTGTACTGTTTGTAAATGATTTGTTGATGTCTTTGTCCTTCCCAGTACTCGCTTGTGCAGATAACGTAAAAGTATACACTCCCATTAGATTTTTAAAACGACGTGCTTCTTCATCCTCAACATAATTTAGATCTTTTCCTAGCTAGTATCTTTCATACAGATTATCATTAAATGTCAGTAAATGCTTGTTTGTTACCTATACGAAAAAAAAATTAATTACATGAATTCTTAATACGTAATACTTACCTCGAACAAGTTGATATTGTTAGAGGAATAGAGGTTCTATCTGATTCTCGATTGAGCTTTGTTTCAATGATCTGTTCCTACTCAAAATACTATACCTTAGCTTTGTTGTAAGTGCATTAGGATATGCATCTATGGATTGGTCAGTTTGGTCGTCATATTACAACCATCCCTAACTGAAGATTGAGAAGGTCCAATGCCGCTTCTTAAAACATTTGTTCTTTAAATGGATCAATAGTGCCCTGCTAGAGGTGCGCGTTATGGATCGCTGTTGGAGAGGCTTGGTGTGCAGCCGTTTAAACACCGTCGAGATGTGTCTGGAGCAAGATTGATTTGTAAGATGGTTCACGGTTGTATTGACTTTCCTAAGTTACTTTCTTCTATCGATTCCCTGACGGTTTGTCAACTGATTGAGTTGCTTCTAACAGCTTTATTTGGTCCCGGTAATGCATTTTCTGAAATACTCAAGGTTTTTTGAACTTATAAACCCTCATACCCAAACTTTAACTTATATTTACTTCTTTCTCGTTCGTGACGGGAGGTTAGCGGGAGATTTGAATTCTATTTTGATATTTAAACAAGGTATATTGAGGTTTAGTTTGGATTAAGATTCTAGAAATCTTATTTTTGTACAACTTAATTAGTAAAGAATCTACTTACCTGAGAGAGAGAGAGTCTTAAGATTCCTTTAATTGTTCATCACTTTTTATTAACTCGAAATAAACAAATTTAAAATAAATGATATCGTTTTTATTCACTATAATATAAGAACATCACGAATGAATAACTAGTACAGCTTTTAGTAAAGAGACAAAGATTTTAACAAGTCAATTAAGCTAATAATATACTTCTTTGTTTGGAGATATACATCCTCCCACGTCCCAAGATTTACTAAGGATAATAATCTATCTATAGGATAATAATCACCCGATTGGTTTGTAGTATACACAAAAACAGGTATAGGGGAAGATTTCATTCACTTGTGTGCTACAGAGTCATCTACTTAATGAGGCATAGCTTATCTGTGGAGTAAATTATCTTTAATAGAGGACATATATATGATGTTAAAAAAACAGTGTTGAATTAATTTAAATCAATTTAATAAAATTATAAAATATCTACAAGTTTCGTAGCAATATATATATATATATATATATATGATAATTTACAGCCCTAAACTCCACAGTATATCAATTTATATGCCCACTAAATTGGTTTATGCTCGGTGAGGTGGCAATAAATACAATCCGGCGGTTCCAATTTAGGTAGGATTTGACTGCGGCATCTTTGGGTCATTGATTCGTATATGGAAGTGCAGCAACATCAAAGGATCCTTCTCTATTGCGATTTTAGTTGGAGTTCAACTTAATAGTTTCCGCGTTATTTGAAATCTTAGTAGGATATGGTAAATACAGAATGGTGGGTGAGTTTTCCTAATCGGTTAGAAAGTTGAATCGTTCAAATAAAAATTTCTTATTTTATTTTCTTACATATGTACAAGGTAAGAAACAAAAGTTAGATGAGGCATAATTGAGATAGTAAATCTAAGGGATTAATTAGTCATTTTAATCGTATTAAGAGTGTAACTGAAAAAAAAATCCATGTTATAATTATTTTCTATTTCAGGCTTGCAATATTTAACCTAAACTAAAAACGTATATTATTTGATGAGTATATACTGGCTATTATAATACGCGAGAATGAAAGTTATGCATAGTCATTCTACTCGTATTATAACCTTCATCCTCCTGTATTATGATAGTATTATATGCGAGTTAAGTTATAAAAAAATAAAACATTAATTTGGGCAAAGATTTAATATCAGATATAATGTAGAATTAGCAGATAGATGGCAGATCAATGTTCTGTACTTCATAAAACATTAGTGAAAGAGACCGCTTTCTTACCTAAGTAAAGCTTAAAATGTGCTATCATCTCTCCGAAGCGTAAATAAGGTAACATTATAACTATATCAAATATGTTATTCTTTCTCATTGCAATTTCAAAGCTATACTGTGGACGAAATCCTGACTATTCGCTGGGTAAAACATCATAGGTATTCAATGATGTTTTACCCAGCGAACAGTCAGGATTTCGTCCACAGTATGGCTATGAAAATGCAATGGTTGATTTTGTGAATGATCCGATCCTGATTAGGTGATTTTATTGTTATTAGTCTATTCCAAGACCTTTGATATCATCAATCATACCTTGCTTACGACCGATTGTCTCTTGCAATTGTCTGTGGCGTGCCTCAAGGGGGTTTCTTGGTCCACTACTTTATATAATTTACACGTTTGATATTATTAAATGTTTGAAGCACTGCCGTTATCATTTATATGCAGATGACATGCAGATTTATTTCTCTTTTTCTCCAGGGAATCTTCATGTCTGTCGAATAAATAATGATCTAAAGTGTTTGTTGATGTTTCCGCGAAACATTATCTTCGCATTAATA
The DNA here is from genome assembly GCA_949128085.1 of Cetonia aurata. Lineage (NCBI taxonomy): Eukaryota > Metazoa > Arthropoda > Insecta > Coleoptera > Scarabaeidae > Cetonia > Cetonia aurata. The sequence continues at coordinate 14,196,663 of OX421887.1, forward strand.
ATAAGAACACTTCTGTTCTGGTATTTGGACGTACTAAAGCTCGAGCTGTTGTCATTAATGATATTGCAATAAAAATAAATGTTGATATAATACGATTGTCCTACTGTAGGCATCTGCTACTTTACTCTGGCTAGTACTCTACGCCTCTGCTTGGACACAAAGCTTCGCTTCAAGAATCATGTTTCTCACCTACTTAGCGAAGGTTACACCTTGAAGGTTCTTTATGGAGGTAGATCCTGCTTGGATGTTGATTTGAGGAGGTTTGTTTGTGAATTGTTTGTGTTAGGGTTCACCTAGGGTGCGTCATATCGTTGCCTAAATGCAGAACTAGAATTCAAATAAATTAAGTTTTATTTATGGTTTAAGAGAATATAATATTTCACATAGGTTAAGATAGGCAGGGTGATCCAGAATGCTAGTTCTTCAGACTCCTCCAGTCCATCGCCTTGAAATATTTAAAAGATCCTTCAGTTATAATGTTACACGTCTGTACAATGCGATCTCGTTTGAGCTACATTCTTTACACTCATTGTGATTTTCCTGCCAGCTCCGTAAATGCTTTCATGATGGCTACAGATCTCAGACCCAAACTTTGTTATATGTATTTAAGTGTTGATATGCCTTTTTTCGCTTTTACTAATTATGAATTGTCTTGCGATTATTTATGTATTTTTATTATTATTTTTGTTTTGTGTTTTATATAATATTAGTAATGTGATCAGGGGAAGTACCAGGAGTTTGTTGTTAAGTTGTTGATTTTAACCTTTTGGTTGGCTGAAGTTGCTATAACTATTTTTTTATACGTCACGCCATTGCTGAGCAGAAGTATTTTAGAAAGATGGCGAAGGTAACTATCCACAACTTTGCTGCTAGACTTTCTGCGATATCTTGTACGATAGGGAAACTATGGTCCGAGGCTTCTTGGGTGCTACACCCTATATAATTAGTGGGTATGTGATAAACTGTATTTCACCTATGTATTTACATATATCTACGTGTGCGTTATTCTTCTAGTTATTGAAAAAAGTGGCATAGAATTCATTTCGAAACCTTGCAAATTCCAATTCATTACTGACTGTGAGTAGCATTTCCTCCTCATTAGTGCATGCACCCTCGTTCGCTATACAAAAGATAATGACAGTAAACCGATAATCCAGGCCAAACAAGGATCCATTCAGCATACCAATATGTAATATATAACCCTTGTCGCCAACCTAACTAATTATTAACCGGTCAATATCTTCTCCAGGCAGGTTATAGAGTGTGTCACGATGTAATTAGAAGATTAGCAACGGGAAAAGGAGTCACTGTAAGCAGATTATTTTCTTGAAAAGTTAATGGACAATTCAAAAGCCAGCCGGGAATTATTATTAAATAAAAATATAAATTTGCAATGATGCCAAACTTATTTGTTATGTAGCAATTTTGTGTCAGTGCAAATTTACTTCTTATGTAGCAATTTTGTTTCTGGATAGACTCTGTAATTTTCTAAGCGTCGGTTTTTCGCTGGAGCTGTTTGACATGAAGTCTCCGAAAACACTACAACTTCCTGGATTCTTGTATTTCTCTATAAAATTTTTCCGAGAAAAATTTGCCAAATATTATTTATACCCTACGTATGCTAACCTCTCTGGCTAATTGGCCGATATAATTTTCTGCGTTTATTTTTAGCTTGTTGAAAATTGCTTCCAGAGACTCTCAAGCACATAAGATTTGAAATGAGGTCTCCTATTACAAGTCTGCAGTTATTGTAGGTGTTCTTTCAGTGCATAATATGCTGTTAGGAGACCTATTACTGTGCGAAGTTGACTATTTTATTACTATACTTATTGTTAGCTGTTCTTCAGTTTTTTTCTAGGATGGTCCATTACTAAAGACTTCCATGCATTGGCTTGGCTCTACTGTTGCAGCGTTCTTTATTAAATAAAAGCGTTTTTTGGAGCATTAATTGACGTGATTTTACTACTACAAAAAAAAAACGATTAGGTTGTCATTTGATTGTCTCCAACCTTTTCGGAAGCACCATATGTAACATCATACAACTTTCTGTTAGTAATGTTAATAATAGTGTCACTATAATAAATGTTAGAAGAAGTGGCAATAGCACATTACAATTAAATACTTTTGACTGTTTAATGAACTAGTTGTCCAGTTCGCAAACATTCGCTCAACATGTCTGTATATGAACAGATGTGAATACAGCAAGCTGGGATTTGCTATTATGCACGCAAAATTTGGTATTGACACCTGATGTAGGTATATTTTCGTCGGAAAGGAAACGAGTGTTGCATGATTTATTGATTTTCAGTCATATTTTTTAGAAGTTTCCTTTGCTGTTGTTTTTAGCTTTTGGTTTCCTCTCCGTGGTATATCTGTATATTCAATATTTTATAGCTCTACAGGAGGTGAATAGTGTCGTTGAAATATGTTTCTATTAGATACCCCGAAAAGGTCTTTGTCGTAGAAAGTTGTGGAATGCTTGTCACAAGACGAAACAATATTTTTTTGTACTTATTATATTTTAAGATATGGATTTCTATCTACGACTCTATTTTGAGCAGCGCCTGTTCTTTTTTTCTTCGATGGAAGGTTGCTGTAATGATAACAGTTCACAAATCTCTAGAAGTAAAAAAAAATATCTTACACATCACCAACCTGGACTAATTGTAGGATGCGAACACGGCATAGGATATAAGCGGTCGCAGACAAACTTTTGACGAACTGACAAGCGATAAAGTAATAATAATACATAAACATTCATTTTCAAAAATTCAAAAATGTACACATACATTTTATGTCCTTCATCGATTTAAATAAGGCCTGGCGGTTTTAATTGAATGGGAGTTTTTGTTTTAACGGGTGGCTCAAACTATTGTGGATAATTGCAACTGTGTATGACGGTTGATGAGAAATAGAAAATATATGATAGTTATTTTCTCTCGAAATTGTAAGATAATTTATACCCTTATTTAATTCTTCTTCAATCGTGGTGTAAATTATTTCTAAATTGTAAAAAATGGTGTAATTGTCTTTCTGTGAAGCACAATTGAACTGAACATTACTGTCATGTTCACACATCTATACGAATAAAATAATAGTTGGCAATTTGGCTGTGCTAAAACTTGTGTTTCTAAATAATCCATAGATATCTATAATGAGTTTATTAGACCTACATTATCAGAGATTTTTATGGATTATTTAGAAACTGAAATATCAACACATCCAAATTTTAAACTACTTCTTTATTTGTTTAGATAAGTCTATCTTCTGATGAAATTAATCTTGTATTGTTTACTGAGACATGGGCATTCTGGATTGTTGAACTCTGAGCTGTTTCGGGATGGATATGTGGTTTTCCGAGCCGACAGAAGGATGGGCTGAGGTGGTGGTCACATCGAGGATGATGCTGATTTGTCTTACCATAATGTTGATTTGCTTTGTGTTACACTTACAATGACAAATCATACTGCTAATATAATTATTGTGTATATTCCTCCGTGGACACCTGCAGTCATTTATGATCATTTATTTCAAAAAAATTAATTAATGTCTTTACTTGATAACGGATTTATTTTTGCAGGAGATTTCTAATATACCAAATTGATTGTATAAATAATCCTTATTCTATTGTCGTAAATAATTTTATAAATTCATTCTCAGCTGTTCAAATTAATCATTTAAAAAATTATAACGATAGATCTTTAGATTTAGCTATTTGTTCTCAGCATTTCTATTCCACGGTAGCACCATCTGAGTATTTACTGGCGACTGAGGACGTACACCATCCATATTACATACAATATCATAAACAATTCCTGTTGTTGTAAACTCCCTTCTGTGAAGCGGAAGTAGAAGTCTTTGTGTACGCCTTACAATTATTAGTTTGCTATTTCACATGGTGTAGGGTGCTTGTTATTGTGCAACAAAATATAGGTATCTAGATTCTACCATGCCCGTTGAAAAAGATGTCCCATATCTGGGTAGATTATAAGAGTGAAAAATAAAACAACTTAGTGAATTCACTATCCATGTTTTAAAATAAAACCCTTAACTTGTAGTTTGTAAGACCCAGAAATGGAATGAAATTTTATGTTGCTGAATATCTAATATTATACATGTCCTTGCATCAAGCGAAATATTTTGTCCAATTACGTCTAACAAAAGCAAATTTTCAGATAGGGTCTTCGAAAAACGTAGAACTCATGACAATACATAACAACCTTAACAAAATCTAATAACGCTAGTACATGTCTCATTATGCTATGGGCGAAAATTGATTTACCTTTTGTGAATAATAAATCTGCGAAAGAGGATTATCATTGAATAATAATTAGATTCACCAGTTAGTGCAGGACATTGCGTCATGCATATGCATGCGCAACGTTCCATTTAAATTTAAGACGGGTAGTTTCAGCCGCATCAAGTTTAATGTGATCGGTAAAACTGTTAATGAACATCTAGCCTGTTCAGCGCATTAATGTGCACTATTGATATTATTTTTGTTTGGTGTTATTTAATTACAATTGTCTTTTATGATGTTTGTATAAATCTATTTGTCAAAATATTTTCACAAGATAAATATTGACATAAACTCCGTTATACATACATAACATTAGTTTAACACCAATGAAACTAAAATAGTAAAATCGTATAATTAACGTGGTAGGTAATACAAAAGTACGCTCTCAAAATCTGCAGAAGGCCCTTCAACAATATAATTACACAATTCAAAATAACGTGTTGTTGTTTTTAAATTATTTCAGTGTATCCCAGCGGACAAATTTCGTTCTAAAAAGCACATGTACATCGATTGACAGCAAAGCGCTACATATTATATTTAACTCGCGGTAATATTTACCCAAGGGAGTCCTTATTGTTATTGTTCAGGGATCTCTCGCTTGAACAAGGGCTCGATGTATTTTGTTTTAATTAGCTAAGTCAAAATATCAAGCGCAACTTCCGTGATTGTTCTACAAGGACAACAGTTGCACAATTCCCAGGCTTTTGATTACAAGTCGGGTTTAAACGTTTAATATAGTCGTAGTACGTATGTATTTGTGCAAAAGGGAAGATTAAATAACGCTATCTTAGCTAGTATATTAACGTTCAAAGAATACTTTACCCCGATCTAAACCATTAGCGTAGTATGTATGTACATGATGTTATACATAATATGCATATATATGTACATAGAGAAGTAAGTCTGTAAATAACAAGAATTATTAATACACAGTCGCTGTTCGGTTAGCGACAACAGAAACTCATTGCATGTACAAAGGGTACGCCTTAATTTAGTTATTGTCATTGTTACGACAGTATAAGGCTATATACGAAGCATTACGTTAATGACGTGAAACTTTAATGAATAATATAATATCCTGAAAGTATTTGATATCTCGACATAATACAATTTCTTTCGAGAGTATTAAACTACAATATGGTCAATTAAATTTACCCTCTAGAAAAAAAGTCTGAAAAAGTTTAACACTAAAAAACAGCTACAATAAATATTCAAAGTGAACTCCTTCTTTTTCTATACACACTATACCCATACCTCATTTATATAAACTTCACATCACTGACATGAGTCACCGAAGTGTCAGTGCGGGTATGAGAAAGCTAATTTGCACCATATACTGTTTAACGGCCCACTACATCATACAATTTTAAAGTTACTCACCCAAGAACTAGCCACTGAAAGGGTACAACTACACTACAACTGTAACCACATTAATGTGCTGAAACAATAAAGTAATTTGCGATTTAATCGTTAAAGCACTAGTTAAGATAAAAATCAAAATTTGATATAGCGTGTGAAACAACTCCCGTCCTTTTCTCTCCTGTGTGGGGGATCTATTGTCCGATGGCCGTTTTCTTGTTTTGTGTCGCAAATGTCAGTCATCCCGATGGGCCCGGGATGTGAAATGTGTGTCTCCTTCTTCTATCTTATAGTCGTTTCAGGCTGGTCTCTTAATAAATAGTGTCTGTCACATTTAATTATACTTACTGGGGCTCATGGGCTTGATCCCGAAATGCCAAAAAATACAGTATAATTTATTTAACAAATTGCAGTTTTTAAACTCAAAATCTTTATTCCAAATTAAGATTGAAGAACTGCTCTTTGCAAATCTTTTGTAAATAATTTTAAGCTCGGGAAGGTAAGCAAATACATAGTTTAAACTAGAATTTTTTATTTCTCATTATCAACTCAATAGAAACACTATCTAATTTACTAAGATTATTTATTGGATTCAACTATGTTTGTTATAATAATATTAATTCAATAAAAAAAAAAATTGAATAAATTTGATATAAAAGTAGCTTAAATTAATCCATTTATTTAATATTTAATGCCACTGGTATTATTCATCTACCGTTTGATTTATAAACTACAGGGTAATTCCATTCCCACTGGTTATTCTCTTTCAAGTTTGTCGCCCGGAATATGCCCTCAATAATGTATAAGCTTTCCGTATATCATATGGTATACAGAATACACCTACTGCTTTGGTTCTCTATTCCGTTTCGCAGCAGGTCAAGGTGACGGCTTCCATAGCTTTGGCATTAAAACTCTATTTCTTCCATTTCCGCACTAAGAATTCAATCTGAGTAACATATGGCAAAGTATTTTTTCATATATATTTCCCTGATAATATTATCTCGAATTTATATTGCGTTCGCAGGATATTTGAGTCGCTCCAGCGCACGGAACAATACAAAAGATAAAGAAATGTGAATTTCTAGACATGTTCATCGGATGAAAAAATAAAAACGATATAAATAATAAAACATTGAAGAGAATAAAAAAAAGTAGCTCCGAAAGAAACATCATTCAATAAGTACTGTTTGTTGCGAAAGTATCTGAGGATATATAATAGATACTTACACTTGTATTGCTAAGCTCATTTACTCGTTATTATTTTACGTTCCAAGAAAACGCTGCAATTCGCTACTATTCTCGATGCTGTAGGTGTGCGAATTGCAGTTATCGTATATTTCGTGCACCTCGCCCGATAGAAACTTATCCATTAGTTAACACTTATCCAACTATACCAGCCGGCTTCGCTATATCCTCTAATCGTAGAACTTCCGACGTTTCCAGCATATGAAATCAACTATAAAGTTACATAAACTTCTACAGCCGGCTAACGCTCTGACTTAGAGCGATCTCGCCAGTTGTCGAACAGAATGTATCGAAGCGAAAGATTCTGTGTAAGTTTTAGCTGTATGTTAACTTAGGAGAGAAGAATTTGCTGCATGCAGGAGTGCATCCAATACCTTAGTGAGAGAATAATTCTGCCTTGCCTAACAGAGAGAATAGAATGCTTTGTCATATAGAATCAAAAAACAATAAAACTATAGTTATCGATATTTTTAACACTATTGATCTAATAGATATTATGTATAAGTACCGAGAACGTTAAAGCAAAAAATATTGAAGCCCTATCGTATTAAATTTTTACGACAGAATCAGTAAAGTTATTTTGAAAAGTTACATTAATTAGATTTTAAAGGTTATAATGGTAAAATTTTAAAGGTATTACAAATTGATGGAAAGAAAATGGGGGTAGAAATATTGATTAAGGTGTTTAAAAGTAATTGTATTTGAAAATTTTGAAAAGTTACGTTGATTAGAAATTGCATTAAGTAAAACTCGAAAACACACATTACATAATGCCGATTGAGGAGAAACAGGAAGAGATGAAAAAATTAATTTAAGATTCAAGATTTCTCCAAATTTAATATCGTTCCTAAATAATCACGAAAAAAAAGGATATTATATAATCGGCCGTGCAGATTTGCAATTCCATATAATCTTTTTTTTTTTTGATGGGGGAAAATGCGTAAGTACCATCGGACGAGGCAAAAGGCGCACTCGCCCGGTGTGTGGGTCTTCCACCCCCCTTTCGAACATGATTCCACTCCGGTATCCGTTTTGCGCATTGCTTCAGGGTGGTGTCCCGTATTTACCGATCCATCTTTTGCTTCTTGGTCTTCAAAACCCTCTCAGTGTACGAAGAGACTGCCTCTCATGCTCCTCGACTCTCCATCATTTTTTCGATGATGTTGTCGGGTGAAAATTCTCCTATCTGATCCATTAACGCATCCCTCTCCGACTTCCATCTTGTACACTCGAAGAAGGTGTGGTTAGCGTCATCCTTCTCAGAGTCCCGATACGGGCACTGGGCACCATCCACTTTCCCCATTTTAAACAGGTAATCATGGAAGTACCCATGCCCGGTCAGGAACTGCGTTAAGTAATATCCTGTCTCTCCGTGGTCTCTGTTCATCCAGGCTGTCAGGTCTGTGACTAGTCTGGCGGTCCACCTTCTCTTGCTGTTTGTATCCCATCTCTCCTGCCAACGTCGGAGAGTATGCTTTCTTTCCTCTCTACTCGAGCTTCCTCCAGTTTGTCTGGATTCCCATCTCCTTTTCCGTTCCTTGGTCAGCAGGTCTATAGGTACCACCCCCGCCACCACCAGAACGGTTGCCTCGGACACAGTTTTATAGGAGCTAGCAATGCGTAATGCTCCTCTTCTCTGGACCGCCGCCATATTTTGGCGGTATTTCTTTCGATTAAGGGCGTCCGCCCAGATCTCGCATCCATACAAGAGTCTAGATTTTGTGACAGACATAAGGAGTCTCCGCTTGCTTGCGGAAGGTCCGCCGACGTTGGCCATAAGGCGACTAAGGGATGCCACCATCTGTGCTTCTTTATTGGCTGCGATACAGATGTGGTCCCAAAACGTCATTCTGCTGTTCAGGTAAATCCCCAGATATCTGACGGCCTTGGACGTTATGATTTCCTCCGTCGCGATTGTCAGCGAGATCTCGAGGGGAATCCGTCGTTCCGTAAGTAAGGCGATCTCGGTTTTTTCCATTGCTAGCTGCAATCCGTGATCGTTCATCCAGGCTATGACCCTTCTCATTGTCTGGTTTAGACGTCTCTGGGCAGCAATTCCATATAATAATAATAATAATAATAATAATAATAATAATAATAATAATAATAGAATTTATTTCCAACAGGTGTGAACACCCAAATACAGGAAGCAGAAACGTACATATTAATTAATACGGAAGCAGATAGTATGTGTTGTATGTGTAATAATACGTATTAATAACAACAGTGAAACGATAAAAAACAAACATTATGATATTACGACAGAAATACAACAAAAAAAAGAAAAAATCTACAAATATTACAAATTGAAAAAGTTATCAAAATGAATATCATATGCATTATATATTGTATTGAAATTAGAACATATAATCGAAATAGGCGATCTAGCCATCACATTTGTTCTAGAAATTGTACAATAGAACGGAATATGTTGACGGTTGTTAAAGCTAGGTAGATTGAAATTAATATTTTGTACTGAACAGTCAATATTAGTATTTAGAAGGTTATATAAAAACTTTACTGAATACGCAAAACGCCTATCTTTGAGGGATTTACATTGAAATCTGTTGAGCAATATAGTATAATGTAAACCTCTTGGAGGATAAATACCATCATCCGAAAACATTAAATATTTAAGAAATTTACGTTGTACAGATTCAATAGCATTAATGTGAGTGACATAAAGTGGATACCAGATCAAAGATCCATATTCAAGTTTAGAACGGACAAAAACAAAAATTAATATCCTCAAACAGTCAATGGTTCTAAAGTCCCTGCAATTACGGTAAATAAAGCCATAACTCTTGTATGCACTAGCAGTTACGAAATTTATATGTTCGATATTTTACTTTACAATATCAAAGGACTAATACCTTATTTTTGTAGGCAGATTTCTGAAGGCTTCACACTTTAATAAAGCATTTTTATACGGTGCTTGTTTCATAAATGTACAGCTAAGCAATACCTTTTATCCAAGACTAAATTGTCGAGATAATTATTTGTTATCATATTTTACATAACATGAATTGAGAGTTTTAAAGGTTATTGAACATTTAATAACGTCATTTAAAGGAAAAATATTAGAATTATGGTAATGAAAGTAGTAGTATAACCTTCCTTGAACGAGCTTCCTTAGTTGTAGTGGAATATAAAAACAACTTTGAGCTAGCTTTTTTTGGCATGTGATCTTATTCAGAAATAAGTAATAAAACTGTAAAATAAATATATAGCTGACAAAATTGATAAATATTTCTTAGAATGGATCTATTTTTATCTATTATATTGCAAAAAATTGAGATCCATCACCACACCAAAACAAAAATTGCATTTCAACAAAATTATAGCAAAGACTAACAGCGCCCAATAGGCGGATGCGATCGATATGTTAGAAAATAAAGTAATAAACATATTTTACTCTCGAATTGAAAGATTGATAGGGAGGTATATACTTGCAACATTAGATAAATCCGGAAAGTACGAAACGAACTACTGACTCTAAACGGGATTAAAATCAATGGGAGTATGCAGTGAGCGTCAATCAACCTCATCACGTAGTAAACTCAGCACAATCTATCACTGTAAGTATTGCTTCGGTCTAAACGGCACGGAAAGCTGTGAACGTTGAGTAATATATGGCAGCTTCAGCAGTATTTTTGAGATAGATACAAACGACTTTCAGCTGTTGAAAATTTTAAGTAAACTTTTGTTCATTTACGGTCTAGTTTTGATATATGCACTTGCAGTTATTAACGCTTATTACTTACGCATTGTCTTCAACTTTATATTGAGGAATGTATTTCAATGTAATTGATAAACTATGCGACAAACAAAGTCACACTAGCATGGGTGCAACGGCATTCAATTTTTTTCCTTTTATTTTTTTTTAAGAGGAACACCAAGTGCTTATCAGGTATCCCTGAAGAGCCAAATCTCTCTTCTAATCATAATTTCGCCCACTGAAAAAACCGGTTATAGTAATTGACCAGAGGGAGATTTGAACTCTGGACCTCACGACCGATAACCAAGTGTGCTAGCCTCTATGCTATCAGCCGAACATTACTGAAGATATTGAGATGGCTGACCAATTGACCAAACAAGGAGTCAGCGGGCTAATTAATGGCCTACTAAGTCGCTAGATATGACTTGCATGCATTTTTTCCTTCTGGGGATATTTGAAAAGTGTTGTGTATCGTAAAAAGTGAACAACATTAGATGAATTAGAAGCTTGAATTAGAAATATGATCGCAAATATTGCCTCGACATATCTGCAAAATTCACTAGGAGCTTCTATTGATAAACTTAGATATTGTGAAGAAGTTAATGGACAACAATTTGAACAGTTATTGTGATTTTCTTCATAGCCCAATTTTAAATAATTTGTTTTATTCATTTGAAGTACCTATTTATTTTTTTTTTATTTTATTCGTTACTTTACAATAAACAAGCTTATGATGTACCGTATTGTGTTTCTAAATCAATTATCTACCAAATGACACTAAATTCAACCTAGGTTGCCATTTAAAAAAATAAATACCAGTCGCACAAAACAAATGAAACTCATAAAGATGTCAAAGTATTTCTATACAATCCTGTTTGGTGCAATGCTATTTACACACCCTGTATTCACTAGTTTAAAAATAAAGTTATTAACAGCAATTAAAAGTGCTAGATAAACTCAATTACTGTAATATTTCCTTTTAACTTGATTGCGTCGACAATTTGTTTTCTAATTCCTTTTGATTTGACTATATGTCCTGCCTATGAAATTAAATTAACCGACGCTTCCTAAAACGCTTCCGAGAAAATAAATTGGATTATAAACTGACTCATTAAGTATATAAACTAATTTTAGAGGGAAACGTTGGGCAAATATTTTTCTGTAATTTTGTTTAGCCAGACTTTATGCGTTTGCGTTTCTCTTTTTAAAATTAGTTTTCTTAAAAGTCCATTTGTAAAGCGCTAAAGCAACATAGTAAAGACGAAGAACAGCGTTAAATAAAACAACAAAAAGGGACTAAAGGATCATCCTTTAGAAACGTTATTAAAAATAACAAGTAAACGATTTAGTTAATCTTATCAGAATTGCTTTAATTACCAGTATTTACTGGGTAAAGAAGCAGAAGTAGAAACAATCAATACTTTAACTAAGGTTCTTGGTTTATTTTCTAATTGTAGTGAAAAACATACAAACAAAAAGTAAAAAATAAAAATATGGATTACTGCAACGTGTTTAGCGACGTCCATCATTTAACATCTGATCTTTCTTCTAACCAAACCAAATTCCATGTAATTCATTAGATCTGAATAGACTAATTATCAAATTGTTAGACTAACCCAGAAAAATATAATGGGAAATGGACTATTCTTAGAACTTATAATATCATTACCGATTTCATGTACTGAAGTTCCTTCTTAACTCATTCATTATTCCCTATTATTATATAAAACTATTTATTACCTCTGATTTAACAAGCCTGGGTCAGTTCGTAGTTTAAAAATGTTTTTTCTTTAAAAAACAAATTATATTAGAAGACTAGAAGTTTTTATTTCATTAAATAACACCAATATCCTGTCAACTTTTGTAAGCTTTCTACAGGATTATCTGAAAATATAGAATCGAATCATAAAAAAGGTTAATTTCAAAATTAATTCATATAAAATTGTTTGTTAAAGTACCTTAATTGTAATTTTAAAAATGGTCTTAGTACTTCTAGTAGTTCATGTAAATTTTACAATTTAACTAGATGAATTTGTCGTTGGAACGACGTATCTGTATATGTTTTCATTGTTGTTATTTATGTATTTTCTGTTCGATAACATTTTTATTGCTAAAGTAGGAAAAAAGTTTAAAATTTCATATTCAAAGGCATATTCGATTGAAGTTTCATTGTGGTTGTACATTATTTTTATAATCTACAATTAGTATTTTAAATTTGAATATGTCTAATCGTTATATAATTGGTATATCAATAATTTTAAAATCTTTGCATGGCCTAATTGATTATTGGTAATTATTAAAATATTTTCATTAATTAGATTAGTCAGTCAATTTCAATTTATTTTAGCTTGAAAAGATATGAGATATATCGAAACGTTGCAAAAAATAGAATAGTCGAATACGCAGACTATATAGCTCTAACTGGTAGTTTTATTTAATTTCTATCAATAACCTTATACAAGAGTATATATCAAACTTATTCAAACTTGAACTTTTCCGCAATTAAATTATCGGTAACTTTTCAAGAAAGAAAAATGCCTGAAATTTATTTTTGAAGTCACGAAATCAAATCCAACAAACAAATAGGAAATGGGAAATGATATGATTTATTTTATTAAAATTTAACATGCAGATGATGCGCAAAATTCAAACACTAACCAAGAAAAAATCTACTCGGAAACTGTGTGTTCACGCATTTAAGTTGTTTTGTTGCCAAAAGTAAGTGAATAAAATGAGTTAATTCTTTAATATTATGTATTTAAGATTAATCTTCTGTAATGAAAACAATTTTAAATGAACGTTATCCTAGGAAGTTCTCTAAAAAAATTATAACTAAGAAAAAAGTTCTATACATAAAATATGTGTGGAAGTCGTTTTCACAAATTTCATTCTTTCATAAAATGTTTGTCTAGGTTCCACTTTCGGAAAACCCTTCCAAAACATTCTCCATTTAACCTGTATTAGAGTAAAGCATAATAACAATATGAATTTAACAAGAATCGTTTAAGAAATATACACAGGATCCTGAGAAAATATAAAGATCGCTATATTCCACGGGTCGACCATACAAGATAACTTAGTTTTTTACTTTCACAAACAAACCTCTTGGTACACGAGATATATACCGAGTTGTTTAGAATAGGTTTCCGAAGACAAAAGTTTTAAGGCGATTGAATCAATGCTTTGCCAATTATTAAGGAAGGAAAAAGAGCCACTGCGAACGCGAAACTCCTGAAAATGATCTATAGTAACAAGTAGTTCTGAATTCACAAAATATGACTGAAAATACTCAGTTAACTACAGGCAGACTATTTTCTACACATTTAGTTTTGTGAAAGAGGACATATTTGCCGTTCTAATCCATAAAAATGTCGGATATTTATTGACTAAAGTACTCGTACGTCGTCATATGTTCGTGCCAAAACAGAAAACTCAATATAACTAAAATTAACGTGATTCACTAATGAGTTTTGCTTAAATGTATTTCTTGATTTAGAATTTGTTTCAAAATTTACATGGTTCTACATACAGGAGACTATACAGGACATAGTATTATATTTTATTATTAATTATGTGTTTTTGGATATTATTTATGTTTAACTATTTGATCTGCTAGGAAATCATATGATGTTGTATATCATTAAATAAGTATGAGTAAAATTTATAGTTTAATTAAAAATTGCTGAGTGTCCACTCAAGTCTGTCGGCGACTGTATATCGTACGGTTGTTTTTATTATCGTTTGTGAAGACGTCATTTTTAAATAAAAATCTCAAACAATAGGATTGCACTAAATTTTCTATTTCGAAAATGTGTATGTGTAACATGGGATCGGGTTACACATACATCGATTTGAAATGTAAGTTTTTATTCCACACATCGAAAATCTGATGGTATTAATGTATTTATTCGCTTGATATAAGGTTTAGTTTTCCATCATGTTTTTTTTTGCGGTAATATTTTATTAGCAATAAACCCAATTTTTGTATACTATAATGTTTTATTTAAATGTTTGTGAAATGGAATATTTCCGTTGTATACAGAACGTATCCATAATTTCCTGTTCAATATATCACAGGCTTTAAAACATTGCAAAGACGTACAACTTTTTTATCGCCTCAGAAAAGGATGGCCATTTTATTTATTGAGGCAAAGTAAGACGAAAAAACTAGGGAATTTTATCGATCAATAAGAAGCTAGCCAAAAACAATAAGAATAGACTATAATACTAAACTTACGTTTGCCAAACGTTTCCTCTTTTCTCTCATTTTTCTCATTGCTGATTATAATTTGGAAAGAGATAGTACTTTCTCTAAGCTTAATGCTGAAATTGTGTTATTATATATAGGAGAAAATGCAGTAAACACTATCCTAATAAGATGTTATTTTAGAAAACGAATATTTGATCATATATGCGATGGGCATCTCAAACACATAAATGTGGGATGCGTAACATTGCGAGTATCATCGTATATCTTTTAGTAATCATGTTATACGAAAAGAAAAAAACTCGCCATGTATAAGAATGGCTAAAGAACTTACAACAAAAAACCATTAAACCTATATTCTCCTAATTCCATAATCTAAGCTCCATGGTGCGAACACTTAAGGAGATCTCTAAATAATATTGGTGAAAATACATTTTGTATTATACACTCCGCCAAAAAAGTATCGCATAAACTAAAAAAGGGCATTTATGAACCAAGATATTTTTATACGTTCACAAAAAGTTTGCCTCGTGCATGTGAACTATAAAAACACTAACAAAATAATGGAACTTAGCGTTTTTACTTTTTTTTTTCCTAAAAGAACACATTTAGAAAAATGCATATGTGTAAGGTTTGTTCAGTTGTTTATTGAAAGTCTTCCTATACGGACAAATTTTAAAGTGCGAAGTCAAAGTTCTGTACCAACGCTTTTAAAACTAAAATGAGCAATTTAACTTCAGAATAAGTGGCTGCTATAGTTGCTTTAATCGAAGATGGACGATCTCAAGCATACGTTGCTAATTTGATGAACATCAATCAGTCAAGTGTTTCTAGAGCCGTAGCCAGATATAGGGAAACAGGCATTTACAGTAGAAGACCTGTACCAGGTCGTCCAAGATGTTCTACTCGCCAAGATGACCGCTATTTAGTACTACAAGCATTACGTCGAAGACATGTAACTGCGAGACAATTGCAGAACGACTTGACTAGAGTCAGAAATACTCGTGTGAGTACTCAAACTATTCGGAATAGGTTACGACAGAGTAGATTAAGAGCTAGAGTAGCTGTAACAGCCCCTCCTCTCACTAGGAACCACCGAGTGGCTCGCTTAAGGTTTGCCAGAGAACATGTAAATTGGAACATTAATGACTGGGCCAATATACTCTTCACAGATGGGTCAAGATTTGGTCGTTACACCTCTGATAGGCGTATCTCAGTGTACAGACGAGACGGTGAGCGCTATTCGCAGTGTAATATCAGACCTAGACCTAATTTCGCTGGTGGCTCTATTATGGTTTGGGGAGGCATCTGTTTAACAGGTCGTACAGAGTTAGTACCAGTAGACAGAGGTACACTGACTGCCCACAGGTATATAACGGAAATTTCAGAAGAACATGTAGTACCATATGCGCCAATTATAGGAAACGAATTCATGTTAATGCACGATAATGCACGACCGCATGTTGCAATAATCGTCCAGGAATACCTTAACGATGTTGGTATTCCAGTTTTAGATTGGCCTGCGGTAAGTCCGGACATGAACCCTATCGAGCACGTGTGGGACCTCCTTCACAGACGGATACGAACCCAAAATGTTGCCCCAGCGGACCTGCATGGACTAGAAAATGCTCTCCGTGACGAGTGGGAGAATTTGGATCAGGCTTATATACGGAGGTTAATCGAATCTCTGCCAAACCGTATGCGAGCGGTCATAAGAGCCAGAGGTGGCAATACTCAGTATTAAAAGCTACTGTTATGACATTTTTCTTTCCAAAATTATAATTTCTTGTTTTAATAAAAATCTCAAGTATGAGTTCTTGTTTTTATTTGGCCTGTATTTTATTTAAACAATCATAGAAATTATATCTTAGAGCGCATTAAAGTATATTTACAACTTTATGCTACAAACAAAGATTATGCGATACTTTTATGATTCAAAACTAAATTATGCGATACTTTTTTGGCGGAGTGTATCGCCTCCTTCGTTTACCCAATTAAATTAGGCCAGCTATTCCAATATCTTGGTGTCATGTACTATTCTGTACAGGTGTCTGACTAGTCAATCGAAATAATCCTTCGAGTTCAATTTGGCTTGTCCAAAAAATTGTTGTTTTTTTGCATCCAAAACCTTGGTTTTACATAGGATGTGCTATGCAGTCTCTGTTCTTTATTGCACTGTCTGCATTGGGTATTTGCGGTGTTGATTCCCATTTTCGAAGCGTTCTGTGCATAACGTCTCCTAACAACCTGTTACTATGCGAAAATGATTCCTACTAAACTTTAGTAGTTCTTCACTCTTCTTCTTTGGTCACTTGATAAAGGTGTTACCATGAGTTTGCCTGGCTGTGTTGTTCCAGTATTCTTTGTGTTCCTCTTTTCCAACTCCTTATCTGTACCCCCCACCCGTAGAACAGCTGAAGTTGGCAATTCCTTTGTTCCCAAATCCTCGGCTTTTTCGTTTCCCAGGATGCCCGGGTACCTACAGTAATGTAATTTTATTGTGGTCTACTAGGCTATTCAGATCTTTAATGCATTTCCCAATCAGTCTTGATTGCAATCTGGGTTTCACTAATGCCCTGGGTATCGCCTGGAGGTCTGTTGCAATACAGAACCTTTTGTTTTTATATGGCCTCTGATTGAATTCCATTGCACAATGCAATATTGGACATGCCTCTGTTGGAAAGACACTACCACATTTTCCTAGTAAAATTGCGATCTTTTATTTCTCACCTCACTGTAAATTACAGCTCCAGTTCTATTCTCAGTTTTTGGTCCGTCTGTATACCAGATCAGCTTGCCTAACCTGGCACTGTAGTTGGAGTGACTTCAGCTTATCTGATCTGTGATTTCCACCTCGAAATGTCTGTTTAATAGATCTCTTTCCCAAAAGGTTGCCTTCCACATGATGGACAATATTGCTATAAAGTATAGCTTCGTACACCTTATCGAAATTTTATAAAATAGATAAACTCTAAACCAAGCAGTTTTCCATAATGTGCGAACGGTGAAAATTAATGGAGAAAGTTGATATTATTGGTTGAAAGTCTGGTTTGAAATCCTTTACAAATACATGAAGTGTCTGGTTCTAACTCAAGAATATGAGTTGGTGTTGTTGGGACTGTTTTCATCGTCTGTTGGATTTTGGAAATCCGAAGTTTAGGCAGTTATTAGGGTAGATGTCATAAGGACTATTATTATTAGGAACTAACAAGCAATAATCCTTATCAGAACTGCCCTGATGATGGCAGTAAAATCACTGCCGAAACGTCGGATTTCCAATATCCAACAAACGATGGAAACAGTTCAAACAAAACTAACTCATATTTGTTTGGCTCTAAGCAAAGTTAAAAGTGTTTGTTCCTTTTCCCAAACGGTATTCCCTGTTGTGACACATAAACTACATTTGGAACTCGATATTGTGGATATTATTTCATATCGAAAATCTGTATTCACATGTTTTTATGTTGCGTAAGATGTTGAAGTACATATGTGTAAGTAGAAACCAGGTTTTTCACCTTTTAACACTGTAACTGGGCACAGATTAATACAGTGGACTATATTAGACCATTTTTCAGATTTGTCAGTCACCGTTTCATGCTGCTTTCGATTGAGGGTTATCCCATTCCGCAGTGAAAAATTGTGACTGCTTTGTCGTGATTGGTTTGATGTGTCTCAAACAATCAACATTGTTTCAGTATTGCTGGTGTCTTTTTTTTACTATCTATTTAGCAACTATACCGTACATCGTAGATTTGGTTGTTGCCAGATCTTAATCAGGTTCAGTGAATCTGGTTTCAGAGCTCCTTCGAGCTAGTTGAGTCGCCAATTCATTGCCCACTATGCCCTGACACGTTAGCAGTCATATTAAGATATAATATTGAAGTATTGTGTTGAAGGAGAATGATACCATTCGCATTATTCGACAAATCGTCCCGTTCACTGTACTCACTAGAGCTAGTTGTAGAGCTAATGTTACCTTAAAGTTCATCCAACTTGTTTAGGCCCCTGGTGTAACGAAATCTTCTTCAGGTCTTCTAGAAGAAGGTCAATCTTACCAAAGATAGCATACCCAATTCCCGTAGTTGCAGAAAGTGTGCTCAATCGTCTCTTCGTCCTCTCAACACAGCCGGCATCCAATCTCATCAGAGACTCCGTTTCTGTGTATTATGACAGAGTACCTTTGTTGTGTTTAGTTCAAGGCTCTTGATTTTATACGCATTTCCAAACTGGTTTCGAAGTTACGTGTTGGGATATTGGGACACTTAGGCCTACTTGATTATGGCAAAAGGTCCGAATAAACCGATCCTGAGGTTTCCACTGCAATTATTTCCATCTATGTACGGTGGTACATTACCTTAGGGCATTCTCTATAACTTAGAGTTTTTCCATATATACCAGCACCAGTACTTGTGACCCTTCTGTATACCAGTTTTGAGATTGAAGCCGTGGTCCGTGTTTAGTTTTTTAATTACCACAACCCAAGGGAACCTTGAGGGATTTATGGTAGGGAATCATTGTATTACTGCACATTTCAAACACAATGTTTATTGTGATATGTCCAGAAGTATCTTGGGTTCTTCAGAATATGTTACATTTCAGTTTGTATGTTCCCATTCTTGCTTCTCTCTTGATATAGATATCATGTGGATGTAAGTTTGCACGGCTTCCATAGCATGTGAGTTTCTCTTTATGAGTTTCGTAATTGTTAGTTTCTGTAAAACACCGATCCATCAAATTAGACAGTCATGGATTAATTAATATCTTAGTATTTGCCGTGTTCACCTAATTCGTTATGCGTTACTTCAATGCTCATGTTTCTTTTTATTGTTACTTTACCTTACTTGTGTTTGTTCTTAATTTCTCACGATCTTATGTTTTCGCTTCTTCAAAATGCTGCCTTTATTTATTCTACAAAAAAGTCTTTTTGAGTTGTATATTTTCCTAAATCCTAGTTACATTTTGGCAATGTTTCTTTGTTAAATCGGGTTTTACTTTCTCTACGTGATAGAATAGTAGACAAGAAATACTAAGGCTACTTTTTTAATTATTTATAATACACATTATTCATACAAATTTATTTTGTTTGAGTTAATTGGTTTATATATCAAACATTTGTTATTCAAATCAATTCTTCCAACAATTTTCGTTACATTCCACTATGCGTACTATGAGTATTTGCTTATATGCACGCATTTACACAGTATTATAAATGGTTCCCTCTTTGGTGGTTTATCTTAAACGTATAATTATCTCAATTAATTTAATATACATTGAAACTATGCAGGGGGATCGTTACGTATACCCGCCTCATATTTTAAGGAATGCACACACTGATAATTAATGACCGTGATGTTGAGACAACACGCCTGAAAGCGGTTACTGCACTGAAGCTGCATCCGCGATACCGGTTTATTAATGGTAGCCGCAGCGCTGACTTTCTGACTTCCAATTTGAAGTACCTATCCCTCGGATTTGAGAGCTGTCAAGGAGATAATAGATGTAGCTTAGGGTGGAATGTATATGAAAACAATAAACTAACTAAATTACCAGCCCAAAATGAAGTAACTTCGTTCAACTGGCGTAATGGATAAGTTCTTAGAATCTAAATAGTTAAATGAGGTAATAAATTCTTTGTCCGCAATTTTAAACACTTCGCGCAATTACGTTTTGTTAAGTGTTTGCTAAAGTTGTCGTCTAGTTTTACGATATTATCAATTATTGTGATTTTGAGTTGCGAGTTTTACTAAATAGGAATATTTGAATATTTATATGTACACTGTGTTCATCTCTCATACACTGAATATAAATAATATGAAGAATGTATTTTTCTAGCTATTCTGGAAGAATTATGGGTTTAGTTTTACCAGTAATAGTATATGTAGTGGACGCATAATTAACAGCGCATCATAACTTAAAATAAGCTTAAAGATGTTCCCTTTTTAATTCACGTAATATTGTTGATTCGTATTAAAGTGTGCGCAGTTAACTTGTGTTATATACTAAATGATGGTATACAAACCTAGTCTGAGCAAAGTAAACGACGAGGGGGTATCTACTGTCCTACCTTCCCCTACAATACCCAACAGCGATGTAGTCAGGCAAAATAGTCACAGACGAAGTATGCACCTTACCTATTGCCTACAGTCTGATCTTTGGTCTCTGATCATAATGGTTCGTTGGAAGCGAGGTGATCTAGAAGAAACTTTAAATACTTTACGACATAAAATAATCCTTATACTGTGAAGCAGAAAGCGCAGATAATGAGGTGGTGTTACCTTAGCAATTTTCTTCAAAGAGTATGTGGCATATTTGCAGCTAAATACTCTCACAGACCTATTCTCAGTAAATACGCTTTAAATTTGAAAATCTATAAATTTTTGTGGTTGGTCGTTTTGGTAGATTAAAACATTGTATGTTTATGTGTTCAAGAAATCAGAAAGGAAATTGAATATGCGAATATACAGGATGCGCAAAACAACGTCTAATAAACTAAGATCTGATAAAGGGAACCAATGTAGACATTTTAAGCTGGAGAACAAACAGAAATCAACAAGTTTTCTGTTGGAAATACGAAAATAGAAATAACACATTTAAAATTAAACTTCTTGAAAACTAATTGATCCACGAATCAACGCCTGGCTGAAACCATTTACTTAGGAACATGAAATTTGCAAGGTACATCGTTTTTGTGACATAATACGCTAATTTAGGCAATGCGCACATTATATGTCTAAGAATATTCACTTGGTGGTGAAAGTTTACTAACAAATTGCCAAAATATAGTGGAATAATCCTTCATTAAATCGTTGTGTAAATTTGTGTGTTGCTCGGGAGGTGTTTTCAAAGAAACATATTCCAAAAAGAACAAAATATTCCAACTATTCTGTAATAGATTGTCATGCTGCCAGGCACGTGTAATACACTATTCTTGATGCATACCGCTGCAGATATTTATTCGCCACGTCGAATACGTTCGAGGCCAGACATCAGATAGCTAAAGTCTCATATCAGAAGCAGCATCCTTTTTACGATGAATTTTCGTACCAATAATATTGACATGTGCAAATACGACGGCATAAGATGGCATATTCAAGGAAATGCAGCGTACACGGCGCGAATTCTATGGTGAAATCTTTACTGTATGTATGTATATTCCGCTGCCAGACATGCTTCAAGTTGTCACTTTCAAACTATTCGCTACTCGTCGATTTATCTTAGCACGATTCCTTTCATGCAAACGAGCAGATGCCCTATTTAAGGTAAATTTATTTCCGGCTTAAGGTTAATAGTTCCCCCTCGAATGCGAACAGGTGACGCAAATTACTTACTTAGCGTCATTAAGTGCGGAATATTTACGTTTTATTGCTTTCGTCCTTCCTTAAATATCTTCTCTTTGGAGTACTAAAAAAAACGTATTGCCTTATTGTAAAGTAAATTGCTTTTTCCTTATTTCTTACGCTTTTTACTGCAAATGTTCGGTTCTAAAATACGTTCAAACTTTCTCAACTCAGTATACAAAACGATATTAAGTGTTGTGTATAAAGAAATACGATTACAGCTAGTGAATGTATTTCTTGAACTATTTATGTTTGACATTTCTTTACTTCTTTTACCCAAAACCTTCCAAATTCAAGGAATTTGAGCAAAAAGTAACGACCAGCTTAATATATTTGGGTAACTTCTTTGTTATATGCTCACGTTTCGAGAAATACTAGAGGGCGTTCTACAGCAATGTAACATTGGTTGTTCCCAAGTATTTTCTTATTATTTAAATTAAGCATAACACTGGAAAGCCTGGAAATATTTTAATTTTTAACAACTAAAGCGGCTCCTAGCAGCGCAATACTATTGTGCAATATTTGACATTGTACAATAACGTTGATGGTTTGGTGATCATATTGAAAAGTTACACAATATATTAAATTATTTAGTTTTGGTTTGATTTTTATTGCACAAAGTGCCAAACTGCATCGTCTACAAGTGGCATTATGCAATATTTGTTCAGTTCTATCTGAAATTAAAGACGCTTTTTCTTCTTTTTCAAGCAAATACACCTTCACACCTTCAGCATCATTTGACATGTTGAATACAGAAATGCTAAACGCTAACTAAATATTTCAGAAATAATATTGAATGACCATATTGTACAATATATTGACAGCATAATATTGACCGTCTAGGGGCTGCTCAAAAAGAACAACTGTTTTTGCATACTCTCTCAATTTAATTACTTATATACCTAACACGTTTCCTTTTTAAAACAAAAAGAAAAGTCTATTACTACCGGCGTGCCCAATGAAAATTGCTAAATTCAAAGAAAAAAAAATAAGACCGGTAAAAAATCCTGCCTATCGCTGACAATCTTATTTTTCTCTAAATGACCCATTAACCGAGTCAACACAGCATATTCATACAATTCAGAAAAATAGGAAGTTTATGATTTTGGGCGATAATTGGAAGTATCTTGTCCGTGTTATAATATTAATTCTATTTTAACAAACAGATACTGAATTGAAAAGGCTTGCTTTGCCATTTATTATAGCAAAATAAAATTAATAACACAAAACTTTTTTCACTGGTTTTCTGTGCACGCTTAACTACTACGCAAATCAATACAGACTTAACATTTTTCCAACTGACATCCTGTAAACTTTGAACGCAACATTATAATATTAAGATTTTTGATTAATATATACCGCCATACATAATTCCTTCGCGAATTTAAGCACTTTTCCAGTTTTTCTAAGCCGAACTTTTGACTTTTCGTTAATGGAATTATTGTACTTTACTAAAGTATCGAACATTTAAACTGGATGCAAGATACTGTTCGATTTTGAGTAATAAATATTTAAGAACCGTTTTTATCGTATCTCAGGTTTATGAAGTCGTTTACAGTTTCTCGTAAAATTGAATATCTAATGGGTACTCATAAATAAACGAAACTACCGAACGGGCATGACTTCCTCTCATAGATTCGCGTTTCTTTTTATGCTACGCGACCCCATAAACAAGCAAACAATCAGATGGTAGGTACTGGCGGTAAATTTTTTTACCTACAAAATAAGCACTCCCTACGTCATGTACCGCAAGAATAAGCTATGGGTTGTAACACAATAACGAACAGTGGACACACACGCTAGCGTAAATATATATTATATATTGCTTTATTTTACAATACGCTGCAAGCTTTGCAGTTGTAAATCCTGTTTATGATCAACGCTACGGTTTGCAGGGTGAAGTATCGCTGTTTTTACACCCTTCGACGTTTATAAAATACGATAGCGCTTTCTTGGTGGTAAAAGAAAAAGATAATGCGCTTCACGCTGCCAATAAGAGCTTATTTATAGTGCTGTTTAATTTTCTGATTACACCTCCACGCTTGTATTTTTATTTCTTTGCTTTGATCAATAACGTTTGTTCCTTTTTATGTTGTGAAACAAATGGCTTATATGCCTTCTTAACGGTAATTCTAAAGTTAAGGAGAGGGTGAAACACACTGCATCTCGGAATGCCAAACGGTTTTGGTAGCAGTCTACACAAAATGTCAACATATATATTAATCAAGGATACCTCAGTGTGGGTAGTGCTACTTAACAGGGATATAATGTTCTAAATGCCTTCGCTGGCATGATAACAGAAGGAGAAGCTATACAAGAAGAGGTAGAATCTCTGATACAAAAAGGTATACAGGTAGCAACGGGGGCATTTGTACTGGATTTCCACTATACTATACTATAGACCAGGCTGAAGGCGCCCACAAGAAGGGATTTCATCCATACTGTTATGGCCACACATTGTAGACAATCCTGTTGCTATCATTGAAGCGTTCGGAGCATAAATGCAGCCTTATGACGACCATATCGTAATGCTTTTAATCCGATCGTGTAGAAACTCATCCACTCTTAGTCATCAGCCCTGCAATAGGTGATTAACGCTATTTCTAGCTAGTGCAGATCCTAAAGGTAAACTCGAGCCTTGATAGTACCGTTCACCAAGAACAGGAAAGTGCAGCACTTGATACAACCCGCTATCCAATGTGTGAAACTTGCTTTTGGAGTTGATGTAAAATATCCATTTCTGATAATACTAGATTACTCACAAAGCAAAGATTTTGCACCTGTTGAAGGATCAGTAAAAAGTCTTGTGGATTATCTCCAAAAGTATAAAAAGAAGACGCAAAAGGTAGGGCTATAGCAAAACTTATATCTAAGCAAAAAGGCAACATGTATGATAATCATTGGAATTAGAAACCCTTTTGGACTTTTTACTGTATGCATGACGAACAAATTGCCAGAAAACGTCTGTCTCGGACAATATGCTGGGCATTGACCAAGTGCAGTCGACCTATGATTGTCGGATTCTTCACTACCTTCTTTCAAAGAGTAAAGAATGGAGATGTAATGAAAAAATACTGACGCAGACAGACACCTGCTGGTTTGCGAACGGGTCGGAAACAGAGCAGGGTGCGGATGCATAAATACTTTACCGCAGTTCAAGACTTTGGACAACACACAACTGTTTTCAATAAATGTTTTCAATGACAATAGATAGTGTTGACAGTACTACAGATGCAAAAATGCAAAACCTCGAAGCTCAAGCTGTAAAAATACTCGAAATGTATTAGGGGCGGTCAAAAATCTGTTCTTAATCTGGCTATTTGGACACTCAATCATTGAGGAGAAAATAAAAGTAGACATCTTTGCAAGAAATGATGCTGCAGAGCTATTTCAGGGAAAAGAAGCTGTCGAGCGCATACTACCTATTTAGTTAAATAACAAATAACCATACCATAGCATACCAGAAAGTGCGCCAATATTGGAAAAAATGTTCGCTTAAGTAAATGTTAGTAGCAATCAGGTACTATTAGCATACGCCGCCTTTTCTCTTATCAAGGCTTATCAGTATTACTAGGTAACGAGTTGCTAATGTATTCAATCTTTCTCTATATGTGTCTGAACGGGAACTAGGTGCTGTATGTCGACATTAGTATGTTTACATGAACGCATAATTAAATAAAATAAAATGTGTGTAGCACTGATGAGCCTTGATAAGGCGAAACGCGGCATAAGGTAGTACTAACAGCTGGCTACCCACATTTGGTTTAATTATTTAAGCATTGATTTAGTGGCTTAACGTGGGTCTGTAGTATCGAGTTCTTATTTAGAAACATATTATAGAAATGAATGCAACAACGAATTAGCAAATTCTTTATTACTAGAATTAAGTTTTAAACTCTCATACAAACTTCTTTGTATATACTGTCTTGTATATTGCATTTGTTACCTAGTAGCATCCATGAGTTTTGGTTAGGTGAAACATCGCGTATACTAACAGCTACATTTTGTTGCACATAGTTTATATTTGTTCGCGTGGATAATGTCAAAATAACAATTTACGGTCTACAAAATTTGGTGCAAACTTTTTTAGCAACCTTATAAGTTTATTATAATACATATTATTGTTGTATAATAACTGTGTGCTATAGATATGATATAAAAATGGTAAGTAAGTCCAATAAATGTAAAAACTAAGATAGATTGCCTTTAAAATACTTCTTCAAAGAAATTCTCTGGTTAGGCGCAACCAAAGAATTAAATTGCAGAAATTACTAACCTTTGCCTTATAATAACATACCACATATATTTTTCTTGGGATCAAGGATATTACATATTAACATAAATAATTTGATAATATTATGCTAAGCACAGACGGGCTACAAACGTAATTTGCATATTGTATGGGCTCAAAGTCTAAACTTCCTTCTGGAATTGTGTACTTAATAAAAGATAGATCTCTGAATCAAGAAGTTTATATTCACAGCGTGGGATTCCTAACAATTGCACTAATAAAAGGTTTGGTGTAGTTTTAATTGGCCACGTTTGTGGATGTTAAGTTTCCATAATTCAGTTATTGTTGATAATATTAATCTTAAAGATAATCTAACTTATAGTATATAACTAATCAATAAATAATAATAGAAGTTTCTGTAAAGTAGAATGAAAATTAGAGTCTAAAGCAAATTATTTGAAATAAACTTAATTAATATCAGGAAGTATGGAATATACTTTAGCTTTACAGTGCAAGACTTTCAAGTGAGAATTGAAAAATGTATTGAACTAGATGGAGGACATGTCGAACATCTGTTAAAATAAGAAATTTATTTTATAATGTTGTTTTCAAATATGGTTTTCCAAGCGTAATACTTATTTTTGAACTAACCTTCGAAAAGTTCTGACGATATTGATTTCTTTTCAAAACTGTAATTTAGCATTCTTGCATAATTTCTGAATAGCCCTTGTAATTCTTTAAATGTCGTTAAATTCTTTTATGCTTGTTATATAAATAAAACAAAAAAGAAATTTTTAAGTGGGGAATGAATATACTGACTTGGATGGTGAAGACATCTTAATGGATTGATATAATCCATTATCAGTGCAGGCGAAAAGGTACGGGAATGTATATTTGTACAAGCAAAGTAAGAGGGACCAATTTGAAACGACGCTTAGAGGGGCAAATTCCCGAAAACCTTGCCGAAGCTTCAGATTTCATTTCTGGCATAATTAATATTTTGTAAATACCCTAGAAATAGCAAAATATGTGTATAAACTATACAGATAAATTTAAATTTTAAGTACCAAACAATTAATATTAATATAAATGATCTTCTCCGTAATATATTGACAAACATAAATATATTGTAATGTATATGGTAATTACGTTTAATGTAAACAGTTACATAATGATAATAGTTATTTATTTTTGTTATAGTAAATTGATTTCGTAATTACAACAGTAATTAATTTATAATACCTATATATCTATCCAACAGTAATGCTAATAATTATAATCTTTATCTACAGATTTTTAGGTCTTAAAATATAGATACATGAAATTACCTAATTAATTCCTGTATTCTTTGTTCGAAGTACATTCTTCAGCGAAATCAGTATCATCTTTACCGAAAGAAGGTTCGTCGGAGTCGAAGCATTGTCAGTAGATGGATCGGTTATTGGAGGTGATAATAACTCCAAAATGGCAGGATGAAATGAGATTTTTCTTTTTTCCACGTCTTCCAATGTTTTCACCCGTGAGCATTTTTTTTGCGAATCTATACCCAAGATTTTTGATTTTTTTGTTCAAAGCTTCTTGGGCCTCCTTTAAAAGTTGTCCAATTGGCAATATTGCTGAAGCTATTACATCAGAGTCGTGCATAAAGATTTTGTATAATGTGAAAGGCATGCTATACAATGCATACTTCACCACAAATATTCTTGCTATGTCTACTGCATATTTTTCGAATTTTTCTTTGTCAACACTAAAACCACTTGATATGGTTTGCAACATTACATGAAATCTTTGAATTAGATTTATATCGATGCCAGTAATTCCAGGCGACAGTGCAGCATTCTCAAAAAGTCGACATTCGTATTGGCAGAACATGGATTAGGGTGATCCACTAAGAAACCCATTATGGATTTAACAACATTTCGTGTTCCCTTCTTTATTTCGTCAAAAAGCATTTTATTTGTTCTTGTCCACTCTTTTAGTACCAAAAGGCAATCTTTATGCTACATGTAAAAGGTACTCGAAAAAATGTATGCCTGTATCCAAGGGAAATAAGTCAGATGTAAATTTTAAAGGATCTACTATTTTTGTCTTTTGTTTTAACATTGAATTTATCTCGTCAAAAGTTTTGCTAGTGGTACCCTAAATGTAACATCTTTCCGTATGCGTTGCACCTCTTTCCATCAACCATAGTAAACATCAAAATATGCTTGAGATAAATTCTCCTTCCTTCTATTTTGACGCAAGAGTCAAATGCTAGTTCCTGCATATAATCCTTTTCTTGTAATATTACCACAAATCGGACTTCAAGAATGGGGATAGCTCTACATTATTAGTGTACCAAGGTTTATAAGGGGACTCTCCGAAAAGAGGCTCTCTGCAAGGAGACTCTCCGATAGGGGCTCATCCTAAGAGTCTTTATAGGAGCTGTTATCAATCAAGACTGTTAAGTTTGGCTTTGCCTCCTTGAGTCCTATCCCTGCCAAACCAGATCGAGATCAAACTGGAGATCACATTTGGTGGAGGCGCCTTGCGATCCTTTTTATTAAAATTGTGCTCCATTCTCAATACTATTATACAGTTACAAGGCCTACTCAGACATGAAAATAGGGTGGTACATCGAGATTAAAGAAACAATACGTCTTGAGAACTTTTTTAAAGTTGTTGGGCAAACAAGACTTATCTCATTAAAACAGTTTTCCTAAAGGATTTAATAGAATATTTTCTTCAAAATACATTGCTTACGTTATTATTTGCGTATGTTTATACTTTCTAGACCCCACCGTATCTTACTAATTCTAAGTTATTTGCATCTGATAAGCATTCCCGTTTAGAAATTCTGTTTTTCTCGTCCCATTAATCTGCTCCTATTTTCGTGCAAACTTCTGCCTTGTTAAAATAGTCTTATGTATACACCATACATATGTAGTTGATTTTAGGGTAAATTTATTTATACGCCGGTTTATCCCAGATAACTTCCATCTAAAAAGTTTCTCTCGGAACATATTCACCGTAGGAGATGTTCCCCATCTTAGGAAATAGGTGGGATATCTAAAGAGTTTTATTACGAGTTCTATTTTCTCTGGGGTTGTTTTCATGCGCCCGCGTCCGCCAGTTTGCGAGCGACGAATAAATTTACATAGTGTCTCCTGTTTATCACTTTTCCGCTTGATTTAATTTTGTTTGTCAGGAAAAAAGTTAAGTTATCCCTTCCATGTTCCCTTTATCTCAATCCTACTTTCTCTTCCGTAGTAATGACTTCTAAGGAGTCTGGTTTCAGAAGAAACTCGCAGAATCTGACTGCGTTTATTTTCTTTTTCCTTTGTAATATTATTACTTCTTCGTACATACCGTGTGTTTCCGCGTAGGTGGAGCGACTCTCACAAAAGGTAAAAAAATGTTCAATTTAATTTATTATTTATCGGAGTTTAGCCTTGCTCTGTTTAAGACTGATTTCTACCATGTTTTGATTGTTAGAGAAAGAAATCGGCTTTGACAGTGATGTGAAAGCTAATTTCGTCACAGGTAAAACACTCTTTCGGCTACCACATCTGAAAGTACAACGTTACTATAGTTATTAGAAGATAGAAAGCGCCACTTTTCCAATTGACTTCTGAATTCAATGGTAAACGTATCACTTCTGTTACTTTACCGTTCATGGATGGTAGAGTGCAATAAGTAGGTACATACCGAATTGAGGTACCAACGTGTCACTTTCGTTATTTTACCGTACTCTTCTGTGAAGATTCTGAAGTTTTTCTGGGTCCGGTTGCCAAAATAGCTGTCAAAGAATCTGTCATTCAAAAATAAGAGCACTACACATAGAAAAATGCAAAACAAAATATTGTTTTAATACAATTTTCTTATAGAGAAAATGAAATTATTTTCTTGTAAATAAATCTTTTACCACTAAGAAAATTGAAAGTTTTAATTCAAGAAAACTTTTGTTTCGATGAATTTTTTTAACTAGGGAATATATTTGCTTGGTGCAAGTAAATAGAGAATGCAGCTTATTGTACATGCACAGCAATACGTGGGATTTATTTAATATAATAAATAAATGTTAGAATCGGTTAGAGTGCAGCAGCAAAACGCTGTATATGCGTTGTCGGTCAATTGTATGATCGTTTTCTACCTTACAGAGTAGTTCGTTGTGTGAATTTCCTTTAGGGAAGTTGTCTGATGGAATCTTATTAGTTTTACATGTATCAATGTACCTATGTCTAACGACATGACAAAAAGGTTGGTAAACATATGTAGCGGTAAATCTATCTAATGTTATTAAT
The DNA here is from genome assembly GCA_949128085.1 of Cetonia aurata. Classification (NCBI taxonomy): domain Eukaryota; kingdom Metazoa; phylum Arthropoda; class Insecta; order Coleoptera; family Scarabaeidae; genus Cetonia; species Cetonia aurata. The sequence continues at coordinate 14,227,343 of OX421887.1, forward strand.
GATGAAGTAGGTAAGTAAGCTGCTATTCGTAATACTACATTCGATAGAAGAAATTATTAATTTATGAAGATGTCTATTTTTCAAAATTAGAGAAGATAAACAGAATTGCAATCGCCTAACATTGTCACCTTGTTCTAAAGTGTGGCATAATTTGACTTTATGTGGGTATATTCTGTTTGTTTTATAACGTCTTTATAAATGTGTTGGTTAAATTTTAACGCGTCGATTTCTTAGAGACATGATGGGAGCTTCATATATTGAATTTAAAGCTACTAAAGTACCTGCGTTAAGTTCATCATAAGTTTCTTTCTCTTTCTTCTTATAGTGAATGCTTCCTGTTATAAGATATCTTTTGATTAAACGACAAACAGTACTTTTGTAAATTGCAATATTTTTATATTTCTGCTTGAATAAAGCAATAATCATATTTACCGATCTTCTGCCACACCGGTTCTATAATATTGAATCACACAAACTTTTTCATCGGATATTAACATTGCCTCTGTGAAATAATTTAAGGTACTCTGCTTCTTAAATTATTGGCCATAGCTTTTCCCCTAGCAGCACAAGAATCGGCATGATATCGGCTAAGCTTCGCCGATATTGCTGACCGATGTCGTAATTATAGCGGCCGCTGATATCATACCGATACAAAATGTGAACATTTTGCAATATTGGTTCGATATCGAAATTCCAATACTTATCCGATATCGAAATTCCAACATCTATCCGATATCGAAACTCCAATACCTATCCGATATCAATACAATTAAAATTAGATACAATATCATCAGTAGACCGATACATGATTGGTACTTACCCAACGTTTTCTATGCTCCGCCGATAAAGTTTTAGTCGTCCTGGGATATCGCACCGATATTGGTGTGATGACTAATTTCTACATATAAGTATGTAGTTTGTCTATCCACGATAGTGGATATTTATACAGGCTGTCCGAAAAGTAGTTCCCGAAACGGAAAAGGGTTATAAAGAGTATAATTTCGAGTCAAATTAGCCCCATATGTGATTATTCAATTCTAATAAGGTTTTTGCGAGTTTTTTAAGATCTTCCACAAAAAACGTTCATAAAATTATAGGCAAAAACAGTATTTTTTTGTAATGTTAGAATTTAGAAAGAAATTAGAAACCATCAACGTCTTCTGAAATATCAAAGCCGTTAAACAAAAGGATGTATACCTTTGATAATATCACAATGTTTAATTTCAATTTAACTTCATTCTTATTGTCGTACTCTTTTGTTTGTTGATAATTTAATGAACGTTTATATGAAGGAAGATTTTTAGAAAAAATAAATGATTCATAAACTATGCATCGAATAATAATCACACCTAGGATTAGTTCGACTGGAAATGACACCCACTATAACACCTTTGTGTTTGAACATTTAATATCGGGGCAGTCTCTATAGTCATATTCATATTGAACAATGGGGAAAAAATACATCAGATTCATAATCACATTGCACATGTAATGTTTTTCAAATTGTTTGCCACCATTTTCTGTGTATAATAATTCATGACAAAATAGAATATTATGCGCATAAAATAATATACATAATGAAGGAAAGACTTTATGTAATAGAAAGTAAATAAAGCAATAAATTTCAAGAAAAAGTACTAATATAAAAATACTTAGTATGTTTATTTATGAGTAATTGACACAAATATTTAACGACATAATTAATAAATACAAAAACTGAAAATAACTAGGAAAACATGAAACCGAAAACAAACTCAATATGTGCATATTTTAAACGAAAAGTAATTTAACATTTGTTACAGTTTAATTTTTAACAAATCAATAACAACAAAAATTCTAAGTAATACCTAAAAAAATCCAGTCGTCTAAATTATTCGTTGGCTAAAGACGTTATATTCTTCTTCCTTTCTTTTCTGCCCCATCTCATCTATTGATATTCGTCTCTGTCCCATCCGGCTATTTGACTCTAATTGCTTCTGTAAATATAAATAACAGTTTTGATATAGAGTTACAAATAAAATAAAAATGCATGTAACATTACCTAGAAATACTATGTATATTTCCAATTTATCAAAAGCTTCTTTGGATTGTCTCTATTTTCATGAATAATTTACATTAATACTTTTCGAGAGGATTTGTTTTAACATTAGATATATGCTTCCTTTAACGTACTTCCCTCAATTAAGCACCACATACGTATCTAAAAAAAGTGTTTTTCTTTAGTGTACCTATATATACAGCACCGTATAAAAGCATTAATTTGTCTGAAGTACGCTTGTAATTTATTTTATTCTATTAATGCGAAACGTTTTTTACACTACACATATTGTAGAAACAATGCTTTCGCGTAAAATAAGAAATTTACAAGCGTCTTCCATTTTGTTAACGCTGCATATTTACACAATAAATGAGTACTAATCATTAAATTAAATTATATACTTGATACATACATAAAACATTATTCATAAAAATGTCCTTACCTTTATAAGCTTCATTCACCCATTTTGTAATTTGCACAACGCTTACTATAATGCAGCGACAAAATAAATAATGGCAACCACTTCACCTGGTCGTCATGCTCACACTGCAATAAGGAACGCTATGATGGATTGTGGTAGGGGTGGTGGTAAGATATTGCGCGTATATCTAACTCCCATAAACATTGCGTTTAGATGCCAATTTTTATAATCACGGCGGAGTTAGAAAATCGCATTTGCATATTCTTAAGTTATCAATCGCTTCACCTTCTAAAACTGTTTTATAGTCGATATTAATTTTAATTTGACAATTGATGTCTCAAACGTTGAAATTTTATATCTGAACGCTCTTGTAATGCGGTTATATTTCAATCAACCAGTCCGTATAGATTTAGGATATTAGCCGACTTCCTATCGTCAAAAAAATGACAATAGTCAAATCCATATATGTACCTCATTTCTATCAATATCGCAGCGGCGTTTATTAATGATATCGCCCTGATATATGTCTTGAGTTTCCAGCCGATGATCAGCCGATACATCAAACGTTCAACCGATATTTTACCGATAATGGATCTTTTGTATCGCAGTGATATCGTATACTGGTAGAAAGCCGATATCGGCACAATATCTTTGATATCGACTCGACATCAGGATATCGGCCCTATATAAAGCCGATCATTAGCCGATGATTTGTGCTGCTAGGGTCATTATGAACGATTTTACTTAGTAACACTTAGAAAAAGAGTCGTTTCACGTTTCGTTCAGGAATATACGATATACAAATAAAACTTTTGAATAGGAAAAAGCGAATATATGATATTCAAGACACTAAAGATTAATAATTTTCATCTTGAATTCAAATCCAAGAATTCAGAAACAATAAATTCAGTTCTAATTACCAGATAATAATAATAATAATAAACTTTATTACGCAACAGATTTAAAATCTATTCACAGGATAATATACAAACATAATCGAGATAGTGCATATTTAAGTACAAGTAGTCCAAACAAAACAAGAGAACAAAAAAAATACATAACTCCTATTGAAAATGGAAAAAACGAAATTACACATATGAACATTCCTTAATTAAAAGAATTAGATAGCTATCTACTATGAAACTGATAGCAAGAGTTAGCGGTGAAAAACTATAAATGGATCCTCAAAAAACCTATTAGCATTTCTTGCCATATGTGTTAATGGTGATTTCGCGAGAACGTTTGTTTTTGCTTTCGGAATTAGGAAAGTGTTTGTGTATCTTGCCCGATATGGGTTTATGTCATTTTTAAACGGAGCATGGTAAGGTATTCTTTATAAATAGGAATATCATAATTTAAGATGCCTTACTGTGTATTAAAAATTGAAATAAACATAGTTTTACCAGCGCCTCCGCCAAATATTTAACTCATATTATTCATTTGACGTGTGTTCATAACTTTCTTACTACAAAATTTTAATTAAACTTGATTGGTATACTCCTGAATTATGATCATAGCACAATACAATTAAATTATTTATCGGACATTTGGAAAGATTTAACTCCAGCAAACAAAAAAATTTTTTTTTTTTAATTCTGAATGCAAATGTAATGCCGATTGCAGACAAGTTGCTATGATTAGTAAAGACTAGCCAAACTAGTTCAATGACGCAGAAATAACTCCCACTTATCACCACTTAAGTACAGGTAGGCGGCCTATTGATGTAGTGAGGGTACCGATAGCAGAAGCAACGCAGACGAGTCATAATTGCTGACAGTTGTAAATGCTCCGGCGTAAGATTTGGCGTTAATAAATCTTCAAAAACCGAAAATATTCTTTCAACATCTGCATTAATTAAAAAATAATGAAAGTATTAAATAAACTGTTTATATTTACCGCTTTTTGCTAAATTATTTTTAACAATTTGTTTTAGGAACCGTATTTCAATCTCCTAATAAAGTTCCTAATAAAAGTTATTAGCTGAATAACTTTAATAACCTTACATTTTCCTATATATATAATATATATATATATTAGCTACATTTAGTAGGTTATTAGATACCATTATTAGGAGATTGAAATACCGGTCCTTAATATATCTATTTATATCAGAATTTTTGTCAAATACGCCTTCAGCATTCGGTTTTATTTCATTATAAAACTCATCGGAAATTCTTTGTAAACCAGATAGAGAAGAACACTAGCTTACCAATACTTCCTTGTAGTGATAAATTTTGGTTTTTAACATTACATTAACTGTGTTTGATAAATAATTGTAATGAGGTTGAAAATAATTTAATTGTTGTGTTAAATTGAGCCAGTACTATCCTTTAACTTAAAAATGACATTTTTTAAACTGTCAATATTTTTACTATAAAATAAACTTCGGGTACAGACAGGGTTAGGTGGTAAGGAAAGATGTGGATACAGTTTTTATTTGGGTGGTTTCAACAATATTATTTCTTACGATGTCTACAACTGAAAAGTTGTCCTGTAAATTCAGATATGTGATGTAGGACGTGTATTATACAAATGTACCATATTTCAATAATATTCGCTTTAATAACCGACCTGCTTTGATCATATGTGAAGAAGCATCACTGACTGAAGTCCATGGACATTATTCTGATCAATTTGACTTAAACTGTCAGTAACAATAGAAGTTACAACTTCCGTGTTACTCTTTTCGATACAGGACTTTCATTGCGGTATGGTTTGTAGTGTATTATTAGATGCAAGATTCCAATAAATATATTATATAACACAACGTCCTACGATATGAGCTGTTTGAATAGCACACACTCATATACAATTATCCCTATTTTTGGTTCTATATTTGCCATTACGATTTAAGAGCATTTTGGCAAATGATATTTGCATGAAATCGATTTCTCTGGATATGATTTAAAACAATAACATTTTACGCAGCGAAATAATTACTGCAAAAAAAAACGTTGCAAAGTCCTTGTAAAAGGTACCTTTATGCGCTGCCTCATATCAAAGGCATGCTTTTCGTAGCGACATGTTGGGCTATTTTTTTTTAAATAGTGCATATTTACACCGCAAATATTATAACGTGCCAAACCATGTTGATTACGCAAAAAACATGGTTTTTTTTTCTTCAGCATTATACGTATTGATATAGTCTTGTATTTAGGTTAAACTAATATGATAACATTACAACTGGAGACATCTATATTTATTAATAAACGATACTTTTTATGGACGATTCAATACATTGATTCCACGTGAACAACAGCTTCGGAAAATTATGACCTCCGTTTCTGTTGTCAGCATCAAAATATATAGGCAAACGAAAATAGAGTAAGCGAGAACGTGTTAGAAGGACTTATTCTGAGCGATATTAAGGATGTATTATTCCCACCAACGCAAAAGTTGCGTAACATCCATAAAACTTCCCCGTTGACCTCGTAAAACTTGCCTATATGTAGAACTTGTTCATAAAATTTCATATAATAGACATGATTAAATTTATCGTGAATAACCTGGAGTTTCGCGTAATTAAATCGTTATATAGGGGATAATAAAAGTTCTACTATTTATTTGGGTTATGTGTATTTTTTGGATTAACAGCTTTTCTTGTAATTAAACTTGTTATTTAAAATATCCATATGAACATGCATGATTAGATTAGACTTCTGCTGTTATAATTCAGTCAAATATTTTTCACTGGGTCAACTGCTGTGGTGAAATATTTATAATCCGTGTTACCACTCTCTTGTGCCTTTTCCGAAAGGGAGCCGATGGGTAAGAAAGCGTATGCAATAGTTTGTTTTCCGTGAGAAAGTTTTCGGTGCACAGTTGTTGGTAAGTAATACCATGGATAGAGTGACGTTGCTAGCTCTGCTGTTTGTCTTGCATCTACATAAAATTTCTGAGGATAAATGTCACAATCACTTTTGAAAATTCTAAGATTACAGCCAACCTCTATTAAATTACGGTCAAATCCCGCATTCGGATTCGTGCATGTATGGAGACAAACCAAACATCAAAGCGTTTTCATTGCATTCTCTCGTCCATCATTTCGGAAGGAGTTGTACCACAAACCACACAGATGGTTCGTCAATTTAATAAAATAAATGGGCTAAAACATATAAGAAATTGGATTCGGACGAAACAACATAAACATTGGAAGAATACACTAGGTAAGTTACATGGTCAAACCTTTATAGGGAATCCATGGGGAAAGCGAGCTAGAAAACCACTACTGATCAGCAGGAAACAACAACATTACAGGTCTGATGACCGGACATACCCTCGTGAAGAAACACTTGTGGAACTTCGGCCTGTATAAGGCGGACTCTGTGGGAGAGAACTAGAAACCCCAAAGACTATGTGACGGCGAAGCATTGGAGCTTTGCTGACAAAAGCAATCTTAATTTGCAGGTTTTCTCCACCAGCGCAGCCCAATCCGCTGTTCCCTCATTCCTGATCTGGCCTTCTACCAATAGTTGCCCGTATTTGTGCACTCTATCTGCATGAAAACGGTAAGTTTCCTGGAACTACAGGATTAACATTCTTTTACCATGAAAAATATAGGCTTTAATCTTCCTGCTACGCTTTACGCTCCAGCATTGGCTCGCCTCTCATCTTCTCACAACATTACGCACCAAAATCAATAGAAATCATGGCTGCACTGAGTCACATTTAAGTGCGAGTAGCCAGCTCTTAGACTGTACCTGTAACCAAAATAAATAAATCAATACCTTCTTGATGAATAGAAATATCTCTTACCATAAAGCACGAATTTAGGTATAATGGCAAATAGTTTCAAAGTTCTAGAACAGTAATCAGCTAGAGCATAAATCACGTAATAAAGGGGCTAGAAGCAATTATCTGAAAAGATCGCAAATTAAACGAAGGCTATCAAATAAATAATCACATAATAGCACTTAAAGCGGGTAGCCGTGTATTTTAAGTACCTAATCGTATTTTACTCTATCCTACAGTTACGGTGATATATTAAAACGTGCATAATATGCGTATATTTTTTAAACCCCGCGTTGAATAACGTGCAGTTCCGTTTAATTGCTAATTGTTGTTAGTTTTGCTGTTATCGATTTACGTTCGTCTGCACACATTACCGCTGTCGCCGTGTTGTGCGATCCTGGTGGAATTGCGGTTTGCTGGAATGACATTTCATTCGGTTTTTTGGATATTTCTTTCTCTACAATTTTTGTTTCTGCGAATAAATTGGACCTGTGCGATGGTTGCTGAATAAATTTTAGAAATTTGTGGGAAATGTTTATCTACGAAATATCGAGGTGCCAAATTTTAAAGGCGATGTGACTTTCTCAATAAGATTTTTACGATCGAATAATTTATAAAATTCTGTTACCTATTAAAAGGTTAGTATTTGCCTGCACCTTCTTTACAATTAATAGGATTTTTTTCATAAGGTACCGGGTTGACAATTTTTCATTTGGGAGCCGAGAAATCCTAATGCATTTCATAAAGTTTACTTGCTGTGTGTATGGAGCTAGTAAGTATATATTGCTATGTTCCTTCCACTAAATTGCACGTATTGGAATTTTTTAATTTTCTTAAATATAATTAGGTAATATAATTCGTTTTACTACACTCCACAATCATCTCATCTCATTTTGTTTATCTCATATTAAGATATGCGAGAGCTGTAGCATAGTAACAGACACACAGGGCATCTGACGCACTTCACGCTATTCAATTTCATTAATTCGAAACAATTATTTCGGAAATTCGTGGATTTCCAAATGAATTAAAAAAAAGATATATATCTACGGTGCCTTGTTATCCCTACCCTATATCTATATTTACAAGTGCTTTTTTCTTTTTTAATGCTCACTTTGACCTGCTAGAATACCAAAAATTCTAAGAAGTATGTAACTGGGAAGGAAATCTATTTTCTACTAGAATGATGCAGTAGGGCATGTTTCCGATTCAATAAATTGTTTGAGTCTTTCCTAATGCACATCGTTTCGTAAGCGTCTAAATCCCTCGAAGAGGTTATATTTTTCAATACTCAAGGTTCTCAACGTTAATTTTATGGCGGGTATCGTTTATATGTTGTGCTACACTGGATTATTCAAGCCCTTCATAGACTTCTTAAATTTAGTTTCGATTGCAGATTTTGTGTGTCGTATATAAACTATATTGTAGTCTCTACATCCTATTTTATAAGTGCCCGACCTTTCGTTAAGATTTGGTTTGTCTTTAGGGTTACCTAAATGGTTTCTAAAGGTCTGATCCTTTTTCTACTAAAATGATGCGGAAGGGCATGTTGCCAATTCAATAAATTATATGAAACCTTCGTCATATACATGGTTTCCTAAGGGCCTGATTCCCTCCAAGAAGTTACATTTTTCAATAGTCAATGTTCTCAATATTATGCATTAGTGAATTATTCAAGCATCTCATAGACTACTTAAATCTGGTTCCGATTGCACGTTTTGTCTGCCCAATATAAACTTTATTGTGGTCTCTGCATCCTATTTTGCGAATGCCCGACCTTTCGTTATAATTTGGTTTGTATTTAGGACTACCTGAAAGGTTTCTTATTGTGTAATGCGTAAGGTAAAACATGTATCCATATTGTGTTCTTTAACAATACCTCCTATGCCTTCAAATAATAAAGTCGCGTAGCGCGAAATGATCGGATATCTTGTGTGTCCTTATCTTTAGGCTATTAGGAATATCAAATATTCTGCGGCAATAAAGCAACTACACTGAGAGCGTTACTAAAATCATCAGTTACTTCGATCAGTTAGTCGCCTAGAGACAACATGGAAGATTTCTTCACTGGCCAAGAAGATGCTGTGGGAGGCTGTCGCTGCAGTCTCACCCCACCATAAATTGGGATATTACCGTGTCTAAACTTGATTAATATGCGTACTTTCTATCTTGATGTTACCGGTTAGTCACATTCTAACTTAAAGTATCAAAAATCGAAGCAGTCTTTCAACTAATAAGAATGTTATTCCTTAATATTTTTGTGCCTCGTTATTAACAGTTGAGCGTTGACGACTGATAAGAATCCTAAAAGCAAGTGCAAGTTTAAATAACATAAAAACAGCTATGTTCAAAATTTCCTAATTAAACCATATGAAATCAAATTACAACTTATATATTTTTCAACATGAATACGACCAAAGAATTGCAATTCAAGGTTATCCTCTTTTAACCATGAAACACGATAACATTTTCTTTTTATTCTAATTTAAATATTAATTATTATTTCATAAGGATGTTACGGTTTTTTTTCTTCACCTACCTTGTGTAGTACTCGGCCAGTCCTTTCGACAAGCTTTCGTTTTTTTTATTTCCTTTTTCTATCTGCCTTCTAATTTCAGAGATGCTTTTATGTATTGTTTTTCCTCATCGGGTATTGTTATCGAATCATTTTGGTCCTTTCTTCTCTCTTGATTGCTAGAATTTGAGAATCTTTACTTTCAGTTACCTTCAGATTTTGTTTCACTTAAATTTCGGTCCTAATTTCGTTTATTCCATTCCAGTAATTCATTTTCTATGTTTTGACAGTTGTTCAATTTTTAAGGTTAGTTCTGTTTGTATCATTCATCCGTTTATAGATTTCTAGGCATCGATTTGCTATTGATTGCTTTATGTTAGATCTTCATATTTTGTGTTCACATCTTTTCGACGTTAGATGGCGCCTCTTGTCCGTTGTCAGTTTTCAAATTTTAATTTCCTATTTTCTGATTGGTTGTGTGACGTATTCTCCCGCTTGGTTTCCTGTTTCCGGCATCATCTTCGTTTTGGTCTTGGTAATGGTGTAAGACGTATTCTCAAGAGTAAATTCTTCCTGTTTTTGGAACTTCGGATATTTTCTCACATATGTGGATATAAATGGAAGTTTACCGAAATTAATCATCGGCCGTATCTTCGCTTATGTTTGGTGTGGAATTGTGATTACCACGGCTGATGGATTCGATTTATTCGAGATAATTTGAGAACCCACGCGTCTGCAACGCCATTTTGAAATTTTTCTTCGCTACATTGGAAAAGCCCGTTTTTACCGAGGTTTTATCGTCGTATTATTTTTGGAGTTTTGGAATTTTAACGTCGTTTCAAGTGAGGATTCGAATACCCACGTTTGGCTGAGGTTTTCTGCGGCTTTCTTTGTTCCTGCACCGCCTTGGGGAATTCAACGGACCTCCCGCTTCTGTTTGCTTATCGAGTTGAGCCCGAGTCACGATTTCTTCGGATAGGACGTCGCATCCAAGCCCCGTAACCGCCGTTTGAGGGTCAAGCTAAGTTGCACGTTATTTTTCTTCATTACTAAATGCTAACTGCGATTAAAATGTTCTTTCTTAAATAACTACCCCGATCAATTAATTTTTTTTAATGTTTTAATGTTTTAGTCAACAAGTCTAGAAATTTTGTATATTATAGATCGGAGGGTATAATTGAAACAGTTTAACAGATTAATTCTTTAATATTATATTATAACATCAACCGATTAATTATCGGCATGTGATATACAGGGTGGTTTATTCACCGCTGGTATATTTAGTTCAAAATTTCAACTTTGTTTCAATAAATTCTATTTTTTTTGGTAACTCTAAAACTTTTCAAAATTTAATTTTAATTCTTAGGATAAGATTTTCCTTTATATTATTGATGTGAAACTGATTGCGTTGGCCATAGCGTTCGGTGTTGGAGTCCTATCGTGGGGCTTTTTGTTTTATTTCTTTGTCCGTATTTAAAATTGCATATTCATTTCATTTAACTTTTAATTGCAATAAACGTTTAAACGAGTTACTTTTAATTCTGTTTTGTTTTTTTTTTGTATTGACTTGCAAACTGCTTTACCCCTTGGTACTCGTTAACACCTTGGATTCCTGCTTATCTAGGGGACATGACAGGGTAAGTAAACCTAAGCAGGTGGCGCCGAAATTTTTATTCCATCTTGGGTTTGTTCGTTCAACCCACTCCCTCGCCGACGAGCCGGCTGGCACCCTGCATGATTGTCAACTATCAACCCACTGAGTCTAAGGTTTGTAAAGTGGTAGCGCAGCAACTTTTTGGTTTTCTTTTTGGATTTCACTCGGTCACTTTCGGTGCCGAAAATTTTAGGTAACAGGTAAACGAATTTGTTCAAAATACCTAGACAGGAGGTTATCCAAACAGCAGTTGATTAGATCAGTGTCCAAAGACGATGGGGTCTCCAAATCCAATGTAGTACCAGCTGCTAATGTCGACCTTACGTAGAACTTATTATCGGGAAATTAGTTGTAGGCAACACCTAATGGGTACAGGTAATTGTGAAACTCCCATGAAACGGAATTATAAAATGTGATGCATTTAGTTGATATTTAGAACTCCAAATATAAATTATGTAGGCAAGAGATACTAATTTTCCGGAGACACAACTAAACTGGACTATCTCCTACTATGATCGAAGAGAGAGTGATCTGTTTGAGTGAATGTTGGTCCTAGAAACGAGTTCTTTTTTGTCGTTGCGAGAACCGTCCGACATAAAGCCTGCGGATACAGTGCAGCCTCTTGGCTTTTGTATATATTATATCTCTCATTTCCTTTACCCATTAAGTTACGCCGGCCAGCCCAATATCCTGGTGCCCTGGCTGGTCGATAAAAATAATCCTCCGAGCTAATTTTTGGCCAGCCAAGAATTGTCTGTCTTTTGCGTCCAGAACCTCGTATTCACATAGGATGTCGTATGCGGTCTCTGTCATTTTATTACACAGTCTGCATTGAATATCTACGCTGTTGATCTCCATGTTCTGCAGGTGTCGTTTCAGTGCACAATGTTCTGTTATTAGGAAACCTGCTACTATGCGAAGGCGATTGCTACTAAGTTGTAGCACTTCTTCATTCTTCCCCTAAGATGGTCCTTTGATAAAAAAGCTTTCCACGAGTTTGCCTGGTTGTGTTGTTTCAGCATTGTTTGTGTTTCTTCTAGACCTAACTCTCGAACAGGCACTGGACCTATACCTAAAATTGTGATCATTGTATTCTTCACATCATTGTAAATTCAAAACTTCAGGGCTATTCTCGGCTTCTGATCCGTCTGAAACATTATTAACAAATGAAAATCGCTTAAACCATACACAAGTTGCTTAAAGAATATTCTCTACGATCATACTCGTACTTACGATAAAATTTATTGACAGTATCTATTTTGATTTGATATTGTTGAAAATATTGAATTATTATAGTATTAATTATAGTTGACATGTGGAACAAGTAACTGATAATCGGTTGCACACTCTCAAAATTTTTAATTGTGAATTTGTTATTTGGTTTATTAATTATAGTTAATTTAAACCATGTTAAACATGTAAAATCTGATTCAAGGCGTTTCTGCCAGCACTGTATATCTTCTCCAACATTACACATCACACTTCTCAAACTACAAGTATGTGCCTCTTTGAAATCTATACAGTGCAATTTGTTTCACGCAAATAAAAAAAAAATAGTATTGTAGATAGTTAATAACGTAGTACATAGTTTGATAGAACATCATATACACTTCTTACAAGAATTTTTCTCGAATATTACTACGCTTCGAACATTTCACATTGGATTACCGTCGTATAATTGCTGCAATTAGTGAAATATGGGATATTGCCGTTGAAAGCTGTCTACCCACAGAGTGCATGAGTCGGGCGTTTCTTTGATAATTTTCTTCAAAAGAAAAGGCTTGGTTGTCGACAAGCTGCAACGCTCCTTTTCCGAAACGCGAAACGAAAAATTGACACTCTGAAGTGAAAAGTTAATTGCCCCTTTCTATATTTTATCTCCGTTTACAATTTGCAGCGAATGCTATGGATTATCTTACTAAAATTAGTAGAGGTATCGTTTGTGCATTGCTTCATGTTTTATAGATAATAATCATAATTCGTAAATAATGTTAATTTAAATAACAGACAACCTCGTATTTATTTTATGATGATTTATACAAGTATCAAGAAAGCAAAATGCGGAAAACCTGGGAATAATAGTAATAAATTAAGCGAAGATTTGGTAAAAAGAAATTGAAATTGGTGGAGGTAGTTTACAGATACATGTTCATATATGTTTTTTTTGCCATTTAGACCACCTCCATCAATAAATAACGCACATAAAAATTCGCCTATTATTAGATGTATGTCTTCATTTAACACTGTTTGTCCTTCTGTTGATATTTTCAGTATATCGTTGTTTTCATTTGGAAAAAAAAAAAAAAAAAATTTTAAAATTTACTTTAATTAATGCGCAATAACGGTTTGAGTTGTCTGGGGAATTGGTGGGTTTCTGGATTATTAACTTGTTTTTTTTTTCTCTCTTTTTTTAAGTGTATTTTCATAATTAAATGTAATTACATTAAGCCAGTGGAATGTATATTTTTAAGTTGTTAAACATTTCTGTGGATAGCAGTTCTGGGTTCGTCCCGTTGCTATCCCTAAGAAAGTAAATAAAAATAAATAAAATAATGCTGCGAATTTCAGAGAGATTTTTATAGTGTAAGCAACAGTGCATTAAACATTATAATACGAAATTCCCTAACAAAATATCGTAACATTTACAATAATAAACAAATTACATAGATACTTGTTGTATTACTAGAATTTAAATTTGTTATTATTAGTTGCCTTTATTTGATCACTAATGATACCTATTCTGCGGTCATAAGGTAAACCATAGTATTTGAATCGTAACAAAAATGTTGGAAAATTAAAGTTGAATTCAAGTGTTGTTACACTTCGAAAACGTAATTTCATATTTGTACCGATTTATTTTTATCCCCGTGTATAGTTGTCATATGGCCCTCTGATTGGGCGTTCGACGTCACGTTATCTAAATTTTTTTTTTTTTATGTAGATATTTGTAACGAACTCTAATTTAGTTATTTTTTCCTCTATCTTTTACCGTTAAATTCAAGCCCATCGTTGGCAATTTTTTTTCGTGTGTCAATTCATATGTTAATTACTAAATCTAAAATTACAGTTCGTATAATTAATGCATGCTCCATGGAGTAAGTAGTTTTTTTGTTTTTCGTACTACGCTAAGAAATTGTGCCAATTTTCAAATAATTTGCCTCCTTGCTTATAACAATAATTTAACTTCAATAGTTACATATATGATTATTTAAGACATTACGTCCATTTCATAAAGCCAACTTGCGTCATCTTTTTTTGTATACGTTTTCTGTATAATTATTCAAGATTTAATATTTATTAAATTTCTCTAAATTATATATATTTCTATTCTTTTATTTTTATCATTCAGCAAAAGTAACTGCAAGTACCATCCCTTCTTTTCCCCTATTTGTTATTCTGGGTTATAGTAAAACCAGACGACATCGACAGGTAAGAGGCACGTAACTAATCCAGTGGCGCCCAAACAACATCGGTAGCGGAGGTACTAACTATCCCGAGCTCAGCAACGCCTTACCTAGTGGGTGTCACCAAACAATAAATAAAATAAAATTGTTTCATTTAATCCTTTCCCCACCTCTCCTGATACATTGCTTGATTGATTTTGTTTTCTGTCATTTCTAAGTTAATTCAAAATAAGAGAGAGAGAATATCCGTATTTTAAGAAATGTTACAAATAGGTAATATAATAATAATAATTATTGAATAAATTAACATAACAATTAATATCGAATTAAGTACATTGTTTATTCAAACGGTAATGTATCGGCAGAGCCGTCTTTATAACATTACCTCTAATCTTATATACATCATTTCAGATCAAGCATTAGCTATCTCGTAAGTAGTCTTTAATTCTTGCAACGTAAGTCGACGCAACCGAGTTGTGTTTGTGTGAGAGGGTGAGAATTGTTAATGGTCGAATATGTCGGCACAGTGTGCATTTGCCTGGAACACTGCTCGTAAAATGTGTCTTTATCTTTTCATTAGTTTCTCCGCAAAAAGAAAGGTAAAACGTCAACGCTGAGGCTAATTTCTACCGCGTATTTTCTTTCTCTACCTTTCGGTGTGATGCTCATCCCCATCCGTTTATTTGCTGCCGTGTAATTTCCGCGAATCGAGAAAGTTGACTGGGTAATTCTAAATTACAGTTGGTAGATGAATTTGATTCGTATTAATTTACTCCATGATGAATGAGTGAGTGGTTATTTTGTAGTATTCGATAGTTTGTATATTAGTAAAGTTTTTAATTAAGTTCTGTACCTCTTGAAAATTTTACCAAAGCAATCATAATAAACGTCATTACGGTATTCAAATTTTAATTGGATGTCATGATATACTGAAGATACCTACACAATGAAAATTGTAACAGCAAACCTTAGGGATCATTTATTACGCAATTCAATGATATTTATTAAATCACGGAATCTTCACCTATCAACCTCCGACGCTACTAAAGTTATTTCGAAATCACGGTCTTTACTTGACAGTATTTCTACCATATTGCTACTGATGTGAACCTATTGCAGCACCAAGGACAACTGATCTTGTGGTCTCGTGCTAGCTCTAAATGTGATAATAAAAATATTGTTATCAAAGAGACTTTAGTTATTATAATATTCGACGGTTTCTTAACCTATGGTTTAATCTGTGTACTGATACCTCTTTGAATAAAAATGTACATAGGTTTTACACATCTTTCAATATCATCTTAATACTGCATTTCTTTACTTACCCCACTTACATTTAAAACATGTTACTCACGTCACGTCAACATGCTTGTTGAGATTAATTAACAAGATTTATTAATTGATTTAATCATTTCATGATGGTGCATTTTAATTGCTTCCTTCGTGGTTAACTGACCCAGAACTGAAATCATCGGTTCATTATGATAATTAAGCAGAAATCTAAATACTATATTTTGGGACACATGGTATGGTGGCTCTGAAAAATCTAGACATTTCGTTTTGCCAACGCATACCTTCAATGAACGTATAAATATATTCACAAATATTTTAATGTTCGTCTGGATTTTCACAAACGCTCAAATTTGCTACTACATTCACAGACTAAAGCAGCAAAATTTGCTAAATAAATTACCGGTGGGCATCAATCACAACGAGTATGTACGTATCCCGCAAACCCACGTATTTACTGTATGTGCGTTCCAAAAGTGTTACGCCTATTGTGCATGTGTGAATGCGCCAACTACAGCTTTCCTGTGGAAGGTTCTAAATTACAATTCACGGCTCATTGCCAACGGAATACCACAGTTAAAATGGAAACGGACAACGCTGGTATATGCTTTGCAACGAGTGCAGGTTGCGCATGCAATGTAACGAAAAGCAAATCAGTTCAATCATGTTGGTAATGTTATTATTCTCCGCTATTGTATTCGAGCAAAGAATCTTAATATAGTTGGTATTTGAAAGGCTTTAGAAATATCGAAAATGAAGTTTAAATATCTTACAGTATTATAGATGCCGAGCATTTTGGTGCACGCGCTGAGGAATAGAACTATATAGATAGTGCATTTTGCTGTTTCGCTCTTATATTGATTCTGTCATAGTAGATTCTTTTATCGGTTATAATGTTTCAATAATTTCAATAATTCAATACATTTCTAAGAGTTTATTTGTACTTTTTTGATTTTGGTTTTTACGGTTTGTACCATTATTTACTACTTTTTTCCAGTTAGTTAGAGGCGAAGCGTTTCTAAAATTGTTTTCCGTTTCGATATTCGTATTTGCTAGTAAAAAAATATATTAACATTTCTAGCCACTTATAGGTACATGCACTAATATGAAAAATGCAAAGCACAAATTTTATTGAAATTTATGCTTTATAAACAAAACTATCACATCCTAAATGCGTTACATATGGTGTTCTTAAGGTCCAATCTTCGGACCTTTACTATTTGTACTATATATAATAACCTATACTTCTTAGTATTGTTTGAACCAATTAATAATGGCCACAAGAAGAAGAAGAGGACGAAGCAGAAATAACAAGAGAGGACATTTTGTAGGAAGTAAACAAAATTAGAATAGGCAGAGCACCGGGCATAGACGGGTTAAGGCCGGAAATGGTGAAACAAATGGGAGACGAGGGAATATCCTTGTTGCAGAGAATGTTAAACTTGGCATGGATGACACGAACTACACTAAACAAATGGAACACAGCGATTATCACCCCAGTACATAAAAAAGGTAGTTACAATGACTCTCAAATTATTCAGAGCCATATCATTACTTTGCACTACCTACAAACTGTATAAACGCATAATAGAAGATAGATTAAAACAAAAAATAGAAAAAAACACTCGGGCAGTCTTCCGAACAGACAGATCAACGCAAGATTGGATATTTACAATAAGACAAATCGCGGAGAAGATAACGTCGACAAATAGTAAAATGTATGTGGCTGCAATAGATTTTCAAAAAGCTTTCGATAGCATGAAAAGAGAGAACAATAAAAAGAAAGAAGAATAAATGTAAAAGTTTATACACGAAGACAGAAAACAGAGTGAGGATAGGAGGAGGAGTATCCGAAAGTTTTGTGACGTTCAGAGGGGTTACGCAGGGAGGAGTGCTCAGTTCATTGCTTTTTATCATCGTGATGGATGAAATATCCAAAGGGTGCATAGAGGGACGAAGGGAACCTATGTATGATATAGAAAGTTCACGCCGGTTTTTATAAACGAGATGATGATGTATGCCGACGATTTAGTGATAGTGGCGAATAGTAAAGAATAACTACAAAATAAAATAGAAAAGTGGTGCAATGAAATAGAAAAATATGGACTACATATAAACATGGAAACGAAAATGAAAGAAATAATTGAGATAGCTACTCGGACAGAAGACAGACAATTCCAAAGACAAGGAAAACAAAAAGCCACCAAAACAGACAAAAACACTAAAACACGTTAAATTTAAAAGCAACATAGCGATGGAGATATACCGGCAGTACAACATGTAGGAAGGACCAAACGATCAGAACAACGACGCCTTTGATACCGTTAGTCCGAGAAGAGAGCACCATCTCGTACTCTAGGATGAAGAATGAAGGCGGAAAAACAGCGCATGGCAACGCTTGCTACACGTGTTGCAATTTCTTGTATATGTATGTATATACGTTTTGTAAAGTGTATAGTTTGTTTGTAAAATAATTGTTCAAAAAGAAAAATAGGTTGTGTCAAAAAATTAAAATACAATTACTAACCCAGACGGAAAATTAGAATCGTCCACCTCCTCTCACTCGTATCAGACGTCTAGCTGGTTTCATTGGATAACAGCTAACGCCTAGTGCCCCGATGACCGCTTTTTTTATCACCTACGAGATGAAATTATTCAATTAATTTATTTTTCGATACTAAGACGATCGTGCAACCCCCCCGATTAGAGTAATTTCATTACTAACATTTTTCAAACACACCCCGCGGCTTGATCGTGCCGCTCTATCAGCGATGAAAGGGTATTCTTCAGAACTTCGAAGAGGAAATAACAAGCAGAATAAGTAAAGTGTGTACGCTATACAGAATTCTATATAAACCATTTTCCCATAAAAAAGAAATAAGTAGATTAGATTAGATTAGATTAGGATTGGGGTGGCCTATCGACCTATTTCACCGCGACCTTTTCAGATCTATTGTGATCCCCTTTTTTCCTAGAGGACGGTCTCTAATTTTGCCCTCTTAATTAGGCCTATCATCTTTGAGAGCGGCTTCTTTATGTAGCTACTAGCTGTGGGGTTCACCTCCCCCATTACTAGAAACCTTGTCCTCGCCAGGCCTTCACATTGACACAGCACATGAACTGGTGTTTCTTCCTCCTCTTGGCAGTATCTGCAGGTTGCATCATCTGCCAGGCCTATGTTGTACATATGCCTATTCAGTCTACAGTGACCAGTCAGCAGACCCACAAGCATTTTGACAGTCTTCCTGTCTTTATTCAGTAGATCTCTCGTAAGTTCAGGCCTTTGCTCCTTTAGGAACTCTTTTGCCTGCCATTGTCCCGGTGATTTTTGCCACCACTCTCTGGACTGTTGTATATCCATTCATTGATGGATTTTTTAATTTGCGATTTGGTAGTGCCGAAAGAGGGGTCGGCTCCAACGAATGGCCTTGACGAACGTCGCCTGGCTAGCTCGTCCGCCGCCTCGTTTCCTCTCACCCCCGAGTGGCTAGGGACCCAGGCTAGGGTTACTTTCCTTTGGGTGCCCACCTCATTTAGGGCGCTTACACAGTCCCAAATCAGCTTAGAGTCCACGCTTGCTGAGCTAATCGCTTTAAGTGTGGACTGACTGTCAAAGAAGATAGCGACGCTTTTACCCGGTTCGGTACATCTTTCTGTCTCTCGGACGCAGTGATGAATTGCAGCAACCTCAGCTTGGAACACCGTCGTGTCTTTGCTGAAGGTTACCGAAAGGGCCTTTTTAGGCTTCTTAGAGTAAATTCCCGCTCCAACGCCGTAGTCCGTTTTAGAGCCGTCAGTAAACCAGTTTGAGTCCGCTCTTACCGGGGCACTTGCCTCCCAGTCCTTCTTATCTGGTATTATAACCTGATATTTCCTATCTAGGTTAGGGGTACGAACCATGGCATCGCATGGCAATCCTAAAAGAGGTGCCTCCTTGAGTTCGTCTAGCAGCTTTTTATAGTAAGCCCCGTGCGATTTACTTATCGGAAGAAATAAGTAAGAGAACGAAAGTAAGAATTTACGAGTCGGTGCTAGTGCCAATGCTGATGTACTGCCGTGAGCCGTGGGTCCTAAACAAGACACTAAAACAAAAAATAACAGCTACTGAAATGAAAGTTCCACGGAAAATAGCCGGAGTGACCAGGCTAAATAAGGTTGAAAGTGAAGTAATAAGAAGGGAACTAAAAGTAGAGAGTGTAATAGAGAAAATTGAACAACGAGAACTGAGATGGTTCGGACATATTGTACCAATGAACGAAAACAGGCAAGTGAAAGTAGTGCGTGAAATAGGGACTGGGAAAAAGAGGAGAAGAGGAAGCCCGAGAAGAGGATGGAACGATGAAGCGGCAGATATACCAAGAGGGAAAGGGCTAAGCTGGACTCAAGCGAAGACTGAAGCTAAGGATAGAAAAGAGTGGAAAAAGATCATCACCTCTACACCGATGGTAGAAGAGGTTGCGGATAAGTAGTAATAATGGCCAGTACTAACTTGCAGTGTAAAATTACGCAGTAATAAAAATTTTGTTAAAATTTAACAAATTCTGTTGTTCCAGAAGTTCCACAAAAAATTTGTTAATGCATCGACTACCCAAAGTTGTTACCGAAAAGCTTTATTCTTTGTTAAAGGTTAACAATACTTTTCAGCAAACATAATTGGCAAAGTTTCCTTTAATCTTGCAAAATTCACTTGTTAGCTTAGTACATTAAATACTTTTGTATAGTTTTACTAAAATGTATTTGTTTTTTCTGCGTTTCTTTATTGTAATTGTAATAATAGTGTGTTAACATGTAATAACTAATCCGATTGCTTATTTTGGTAAGAGTAGTATATATCAATAACACGAAAATTTGAACATAATACTCATTTATTTATTTAAAACATTACACTAA
This sequence comes from Cetonia aurata, assembly GCA_949128085.1. NCBI lineage: Eukaryota > Metazoa > Arthropoda > Insecta > Coleoptera > Scarabaeidae > Cetonia > Cetonia aurata. The sequence continues at coordinate 14,248,286 of OX421887.1, forward strand.
AACTATTTCATGTTTTAAAACGATATAGTTTATATCTAATCTAACTGTGTGATCGTGCAGTAATGGTTGTGGTTTAATCACCAATCAGTTTCGATTGTATCCATGTCGATTCTGACGTCCACCCTGCTTTTGTTTGCGTCCAAGCGATGATATTACCTAGATAATTGATAACTTTAATACAATACAACATTACTAATAATAAGTTGTGTTTCCTCATTTGGAAAATAAAATATGGTTACGAGCGCCAGTTTACTTTGAGCGCTAAGAGATGGCGCTAATGGTCAATGTATCGAGAGTTCACATTCAAAGTCCGCTTACGCAACGTCAGATGACGTAGCAGTTTGCTCGAACTTTCTCGAAGGGGTCGCGCGGTATTTAAATACGACGCTGCGATTGGGTAGGGATTAGTTGAATCCAGGAAATGCAAGCGGTTAAATCGAAGCGACGCATACGAAGAGAGGCGAGTGCAAAAAAACATACGGTGAAATATAAATTGATAGTAGAGATAAATTAGTGAACGTAAATAAGTGAATAGTTGTTTAAGTGTTTTATTCGTTATTTGTGATTAATTAGTGTTTGTTTTCTTTGTATTTAATTTTTAATAGACTTTAAGGGCCTAAGTAAATCAATTTCATTTAATATATCGTTGGTGTTATTTCTTTGAAACCCGACAGCGTTTTTATCAGCGAGAAAAACGTTACAGTATTAAAATATATCTAATACTGCTATGCGAATTGTAAACACAATTGCTTTAAATTTTAATTTTAAACATGTACGTAGCCTATACTGAGGGTTTGTATGTAGCTATTTCTAAGTTCAAAATTTTACTGGAAAACATCTTTTGTAGATACGTCCTTTCTTTTACTAATGTTGGGGCAGATATAATTTTGTGTTATTATCACCACTCAATTTTATTTTTATATTTTATTCCAATGTACAATTTGGGCTTCTGGAGATATCTATTATGTTTTTTAAAGAAAATTTTACACTTTCGCCACCTACTATGCTATGACTATTTTCCTACCACTGCTGTTATTGCAACTTGCAAGTTCCGACATGAATGAACACGAAACAAGTAAAGTACTGTTGTCTCATAGAAAACGTACATATTTCGTTAGGCGCACGTTCAAATCAGAGTAGGTATACAAATTGTAAAATGTAAACTAACAATGTTATTTGGCGTATTAACAAGAGCATTGTGTACATTACTAATTTGCTGAATATATATATAACCGGCTGTACATTCCGTATGGAATTGGAGCCGCTCTTTTGAGCTCTGCAGACTATTTAAGTAAAGTGGGTCGTCACTCCTCTTCACTTTTCTACTTCTTGTCCTTTACGTGCTGTTGTGTGTTTTTATTTCGTCTACTATTTTCCTCCATATTACTCTATCCTTTACTTTCTCTCTCCAGTCCATTATTCCTAAGTCCTTTATGTCATTAAGTACCTGGTCCTCCCATCTTGCCTTCGGTCTTCCTCTTGATCTGTCTTCTTGCGGCTTCCATTTCGTTATTTTCTTTATAATTGCTTCTTCCTCCTTTCTATTTACATGCCCGAACCATCGTACTCTTTTTGATTTCATTTCGTTGATTATGTCATCTCCAGCTATTATGTCTGTTATCTCTTGATTCGTCAGTCTTCTATATTTCTCATCCTTTATTTTCCTTAATCCATAAATTATTCTAATCATCTTTCTTTCGAACACTTTCAATTTCTCTTCGTCCTTTCTTGTAACGCACATAGTTTCCGCAGCGTATAGTACAGTCGGTCTTATGGCTGTTTTGTACACTCTGATTTTTGTTTTCTTACTTATCCTTTTACTTCTCATTATGTCTTTATATCTGTAATATGCATTGTATCCTGATTTTATTCGTTGTGCTACCTCTATACTCCTGTCATTTTCATTGCTTATCATCGTTCCAAGGTATTTGAAAGTTTGTACTTCTTCGAACTTATATTGTCCTATTTGTACCTGAGTCTTCGTCCTTTCTTTCTTTTCCTGTTAATTTTCATATATTTAGTTTTGTTTTCGTTTATCTCCAAACCTCGTTTTTGTGCTTCACAGTCTATTTTCTTTATTATTTCTATCAAGCTCTTTTCATCTCTTGCTATCACAGCGATGTCGTCTGCGTATGCCACCACTTGTGAGGACTTCTGTATCAACAATCCCTTTATTTCATATTTTCTTATAACTCCTTCTAGTGTTATATTGAAAAGAGCGGCAGATAAACCATCTCTCTGTCTTAGTCCTTTGGTCATTTGTATTGGGTTTGTTATTCCTTCTTGTGTAGCTACAGCAGCTTTTGATTTATCCAGTGACATTTTTATCAACCCTTGTATTTTTTCCGGTATTCCTATCTTTTCTACTTCTCTCATTACTGCTTTCCTTCCCACGCTGTCAAATGCCTGCTTGAAGTCAATAATTTGCTGAATAATTTTGCTAAATTGACAAGGGTGTTGCGTATATTAACAAAATTCCACATAACAAACCTCGTTTATTATCACATATACCTCATAAATTGCACTCAGCTTTCCAATGACGCTCCTAATATTGTCTAATTGAAATTTGTGTAAATTAAGCTTTTTTAGCGATTTTAGAATACTTATGAGCTTGATTCCGTAACCGCTGTTGCACTCTTTGCACGAAATCTTATATTTTATTTGGGGTCCTTGATATAATTTAGAAAAACTCCTACATTTAGGGATAACACCATTTCTCGAACATTAACGGCTGAAACAAATTGTAACTGGAACATAATTATAAAACAGCAATAATAAATGGTTCTTCAAATAAGTCAATGTTTTTTTTATTTCGGGTAAAAGCTACAAAAGTTGAAGCAGATTTTTTCATGATTCAATAAGCATTGCTATACCTAGTTATATCTCCTCACAGCATCACAAAGCGTCTGTAATCAAAGTGGTGTGTAATCAACTAAGGTTTTTCAATGCAGCAATTAGATTTATAACTCGCAATATGACGAAAAGTTTCTAAGTAAAGGGATGCGGCTAACTATCGTTTTTAATGAAATAATTCAAATTATAATTAATTCTGAAACATTTATCAGCAATTCAAATTTAACAACTTGAAATTTAGCAAATTTCAAAATATTTTCATTGAATTTTCTTTTATCACTTGCGTGGGACACCTGTAGATATATATTTTGATGTCATATTTATATCAAGAGATGTTAAGCTAATTTGTATTTAATAAGAACGTGTAGGCTAGTTAAATTAAGTTTGACGAATTACCAGCGCCAAATTAAGCTTTTTACTCAGGTTAACAATAATTAAGGTATTTTCTGTCCGAATAAACTTAATTAAAATTCAAACGAAATTAAGAACAATTATCGCTCGCGTAGAAACTTTCCATTAATGATATTGAGTTCCAAGTCCTGTAAATGGGACCGTTAGCACACTGTAGTTCGCTTTCGGAAAGGAAAACTTGCGAGATATTTAAACTTTTCCATCTAGTATTGCGCGTCTAATACAAACTTTAATAACAAAACACAATAAAAATGGAACCAATTTCCGAACTCTCGAAACTTTCTAGCACCGGCCTGGAGAGTTCTCCTTTCACATTTTTTCTTCCTTACTCCGACAAAAATCTGACTAGAAAACATTTTGCATGCAAGTTATGTAAAGTAATTTGGGAATATTCAGTGTTAACTCCTACAAGAACGGGATATAAGGGAATAAGGAGAAGGTGGGTAAATCGTAGCACAGGGAACCCTCGTTTTCCACTCCTCTTCTCTGCTTGAATATATATCCTTAAGGAAAATTACTTCCGTTAGATAGGACGAGTCATATTGCTCCATATTTTTATGCTATTCATCCTGCAAATACCTACGGTAGTAATTTAGAGCTTGAACTTCCGAATGCTTATTGCCAATATCTTGCTCACTCTTTCTTTTTTTTTCTTTCCCTATCATTACTAAAGCTCTTTCAATTTGGAAATGTCCAGGGGAAAATCGATTCTTTCTTTTATTACGGGGGAGTATAGTCATCGTTTTCATGGATTTATTTATTCGATAGAACTAACTTCTGGGAATCCACACGAATATAGTAGTTTGGGATCATGCCTTGGAAGCCTATTTATTTATTAATATACGACCTGCGTCTAGGTAGAAATTGTGGATTTTGTAGACTAATTTTTGGAACAAAATATGGGCCTCTTTTAAATTGGCTTTATCGTGGTTCATCGGATCGTGTTAATGCAAAAACGGAAAGTTATTCATGTAGGTAAATACTCATATTAAATAAGTAATTTAAGTGTTTGGTCGTTTGATTATTTACTTATTATGATCCACTTGGGTATGTGCAACTTTAGCACTCAAGTAAGTAAATTTTTACTTAAGAAGTTTTCGTCTTGCGGATACTCAGAACGTAGATTTATTGAGTCCAAGACAAATTTATTTAAGGTAAGCATCCATTTTTCTGTGTGCAGCACGCACAGAACAAAAATGTGTTATTTTTGTTTCTTAACAGCATAATCTTGGCGTAAGAGGTCAGCGGAACTTTTCATACCTTTTTAAGAATAGTATACTTATTTTAAAAAATAACGCTTTATAGAAGGATAAATATTTATTATAAATATTTACTATCAAATAAAAAGTACCTTTTATTTATGTGAAATAAATGCTTTGTTTGAGAAAGCTTTTTTCTGGAACAACAAATAGTTTTTATGACGCCTGAATGATCTAAGTTAATGAGGCCATCAATTATAAACAGTACAGCTTTCTGAACCGACAATAGCCCAAGAAAAGAAAGATATACTTTACCTATTCCTATAGTACGCAATATCTGCCACCATTCCCCGAAATGTGTCAGTTTTATAGCGCACACGTTGCTATTAAATTGCCCGGTTGTAAAAGTGTTCCATAAATATTTTAATATCTGAGTGACATAATTTTCATACTATAAAGATAGGTGGATTTTACATTTATTACAACTAAAAGGTAAGAAATAGTTGTCAAATAATACTACTGTGATACGCAAACTTCGCAGAGAGAATACATTTTGGTCGACACACAGAAAAGTGCATTCTGAGTTAAAAATAAAATATTGTTTAAACACAATTTTCAATAGAGAAAATGAAATAATTTTGTTGCAAGTGAATCTTTTACCACTAAGAAAATTGAAAGTTTTAATTCAAGAAAACTTTTGTTTCAACGAATTTTCTTAGCTAGAGAATATATTTGTTTAGTGCAAGTATATAGTGCAGCAATAAGTGTGATTTATTTAATGTAATAAATAAATGTTAGAATCGTTAGAGCGCAGCAGCAAAACGGTGTATCTGTATTGTCGGTCAGTTATGTGGTCGTTTTACCTTACATAGACAAATTTATTGAAGGTAAGCATCAATTTTTCTGTGTGCAGCACGCACATAACAAAAATAACACACCTCTCATTATAAAACCTTCTAATCTAAGATTTAAAGTAAAACGATGGGTTGCTTTTAATGCTGGTGCCTCCAAATCTTTTCTTGAGAGGTGCATGTATGTCCCTGCCTGATCATTAAAATATACTTGCTAAGAAATGCTTTTATTATCCCATATATAGAAATTAATTCCCTTAAATCATTTTTGGCCAAGCTTCTGAACTTGGCCTCATAAATCAGATTACCGTAAAAGAAAGTAGTTTCTTATTAGTAATACCTTGAATTAATAAAACATAGGTTGAATGCGATGAAAAATACACGCCATTAGAAGTTGTGCTGCCTGAATATCTTTATAAATCAAATATATAAAGTAAAATAAAAATAAACATTTGCGTTGAAATGTTTTTCTGAGATCCTACAATAAATCCAATTCGAGCAGCAGCTTACTTACCTACTTTATCATTAATATTATTAGGTAAATTTATCGCCATATGTATGCGCCTTTTTGGTATGTAAGTATATTGATACATGTAAAACTAATAAGATTCCATTAAACAACTTCCCTTAAAGAGATTCACACAACGAACTACTCTGCAAGCTAATTAAAACGACCACACAATTGACCGACAACGCAGATACAGCGTTTTGCTGCTGTGCTCTAACGATTCTAAAATTAATATTATTTTTATTATTATTTCCTCTATAAGAAAATGGTGTTAAAACAATATTTTGTTTTGAACTCAGAATGCATTTTTCTGTGTGTAGTGCAAAGTGTATTCTCTATGCGAAGTTTACGAATCTCAGGGCAAAGATTAAGTTTACCAGAAAACGATAAATAGTCTTACTATTCCAGACTTGCACATCGCAGTATATTCGCATTTGAATATATCCTTTAGGTAAAACATTATATTCTGTAAAGACAATAACAAAACAGGACTACTTGTTTATCAAATAACCTTATATTGTGCCAAAGGCCTGACACAAATGTCTATTTATGCACATTTATTTGAAGTCATGTAAAATGGATATATACCTTACAATATTCTTTTATCCATTTATCGTTTGCGCTAATGGAAAAAAATGTCTCACAATAGTGCACAAAAGTGCACGTTGCTTCAGTATTTGATATTTTATTACAATATCCTCTCAGTTAAACCATCACTCCCTAATATGTTATTTTGGTGAGTTTGTAAGTTTGAGATATTAGTTGATAATATTTTCTTTGTGAAAAGTTTATAAGTATTATTACATCAAAACTAAAACAGTTAAAGCATAAGATTGGAAAAGAACCCATTCTGTTTAAGTTAGTTTTATTTGACAACTATTTCTTAAGTTTTAGTTGCAATAAATGTAAAATCCAACTTTTCTAATTTGTATAAAAATTATGTCACTCAGATATTAAAATATTTATGGAACACTTTTACTGCCGGGCAATTTAATAGTAACGTGTGCGCTATAAAACTGACACATTTCAGGCAATGGTGGCAGATATTACGTACTTTAGGAATAGCTAAAGTATATCTTTCGTTCCTAGCGCTATTGTCGTTTCAGAAAGCTGTGGTGGTTTATTATTGATGGCTTCATGTACAGGTATAGGCTATTTTTATTGAATAAGTAACTATTTTAAACCATACCAAATAAAAATAACACTATAAGAAAGTTGACATATTATTAGCAGATTAATCACTCAAAATGTTTCAAACAGAACATAAAGTATTTATGATTAGATCTTGTTACAGTACTGGAAATCGTGGTGAAATTAATAACTAAGTTTATTCGACTCGTTTATGTTTAAATGAATTCCGTCAGAGATTTCCAAATTTCGCCATAAACGGAACGAGATTTTTTCGGCAAATTCAAGGAACTGTGGTCAATTTTGAATATAAGTGCCAGAATTCGATCTGGAAGAAGACGGGCTAGAAATGACGATAATATTGATCAGGTTAGGCAACGTACGCAGAAAGAACCTACCTTATCCGTACGCTGATTGACACAGCAAACCAATTTAAGTTATGGGACGTGTCAAACCATTCTTATACATAACTTGAACATATTTCCGTATAAAATGAATATGTATCCAGAGTTACTGCCACTAGATTATCTGAAGAGGGTAACGTACTGTACTTGGTTTAATGAACAAATGCATGTGGTGCGAAAGCAATCCTAATTTTCATCGCGAGATTCCGAGATATAATCATAAGAGGGGTGCTTGGGATGCAATTATTCCCAAATGAATAACTGGGCCAATATCTTTCTAAGAAACCATAACTGTTGAAAGATATTCTTGACCGTTTTATCAATCAATTGCACGATGATAATCCTAATGGATACTTTCAGCAAGATAATGCGGGACCACATGTTGCTCGAACAACCATTGATTATTTATGGCAATTTAATGATGAAAGGTCCATCCATCTAGGTCTTGTGATTTGAGTCTCTTTGACTATATCTTATTCCCATTGATGAAGAATACTGTTTTTAAAACTCCGATCCACACATTAGAGGAATTACAAGAACGTATTGTTGAAAAGTGTATAGAAATACAACAAACTATGTAAAAACTGGTAATTTACGGTCAGATGAGTTTGAGACAAAAGAAGGATTAAGACAAGGAGGCGTATTAAGTCCTGTGCTGTTCACAGTAGTTGTGGATTACATAATTAAAGATGTGAAAGAAGAGACTAGGGCGGGAAATGAAGAGGAGCTACAAAGAAATATAGGTATATGGAAAGAGTCACTACAAGCCAGAAACCTAAAGATTAATATACAAAAAACCAAAGTTATGGTAATATGAAGGGAAGATAAACACATATCAATACACCTTAAAGATAATATAATAGAGCAGGTAGAGGCATTTAAATATCTGGGGGTGAAGATACATAGGGATGGTAAAAATGATGCAGAAATAAACGAATGAATAGCGAATGCTTTAAAACTGTATTACTCTCTAAGTGGTCCATTCCTACGTAAAAAGGAAATAACTAAAAAGAGGAAAAAGGTGGTATACAAAACGATCTTTAAACCAATTTTGATATATGGAAGTGAGGGATGGGTTTTGACACAGGAAACCAAATGAAATCTACAGACAGTAGAAATGAAGTACTTAAGAGCAGTGATGGAAGTTGCTAGAAAAGACAGAATTAGAAACGAGGATATCCGAAGAGAGCTAGAATTGGAACCTTTAATAAAAAGTATTGAAAGACAGCAATTAAGATGGTTTGGTTATTTAATCCGTATGGGATGAACAACAAGTGAAAATAATATGGCAAACAAACGCAGTGCCGAAACGACAGAGAGGCAGACCGAGGAAGATATGGGATGAGGCAGTGGCGGGGATCCTAGAAGAACGAGGACTACACTGCAGAGAAGCAAAGAAGAAGGCAAGAAATAGACGAGAATGGGCCGAATTTGTATATAGTTAGTTTAAAACCTTAACACCTTAGGGTATAATTAAGGTTTTCGATTATATATATTGTTGAAAAGTGTCGCTCGGTACCACCTGATCTTTTAATTCGAGTTTTTAATAATATGGGCCGACGTATTAACCTGTGTATTCAAGAAAAGGGAAGACATTTTCAACATCTTCTACAATTTTTGATACCTACCTGAATGTTATTGATTTAGTTTTTTTCTTTTTGCTGTATTGAACCTCATTATTTTGATTAGTTATTCAAGTGTTTTTGAAAATTTGTATTTAATACTATTTCAAAACCCGAGTGTCACAATGACGTTTATGCAATGCGAGTGATTTAATGTACGAGCATTACAAGTCATTGTGACACGAGTTTTTTACAGTATTTTTCCTAATTTGCAGATTAGTTATTACATTCCAGCAAGAGTCCCACCAGTGCGTTAATATCTCATTACAGCACAGTGTGCGGTAATAATCATTTTAGCACTGCATCGTCGTTTGTTTTAACTTTATTGTAACATCCAGTTAAAAAATATACTAATACGCTTCACTATATCGAATAATGATATGTTGACTAAAATTTACAACAGTAGGTGGCCTAACTTTAAATTTCCCGCCGAATGTAGTTCTACCTTTGGTTCTTGGGCAACACGGTGGCGTAGTAGATGTTGGGGACCTTAGTAATGCATTGTAAGCTGTATGTTGCTAGCAGCCCAGTTATGTATAGTTAAAAACCATTTATTTTAAATTATGTTGTAGTTGAGATTTTCATTTTTGCTGGCATATTTCCTTCAATTTAGTTCGCCAAGTTGATGTATTAGGGGGGATATACTTCATTTTTACCATATAATAATCAATCGTGGCTCTTAAGTATGACTTTCATGGCGATAGTTTTCGTTTTTTAAATTATTTATTTCCTTCGACTGTTATGAGAAATAGTTTAGTTTGGTATCTGCTATGCCAATTGGATCTACGATACATATATTACAATTTATTTTTATTTTAACTACGTAATTGGCTGTACCCAGCTTAGCACGTTGCCTACTCCATGCTGCTGATTTCCTGATGAAAAGGTTTATGTAAAGCTACCAATGAAGGCTAGTGCTAGATTCTGTTTTTGGACTAGGTCCAGAGGTTAGCTGTTATTCAGATCATTGTTGATGAGTACAATGTGAATGAATTCCAATAAGAGAAGGAATATTTCCGTTAATTTATGCTTAAATGTATAACTCGTAGAAATAGTTATTGTACCTACAGGTGCTTATTAGTAACTGTCATTTTTGGCAATTACTCAGTGACCGAAGTATGTATATCAGTTATAAGTAATTACAAATACTAAACTATACCAATATCAGTTTGTTTTTTTTTTAGCAGATAATAAGTCATTTTAAATTAAAATTAATTCATTCGAGTTAAAAACGTTATCAGACCGACGGGATGCAGTTTACAACTCCGACGATGATTTGGCCGCCGAAAGTTGCTGAGTTATATGAATAAATTGTATTCGCCCCCTCGTAAAAGACAGGAACACTTATTTGTTTCGCCAACTTTAACATTAACGAAGACAAAGTAAAGCGAAGGCAAAAAAGCGGGGCTTTTGTTTCGTCACAGAATCTCAACTTCGGCAACGTTAAACTCGTACCAACAATTTATCATCTGGATTCGGTTAAAATTTATACAACTCGACGATGCGATGGGAATATCCTTCCTCTGTGCGTTAAAGCACAGGGAAAGAAAACGCAACGCTTGAGTTCGGAGAGTATAATAGATTTCGGTCGTCAAAAGTATGTAGGTTGTCTGTTTTTGTTCGGTGAGTCGAGCTATGTAACACGTATTTACCTGGAGTTTCGAAGGTACGTACTTCTTGGACGACGCTCGAGAACTGAATAGAAGATCCGGTTAAGTTTAAAGTCAATAGAGGGCGCTGTAAGTGCGCGGATACTGGCTGGCCCACTGCGTACTAATACTGTGGAATTAGGAAACTTGAATAGGAAGTGCGATGCGATTTTCAGTTGTATTTACATACGGGTTTGTATGCCGCCAGGAACTGCCTCAAACAACCTTCGACAAATATATGCATTTACATGTTTATTGTGTGTCTATATCTGTTCAAATAGGTCTTCAATGGCGGTTGGTACATTGTTAATGCAAATCAGCAACATGGAGATGGGGGGTAATTTCAGCAATTTTACTTAAAGTAATTAACATGTTAAGCACAATAGCTGAAAGGTGAGAGAACTAAATTAAATGTGTCAGTTTGAAGCAGTTATGCCTTGACATTCATTTCAAGCATTCAATTCTGTAGTTAAAGACAATATACTCTTTTCAATCAATCTATGATTAGTAAGCAGTGCTGGGTTAACTTAGGTAAATTGCAATAAAGTGATCATGTTGGGTTGGTAGCCAAAATGAGATGTAGGTTGTATTGGGTAAATTCCACTTTTCCACTTACTCTTAGACACGATACCTATTCACTATTTAACGAACTTTATTATTTATGATTTAACAATGAAGCAGGATGGGTTGGCTTCACTAAGAGATATATATAATCTTTGTGTGGGCAATTCATATGTTCCTCATATCCTTTTACATATCTGTGGTGCAAAGTACTTTTGGCAGTGTTATGTTCCTTGTTGTGCAGCTTATTTAAAATAGTTCAGAGTAGAAACCAGTGAAATGCTAATTAAGTATTAGATAATATTTGTCTCTCTACCTCGCTAACATATTAACTATGTTTTGGTACATTTATAGTTATGGAAAAGGCCTTCCTAGTGTATCTATAAGCTTTACCGAGAGCAAGTATAGAGCTTACAATTTTTATTCTTTTAACCTGTTTTGTCTGTTTTTCATTCGTAGAGAAACCACTGGTTATTACATACATACATACATAATCCGTCCTCTTCCACCTTTCTAAGGTGTAGAGGTGCCATCACAAATACCACGCCACGCTTTGCGGTGCCTGGCCAGCCGATGCGCCTGTGCCCACTGCAGATTTGTCTCCTTCAGTATCATTGCAATCTGTCCATTCCATGTCTGTGCCGGTCTACCCCTCCTCCGTCTCCCGTCAACTCCCGCCATCCATATTCGTTTCACTGTTCTATTGTCGTTCATCCGCACAACATGACCAAACCACTGTAATTGCCTCGTTTCCACTCTTTCCATCACTGATACCACCCCAAACCGTTCCCGCAACGCATCGTTCCTAAGTCGGTCTCTCCTCGTCACGCACGCCACCGCCCTCAAATACCGCATTTCACATGCTTGTATTCTGCTTCTCAGTCTATCATTCAAAGTCCACGTTTCACACCCATATGTCAATGTTGGTATATATACAGAGTTAAAGATCTTTATTTTTGTCACATCCGACACTGCTTTATTTCTAATAAACGCTTTACTTAGTGCATAGTAACATTTGGTTGCATTTGTTATTCGGTTGTTAATTTCCTGCTCCAATTTTCCCTCACAGTTTAACATGGCCCCCAGATATTTAAATTTCTCGCTTTGCTACCACTGGTTATTTTATTTATATATCCATCCTTTACTGTCTCTTTCGTCAGGACAAAGAATAATCAGTTGCGTAATAACTGCACAAAAAGTCTTATATATGAAATTTATATAGTATAGTGTGAAGGTTGTCTCTTACTTATTATTATATTTTCCCTTAAACTATCGTCAGAGAACGTAAAAGTAATAAAACTTAATATATATATATATAGAATAATAATTGAAAGAAATATAGTTCTATTAGCTTTACCAAACTATCATTGTCAGCACTAACTTTCAAAGCTTCATTTTAAGATTGCAACTGCTAACTTCATAACGGTTTGTCCATATAATATGGAGGTATGTGTGTATATACGTTCAAGTTATTTCACTAGGGCATACGACGGAAACTACGCAAACTAGGTTTTCCTTGAGCAAATACCGTCTGCCGCAATTATCTTGGGAAATCATCTAGCTGTAATTTTCAGAAAAGAATTTGTTTACCTCATTTGCTTAAGCGGTGATGGTTATCTCCCACTCGGCAGCACTTTCCGGAATCCGGAGAGTTTAGAATAACTTAAGAGTTAGTTTTAAATCCGATAACTAACTTTCCATAAGCGATACTATAAAGTTTTGTGGTTATTGCCGGTCCTGTTGTTAATGCTAATGCAGCAAGCGGGAAGAAATTCAAATGAAGTTCGATGCGATTCAATTACCTCCCGGAATATTCAAGGATATCGTTTCAGTATCGCTGCAGGATTCCGTTGCAACTGATAGATATTTTTAATCTCGCGTTTCTATTAAATTTTTAAATCTATTGCCATCATAAAAGAGCTTTGTTGATATGAAATTTTTGTATTTTCCAGGAAGCTATATGTGTACAACCATACACTCAGAACTGACAAATGGCTAACTTTTTTTATAATGTAGACCTTTCAAATAAATTATTACTTACAAGAATATATGTTCCTTCGAATTTTACACTTTCTTTTTTGAAAACTCACATTTTTTACATTATAACCAAAATATAAACTATAAATGGAATAAACTAGTAGCATTTAAAATACAAAATAGAAAGAAGTTGAGAGTAGTGTACTGTTCTATGGTGCCACGGGTGAACATTTTCAAAGAATTCCGAGGCTGCTCAATTCGCAATGTTGCAGCAAGTTTTTTCAATTTAATTCTGCTTCGACGAAAACCGACGTAGGTCCATAAACATATATATTAATCAAGAAAGTTAACAAACAAAAATAACAATAAGTAGTGAACTTAACCTAAAAGTAGAAGCGATAAATGTATATACGTTGTTGTTGCCTTGTTCGTGTTATTTTTAAACTTATAATAAATGAATATACTCCAGGTTACGAAGTGTGGTGTAATGTTTAGTTTTTTAGAATTTTATCGTTTGTGTATCCTGATTTCTATTCAGGGCATAGAGAGAGACGATTTCAATATTTCCGTACCTTAGGATTCCCCCCTTAATGGAAGCTGCATTCATTATATTTGGTAAAGATACGCAAAAGTGCAGTAGGTGTGCAACTTCAGGTCGTCAGAAGTAACTTTGTGAAAATTCATTATTTGTGCCCTTAAAAAAATCATTAAAATTGCTGCCTTTAATTGATATTCAGAAGACGTAATGTATAATACCATTAGAAAACATAAAAACAAAATGAGAATTAGAAATATAAGCACATTAGAAACTAATGGCGTAAAGAATAAAAAATATGTTAAATTACCATTTTATCCTAATTAGATGAATGGTCTCGACATACTTCAACTAATAGTCGTAAAAGTATTTTAGATAACCCCAAAGATCAAGAAAATAGCATACATAAGTAAAAATCAGGAATTTATCAAATATCCTCTAAAGGTTGTAATCATGTATGCATTGGGGAAATTAAAAAATCAATTAAAATTCGTTTGAAGGAATGAGTCAAATGCTCCTCACATTTAGAATGTCCAACAAATCTAGTGTAGATACCTTATGAAAACCATAAAGCTGTGAACGTAAAATTAGTTAAGTGTGTAAACAGCTGCATACAATTAAATTGCTGTGGAGGCATGGGAATAGTAAATATAGTTACTACTCATTTCCCGCACCCTGTGAAACATAAAGTAACTTGGAGACATCCTAATGGTAAAATAGAAAATCGGATTGATCATATAATGATTAACAAAAGACATAAGAGATGGGTACAGGATGCAAGATCATATAGAGGAGCAAACGCAGATACGGATCACTACCTAGTCCGGACGATATTGAGAGAGAGAAGAAGAAAATACAACCCAAAACCTAGACCAGTGAGAAAGATATTTGACATATCTAAATTACAAGATTCGTACATTTGAGAAAAATACATGAATATGTTAACAGATAATGAAGATATCTATACAAACAGCGATATAAACTGCACGTGGGAAAACATAAAACAAAACATTACACGAACAGCTTAAAAGATTATAGAATACAAAAAGGATAAAAAACATAGGAAGGAATGGTATGATAGTGAATGAGAGAATTTGGCTGAAAAGAAAAACGTTGCATGAAGGAAATGGTTAAACGCTAGAAATGATGAAAATCGAAAATCATACAAAGTGTGCAGAGACGAAATGAGAAAAGCATTGAAAAAGAAAGAGAATGCATGGATTAATGAGAAGCTAACGGAAATAGAAGAAGACAATAGAAACAACAATTCTAGAGAATTCTATCAGAATAGAAATAGTATAGAGGCAAGGGGTTTCAAAAACTTCGAAGGGCCACGAGATATAAGGAAGAGGAAATAAAAGAGGTATGGGAAGAATACTACAAGAGGCTGCTATACGTACCGGATGAGCAATCAATTACCGACTTTTACAGAGCGAATAAACAAGAAATTGAATGTGATATTGACGAACCGACATTAAATAAAGTAAGGCTTGCGATAAAAAAAGCAAAAGGTAATAAGACATCTGGAAGCGATGGAATAGACAACGAACTTTGGGAATATGCCGATGAATACACTCAGCGGGAGTTACCTGCGCTCATATGCGAAGTATGGAGAAAGGAAACGTAACCCAACCATTGGAACAGAATCACCATAATACCGATTCACAAAAAAGGGAATAAAGGGCTCTGCCAAAACTATAGAGGTATATCTCTTCTAAATACGGGATGTAAGATATTTA
This sequence comes from Cetonia aurata, assembly GCA_949128085.1. Classification (NCBI taxonomy): domain Eukaryota; kingdom Metazoa; phylum Arthropoda; class Insecta; order Coleoptera; family Scarabaeidae; genus Cetonia; species Cetonia aurata. The sequence goes on from OX421887.1 coordinate 14,263,723, forward strand.
CAAACATTTTAAAGAATCGCATACAAGAATTTGCTTAAAAAGTTATTGAGGATCACCAACAGGGATTTCGCTCCGGAAGGAGTACAACGGATGCAATACATATCATGCACCAAATCTTAGAAAAATCATATGCACATACTATGGAATTACATATAGCATTTGTGGATTTTAGGAACACATTCGATGTAATAAACAGAACAAAGTAATAGATGAACTTTATTGTATGGGTATGTCGAGCAAGTTGGTGAAGCTAATTAAATGTACATTAGGAACACAGAAGCAGAAGTTAAAATAAAAAACATCTTAACGAGAACATTTAAAACCAACGTTGGAATAAAACAGGGCGATACACTATCTCCGGTGTTATTCAATTTAATACTAGAAAGAATAATAGAAAAGGCAGGAATTAAGGGAACCTTAATTACTAAAAATACGCAGTTAATAGTATACGCCGACGACATAACAATAATTAACAGGACGAAGGAGGATTTGATAAAAAAGATAATGGATATTGATGACCACGCAAAGTTTTACGGACTGCAGCTCAACGAACAAAAAACTAAATATTTGACGATAAGTAAAAGCGATACAGAGAAATCTTTCTTTTTGAAGTGAATAACTTTAGATTTCTCGGTGTGACCGTGCATGGTTTTACAGACAAAGGCTGTGTGATTGAAGGAAAAATTATATAAAGTATTTAATATGGACAGAAATCTGATAAGTAACAACGCACTAGCGATAAAAACTAAAATAGCAATTTATAAAACTCTGATTAGGCCGGTGGTGACGTATGGCATGTAAACACTAACAATGAACAAACGGGAGATGGAAGAACTAAGGAGATTTGAGAGGAAAATAATAAGAAATATCGTGGGTCCGATAAAATATGACGACAGCAGCTTCAGAAGGAAAACAAACAGGGAAGTGGAAGGAGCATTGGCTGGTGAGGATATAGTATGAAACGCAAAAGTTTTAAGATAAAATGGTTTGGACATGTCGGGAGAAGCCACAAACTAAGAACAATAAAAAAAATTACAAATTGGATACTATCCTTACAAAAGATATAGAGGCAGACCCACGAACACTTGGCGACAGAAAATAATTGCAGACCTTCACCAGATGTTAGTGGCAAATTGGAATCACCGATGCAGGGATAGAGAATTGTGGAGTGCAGTGGCACAAGAAGCAAAAGTGTGTGCAAACTTATAGAAAAAAGGACTGATCCCCTATAAAATGGATTGTAATCATCCTTTGGATGGGCTATTAGAATTTAATAGATAAATAAGGTCAGGATGGGCATAATACCTAAACTTTTAAACAAATTGCGACAAGACTGACCACGTGGAACTCTTGACGTTGTGCGCTCTCTTTTGTAACCGGAAAGCGCGAATACTTAGGGAATTGGCTTCCCAGAATATAATAACGTACCTCATTCAAGTTTCGAAAAAGGTATAACAATATGTTTTACCGACATGTATGTTTGTTACGTTCATTAATAGATATATAAGGTAGCATGCCTGTGATAGTTTAGAGTATAAAATATCTAGATGTGTCGATCAGCACATCACTATCAATATATAAATCCAGCGACTTAATGGAAGTAACCTGTCGAAGTGAATGCCCATCAAATCGTAGTAGTTGGCTACAGTCCATACAGGTCATATCCTTTCTTCTTGGGGTAAACATAATAAAAACAGTCTTGTCGATTCAAGATTCAATAAGTATATTCGAAGTGAATAATAAACGAACTAACCTAGATATGATCACCCGTTCAAAAAATTCTCCTGTTAGCTGGAAGTGCTGCATCTACTGCTCTTAATATCAGCACGCGCTACTGAACCATTTCCTCGTGACGTGTTTTCATAATTTCCTGCGCGATCGTGGAGAAAAATATTCGCAGGTCAGTACGAAGTGGGTTAGGGTGAATTGCTGACGTAAGCCGGTCTGACAAGTGAGCTGCTATTTGCCCTCGAAAATAGCGCGGAGGCGCGCTGCTGTAGAAGTGAATGCGGGAAACGGAACTGGGACGGAAGAGGCGTTTTGAGCTATAACATTGTGTCGTAGTACGTGCGCATTGAGAGTAAAAGCCTTGTTAACAGTGCTACAGTACAACCGACTCCGCCAAACTTTCCGTTCCATTTTATACAATAGATGGATACCTTCGGAAAATATTATTATAGTTGGTAATAGGCTTAAACTTTATTCTTCTTTCTGGGTGTATTTTCCAATATTTCCTTTTCGCGGCTGCTGAATATCGCAGCTTTTATTAGAACAATATTTCATATATCAAGGAGACGAGTGCGAGGAATTTTAGCCGCATTCCATCGCATATCATTCGGAAATAATTTCGAATATCTGCGTTAATCGTAACTTCTCTCGGAAACACTTCCGAGTTAAAGAACTATATTATTATGACTGTGCTCACACGGAGGAAAATAATATATGAAGGAATAAATAAATAATGAAAGTACAAGAAATTCGTTTTGTTCTTCAAAATTAAATGATTTAGATATTGTGTTGTACCAAGAGTGAGGCACACCGAGACCGAAGCGATCTATTGTGAAAGATCCTGATCTAGATTTACCAATCAACCCATGTGTTTACCGCAAATCTGAGGGTTGTCTTTAGTGCTGCCATTTTTATGACTAGATGTACCAATCTTTTAGTTACTAGTTGTCCAGAGGTTGGACCCCAGAGGAATATAGCCTTCCCATGCTCCCATTATTGAAGTTCATTTCTAATCTGGGTTTTCGAAATACCCAGAGCTGGTTCTGGCCCATAGAAATGGCTACTGGCCTCTCGTCGGGCCAGTTGGTCAGTCACCTTGTTACCTCTATTTGAAAATGTATTGGCACCAGTGTGGCTTTCTTTGCCATAGCCAGTCGCACAACATCATTCAAGCACTCTCATACCAACCTAGGCTCAAAACTATTTGCTTTTAGAGCGCTCAACAGGGCTTGATTATCAGTGCAGAAGTAGATGTTAGCTCATGTCATCCCTTTCTTGGGTTTTATTGGTCACAAACATCTATAGCAAATATTTCTGCGTGAAAGATGGGGTTTCCCTAAAGCTATGGAAAGACGGTAGTTCGGCCGAAAAAACTCCAACACCCGCCCCTTATTCTATCTGGGATATGTCTGTGTTCCACACCAGAGAACTTATTTCAAATTTTGGACCCTCTAAGCCCCATTGCCTTTGAATGGTTGTCTAAAATTTTGTTTAACGGGCATAATGTCCGTCCGCATTTCTAGTGAGCTTACCTTTAATTTGAGGTTGTGTAGGGCTGCGACGTCTCCTATAATGTCACCGTATTGAAAGTTGTATATAGGAATAGGGTTCTGAAAGTACATTTCCCCCTACCACTTCTACCTCGCGAGAACACGTAACCTCCATCTGTCTCTTGATTGACCAGCTTCGAAGCGCTCGACATTGGAATATCAGGGGCGCTCAGGGCCCTAACGTTGATCCTACATGCGATGCCCCGTCTCACGACCGGCGCTGTCCTGGTGCTCCGCCCCGCGTGGAATTTGAATATTAAGGGTTTCCCTACAGATGATGCGCGGGTGCTCCGCGCAGTGCCTAATTTCGCAATTTTCGAAAATAACGTCTAAACGGCCGTAGGACTTACGAGCTACCGCTCGAACTAGGGGATAAATTAGACCTGTGCGGAGGGGATGCGGCAAAGCAGAAGTGCAGCGTCTAAACATATATAGACTCCAATCGGATCACATCATAATATATTTGCAACTAATGCGATTCGATAATTTAAAATCTCCATGTTATGCAGGCCACCCGTCGCTCTCTTTCTAACAACATGTTAATAGGTGATCATAGGTTTTATAACGGCTTGATATAGCTAATATATCATTTCGGCTGTAGACTCCAAGTTTTCCCAAACAGCCTTTGGTAAAGCCAATATGCCATTGTTACTCTATAGGCAATTCTTCCTAATTCTTTGTTCTAATTCAATATCTGGTCGACTATGATCCCAAGATATTTGACTTCGTTGAAATAATTTAGCCTTTCAGGAATATTTTATCTAAAAGTAGCTTCTTCCTGTTCATAAATGTTACAACTAGTTTTGCTAGCATTTATTTGAAGCTCTTGAAATATTGTTCGCTAACAATGTTGTTTATTTAATGAACGGGAAACGTATCTTTTTAACATTTGGGGATCATGCGAAAATATCTTGCGCATTTGTTCGTTTTTCTTAAAAACTACTGCTCCGGTTTCATTGAAATTTTAAATATATCTTCTCCAATACAGGCTTGTCATTTAATGTAGACGGAATTACTCCATATTTAGTACTTTTAGGAAACGATGTCTTAAAGAATTAGAAAAAATGTCGCACTTATTTGGTTTTTCTCCGGTGAGTGTTTAATATCTTAAGCAAGGGTATGTAAGATAGGATCTAATAACACTAATTTATACTAAAAAAAAAATGTGTCGGCTGGTATATCCGACTTGAGAAAAGGGCACATGTGACAGGAAAGCGTGATTTTTCAAGAGAGGCAAAAAACGCGACGAGTCACATTTTCCATTCGCACTGACGTTTCAGATCGATTTCTCTCATTCAAAACGATTAGGTTTCTTCTATTGTTTGATACTGTACCATTCCTGTTATTGTCTTATTCCGTCTTTTCAGTTTATTATCTTGTTCTCATATTAATTCTGCTTTCATTTGAGACAATATATAGGTTTGTATGAATGAGGTGAAAGAAACTATTAAAAAAAGATTAAAAAGAACGAAGGAATATTTATTATTTCAAATAATTTCTCGAGAAACCTACATAAAAGTGTCAAGTGAATTTTATTGAAGTAAACGGAGCAATGGAAGTTGCTGTTTTCGGAATAGTATATATAACAAATGTAATTTGGCTTTTCCTACAATGAGTTTTTCAATGAGTACCGCAACCATAGCTTATGCAAGTTACGATAGTGCAGGTATTTGATATTTAATAAAAAAGGATTTGATTATTGCAAATATTTTCATGTAAGTAAAGCTAATTATGGATGAAATCGAGGCCAAATTTCTACAATTAATTTACGCCAAAAAGTGTGTTCATGGCTGAAACCCTAAACCGAAACGACAGTTTCGATGTGAGCCTGCGTTGCAAAAACCACTTTTGCATTGACTTTACGCCTTGCGGTTTATGTTTTTACGTTCAGTGATGGAAATAGCGCCTGATGTTTAGCCCTTAATTAATTAAGTGTAGTACCAGAGGACTTTCGTGGTGGTGCTTTCAAAAAAAAAGATAGATATTGAAAGAATTAAGTATTTAAGTGGAAAAGCAAATATTGAAGTTGAAAGGCAAAAAAAAAACAATGAAGATCTGCCATTAATTTTGCGTTTAAAAAATATTGTTACCATGTATACCTTACAGATCGTAATCGAAAAGGAATCCCAAACACAAACATCAATTTGTCAGGATAAAGGATTTATAAAGACTGAACACCGGTAATTTTCCATTTCGCTTCGATATTTTATACGCAGGCAACGGAAAAGGGTTTGTAATTTGTATCTCCAACTGGAAGACCAAAAAATGCCGGTAAATTTTCCGTAATTAATATTAAAGGAAGTACCCTAGTATCCCTTTGCTTTGCGTCAAATTTTGCCTGGCAAATTATGTCTGGCTTAATTACCGCTTGTATTCAACATAATAAGCTTTTGAGTTTTCGGGCTTATAATTTGATTCGTATTTGTAATTCGCAGATGTAATTATCATTACATATTTAGCTGGCGTTGCATTGTTTCAGGTATGAAATTTTCCAAATTATTTGTATTATCATTTCATTATTTATTCACGTTTGATGCATTTTTCCAAATGATTTCATATAACTTGATTCGAAATAAAAATATGAAGATGTAACTTGCAAAATTACAATATATTGTGGGCTTTGCATAAATATACACCTGATAAGAATCTGTTTTAATCACATATCGGATAAATATACTAAAATTAAAGCAAACTGTTGCTCTAGTAAAACGTGTTTTCTTAATTTGTATTTTGCAATATACAGTCTAAGCTGCGCTAACGGACTCCCGCAGTTAGTGGATAATTACGAATTTCCAAAACGTGTTCAATTAATCTTAAGTTAATGGATATCTTTAATTGCACATATAGTTACAAAAAAAAATATTTGTCTGATTCTCAGTAAATAAACCACAATTTATTCACTCATTAATCTTCAGTCTTGAGAATGTGCTTTTCTTACGACACAAACGAAACTTACATAAAAGCCGAGCGTAAAACAGTCTTATTTTAATTCTTCAAAAATTTCTTACAAAATATTTGCCATTATTACAACTTTTAAAATTTATTTTTGCTCCTTTACAGTATGTAATAAATATAGCGATGTGGTTGAAAGTAAAAACTTTATAAATGCGTTTATTATATTGTAAGTGAATCTACTTTTAAGAAGGAATTATTATAATAACCGCAACGTCACTTTCGTTAAAAAATTACACATTAGTCACAAAAAGATTAAATTCTATCATTAAGTATTCCTAACGATTTCCATAAAAATGAAATAATAAATAGGTTGTTTTACTTAAAGTATTGCAGGAAGTAGGGGTTTGCTTACCTTTGGGACACCCAGTGTAGATAGAATACTTTGGATTATGCAAAAATCTATTACTTGGCACTTTTAAATGAAACACGTTCTGTATATTATAGAAATTAAAGCAATAAACGACATTTGTCATCATGCAAATTTATTTATGTCGAAATATTCAGAAATATTACTAATTTTAGTACGACCCCTTTGCAGTATGCCAATGCGAAAACATTGCCTTCGCCAACGTCAAATGAACTATGCGAAATTTTTAACACTTGTGAATGATTTTACGGTACCTCTTTGTGTTAAGTATTGCTATTTAGTCGGAGCAAAAACTACTAAACATGAGGTTAATTCAGTTTTTATTTATTTATTCTTGTCTAGGACGCGAGTACCATCTCCGCAGACGATACGTCCGTTCACACACGCCTAACTCTCACCATTGCGATCGCGTGGGGGAGGGGGCGCTGTAGTGTATATAAACTGCACATTTAACTATAAGAGACTCATTCCTTCCTGGCTCGGTCTGGCAGTTGGCGTCGGCGCAGCTTCTGATGTAATGCAAGCACACTACCGGCCTTCCTCGCTCTGGCTGTCGCGTCGGCAAAGCTCACTCATGTACACAAAGTTTTAATCCTAATTATTATCGTTTCGTAAACTTGATGCCGACATAGCACGTGAAAACCGTACGCCTATTTTTGACCTGACCCCGGTATATAGATTTTCATTTCACGTTGTCACCAAAATTAAAAGCGTTCAAATTCCGCGTCTAAATTTAAAAGCGTTCCGAAGCAAATATTCGATTGTACATATACATGTTTTCAACTATATATACATATGTTTTGTCACTCACCTGTTTTCTTGTCATTATAAATAGTAGATGTTTTTCAGACCTTTTTATGGTAATAAATTCTTGATTTAAAACACGCTTGCATTGTTAAATTGTTGCGTACCCCGACCGCAGCCCTGGGTGTCTCGCTCTCATACCAACAGCTACAACTCTGGAATTAAGACGCAACACCCGTCGATCAAGTCTATACGCGACATTCCGCTAACCATAACGAAGCATTTTTAGACATTTCATCGTTTCTTCGGTCATTCGAACTTCGCTTGAAAATCGAATCATTGATTTAGCCATTAATCAATGCAATATGAGATACTTATATGTATTTATATATACTAGTACTTATCAATTAATTTAACCTTCTTCACTGTAGCCTTGGATATCAGAGTCCATTTCACTGTGCCTTTGTATTCTATTTTAACCGCATGCCTTATAATGGAAGATGATGCAACAAACTCACATTTTCTCTTACAATAACGTTACAGTAAGAAATGTCACCAAACACACGGAGGATATCAAATTTGACAAAATTATGTTTTTCAAAACCTATTTTGGTAAATTTGACATTTGTGCAAAAATTAGAAACGGTGTCGCATTACATTTTGTAGTGTTATCAACAGCATTAACACGCAAAACATCTACACATTACACCAAAATATGCATTAGACAAAAAATTTCATAGTGTATACTTTTCGACAGTCACTCCTGTCACTTATATTTTTTGGTTCTTGGGAAAAGCTTTGAAATATGGAATCGGTTGTAGAATACATTTTCACACTTCTGGTACTGGCATCTATTGATGTATGGTACCATTCCTACTGAAATTTTGCCGAAACTGGAAGTATTCCAACATTCAACATCGTATTGACATGGAACCCACGATTTTATTTCCCGTCGGAGATGAAGGTATGTTTTGATTTTTCTGCAGAATCTCAGCCAAGGATAGAAGTCGCCCTCTGTTCGGTTAGAAACCAATATACCAACAGTTCAACAAAAAGAATAGCTTTATGCTTATTTTGGGTACGCGGGAACTATAGCACGCTAACCGCTTGAAAATTCGTTTGTCTTCTGTGAGTAAGATTGATAAAGTTTTATCGTTTTCAACTTACATTGGTAATCGTGCTTATGTTTGACAACGATAAGAAAATTAATATTAATTATTTTAATTTTTTTTAGTACCTTCTTTTGATACAGTAACAGAATAGGGAATACTCTACTTTGTAATCCACATCCTCTATACTACATAGCGTCAAAATATAATTGGCTTTAAACTTGAGTAATTAATTGGTGTAGGCAGATCTATCGCGCGGACTTACCAGACAATAGGCACGCAGTTTGCGATGAATTACTACCTACGATATTGTCTTTGTTTCGGCAGCATAATCGAACGGTGTTCTACCGCCTGGATAATGGTGTCTGAACTGTACTCTAATTCCTTGAATTATTTACTACTATTGCCCTTGCTACAACTGCTTGCAGGGAAATGAACTGTTAAAATAAATTGGAGCTTAACGGAATACTTCATTCGAATAAGAGGAATTATTTGTAAAGTTATATAATTAATTAAAACTAATTAGAATTGAAAAGAATGCGAGAATAAGAATGAATTTATAATAAATGGATGATGTAAGATTTTCTTAAATTACGATGATAATTTCATTAATTAATATAAACGGAGAAAATATGTTAATATACAAAAAAACATTTTGCTACTATGTCTAACTCATTTTTATATCAAGAATCCTAGCCTAGGTTCTTTGATACACTGACTTGCGGTATATCTGTATATTCCCAAGAATTTTGTCTTGTTATGCAAATTATTACCCCTGTTATATCCCTCTCAACTCCCTCCCCAATATCTTCAGTAGTTGAGTTGTGGCTTTTAAACACTTTCTAATAAATTGTGTAGATAATACTACTGTGTAAATAAATGGGGAAATACTTCCACGGCCGTTAATTTGCACGACTAGAAGGCCATTGGTTGCTTAATGGGATTTGTTGGTAACGACTGCAATATTGTTTATTAGGTGAAGTTTCGAGAGTTGGACGTTAATGACAACCTTAAATTTAGTGTACAGAGACAGGCTAACTAATTGTAAGTAACCAGTAGAACTTAGTTAATACCACCCAGTTGTTGGAAGTAAATTACAATGGCGAAGAAATAGGTAATAAAATATTTGTCAATATCGTCGATCCAGAAAATCTTTAACATGGCACGAAATTTTTATTTCAGCTGATGAAATTGGAAATGAGTTTTTTAGGTATTAGACATATTACAAATATAAACTTATAGAGATCGTCCAGTGGCCTATGGTCCTCCTTTATCTTTGATTTCCATCAGATGCCTAAATTTTGCAACTTTAATTACAGATAAATACTTTGTTAATTCTGAGTTTTCCAATTTTCGTTGTTGATCTCTGGAAGAAGAAAGCAAAATTTCTTATTACTGCTCTGGTATACTTTTGGCAAAAACCAATCGAGTGCTGATTTGCAGTAAGCACTATTGCCTAGGTTGCTAGGTGTTTTACTTACTTTGTCACATCCATATCCAACATAAAGTGCCAAAATTAAAATTTTAAAATTTTGCCTTTTTCGTCGCCAACGGAATGTAATCCAAAATAATGGTCTTACCATTCACAAAATACCCCAGCCTAAATTATCTACATGTTAAAACTTTCTCCAATTGTTCAGCTTAAATATTCTGCCCATACATTACAAACAAAATACATGCACCGCTATTTAAGATATTATTGAGCCATTTTGGAGGAATTAGTTCCAAAACCAATTAATGTTGGTGCAATTAAATATGCAATTTAGTAGCGTAATAAATCTACACTTAACAGCATGGCGAATTATGGAGTTTTGTTCTCATAAAAGGTTAGTTAGCATTCCATTTGACAAAAGTTTTGACTAGTCAACAAATTGTCTCTAGATGTTCTATTCACAGAGCAACCTAATATTCCACTTTTAAACTTCTGTAGGGTTAAAAAAATGTAGAAGGTACCATAGGTTAAAAAACTTCGGAAATTGTCGCGTCAATTGCTTTTTGGGCTAATACTATGGTATGGAATGTAAAAATACGCAATTACTGTGAAAACATATGTTTAACTTTTGATGGTTTTCTAGAATCAATACGCTAAAAGCAATAGATCTTCTTATTTCAGTAGCAAGTCTGATTTTGGTGTGTGCACCTAAAGAGAATTATCTAATTTTAATATAATCATGTTTATACGTTTAAAATAATATGATTATTTACACAAAATGTGATATTCTAATATAAATTGTAAAAAAGTACTAACCTAATTTTTTTATTTTTTTAGTTTTTAGCCTTCATCAGGTAAAAGCTTAGGTAATAGTCAGTGAAGAAAAAATTAAAAAACTTGTATTAATATAAATTTGTCACCCAATGATAGCTATCGAAAGTCGAAACCGATAGCTAAGGTAGTAAACATCTTAAAATAAAATTATTAAGAATACTTCATATAAATATATAATAAGGGTGGGGGTAAATCTGTTATTACAAATTTTTCTCTTTTATATCAATTTGGGATACATTTTATTTCATGTCAAAATTTTTTACCAGAACATCAACACAGTTTTCTTGCTAACCAATCTGTTCTAACTAACTTGAAAATTTTGTTTAGGATATTCTCTTGATGCTGGATGAGGGTTTATCTATCTCTGCGTTATACATTGACTTTTGTAAGGTCTTTGACATGATTCATTACCCACCCCTCATTGTTCGCTAAGCTTCAAAATTTTGGAGTCTATGGCCATTTGTTCGATCTAATTTGCTCGTATCTTTCGGATAGATCTCAATCAACGTAGCTATAAATAATTTTAAAATATCGATTAGGTGTGTCACACCGGGTGTCCCATAGGGATTGCAACTGAGTCCCCTCTTGTTTTAGTATTTTTCTTAACAGTATTGGTTCCTGTTCTTAAAATGTTAAACACAGCTTATATGCTGATTACTTGAAGGTTTATTACCCAGTTGCTTGCTCGAATGATTACGTTGTAATTGGTAGTGGCTTACGTAGATTTTAGAAATATTATTTATTATTATAATATCAATAAGCTATAACTAAATATTTCCAGATGCAAACATATACTTTTTTCTCGCAAAATAGCATTGCTTTACAAAGAAATTTTTTTCCACCATACCACCATTATAAGCATTCATATAACACAACCGTTAAGCCGATCCTTGAATATGCAGTGACGGTTTGGAATCTCCATTACCAGAAATACGTTAATGCTATCGAAAGAATTCAGAAGGAATTTGAAACATTAAATTATAGATATAATCGAGATTTAAATTTCATAACCTACAAATCAAATGTCTTATTTTACAAATTAGAAGCTTTGGAAAATAGACGTATTATCATTGATTTTGTGTTCTATAAATTACTGAATAATCTCACTGATTCTCCTTTCTGCATGGGCTTCATCGATTTCATGTGAATACCTGGATGTTCTACCAGACCTTTTAATTTGATTTACGGGCATACAGCCAATTCTAATTATACTCTTCACATTTATTTTCTATTACTGAGATGCATACGTAGTTTTAATACACTCCGCCAAAAAAGTATCGCATAAACTAAAAAAGGGCATTTATGAACCAAGATATTTTTATACGTTCACAGAAAGTTTGCCTCGTGTATGTGAACTATAAAAACACTAACAAAATAATGGAACTTAGCGTTTTTACTTTATTTTTTTCCTAAAAGAACACATTTAGAAAAATGCATATGTGTAAGGTTTGCTCAGTTGTTTATTGAAAGTCTTCCTATACGGACAAATTTTAAAGTGCGAAGTCAGAGTTCTGTATCAACGCTTTTAAAACTAAAATGAGCAATTTAACTTCAGAACAAGTGGCTGCTATAGTTGCTTTAATCGAAGATGGACGACCTCAAGCATACGTTGCTAATTTGATGAACATCAATCAGTCAAGTGTTTCTAGAGCCGTAGCCAGATATAGGGAAACAGGCATTTACAGTAGAAGACCTGTACCAGGTCGTCCAAGATGTTCTACTCGCCAAGATGACCGCTATTTACTACTACAAGCATTACGTCGAAGACATGTAACTGTGAGACAATTGCAGAACGACTTGGCTAGAGTCAGAAATACTCGTGTGAGTACTCAAACTATTCGGAATAGGTTACGACAGAGTGGATTAAGAGCTAGAGTAGCTGTAACAACCCCTCGTCTCACTAGGAACCACCGAGTGGCTCGCTTAAGGTTTGCCAGAGAACATGTAAATTGGAACATTAATGACTGGGCCAATATACTCTTCACAGATGAGTCAAGATTTGGTCTTTACACCTCAGATAGGCGTATCTCAGTGTACAGACGAGACGGTGAGCGCTATTCGCAGTGTAATATCAGACCTAGACCTAATTTCGCTGGTGGCTCTATTATGGTTTGGGGAGGCATCTGTTTAACAGGTCGTACAGAGTTAGTACCAGTAGACAGAGGTACACTGACTGCCCACAGGTATATAACGGACATTTTAGAAGAACATGTAGTACCATATGCGCCAATTATAGGAAACGAATTCATGTTAATGCACGATAATGCACGACCGCATGTTGCAATAATCGTCCAGGAATACCTTAACGATGTTGGTATTCCAGTTTTAGATTGGCCTGTGGTAAGTGCGGACATGAACCCTATCGAGCACGTGTGGGACCTCCTTCACAGACGGATACGAACCCAAAATGTTGGCCCAGCCGACCTGCATGGACTAGCAAATGCTCTCCGTGACGAGTGGGAGAATTTGGATCAGGCTTATATACGGAGGTTAATCGAATCTCTGCCAAACCGTATGCGAGCGGTCATAAGAGCCAGAGGTGGCAATACTCAGTATTAAAAGCTACTGTTATGACATTTTTCTTTCCAAAATTATAATTTCTTGTTTTAATAAAAATCTCAAGTATGAGTTCTTGTTTTTATTTGGCCTGTACTTTATTTAAACAATCATAGAAATTATATCTTAGAGGGCATTAAAGTATATTTACAACTTTATGCTACAAACAAAGATTATGCGATACTTTTATGATTCAAAACTAAATTAGTGTATATACAACGGGCACTTCGATTTAAAAATATGTTCACAAAATTTAATTTCTTTTAAAAAGTCTAAAGTTTAAGGTCTCATATCCATAATTTATAATTGATGGTTAGTTATAGACATATATCTTTGTTGTTTTGCACTTTTTTTCAGTTTTCTTTTTCATTGTAATGTTCTTACAATTAGTTTAAAAGCACACTAATACTTTTGCATTATTGTTTAGAGTTTCACGTGCATTTATAAGGAATTCATAAAATTTTCTCAGTTTAAAAGCACACATTTATGTGACCTTGTCCACTTTATTATAAAATTGCAACTTATTGCTAGCAATTTAGTGTCATTCTGTTATTGGGCCTGTTTGGCCTGTTGAATGCCTATTAAATAAAATAAAAGAAAATAAAATAAAAATGAAAATAAAAATAAATATAAAATTAAAAATAAAAATAAAAGTGAAAACAAAAATAAAACTAAAAATACAATAAAAAAAAAGTTATTTATATTACAATTCGAAATCAACCTAACTATGAATTTATGGAAACTGTCAAATAAAGTATGATATTTCCTTACGAATGCTTGCAGCTCTTACTGCGCCATTTTCTCCATTGTTGTGTATTTTATTCTATTGCACTAAAAAGTAAAAATTGATCTTGGAGAGCGGCAAGTACTTTTACAATTTCCTTACGTCCATGTCACAATGCAATATATTTGTTTGGTAACTATAAACAGAAGGCGCGTAAGATGTGATGTCCTTTACAACATCGTCATTTGGTTACGTAATTAAATATACCTCGCTGAATCTGGCCAGCTTGATTAATGTCTTTAGTTGGATAGACCGCGTTTGGGCAGGTAACTAACTGTACGAAACAAATCGTGAAAACTAAAGATAAATTGTCTGTAACAGGAAACGTGCGGCGAGAACATAATAATTCAGGCCGTTCCCCGACCCACGTCATTTGCCGTTTGCGTATATTAGAAGGGAATTTAGCACTGCGTGCGTTCGTATGAGAGTATTTGTGTCTAACGTCGGGGCTTTGTCACTTAAAAAAGAGCAACGCGATGACCTACATAAATTCGTTACGTTGTGTACATGGTCGCGACATATATGTCGGGCCACAGTCGGGATTTAGTAAACTTATTATGTCTAATAAATTATTTCCAATGATTAGGACGTTGCAAGGAGTTAGTTTCCCTAGCAACTAATTCGATAGTTTATGCAGGGAGGGCAAATGGATTACAAGTGAAGTTTTTCTTTACCTTCGTTCTGCTTCTTTTTACTTTAATGAAAGCCATCCGAACGTGAAACGGTTTTATATGCTATTCCTTTTTGTTTCGGTACATTCAGAGAAGGATCAAAATTAGTTATCAGTTGGAGGGCTGGACCAATATCTAGAATATGAGCAATGGTGGAGTGGAGACGGGGCAGTGGAAGAAGGAGATGCAGACCAACACTGAAGCGGATAGAAGAGGTAGAAGATTTACTGAGTTTTCACAACTGGAAGTGTAAACTGCAGAACCGATGCACACTTCCGCCAAAAACTTATTTGACGAGTGAGGACTGATTCACCCCGTGAAATAAATCGTAAAAGCTCAATTGAGCGACACAACTCCGTATGGAGTGTTAAGCCATATACATCTACATATTTATCAGTTGATGACCTAAAAGCATATTTATTGAAGTGTATTAGCACTTGTTCGTATTAAAATGCTTATATTGTAACTCATCTGCATGTGTAGTGGTCAGTAGAAGGCTAAAAGCACTAGGCGTTGCTTCACTATTAGCTTTTCACTGCAATGCAATGTTTGAACGTAACCCGAATAAAACAAAACATGTAAAAATTTTAAATTGAAATGATCTAAAATTCAGTCCCAAATGTGAAGTATAACTAATTAATCGGATTCAATTTGTCATTGTCTTCTGAGAAATATCAAATACACCACAAAAGAACCATAGAACTGTGGAGCTATTAAAAAGGCATGTTTATGGAGTAGGTAATAGATATAGGGGCACGTTTCTCAACTTGCCAGGAAAGGCCAAATCCTTTTATAGCCACAAATCGGATTTTAGAAGTGGGAATAGCGCTATATAATTAGTGTACAAACAATTGTAAAAGGACTCTCTGCAAGGTGACACCCTCTTTGGAAGGTAACTCTCTCTCCGGAAGGGAACTCTTAAATAGCAGCCTCCTTCTAGGAGTCCCTACAGAAGTTGTTATTAAAGGTTGTTACGTGTAACGTTCCTTCTTGTTTGAGCCCTCTTTACCAGTGTTACCCCAGAGTTACACCCCTGTCACGCGTCTGGCTCGTAATATTTGCTAGAAGCAGCTCACCGCGTGACGTAACATGACAATATCTTATATTATTGCTTGTTTATACAAGTTGTTTTGCAAATGATGTCATAATTTTTTAAGAAAACATAAAGTGCTTCTTATTGTAATTTTATTTTATTAGAAAATCATATCTAATAAAATAAAATTTTATTTTTGAAACCCTACAGTTTGGTGGTCACTGACACGCATACCGAGAAAAGAGAACGGTATTCAAGCCCATGTGCACTTTATCGACGATTTATTTTGTCAGGAATTAGACATCAGTAGGAAACAAAGTATAAATGGAAGTGATAAAGAAAAAGATGTTATTCAGAAATTTTATGAATACAACGCTTTTTTATAAATGTATGAATAAAATTATCTTCTCACAAACATAACGGTTACGTTGGTTAATCTAACTGAATCAGTATTTTTCTTATTATTTAGTAGTATTTAACAAACAAATTGAAAAAAGTCATTTATTAATAGATAATAAGATAAAACATTTTACTTGCTACAATACGGAGCACTATTGTAGCATTTAGTATTACAAAGTAATCCTGATGACTTGCAAGGGCAATTTCTTCGACAAGCATATTTTGAGAGAGTTACATTTTTTGAACCCTTGTCCTCCAATAATCGCCAATTTTCCGACAACTTCTTACTTCTTTATCTTTAAAAACTTCTATCTTTATATCTTTATAAAATCTTAAGAGCACGAGGTAAACTGATGCTGTTGGTAAATCTCATTGTCCTTTACATCTACAACAACTGCAATAATGCTTTTTCTAATTGGATGTTGTAATAAAGCTAAAACAAAAGACGCCGTAGTACTGATATGGCTATTACAGCATACTGTGCTGTAATGAGATATAAACGTGGTCGGTGGGACTTTTGCCGGAACGTAATATAGGCAATTAATGTGTAAATTAGAAAAAATACTGTAAAAAACGTGTGTCACAATGACATGTAATGCTCGTACTTTGAATCTCTCGCCGAGGCTCGAGATTCAAACTTGTACTCGCATTACATAAACGTCATTGTGTCACTTGTGTTTTAATAGTATTTTAAAACACAAGTAAACTTGTACTCGCATTACATAAACGTCATTGTGACACTTGTGTTTTAAAATACTATTTCGGGTCAACTTTAGCTCTGTCAATGTCAGGTGCTGTCATTCTTACATTTTGGCCAACTTTCACATTTGGATATTTATCATTTATCATTTTTTCAGCTTGGTTTGCCAAATTCAATTTTGCTTTTTTTTCTTATTATTGTCTGGACAGAGTCTATCCTTTTCGGTATTGGAGTTTGAGTTGACTCATTTTCAACAACATTGTCTTCCTTGTCCTGTTCAATTACATGTTCGACGTTAATATTTTGCTCCGTATATTTTTTTGCGAATGCAAGAAATTCTCTAAATCTTCTTCAGATCTTAATAGTCCAATAACATCTTTAGGAATTGCTTACATCGCAATGCCCATTTTCATTGGACTACCAAACATTGCTGCGTAGGGGGAACATTTAATTCCCTCGTAATATGCTCTATTTTTCATGGTCTGGATGAATTTCAAGCCTTCTGACCACTTTGTCGACTGATTGGTTTCTATCCACGTGCTGAGCATATTCTCGATGTCTTGATTGGCACGCTCTACTGACTCTTGACTCTGGCATACCTTGCCTTTCCATGTATTTTAACATCCGGCCGCATAGAGCATACATTTTCAATTACTTGGTTACAAAATTCGCGACTATTATCGGAATGAAGGGTGTTCGGCGCTCCAAAAGTGGTGAAAATATTCAAGAGATGGTATGCAAAGTCTGCTGCGCGTTCAGTTCATGAAGGATCACAAATTTAGGAAGATGCTCTTGGTAGACTAATATAAATTTATAATTTCCGTCAGAGTTGGTTTGTAGGTCTATGAGATTTCCTTGACAACGTGAGTTCATTTCACTATGAAGTATAGGTTTGATGAGATGCCCTTTTTCAAAGTCTTCTGTTTCTTTTGACAAGGTTGCCATTGCTACAAATATGTCATGATAGCCCCAACTGTTACGTTTTTATACTTGCGGTTACATTACTTAAGCATCCTTGTTCTTCTATCGTGTCCAACATCAACATGCGTTTCTTCAGAATGTTGAATAACTCGTTGTAACAAACGTACTACTTGATTTCTCCATTCTTCCTTCAACGGCGCATCAGTCTTTCTTCGCCGCCTAAAGTCAAAATATCATGGCGCTTTGTACGCCTATAGTGAACGGCTTCCTTCTTCTTCTCGTTCGTTGCAGATTTTACTTCCTCTAAACACTTTGCGTATTTGTCCTTATCAAGATAAAAGTTATTATTATTATTATCTGTTTGTTACCACAAGCTCGTTGTTTTTACCGTGTCTTTGAAATCCTAAGATTTACTAAGTGAATGGTAGTAAAAGTTCGAAATGAACGATAATAACAGAATTGTTCGGCCTTTTACCATTAAGAGTTGGTAAGTCTTAGGTTTTACTGGAAAATCTTAGGATTTACCGTAGTTCGGGCTTTTATAGTAACATATATACAAAATTATCTATGTTTAACGTTACTATTAAAGATAGACACATAGTACGATAGTTTATATGAAGTCATCTTATTTCTTTGCGTAGAATTTAAAAATAGAATAAGATATAGAATGTTTCTTTTAAAATAATGGAATAGCTATGTGTTTGTTTACTTCTGGAACACTGTGTGTAGTCAGAAATATTTTTACATCAGATTCGATAGTCTTTGTAAAAAATGGTTTCTTTCTGAGATGACAAATACTGCTCTATTTGAAGATCCAGTCTTCGGTGGGATAGCCTGTACATAAATACTTTAATTTGTGCTCATTCTAAATATGATCACTTGAACTATGATTTCCTTTAATCTTATTTATTTAGGTCCATGTAGATTTTTACAGTAAAAAAGAAAACCTATTTATTCATGAATATTTATTAATATAAAACAGCATACAAAATTAACGCCACAAACTAGAATATAACAGATCCTTCCTGCAATAGTAAAGAAATCAGGAACACATTCTGTGCACAAGAACGCGAGTAAAGTTTATGTTAACGTGAAGGTAGTGAGCAAACTAAGATAAGTAATAAAAGCGCTCCCGCATTTCCCCGGATGGTAATAAAGCAAAGGCCGATTATCTTTTTAAGCAACTGCAGTACCTTATACTCGGGTTTTATGTGCTGTATCTTCCGTTATCCTACGAAGCAGGAGGCTTAGCCGCACGCTTTCCATATAAAGATGCACTTGCACATAAATACTCCAATGAAGTATATATAATGTTGTAGTACTCATTTGAAGATGGACGTATGGATAATTCTAAGCGCTATGAATGATGAACGAAGTAGTGCGATAAAATAGTAACAGGGTAACGGTATTCTCTATAACAAGAGAGAGATAGAGACAGAGACAGGTAAAACGCGCTACTTTGTAGAGGGAGCTCTTATTAGCAGCTTCTCTGTATTCCACATATCCATTACATTGCTGTAGATGAGAAAACAGGATGCTGGGAAGAAGGTGAGCAGATATTTCCAATCCGAATGCAGTAATGTCAAAATGATGGTCACTGTGGAGGCGACATACGTATAGGTGTGAGGTGTGTTCTCAATTAAACCCTGTAACTGAAGAAAAAATAATGATTTAATTAGATTAAAAAGTGTAACAAAACTTACAATTCCAAATGTATCCAATTCTTGCAATTCGTCAACCAGCACTTCCTCAGCATCGTGCACTCTGTAAACGTTTATGGAACCCTGATGGATAAAGTACATAGTATGATTCACATCTCCCTGTTGACATATGATATTGCCGTGGAAAAAAGTGACGACCTTAAGTCGACCGATCAACAATCTTAAGAAATCCCTATGGCACTTCATAAAGATTTCATTCTGAAATTGCAAATCAGATGCAGAATGCAATAAAAAAAATGTTCAACGAAAAATTATTTATCTTACCTCGTATATGTGATGGCCAAACGCAGCTATCTTAATATCTTCTTGTATAAAAGCGGGACACACGGTCAAATATACCGGAACCTGTAAACCCTGATTCCTATTCCACAATTCGTAGGTATAATTCAAAACGATCTCGATTAAAGCCTGAGAGATTTTGCTGTGTTTTAAGTATTCCTTGAAAAAGAGAAACGACATTCTTCAGTATGATGTATGTACGAACATTATGGGCGCACGTAAAACTGGAGGTATGTATTTATTACCTTCAGTTTCTCGATTCCGTGATCGTATCTGACCAATGTCGAGCTGACGTTGTGCACTATCGAAGTCATATAGCCGATGAAAATTCCAAGCGCAAACTTGTCGAATATCATCAATACCGTTGCCATGAGAAGTTCCATTTGAGTCCTGGCGTGCGGCGGACTGAACCCCGTAAAAGTCGCTAGCGATGTAGCCGCATACAAAGAGCATAGATACAGATGGTTCTCGTCGCATACTCTAGTTTCATTGGCTATAACGAACGAATATGCAACTACCACCATACTTTTTGTTTATTAGATTAGCTTAGATAGAATAGGCAAATTTATATGCAGACTTCGCTAACAGTATGTAGTATAATTGATTTATTCTCATTAATATTCAAGACAATTATTGAAGCAGAGAGGCGTAAACAAGAAGAATGTGTGCTGAACACAACCTTTTGCAAGTAAAATTAATAATTAAAACAGAAACAGTCAGAGCAAAGAATAGGACATGAAACAGACCCCATCAAGAAAAATAAAACTCAACAAACTTGAGTAAGATAAACAATAAGTAACTAATAAACTAAATATATTAGAAGTGAAATCAAAAAGAATAGGAATTGGTACCTGGAATATTACATCATTAACAGGAGAAGAGTTAGAAATAATAGAAGGAATGGCAAAATTCGAACAGATATTGGGAATAAGTGAAACAAAGAAACAAGGTAAAGGAAATGTAAAATTAACAAAGGACTACACGCTATACTACTAAGAAATGGAACTGGGACAAAGAAATAAAGAAGGTGTGAGGAGGAAGAAGAGGAAGAAGAGTAAGAAGAGGAAGAAGAGGAAGAAGAGGAAGAAGAGGAAGAAGAGAAAGAAGAGGAAGAAGAAGAAGAAGAGGAAAAAAAGGAAGAGGAAGAGGAAGAAGAGGAAGAAGAGGAAGAGGAAGAAGAAGACGCAGAAGAAGAGGAAGGGGAAGAAGAAGACGAAGAAGAAGAAGAGAAGTAGTGGTTCAGGATCAGCAACTTCACAACTTCCTACTGAACACATTACCAGTATTATATGAAGTACAACGCAAAAATAATAATAACAATAAATAATAACGAGACAATTAATAGTTGGTAAAAGTAAAAATGAAATATTAACACTTAAAAACATATAACAAAGTTTGAGTCTGAGATCTCTAATCATTGTGAGAGCATTTGCGGAGCTGACGGGAAAATGACATTCGGAGCAAAAAATGTAGTGCACACGGAATCGCATTATACAGGCCTGCAACGTTATAACTGAAAGATCTTTTAAATATTTGAAGGATAAAAAATCGCCAGCCTCCATATTTTTAACTAAACTAACTAAATTTGTTTTTGTTATTTTTCTCTTTGATGTTTTTCTTTTAACTAACTTGTATAGATGTATATGTACACAATTCCATACTAGACAAATAAAAATATGTAATAACAATCTCAATTGTAGGGATATTGGTAATGCTGTATAATAATTAATATATTATTTGAGTGAATTGCCACTTTTGAATAACAACGTTGTCAAGCGTGTCTTTCAATTTATTCTTCCTGCTATGGCTAACACTTTTTGAAGCTGATAATTTTCTATATTTTTTAAAATTTGTACATATTATTATGTCTATCTCGCTACTGTGGTTAACATCGAAAGAGGATAAGAAAACAATGCCGTTGAAATACTAAATGGCCGCATTCAGGGAAGCACAGCGCTGCAGCGCTGAGATGTAGAATTTCTTTGAACGTACAAAAAGACGTTTTGCACGCTTTCTTCAAGTGGTCGGCCATTTTTGCAGCGCATAATTTATATGCTACAACAAAGCGCTTAAATCAAGTGAAAAGTAATACCTAACCTACAGATGCAAATAGTGTGTCAGATGCATGTCAGATGATGGTCAAGGTGTCAGGATGTCAGGTCAGCGAGTGTTCATATTCGTATAGGCTATTGCGTAACTAACAAGCGAAAATGGCCGTGTCGGTGATTCAACGGTTTAAACCTGCGTTTTTTTCTTGGATCGAAGTCAAGATCACCGCAACAATTCCATACATAAAAGGGATATCAGAAAAATCAGACGGATATACAACCAATATGAAACCAGAACGGCGATAAGAACTTTCAAATACAGCAAGATCATACTTAACTCGAATGGAACCGGATAACATAAACCAACGAACCAAAGCCTGTGTGTAGAGAGTTCCATGTGAATGTAGGCGCTCATACAGTGGTGAAACAAGCAGACCGTTTAAAATAAGAGTAGAAAAATACAAAAAAAATCTGCAGGCATGGAGAAACAGAGAAATCAAAATTGACCCAGTCTTCGGTGGAACAGCCTGTATATATAGTTTGATTTCTCTTAATGCATTTAGCTTTATTTGTGTCGACATGAGCATAATTACCTCACGAATGTTTGATACGTTTCTGGCCTAGTGATGCAAATAACTATTTTTTATGTGTTTAGTGTTCTGTTTAATGGCTTGGTTTTGACAATAAGGATTTTAAAGTGTGACTTGTATGTATTACAAGAATTGGAATTTAAGAACAGCTTTTGCTATTCATTTTCCTGACTAATTTCCCAATCTAGAACCTCAACTAAATTTCTTATTTCTTTCGAAAAATTCTTTAGCAGTGACAATGGCCAAGATTTCTCTCTAAATGCAATTAAAATTCCTTGATATAATTAAGCTTTCGAAACGATTTGCCCAATCATCCTTATAATCAAGTGATAAGCGATTGCATTCACTTACCATAGACCCAGGAAGTTATTTCGCATTCATTGAAGCAAGCGATGACGTGCCATAAGCAAGCTTGAGCGTGCACCAATACCGTCAAATAGATAAATATAGAGGATAACTTGATCAGTAGCACGTTTATGTTTAAGTAGTCGTGTTTGATGTTGAAGTAATTATAAATGCAAGTCTGAAAGGTATTGAATTAGTCATTAATAGTATTTGTGTTTCATGCATTTAAATCGTACGATTCGCAGTAGGCGATTGAGTCTGCACATTGTCAATCCACGCAGCTTGTATTCGCCTGGAAGAACAAAGAATAGGAAGTCCGTCGGAAAACTGCCCATCAGTTCTAAGTAGAACTTACTAAATTTCATATACCTGTGAACAAAAAAATAATAATAACGAAACCTACTTTCTAAGCAACACTTTAAACAATGGATGAACTTTTAAATTTTGATTTGTAACAGCAGCACAATAAACGACATAATGCTCACGTTATAAACATTGAATAACCGTTTATAATTAGGGCGAACAAAATAATTTAATAACCGGTCAATATTGATTAACGCTAAGTCTAATAAACGTAAGCTTATCGAATTGAAATACAGTAAATCGTTTATGAATAATAGGTAGGGAAACGATAAATCGGTTTTCAACATATTATGCACGGATATTTTATCGTTTATAATAGGTATAAACCAAGATTAAATACTTGTTCAACTATTCTAGCATTATAAATGGTTATTTAACGTTATTTTGGTTAGTATTATAAAGTTTGTTAGTTTAAAACGATAAAAATATTAAAAAGTACTATTGGAAGATGTTCTGAAAACATAAGGCTTGATTAGCTATATTGACATATGTTGATTTTATATGTTTGAAACCTTACCCTTTAACAATTAGCTTCTTATCCACAACCATGTCTCCCATGTGATTTTGATAAGGTGTCATGAAACCAAAGTAAATTTTAATTACATGAACCGCATCCAAAAAGTACGTTAAACCAAAATTAGTATACGAATAATTTTTGAAAGACACTTGGTAGGACACGCTGACAATAGAAAGTAAAGCTGCGACCATAAAAGCCAATTTGAGCTCGCCAGAACATAGAAATCTCATTTTCTTCGACATTTGTCTGAAACAGAACATCCAATAAGCATTTAATTCACAATTTTTAAGTTATTATTTTATGTCTTAATATTACCAGAAATTTCGGGGATACAAAACTCTTTATCTCTTATATTTTCACAGTTAATCATAATTCTTAATAATTGCTCTAACATACTTCTGTTACATTAACGCCACACATACTGTTCCTATGACGTAAAAGATTAGTATTATGTTCGACTAGCCAAAAGCTGCGACAGGACTGCCCTAAAATTATCGCAATTAAATTTATCGTTTCAGTATGCTAAATTTGTAATTAAACGCTAATTGTCCCAGGATATTTAACTACGTGCAGGAGGAATTATTTAGGTAAATTTGTTTTGTAAATTCATAAGGTTCTGTGTAGTTTAAAATTCTTTCGATAACTAATTTAACGCTTATGGTAACACGGGTGTTTTCTTGTGACTTTAAATGAACAAAAACAAAGTAGAAACTACACGGAGAAAAAAGGATGTTACCACGTATTATAAATATAATGAATGATATTAACTCAAGGACAACAATACGTTATCTAGTACCCAGTATTCATCCATGTATTACTGTTTATTAGGAAGATGGTACGCTCTAATATAATTATAATACAACCAACTATAAAGTTAGTTGTCCCTATTGTTACTATCTATTTTTCTCAGTGTAATTATTATCATTATTTAGTGATATAATAGAAGAAATTCATTCAGGTAGATAAAATTACTTCATCTTGAACGATTATGTGGTAGGCCTGTGTAAAGACCTTTTACAGACACCCTGTATAATGACGTCGCAGTCGATTGCGTTGCGTTCATCAATCATATGATATTTAAAGATCTGAACATAATATTTAATGTGTAATTAATCACTAAAATACTTCTGTTTTGTTTTTTTATTTTTACATATGTTCTCGAAACATAAAAACACATTCAATTTATTATAATTTGAGCAAATATAAAATTCAAGCATGTAGCCTACCGCTTGCAAATTTGCGAATATAAGGTTGTATGTATGTGTGATATTAGGGTGATAGTACACTGCGACCTAAAAGATCTATTGTGTCCCCTCTTCCCGCTGTATTTACAGCTGGCCGTCCAGTCCGATTCCTTTTAAGAAGTGCAGAATGTCCGAAGGCCGAAGGCCCCAGATTAGGTAACACTCCCTCTTCGATATTACGTGCTCCCAGGTGCAGCGCCCTTGAGTTGCACAGTGCAACACAGTTTGTGAGTAGATGGATGGACGTTTCGTCCTGTTCCCCACAAAATCTACATTCGGCTTCCTTCGCTATTCCAAGCCTGCTTAGATGTCCGTTTAGTTTATAATGGCCTGTAAGGATCCCTGTCAATATCCGAATATTATTTTTACTCAGGTTGATGCATTCTGCAGGTCTCTTCTGGTTATAGGTACCCAGAAGAGTTTTAGCTTGCCTCATTCCCTGGAGATTCTCCCAGTATTTGGATTTTCTCTGCTCTACTTCATTTTCCAGTTTCTCCAGTGTTATGCTGCTACTTATCCAACAAAAAGGTTCTGGCCCTACAAAAGGTGTTCTAGCCCCTCTCTTAGCGAGATTATCTGTTATTTCGTTTCCTTCCACTCCCGTGTGTCCCGGAACCCACAATAGGGTTACCTCTTCTGGTGGTTATGCTTGCCTGATTCCTTGGAGATTTTTCCAATGTTTGGATTTCTTCTGCTCTAATACATTTTTTAGTTTATCCAGTGTTGTGTTACTGTTTAAAGAAAAGAGTTAATAAAAATCTTAATAATGGCAAATGGTAAAAATAGTATAGACCACTTTTTTTTAGCAAAGGTTGTTGTTATTTCATTTCCTTCCACTCCTATTTGTCCGAGAATCCATAGAAGGGTAATCTTGTTTATTTTGGCTTGACCGTTTAGTGTTTCTGAGTATTTTCAGATCATATTAGAGTTAACTGCGTGTGAGCTTAGCATACTGGCGGCTGCTTGATTATCAAACTTTCAATCCATAAGTATTTGCCCAAACTTTTAGAATATTTGATTTAAAGCCCTTGTATACCTATTCCAGTATTTTGTGCTGTTTATAGTCTACTGTGCTTTATTTAGTTTATAGGTATTCTCTGCGCCTAAGTCTCACTAATTTAATAATTTTTGATTTATTTTCGGTTGGTTTCTCTTTCTTTTCTGTTTGGATACACCTTCTTTTGGATGTCATAGATGTTTTTTTTCTTTTTTTTTAAGTATTTTTCAGCATTTTGGATCAGTTTGTACAGTATTCGGTTCAAATCTCCAGTATGTGTCCTATTTCCTTCGTTAGCTTAGTGTTTCAAGATCTGAAAGTAAGTGAAATGGAAAAGACAAATAACTATATGAATTCGTCTGTCCAGTAAATCCATTAATATCCTCTATAAATTACACTTTCTTGTTCCACACTAAAATGGTAGGTTTCTTAAGTTATCAGCTAACCCATTGTGAAGCTTGTACGACCAGTGGTTCGCAGTTTCCTGTTTGAATTTAGGTATTCTTCTTGTTTAGCTAAAAACATCGAATCTCTCCAAAGTCTGCTCGAATACTTTACTAAACAATGACATCCATTAGCTCACTAATCACGATAATTGTTATTGCCTACACTGATAAGCCGAGAATAATTCCCAAGGTTTGGAGATTACGTTACATGCATTACGAGTAGAATACCTCGTCTAATTATGGGAGAATATCAACAATCGAAACAAACATCTGAATACCTGCAGAACGTACATTAAGTTTGCTTCTCCAATAGGTATTCGAGCAGGTATCGATTTCTAACTTCATGTTGATATAACAGGATTGTCAGATCAGCGAATTACATGCGTTATTAATTAATAAAACGGATATGTTATGGTTGCATGTGTAAATTTACGTGTAATTAATAAATCATTATATTTGAATGCTGTCAAATCATTACTTTTGTAAAATCGTAATTTGGAAATAAGTGAAGTACTGTTTAAATTACTTTGAAGGCTGAAGAAAAGCTACAGATTCTAAAGATAAAATTAAATTCAATGAGAATGTAATGAGCCACAAAAAAACATATACCGTCTTTAAAAGCCTGGTGCTGAAACACAAGAAAATCGTCGAAAGAGTTATACAGTGAATTCTGGATGCAGCATGGGGATTCCTTCACTTTATTGTTTTCTAATGAATGGAGCTACATTTTTTATTTTCTCTGTACAGCTCCTTAGAGCTCTTTAAACTCATCTAGTTGGAATTCTCTGTCCATTCTGGCGTCAGAGGAAATTCTATTTTATTATGTAAGCGACTTGAAATAACTTAAATTCGAAAGTTAAATAGATTTAGTATACGTTATACGCACAAGTTAAGGTTTTTAGGCATAGTAAGTCGAATTTTATAGGCCATTCGAAGATCTAGTGGTCTATAAAATTTGAAATAGAAGTAGACAAGGAGTCTTTGCCGTTGGGTGTCAAAATGAAGTCTGTCTTGGGTAGTGGTAATAAAATTCTTAATTAAATGTTGTTCTCTGTTTAAACTGCCAATCTTTCGCATATAATCTATGCTACATCGCGGCTTAAAACTTGAGATGTGAATTGAATTGAAAAATTTGAATTGTGGAGAAAATAATCAGTTTTATAAATTATAACACATCATTAGATAAATTAAAATTGTATGAAAATGTAAAGTTATTGTTCTAAATTGTCAAAATTTAATTATAAAAGAAAAGAATGAATAAGTTTTTTTAAGGTTGAATTATTATATTTGAAATTGTAGAAATTAAATGTTGTTGTCAAAAGTATAAAATTTAGAACACACGAAATATATCTACCTACTAAAAAGCTATAAAATTGTAAAAAAAATCGAAATAAGATATTTAAACAGAACAAACACAAATTTTATGTTTTGGTGTGTAGTTTAAAACTAAGCGATCTAGAACAAACATTCATATGAGCCTTTATAATTATAATAGCCCTAGGAATCAGCCTATAAGATTTGTCGCATATATATAGAACCAGTATGTGTAACAACGGGGAAAGTCGCAACAAACTGAAATTTGAAGGTGAATTTGACTACTTGATTTTGGGGTTCCGCAAATACGGAGAGCAGTGATTTGCAACACTCAGTAGATTCTACGAACACATTTCATTCAAATCAGCAAGGTATGGATGCTTTCATCGAAAGGCAATACTACTTTCACTTAACTAATATCTTATATCTAAAGTAGGTATATATAAAATGTAAATTTTTTCCAATAGGTTCAGTTCTATTATTAATTTGTTTATTTACTACATGAAAGTGCAATGCCAAATCATTTCTAATAAATTCAATATTGATGTTAAAAATAGAGGCAATAAATAGTAACTGCAGTGTTTAGTGCAAATTATAGTCTGCATTCAATATTCCAAAATTTATTTATAAACTCTCAGTTTGTTCACTGATAAACACAAGTTACTGTCGAAACGTATCACTTTTTATAAATAAATTTTAAAATATCAAATACAGCCTATAATTTTCACTAAACAATATAGAGGCAATGTAATAAGAACCTTCCCTTGATTTATACTAAAATTAAAGTAGGAAGAGAAAATGTCTACTCACATTTTCTTTATTTCCGTATCCTTTTCGTCTAGAGGATAATGGCTTTCAATGTACGACTGCAATATTAGTATTATGCTCTGGATTATATTGATATAGCATAGTAAATGGGATACTTGCCAAGTTTTCTAGTAATATATGTTTCTTCAGACGATTCATAACAACTGGATATCCACTGATTAGAGAATACAAATCGTTGGTATGTGCTACTAGTAAATCAACCATTGATAAAGCGGTCGCCTGTATCATGCTTCTTGTACAAGTAACATCGTCTATATTGCCAAATACTCTATATTAAAATAAAATACGTGTTAAAAGTCGGGGTAATAATAAAGTAAATAAAATAAAGTGAAGAAAGAATATATAATGAATGTGATAACTGCTTATATTACATCCAAATATCAGAGAGACAATAGCAGAAATTTGTTTCACTTTGTGTGAGAAGATTGTGAGGGTGGATTTATAAAAAAAGGATAGATGAAGATTTACAAGAACTAGAAGGGCAAAGCAGGTTAAGAGCAAGAAGGTAGCTTAGGGAAGTTATGACAAAATCTTACCCTTTTGCATGCCGATGCCCAAATAGTTTTAGCATATGATGCCGATCAAGCAATCAGAAAATCTGTGAATGTAAACTATGGAGTTTAGGGCCAAACTTTATACAAAAGTTGTCGGAGAAATAAGGTGTAGATGTAGCAGGTGGTACAATTGTACTTACAACAGAATAGAAATACCTTGGAATGCTATTAATATGGAAGGTAAAAGGCAACATGGGTGCTAAATATTGCTGAGCGTTTCTGTTCTAGATATGTAATTTTAGAGGCAAAATTTAACATACTCAACACATAGTGAGGCAGAAGTAAGAAAAAGAATAGATATACATGGATAATTTTTTATGAAATAGAGAGAAAATAATGAGAACAAAATATCAAAATGGAGCTGAAAAATGGCTATTGCACTGGAAAAGGAAGAAATGCAGGCTCCGTATGGAATGGCAAGAAAGAGAAATAGAGACACACATGGAAAATACAGGTACACTATATGTTCATTCATAAAATACAGGGTACCAATGAAATAGAGGAAGGGTACATAGAAGGATTAACAATTGAAATAAGGCGGTGTCTTGTGCTGTATCGTATGCATATACAAATGTTATGGTTTTGAAACTATTTTACTACTTACTACTCGTTATATTGAATGACAATTTATAGATATGAGTGATGAAAGGATATTTCAGATATACATAGAATATGTGTTGATGGTTCTTCTAGTTCGAGCCGTGTTATTTTGACTCAGTCGAAAAAATTAAAATTGGTAGCAGCAGATCAATTCCATACGATCTCTATTGTACAGTGCGTGGTCTAGCAAGTTCTTCAGTTAATTCGTGTACCTTTTTTTATACAACCATGCTGCAAGTTCTGGAACAGTCCCTTTCCTCAAAAGATGTTTACTGTCATAATTTCTTGGACGCAGCTGGGAATACGAAAATTGTTGTATAACTGTGTGGAGGATTTACGGTTAGTGATTTGGTAACAAGTAATATTTTTGCCATTTTTAGTTTTACTAGGGACTTTCCAGACTATAGGACAGAGTAGCGATAAAATCCGAAAGACAGCTATCTCCACCAAACTCGCCATAAATAAGAAAGTAAAAATAAAAACAGTCTCGGAAAAAATAGAAATTTAGGATAAAGTTCAAGCATGACTAATATTTGTTAGAGTAAATATAAATATGGCATTCGGAAAGGAACATTTTCCAGAGCAAAAGATGTATTTAAAGTAAATTGGGCTAATAAAATATAAAAGGAGAAGATTTAGGAGACATAGATAAAAATAATGCAACAAAAGAAGACAGTTAAAGGAAGTTAAGGCAATAATGCAAGCCTGTGAAGAATAAAATAATTACTTATTACCATAAGTCCATCCTGTGTTGCGAGACGCAATCTGAGTGATAATGTAAAGTTGTAAGATTCTGTTAGATCTAAATGCTGGATATAAATGGGGTATGTATTCAGTAGAAACCTGCACAAGTAAGTATTGTGTCGTGCGATTACATGTATCGGATGTTCATTAAGGATAACGGCATCAAGTAGCGTATGCAATTATTAAAACAATTTGAGGCATAAGATCTTTTATCGATCAAATGGCGAAATGTCAAAACTCAATGTAAATGTCATTATTCAGACTATTTAACTAAAAATTACGTGAATTTCTGAAAATGTTGATTACCGGCTTCTATGCAGTTCAACACTTTGTAATGAAAAGTTCCGACTACATTGTGCGACAGCGCTGGATCAGTATTAATTTCAACAACTTTTTATACAATTTTTTTTTGCTGCAAGTCAGTTAAATTGTCCACAAGTGTTTAAAAAATACTGCTTTTTATGTAAGGCCATAGAAAGAAGTCACATTGTGTCAAATAACATAAACATGGAGCCACGGAATATGTGTGTTTCGACTACCTATGGGATTGTCAATAAAATGTCTCAACAAGTCCAATGTTTCAATTGTACAACGGGTAGTATCTCCTCAACAATTCTGGCTTTCAATATCATCCAGTTGTTCAATAAATGCTTCTGAGATTTAGGTTTATTATGTATATACAAAATTTATTTATTTATTATTTAAATTTTTTAAATTAAATAGGTAGATTTTGTTTAAGCAAAAGTAACATTATTAATAAATAATTTAATCCAGAACTTATATATAGTTAACCGATATAATATCCTTTATAAAGAAAAAGCAGTGTAAATGTTATAGTTTTTGACCAAATAATTTGAAACTTGTTATTCATGTTTCTATGATACGAAAGTATAATATCTCCATAAAAATTGTTGATGTATGCGATTTTACAATTTTTAGATAATTATTGTATCCTTCATTAATGATTGCTTACGAGAAAGTATCATACGATGCTTGACGATGCTTGCGATGCGACGATACCGATGCCTACGATGCCGGTCGTTATGATTACCTTCTCGCATCGTGGCGTAAGATATGTGCCAATTATTATTAGTGTAAGTATTACATTTTTACTTACTCGTGGCGGTCTCTAGTAAGTAGTCAAGCTAGCGCCATCGAGTAAATAACCAGGAACAGTGTATGGTAAGAGACAAAAACCTAGAAACGCCGACCCTTAAACGTTACAAACATATCACTGGAAAAGCTAGATCCGTTAAAAAAGTGCATAAATGCTTAATTTTTCATATAAAATTTGCTCTTAATTTAATTACAGTGTTAGCAGAAAAGCATCATTTCTTTTAATGATTTTACAGTAGTGCACACTGCATAATTGCCGTACTGTCAGTTTTCTAAGAACTGTATTTGATGTGATTCAAGTCGTAGAAACCTGTCGACCTTATTGACTCGATTGGCAGAGCGCTCGTCCGGTAAACGAGAGGTGTCAGGTTAAAATCCTACACGAGGTAAAAGTTTTTCATATAAAGATTGCCTCTTACTGTAATTATAGTGATAGCAGAACAGCATTATTTCCTTTAAACACTTCATGATTTTATTAAACGCTCATCCTTCTTTTATTGTTGCTAATATGAAACAAATATGTTTATGTAAATTGAAGGTAATAATTGCCGCATCTAGTTACGTAGCTTCCCTAGAATATCATATAAAAAGCTTACCCTCCTTTCGTTAAGATGGTATACTGCGAACCATCAGGTCCAGTGATCCTAACCTGCCCGGTATGAACTATATACAGTTTCCCGACTATATCATTCAATCTAATAATTTTATAGTTCCGTAGAAAGTACTGCTCGTCTAAATTCGTCCCAATCACTCTATAGAACGACGTCACCATATCCGTGAATATGGGCACCTCCTTCAGCGTCTCTTCGTATAAATGCAGAGCGCAGTCCTTGGACAGAGCCAAATGGCACTGCTTTAAGATGTGGCTGGCGCGCAGGCCGTGACAGCGTTGCCAGACGTATTCGAAGTGATTTATGGCCTCCCTTCAAGTTCGGAAAAAAAAAATATCGCCATAAAAGTTTTACCGCTCTAAGGATATGTAAATTTCGGGATACCTTTGCGTCTCCTTATTTATCCTCTCGCGTTTCATGAAACTTATCAACTGTTTCATGTGATTTTGGTAAAGGGTCAAATTCAAATTTATCACCGCCTTATTGTTGGAAATGACGACCAGGACGTAAGTAAACCAGAGGTACCCTTAAAATGTTAGAATTTTAGCGAAGTCGTGGCAAGTCGTTTCGTATGCAAAAGTTATTCCGTCTGCGGAATCGAATAAGGCTCGATATTTCAACTTCGTTTTATGCAGCGGTAGCGGATGTTAAATTATATTTATTGCAGTCGCATGATGTCGAGAAAGACATTCAGCGTAGAGGAAAGTACTGCTACTTCGAGCAGTGGTGGTTTCATTTATATTTAACATTCAAATATTTGGCAATAACAATAATATATATTTCCCACCGAATATCACATCAAAAAAAAAAAACAGATACAAAATAAACTATTAACAGTATGAGGCATATGTGGGTCTAAGTTACAAGAGATTAGTGTTATAAATCAGTCTATTTGTAGCAACCTGGGTGCATAATTTCTTTCTCGGTAGGTAAGCCAAAAAATCGCCACAATTTCGGATAGAACCATAGGAAGCAAGTGTCCAAAGTATACCGCCTCCCCCTAATGTCTCAGGAAACCCTTTTTTGTTGGAATCATAACTTACCAGGTATTATTGTATAGTTATAACACCAATTCAGCAATGTATATTTATAAAGAGCAGACATTACCTGCTATGATTACAATAATATCCAGTATAATCTCTTGCCTTCGTACCGTCAATATATCGCTATATCCCATCCCCATGCTATGCGAACAAACGAGATAGTAAGTTATCAGGTATATGTGATAGGGTTTGTTGAAATCCAGTGCTAAAAAAGGGAAAAACACAATTAGAATCCACATCTGAAGTAATCTGATTTCGATTTGCTCACGATAATTGAGATAATTAATCCAGGAACCTTTCTCCGGTTCAATCGCATCTGTGTATTCCGATAAGGTGCATGATGTAATGAGCAATATACCACTTAGCAGACTCTGCAGACCAATGCTTAAGCTTACAAGCTTCGTAAATAAGCTGAAAAAATATTTAGATGAATTCTCTTGATAATACTCTTGGTTTGAGAGTAGAATATTTTATGATATCAAAAGATTAGTAGACTTTTCAGATCGATGCTTAACCTTAGGAGATTCGTAAATAGGCTAAAAAGTATTTTTGTGAATTCTCTTCATACTCTTGATTGGAAATTTAAAGGTAGATTATCTTATCTTTACAACAGTTAATTTTCAGAATGAAACGGGTAAAATTTGAATAAGGGCTCTCAATGACGAGTTTATTCCCAAAGAGTGGGCCAATTTCGGTTACTATAGCTGCATCTTCAGAAGGAGCTGCCCAGACATTTCAAGGTGTGGAGTAAAACGAAAAAAAAAACTGCTTTTACTAAATATCTGCATATATTCAAATTGACGAATCAGAATAAACTGCACAAGAAATAAGTGCTTTTTCAGGTAAATTGCCAGCAACTCAAAATATGCACCACAAATTTAGGTTTCTTTGTTAGTTGAATTACGAATAAAGAAAGAAAAACACACCAACAAGGGAATTCACGTCAAAAGCATTTTCAAGCATTTTATGTGTTCTTCAACATCCAAATGTATTAAATTTTAGCATTTAGCTGATTTAAATTTTGAACGAATTGTGTATGAAAAAGCCTATAAATTTTTAAGATGTGCTGCATTGTCTTGTTAAACATACACCTTATTCAAAAATGTGTTATGTAGTTTCAAAATGCGATTATAACCTATGTTTAAATCGTTTTCGTTCAAATTCCTTTCAAACATTTTGAAAAGTAAAAATTATTTTATGGCAATTTTTCAGAATTAACAGCTTTATAAACAACAAACTTGTTATTTTACATTAACGGTTCATAGTCTTCAATAATACGCAGTCCTGTGGGAACATCTCGCATCCAGCGGTTACCCGTTTCAACATCAAGAAATTTTCCAAAAATTTACCGCCGTAATTCTTGCTCGTTTTCGGCTTTCCAACATCCACCACAAACTTTTCGAGACAAATTAGTCCAGAAATCTACAATTCGCCGAGCCTGCGGTAAATGTGGAGGGTTGCCGTTTTCTTGTTTTGGCCCTCCACTTTTCGGAAATTTAGGTAATGCAAACCTTTGTCACATTCTCCTATCGCACGATATATTTTGATTTTTAAAAAGTTGGACTCTTTGACCTTTAGGCATCTGTCCAACTAATTTATAAACGCTTGTTCTAAGCTTTAATTTATAAGCCATTACAACGCAATCGACTTCGGTAAATGAACGAATCATTAAAATGAGAAATCAATGAATGACTTTTGTTTGCAAAGTTTTTCCATAGAGTTGTATTTTATGTAAAATTTTGAGACACACGTTAGTAAAATCCGGCTTATATAAGTTTTACTTAAATAAATAAGATGATCTTTTTATTATCATCGATTTATTATATCTGTTATCAAATTTTAGTACAGGTTGCCCATAAATCTATTGCAAAATTATTAAATATGTCTGACGTCCATGATCCTTTTTATATGTATAAGCTTGTGTTTGTATTTGAGCAAAATATATGCACTTCGATTTTTTTTAATGAAAATAGCGTAGGTACATTTTTATATAGAAAAAAGTATTAATTCCTACATCAGCCTTACCAACTCTGAACCCCAAATTTATAAAACTATCGCTATAGAAGGCTTAAAATTGCTGTAACGTAACAACTACACGGCTATCTGCATATGTTTTGCATATTTAACTTTTTTATTCTTTTGTTCCTTTGCTGTTGCTTCTGTTTCGTTTCTGTGAAGGATTAATAATGGATGGATCGAAAGATATGCAAATATAGGAAGTATACGAACAACGTCGCTGGTAATAACCTAGATAATAATAGTATATCCATATTAAAATTTGCATAGAACTTTCGAACTCATCAATATTCATGATCTACTTACACTAGGTTGTGCTTGGATTGCATTATGTCCCTGGTGAAAAGGGCAAATGCGTCCGGTATCCTATATACTTGGATAATCCTATTCAGCCGCAATATTGCGCACATCCTTTCGTATGCGCCCTTATCTTCGAAATTGTTTTTCCAGAAGAACGTCAGAAAGTAATCAGTGGGCAGGCAGCCCAGGCAGTCGATTACACAGCTCCCGGTTAAATAATGCACGGCCGTGGCTTTCGGGTGTGTCACTAAGATGCCTTTGCTGTTGTAGTAGCAGACGTGAAGGCGTAAGTAGCTGTAGTGACGGATTCAACAAGGTGTTAGATTTGTATTATACAACGTAATCTGCTTGCAATGTGTCCCCAGATGGTACTATGTATATAAATTACTTAGTTTTCATTTTACAGGAGATATCATCTTCTATAAAAGGTTTAGCTAATTTTTATTTTGCTACAATCGATATGTTAATTAATATTTTCATGTTATAATTTATTATTTTAGATTTACTAAACAGTGTAAGATGAATTAAATGCAAAGGACCGCATTTTTAGGGCTAAAGTTTGGTATAACTTTGGTTCATATCAAATTCACAAACTTAGTTTGTTAGTTTCGTGTGTAGCATTTTATATTTTCAAAATGTTATTAACGCAGTTTTAAGTTTTACGCGTTTAGGAACTTCTTATCAAGGGTATAATTTTTCGAGGAATTAATAACAAACATGTTGCCCATTTAGAGAGAACTTGTTAGACCATATACTTGTAGGTATTTTTGACAATGGTAGATAACATATTCACACTACGTACATACAAACAAATTGTCTCTTACGTCTGAACTAAAAAGCAAGGACTTTTGGAGTACATTAACATCTAAAGCTGGATGGTTCAGTAATTGATTTACTTTAACGCAGGTAAGATATCTTTGCTGTCAGACAGAGTAAATTATCACTCTTCTCGTTCTAAACTTATTTTTAGACTTTTAGGTATTATATAAGAAAGGCTCTGGAGCATTGGGATAAATGAGAAAAATAAATTGAAAATGTTAATAGGAAACCCTGTCACAGCCGAAGAATAATCTCTTTGTGTAAGAAGAAAATGTTTGCTATCGCTACAAAAAGAAGATGTAACTAATATTTATTCTATTTACTCAATTATTGTATGGATTTCTTAGTAGTGGAGGAAATACGTTTTTGAATATCATAGATATGTGCATGAATATAAGTCAAAAGATCTGATTTATTATTTAAGCTATACTATATTACTATAATATGATTTTTTGGAGAATTTCTTTAGCAAATCTAATCACGAAATTATCTATTTTGATGTTTAAGTATAAAACAAAATTTTGCCAATGGTTCTATTTCCATATCTGGATTATACAGGGTGACAATGGGAATGGATACACTCTGTAACTTTTTATTATTATTTCAGATAAAAATTTTAATTTTGGAGCGCTTATAGTAGATCACTTTGTGAGTTTTGCAATAACTTTGAGTGTACAAGTTACCTCCGGTTTGACAAGAAGCGTTCCCAACATTTGATTTTTAAATAGGACTACACATGACATGATGAAGCCATCTATGCATTTTCTGTTTAAAGTGGGTATGGTTTCATGTAAGTTTTAAAACGGAAACAAGGTTGCTTGACTCTTATAAATTGCTTTTAGTTTGCATTGTTATCATGAGCAATAATTCAAATCTGATGTTTTTTCTATCTGCCCTCAAAATTTCAAAACATACCTTTTTTCTTAAAAACTAACGTTTTTTGTTAAATGTAACTAGGGTGAGTCTTACCGATTTTTTAAAGAATTTTTCTTAAATAGTTGGTGCCAAAACTTAAATCCATTAAGAAATAAAGACGCAGTGTTAAAGAAATTTTTATAATTTTTAAGGTAATTGACACCTATTATATCTAATTATTCCTAATCTTATTCCAGATGTCCACCATCATGCTTTTATGACGTTTATAAGCAGGTACATTGTTGTGTCCTTATGCCAGGCTAAACAACCCAAAAATAAATATTCAGTCATTAATAACAATATCGCTTCGTATATATATGAAGAAAAAATTGGCATGCTCTTGATTTATGGAAAATGCAAAAAGAGCAATCGTGGAACCCGACAATTTTACGTGACCCGCTATTCGGAACGGCGCATTCCCTGTCATAGCTATTTTCAAATACTAGAACAGTGAATGCGTAGAAATCCAGTCCCTAATCGTGAAAACCGTTTAGTGATTAACGAAAATACGGAAGCTTATGTAAATGGATATGTTCATCTATATCCCATAGCTTTAGTGAGAGAAATTGCTAAGGTGAACATATCAAGAGATTCGGCAAAGAAAATTTTAAGAAAGCATAAATATCCTCTTTAGATATATAATTTGCACCAACATTTGTACGATGAAGATGCAGGTAGAAGGTTGAAATATTGCACATCATGGTTGTTAAATAAATACAATGAAGACAACAATTTCATATATCATCAATAACATTTTATTCACTGACAAATCTGGATTTTGCAACAACTTTATGTTCAACCGTAGAATTGTTCGTTATTGGTGGCAAACTCATAGAAGGATTATAAGACCTGGGTACTTTCAAAAACAATTTGGTGTAAATGTTTGGACGGGCATACTAGGCAATCGAATTTTTGGGTCTATTTTGTTTCAAGGCACGTTTCAAGCAAGTCATCAATATAGGTGTCCCGCAAGGTTCAATATTGGGCCCTTTGCTTTTCGTTGTATTTGTGAACGACCTTAATTTGAACATTGGTGCGGCGCAATTGTGCCAGTTTGCCGACGACACCTCAACAGTTTTTTCGGCACTGGAAATTTCTGATTTGTCCAAGAAGGGTATTGAATGTGCAGGTTCGGTGCTCAAATGGACGCACAATAATTCTTTAACCATTAATGTAGCCAAAGCAAAATTTATTGCTTTTGAGTGTCACAAACGAAATAACGCCTCAGTCCTGGTTCATATCAATCAAACATCTGTGCCCGAATGCGTAACAGCTAAATTTTTAGGGTGTGTTGTAGATAAAAATCTATCTTGGGAGCACCACATCGAGCATGTTTGCAAGTCGGTGTCCACATCAATATTTGCAAGTAGGGTGTTGAAACAAAATGCTAAGACTGAATTAATAATAACTTATTACAAGGCTTGCATCGAATCACGGCTGAGGTTCGGTATAATTTTCTGGAGTCGATCCACTAAATTTAATAGGTTCTTTATCATGCAGAAAAAGGCTCTTTGCGCAATATACCACCTTAAACGTCGGGATTCATGTAGAGATTATTTCATTCGCGGTGGTATTCTTACGTTAGCTTGTCTGTATATATACGAATGTGCAGTGTATATCCGTAAAAATATAATATTTTGTTACAAGTAGTGAGTTCAATTCTATTTGCAGTACACGTGGTGCTGACAACCTCAGTGTACCTGGTCATAGTACCGCACTATTTGAACGATCTCCTCGCTATAATTGTGTGAAAATTTATAATAGACTGCCAATGGATGTGAGGCCAGCATGTAGTCTAGGGGGCTTCTAAGAGAGAGTTGAGGAGGCACCTCTTGGAGAAATGCTATTATAGCGTGGATGAGTTTCATGCCTAGTGTTATAACTACTTTTACACTTTTTCTTTTAATTTTTTGTATCATGTGTTACATGTATTGCTGTTTGTATATATGTGTATAAAAATGGACAAGGCATATATTTGCTTTTGCAGATCGCATTGCCAATAAAATTATTATTATTATTATTATCAGCAAACGATCCAATAAGGTGGCCAGCCAGATCTTCGGATTTAACTCCGCTTGATTTTTTTCATTGAGGTTACATTAAAGATTTTGTCGAGCAAGCATAAATTTTTATCTGAAATAATAAAAAATTGACATAGTTTATCCACTTCCTATTGTCACCCGGTGTATTATTTGTCCGTAATCGATTTTGGTATTAAAGAAACTATTTGTGAAAGGGAAATAGAACGCACCATGCTATTTCTTTCTATATCTCATAAAACGTCATTTTACGAAGGTTCTTGATCCTTCCCCGTACTTATGTAATATTCGTGAGATTCATGTCGGTGTTTATTATATCATTTCGAAGATGAGTAGATGGCACTCACATGTCCGCGTAAGCAGAAAAATCCAGAAGACACTGCATTATCCAAAACTTTTTTATGTAATAAGCGCAAACGTAGCTGGCTGGCAATAAAAGGGAAGATATGAAAGCGCAAACGGCCCGAAACACTTCGTAGTAGGCGATAAACTTTCCACAGGGCATAATTGTGTAGCGCAGCATGAAATATCTGTAACAGACAAGAATTCCGGGCATTATTTTAGGTGCGTATGCAGATAAATGATGGGTCGTTTTTTCTTTTATTAAATTAGGACTGTAGATGTAGAAAAGGGATGCTGAAAAGCGGGTCAGAAGACATTTCATCATGCGCCCCAAGCAATTTGTTCTGAAATTTAGTCTACATAGAATCTAACTTTTTAATTTGAATAATATATTTCTTTTTGTAAGCAAAGAAACAAATAAAGGCGCTTTGAAATCAAAGCAATGATTGAATCTATATTTTCTCTTCCCAATGATTTTGCATAAGGATATCAAGTAGGCCTAACAAGATAATCTATTCATGTCTGAGTCAAAGCTGCTTTCATCCAAAATACAGTTTTAATTAAAACGAATAGAAACTAGATATCTATTAAAAGATCGCATATGCAGTGACATTTACTTAATTTTAATTAATGCTGGAAGATAACGGATTATGAAGTGAAAGATTAATTAAAATTTGCTTGGGATGCTGGAGCAACAACTGATTTATTCAACTAAAATCAAATAATTTATAACACACAATTAAAAATGTAATTTTAAAAGCGTTACATTATGGTTAGGTGCAGCACGTTAAGTATTTTTGATATAAAAATTATTAGATTTTGATGAAGCATATAAACGTACTAGAAATTTGAAAGTGCGCTTTAAAATATGAATATGAAAAATCGGCTTTAGCACTTTATCACAACTTTAAATTAAAGTCAACCTGTTAATATTTTAAAGTGTAAGGTATTAAAGTCGCTACCGATTAGACATCCATAGACATAACTGACATTCGATAAAAATACAATTACGCGCAATTTTTGTTATTTCATAACATTATATTCTGCAGATACCCACACCCACTGACATAATAATGTTGACAGTTGTATGAAATGGCAATGTTAATAAAACTTTCATTTAAGCCTTTTCACCCCACCTCTGAATTTCAAAAAAGTTATTTTACAACAAATTAATTCAATATCCACACCTACCTACTTGTATGAGAACTAATTCTTTCTTTTAAATGCTCTACTAGCTCTAATATAACCGCTTTGCTTAAAGGAAATCTTTGGTAAAATTCTAGATTATTCAGTTTTCAAAATTAAGGCTTTTTCTATATATTTTTATACACGGTGGCCAGAAAAATGCGGACAAACACCACGCAGGCCAAATCTTTGTTTAATTCTGAGTTGACAATCTTAATTGAGAAAAGCAGTACAGTGTTTTCTTAAATCACACGAGCAGCTTAAAAGAATTGTAAATTTGGCAACACCTAATCAGATAAGTACTGTGGCAGTAATAATAATAATAGTAATTCATGCCTTTACATCCCCCAACAGCTTTCGCCAATTACAGGGGGCATCGGCCGGCCATGAGTTATTATTACGCCTGCGCCCGTGGAGCGACTTAAGGTGTTTGTCTCTCAGCATTTGCCAAGGAGTGAGGAAAACCACGAAAACCTCACTCTGAGAGCAGGCCCTGGGATTCGAACCCCGGACCCCGTGATTGATAGCCAAGCGCGCAAGTCACTCGACCATCAGCCACACAGTAATCATTTTATTATTTACTATAAATCAGGTAAATACGCAAATTAGCAAGAATTTTATGTTAACATGGATAAAAATTTTATTGAAATTTAAAGATAATATGAAAAAATTATAACAACTGTTCAAATTGGTAGCCATCAGTTTCCAGACATAATTCCAATCTTCGAGGAAGCGAATTCAAAACGCGCTCCAACATATCGGGGGTGATTAATTGAACTGCCGCCGTAATTTTATTAATTACCTCCTCTTCGTTAGCTGATTCGTTAGCGAAAAAGTCCAGAGGATTAATATCGGGAGATCTTGCTGGCCATGCTATTGGACCGTTACGCCCTATCCAACGATTCGGAAAGTGTTCGTTTAACCAATCCCTCGAAATTCTGGCATTGTGAGCGGGTGCCCCGTCATGCATGTACAACATGTTGGGTCTCAAATTCAATGGAATATTATCCAGTACTTCTTCTAAAACGTTAACGTACTGAATTCCATTTAGACGATCTAGAAGAAATATTGGTCCAACAACTCGGAGATTTAAAATCCCCAGCCAAACATTTACCGAAAATCTTCTCTAATGTCCAATTTCCCTTACTGCCTTGGGATTTTCGTCAGCCCAAAAATGAAAATTATGGCCATTAAAGACGCCATCTCTCGTAAACAAGCATTCGTCGCTCCAGAGAATATGCAATAAAAAGTCCGGCTCTTCTTGAATCCTTTGTAAAACATTGTTACAAAACAGTTTTCTGTGCACATTATCGTTTACATACAAAGGCTGCACTTTCCTTGCATGAAACGGACGCAAATGATTTTGAGATAGTGCTGAGTGCACTGTTGTTTTGCTAGGAATATTCAGTTCCCGAGCTATTGGTCTTGTGCTGGACGTAGGATCTTCGTAAACAGCATCCAATATTTGCTCTTCTAATTGAACTGTTTGACGCTCTCTAAGTCTACCGCTGTTACGATAATTCGGTATAAAGGTGCCAGTTTCTCTAAGTCGCTGATCCAATCTACGGAACGTGTTGGTGGATGGATGTCGCCGTTGTGGATACCGTATTTGATATTCCTCTTTTGCCAAGTTTGCATTTCCATTGCAAAATCCGAATACCATATACATGTCGGCGTATTCTCCAAAGGTAAACATTGTTCAGTATTAAGAACAGCACAAAATGTTGATCTTATTTCAACAGCCAAATGTCACATGAGAAACGTCAAAAATTGACATCTACTTATTACTTTTAAACAAGCAGCCTTACACTACCACGTTGCTGTATGTATGTACTTTAATTTCAAAAACGCCAATGAAGAAATGTTAAAAATGTAAACCATTGGTATTAATCGATTAGTTACATCAATGCATTTGAGATAATTTCATTTCTAAATTTCACCACAATGATTTTACATAGATAAATTTGACGAATTTTGCTAAATTTTGGCCGTATATCTTAAGGTTTGATGGTCTCGTATGCCTTAAGGAAGGACCGTATAACTTTTTTGGATTAAGATTATCGCCTCAGAATTGAACAAAGAATCGTTCTACCTGGCGATTATCCGCCCTCTTCTGGCCACCGTGTATATATAATTTTCACACTTCAAATGGAAGTGCATTAGGGTTTCTGGGTACCCAAGCAAAGAGTTACGAGCACAATATACAGGAACGCATCAGTGTAGGGAAGCTCAATAGTCCGATATTATGAAAGTTATCAAAAAAAAATTATTAAGAAAAGTTGCTCTAAAAATAATTCAATATTTCTGCATACTTCTATAAATGTGCATATTATTTTCCTGTTACTGTACAAGTGTCCCGTAGCATTTTATTGAAAGTAAATTTATTTTTGTTATAAAGGTACAGGCTCTTTCAAATCGCTCGTCAATCACTATGTCATTCTGGCGATTTGATCCATGATGAAATTTATGTATAGAAAGCACTTTGTCGATACAAGAAATAAGGTGTTAATAAAGAACTTTGTTTGTTTTTTATATAAATCTAACTAAATTGCATG
Organism: Cetonia aurata; assembly: GCA_949128085.1. Taxonomy (NCBI): domain Eukaryota; kingdom Metazoa; phylum Arthropoda; class Insecta; order Coleoptera; family Scarabaeidae; genus Cetonia; species Cetonia aurata. The sequence continues at coordinate 14,307,037 of OX421887.1, forward strand.
TTTTCGTTAAGTGAACGATATAAGTTTTACGAATATATAACGGAAGATCTACATGACTATTAAAAAATACAAGATAGCCGCCTAGGGCGAACTGCCTTTGTCACAGTACAAATTTATTGAAGCCAAATATTCAAATAATCACTTTTAATTTTAGTATTTACAACTTCGAAATACATGTAGGAAAGGCACCTTGGAACTAGAGCATTCTAACGGCCCCGTATATACGTTCGTATGTACCAATGCATTATATATTTGACCTAAAACTCCTACATTTTGCCATTTTAAATCCAGGTCTCAGAAACTTCAATATTTTGCTGGTGGAGTGGTGGGTTCAAGGTAATTTTGCTTTGGGTTTTTAGATATGTCTCAATCAGTAGATACAACCATACTTATGTGCCTATTACTTTAATGATATAGGTATGCATATTGTATTAGTAAAATATATTTTAATCATTATTTCTTCGATATGCTATCGTTGAAAGATCTCCATCGTTAATGTAATCGAAGGGGAATAAAAACCTGACCTTCTTGCAACTGTTACCTTATAAAGAAAAGTTAGAGAACATTTCTTTCGAACAAGTTTCAAACAAGCTTCAATGTAATTATTTGACAAACATTGGAGAAAGAGTAGCTGAAAGCGGAGCTAGTTCCCTGCGAACTTAAACTTAAAGTTTGAAACTAAATGAGATTTCGAAGCTTTCCTGTTAAGTTGAATATCTTATTGCAGATATTGCTATTGGATGGTTATTAATGTAAATTAAATGTACTTCGCCATGTCGTTGTGCCGACGGAAGCTATCAGATAGTCAACATGTTATCCGTAATTCAGTTTATTTTGCAAAACTTAGTTTCATGTCACAAGTAAAGTTTCGTGCACGGATCAATGGCAACCTTTTTACCATTAATCCGTGGGTAATATTTTACAAGCATTATTTCAATTAGTAGATTTTTAATACAATATGAAATGAAGACATTCACATATAAGTATATATAAACATAATGTAATTTTGACGTTTCAAGATTTAAGAAAAGTAAACTTCATATGTTCATTTTATAAAGTAAATTGCGTCATTCTTGGCTATGTAATATACTTGAAATTATAGTTTAACAAAAAAAATCTGTTATAGTTTCCAAGGTATTTGCAAAAAGTTAATAATCATGTAGATCTTTGGAAACTCGAAAACCAGATGTCTTGTTTTTTGAAGTGTATGCGATTTTTCTGCACTCGAGCGTACATAACTACATTTTGGTTAACATATTTTTAACATATATTCATTATACAATACAACAACAATAATATATTGTGTTCAGTACAATGATAAAAGCACGGATTTCAATTCGCTTTTATATCAATTTTCGTACATTGAACAGGTCTGGATTATGTTATCAAACAACAAAATATACAAAATATCGGTGAATAATAATTATTGTAACAATTTATTGTTTGGTTCTAGTTTTGAATGAATAGTAGTTAATTGTTATTTAATTTCAAGTACTGCACAACGCAAACAATGACTTTATCACATATTTGTGATGAAATTACGTTCTGTTTGCCTCAACCCGAATTATTTACAAGTGATTAACTTGAAAACGTAGGTAATTTCCAAAAATGATAATAATATTTGAATTGCGCAGAGTGAGGAGGGCTTTTATATGGAAATTTTTCGAAGCAATCGAAAACATGATATATGTATATGAAATTGGGGATTAAAATTAAAGGAATTATTTATTTACAAATATTTGCATATTGCATTCACTAACTCCAATCAACGTAATACGATTAATTCATACAAGTTTTTATTCCAATCTCGACTTCAAACAACATTTCTTTGTTATAATACAGACGGATCGCAAATTATATTTAGTTAAAGAGAATTAAAGAAAAAAGGTATAAGGTATAGAAAGCCAAATTGCCTTTTAGTTCATAGGAAAAATAGAGTCTGCTTGCAGGAGCGCATGACGCACATATGTATAAAAAAAGCCAAGTGCATCACTTAGTTAATATCTCTACTTTGCACCATACTAGATAGTAGTTTACTAATAATAACAAAAGTTACTGACAACACGAGAAAATAGACCTTTATCAAACTGATTTGCATCATCTCTAATTTTAACCCTATTTTCACTTTCTTTTGCGATTTATACCGTTGGTTGTTATGAAGAAAAAATATCGTTATACTCAACTGTATTGGCTTTTTATAGGTCTATCAAATTACCATATATAAGATCTTAAATTATAAACAACCTCCACTTCCTTGCTGAAAGAGAGTTGTGCAAAATATACAGGACATACTTTGGAAATACTTTTTACACCAAGAGAAACGTTTAGGAAATGTATGTACCACCAATGTAGATTTAAAATGAATAATGATTTTGAAAATACTACGGTAGATAATAGCAGATTTATAATTAAAAAATTAGTCTGATCGTTTGGAAGCAGACGTCAATCAAGAACAGAAAAAGGTAATCCTTATTGGTATGATTTGTGTGATCCTAAATTCAATGCTGTTTGTTTCAGAATACTCTTAAAAATCCTACAGGCAGCTATCCATAAAAAACAACGTTTTCAGATCTGTTGTGACCCTCCTTATTCTAGAAGGCTCTCTCTAATTTTCTTTGAGATTTCCTAAACTCAGTAGTAGACACCTTATTTTTACCAAACCAATTGAAGTTTTTTCTTCTTCTTGGTGGAATCTGCAATTAGTGTTGCCCGTCAAGTTCATTTCATGCGTATTCCTATTAGGCTTATATAACCGGTCAGTGATCCTACTATAATTTTAACAGTCTTCCCGTATGTATTCAGTAGGTCTTTAGAATATTTAGGCCTTTGAACGCCCTGTAGGAACACCTTTGCTGTCTTTGTCCTGGTGACTTTTGTTAAAACTCCTTGGACTTACTATGCACCCATACGTTGATGGAGTGTGTTACTTACGAATAGATAATACCAAAGGATGGGCAAGTTTCAACGAAAAATTTGAGGATCTTCTCTAACTATATTGTCTGTCGCCTCATTATCTTCACGCCTGCATGATTATGAATCCAGGCCTGTATTGACTTCATTTGGAAACTCACTTCGTATAAGGACCCAACCCCAAAACAACTTCAAATCAACATATACCGAATTAATTACCTTAACAGTTGTCTAGCTGTCAAATAAGATAGAGAGTTTTTACCTAGCTCAGTCTATATTTTTTACTTCTCTTACGCTATAATGGATTATGGCAATCTGAACCTGAAGTACTACAGCAACTTTGCTGTAGCTAACCGAAATACCCTCTTTGGGGTTTTCTCCAGACATTTTGGCTCCAGTAACAAGTAGGAATCGTATTAGAAAGATCTTGGATATAGTTTAAGTTAATACTTAAAAAATTTATTTCCATAAAAACACGAGAATAACAACATTAAAAAAGTATCAAGAAAATATATCTTATTTCACTCATTCTCAGAGATCATAATTGTGAGACTTGCCTGTGACACCTTCATCATCTGAAACATTTGAAACAGATTTTTGATCTGCTTCTTGCATTGGCATTTAAAGGAATATTAATAGCATTCAAATCAGGATCGCACAAATTCTGAAATTAATTTTTCGTGCCTTTGATTACGCCTGTCTCTCTTTGTAACACCCAAATGGTCTATTTCACTCATTTTGAGCTGACTAACACATACTTAGGTGCAGAATCTGGATATTACGCAAATTATTAGATTGCCTCCTGGATTTAAGGCATTCACACCAATTCATTCACCTGCTCAAGCGCGCCTATTGGCAAACTTCCCTATCTTATACAATCACTTAAGCATTATTTGGTTTCACATGCTGGAACTTTAAATAACCAAATGGTCACGCTTTTTCTTGTGATTGGCTTTTACACTATAAAAAAGTGTCTAGTCGAATAAACGCGCTAGACACATCGAGTTCGATTCAAATAACTACGATCCATTTTCGTACGTCTCGATTAAGTAGTGGAATAGTGAGTTCGTTCTGTTATCCCTTCGCTACTTACCTGCAAAACCGAAATACCTTCCAAGAATTAATGTACTCTTCGTGGCGAGGATCACTTCGAGTCGGTATCGGAATCCAAGATCTAATATCTTCTTCTACGACTTTCTGGATCATCCTTGCTGTACTTTCCGTGAATAAACGTTGTACTGTCTGAAACGAAGAACAGTACACTTGAGATTTCGATAAAATGGAACAGATAAAACGGTCTCGCCGTGGAACGTAAGTTTAAAATCGTTCAATTAGGTTTTAACTTGGGAAGCATGCATATATGTAGCGATGATATTGTGTAGGAGAAAAGTATAGTCGGTTTTGAGTGCTTTATTGACTGGTATGCTTAAAATATTTGACTATCTACTTCAAGTATTTAGTAGTAATTACTTACGAGCAGTGACTGCGCATTACATTAGCATAGAGGTCTAAATCACTACCTTATTGGCAATATGATTACATTAGATTAGATTAGGGTTAAGATGGTTATAGTGACCTATTTCCCGCGACCATGTCAGGTCTATTGTGAACCTCTTCGTCATAGAAGGCGGTCTCTAACTTTGCCTTTTTAATTAGACCTATAATCTTTGAGAGCGACTCTTTTATGTAGCTGTTAGCTGCGGGGTTCTCTACGCTTAGTACTAGAAGCCTTCTCCTCGCCAGGCCGTCACAGTGGCCCAGTACATGAACTGAGGTTTGTTCCTCCTTATAGCAGAATCTGCAGAGAGCATCTACCAGGCCTGTTATACATATACTTATTTAGTCTACAATGACTATGACTATCATTTTGACAGTCTGGCAATGTGGTTGGTCTAAATATCAGTGTGCTTTCTTTTACCGCAGGTGTACCATCTTAGGAGTTCCCTAGTGTAGATGTTCCGCTCTAAGGACGCCCAAGTGATCCAAAATTAACGTTAATAACCCTGTAGTTCTTACCTTTAACATGGTATAATGCCTGGCAAGCCAGTTCAATGCTTTCTTAAGTTGCGAATTTAAATTAATTTCTATCTTGGGAATGCTTTAAAATAGTTACAGAGAAGTAAATGGAAAAGTTGCACAAAAATTAATAGGAAACCAAATAATGAAAATAAATATAGAGCGTTTCTTTCATTTAAATTAATTTGGTTCACGTAGAAAGTTTAGTTGGTCGAATAACATGCATATATTTAGATCTTCATAAACTTTTAACACGTCATCTAGGGTACACCCGGTACATTTCGCGTCCCTTGAAAACTTAATTTTTGACTTCAAGAATGTCTAACTAGTTTGTATCTCTTACTCTTTTCAATCCAAAGTACCTAGCTAAGAACAATCTTAGTGTTTAAAATCGTCTTTTTTGACCTTTTAGTATTTTAGTTTTTTTTTCTTGTTTTTTAGGTCGCTTCAATAATAACAAACACTTCAGCTATACAACGTTTTGGGTATTATTATAATCTTTTTCAATCTGAAGTGTTGAAGAACAATACTAGGGAAATGATATATTGTGAACTGAAGATCAATATTTTGTTGAGTTAAATGTAAAGAAAACTCTGCAGTCTAATAAATCTTGATATAGATTAGATTATATATGGGTTTCTACGAAGAGTGAAGCAAACGGTATGGTGCGTCAGTCATAAGCTGCAAAGCAGTGCAAGAATTCCAATTATGAATTAAAAATTATCGGCGCACACACAAAGAGAACGTACATCTGACGATAAAGAAATTCCTCGGCTGCACCGACATACCCTTCGTACACACGAAATAAATTCCCGCCTCCCTGCTACACATAAAATCACTCTCATGTAACCCCGGTTTTGGTCAACGACCTTCAATCCATTACCGCAAACAGCACGAACCGTTTCCTATACCTCCGACGGGATCCATGGTGCAAGGCGGATTTTCGGTGGCGCTGCAGATGATCGTCCTTTAATAGATTTAAGGCACTTTTTCGGCAACCCGGGAAATCTATTTTTACAACTTCCGAGATACACTTTCGGATTTAGTGAAAGGGGAGAGTTTCGAAGTTACTCCCGTAACAAATCCCATAAAAGTAGGTATGCTCCGCGACGCGATCGAGCGAATCGAGTTCCGGACGCGTCCAATAGCGTGCCGCTGGAACTGCGGTGAACTTCCTCGAACCCCTTTTATATGTATTTTATAATGAGCGACTTGGGAAACATGTTGTCGCCGTAAATAGTTGTGAAATCCGCTAGGATATCGGATATTGGTGCAAGATGGTATATGCACAACCTATCAATATTTTCTTGTTAAGTGTATTTCTCTGTGGAATAGGGGATGATTGGTAAGCGGACGTACCTTCAACTTCACCCATCATGTCTGATCGGTCGCCGTACCTATATCCAGAGCCCGGTCTATCGGGTAGGTGCGGACTATATCCTATTCTTACCACTGATAAATACATTAAACCAATATTCCTCAAATTTATTCGATTGGTGCCGCCTCTTTTCTGCCTATAAACACATTCTAGCCAATAAAATTTATGGGCAGTAGTGAGGTCTTGTGCAGGTGGCCTTGTGCACTCGAAAATGATTTGGAATATTTTGTTAATAATTAAAAATCGTATCTAAAGGAAAAAATAAAACAAATTTTTCACTAATCGGGTGAGATATTTAATTTGTAATGTGCGGATTTATTTCTTGCCAATTCGTCTCATAAAAAATTGCTTTTTATAAGACGATATGCTCATTGCATGCGGTGTTATTAAATAGGAAAAATACTGCATTTTTTAAAACACTGGCGGTTGTTATCTCTTTAAAATTTTGCTTTTCCAGACATTTTTTTTAAAATACCAAATAACATAAATAAATCGGTAACAAGCTTTACCTAATAACAATTAATATAGGGGAAAGTATAGTTTGAAGAACAGAAATATTACAACTTCCCAATATTCTTCTTCTTCTACTTCTCAATATTTGACAAAGAGGATAAGGCAATATGAATTGGATTGTGACCACATTAATGCTAAAATAGCACTAGCAGATTACTCCATAATGAACAAACATAGATTCGATTTTGACAATATGACGGTATTGTGCTCGGTGCGTCCCTTGGATCAAAGATTGTTTCTCGAGATATACTATATCAATAAAGACCCTTGTCCCATCAATTTTAGAACAGATATTCAGAATTTTAGCAATATATACACCTACTTAATGCACCTAGATAAGAGGTGACCCAGATTGTTCTCTCCTGTTGCCTTCCTGGATTGCTGTCTGATTATTCCTCTTCTCGTTACACTGCGTTTACTTGGTTCCCTGTTTACTTTCTCTGTTTTACTTGGGTTTACAGAGAGGCCACTTTCCCGACACCAATTTTCGATAGATCTTAGGGCGGTATGCATTACATTACAGGGCAGACCTTCGAATCTTCCATCAATTAAGATGGCGATATCCACCGATTTACCATAAGGTTCCACAGAAGTGATGGCGCCGTGCCGAGTCAGGGCATTAACAATACTGTCGAGGGGCGCTTTATCAAAACCTCCGTCTATATCTAAGAATACACCCAGGGTAGACATTTTTGTCCAATGATCTTTTTATCCGCCGCACCACTGGGCGGAGGGCAGACTCGATAGATCTCCCCGGTATGTATGCATGTTGATTTGTGTGAAGTGGATACATAGGTAACGTCACTTCTCGAAAATAACGGTTACACACACGTTCCAGTGTTTTCAGCAGAAAACTGGTCAAGCTTATTGACCGAAAAGATTTGGCTAGGGTATAGTCAGACCGTCCTGGCTTTGGTATAAAGACTACTTTTCTTTCTCTGCATATCTCAGGTACGTACTTCCAAGTGATGCATCTCCTGAATAAAGTCACCAATAGGCGGTGCAGGGCGTCCATGCCCCACCAAAGCAGAGCAGGGTACACACCATCCGAACCCGGTGACTTAAACGGTTGGAAACTTTTAATTGCCTAGCAGATTCTTCTACCACCTTTTCCGTCACAGCCAAGTCCTCCTCTGAGGAGGCGAGCTGTAAGGATAATACCGTGTCATTGTGCTGCAAACCATACTGGCTGGAAAGTGGCCATGGGTATATCGGCTGTCCCTAGAGAGGACGACGAAAGAGTTCTATCCTCCCGTTGTAACAGTCTTAGATGGTGACTAGTACCTTTTCTTAATAGTTTCAGTAGACGATGAGCCGTTGTGACAGGCTCGATGGAACCACACCTTTTTGCATTGCCTACATTAAACTTTGTAGGTGTCCCAGTATTCTACAGATCTGGTTCTTCTACCCTCATTTGAATACTAATCTGCGCTAATATAATACCTTTAACTGACTCTCCTTCTGCCTTTTACGAGATAAATAAAGTTTACATGATAGATTGATCACCCTGTATACTAACGGATATGTAAATATCCCGCAAGAGCTGTACCGTACTAAGAAAATACACAAGATATCGGATCACTTCGCGATACTCCAGTTTATTTATTTAGGACAACCATTTCGGAACTTCCTGGATTTCCGTTTTCTATCTAAGACCGAATGAATTAAGAAAAAATGTAATACTTAAACATATATCGTTATCCGTACTCTAAAACGATATCTACAAGAGATTCTTTTTTCTCTAATGCTTACTTTGACCTGCTTAAATATCAAGAAGTAAAGATGAAATAAGAAAGAGGACACCCGTTTACACCAATAAACTGTCTTTATCGAACTTGTTTGGTTGCTCACCTAGGCTCCGTCTCAGCCTGCAATCTCCTAACGCGTTCGATCAAACATTACTTGCCAGCCTTGATATCTAAATAACTATTCTTAAAATGAATTAGAACCCATTTTTGCAATCGCGTTCAAAATCAATCTATATAACGGCTGCTCATTTAAAAATATCATCAAATGTACAACTTGCTTATGGTGCTTTGTTTAGAACAAAGAATTTTCTTTGGTTAAAAGTTACTTTCGTAATGGCACTCGTGTTGATGGAGAATGGATTTATTCTATCCAAAATTTCTTGAAAAAATTTCAAAGAACAGCATTCAAATTTTGCTGTTTACCACGTGCAGTTTTTAAAAAAAAAAACTTTAGATAGAGCCGTAAGCCTCTTTCGTGAAACTGATAGCACCTTACGAGAAATCTGGTACGGCAGCACCGAAAAAATGTATTGAAGGAATTATTGCAAATGCTCAACAAATGCACCGAAAACATCTATTTGGCAATCGAGTCAACAGATCAATCTCTCCATCGGAACCATTCATAAACGTTTACACAGAGACTTGGAAAACTATCCTTACCGTGTCACTGTGGTACAAGAATTTAAACCAGCAGATTATGCACGACGTCTTGAACTTTGTAAATGGATAGTTGATAACATTGTCAATAATGTGGAATTATTATAAAGAATCGTTTGGACTGACTGGTTTCACCTATAGGAATTTGTGAATTTCCAAAACATGAGAATTTGGAGCCAAGTAAACCCATATAATATAACTCAACAACCGCTACATACTGCAAAAATAAGTGTGTGGAGAGCTTTTTGTTACAGACGAGTAATTGGGGTCAATATTTTTTCCAGGTAACAAAAAAATATGTTCCTAATGGTTCTTTACAATTTTTATTGATTTTAAGTAGACTATGTTGGACGATACCGAACAGAAATTCTAGATTCATTTATTGAACAACTAGATGATATTGAAAGTCAGAATTGTTACTTTCAACAAGACGAAGTTGAAACGTTGTTGATAATTAAATAAAACACAGAAATTCCATGACCTCCACGTTCAAATGATTTGACATCATGTGACCGGTGGTCAAGATTTTCGTCAATTCAGGTCACTTTTAGTTAAATAATCTGAGTAATGATATTTACATTGAGTTATGACATTTCTCATTTTGACCAATGGAAGGTCTCAGACATACCTTAAACTATTTCAAGAATGTCATACGCTACTTGACAACGTTATTTATTTAAAAAAATGTATCGTAAACGAATTAATGATTACTTTCGACTTGCCTGTTAAGTATCTATTGTTAAATAAAAATGTTGTTATAACTTTACTTAACGGAGACCTCAAAATAGCAAATACTTTCTGGTATATAAGCTGCATCAGAATAGTTCTTCATTCTTTACGGATTTTAAATTGAATTTTGAGCCGCAATGTATGTGAATATACAACGATAATATATTAATATTAAATTTAAAATGTTTCTCCTTTGTTCCTGCCTTTCAGCAGTAGCCACTTTTTATTTTTATATAAAAATGATTTGTATTCTCTACTTGGTAACCTTTGTATATATAAAAAAAAACGGAGTAAAAGAAAAGAGCGATATAAAATGTGATATGCGATTGCCTTATCTGGATTTGTCTTCACAACCAGATGAAAGAAAATATATTTCGGTTACTAATTTAACCACTGCCTAACTCTAAAGATTGAAAAGATAGTACCAGCCCTCAGTTACTTTGAAGCTGACTGTGCACTTATTTGCATAGGATTATTTCCTTTTGTGATTTGCCTTTGTGCCTATATCCATCTTGACGTCTTGACGTCTACCTATTTTTCCCATTAGCAGAACGCCGACTGCTGAAAAGGGAATAAAAGCGTCTGTTCTAAGAGGTAACGTTTTCGTTACCGTCAAGCACTAATCCACTAATTATTCCCATAGGGTCTATATTTTCTGTTATTAGACGAATTCTCCTAAACATTTTACTCATGAGTAGATACTCTTTTAATAAAATTTAGAATTATTCGCAATTATATAAGCTATATTATTATTCCTTATCACTTTCAGAGTTAGTAGATATGTATGTACTAGGCCAAGTGATGGCATGATGCAGAAATATACTCTAACAAATCTAGAGTCTAGAAGTGAGGATAACTATAGAATATACATATAATTAATGTAATTTCTACACGGAAGGACACTCTTCTCTAGAAAATTCTGCTAACAAAGATATTTATTCAGCGTTACTTTGCTCCTTTCTATTCTATCTACCAAGTGTTACGAAGAAGAAGTGGAAAAAAGATTGTTAAGAGCGCACTAATAGCTGGTGTAGGAACGGGAATATATGAGAAAAAGCTAAAAGCACGTATCTTGGTTAGTTTCAGAACAGACACGATGGTTTTCCAAGCTGAGGTTGCTGCAATTCAATATTGTGCTACAGATATGGGAGATGGATCGACTTATGTAGTATTGTCGGTGTATTCTTTGACAGCCACTTAACACCTGAGGAAGTGAATTTCGTGTGTGACAAAAGCTATTGACGGTAAACTGATTTATATCTGGATAATCATCCAAATTGAGGTGGGTATCCAAAGGAAAATAGCATTGTCTTGGCTGCTCAGACCAGGCAGCAGATGTACTTGTATGGCCAAGACGCAATCGTTTTAACTGCCCTTTCTTCAGTACTAGCAAATCACAAATAATGAAGTCCCTTAACGAACGGATACATAACAAGAGTATTGACAAAGGTCATTAGGATAAAGGCTTGCAAAACAATTCTTAAAGGAACAAAGGCCAGAATTTTTGAAAATGAGTAAGGAGTTAAAGTAATAATAGGTCTACTAGCTGATAATTGTAGACTAGATAAGCATATACAAGCCAGGTGAAGAGTAAATTCCATATCATATTCTGTGTCAATGTAATGGCTTTATACTCAGATATTAGAGTATCTGGTATTAGGATTAATACTATGATACTAATCAAATCTTAATTTTTATTTATTCTTAGTTGAAACATTACAGTAAAGTTTTCCACAAGGACATTATCTTTCTTTTTTTTCATAAAATTAGCGTGTTCAAGAATTTTGAAAGGAAGTCTTTTTTATTTAATCTAAGTAGTAGTACTAATCAAGTATGTGACATTGTTTAGCGTTTTAACTAGATTAATAGAGATAACTACAAGAATATAAAAACAAGCAAACTTAAATCTAATTAATTAATTAGGAAACCTAACATAATCTAAGAACCTAAATCACATTATTATTTATAAAGAATCAAATGTGGTTTGCATACGGATCTCTTCTTCATCCACTGTTTCATCACTAGCTAAATCAGTGCTGTTTTCACACACACTTTTTGATACCACTGAAGTTCGAGGAGAAACCTCAAATTTTCTCCATAGTGTGACTCTAGTACAAAAAGCACGACTTCTCAATATACAAGGAATTTGTGAGGGATCTCTCTGAGAGTTGGCAAATTCTCCTAGTTTTCGCTACGTGAGATAGACAACAAGCTTCGGTTACTATGGTGTTGTTTGATGTGATACTCTTTTCAATCACTATTCTCTTTGAATGTAAGCTTAATCTTTTGGTATGTACATAAAAGGTTTTTCAGATTATAATTTTTCCAGTACTCTCCTAATTTTTTAACAACACCGAATTCTTCGTAGAGCTGAAGAATACGAAGTTGTTCGTTAGGTCTAGTAATAATTGATAATTTTTGTGTTTTTTTTATTCTCCCAAAGTGCCGGTCAGCGGGTAAAAAGCAGTGTCCCAGAACAATGAAAGATTGCTGCACGTTTTTGACGTTATTTGGAGCTTCCGTCTTTAGCCGGTAGTACAGAAGGGACTGTGGGCATTCCGGTTTTGTTCGCCACACCTGTCACAAAAAAGCGACAAATTTTGAGCTGACGAAAAACCAGTGTTTCTGAGCAAAAAGACTGAACCGATTTCATTAGAACTTCTTTTACACTGTACCTCACTCCAATGTAGAAAGTCGGGTTCTTTGAAGAATATGATAGACAACAAAATGAAAAATGTCTCGCCAATAGGGGTCCTTGGTTGGTCATAACGCTATATGTGGATAAAGGGAAGCAACAAGGATCTAAAAGCAACCAATGTCAGTCCTAGCAACAAGCAATTGGACATGTTCAGTTTTGAAAAGGATCAAATAACCTTATCATATCTTTAGTTGTGGGCCATGTTGACTTTTGATAAACATTTTTGAAATAAATTGGTGGTAAATAAACACATTACGTTACTCATATTTTAACCACGTTTTTAAGCGGAAAATAATCACTTTTGGGAATAATGAAATGAATATGATCTAGGTAAACAAACCAGAATCTATCAAAAAATGCAATAGGTCGAAAGTGGAGTTTTGATAGAAAGGTCCTCATATGTACTACATTCTGCAATATCGACTAGGGTAAAATTAGAGAGTGTCTTCTAGGATAGAGAGAATAACATCAGATCTGAAAAAGCCGAGGTAACACGCTCCTTATGACTGCCCTAAATTCTAGCCAAATTGCGAATTTTATCTGAAGTTTTGACAACCTCTTTTTGTTAACAAATAAGTTAGTGGATGTGATGAAAATAATTTGTAATTTAAAACTGCTTAGGTTCTTTTTAGTTTAACGGGATCATGAATTGAATAAATAAAATACTTATATAGTCAAAAAATTATATTAATGCAACTTCTTCTGTTTGAAATAGTCGACGATCATTTGCTGTATTTAACAACTGTATGTTCACCTGAAGCTACTAAAATATAAAGTAGAATAAAAAAAAAGTTGCTTTCCTGCGTAGAACGAATCCTTAGCCCTGCAGTGCTGGTGAATCAGCGTAACACTGATGCAACGTATGTGTTAGGGCATGTGTCATATTCTGTGCAGTTTTATTCCGAAATTCAGTTTCTTTCATTAATGATTTTCAGTTTCGGAAATATCGAACAATGATGTTACACTTTATTAATTTTTTGCTGATGCCTGCTTTTCTCGAATAATATTTTTTTAGTGCTTCGTACAGTATTATTAAATTAAAGTTATCATTGTAATTAGCACCTATCCATCTGTTTTGTTCCTACACTGAATGTAATAATAATAATTAAACCTTGAGGGAATACATTTTAAATTGCACCAAAGAAAATATATTATAAATAAAAGTTATGGCTTATGATTTATGGGTTAGAATACCCGATATATCACTTGTACATACTATAGTGTCTTTACAAAACTTTAACACCGAGTTAATTTTATTTTCTCTAGAGTGCAAACGTACCATGTAACCGGATTATGGAACGCATGGGTAACTTATAATTTACTCATTAATCCCCCAAGATTAGTTTACATGAATCGTATACGCGTTTACCCTTGTATACACACAAACATACCTATCTTCCTCTCTCAAAATTTTATGTTTAATTACCAGCAATTGTATATCTGTCACGGGAGATTAGTTTCCCCCAACTTAACGCTAGCGACATTTATTGCTTGAATAATTGATCAGGCGTACAATTAGTCAAATTTAATCGAACGCGGACAATTTAAACGCATTCTCTGGCATTGACAGGGCAATTATTCCACACAAACGCCAACCAATTACACTTGTATCGGGCGACAAGAGAGAAGCATAAAATATAAGAGGATTATTTGGATACAATTTGTTTTATTTTTTCTGTTCGAAATACCCACGTGTGTACGTTGTAGGTAGCAGAATAGAAGATTTGTAATTGAGAAAAGTGATAGTAATATATCTGAACTAACTATTACAGTATTCCTAACATTATTTTCTATATTCCATTATAGTTCGCCGTAGAAACAAAAGATTGATTTCGAATTTCGAATTTACTAATTTTTGCAGTTAAGCACAAACAACGTCGTATCATCCACATATAAACAAAATCCAGATTGACTGATTCTTGCTGGATGAACATTAATATAAATTATGAATAATAGGGGACCGAGATTGATCCTCGTGGCACCCCATATTTTATATTTGTTGTTTTTGTCGAGCAAGATACCATGACTGATAGAGTCAAAAGCGATACTTAAATCCAACAAACTAATTTGTGTATACATACATACCATCGTCAAATGCTTTACAAATAAGGCTCATTATCCGTGTCATCCCAGTGGTCGTTGAGCGTCCTTTTAGTAATATTAATACTAGTAATAATAAATTTTATTGTCCCACAGATAACGCTATTTGCAGGACAATATATATAAAAAAAATACTAAAAGTAAGAGGTATAAAGAAATCAGAAGAAAAAATATCTTGGAGATAATAATTGGGAACAAGTACTTCCTAATTAACTTGTAACATCGAATAAAGTTGTATAACCTACTTTGGAGAAGAACTTCAAAAATTTAGAGCAGCTGGATAAAATTGCAACTGGCCTAATATCGCATCTACGATCCTTCTTAAATATAGTAGCATAATGGAGTATACAGGATAAATGCGGAATCTCAAATTTAAAACATGAGCTATCATGACCCAACGTGTAATCTCCCTTAATGTTTTCAGTGGCTGGTCGCACATTATCACACGTTAAAGTTTTAACTGAAAATAATATGAGTTTGCAGTACTTACAACTGTATGTATTAAACTGCGTTTAAAATATAATGGTTACAGACTGTTGGTATTTTTCTTTTATGAAGAAATTTCTACAGCTTTCACTGGGGAGAATAACAGACCATAATTTATATGCGAATCGAAATGAGCAGAATATTGTATTCTCAATATATCAACGTCGCAACTTTTTTCAATTTTTCATAGTACGAAAAGGGCTTTATTTAATTTAGAAGTAACAGTATTAAGATATAGATCCCAGTTTAGCCTATGATCTAACGTTAATCCCAAAAGCCCGCACTTAAAATTATTAATTAAAACTGAGGTATCTGTATTATTTTTTTAAGAGGGTTGATAAAGTTTAATCAGCAAGTGCTTATCAGACACCCCCGCACAGCCAAATCTCCTTCCTAATCATCATTATAGTCTCGTAATTGACCAGAGCGAGATTTGAACTCTGGACCTCACGTCTGATAGCCAAGTGTGCAAGCCACTAGACTATCAGCCGGGGTAAATGATGTAATGTATTATCTATATTATTTACCAATTCCTTGTGATCTTGACTAGTCACAATGATGGTCGTATGGTCTGCAATGTGTGTAACAGTGCCAGGAACAAACGCAAGTGGGTCATTTATGTACAACACAAATAGGAAAGGTCCTAAAATTAATTCTTGCGGAACTCCCACATTAGTCTCCACTATTCTCGAGTGATGATTTCCAATAATGCTATTCATATATAGATGTTTTTATTTCGGTGAACTGTATGCGATTATTCAAATAGTATTTAAAAATTCTATGGGCTATATATATATTATTTAATCAAATTCTGGGATCAATCATATCATTTTTTATTTAGATTAAACAGGATGTTATCAACAATATTTGTTAGTGCAGTTTTTGTGGACTTGCTTCAAAAAAAAGAAAACATGTTGAGTAGATAAATATACATTACTTATTGATAAGTGTTCAATCAGTTGGGATTTTAGTATATTTTCGAAAATTTTTCAGAATGCGACCCTGTCTTATCTGTCGGATTTATCACATTTCTTATAAAACGGAATTATTTTTGATATTTTGAAAGAATCAACCTACGGATATGAAGCTATTAGTAATATTTTCTAATGGTATAGTTGTCATACTTGCAGCGCGCTTTAAAACTAGTACTGAAATACCATCATGTTCTGTGACTGTTGTGTTATTTAACTGCTTAATTATACGTGTGGTTTCTAAAGCTCTTCCTGGACAAGGTACAGTAATAAGTTGATAGTCTTTGTAGCTCCTTGTAATAATTAGTAACATTAAGTTATTTCGTATATTTTTCAATAGTGCATGATAAAAATTTGGCAGATAGTTGATGTTGTTTCAATAGTAAACATTTTAAAACGAAATTACACCGAATTAAGGCAATAACATTTATAAGTGCACTCGAAGGCGAACAAAATCGATCTTGCTCTTAAAGAACACATAGTGTAAATCAATTTTCCGCATGGTTGCAGAAATTGCATTCCGTACAACCGATCTTAAGCGGGATTAGCCTGGGAATTACATTCGAATCAGCTCCGTAGGTACGACCAAATTAAATTTGGAACGGTTCGACTTTTCACAGTCTAGGTCCGTATAATCTTCTGGGCTCTTCACGCCAGTCCGTCGCTTCGGATTGTTTTGCGGCAATATGTATGTATATCGTGGAATCGAAGGAATCGACCGACGGCACTTGAGATTTTCGGCCGCCAGTTCATATTAGATTGGTTCGCGTAAGCCGCTGCGCGCTCCGTGAAAATAGATTGAACATCAGCGACAAAATCCTCCGAAAATCCCGACGAAATCCACAGGCAACGTCGACCGGCACATCTTCGGAGCGGTAGAATTTATCTGTAGATTCGAAAACGTGCCAGCAAACAATGCCATTGCGGTTGTTTACTGGAAACAAACGTTAATAGATTTAAATGAGCGGGATCAATGTAGTTGTCTTTTTTCACTATTTGAAAAGGGATGGAGAAACTAAAGAAGAAGTTTGGGTGGTATTTCTTGTAGATGTCTTGTGGGAGATGCATTCCAGTGAACGTAGAGTTAGTTTCAGATAAACAAACACAAATAATGATTCAATAATTCCTAGGTAACGTTTCATAATTCCTCCATCAATATTTAGTATCGTGTAAGAAACGGCCGCAAAATAGTTGACTAAATGTTTAATATTTGTTTAGAAGAATACTTTTGTAATAAACTAAATCACATGGCAGGATTGCTGGTCGCGTTCTAAATAAGTTAAATATCATCAAAGATTTAGGAGTCACATTCGAAGCTTATTTGTCTTTTCCATCACATGCTGAAAGTGTGTGCTTACCTGCATTTAATTTTAATTTAAAAATATAGTGCTTTTGAAGCACCAACTATTTAATTATCACACCTCTCAACAGCTTCCAATAGAACGTATTCAGCGTCGATTTTTGTGATTGCTTTCATTGGAATTAAATGATCGCCATCCCGATAATCAAAACCATATCTTATCTGGTTTGGTTTATATTCTATGAACAGCTGCCAAATCTACATCAAATATGTTTTCTAAGTTACCGACGTATTGTAAATTAAAATAAGTGCAACGTCATCGATCCGTGAAGGTAAGATGTCTGGTGGCCTCCACGTCCGAAATATCAAAGCTATCAAGCAGTAGTGGAGTATAAGTACAGCAATCGACAACCATAGTGCACCACACACATTAAATAATGTTACGGGTAGATGGCGTTGCACTTTTTTCATTTACATCTTGATGTCAGTCGTAACTAATAAGTTCGAAACAGCACTGTCGATATCTGGCGTTGACACATTCGGCAATCACTCCTACCTTCCATTTTGTTTAACGACGTAATGTACATGGCGCTCGCTATTTGTACCAGCTAATTAATAATATAACAGGTTCGCGTTGTTTTATTGTCAGCCATTAAACATTCCACGACTTGTTAATTAATGATTATGTTTAAGTAAACCTTACTGACAAAGGAATAAAAAAAGATAGTTGTAATAATAATAATAGAATGCCTTATTTCATAAATTTCTCACAATACAGGAATTTTGATCTAAATGAAATATGCGTCAAAGAAAGAAAACAAAACACAAAGAAACAAAAAAAAAGACGA
The DNA here is from genome assembly GCA_949128085.1 of Cetonia aurata. Lineage (NCBI taxonomy): Eukaryota > Metazoa > Arthropoda > Insecta > Coleoptera > Scarabaeidae > Cetonia > Cetonia aurata. Next base: position 14,325,391 of record OX421887.1, read on the forward strand.
AGCAGAAACAAAAAAAAAAGCTACATTGCCGGTCTATTTAAAAACTCATTTAATCTATAAGACTCTAATTGAATAAGAAAATTTTTATGTTCTCTTTTAAAAATTGTAGCGTTAGATATGCAAATTATGCTCATTGGTAAGTTGTTAAGAAAAAACTTGATACCTGTGCGGCTTGGGTGTCTTTCTGTTAGTGCTAACTTATGAGCTGGAACGCGGTAAATAAATGACCTAGCAGGATAGAAACGTTGTACTTGCAGTTTGAATGTATCTTTATGTTTAAAAAGAAAATCACACATTTATAAAAATATATGACCCATATACAGTGAGAATGCCTTCTGCTTTAAATACCCAGCGGCATGTTTGATGAAATTACATACCCTTCACTAATCTGAGAACCCTTTTTTGAGTAACAAATACCTTTTGAACTAGACCCTGGTTGCCCCAAAACATAATGCCATAGCGAAGTAAGGGTTCAGAATTAGCATAATACAACGTTTTAAGACAATCATGCCATATACTTTTCCACAACTCTTATTCTAAAACAAACGGAGTTCAATCTCTTTAATAAAACCTTTACATTTTTGGAGTAATCTAAAAATTCATCCACAAGAACTCCCAACATTTTCACATTTCCTCCTAATTCAATTATTTTTTTTTTTGTCTAATTGTATATTAGCTGGCGTCTGAAGTTTACGTTATAGAGTTCTAAAGCCTACGCAATTGTTTTTTTCCTCGTTTATTAGTAGATTATTTTGCTGAAACTATTTCTAAACAGCTGAAATTGCATCGTTGTTCTGCATTTGTAAATCATTGAGATTTTTTGCTCCTACTACTATATGTATGTCGTCAGCATAACAGCAAATATTCAAGTTTATGGATTCATTGTGTGTTACAACATCATTTAAGAATACTATAAAAAGGAGCGGACCCAAAATACTGCGTTGAGCTATGCCCATATTTTTTGTTAGTACTTGCGACTTATATATCACGCCATTTATTAATACATCTACCCTCTGCTGTCTATTGGTAAGGTATGACTCAAGTAGGTTCAAACCCCGTCCTCTTATTCCATAAATTAAGGCAGAGTCCCATCGTCACTTGCTTCTAAATAATCCAAAACCAATCGCTTAAATTGAAAAATAGCTGTTCGTGTGGACTTTCCACTGACATAATTATGTTGATGCTTATTAAACAAATTACATTTTTTCATAAAACTAATCAGTTGTTCAGAAATAGTCAATATAAATAGTCTTGAAAATCTTGTTAAAATATTTATTGGTCTATAGTCATCCATTGATGTCGAGTTGCTCTTTTTATATACAGGCTTTATGATTGAGATTTTCAATTTATAAGGAAAAATTCCTTGCGTAAACCGATTGTTTATGAGAACACAAAGAACTTCCTTAATTTCAGGTACTACTCTTTTTACTATAGTAGTCGGGATATCATCAAAACCACTGGTGTACTTATTTTTAATTCTCTTCGCTAGCCGGCATAATTCATCGTTCGAAATACTTTGCAAATAAATGGATTCATCGTTATCTATTATATTACACCTAAAAGAAATATTAGTGAGTTGTTTAACTAGTTCAGGAACAACTGACAATAAAAATCTATTGTATTCAGATGGAATATTTTCAGGATTTCTTTGGATATTGAGAAGAACTAAATTATTTGGACTAGGAGATATCGATGATTTATTATGTTGTTGAACAGAGAGAACAAATGTAATCTATGAATAATTAATGACGCTCGGAGATGTATGATTTTACAACCATTTGGATGACACATTTTTGATTCTTAGTTTTTAGACAAGTGCCAGACTATTTGAGAAGTTGTAAAATAATCTAGGTTTGCATGATCAGTGCAAATGGTTTCTCTAAAATGGTTTGAAACTTAACGTTACATGGGTCGAACGATTATCATGTTCGTTGGATGATTTAAAACTGTATGCTTCCAACAGAAAGCAGCTTGAAGATTTACTGAGATTCATCTCAAAATTCAGGGAGGATCTTGATTTAATAAATGTAAAGTTCACAAAATGGTAGGAGGTAAATGGCAACACAGCGAAGATTATAATTCAGGTGGGAGTGGAATAATACAGAGCTGGAGCATTACAAATATCTAGAATATTTCCAGGCAGGTGTCATAGACCACAGACTCTGCGAGATCAAATTGACGGCGAAATATTTACAACGATTAAAACGAAAGCTCGTAGGTGCTGATTTGCTAACGAAAAAGCAAATCACTACATGGAAGACGCCCTACACTACTTGCTGACTCACACGTGGACACTCGTGTCGCATTGACCTGGTTGACACATGCAGACCTGCATGCTGAGATGCAGATGGAACGATTCATCTTTGACTTACAAGATCAAGTTATAGCCACAAGATGGTACAGAATACACAATATGAAGAATCCCAATGTTCATAATGGTAAATGCCGAATGTGTGGGAATAAAGTCGAGGCCATTGGCCATGTCATAGGTGCATGTACTAACCTGGCTCCTAAAGACTATACAGAACGGCATAATATTGCCATCAAGATCATACATCTAAAGTTCTACGAGGCGTATGACTATCGCAAAAAGCCATTGAAACTAACCAATGGAAGATTCTTTGCGATTGGGAGGTCCCGACGGATGTCGCTGTGTAGACAAGTGTTCTGGTCATTATATTAATGGATACGCTGAAAAGGAACATATCCAATATATAAAGCTGTATCCTTAGCTCAAAACCTTGCCAAGAAACACACTTTTGGCAACAGTAACAAAATAACTACCTCTGGCCAATGAAATCAAAAATATGTGGCACCAGGACAAAGCAACGGTGATGCCTATTATAATTATTTTCTGCACCTTAAATGTTTTAAAATAAACTAAAACTTAGCACGAGAAGTTCAAAGCACCCTGAATCATTTAGAATCATTCGGTATATGCATATGTTTTAGCGTGACATTGCAACTGAATTCTATTCAACTATTTGTGAATTTTCACCAAATTCTTAAGAATTAAAGCAGATTGATTGTAGCTGTAAATCAAAACGCCATTGAGTCAAAAACACTTACTTTATTTACACATTAACGTAGGCATAGAACTAAATTAGAGGAAAAAATATTGCAGATGTACTTAATTTAAATCTGTCGAATATATCCAGTTAGAATACAAACAGAGCTGCCAGCAGCAATTTAAAGTTAAATCAGGGTAATTAGTGGAGTTATCTGTGGATCTCCAGTATCTTATATGATTTTCTCACAAAATTGGTTCCCAACGAAAGCCATGGAAATCGTATTATAGCCTAATTTAAATGCGATCGATTTGGCAATGGCCATTTACGCCAATACCGTTACTTTAATTACAAAAACTTTGCGTTTCTGTGATAATAGGTATTAAAGATTTCTCTTTTATATGAAATTTTCTGTTTCAGGATTTTCGCCAGTTCGGCAGAATAAATTGGATGTGATCGATTAGCTGAAGAAGAGCGGACTTTATTCCCAGAGCGGAAACCCTTCTAAAATAATCTGTTACAAATTTGAAAGGTATGTGATAGATTACATGATAGCTTGAGCTTGTTCTATGGATATTTTAAATTTAATCTCGGAAGCTTGATAATGGCATTTATGTTTAGCCTCATTAACAATAATAAAATGGTTCATGGTTTATTAACAACAATAGAGTTTAAACTTATAACTTCACAGACAATTTGCCAAAATTTATTTCTTTAGGTAATTTGACAGTAGTAATCAAGAGCATAGATATTATTGATTGATGTCTAAATATTTGCGTAAATGTTTTTAAATAATTGTGTCACCAAGAATAAGCTGCGTGTTTTCAGGGTATGGGCGATAGTTATAAATTAAAACGCAACACCATTTTGGTCAATACTGCCACATATTGTTTCTTGATGCTGACCACACGGCCTTTGGTTTCACTTTCAGGATTTATTTTTACAGCAGAGAACATCCAAGTAATGCAAATTTCTTGACTTCCTTTTCAAAATTGCGTTTGCTTTGAAGTAAAAGGAAAATAATAGTGTAAATATGGAAAAACAAGATAAATCATTTCTATTAAATTCGAAGAAAAACCAAGTTTCTTTTTTTAGCAAATGACGGATATCCAGCTCAACAGACAATCGTCTGATTTTTATAAAATCTCCTAAAGACGTTCTATAGTAGATTATCTTGACATGTCCGATTTTGAAAACTTGCTATAAAGAAATGGTTAAGCAATGGTAAACAAGAGAAAAAAATCATTAACTCTTTTCCCAAATTACAACAAGTGGAAAAGTTAGTTATTCGTCAAAAACATCCATTAGGATTTATATAATATGATGATCGTTTCATGGCATCGTTTTGCTGATGACTTGTCGACCAAATTTAAAACATTTAAGAAACTACTTGGTAACTTCTGGGTTGCATTTTTTGAGTAATGTTGTAAATTCTACAGACCACCTAAAAATATACGGAGTTTTGTTAATTTTTAAGTACCGAGCAGCTAAGTTGACGTAACAAAATACTGTTTCATTAAAATATTTTTGTAATTAGTTTTATTAATAGAACGAGTGCATTTGTAGCCATAAAATGCAGGTTCAAATCCTACAGTAGCTAAAATTTTTCAAATAAAATTTCTTCTTAATTTAAATTACAGTGATAGCAGAAAAGCATAATTTCTTGTAATGATTTCACACTGTAAAGAAGTAGCCTAATAACTGCGTATGTGCCATACTGCCGGACTTCTAAGAACTGTATTTGATGTGATTCAAGCCGTACGAACCTATTGACTTTGTTAGCTCAATTGTCACAGCGTTCGTTCGGTAAACGAAAGGTGTCAGGTTCAAATTCTACACGAGCTAAAATTTTCAAATAAAATCTCCTCTTAAATTAAATTACAGTCGTAGTAGTAGAAAAGCATTATTTCCTAGGAAGAACATATTATATGAAAAACCTTCAAATATTTATACAACAACATATTCGCATCTGAAATAATCGAACGGCTTCAACAACTCCGCTTGTCTATACATTTGAAACTAATGTAGATATTGTGAATAAGCTGCGAATCGGAAGCCGCGTGTGAACAGAATATTCTCGTTAATTTGCCGTCGGCGTGGGTAGGTATTTTGATACGTTCATAGAGAAACTCATATGTATCGTGTTGCACGACTTTCCCTAATTAAAGACTGCTCGTTCGCGAACTGTTTAATCTCATTCGGTTGCTGTTAATTGGTCTTGAGCACGATTAGAATTAATATTAACGTTGAATATTTGCCCTGAACTTTAGCAGACGTAATTGCATAGCAACGGTAGGTGAAATAGGCAACCTCTTCGAGTCGAAAAAGAAAAATGTTTTACAAATAGATCTATGGGAAAAAAAAACTTTGACGTTTTTTTTTCCATTGATTTTTGGCTTTTCACTCGCTTTTAGTATTTACCACGTATATATTTAGAGGTAGCAATATAGGCACAAAAAATATCCAATCATTCCGCGCTAGAAAATTTTGAAAACGATTTTAATGCATACAAAAATGTACGTATATCAGCTTCTGGTTGAAAATTCATGAATTTCCGTAAGGATATTGTCCAGAATTAATACAATTGTGTCCATATATTATATGTTCATAGAATTTATTTTGATAACAATAAGGATTCAGGTCAATGTCATGAGTCATGTACGATATGTAATATAGATTCCCTCAGAAACTATACAATTAACGACGATTCTTAATTGCTAACACTCAAGTTACTTTAGTGTTCAGTTTAATTGTTTGCCTTCCCTAACTATGCCTCCCCAGGACCCAGTCCGCTGTTTAATTTCATGTCGGTAGCTGTATTCCCCTTTGACCCACTTCCTCAGTACCCTGAATATATCCTAATTATCATCTATCTAATGCATCTCAATGTTATGGCATCCCTCATCCCATGTTTGCAAAGGTTGTATTTTATTTGACGTGAAGTTTTGAGCAAAGTTTTAGGTCCCTACATAAGAGGTTCATATAAACTTTCTACCTATATTTGATGTTTCATTTCTAATCTACTTTTTTATTGAATCAGTAAATTTTATATCGCTTTGCAAGTAATTTCCTTGGTTGGTTAGTACTATTACCATTTCGTCGAAAAAGAAAAGTAATTACTGTGTGATAATTAAATCAATAAATTCAAAAACTGACCAAGCAACTTTTTTATTGACCATTGCCAAGAAAAGTAAGAAAATTGTGAAGACAGCCAGGCAAAAGTTGAGACCAAAGTCATACCTGCTTATTTGGATTCTTCAAATTATTATGTTCTAAAAATTATGACATGGTTTGTCAACGCGCTGTTAAAAGTACCAGTTTGTTGTGAATTAAGTTAATGTTGTTTTTAAATTGAATGGGATTATCTTAAAAAATCAATTGAAGGTCCCTTCGAAAATCCGTTGCGTTTTACTGTCATTATAAAAAGTGACGGTTAATATATTTGTATATATTTATAGCATGATGTAAATTGCTGTTTGTTGCGTGGCAACATTTTTACTAAAATAAAATAAACGTCACCATAAAAATACGAGGTTTTCGGGCGTTATTGCGAAGCGCTTGATAGCAAATAGTCCATAAAAGACATCGCCATCAAAATGTAGTGTTCCGGAGTGGATTCAGCGAGAAATAACGACTTCTCGAAAGAAGAAAAAGTTACATACGTATATATTTTAAATATTTCTACCGCGATAACATGGTTTGGCTTTCTGGCTCTTATATTTCAGAGTCCTGTACTTTATTTTTTTAAGTTTCACGAAAAGTAATAACATTGAATTGATGCAGTTTCCGCAGGGTTAGTGTAAAGTTTTATATAGGGCGTGTGTAAAATTTTATGAAAGCTGCATAAAGGGGGACATCTTTCAGGATATCTCAGGTTGAAAACAAAGCCTGATCTTGCACTGTACGTGAAAGCAATTGCAAGTTATAACATAACATGAATTCTAATAAAAATTATTTTGACACACATTTTCGATTTCTTGAGCATTTTCTCGAGCAACTTGTTCTGAAAAAGAAAATTTCAAGTCACCAAGAATTTTCGAGCGGTTAGGGTTTCCAGAGAATCCAATCCAAATGTACGCAACATTCCGCCTGAACAACAGCTTGGTAAATCTTCGCTCAATATTTTTTGCTTCATGCACTTATTGTTGTGTAAAACAAATAAGATTTGTGACAGTCGGCCGATGGCTCACAAACCCATGCTCAGTATTTGTTATTGTGTTTAGCACATGTTTCATCATACGATTATAAAGTACAGCTTCGTATAAGTTAGAGAAATTTGACAGAACAGACACTACTTGATAATTGACGGCAGTAGCTGCATCATTAGTTTTGAAATTTAAGTTCGGACAAATCTTTACGGTCATCCGTAATGTAGGAAATGCAGAAGTTTGCAGAGACAATTAACCCTTGTAATCAAGTATTAGTTTACCGCACTTGATCATTGAAATATGTTACATTCAACTACTTTGCGTATTGTCAAAAAAATACCTAATAAAAATTTCATGAGAAATATTAAGGAAATGTTTCAAAGTACAGGTAGTTTAATGCGTTTTCATGATGATCGAATGAGCCACCCTATTAAAATATAAAATGAAAATTACAAACCAAAGTCGTCAACAAAATACATATCTCATACTTAATTTTAAAATTTATATCTCTATTGCAAATATTTAGAACGTATAGAGGTCAACCATCTTACAGAAACACACAGTATTTAGAAAAAAGTGAAAGACTTTTGAAGAATTTTGGCTCACCTTAAATTTAGGAGGCGTACATATGCTTGAAGAGGATCACAAAGTAGATAACCTAAAATTAGTTAAGGGCTTAAACAGTTATGTAGAGTTAAATTGTTAGGAAGGCATCGAAATTTACAAAAATAACTATATTTCCATGAATTCAGGTTTAAGACTTTAAATATCAGGCTTTAGTGTTTGTTAGGTCAAGCCGGTTTGGATTTAAATAGGCAAAGACCGGAAAATTAGATGGAATTGCGTGGATTAATGGTTAGTTAAACACGGCGTTCGTTAGCCATAACCGTGATCATTGTATTTTGTTTAGTAAGATATAAATTTTAGTTGAGTGTCACTGGTAGTTATGATAGCTTAACTATTGAAACCTGTTTTGTGACAAGATGTGTTGAGGTATTTATATTGTTATCAGATCCACAGTTTAAGCTATTATGTTATCAAATTGAAGATACTTTACTAAAATGGTCATAAAGTTAGGCAACATTTGGAATAAGAAATTTCGTTATGGGTTTTAAGATAAAATGTTAAAATACTCAGAATATTTTTCATTTACATCTTTGTTTTATCATTTCATTTTAAAAGATATGTGTTGGTATATGTTTAGTTTGTTTTTCAACCTATTTTAATATGTCGTAAAGTGTAGTTTTGCAACAATACTAAAACTCTAGTCGAACGGACAATCTAAACTTTCTACGTGGAAGACATTATATAACCATGCTATGTCGATAAACGCCAGTCAATACTTATAAAATGCTTAATGGAAGGCTTTTCAATGCCGGAGGGGTTGCGATTTCAGCAGCAACTGTTTTCGTAGGCTTTTGCGGACAGTCTGAAGTCAAGCCGTCAATTGTGAAAGGTTCAACTTAGAGTAAAAAACAAACATATAAGATTGGCTTTAGCGCTAGAACATCGAAACTGGCAGGAAGAATAAGAATCTGTATTTTTCACCGACGGTTCTTGTTTAGAAAGACACGAGTTTGGACTAATACAATTGTGTCAAAAAAATCGTCGGTACATCTATGAAACGTATTCATTTTGAGAGGATAGGATTAATAATAGGACGTACATGGCTTGTTAGTTTCGGATATGATCGGTGAGATTTTTACAGAGAAGTAATAAGTAACGTCATTGTATATTTTCATGTAGCTAACGGTTAAGATTTGGATTCTCTTGACAATAATGCAACATTAAACCCACACTATTGTTACAATATCAAAATGATTTATATGGTACTATGACTTTTCTCACCTTTGATTTTTCAATTCTTTGTGAGAAAGTTTGATTTTTGATGCAAAATAGATGTTTTGATTCTAATTTGCTTTAGAAAAAACATTTCTTCTTTACGTATATTGCAGCATGTTTGCTTTAAAATAGAGCTTCCTTACAAAATCTTCAAATTTTCACGAGCAATTTTAGATGTTGCACCTTTTATAAAGAATGTTTTTCCTAGACTTAAATATTTTTCCGAGTTAAATGAAAATGGTGTATATTTCTTAAGATGGGGTCTCGTTAACCCTTAGAAAATTTCCGTAGAACTGCTTATTTGTAACTGAATACTAGCGATTTAATTTAAGAAAAGGCAACGAGCGGTACTAAAATTCATCCAAAGACGTGCCTTCAGTTCCATCGACTCACCTTTCGAGCGGAATTTAGATAAGTGCCCGCTCAAAACCGAGACGGATCGTATTCATTAAACGCGCAACAGAGACAGGGCGGAATTTATACGGGTAGACATATAGATATATATGCACGTAATACTCACAAAGGACTGCTTCGTTTCTTCCACCAGCTTGTGTAGTATCGCTTTATCTTCCGTTTTCATGGCCTTCTTCAGCGTATCCAGGGTAATTTTGATAAGGCTAACGTGTGTCACGGTGCGTACGTGGAACACGCCCGGCAATTCTGGGAAACAAAAGTGCGTTCTAATTAGTTTCGACTTAATGGGAACGGTGAAAATTGAAGCATTCCTAATTGAAAAGTTGCCCGCTCATAAAATTCTGTTCTAATTAGTGCCGATTTTGGCCGCTGTTCCCCCATTCTTTTGCCCTCACACTTTCACTTTATGTTAAAATAATTTTCGTGCATTTCTCCGTCTCTCTTCTGGCTTTAAGGTATTACCGTAGTAAAAAATTGGTGTCAATGTTTTAAATGCAGTCAAGTTCAGCCAGTAGGTTTATCTTTGCGTTGATTTTAAATTATAATTGTGTGAAAAAAAAATGTGTTTTTTGTTTTAACACAAAAAGTAAGTCTTTTGAAAATCACCTGCTTATATTAAAAACTCCAAAAAGTATGCAATTTTTTAGGTGTGATATATAGGATGTGCAATATTTACTTACTGGTGTAAATATACTGTAGAGCATTCCAACCTTAGTATGCAGAACCGTCTCTTATTGGATATATGCATCTCTTACTATCTTAAGCAATTTGTAATAAATTATCTTCTTCTATTTCAAAGCTATGGTGTCACATCTATTAATATGTTTGCAGTTGGCAGTGCTGGTGTAACTCCACAAAATAGTGCAAATATAACCTTGTCCTATATCAAAATCGTTACGTGTGTTGATTTCGTTTGTACACTTTAGTTTTCTGATATTGTTTATTAATCGTTCTTTTAAGAACGCATTTTTTTTTCCCTGTTCTAACATTACCTAAACAATACCCCCTAAATGGTGTAGTGCATTGATGGTCATTTTTTGTGTTGGTGCAGATTTAAGAATTCGCTTGCCTGTGGACCTCACACAGTGTTTATTATTATATTTAAGTCCTAGTTTCTTGTTTATTGTATCATCTACGAACCTTTTGCAATTTCTGTATTGATTTTAGACCTAGGAACATATTATATCAAAGTGCCGATGTCCTCAGACCCCCCAGAAATGTATACTATTTTACTGCGGCCCTAGCTGCCTCCAATTGCACAATTTCGACTTGTGCTTTGTTTACCTAAACCATGTCACAGCGAAGATCTACCCTCCGTACGCCCGAAAGCGGGGTAACTTTACCGATCTCCGGCGTTTCAAAAGCTATAAGTATATCCCATCAGCAAACTTAAAGTCAGAATCATTCCATTGTCTGAACATTTCGTGTATTACCGCTATTACATGTGTTAGGCAAGTGATTTGCAAACCGTTTTACTGATTTCAGATTAAACCACGTTTCTTATTAACTTACGGCTTGTGTTAGATTTTAGCTAATAAACGTAGTTAAAACTGGTGTCTGTCTGTTTTCTTATAATTAGGCAAAATCGGTTGTTGTGGAAAAGCGGATCCATAGCAGCACGTTTAGTAGTAGTAGGTAAGTGGTCATTTAAACATATAAAAGTGTAAAGTATAAATAAAGCAATTCTTTCGGAATACTGAACCTCGCTGGCGTGATGGAGTTGTCAAGAAAATGACGTAAATGTGAAGCCTTTAGTGTTAACGAAAAGCAGATTATAATCAATGTATCTAATTACTTTACGGAAAAAGGTATGACTGTCAGTGCTGCCGTTTGTGAAACCAGTAAAGCTGTAAAGTGTTCAGACCGCAGCGTATACAAAATACGAGACGAACTCTAGAAAGGACCTTTATCAAGTCCAACAAAGCAGAAAAAGAGAAGAAAAGGAACATAGGAAGAATAGGAACAGTGTTTATGATGAAAATGTGCAGGCACTTGTGTATCAAAAGGTGCATAATTTTTTCATGGAAAACGTCCGACCTACATTAAATGTCATCCTTTCTGCTGTAGATGTTCATAGTGATTCTTCAAACTTCAAACGAACAACATTGCATAGATTATTGCATGGAAAAAAAGACCAAATCATTGAATGGTTAGCTTTAAAGTTGGTAGCTGATTGCTAGAAAGGTTTGAATATGGTATCCTAAAGAGAGATTTATTATTCACAGTATCTCAAGTTAAATCTCAATACGAAAAATACAACCTGAACCTAATTGAAAAAGCAAACGGCTGAGAAATTCTACGTTTGCCACCATGTCATTGTGATGTAAACCCAATAGAAATGGTATGGGAACAAGTAAAAATTGAAAATAATATATGGATAGTAGACGGACTGCAAGATGACATCGAAGAATTTGTTATTAATCTGAGATCTTCATCTTCATCTGAAGACGCCTCAATGCCTCTTTAACTGATTAATTTTTATAAAGTATGTATTTCATACGTGAACAAATATGATTACTATTTTGTGCATTCTTCTACTTCTATTATTGCTTTTCATATTATTATTTAATACCTATGATTGATGTATTAATATTGTTATAGTTACTATTATTATTAGGTATTTGTAATAATACACTTTTTATATAAAAAAACATGTATATCTATTTACAATAATAATGTCGAGCATTTGTTAAACTTCTGTTGAAGAAGCATAAATATCACATAAAATGTAGGTACATCCAGTAAATAAAGTCAATATTTTCGAGAATTTAATGTTCTTCTTTAGTTTAACATGTTGGCTAATTTTCTTAGAATTAACATCGACAAAGATAATCTAAAGCGAGAATTTCTGAAGCTATATATATTAAATCTATAAGAAATGGAAGCAAGATTTGTTATATTATGCTAATGATCGCTAATCTGAAAAACGTTATTCCAAAAATTATGAAATAGATATGCAATGTCATAACATGTATTTACCTATTCATAACCATATTCAGTTTTTGCACATAATATATATGTTTTATCAAACATACGAATATGTCACAGTTGCCAGTTAGTTATTTGACGTGAAATCCCATGAAAACTTGTTATTTCATAAATTTAATTTTGGAATAAAATTCGAACCAAGAAGTATTTCAAATGTCTTGTCATTTCATTATCAGTTGCAAACCTAAGTTAGTCGTGGCAACAATGTCGTCTGTTTCCGTAAAACACGTACTGAATGCTAAGGTTGGAACACTCTATAGTACAAAGTTTCTTTATTTTTTAGGATACATTAATGCCGAGTAGGAAAGTCATTTAATACGCTACTCTAAGTCTAAATATCACATTAGAAATGAAATAGAGAATACGAATCAATAACAGCAGTAATTAATAGAACAAATTTTGAATTTTCTTCTTTAACACCTAACAACAATAAACAGATTACAATAGTAAACAATTTATTCAAAGCTATCACCACCAACTGCGGCACACAATTCTACACGGCGTTTGCACTACTGGCAAACATTTCTAATTTTGAATAAAGGAATGTGGTTGATAACGTCTCTTACCCTAGTTTTTAATAACTTTAAATCATTGTTATAGGCGAGCGTAAAATTTTAGTTTAATATAGCCCAAAAAATAGAAAACCATAATTGTAAGGTCCGGACTTCTAGTAGGCAAAGTATTCGGGATATATCTATACCAAATTGCTCATTTAACCATTGTCTAATGTTTACAGTGGAGTCCGCTGCCTACCCAGCTTGCTAGAAGTAACGCTCTTTGTCTGTCATTTAGTGGCATGCCATGTAAATGGTCTAAGAAAAAGGTTCGCATGTGGGAGTAAAAAGCGTTATTCATGTTGGCTTCGAACGGTCCAATATCTCTTTTGTATATAATAGCACACCATACATCTACTTTCTTTGTCAATATTGCCGCCTGCAATTTCTTCTAAATCGTGGATTGACTGAGACCCACTGTCTAAAATTCTCAGAACTTACAATTCCGTTTGTTGTGAAAGTTGCTTGATGGGAGAATATAATGTATTTAAAAAAAATTCTATCTTGATGAAGCTGCTCTCCATACCATAAGCCAAAGTCGAGTCGTTTAGCATCGTCAGTTTCTTCCAATGCAAGAATAAACTTTTGCTTTAAACACATCAATTTTATAAATACGCTGGAGAGTAGTTTTGCTGATTCCCATTTCATTCGCTCGGCTTCTTAATGAAATTTTCAGAAAATGTATTACCGAAGCCATAGCATCATAATATGCCGAATGTTCTTCCTCAGTAAAATGAATTTTCTTTCTTTTGCGTTTTATTACACTTGCCGTCTGTTGAAAAGATGTAGCAAAGTTTCTGACAGTTTTTCTAAAAATTTTCGCACTACTCCACAATAGGACATTTCTTCACCTAAACCCACTGCAAAACAAATACCTTTTGCTCTAGGATAAGCATTTTGCAAGAAATCGAAATTCAGTAAATCCCTTACAATTGCCCAGTATCTACTTACAATGCAGCACTTTTAATACCTTTTCCTTTCTGATGTGATGTTTAGATTTACTATTAAATGACTTCCCTATTTAGCATTTTATTGTATCTTAAAAAATAAAGAAGCTTTGCACTAGTATATTTTCACAAGTAAGTAAATATTGCGCATCCTATATATCAAATCTGAACAATTACATACTTTTTGGAGTTTTTAACATAAGTAAGTGTTTTTTTTAAAGAATAACTTTTTGTCTTACAATCAAAAAGAAAAAGTTTTACACTGTATGTAGATTTATTGGAAGCTCTTTATTGGATTAAAGAAGTAAATAAAAAAATAAAAATAAAACTATTTAACGGAAAATACATGCAATAAAATTAGCCAAACAATAAGAAAATCAGTGGACTAGTAGTTAGGTCACGATTTTGGAAAAAAGGATATTAGAATTAGTTCGACAGCCCCTGATTCGCTCTGGTTTTATTTTCAGATTAATTTTTTGTTAAGGCTTAAGGCGCAACTACATTCGGCAATTATTAGCCCCCTCCTTTTTTACCAATATAAAGAAAATAAAAAATCAGAACAATTGGGGTACTTATTGACTATTGAAAATAACATATACGAGATACCCTAAATTCTTATCGAAATTGTATTAATTATAAAGTGAATGTACCATTTACACAAATGAATAAAATATTAACGTTCCTACAGATAAAATACCCGTTTTCTTTGTTTATTTGAAATCGTGCAATAAAAACTTTTATTGCATGTGTTCAATGAATGTCAACTTTTTACACTAAAGATCATGCAAAAGACTATTACCTTTTACATGACCGTAGAAAAAGCGTTTTAAGTGATTGAATCGAACTTACTTCGATCCTTATTGAAATGTGCACAATACTAACTTTACTGTAACATATATATGACCATCTATACGCACGAAACGCATTTCCTTATTTAATTAAAACCCATCCTTAGATCCTAAAATTCGTATCCATTAAGGCTTAAGGCCTAGCTTGAACATTTTTTAAACAACTCGAGAAACTTTCAGCAATTCCCTTGCAAATACGATACAATAAAAACCTCGTTTGCGACCTTATAATACTACACATTGATCATAATGATAGAATTGCTCGCTGCTGGCTTACCGAGTATCATATCTATTACGGAGAACACGGCTCCAGGAACGACAACTTTTTCAATTCTCCCGGAAGCGGGTGAAATTATCTGGAAGTTAAATGAAATTTAGACAGTCGGGCGTTAGCCAAAGAAACGGTGCAATTACCTCGCAGAACCCCTTCTCTACTACATACATTTCCTTAATTATTTCCCTGGAGTAAGTTACAAATTCGTTAGGCGGAAAGAACACGGTTTCACAATGGGCGGCTATGTCAGCTACGACGTCCTCGTCGAGTTCCTTCAAAGAGAGACGTTTCTGTTGTAATTGCGTGAAAGTATAAGCCATAATAGATGGATAGATAAATCAATTTTTTTGAAACAGCCACAAAAATAACAAATGCACTGGGTTGAAACAAGTCAGGTAAACGAAATCTATAAATTATATAATATAAAAATTATAAAAACCAAAATTATGGTGGGTAAAAGGCAGTTTTTTTTTAAATGGACAATTATAAAGAATAAGCAAAGCAAAAATAAGGGAGTCAACAAGTTAAGAGAAAAATTATATTACAACGAATAGGTACTTTAAAAATACATAAGTGAAAAGATGATTTGCAACTTATACAATATCGGTAATTATATCTACATATTCAATTAATCACTAAAACTGTAAGGTTCTAGACTAACTCGAAGCGGCTCCTTTATGTAGCTATTCGCTGTTCTCTAGTCCCAGTACTAGAAACTTTGTCCTTGCCAGACTATCACAGTGGCATTAACTGGAATTTCATCATTTTGACAGTCTTCCTGTATTTACTCAGTAAGTCTTTGGTAAACTCGAAACTTTGTTCTCTTAAGAACTATTTTGCCTGCCTTTGTCCTGGTGACTTTTGCCACCATTCCTCAGACTTGTTCTGTACCCATTCGTTGATGAACTTAGTTTGCGATTTACTAATGCCGAAGGAAGGACTAGCTCCAGCAAATGACCTTGGCGAGCTGGGTCTTGCCAGATCGTCGGCCACCTTATTTGCCTTCATACCCGTGTGACTGGAAAACTAGGTCAACGTTAGTTTCTTTTGGGTGCCCACCTCGTTTAAGGCGCTTATGCTGTCTCAAACAAGTTTAGAGTTAACACTTGCTAAACTGATCGCTTTAAGTGTTACCTTGCTGTCGGAGAAAATATCGACACTTTTACCTGACTGGGTCCATCTTTCCGCTTCTCTGACACAATAATGAATTGCGGCCACCTTAGCCTGGATCATCGGCGTCTCCTTGCTGAAGCTTATCGAAAGGTCCTTCAAGTTGCCCTTAATGTGCTTCCTTCCATATATTCCGGCTCGGACGTCATAATCAGGTTTAGAGCCGTCTGTACGAGTATATCAGTCCGTTCTCTTCCTATCCCAGTTCTCATATCCAAGTTAAATTTCTGAACCACTGCGTCACTTGGCATCCCTATAAGGGGTGCCTCCTTATGTTGATCTAGTAGTCTTTGATAATCAGCACCGTGCGATTTATTTATCGATGTTTGACTGTGCATAAGTCTGTCTCCTAGGGCAATAGTGGCTTGGTAGGTTGTGTTCTGGATATGTGCGTACTACTTAACTTTCAAATTTATATGTATTTGTGCCTGTGAGCAGGTTGTACCAAGTATTGGAATTAATTTACATGCTGCATCCTTTAAAAGAGGTTATTTTTACTCAACAACAAATTTTCAAAATTCGATGTAAAGATTTATGGTGCATTTTCCATACCAGCTCCTCTTCAGGTAAACAGAAACACAATAAATTGATAAAATATACAGCGTGTTTCAAAC
The DNA here is from genome assembly GCA_949128085.1 of Cetonia aurata. NCBI lineage: Eukaryota > Metazoa > Arthropoda > Insecta > Coleoptera > Scarabaeidae > Cetonia > Cetonia aurata. The sequence continues at coordinate 14,342,198 of OX421887.1, forward strand.
AAGATATGCGTATTTCGAACGCATATATTTATTAAACTGTAAAAGATACAACTGTGAAACTTCGTACACATATTTACACATCTCTCAAGTTTTGATTACAGATGTTCAATATGCCCTCCACCAGCGACATGGACAATATCAGAACGATAGTCGAATTCCTCCCATATCGAGTAAGCATATCCCACTGATATTGTGGTAGTACGGATACGGTTCTTCAACTCTTCTAAGTTCTGTGATGGTATATTAACGCTACCCTTAACGTAACCCCACAGAAAGAACTCGTAGGGCGTCAAGTCCGGTGACCGTAGAAGCTAGCTGAGGAGCGCTAAGTCGCCAGCTTCTTGACCATCAAACAAACGTTTCGGTAGAGTTTCATTCTGATATTCACGCACTTGACGCCTCCAGTGTTGGGGTGACCCGTCTTGTTGCCAAATGAAGTTGTCTTTGTGCAGTCTCGGAAATTATTAAAGATACTGCTGACCGTTAATCGTGCCATCAAAGACGAATAGGCTGTAAACATATGAGTGGGACATCGCACAAAACACATTGACCTCGGGCGAATCTGGTTCATGTTCAATGTGTGTGTGTGGATTCTGTAGGCTCCAAATTCGAACATTGTGTTTGTTAACCTTCCCGCTAAGACGTTGCATCACTGAACAGGATGCGTTGTGCGAAAGTGTCATCACTCTGGATTCCGTCACAAAATGCCACACGTTTACGTTTGACATCATGTCGCAGAGCGATCGATACTCTTATCGAAACTTGAGAGATGCGTAAATATGTGTACCAAGGTTCATAGTTGTATGTATGTCTTATAGTTTAATAAATGTAGGTGTACGTTCGAAATACTTATATGTATTCTTTTTGAAACACCCCGTACTTGAAGATGTAGAATTGCTTTAATAACGGCTGATTTGTAACGTATTTTTATACACTAAATTAACCAGTCCGTCCAGTTAATCCAGTTAATAACATTAACTGCAACGAACATTACCTCAAACACAGCTAGTTTTAAACTGATTCAAAACAAACTTATTTCATAAGTTTGTTACTTCTGACGCCAATTTTTTTTTTACTTGGCATTTATTTATATAATTACTGATTTTTACTTTGATATATACCCAATTAATACCATACAGATTTTCCTTAGCTTTTAAAAAATAAGCACAGTGCAACAACAAAAGCAAAAGGACAAACAGATGTTAATTGACCTTCTGCATTCAGTAGTAGCAAATGCTCATCCCCAAAATTCCCCAGTGCTAAAGCTTTGTGTTACTAATCAAGCACGATTAAACGTATATACCTGTTGTTACAAAAACACAAATATATACCGAGTAAAGATACTGTAAATAACGAGAGCATTGATTATGGTTACCTGGAACAGAGGAACCTTTTCCAATATCGATCCGTACTTGGCCACTTGATACTCTTCGTATAAATACTGTGGGGCGTCTTTCAAAAGAGCATTAATTGTTAAGCCCTGGTTATGTACCCATTGCGCCTCCAGGTAATGATTCATGCGGTTCTGTATACTTAGCGGCATGTGCGTATCACTCATAAATTTACGAATTACTGTCACCATTTCGATATATAAGGAGCTATAAAAAAAATAAATTCAAAAATGAAATTTATAAGATAGTGTGGTCGAAGCCAGTATAGAACAGAAGGATTCGGGACGATGTTGATATGGTGCTGCAACAAGCAACAATATTATAAATAATAGCTTCAAGTTATACAAAAAGTATAGCTGCAAAACTACTACACCTAATAAGGTTAATTGAAAAATAATAGTATAAACATTGCTTCCTCAAAGATATACACAATCAGATTTCATGATAAGGTATATGTTTTGCATAAATTTATCAAGATCAACTATACAAAGGAAATTGTCTTTTATTACTGCTTATTGATTCAGTAAATTACATCTGCAATCATGTTACAAAATGCATCAATGAGTGCATACACTACAAGTTCAAACAGTGGTAAAAAATCACCAAGACAAGCAAAATGGTTCTCAGAGGAACAAAACTGAATACACCAGAGACTTATTGAGTAAAGACAGGCGGACTGGTAAAGATGATAGGTTTACTGACTGGCCACTACAAACTAAAATGCCCGTATGCATAATATATACCTGGCATAAGACATTAGTTGCAGGTTCTGCTAAGGGGACGAAGAAAGTTCAGTTTATGTCCTATGCCAATCCAACATTTCTGCTACTGGACTCAGAGAACCTCAAAGCAGCAATGTAAAAGAATAGCTTTCAAGGATAATTTCCCCAACTAGAAAGCACCCTTTAAGATAAAGGAGATCACAATAGATCAGTAGAGATCACGTAAAGTAGATCTTTGATGGCACTCCAATATCTTATATATATTTTCAACCACGTATGTGTGAAAAGCCTGGTTTCGAAAAAAGAAAGAAAAAGATGGGAGTGTTAGAAGAGAAAGATACTAACAATAAGAGCCATTATATGGAGGAGAGCTGAAGAAGGCGGTTAGACAAGGAAATAGAAGATATATACAAGGAATCATACATAAGAACAGTGGCACAACCTCCAAGAATTAAATGCTTAGGACACGATCAAAAACTGGAGAGCGACAAAATAGTGCTACTTAGAAATTTGCGGAACTACCGACAAAATTGATAGACAATCCAGGTCGATTTCTGAAAGTATTAGAGGTTGGAGTGGAAAAACCATGGACAAAATGATATGGAGACTATTGCAAGAAGTACTGCTGGAAAAGCTGGACGTGCAGTATTTAATAAGAACATTTCATAGTATCGACAATAAAATGTAATTTAAGCACCCAAGGTTTGGCTTGTAGAACAAATTAAAGCGAAAAGGATAACTATAGTTTTAATACTATAGTACTATAAAGCTGTTCTTGGTTGTAGTTGAAGTTCATAATAAAATGAAAATTTCAAATTGCCAGGTATTTAGTTGAATGGTCCTAGATACCAAACTTTCTCAGCCTTCAGAATATATAGGTTACTTTTACAACAGCCTTTTTTTACAACTTGCTGTAGGAGATACCATAGATCATCGTTGAAAACATGTTAAATATACTCTATTACACAAATTATTTTACAGATGGCGCTTCTATTATTTCACAATCTATGTAGTCTATATACATATATAACTATATAATAAATTTTGCTTCTGATAATAACCCCTAGCCATGGGGTAGTAACTTAAATCTGATCAAACGTCTCAGCGGTGCAAGACAAGGATAGCGAATGATAGTTACCGCAATGCTCTATAGATGGGAGCGCAAAACCATATCTTCAGCAATATTTATGAAATAACTATATATAGGTTGGTACCGCAGAATAAATTATTTTGTGGATGGCATACTCTATCAGTGCGTGATTCACTTGTTTTTTTCATCTTGTCATCTTGTTGTTGACGCACGTGTCAAATTTCCATAATAATATTAATATCCGCTGTTTTAGTTTTATTTCTTTAAAGTATTTTTTACGTTTGGAAGTGTTTTTTTTTGTGTTTATAGAAAAGACTTTATTTTGAGATTTAGTTTTCTAAAGTAATATATTTGTAAGTATATTGCACTATATTATATGTAGCTATACATTTAATCCTGGAGTAGTAACTATACGTCTTTTGGACGCATATTTACATGGAAAAGTATATATAAAATGTTGGTGTTCCATCGTTAAGAATAGCCAAGCAACTCCGCTTTACGATATTTTCGCAAATATGATGCAGAATGATTCCAGAACTGCAATCGTATTGTCTTCTGCGCAAACGACACTTATTAAAAAAAAAAAAAAAATACGCGGCATACAAAGTGCACAGATATTTTGCAATATTTCATTTTTATCAACAAAAATCAATTAAAAAGGAGATCTAAATTGTTGCAAGAATCGTCAAGAATAATGAAAACAATTTTTATATGTCAAGTTTTTGACAGCAGTTTGGAAGTTTTGTGGTTTTTCAAGAATTTATGTTTTCAATCAAAATCCAAGATTTTCTCAAGACTTGATATAAATCTCCGGCTTAAAAAAAATATGGCAGATGTGGTAAACATTTTGGCGAGAAACCATGGTAAGAGACCTAATTTGACTCTAAACACAAAGCAAGCGCTTTACCATGCATTACTTGAATTGAGCGACAATAATAAACTGAAGCAAGGTTCAATCAAGGCGACAGCCAATAAATTCGAAATTTCTGTGAAAACTATAAGCCGAATCATCAAGGACGAAAATCATTAGCCGATGGTGTTGAAGTAGCAGATGTCAGGGCACGTAAGAAAGGGCGCGTTGGTCGAAAACTAAAAAGTTTCGACCCAGAGCTAATAAAGTCACTACCATTCAATAATCGTCGTACAATTCGTTCGTTGGCTACCTCTATTAACTTATCAAAATCTACAATTCATAATAGACTCAAGTCAGGAAAATTACGGCAACACTCAAATGCAATTAAACCTTATCTCACAGACGCCAACAAAATTGAAAGACTCATGTATTGTTTGTCAATGCTGAAACTTGAAAGTTTAAATGTTCAATCACCCGAATTCATCGACATGTATGATCGGATTCATGTAGACGAAAAATGGTTTTACATTAGCAACACACCTACCACATACTACCTTGTAGAAGACGAAGAAGAACCGTTCAGGACTTGTAAAAGTAAACGTTTCCTCACAAAGGTGATGTTTTTAGTCGCTGTTGCTCGTCCACGTTGGAATCACACCGAAAATAAGAATTTCGATGGAAAACTTGGTATTTGGCCATTTGTTTTTTCAGAACCTGCTAAACGGAGCAGTAAAAATCGCGCAGCTGGAACGATTGAAACGAAAGTGATTACTAATGTTACTAGAAAAGAGTACAGGAGTATGATTATTGACAAATTATTACCCGCCATTCAACAAAAATGGCCAAAAAGGGCTTTACGCAAAAGAATTTGCATTCAACAAAATAACGCTAAACCACACATTCTTCCTGATGACATTGAGTTTAATGAAGCTGCGAATAGAACTAGATTTGAAATCAAAATAATATGCCAGCCACCTAATAGTCCTGACACCAACGTCTTGGATTTAGGCTTTTTCACTGCAATCCAGTCATTGCACCAACAATCGGCTTGCAAAACTGTAGACGAATTGATCCGTGCTGTTGAAAACACTTTTTCTGCATTAACTCCTGATACTTTAAATAAGATTTTTCTTACTCACCAGCAGTGCATGGTAGAAATTATGAAAATAAGTGGTGGTAACAACTATAAAGTGCCTCATATGAGAAAAGACCATTTACAAAGACTTGGTAGGCTTCCAGTTTCTATAAATTTCGATTTTGAGCTTTATCAACATGTACAAGATATTACTAATTAAGCTTAAATAACTCAAATTATTCCTAAAAGTTTGTTAGTAACAATATTTGTAGTTAAGTTTCAATAAAATACAACTTTAAAAGAAATCGGACACTTATTTCTGGACAAGCAAAAAAATCAAAATGGACACTTATTTCTGGACGGAGGGAGTAATTGACCACTATTACCTTTAAATTTAAATTTTAGAAACCTGAAAATGTATTATTGGAGGGATATTCAGTTTGTTGTAATAATTTGTTTGCGTTTTCAATGTCATGTGCAAGGACCGTTGCTTCTGACTTATATTTCCCGAGTGCAATGCATTGTTTTAACAAGTATTGGTCTATTTGTGAATAAATGAGAAGTTTAGCAACACATAGGGAAATTAGATTTATCACTTGACTTAAAGAAATAGAGAGTATAAGAAATTTACGTTAAAAAGCGAGGCATACTATGTTGTAACCAATTACTGTTAAAATAACCAAATTTTTCATATTGTAAATGTCACGGTGACGTAGTACACGTCTGTTAACGTAAATATCCTATAGCATGAAATCTTACTGCGTGCGACCTGCTAACGTTAAGGTCGCTGAATAATCCGAGATCAAATAGCTGACAATCAACGTTCCTGTTATGCACACGGCCGTAATTATAACCAATTCTCGCAGCCTAATGTAGATTACTCTGCCACCTGTTCCAGATACTAGCAGCATGGAGTACATCATCGCTGTCTCGAACAGATCAGTGCCATTCATATAAAAATTCGTATGTATGTACACATCCGCCCAGGTATTTGCATCGCATACTATAGTATGTGAAATATCATTACTTAAACCAACAAAAAAGCCATTATTAGAAAGTGCTTGATGTTTTACAAAGCAGTGTTGATAGTGTTGTTAATTCTGATGATCCACCTTGGGACACCTGGTACATTGGACAAACTAAAAGATCAACTAAGATTCGTTGCAGAGAGCATTTGGCTCATCTTAAATGTAGAACGCTCGACAAATTTAGTATAGTCCAACATATGCTTGCAGAAAACCATAAATTTGGCAATGTAAAATTATTTAAGAATATAGGTACTTATTACTACTTAAGAATGTATATTTTTTTAACTCCGTTAGATAACAATCTAAGCCAAATCAAAGAACTTTTCCGTATAACTCGTGTAATGACGGTTAATAAAGATAAATATGTGTTTTAACGCAAGTTTCACACTTAGTGATTCTTTTAAGTGCTTAATCACTTTAGAGCGAATATTTCACATAAATTTTCTCCGAAGCTAATAAAATCTTTTTAAATTTAGTTTGAATATTTCTCATAAAAGTGCACGATTGTTGATGCATATCACTGTACAACATATAACATATACTTACTCACTATAACAAGCAGACATGTAGTAAATCACTGCAGTGCAATAAGCGATGTACAACAAGTAAATGATGTATTTTGAACACCTCACTATAGCAACATTCACTTTGAAGCTGTTTTCTATTCTTCTAATATACAGAACCACCTAAAATAAGTTCTTATAACAAAAAATATTCGGTAAAAATATCAATCAAACATATACAATATACAGGTGAAGATGTAAACGAGAACTAAACAATTATATTGAAATATCTTTTGAATAAGTTCGCTTCTGAATTTTATGAATATTATTTTATTTTATATCACTTAATTTTAAAGCAATATTTCAACCTTTACTTTGGTCTCCTCAGGGTGTAATTAATGTATATAATTCTCATAAAGTCCTAATCAATTTTTATGACAATTTTATATAAGTATTATCAGCCAGAAGAAGACCAACGTAAAGAACTATAGGCTGTTAAAAATAGCAACAGTTACCTTTTGGTTTTACCATTTATTAACAATTGTTTAACCACGATTTGTTATGTATTTTTGTCATGTTGGTAATGTGCGAAGTGAATCACGTGCGATAACTGTACAGCATTTATTATTCTTAATATAGAATGGGTTAAATTAAAGCTTCCATAACGATATCCATTAAACAAAAGCTTTTTGTAGCTGCGTTTGTTAGCATGGTATGATAAATTAACAAGTCCCCAATTACTTAAATGAAGTGAGAAAAAATAAGCTTCAAATTTTCAATAACTATTTGCACAAGAAATTCAAGAGGATATAGCCGCAAGTGTAAATGAGTCTGTGCAAAGGAATGCAAGCAATTATAATGTTTCCTTCGAATTGTTTCAAAATATTAAGTGATCATAATGTCATCGAAAGATCACAATTTTTTTATCAATAACCAATTTAAAATCGGGATATAACTTAAGTGCTCTAAGTAGAATGACTCGAATGTATAAACAATAGTCTCATAAAACTAACCTCACCATGTTTACAGGCTATTTAATTCGCCTGGGGAAAGTGTTAATGAAAGCACTATTTGATTCAGTATCCATTAACTAACAATGTCAAACGTCGACTGGGAACTGACAACAAGACTTCCATAAAAAAATAATTTAATAATCATAATTTATGAAGTTGCCCAACAGAGAAGAATCCAATTAGAGGACAACATTGCATTATAAAAATACATATGTGAGTACACAAAAACATCAAGTGAATTACAGTAAGCACCTAACTTAATACAGAAAAAAAACAGAAAAGACTAAAACTAAAATGAACTAAGATGTATAAATCAAAGCTTAACTTAAAGATAATTAACATTATTGATACAATTAGCAATGATAGCTTTAAGGAGAGAGAAATTGTCAATATCTCGATTGAATAGAAGAATTATAAATAAGACACATTCGATAAATCGGTGACTTCAATAGCAGATTAGTTCTTGGTGTGGAATTGTGAAAAGTGATGATATTTCTAGTAGATAACCGGGGAATATTAAAGCTAATATGACTAAGTAAAGATGGTCAGTCAATGCCGTTATTAAGCAAGTGAAAAAGATATTTAATATCGGCTTGATTACGACGAAGATATAGAGAGCTAATGCGAACATATTCAGAGGACCTACATGACTAAACCGGTGGAGGATAGACATGCTGTTTCTTGAAATGTAAGTGTTTTAAGAAACGTCGTTGTGGTTGCTCAAGAAGATATATTTTACGTTTTATATATAGGGGTGCATATTCCAATCTAGATTGACAAAAGCATAATAATAATGAAACCTAGCATTCTAAGAGCGTCGTTCAAGATATTAAGAAAATGATCAGTGAATGAAATTTAAGCGTCAAAGGCTAAACCAAGATCTTTGATGGTATGGGTCCATTTCAAAGCAACATTGTCATAATGGTAATCAAACATGATGGGTTTATATTTACGAAAATAAGTCATAACTTTGCAGTAACGCACCAATCACGAACAGTATCAATCTGATTTTAGGGATAACTGCAGTTATCAATACCATCAACGGTTACAACTAATTTAAGGTCATCGGCGAAGAGAACTTTAGGATAGGACACAGCATTACAAACATCATTAATAAAAATGAGAAATAAAAGAGGGCCAAGATTACTTCCTTGAGGAACACTAGAAATAGAATAAAAGTGTGGGGATTTATAGCCCACATATTTAATATAGTTTTTTCTGTTCTTGAGATAAGAATCAGAAAGATCAACAACCCACGAAGAGAAATCGATAACATCCAGCTCGTGAATAAATAAAGTGTGATCAATACGATCAACAGCCTTAGTGAGATCCGTATAAATAATATCAGTTTGCTTGTTATTGTCGGTATTAGTAGATGTGAACTGAGTAATTGCTGTAATTAGCAACAGCCTGCCTATCATCCTTCTTAAACACAGGTACCAAACGTGTAGTTTTCCAGATATCAGGAAAGCAAGAATACGTGATATAATGGTGAAGCATTTTAGTGGGACTGATAGCTGCGCCAGTGAATCTTGATGAACAACTAACAATATAAGGCTCCCTACTTTTTGAGAAAAACATATGCGTGCAATGGATACTGTACAGTCATTTTGTTGTTTGTAAACCTTCTATGCAATGCCAGGTTTTGATGTATTTGATTAAATCATGGTTAAGCATTGCTCCCTACTTTTTGTAATGATGACTGGACTACAATTATGTAGAGGAGAAATATGCATTTTTCTAACTCAATGGAGTCCACTAAAAGTAAGAATATGTTCCATACAACTATTTTCATTGTTTGTACTAACCACTATCTTACAAGGATAACTTATACTTCAGTGCTAAAAGCACAAAATAAATAGTGCGCTTTACCCTGTAAGTCATTAAGATTCTGTTTAATCGTAGAAATCTGAATATCGACACGAACTCCAGAGGTATCAGCGCTATCAAGTCGAAAATGAAGCTGACCTTCGAGCACTTATTCGCTACTAAATCCCAAAACTTCGTGTAAACACCTGAAACAGAAATTCAAGCGTATTAAGAAAAAGAGAAGTGCCAACTTTATCGCTTCGTGGATAGCGGGTATACCTTTATCATCTTCCACTGCAGTGCACGTATGCATAATGTAGTCGACAGTGTAAGTAAAGCAGACGAAACACATAAATATGTAAGACAGCTTGCCGGATTCAGCGTTACGCATGGTTTGCCATGGGTAAAATACGGCCACAAGACTGACTAGAACAACGTAGAAACTCTCCCACACGAATTGGAATTCAGACGACGGCCTTAGGATCCAGGGAAAAGTTGTGCGAATGAAGACGCCGTCATGTTGAGAATAATCCGCGTCCTATGGGAAGAAATACATAACTATAATTTTATAATGAACACTAGAAGATCTACAGTAGGTTTGATATCTATTATGTCATTTAAAATATGATTATTGACAGATAAAAGTATTTTGGTGTTAACTACTACTAAAATTTATGGATAATTTGCTAACCTATTTGAAGCACGTGAACATATATGGCTTTTTCCATAGTATGAACATTTGTGGATCTTAAATCCAAGCGACTTATGGATATATTTAAATCCAATGTAAGAGAATAGATACATTACACTTTATCCATATTAAAAGCACCCAACTGGGAGAAGATGGCAAAGCTATTCAAATATTAAATCGATAAATCTAATGCCAGTATGCCAAAGGAATGGAAGTACTGTATACAGACTGTAGATAGGTAGGTATTTTTTGATTATCTAAAATGTTGGTGAAAAAACTAAATGTCATGACTTTAAGCGGCTTTTTGTATTTTAGCCATATCTACACAACACACGCAAAAACGGACGAGACATACACTAGTTAATTTAGTATGACTCTAGAATATTTATTTCTTGTCTGCTTAATTCACCTGTCGCTACAGTTTCCTTACCTTTTCCAAGAATAATATTGAATTCATAACATTCATTTTTGGCGCCCAACGTGGGGTAGACTTATACTATGCATAACTTCATTTGTAATAAATACACAATGGAAAGCAGAAAGAAGGAAGTGAGGCTGAACGATTTCTTTTTAAATCCACGTGCGGAACCAAGAAACCCGAAAACAAGAGCAAAGGAGAGATTTAGCAAGTATAATAAACAGCACAGATTCAATACAAAAATCAACATAATTGAGACGAAACATGTCGATAAACAGAACTGATAAGAGATGCAGAAAAAAAGTTTATTTTACGATATTTACAAAAAAACTTCTATTTCTCTACTGCACATGGTTACAGTTGTTACTCTTTTCCTAGTTTCCGAATATTCATATCTACTTTCTAAGACAACGTCTTTGCTGAGTGGGCGTACTTGTTATTCTCTGCATCTGCTCAATGGTGCTTCTAGCTGCAAATTGGTAATAGACTAATTTTTTTAGCTCCAATGATTTCCTCTAGGCTGAATGTTACATATGAATAGAAAAAATAACAAAGTTGCGGGGATGAAGAAGTGCTTCTTTTATAGAAACTCATGAGACATCAGTATGTTACGCCGTTGGTTGTTTTCATCGACATGTCTGAAGTTGTTTTGCCCTCAACTCACAACTTATAGCAAAAACGCTTCTGGCGACGGAATTAAGTAAAAATGCAAATCGCAACAAAAATGAAGGGGCAAGCAAAATTGTCGGAAGAGAGTGATTGTATAAAAAAACTAAATTCACTTTGGATATTTTACATGATATTACAACATTAAAAAGTCATATCAACAATATACAGTAGCAAAAGATATTTTCATAGATTCCATCTTAAAATCTACATAACAATCAACCATTCAACTAATGCATTTTAATGTTACATTTATAACATTATTCAAATTTAACTATCTTTAAATTCAATAATCCTTAACATTAATTTCACCGTATAATGATCATACCAATGCTTATTATGTAGCGTTAGAAAGGTTTGGAAATAATTCATTTCTCACAAAGAAACAACTTAGGGTGATATATTGTAGCATATTTTGGCCTAAAAAAATGGTACTGGTGAACAGATTAAACTATTGTATTACCAGGATGTAGTTAAAATAATAGGAGAGAACATTGTTGAATTGATAAAGGCGTAAAGACTAAAATGGTATGGACATATAAATAGAAAAAGGAAAGATGCAGTAGTTCGGTAGATAATGAAGTGGAGACCGGGCGCGGCTCGTGCTTACGTCAGTCGGAGGCTATGACGATCGAACTTCTTCGTATAACTTCGTAACACACAAACATATAGAAACGTATTTGACGGGAGCATATGAAGAACTACGATCATTGTCACAGCCTCAGACTGACGTAAGCACGAACCGCGCCTAGTGGAGACCAGTCAAAAGTAGACCCAGGTGAATAATAGATAAAAGCAAGATGGCAAGAAGAAGTTGCCCAGCACAAACTAAAACTGAAAATTAAAGAGTTGAAAAGGAAAGATTTAGTAGAGTGGGCAACGATATCTCAAGAAGCAAAAGGAAGTAGGAAGTTAGTAGCAAGAAGAGTCGAAAGAACTCCAAAGGGCAGGGAATAAAATGATTTTTCATGTTATGGTAGAGTTTTATGAAAAATGCCCAAACACGTCAATTTTCAAGGTACGCCTTCTGAACGAAATTTGAAATATTCAGGCTAATTCATGTAAGTGCAATAGAAAGTATGTAGATGGTCCTTTTTAAAGTATATTTTTTTGTTTTTGACTTAACGAACTTTCAACGACTTACAACACTTATGACCTAAGCGAGCAAATCATTATTTTCAGGGGAGTTAAATTCGGAAATTCTTTAGAGGGCTATTAATTTTGTAAAAGCGCAAAAGTAAAAAAGATTACTTTCTTAAAGCGAAAATTACTTTCCTACAATGCTTGTCACCCAACTGCAGTACATACCAGCAAAGAACAGTACTCAAAAAGTTTTGCACACACCTGTAAAACTTCTTCACCTAGCATTTGGAAAGAAACAAAAGATTTTCTTTGTTGCTATTTGCACTAAAATAAAAATAATGTAGGCAACGAAACAATAAAATAAAGTCAGTATGACATTATCGTCTAGAGGAACAGAAACATTCTAGTAAATTATCTTTTTTTTTAGAGACATTTTGTTCTTAATAAACAATGCGATATTTAACAGAAAGTCAGCGTAAGAAATTTTGATGATGATCAGTTACGGAGATAAGTGTAAGTCAAGTGGAAGTTGCTGATACATTTAATCAGAAGTATCCTGAATTGCTCAATATTTCGCAAGGAACCGTTTCCGAAATTCATACACAGTTTAGAGAACTTGAACATGTCCCCATTTTGTGGAACACGTTGTGAAAGTAAACATTTTAAAAAAATTAATCGAATGGGAGGATACGTGTTTAAACTCCATCTACAAAACGTAAATAAAATACAAAAACGTTAAGGAGTAAAAATATATTGAAATAGTCCACAACAATATTGTTTCACCACACAGTGGCTTCATCAGGTGGATGAAATTAACTATAATTAATTTCATCCACCATTCATGCACCTGATGAAGCCACTGTGTGGTGAAACAATATTGTTGTGGACTATTTCAATATATTTTTACTAAGAAATTAACTATAATTAATTTCATCCACCATTCATCCACCTGATGAAGCCACTGTGTGGTGAAACAATATTGTTGTGGACTATTTCAATATATTTTTACTCCTTAAAGTTTTTGTGTTTTATTTACGTTTAGTAAACATTTTATTAATTTTATTAATTCAGGAAATCTAACATCACGTTCACGTAAAATAGCTCGAGAAAATAACGTTAGCCATACACCTGTTTTAAAATGTTTCCATCAACAAAAACATGATTCCTATAAGATGATATTTCTACAGAAATTAACCGACGACGATCCAGATTATAGAATACAGTTCTGCGAAGAATTAATGAATAAACTGAACAGAAATGATGTAACCCTTGATTCTAATCCTTTTTCAGATGGATCAACTTTCAGGTTGAATGGAGGAGTGAATCGCCAGAACTGTAGGTACTGGTCAGGAGATAATCCTTACTGGATGTGTGAGACATATATGCAATATCCCCGAAAGGTGAACGTCTGGCCAGGTATCATCGGTAACTATATAATTGGTCTAATTTTTGTTGATGGGAATTTGACGGCTGTAAAATATTTGGATCTTATTAGAAATGACGTTGTTCCTATTCTGGCAAATTTATATCCCAATGTGATAGATCCGACCTTACCAAGTGAAAACCTTTAGTTTCAGCAAGATGGGGCAACACCCCATTTTGCTCTATTTGTAAGAAACTATTTAAATGAGACCTTTCCTAATAAATGAATAGGTCGAAGAGGTGCATCTAGTGGTCAAGTAGATCACCAGATCGTTAAAATTTGGACTTTTTCTATGGGGGAATCTCAAAAATAAAGTATGAAAAATAATTTTATTCCATAGGTGGTCACCACACAGTATATTATGTGTATATGTTATGTACTTCTCGAAAATTTGTTTATTCTTAAAATATAATAAATTCGTTTTTGCATGTCTAACAACGTCAATTTGTACACTAATGTTGCCGCCAATTTAAAAGATATCGGGGACACTTCTCGCCGATATCTTTTAAATTGGTAAGGTTAGATGACATGAAATTTGTGCATGGCCTCAAAATTTAATTCTGGGCAACTTTTTCAAATAAAGTTTTGGAATCTCATGTCATCACTTTTTGTTGATCCATGGCATATCTTTTAAATTTGCCGACTTTCTAGTGATCACGTGACATGTGTCAAAACAAATTTTGTTTTTGTTAGACATGCTAAACCTATCTTTCCGAAAAGAATTTACAATATTTCAATAATAAAAAGAAATGATTCCAACATTTATACCAGTCACTGTACATCTAGGTTTTTGAAATAGGTATCTACGTTTAACTTTAGATAACAAAGATTTATAGAAATACTAATAGGATTATCCCAGTTGTAACCAGTTAAATACACTTTCCATATTAATTATAAAATAAACCGGTGTCTGTCCCTTCTGGTAGAAACTATTTCAGTCGGCAAACGAGGTAAAAAAAACATGGGATATTGTAGAGTTACTCAACAAATATGCGGCAGCATTGACAATTCATTAATAATTGATATAGAGGATTGAAATTTAATTGAATGTTTAAATAGAGATTTGCATAAATCAGCGTGGAATTATCTGAAACTAAGTTAGTGTATTTTGAATATGTATTATGGTCAGTCCTGAATAGTAAAAAAGGGTTATGAAAATCATTTATCAAGAAAATCTAAAAAAATTGCAAACGTCTCAAATTGTAGTTTTTCATTAGTATTAATAAGGTTAGAGAGTACCAAAAATTTTGTTTTTTCCAGGCAATAATCGGCTAAAGTAAAAAAATTAGTAAAACTCTATAAAGTGTGTTTTTAAATATAACAAATGTATCCTCAAGTGAAGTTAACAAGAGCAAAGAGAATTTTCATTCAAAAGTTTTCTTTGTGAGAAATTTACTTTTTCAACAAATGAGCCTGATGATGTTAACTTTGCTATTGAAACGTATGTTGAGTTCAATGAAATTTGTGTTTAACTGTTTTGTAGTAATGCTGTAATTATCTGTATATAGCATTGCTACACAGTTTAAAACACCTTACTACTAATTCACAAAATCACTAGATTGGACATACGTTTCAATTGCAAAACTAACATCATCAGCAGTAAAACTGAACTGATTATTTGTGGTAAGATTTGTTTAATTTTCAACATTATTGGTATATACCTAAAACTTACCGCTCCCAGCCAGGGTGCGTCTCTACTTTCTATCTTTGTACACTTTATAAAGTAGCATCTTTCTTTGTTAAAATTTCCTGTGTGATAAAACTTTTGAATATACTTCTTGAATACACTAAACTTTCAATTCGCAATTCTCTGATGACTGATACTTTGTGAGTCTTAAACCAAATCGAATCTACTATTTTACTACACATTGCCGTAAAATTGTTACTAGACATTCCCGAAGAATACATGCGGCTGCAATTTTATTAGAGTCAGTAGGCGATCCGTTTGTTGGCAACATTGTATAAACATTTGATACCACGTTTACGAGCCTGCATAATATATTAAACTGAGTATACAGGCTGTTCGCTAAAGGTGTTCCATATATTAGAATATAGATGCAGGCGTGAGGAAGAACCATAAAATTTTTAATTAAGGTTATGTCAGTTTTGTCGATAACATTTCTAATTTGGCAAAATGTAGTATTCTTTTCTAGTATTAAATGCAGATATGCATTTAATTATAGGAAAGGCCGACGGAAATGCTACTCGGATAGTTAGGCTATATCACGACTGAGTCAACCGTGCATTAAAACGTTTTTGGGTGTAGACGGAAGACCCCGTATCGCTGATTGGTGTCGTAATCTACACCGAAATGCAAATGTTGAAAAAAGATTGTTGATATCGTTGACGAAAATCCGGAAATTAGTGTACGCCGAATTTCTGCAGTTACTGGGACTATAAAACCAATAATATGGACAGTGCTACGTGAGCAGCAACTTTATCCGTTTTACATCCAGAGATTTTAAGCTCTTGAACCAATTTATTGAGCAACAACTGATTAACGACCCAGAGTTTACTTTGAAAATGATTTAGGAATGGTATTTCAATTTTAGAGCGATGCCTGTATTCAAGTAGAAGGAGGTCACTTTGAATAACTACAATGAGAATTGATTTTTATTGGCTTAGTTTTATCTATATGAGTTACCTTTACTCAATTGTATGAAATTCAAAACCTTAAATATCGAATATTTTTAAACTAAAGCATTGGGTCAGAGATTTTATAGGAACTTGTATGCTTGTTATCAATGGCTGCATCAATATTCATATAAGGTACTGGAGGGTAATATGGCCCACGTAAAGATTTTCACTTTTTAATTGAAAATATAAACGTATTTCATTAAAACAAATGACAAACATATAAACTTGAATATGTTTTCTAATAAATTGGCACAACAAAAGTAAAACTTTTTTCTAATAATAAAAAACAACAGGTGTAACAAAGAAAAGTGTTATTAGGGCTTATTTTTGGTTAATGTGGTTAATAAGGCCCATCCTAAAAACACTTCATTCCTCACATTTTACACAAATAAATGCGTCTTCATCTGTTGGAATCGAATCAATGCACTCCTCATGCACCCATAACTGGCAAATGCCGGAATAACGCATGTCTAATTGTCTTATGGAATCACGTAAAAAACAGTACCATGACTGATTGTCATTTTCTTTGTTTGAGTTGTCAACTATAGTTTCTTCACCTTTGGGTGAAATAACTGATACTTTCTTGTTATTTCGTTTGTTAAACGAACAACATGGTCACATGTTGAGAGTTAAGTGCCTTCCTTTCCTTATTCTGGAGCCCAGGTTCTGGTGTTGGTTCAACTTTTTTGATTTCTGTGTCGCGTTCTTGCTTGTTCTGCGAATCATGTTCATTGGCTTCCGCTTGACGTATTTTGAGCAGTAAAGTAGCCAGTGGCAAGTCAGATTCCTCATCAGAAGAAGACTTTTGTTCTGCAATCCTACGAGATAATGTGGATACAGCAAATGCTTCGACGAGTATTGCGTTCTGGTTGAAAGGATATATGCCTGTACCTCTAAAACCGCTTGTAATATTCGAAACGTCATGCTTTTCTCCCAAACCGGAGTAAAAACATGACAGAATCTATCCTTGCTTAAACGCCTGTCCGGATGTTCGTCCCAATACTATAGCAATTCATCGTCCCAGTTATGCTCAAACGATCTAAATACCGCTTTATCTAGAGGTTATAATTCGTGCGTTGTGTTACTTGGTAGATAAAGTAATTGAATGTCATACTGCGCAGCTTTGTCTGGAATGGTTACATCCAAATGACATGAGCCCCGTCAAATATTAACAATACTTTGCCCGCAGGTTTGTATCGGGAAAAATGCTCAACCTATTTGCAAAATATTTCTGTGGTCACACTTCCTTTTGTACTCATGGCAATTATTGACCCAGGTGGTAAATTGTCAGAAAAACTTGGCTTTTGTCGAACACCTTTAAAAATTATCATTGGGGGGACGGTATTCTCCAAAGCATTAACACATGCGACGATGCTAACACTGTCGCTGTGTTCTTGGCCAATCAAATGCACCCTTCTAGATCCTTTTAGGGCTAAAATAGACTGTTGGTGAAGTAGTGTCGAACGACATGCTTTCTCGTCCATTTTAAGTATTTTTTCAAGAGCATGCTTCAGATTGTATTTTTCAAGCAGAGTATTTAGCAACTTAAAATAATCGCTAACAATAAAACATTTCAGTTTTTAGGATCTCGCCATATTCATTGACTGTGACTTTCTTTGGTAATGTCGTTTTAGGAAACCCGACCAGTCTTTTCCTACGATTGGCTTGTCCATTTTCTTTCGATCCAGTTCAATTCGGTTAATTTTAATAAAATTAAATAGACTTCTTCTCAAAATTTTTGGAGTAAGAGCTCCAATATTTGTTAAATCTCCAATGAAGCCTGCTGGTCATGTGCTAACACAGGTAGACGTACCGGTTTTCTATTTATTAGGCCAGTCTTTAAGTGATTTATTAATGATCGCCTTGGTATTTCAGTTTGTTGTTGTACGCGCCTTTGAGAGTAAACCAGCTTCAAAAATCGTAAGCCCTTTTCCATCATCTCACTATACCAGGTAGCCCTTATTCCGCGTCATTTAACTTTGCCCATCTGGAAGGTAAAATACTCTATGTACAAGGTATGCTTTTAAAGATAAGTCCCGCAAGAATAACTGAAAATAAGTCTCGGGCTTTATTATTAGAACTCGTTAAAGATATTAAAAATTGCAATCTTATTCTTGAACGAAATCATAACCTCTCTTAGCTGCGATGAATTAGAACTAACTAAAGGGTGTTGTATGTAAAATATACAAAGATATCAAAAACCTTAGTTGATATACGAAACAAATTATACTTATCGCCAGTGATTCTTATAAAAAAATATAAGCAAAGTAATTCGGCCAAGGTACACTTACAATGAACCGATGTGTATGCAATTGGTTCCTGTGGTCGACTGGAAAACACTAAACGCGCGCATGTCACAGCGTCAGAGCGCATTATAGACATTGTTAGCGCGAAATATAAACGTGGGCCAAATTTTTTGCTGGGCCTTATTACCCTCCAGTACCTCATAGGGAACACCTTTAGTGAACACCCTGGTACTTAGGTCATCCAAACTGACTTTTAAACGTTGCTTTAAACAAAGAGTTCCCGAAATGTGCACGGAATA
Source organism: Cetonia aurata (assembly GCA_949128085.1). Classification (NCBI taxonomy): domain Eukaryota; kingdom Metazoa; phylum Arthropoda; class Insecta; order Coleoptera; family Scarabaeidae; genus Cetonia; species Cetonia aurata. The sequence goes on from OX421887.1 coordinate 14,361,145, forward strand.
GCAAACGTTTCATTTAAATTGCGTAAGTATTAAAGCAAATTGTGTATTCATAGATAAAATTATTTCAGGCAACACAATGGATTTAATCAATGCATTTCATTGTTTCAGTTTCAAATTTCGTCACAATAAATTATTTTCCATAGGTTTTTTTCCCTTAATTCCGATCCCAAATTGTCTGATTCCATAACCTCGTGTTATTTAAGAGACGTCCGTATAAAATTTCTACATTAAGATCTGTATTACTTTATTACCATGTATAAGATATAACTACAAATTCACAGGTCTTTGACTATATGCAATACAGTTCTTATAGATGTCTAAGCATTGATACTGCCGTCTGCCTGTCTATTCCAATTTACCTAGCACGCAGTGGCTTATTACATAAGTTATAAAAATCGCGCAGAAGTATAAATATACTACATACCTTGCGTATAACATACAAACTGGATATTGCTTCTTCTCTGATATAAACATTAAATTCGTCTATCGAAAAACCCGACTGCGACCTCTGAATGGCGCCAGTCATTTCTAGAGCGACCATATTGTTGCTGAAATCGTACGTTATAAGTTGGCTTTTTTCTCTCCCTCTCTTCGCATTAGTTCCCGTCCCGTTAACTTACTGAAAATTAAATTCCTGCTGCTTCTTATAATTCTGTCGCAATATGGCCGTCCTTATTTTGCTCTTGGAAAAGAGGAACGTGGGAATTAAGTGAATTGGAAAAGTTTTATCTCGTGCTCCTAATTACCTTGACCACTTCGTGTATGGTCTCGGAGGGATTCATCGCCTTTAACTTATGAGCGGTCCTCCACAGGTCGGCTTTTCGCAGGCAGTATACCACTGAGAAGGAAGTTGACACTACCTAAACAGAATGAATGCAATAAAACGAAAAGTTAGGGGTTATAAAGCCGTGTATAATTAGAGCTTGGTGGAAAAAAATAGCGAGCACAAATACTTTGGGGAAGTCAGCTTTCAGAAATATCCTGGACCTATGTAGTGTGTAAGTAGTGTCAGGGTAAGTCGGCACTATTAGTATAATCTAGTAAATTATAGTGAATCTGCTATTTTGCAATAAATATAAAAATGTGCTTACCTAAGAGGCTTGCTTTGAAACAAACCGCTATATATACATAGATGGTAAGTAATAATTAATTTAGATTTAAAGTAAGTACTTTGATTTGACTAAAGTTTATCCTACTAAGTAATCGCAAAAAATTCACTTCACAAAAACATTTCGAGCGGACTTTCTCGACGCTCAACTAGATGAAAAACTTATTTGTTGATAACTCAAAAGTCGACAAGAACAGCTTTTTAAAGCCGTGCAAATATCGCCGGAAATTTTTACTGTTTGACTATGTTATATAAATATTATTGGAGAAATATTGGAACTCGCCGTTTCCCCGACTCTCTTAAAAAATGTCGGCCAAGAAGTTTGCTCAATCGATTGTTCGAGATAGTCGCTTTCGGCAAGAACGCAGGACGGGAGAAATATCGGTTAAAGTTCGAATCTATTTTTTGGCAAATGTTGCTCTGTCTATATGCAAAAGAAAATATATAATTGTGTGATCGAAACGTAACTCTTTAATTTTGAATCAGTAAGATTTCTTCATGTATAAACGCACTGCGATGTTCTAATGTGTGGAAAAATTACTCATTTTAGTCTAAACATTTCACAAAATCACGGTAGACGGAATAAAATAGTTTCCTTTGAAATTGTGATATTTCTAAGTAAAATGCATTATTGTTAAACAGAAAATACTCATAATGCTTGGAACGTAGAAAAAGAAGTTACTTGGGCTTTCTTTATCGAGCTCCAGCTCATGTTGGTGTAAATGTTCGGCGTTGTTTAGATGCGTTATTTCCCAGAAAATGGATTGGTAGACGCGGTAGTATTGAAGAGCCTTCTCATTCACCCGATTTAAATCCTGAAGACCATTTTTATTTGGAGTATTTCAAAAGTAATATTATAAAACTCATCTGCAAGTCTCGCAGTGTTAAAGCGACGAATTATCGATAAATCTCGATTAATTTCCTGAGAACCATGGAAAAATGCAGTAGAGGCTTTTTACCATATATTAGGATACTATCCAATCGCTAACGGAGCACATTTTGAACACCTGATTAATTAGACATTACTTTAATAATAATCTTTCAACTTGTACGTTGTAATTTCGTTAAATAATAGTTTCCAATGACGTTTTTATTTATTTAAGACTTTTCTGACTACATGAAACCTCAAGTATTACATATGGTTGAACTCGTATGGAAAGGTGGATTGCAAAAATGATACAGTATACATGGTGTTGTATTAAAAAAACCAAAGTGAATGATAATATCAGAAAAACGGTCAATCTGGCAACGTTGCACATATCAAATCTAGAATCTCCGTAACTTAAAATAAGTTTATCCCAGGTTTCCTATATTTCTAATTACTCGTTTAAGAGAAATTTAGGCGTTTCCAGACTTTTTTCCATATTGTATAGAATATTTTGGATATGGTGCTGCAAGATGCTCATGTCCTCGATACGACTTTTGATGGTGTTGTTAGAAAGCCATGTCTTATTTATCTTTTTCGCGTGTTGCTCTCCAAGAATAAGATAAACCGCATTTAGTGAACTAGGTTTTATAAGTTCCTCCCCTATTGTATGAGGTTTCTTGTTTTCGGCGATTTGAAGGTGATGTGAAGCTTCAAGACCAACTTCCCGTTGAATCCATGCGCGAACTTTTCAATGTAGCTTCTTTAAGTTTGAAGAATTCAATATCTTTTCCTACTAACTAAGAATGACTTCTTTCAAAGTGGTCTTTTAGTTTGTTTCGCTTGTTACTCTCTACCGTGAGCACTTTGTTGTATAAAACACATACGGGCTTCTCCATATTTTTACTAACAAACTGGCTAAAACCCCATTGTAGGAACGCTTCTTTGTAGGATTTGATACACATAATTTTGTTAATAATTTTGTTGTTTTGTGACTGAATGATGATCCAATCGCTTATCACTTACCTTTACCTCTCGGAAAATCCCAATTAGGTTGGGAACCGTTGATCTAACTACAAAAACAGACATGTCTAAAATTAATGCTTTTAGATAGTAGCTAGCTGTAAATCCCAAATTATAATCGTTGCAATATTCATTTATTTGTTATGCAGTCGCCACGAGTGATGGCGAGGAGTAGGGATGCGCTGTAGACGCTTTTAAAAGCGTGCACGCCCACTTAGCTGCAATAATACGTTCTGAGTATTTGTCAGTGGCGGCTCAAAATGTCTCTGTTAGGGGAGCATAAAGTGATTCACTCTCAAACGCGCGAAGTGGTTTTTAATGTATATAATTATTTAATGAAATAAAATTTAGAAGTCCTGGTAAGAAAAGACCGAGGCAAAAAAGTGTCAGTAGTTTACCAGAATACCAATTAAGAATAGTGCGGGATATGATATATGACTTTCATCGAACAGATGAACGACGTGTTACCGTATCGGCTCTACGGCAGAAGATGGAACGGGAATTAGAATGGAAGGGTTCGGATACATCGTTAAGAAGAATTTTAACAGATATGGGATTTAAGTTTAGATGTGCGCAGAATAATAGAAGAGTATTAATAGAACGAATTGATATACGAGCACTACGAATTGATTATTTACAAAAAATCAAATATTATCGCGATCAGAATCGACCAGTTGTTTATATAGATGAGACTTACATTCACAGTGGTCATACATCTTCCAAAATGTGGAGCGATGAAAGTACTAAAGGTCTCTTTACAAACATTTCCAAAGGATCCAGGCTCATAATAGTGTACGCCGGTGGAAATATGGGTTTTATTCCTAATAGCCTGCTGATATTCAAGTCTGGCACAAAAACTGGTGATTATCATTCAGATATGAATGCAGATAATTATGGCAGATGGTTAGAAGAAAAACTTATACCAAACTTGCCTACGAATTCTGTTATTGTAATAGATAACGCGTCCTATCACAACGTACAAAAAGATCACGCTCCAACGAGTACTAGTAGGAAAGCTGATATGATAGATTGGTTGACACAGAAAAATATTCCCTGCAGTACTACAATGTTAAAGCCACAGCTATATCATCTAATTAAACAAAATAAACAACGGTTTGTAAGTTACAGGTTCGATGAAATTTTAGCGCGCAAAGGACACACAGTTTTAAGACTTCCGCCATATCATCCAGACCTGAACCCTATAGAACTGATCTGGGCTACGGTGAAGAATAATGTCGCAGCAAGAAACGTAACTTTTAAAATGGAAGATGTGCGTAAATTAGCAGAAGAAGAATTTCAAAAAATATTACCAGAAGATTGGCTACAACGCTGCAACCATGTTGCCAATATAGAAAATAAATATTTACAATCAGAAACTCTAGTTGACGACAGGACCGAAAATTTAATTATAAATGTAAATAATGATAGTAGTAGTGACGACAACGATTTTAGTGCGGAAGAGGTTTAACTTTATCCATTAAATTTTCAATTTGTTTAATAGGTTATAATGTTTATTATCATCGCTGATGTTTCCTGGTAAACAATTCAGGGGATTATGTGCCCCTTAACGGTTAATCGGATTTAAATGTTTATTAGTTCATTAAGATTATATTAACATAATATTTTTGTTTTTTGTTGTGAATATACATATGTTCATATATTCCAGGAATAAATTAGTAGGTAGGCACTTGTAAATAGTAGTAATTAGTAAACAAAATACTTATATTGTCCGGAGATATCCCATACTAATAAAACCATTTTATTAAATTTTTAATTACATTAACGTTGCATTATTCAATATTAACCTGCACGCCAATGGTATAGAGAAATTATATGCAGAGGCGATGGTAAATCCGTTGTGCCCGTCTACTGCTGCGCGAACCTACTCCCACCGCTCGCCATCACTTGTGGCGACTGCTATACCTATTGTAAGAGGATTTGTACTTCCCGCCATTTTGCATAGTAAGAGGCAATTTTTTGTACTTTTAGCGCGAAACACAGATCAGAGAGTTATGTTATATACGTTGCGTGATATAGTTATGTTCTGCATGCCCGTTGATTTCTACGTGTGAATTAAATCTATTAAAATAACTGTCTTCAAATTATTACCTTCATAACCCGCCCCTGATGATTACCCTACACTATATTATTAAATATTATTGATTACCAAATACCGAGGGTGAGAGCAAACAATTAAGTCCACAGAAAAATAAACTCGCTGATTGCATAACAGACCACGAGAACGATTCAATCCTCCAGAGGCTACTGTTCAGATTCCAAAATCAATTTAGTCGAGTGCAATTTCGTCATCATCATCCAATCATGTCAACACCCGCGTAATTATCGAATTTGCTGCTTCCCGTTTCTACTGCCTGAGTTCGGCGTCGTTATCGCGTCAGGGGGTATGCAAACACGTACATACAGTCACAGACAGATTAAATACTTTCTTTTAAATTGTAACTGAGTTATTTCTATTTTGTCGCGATAGTTTGTATCATTTTTCATCATCTTTAGGAGATAGTGATCACTTCCTATCTCTGCTTGTGTAGACACTTTAACATATTTAACTAGTTTAAACTTTTCTTGACTGATTAATTAATAATCGATTATAGATTTTTCATTCCTCCTGTTTTCCATTTGTGTGTATTTATGGATATTTTTATGTTTGAATTTTGTGTTGGCTATAACAAATTTATGTGCCAAGAGTTAACGCATTAATTTTGTCTATCATATCTAGTGACTTGACAATGATAGCAATTTTATGTTGGTAAAGCTGGAGAGAAAAAAGATAATAAATAAGAGTTTCAGAAGTTTTCTTTAGGTTAAGCTCTTTAAACTAAAAAAAACTTCAATCGCACACTTCAAGAAAAATGTAGACACACTTCTACCTACTCAACGATTTTTATCTAATTACGCTAATTTGTACAGAAAGCGTGCTTGTTTTAAAAATATAGTTTCCTAACTCTCTTAAAAAAAAAGTTGAAATGACCAGGAACAGGCTAGCATAGATCCTAATTCGAAAGTACCTAATTTGGTGCTAGCATATGCGTACTCCAACAAAGCTAACATTTCTTTTAATTAGAACTGGCCGGTGTTTGCAGTGCGACCGATCAATTATTCAGGCGGGGAAATTGTGATTTGTGCTTGGCCCGGTGTATACGGGGGATACGCTTACCTGGACAGGATTTTCTAATGAATATATTAAACTTATATCGCCTAGGCAGGAACCCATGCCCAATATTAAAAGAGTGCTCTCCGTATCGTCTCCGGATAATATTTGCACCGACCCCGTGGCGACGTACATTAATATATTCTTCACTTTATCTTGGGCGTACATTATCTCGCCGGCGGTGTAGATTTCGGAGAACATTTTATTCGCCAGTGCCCTCTTGAATGCGGAATTCGTGTTTTTCAGCACGTTCGACTGCAATAGAACACAATACAGGATAAAGGTTTTTTCGAAGCATGAACGTAAGATGAAAAAAGTACGGGATACTAAATAAATGCGATAAATGTGATATTTGCATCCAAAACGAACGAAAAGACTGTAAGTGCAATATGAATACATTGTGTATGTAAAATAAATGATGAGCAGTGTATTTCAATTGAGTTTATACTAGATATGGACTAATATTAAAAGTTTATTGAACAATTATAATGTTTTTTTTTTCCTTTAACCTGGACTCGGTCAATTTATTGTCCCCGAAAAGCACAGCAGCCTATGGGCTTATTGTGCTATGTCCGTATTTCATACAGCCCACACTGCAAAAAATTACAGTAATTTTACTATAGTAAATCGGAAATATTACATGTAATAAAGTTGTAAATTTACTACGATAAATCATGTAAACCTTGTTTTACCTGTTTTTTTCAGGATATTTGGGATGGAAAGAGAAGTTTCGGTAAAATTTATAGTTATTTCATGTACTTTTGAGATGTAATAAAAATGAAAATAAAAAATACTGTAAAAAATATGTAATATTTTGCGTTTGCTACTAAAATTTACTTAATAATGTAAAAGTGAAAAATTTTTCAGGTAATTATTGCACATTAAATGTAATTTTACCAACATTTATTAATTTCACAGAAAAAAAAACGAAATATAAAAATATCCTCAAAAGAAGTCTTATTAAAGAGACAAAAATTATTGTTGTTGTCGTTTAGGTGAGGATAATTGTGCACTGCTCAAACGATTCTTAATTTATTTCACCAATAAAACATACATAAGGGCAATATTCATAAAACATGCCGCCATAACTACTCCTATAACCGCATGTACGTATGAAGGTATGGGTTGACAATAAGCAAAAGTGCGAATTCCCCGTGCGGGAAATTGAAAAATTCAAATTTGACTACTACATTTTTGTTATTTTTAGTGTTCAATAGGGTAGGTACTAAAATACTGTAATGTAATATCATCTCTACATATTATATGTATATACCTATTCATCCAACAAAAGTCTGCGCATACATATTCGTTTATATATAAAAAACTATAGGTAGGATTTCGTGAGTAAAAGTATATATATGTATGCACAATATTCTTTGAAAGTTATTTTCCTGGAATATTTGGGTAAAATTACCATCAAATGCACAAAATTCATACGCCGCAATGTGATTGGTTATTGGGTTATTTGCCTGTGCGCGTAGGTAATTCTAGTCAGTTGTTGAAATGATTATTGGCTCGATCATATCACGTGGCGATGTAAATTGTGGTGACGCATAAACAATCGCAACTTGGGGTGATCATTCCTGTTTGTGTTTCCTCAATCATTGTAAAAGAATTAGGTAAGATGCTTTTATAAAAATACTAATTTTAATATCTTTTTACATGTGGTTAATACGGCAATTCTTGTTTGCTTTAAATATTTCACCGATTTTGCTGATTGTTAGTACTTTGAAGGGTATTCTGATTCATGATGGAACAGACGCCAATATGCTGATGATACTAGTGGCGGGAGCGTCGGAATCGGAAGCATCGGTACTATGTAATAACGTCGTGGGCAACATGGTAGATTGGTCCTGCTCAAATGGACTTGTTTTGAACGGTTCCAAGACTGGTCTACTGCATTTTGTTCCTGTGACTCGTAGTGGCTCTTCAAGCGTCTATGTGCGCATTGACGCTAAAAGTATACCTGAGAGCGAATGTGTTAACTTCCTGGGATTGTGTGTAGATCGACGTCTTAAGTTTGAACAACATTGCGACTCCCTTCATCACAAACTTTGCTCAGCAGTATATGCTGTTAGATCACTGCGAAGTAGTGTCAGTCTACACTCTTTGAAATTATTCTATTATGCATACGTCGCATCTAGGCTTCGTTACGGTATTGTTTTCTGGAGTTCCACTGCATCTGCGAGGAGGTTGTTTGTGACTCAGAAAGAGATAATTAGTGTTATGATGGGAGTTGCACCCGGAGATTCGTGTCGTTCTTTGTTTGGTGCCCTCGGTATTTTGCCATTGGCTGGTCTATTTATTTTTGAAGTCTTAATGTTTTATAAAGATAATGAGACCGAATTTGCCAAAAATCGTGATATATTTAACGGTATGACGACACGGGGCTGCCATAATTTAAGTATTCCAGCTCATAAAACCAAATTTTATGAATCTAGCCCTACTTATCAAGCTACTATTATATACAACCAAATGCCAGAATATATAAAATCGCTCCCTTCAAAAACTCAATTGAAAAGAGAACTTAAGAAATATCTACTGGCACACACATACTACACTGTGGAGGAATATCTTCGATAGCAATTTGACATATTAACATCATTAGTGTTCATTATATAGCTGCTTATTTTGTATTTTTATATTTGTTTATTTATTGTCCTCTCCTACTGACAATGTCAATGTTTTCTTGAAAACCACGACAATAAAGTATTATTACTATTATTATTATTAACCATAACCTAATGTTTTCATAAATTATTTATTGCTCCATGAATATAAACACAAATTGATTAAAAATTTCACTATTATCTACGATTCACCGTTAAAATTAAAAACGAATTCTAAAGTGTTAACAGCTTATTTACTTCAAACAAAGCCTTTAATACATTACTTTTTTACAGTAATTGCATCTCAGATTCTTGCTCCCGGTGTAGAGAACTGTGAGAACCTATGATGCAATTCGTATTCGTTTTTGTATAATGTATAAGAGACTTTTTAAAGATAACTTGGCTGTAATAATTCAGTAGTCGTTTTTAATGATTATTCATCAATTGGGTATGTTGCGATAAGTAAAAATTATATTTATCTTTTCCTTCTTGTAGTGAAATATTTCTTCGTGCACAAGCTATAGGTACCTATTTACATTAATTTTATTTGATCTATTTACTGATATTCCTTGTAATATACATGCTATGTATAATGTTTCATTCACGTGTGTTGTTTTGTAATTAAGGTTTTGTGGTGTGAAGGGCTGCCGAATAGATAATTAAAAAGAAAACACGCATTAATCTGGTTGAATTCCCTGAAAATTGTTTACGGGTGGCAAAATTCCACACGTAAAAATTTACTTTCGGAACTTTGTAGGCTGCCTGCAACACAATTTTCACGTACCGTAGTAATTTATGGGTTGTGTGTTGTATTCATAAGGGAAATTAACAAACAAAAAAAAAGAGTAGTTGCGTACGAATGACAGGAATACAGTACAGAAACGTTATTTTAAATTTAGCATTACATCGAAATACTATTAAAATACAATCACCACAATAAAATCCATAATTTCTGTGAAAAGCTGCCGTAATGGAAGTAATAAATTTGCATTTATGCTTACCGCATTCAGTGCTTCCCAGTATTTATCTAGTAGAACCCTGTCTTTAATTCCGGGTGGCAGGGTATCTAGTAGTCTGGAATGTCTTATTGCTGCTCGCTTTTTCCAAAACGATATATAAAATTCCTTAATTTTTCTTTTTATCCGTTTCGATATTGATTCTTTTGCCTACAATAAGGAATATGCGGTGTTAGTTAATGATTATATGAGACGATAAGACAATATCTTAAATGCAAAGTTTAACTTTAAAACACAATATTTATACTTAGTGACGTTAACTTAACTATAATAATGGTGGAATGCATGTTTTCTACTTTTTGTCATAAATATCAACATTAAAACAGGTATCTAGGTAGATGTTGGTCAATGTTCTTTACATTGACCGCTGTAGATAACAATAAATTTTTAGTGACGACGAACAGATGTCTCAAGAAGGCTGATTCTACACACACTAAAAAACATATACAATTCCTACGGAAAATTCCAGTAACGGTATAAGGTAAAATTGCCAAGAATTGGGAAATTTACTAGAAAACTTTAGGTATATTTTCTAATTTTTGGTAAATTTACCGTATACATTACTGGAATTTTCCGTAGGAATTGCAAATATTTTTTTGTGTGTAGCTTTACTTTTAACATAACCTAAACGTTTGACGGTAACACTCTATATAGTAAAATATACATAAAACTATACAGCACGAGTTTTCATGTTGCTGAGCTATAATTCATCACATTTTACCACATATCGTGTTACTCTATCTAATACTTCTTCCACTTCAGTCCTATACTGTGCTGTATTGCAGTGTAAACAGCTTTTCGTTTTAAATGAACGTGCATAGCCCTCGGAAAATGCCGTCGACATTAATTCTAATATCTACGTGTGTAAACTTCCATTGCTAGGAGTGTAATTTCTCTCATTTCCTTATTCAAACAATTGTACTCTAAGTAAGACGTACTATAATTACTGCAGTTGTGCAGGAGCCCACTTCCATACAATAAACTCACGTAAACATGCATATTCATGACGGGACTTACAGTAGATATGAATTCCATGCAGTTTTACTTCGGGCTCTAGCGTGAACTTGGGGAGGGTATATTGTGTATATCTGAAGGAATTTGCACTAAACAGTGATTTACTAGGGATAGCAGGACAAGCATTGCTTTATAGGGATCAGTTACCATAATGTTATTTTCTGGTATTTATCAAATCATTGGTATGTACCAAAATTAAACAAAGGTTTATTTAACGTTTATAGTGTTGCTTGGGTACCTTCGATTTTATGGAACTCTATCCCATTTTTTAAAAACACGGTGGACAATCGCTACACCAATAGGTTTTCAGTCAATTTAAAAACTGTATTACACACACAGTAAGAAAAATACCGTTGTTAAGCAAAAATTTGTTAAAGCTGCAAATTTTTATGTTGAAGTATGTAACAGTAACGGTTGATTTAACAAACTGTACCTAAACTTAGATTATATATATTATATGAATACCACTATACAATACAATAATGCGGACGTTTTGTGTGACGCCTTTTTTTTTTATCTATTTCTCTCATCATTATTGAAATCACTAATACCGAGTGCTATCTTTATTGTACCCTGGAAGAGCCGAGTGTGTGCAATCAGACCGTAGCGTATGATACATATTAATTTGTCTTCAATTGAATGTGTTGCAGTTGACGTGAGATAACCTATCCTTGTTGACGTTAACTTAATGTGTAACAGTTGACGTTCTTGTTATCATGGTTAAATTTATAATCCAATCCATATTTAACATGTCTTGGTTACATCAATTTAAAATTCGCGCTAAAGTCAATTCGAAGTCTAGGCTAAAGTCAAGTTGACGTTAACGTCTTCTTTGGCCCGATAAGCATGCGATCCGCAAGACGGGGTAGTGAGAAAGTAAGATAGATCGGAATACGTACAAGTTAGTATGAAAAAGAAGAGTATAGTATGTCGTGAATATGTTGGTAACATGGTTGGAAAGGTATAGCGGTATCCATGTTATATATATGTGATCTAAGACCATAAACGAGATTTGTTTTGTGGAATTTTGTTAATGTACTTACGAAACAGCCTTGTCAATTTAGCAAAATTATTCAAAAAATTAGTAATGTACAGGGTGCTTCAAATTGCTCCTCAGAATAGGACATCTCCATAACCATAAGTGATAGGAAAAAATAAGTGGCCCAACCCCAACCTCTTTTCTCGAAATATTCTCAATGGCGCAAACGAAAATTAGTTATATTTGTTTGTTTTTGAGTTATAGCCAAAAAATGAAGAGAGATGAATGAGAATGCCCTTACCCGTTTCAACATGATTTAGGCACTTTTATGTGTAGAATTGACTAGTTAAATCAAATTGTTATTTTATGCATTCCTTTTTTGTAAATCGTAGCAGGCAAAGGCCATAGTTAGTGTTTTTCCTCTTTTCAAAAACATGAGCCGATTTCTGCCAATTATCTAATAAAATATAAAAGAACTAATTATTTGCATTTCTAATTTACAAACTATCATCTACTAGCATGACAAACACAAGTGTGTATTTTTGAAATAAATTAAACATATTTGATTCCTGTTTAATAAACAAAATTCTTTATATATAAATAACAATTAAAGGAAACACAAGAGGAAAATAGGTATAATGACTGATAGCCAGGCTGCTATCAGGGCAGCCTCGAACCCTGTAACTAGGTCAAAACTAGTTAGAGACTGCAAACAATCCCTCAATTCACTGGCACATGATCGCACGGTGTCGCTGATTTGGGTGCCGGGAGATGAGGATATAAAGGGCAACAAAATAGCCGACGAACTAGCCAAGGCGGGCTCTAAAAGACACTTCATAGGTCCAGAGTCCGTACGCGGGATTACTAAGGATTCTGCTAAAAGGGAGATCTGGACCTGGCTGAACAAAGCAAACACAAATAAACGACTGAAGGTCAACTCCAAGCCAAAGCGCCAATAGGGGATGGAGATGCTAAGTTCTCTGATAACCTACTTAGACGCAGCATAATATCACACCATAGATAAAAACAGTATCTCCCTTGTTCAATTTAATGGTTGACAACCTGGTTGTTCCTCTAAATACCACGGACAAAATTTCAAACAGCGGATATAAATGATGTATCATTCCGATTTTATATGGTCTATATTTATTTATTTTTTCGTATTCTAAGTGAACGAAACCGACATCCACCAACTTCATGGTCTATTTGGCGGCTTGATATTCTTAGATTTTCCACAGCAGCTCCTAAAACGTTAATAGCATCATCTTCTTCTTCTTCTTTAGAAGATTTTCTTGATCGTGGTTCGTCAAAGGATCCATAATTACTAAAGTTTCCCTTCATTCTACTCTATATTCTGATTACTATTTTTGAACGAATCATGAAGATAGGGGTGGCTATATTCTCACATAAGAGTTATAACATTTCTCTATTTTTATTCGGATGTGTCTCACTCTATTGAGCACGCCCTCTTGCTATCGCGGATTCGCAAGTATAAAAAAAACACATCGCTGATCGACCCCATTATATGTTTCTTGGCATTGACACAGAGTTCACGGGTTTACTTCCTATGTGAGAAGAAGATATATTCTTACTTTTATCCGTAATTAAAAGCCAAACCGTCTTGGTCGGGAATCGAATCCACACCGTTAAACACGTAAACAACCACAAACAATTTATTGTTTCACAACATTGCTAAATAGGACATCGATGTTAACAACAAACTTTTTAATCGAAACGAAAACGATTACGCAAAAACAGTTTTATAAATTCTTTCTTATTATGAATTGCAGCAATATCTGGCAAAAGATAATAAATATCTACATTCATTTCTAGACTCTGAAAATCAGAGTGAAGACGTATTAAGCATACCACAATACTTCAGTGCTATGATATGTACGTACATACAACATACTTAACATTGAATGTTAATTTTAAGCAAAATACATAAATATGTTAAGAATTAATTCCTGTAACTTACTAAATAGTTAGTAATTAATTCCAATTTGTATGAGAACACAGCGTGCCTTCTGTAGGTCTCAATTTGTACAGAGGTAAAGGCACCGAGAAACAAACCATGAGTAAGGTAGATTCCCAAGAACATGAGGGTCGTAGTTACTAGTTGCTCTTCATAGTTATGGTTTGTTGCTCCAAGCAGACTGAAAACCAGAAATCCTATATTCGTCTTCATTAAAAAGCTAAAAAAAGATAACTTACCCGACCGAGGTAACTGTATTTATCGAATACAATATCGACCAAGTATACTCTAAAAATACGTTTTTCTTATTCTCATCAAACTCTAACATTTGTCGAAGTCGACTGGTCCAAGAAAATTCACGGTCACACTACAAAGTAGAAAAGTATTGGGAGTAATATAGAAACTTGCCTCTAAGGACTCACGCTGTCATCGAAGCAGGCAAGTGACATGAATATACAAGCGAAAATGTGAGCTGTGACAAAGGAAATCAACCCATATTTAAAAGCTAAATAAAACAGAGTGTTATGGCCAGCCATTTGGGACAACACATCTGTAGAAAGAGAAATGTTTTAAAAAAATGCTTATCCTTTTTGCTAACCTGGTACTTACAGAAAAACGCTAGTAATCTATAATTTCGGAATCCTTGACAGATGCAATTTATGGCAAATAAATAATTGTGTCTGATACCCATGAAAGATACTAGATTTAATGGCAGGGATGCTAGTGCTATAATATCCAATATTACTATAACTGGAAATGTAGAGAAGTATTAAAATGAAATGTATCATCTTACGTTTGACAACTACCTTTATGTCTGACTTTAACATGTCTTCGTTTAGCCATGTTTTTGTTCAGTATGTACACTAAAGACGTTATCACGTCAATCACGATTACCATTTCGCATATCATAGTTATTAGAAACTGCAGTGGTTGACGTGAATCAAACACATGCTAAAATAAAATTTACAATAAGTAATACATAGCGCAAATTACGTATAAGTGAATATTCCTGAAATGATAATTACTAACAATTGTTTTTATTAAAGCATGAAAAAAGTATTCAAAGTGATATGTGCAGATCAATGGAAGTATAAAACTACGGTTATATAGAAGAAAATATGAACTAAGAAGAAGGTTCTTCTTAGTACAAAATTTCAGCAAAAGGTAGATAACTATCTTGATTATATCGTGATTTTTTTAGACTAAAGAAACTAAATTTTATTTACTAGCAAAACAAATTTACAAACGTAACAGCAACATCATTTACAATAAATTACACTATACACTAATTTCTTCACATCTTTCTATGGAATGTCTGACCCGTACATTGTTTAATCAAAACAAAAAAATACGATATTATACAAGTAGATACAGTGATACCTCGGTATACGATCCTAATCCGTTCCTCATGTTTGGACATGTATTGAATATGACCTATACCAAACCAACCTTGCCCATAAGACGTAAAAATACTAATGTAGTCTTATGTAAAAATCTCGTATTGATATTATACCTAAATGAATGGGTTTGTAAAATAATTTAAACACATAAATAAAAAATGTAATTTTATTATAGACTTTTCATTTTACTCTGGTTAATATTACAATACAAAAATAAGCAAATATTTTGTTTTGCCAAAGAAGATGCGCCTTCCAATAAAACCGAATATTCTGGTGTTTTCTCTTTTTCCATCTTTCGTCACTTATCACTAGGCTGCGCTGGTTTAATTTTTATTAAAAATCTGTCCATGGAACTTTGTTTCTGCCTTCTGCTCAAGCTGTTTCTAAAATGCGACTTTGTCCGGTCTTCCCAAACGATGCTATTGTGATTTGTTTGAACATTGTTAGGGTGGCATTTTTTATTTGGAAGAAGGAGGCTCTTCTATCTCTTCTTCCTCTGAGTCTGGAGAGAGGATATCCGTTCTAGTCTGATGCTCGTCCTTCTCTAGTTACTGTATTTCCTCAGTGGTCAATTCTTCATTGTGCTCTTTCAGTAATTCTTCCACATCCTCATCACGTACATTCAGTTCCATGGATCTATCTAGAGAAACAATATCCTCGACTATAGAGGGTACACAAGCGGAGTTCGTTGTTCTGTGAGAAACTTTTTGCCAAACTTTGTCAATGAGCGATAAGGAATGTACGATATTAAAATGATTTTGCCAGAACTCTCTCAGGGTTAGTTCTGCCTCGCAGGTTAGTTGAAATCACCTGTAGAATAATGCCTCAGTGTAAAGTTTCTTGAAGTTGCTTATGACCTTCTGATCCATGGGTTGAATGAGAGGAGTCATATTAGAAGCAACGAACTTTACAGTAATGAAGTCAAATTCAGCTTGGTGGGAGATCCGGAGCGTTCTCCATTAGGAGGAGAGCCTTCAAAGGCAGGTTGTTCTCCTCTGAAGAACTTTTTACACTTGGCCCAAACACACATTACACCATTCACTAAAATATTGCCTCGTTACCCAAGCCTTGCTATTTGACCTCCACAGTACAGGCAACTGACACTTCCAGATATTATGTTCTTTAAATGCTCTCGGGTTTTCAGAGTGATATCAATAAATTTAGTTTTTAAAATAATTGGACTTATGGCTTGTTTTAATAATTTAATTTCTGTTAAACATAACGTTTCGGTTGGCTCTGCAACCTTCAATTCTTAATGCCGTCAAAGTTACATATCTAAAGTTAAAATCAACAACAAAAGTTGTATCGTAAACGGGACAGAATTACAAATATTTTAAAAAATTATTAAACAACAAAGGACGAAACACGAAAGACAAACAGCAACATGCATTTATAAACGGATTTAAACAGTTAAAACAAGCCATACGTCCAATTATTTTAAAAACTAAATTACACATAGGTACGGCTAAAAAATTAAACAAACATATTACTATTCATGAGATCGGCGTGTATCATTTTAGCTTTCTCGCAAATAATTGCTTCTGATACGCTATCGCCAGCACATCGTTTTTCGGTTATCCAGAGCAAAAGCAATTTCTCAACATGCTTTAATGTCTCCGCTCTTTGTTTAGAAATTGATTTAACTCCCTCGGCAACGTTAGCCACCTTCATATTATTCAACAATCTCTTTTTTTAATGCCATAGTAATCCTAGTAATTTTTTTAGATTTGAGTTTATTTTCATTTGCCTTTTTATAATCTATGATAATAACAATAATAAAACTTTACTTAGATATCAACACCCGAAAATTTCCAAAAAGAAATAGAATGAATATGTATTGTTTATTTACAGCCGTACATCACCGCACCGACATTCAACTGATTGTTTTACCTGTAGTTTTACTACTCGGCCTATATCGTAAAACTATTTATTCGTTTTGGACATGCGTTGCACTGCAAAACGTGTACAAATTTCATCGAAATTAGACCACATTGTTCAGTATAATAATATATATGGTTTAAATTCAGCGAAGAATGTAACAAATTATTATTCTTGAATAGTATTTAAACGATTTCCTAGAAGTTTATAAAAAAAATACTCACTAGTTTATTTAACATACCTAATTAATTTGTAAAATATAAATCTAACCTCATGATCAATTGTCACTTAAAATAATACATCAACTCCAAATATAATTGATTATTAAGTTAATTTTTTCTCTCTGATAATTTATTATTTAAAAATAGCTCAAAATTTACATAAAAAAATTGTGTCGTATACCGAGCAAAATTTGCTAGAACTAAACAGGACGTATTCCGAATTCGACGTATTTTAGGGCAGACGTATAACGAGGTACCACTGTAGTAACAAAAACAATATAAAAATAAAACGAATTTATATTTGAATCACGCGCGAATAGCATAGTACGGCCCTATGAACAGAGACCTGAACGTCACCCCCTCCACAATGTAAAAAGTACCACTTTCGTAATACTGAGCTTATTATCTCTTCAATAGTTTATCTTTGGATTTGCTCATTCATTTCCTTAAACGAGTTTACTACAAGAAGGATGTGACAACACCGCATGTAACAAAGTATACTTACCTTGAAAAGAACAATCGAAAAGAGTGTTACGCTGCAGAACGTGGATAAGCATAACCATTTCGTGTTATAGTTCAGAAACGTCAGAAATTCTAAGATTTCATCAGAAGTATGCACCGGTCGATAGGAATCCTGCGAAGAAATTGATATTTGTTCCAAAAATATCGTATGTTTATAAAATAAATGGTCTATTGCTACGTGTGTTTGAAATGGCACTGCAAGGATGCCGTTTACTTTTATGTTCTGTTTTCCGGTGTAACACGGAAATGTATGTAGGTACATACGTGCGCCACTTCAAGTTTTCATTTCACAATTGCACGATATATTAGAATTAACTTTTCCAATTGCAACATGCCTCGTTTAACCCTAGCCAATTGCTTTGACAATTCTTAGAGTGTAAAGTTTTGTAGGAGCATTTTGCAAAATGAAAGGTTTTGTCATCGTACATGTGCCAGTGATATGTATATATAAATGTTCATTTATCTTAACGTTGTTACGTGATATATTGGCGCTTACCTCTGAGTCTGTTGTATAAGACGAGGAGGTTACCTCTGAAATTGTGGAATCTCCACTATGCATACTTATATCTGAAAATATCTTGACATATTTGTTTCACTCATTAATTACCTTCAAAACATATCTATAACATATCCATGGTTACGAATTGGTTAAAGCACTATGCAAATTGATGTAACAAACATTACTTGATTTCTGCTTTTAGTAGTTTCTTTAGCAGCGAAAGGGTGTTTTACGGAAAGATTAACCTACAAATTTATTGGGCTTTGAAACAGGATAACTCTCAAAATTTCATGGTATTCATCAGTACTAAGCTGTACTAAGAAATCTCCCACTTGTGAAATGAATATAGTTTACGAGACTCGCCGAGAACTGATGGCGATGTACTTAATTGAAAGAATTGTGGGAAGGTGCTCTTCGTGCTGAGTGTTGATGAAAAGTTTTTAGTCTTCACAAATATTTTGAGATAGCACTATGATAATGCTTTTCCCATTGAACATATTTTAATACGGCAAAACGGTGGATGAATGATGATATCAAGGAGTCGAGTATTCAAGTACGTGATCTATTTATTTTGCAAAACCCTTATCCTCAACTTAGGGAGTGTTACGTGCAGACTAGGAATAGACACAAGAGTTTAATAAATACCACATGCATCAACTACAATGAGTCCCTCATTAAAAACAGTGATAAAAACATTTCCGCAATATGGAGATTGACTAGACAGTCTGCGAGTAGTGGCAGGAACTTTAAAAACATTTTAATCGCCGAGATGATCTTGTTATTCAGGGTCCTCAGGTTGCCACTGAGAGATTTAATTATTTCTTTTTAGACAGTGTATCCCAGCTTCCTGTTCCTTGCCACAATTGCCTCATTCAATGTTCTTCGTACCTTTTTCGGTAAATGAAGTTAGCAATCACTTCTGATTAACAAACAAATACCCCATAGGACTTGATGGTATTGCATCCACCGCGATAAAAAAATGTAAAGTTTCAATAGCTAATATACTGGCTTATCTCATTAACCTGTTTTTGAGAAAGATATCTTTCCTTCTATTTTAAAAACTTTGGTAGTTTCCACATTATATAGGAAATATCACACCATCCGATAGCTTTAATATCTGCCATATTCAAAATAGTGGAGTATTGTGTGCTGGAAAAGCGTAACAGCTTCCTTGATAAATATATATGATTATATCAAACAGTCATCACGGTTTTAGGAAAGGTCAGTCAACGTTTACGGCCTTCATCGTCTTCTACAATCAGTTGTTGAAGTTCATTGAAGAGAGAAAGACCCGTATTGCAATTTCTGCAACTTGAAAAAAGCATTTGGCTGTATTCAACATGCCATACTTCTACAGAAGTTATAGCCATACGGTATCAGAAGCAAGATTGCTGAATGGTAGAGGTCGTACCTGGGCAATAGAATGCAATTTGTTTGAGTGCAGTTTAATGATCCAAATGGAAGATTTCGCCACCTTCAGTTGGCATGCCTGCCATTAACTGTCAGTGTGAAATAAGGCTCAGTACTTGGTCCAGTACTGTTCAGCCTGTACATTAACAACATTGCTGTTTTATTGCAGAACGTTTACTTCACTATGTACGCAGACGATATCTCTGTCTTCGCTGACGTTCTAACTCGACCGTGAACAATTTACTCCGTCTGCCTCACTATTGATTCGCTCACAATAAACCGGCACTGAGCTTGGAAACAGGCTGTGGCTGTAACATTTCGCACCAGACAGAAGATAGTAGACACTATGGATATATTATTGACTGGTGTGAAGAAGGCAACACTTCTAGGCGTGAGTATCCAGTTTACGTTGGTATGGAAACATATGAATCTCTACTATGCTGAAGTTTAATCCCGGCTAATGTATGGCATGGCGTTAATCGCCATAAACTTATGAAACTTTTGTAAGCCAGAATGCAGTAAGTCGTCAAATCGTTGTTGTTTCTTTTGGGAGCCGTGACCTACGTATGTATTTGTATTTGCATTTAGGTTTTTGGGCAAAAAAAACGGATTTTTGCGATGTATTTTAGCTATACGTGTTCATGGGTCGAGAAGTTTATTTATCTGATTCTTATCGCTTCAGCCGCCCAATTCCATTTCCGAACGAAAATTCGATATGAAATACCGATTATTTCCATGGGCTACAACCGTAGACATACGAAATATGTATATACAAATAGCAATAGAAAATTTTTGTGTTTGAGATACTAGAAATTGGTGTTATTTTAATTTACTATAGTCTACTCTATAACTAGTTTGACTTTAGAATAATATTTTTATCCTTTTTATGATTTTTGTTTTTCCTGATTTATATACACTTTGTATTATTCATAAATGAAACATATTGTTATTATTTTTATTATTTTTAAGAAGAGCTACCACGAAACATGGATTCCTAACGAATATTTAGCTCAAAATTTTGTCATTTAAAAGTTATTTTGGATAAACGAAATCTTGATCGAATTTTAAGGTCAGATAGCACTCCCTAAAGTCAAAATTTCGCAACAACAGAGAGTGTCCATCGCACCCTTCTCACAGTTCGCAAGTTTCCCTTGTTAGTTCTGCCGTAGAATGCTTGTAAGTTCAAACGTTAATAGACATATACATGCTCACATGTCCACCATCATAAATTTGTTAATATGTCAAGAAAATATTGGAAATATTGTCAAAGTAAATTTTCCGAAAGATATAAATCACGCGTCTGACGAACGGAAATCCCGCTAGACATATTTGATTTATTAAAGGTTACACTCGCACAACGTGACAAATAAGGCATGTGTAGCCGGCGAAATCGGTCGGCATAATGCAATCAGATTATCTCAAGTGTAAAGGAATAAATACATCACGCAGAAAATGGATTCTCAGCCCTATACCGCTTCGATATAATATTGCCGCCATCGGCTATATGTACGTATAGGTGTGCGATGCTTCTAGTCGTTAGATGAACAAGAAAAGGCCCAACGAAACATATGAGAGACCCGTGAGAATCGCCGCTTGCGCGCAATGCATTTGTGCAGTTCGAAATCCATTCCTTTCGTCCGTTGTAATGTGTTGCTCGTGTTCATGCATTGAAAATAAAGTACACTTTCGGAAGAAATGGATTTCTGTGATGCGTCGTTTTCTTGTTGTAGAACCGTACCGACAAGAAGTAGTACACGGAGAGAAATTTATGATGAAAGTCAGTGCAACTATGCTAAAACCTTTATACGCGGTACACAGAAGTTCATTATGCAAAAAACCTTCCTGGGAATGTTCCGTGAAATGAAATACAACTGGTGAAATTATTTAATAAATGTTTTGGGGGATAGTATGTAAACATTAGAAGTTTTTTCGTTTAAATTAAAAACTGAATACGCACTTATTGCTTTCGAGGTTTCGCACTAATCATATTTAAGAAATGTCGGATAATACCATAAACTTGTTGACCGAACTTAGTTTTTACAAACCATTATCTCAATTAACACAGTAAAAACTATATTGGTGCATTCAAAAAGTTATTCAAAATAAAGTTGTTGCAAAAACTTAAAATGTTGAAACCATTAGAATCGAGTATTACATGTTCGTTGGAAGACATACAGGCGGTTTTCAGAGTCGCAGAAAGATACTTTTGCTTAACAATATATGGAGGAAGTGTATTATTTATCATCTCATTTCTTCAAAGTAACAGCCATTATGGACACAATCGATCGGAAGTAATATGGAATAGATATGGTATATAGAAAACCGGTTGTCGAATTTTCATACATGCATGGCTACTGGCTTCGTAGCGTTTCTGAAAACCGTCTATATGTATTGTGTTTGTTAAAAATAAATAGCTTTCGTGGACATCTTTATTATTATTTAAATTTTCGCACGTCCTAACATTTTCTTCATTCTGTAGCTCCAGTTACCTCTATTACCAATGCCTTCTTTCCAATCTTTTCTTTGGCATTTTAATCGGATCCCTTTGTAATACCATCCTCGATACACTTTGTTCATCCAAGCTTTTCGCATACCGCAGCCATTTTATCCTTTGATTTCTCATGGCACTTGTTAAATCTGATCTTCGTGTAGGCGGAGGAGGGTTTAATACAACCGTGTTCTCCTCATCACTTGAAACATTAGCATTACTTAGAATAGATTGGTCATCTTTCACTTCATCTCAAGGTTCACAATTATCACAAACGAGTCATTGCTCGATAGCAGTTGCGTCAACATTTTCAAACCCTACAAGATCTCAGACCATTTCTTGAAACTCCGCTAGTTCATCGATTCCCCACGATTCTTCAATTGTGTTTGAACCGATATCCTTCTAGGCTTCTGCTGCTATGTAAATGACATCTTTAAGAGACCACCGTTTATAAAATTTTGTCAGGGTTTCACTGACTAATAACTCGCGAAACATAGATTTTCTGTAACGCCGTTTAAAAGCTTCTGAAACCCATTGATTTATCGATTGCAAAATCGAAGTAACGTTTGGCGCAAAGTAAGAAACAAAAATTTGTCCGTCATAGGTTTTCAAGTCGCGGTAACCAATTTTTTGAGGAGAATATGATTTCAGACCTAGAACGCCATGGTATTGGCGAAATAGATTTGTATGTTTAACTATCCATCACTATAGCATACTGACTGTAAATATATATTACAATTGTGTGTTGTTATATTAACTAGTATTACTTAAATAATGGAGTTGCCTTAGCTGTTTACACCAACCTAGCTGGAAATACACAGTTTCCAGCAATATGGACACTAGCAAAATTAGGCCTACTGAGAAAAGGAGATAAACCAACAGAAAAGCCAACTTCGTACAGACCTATCTGTCTCTTAGACGTTGAAGAGAAGCTCTACCAATAGCTAATCCTGAAGAGGCTGAAAGAGGAGCTAGAAAGAACGGGTGAGCTAGCAGAAAAGGAGTTTGAATTTAGGGAAGGGCGACAAACTATATACACAATCAATGAAGTTGTACAGGGTGTCCCACCGAAGACTGGGTCTTTGATTACAGCTCTATTTGCCATTTTAGAAAGAAAGCTTTTCTACAAGAATGTTATAGAATCCAATGCTGCATCACCTAAAAATATTTTTTACTATACAGAGTGTTCCAGAAGTAGGCAAACGGATACTTACTTCGTTATTTTAAATGGAACACCCTATCTATTATTTCATTTTTCAATTCTACGTAGAAAAATAACATGACTTCATATAAACTACTATATGTCTATCTTTAATAACAACGTTGTTATTTACTCTTTTGTCAAAAGTAGTCCCGATGCAAAGCATCGGTTAAGGCGGCGTGGTTTATATTTGCATTTGTTTTAGACATTCATATTTTAAATATCATACATACATACTTAGTCTGATTCAACATTGAAATTAGAATCGATGTAATTGTATACAGGTGTCCACTATAGCCCTGAACATTTGCTTAACTTTAATCCAAGGTAACTTGATTTTTTTAAATAGCACTCTATATTTTTGCTTGTGTTAAATTAATCCTTGCCCAAAACCCTATCAATCCATACTAAACATTTATGATGCCACATGCACGACTTCATAGTTAATTAATGATTTTAAATAAATCCAATAATTTTTCCGTTAATTTTCAGGTCGCCTTGGTATATAAAAGCTAAACAATTGAATAAAGCTGCGAATTAGCAAATACATGTCAGTATAGGGTCACAATATAAAACTAATAACAAGTTTTTTAAAAAAAGAAAAATTTTATGTCATTTATGTATGATCAGAAATTATAGAACATATTTTTAGTAGGCCATGGTAATTGTTTCGCAGTAATTAAATCTCAAAACTGTCAAAAAATAATTTTGTATATATAATACCTTTTCCTTGCTCTCTCATTGCTTGCTTATTTATTTTCCTATACATGTTGTTATATACTTCAAAATATGCAATATTCAAAAGAAGAATTTGTTGATATGATGTATTTGATTGGTACGTAACCATTTATGTCATTTTCCCAATTACATATATTTATATCTATTTATATTCCCGTTTTACACAATTTTTCAAATTTTACATTTAGGTGAATGTGGACAAAATTGTCTTGAAAAATATATAGACAACATGGTGTCCAAGAATGGAATGTTTTAATGTTAAGCACAGGTTTGAAAGCATCTGTGCTGTTTAATAAACGTTATCATCATATTAATGAAGATAATGAGTTCAATGTTTTTACTTCTGAGGTTGAACAGCCAAATGTGGGCACGAGGCATATCAGCAGAAACGCTGAAGTGTGTATAACAGTACTGTTCAAAGGATTTTACGGATACATAAATATCACCCTTACCACGCATCCATACATCAGCAGCCTACAGATGATGATTACGGAAGGCGAATAAGACATTGTGACTGATGGGTAGAAGGTAGGTTCCAGAGTAATGGTGTACCGATCAGAAAGAACGCTCACGTTTATGCACAAGACAATCCTAGATCTGTAGCAACACGTACCTATAAGGTAGATGGAAAACAGATGTATGAGGAAGAATTTTGTTGGATGTCACATTGTGGGACCCTTTTTCTTCGAGAATAATTTAAACGGAGAGCGATACAACTATTTTTTGCAAACGCAATTCTATGAAATGTTAGGGAACTTACCACTAAGGGAGGCATTTTTAACCGTTTCACCAGAGTTGCTTCAAAAAGTAACGTAAAAGGAGATAGAAATATCTTTGAGAGAAAGAGGACATTCTTGAACATTTCCTTTACATTCAAATAATTAATTTAATGATGTATTGACTGTTTTTAATGTTTATTTTTTGTAATTTTAACGGTTTTTTAATATATATATATATTTAAGAAATTTTGTATAATCACAGAGTTAAATGACATAAAATTTCTGATTTTTTAAAAAAAAAGTGTTATTAGTTTTAAATTATGACCCGATGCCGACGTATACTTACTAATTCACAGCTTTATTCCTTTGTTTAGCGCTTATATACCAAGGCGACCTGCAAATTAACGGAAAAATTATTGGATTTATTTAAAATCATTAATTAACTATGAAGTCGTGCATGTGGCATCATAAATGTTTAGTATGGATTGATAGGGTTTTGGGCAAGGATTAATTTAACACAAGCAAAAATATAGGGTGCTATTTAAAAAAATCAAGTTACCTTGGATTAAAGTTAAGCAAATGTTCAGGGCTATAGTGGACACCTGTATACAATTACATCGATTTTAATTTCAATGTTGAATCAGACTAAGTATGTATGTAGGATATTTAAAATATAAATGTCTAAAACAAATGCAAATATAAACCACGCCGCCTTAACCGATGCTTTGCATCGGGACTACTTTTGACAAAAGAGTAAATAACAACGTTGTTATTAAAGATAGACATATAGTAGTTTATATGAAGTCATGTTATTTTTCTACGTAGAATTGAAAAATGAAATAATATATAGGGTGTTCCATTTAAAATAACGAAGTAAGTATCCGTTTGCCTACTTCTGGGACACTCTGTATAGTCAGAAATATTTTTAGGTGATGCAGCACTGAATTCTATAACATTCTTGTAGAAAAAGTTTCTTTCTAAAATGACAAATAGAGCTGTAATCCAAGACCCAGTCTTCGGTGGGACACCCTGTATATATTGCAAAGGCAGCACGATTATGCGTAGTGATAACGTTGGATGTCCGAAATGCTTTCAACAGCGTGTCATGGCGTGTAATACTGGACTAGTTAAGAAAAAGGAAAATAGACGGCATCCTATTACCTATTACCCCCCAAACAAGGATCTGTACTGGGTCCAACACTATGGAATATTAAGTACGATGGTATGCTGAGAATGAAATTCCCGGAGCAAACAACACTTGTTGGTTGTGCAGATGACATTGCCGAAGTTGTAACCGCGAAGGACGAAGGAAGACTAATGGAAATAGCGAATTTAGCGCTGAATCGAGTATCCGACTGGTTGGAGCAACAAGGATTAAAGCTACCACCAGAAAAGACTGAAGTGGTTCTGCTTATCAAGAAGAGACAAATTACACCGGTGCATTTTAAGATTCAAAACACCATACTTTCCCCAGCCAAATCTCTCAAATACTTGGGGGTCTAGATAGATCAAAAACTTTTACCCCGAGCACATAAACAAAACAATACTAAAAGCAGAGAAAACAACGTTGGCACTATGTAAGCTACTACTTAACATCGGGGGACCAAAACCCTCAAAGAGAAGGGTCGTGAATTCACAGATACTTTATGCCGCATCAATTTGGCACAACATCACAAATAATAGGAGACTAACGGGCAAACTACAGAGAATACAACGGCAAATGGCGATAAGAATATGCAGCGTATACAGGACAATATCGGAACAGGCGGCTAACGTAATAGCAGGAGTGCCACCCAAAGGCCTCTTAGTTGCCGAAAGGAATAAACGTCATGCTGGTCATAGTAAAGAGGAAGCGAGAACCAACCTCGTGAAATACTGGCAAAACACGTGGACCAAAGCGAAGTATGGAAGGTCGTACAAGCTAATCCCCAATCTAGTAAATTGGCTGAATTGAAGATATGGTGATGTGGACTATCAAATAACGCAAGCACTGTTCCCCAACAGTGCTTGCGTTATTGAGCCCGAAAGCACCCACGGTGCTTTCGGGCATATCTGTACCAGCGGTGCAGAGTAGATATGGCCGAGTGTTTCTACTGTGGACGATACGACGGCGGTGTGCACACACTTTTTCATTGCGAGAGGTGGCATGAAAGCAGAGTGGCCTACTCACAGGAAATACCTTTGATGAAAGTGGCATAATCGAGGGCCTAACTACAGCGGAGGCTGCATGTACAGTAATATATAGTACAATAAGAAGCATAACAGAAGTCAAAGTGAGAGAGAGAGGAAAAGGATTTACTTACATAAAGAGTACATAGAGATTAGGTAGAGACAGCACTCGTGGCGGAGTACTGCGTGAGTCGTATACGGGCTCTAGAGAGCACCAGAATCTCACACGAATCGGTACCTAGTGCCTACAAAAGGTGTCCACCCAAAAAAGATTCTCAAACTGTCTACCAATATTACGCTATAAAAGTAGCAGCCGGTGAATTTGCCTTAGCACAATGTAAGCATGATATTAATGGATTGATGGATAAATTGTAGTAAATATTACCACCACAAAATAGTGTTCTATGTGTGAAGTAGAAATTGTGATATGATATCATCAAATCATTTCCATCCAATGAAATACAACAATTTAAGATAAATATTAACGCCTGCTGATTTACCGCTTCAACACTTTTCGCAACTTTCCGGTTGTTTATTACCGTTAAGTAAGTTTTACCTACCCATAATGTTTCAGGGCGCATCCGAAAACCTAACTTCTGTGACGATTACGATCTTTCCGTTCCTAATTTCTGGTGAAGAGACCTCCTCCCCAATAAACTTGTTCCAACTTTCCGCACTAAAAACAAACACCCACGTCGAAGTCGTCTTCCGCTAATAATTGTCAGCGGAAGCGGCGGGCACGCTCCGTGAAAAGTAAATTCCAAGTCATCTTTTAGGACTGGAACCGGAGGGGTGCGGGCATCCTTTGTTCAAAGAGTATAAATCTTTGGCTTCCAGTCATTCGATACCCCGTGAGACGGAGGATTTTTTTGCGCTTCCCTCAAAAGTTGTAAAGCAGCGACCGGTATAGGTTGTGAAATAATAACGAGGGAGTAAAAAACACGCATCCATGAATAATCGCCCGAAGGAATTGTGACACTCCTATAATTTATTACGTCGACGTTCGCAAAAAATATCTATGGTGTTGACATATTAAGTGAAACGATATAAGTAAGTATACAGGGTTTTCAACGGAAGTGGCTAGTTACAGCTTGCGCAAAATAAACTGGCGGGTGCGCGGTGGCAATAGGGCGTGCTCAATGGAATGAGGCACACCCGAAGAAATAATAATATTGACGTTACGTTATAATTAGAGGAGAGCGTGGTTTAGGCGTTTCAGAAAAAACGCGGGGTGTGTTACTGAATACATTCACGAGAGTTTTCCGGATGTAAATTCTGTAACAAGCTTAGTTAAAAAAAAAAGTATTAAAAGTGCCATTTTGAGTATGCATATAGAAAGAAGTAGTCCCAACATTTCTCTATCTGCTCAACTTGTCGTTACACCGTTGGACTACAGGTTGCATTCCTATTTTGCGCAATATTTTGAAATGGTGCAATCCTTTATTTCTAAATTAGAAGAAAAATACTTTTCAGTAAAACAATGTAACACACTAATTTTGGACAGAAAAGGTTTGCAGTCAAAATTAATATTTATTGAGAGCTGTTTTAGATATATACAGATAAAAAATTTTAAAATTATTAACCACCTTCCAAAAGTTTGATGTTCTATTAACAAATTTGAAACGAACAGAATAATCACTACAAGGTTAGTTGCAAGAGAAAATTAGTGCCTTTATTACAAGCAACCCAGAATGTAAAATATTACTACAAATATCGAAAAGGAAATTTGCTACTGCTCTTCCGCAATTTTCTACGCTCGTTTTCTACTATACATTTGTGCCAATAACAAATTGCGAAGAGGACACATCTTTCTTGCGCTTGAAATATGTTTTCACATCGAAAAGAATGCCATTTGTATATAGAAATTTAGAAAAATATTAATTATTTATTCCTATGCATCGAACGACTATGAGTGGTAAAATAGGTCTGAGTCTTGTTTTTATATGCGCTTGTATTATTTTTGCCTATTTTCAATCAGAGTGCGTATCGAC
The DNA here is from genome assembly GCA_949128085.1 of Cetonia aurata. Classification (NCBI taxonomy): domain Eukaryota; kingdom Metazoa; phylum Arthropoda; class Insecta; order Coleoptera; family Scarabaeidae; genus Cetonia; species Cetonia aurata. Next base: position 14,390,139 of record OX421887.1, read on the forward strand.
AGCGCAACACTGATTTGGCTTCAGTCGCTCAATGACTGTGTTATTAACTTTCCCGTATTTTGCGCCATTAAAAGGGTCCTTTCTTGCAAATAAGTCGTTTAATTTAGCCGATGTTGGAAAAAATAATATTTCATAATATTCTTTAATCCGCACCCATACCGGTGCTAAATCTTCTTTTTTTTTTAATTTATGCGTTCCCCACCACCAACATTCTCTTCCTTTGATGTGACAAAAAAGTTCATTATTTAAAATGGTTTTTCCTCTGCGCACCTATCTATTAGTGTTTCTAAATAATTAATCCCCTGCTGTTCCCAACAATAAAAAACAAGATATGGAAGTTTATTGAGACCTTTTTACTTGATTAGCAACACACTTCCTCAAACATGGGTATTGTATGCAAAGCATAATTGTAATTTATTTGAAATTCTGTATTATGATGATGGCTTGGAAGCAGATATTTCTCTTTGTGCCTATTTAATATTAAAAATCTAGCACTCACAAATATGCAGGGCAACAACTATAAGCAACCTATTAGATTTAGATTACCCAAGACATAATTGCCCAAAAAGAAAGGCTAAAAATAATACCTGTTTTTGAACTCAAAAACTCTAGTAATACTTGTAGCCTTGCTGAGTTATGGTAAATATAGATTTTCTTTGTATGACCTGGCTAATAAAATGTCATTTCATTTTTGTAAATCCACAGTTTGGCGGTCACTGATACGCATCAAGACAAGAAACGTCGTTAAAAAACTTATGTGAAGATTATTAATAGTACTGTAAATGTAATTTAATTTGGAGGATTAAACCAACTATAAAAGCATACTGCGATAAAACCCTGAAATTTCATGTCTAGAAAAGAAGCATCAACTTCGAATGGTAATCTAAATAAACCTTCGATGGAGAGAAAAATGTGTCAGGCGTCTGGGATTCTTAACGTCATTGGACAATCATTTGGCTTTTGAGAGCGGTCAAAGTAAAATAGGATTCCACAAAATTCTTTAGAGGAATTCTTTCCCTTACGTTGAATTGAGTTTCTTTTTATTTTTTTCTTTACACCATCGTGACACGTGAGTAGATTAAAATTAGCTGCCAGAGAGAAGCTGGCTTGGAATTAAATTTTTGTGGTATTGGGTACATTATACCTTATAGGATTTTGTATAAGGAATTATCTACTAATACTTGTGGTCAGTGTAACACGCTCATTAGTGGCTGTTATATATAAAAAAAGAAATACAGGATAGCATACCCGAATGCCCAAGATTACTCGCAACATTTTATGGAAAAGTATTTTTAGTTGCACCCCCAAGCAATATTGTGTGTTGTATAATAAACGATAGAATATTAACATCTTAAACGTTGAATAACCATTTATATAATCAAAATACTTGAATAAACGTTTAAACTGGATTTGCATCTAGTGTATTAAACAATAAAATATTCATGTATGTTTTAATATGCTTCTGTTTTATATTTAATTATGATAGATGAAATCTAGAACAGGAAACTCTAACTAATTATAATATAATTGACAGTTTCTATATTTGTTGCATGAATTTAAAGCTCTAGGTCTGTATTTTGAACAGATTTTAATGAACTATGTTTTGCCAAATAAATAACATAGAATTAATAACTGCAACATTACTTTTTAACCTTTCTATACCCATGCACAAAGTATAATTATTTCATTGTTAAATGCACTTTACACTTCCGAATAAAAGACAGAAACTTTTTGCATTAGATTTAAGTGATTTTTTGTAATTCTTTTATTTCAATCAATACAAAAATATTTAAAAAAATACTCGAATTTTTTTTCTGACATTCTAGAGACGAAGTATGATAAACATCTTTGTGGTTACAATAAATCGCCCTGAAATTATTCTTAAATATAAGGAATCACTTTTATTTCTTCTGGAGTCCTCCAAAAGCAATAAAATGTTGCGTATGGTATCAATTTGACAGGAAAACAAAATAAATATAAAATTTCGAAAATTCCAAAGATAAGTAAATATTCATTCATTTATTCATAACGTTAGGGTGGACACCTTTAGTCCAGGCACTTGAGCTAGGTGCTCTTTGTACCGACCCTATTAAATCTGTTACTTCCACTCGAGCAGCTTGGTGTTCTGAATAAAGCCCAGTATCTTGCCCAGTGGAAACTTGAGAACCTTCGAAGGCTCCAATAGATCCTTTCCGAAATGTTTCTGCCGGAGTACTTTCAACTCCTCAAATGTGCAGATTACATGTAAACTCGTTTCCTCCTGTAGCTCACATCTTCTGCACCACGGTTCGCTTACTCGACCTGTGTTGTATAGATGCTTTTTCAGGGGACAGTGTCCAGTTACCAGCCCAGTAATGGTTTTAACTTCTTTCTTGCTGCGTCTAAGTAGGTTATCGGAGAACTGAGCATCCCCATCCCCTATTAGCGCTTTTGTATGGAGTTGATTTTCAGTTGTCTTCCATTTTCATCTCAGTCATCTCCCTTTTAGCAGAATCCTCAGTGATTCCATATACGGGCTCTGGACCTATGAAGTGTCTTTTAGAGCCCTCCTTGGCTAGTTCGTCGTTAGTTATATGTAAATATATTTGTCTTAAATTCAAACATCGATATGGACAATTGTCTTAAAACTTACATAGAACTAAATCTAAATCAGTCGCTAAATTTCGAATTTTATGCACTGAGCGTCGCAATTAAAAAAAATCATTCAGAGAATATATACAGTGAATAAATATTAAATAAAATGTTTTTCCAATCTGTACATTATATTATTTTTATTTCAATACATGTTTCGATTACTATATATATTCATCATCATCAGGTGACTGCAAAATTTAAGATGATTAGATTAATCAAAACTGTTTTTAAGAATTTGGATGAAAAAGTCTTATTTACAAAATGCTAAAAGAATGTTAAAAATACGAAAATAACAGTCAGATCTGGATACAGACACACATAAAAATTTTACGGAGTTAAACTAAACGGCGCCGTAGCTTGTAACGACGTTTCCTTCAGTTCGGTTTGGTGTACTAATATTTACTGCTTACTCTTTGATGGCTTGCTTACGGGCTTTCGATTACTTACTTTCAAAATGCTTATTACTTATGCGTTGATCCCCGTAAGTCGTAAGAAGAGGTTCGCCCCGAGCTCGTTCGGCGGCGCTGGTCGTACGGCTACTTGTGAAACGGTGAACCTCGTTGCGGTTTAAACTGTCTTGCGTCTTAATCACACCGTTACAATAAGGTTTTAATTCCAAAGTGGTAGCTAAGAGTGAGAGTGCGTGGATGTTCAGGGTTCTAGATCGAATTACGCAACAAAACAGTGAAAGTGTATTATAAATCAAACATTTATTTCCATACATCGAATATATACAGCAAAAACAGGTCGAAACAAATGTATATGCAGTCATAAACATACATAAATATATGTACAGTGATAAACAATGAAACATTCGCGGGGCTTCGGTAACACTTTTGAAATTTAGACGCGGAATCTGGCTTTATTTCTGTTAACAACATGAAACGACAATCAGTATACGGGCTTCTATATTTTAGTTATTTCAAATTAAAATTCATATTAAATACAATTTTATAATTTTTTGCGACAATCCTAAAAATTTTATTTTTGGAAGGCAGTTTAGCAATTCGTTTTTAGCTACTGGTATTGTTGGAATACTTTTTTTTTCTTGTAAATGAGTTAAATTCATACAATTATCAATCCACTTAAAAAAAAAAAAAGATTTCAAGGAAAATGAATAGATAATAAGATACTACAGTGAAATAATATCATTTTTAAAGGTTAGAGAATCTGAAATATTCTCGGGCTATGTGTCAGAACAGCGATCTTCTTGAGAGGATATAAACTTAGATATTTAATCTTTCAAATTAAGGGTGGCCGTGTAGTACGTCGTAGATGGGAGATACATATAAGGTTTCCTCAAAATGGAACCTTCTACTTTATCAAACCCCAGTGGTATTAAGCCACCTAGAGATCTTTCAGTCACTACGTATATCTACTCGAATAGACGTCGTTTCACCAGCAAATATATACTGGCTTTGTACCGCTGTCCAAAATAAAGAATAGCAAACTATGCGGAGAAGATATAAAGGAAAGCGCAGTACAAGAACAATTTTCACCAATCTCGCCGCCGAAATGGAACGAGGCTCATTCTAAACAGCTAAACATTGTTACGGACAAAAGAAAGACCGAGATCGTAGCGGTAACGTCATTAGTTGCAAGATCCAAGACGCCCTCGTTCCGCGATATTAAGTTACTGGACCTAAATTACCCTATAATATCTGAGGCACACGGTGATAAAAATAAAAGCTCACGGGGTCTCTCTGTTAAACGTCCTAGTGGAATGACGTCAGGGTGTAACTTGTATGCGATATCGTGGTAAACATATAATACTACACAAACTCTTTCCTGTGAAGTGTAGTTGAAAAGTTTGTACCCGGATTATTGTTATCTTTTTAAAGTTTATACTATGGTGAGCGGTGAGGATGTGGTTTTATGACAAAATTTGCTGAAAGCAATGTTTGACAAATATTTGGAAGTTGCATCGGGGAGCCGTTATTATCAAGAACTGTCATTATGCTGAAAGATATGAAAAAGTATTCACTTTAGTGTTGGGATAAACGTAAGTGACAGTGGCATGTGAATACGTGAATATTGCAATGCGAAGCGGAAGAATGAAGTGAAGCTAAAACGCAAGGTTACCTTCACAACGTAAACGTATACATAATATGGAATACATTTCAGGAAATACGGGAGTAAGCAGCTGCATTTACTGTATGGCTTTTATAACAATACTATATAAAAGTAAATATTCATGGTTCTGTAACGCTGTAAATGCGAATATAAATGTAGTTATCACTAAGAATGGTTCAAATACTAAAGAACAAATTTTAAAGTAAAATATTTATACAGGGTATTTTGAAACATCGTTTAAAGATTTTAAGGGCATGTAGTACGATCGAAAATAAGGTTAAAAGTCATAATAAACATATGTTCACAAATCAACCGTTTACGAGATAACAGCGAGTGTTCCTAGTAGTACATGGATATAACATATCCCAGTAAACAGGTGCTTATCAGCTATTGTTTTATGACAGTTTAATTTGACGTTTTGTGCAATTTGTAGCAATTACAATGGTTGCGTATTCGAATGCTGAAATGAGCGATATGGTGTTCATGTACGGTCGTGCTAATGGGAATTCTTTACAAGCACGTCGCTTCTATGCTGAAACGTTTCCTGATCGCCAACTGCCTTCGCATGTGATGTTCCAGACGGTGTTTCAACGACTAAGAGAAACTGGTTCGTTTGAGAAGCGGTCTTCTGATACTGGACGGCAGAGATTAGCATGTACTCCACAGATAGAAGATCAAATTTTGAATATTATTGATGAAAATCCCGAAACTAGTGTTAGAAGAATTTCGACTTAAGTGTGTGTAAGCCGCAATCTTGTTTGAAGAACTCTTCATGAGCAACTCCTATACCCCTACCATATCCAACGGGTACAAGCCCTTACTGCTCCGGATTATCAAGCGAGAAGGGCTTTCTGTGAGTGGTTTTTGCGAACAGCTGCTGATCGGCCAGATTTCACTGATAACATCCTTTTCACTGATGAAGCTGGTTTTACTAAAAATGGAATATTTAATTTCCACAACAATCACGTTTGGTGTGACGAGAATCCTCATGCTAGCGTTGAAGCTCGGCACCAGCAACGTTCCTCTCTAAACATCTGGTTAGGCATGATAGGGGAACGGTTGTTAGGACCGATTGTTTTGCCACAACGCTTAACAGGTCCTGCATACCTCGAGTTCTTGCAAAATATTTTACCTGAACCTTTGGAAGATTTACCTATAAATCTAAGACTAAACCTCTGGTTTGTGCAAGATGGAACTCCACCGCACTTTACGCGTGCTGTTAGGGAACATCTTAACAATGAATTTCCTGGGAGATGGATAGGGCGAGCAGGGTCTCCCGATCTAAACCCGTTGGACTTTAGTATCTGGGATTATTTGAAAAGTTTAGTGTACGAAACACCGGTAAACGATCTTCCTCAGTTGCGCCAACGAATAGAACACTGTTGCCAGATAATACGAGAAAAACCCTTGTTTTTTGAAAGAGTGCGCGCTTCCTTTGAAAGCAGATGTAGATCCTGTGTCGGGAATGGAAGGACGTCATTTTGAACACCTTCTTTAGTTATAATCTATTTTATGTTAAAATACAATAATATCTTAATAAAAACCCCTAAAGCAAACTTATTCTGCATTTGCGATAAAATCGCTGTGGACATATGTTTATTATGACTTTTAACCTTCTTTTCGATCGTACTACATGCCCTTCAAATCTTTAAACGATGTTTCAAAACACCATGTATATAAATAACATATAAAGTGCCACTTACCATTTCATTGAACTTTTGAGAGTATAAACTAGATATATTTTAATGAATAAATATAACAAAAATTGTAGGTCAATTCTGTTTCATTACAATCCCACAGTATGTCAAATTCTGTCGATGCAACAACTAATAAACACAGACATATTTATGAGTTGATAGTCGATTTGAATAAAGCTATATGAAACGCACTGTATACATAATTCTTTGTTTTATCGAAGCACATCTTACATCTTTGCAGTAAAAACAATATCCTTCAAAAGAAAAAAAAATACACCGCTTACGAAAGAAAGAAAACTGGTTCTATGTTCAGGCGTAAACAAAAAACGTTTTTTTTTTAGAAACAAATAACACCCTAACAATAAACATTTATTCTCACAGCAACAAACATTAATACCAGAAATATATTTAACAATAGCCTTTTATGAAAATTTTCATGCACCGACCCTGCTCCAAGGAATTATGGGATAATTAAATAATCCTTTTAACAAAGCTAATACTATTTTATTCTTCTTTTGTACAAAAGTTCCCACAAAAAATTCTTGCAAATGCTAAGCAGAATAATGTAAAAACTTGTTTCATTTCGCAAGTATTTCGGCTGCAAATTTGCATGAATATCTTTAAAAGCCATTGAAAGAACCAATAGTAAGTATACCTATATAATTAAGTGAAGAATACACCGATCTTATAACTGTTTCTATTTGCGCGAACTTTGCGATAAGCGTTTCTCTTTTGTGGAAAACCAAATAACACCCTAACAATGAACATTTATCCCAAAGCAACCAACAGTAATAACAGATATATATTTAACAATAGCCTTTGATGAAGATTTTCATGCGCCAATACTGCTCACAGCAATTATGGGGTAATTATTATCTTTTTAACACAGCTAATACTATTTCATCATTCCTTTATACAAAAGGTCACACAAAAAGTTTTTGCAAATGCTAAACACAATAATGTAAAAACTTGTTTTATTTCGCAAGTATTTCGAAACGCAAATTTCCATGGATACCTATGAAAACCATTGAAAGAACCAATGGTAAGTATCTATATAATTAAGTGAAGAATACACGGACTTTATAACTGTTTCTGTTTGCGCGAACTTTGAGATAAGCGGAAAACGAGAAGCAACTTCATTTACCGTTACAGCCGTGTCGAAATAAAGGTGTTATGGTGGGAATCTGGCGCTAGTAGTAACATCAAACCGGCTATATTAGTTCCCTTTGTCACAAACACACCAGCGTGTAGTGAAATAACGTTTGCTTCGCCTTTGGTTATGTGTATGATTGCTTTCCCAGGAAAAAGGAGTAAATGAGGTGTAAATGATGGCTTAATGTTCAAGGCTCTTAATTCGCATATTACACTTGTAGCAGTTAAAATAACAGTTAATAATAATAATAATACATAATAAGTGTAATTGTATTTATACGTGGGATTCAAATTTTCTGATACGAATTACCTTTTGTTATGTATGTGGTCTTGTCTGCATATTGGCATAATTCACCGTTGTTAATAAATTTATTAAGGTCATAGACATATAGCAAAAACATCAAAGGAACGTTGGGGTATTTCCTGTAAAATGCTCGATGCGGTTGAATAAATGGAGATCTTAATATTATTTTCTTCTGCAAAGAGACAAACACGCTGGGCTCAGCAGCCCCAGTGCACCTTCACGTTTACCGTTCCAGTTTACTACACAATCAGATCAACTACACTGAGAAAAATGGATTGTAGAAATTAGATAGTAAATCTCTTTATGTTAATTAGTAACATAATTATTGTCAAAACGACAATATGTGGGGTATTAAGAGTAAAATAACCAGATGTTACCATGCTTATAGTAAGAGGTAAAATCTGGATGTTACCAGGTATTCGATGCATATTCAATTTCTAACATAAATGTTCGTAACGCTCTTCCCACCCCTTGCTCTATTCATTGTCGATCTTTACCGAAGAAATCGACCAATAAGCTGTATTGCCACTCACACGTGTGATACAGGTGTACGTATTCGTGTCGGTGCATGTTTGTGTCTGCACAGAGAAAAATCCATGTGTAATATTTACACTTCACTGTTTGACGGAAATTGTAGTAAGAATTCCTACTATTGTGCAAAATTTTAGAACAACGGCGTTGCATTTTCCTATATCACGGTTACAAGAAAAGCAATAAAATTGTTTAAAAATATTGTGTGACAATCTTCTACAAAATATAGTGAAATGTTTTACAATATTTTACAACAAGTGAATATAATAAATTGCATATAATGTAGTGAAGACAGTTATAATAACAGGTGTAGCAAATTTACTGTGTTGTGTTTATTTAAGTTAGGTTAGGTGCTTGCAACAGTCACCTTACTTTGATTATTGAAAACGGCATTAATAATGAGATGGAATGAAATGAATGCTGTATAGTTTTATATCTATATAGTAGGAATATCATAATACTCATAATTGGTTTAACTACATAAATATGTGATACTACAGCTTTTGTCGTAAAGATGGCGCTACGCTTGTTTCATAATCTTTGAAATTCGTACTCAATGTAAATTGTGATCGGTAAATGTGGCTGCGTAATATCTATATGATGCTTATACATGGTTAACGTCGTGTAAAAACTACTGTGGACAATCGCCCACAGACGAGAATTACGAGGCGCTTCAATACCGGTAGTACTCTACAGTACACGGGCCGGTCTGATTCCCGCAATCCTGCCCGATACGACGGCAATTCGCCCGGCTGTCACCGGCTAATCAAATTATATTAATTAATTATAATTAAAAATTATTAAACTATATTTATTATAGTTTTCATTGTTAACAGTTATTATCAAATATAGTCAGCGCTACTAGACATTTTTTTCACATTTACTAACATGTATACTCAAATTAATAATACAAATATAGTACACTTTACCATACGAGTTAATAAAAAGTATTCACAGATATTTACTATACAGATATTGTCACCGGTAATATAAAATATGATTGTCCCTATAGGAGCTATAAAATATATTAAAGTATACTATATTTATGTTAAAGAGTACTATCTATTTCTCTCAGTGTACGTATCATGTATGTTATGGTAACGTATAGGTTTAATGCGTTGTGTTAACGTAACCTATTAACTTTGTACTCTGTATCCCGTAACATTTAATGTTATTTAACAACATGGTTATCTCAATCCGTTTATTTTGGTCTTAACGTTCGAATTATAACAAGTGCTTCAGGTGTATCGGTAGAAAGCTAACCATGGCTCTTGACGGTTTAATTCATTTAGGTTTCATGCATGAAATGCATAATTTAGAACAACGGTAAAAAATTTTATTTAATAGATTATTTACTTATTCAGTTGGGTATATTTTTTTTATTTTTAGACATAACCTAAAAATACAAAAAAAAAAGTATTAAGGGATAATTGTGATCCTTTTCAAATGCTCAACAAAGAATTTTCAAATTTTTGTTAGATTAAGTAAAGAGCTTACCAAACATTTAGTTAATGAGCTTCGCCCATTTCTAAGAAATGGTCAAAGAAACACTGCAGTTCCTATAGAAAAGCAAGTTCTGAGCTCCATTCTGTTTTTCGCAAATGGATCATATCAAACCTGTATCGGTAGCAACTTTAACTTAGGATTGTCCCAACAACCTATTAGTAGATGCATAACTAATGTGACAAACGCAATAGTAGATAATTTGCTGCAAACAAGGATAACTTTCCCTGAAAGTGAACAAGCAAGAAATAGTTTTAAGGAGGGATTTCTAGAAAAGTTGAATTTTCCAGGAGTAATAGGGACAATAGATTGCGCTCATATTGCTCCTCCTATGGATTATCCCATACATCCAGGTATCGCATATTATAACAGGAAAGGTTTTTACAGTATCAATGTACAATTAATTTGTGATTCTATTCTGAGAATATTAAACTGTAATACACGGTTTCCTGGTGCATCACATGATCCAGGGAGTCCGTCAGTAGTTAATACACACTTACAAGAATTACATAGGCAACAAGCCTTGCGTTATTCCTGGCTTATCGGTGACTCGGGATATCCCTTGCAGCCATGGCTACTAACGCCGATACCAGATGCTCATATATCATCAAGACACTGTATTGAAAAGTATAATGGAGTTTTAAAACAAAGGTTTCGGTGTTTATTGCCACATCGAGTTCTTCATTACGATCCGATTAAAGCAGGAAGAAATAGTTTGTCTTGCGTTGTGCTTCATAATATGGCATTACGTATTAATCCACTCATGGTCGAGCATTATGAAGCTCCACGCTGAGGAAACTAGAATATATGACACACGTTATGATGGTAAAGATATAAGAAAGGCAAAATGCAAACATATTATCTTTTTTTTTTTTTTAATTTTAGGTATTAATTTTTTGGTAGTGGACCTTCTGCATAAGAAGTACACTAATTAGACAACATTTTACTTAAATTTATTTTAAAAGAATGTAAACATGATAACGTGAGCTGTTATTCAGTGATACAAAGTTTCAAATTAAACATAAGTTGTTACCATGTGCGTTTACTTTTATTGTTACGTTAACATAACCATTTTATGTGACGCTAACGATGTTGGATACGTAGTTGATCTGAACTGGTGGTTAATTACGTCGAAATCCTTGCTAAAATCAGAATACAAGCCACATATCTTCAGTCTATTAAACTTACTACAATTAAGAATAGCGTTACAGAGTAATTATGTTTGCCACGGGTATTAGCATTTTCGCATGAGTTATCAGGCAAGAAACTACATTCCGCCAAAAAAGTATCGCATAATTTAGTTTTGAATCATAAAAGTATCGCATAATCTTTGTTTGTAGCATAAAGTGATCCAAATTCTCCCACTCGTCACGGAGAGCATTTGCTAGTCCATGCAGGTCCGCTGGGGCAACATTTTGGGTTCGTATCCGTCTGTGAAGGAGGTCCCACACGTGCTCGATAGGGTTCATGTCCGGACTTACCGCAGGCCAATCTAAAACTGGAATACCAACATCGTTAAGGTATTCCTGGACGATTATTGCAACATGCGGTCGTGCATTATCGTGCATTAACATGAATTCGTTTCCTATAATTGGCGCATATGGTACTACATGTTCTTCTAAAATGTCCGTTATATACCTGTGGGCAGTCAGTGTACCTCTGTCTACTGGTACTAACTGTACGACCTGTTAAACAGATGCCTCCCCAAACCATAATAGAGCCACCAGCGAAATTAGGTCTAGGTCTGATATTACACTGCGAATAGCGCTCACCGTCTCGTCTGTACACTGAGATACGCCTATCTGAGGTGTAAAGACCAAATCTTGACTCATCTGTGAAGAGTATATTGGCCCAGTCATTAATGTTCCAATTTACATGTTCTCTGGCAAACCTTAAGCGAGCCACTCGGTGGTTCCTAGTGAGACGAGGGGCTGTTACAGCTACTCTAGCTCTTAATCCACTCTGTCGTAACCTATTCCGAATAGTTTGAGTACGCACACGAGTATTTCTGACTCTAGCCAAGTCGTTCTGCAATTGTCTCGCAGTTACATGTCTTCGACGTAATGCTTGTAGTAGTAAATAGCGGTCATCTGGCGAGTAGAACATCTTGGACGATCTGGTACAGTTCTTCTACTGTAAATGCCTGTTTCCCTATATCTGGCTACGGCTCTAGAAACACTTGACTGATTGATGTTCATCAAATTAGCAACGTATGCTTGAGATCGTCCATCTTCGATTAAAGCAACTATAGCAGCCACTTGTTCTGAAGTTAAATTGCTCATTTTAGTTTTAAAAGGGTTGGTACAGAACTCTGACTTCGCACTTTAAAATTTGTCCGTATAGGAAGACTTTCAATAAACAACTGAGCAAACCTTACACATATGCATTTTTCTAAATGTGTTCTTTTAGGAAAAAAATAAAGTAAAAACGCTAAGTTCCATTATTTTGTTAGTGTTTTTATAGTTCACATACACGAGGCAAACTTTTTGTGAACGTATAAAAATATCTTGGTTCATAAATGCCCTTTTTTAGTTTATGCGATACTTTTTTGGCGGAGTGTATATAATGACACTCAGCAGATTATTTACTGTAAGAGAATTAGGAAGCCGGTTATATATCACTTTCTCAAATACTTTAGAGAAAGTGGACAATTTCGAAATAGGCCTGTAGTTATTAATATTATGCTTAATACCCTTTTATTGAATTTGCAATCTTGTGAAGACGCTTTGCGACAAAAGTGCGGTACCTCTTGACAAGGTTCGCGGGGATGTTGTCCAAACCAAACGAAGGTTTACTTGCAGATCCGTCGATTATTTTACTTATGTCGTCGGCCATGGTAGCGATTAGATACTTATAAGCTATTTCTGTTGTAACTTATATGACTTACAACTGTGTCTGCCTTTGTCATTGGTTAAAATAGAGCAGTGCTTCTGAAAGACTTTGGTGACAGTATAGGACAGTATTTTGGACCCTAGACCTATTTACATTTATCTCTATGGTATCGTTTTGATATTTGTTTTTGCCTTTAAGCTCGCTGTTTATAATATTCCAAATATATTTTGATAATATGAGTTCTTTTATAATTATTAATCAATCAATTGACTTCACGTTCCCTTCTTGTATAAACTATTCGAGTTTGTTCATTGGTAGTGATTTTGTATAAATTGTAAAGATCCGCGACCTCACCTTTCAAAGCCTCCATCTCTCTATTTATCCACGACCAGCGCTACGAACTCTTACCTGTTTCAATGGAATATGCTTTTCAGAATCAAAATTAAAAATATTATAACAAGAATTGTATTTTGATTGTGCATCAGGGCAACTAAACACTTCTGACCAGGCCTATAGTTCTAAATCTGGCCAGAACTGTTTAATACTTTCGTTATTGCAAATACTGTCAATTGTCGCATCAAGTGGGACAACTTTTAATGACGGGCCTGACAAATTAAAATTATTGCTGGAGGCAGGGCAGTCCCCATCCTTAAAATTTGAATAGCGAAGATGGGTCTTGTGACCACTCATTTAAAAGGTCTTTTAATGCTCTTTACGGCAACATGTATCAAAAAATCATTTTTTAATCAGTAAACAAGAAGCGCATAATTTGCAACCTGTGTAATAAAACACGATTAGAATGAAATGGCTTCAAATGCTCCCTTTACGCGCTCTCCTGACATTTCACAATTTTGTTTGTGGTTACCAAGGTACGTACTTACTTTTGTCACATACACTTATCATCTTTATTGTCGTTTGCTTCTGTTTTCAACTTTAAACACTTATTTTGTATGATATTAATTTATGTTTGCATTGTTTAGTGGAATGTTCTTTAGTCTAGTTTACTTCTAGTTTAATCATGAATTCACAATAAGTTAATACGGTCTATTCTATCCAAGAACGTGTGGAATTAGTGATTTTGTATTATGAGAATGGGAGGTGTGTAAGATCTACAGTTCGCTTATTCAACGAAAATCATCCAGAGCAAAATGTGTGACATAAGTACGTACTGGAATTAATCCAAAAATTTCCGGAAACTGTCTCTGTATGTAACAAAAAAAAAACAACCTTTTCATCGGGATGTGAATAATGAAGATATTAACGTCACAGTCTTAGGGCAGGTCGCAGTGCTTGGAAATGCGACGTCGATACAACTGGTGTCTCAATCATCAGGAGTAAGGCTTTCATCAGTTTGTATGATACTTAAGAAGTTCTAATTTCGTCCCTTTAAAATCACACTTTTACACGAATTAAATGAGGATGATTTTGACAGGAGATTGGAATTTTGGGAATGAATGATCGATAGTTTCAACAATAATCGAGACTAACTGTATAATATCTGTTTTTCGGACGAATCATCTTTTTCATCCAATGGTGGAGCAAATCGTCATAACTACAGATATTGGAGTGACACAAATTTCCGCTTGACGCGGGAAACACGTACATAGCGACCACAGAAACTTAATGTATAGCTTGGTATCGTTGGCAATCATCTCATAGGACCCCTATTCATTGGCGGGACTTTAAATGGTGAAATATATTTGAACGTACTGGACGAAGCAATCAATCCTTTGATCATAGAAAAATTGGAGCAAAATTCAGATTTGTTGGAGAATGAAATAGTATTTCATCAAGATGGAGCGCTTCCGCATTACGCTGCCGGAGTACGACAATTTCTGGATCATCACTTTCGCGATCGTTGGATCAGTCGAAGCGGGCCTATAGAATTGCCTGTCAAATCGCCGAATCTTACACCGCTTGATTTTTTTCTTTCAGCTTTCTTACGAGAGTTACGTCAAAAAATTGTTGAAAGATGCCAACGAGTAACCCCAAAGATGTTGCAACGTCAGGTGAGCATTTGGAGCAAGATCGTTCTATTGTATGGAGCTTAATAGTGATCATAATCGAATATTTAATAAAGTAAAATCCAAATCATTTCGTTCTAATCGTATTTTGTTAGACATGTTGCAAATTATGCTCTTTTTGCTTATAAATTAAAAATAACAAATTTTTGAAACATGTTGCCGTAAAGAAAATTAAAAGGCCTTTTGAACGAGTAGTCACAAGATCCATCTTCTCTATTAAAATTTTAAGGGTTGGGGCTGTTGCGCCGCCAGGAATGATTTTAAATCATCAGGCCCATTATGAAAAGTTGTCCCCCTTGATATGACAATTGACAGGTTTCGGCCCTGTATAAAACACATATCAAATATTAACATCATGCACATCATTCAATGACCTAAAATCTTTGATTATAAATACTTTTCGGTTTAAGTTGTTAGTGTCATCATTAGAATGTTGATATCCCAACCCCATAGATATTCTAAGTGGAAAATAGAAAAAAAACCCACATATATCCATGATAAGAGATGAGCAAATTTCATATATAGATACTGCTTGTGTAGCATGTATTTGTGTACATATATACTTTTGGTAACCTACTAAGGGAGTTGAAGAAAGAGGAATCGTAATAACTCGCACCATATATTACAAGTGGATTTGTGACCCTCTCGAGATATTACCATCAATTCCAGCTGGAGAAACAAGGAGAAGGATGAAAAGTAAAATATGACGAAATGACGCGGCAACATTATTTGCCGTATTGTGTCAGAAATATATTGAAAAAATAAATTTTTCGGATATTGTTCTGGGATATTCTCGTTTCTTCCTTTTTATCGCAGGGAGTAGACAGCACGTAGCGATGGGCGTAAATTAGTCTATACCGAAATATCTGGGTCGGAAATTGATCTGTACCAGCACGATACGGCATACCTGTGGTCACTGGACGCTCCCAGTGTTATTAGATAATAAATCATTGTGATACGCATACGTATAGATGCACACATTTTTTTTTGCGTAAACGATACCCTATAAATTGTAGTGTGTGACAGGCAATTTCTCAAAGTGTATTAAACGAGTACATGCGTTATCAAGATGATTTTATATGTTCACTCTATCAGTCACCAGTTTTGTAAATAGAAGGAGAATTTATAAATCATGCGCCAGGATTTTATACTGGTTCATGCTCCTTTTGTGCTTGGAACCTACAAAAATTGTTCTGATAACGATAATACATTAACAACTAATTCTGCTTAAACAGAATGGCGTACACTGGTCCAGAAACGCGCTTTTGCAGAAAAAATCGAAAAGAAGAAATGGAATTTCTAATTATTCAAACACAACATTAGGAGAAACTGTATACTACTCGCGTCCTAAACATTAAGCAAGCTTTCATAAGGCACTAGATCGTCAAATAATCTCCTAAAATTGGTTTATGGTTAGCATAATAAACGCACAGGTATTTAGATGACATTGCTTATTCTGTACTACTAACAATTGACGTACGATAAATTGTATTTCAGTGTTTATATATTATATTATATGGCATAAACTAAAAAATAGGGTGTTTATCCAACTATTTTAACTTTATAAAAAGTTTTCAGTCTATACCTCATATATTTTATTTTTTATTATACGGTAAACAATGCAACTTGAGCACAAAGTACACGGACGAAAATCAGATTTCCTTATACCAAACACAACCAAAATAAACTCTTTCAATTTAGTATTTTCATCTGTGCCCCTTATTACACTTGATTCGTACATTTGCAAAGGAAATGTATGCTGACCCCGTTTTCGAAGAGGTGGAATTGCTTGGGATATGTAGCATCTGCTGACGTAATACGATAAATATTAAGACGAATGTACCTTTCGAACGTTAACCGATATTTAATTCTTTTTATGGAAGCCAGATATATTTTGTATCCTTTTGTTGTTTAGAATTATTATTTGGTTTCTAGTTACTTAACTTTTTTACCGACATTATATCACTTCATACATATGAAATGTGCTGTAGCAGATTACAGTTAAATGCGTTCAGGGATATAGTTTCAGTTACTATATGGATTCTAACCACTGATAGAATTCATAGATAAGCAGGGAATTAGTATGAATAGCAACCAAAGTGAGAGCAATGGGTACTTGTATTAATTATACCGCGGTTAATATTAATAGCGGATGTTTCATGTAACGTATTAGAATTTTGGATGGATCCCCAAACAACATTGCATAAAACGCGAGTACTGCTCATAATAGAGGTATAAAGTTTATTCTACGTAGGAAGTACTATATCTGGAAGCAATAGCTACGATGTGATTAGTATTAGCATTACAATTGTACTTCACATTGCAGCAAATATACATCGCTCATGAGTATTTTCTACAATATGGAAACAAATTATGCTGTGAAATGCTGAAGTACATTGCATGCAGAAAATTTGTTTTTTCAGTTTTTAAAAGGGCTAGAAATTTAACTCGACTGCGTTACGTCACTTTCCATGATGTTTATGGAAAACGAAGTGATTAAGTTATTTGTTATATTTAGAAAAACAGTTGGCCAGCTATTGGCGAACTTACACATATTAGAAGCTGACAAATTGTTTGGCAACATCCACCTGCCTGGTTGGTTGATGTCCAGTCAGTGAGTGCCAAAATGAGCGACGCAGAAAATGCTTTACTTGCGTGGTGTGCATTCTTATTATTAAAAATAAAATTATATGGAACAAACCGTAGAAAACGGCGGTGATGGCAAAGAAGTATGTGCGCTAACAGAAAACGACAATTTTTACCAGAATTATGAAATGAGGATCAAATGTTATTCAAGAACTTCACTCGGATGGATATAACTATATTTGAAAATCTCCTCTTAATGGTTGGTCCTAAGATAATTTGCACTTCGTTCCAATCGTGAGCTTTTTTTTAATAGCAATAATAGATAAACTCTACAGATAACGACGTGTCGTTCTAAAAATCTACAATTAAACTTACTGCAAAGTTCTGCCTTATCGGCGTATACGTTAGCGATGCTGTTGGTGTACTTTTGAACCACATTTCCTTAGAAGTACCGCCCCTGAAGTACACACTGTGCGAACTCCTACTTTGATCAAATGTTTTTCAACTGTTGTTCAACAATGTTTGCTTAATCTGTTCCCACCTGCATGCCCTACCGGAATAAAGACACTTGCGACTTGCCAGTAGCATATACACTTTGGATGTTAGGGGTAATAAAGCTATACATAGGATGACCCCACAATTCCATTATACCAGGGTCTTCGAGTGCTAATTCTTTCACTACAACAAACTAATAAAACTAAATATTTGAGATTACGGATGTAAAACAACCTAAAATGGAGTACACATTCAAAGAACTTGTTCAAAAGGAACACCATTTATTTTTTATTGTTATGTCAGCCGCATGACATTAATTCTCCAGAAACAGTGCAGCCCCTTCGCTTTTTTTGTTATACCTCCCATTTCCTTTGCCCATTAAATTATGCCAGCCATTTCAATAACCTGGAGCCCTGTATTAGTCTGTACCGCTGGTTCGTCAAAATAATCCTCTGGGTTCATGGTTGGCTTGACGAAAATCTTTTTGCTAACAGAGCTTCGGATTCACACAAGATACGGTATACGATTTCTGTCACTCTATTCCACAGTCTACAATGGGCATTTGCGGTACTGATGCCCCTTCTCTCTAGGTGTTCTTGCAGTGAGCCATTAATAGTTCTTCATTCTTCTTCTTTGATGGTTCCTTGATACAGCTTCTTCCTATGAGTGTGTCTGGTTTTGTAGTTTTAGTATTCTTTGTCTTTCTCTTCGACCGAATCTCTTACCTGCTCCCGTACTGTGTTTTCAGATACTCATAGAACGGGCTCTGGGCCTATAAATGAAGCCGACATTCTCTTTCTTGCCAACTCGACGGCTTTTTCGTTTCCTTTGATCCCCGACTGTGCGGATATTTATACCAAAGCAGGTTTATTATGATCTGCCAGGCTATTCAGCTCTCGAATGCTTTTCCAAGCCAGCCTTGATTGTATGCTGGGCTTCAATAGTGCCCTCAATATCTCCTAGCTGTTTGCTGCAATATAGAACCGTTTGTTTTATATCACCTCTGATTGATTTCTTTTACACAATGCAATAGTACGTATGCCTGTGTTTGAAAGACACAGGCATATTTTCCTAGTGAAATTGTGATCATTGTATTTTTCACTTTATTGTAAATTCTAGCTGCAGTTTAATTCTCAGTTTTTGATCCGTCTCTAAACCAGATCAATTCACCAAGCCTGTTTCTCTAGTTCGATTGATTCCAATTTATCCGATCCATGATTTCCACTTCAAGATTTCTATTAAATAAATATGCCGAAATCATGTGGTCTCGACAAATAAAATAACACCAACAGTAGAAGTTTGCAGAAGTATTTAAAGACTAAATACGGAACACATGCTTAAACCTGATATTGTGTAAAATAAAAAAAAAACATATTAATGAAAGCAAATAACAAAAAGAGCAATATGATAATACATATATAACAAAGATAATAAAATTCTTACAATGGCAAGAATAAGAAGACATTCGTCGGCACATCAACACAGCTGTGCCTGCGCTTATTAGTTTTGTATTTGTAGTTCTGTATAAATAGAATTCACCTTATGGAATATCTCTATAGGTAAACTGCCTAACAAGAAAACTCCAGTTCGATGAAACAAAATACTGCATCATCTTAAGCAATGATGTTCCTAATGATTTCGACGGCAGTCTAATTTTGTAATTCCACCAACAACAAGCATGTACGTAATTGGTTTATTCATGGTACACTGTTATTTACTTTGGTTCCCACTCCATTCTACACTGATATATACGTAATAGGACGAAACCTCGTTACAAAAGAAGATTTATTGTTTGTACGTCTATTACTGCCGGCTTGCACTTTATTTTCTGTTCGAAAACAGTTTGAAAAATATTGCACAAGTACACGGCGATAACGACGGACTCTCTCCAATATTTCATCTCGCGTAGGCAACCTGAGAACTTTGCATTATACTACTCATCGATGATATATGACCTCATCTACCGGCAGAATGTTACGTGCGCTACCTCGTATCAATATTCATTTGCAATTTTTATTAGTGCAAGTGATGGATGATTTCGCAGAAAAACGAATCTCCCATCAAAAAAAGCCAGATCTGTATTCCCCAGCCTTTGTATTTGACAGATAGCCGAACTTAGGGATTGAGTGTAAGTAAACGACTGAATTCTGATGGCAAAGTAATATCTGCATTGCGAATAATTACAAGTGATAGTGGATATGATGGCTCGCTAATGAATAATTTTAAGAAAAAAGTAAAAATATTCATTCAAAATATAGCTGTTTTATTTTGAATGAACTCTGCGAGAGCTTTGTTTTTATTAAGAAAATAAATATATTTAAACACATTACACATAAAAATCATTAACACAGATGTTGCTGTTGTTTCAAAGGAATGGATGCCTGCACTTGACATATTTATAGGCTGCTGGCTTTGTTGTAATTCCGAAAATAGTCTGTATAATAATTTAGGATAAGGATTTGAGGCAAAGCATATGTAATAGTTAGTGTGATGGATAGTTAAGTAGCTAAATAAAAAGACCAAGTACCCAAGCACCTATATAAACCATTAAGTGTGCGCTATAAAGTATTAACGTAACTATTTATAACTTCAAAATAAAAACTATGTGTAACTTCAAACTAGAAACTGTTGGAATTACCATACCAGCAAAAGCAATGAAACGTGAATAGCACAAGAAACGGACTCAAGTCCCTGCCTTGCAGCTGGAACGTTTAGCTTATGACCCTCTAGGAAGTGAACATCTAAACTCTTGATTCCCTAGCAGGCGATGGTGGATAAAGCTGGAGATGAGATAGCGATGAAAGTAGTTTGCACTCAGCGTGACGCTGATGACGCCTGGTAGACAGAAGCTTGAGTCTGTTTCTAGTGCTATTCCCCTATCAATGCTTTTGCTGTTATAGTGATTCCAACAAAATAGACTATTAGAGTCCCACCATGGTAGCATTTTTTGGTTCCTCTTGCACTTAGGCTTTTTTCTTTCTTTGATGTTTTTGAACTCCAAAATAGTTGAATGAACGTTTAATATGTGTTTACATAAACGGTAAAGTACATATAAAATCTAGAAATACTGCTTATTACATAACAATTATTGGTATATGATAAACTGTATCTTATTGCGATATCTGTACTTGTGTCGGTCTACCACTCTCAGATAAAACCACTTGTGATATATTTATGGATCCCATGCTTACAACACGTCTGCTTTATGCCTTCTTCTTATTCAAAGTGAACATGGTTATTATTTTTACGATTAGACCAACAAACAGATAAGACAAGAAAGGTCACGGCGCCATTGATGTTGGAATGTCAAAAAATGAGAGCGGTAATACATTATTTTAGCACCAGATGTCTCAGCTTTCTTTTTTAATTTACACCAGACATAAAGAACGATTTTTAGATAAGGAACTAAACTCAAAATGGCGGTAACATATACACAGGCGCGCAAAGAATAACCTAACTAGATAACTACGATATATGTATCTTAATTTTTCTCTTTGACGACGAATAACTTTCAACCACAAAACAATTCGAGCAATTCTTGCCATTTTCACTAAAACTGTTTATAGTGCCAAAATATTTGAATAAACTTTTAATATTGGTTTTTACCAAATATAATAAATGAAATATCCATGTTACAAATAAATAATTGAGCAGGTAAACAAAAAATATATTTGTTGTAATAAAATTACAATTTTGTTTTTGCATTGGGAGGAAAATGCATTATGCACCCTCGACTGGCAACACCTGTGTGTGGGACTAACACCGACTAAAAAGCCTCCCTCTGGGACATGACTCCACCTCGGGATCGTTATCCACATTTCATCGAGGTGGTGTCCTTTATTTATGGCCTATCCATATTCTGGCTTTTTCATTATTAGCGCCTCTTTAACGAAAGCGTGGGCTCTATGCCAGGAGTTTCGATTTTGTAACATTGTCTGTATAATATTGTCTGGTTTCAATTGCCCAATTTCCTCTTCTAGGTTGTGTCTTTGTAATCTCCATCTTGCACATGCGAAGAATATATGATGAACATCATCGCATTCGCTGTCCCCATATACACAGGTGGCATTATCCACTTTTCCCATTTTGCATAAATATTCGCGGAAATATTCATGCCCTGACAGCAGTTGCGTTATATAATGGTCAATCTCTTCATGTTGGTTAATGATAATAATACCGAGGCAAACAAAGAAAATCTCTTCATGCTCTCTTTTTAACCAGAATAACAAATCTGGGATCAATCTGTGAGTCCATCTACCTCTCCTCCATCGCTCCTTGCAGAGATGCACGGTGCGTTTTCTTGCTTCGCGTTTATTGGTTGGAAAAGCGAATTTTTCAAATTGTTGTCCCGTCTCCCCTTGGCTGAAAGATCTACAGGCACTACTTCTGCTATTACAAGAGCTGCTGCCTCCGACACAATTCTATAGGAACTAGTTATACACAAGCCTCCTCTTCTCTGAAATGCCGCCATTCTCTTTTGATACTGTTAGTGTTTTAGAACTTCTGCCCAGATCTCACTAGCATATAGGAAAATGGACTCGGACACCGCCATTAACAGCCGACATTCATGGCCCGTTAAAGTTGAAGTGAATTTACCATCTAGACCGCCTTATTAGAATGTCATTCGGCTATTTATATGCACGGCTAAGTATCTCACAACTCTTATCATCTCCATGTTTATCTGCAAAGGGACTTCTAGGGGAATTTCTCGTTCAGTCAAGAAAACAATTTCTGTTTCCGGCATAGCCAGTTCTCGCTCATCATAGCCCTTCCAAGTCATGATTCTCCTCATAACTTGGTTGAGTCTCCTCTGGGCGTCCTGTATGTCCGCACTCTATTCGAAGAATATCGTCATAATAGACATTCCACAAATCCGGCTCCAAGATCGACCCCTGAGCGGCTCCCGTTGTTACTGATATGGTACGCAATCCAAAATTACAATAAAAGTTATAACAAAGATAATGATATATAGAAAAAGAATAATAAGTAAATATATAAATAAAATAGCACATTAATACAATAGAATAATATGTGGCAATAAATATTGTATGCACACTGGAACTATGGCACAAAGCATTTGCTGCTAACTGCAAGCTTGAAGTTTTTGAGCATTCTTTTCTTGAGGAGACGATTTAAGCTTTCTGAAATCTCCTCAGAATTCTGGACACCTTTGGATGGTCAGCAGTCGGTGATAACTCCCATTAAAAAAAGGTTGTTCATACGACTGCTCATTGTTCAGATCCGCTGTAGCTCTCAACGTCCTCTTTTGGAGTTGAAACACTCGATATGCTTCCGACGCCGTTTCACGGAATTGTAGTCTACATGCAAAGATGGTGTGGAAATCTGCGAGATATGTCAATTTGGTTCCGTGATTAGTAGAAATAGTCTTAAACCTAGAAATATTATTATATATCCAGACCAAGTCTAGCCTCCATAATGACTTTAATGCTGATATAGTATTCTCTCTCTTATCCGTGGCAAAATCCTGGTGTTGGGGCTTACTCCGCATACAAGTAAGGCAGACAAATTCACGTCTAGGTTGTAAATATGCATAAGAAAGAGGCCCCAAACACAAATCCCTGTGTTACACTACGCTACACAGTCTGATCTCTTTGAATTGATTTCTACATATTTCGTCTCAAAACATTGAAATATAATTTATAATATACCAGCTATTAGTGTATGATAAACTGTATTTAAATTACACTCCGCCAAAAAAGTATCGCATAATTTAGTTTTGAATCATAAAAGTATCGCATAATCTTTGTTTGTAGCATAAAGTTGTAAATATACTTTGATGCGCTCTAAGATATAATTTCTATGATTGTTTAAATAAAATACAGGCCAAATAAAAACAAGAACTCATACTTGAGATTTTTATTAAAACAAGAAATTATAATTTTGGAAAGAAAAATGTCATAACAGTAGCTTTGAATACTGAGTATTGCCACCTCTGGCTCTTATGACCGCTCGCATACGGTTTGGCAGAGATTCGATTAACCTCCGTATATAAGCCCGATCCAAATTCTCCCACTCGTCACGGAGAGCATTTGCTAGTCCATGCAGGTCCGCTGGGGCAACATTTTGGGTTCGTATCCGTCTGTGAAGGAGGTCCCACACGTGCTCGATAGGGTTCATGTCCGGACTTACCGCAGGCCAATCTAAAACTGGAATACCAACATCGTTAAGGTATTCCTGGACGATTATTGCAACATGCGGTCGTGCATTATCGTGCATTAACATGAATTCGTTTCCTATAATTGGCGCATATGGTACTACATGTTCTTCTAAAATGTCCGTTATATACCTGTGGGCAGTCAGTGTACCTCTGTCTACTGGTACTAACTCTGTACGACCTGTTAAACAGATGCCTCCCCAAACCATAATAGAGCCACCAGCGAAATTAGGTCTAGGTCTGATATTACACAGCGAATAGCGCTCACCGTCTCGTCTGTACACTGAGATACGCCTATCTGAGGTGTAAAGACCAAATCTTGACTTATCTGTGAAGAGTATATTGGCCCAGTCATTAATGTTCCAATTTACATGTTCTCTGGCAAACCTTAAGCGAGCCACTCGGTGGTTCCTAGTGAGACGAGGGTCTGTTACAGCTACTCTTGCTCTTAATCCACTCTGTCGTAACCTATTCCGAATAGTTTGAGTACTCACACGAGTATTTCTGACTCTAGCCAAGTCGTTCTGCAATTGTCTCGCAGTTACATGTCTTCGACGTAATGCTTGTAGTAGTAAATAGCGGTCATCTTGGCGAGTAGAACATCTTGGACGACCTGGTACAGGTCTTCTACTGTAAATGCCTGTTTCCCTATATCTGGCTACGGCTCTAGAAACACTTGACTGATTGATGTTCATCAAATTAGCAACGTATGCTTGAGATCGTCCATCTTCGATTAAAGCAACTATAGCAGCCACTTGTTCTGCAGTTAAATTGCTCATTTTAGTTTTAAAAGCGTTGGTACAGAACTCTGACTTCGCACTTTAAAATTTGTCCGTATAGGAAGACTTTCAATAAACAACTGAGCAAACCTTACACATATGCATTTTTCTAAATGTGTTCTTTTAGGAAAAAAATAAAGTAAAAACGCTAAGTTCCATTATTTTGTTAGTGTTTTTATAGTTCACATACACGAGGCAAACTTTTTGTGAACGTATAAAAATATCTTGGTTCATAAATGCCCTTTTTTAGTTTATGCGATACTTTTTTGGCGGAGTGTATATTAAGAATTAGTTAATATAAAACGTTTATTCAGTGATTTTGTGCATTATCAACGGTTGTTCAAAGTTTACAGCGGCGCAAACATTATGTAGTTTATCATATTATTGACATAAATAAAAAGTTTATTATGTTGCTCGGGAAAGGTGAGTTATCCATTTGATATCCTAATAATAATGTAGGTCAAACGTCTTAACAAAGTTGAACTTTTTTGTATCCAATTATAACTAAAAATATTTATCTAAGATCGGAAAAACAAATATAAATACAACAACATACATTATACCAAAGTGATTACATTGCAAAAGAGCAAGAAAACCAGAAACCCCTCAAGACGGCAAATAAAAAATAACAGGATGAATTCCTGCTACGTAGCAGCAAGTCTATCGCCTTCCTAGTGAGTATTGGTGTAATAAATCACGCCTACGTACCGAAGATAGTCTGTATCTGAGATGTATCGCGAGACCCATAAAGATGATATGTCATGGTAAGTGACTTTAACACTCAACATACATTTGGCGTTCTCGCATAACTGCGACGTATGTATGTACGATTATAATTTTGAAATATGAAAATGTGCCAAGAGAGTGCATATACTAAGATTTGTAGATGTACGAAAAGTGCTCGCGTTCTTATTCTACTATTTGTTGAGTACATTTTCCGACTACATTTTTCAATATTGCTTCTTGCTAGTTAGGTGGTAACAAACAGTTGTATAGTATAAAATATTTTAGATTTTCGTACCACCATTTCTAAGAATTTTAAGATTTTTTTTTTTAAGATAGGTACTTAAGAAAAAATAATTTAGATTTAAGTTCTATTCTGTATTATATCTTTCTTATTATTCAAAATTTTTGAGAATAGTCTATTGAAATTTACTTCATAGTATGAATCCAAAGTTTTGGTTAATATCACCTCACGCTTTAAAAGATTAAAACTACGGCAGCTTTCATATAACCAAACGCAAATTTTGTGAACCTTCCAAAAATATCTATGTAAAGTAGTGCTCTTGTATATAGTTTGGACAGTGCTTGAGGTAGTTTACTTTTGCATGTCATAGCTTCCTCGAAAATAAAAAAAAATTGGACTAGAATACATGCTATGAAATTGAAGTATATCTACTCATATATGACTTATCTACACCTAACCTGTCTTTAATGGACATCTGCAGCGAATTGGCAATTGTCTGCTTTTAGAAGTCTGTTATTAAACAAAGTTCTAGTGATATATTTTTTTTTTAATAAAAAATATATTAAATGTGATATTTAATTCGTTTAAGATGCTAAGTTATTGCAACTCAAGACATATATAATTTATATATAATTTTCCCAAAAAGTGTAATAGGGTTGTCCTCTACAATAAAACTCTAAACGTTGCTTTTCTTATTGTGAATAAAGCATATCCATTAGTAATAAGTTTACAATTGACATATTACACATCAGTTAACGTGACATTTCCTTACCTGAAGATGCCAGTATAGCCAAAAATAAATAAATTATTGCCGAATCCATCTGGAGTATAAAAATAAAAGATTTTTTTTAAATTGATGTAGTAGTTTTAGTTTTCACCTTCTCCCTTTATAGTGTTTGGGTAGATACACCCCACAGTGGTCTAGAGCTGGTAAAAATTCATTTCCGATGAGTATGAAGCCTGAAGGTATATTTGCCGTAAATAGTTGGTGAAAAGTTAAAATTGTATGAAAAACGCTATTTTAGATTTATAATCCGTAATAAGCCAGGAAACATCCCCGCTCAATGTCGACGTTAGTAAAATAGCTGAAATAACTACATACCTACACTGTAAAAAAACATTCTAGTAAAATTACATGTAAATTCGTTGGTAACAAAGTTGCCTACGATATTACTAAATTTACTTCATACAGTGAAATTTCTATTCACTAGTAAATTTCATATGCTGATGTATTTTTCAAACGTTGTTCTGTAAAATTCATATGCAATATTTATATAAATTGTATATTTACCGAACAGTCAAGTAATTTTGTGATGTAATTTTATAAGAAAAGCAAGTAAAAATACTAAGGAGGTGAATATTACATGTGTAAATATACATTGTATTTTTATTTATATTCTCTTGCATGTGTGATTCAGATTACAACCTTATTACTTTTTACAGCATACTAACTCGAATTAAATTCCTGTTTAGATTGTATAATTTTACTTAAAACTCATCAATAATATTCCATAATGTTATCAAATACACGTAGATATCACAAGCTACTTTAAATAGTATGTAGGTAATTAAAGGCAAAGTATGCTTACTATATGAATATAAAATATAACCAGTACAAAAACAATAATAATTCTTAGTTATTAGACAATTTTGTTGCAGCTTCAGGACTAGCAAAACGTCAATCTTGTTGAATTATAGAAATAAAACTAAGAATAAACAAATACATATTTTATTAATCTTTTCTGTATCTGACATTTATTGGCTATTTTCGAACCAAATGCTATCCTATAAAATTCACTGAATTTTGCTCTGAAACGAAAAAATAGAAACAAATGTTACTTCGATTATTTTATTATACATATATCACTAAATAAATCAAATGAAATTAATGTAAATAGGTACCTATAGCTTGTGCACTAAGAAATATTCCACTACCAGAAGGAAGGAATAAATTTAACTTTTACTTACGGCAAAATACCCAATTGATGAATAATCGTTAAAAACGACTACTGAATTATTACAGCCAAGTTATATTTAAAAAGTCTCTTATACATTATATAAAAAAGAATACAAATTGCATCACAGGTTCTCACAGTTCTCTACACCGATAGCAAGACCCTGTAATGCAATTACTGTGAATATAAATGCACGTTTCTTAACAAAATTAGTGTACTAAAGGTTTTCTTTTAAGTAAATAACTTAGTTGTAGCTGTAACAGTTTAGAATTCCTTTTTAATTTTAATGGTGGATAATAGTAAAACTTCGCAACTTTTAACAACATGGTTCCCACATAAAAGACTCAAAATTTCTACATCAAATTTCAAACATTTATGAAGGTCATTAAATCATTATACCAAATTCTTACATCTTTATTTTTTCAGCTATCTGTTTAGGGCATGGTATATGTGAAATCGGTGAAATATTTAAAGGAAAAAATAATTGCTGTATTAACCACATGTAAAAAGATATTAAAATTAATATTTTTATAAAAGTATCTTACCTAATTCTTTTACAATGCTTGACGGAACACACAAACAGGAATGATCACTCCAACTTGCGATTGTTTATGCGTCACCACAATAAAAATTTTATCGCCACGTGATATGATCGAGCCAATAACCATTTCAACAACTGACTAGAATTACCTACGCGCAGAGGCAAATAACCCAATAACCAATCACATTGCGGCGTATGTATTTTGTGCATGCATTTGAACGTAATTTTACTAACAAAATTACATTTAATGTGCAATAATTACCAGAAAAATTGGTCAATTTTACATTATTAAGTAAATTTTAGTAGCAAGCACAAAATATTACATGTTTCCTTTTTACAGTATTTTCTCTTTTCACTTTTATTGCATCTCAAACTTATATGAAATAACCATAAATTTTATCAAACTTTCTTTTTCCATCTCAAATATCCTAGAAAAGATAGGTAAAACAAAGTTTACATGATTTATCGTAGTAAATTCACAACGTTATTACATGCAATATTCCCGATTTACTAGAGTAAAATTACTGTAATTTTTTGCAGTGTATTTTTGTTACAATTGATAGTACTATATTTCAATAAATTGTTATCCAAATTGAATACAACTTCTGCTGTAGATTCCATGGTCCTTGTAGTTTATGTAACTCTTAAAAAAAAGTTGATTTAATTTGTAAAATGTTTGATTTTATCAAGTGTTCCGGATTTTGCTTGTGGCCTTCAGTTCGCTTAGCGTGGAAAGTAGTATTACTCCCTCTTAGAGCTCCAGTCTAGTCCATTTAAGTAATAAATTGACTTTAGTGTCACTCAATTACATCAAAGTGACCAGTATACATTTGTATAAGCACCATTAAATAGAAAACAAATAAATGTTTCACTTTGACATTATTTAAATTATTGGAGTTTTGGTTACCTGCAATTTAAATCGGCGGTTTTATTTTTATGATTCTTCGATCATTTATTCGATACCTGAAAATAAATGGCGCGTGCAGTGCTTTCGCAGCAAAAACTAGATTAAATTAATAAATGGTATTGATTTCCTTCCAGGCTATTAATACAATTAGTTTGGTTCGTTTTACCAAACTGTCCATATAGCATTTTTGTCGAAATAATTCTTTGTATGTTTCAATAATAGCTTAGTTCGCTCTGCAATTCAACCCCTAATTGGAAAGTATCCTAATTTTTTTAATGCGCATGATTCAGAAGGGCATTCTAGTTAATAATTGTCTTGATAATTTGTCGATTTGATCGGTTCCAGTTGATAATTAAAGCCTATTTACTCGAGTTAAAATCATACTACACGGAGAAAAAAAGATGTTACCATGTATTATAAATATAATGAATGATATTAACTCAAGGACAACAATACGTTATCTAGTACCCAGTATTCATCCATGTATTACTGTTTATTAGGAAGATGGTACGCTCTAATATAATTATAATACAACCAACTATAAAGTTAGTTGTCCCTATTGTTACTATCTATTTTTCTCAGTGTAGGCAACAGAAAAACCGTGGCAATTCCCGCGTGATTAAAGGAAGCTACAGGAAAGCTGTCGATTTCCTGTTAAAACCGTTCACCTAATCAGATCTCAATCTCTTTCCGCGAACTAGATTAATAAATGAAAAACGATTTCGGGAATCGGCTCACTAAGAGGAATCGTTCCGCTTATCCTAATTGAAAACGGTAATCTTTCAAATCCTACCATTTCCTCTGCTTTTTCTTGCCTTTTCATAGAACAGAGTGCAATTTCTGTGGTGTGTATTGCAATTTTTCAATAATGCAAACGACTGTGTTATCCTCTACTAATAGATACTATCTAGAATTTAATAAATTTTACAAAATAAATTCTTCTAGACACAAGTAATTATTTGCTTTTGCAATACAGGCTGTCCGATGAGAAAGTTTGAGGTTTTCGTATAGCGATTCCTTGGTCGAAATAAGCAAAAAAAAACTTCTTATAAACATGGGTCAGATTTTCCACTGTTATAGGGATATGCTTGGTATGTTTAATATTTTGACAGTTCAACTACAGAAAATCTGTGACATTCTCAGCTACTAAAATAATGCATTTCCAAAAACTTTTATTTTAAAATTGCAACCAAAAATAAGAAAAAAAAAATTAGAATCAAGTAGCTCCTTGTGACAAAACTCAGAGATTGTCATATTTATTGAAATTTGTGCCTGTCTTGACATTTCTAAAAATGCCATTTCGGATTACGAATTAAGAATATGACTTTGTTGTACGGTACTGCGATAGTAGTGCTGTTAGATAAAACTATCCAGAACTGTTTCCGCTCACTTAAAGAGAGAGGATCATTCCCCGACCCTAAACAATGGACTTGAAGTATCTCGCAGAGATAATGCTGAAGCTGTCCAATGGGAAATGGTATCGCAAGACTGTCAAAATCATCAATACATATTACGCTACACGAAAATGGTTCGTACCCCTACCATCTCCAGTCAGTGCAGAACTTGTACTCCAGTGATTATGCCCCCCAGAGTCGCAGGTCCACGTGTGTGCAGCACACGGAGGAACCGAAAGGCACTTGAGTTTGAATTATTTATTATTAAAATTAACTACTATTTCCTTATATGATGTAATTTTAGTATCATGTATCATTTGTAATCCACAAATACGTTCTATTACTAATCGTATATTGCCTTATTAGTTATCCACTTTCATTTATCTCAAATTCCCACGACCAAAGTTAATCGATTGTTTACTTTACCGAAATCAATTCTTGTGTGCCACATTGAACATTGGAAATAAGAAAAAGAAAGGACTATTATCATTCGCTTGGTCCATTTTAACACTTGCTCTAAGAAATTAGAAATACATGAACAATATATTGTTTTGTCCAGTTTTCGATACAACTGGTATTGGTTTGAGTTCTTTTATATAACAAGAGTTAAAAAAACTTTGATTAGATATAAATAATCTAAGGGGATAGGGCTATGTTAGAGGCTCTAATATGCGGGATAAAAATACCGGTTTGCAGAAAATTCTTTTAGGTCTAAACCCACGAACGAGCCTTTTATGTGCCATGTACTAGTCATACAATAAATTTAGTGGTTAATGATAGTGCAAGGGTTAACCATGAAACAGGTGTATTTTTCGGTGTTGTCCAGGAATAGTATAAATATTTTTCAGTGTTCACTAAAGGATGGAACATCGCAAAACAACACTTCCCGAATCTAACTTTTAAACCTTTATCTGATACAGGTTGTTCTAGAACAATTAATGCTATAAAGCCATTGTTCAAAAATGTACCAGAACGCTGGTTGATGACGCTTTATATGACGTAACAACTTCAGATAATTTTGATCAGGAATTAAAATTTCCAGGGAGATAAAATATCCACATTTACGATTATTTATGCTCAGTTGATATCTAGTATGAAGTTTTGGCAAAAGTCAATTTTGTTGGTAAAATCTTGCAATAAAAAGCAATGAATATGTAATTGGTTCTGGACGCGTTACATGAACTGAAGCAATTATTTCTCGACTTTAGAACAGATGTGAAATTTAATTATATCGTTAATATCGCCAGAAAAGTTAGATTTTTTAGCACAACTACTAAACAGTTTGATTGCGAACATAAAGGTCAACCAATTACAGATCCTAAAGTATGATATAAAACAAACTTTTTTACTACATTCTTGATCAATCGTTGATGTCAGTTAATGAAAGATTTTCTCTTGCTGCAAAATCAAACCTGAAAGGGTTAATTTTCAGATTTTTGTATCATTTGAACGAATTTCCTGAAAAATCAGAATTAAGAATTTCATGCACCAAATTGAAAGAAAAATAGGATTCAAAATATATTTTACAATTATCTCGAACACATTTGAAAACATAACCTAAAATGATAGTTCTGGTGATTTTGGTGTATTCCTATTTCACACAAAGAAATACGGATTCAATATCTGGTAGTTCCCTCGCGACCAAATGCACAAGTAGTTAAACGTGACGGAGTTGTATAATTTAATACTAATATTCGTGCTCCGGAGTTAAATTACACTTTTACGTAGCTAAAGTTACACTTTACGGTGTAAAATTTCTTCTGTGCGGAGTTGGTTGATATCTTAATGGAGTTGAAATTATTTGATTGTGGAGTTGGCTTTAACCCGAGGCGGTGTGATCATTATTCTGTTGCAGAGTAGTAGTAGTAGTAGTCGCAGTTAGATGAACCCAGTTGCGGTGGTGGATGAACACCTTCACAGTGTTAGTTTACGGAGTTAAATGTACTCGGCTTCGATGTTAACTA
Organism: Cetonia aurata; assembly: GCA_949128085.1. Lineage (NCBI taxonomy): Eukaryota > Metazoa > Arthropoda > Insecta > Coleoptera > Scarabaeidae > Cetonia > Cetonia aurata. Next base: position 14,422,652 of record OX421887.1, read on the forward strand.
GATTCCACTACGGAACTCATACTACTGTTTTATGGAGTAAGGATCACTATTTTATTTAATCCAAAAAGATTAATAAAAAATTGATTTTATAAACTGAAAAAAAAAAATGCTTAAAATGGGAAAGGTAAAGTAGAGCATAAAAAAACAAAGTTTCTACTAAAGACATAAACATGTATTTCAATATGTACTTAAAATGCAAAACAAATTTTAGTTTATATACATATAGACGTATGGTAAAAAAAACCTAATGGCATCAAATTGGTAACTTCTTCTCCCTCTAATTTTACAACTAATGCAACGCCACGTTGACTAAACCATATAAAATGGACTAAAAGTAACAAGCTTCATCAAAATATAAAAATATTTTATCAACAAGTATGCCAAATTTATCAGCAACTACAAGAAACATACACTACAAATTACTAAGCTAACTAATAAGCAATTATTAATTCTGAAATTAAACCTTTGCGCCACAAACAATCTCAATTTCTTTGTGCTTTTGCATGTTGCTGCAGCTCGTAGGAAAATCCACCTTAAGAGCAGGTTTTATGCGTTGCATACAACACAAAACGGTTAGAGTAGTATACCGTCCAGTCAGCCCAACTAAATAGTTGGCGCGCGATACCAACTATTTTGTTGAATTGGTGCGTTTTGCGTTGTACGCGACGCATAAAACCTGCTCCTACGAAAATCCAACTTTACGTCACATAATCGTGAGTCTACTGTATAGATAATAACGAAAGAGCGTATATTCATCCCGAAGTTTTGCATACTTACATTTAAAAACTGTTATTAAGTTTTGCATAAATAGCAAATGTTTTAGAAATATCTAATTATCTTATCTTTTATGATATGCAATATGCAATGACACTTTCTCTAGTAATTCCTCGAAGGTTATCGTATACTTATTGCTCAACCTTATGAATTATAAAGGCATGCATATGTGCAGCATATTTCCTAATACCATAAAGATACTATAACAGTTAGAGAACACTTACCTGTTTTGTTAATAGTATTAACATCTATGTTTACGTTTGTTATCTTTATCCACTTTTCAAGTTTTGGTATTTCACCCTCACAAATAATGTATTTTCCATTGTTACCTAGTACGTCACGTATGTAAATACCTTCTGCACTGATTGCTAAAGGCAAATACAAGGCGCTTGCGCTAGCTGCGATCCCACCCCACCTCAAAGCACAGAAAGTACCGAGCACCCATCAATTTTACCTTACATAAACTTTTCCGTTTTTAACAACTTTAAGGAATTAATTTTCACCTTTCGGGATTCTTCTGACAACCTTACGAAATTAAAATCTCAATATAATGATTTATTAATTCGCATTTTGGTGTTACGTTAACTCCCTGCTGTTGCTAAATCGTTTATCAGCACCAAAAGTTGTTACATTTTTTCCGGTTGGTGTTATTATTATCCGAGATGTTAAAGAAAGAGTAATACCGTCGAAAGATATTATATTTCTGATTTTTCGAGTTGGAAATTTCCGGAACATTTCCGAAAAGTATAAAATATTTCTTTTTAACGTTATTTTAACAAATTTTTAGTGACAATTTAACTGTTTTCAGAAAAGCTACAACTCCGTTTAATTTAACTCCGTAAAATTTTTATGTGTGCAGTTCGAAATAGCAACCACTAAATCACAATCAAAACAAACAATACGATTTTAAAATATATACGGCTCTGTAATAAAAACTTTATTTTATATTACTTACCTGGCTTACACAATAATTAGATACCCCACGTATTAATACGCTATACTAATGAAATGAAAGAATAAACACTAAAAAACAATAAAAACACTGTACTAATAACCGACAACAGCCACGCTTGCGCATTATCTTGTCATATGATTTTTACGATAAAATTACTTTAAGAATGTATTTCTCTTAGACAATCTGATAATTGCTTTGTGATTTTACTTTATAACAGTAAATACTCAGCACTGTATTGAAATTTTATATTAAGTGCGGTAAAAGTACTAACCAACTTTTACAACAAGATGGTTATTTTTTTAAATTTATTTATTTATTTATGACCAACTGGATGAACCTACAAGGGTGACATTGCATATATGAACAGCATACATATTAAGTATTAACAATTAACAAATACGCTATAATTAAGAGGAACAAAAGCAAAAATCCCATTATCTAAAACTACAAACTACTATAAACCAAAAACAAGGGCGCCGCAGTCAGCCACCAAGAAAAATTCATTAATCGAGAAATAAAATTCTTAATAAGTTTATATTATTGAATATTGAAAACATCTGAATGTGCAGAAAAGTGAATTAACTCCCTGACAACCGTGTTCATGGGACAATTATAACCATAGGAGGTCCTATGAAAATACAAAGCAAATGAATCAGTATTTCTGGTATTAACATTAGAGACGCGGAAAGAAAATAAAGAAAATAAAGGTGATACTCTAATATTCATGTGTTTTCTTTTTACAATAATTTTGTATACGTTTTTTTCTCAGTGTAGAACTATTTATTCATCTATAAAAGCATGTAATAAGAGTTCATAATAAAATTGAAATATGTAGGTACATTTAAATTAGTTTTTATGCAAAATAAAAATATTGTCAAAAAATAAAATTTATTTTTGAGTAAACTCTTAATAGAAATACGATATGTATTGGTGCAAGAACATTTTGATCATCTTTATCTGACCGCAATCACACAGCACACATTATTAAATAGACATTGAGATAAGCTCATGCTAACGATTACATTACATGGTAACGCTCATCAGCCTATGCACTTATTCGTATAACGTGTTGTTTTCAGATCCGGAAATAGGAAGCTAATAACCGCGTGAATAATGGATGGCTTCTAACCGCGATCCACCCACCATGTGGCGTATATTTTTAATCCTCCTCATTCCGGATGCTTCGCTCAGCCGGCCCCGTTGCGGCGGAACATACACCAGCGCCAGGGGAATTATCCAAACCCCCGGATTCCCTAGCAAATTTTCGGTGCCCATACACTGCGAATGGATAATTGAGGCGCAGCACGCCACGAATAAATCCTCGATAATAGTGTATCTGACGCAGCTGTTCGTTTTCGAGGGTCTCTCGTTCAAGGAGTACCAGATCTACGACAAATCTTACCAATTGAACGGCAAGGAGATCCACGCGGTCAACGAAAACAACATTTCGAAAGTGAGTTACGTGCGAACGTACCAGGACTATCTGGTTATAACGTTGAAGTTGGACGCCATCGATAGTACACATCTCAGAGTATTGGATCACCTACTTGACGTCTACGGTTTCAACGTGACGTATGAGATTTCTTCAAATGCACCCAGGGCAGATCTTTGCACTATGTTTCTGTGCGGGTATACGGGAACTTGCTACGACTATTACACGTGAGTAGATTTATTAATTTATACATATTTTTGAGTGTATAGACATTCTTTTATTTATTGAAAGCTTAAAGAAAACACGGGATAATACTATAAAGATAGTACGGGCAAATTTAATAAGGGTTTCGTACCAACACATTTGTATATAATAATAACAAACGTGTTGTTATTAAAGTAACAAACCTTGTTGCTTTGACTGCATTTAACCTAGCAATATTATTAACTTTACAAAAATTTGGTTGATTTACTCCCTGTTGTTCTTTGAATGTATTTAAAGCAGGAATAAAGTACTTCGGTACATATACTAAAGCACGAATAATAGCAATTAATGCTTTCGTTTAGCTCCTCTTATAATTTCATAAAGAACGAATGAAGAATATATATTAACAAAAATAGATACTAGTATTTAATAGTAGCACCGATTTAACACGCGAATTATTCATCTTTCTAAATTTATAGTTTAAGAAAGGAACGGATGCCGTTTTCCCCAAAAAGTATTTTGTCACGCAATAATGAGGCAGTCGTTGCGAAAACAGGCCCTTCGTTATTATGCCGTGCATAAAATCGAATTACGACTTCATCTATCCCACAAAAGGGAAATTTACTTTCGAGGATATTGGAGGTGCCCTCTTGATTTACATATGAAAGAAAAATAAGGGATTGACGGTGATGGTCCGGCGTTTAGCTTTATCGATAAGGCATCTTTGAAGTTTATTCACGCTTCGCCGTGAGGAAGGAATGGACACCGGATCCCGGACGATATATACAAACGTCAGCGCGAAGAGAAATAAAGATAAATTGACCCACTTTAGATACCGATGCCTACATTTTTCTTCTCAATAAGGCGCTTAAGCGGGGATCGGTTGCGTGTTGAGCGTGTGATACATCGTGATCGTGCGATTATAGGACACCTCGTCGCTGTAGAAACGTGTAGGATTTTTTCAAACCTGCTGTTAATAGGACCGCTTAGTTAGATAGATGATGGATGACTTTTAACTTTTCGATTTGTTTTATTGTGGCAAATTACCATCTGATAAACTGAAATCGGAAACCGTTGTTTTTATTTTATAATATACAGGATTTTGCTTTTTTACTTAGAATCTTGTGAACTACCGATAATGAAAAAAATACACAGTCCTAGACTTTCGCATATGTACGAAAGCTGAAATGTACGAAAGTCGAGTTTTCTGGCAACTGGCCAGGGCTGTACTGCGCAGGCTAATTTATCTTCAGCAATTACTAATTCGCTTGCGCAAATCAAAACCGGGTCATTATTGGTAAAGCGGCCAAAGGATGCATGACTGTAGTGTGCAAAATTGCAGATTTCTGTAACATATCTCTTTGCTTGTATGAAACTGCGAGCCGGAGAAATTTATTTTTCATTTATTATTACTGACACTAAGAATTTTGACCATTTATAGATTGATTTAAACAAGTTATATAGTTTTTCCCAAGTTAAATATTAATGCGACTTTTTCAAGGAGAAAAAATTCCATACTTCCCGCTTAATAGATGCAATAGCATAAAGGACTTAGGTGTTGTGTTCGATGGTGAACTCTCTTTCAGGGAGCATACTGCCTGTATGGTCTCATCTGCTAACAAAATGTTGGGATTTGTATTGCGCATCTGTAAGCAGTTTAATAACTCCTAGACCTTGAAGACCTTGTACTACTCATTAGTTCGCTCACGTTTAGAGTATGCGTCTGTGGTTTCGAATCCCGTCTACGACGTACATAGTAATAGCATTGAGCAAGTACAAAGACGTTTTCTTAAAGTTCTTTGGTCGAGGTGTTTCGGTGAATACCCCTGCAGAGGATATACTACTTCATACCTTTGCAATAGACTCTCTGGATGTCAGGAGCGTAAAATCTGGCCTGACTTTGGTTTATAACTTGATTCACTATAATGTTGAAAGTCAGTACTTACTAGAAAAATTAAATTTTTGCGTACCCCGTATATCCGCACGTAATACTGACATATTCTATCTTCCTCAGGCTCACACTAATTTACTGCTCAAGGCTCCTATACATTTTGCATGTGGCTCGTTTAATAAATTCTGTAGTATGTACGACATTTTTAATTCTTCCATAGGCAACTTACTGAGCCAGTTGTAATCTTTCCGACTATTTTAGTACCGACGGCGTTTTGGGGGGTAATAACAGTTAGTTATTTGTTTTATGGTTTTTAATGTATCTTTTCCAATTCTTTGTATTTATTTATTTATTAGTTTTTGTATTATTATTGTTAGATATATATGTATTTAGATATCCACTAGTTAATAAGCATTGTAAGTGTCCTATTATTGGTACCTCGATACTATTGGGCATTAATTATACTTATTTGATTACCAGCTGAAAAGTAATTCATTTCCACGTAGACTTACATTTAAAGACTTTGGAGTCTTCGAATTGTCGTATTTCATCTCTGAACATGTTCACAGAGTTACAGGATCTTCGAAATCTTCGCTTCATCAGATATAATACAAATACATACGGCCATCTTCAACTACATCGAACAGGCAGTACCACTGTCCACAAGGGGGGACAAGATTCCGCCCGTCTTCAGCTACACTAGGAAATACCTTGTAGATATTTCTAATAGTGAGACTACAAAAGCTTAGCAAGGTGCTTCCCATCGCTGGTTTGTGGATGCCTCGAAGACGCCGAATGGCACATTGGGATTTGGAGAGATGGAGAACCGAATGGCTGCTCCTCCATTTTCCAGTCTGAAGTAATAGCTATTCAGACCTGCGCAGAGGGCATCTTACTGCAGGCTGTCAAATTCGTTTCCGAAGTGGTACTGGGGTGCGATAGGAAGCACGACGATTACATTAACATGAGTTCCAAGCCACCCTGGGATGAGAGGCAAGGAAATTGATGACAAACTAGTTAGAGACGCCAGTGAACCACCATTCACAGATATAAAATCGACGTGTGGAAGTTCTTATGGCGGCAGCAAAGCTTTCGTCAGATCTAAATTCTCTGCTAGTTACCACCCCCATTGGAATGGACTTGCTGAGACACTGTAAAACCTTCGGGATTCATCCAGGCGAGGAGAGACTCCGCGGGACAGTCTTTATGAGCAGGAACAGACTAAGACTACTTACGGGAATCGTAACTGTCAACTGTGCACTAAACAAGCACTTACACCGCATGCGACGAGTGGACTCTCTCACGTGCAGAAACTGTGGGAGAGCAGAAGAAACTTCTGTGCACCTCCTGGCCGACTGTCCGGCAGCAAACTGGGAGAAACGGAGTCATTTAGGGGTCGCTCGGTTAGACGAACCCAGTTTAAGGAAACGCTCGACCAATTTGAGAGCTAAAACATCAAAAAAATATATACGAGATAATGACGAAAAGAGAAGCTAAATTCAGTCTTGTTTGCATTTGTTTGTTTGCTGCTGGCTGAAGTTTTATGTTGTTGAATATACCTTGACACATCTAGGCATAATCACCGCCTGATGCACTGTACCATCTCCATTGAAATTTTGGTGAACTCAGAGATATTCTAATCTCCCATAAGGGTTTCTAAGACGTCAAACATCGCACTGACACAAGAAATACGGCTGATTGATATCCACAATTAAAAATGAATCGTGTCCATCCGAAATCAAATCAGCACTGAATGAATGCTTCAATATCAAAAATAGTAGATAAATATTTTGTATTCAGAGACACGACACCACACCAACAGATACATAAACTAATAAATTCATATACGTACGTAGCGGCTAGCCTCCGAATTTCCATTATTTTTATTGTTACACCCACAATCTATTCAAATAGATTTATTAAATTGTTATGTATTTTGTCAAAACAATTATTCATTTAATAAATTATCTACAGCCAAGTCCGAAGGCTTTCAAGTTAATTATTCCATCTTCCGCAGTAACCCTTTTTATAAAGGGCATAATTCAAACTGAGCGTTCCTTTCGTAAATCCATTAACGTGACCGTCCTTATTAATAATACGAAGAACGATGTATTTTCTTTCCAAACGTAAAATATTACCTGGCGCAATAAATTTAACAATTAAATTTTGCAATGTAGAGACCACGATATTGAAGTGCGCTTCCTTGTATGTCGGGTTCTACTGGAAAAGCACGTTAATAAATTTTGAATAAATTCAAAAGGAAATTAGAAGAGGACCGGTTTCAACCGGAGTGCCGTATGATTACTTTTTCGGTGAGATTAAGTACCCGTGACGAGGTAAGGTGAAATTGATTAAATCCTCTAATAAAATTTTTAGCGCGCTTGGACCGTGATGACACGGCAACGCACTTTACTTAATATTTTCTATCTCTCGATATCAACTTTCTAGTCTTGAGTCTTGAGACGTTGCATGTAGATGCCTAACATGCGTATGAGCAATTTGAAGGGTAGATCGTAAAACTGTAGTAAATATGAGGGAAACACCTCTACACCTTTGATGGTAGAAGAGGACGGATTATGAATGAATGAATATGAGGGAAACATATTTCGGGTCATAATAAATTTTATGATTTGTCTGAAGAAATAGGTACATGTAAATTAAATAAGCGTCGTATTAAAAGAAATTCTTTACTACAATAAAAACCTCCGAAAATTTGCAAGTATTACAAATTTTGATCAAAAGATATGTTCACGTTTATTTTTGGTATACCGGGTGTCCACACTTAAGTGTGCACTATTGATAACTTTGTTTTCTTTGGAGGTACAGAATCGGTCAAATGGACAAAGTAGTACTATTTTTTATGGCGGTCACAATTGTGAAAACAGAAAAACAATTGAGCGTCGCGTTCTCTAGATATTCGTCCAAAATTATTTTTTTTAATGGAACGCCCTGTATATTTTTTTGCAATTTAAAAGAAAACTCCAAACTGAACAAAAAAGTCTTAGTACACTATTATAAAAAAATGTCAAATAAAGTAGTTACTGAGAAATCTTTATCTTTGTTTTGTTGGCATGAAATTGATATACCTATGGAAAATTAAAGCGTTTAATTTAATAAACAAATAAAAATAAATACAAAAATACTCAAGAAAATTACTCAAATTAAATGTTCAAAGACACCTCCTTCCATTTCAATACATTTTATCAATCTTCTGTGAACATTACGAGTAGCTCCTAAAATTGTCCTACCGTCGATGTCGTCAATGATGTTGGAAATTCCTTCCTGAAGCACATCCACTGTTGTATATCTATGTTTGTACACTTGATTTTTTACTGCTCCCCATAAGAAGAAATCTAACGCGCGGGCCACTGAATAGGACCATTTGTGCCAATCCATCTATTTCCAAATAATCTTTCTAATAACTCACTTGTGTCACGGTGATTATGTGCGGGCGCTCCATCTTGTTGAAAGTAAATAATCTGTCCGTCTACCAAATTTAATTCATCCAGAAAGTTTTCTAAAATTTCTGTCAATAATGCCACATATCTTTCTCCTGTTAAAGAACCCCGATAGAAAAATGGTCCAACAATTCGGGATCCGATTATACCACACCGAACATTTAAACTAAATCGATGTTGGGGATTACAAGGATAAACAGCAAATGGGTTTTCACGACTCCAGTAATGATTATTTCTTTTATTGAACATCCCGCGATTAGAAAAGTTAGATTCATCACTCCATAAAATGTGTCTAAAGAAATTGTGATTTTCTTCAAAAGCATTGATAAACCATTGAGCAAAAGTTAATCGTGTTTGACAATCGCCCAAAAGTAGAGTTTGAATAGGCTGATATTTAAAGGGAACATATTTATATTTGTTCAGAATTTTATGGATCGTGCTACGAGAAATACCTGATTCTCCTTACCTTACAGAATTAGTTGGATGTACCTGAAAATATGCCAACACATTTATTTCTATCTCTGGTGATAATATAAAATAATTTTTTTTCCTCTTCTTTATAAAAATTGTTTCGTTGCTTCTTCATCTTCGATAAAGTTTTAAAAAATAGCGACGGTCTGGTACATCACGGTCAGGAAATTGCTGAATGTAACGTTCTAGCGCTCTATCTGAATGTTTGTTAAACAGCAAGTACAACTCCAACATATCACACTTTTCCAAATGAGTAAATGCCATTGTTACGCTTGAAAAAATTGTAAAAACAGTACTTTTTCCGCACAGTAACTTTAACAACAAGAAATATAAATAATTTGACAGCAACTAAACAATGTGACGCTTTAATTTTCCATGGATATATCGATTTCATGCAAACAAAACAAAGATAAAGATTTCTCAATAACTATTTTATTTGATATTTTTTTATAATAGTGTACTAAGACTTTTTTGTTCAGGTTGGAATTTTCTTTTAAATTGCAAAAAAATATACAGGGCGTTCCATTAAAAAAAATTATTTTGGACGAATATCTAGAGAACGCGACGCTCAATTGTTTCTCTGTTTTCAAAATTGTTAGCGCCATAAAAATACTACTATTTTGTCCATTTGACCGATTCTGTACCTCCAAAAATAACAAAGTTATCAATAGTGCACACTTAAGTGTGGACACCCGGTATACAGAGAAGCACAGTTAAATGCGATAATAGAGTGTAGCGTGTCGTAACATGATTGACTTACAGCAATGAGGTTTTTATTAGTTCGTTGATTGCCCAGATACCACACGATGTCCTATCAAACATAGATCTCTATCCATATTTGTTCCAAGATACACGGGATATCCATTAAATTTCCATTGTAATTTCGATAATACCTAATACCTATTTATTATCAAAGCACGTAAAAGATTTATTTAATTTTGTTTCTGTAATTAAGAATAACTAGTACAAAATTTCTCAAATTTATCTTTTTCAGGTGTTGCTTTATATAAAGTTTATCTAATAGTGAACTGATTTCATTTCCTTTTTCTTAATTCATACGTAATGCATACGTATGCACTCTGCGTATGCACGTAGTATCACGTGGTATGGTAGATAGATAGTACTGCCAGCCTGTCAGCATGCAAGACAAAATGTTCAATTGCGTGCATTACTCTATTGCATTGTGTGGGAAGATACCTATACCTATACAAAGATTGATGTGTTTCATAAGTAAGTAGCCTTGGCCATTTTCCTGTGGTAATAATTTTCAGTGCCGTATTTGCGAATGCTTTTTTGACACATTTACAGTTCGTTACAAGATAGCTACCAAGTACAGGGTACAGTAAAAAATCAATACATGTCCAGTTGCAATCCCCCACCCCCGCGCTCAATTTCAAAAACTTTTCCAATTTAAATAATAGACGTACACTGTATTGTTGTGTACCTACATAAGGTGGAAGATCGAAGAACGAAGAACAGCCGAAACATCGTTTTGTAAAAGAAATAAAGTTGAAATAGAGTACCTTGCTCAATAACTGAATTTTCCTCAATTACAAATATCCATACCTTCTCTTTATTTTATATCCATTGTATATTCCCATGCATATACATTATGACCCAGGGATATTTTACGTAAGTGCACCTCGACATTATAATGTAATACATGTGGATTACATATGGAATATTCATTTAACCATTTATGGAATTACATAGAATGTACATTGTAAAGAATTGTGCTATCTGGGTAGTTTGTAGTTGAAGCATCAGCTAGTAGAATATCTTAACACTTGTAATGAAGGGGTTATTCTATATTAGAAAAAAATGTTTTTATTTCGAAATATGGCATATATGACCATATAAATTGGCAATATTCTGTCGCTTTCCTTCTCGCTTTTCATTTTATTCGTTAAGATGAGATGTCACATCTGATAGAAATCATATAAATTTTGCATCTAAATTTGATTTTCCAGTTTCGTAATGTCGAACTTCATTTCATTTTTAAGGAAAATGGGAATCTACTTGCGTAAAGCGAAGAAACATTGCAATGAGTTTCCGGCGCTTAACCAACCAATATGGGTGTGAAGCAACAGATCTTCATATAAGCAACATCTACTTCGGCCAAAAAATCACAAACTTTCTCTGAGTCAAAGCATGATTGCCCCTTATTATAATATTAATTATTTTAACAGCCCCTTTCATAACATTCATTTGACGCAACGATTTTCCACATAGGGCCCCTTGGTGAACAATGCAGTGTATCACAGGACAGTTGGTATTGTTTTGTTTTAAGAGTCCTGCAAATCAAATTTCAGGTGGCATAATAGCTCTTGCTTCGTCAGCGGCAATACATTTATCGAATCCGCCATAATCTGATACCAAGTTTTTCACAGCTTCCAAAATATCCGTATCCTTGGTTGTACCATGGAGAGGAATAAGATCTCGTATGTTACACTTAAAGTCCTCTTGAATAGTTCGAACAAAAATTACAAGTTGGCTGATGTCCTTTCATCCAGACAGAGTAAAAAATATTCATATTTTTCAACTATGCCGTGCAATTTTTTGGATACATATTGATTAATGTTGTCTACGTGCCTTGCAATTGTTTGATGGGTCACTGAAACTGTTTCGAATTTTGTTTCATTCAATTGTTTTGACATTTTGATTGCACAATTCATAATAAGCACTCCATCACTAAAAGGTTTTTTCGCTTTGACAATTGCCTTACTTCGTAAGAAGCGGCGATACTGCCTTTGTTATCAGTATCGCAGTTTTCGAAAAAATGTGCTTCTTGTTTCAGTTTGTTCTTATAATCCGCAATGATAGCATTTCTGGACTCTGTTGCTTAAACTTTTTCTCTTGAAACGTAGTGTAATGTCGTTTCATATTATATTCTTTAGGAACCGATAATACTTGCATCCAAGCAATGCATTGAAGTTTATTATTGTTGTTTGTGGTTAAATAGTCTGAGTCCCAACGGTTATTATAAACTCGATGTTCGTTCATTATTTTTTTTTCTTTTGCAAAGGTATATTTCGCTTAAAAAAGCTTAAATTGAGTTGTGTGCCACACATCACAGCAAGTAAATGTTTATCCGTAACAATAAACTTCGCAAACCGTATTCAACGTTTTTCTGTCCATGAGTCCACACGTCTAATCGAGAATCTTCGCTTCGCGACTAGTATAAAAGCAGTGACCTGTAATCTTACAAAAATTTTCAATTTATTTGTTTCATCATAGATAATCGCTTGTGTATATTTTCGTTTTTTAGCCGTACTTCTATATTTTTGTGCGTGCGCCACAAAAAAGGTCACAGGGGCCGCATGCGGTCCGCGAACCTCGTGCTGGACGGTCCTGATCTAGATCCTCTTTATTCTATTCCGCCTCTTCACTTTGTCTTATGCCAGAGTGTCTGCATAAATAAAACATGTACAAGGAATATTCTTTTCCATCATCCTCACCAACAATGTTGTCAACGCAGCAGCATAACTGAACACGTCTTTGCATGGATGCTTTGGAGTTTTTCGGCAATAACGCATTAGAGCAGCCCTAGTAAAAATTTGCCCACAAATATACTTAATGGTTTTCTGAATGTTAGATTGCATTGCTAATTGATCCAATGACAATTTGTTCTGCATGTTAAGTGTTATCCTTATATAGCTTAAAAGAATGTATAAAACTAATGTAGCTAACCTTCATTCAGGCTTTGACATCCTACTTATTAGATTATTAAATTTGCTTTTCATATATTGCTTAAGATGAGCAGAGAAAGCAATCATAAAAAAGATCTACTTGTTCCGGTGTTTCTTCTTCCCCAAGACCATCACTTTTGTTTTGTTTCGACTTATCATCCTATATCTTTAACCATTAATTTTTTTCCCAGTTGCCCCAATGTCGCTATGCTTAATTTTCCTTTCACTAGATAATGATGGCTACATATCTCTTTTAAATTCAACGCCTTGTAAGTCAACAAAATGACTCTTGTCAATCAAAACACTTCAAGATAGTTAATTATCGATGTCTCACTTCTACTGATGACCTTTCTTTAACTTCTCCTATTTCTTAAAAATTACATAAACTTCCAAATACACCGGAAATTAAAATTCCTGAATATCTGAAACGTTTAAAATTGTTATGTTTTGAAAGAAGACGTTAATTACCTTGTCAAGTTTTATTCCCACTCAGTACTTTGACGATTGCGACAAAGTTACTGAACAGTTTCTCTATAAATGTAGTTAAAACACTTTTTCGTGTTCCCAGCACTTTGGGAGCAGTTAGTCTAATACTTTGCAAGTTTTGTCCTTTCCCTTTTCTCTTTTCTGTTGTCCTCAGAATTAATTGTGTCGGAAATTAAGCTCATGAAAACTAACAGGAAGTTTCGGGCCAATAAAAAAAGACCGTACTAATCAGGAATGATAAAGTCTATTACGTCTTTCAGTCCTTTCTTTTGTGTAAGTTTGTTTTAATTACCGGCTTTATTTAGTTGATTGCCCTCAAAAAGTACACATTTACCTTTGTTTCAGTAAAACGTATTATAGCCTAAGCTAAAATATATATTTTTTAATTTACGAAATAATAAACGAAATCGTTTAACATCAAAAGGTCCTGTAATTAATTCGTAGCTAATTAGCGATGTATGAAACAGCTCTAAACATAGTTAACTTGACTTCCTAATTTCTATGGCATAAACAAAATTTAAAATAGTATGAAAAAATTAGGTTAACGCAGAAAATTCTTTATATAGTTGTCCGCTTTCGAATCTCGTTAAAACTTTTGACCGAAATTAAAATCTGGCAGAATTTAAATGAAGTCTTAATTACTCCCATCTTCGTAAATGAGACTCCAAACGAACTTTGAAAAGCGATAACTTTACATATAACGGACGTTATTAATATCTATCAGAGATGATTCTAGCATTTTAGGGTAAAAAGCCTTTTTCCTTAAAATGTGAGCGGTCTAACCTAAGTACATTTACTTCTTAATCTTAATCAATAATAGCCTGAAATATAAAATGTGTTAATAATACAACGTTAAAGGTAGATAGGTGAATTGTTTTCAATCATTGCAGCATTTGTTATCACTAAATATAATAAGCATAATCCAAATGCTAGCCAAACTTGATGCAGCTTAGATCGCATGTTCCTCAACAAATATGAAACTAGTGCTTTCCTTGTAGTCTACCAAAATGAATCCACTTTGTAATACAATCACTAATATTTTCCAACATCTCAGCGGTAATGTTAATTTCTCGTCAAATGGATTGCTTCAAGTCAACAACTAACTTACAACCAGTTACGTAAGTTTTGGGTTTTAAAAAGCCTTACCAAAAAGATCTAACGACATGAGGTCAGGTTCTCTACTCGGACATTTAACTAAACTCCTTTGTTAGTCGCATTGGACATTCTTAACAAGGTAATTTCAAAGTCAATAGAAGAGAGAAACACATAGCCACAGCGACTTTCCTTGATATTGAGGATTCAATAATAACATTTCAAATTCAATTATAAAGATTTTACGGAGAAAAGACAAGTACAATTGCATCCACAATCAACGCGGACGCGAGAGTTTGATACTTGTAGGATGAAGTTTTGGCTTCTTTACTATAGACCGCCCTAGTGGACGACCGGTAACTGACTAGAAAGGGCTTCCATTGCCTGAGATATGCTGACGACCTTACAATAGTCGTTTGGAGCGACCTGTGAAGACAGAAACAATTACTTTGACATTTTTATGGTCAAGTTCAAGTACTTCCTTGGTTTTGACATTATTAGATAAAATTACTCTAACGCATGTATCAAACCAGGACATCTGTTCCAATGTTGGAACATTTCCTGATTTGCTCAGACATTGATTTGTTGTATGTGCTATGTCAATGGTAGGTTTTGGTCCCTGGGAATGCTCCGCAGCACCCTTCTTTGCAAGAGTGTCTGCTTTCTAATTGCCATCAATGACTGAGTGCTCACGTTCCCAGATTAGGAATTTTTGTTTAGTGCTTTCAGCACTACCTGACTGAAGATTTTTATTGATTTATGTCCGATGTTTTTATCCAAAATCTCTCTGTACCACACATCTCAATGGCATGGATTTCAGCCTGGAAAATCGATGGGTAATGTCCAAGGTTGTACTATTTTCTAACTCTTGGATTATTACAGAATATTCCTGCGCCAACACCGTCGTTTATTTTCGAACCGCCCGTAAACCATGCACTAGATGTTTACCAGCGTCAGTGTTTTTTCGTTGCATCTCCATTCCTCTCTGTTTGGAAAGTAGATTGTTGGCAACTGGTGGAAATAAGAGCGGCTATCAGAACACACGTGCTACAAATTATGCACAGTTAAACACCGATAAATAAATCGCACAGTGCTTACCATCAAAAACTACTAGATGAACTTAAGGAAGAGTCCCTGGTTCATTAATTTAACATATATAGAAAGTATCATGTTGTAATAGCAGATAAGATGGACTGGAAGAAAGGCCCTCCTGTAAAAGCCGACTCGAACTGCTATAACAGACATCTAAAACTGATTATGGCGTAGGAGCCAGAATATATGGCAATAAGCCCAGAAAGGCTCTTTCGAAGAGCTTCAGCAATAGTATGACGGTGTTCCAGGCTTAGGTGGCCGCAATTCATTATTGTCTCAGAGAAGTGGAAAGATGGACCGAGTTGGATAAAAGCGTCATTATTTTCTCCGACAGCCAGACAACAGTTAAAGCGATCAGTTAAGCAAGTGTTGACCCCAAGATAGTTTGGGACTGCGTAAGCGTCCTAAATGAGGTGGGCCCCTCAAAGGAAACTAACATTGATCTAGGTTTCTAGCCACATGGGCGTGAAGCCAAATGAGGCAGCGGACGGTCTGGCCAGACGAGGTTCGTCAAGGTCGTTGGTTGAAGCTGGCCTTTCCTTCGGCATTACCAAACCACCATTAATGAATGGACACATAATACGCAATTTATACTATGAAATAGTACTGGGCCCAGAACCGTACCCTGAGGCTCATATTAATGAGCTACTTTTTAAAAAGAAAGAAATAAATAAAATATGGGCAGATTCAAAAAGCCTATATATAAAGAACAAAGAACAGAACATGCTGTATTCATCCTGTAAAAAATACACTCAACGCACTCTGTAGTTTTCATCTATATTAAGTAGTCCCGCTTAAACCGTCTAGCACTTATACTTAAAAGTGAAATTACTTGGTAGCTTTCAATATTATGCTGGTCATCCTTCGATATAATAGCTAAATGTTTAAGCACAGAAGGTAAACGTCATTACAAATTGACATATTAATAATATCCGTCAGATGCTGAGATATTTCACTTCAGCATTGTTTCAAACCATCAGCTTCATCTCAACCACTAGATCTTTCTGTATACTTTAACATACATATATTCCAAAGAAAAGATTTACATATATTTCTAGGAACCAGGAAAGGAACTTTTTATGCCCTGGAGAGGAAAATAAGATAGAATCACGGATACATATTGAGTCAATATTATTTGTTTATTTTTGCAGTTCTCATCATTATTTTTGTTGGAGATTTGTATTTGCTTACCAAAGAAACAGCATGTTCAACTAATACTTATAATGCGCCTGTTGTTCTAAAGATCTTTTTGGTTTGAATTTTCCGTCGACACTACTTTTCTTCTGGCATAATCTTTTTGTTATGTATCCTTCATTATAAGCGCCGACCCGTAATCTAAAAATCCACGTCAAGTATTGGAAAAATAAAGAACAAACGATAGCCCGTTTTTGTATCGACCTTTTTTTGGCGTTATTTCATCCGTTGAAGAAATTCTTGAGTCATAAACACAGATCCTGGACGTTTTTTTCCATTCAGAACGGAAAGCGATCGTTAAATTACATTATGCTCCAGATTTTCCAATCTAGACGTACCCCATTTGAAAAGACCTACTGGTTTATATATTATCCAATAACGTGCAGTTAGAGTATTAATTTATGATATTTTATTATGAATAGATTTATTATTTATTCATACAATAACTTTAATGGATATTAATTCGATTATCCCTTATTATTTTTTATTAAATTGCTATTAAAATTAGGCTTTACAACAATTATGCTTGATGAGCCAGATTAATTTTTCAGGAAAATTATGCTTTAAAGCAAAGTATTCTGGACTAGATTGAAAACTAGTAATTAATAAAATGAGGCATCTGTTAAATTGTTTTCTATATGAATCAAATTATAGACCCTTTTGTGATTTATTGTCAATGTTTGTAATAATAATTCTTTTCCCTCATACTCCAGGGTTCTGGTCATTCATTGCTAGAAAATGTTAAAACTATGCAGATATTAAGGAAACAATCGAGAACAACTGTATTGGCAGTCTGTCAGGTCGCGCAGTAGAAATATTGAAACTTGGGAGTGGAGATACTGAGAAGGGGAGGTCGCCAGATGTTAACCCCAGGTTTGATCCCGGCTTTCAGTTGGGAGTGGGGATCTCTTGGACTACTTTTGTAAAATATTATCAATAGATAGCCGCGCGTTTATTTTTGACGATTTTTTAAAGTTTACAGTGGTTGATAGTCTCGCTTAAGCACACTCGATTACGAGATAGGTTCACAACTTTTACAAGGTACTAGTGGCGTAGTGATAAAGCACAGTTATAGTATGCGGTAAGAGCATGGTCCGAATCCAGACGAAACCGATGCTTGTTTTTATTTTTTCAATTATATTTTTTTTTAATCGTTTCGACCTAAATATTAGAATGGCAATAAAGGTACAAAAATACGTTCAATTTAGATATACTGCCTGTAATATCAGTATTTATTTATTGTTAGTTTTAAGAAAATAAATTAATTGTGATTACCAAATGCAATTAGCCGAAATACATTTATATAATTATGATTAATTACCGATATTTATTTTGGAACATGTGTATCATATACTGATATTACACGCAGTCTGTCTAAATTGAACGTATTTTTACGTGGTCACTACTATTCCAATATTTAACATGAAACGATTAAAACAAAAAATATACAAGAAAATAAAAAAAAAAACAACGTCTCCGTCTCGATTCGAACCATGGTCCTTCCGCATTCTATCACTGGGCTTTATCACTGCGTTACTAGAAGCTTGTAAATCTATCTCGTATTCGAGTGTACTTAAGCGAGACTATCAACCACTATAAACTTTCAAAAATAGTAAAAAATAAACGCGTTGCTATCAACGGCTAATATTTTACAAAAGTTCTCCAAGCAGACCTCACTACGCCGGGATCAAAACTAGGGTTAACATCTGGCGACCTTCCCTTATAGGTACTATAGTTTATGTATAATATATACATATTACATTTACAAATCTTTATGGTGTAAATCTGATACATTAGCCACCTGCTGTGTTATTACTACGTATGTACCTACATATTTCTATCCTGAACCTTGTTTCAACATACTCAAACACAGAAGTGTTTGTATACCTTCATATATCCACCATTTTACTGCCTGATATACGTACGATAATCCTAGCTCGAGAATTTCGCCAGACCTTATCGATAATATTGGTCCGCAGAAGAAATACAACTATACGTTTATATCCCCGTTTACGACTTTGGCAACATTATTTGCGTCTGATATTGCCAATGGTCAACAGAATCGGAGAGAAGCGCACGAAGTAACATTTAATTTTCTGGAACGTGACTCTTGGAGCAAGATCGATTAAGACTAGGCAAATACTAGGACGAATCCATATTGGAAACACTGTAATTTAAAGCAGTCATAACCGTACTGTTGTAGTTTAATAGTCGTGGTTTAAGTACTATGAATTTAAAAGGTCATAAATTGGATCCTAGATATCATCCAAAGATATATGTACTAAAATCCCTAAAATTGTGTGTGTGGTACCGATAAGAGTCACAAAATAGGTAGCTGTAATGCCATCAAAATGTCCTACTGTTATCAAGACCAAGGTATTAAAAATGGCTGAGTAGATGAATTTACATTAAAATAAGTTAATAAGATATAGCACATAGTCTTTCAACACTAATTGCATTGACTTAAGCATGAAAGAGCTTTAATTTCAGTATCAAAAAAAAAAAGTGCTGAAAGCAATACTTTTGTTTGTATCAACTAACAAATTTGTTATTTTCAATAAATGTGACACCACATCAGTTGGAGGAAATACTGTTTTATTCCTACCTGTCTGGAATTATCTGGTCTATTCTTGGAATTACAATTCCAGCAAAGACAACGAAAGGGGAACATCACTAAAGACGAACTCAAGTTTCAGTCTCCAAGACATCATCAGCGTCACGCCTAGTGCAAACTCATCATCTGCGTTCACCTACGAGGAAGTCAAGAGTTTAGATGTGCACTCTCTAGGGGACACTAGCCAAATTCTCCATCCACGAAACGGTCTCAGCGTACGCCGGTAAAATTCAGTTAATTGTGTTTAGGCATTTTTTTTTTGATGTTTTGGTATTACCTCATAGCGAACCGTTACTGGAATCACTATATAGCAGTCGTTCGTACTAATTTTACACGAGCTATGTATAGTCAGACTGACAATCCATACAGTGTCAACGCTAAATCTGTAACTGCATTACCGGTTTACACTAAATGTTTACAAATATCAACATATCTTTCGACACACATATGTATGTTTATTTATCTAAAGATTAGAGAAATAACAAAATGAAGTACGGGTATTTTATGAGTACAGTGTATTTATTTTATTTGCCTCATTTCTAGTTCAGAAACAGAACCACGTCACTGCTACTTGTAGGTTTTTTTTTCTATAGGTATTACAGTAAATTTTAAATTAAATTGTATTGTAATCTACAAATAAACAAACATGCGTAGGTATAGGTGTGCACTAAAAGAAATCCATCAAAAGCATGTAATTTTACAGTAAAAAAATATGGCTTCTATAATTCTAAAGAAAAGTACTTTGTATTAAAATTCTCTTTTATTGAGTCAAAAAAATACTAGCAACAAAATATATTTCTTTGATTTAAAAGAACTTAAAGAGGCCTCTATAGTATATAACTGGTAGCGTAGCTAACCAACACGTTAAAACATTGAAAATCTGAAAGCATAACCCTAGCTCTGACAGTAACGTTTTTTTTTGTCCAATAGCTTTCATTGAGGCGTACTTCTCTAAACTGTATGCTCTTACATTATCACTTCCGCTGAGTATAATAAATGATGCTACAGTATTATCGATTAAGCGGGCTGAACTAGTCATTTACTCGTTTTCTTTCATAATATTGTTGGACAACCTCGCCATTTTTCAATGTCAAAGTTTGCAGGAGCGGTTATTAATAACGGCTATAATTCTGCTGGTTTAAAAGTTCTAATTTCCACTTAAACTTTCATCCACATTTTACAATAATAATCTATCATCCATTTCATACAATGCACTCGGTACGAAGTACAAAGCTTGTTTGTGCTGTAGTGGTACACTACAGCACAAACAAGCTTTGGATACGTACATATGATATCGATAACTACCTAAAACTGAATTAATTCCGTTTAAGAGGTATCAAAACCAGAATAGGTTCCGAATTAAAACGATAAACGTTGGCTGAACATTGTGATTGTTGAAGTATTAGGTGAAACAGCAATTTATATGGGATAATGCTATTGTATATTTGAGCATTAGCAAAAAATCATTATTAATCCAATAATAGGTACACTCCATTAAGGTATGTATCAACTTTGCCGGTAAGAAAAGAGGAATTCCCTCTTTTCTAAACGGCCAAATTTTAGATTCTGCAACTTGTGCGTTCAAAGTGAACTCCGCCATTTACTATTGCTACTACTTTAAAACTTATTTGCACAAAAAATAATCAATTTCGTTGTAAAAAATGGTTTAACCAAAACTTAAATCTGTTTAGTATAAATAAATAAATGTATCTACTATACAGTATTAGTCATAAGTATGGAATAGGCAATTTATCTCCGTAAATATGAACTTTATGACAAAATGTCGTTAATAGAAGTTTTTTTACTAATTATTTTCTATCTCTTAGCCTGCTAGTTGTTTTTTTATGTCAACGCATTTCCATGGAAACGTAATTTTTTTTTGTTTTTTAAATGGCAACCTAGCAATTTTTTTGCTGAGTTTTGTTCCTCTTTTTTTCCTTGAAATGATCCGGTATTTTTTTTTGTGTAGTTTGATAACAAAATTTTAGAGAAAATGGCCATTATTTTATTTATTTACTAATTATTCTTTATCTCTTAACCTGCTAGTTGTTTTTTTTTATGTCAACGCATTTCCATGGAAACGTAACTCTGTTCCCTTTTTTCATGTCATTGTGACGTACCTTTCAATAAGTTAACAAATTAATTTTATTACAGATAGTTTTATTAATTTGTAAACATGGTGAAACTCTGTGATACTGAAAGAATTGAAATCCTCATGATGGTTGGTTATGGAGATCGACAACGTTCACACCAAGCTGTTTGTCATTTATTTAACAACGTTCATCCTGGAAGAGATCCTATTGTACAATCCACGGTGTCTAAATTGGTAAGGAAATTTAGAAAAACTGGAAATGTAAAAGATATGCCAACGTCTGGACGTCCGAAATCAGCCACAAATAATGATCAAGCTCTTGATGTATTACTAAGTGTTATGGATAATCCAGTTACGTCAACCACGCAACTTGCTTTTGAATAATGATATTAGTCAATCGTCGGTTGTTCGAATATTGAAAAAGAATAAACTCAAACCCTACAAGATACACCTTCTCCATGAGCTAAACGAAGATGACCCAGACAGAAGAATGCAGTTTTGTGCAACAATGATGGAAATGATTGATAATAATCCAAATTGTCTAAACAACATTTTATTTTCTGATGAAGCCACGTTTTGTCTACATGGATTTGTGAACAGACACAACTGTCGATACTGGTCTAGTGAGAATCCGCATTGGATGATGGAATACCATACACAGCACCGTCAAAATTTAATGTGTGAGCTGGTATTATTGGGCAGCACATAATAGGCCTATATTTTATTGATGGGAATTTAAATGCAGATAGATACCTACTCCTATTGCGTGATCACATTGTACCCGATATTGTACAATTATTTCCGGATGCAGATCGACAAGGAATGCCAAACCGAGATATTTGGTTTCAGCAAGACGGCGCTCCACCCCATTATGGGGTAGATGTTCGCCAATTTCTGAATAACATTTTTCCCCGTCGTTGGATAGGACGTCGGGGTTCTATTGAATGGCCTGCTAGGTCCCCCGATTTAAGCCCCTCAGATTTTTTCCTTTGGGGTCATTTAAAAACTACAATTTACAAAGAAAGACCCCAAAATTTGCAAGATCTGGAAGCCAGAATAAGGCATGAAATCGCACAATTACCACCTAATTGGCTGCAAAATTCATTACGCAATTTTTATGACAGATTAGGTTACTGTCAAGCTGCAGAGGGTCTTCAGTTTGAACATTTAATTTAAGTTAAAGATTATTTGATTGAATAAAATAATGGCCATTTTCTCTAAAATTTTGTTATCAAACTACACAAAAAAAAATACCGGATCATTTCAAGGAAAAAAAGAGGAACAAAAATCAGCAAAAAAATTGCTAGGTTGCCATTTAAAAAACAAAAAAAAATTACGTTTCCATGGAAATGCGTTGACATAAAAAAACAACTAGCAGGCTAAGAGATAAAGAATAATTAGTAAAAAAAACTTCTATTAATGACATTTTGTCATAAAGTTCATATTTACGGAGATTATATTTTTTCAATGCTGGAAATAGTACTCTCTATTGAAGAAAGTATGAAGTCTGAACCTGTCCTTATCAAGTACACATAGAAACAGCCATCCAGTAGAATGAGTATCTTGTGCTGCCATCTGTGTATAAATAGCATCTTGAATGATTAGATTAGAACACGTAAGCAGGTTATAAAAGAGTTGACTATAGAATCAATAATTTATTCACAATTCTCCTTAGATGTTCCTGCTTGAAATGGTAGAATCTAAACGCACTTTACAGAAATATACTATTATTATTATTATGGAGAACAAACTGCTAAACTCATATTTAGGTTATCATTTCAACTTATTATTCCTTTTTTCATAAAAGAAGTCTTCGATTGCAACAAAATAAATATCTTTAACTTAAGGAATTTTTCTATCAGTGCATAAACAATGATCAAGCGGCTATTCAAATATTTCGGCATTATAAACAATTATTCAACTTTTATGGCACGGAGGCTTTATCATTGTTTATTATACGGCACGCTCTTTATTTAGGGTATATTTAGATATTGTAAATAATTTCTACGACTTTTTCCTCAGTTCGAGATTTCAAAATTTAGTTAGTGGTCTGATACACTAGTAAACTTGAGCATAACTTGTTACAACAAAAAAATCGTTCTTAATTAATGAAATTTTGCTCGCACTGCTAATTTATTTACTTTGTACTATATAGCGCTGGATCAACTATTTCATTTAAAAGTCTAAATCCAACTTGTTTATATTACCGAGCTTCAAGTTCTTCTCTAGGTAACCATATTAACCTTTACATCGGTCGTGGCAAACAGAATTTGTGGTTGTTTCTCTGCTCCCCAATTATCTTATATACGAAGAAATTCATTTAAAGTAAAACTTTGCTTGAATTATTTTGGCTGTGGAATGTGTTTTCATTTAAGTAGATGACAAAACACAATCTGATGGCTTCATGTATCTCAGACAGCAATGTATTTTCGGTAAAATATTGTAGCAAAACCTTATTACTGGCGAGATTTCCTACTACACCTAATGCTGAATGATGTAATTTTACGAAATATTTCATTATTTTCGTAAAGTTACATCAAATGAACACATTAACTTTGCGGGGTATTTCGTTGCTTTAGATAGAAAATTAGTCGTTAAAGAGTGTGGCTTCGACAAATAAATAAGAAATATATATATATCCCATTTGAATTTGAATCATTGATTCAAGAGTTTATGAAAAAATGTTAAAAGATGCAGTGCAAGCAGCCAAGTTTGCAGTTATAACAAACGGCTATTATATTAATCTAATCTTGCAAGACAAAATATGTACTCTATCACTTAAGTAATTCAAGGAGAAACAATGTGCACAAAAATTTATGTGAAATAATAAAATCTAGAGTCGATTAATATGATGGTATATTAGAATATAGTTTTTAATTTCATCCAACTATTCTTTATGGATGTGGAAACTGCAATAAAGTTTATATTAGTTAGATAAAAGGTGCAATCGGAATCAGATTTAAACAGTAGGCTTGAATCATGCAGTGTTGCACAACACAAAAATGATACAGGGCATAGAATTAACATTGAAAAGCTTGAGCTAATGAAAAATGCAACATCTTCGTGAAATTATTAGACAGATACGAAACCATGTTCATGAAGATAGACTCCAATAATTTATTAAAACGGAAACATGCTTCACTGCACCATTCGGTGTTGATTGATTTGTTGGGGTAAATAGGTACTCTTCTCACTTACATTTTCACATCTTCAGCTATTTGAACTTTATCAGCCCATAGAAGACGTTGAAAACTAGCACTTCTAAATATAAGTGTGGATGATAACACGGCTTGTTTTCGGTTGAAAATGAATATTAACAAAAAATTAATAAATTTCTGTAACGCGGAGTGATCGGATATCTTGCGCGTATATTAGTATGCTACAGTCCTTGCATATCTGTATTTTTTATGATATTTTTATGGTCTCGAATAGTTGCTCGTCATTGTTACGGAAAATTCATATTTTTAGAGAACTCTTGTAGGTTTCTAATAGCAAATATTTGCTTCATTAAACTAAGAAAAAAGATTTTATATAGTTCCAATTTAAGTGGGCACAATAGGTATATCTTACATAACTTACACAAATTGTGTTGTACTTTTATTGATACGCATGAATCAAGACGTGCTACATTCTAACAATCATGTATCAATAATGAAGATGTGTATTAGTACCTACCTTTTTATAATTAAAACGTGTGAATACGAAAAACCAGAGAAAATTGAATAAAACCAAAACATTTAGAAGAGCATTCCAAATAAATACATTTTGTTAACACATCCTCCTCTTTAGCAAACATATTCATACATTTAATACCATATCTCTTGGCCGAGAATTATATGCTTTACCGCTTAAAAAATAGGTTGAAACGTTTCGTCCGTTTGTTTCGCGTCCTAAGCAAATACTCGGAAAGTGCGTAAAAATACTTCCATGCGTGCTAGAGGTCTACGCCAAAGGGGTACACCAAACCTTTTTCCAAGGGAATAAATGCAAATCAAAGAAAGCCTGGCTTCGTTCGATGTAATTTTTTAAATAACAAAGTTGAAGGTAGTTAGTAGTACTTAATTGAAATGTATATACTGTCATAGCCGTTAGATTCAACTATTTAACAGTTCCAAGAAATACCTTATATAAAGTATACATACGTCGAAGAAATATGCGCTATCTAGTTTTTGGTTTATGTCTTGCAAAACAATTGAATTTCTCGTTTAGAAGCAGACAGATGCTCTACAGGTTATCAAAATCAATTTCTTAGTTTCATAATATTTTCTAAATTTAAACATGGTTTTTTCACGGAAGTAGCTAGTTCGCAGCTCTCGAGCTTATCGAAACGTTTCAGTTTTAAAAATTTCGGTTTTGCAAAAGTTTGATAGTTACTTTCTTCCTAAAATATCTCCAAGTTTCGTACGGTTCCGAAGGGGTCGCTCTTTTACTTAATTTTCGTAAATTGAATACTCTACTTTTTATTTTGCAAATATACGACGCATTTGTGACAACTTTTTATATGACCGCTACCAACCTATCTGTTCTACTTTTCGAGATAATGATAATTTTTACAAGGCTAAAGCTAACGTAGCTACTTCACATTCAAGCATCTGAATGCTTATTTATTTTTGAAAACTTAGATTTCAAACAAAAGGCACATGTAAACAGCAACTATGTATAATATTTAAAGTAAATTACATTAAGAACTTCAAAAAATACATTTAAGTAGATACAGAATATTTGAAAATAAAAGAAAATTAAATGAAATGCTCAAAAGTTCCTCCATTGTATTCCTCACGTTTTTGGTATCGCTTAATTCTTCCTGCGCCGGTTGCATTTCTTAATGGTTCTGGCGCTATTCTGGCACAAGCGATTCTAATGCGCTCTTTTAAATCATCGATATCTTTTAATGGGGTATTGTGAACTGCACTTTTTAAATGTCCCCAAAGGAAGTAGTCTAGAGGAGTTACATCTGAAGACCGAGCCTCCTAAATATCCTGTTCAGATGATCGCTTACCAAGTTACTATTATGGCAGAGGCGCCATCTTATTTCGAAAAGTACAACAGAGAGGTTGGTAGCAGACATGCAAAAAGTTGTCGCAAATGCATCACAGATTCGAAAAATCGAATAAAATGTGATATAAAATTCCATGTAAGGGTTGTCCGGGGTGCTACATTGGCCAGACTTCCCGATGGTTGAGGGATAGAATCTCGCAACATAAGAGCGATTGTAGAATTGGTAAAGTGTCTTGGGTTCTAGTTGACCATTCACTAAAATTTGATCACCACTTTGACTTTGAAAATACAAAAATATTAATTAATGAGAACAGATATAATTGCCGCCTTTTACTTGAAATGATGTACATTCAATCCGAAAAAAATAACATTAACTATAAAACTGATACTAAACATCTCAGCATCATTTACTCCAACATTTTAGATAAGACATGCAACATACATTCTTGACATGTTCCAATTTTTGTTCACATCACTGTACCTTCATGAATTTTCCCGTGATGCGCTGGCCAATTGTTGCGACTTCTGACAACTTCAGTTGTGTTCGTCCTTCTGTGTTATATATTTCGGTTCCGAATTTTATATGTTATTATTTTATTAATTTTATTAATTTGACCGCATCAGTTTTTTCATCAAACTGTTTACGAATTTTATTTAAATTTTTTACAACATGTTTATAACTCACACTTCAGTTTTTAACTTAATATAATAATTTTCCATGCATGTGCGTCGTTCTTGCCAACATTTTGATCTCTCATGTAAGTTTTTTAAACTTTTGTTTGTTAATTTTGTTTCACTGATTGCTTTTCAATTGTAGTAATTCTCCTGAAGAAGGAAATAAACATTTCCGAAATATTGAGTATTAATAAATGAGTTTCATTTACTAATTTCTCCATTGCTGGAAGACCGAATTCCTTGATCGAAATCGTCTCCCTAACTATTTATCGGTCGATAAATACATCCCAGTTCCATATATATATATATATATATATATATCTTAAGCGAGTTTCTTTGCCGATGTGTACTGTATTGAGATATTTTCTGTTTCTTGGTGTTTGCGGCATGAAATGGAGATTGGTGATGAAATGTTTAAACAACGAAATAAAACGACATTTACGTTTCGGCAATATATATATTGCCTTCTTCAGAACTACAAGAAAGGTTAACTATAACTATAATGTGAAAATATTTTTGTTGTTGATATTCTTACCTAAAATTATCGTCTTACATTTTACTAAACTTAATTAAATTTTAACTACATTATTATAATTATGAAAAACTGCAAATAGGAAATAACAATTTAGCTATAATGCGGAGAGTATTTTGTGAAATTCTTACCTAAAAAATCATTCTGATTTACTAAATTTTGTTATTTTTTGTTAATTAAATTTACATGATTTTAAATTATTTTATATATATATATATATATATGGACAATTACAGGAACAAATAAATGTAAAGAACACACTACACAAACATACAAACTAACTATTACATACGTACTCACTCAATGAATAGAAGGCCTTCTCCAGCAAAAATTCCTGCAATTTATATTTGAATCTAATGATGTCCCGAGAAATGGCTTTAAGGCTAGTGGGCAATGCATTAAAGGCTTGTGTTGCTCTATATCTGGGGCCATTCTCAAAAAATTTAGAAGAGTGCTTAGGAACAGAGTAGTCATTAAAAGCATATTGTTATAAAAGTCCCTATTACGGATGAATATTTCATCGTTAACTGTTAAAAATTTTATTAATTCGTAGATATAGAGGCTAGGTAAAGTTAAAATTTTAAATTCACGGAACAGACCCCTGCATGGGGTATTGTGTGGAACACCACGCATCATGCGAATTACACGCTTCTGCAAAATAAAAATGCTGTTAAAATGAGTAGATGAACCCCAGAAAATCACAGCATAACACAAACGTGACTCTACCTGAGCGAAATAAAAACTTTTTAAAGAAATCATGGTAGCGCACTTTTTCAAAATATTAATTCCATATAGGGCAGAGTTAAGCCTCTTACGGAGCTCCGAACAATGCACGTTCCATTTCAAATTTTTATCTACTACTAATCCCAAAAACTTTGTGGACTCGACTTGAGGTATTGATCCGCTGCTCAACTTCACATAGAGACTGTAGTTGTTACAGGTTTTAGAAAAATTGATTAACCCAGTTTTTTTACTGTTAAGTATCAAATGGTTACTTGCACACCATGTGGACATGTTAACTATTATTTCGTTTAATTGAGAGCACACGCCAGAGACTGAAGTAGAGGACACAACACAGGTTGTGTCATCCGCATACAGAGACGTAACAGAATTTCCCAGCGATGCCGGCAGATCATTAACAAACAGCAAAAACAGGGTGGGCCCAAGTATGGAACCCTGCGGGACACCACTAACAATCCTGGACGGGCTCGAGATATGATCTTTACTGGTAGAGTCCATATTTCCAACTATAGCAGTTGTTGTTGGAAAGATATGATTTAAACAAATCTAGGGCAACACCACGGATGCCATAGCACTCAATTTTCCTCAATAATAGATTATGATCTAATACATCAAATGCCTTAGCTAGATCGAAGAAATAGCCGGCAGTTACCTGTTTATCGTCTTGTTGTTATAAATATGATTCAAAACATTATATATTGCATTTTTAGTTGATTTCTGGGAAATAAAACCAAATTGTGATGTACATAAAATGTTGTTTTTATATAAAAAAGATTTCAATCTATTATTTAAAATTTTTTCGTAAACTTTACTACATTAAGTTTATGTGGCTGTTATGTATGTGTTTCCCGCGTCAAATGAGGGCTGGTGTCACTCCAGTGTCTGCAGTTATAACGACTTACTTCACCATTCAATGAAAAAGATGATTCGTCCAAAAAAACAGATATTATACAGTAAGTTTCGATTATTGTGGAAGCACTCGGTCATCAATTCCAACCTCCTGTCAAAATCATCCTCGTTCTATTCGCGTAAAACTGTAACTTTAAAGAGATGAAATTTGAGTTTCTTAAATATTTTACAAACTGATAAACGGCTTACTCCTGATGCTCGAGGTGCCTGTTGTATCGACGTCGCATTTCTTAGCACTGCGACCTGACCTAAGACTTCGACGTTAATATCTTCATTATTGACAACCCGATGAAAATGTTGTTTTTTGTTATTGTACAGAGCCCGTTTCCGTAAATGTTTGAGTTAATTCCAGTACGTACATGAGTCGCACATTTTGTCCTGCATGATTTTCATTGAATAAGCGAACGTAGACCTAGCACACCTTCCATTCTCATAATACAAAGTCCCTAATTCCACACGTTCTTGGATAGAATAGACCATATTCGTGTGTGAGTGTGGCCAAAATAAGTTCGAGTTACCTTGGTTACCACAAAAACATTGCGAAACGTCAGGAGAGCACATAGGGAGAACATTTGGAGTCATTTCGTTCTAATTGTGTTTTATTACACAGGTTGCAAATTTAATGATTAAACAAAAATTACATTTTGATACCCGTTGCCGTAAAGAGAATTAAAAGACCTTTTGATTGCGTAGTCACAAGAACCATCTTCCCTAATCGAATTTTAAGGGTGGGGGCTTCTGTGCCTCCAGGAATAATTTTAAATCGTCAGGTCCGTCACTAATTGTTGTCCCCCTTCACAAGCTTCGGAATTTTATATAAGTCACAGCGGGTAGAGAGTTATTTGAGGTGGCTGGTTTCAATTGAAATGACCTGAGCTTACGGATCGCTCAGTGTATGTAAAAAATGTTCACATTGTGAAGCTATTACGCCATTGCAACTGTCAAAATTTTAATTGGGCTAACAGTTATCCAATAAATCAATGTTGGTTTGTCAAAAAAACTCAGCCTGTGCATATTTATTTTACGATTTCTCGGCGTAAATCGAAGTGAAGTACAAATCGCTTAATCAGTTACCTCTGAATCAAGATAAAGAAGGTAATTCGAGGACTGTCTGCAAACACTCCAGTGTAAGTAAAAGAAAATATTACACCCTATATTTTCTGTCCTTTAAGGTCAAGTATTAATTTCCTGTATTTACTTTCATATGTCTTGTTTGCGAAAGCTAAATAAAGTGCTCACCTTCCCGAATGTTTATTCAATTGCACTGCCCAAAGGATAACACTGGTCACTTCTGCATCGCAGTTAATTAATGTAAGTCGCTTAATTGCCCCAACTGCGGCTACTCCTGTCTGACGGTTGTTACTTAAACATGGATGCAATTAATATGTGCTCTCAAGAGGATGCTTTTCACCACTAATTCATATTTGTTGCTGGTACTATTTATGTCATTATTTTAAGTAATGAAAATAAAGTAGTATCAAGCGTGAAATTAAACCGGGTCACATCTTTTCCTCAAAGGCGAAAATCAATACTCCAAATAATAAAGCGAAAAATTGTATTAAAAGTTCGCAGGAAATCTCGAGGAAACATTTAAAGGGGGCGATAACAAATTATATGCCACTCCATCCCTTTAGTTTTCCTATATACGTCTAAAAAATCGATTGACTCGGGCTTTAGCTCGCTGTTTTACCAAGCAAAAAAAGCAAAAAAGATATACAAAACTTTCGGAAATAAATTGTGAAATGAATGCTCGCCAGTAATTTTCCTAAAATGTTAAATAGGGGAAAAAGACATCGCGTTGAGTACTGGCAGAGTGTTACTAAAAGCGGCTTTTAAAGTTTTGTTGCACTCTATGTGCATGTCAGCTTTAGAAAAAAAGTCACTTTAGCGGTTCAAGTAATTAAGAGGCATTAAAAGTCAATAGTTATTTCATAATTCACTACGGCTATAATTTTTTATTTTTTGGTTTTCTGTGTGATTTATGACGAAATATGGAGGAATACTTTTATTTAATTTTGTTGTATATTTTTCATTTAGGGCAAGAATTAAGTTTTCTTAGACACTTAGAGACCAGGCATTTTCACCTAGCGGATGCGCGATACCAAGAGAGCGTGCTCAATGAAGTGAGACACATCCAGAGAAATATGGAGAAAAGTTTCAATTCGCACGTAAGAACGTAACTACCCCCCTATCTTCGCGATTTGTACATTTGTCATATAGGTACATAAAAAACACATAACATCCATATATAGCATGTTACAAAAAAATAAATGTCACTATAATTAAAAAACAATACGCTAGTCATTGTATTGTGTAATGCTCAGTGAAATACTTCTTTACAGCTTTTTTGTATAGGAACATATTTAATAGACGTATATCAGACGGTAATTGTAAAACTGTTATTATAATACTACAAGAATTAATTGTTAATACCTCATAAGACAAATGTACTTACACGGATTTTTTCCAAATCGACTCGATTGATGAGTTGGTACAGAGTAATTATGTTTGCCACGGGTATTATAAGTTTTATTAATATCACTGTTACAGGCAAATTGCTTACTGTGATTTTTAGCATACATAGCACATTCGTATAGAATTAATGATGGAAGAGTCATAATGCCATATTTTTTAAAAACAGGTTGACATGAATCGGTCCTTTGCATAGAAAACGTTGTCCTTAATAGACGTTTTTGCATAATAAAACACCGCTGAAAAGCAGTAGACTGGCCCCACAATATAATGCCGTTACTTAAACGAGATCCAATATGTACATAATAAAGCATTAACAGCGCATCGATGCTTTAAGTTTAAGATAGCGTAGTTTAGAGAACATAGTTTAGAACACAGTTCAGAAAGATGGTGATCCCACGAGAGCAGAGAATCTATATGGCAACCCAAAAATTTCGTATTCGGTACTACAGGGACTGCGACACCCTGAAGTCGAACAAGAGGTGAAGCATCCACTACACGTCTAGTGGTACTAATATTTACAAACGATGTTTTACTTGTATTAAGAGCCAGGCCGTTACGACCGCACCACGAAGACATAATATCGGCAAACGCACAACCAACCAAAGAAACAGCAGCATCATCAACACCCGAAACTATCACAGTGGTGTCATCAGCAAATTGACAAAGAGCACCATCAGGAAAAAAGTTACTCAAGTCATTAACGAACAATATAAACAGCAGCGGTCCCAAAATAGGGCACTCTGAGGCACTCCCCATGACACCCGCGAGAGAGTGGAGCAATAACTACGATCACCCGCTCGAATTGTGACCAGCTGCGTACGATCACTTAGATATGATGCAATCCATTGCTTACAACGTCCCATTAAACCATAAAGTGGTAGCCTGTGCAACAGGATATCATGATTCACATTAGCAAAAGCTTGTGTCAAATCGAAAAACAGTTCTCCAACCCTATTTCCGGCCTCCAAAAATGTATATGTTGTATCTAATGTTTGAAACAACACACTATGAGTTCATCGGGATTCAACACAATCAAACTGACTCGGTGATAAAATATTAAATTTATTTATAAATGATGAAATGCGCATAAAAACAATTTTTTAAAAATTTTTGAGAAACAAGACAAAACCGATATCGGTCTGTAATCACAAACCAACTATCGACCCTCTTACCTCTGCCTCTTACAGAGCGGAATCACTTTCGCCGCGTTAAGAATGTCAGCGGATAAGTCATCAGATAGTGACTGATTAATAATCATTGTAAGTTGAGAGGCTAGATATTCAGCAACGTGCCTCAGTATGTCATAAGGGATACCATCCATACTGGAAGATGCTTTCTTGGATACAACTAAAATTACATGCTACTTTGTCTCTCACTTTAGAACGTGAATTATAGAGTTATATCTACATTCACAATGTAGCAAATTTGGGCTCTCTACTTGCAGCATTAACTTAGATATTAACTTGTGAATAATGCAATAATTATTACTAAACGCCTGTTACTAAAATTTTGCCGTAATTTAATTGAAAGAAACTTTAGGCAGTTGTCTGGCTATACTTGAATTTTGTGATTCTTTACGAAGTTGTTTTGAAGCTGTATATGCAGGTCATTATTATGATATTTGTGGGACAGGCAATGTGTTATAATTTAATCGTGAATGAAACGTTATTCATTAATTTAATAATTATTGCAAATACATCAAAATGTAACTCACATTAAGGATATTAAATATTATTTATCACAGATTATACGGTCTAACTAATCATCAATAAAAGAACAATGCGAGCTTTAATAACACCAAAGGTTATTTCCTAGTGAACTGCTCCCTCATTCAAGTAACTTATCGTTGCGCAGCGTAATCGTGACAGCATATACCGCGCGAAAGTAAAGTAAAAGTAGAACGATAATTACCAAAAGGAATAGAACAAAGTAGGTGTTATCTTACATTAATTTACAGGAAATTCAGCTGCGAATGTTTCCCTGGGTACTCGGGCAGATGGTGTTCCGAGGGAGAGAAGTCCCTGTGCGTCACTCAGGGATCCCCAGCTTGTAAGAATGGCGCCGCATGCACGTGAGTATTCGACCTTCTTTTTATTCACACATACCTTTACCCAACAGACTACTCCGAACTTACTTTGTATTATCAGCATGATGACAGCATTTTATGTGTACTACGTAACCTTTGAAATTTTCTAAGAAATGCGACGGCGAATGTTTATTTTAATACATTCTTTCCTCGAAATAAAGTTTAAATTGGAAAATTACCTGTATCTGATGATGACAACCGCTTTAACTCCAATGGTCAAAGTAAAATGAAAAGCAATTATAAGAAGGACCGCGTACTCAAATTGTGTAACCTATCTAGTAATACATTATGCGGGATCAAGTTAAAGACTCTTGAAAGAACTAACATAAGAAAACCCACTGTACACTCATTGTTTAGTAAATTATGGATATTTTACAAACCACTAAATAAGACACCATTAATGGATCTGGTCTACAGATATCCAAACTGGCACTCTGCAAAGAATAATGATTGGTACATGGCTCGATAATTCGGTATAATTATTTTTTTATAATGTAAAATTAATTTGGCAGATTTATGCGGGAATTGAAATCAGCCCGTTTCCAGAGTCTGATTAACTAACAACAATTCTACCAAAAAAAAATTCTATGAAATATGCTGCGTAACATGACGTAAAATTTTAAAAAGTTCTTCATCTAAATCGACAGATCTCTTTTTAGACACAGAGGACATTAATGTTATATATTTCAGCTTCAAGGGGAGAGGAACATTATTGGCTATTAGAATTAAATGATCTAGTGTTGGTATGGTGGCAATAGTCGCTAAATATCTCCTAGTTTGGGTTTCATATTAGTGCAGATTACTGCTTTTTAAATGTATTTTAATCGCTCTTTGTAATTATCCATAAAAAAATATAATTTTCATGCGTCACCGCCTAAACGCATCAAAATATATTGCACAACCTGAAGTTTCGCCCAACAACAAATCGTAAACAGCAATCAACAAGGTAGATTAGATTAGATTATATTAGAGTTGTAGTGGGTACCTATTTCACCGCTATCTTTCCCGGTTCCATTGTGATCCCCTTTATACTAAAAGGCGATTTTTAAATTTATCTCCTTAATTAGGCCCATTACCAAGAGGATCCTTTGTATAGCTGTTAGCTGCGGAATTTTTTAAGCCCAGTCTAGAAACGTTGTCCTTGCCCAGACCATCATAGTGGCACAGTACTTGAACTGGGGTTTTCTTTGTCCTGCAGAATCTGCAGAGAGCGTCATCTGCGAGTCTATAATGATCGATGAACAGACCTGCAATCATTTTGACCGTCTTCCTGTCTCCACCCAATAGATATTTTGGAAATTCTGGCCTATGTTTCTTTAAGAACTCCATTCCCTGCCTTTGTCCTGGTGACTTATGCGATCATTCGTTCGATTTATTACGTATTCATTCATTAATTAGCTTTTTAATTTGTAATTTGGTAATGCCGAAGGAAGAACCAGCTTCAACAAATGATCTTAATAAACCTCGTGTCGCCAGGTCGTCTGCCGTCTCATTTCCATTCACGCCTTTGTGGTTGGAAACTCATGCCAATGTTAGCTTCCTTTGGATGCTCAGCTCATTTGGGGACTTACGCACTTCCAAACGAGCTCTGTGTGAACAATTACGAAATTGACGGCTTTAAGTATTGCCAGGCTATCCGAGAAAATAGCAACCCTTTTAGCCAACGTAGAAAGATGGACCCTTCTACTTCTGTAATGCAGTGATTAATTGCAGTAACCTCAGCCTCGAATACCGTCGTGTCCTTGCTGCAGCTTATCGAAAGGACCTTTCTGGGTTTCTTTCCATATAAGCCGACTCCTACGCTACAATCAGTTTTGGAGCCTTCTCCCAATCCTTCTTATTTGGTATTATAACCTGATAATTTCTATACAATTTGAATTTCTGAACTATGGCACCACTTGCCATCCACATAAGAGTCTCCTCCTTAAGTTCATCTAGTAGTTTTTGATGGTGGGCACTGTGCGATTTACTTATTGTCGTTCGACTGTGAATCAGTCTGTGTACTGAAGACTTAGCACTTCCTTGTATATAAATTTATACCGGTGGCAGGCTTAGGATTACTATCATACCATTACCTACCATTTCTCTGGTAGAGTTCTAGGTTTCTATACCACCTAGGGTTTTTTGGCCACTATACTATTGCTCCGTATGCTATCATGGATCTAATTACTCTTATGTGTAACCACAGAGTCATTTTGGGTCAAATTGGAGCCTTAGATCCCTAATTTACTCCTGTGCATCCCCGGGGTAATATAATAGTAGCTTTACTTGTTATTTTATGGGCACGTGTGTTCCATAATATGAGCCTTTGAAAGAAAGGTATTTCGCCTATTAGACATATGGGATCCTAATTGTTGTAAATCCTCAAGCACTTTTTCTTATGAACCTGACGATTTGTGCTTTCTGAGCATTGACGGAGAGTCGCTCTTGTTTACACCAGCTGTCTACCGTATTTAGAGCGGTTTGCATACGTTCTACCAGAAACTTTGGGAACGGCAGTCTACCGACTATTGTAAAGTCGTGAGCATGCCCCAGACAATGAATGCCCTTTCTGGTCAGCTTCTGGAACAGGTCGTCCACTCAGGTATTGAGTATTGAATATTGAAATGAAAACAATATCCCTATAGTCCGGCTAGTCGTACCATCCATCGCAGCCCCACTAGGGCCTTTTGTAGAGGGGATTTTATCTTCAAAAGTTCAACCAACAAGTTTAGGCCCTTGAGAAAGCTCAGAATCTTTTTGAATGAGGCCCCTTTCAAGTCCTCTAAGGAAAGGATAATCTTCCCAAAGACATTATACCTGATCCTCGTCGCGGTGGGGCAGTAGCAGAAAATGTGTTCAACCGTGTCTTCATGCCCAAACACAACCAGCAGTTTCAACAGAGAGTCCGATTCTGTGTAGGTGCTTTCTGAGTTTGCAGTGACCTCTAAAGACAAAAACAATTACCTTGACATTCGATGGTCGACGACATTTCGACGGTCGAGTTCAAGTAGTTTCTTGGTTTTGACATGATTAGGTGAGATGCATGTACCAAACCAGGACAATTTTTGCAATGATGGGGCACTTGTCCAGACATGATTTGTTGTTTAGCTACCGTGAGCGATATGCCAATGGCAGGTACTGGTACCTGGAAATGCACCGCAGCACCCTTTTTCACAAGAGTATCTCCTTTCTCATTACCATGAATAAGTGAGTCCAGATCAGTCTCGAGTTGCATTGATGCGCCTCTAGTGCTTTCAGCACCGCCTGACTTACTGAAACTTTTATTGATTTGTGTCTTGCATTTTTATCGAAAATCTCTCTAGCACACATCTTAATGGCACAGGTTTCAACCTGAAAAATCGTTGTGTGTTGTCCAAGGATGTAGTATTTTCTAATTCTTAGATTACGACAGAATATTTCTGCGCCAACACCCTGCTCCGTTTTCGAACCGTCCGTAAATCAGCAGGTATCTACCTGCGTCAGTGTTTGTTTGTTGCACCTTTATTCCTCTGTGTTTGCATCGATCATTTGTCGAGTACACATCATGTCCGATGGCATTCCCAGCATACTGTCGGAAGTTACCGATTCCAGAAACTTGTTAGCCATACAGACATGAGTATGTGGCGATTGGTTCGCATTGTGTCATAGGCGGAATGTAGTTAATCTGGCCTTTCTTACCATAACAATGTGTACTGTGTGTTACTTTAGTTAGATTGTGCCTGTACATATACAATTAGAAATGAAACCTAAAGATTTTCATTAAACAAAATGAATAATTGCCTCTTTTCGCTAATATTAGCATATTGTGCACTATTGAATTTTTGAATGCATCATCTCTTTGTAACCAGATATTTTAGCACAAAAGTGAATCGTTCGTTGTATGACCAGCATAGATAGCGGGCGTTCATGCAAACTTTATTTAAAAAAAAATTAAAAATTGTTGCCATACCTGCAATGCGCATACATGAGAACCTTCATTGTAGGTATGATAGAAATCGACATTCAATTTTGTACAGCAAAGAGATTCTAAATACAATGCCAGTCCGAGAATTAATTTTGATATTTATTTTATCCACTAAAATTATTGGAAATCGAAGGTCGAAGGTCGGAACTTCTCATCTAGGGTGGAGAACCTAGGCTCCCATACCCTTTCGTCTCTGATAGAACGGCATGATCAAGCCGCGCGGTGTAATAGAAAATTTTTAGTAATTAAATTACTCTGATCGGGGGTTATTGGAAATTCTTGTCATGTATTGGGCTTACGACTATACTGCACTAAACAATGGAGTTAAATTCTTTTCTCAGTTTCTTTAGGTATAGTGTATACCCATAATCAATTAAGGAATATTTGGAACGATGTGGTACTCAACCAACTGATGCTTGCTGGTTCCTCTGTCCAATAAGCACCTGCATTCAATATTTTTTATATTTTTATTTACCCTTAGTATGAATTTTTGTGTTTATTTAACGTTTATTTCGAGATATACTTTGCGAATAAACGTATATTCCAGTTATTAATAATCATAGATGTAATAAAATTTTTTCAATAATCTTGTCACACACATAGTTTCCTACATTGTTAGTTATGCTGACGCTTCCAATTTACAACTGTACACACCAGCAGTTTTGGCACATCTTTTAGTTTTGCCGCCCTTCCCGTTTGTGCTGCACAACGCGGGAATTCAGTTATCACTTCCATAATTTCATTTGCCTGCATGCGCGGGAATGGCTTTCGTTCTTATTATAAAATACGCTTCATTCCCGTAGAACCGAAATGAAGATATACACACGCATCTCAGGAATTGTTGAATTACTTTAACAAAAATATAATTTACTGCCACACCAGCGTATCTGCGAAGGAGTCGGCCGCGAAACCGTCCTTAAAGGAACACCGCCGACTAAATTATTAATCATAATCAGCTGAGTCCTGCGGTAGACCTCATCGTATAACTTTACGAATTTATAACACATTTCCGGAATTTGTGGAATTCCCGCGTTCCGGCAATAATGGTTCCCGCTCTCATTCGTCATATTTAATGGCTTTTCATCAGCGCTCGGCTATTCGAGGCTCCTTAGGAGGTAACCGGCGCAGTTTCCTGCTGTTCGGAATAGCCGAACGTAAAGATATGGCCTTCAATACAGTAATTACGGTGCTGAATCGCGCGTTAACTAATTGGGAAATATCGATTAGGCCCTTCCATTAGTTATACACGTAATCGTTTTCTATATTGTCTTGTTTAATTCCATTAAAGGCTTCCTAAGCGTTCACACTGAAATTATTTGCCTTTGATAATGTATATATATATTCATAGAATTGAAATGCTCCTGTTAGTTAATTTATTTTATTTGCTGTAAGCAAGCAAGTATTAACTTAAGATGTAGCACAATTAGGCCAGCACTTGCAATAAATGCAGCTTTTGTGTAGATATTAAATAAACTTATAGTTGCGTGAGAGTAAAATAACCTATCGTCTGTAGTTTAAACATTTCTAGTAAGTATGCAATAGGTACAATGTGTATAATGACAGAATTATAATTACCAATAAAAAAAAAGCCCATTTGTGTAATTTGTTTTTAGGTTCTCTTAATTATAGTATGCAATTATTATTATTTGATGTTACTTACTGTATTATTATGACCAAATAATAATATTTTGCTAATTTGTCAATTTAGATTTACAAATATGTTCAATCCGAAACACCAATTTGAAATCATATTGCCGTATATATATATATATATATATATATATATATATGTGTCAAAAATCTAAAAATTCACGCTGTCGTATTTATCTATTATATATCTGTGCATAATTATGACCCTGCCCAGCCTGATACAAATTGCCATATACATATATAATCTGATGCCTGTTTTCATGGAATTTAGCTTTCTGTTTACAGATGACACTTATTTATTTATTCAGCATGACATTGCCAATTTCGCGTTACTATGCAAATGTTAGTGATATTTGCAGCTACGCGATAAATGTTGATAACTTTGATATAATTTGATCGATATTGTAATATCCTAAATGCCGGTAGGATATATAATTTCTGAAATTTTTTATCACAAACTTGAATCGAACGTTTGTAATTACCAAACCGAGTTATATCTAATTTGAATATGTCCTATGCTTAGCTAATTAATTAATGCAAGCAATTGTATTGGAATTGCTAATTCCTTTGTCAAAGCAAGTACTTACATTACAGAGCCTTTAACATTTGTCACTGTCTCAAAACTGACTTAGGACATATTATTCGATTAGAATATGCAGATCTCACCATAAAATAATTTGCATTGTGTTCTTTTTTTTGCAAAGGTAGTAGTTATTTCAAGCATAAAATAGAAAGTTGTAATCATTTTGTAGAAGTTATGATAATATAATATCCTCTTTGATAGTTACCTTTATTTTGCAATTAATAAAAATTATGCGACTGAATCACTCAAAAGAGTAGAATTTTATTATTTTGAATTATACCACCTTTGCATTCATTAAAAAAAAAGTTTGTATATTACGATTTTGCAAAATATGATGCATAACATATATAGCAGATACATCCTTTGGATAACTGGCAAAATTTATATCCTAATTATACATACATATACTACAAAAATTCTCACCGACTCTAATGGGTCAGCATGTTGCAGTTACCAATATATTCCATGAACGTTTCTGATTTATAGTTACGTTTAACAAGGGTATTTCCAGTATTTTATGTTTCATGGTGGTCTAATTTCGTTGCAAATGCAAACTCGCAAACTTTGACATTGTGCTGAATTGTAGGATATGACGTAAGGTCAATCATTGCAGCTGTTTACGGCAAATATTGACACGCATATGGGGAATATAATAGCGCAATCCTATCCTATAACGCCCAGCAAATGCATGATGTTTACATATTCAAGGCATGTTACCTAATCCTGTTGTCGATTTGAATTTGAAACTGATTTTTACCTCCAAAATTCATATTCATTGGTCTTTATAGGAGATCTTTCTTGTGTCTTTCGATAAATTAAAGTTTAGAAAGTATAAAGATTTTATAAATGATTACGCAATTAGGTTCAAATTCCAATCTGTACTTTATAATATAATTTTTATTTCACAACATGTTTCGATTATTAATAATCGTCTTCAAGTAAACTACAAAAATTACAAGAAGAAATGCAAATTAATTACTAATAATATTAATATTATGAATAAAGATTTTTTATTACTTGCAAATGTTAAAAAAAGACATAACAGAGATAAAAAAACACAATAAACATTTTATATAATATTTAAATAAACGATCACAAACAAGTTAAAAATGTCTAATAATAATAATAACTTACATGAGCATCCGCAGAGCATCTTATTCCTGGAACCGATGTCCATCTGCGAATACCAAGAAGAAGAAATCTTGTGAAAAAGAGAAAATAATAATAATAATAATAAATTTTATTATCCCGTAGATTATAAAAATATGGGACAAGTCAAACAAAGAAGAATATGAACACATATTATTATATAGCAATAAATATAATATCTAAATTACAGACGGTCATTCATGTACTCGGTGACTGAATAATATGCTTTCTCAACTAAAAATGCTTTTAACTTAATCTTAAACGTATTTTTATTTTTTAAATCCTTTGACAAGTGATTACAGTATAGAATGCCTTTATACATAGGATCTGATTCATAGAAAGTTAGTCTATGCTTAGGAATCAGCAAATTAGTATTATATCTAGTGGCATAATCATGGTGATCTTTATGGGTTACAAATATATTTAACCGTTCTCTAATATACATAAATTGATGTAAATTGATGGAATGGTAAGTAAATTCCATTGTCTAAAAACATTTCTGCACAATTATAAGTAATGCAATCCAAATATATTACGTATCCCTCTTTTTTGCAATAGAAATATTCAAAATAATTTCAACATTTTCAGTTGTGTTTACCACTCGGTAGTGTTTGTAATAATCCGAGATATTTTAAACTTAAATTTTAAAATTTGTACGTTTTAATGTGTTTAGTTATTCGTTAATGTTTTTAAAAAAGTAATTAAAATTCAAGATAATAGTATTTTTAAAAAATTTTATTCTCTCGATGCAA
This sequence comes from Cetonia aurata, assembly GCA_949128085.1. Lineage (NCBI taxonomy): Eukaryota > Metazoa > Arthropoda > Insecta > Coleoptera > Scarabaeidae > Cetonia > Cetonia aurata. Next base: position 14,464,592 of record OX421887.1, read on the forward strand.
CTATATACAAAAAATTTGACACATCATTCTTGTAATACATAACAAAACTCTGACAATTTTATTTTGCCTGAAGATGGTCATTTTTGGCTGAAACATGTAGCAACATAAAAGATAATAAACAATAAAATAGGATTGAAAAACGAACATTTTACTGGAAATAATATGTTTACTCATAACTTTTCCAAATATTTTGGAAATTATTGACAGTAATTGCATGGTCGATAATTGGAAATATCTGCAATGTCACCACTTTTGTGAACTGGTACGATTTTATTTATTTTTAAACATGACGGAAATATGCCAATAATAAAAGATTCGTTAATATAAAAGAGAATGAACATAGAATTATAGTAAAATTGAAAATATAGGTTAGTGTGTATGTGTAGGCGATATTTTTTGATGTATTTTCAATGTATCTTTATGTAAAAAATTGTATATGTACGAAGTTTAAATGTGTGTAAGTGATGATATATGAATAAATGTTTCCTTTATAAAAAGAATTTTTTTAAAATGTTATTAAATGTGGTATTATAATGAATGTTGAAAAGTGTTATTTGGAAATGTGAAAAAATAGCAATTTGCAGCTTATATGTTATTTCAAGAATCTTGACCCTTCATCGTACTTTTTGATAACTCCCTTTTTGACATTTGTAAGTAATAAAAAAATTTTTATCCGTATTATTAGTAAATAAATTGCACTTTTTCTTGTAATTTTGTAGTTCACCTGAAGATGATTATTAATAATCAAAACATGTTGTGAAGTAAAAATTATATTTTAAAATAAAAAATTGGAATTTGAACCTAATTTCGTAATCATCTATATTTATACATCAATCTTAAGACTTTTTACATTAATATAAAGCTTTTGTTGATCTTCTTTAATGAATTAAACTTAAAGGAAAGATTTCATAATTCGTAGCTATAATACTGTCTGCTTACATGTTTATGTATTAGAAACAGCAGCCTCCAAGGCTATTTGCATTCTCCTTGGGTATTGTCTAAGTTCGACGCTTTGGCAATGGTTCAGCCATTGAATTGACAGCATGCAGACCTTCTCAGAGCTACCCAGATGACGGCAGTGGAATCACTGCCGAAACGTCGGATTCAAACAATGTTATAGACGATGGAAAGGCACCAAACACGAACTCATACTTAGAAGAAGCAGTTATAAGATAATTAAATTTAAAAATAACAAAAAAGTACTTGTGCACCTCACCAAGAAGTTCAGTTCCATTGAACATTGCTTCAGAGCCCTTCGTTGCTAGCTTGCTTGCTAATTCATTGTCTGATATACGCTTACACCAGGCACCCACACCAAAGTAACTTTGTTGTGTTTAGTCCGATTCTTAGGTTTTCCACGCAGTCCCAAGCTAATTTAGAGGTTGTCTGATGGAATGCTAGCGCCATCTAAGACTGTTTGGCTATCTGATAAGATATGAATCAGTTCACCTTTGCGTTGTATCCCCAAGATTAAAAAATGGAGCAGCAGTAGATGTATTTTTATTCAAATTATAGTAGGATATAATTGTGTCGCAGTTTGAAGCATTAGTCGTTCCCTTATTTTTTAAAAAAGCCAGATTGATAATGCGATATCGTCACCTTCTTGTAAGAAATAGTATAATCTGTTACATACAATATTTCCTCTATAAATGCAAAATTAGATATTACTATCTGTATGTAATTTCAGATAAGTGTTCTATTCCAAACCTTATGAATACTGAAATACTGCCACTTAAGCATTAGACTAAATCGTTTTCTTCAACGGCAAATTGAAGAAGAAAAAAATAGGGTAAAACAAAAATTTTTTTTAAAATCTGTTGCTCAGGTTTTGCGTTTTATTCCCGCATACCAACAAATATATCTACCATTCATATGTATGTATTACTCAAAGTATAGTGTCTGTCATCATTTTGTTTTTAAGCAAAATATTTTGTTTGTTTCTCAAAGTATCATATTCACCAGCAACTTCTGTTCGAGAAAAAACAAAAACATCGCAAAAAGCTCATCGCTTTTTGTTCGCCATTTAAGTGTTATAATATGGAAAGTTGTGTTTTGTTATTTTTGTATCCGAACACGGGAGTTCCGACTTTCAGCTTTTGTTTTCGCATCCTCGTTTCCCGAGTTCGCGCTGCCTGTCTGGTTTCACCAAATATAAATCGCCGCGAACGGCTCCCTAGCGTGAGGCACTTTCTGCTGGCAGTGTTTGTTTTATCTCGATTTTTCAATGTGAGGTGTGTGTAATGGATTGCAGATTGAAGTTTTTAAGTCACTAGGAGATCGAATAACTCCGGCGCGCACCTGTTACTACATTATTCTCTGATGTATTGTATTCGTTATGAAGTCGTGTTGCAGAAATTTCAGGTGTATTTTCCAGTGAAAGCATAAGTTTTTATAGATAAAAATATAACTTCGTATTTTACTCTTTTTGAAAGTTGGCAAGCAGTATTCAAGTTTACAATTTGTATTTACTATTAACTAAATATTAATACATTCGTCGAACAAGCAATAGCAATGTATTGAATGAGCCAATATAAAACAAACTAGCACACCTGCATATACGACATAATATGTTAAAAGTAGACACAATATGGTGTTTTTCTTTGTTATGAAATCCAGCAGAAAGTTTCAACGATGTTTAAAAAGCAATTTGAGACCCTTGTATGCAAATTATCTTCTACCCACAACTACTTCAGGATTTACATCTGAGGCTATGATGGTCTTATATCAAAATTAAAAAAGAAATTGCTTTTTTCGACATTTACAATAACTACTTAATCAGCTTAAAGTATACGGAATTGATAGGAATTGTCATCAAAGATTATTGAAAATTACGTAAAAATTCACATACTTTTTGGTGCATTCTGTTCATATGCTCGGAAAATTACGACATGGATAACTATTAATTCAGAAAGTACACCTCAAGATAAGTAATATTTCAAATTCAAAACACTTTGTGTAAATAAGTGATGGTTCTAGAAAAGAAAAGGTTTATCTGTCAACATTGATAAATAAAAGGGAACAAAACTATTTAGAGAATAGGGTGCTATTTTGTGATCTATTTCTCCAATTATATATTTTATATAAGGGGTGTCTACAATTTTTTTTAATACAACCAATTAGCTATTTAAATCAAAGTTTGAAATAAATATTAAATATTCGTATTTTTGTAAGCGTAATTGTCAACTTTTTTCTTAGTTTTAACAGTTTCGGGCAGTTTTCGAAAAAAATATTGTGTGACGTATGCGGACTAAGTAAATTTCAACAATATGACATTATTTTTGTGATTTGCGCCCTCTGTCTGCATTAAATTGAATTTTGGGCAATCGTCAATCTTTAAAATAGGTGTTTCATAATTGAAACTGCTGCGCATACCTAAAACGCGGGACAAACGCGTTTCATTTCTATGATTTTTTCTCATTCTTGTCTTAAGAAGTTTTTGTCTTACGGATATTCAAAAAAAAAATTATTTGGTCCAAGACAAATTTATTTAAGGTAAGCATGCAATTTTCTGTGTGTATGGGATTGCGCAGGTTCGTTGAGCAAACACAAGTACGCATACCAAATACCGTATTAACTTTTTTACTTGACCAGGAAGTCGTCGTCTTTCATTTTTACGTTCAGGATTGGAGAAAAAAAGTATCCGGGGGATGTGAACCTGAGTGAGCAAGAGAGAAGATATGAGTGGCTAGTAATCGAAGGGAACTAATGTCTTCTTTCTTGCTCTCGCAGACTTGCATCGTTAGGATACCTTTTTCTTCAGCGTACCTTAGCATATTGGAACATAAATCACAGGTATCAAAATGCAAAATTGTTCAACAACTACTGCACTATATTGTGCTTGCAGAAGTAACTGGTAGATACTTCACAGATGACGAAATACTTAAAGTAAACTTACTTGAAGTTATATTGTAAGTATATTTCAAGTACTTTCTTTCATGAATAAGTATAAGGATCCACTACATTTTTGGCGAAGTATTGGGAATAGTAAGTACCAGTTACTGCAATTTGAAAGCACTGGAAGTAGATGTTTTGCTATTTACTGTTAATCGTACAGAATATTGGACCAAATAATTCTACTTGGCGATACTTGCCGAACAAATCACATACAATTATGCTTTAAATAATTTAGTGAAATAAAAAAAGTGCCATCTTTGGCACAATTTCTATAATGTAATGTATTTAACGTGTTTTCCACTTTAGGTAGGAAACTTTGCTATAATATAGTTTAATTATAACAAAAATCCCAAAAGAAAGGTGAAAAAATCCCTTACCACAAAATTAGATAACAAATCTAAATACGTATTTCGGCAACTAAGTTGCCATCTTCAGTAGAAACAAGTGAAGAGCAGTGTTAAACATAGTGTTTTCGGCTAAGGTAAACCTTGGAAGATATGCTCTTCACCAAATCACTAGTGGAATAACACTCTATGTTGAGTGTTATTCCACTAGTGATTTGGTGAAGAGCATATGTTTAACACTATGTTTAACACTGCTCTTCACTTGTTTCTACTGAAGATGGCAACTTAGTTGCCGAAATACGTATTTAGATTTGTTATCTAATTTTGTGGTAAGGGATTTTTTCACCTTTCTTTTGGGATTTTTGTTATAGTTTTCAAGCCACAGTCTCCACCCATCACAGGATAGTTTAATTAAATCAATGAAAATTTTAATTCATACTGTAAAACATATTTTACTACATCTGTATTACACAGGCAATTAACTGCATTAATAAGTAATAATAAAGTTGATTCTCGTGAGCATTATATTTTTTCTAGATCGATTTGGACATCTTTTTATGTATAATGTAATCAATCGCTTAAAAGCTAAGTGGTCCAATGCCTCCCTGAAGATTTGTTTGGGATTTGTTAAGTAGACCGATTTCAATACCGATTAATCTCCTTTTGGTTATTTTAGCATATTTATCAGTCTTTGTACTTACATCCTTCGACGCTGATCACAACGAGGGTAGACATCACAACAACGAAGTGGTTTAGCATCTCCTGTTTCTTATTTCCATTCACTGATTCGCATCTATATACAGCTATCGTTAATTATTCATTGCTTTCATTCTCTCCTTGAGAGCCGTCCCTAATTTATTGAGTATGTAAAACCGGTATTAGGAGAGTTGGGCGTAATGAAAGGGAGAGTGGAACGGTTTGCGGGCGAGTAGGTGTCCGCACCCGACATGAAATTTATCCTCCTGCATAATACATTACACAACTTCCCAATAGATTTGACATTTATTGACCGCCGTTGCCGCTGGTACATTAGCGGACGACGACGAAATAGAGACCGGAGGATCTGTTTCGTGAATCCCGTAGTCCTCGTCGGGGGACATTTTAACAATATTATTTAACTTGTTCGCGCAACTGTTCTGTTTAATGGTTGATGTAAGCGATGAAATTAATATTCAATATCTCCATTGTGATTAATAAAGCGGGCAACTTTCCTTGCGCTTCGCAGGCGGAGATACGGAAAAGGTATTTCGGCTGGTAGTTATTTGAAATTCCCGACTCGCTTTAGTAGCGCAGCCAGTATGTTCGAAATGCTGTATCTACGTTGTATGTTATAAATATAATGTCGCAGATACGTTTATTGATCAGAAGACTATTATCAGACGCTATGAGTAAGTTTATTAAGGATTTTTAAGAATAACTTACGATGGCGCAAAAATTAAATGTTTAATTTGCGGTATATTTGTAATGGGTTAGTCAAAAACACATTGTCAAGACTACGTGCAAAGTGCAAAGCACAGTAATAAAAAAAACCGGCATAAACAAAAACAGTTCTTATTTCATCTATACATACATACATACATACATACATACATACATACATGAACCGTGACATTAAGCACATCATTTTTTTACAATCTATTGTCGTCCACAAATAGCCGCCTTTTATTTTTCAGTTGATATTCCTAGAGCTATTTTTAATAGTTGCCGATACCTAAATAATGCTCTTCTAACTATGTCGAGTATGTATGTATGTGTGATATTAGGGTGATAGTACACTGCGACCTAAAAGATCTATTGTGTCCCCTCTTCTCGCTGTATTTACAGCTGGCCGTCCAGTCTGATTCCTTTCAAGAAGTGCAGAATGTCCGAAGGCCCCAGATTAGGTAACTCTCCCTCTTCGATTTCACATGCTCCCAGGTGCAGCGCCCTTGAGTTGCACAGTGCAACACAGGTTGTGAGTAGATGAATGGACGTTTCGTCCTGTTCCCCACAAAATCTACATTCGGCTTCCTTCGCTATTCCAAGCCTGCTTAGATGTCCGTTCAGTTTACAATGGCCTGTAAGGATCCCTGTCAATATCCGAATATTATTTTTACTCAGGTTGATGCATTCTGCAGATCTCTTCTGGTTATAGGTACCCAGAAGAGTTTTAGCTTGCCTCATTCCCTGGAGATTCTCCCAGTATTTGGATTTTCTCTGCTCTACTTCATTTTCCAGTTTCTCCAGTGTTATGCTGCTACTTATCCCACAAAAAGGTTCTGGCCCTACAAAAGGTGTTCTAGCCCCTCTCTTAACGAGATTATCTGTTATTTCGTTTCCTTCCACTCCCGTGTGTCCCGGAACCCACAAAAGGGTTACCTTGTTCTTTTTGCCTAGCTCGTTTAGTTTTTGTAGACACTCCCAAACCATTTTGGAGCTGATTATGTTTGACCTCAGCGCCCTAATGGCTGCTTGACTATCAGATATTATGATAATCTCCTGCTTTTCATAGCTTCTGTCAATATTGACCTGGACACATCTTTCAATAGCGTGTATTTCCGCCTGGAAGATACTTGGGTACATCCCCAAGCTTTCGAAATATTTGGTTCTAGGCCCATATATCCCTATTCCAGTTCCCTCTGCCGTTTTGGAGCCATCTGTGTACCATTTAATGGCATTTCTATTGAGTTTCGAAATGGTATCTCTATCCCATTCACTCTTAGTGCTAAGCTTTGTGCTAAAATCTTTCACAAAGTTGAACTTCCTTGGCATGTCATCTCGGGGCATGTTCCAGATTTGGTCACCTGTAGGAGGCTGAGGCCTATGCCTAGCCGTTCCTTCCCTGATCATCCTACGTGTGGTCCTTTTAGCTATGCTCTCCACAAAAATGTGAAGAGGAGTGAGATTTAGTACCACTTCAATAGCTGCTGTTGGGCAGGTTCTCATTGCGCCAGTTATGCATACACATGCTAATCTTTGCACTTTAGAGAGATTAGCTCTCGCAATGGCCAGATTAGTTCTCTTGCTCCAAGCCACTGCCCCATAAGTGATCATTGGTCTCACGATTGCTGTGTACATCCAGAGCAGTATTTTTGGGTTGCAACCCCAGTTGTTTCCTGCAAAGTTTCTACAGACCATTAGAGCCTTCTTTGCCTTGTTAGTTACTTCAAGCTCATGCTTATTCCACAGAAGCTTATTATCCAGGATGAGTCCTAGATATTTCACCTCCTTCTTCCAGTCTATGTCTTGCCCATCTATATTTATGGTCTTGAGGCTGGGTTCTCTTTTCCTTGTGAATGCTATTAAGGTAGTCTTAGTGGCGTTGATGTTGAGGCCCACTGATTGGCACCACCTTTTCGTAGTATTGAGTCCTCTTTGAACTATGTCGCAAAGGATATTCTCAAACTTTCCTCTTGCAAATATGACTATATCATCAGCATACCCTTGACATGGTATGCCTAGATTAGTCAGCCTCCATAGAAGTTCATCTACTGTCAGGCTCCACATGAGTGGGGAAGTAACTCCCCCTTGTGGACATCCTCTGGTCGTGCTGATCGAGATGGTTTTGCTTCCCACCTCCATTTCCACTGATCTAGTAGAAAGCAGCTGCGACAGCCATCTGGACGGCGCGCCGTCTACTCCTCTTTCAATTAATGCTTTCTTGACGGCCTCGTGCGGAGTATTGTCAAAAGCGCCCTCTATATCTAGAAAGGCGCACACTACAGTTTCTTTATTCGTCAGTGCATCCTGGATTTGATCTGTCAGCTCCACTAATGCAGTCTCAGTGGATTTGCCCATTTGATAGGCGTGCTGACAGGGGTGCAAAGGCACCTGCTCCAGGATATCTGTCCTGATGTAATTATCTACCGCCTTTTCCACTGTTTTCAAAACAAATGATGTTAGGCTGATAGGTCTTTGAGATTTCGGATGTGTAGTATCCTTCTTCCCTACTTTTGGTATAAAAGTAACTTTGGCCCTTCTCCAGACTTCTGGTATGTATCCCATTTCTAAGCTATTCCGGCTAATCCGAATTACGTGTGGTATGTCGAGTAAGAATATATATGCATCAAAATTAATTATATTAAATACAAGGGAAGGTAGGTAGTGATTGCCGAATATGTCAACACCGGATGTGGACAATACTATTCCGAACTTACTAACTCTCGTTAGCATGCCACAGACGAGACATAATCAACAACACTCCACCACGCAGCTAAATGCTCTCATGACATATAGATGTAAATTTGAAAAGTGCAACGCTTTGCTATTTCTGACGTGGAGGATACCAAATAACATTTTACCTTCACGGCTAGATGGCGTTGCACTTTTCTCATTTACATCTGTATGTCATCAGTGCATTTAGCTGCGTAGTGGAGTGTTGTTGATTGTGTCTCGCTTGTGGCATGCTGACGAGAACTAATAAGTTTGAAACAGTATTGTTCATGTCTGGCGTTGACACATTCGGCAATCACTACCTACCTTCTTTTGTGTTTAATTAATTTACACATTTTCTCTGGCGGTTTTTGGCTGTGCCTATAATTCACAACTATTTGATAGCTTTGCTATTCTATCATGCTATTTTTGACATGGAGGCTACCAGACAACACCTTACCCTCACGGATAGATGGCGTTTTTCTTTAGCCGGCATTCCGGTCAAGTGGCCCACCTGAACCGCCCATAAGTGTACCTCTGCTACCGTGTACCGTCTCCAGTCTTTTCTACCGTCTAATGTTGATACCCTGTCTCTCCCGTTCCCCGCAACACACGAGGATTAGGAGTTCTGGACCGTTGTATTCCTCTTGTAGTCTTTTCGTTTTGACGCATTATCGTTCTTATCATGTTCTATACCGCACTCCAAACCATTTTTCCTTCAGTCGTAATGGCACGCATGTTATTAGGTATTATAAGGACTCCGATCTTCTGGTACAATGATGCTCTTATCCAACGTATACATTAAAAAATTCTATGCTCGATATCGCCCACTTCACCGCAATACATACAGCTGTCGTCGTCAGCCCTTCCTATCCTCAAATATGCAAATATCAATGGCTAATCAGCGCCTGCATCATATAAAATCCACCTCCCGATGTTTACAGCCGAACCACTCGAGATATTGGAGATCAAACGCGTTGTCCAATGCGCCACCGTCAGGTTTGAGTTCCATTGCTCTTGCCACTCCTGGATTATTGAGCTTTGCGCTTGCTCTTCATCACTTTTCTGATCGTTCAGGAAACGCCCTTTTCCTAGAAGGTGTATTGGTAACTCTACCGCTATCATTTGAACTGCCTTTGGATATTGCTCTAAAGGCGCTTACTACTCTAATTAGTGACTTTCTCTGCACTCGCGTAAGAGGTTCCACGTTCTTCTTTCTTTCCAGCGCACTGTACCATATAGATACACCATACATCAAGATCGAATTCAGAACCCCACCCATAATCTGGCGCTTTTTTGTCATCACCCTGGCCAACGCAGACGATCCTTCATCAGCTGTACCGATCGTAATTTTTAAATGTTCATCGAACTGAGCTTGTCATCATTGACTATGCCCAGGTACTTCATAGATTTCGCTGGTATTACATCGGTTCCTTCTAGTTCGACTTGCAAATGGCCTTTCTTCTTTGAGCCTTTGATTATGATTACCTCCGTCTTTCCCGGTGCCAGGGTAAGATGGGTTTCTCTCATCCAGAGTCTAATGCACCTCAGCGATTTATTAGTTCTATAGGTCAGTTCCTCTTGGGCATCGGCCGTTACCACTAAAGCAAGATTGTCTGCCAAGTTAACTGTATTTGACCCTCCGCTAGTCTTAATACACCATCAGATAGGATGTTCAACACAGTAGGTCCTAAAACCGAGCCCTCTGGAACCCCGACTGTTACCGTTGTATGTATGTGTGATATTAGGGTGATAGTACACTGCGACCTAAAAGATCTATTGTGTCCCCTCTTCTCGCTGTATTTACAGCTGGCCGTCCAGTCTGCTTCCTTTTAAGAAGTGCAGAATGTCCGAAGGCCCCAGATTAGGTAACTCTCCCTCTTCGATTTCACATGCTCCCAGGTGCAGCGCCCTTGAGTTGCACAGTGGAACACAGTTTGTGATTAGATGAATGGACGTTTCGTCCTGTTCCCCACAAAATCTTCATTCGGCTTCCTTCGCTATTCCAAGCCTGCTTAGATGTCCATTCAGTTTACAATGGCCTGTAAGGATCCCTGTCAATATCCGAATATTATTTTTACTCAGGTTGATGCATTCTGCAGATCTCTTCTGGTTATAGGTACCCAGAAGAGTTTTAGCTTCCCTCATTCCCTGGAGATTCTCCCAGTATTTGGATTTTCTCTGCTCTACTTCATTTTCCAGTTTCTCCAGTGTTATGCTGCTACTTATCCCACAAAAAGGTTCTGGCCCTACAAAAGGTGTTCTAGCCCCTCTCTTAGCGAGATTATCTGTTATTTCGTTTCCTTCCACTCCCGTGTGTCCCGGAACCCACAAAAGGGTCACCTTGTTCTTTTTGCCTAGCTCGTTTAGTTTTTGTAGACACTCCCAAACCATTTTGGAGCTGATTATGTTTGACCTCAGCGCCCTAATGGCTGCTTGACTATCAGATATTATGATAATCTCCTGCTTTTCATAGCTTCTGTCAATATTGACCTGGACCGTTACTGACTGTTACCGTTAGTGGTACATTTTTTCCAAGAGTAAGCTTCCTTCAAGGATAGATGGCGTGGCACTTTTCTCATTAACTATATTAGTTACTTCTACTATAAGGAACCTTTGTTTGCTATATGTACTGATGTACTGTAATACTGATTGTGAGCTACATTTTCAATCTTTCTATTAATACTGTTTCTTTTCCTGAAATTTGTAAAATTACGTGTCTACTATTCATTAGAAGTGAGACAAAAGGCTATTGATAATAACTACCGGTAAATTACTATTATCAATAATTTTGCAAAGGTTTTTCAGAGATGGATTTGTTCTAGTATTTACTCTTCAGTACATGGCAAACAACTTAAAACGAGCTCTTGCCTCTGTATATGCCGTTTTAAAATCATTACTGAAATCCCTTCAACGTAAAGCGTATTGCTCTCTGCGCCGTTTTACAAATGAACATTGCAGTCACCTTTATCCCTCTTAGCAAGGTTTAATCCAATTACGTATACGCCATTATTTAACAAAGTCCGTTTTGCTTGCAAGGTTGTGTCGTTCTGGTAAAATTATAAAGGCCGCTAATCTCATTGGATTACTCGCTGGCAACGTCAGCGACGTCGCGATCTCTATTAATAGAAAAAATATAGATTGAAATACATCTTCTTGAAATTATAATATTTCCAACAAATGAAAGGTAAAATAACTAGGGAAATTAAATGGATTCCTTTAGGAATATATAACGGGAAAACAAAAAGGTTCATGTAAAACAAGGAATAGGAAATTAATCAGTCCGGTTTTTAACTCAAAAAGGTTTTGAATAATATAACAAGATATAAAAAACAAACAGAGAAATTAAAGCGAGAGGTAATGCAGATTGTATTTCTATTGGATTAAAATGCCACCGGCGAGATAAGTGATGAAAAATAATTAATGTAGTTAGAATCATAATTACTCGAGATCAAAGAAACCCATAACGATTTATTTCCTGGTCTGAAAAGACTGTTTTTTCTTTTTTTTTGTATAAATAAAGTGGTACCTATACACAACGTTTTCACGATGTCTTTGTAAATTAATAATTCCTCTTTCCAAATTTTCTTTTTAATTTAATTTCTTTTATGAGTTGAATAACTAATAAAAAATATTTAGTAAGAGATTTATCACTGTAACAAGAAACGAATAGAATTGCTTGAATTAAAAAGGTATAGTAGGTACTACAGCATACAACGAACTTTATAAATACTGCTCAGACTTTATATGCAAGCGTCTGCTTAGATTTGCATGAGTGACAGGAAATGTGCAACATCGTATGTTCTTCTGTATGAATAGAATAATTAATGAATTATTGCGAATCGGATGAGACCGATATAGTGATTATAGTATTAGTAAAAATAACGTATGTCACATAAGTTTTGGGAAAATTTTCGTCGGCGTAAAAATAACTGTAAATAACTTGCAATCTAGTAACCATGATAAACATATGTTCATTAATACTCAAACTTGTTATGACATTTCATAGATGTCAAATACCAATGATGTCGTACAAACTTGAAATACGGAAAAGCATTTACAGCCTGGTTGGACATGTACCCAAGCAAGAAATTGTAAACATATTTTGGAATCAAAATATTTCAAAGACAACCATTTATAGAACAATTGCAGAATGTGAACAAGGTATACCATGCCTCAATTTATCAAAAAGCGGACGTCCCGGAATGTTGAGCGAAAATCGCGCCAACCGAATCTGTGAAAGTGCAAAAGACCGCGTTGGAACGTCATGCCGAAAGTTATCCAGAAGATTTAATGTTTCTCATGAAACTGTAAGAAGGGTATTGAAAAAAAAGGCCTAAAGTTTCGTAAAAGACGTAAATGTCCACGTTATACAGAGGACCAGTTACGAAGAATTCCAATGTGTTGTCGTAGATTACGCCGAACTCATTTTGCAAACAATAAAGTGATCATCATGGACGATGAAAAGTATTTTACGTTCTCTCACTCAGAAATGAAAGGCAATGATGGTTTTTATACCGATAATATAGAAAATTGTGCAGATAATGTTAAATACAAAACCAAAAAAGAATTTGAAGATAAAATTCTAGTTTGGTGTGCCATATCGGAGAGAGGAGTTTCACGACCTTATGTTGGGCATGTGAGGGGTGAGGCAGTTAATGCCAACATTTATAATAATAATAATAATAATAATAATATGTATATTTGTCCAACAGATACAAATACCCAATTACAGAATTATACCGAAAGATGCCTACCGAAGTTGCTACAGTTTATCACTACGACTCATCCACGTGAAGAAATAATGTTTTGGCCGGACTTAGCAAGTTGCCACTATGCAAGAACGACTAGAACATGGTTAGAAGCTCACAACATACCCTTTGTGCCAAGAGCAGACAATCCGCCAAATGTGCCACAAGCTCGACCCATCGAAGATTTTTGGGGACTATTGACCAGAAAAGTATATGATAATGGGTGGGAAGATCAAAATGAAGCTCAACTAAGGCGAAGAATATATCAAAAGATAAGAGAAATTGATATAAACATCGTCCAAAACATGATGGGACAAGTTAGACAAAAACTGCGTGCCATTGAGGACCATGGCCCTTTGTCATTATTTTAATTGTAGTTTTAATTAATTTAAATATAAGGTAAAATGTTGGTAAAGTGGTCATTTGAATAAATTACGTTACACTTACTTTAAAGAATTTAATTATTTTTCCCAAAACTTATGTGACATACGTTAATTTACATTTCCCACATACTGGTAGTTAAAGATTTGAGAATAGCCTCTCGTATTACTTAAATTCAAAACCACTTATTTGAGAAAAAAGCTCAAATACGTTATATCTTTTCTATTGTAACATCTTTCGGTAATTCAATCATTGTCGGGGCTCTATGAAACAACAAAGGAAAAATTATCACACAGACCTACAAGTGTGTTGCCAGTTCTGTCAAAGATTTTGGATCGGGTTATAGGTCTTCAAATAAAAATAAATTGTTTGGGATAATAATATATTCATCTACATATACATCTCCAGTCTGGATTTCTAGCTGGTTGAAGTGCCACCGCGTTCCTTAGATTACTCTAAAGCGTTTGGTACGGTAGATCACACAATGTTAGAGGGCTATTCGTTTGATGTCAAGGTGTCTGTCACATTACCTTCCACGATATTGCTTTTCTCAACATCTAATAGAGGGTGCCACATACGAGACCAATTCAATCAAATGACGTTTTAATGGATAATTTCTTTCAACTTTTAAATTTCTTTGATACAAAATGGTCTAGATCTAGAATTTATAGCTTGGTATGAAGTTCGATTACATCAACATGGTTGATGATACTTTATAATGAATAGAAAATCTATATTTATACCGCGAAATTATATTTCTTTAACGAAATTTCGTGCAAAAACCAGTTATTAATGTTGGATATTAGCTACATAAAACGGAATTCTAGAATTATCGGAATACAATATGCCACCAACCGCACGTATTAAGTAGACCAACAAGACTTCTTAATTTTATTGTATCTGCGGCTTCTATATTCCTCTTCTTTTTGTATCCTACATGGAATTGAGAGCCAATTCAGTAAATATCACGAGGTTATCCAGCAAGGTGTTACACTTGCTTTTTTTCACTACAATCTTTAGTTTATCGTATTCCGTTATAAGTTGTATAATTGGCTTCCCATTGAATCAGTTTTAAAGAATATGTGCCAGTTTATGTGAAACTATTGAATAATAAATACAATTTGATAAATTCTATACATTTGATGTGGTTATCGGAATAATATTTAATGAGCACCGTAAAAGCACTACAGTTCATCTTAGCCACGCCATTTTAAGTTAATTCCAAATCGGCACAGCACCATTCAATTCGGAAAACAATGACATAACTATTCCGATTTAAGCACACGAGGATAATATGAACGTACAACGCCGCCAGTATTTTTTCTTTTTTTCGCTAAGAAGATTTTGCACGACTCGCCACTATTCACCGGGATAAATTAACGTGAAATCATGGTGAGAACGGAGTTCAAATCCTTCCAGCCATTGTTGGATCCGTCCCGTTGGACCATATCCAGCATATTAAAAAAGCCACCACAATACATAATGCCTTCGCGTAATGTGAAAAACTACAAATGATGCTATTTTCATTCGATGCTTTTCTTGTCTCGTTATTTCCATTCATTTACTTGGCTCCGCTGCAGCGAGTCCTTGCGAATGTTATTGTCGACGACGCGTTACGAAATGTTGGAAAATGTTAACGTACATTGTAAATACATTGATAATATATCTTTGATATGAGCAGGTGAACATTTATTAACTGCTACGGTACTTTATTGCAAATATATTTGTCGTAATCTAAAAATATACTAGCAATAAAATTAGACAATATAATGGCGTGCTAGTCTGACACGCAAAGTTACCCAACTGGTCACCTCCGATTTTGATAAAATATTGCAGACATGTGACCTGCTCTGCTATCCAAATCATTGCTTTTCCAAACTGGAATTTTTAACATCCAAAGTTTACAGGCATTGATACCACCAATGTCTAGCAGATGAGGAAACACTGCCATTGGCCACCGATTACTTTTCCAATATGTGGTATATTCTTTCGCCAATGTATCTATTGTATTCAATTAATACAAATATTAATGTTCTGTTTATAATCAGTTTCCTCTCCAGCAAAGTCGTCATTATTGTGTCCAGTTGATAAAAGAATAACTGCAGAATTCTTCTTTGGCACGTAGGAAACTAAGGTTTTGTTTTTATAAAAGCCAACATGCTTGAAAGATCCTTCTTATCTCGTGCAAGAAGCAGTTCATATGGAATACACGGTTTATTTTTAAAGTAAGTAAAAGTACCACACAAAAAAATATTTTTGTCTAAAAGCTTATTGGCTAATTTAATACTGGTAAAAAAGTTGTCGGCAGTTATTCCGTATACTGCAGATAAATGGTTCAGCAGGTCAAGAACTACCCTTCGTGCATTTCCTTACAAAATAACTTACCTAAATACACTTGCATACTTGTCCGGTTTACTTTTCATATAGACTCGAAAACGAGCCTTGCCTCAAAACGGAACCAACTGCTCATCAACGCACAAGTGTTCACATGGCTTATAAGATCTTTTTGCGATTAGATACAAAACGTGTTTGATTGGGGCCAACTTATAAATGCGTTTCTTTTATCTCGTGTTTCAAAGTTATAGACATTATGGCTGATACTATAAGTCCACATAAAGCTGAATTTTGACTGCATAGTACACGTATGGGCTCTCTAGCAGCGTGCAGTATTCCAAAAAGATTAAGCAAACCAATAAATGCTTCTAGTTTTTCTTTTACAAATGGAGAAAAAGCCATCTTATTTTTGACATAATAAAACTCGGCTTTTCTATTTGTTTCTGATAAAATTACATCCATAATATCTTGTGAAAAAAATAATTCAAAGGCCTCTTTTATACTAGAAAATTCGGAACTGTATCTAGTCAAACCTGGTGCAACCCTTAGTATATTGTATTTTGCTCTCTTCACTTTTATAATAATAATTCGCACCTTTGACCACACACTACCATCTTTAGTAACGTAAGTTGGAAAATTACCACCAAAATTTACAGCTTGCCCTACTACATCCATGGAATCTAATGCATTCTCATCCTCATCATCAGTAACATACGGAACGTCTTCTATTTTATCAGCTTCTGTCACTATATAGGTTTCTTCGATATCACTTACGGAATCCTCTAACACTGAATCATCAAAATAATGATCGTAATCGTTTGTTTCTAGTATTGCCAATAGTTCTTCGTCCGTGAGCTTATTTTCATTTCGAAATTTCTGGTTTTCACTCATTTTTACAAATATGTACGCAACGATCGCCGCAACAAAGATGCAAAATAATTTGGGAATCCGCGAGAACGCTGGAGCCGAGATACGGGAAATACCTCTCATATTATTTATCTAGGCTATATTTGTATCGTGGTTGATCGATAACGTATGCAAAATATATACATGTTCCAAAATACCAAGTGTACTCCAAGAAAAAAACTTACAATAACTTGTTACAATAAATAGCAATTTATAACTACTTAAGGGCAATTTGGTTATTAGAACCTAAAGCGAATGAGTCGCCCTTCTCTGTCGTCGCTTGTTAAGCTAGAGTGGATTTGGTAGAAATATAATTTTATGTAATTTAGATATAAGGAAATATTTGGAATTGTATATTGCTTCCTTTTGTTAAGACAAACACATAGCTAACTGTTCCACACGATAAAGCCCAATTAAGTCAAACCTATTATTCAGTTAATTGCTATTATGCAACAGTAATTTCCCAGCCATTGCTCAGAATTGCTTGCAAATTACAACGTTTAATATAATAATGGCAGACCGTAAATAGGTTGATTGTAAATTCAACTTGCCTACGCAGACGGTGGTTATAGAATGAGCCCGTTTAGCTTTTGATGCAGGATAATGTTACATGGTGGGACAATTTATGACAACCATATACTTAGGAATGGGTACAATTCTCAATGCAAAAAAAAATACTTCCCAGACAATATTTATCCCTTAGTCGCAAAGTAATATAAGGTAATACAAAAATAAGCATTAAACTAAACATTCTTTGAATGTTGGTGTTCGAAAGATGTTTCAAAGAACAAGGAACTAAGTCACACTATAGGAAATACAAATGTTCTGTGCGGCAAGCCTGGATATATTAAACTGTAACTTACACTTTATTTCAACATTTAAGAAATATGTATTCAACACTATAAGAATTCGGCACTACTGATTTGATTGTTACCAGCTATAATATTGAATTGAGTTCGAAGTTGACTCGATATTTATACCAAAATTGATGCTTCAGGAAGTAATATGAACAATGGAAAGCCTAAGTATTCTTAATAGGAGTTGCAAAACAAATAATTAGGATTGCCGGAAAAGCTATTAATTTTTGTAGGTATTTAATAAATGAAATGTTCTAACAAACTAAAATTGAAAACATTTTGTACTATAAAATAGAGGTTGGCCATCAACCATATTAGAGATTAGAAATAATAAATGATTTTGAAAGTTTGATTACAATAAATTGATTGATGAATTTCTGGTGTACAACACATGGAAGTTACCTCTATCTCTCCAGGATTTTTTTACAAAAATGCTCGATAAAGAATAACGAAATTTAATGATATGTCTGAAACAGTTTCATATAACTGATCGACATTACCATTGATCTGTACCGGTATTGCGACTTTTAACAGCCCAGAAAAAAGTCTTGAGTGCCAAAATTAAAAAAAAAGAAAAGGTTGCGAAGAACCACGAGTCTTTTATACAAAAGGATTCACAACGGCAAAGCGTAGAAAACTCCGCTTGCACTCATGGTTAGAAGATTCGGTGTGGCCGTACAAACATTTTCGGTGACAGAAGAACACAATCAGAGTCGCAGCTTAGATCCGATTTAGTCTTTGAATATTTTAAGTCACATCGTATTGTGTATAAATTATTCACTGGAGGTGTCACGAAGGAATTCTTAAGACCACCTCTGTTGGATATTATTCGACACCAAAGTAAACCACTTTCTTATAAATAATCTGGTGTTGAACACGTTGTAAAAGTGATATTTTATTCATCTTAATGGGCAATCTTCACGTCTTGTGATGGAATTAATCGCATTTGTAAATAGCTATTATATTACGGCGGCACAATTTGCTTTAGAAGAGCAAGCTATGTTGACAGATTATCGAATCTGTTAATATCTTCAATGAAAGGCACTTGAAAAAAGCTATTAGTTTCCATGTTCTTATAAATAACAATATAGAGACAACTTCAAAGCCATCTATCGTTAGATAATTTACTTGATAGTATATTAAATATCCAGTTTCATCAGACAGGTGTCTCTAAAGCGCTAATTTAAGATTAATAAATGTGTAATGAAACCAATCATCAATACAATAGTGCGTTAATGGCTTGTAACAGATTTAAAGGGCTGTTTCCACCGTTAAACGTAGAAATAGCATCATAATCCCCAAACTCTAAAGCTTTTTTGCTACAAAAAAGGCTGCGATTTAAGCCCACATCGCGTTGTTGAAACTTTCATTTAGATTTTTGATCTGTCGATAAACACATTGTAACAAATTGGGGTGATAATGGGGGAAACAAGAATGAGACATCTCAGATTTCAAGAAATACCAACTGGCAAATATGCGGGATTGAGATACAACAATATTTTCAATCATATGGAAGAGACGCTTCTAGGAATGAGACACGGCCGTATAAATTCGATATATCCATTTCACAGAAGGTTAATGGTCGAAACCGCGGATCGAATAAGGTAGAACCAATCCAACTACAGAAACTGGCTCAGTGGATTGATCTGGTATACGGACTGATGAAAAACCTAGAACGGGACTGTAGCTGGAATATAAGTAGAGTGAGGCGAGAAATACAATGATCACTCTTGCACTAGGAGAATATGCCATGGCTTTTCAAGCAGAGGCATATGCAATATTGCAACAGAAATCAATCATTATAAAAACAAGCGGATTTTTATTGCAACAGACAGCCGGGCGATACTGAGGGCATTAGAGAAGCCCAGAGTACAATCAAAACTGATTTGAGAATATATTCGAGAACTGAATAGTCTGGCAGACCGTAATAAATTCACTTTGCTGTGGGTGCTCAGATAATCGAAAATCGAAGGAAACAACAAAGTTGATGAGTTAGCAAGAAATAGATGTCCAGAACCTGTTTTAGGGGTCTCCAAATACATAGCACGAGCGCAGGTAAGGGTTAGGGTTCATATAACACTGAAATGATACAACCAGGCAAATTCATGTAAAGACAAGGACTATCAAAAAGAAAGGACTGAAGAAGTACTAAACCTCAGTAGATTGCGTAATAGGATGCAGACTGTGTAATAAAATGACAGATACAACGTACTACATCCTGTGTGAAAGTGAGGGTTTTGACACAAAAATACAGGCAATTTTTGGCAATAAAAAATGAACTCAGATGATTATTTCGGTACAGGGTTCAACTTCCTCACACACACAAAAAAAAACAAGTTAGGGTTGACCAGTTCTAAATATATGAACCTAATCTTACTCATAATTGATTTGCTTAGATGAAAATGTTTGGAATTGTCATATTTTAAATACTTGCACCAGAAAAGCAGAGCTGGATTCTTCTGGAGCCGAGGAAGAAGAGCCATGTGTTCGCGCAAAGAAAAAAGGCCGTGGTGCCTGCTCCAATAAACGTGGCTAAGTTATATCTTCCAACAAAGAAGACCCAAGTCCACCTGTTGCCACCTTTTGCCAGTAAATAGCCTCCTTTTTTTTTAAACTACGCATACTGCGAGGTGTTGCGAGAAACACTAGCGAATGATTGAAACATTTTTACACTATTTGAAATTTCTTGAACATATTTCAAATGAATATTGCTTACCCCAAGGAAGCAGTTATTGCAAAAAAAATTGTAAACTACTCTGAATGGAAGGAACATTATTGTCAATACGAAAACTAAGAAACAAAGTCAAACAGACAGAGACAAAACAGTTGCAGAAACTTAGTTCATTGACTTGGGTGATAAAAATCGATTCTGAATGTTGTACCTACGAGCAGAAAACATAAGTCGTCGTGCTTTTCGTTTGTCTTGAAGAAGCATGTTTATTTTTTCGATAAATCTTCCTTTTTGTCGCACTTTAAAAATAATATTTGCGGGACTTGTATCGTTTTGTGACCTATATCGTTATGCAATATAGGTATAGACCCACATGTAGAATTGAGTATGGAGTATTTAGCAGCATGTATACCACAGTTTCGACAATTTGGGACTTTGAATTAACTTTGAATATGAGACCACCCTACCATATTTGAAAACAAGCCCACACTTTTAAATTACATGTAGCACATTGTATATTCTTTGGGTGTGTTCGTTGGTGTTAGTGGTGGCTGTATTGTTATAGCTTAAAGTCTATATGATTTATGGGCCTTTTATTTTGATTTTTAACAAATTACAAGTTTACTGTTTGTAACTTCGCAATCCCCAATACCAATTTTTATATCACTTAGTGAAGTATTAATATTATCGCAAAAGAAAATTGCGAAAGCAGTGACTATTTCTTCTTTCTTAACATTTTTAGTTACGTTGCTTACGCTATATTTTGCTGCTACCTCATTGCGCATTATAAAAGCCTGTACTCCGATCCGCTATTCAACGATATGTTAAAAGTTAGATCTTTTGCATTTAAAATTTATCGGGGTTTTGCTTAGGTACATACTTTTAAAACTACAAAGAACAAACTTTCTGAGTTACTACTAATTTTAGGTGTGAAGATTTGCAAGTACATATGTGGGTCGTTCTTAAGTGAAACATATAAATATTGTGGATTTGTGCAATATTGTATAATATTTATATGTTTCACTTAAGAACCACCCACACATTTTCTTGCAAATCTTCCACAACTGTGGAAAGGCAAGAAAGTGCCATTTGTTTTGCTAAAGACTAATTTATATAGAGCTGTTTGCCTTTCTACAGTATTTTGGTTACTTTCTCGCATGGTATACATTGTATTTTAACTGATATATTACAAAAAGAATCGACATATAAATCAGAAGCACAAATCCACGACAAAAAAAAACAATATTTTCTTTCAAACGCTTTAATGGCTCTTGTTTTATGTTCCATTAAACAGCACGTTATACCTGAGCCGCCCATATTAAAAGCAAACAGTGTAGTATTACATGTGTTTTATTCTACCCGAGGGGGTATAAATTTTCCGTTCCGTTTTTCCTAAAGTTTTCCGCATGTGACAGTCGGCATGTTAAATCATACCACCTGTCCACACATATTCGCATATATTCGCCTGCAATTTACATATAAAGAATTCACGGCAAACGCGATTATGGTGTCGTGTGCCGTCATTAACAAAAATTTACAAACTCTGTATCAGCAAGCGCTCCCACATCGTCGGACTAATTATTTCGCCTAACTCTTTGAATTATTTCTGTTAATGTGGCAAGGTTCTCTTGTAATGGACGCTCGTTGTATATCGTACAATTCTGAATGTTTCGTGAAATGTGGACTTTTTTGAGACTTTTCTTCATAGAAAGGTATTAATCTGAGAGAAATGGAATATTTTATTCTGCACGTTTGCTTTCCACTACTGTTCTTACGCTTTTAGAAACTTTTATATAACACAATTTATAATAACGAAAGTGTCTAGTATATCAGGTCAAATTGCTCTTGAAAGGTTATTCCAGAAAAAATGTGCCTACACATCCGTGTGGATATTAGCCATCTAAATTAGCATAAATAGTTATTCAAGTCAGTTGCATAACGTCTGTGCTTTGCGTTCTGATAGGTAATATCTGACTTATAATGAAAAAAAATCAAGCCAATCTATTCTGACAGTGATAAAACAAAGGTAAATAAAAATAAAATGGCTATCTTCCTACTAGAGTCCATTTGCAAGGCTACAATCATAATTAATTCATTAATATGGATTGTAATTAACATTAACTATATAGAAAATAATAGCTAAGTAAGTAGTAATTAAGATGATATTATAGTAGAGTAAATGCCTGCAATAATTGACTCTAAAAACAGGTTATGGATGTTTCGTCTGCCATCAAATCTCTGAAACACCACAAGTTCTTGGCGTTTTGTATTTAATCTCCAATTAAATTATACTAGCCATTCCAATATTCGGATATCCTGCACTAATATGTACAGGTCTCTTTGGGCCTATTCTTGGCTTGCAAAAAGTTGCCTGTCTAGAGCTTGGCATTTACACGGGATTTACAAGATTTACAAGAATCTTTTTAATAATCTCACGGTCGGCCAAAGATAGATACCAAATGATGAGTTCAAACTCGTTACCTGTAAAGATGGAAACTATTATTTTGGCACTTTTAGGAATGATGTAAATATTTTATTTTGATTTAAAAAAAAAACATGCTTTTAGAGTATAAAATGGCCTCTTAAATTTTCGATAACCTTTAGTTTTTTTTTTTTTTTGGATTGATACCGTTGTTATAGAAAACCAACTTTTTCTTTTATAGATCAACAAAACTATCATACATGAAAATTTCTTTACATCATCATTACAACTGTCAGTCATACGCTACCCCATTATCCTATTTTCAATCCCAACCATGAAAACTTTGCCAAAGACAGCTGCTTGTTAAAAATTTTATTGACAACTTACTTGCCCTAAAACTGAAATCGCCTGTTTCAGTTTCAAACCTTGTACGATAACAGTGAAAAAATAGTTCATGCGTCAAGAGGCTTAAAATGCGTGCTTCTAAGGACATGTAGCTTCAGGGACTATAAGAAGATGATCCAGAGAGATCAAAGCAATTCTGCTTAATAATAGATTGTATTGATATGCAACTTGATTGTGGAAGCAATGTTCTTTCCCTTGATAAAGCTTCTTTTAACATTAGCTTTCCTAAAATATATAACTGCAGATGTTAGCTCGATCGTAACTGTTATTAGATGCTAGAACACCATCTGCAGCATCCCCACAAATGAAATAAAAATCACCTACGAAAACTGACCACTCATTTTTATTTATAGCGCAGTGGTGCTGCAGATAATGTCTATAATATTTAGGTATTTCTGATTTATTTCATGTCTTCTTCTGCCTTTCCTTGTAACCGCTATCACCCCTCTTAAATATTTCATATCTATCAACTAAAGTCTACTTCTTAAACTGTTATTTAATATCCATGCTTTATCATACGTTACTAACGTATACTAAAGCACTGTTTCGTATGCAGGCTATAAGAAATAAAATGTTTAAGAAACTTAATGACCAAGTGCAGTAACAATGCACAAATTTCTAAACCATATTTTAATGTACTTGCCCTATATTGTTTCGATTAAGCTTTTTAATAAAGTAGAAATAGATAAATCAAATTGTTTTAAACTCTTCTAGATTACCAGATTTAACTAATTTTTAACTTCGTAATTACATAAAATAATGTTCAGTATTGCATCTAACTGAAAACTATAAAATTCTCAAACTGCTTTCTAGAATCGAGTACACGATATCCCCCATCTGCTTCTGTTTTCAGCTGTTAACGGATTTGCACAATAACAGGAATCTCTAATAGACGACATGACATAACCTTGTTAATGCTTCTAACTACACTACATTAGCGACATCATCCGAGACCTATTCTGCTTTTGATTATCAAGCTCAGCAGATCCGATGTAAGGTCCCCAATAGAACTCCTACATGTCATCTATTAAACGTTTATTACAATATTATCGTATTAGTTTCCTGCTTTTGATTCAAACTTGACTATTATTATGGCAGATATGTAACGTTGCAACGCTGTATGTATAATTTACCGTAATGTCCCAATCTTGAAATCTACGCTACGCTTCCATATATGTAATTGGGGATAGTGAGTCAGCAATCATCGAGGAAACTCGACATCATGAGGTCATGTATTTGTTGTTCGCGTGGAAACGCCACGAATAGTAAAGAAAACATCAGTGATTTGTTTATAGTTTGCATTACAAAGTTGTGCACATCAAACTTGATAACACAGTCGTTAGGGTTCTTTGCTATCTTACTTCCATTTACAAACACACATATTTATGTACATAAATGCATGTTGGATAGACAATAACAACATTTTTTTCTCTTTATTTATCGCGTATCGATCTTGATAATGGTCTCTAAGAGGATATTTAACATGCACAATTGAAAGGCAGGCAATATTAAAGCGTTATACTAGAGAGAACGGCTAGAAGGATCAAAACACTGCAGTAGATTGTGGATATGCTTTACTGTGGCCATGCCTCGGAAAATGTATAATGTAACAGACATGTTTCCCTATTGTTACCATCAAGCTCTACTTTGCACTTCTAACGAACAGGTTATGAAATCTTTCGCATGCTATTACAAATTCGAACATTTTTTTCACAATCTGTGCGTAATTTATTTGGTAAGGTTTAATGCTTTAAAAAATATATAATTTTTATTTGATTGGTTCTTTAGAACAATCAACTGAAACTAGAATTGGTTCTTTTACATCGAAGTGGCATAAAGAGAAGCACTACTCAGTGCCTCTAAAATTTCATGATACACAATGTCGTTTTTTATTTAGCGTCTTTTATATTAAGCTGTCTGGAAGGTGTAGTAATTTTGAATAAATTCTTTATATATTTTGATAAGTAAGCTCTCATACCTAACAATCTGTGCACATCTTCTTCTACTTCTGTACTTCTGAAAGATTGAATGGCTTTAACTTATCATCTAATTCATGAAAAGCTATTTTAGTTTATTTGCTCCAAACTATCATTTCTCAACGTTCAAATCTAACATAGTTCTTTCGTACTGATTTAAGACCATTATCCAATCTAGAATCACGTTACTTCCGTGAAAGAATCATGTACCATATTGTTATCTGTAGGTTTGTACAACTTCTATGTCAAATATTTGATATCTTGTGAAAGTTTACTAAACAATTTGTTATCTTTTGGTTTAGCTACTATTTCATCCAGTAGTAATAAATATTATGTAAGCTATTCCATATTCCTTATTTTTGTAGATGGGCTCAAATTATTTCTTTTACATCGAATTGCTTTGAGCTTCAATCGAATTTTGATAACATTTTGACTTGGTATGGGGCTAATAACATGCTACTAAAGATGTACAAATGTAAAGTACCTAGTTACCTTTACGGAAAGAAAAATATGATTCATTCGTACAATGGTGTTTATCAAATTCAAAATCTGGGTATAGTTTTCGATAGTGGTTCGAGGTTCAGCTTACACGCTGATAGTGTTATGTGTGTCATTATTATATAACGCGAAGCTAAAAATTTCACTAAAGTGTTGCTTTTTCATATGGAACCCTTATACCATTACATTCACTCGGAAAAAATAGTTAAGGTTGAAGGTAAATTTGTTAGTTATATACTTTTTATGTTTAATATGGAGAAAAGATTTTATAGATACCTAAAACGATTGAACCTATTGAATTTATATCTTTATCCTTCAACTGCAAAATTTCCCTGCCTTCAAGTTACAGATGTTTAAATATCAAAAATGATCCTGAATTGTTCTCTTTGTTTTCATTTCGTATATCAGAGTAAGAATCAGATAAGCTAATTTGTTGCCTTTTCACAGGATTTCTGATGGTTATCTATGCTTACAAGAACAGATACCAAACTCACACTTCCAGAATTTAATGAAACTTAGATTTGTAGACATTAGATTTTATAAAATACTGGTTTCTATTTTGGCTGACAAACGGATTTAGGGGTGATCTTTGAAAATTGGGGATTCGTCAGTTCTTTGTTAATTAATTCCTATCAGATGCTCATAAAAATTAATGATACATATAAGCGTTTATCATTTTTAAAGGACTATCGATACATCGGATTTACAATTATTTGACGTGAGCTCTATCCTAAACCATAAATGCATAAAAGTATGTGTATTATAGTGATTCTATTCACCAGGGCTCCTTGAAACGGACTTATACTGTTTTTTCTTATAGCGCCTTCATTATTTCCATTAAATACCTGCAAGCAAATAAAGAAAAAAGATTGAGGGCACTGCAAAGCTAGAGAAATGCAGTATTAACTAAATACATATACATTGCAATGTTATTTATTAGTTCATTATTATTAATTATTTTTATTACGTTTATACAACCAGTCATAAGCATATAATCCTGTACGTTGTCTTTCCTACTCTAGCTGTCAAAGCATGTTTTCATTTAAGAATTAAACTAACACAAACCATGTCAGATAAAAAACACTAATATTATTTCATATTTAAGATTAAATATGATTTGTGTATCTTGAATTGTGAATCTGGCAACTAATTTTCTCCAAATTTCAGTTTAAATTTTGATTTGTCGTTCCGTGTCGAATGTATAATATGTATTCGTTGCATGTCGAATCAATGTGTATGTATTTTGGTCCATTTGACTGTCGGTTGACGATTATCTCTCTCTAGTTAGTAACTCTAGTTAGTAACTATAGTATATTCGGGGAATATTAACTTCTCACAGTTGGTGAAACAATCGAACGGGCTGCTATTCAGTTTTGCTTTAAGCAATTACAGTTATTTTTCAAACAAAGCACTGGTCGTTCTTCCTCAGACCACCGCAGAAGACAGATCTGTTTCTGTTGGTGTCAATACCAAATTTTAGAACAGTTTTTTTTTAAGTTTCAAAATATCAATTTTAAATAATTTTCTTGAACTCCTAAATGGTGTATATTAGGAACTAACTCTTCTAAGAGAAAGATACATAATGTTCCGTTATATTTATGCAAAATGTTAGGTTATATTTAAAAATAACCGCTAATTTTTGTAATAAAATTTAAGTCGATATCTTTCATGGTGTTTTTCTATCTAGATCTTTCAAGATTTCTATTTTATCAACAGGCTTCTTAAGTTTTGATAAAATCTACAGAATCTCCAATTTTTCTTGTTTACGAAAATGTAATTAGCGTTTAGACTGGCAGACACATTTTCGTATTGTTGCGACGGAAAAACGGAGGTAGATTTTTTAATTCCCCAAATCAAATTATTCCGTTTTAATTTGTCGCCTTTCTTTGGGACTACGTCGGCCGAAGTATTTGTGATATCCGCGCTCCGTCCGGACTGAATGAAAATCCTATCAGATCAGAAGCAGAAAAATAATGTGCGTAAGCACCTTTCAAAGGGATTCTTCTCCGCCTGTCTCTTGGTTTATTCTAAAACGATACTATTAAAAAAAAAGAAAGCGATTTTTTAAATTCCATTGTTATCCACTCTCGTAATTTCACAAACGGAGGCCAAAGCAATGATTGCAGAAGATTCGATTTGTGCGTATAAAAAGAGACAAATAAACAGATATCGTTTGAAACTGTGGCACGTACTCCGACATTGTTAACGGGAATTTGCTCGAAGGCCCATCAATTTACCTAACTGCAGATTATATTTCATTTTTCTAGAAGTAATTTTTAAATTGTAAAGGATTTTAGACTTAGGATTGATGTTCACACAACAATAATAGTAATGACTTTATTTTCAGTTACATAATATAATACAAAGTAAAACATAGTGAAAATGAACTATTTATATTAACATATTATATGTAATTGAAAAAAGGGGCAGCTCGAGTGAGTAAGAAATACTGGTCCCTGCTCTTCCATTAAACCCTTAAATAACGAAAATAGAAGGTTGGATGCATAAATGCCGAAAATTAAAATATAAGCTATAAACTAAAAATTGGAAATTATTAAATTCATGTCAATAAGATTGTTAACCAAATAGATACTTATATAAAGCACATCTGAAAGCCGAATTTTTTCTTCCTTTAAATTCAGAAGGTATAGAATTGTAATATACATAAATTGTATAAGTAAAACATCTCTCAAATAAAGTAGTCTTATTAAAAGGTAGAATTATTAATTTTTTATTTCTTAAATTAATATTGTGCACGCCATTTAATAATAATAATAATTTATATAATAATCTCCCTGTCATTATTATTCGGTGGTATAGATTTAAGCAAGAGACGGTTCGCGTCGTTCTAGAATACACCGGGTCGGGTCAAGGGCTCGCAGGCGCATTTAAAGTTGGTGCTGTGTCGTGCCAGAGGGCTTTGTCGACACCGAAAACACGCCTCGAAAGATAGCACTGGGTCGTGTCAGTAGCTTTGTCCGCACCGAACTAAAATAAATTATTAATCTTCTTGCACAGAAAGCTAATCGGTTTAATTTCTTATTGTTATTGTATGTTTATCTCTACTGTCTTTCCATGGAAATTTCTTTATGTATGCCTATAACTTCACTAGGTCTTTTAGTTTTCCTGCCTTTAGTGAAAGATTGTTGAATGCACTATTCACTTATATCTGAGTAAAGTATCTACATAGATATGTAAGTGTAAGATCTCTGCTTCGATTATTATTAGACAAAATAAGTATAAAATACTAAGTAGTGAGTATCGTTTGTATAATGAAAAGCGTCCAGAATGAGGATTCCATGCTCTATTTTTATGTGTCGAAGAAAATTAGCACCTTTATTTACTATAGTTTTCTAAATTGTAAACGATGAAAACATTTTAACTTGAAAGTTGGCACCTGATTCACAAAATGACAGTAAATTAAAGTGTCAAGTAAAATATAACTATTATGCATTCGAATCTAATAGTGCCGTCAGCTTTAAGATCACATATGTATGTATTCAATGCAGTAATATTACTTGATAATAATAATAATAAGACCCACTTCCCTATTGAGTATCCCAAAGCTTCTTTGTACTGTACGTGATAAGATTTCCCAATCCTTTCAAGTTTATCTGGGGTACAAGAAAGCTGCATCAGACAAGACCTTCTTCACTTCAGGGTCTAATCTAATACGGGAAGGACGTCCGTTTGTAGGTGATAAGACACAAACACCTTTTGCGTCAGGTGAGAAAATTAGAGAACAACGAAAACGTGAATGCATTTCAGATGTAGTACAGCGAACCTTTTCGTTGAAAATATTAGGAGTAAACTAGTTTGAAAACAAATATATAAATTTAAAGGAATTATTAGATATTGCTAGTACTAATTCGTATCTATACATTCAGTACTATTCAGCAACGCATGTTATGTGGATAAGACATATCATTCAATTCACTTTCGGTCGCAGTAGAGCGGAAGAGTCATTGAATGAAACAATGTTGACCTTGTTTCGATTTTATACAATTGTTTTGGACAGCTGCACTCCAAAGAGATAAATTGAATCAAAGGGGCAGCACTGTTGATTTCGGATGAGTGGCATTTACTCTAGATGGACTCAATTTAGCAATGTTACCTCTGAAAATAGGTATAGTGTACCTACATATTTCTGTTACTGCAGATGGTTACTTGTTTTCTGAGTTATATGCACCATTTCATAATCATTTGTTCTTATTGAAGTTGCTACGTGTTAGTAGGCACAAATCATATTATATTCGCAAGAAATAATTCCTGCTTTAATGTGTCGCATAATAAACGATAGAATGTCGACGCCACGACTTTAATAGCCGTTTGTAATGTTAAAAATGGTTGAACAAGCGTTTAATTTTGGCCTATATCCGGTATAAGAAACGATAAAATATCTACGATAAGAAACGTTGAAATACAATATTTTATAGATCGACCAATTATTATTGGTATATGGTAAACTATTTTCAACATAGACAAATATTTAGCTTTTATTTGGTTATTATTCAACGCATTTAAGTGATTATTACAAAAATTACTGCGATCTGTGGGGTGGACTATTACGCACTTTGAAATGTATGAAGAGTTAGATTAGTAAGTGTTAAGCAAAGCTATGGCCGAATCATGACCAAAAATCCACAATATACAAAAATAGAAAAAATTTAACACTACTTGTAATGGTTATTTACATTAGAGTGCGGTAGGTGTGATTTACAGCCCGACAACTCAGGTTGTTGGGCTGTATTTAAAGCTGTATTTATGTTTATTTAAAGAAAAATTTTGTACCAGCGGTAGATGTGGATCAATAGCATCGCATTTTAACAACTCGACTGTCAATATAAACGTGAATCTTTATATGATGATTTCCCCAGAACAAAAATTAACACAATATATAGGAATACAACTAGCTATCTAATATGATTTATTTAAAACTCTAGAGAAAATATTTGCTGTGAACCAATTTAATACTACATATAAATTGGAGAAATTTTCAACTGAAATGCCCATTAGAAGTTATTAGAAGTTGTGTCTTTTGTAGGGTTCCTAAAATATGTGGTTTTAATCAAATTGAAGGCATAATATAATTGTCCAAAGTCTTTGGTAAGGATCTGGGTAATTTACTATCTGGATTTTAGATCTGAGTACTATTAGAATCCCTTATCCGAAACTTGCAGTCTCGATAGTGGATCCGGATGTGGATATTCGGATATTGGATAAAGATCCTAGGATTCGGATATCCAGATAATTTTGGATCCAGATAACAATTTTATTTGATAGATATATACCGATTTTAAGTGTTGAAATCTGTTTTGAAGACGAATATTCTGGGTCAATGATAAATATTCTCTCAGAAAAGAAACTTTCACAACTATTGGTTACAATAATTATCAATTGTGTCCATCACTAATTAATACAGGTATTATGGTTTTAGAAACCAGGCATCTGTTTAGAAATCGGTTAGGATTTTTGTTTTGAATTTGAATTAATCGCCATTTCTGTCGCACTAGAGTATAACGCATTGACGAGGAATAAAGAAAGGTATACCTTTGAAAATAAGTAAAAATAGTTTTTCGCAATTGTCCAGAGTAAACCGCGACCTCATGACTGACAGCCAAGCGTGCAAGAGACCAAACTATCAGCCAGGTTAACCTGGAGATACTAAAGCTGTTATGAACTTCCCTATATTTTAGATCAGAATAATTGGCTGTTCTGAGCAAGATGTTATCCGGAAGCCTTATCTGAAACTTGGAATCCGGATCCCAATGGTGAATACGGATCTGGGTATGAGTATTCGGAATACCTACAGCACTACGTTTGATTGATATAAAAAAAGAAAGACACTATAAGTAAATTCTGATTTAAAAAATTCAACGAAAATATCTAAATTATTTGAGGTTTCAAAAAAATAAATTTAAGGGTCATAGAAATTAATAAATTTTAGATGATATGTTAAATGTAACTACAAATGGTGAGCTGGTCACATATGCGGATGATATTTGCTCTTTAGTGTCAGATTCATCTCTAGTTGCACGTTGTGGTTTAATAGTGATAGGTGGTATTTGATTGCCAAAGAAAACTGTCTTCATTCTTTTCACAGCGACACTTAGCAAAATTAATGCGTCAAATTTGATTCGTATAAAATCGCACACAATAAGCAAGATATTGCAAACGGAATTTCCCAGTTAACATATTGAGAATAGTCTAAATTGGGAATCTCATCTAGAGCCACAATTATCTCGGGTGTGTTATACAATATATCGTCTACGCAATTATGTAAGTAGAGATGTATTAGTAAAGTATTATTATCTTGTTTTTCAATCAAGAGTGGTCTATACCATTTTATTTTGGGCTGCGTCAACATTTACTCATGGAGTGCTTAAACTTCAAAAACTGGCGCTTAGAAATATAATGGCTGCGTCTAAGTACACACAAAGTTACACAAAAGTAAAGAGAAAGACTGTTTTAGAAATAAAAACTATCCTAACTATAACACTAGAAATAAGAATTGTTGATACGAGTTGACACGTCCTATGTATATGGGTATCACAATTTCCTACGACATTCCTGAAGAGAAAAAAGTATTAAAAAATTATTAACTTTTTTAAGAAGAAATTCAAACAATATTTTTGTCTTCCACTCTACAGAAGAGTTTTTTTTAAATTTTTGAACAAGATCTCACAGTTAGTTTGCTTAATGCTCCTGTTTATTTCTATAAGGTAAGGCGTGGTTGAATAGGGAATTACATTTTGTTAAATCTTCTTTTATTATTATATTTCTGTAAAACTTTATACCTGTTGGTCAAACGGATTAAATTAAATAAATAAGTAAATAAATGAAAGAAAAAAACCATATTGATATATTAAAATTTAGAAATGAGATACTAGAAAATCGGGCCGGTTCACCCGGCCTACTAATCAGTCGTTTGATGTCCGCTTACCGCCCCCACTCGGCAGAAAGTAGAAAGCCCGCGCTCCACCTGGAAGGCACCACTTACGCCCCAACTCGGCAGACCAGCCGGACCGCAACACTCTCCGTTAACCCCCGTCTACACCTGTGACTGGTTTGGAAAGAGTTTTTTTTTAATTTTTGAACAAGATCTCACAATTAGTTTGCTTAATGCTCCTGTTTATTTCTATAAGCTAAGGCGTGGTTTAATAGGGAGTTAAACTTTGTTAAATCTTCTTTTATTATTTTATTTCTGTAAAACTTTATACCTGTTGGTCAAAAGGATTAAATTAAATAAATAAGTAAATAAATGAAAGAAAAAAGCCATATTGATATATTAAAATTTAGAAATAAGATATACCTAAAATTAAAATTCTTATAAGCGAAACGTTAATGATAGTGTAGTTATTACTGTTATTAATATTAGCATCCGCTGAAGAGTTTCTCGTCCTGATGAACATTTATTATATACTAATCTAAATTAGAATTAGAAGTTAATTTAATATTGCCGGTGTATTGCTTGTGTGGTATAAACTTTCCATTCTACAGATCCTGACAGCATATAAAAATTTATATTGACTTTAAAGAAATCATTGATATTGTTTTGAATATAAATATACATATAATATCATTCACTACATTTAGGTATTGATTATATTAAAGCAATAAAAGCATCCAAGAGTTCGCGCCGTAATATATTTTTATGTTTCGAAAAGAATAGCGGTAGCCATTGATACCACACTCTCGCATTTATCCCTCTTCAGCCAAACCGTATTCATTATGGGATTATTAAGGTTCTTTATGCGATGCTGATTTGCATTTTTTATATTTCAGCCACGTCGGAGACGCGGCCATAAAATGTGACTGCACGGCGGGATTTACTGGGGAAACTTGTAATTCTCGAGAGGAAGCCACTATTAAAA
The DNA here is from genome assembly GCA_949128085.1 of Cetonia aurata. Lineage (NCBI taxonomy): Eukaryota > Metazoa > Arthropoda > Insecta > Coleoptera > Scarabaeidae > Cetonia > Cetonia aurata. The sequence goes on from OX421887.1 coordinate 14,498,036, forward strand.
ACGGTAAGAATTTATTTTTTATTTCGCGTAACGAGGGCTCACGAGCCACGTCACCAAAGGGTGGACGTATAAATAAGTGAGCTCGGTGCTTCTTTATCGTCAAAAAGCGGACGCTAAGCGTTGAATTAATGTCCGCTTAATTTAGTAAATAGCCGTTTGGTGCTTCCGAGCATTTGTACGTCGCGATAATGAAATGAAATAACATTTATATCCTTGTACGCTAATTTTTCTGCGAGCTTCTGCACCGTTAGGATGAGAAGCTACGTTTAAATCTAATATATGACGTAAATAAAAGCAGAATTATAAAAAATTATCATGTAAAATTTAAAAGGAATGGCAAAGATAGATACATACATAATTAATGTGAAACTTGAAATATAGTGCTATGTTAACTTTGTTAAGAAATTTTGAACTATAATATTATCAATTAATAATAATAATTTAAATATTAATTCCTATAAGATTTCAATAGAATTCAACGATAATCACCTATGCACAAGTGGTTGTCTATTCGGTATGTCAAAAGATAAATTAATTAGCTGTATATTTGATGTTGCGGTAATCATGTAAATTGCATGTGTTCAAAACTGCACATGCAGTTAAATGTTGTCAATGTTTTGAATAGAAGATAAACAAATTTTTTCTGTAAATTTTCAGCTGGACGTGTATTTCCTATTCGATTTGCTTTACTATCGTCTTCATTATTGTATTCTTCTTGTCGGCTTGATTATCAGTCGTGCGGTCCATGATTCAAATCTCACTTTGGTCAACTACGACAACTGGTTTTTTCCTGGCCCGTAATGATGATCACGCTGCTGATGAGCATGTTAGACTTTATTAACTCTCTTAAAAAAAATATCATATATCCTACAGGAGGTCGTGTCGGTTAGAGAAAACTCTATTCGTGTCAATAAGGCTGCACAATCTTCTTAGCGAAAACAGTTATTTCAACAAGACACATGTTCTTTGACAGCAAACAGTCCTGCATTTTAGAGTCGGTTGATATTTAGCCTAAATATCAATCGAATATTTTACTCCAATATTGCAATTACCTGTATGACCTTTTTATAGATCATCCCATCATATCCACCCAGAGCAACAGTTATTTGGGGTTGATTTGGGATCGTATCTCCTGTGGTCACAGACCACACTGACATGAACCATTCACGGTTGGACAATCTAATATATAGCATTTTAATAAATCCCACCCTTAAAGAGGTTATTTCAACTCTAAGTAATATTTCAAATGAAACATGCAGAAAATTATATTTTATTATTACATTAATTTAACGTTTAAACCTGGTATTGGATATATTTTATAATTAATAGTGGTTGTAGTGTTTCTGAAAATATTAGTAGCAGATTTGATACGGTTTAACATAGGAATTAATACTGATTTGGTGATTTCTTTTTTCTGATGGAGGTATGATATAGTATTTTGTTTCAACAAAAAGGGCATCCGTATATTTGCGAAAATATAACAGACATATACTTCTGGACGGTACACTGGAACGACACCAGTAAACGTTTTACTTCACTTTTGAAGTGTTTTGCGGGGAACTCCACAATATCATATGGTAGGACATTTTAGAGTTTTGATGCCAAATAATCGATTGAATCCTGTATACACATGAGTCTGTGATGTGGCGTTTTAAGTTGTTGTTTGTTTTCCGCAGAGTAGCTATAGTCATGTCCATTTTCCAAGAACATACTTCTGTTATTATGTACATAGAGAGGAAATTGCCTCTGCATGGTTCGCCGTATCTTATATGGCAGCGATCTTATGGCCTGCTTCTGTACTGTAAAAATTCTAGATGCCGAACTCGACAAGCCCCAGAACAGCACGCGAAAATTCAGTAGGGAGTGGAAAACAGCAAAATACGATGCCCTCGGAAAGGCATGAGTTGCGACCCTGCCAATTTTCCCCAGAGCATACAGAGCCAAGGTTAATTTGGACGCCAGTGCGTATATGTGGTTTGTCCACTTTAGTTTGAAGTATATTTCGATACCTACCCAAAAAATGTACGTGAAGACTGTCTGTTTGTTTTGTTGTAAGTAGCAATCTTTGAGTCTTTTTCCTATTGCTCCTCAATCTATGCGCAGCAAACTAAACACAAGCGTCATCCTCAACCCTCTCAGACATACTGCCAAGGTCTTGAAGGTCCACCACCTGGACGATGACAGACGTGTCATAAGCATAGAGACACACCTTCGCGCATTGAGCATTCACAGATAAATCATTCAAGTATACGATAAAATATAAGGGCCTAATGATAGGCCCTTGTGGTACACCACACTTTACGTCGCATGCTTGTGATACTGCGTTGTTCCAGATTGTAACTTGCTTTCTGCCTCCCAAATATGATCTTAAGACATTAAGAGGTCAAGCGTGTTCCTCCTGAAGCCGTAATACTCTCACTTGGGGATCATTATTTCAGGACTCAGCGAGTCAAAGGCTTTCGATAAGTCTAAGATGTGAGCTTATGTGTGAATAGGCATTGTCATCAAACCCCTTTCGAGATCCCTTTTGTACCACTTCTAAGACAGCAGTTGAAACAGAGCGACGCCTGCGATACCCGTGCTGCTTATCCGTGAAGAAACTATTCTTCTCGAAATATAATATCATTCTGTTTGCCATCGCTTGCTCAAATATTTTATATATGGCAGACAGAATACTGATAGAGCGGTAATTATCAAGGAAATTAGAGAAACAAATTCTCAACGTATAATACGGGATCGGGAATTTATTAATGAATAACACTTTTAATTAAAAGGGATTACATCAAGTAAACGCCAAATCTATTCAAATAACACTTTTAGTACTTGAAAACACTGCTTTTATGTGTGGTAGATGTTAGTATTAAATAATTAATTTTACAAGACACAGCACATACGTTTTTCTCAAATTTGGGCACAATAAGTTTCACTTGTATATTAGTGTAGACGCTCAGCAATAACTAATATTAATAGAAGCGTATTCTGATGATATTCCAAGTGTTTGGCCCTCTATGTAGATGAATTTGATAGTTATAACTTTATAAAGGAGATATCTCTGATGATATAGTAAGTAAAACAAACTAAATGACTATTAAAATATTATTTTTGATTGTGGGAAAGAAATGTATATTATTTACAAATTACGAAAAAATATTACCTGATATATTTGGTAAAATTTAACAAAGTACAAACATGGGAATTTTAATACATTAATAGATATTCACAGTGAAGTAGCTTCATAACCTCTTTCTTACATACCAGCTGAGTTACTTTTCACCCCTTGTTGAAAAAGGTTTGTTCAAGTTTGATAAAATTTCCAAATTCTATGCGTGTTATTAATTCGTGGAGAAAATGGCCTTCTGGCAAATTATGTTTAAAGATTTAAAAAAATAATAAAAATTTTGTTTTCTTTTTTGTACGTCTATTAATACAGTTCTTTTATATCTTTGCATTCTTTTTTGCCTTTGGCACTTTCGCCTTACCTTGTAGAAACAACAAAAAACAATCTTAACATTTTTCTTTCGAAAGTTTCTTGAAAGTTATTTTGCCCAGATCGATTTTTCCTTGCGGTTCATACCAAATGCAACATTTACCAATCCTGCAAATTTATATGTATCCCCTATCTTCTATAATAACTGAAATCCACATGATGAGAATCAAAAGAGAATCAGCATGTATAAAATACTAATTTTATAATAGGTGACTATAGCACAAAATCCTCTCGGATCTCCATAAATTCGCTAACTTTGCAACAGACGACGAAATTTTCGAGATTAATTGGGTTCGTGTTACATTATCGTTAAATCTTTTGAAAATAAATCTACGGCGCTTTAATTAGAATATCGATGTTTTTCCTAAAAAAAAAATATCGAACTTCATATCATTTTACCTTTGCTTCGATCCCGAAAAATCGAACATAGATTTATATTACTGGCGGATAACTTAAACTGCGAAATTTGAGTAGTAACACCTGTTTTAATACTCAAATTTTTAATATAAATTACGCTAGTATAAGTTTCGATCATTTCAATGAAAGGTGGCGTTGTAAACATTACAGAATCTTTCATGTATGATGCCAGGAAAATTGCTAGAGAGATAAATATTTTCAGCAAGGAAACTGTCTTCATATACAGTGTAACCTTTATTAATGGACGAATACATTTAATGGATACGTTAATTATAAATATGCTAAACGTATTAGGTTAATCCTAATACTTGAGTTTGTTTAACAGACACGCCATATTCTTCAAAAAATGAACAATTAAACTTTTTTGGAAGTGCCGGTTTGTACTCCATATATTTCTTCCATTATATTAGTAAATCATCAATGTTCCATGTGTATATTCAAAAAACAAATTTATTTAAAATAGTTTGTTTTATTATATATACGATACAAATCAATTTCCGACTATTCGAAACTTAACATTTGAAACAAATGCAAATTGATTTAATTACGCGATGTTTTTTGCATGTAAAATGGTTGTACATATAAAATCTGTTCGACATTGTCGATCAATCTATCTCGGACATATTACACATAATTCAAATAACTTTCAATTTTCAGTTTCCATTGTATTCGGACATTGGTTTTCATTCATGTGGAATATATTGATGGATGGCATACGAAACACATGTTTATATATTTCTTATTTTGGGATTCTGCAACCGTTTTTCAATATGAAATTGAAATAGCTTCTTTATCATTTCTAACAGAAACTACCTACGTTTGTATGTAGGCCTTCGATTTGCTTTTGAAGTTTTAGTTACTCTTAAGACAAATGAATGTATGCTAGCAATATCAAGTACATTTTGCAATAGAATAAATGGTCAACGCTTTCTGAACCGTTTCAAAGAATATTTTATTACCATTTGATTCACATATGCAAAAGTAACAAACACACAAGATGCCAGATCACTCAGCGCTACACTAGCCCTTAATTTACGTTAATTGTTTGGGAAATTGATGGATTTTCATTTTTAGCAGAACCTCTTGCTCTAACACGATGAAGAGTTATTTGCGGTTCTTAATTTGTTTCTGGTTAACTGATTGAACTGTCATTGTATTTGTTACTAGCGTTAATATCGTCTGCATAACATACGACATTAAAATTATGTATATTTAATTTTTCTAAATATTGAAATAAATTATTTGTGTACATATTATATATATAAAAAATGGACTTAAAATAGAGTTTTGCGGCACACCCGCAGTAATTTGCATGCTTTTGCCGACGTGTTCAGTTGGTAGTTTCACACTTTGATGTCTATCTTTGATGTAACTTTCTATTAAGTTTAAAGCGTTCCCACGAACACCATAGCCACCATTAAAAAAATCTAGTAGTTGCTCATGCACAGCTAATTCAAATAGTTTTGCAAAAGTTGGTAGTAAACTAATAGGTCTATAATTTTTAAAGAAATTCTTTTTTGTAATTTGGTTGTACTATACTGAGTACTATAGCGATCTAATGGATACAATCCATTTTCGAACATGTGGTTTATTAAAAGGGTTAACGGCAGTAATAATGAATGACTTATAGAGTTTACAAGGTTATTTGAGACATCATCATATCCACTTAAATGTGAGGAGTTGTGTTTATTTATCAACCGTGGAGTATCATTCTCTGTAATAGAAATGAAAAATAATGATTGAGTATTCGGGGTAATATTTTCATATCAGTATCCATGTCACCTTTTGTGTGATTGCATTCCATAAAATACCTATTAAATTCTGAAGCAAGTTGACATTCATTCATATCAAAGTGTTAAAAGAGTTCTATGAAATTTGATTCGTTTAATTTACCCAACTCCTGATTAACTATATTCCACATGGTTTTAGTTATGTTTTCAGACAACAGCACTTTATTGTTATTATATTGCTTTACGGATAATTTTAATAACTTATTATAATGATTTTCTAATTTACGTTTTGTATTTTTGAGTTTGGGGTAGACGGATGACATTTCTCTTGCCAAAGGCAAATTACTTTTATCTTCAACTAATTTTGGTGTCATCTTGATATTACGTTTTTTTGACCTAATTTTAGTCACGCATATTTATCTATTAGTTAATAATAGTTATATTAACCTAGCAAAGAAAAGTATTCACACACATCAGTGTAGGTACATTATATAAAACTCGCTCATAAATTTACTCACTTGTCGTTTTATTTAATCCATTCGAAATTATCATAAATCGATTACTTCCACTTTCTTAGTCTTTTCGGTTCGCAGCAACGACGTGCTCAGCACATACGCACGTAAATATTTCGTTAAATCTGACTGCGCTCTGCATATTCAACGGTTTAATCGAGCTTCAACTCGAATTCGAGGTAATTCGGTTTAAGCAGTCGGTCTAAATGGAATTAACTAATCGTCTACAAAGGCTTGCGGATGGCAACGTGCAACAGTACTAACTTTGACGATAGTAAAGGTATAAAATAAAGCTTTAATTTGGGTTCTGTTGGACAACTACGATACAACTAATTGCACACGAATGTACTGACGAAAAATGATTTATTTTGAATAATTTCTCTTTTAATTAAAGAAGAGGATTAGAATACCATATCCTAGCCTTTTGACGTGAATTGCACATAATAAATTTTATAAATAAAGAAAATTGATTTCAGTTTTTTTTCAGGTTAAGTGTATGCTAACATATATTGCTGTCCTTTATTGTTCTATAACACTTTTTCTACCAAAAGGCATGAGAAATGTATTCTGGTTGTGTAATACACATCTTCTGCCATACGATATTATAAAATACGTGCCTTGAAACCCAAGAGTTTGCGTAAGAAATGGGGTCGTATTTTTTGCATGTAAATGTTAAATGTTATACTGCTGGTATACATTATATGTATATGTACTCATATGCATGTATTATACAGTGTGGTAACCACTTATAGAATAATATTATCTTTCATGTTATCGTAGAATTTTTAAAAAATGCTCTAGCATATCCATTTTCAATTTTAAAGTTACGCAAGGTAAGTTTGAGGATAGTCATCACTAAAGACCGGATTACATGCAAAGTAAAACTGAAATATATGCGCATATATATACACGGATTTTTCATGAAATATGCGGTAATTTGGGCCATATATGCAAAAAAATATGCAAAAATTTCACCTAAAATAACTAAAAGCAGAAATTTAAACATAAACTTATTACACAAACATTTTTTGCAACATATTTCTGAAACAATTTATAATTAAATATTTTTCAAAATTGTGTAAAAGAAAGTTTTCTCTTCTATCAGAATACATATGTTTAAAAATTGAAAAGCTTCTTTCAACATCTACAGCCGTAATTGGTGCATTTTTAAAACTTTGCAATGCATTCTAATCTAAAATTGAAGCAGAATGATGTCTCTTCTTCTCATAGCATATCAAATTCTTCTACTATTTCAACTTGTTCCGAGAGCGACAGCCCTTGTATTCCTAGTTTACAAATGGAACTTGAAACAAAGCTATCATTTGACTTAATATATAGAAGGTTTTGTGGCAATTCTGTTGATGTTATTATCTTTTTACAATTTTTTAGAGAAATGATGCGACCAGTGATTTCAAGAATTACATTTCTTATTTATTCAAAATGATCGGCGTAAAAAATTGCAGCCTCTAACCATGTACCCCATCTCGTAATAATAGGTTCAGGAGTCAACTGAACATCAGGAAGTCGCTTCTTATAAAATTGGATTCATTGCTAATTACCTAATTTACCTAAGATAAGTAAAAACAGAAATTTAAACATGAACTTTATTGCATAAATATTTTTTACATCATTCACCAAAGGGAATTGATTCGCAATGTCTGCGGCTACACGATTGAACCCATGAGCTAAACAAGTGGTATGAATAATGTTATTACATTATTTTATCATGTATGGTGCACCGTCGGAAAAATTAGTAAAATTTTTTCACAAGGTACACTTTCAGGTAAAAAAAAAATCATGAACAAATTAGACAATTGTTAAATTCTTTGCTTTTTGAAGTTGTTTGCAAAAAATTAAATATGAGTCGTTTCTCACGCTAGGAGTGAAAATGCAGGAGCAATTGTTGAAAAACAGATATATTTTGTTCTGGAAATCGTGAGCTGTCGATGTGCATTAGGAATTTTTAGTGAGAGAAAGGATAAGAAGAAGCTTAAATATGCAATTCATGCAATCACCAATGAACGCTAATTAATTTTAATCAGTGTAATACGTGGACACATAGACTATACTTAAACATATGCAAAAAATTAAAGATATTCCTTTGCATATAATCCGGTCTCTAGTCATCACAATAGTATTGCTTCAAATACCGTATTCAGTTTTCGTTGAGTCCTATTTCCCAACCTTGATAGGTAAATAACTATTTTCGGTAAAATAAGAAGATTTCTGGTTATATGGCACAGAAGATATAGTTTAGGATGGTAATAAAACGTTAAATAAATCATCGTTCAATTTTCTTTACAAAAAGCAATATTTTTCCGAAACTACGCAGACAGAAATAATTTTAAGTTATGTTGCCCTTTCAAACTTCACTAGGTTAGGTCTATCTGAGTGGAGACAAAGCAACCCGAGATAAAAAGCGAATTGAAAGCGATACAAAAAGCAAAGCTATAAAGGGACAAAGCCCGTAGACTCCGTACACGTAGAAGATAAATGAAATACGAAATATCTAAAATCGAAAGAGTGGAAGTCAATAAAACGGATGTTGAGTGCATTTGTAATATTTTATGGTTTTCCGATAGAGGTCGGGTGCTGTAACAGAGCGAGCTTTGTCTCTTTGGGCCTCAGTTGACGAAACGGGACTTGCAGAAGTGAGTGTAAAGTTCGTGTGTTAATTAAAGACTGTGCTTAACTCGCCGTAAATGACTGAAATTTAAATTTTTTAGTACCATACCCTTTTTCTCTTACTCCTTTATTAGCTTTGTTAATGTCTGTAAAGGCAAAGTAAGTTTTAGTGCTTTAGATGATAAAAAATTAAAAAATATATATATATTCATTAGAACATTTTCTCTGGGATAGTAACTAACTAAATATAAATACACAGAGCTGTCTGACATCCAGGAGTTTTGAAAAGGAAAGAAAACACATTTTTGAGTAGTTTCAAATCCGATGACGTATTTGCAGTTAACTAAAAAATTGAATGAAATGTTAAGCTCAAGTTGCCAAACTTTCCGTTGGTTCACAATGAGCAAAGAAGCTTTTTTTATTTTTTTCTTGTATTTCTTTGCTAAATTTTTGTGTTATTGTAGGTATCTCATAACTTCAAATTAAGCATTGAATTACCTAGTTTCACAAGAATAGATATTTTGATGGAAAAGTTGTGCGTATCTATTGGCAAGTTACAAAAAGATAGTATAGAGCTAGTCTATCTCCTGATATCCAACTGTAATACAAAAATGTGCTCCAGGAAGACTGTTACCAATCGACTTTTTAGAGAACTATTCCGATCATAGATCTTAAAGAAAAAAGTCATTCATAAACTCTATAAGCTAATTACCTTGCAGTTAAACAGATAAGATTACATGACACTATTTCCAAAAAAAAAAGATGTGGGAGGGGAGTGTTGGGGTACTACTGATTTGTAGACCGATGCGCCGGTGAGAGAACCAGTGGTTTTAAAATCGTTTACTTCACATTACTGAAAGTACATTATCATATACAAAGTATACATGTACGTGACATTCTTTCGCAACTTAAACAACATGTATTTCAGTATTCCGTTTGCCGTTTATTAAATATACGTTATACAGTATTTGCTATACCACCAATGTTCCTTAATAGGGTTGTATATAAATTCATATGTCACCGTACACCCGCTGGGTGCTAGAACTAGTAAGCCAACGTTGGTTAGGTGCGACCGTTGATTACAACGTAATAAGCGTGCAACAGCCACTGATTACTATTCAAGTTCGGAGAACCTAGCCCTCTAGTATAGGGAGTCTGTCACGGTCTGTCGTTAGTGTGCTCTCCACGCATGGCATGAGCGGCGACCAATTCTCGCTGCTGCCGCCTGACGCCGCTGTCTGATCTTCGCAGGTCGTCGTTCGCGCACTGTCCGCTGGTATGACTGCTGTGCTCGCCCGATCTCCGTGGAAGTTCCTGGCGCCGTATTTACGCGCGGCTAATGTGTTTGTTGTTAGGTTGCGCGCGCTTAGGTTTTTGAACTTGCGTTACGCGCACAAACTAATTGAAATAAAATAAAATATCCTTTAATGTGTTCTTAACAAAAAGGTTGCTGAAAATGCAATTTTGGGACCATATGTAGATTATCCTAAACGTATTATAAAAATTTGAGAACCACAACTGCTTCAAATATTTTCTGAATTTCTATTTTTTCTTTTACCTTAATCAAAAGACAGCGTGTTTGCTAGTAGCAGTTACACACCTGTTATGGATATACTTGTCAATCAAAGAAAGTCCTTTGATAAAGCTATTTGTCGATGTCGTCTGTATAAACTGGGTAAGCTATGAATAAAAACCAAAAACAACATTTATGACAAGATAAAGCTCTATGGCATGACCTGATACGCATTACTGCATAACATTTGGGTCATGTAGTATTGCATGTATCCGAAATATAAATCTGTTAAATGGTAATGTTCGGGTAATATTTTGGTTTCCAACACATGAAAACTGTCTTGTTATTTGACTTACGTTATTGATAATCGACATACCTTCTTCTATTGAAAACTATAATTAAAAACACCACGATGTTTGCAGATATTTTGAAATTTGTTAAATCCTAGAAGTGCAAGAGGAATAGGTTTCATTTGTTTCCGTTTGCTCTTACTGACGTAACTCCTATTTTGATTCTACTTTGCGTAATTGGTGTTTAGTGTTCTCTAGTCAAGTTTAAATTTATCTCTGGATCAACTGTTATAACTTTGTGACGTACATTCCTTAATTACTCACATTACTAATAAGTAATTTAGCAAGAAAGAAAAACAAAGATGATATAGTGTATTAGCATAAGGATCAATTGTTAAAGGCGTCTTTACAAAAATTTCAGTATATTATGAAGGTGTAATTCTCTTAGTGTAAGTAAATGATGGATTGTGTGCTTGTGCTTGTGATGCAATTGGAAATCTCGAGGAGAATAAGAAGTCCCGGAGCTGCGCTCAGAGAACATAAATTAAAGTAATCGATCGCCCAGTTGGAAATAGCTGAAAGAATCAGTACGTATAAAAGCCCTTAGGGAAGGAACGTTTGTCACTTTACACGTGAAAACAGATCAATTTTTCCTTATTGAGTATCGTCCGGTAATATGCTTTGGATCCTTTATTCCTTTCGTCATCAAAATACTTCCAGGTTGAATTTCAAGTGAGTTTGAGAGAAACTTTCGCGCAGATTCTTTATCGCTAAGGCGTGACGTGGCAGTCTTTAATTAGTTGACAAAGGGACGTAAAGTGTCAATAAAGGCGCCCGCAATTAAGTATTTGATAATCAACAAGTCCTATTAGTCCCGACTCAATTTAGAATGAACTTCAAAACTTGTGTAAAAGTTATACGCTCGAAGTTTGTTTATTAAGGAAGTGAAAAAGTAATTAAATTACTTTTTCACTAAATTTATTATTAAATATGCCACAATTTTTATTTTACGTAGCAATTTACCTGCAATAATTATAATATACCTACAGAAATTCGTTGAAGTAATCATTCAACATTAACAATTTACTAATTTCGCTTGAAAGCAATTACAGCGCATAATGTAGAATTTAAGAAAAAGTCACTGCCTTGCTTGGTGTAAAGGAAATGTTGGGAAATAATTAAAATGTTTGTTCTTTTGATACGCTAAGCCTCCAAAGAGCGGCCCTAATTTTACGGTTCAGTTGCTTCTTAATTCAAAATTCCCTTAGGAAACTTTCGACACAGTACCATTCTGATCATTTTAATCAAGATGTATTTAAACTTAATCATTTCGGGCCACTAATTAAGGGGCATGTCTAGAAACAGAATGCCGAGTGACAGAAAATTTAGATTTAAATCTTCTGATGTAAATTTCTCATTCCATGGCTGTTCTTAATTCGCTTATCTTATACAGTGCTTTATTTTCCTTTATTGGGTGATATTTTTCCTTATTAATTTAATAATAATTGATAAAGGTTCCTCGCAACTTAACGCAGCAGCTGTTCATACTTTTATAGATTTAGTAATCCTACACCCTTTTGTTCGGTTAATCCCTTAGCTGTTCTATAGAAATCCTTATATTACAATGCTTATACATTCTGCATAAACTATGCACTCAAGTAATTAGAGTGGCAGTGAAGTGCACTACAAGCAAAACTAAGAGAATTGCAAGAATTGAATCGGGGGATGTAAAAATCTTAGCTCACGGGAAAATAAAGTTTATTACTTATTCACGGAAAGATATTCACGTTTTGTAACTTTCTGCCTCCATCCCTTGCTACTGCCTCCTCGACAACCTCCAGCATACATTTTTCGCCCTGTTCTTCACAAGCATGACGATAAGGGTGCCACATTCATCATTGAATATCAAACGCTTGTAACGTGCCGTTCTGTGGGAAAATCCATTTCAGTATTAATTTCAAGTCGATAATTAATCACTAATTTCTTTTTATTCAATTGATTTTCCCATAGTTCGGTACCATGCAAAGTTTCGTAACAGTTCGCGCAAGCCTGACTTCAACCATCGTGACGGGAAGGCGGATCGCAACAGTGTATATAAACCGCGTGCTTGGCACTACTCGGGAAGTGATTTAGGTCTCTTCACGGACATTCCTGCTCTGCGAGTTCGGCGCCACGACGCAGCACCGTCTCTCCCACCTGCGATTTCGGCGCCGGCAAACCCTCTGTCACGACGCAGAACCGTTCCCCGAGCTGTGATTTTGGCACCTGCGAAGCCCTCTGACACAACACAGAACAGAGTTAGTATAGAGCGATCGACGTAAAAGCAACGAGGCTAAAAGATAATTATTAGCAAACTGTTGGAAATAAAGTATGGTCAAAATTGAAAGTAAAGTGGTCGTTACACGCTTCCCCGTGCTTTACTTATTGCTTTCAAATTAAGGATAAATCCAAGGATTATCGTCGTACTTGACCACTGGCAGTAGCTTCTGAGGCATTGTTAGCGACTGACTGCCAGAAACCTGAACAGAAAAGGTTAAGCTAGCCCTATGGCGAATTATAATTTTCAAAGCCTCATGATGTGTTTTACATGAAACCAAATTATAAATATATCCTTCAAATTCTTCGGCGTTGGTAAGATCGCATTATTGCTCGCTTTCAAAATTATCATATTGGTTATCTTCCAATACCTTCGACGATGGGGAAAGGCGACATAAATATTTTGAAAAGTTAGACCCAATAAAAGGTAAGTGCGACAGATCAGGGATCGAGAGAATAGATGGATGAGCAGAATGAATTAAGAAAGTGTAGGAGAAAAGTGGGTATGCACATGACGTATATTTTATGTACATTTAAGCTCTTTTATTCTACTTATTGTGATTATTTTTTCTCTAGATATAGATATTCTTTCCGATATTTAAAGTAGGTACTCTACACCGGTAAAACAATGAAAGAAATGGATTTTTAAAAATTTTCAAATCCGCTGAACGTTCTGTAATGGGGTTGAATTGTAAGATATTGCCACTGCAAAAACAGTTCTCCTCTGAAAATTGACGAACCAAAAATCAAGGTTTTCACATTAAGTACATTTTCTCCAAAAACAATTTGAGGCATCAGCGTAAGAATTTTTCTGGTTACTCTTGCATAGATATTTAAAAAAGACGAAAGTGCAATGGTTTTTTACGACGTTTGAATACAAGTGAAGGAAAAAATTAATACTGGCGATTTTAAGTTTTCCTTTGATATTATTATTTTCTGTTTTATTCTATCAATCTACAGAAGCCACCACTTATTTGCTCAGTACGATATAACGAAATGCTGATCCAAATTCGGAGTGAACTGGAGCAAATGTTTCTGAGAAAACTGCATTGCATTTTGTTTTTTCTAATGGCTATATGCGAAGGAAAAAGAATTCCTGGTGTTTAACAATCTTTCTACTGTAATTTCATTCCATCTTGATTGAGAGACTCAGAAGAAGACAGATTGAAAAGACGGATGCTACCCATTAAACCGAGCACCAGTGAAAACAAGTGGAGAAAGGTGCAATACAGCAACATTCGAACTGGCTGCGTACTAGCATCCTCTCTAAATATTTACAAAAACGCAAGATGTATCTCAGTAGTCTGCGAGCCTCAGCAAATACAGAATGTGTTCATTAGCGCGGAGCTGTTCATCAAACTCTACCTCGACATCTCTAATCCAGAGAAGCTTTCAATATGGATGCCGCCGATATATTGATAATTAAATACATTAGATTTACCAGAAAAGGTCTCTATATCAAAAATATTTTCAAGCTAGTACTACATCAATGGCGTTAACAGTATATACGCTGCTGAAATAATCTGCGATAGCATTTGCATTCTATTTGGTTTGGAAAGGATTACCATTATTATCCGGTATGCTCGAACAATACTTTTTAGTGGGAAGCCCCAATTTTTTATTCGTTTGGCTTTGACATTAATTCCCATATGTTGAATGTAATATAATACTCTAAATGTATGGTTGGTGTTTGTGCCTAAACACAAAATGTAGCATTAACACATAATGTAGTCTACTATTTGCTTGTCCTCTAAACACAGACATTATCTATTCTCATTGGAGAAACGGATTTTGTATAGGTGCTTTCTAACCCTATAGTGGATTGGATTTGTGATTAAATTAAAGTGGTTAAATTAAAGTAGTTTCCCACATCACAAAATCCAATGCGCTCCTTCGCATCTACAACACCAACAGAATTGATCTAGTGTTGGAGTGTTTTCTGATTAGCCCAGCAATTTTGTGAACCGAGTAATGGATACCTTGTTTTTGCTCTTGCTTACATGTTAGTTTAGCTAAGGATTTTCTTGAACAACGTTTTGCTTGCATTTTCCCTGATATCTTTCTCCATCATTGCTTGAACTTATTATATATGTATGCATTAATGCTGTGATTTGATATGCCACAGAATATGTCAGCTCTAATGAAGGGCTTTGAGGAATTATGTTCGCACTAACATCCGTATTGCAAGTTGCCCAAGCCAAAGTTATTTTGCACTCAGCGCTCACTTTGGTATAAAGTAGACCAGCTAACTAAAGTAGGATGAGTCATGGTAAGACACGAGTTATATTAAACCAAGTTAGCGAAAGATGTAACCAGATTTGGTGAAAAGTAACTTGCCACAGAATTACCTTCAGCCGTTTCATCTGTTTACATGAGAAACAGTATAGAATCTTATAGATATACTCTAGCATTAGAATTTTTGTTACGAATTACCGGAAAATATTTAGTATTTCCACGTTGATCAATAAACACACTTGCAATTCATAATAACTGGATAAGGGCTTCGAGTCAGATGGAATCTCTAAATCCTCACATCAGAAAAACCCGTAAGAATTGAAAATGCAAAACAATCTTTTTCAATGTTAAAAGGAACATATAAAATTCCAACGTTCTCCTAATAAGCGAGGCTCGAATGGAAATTCCGTATCGGATATTTCGTTCAGCTGCCGTGTGTTCCGTCGAAGCTTCACAATAAATCGTCTCGGAAGCGGATCAAATCCTTTCACATGGCGTCCGTTTTATTAACCAGTAATTCAAATTGAAATTATGCAGAATCGGGACTCTAATTCATTTTTGTGCCATCGGTGATGCTTTTGCATTTGATTTGAAACGCAATGCGTTGCCGTTTATCTTGTTCGTCAACGGTCGACTGATTTCCACTATTTACAATGGAAAAATGCAGATTGACTGAATTCGTTCGGAGAATATTCGAACGGTGTACGCCAAATCCGCCTATTATGTCGCCTTTATGGTAGTCGGACTTCGCAGTGTGGGTTTATTGATTGTAAAAGCACGAAACGGGAGTACGGTATGTTGGGAAAAAAGGTATGATATAAAACTGAATATTGTGTTCTAATGAAAATTTCATGGGCTGGAAGTTTGTACATTTCCAGAGACATATGCTAAATCCAAGATTAGTATTTCTATTTGCTCTTTAAATTTTTTGCCGTAAATATAATTTAATTTTGTATTAACAACTTAGTTAATTGGCCTATTGATTCCTGTAATAATTAATTTATTTAACCATTTCGAACGGCTTTTAACTAGATTTATTGCAACTAAAGTTTCTCAAAATGTTTATTACTACACAGACGATAATATTTCGTAAATTCTTTAACTCTGTTTGAAGAATGCCTAAAAATACTGCCTGTGTATGGATTTAGGTGACCGGATAATTCTTTTTCTAAATTTGTAGAGATTTTTCAGTATCGATTTGGTTTAATTTGATTCGTCACTGGCTATGAGTCGGATCTTTTTATCACCCCCTTAACACCGCGGCCCAAGGCCTATTGTATTATTCCGTACCTAGTGAGCTTCTTACATAAACAAGTTAGTCCATTTAACTAGGTTTAGTAGCCTGTATACCTTTTTCCGCCATATCTATCAGTGGGTTGGTTGCTCCTAGCAGCTTCTATCGTCCCAATGCAACACATTCAAGAACAACGTGGTAGGCTGTTTCCTCTTCCTCATTGCATAATCTACAGATAAACTAATCCCTAAAAATGTCAATTTTATTAGGTATTTCCTTAGACAACTGTGTCCTGTTAGAACACTCGTCACCGTTCTAAGCTATACTCGGTTGAGAGCCAGCACATCAGCAGCATCCAAGCCGTTTGATAGGACGAGGATCTCCACACACATGGCCCTCAAAGTTATCTGATCACAATTCGCTGGGGTTTTGTATGTGAGGATATTTAAAATCACTCGATTACAAACCTCGATTTTAAATTTAGAAGATCTTCAAACTACTGGCTTGTTCGAACGGATTCGTCAATCCACTAGACGTCGACAAGATGTTTGTATTTTAGGTGGAGGTACACATTTTCAACATCTGCTCTAAAATGGACTCTTGTTATGTACACTTATCACAATGTTATTGCTTCTATTAAAATAATAAAAGCATTGCGCACCTTGTATCTCATAACGACAAACTTTATCACACATGTTTATAGGAACTTTTTGTCTTAAAATTAAATGACGAACCATCCACAACAATATTTCAGATTACTTTCGAAACAGCCTGTATATATATTATATCAAGCTTTAGAATGAGTAAATCTCATCTTTTTTGTGTTATATTTTATCAGAGTATTAATCGTTTCATCATAGCTATTAGTTCTTAACACAAGCGAAAAGGCCGATGGTTTATTATACTTTCCGTAAATAACAATTACTGCAAATTAGTTTACATTAAATGTAATGTAATCTCCAACCCGGGTATTTATGTATTTACCCCTGCACGCACACTATGGGTCAAATATCTCATTTACTTGGGCAGCTGTCAAAGCGTTTCGCGTTACTTCAAAACGGCTCACATTACTGAGACGTTCTCTGAAATGGTCACGCGTTTGTATCCTGTCAAGTAAATGTTGATGTTTGGTAGCTAGCTTTCGCGCGCGAATATATTATATTACACTCTCGTAATGGCCCAGCACGTCAAAAATAACACGCGCAAAATATGTTGCCTTTCCGCTTAATTGGAGAAATAACAATTTTGTTGTAGTAATTCTATCATATGAGCCATTGAAAAGCATCTAAAACCTGTTAAGCTTAACCAGGTGAGAGATTACACTTCTGTTACATTAAATTGCTATTATTTCGTCTCGTTGACTTAAACTAGACTAAGTGAATTTATATATCTTAATTTTCTTGACAATTTACATGTTGTTGCTTAGCATAAACTTATTACCGAAGTTCTATTACAAGGTAGATTGCATAATTAACTTTACGCTCTGTTAAAGCACTTAATTTAATCTCTGAATTAGTAACGACAGTAATATTTCCTAACGGAAATTAGAACTGCATTCCGTGTAAAATATGACATAAATTTCACACATATTTTCTATACTAGCTACAGTGTAACGTCTATTTAACGAACACCCAAACACCCACTGGGAATTAGAAGATGTACGCTATTTGGAAGTGCCCTTTATGTTTTTTTTTTAACAAAAGATGATATAATCGAAACTGTATTTGATTCGTTTCACACATTCAATATTTTTTTGTCGTATATAATCAAATTCTCATGTACTAACCATGTATGCATTTCAGCGATTAGTCTTGGTTTATTGAATACCATATTTTTAATCATGCAAGACATAATAATGCATGCATATATCAAGAAAATAACGTACAAAAAGTTATAAGTTTAATATCTATAACAATAAAAAAAAGTGTCAGTTAACATTACAACAGGTTAAGAGCTTATCCATGTCACACACTAATTACGTGTTAAAATGCAACTCAGCTGAAGCGCAAACGAGGTACATTTTACATTTTTTGAAAGTGGTAAAGTGTGGATATGCAGTTTGTTTATGTCTTGTTTCATGATTTGTTTGACGATTATTTGAAGTTCAATTTTCTTTGCGATTAGTCAGGTACAGGAAAATGAAGTGATTTGTGCAGGTTGAAATTTGAAGCTGCTTGGAAATGGGTCTAAGCGAGTTAGCACATTTCGTATTTGTACTCTTTTGCTTATTTGCAGAGTTGAGGGACCCCATAACAATATCCTATAACTCTTAATGGGATGAAACAGAACATGTATACACGTGTGTAGTTGTTCCACTTTAGGCATTTTGGCGGGGCACCTCAGTTATTATATAATAATCCTTTCTCTGTGATACAAAAGATGCATCTAACAGAATTTCTTTAACGCCTTTTTAAGATACAGGGTGAAATCGACAATTTTCAAACACCTCTCATATATGAGTTGCTTTGAAATCAGTGGAAATGTAAAAATTGATCGTTATCCAGTTTTTTACGTAAAATCCGCGGGTATACCTTTCTTGTCTTTTTAGTAGCCGTTTCGCATAAACTCTCCGGAAATACTGCAGCCCCTTGGCTTTTTGTATTATATCTCCCATATCTTTTACCCATTAAATTATGCCAGCCATTCCAATATTCTGATACCTTGTACTGGTCTGTACAGGTCTCTAACCGCTCGATCGAAATAATCGTTTGACTTGCCAAAAGTTGCTTGTGATTTTACATCCAGAACACCTAATATCCAACTGCGCTGCTATCACAGAAACTCGTGCCAACTATTTTGGCAAAGATGTCATAGACGAGGGAGAAATACGCTCCTTGAAACCATCACAGCTATTGCAATTTATTAAAGGTTTTAGACTGGATGAGGAGCTATAAGTCTCCTCATCCTGGAATGTCTCAGACCATATGTGGTATGCGGTCCTGTCATTCTGTTACATATTCTTCTTTGAGCATTTGGTTCTGATTTTCTATAGGTGACGTTTGACTGCCTTTCCTAGTAAGCTTTAGTAGTTCTTCACTCTCCCTCTTTGATGGTCTCTTGGTAAACTTCCTTCTATGAATTTGCCTGGTTGTGCTGTCCCATGCTCTTTATGTTTTTGTTGGACACAACTCCTTACCTGCTCCCGTATTGTGGTTTTTGACACTCCTGGAATCGATTCAGAGCTTATAAATGAAGGCTATGATCCCTTTCGTGCCAACTCGTAGGTTTTTTCGTTTCCTTCGATTCCGGAATGTCCAGACACCAACAGTAAAGTAACGTTATATCGGTCTACAAATCTATTCGGTTGTCAAATGCATTACCGGACCAGTCTTGATTGTATTCTGGGGTTCAATAAAGGGGTTCATTCCCAAAAAGTTGCCTCACATGATGGACAATATTGTTGTGCCCCAATCCTGCATATCTGCCACTTGGTGCTTTTTGCTATCCGATATGCCCCATTCTTGCCTTCCCCATTATCACCAAATGGAGAGGAGGAAGGTCTAAGAGGCATTCCATTATTGCTGTAAAAGTAGTCCTCAGTAGTAGTTTCCTGCTGCATCTTTGTCCACTGTGGATGTAACAGGGATTTGGATTTGTCTAGGTATGTAAAGGGCTTTGTTTAGGGTTAGGTTTTCGCGTCTTCACTGTGAAATGTCGTTTACAATACTCTTTTAGTGAATATTTTCTTCGTAAATTGCAAGGAATTGATGCTTCTACTAGGGAAATCCATCGGCTCGTAATTGAATGTTTCTCCTAGATGATTTGTTTTGTGTGTTTGTCTACTACCGTCATCTGTAATCCTGATGCTACCTCATTGGACCTCCTTTTAAGTCTCTTCGAGGCCTGTGGTGGTGGTTTAGAGTATTTTTGGAATTTCCCTTTAACGTAGATATTAGGTTTATTACCTGAGTGATCTTGCATTTGTATTTTTTCTTCAGGGTCCAATTTCTACCTTCCATTAAATTGAAACACTTAGAACTGTAGACAAAGACCTTTTAACAAGTTCTTTTTCATCCAGACCAGCTGAAACATGATTTTTTAGCGATATCGACACCACTATCTCTCATTCTTTCTTATCATGGCTTCGGACTGATTTGGTGGAGTTATGTGGTGGAATTAAAAGTTGACGGTAGATACAAAGGCACTCTAGTTCACGTCAATGTAGGATGACACTTCTGAGTTGATATTCTTTAGCCAATCAGTATGTTGGTAATATATTGAATATCTATATATTGAAAATTTAAGATGTAGAAAATGTCCGCTTATATTCAACATAAATACAAGCAGGTTATATATTCATAAAGCATATTAAACTTGCTATCTAATTACTTAAAATCTTATTTGTAGCTTTCTTCTTGTTCTTAGAAAGATTGGTTTGTACCCCAATTTGCTTATGTGGTGACTTCGTTACACAGTATAATTAAATCAACAACAATCGACCAAATTTCTCTAGAATGGAGGCGTAATTACCCATTGTGCTTGGAGCTCACTGAGTTTATTAAACAACACCATATATGTATGATATAATAGACGTCCTTCGTTTACTGCAACAAAGTGCTAAAACAAACAAGAAGATTCTGCGGAATTAATTAAGCTAATGCTGGCACGTATTACTTCACGTACAGTGCGTGTTTACAACATATGTTAATCAAGCTCTGTTAGTACTACATTGTTAAAGAGTAGAGAAACCGCGTTGTGCAAAGATCTAAGACCAAAATGGAAATGAAATTATAGTTAAACGTGCTCGGGGGTAATTTGTTATTTCTGTCTGGAAATGATGAAGCTGTGTTGATTCTGACCGAGAACAAAAACAAAGGAAGAATTTCTTGCAGCTGAAGTAGTAACTTTTTAAGTAATTCCTTGTATGTAGTAATTTTACGTTCTTGAACCGCATGTTTGTTCCCGCTACGATCTAACGAAGAACTACTGAGCAAGTATTTGCCTCCTTAGATCCTTTTGGTGTTATAATAAACACATTTGCATATTGTAAATACAATGTTCACATAAAATTGTTCTTTATCCGCACTAGTATACCATTCGTTTTAGACTAAAGTTAAGGTCGTGAAGTCATCCATAAAATCTCTTTCAATGCCGTTCAAATATTACAAATTTAACTCTCAAAACCTTGTTTTTTATTACAATATCTTGGAATAAAAATCAATCAATGAGACTTTGCTGCTATTAGTTGACTTTAAATGATGATTTACCCTATTGTCAGTTTCACATTTTGGGCAAATTGCTCGCCAGTACTTCAAAAAACCTAATGTATCAATTAATTTAAAGCCGCCTGTTAAGAGTGGGAAAGCTTTCACGCTATTTGCTATCTGCGCAATGTTTCCCGTTCTAAGTGCTAGGATTGTGTAAACACCGTTAAACATAATTCTTCTTTTCCTGATCATTGTGAAACCCATAACTTCCTGGCCGTTTCATAAGATATCGTTTAAGAAGTTTCTTTTTAAATGTAAGAATTTCCTTCAATGTGTTTCTGACATAATCGGTAAACATGGGTAGATGGATATGATACAGATTGCAAAAAACCGTTTAATAAAATTAACTATCATACTAGAGTAATCTCCCATAAGTAGTTTGTCATTAGCCTGGAAAAATTGGAAATATCCATTTTGACAAATTTACACTGATACTTTATTTTATAGAATGTTACACTGCTTCTCTAGGCTTTCGAATGGAGGTATCTACATGTGTAGTTCTTGTGCTTCTGAATATCTACTAAAAAATAGGTTGGCTTTCCACCAGCATCACCTAAATTTCTTAAATCGTTTTCATTTGAAAAGATGCTTAATATATGTATACTTCTCAGTCAGGAGAATTTAATAGTAGTTTCGATATGCCACAAGGATGGAGCGTCGACCCACTATTATTTCTTCAGAAAAGGCATATAATTTTGCAGTCGATCTAAAAGAACTATATACTACTTGTATCCGAGTTTAAACCGTGCTCTTGAGCTACCCATGATTAACTCTCTATCCTCACTCGTATGAAGCATCTTCAGAGCTGCTACTTTTGACGCTGTAACCCTGGAACTGAGTTCTTAATTTCAACCGACGATCAGGTAATATACAGTAATGGACAACGACTGCTGTAGTATACGTATTAGTTGGATGTGAAAATGAGAGACACTCCAAACGAATTAAAATTCTCCTACTGCTAGGTGTAAGAAAATATCTCCGTTTGAATATCACCAAAAGTTGTAAAGGATGATTTTAGTTTTATTGGTATATAGATTTAATGCTATTGAGCTCTGCACTAAAGGTTTGGTTAATGTCTAATGGTTTCGTATTCAGAAAAAAATGTACAATACTTATTAACATTGTTGAAATTTACTCCACAAAATTAGTTTTAATGTAGGTACCATTAACATCCATTAACAGTTTACCTTTTGACACCGGTGATATCTTGGGACCTACCACTAGAAGGCGTAGTGGCTAGGGTCAATATAAATTTTAAATCTGCTGGTTAAAGTTTCAAGATTAATTATAGTAGTTAAACTATTACGTTACTAGCTAATTTTCAAGGTCACTCTCCCCCAGGGGGCACCAAAATTAGCTGTGGGTGGAAAATATTTGTGGAGAACTTGGAGTTGGGGTGTGAGACGGGACAGGCAACTGGGACGACATTCACGGCAGGTAGCATGAGGATAATATACAGCCGATGACGTCAGAGACTGCATTCACGGTTGTTAGTTTGTGGAGAACATGCAGCTGATGACGTCAGAGTGTATGCAAGTTTTTCCTGCCTTATGTTATTACGATACACTTGGCCAATATAATTTTTAAAATGCGTAGTTGCAGGTAAATATATTATTACGTCATCGCCATGGCCTGCCTCTCACACTCACTGCTAACTTCGATGACTCCTCGAGGGGGAGAGTAACCTGTACCGGTACAGTTCACCTGCTGTATATTACAGATCTTAGTTAATTACGCACCACTTTGATTAATTATATCTTGTCATATTGTAAATTATAAGTATAGTAGACATAGGGGAATCATAAAAAAATTAAGTCTGCTACAACTTTTGTACTTTTTATTCGGGATAAACAGCATGGATGCGAAAATCGAACAGGTATTTAGTGCTGCTTGTACGCTACCATTTGTTGCAACCGTTAATGATCAAGAAAATGTTGAGATGACTTTATTCTCAACTACAGGAGTTTTCTTGAATTATGTCTAGAAATTCTAATGTAGCAATATGCTGCTCCTATGTTGTATTTGAAAAGTTTTTGCTTAGTAAAATAGTGGCTAAATCCAGGTGGCAAAGTCGTTTTTTAGAAAAATCGGATTAAATCTTATTCCACTTTTCTGGAAATCTAACGATATAAAGAAATCCCTATTTTATTTTTTTTCTTGGTTAATATAATCAGGATTTTGAACAAGAAAAATATATATTTATGATAGCATAAATAGCTTTAGAACAACTTAATGCATCTCCTGATCAAGCTTCCCAAGAATTGTTTGTCTTTGCCCAAAAAAAAACAAGAAGTATTAACTTTTTCTTTTATTAGTAACTAGACTGGTCTATATATTATTGTCCCGTAGTTAGGTGTAATCATCCATTGGAAATAAAGTTTTATTATTATTCTTATTAAACAATTGTTGAATCGTCCAATTCAAGGATAAATTTGGAAGCACACTCACTTAATAATCAGTTTTCGAAATTCACCATTATAGATAATAACAAAGTAAGCAATGATGCACTGATATCTTCGCCTTAGTTTTAAATCTATTCCAAGTAACGATAGCATTTCCTCTTTAGCTTAAGTTATATTATATGCTTAATATTATTTTAGAACGTTTTTGTGGTTATTGAAAAAGTTTATCCTCAAACCGGTAAAGTTTGTACTTTACACCTTTATTACTTATACCACTTTATTCTTTCCCTGTTACGTCATTTACGATAGGAATAGATCTTGATCACTAATAAAAGTATTGTTACTACCATTAATAAAAAGAAAAACGAAAGTAAAACGTTAGAATTCAGATCCAATGTACAACATAAAAAGATAAACTCATAGGCTTTATCCTAAAGCTCGGCACCGTTTCAATTAGCTAAAATTACTAAACGGGCGCTCAGAAAAATATAAAAAAAGGTTAACAAAAGCAATTACAAATTTTAAATTGAATGAAGCAACCCTTCTGGAAATTAAGCAATTTATTATATAGACCCAAGACTCGCTTTTAACATCGTGGAACGATGTTTTGTGGTTCTTTGTTTGCAGAGGACCTTATTTTAATGACCAAATGGATGTTGAAAATTTTACAACTCATGTACGTTTGTGTTCCCTTTACTACCTAAAGCATATATAGAGATTCGAAATCCCTTTGATTTGAATAATAAACGTGTTTAAAATTGTGCTATTTCACCAGCTGGTCCATATTAATCCTTGTATCTTTTTGCAACATTAAAGTGTCCTCACGTTCTCGTTTAAGTTATTGTAACACATGGCACACTGGCCAGACGGAAGACAAAAAGGGGTAAGATGTTGCCATAGCCGGAGCAATTACTTATCTCAGCTGTTGCATTGTTTAGTGGGATAGGCGTTTCGTCTTTTTCGGTTACAAAGTTATTAGAATCGAAATTAATTTGGGAGATGATTTAGCTACTCATTTAAATACAGTTGACCTTCGGTTCAGTACCCGGAGAAGACTAATAGGGCGGTATTTAAAGTCTGAATTTAGATTTATGTAGTGCATAACTGAATATGGATGCTATTTCTTAGTGAGCAAATCGCAGAGGAGTTGCGATTTCCTCTTTATTTTAGCGAATTTTAAACTGGCCCATGATTAAGGCAATCCTTCTGCTATTCGAATTATACTATACCTATATGTTTCACTCTAGTTTGAATTTCTTTTTAATACTTTTTAATTTGTTTTGGTAGAATCCCCCTTTGCACCTTCTACCACACCAGCCTTATTCCAAAATTATTCTTCTGAATCCTATTTATAAAGCGTCAATATACCTACTTTTGATGTGTCTCGAAAGATACGATTGCTTATCCTGTCAGCACACAGTACTAAATTCACTTAATTTCACGGACGTTTTACAAGCTTTGTGTGACAAGTTAAGATTAATAACGCAATTGAAACTTGAAGATAACAATTTGTAAGTTATGTTTGTTTGCAAAGGGGTTTTGAGTTTGGATGTGCTCGTATGGTCACCTTTTCATTGCTAAACAAAATTTTGTACAAAACTGAACGAATTACAAGGTAATGTTACCAGTTATAATGATAATAAAAACCTGAAAATTGAGTTAGAAGGTACAGTATGTTAAAAGTGGAAGACACCAATGAATTAATTTTATATATAGTGTTGGTATCGTAGAGCCCATTGTAAGCATATTATTTTTTTGTTGTTGTCTGTGAACCACGGCTTCTTTCTGGCTTTACAACCCCTTAGGCCCACTTCTACAAGTCTTCTTTTCGCAGTACGAACGCTAACAGGTTTTCCAGCCTCCCCCCCCCCCCCTCCACAGAGCTGCAGCGAGCTCAGGCGAAGTTTTTCTTTTTAAGTGATCCGCCAACACTTTACCAATGTGGATATTTCCACTTGGACTTTCCTTTTTAATGTAAAACTTGGATATTTACACGTTTTTCGTATCTCACTGGATTTTGGTCTTTTGAATAAAATAAAATTGTGTTGAAGTAATACAATCACAGGATAATGCGTCTTCACTCAAATAATAAGAAAAAAAAGACTGTTCCAAGTTTATTAAAGTTTGATTTTTCAAACATGTTTCACTTTTTACGTACCAAAATTTTATGATCCACCTGATAATGTAGTACTTTATGATACCGTTTTAAATTTAGTTTACAACAATTGTCATTGTTTATTATAGTTTTTGTCATACTGATATTTTTAGGGATGCTTAGTACCTTTGGTCAAGGCCGCATATTCAAAAATAACATGAAATGCCGTTTCTTCTTTTGTAGGTCCACCTTTAAAACTTCCTATTATGTGCAGATGCTTGCTTAGACAGCCTGTGTGTCCTGTCAGAAGATATCACTACGCTATAGTTGGTTGTGGATCAACATATCGGTAATTAAATGTAGAGATGGCTTTCTGAATATCCGTTTTCTGTGTTTCTGCCCAGCCACATCGTTTCAATTACGCTGGTGTCTTCTTACGATCTATCCAGGCATTGTACCATTCATCGGAGATCCCCATATCTTCAAGAGTCGCCCACTATCCGAAAAAAATTGAATCAGCCATTTCATATACGATTACACATTGCTCCAGGGCCACAAATCCTCTAAGATTTTAGGGTTTCTCCATATATGCTAGCACTGTACCCATTTTCTAGCCCTTCATACTAGTTTTGGGTTTGAAATCCTAGTTCTTGTTTAGTTCTTCAATTATCTCAATCCAAGGCAACCTTGTAGTTGATTGTCGTGGTTCCTTCTCTTTGTATAACCTTAGTCCACCCAATCAGGTCTTAACCTTTACTTTGTGTAACCATTATATCATGCGCGGCTTGAATCCTCATGTTTCCCCAATTTTCCTGCGGATTAACATTAGAGTCCATTTGCATTTGTTGGTCATCCTTGACAAAATAATCAGCATTGGGATTTAGGTTAACTTCTGGATGAGGACCACTCATAAAAATTTAAACTCTTTACTGAATTATACTTTTTCGCTACAAGGATTGGTGGTTTTAGGCCATGCAGTTTCTTCTTGTTGTAAATGGAAGCCCTAAGCTAATTGAGCTCTATTATAAGTGTTCCAATTATACCTGCATACCTACATACCCCTGGAAGATCACTCACACGTGGCTAAAAGAATTGATGGTTACCTAAGGAAATGGACGTGTGGGAAAGACAAGCCAGCAGTATATATTCTTTCCCGGGGGTCGATCCGCGGGAAAGAATATATACTGCTCAGCGTGCTTGATGGCATGTCCCGATGGGATGGTTCCGAGGACACAATGCGTGACGAAATATGGGAGAAATATGTCATTTATGTTTATAAATCGACAGATTTAGGTTCTTACTCTGAATGGACATAATATAAATCTTTATAATAGTAGTTTTTATATAGTAAATGAACCTGCCTACTTGAGAATATCTGTTGAAGGCTTATTTCTTTGTCACATTTTTGATAGCGCGAATAAATTAAGTACCATTTTAGCCTATGGTAGGTCTTATTGCCTACCAGCTGCTTAAGCAAATTGTAAGCCTTCATGTACTGAAAACTTGGGGGATTGCAGAAAAATTTGTATACGGCATTATAGAAGAAGTGAATTTTAAATGACTAGAATTTAAAATTATTTGCGATAATCCCAGACATTCACAAAGCAAAGGAAGACGACAAATTGAGATGAAGTGGAAGTTCTATGATATTGTGCATTAAAAAGCACGTTGGGTTTAGGCAGATACCATTTGAAATGTTAATGTTAGGCAGCAAAACTACATTGAGATTATTTTCAAGTAATCTGTCTAAACACTGCTGAAAATTTAAACAGTGGGAATGATTTAAAAAGTGCTTTGAGTACAATTGAAATTCTATATGGAACGAGGAAAAATATTGTTGCAAATGACATTTCTGATATATTAAAAAATGAATGCAACCTATATACCTAACGCAACCTCATTCATCAACACTTTTTGTTATTTAAAGCTAAACTGTGCATCTCAAAGTAACTCTAAGTACAAAATAATACATTTCTAAATAAGCACGAAATTTTATTACACTTGAACTATCTTCTATGAAAGATAATACTTCAACCCTCCCTTTTATTTATGCATTACTGAACAAACGTGAAGTGGCGCAAAATGCAATTCCTCACGAAATACAGACAGCTACAACAATTGGTTCAGAACGTGGAAAATTAAGTTCACCTCGAAGAATACTACGAATGCATCTCACACACGTACAAAGATACAGCCTCAGTCGAAAAACGCATTACATTCGCAACGAGGCAACAGGCTGAAAGTTTTATGGCAACAAGTTAAATAGATTCTCGCTTCTTCTGACACATCTCCGTTCGGTTTTCCCTTTTATTTGTCTTTGCCACAGCTTTCTTAACAAGATACATGCGCCAAGAGGAAAATGGAAATGTATAATGCGTTTAACTGTGTCGGATAAAACTAAAAACAAAGCACTAGTTAAAAAAGTTGCAGCGGAGACCGGAAATCGACTTGCGCAAACATATTTGAAAACTGAAACTTAGTATCCCAAACCATTATTGCGGGAAGAGGAAGCACTCTCGCGGGATAACCTGGACATCTTCCGTAAACACATCCGCTAGGACGAGGTGAGTTCAACCAATCGGAACAAATTGCGAAACCAGAGAGCAGAAATAATTTCCAAACTATCGGTCTAGGATACAAGCAAATGTTGCCGATTTATTTTAGGATATTCGAAGGATATACAGCAGATTTAAGGAGGCATTTTATGATATAAAAAATCAAAATGATATTAAATATAAGAATATTAAATTTATATTCATATACATTTATTTTTAAGTATTATATATGATGTATTTATGGCGTCGTAAATATTCAAATTCTGCAATTACCCTTGTAATTTTATGTCCGTAAATATACGAAACATAGAGATGAAACGACCAGTTGTAAATACGTAAAAAATTTTTTGTATCATCACCCTCATTGTTTTTTAAAACCCGGCATAGGCCAACTTTTTATTTTGAGAGGTAGTCTAATACCAAAAGCAAAACTTTAGTGAATTACTTAACTAAGAAAAAATTAACTATCACACTGACAAAAGTCAATGCTAGGTTTTCCACTATCACCTTGGTGATAGTGGAAAATCACCTTGGTGATAGTGGAAAACCTAGCATTGACTTTTGTCAGTGTGATAGTTATTGTTACACCAAAGGTTCCAAAACCCAATTACTGGAATAAGAAAAAATTGATAAATCACTTCATTGTAGTATTGCTAGATATTCCAGTTGTTATTAAACAGGTGTTCTTATAAACGGCAACACTGTAATCTTTTAACATAATTAGGAAAATCTAAAAGAACTTAATAAAAACGATATGCAATTTACTCTGTTGGGTCCGCTATTTTAGGACAACTGGAGAAAAAGCTAAAATTATTAAATTAATAATTCTTGAATAATAATAGCACACGATTTTTTTCTAAAGGAAAACAATAAATTTATTAATGAAAATAATACAATATCTAATGTTGTTCAAAAATTACATGCTCAAATGTTCAAATTGGTGCCCTCTTTGTAATCTACAAAACTGAATCCGCTTAACAATAACTACTAAGATTTTCATCAACATCTCGGGCGTAATGTTGTTGATTTCTTGCCTAATGGATTGTTTCAGATCATCAACAGATTTTGGAGTAATCAGGCTTATCTTAATTTTTCAAAAAAAAAGAACCCACAATAAAAGTACTTAGTAGTAGTAGGCCAGTTGATCTAGCAGGCCAATCAATTGAACCCCTGCTTCCTATTCACTTTCCTGGCAGCAGTTTATTGAAATAATTCCTCGCATTTCGTGTAAAATGAGGTGATCGTGTTGGAAGTAGAACGCTCTCAGTTTTAACGGTTGTTGATCAAGTTCATTGAATAACAATTCTAAATAACCTCCATCACTTAAGTTTTATTGTAGAAAGAAAGGTTCTGTCACTTTTTTATTATAAACCTCGCACCGTACGTTAATTTTATGTTCTACTTTCTTCAGCACAAGAGTCACTATAAAATATATTCCTTTCTAAACCAGGCCCATGCCTTTTTTTGTCCAAAAACACTCGCAAAGTTCTGGTCTCCTATCATAATCGTCATTATGCAATTCCTGAATACTTATGCGTGGGTCAAATTTGCTTGCTTTTAGAGTTTTATACACTTTTGACAGAGAACAACCCACTTCCTGTCTTCTTGTCTAATTTTACACCTAGATTTTCCACAGTACAATGAAGAATATTTTCTTCAATGGCACCATTTCTATCTATTTTACGAATACTTGGACAAACACTATCCGTTGCTCTCAGTTTCTTTTTTTTTTTTTGTTTTTATCTAAATTGCACCTTAAAAACTCCAAATTTGGAAGAGGCTTTGTCTGAATGTCTGGCATGAAATTCGCATCGCGTAGATTTAAGCCACTAATATGGAGAAAAATTAATTCCACTCTCTCTTGTGGTGTAATTTTATTAATTCTAGCAAATGAATAAAAATGTTATTTCTCGTTACTTATATACAATTTTTTAGCCTTTTTTAGCAATTGCTCTGAAGTGGTTGTTACGGCAAAAAGAAATTCGTTCAACATTTCTTCAAACAGGTTTTCCAAACTTAAAAATACGATCGGGATATCTGCCAACACTACAATGAAGTTTTCTGTTTATGTTTCTTGGCTAAGTAATTCTCTGCAATTTTGCTTTTGGAAATAATAGTCTATCACTTCAAATAAGAACGTTGGCTTATGTCAGTTTTTAAGAAACTTACACTGTATAGGAGGAAACAAGCTTTCTTAAAGCACGCTCATTCAATTTTAGATACATACATCTTGAATTAGACATCACCATAAAAACAAAACCTGTAGCACAAATCAACATCGGTCCTCATTCTTTTTTTTAAGATGGCTACAGTGCAAGGATTAACGCAAATTCCAACTCAGAAGTATGACATTGAAAACTCAAAATAATAAACTTAATTAATGTAAAGTTTCAAACGAAAAATTCTTCAAAATAATCGCTAAGTGAACTTACTACAAAGAATCTGCCTTTGCCTTACTTTTAAACTGAAGTTCTTAGATTTTCTTTTCTTTATATGTTAGAGCAGTTTACCAAAGATTTTATTTACCACACTCAAGTAACATTTGAGAAAAGTAGAAAATTTTAAGGGCTGAAGGTTGTTCAATTGTGAGTCCCACTGATTGGCCTCATTTTTCCTTTGAACTTAATAACATTGGAGTGGGTATAGTACACTGAAGCGTATATATAATTTTAAGCTGTTAATATTGTTTTATATTAAGTGTTCTTTATGTATAAGTCTTTCATATCGGATGAAATTTTAACGTGCAAAATATAGAATTATTTAGATACTTAAGGAAACAACGTTTAGGTGATTTAAATAAAACGTACAGCATTTATATATTATATTTATACATTTTACATATAGATTGTTGCAAATACTCAAGGAAAAATGCTTGAATAGCCTATCAGTTTCGATTTTCGTGATTTTTGGGTATGGTGTAGAATGTTTCCAAAATCTCGAAGTACAGTTGTTATTTCGGCGGAGACTACTCTTAACAAGTACTAAATTGTAACGGTTAAGTTATTATCTTAAATGGATTTCTTTTATACATTGTATGACGTTTTCCTAGTGTTTGGGATATTTAGTTAAATACTGAAGTAACAATTTCGTGCTAAGGGCAAATATATCAAGCTAACGTAAGTATCTCCAATTACCCCGACTAATCTTATCTATAATTGACTTGATTATTTGTTGTGTTTGTAGTTTTTTGTATATGATTTCTTTTAATAAGATTGTATAAAGCAAGATATTTTCTTTAATACTTAGATATATATTATTTTTGCAATTAACTGTTTATAATAATCTGATCGCAAAGCAAATTTTTGTACAGATATGTAATGAAAAGTAGATGTAATTTTGGTGCAGGTGCCATGCATCTGGCTTATGATATCGCTAGAAGCTAAATCATCAATGTTTGGATTCAGATCCAATTGTTAGGTGTAGATAAATAATAATGAGTGATTAATATTGTAGTATTATTAAGGTTGCCACATTTAGATCTTTTATAATAATAACGTTATCAGTAATTATGACAACATTTTGGAAATTGTAATGTATGTAGGTGTCTTATATTTTAAGTTAGTGTAATAAATTAGGATATATTTTATATTTAAGTTTAAATTATACAAAGGTTCAACAGTAAATGCGTTTTATTTTGAAAGTATCTGATTGTGAAGTCTATACAAACACATAAGAACGTTACTCTCAAAAACTAGAGTGTAAGAAATAGTAACATTGGTACACAAGTATACATACAGTGCGCTTCACATACATTATAACAGTTACCAACGTCATAAAATTCCGTTATTTGTAGTTAGTACCATATTACTATACAAAACGCATAAATAGAATTTGTTTTTTTTTTAATATGTCATTCTAATTGTAATGTATTTAATACAATTTTTGCGCATATTCCGAAAATAACGAGCCTTTGTTTGTTTCAGTATGTGAAGACTGCATAACGACGTGTTCAGCAGAGCTGGAAAAGCAGCTAACTTCCTGTAAATGCAATAACAAGAAAATGAACAATGGTAAGTGTGTACTCACAATTCTTGGATATGAAACACGCAATTATGCTACTTCGGTTAGAAAGTAGAATACATTAGAAATAACTGCTTATTATTTATTGTTTGTATTCTAGTTTTGTCAATATTATAAAGCTATTTCCAAAATGTACCGAATCTTCTATAGCAAAGATATATTCAAAGTATCGTATAGGGTATATACGACTACGAAAAGTAAACATAGAAGACGAATTAAAGAAAATTCCATTCCAAATGATTGCTACTAAAATTTAAACTAACTAAAACATGAACACAATGTCTCCTATTTACTTAATTGCTACCTACTATATTCAGATTATAACTTTTTATCATCGTTTTATATAGTGTCGATAGACACCGATAATTCATCTCCTTCAATCAAAGCAGAAAAAAATTCTTCAAAGCGATTTAATCTGTAGCATAGATAAATGAAGCTGTGAACGGTGATAGTGGGATTAACCCTTGAAACAATGAAACCGCGTCAACTATTGTCGTGTCGCGTTTGCCATTAACAAAAAAATACTCACCATCGAGGCAGCTTTGTTTCCTAACACAAAGAAACGACCGCTGTGGATGAAGCAATCCTTATAACGTGTTAATTAATTAATTCGTCTGTAGATAGACGGACGCCCTGTGCAGTGTCTGGAAGATGAACAAAAGTAAACTAACGTAATTGATATTAAAGACGATGACGTTCCGATAAAACAGCACGTATTTGATTGGATAGCTACCCTGGCTACTTTTTTTATATTCACGAGGAAAAATGTTCGCTTTTGCTCCGGATACTTCTGGGCTACTTCTTTAATGGCTGTTTTATGAAGAAGTAAGTGTAAGGATGGATAAGGGTTCTTTTGAAACAGACGAAATTACAAAAACTATTAAATAGAACAAAAGTTGTTTACTTGGTGGTTGCGATGTTATAGCCTGAATAAGGATAATTCTATCTTCCCATTCTAATTATAAGTGCAATGTAGTGTATCTGTAATACAGTGCCATCAGTTTGTTGTTCGTTGTTGGGCGAAGCTCCGGGTTGCGGAATGCACATTGATATTTCTAGCCACTGACATAGATTGACGTATTGTATCATCGCCAATGAAATTTATGGTATTGTGTATTGACCATTTTTTTTAAAAGCTTATTTATTTGAATGCTGACTTAATGTCAACATTTTATTTCTATTTATTTTATTTATGCATTATTTATTAATTTAAACTAAAAATATAGATAGGATAAAATACACAGGCATACATCACACATATCAGCACAGACAATAGACAAGAACAAATAACACAATCAAACGATTGTATAAACACCAATATTTCATAATACGGGGTTATTTTTTAAATACGTTTTAATTATAGTTTGGAACTTATTAGCATTTAAATCCTTCCATTTGTTAGGAAGCAAGTTATAAAATTTTAATTATAGATATGTAAATGAGTTAACGCTTTTTGATAATCTGAAGTATGGAAGTGGATAATCTGTGTATGTTGTATCATAAAGCGATTCACAATGATAAGAATTCAAATTGTATTTACTGTAGGCATATTAGACGTTGAAAAATGAACATATTAGCACAAATTAAATATTGAAGTTCTCTAAATATCGAGGTACGGGATTCCCTTTGGTTAGTATTAGTAGTTACCCTAATTGCTCTTTTCTGATGTGAAAACCTCCCTGCAGAAGGATTCTGTAACTCATCACTGAATGAACTAAACCAAAATAAGCCATCAACAAGGCTTCAAAATTAATAAACAAAATCAAATTTCCTAAAATGTATATGACTGTAGATAAACGACTTAAAAAAGCAAAAATATGAGATTCACATATCAATCTGCGATCAAGTAAAAGACATCTGCCCGGATCGCCCTGTTCTATACAGGCTGTTTTGAAACATCGTTTAAAGATTTTAAGGGCATGTAGTACGATCGAAAATAAGGTGAAAAGTCATAGTAAACATATGTCCACAAATTAACTGTTTACGAGATAACAGCGATTTTATCGCAAATGCAGAATAAGTTTGCTTTAGCGGTTTTTATTAAGAAGTTATTGTATTTTAACATAAAATAGATTATAACTAAAGAAGATGTTCAAAATGACGTCCTTCCATTTCGACACAGGATCTACATCTGCTTTCAAAGGAAGCGCGCACTCTTTCAAAAAACAAGGGCTTTTCTCGTATTATCTGGCAACAGTGTTCTATTCGTTGGCCCAACTCTGGAAGATCGTTTACCGGTGTTACGTACACTAAACTTTTGAAATAACCCCAGATACTAAAGTCCAACGGGTTTGGATCGGGAGACCGTAGAGGCCAAACAATACGACCTGCTCGCCCTATCCATCTCCCAGGAAATTCATTGTTAAGATGTTCCCTAACAGCACGCGTAAAGTGCGGTGGAGCTCCATCTTGCATAAACCAGAGGTGCAGTCTTAGATTTATAGGTAAATCTTCCAAAAGTTCAGGTAAAGTATTTTCCAAGAACTCGAGGTATGCAGGACCTGTTAAGCGTTGTGGCAAAACAATCGGTCCTAAAAACCGTTCCCCTATCATGCCTAACCAGATGCTTAGAGAGAAACGTTGCTGGTGCCGAGCTTCAACGGTAGCATGAGGATTCTCGTCACACCAAACGTGATTGTTGTGGAAATTAAATATTCCATTTTTAGTAAAACCAGCTTCATCAGTGAAAAGGATGTTATCAGCGAAATCTGGCCGATCAGCAGCTGTTCGCAAAAACCACTCACAGAAAACCCTTCTCGCTTGATAATCCGGAGCAGTAAGGGCTTGTACCCGTTGGATATGGTAGGGGTATAGGAGTTGCTCATGAAGAGTTCTCCAAACAAGATTGCTGCTTACACCCACTTGAGTCGAAATTCTTCTAACACTAGTTTCGGGATTTTCATCAATAATATTCAAAATTCGATCTTCTATCTGTGGAGTACATGCTAATCTCTGCCGTCCAGTATCAGAAGACCGCTTCTCAAACGAACCAGTTTCTCTTAGTCGTTGAAACACCGTCTGAAACATCACATGCGAAGGCAGTTGGCGATCAGGAAACGTTTCAGCATAGAAGCGACGTGCTTGTAAAGAATTCCCATTAGCACGACCGTACATGAACACCTTATCGCTCATTTCAGCATTCGAATACGCAACCATTGTAATTGCTACAAATTGCACAAAACTGTCATAAAACAATAGCTGATAAGCACCTGTTTACTGGGATATGTTATATCCATGTACTACTAGGAACACTCGCTGTTATCTCGTAAACGGTTGATTTGTGAACATATGTTTATTATGACTTTTAACCTTATTTTCGATCGTACTACATGCCCTTAAAATCTTTAAACGATGTTTCAAAACACCCTGTATAAGTGTTCAAATTAAAAATTAAAGTTTGAGTTTTATCTCTATTCAAGATAAATTAATGCTACTAAAGTATGATTGTATGTGCTCCAAAGAAATTTCCCCCAATTGCCTCAAAAGTTGTAATTTTTTATTGCTAATCAGAATCGTAGTGTCATGGGAATATTCCACATTTTTAAACTTAACAAAATGCGTTCATCATTAATGTAAACGATAAAAAAATAGCCACCAAAACACAACCTTGGAGTACAACATGTTGTACGTGCTTCACAGAAAAGAGTCATCACACTCTGACACCAAAACTTTCAACACAAGCTGAAGCTTATCCTCTAATACGATAAAAAGAAAACTTGTCAAGTAAGCACTCATGACCATATCTATTAGAGCAGATATAGTTGATATTTGAGGATGAAATGCGTGTTGGCTATGATTTAAAAGCTTCTTACATTGTAAGTAATTTGTAAGTCTGATCTTAAATGCAGTTGCTAGTACTTTTGGCAATATAGGTACCAGAGAAATAGGCCTATAATTCCTTTTTACCTAGCTTAAAACAGTCACTAT
The DNA here is from genome assembly GCA_949128085.1 of Cetonia aurata. Lineage (NCBI taxonomy): Eukaryota > Metazoa > Arthropoda > Insecta > Coleoptera > Scarabaeidae > Cetonia > Cetonia aurata. Next base: position 14,534,601 of record OX421887.1, read on the forward strand.
TTAAACCAGAATAATCAAAGGCTTTACTGTTACTCAGTTTATCAAACAGCAAATGAGAACTAGAATCAACATACACATAAAGTCTTACTAAATTTTACACACCTTAAAACACCTTAGCACAAATTTCACTACATTGGACGCACGTTTCTGGTTTAGTTTTACTGCTGATGACGTGCGTCCAGTGTAGTGAAGTTTGTGTCAAGGTCATTAAATAATGCTTTTCTGCGGATCACTGTAATTAATATGAGACAACTTTATATAAGATTTTACCTCGTGTAGAATTATATATAAAACTGCCTCATGCAGAAAAGCATTATTTAATGATTTCACACTGTAAGAAGTGCGGAATTTTCGCGTGGTAAGGAGTTTTAAAATGCTATTAGTTTTGAGTGTTTTTTATCTTACTAAATTCGTTTAAATAAGTCAATAACTTAAGTTATTTTTTTTAAGTTAAGTTTGCTGCTAATTTTTGTACTCACACGGCTGAAATGAATCCATACATATACGCGGTCTAGACGTGGGTTCAAATCTTGCTCCGGTCAACTGTTTATAGCCCATTTTGGAAATCTTAATGGTGACTAAGAGAAAATATCTGACCCAGTGAGGGTACCTGACAATCATTACAAATTCACTTTCAATTTAAAAAAAGATAAGTATGGAATGTACTAATACATCTTGTTTCATTTGACCCTTTTTACCTGAAGTATATTAAGTGCTAGATATCCACTAGAATGGAACTGTGCAAACCCAACCAGTGATTTTTCCTACTTTCTATGTACACACTCTCCAGAGGTACTCGATCAAACACGTGAGCTGGCGAACGGAATTTGTTTGAACGAAATATGTGCGCAGCGCTAAAATGATAATGGATGCCATATGGCTGGTCCTATTTACCCTCCATTTGCGCTATTATTATTCGACCATTGTTTGGTGTTTGAAAACTCCCGCGATAGTCGAACAAACTTCGTTCAAAAAACTATGCGACTCCCATTCCGAAGGGCCTACATATTTGAGTGATGTATAAAATGGATCCGTTTTTTGCCAACATCGATTGGGTTTAGAAATTTATTACGTGATTTTTCTAGAATGGCAAGGGAAACTTTGAAAAGCGCGCAAACTAAAAAAGGAAATTGGGAAATGGGAAATAGAAGTCATATGAACAAACAAATAAAAAAAAAAGAGAAGAAAAACCTAAAATTGTGCAATACATTGTCAAAGGAGGAATCCGTAAAAGAATTGAAAATCATCACATATTTAGTTACGTATTCAAATAAAAAGTATATGAAAGAGTTCACAAACACTGCTAAGCAGGTTGAGAAAGGAATTTATAGAAATCAATTGGCGAGATTTCAACTTCGTCACCATTAATACTAAGTTTGTATTACTAATCACCCTAGTAAGTTATTCTCTAAAAGGAATAACAAGGTTTTTTTTTAGCGAAGTTGTTTAGGTGATTGTAAAACTATGGACACTTTTTCCTCTGGTTGAACATATTAAAATTTGTTGAGTAATAAAAGGGAAAAAAGTGTGATTGTAAATATGCATATTCTAATCAGATAAAAAGTACTGGAACCTCATCACATCCCAGCAAATAACTAAATCAGTAAGTCCATAAGAATGACATCTGCAAATATTCATGGCAATTACATCTGTGAGTTTCCATAACAATGACTAAACATCCTTCTGAGTTTTTCAAATTGCAACTGTTAACTAGAATGAAAGTTACTAATAAGGCCATGAAACAAGAAATTTTCACAAGAGAATTGACTATAGCGTAACGTGGCCGAAATAAAGAAGTTGATATCAGTTGGGACTATCAACTGTGTGTTACAACTTAACGTTTCAACAAAATTATTACAATATTGATCACAGTGGAAAGAGTATGTAAGAGAATATACAGTAATACCCCGTTATCCGCTGACTCCGTATCCGCGGTTTCAGTCAACCGCGATTTACCTATGATGAGCAGAAAACGCGTTATATCAATAAATACGGAAACAAATAAAGACATTCGAGCCTTATTAAAGTTATAGGAGCATTTGCCGATATATCGTCGTATATATGAGTCATCCCCTGAATTCGGCGCTCTCTTATGATAGTTAAACAAGTTGGAATGTGCTTAAGGTGCCACTCGCTTTTACTTGTACATATAAACGCTCCTGTTAACTATGAGTTTAGTACTATTCGAATTGTCGGACAAGACGGTGCTAGCAATAGTTTTTAAATAAAGCAAGTAAATTTGAAAATCATTTTAAAATGGCTTCTAAACCAAAAAGAACGTGAAATGCTCACTATTAGTGAAAAAATAAAAATCATTAATATGATTGAAACAGAAAAAAAATCTATTGCAACTGTTGCTAAAATATACAATAAAAACGAATCTTCGATACGGGAAGTGTTAAAAAAGAAAGATAAGATTCGAGATAGTTTTTCTAGTGCACCCCAAACTGCAAAAGTTGCAACCACAATACGTAATAAAGTGTTACTTAAGGTAGAAAATGCCTTAAATTTATGGGCGGAAGATATGACAAGAAAACATATTCCTATCGATGGCAAAGTGCTACAACAAAAGGCGTTGGTTTTATATGAAGATATGCAGACCCAAGATTATACTGAAGAGGAAGGAAAATCATTCATAGCAAGTAGGGGGTGGCTCCATAGATTTAAAACTCGGTTTAATCTAAAAAAATATAAAAATGACAGGGGAATCTGCGCCGGCTGATCATGTAGTTGCTGCCCTGTTTCCAGAAAAATTTAAACAAATTATTGCAGAAAAGAATTAGCATCCTGAGCAAGTTAATCGCAGTTAAATGATGAGACTGGTCTTATGTGGAAAAAAAATGCCTCAACGGACTTATATTCATAAGACTGCAAAGAGTGAACCAGGCTTTAAAGCAATTAAGGATAGACTTACCTTGATATTTTGTACAAATGCAGCTGGTCATATGATTAAACCTGGACTTGTTTACCGATCACAGAATCCACGTGCTCTTAAATACAAAGATAAAGCTTGCCTGCCTGTGTTTTGGCAATCAAATCAAAAGGCGTGGGTTACGGCTGTTCTATTTACACATTGGTTTCATCAATGCTTTATTGCGGAAGTGGAAAGGTATTTGGAAAAGGAAGAATTACCATTTAAAGTGCTGCTGATACTAGACAATGCTCCTAGGCATCCTGTGTCACTAGGCACGGAAAATAAAAATGTTGAAGTGGTTTTTTTACCATCTAACACGACCTCATTGCTTCAGCCCCTTGATGAAGGTGTCATTAGATGCTTTAAAGCCGTATATATTCGACAGGTTTTCGAAATGCTGTATACAATGGCTAACGAATGCTCTGATATCGGGCTCATGGAATGCTGGAAGTCTTTTACAATTGCTGACGCAATTCTATTTATCAAAGGAGCGATGGAGGAATTAAAGTCAGAAACGATAATAGCATGTTGAAAAAATCTGTGGAATGACATCGTTCTTAGTTCTGAAGACACACATGATATTAATTCACATCTAACAACGATATTTAACATAGCGCAGAAAATAGATGCAGAAGGATTTAACGATATAACCAAAGAGGAACTCAGTGATTACATAAACGAAGAGGATCAAGTATTCACCAAAGAGGAATTGGTAGACCTTGTGAAATCTTCTCCAGAAGCGAGTGACGATGAGGATGAGGGTCAACAAGAACCGCCAGCATGGACGCTTGAAAAATTTTCAGCGATATTTCGAACTGCTCAAAAATTAAAAGAACAGATAGTAGAATATGATCCAATAATGGAATGCAGTATAAAAATTACTCGCACTATAACAGACGCCTTGAAACCTTTGGAAGATTTGTTTATTGAAATGAAAAGACAAAAACGACAACTACCAATAACAATGTTCTTGTATGAACTTAATGTTATTAAACTTAAATTCTATTTGTGCCACAGCACAAGAATATTTATTTATACAACTTATTTTTTCTTGTTTCATTGTTTTAACTTTGCTTCATTTTTCATATTGTTACGGAAATAAAGCGTTCGCTACTATCCGCGGTTTTCAGTATCCGCGGAAGAGCACAGAACCAAACACCCGCGGATATGGGGGTACTACTGTACGTGTGAAAATTAATGATGGAAATCTCATTAAATTCGTATAGATATGCTGTATTGTAATTATTATATATATTTTTTTTTCGACAATATATCATAATATCTATACGAATTTAATGAGATTTCCATGGTTAATTCGCATACACGAATACTCTTTCCGATATAATATTGATTTACATCTACTATAATAAACGTGAAAATATCTTGCTGAAATACAGTTCATAATACAGCAATTATTGGTTTATAATGAGCAAATATAAAACATCGAGGATATATTATCCCCTATTATACCTAGGTATTACATAAAAACTAACACTAACAATTTATTTTACTATTTTGGCATCATAAGCAGTCTTTCTTTTCTTCGTTTGTTTGTTATCGGGTGAAGCTTTGCATTGTGGAACACACCTTGATACTTCTAGACACTGACATCTATTGACGTATTGTACCATGCTCACTGAAATTCTACTGTATCCAAAGAAGTTTTAACTTTAGGTAGATATTTTTCACGTGCCAAACATCGAATTGACACGGGATCTACGGCTTTACTAGATGTGATAACAAGGCATATTTCTATGCCCAATTAAAAATCACCATCGAACCAGCGAGCATGCAAACCGTTCAAGCACCGACACGATTACTCGACGTTCATTAACATTCTACTGTTTATTTTCCGCCACAGCGTTGCTTAGAATTTTTAGTTTGAATTATTCCCGCCGAAATTGGAATATTTTCAACACGTAGTATATGACAAAGACAATTAACGGCAAGAGGTCCGTTAAGAGAGAACAATGCGTGCCTTTATTGATATTGGTTATTAAAAGCAATCAACAAGCAGGAGAGTTAGCTTTTGTTTGAATATTTAGAATGGTTTACGGCGATACGGGAAATGCTTCAAAATATCGTCAGGTGTATACAATAAAACCATAGCAGTTTCCCACAATTTTCGAATGTTGAATGTTCGTAATTGTTGAATAACTTGGATCGCTTCTTCAAGCAATCCAGATAATAATTTTATATAAAAGATTGGAAAATTTCTTCTCCTACATTAAAGTTTTCAAACAGCGTGTAGAGCTAAAATGTATGGAAATTATACGTTGTGTAAGATATGAGTATAATCATTCAATAATACGGGAATCCTACCCAGTAGAGTATAATGTAGAGCAAAAGAAAGAACGAAAAAAAAACAATTATTGGCATTTTATCTAAAAAAGAATGTTAATTTAAAAGCAAAAATGTGGTTATGTAAATTCCTTTAAATTGCGAAAAATCTTAGGTATTTTAGGGCAGGTAAAAAACAAAAGGGATCTAACAGAGAGACCAATAAAATTTTTTCTAATTTTAATTTAGGTAGAAGCTAAAATAAAATACTTCCTTTGAAAAATACTGCTAACTATTCCCACCAAGAAATAATAACATACAGGGCATTTCAATTAAAACGAACCACCTCAAATAACTCTTTGCATGCTGTGATTTATATAAAATTCCGAAACCCATCAAATGTCATATCAAGAGGACGAGTACTAGTAATGGGTCTTACTATTTAACATTATTCCTGCGGGCGCAGCTGCCCTTGCCCTTGAATTATTAATAGGGAAGATGGGTCTTGTGAACACTCATTCAAAAGGCTTTTTAATTCTCTTTACGGCAACATGTATCAAAAACTAATTTTTTTAATCAGTAAGCAAAAAGTGCATAATTTGTAACTTGTGTAATAAAATAGGATTAGAATGAAATGGTTTGGATTTACTTTATTAAATGTTTAAATGATTCCCCAACAAATCTGTGTCTTGCTCCATTTTTTCTGTGATCAAAGGATTGATTGTTTCGTCCAGCAAGTTCATATACATTTGTCCTATGAGATGATCGCCAAAGATAGCAACCCATACATCAAGTTCATGTTGCCGTAAATAGAATTAAAAGACTTTTTAAATCAGTGGTCACAAGACTCATCTTCACTACTCAAATTTTAAGGGTTTCTGTGCCCCTAGGAATGATTTTAAATTGTTAGGTCTGTCACTAAAACTTGTCTCCCTTAATATGATAATTGACAAGCTTCGGAATTTTATATAAATCACAGCAGGTAAAGAGGTATTTGAGGTGGCTCTTATCAATTGAAATGCCCTGTATATGTTCACGAATTTAATCAGTTTTCCGTCTTTAATTCTCATATATACTCTTTCACATTTTAAATTAATATTTGCGTTTGAAAAGAATATGTGAGATTTATACTCCATATAATAATTTTTCTCGCTCATAACGCTCCCAATGGAAAGTCAGATATAATTTTGGATCTTACCCATGAGCTTCACAAAAGAAGTGATCGCTCACGACATCTCAACTAGAGCATCGTTAGAATTAGCTAACTACTTGTGCGAATTTTACCGATTATTGCATAAAAACGATATAAATTCAGCAAGTTTCAAAGTTTCAAACCAGGCGGAATTATGGTCAAAATATCAAAAAAACAAAAGGCCCACATGAAAGAGAGCTCTGCGGATTTTTTTTTTTCTTTTTCTAATTGATCCCTGTTTTCGCAAACAGTGATAAATTAGAAAAACGGCTTCTCTAGAAAGCTTACATTTTTCAATTTTGGAAATATTTTTCTCCACTACTACTTTATATACCATATCTTTTTATTGTCTACTATTGGAGATTGTCCCTGGAAGTTATTAGGACAGAAGAAGATCCTATTTTTTAATATTTGTGGTAATTTTTTGGGGGTCCATAATTAGCTAATTGCATCCACATCTTTTAAATTTCCAAACTTAAGTATAACTGACAATTAATGGATAAGGATTTAAAGAGATTCAAGAAAATGTCTTTAGTTATAATTTAACCTTTTTAGACTTCTAACAACATTAAATATTCATTATTTGTATTCTTCCTTGATTTATATTGTCCCTAAGATAAAAACAAAAATGTGAATGGTATAACGTAAATAGTTTTAATGTAACTGATGAAATAGTTACAAAACTCAAGCCGCCTGCCCAAGAGCGGTTTATCTCCATTTAAGTGTACAGCAAATTCTTTTTTAATAGGGCTCGGATTAACCGATCACCGGATGGCCACCAGCCAGCAACTGATGCACCTGTGCTGTATATAAATATCATATTTCAGTAAGCGAAATATCTATTTTTACCTGGTGGACGAATACATGCATAATACATTTTTAGTTTAACCGATCAATTCCCCGACCAATACCTCCATTTCAAGAGAATTAACTGTAAGGAAATTTCCTGTACTTACCAACCTGTATTCTTGGATCCGTATAAATATTCATGCATATCTAATTCTACATAGTTTTTCTTCTAAACCCGTTTCTAATTAAAACTAAATCATTGCATTATACTGCCTTGAAATCTTATGGAACCGAAGTATTAAACTTTTAACTAAATTAGGGGAAAATCAATCGGACGGTGTATTAGAACGGTCTGCTGACTTTAAATTCGTGGAGATATTTAACCTTATCGTGTTTAGTAATTCAACTCACGAAACCTTCTGGGTAAAAAAAGGAAACAGACGTTTCGGCGCTTAACGAAATTATCGGCAAAGTTTTCTACCCAATTTCCTTAATTTTGGTTTGTAATTTTATTGGCAAATTAAGAAATCGTATCAGAATATACCACCATTTCTAGATTTTATCTATATTATTGCTTTGTTATGTGTCACTCACACATCATGTGTATTTGTTTCGAGAATATTTGTGTATGTGAAATCGATTGCTTAAAAGGTAGTCGAAAGAAAGATTACGCCCATCTCCTAAAATCATCAGTTTTCCATAAACCTTTTCCTTTGGGCATTATTTCGACGAGATTTTAACTTAAAGGTCCCATGTTAGACATGCCCCATCAATCTTCAGTTTCTGCCAAGATTAATGATGCGTTTTACGCATCACTGAAGACCTGGAACAGTAATTTCGTAGTTAAATCTTTCAAAGTGAGAAAAGCTACACTCTCTATTATTAATACGTAGAGAATATTCTGGAAGGTTAGACGTTTAAATTATCAGGGGTGGTAATATTGGTTTAAGCATGTCTTAAGGATAAGTGAAGGGTCAGACCGTTAGAGAGCTACTAATAGGCGCTTTCTTTTTAACCGTCTGCTTGAGTTAGATGATCTTTGTGAGTTAAGCTAGAAGCTACTTACTGCGAACAGTGAAACCATTCAACTAATTGAGTTTGTCATAGCTAGGTTGTAACATAACTAACAAAAGCAAAATGGGCAGAGTTACATCATAACAGGGCAATTGCTCGAGAAAAGAAGGCGTAATTTCAATACAAATGTTAATCTATGAAGAATGGAAGAGAGTTATGGAAGGAACTCGACAAACTCTACTTCCATACTATCCACCCGCAACTGATTGTTAATGCGTTTGCCGAAATATTAAAAAAAAACTCAAACACAGGCTTTCCCACTGGTGGAGGTTGACGCATATAGTGAAAATCTGACGTTTTCGCTTCCAAATGTGATGGAGAAGGAAGTGATTAGAATTTTAGCTAAACTTCCAGATAAACTTACCGCAGGTGATGATATGCTTCCTAGTTTCCTTCTTCGCGATGCCAGATATGTTCTCGCTAACCCATTATACACTATCATTAATCTCGCCATCAAAACTTGCACTTTCCCTAATCCTGTGATGGGTGGAGACTGTGGCTTGAAAACTATAACAAAAATCCCAAAAGAAAGGTGAAAAAATCCCTTACCACAAAATTAGATAACAAATCTAAATACGTTTCAATTTTCTTATCCATCGGTTGTTAAGTTTTCCGCTTACAAAAGATAGATATGAAAAAGAATTGTGTTTAATTAAAAAGATCGCAAAGTACAATGGTTTCAATTCGGAAATAGTAACTAAGATAATTAGGAAACATAAACTTAAGAATCATATTCAGGATTCCACATGTTTGCTACCTCAACAAACCCGCGGTAATAAATTTGTTTCTTTGCCATATCATTCAACCACACGTAAGTTAAACAGCATTTTTAAAGAACAGGATCTGCAAATTGCATTTAAGTCGAGCAGTTCATTAAAATCTCTTTTGGGTAACACTAAAGATAAAATTGAGGTAGATCAAAAATCTGGGATTTATGAAATAAGTTGTAGAGACTGTAGTCAAAAATATGTCGGGCAAACTAGGCGCTCAATTTCAACTCGTTATAAAGAACATATTGCACATTTCAAATACAACAGACCAGATAAATCTAGCATTGCTCGACATATTTTAAACACAGGTCACGGTATGCCTACAGATAGCCTCAGGCTAGTTAAAACTGTAAATAACTTTCGAGAATTGGATAGTTACGAAAGTATTTATATACTTAAGAACAAAGGTAAACTATTGAATGCCGACAAAGGACCTATACCCGAGTCCGGCTTATACGAATTATTGTAATTTATTTGCTAGTTCGTTACGTCCCACTAGATTTAGATAGTATATAAGCCTTGTTGTTTGTAAAAGATGTCAGTGTTATTCCACTAGTGATTTGGTGAAGAGCATATCTTCCAAGGTTTACCTTAGCCGAAAACACTATGTTTAACACTGCTTTTCACTTGTTTCTACTGAAGATGGCAACTTAGTTGCCGAAATACGTATTTAGATTTGTTATCTAATTTTGTGGTAAGGGATTTTTTCACCTTTCTTTTGGGATTTTTGTTATAGTTTTACTTTCCCTAATGTTTGGAAGAGGGCTAAAGTTGTACCTATCCATAAGAAAGGTGATTTATCTGCTGTTACAAATTGCAGACCTATATCTCTTTTATCAAACTTTGCTAAGGTATTTGAAAACATTATTTATTCATGTATTTTTAATAATATTAAATCGTTTCTATGTATACACCAGCACGGTTTCATTCCGGGTAGGTCAACATTTACTAATTTAGCAGTTATTTCCCAATACATTAGTCGATATCTTGATGATAGAGGACAAGTGGATGTAGTCTATACGGACTTTTGTGTGCCTTTGACACGATTGATCATGGCATTCTCTTGACAAAGCTTAGTGCATTGGATTAAGCTCATCTTTCATTGCTTTGATGAAGTCTTACCTTTCCAATAGATCTAATTATGTCTTTTATAATGGTTTTTCATCAGATTTGTTTTTTTCAACATCAGGTGTTCCACAGGGGTCAAATTTAGGTCCCTTGTTATTCATAATATATATCGATGATCGCCTGAAATCACTTTCTTGTCCTGTATTGGCATACGCTGATGATCTAAAGATTTATTCATCTGTCGCCAGTCCTTATGATATTGCTCTGTTACAACATAATATTGATACAATTGTTCGCTGGTGTTCGACTAATAATTTAAAATTAAATGTTAGTAAATGTAATTTTTTCTAGAAAAACTAATCCTTTTGTATCCCATTATTACATTAAAAATCGAACTATATCAAAGTTAGAAACCATCAAAGATCTTGGCATACATTTTGATAGTCGGCTCACTTTCATCCCACATATCAATAACCTCGTAAGCTCTACATCCAAGAAACTAGACTTTATTATGCGCGTATCCAAATATTTCTCCCACGCTGATACCTTAAAATCTCTTTATTATGCGTTCATTGTTAGTTCCCTTGTATTTGAAATTTCTTTCCTTCAAAATGGACTCGCTTTATCCACCTAGAGGAATTGACTATCAACATCTGCTAGAACGCCATAATGTACAATCGCTAACCGTTCGCAGGGAACTTCACAGCAGCAGATTAATGTGGAAGTTAGTTAATGGTGTTATCGACTGCCCCCAGCTTCTTGGTGATGTTAATTTTCATGTACCCCGCTGCTCAACACGTTCCACGCCTACATTTGCTCCTGCTGTTACAAAAACCAATTTGCTTAGGCAATCACCTTTGTATACTATGTATAAGAATGCAGATCACTATTATTTTGACATTTTCTTTCAGCCAATGTAATTATTTTTTCATTTATATTAGTCTAAGTTCATACTTGATTTGAATTCTGTTTTGTTTTAGTTTTTATTTCTCTACATGTATATGTCTATTAAATAACACTCTGTATATGCATGCATGTACTCAATATAACATTGTCCTATAACTGGTATTCTGTTGGACAATAAAGATCTATTATTATTATTATTATTATTGTCCCCATCTGATATATCTATATTGAAGTCGCCCGCCTAATCGCGTATTTTCTAGTTTTGGACGTTGTATATCTATTAGTACTGATTTTAGTGTTTTAAAGTGTACTTGTGGTAGCTTGCTTATTAAAGTTATTGTTATCATATTTCTGTGCACAATTAAAAAAAAAATATAAAATTATAAAAAGTTTAATTTAATTGTAAAAGATTGATCAATCAAAATTTTAAAAGAGTAATATGCCAGGCGCCAATCTCTAAAGTAGAGATGAATTGTTGAAAGAACATGAAACAATTGAAACTCCAAGGTCATCTATTGATGGCAAAAGGCCTCAATAGGTGATTGTGAGTGAAAAAAAAAAAATTTGTTATTGCCACGCAGTAAGAGGTAAGAAAAATAAAGACAAGGAAAATGTATTGAAATATTTAATATTCTGTGCAAAACTAATTTCCAGAAATGTAAAACCTTATCAAGCTTAATTGACAGGCTTAAAAAAAAACTGGAAATATTTAAAGTTAAATATACAAATAAAAATGAAAATTCAGAACTCTGCAGGAGTGAAAATTTACATGAAATGCTCTCGTTTAAAAATCACAAGACATATAAAACTACTAATCTAAACAAGATACCCATAAACTAATGAGCTATCAGTGGTAATTGCTAGAAGTAAGTTCTGCAAACTTTAATACGCGTGAATTTACGCAAACGTGACAACGATTTTTAAATACCTCTACGCAACCAAAAATGAATCGAACTTACCCCTTTCGAACGCCAATGATCACTGACCCCAAACCGGACAAGCAAAGCCGTGTGCGCCGGTCATACGCAAAAATGAAAATACTATTACAGTGAGACGTACAACAAACGACCTCAACTCAACAAACAAATCAAATTAACAAATGTGTACTAAAAGTCAACAAATAAATACATGAATTAATTATCAATTTTCTTCAAAACTTAAACTAACCAACTTATATCTTAAAAATATAAAAAAAAAACTTAAACGTTCAAAAAACTACTGGCTTTTTCTGTTTTTTTCCACAGCAGATCTCCCGATTATAAAAGAAAAATTTGCACTCGAAGAGTGTCATTGTTTTACTTTTAAAATCGCACGCACACAAAAGCAGAAAAAAAAACATTGTCAAATATGTCCACGGAACAAAAAAAACTTAAACCCTATCTCCGCACACAGGGGAGAAAACGTCACTTCCAGGTGTCGAACTAACCTGGGTCGTGGTGAAAATGTTGTAATGCAGAGATGTGGAAACGACCTTTGCTCTGCATACCGTCCAAAGTGTGTAGCTCGTAAGTGACGCCATGGAACACACTCGCGATTCGATAGGGTCCAACGAACGGTAGTTCCAGCTTCTGACATCTTTGCTGGTCACGTCTGCCCAAACGATACCGTCTCACCAGCACGAGATCGCCAACATCAAACTGAGTTCGCTTGGTGATCTTTGCATTCTCCTGGCGAACGTAACGATCTCCTCGAAGTCGTAACTTCCTTCTGGCGTCTTCGGTTCTTGCCTCAACGTAAACGTCCTCTTCAAGTCGGTTCCAAGGCCGACTAGGAAGTCTTCCATACATCAAAGTGAAAGGGCACTCCTCAGTGGTGGTGTTAGGAGTGTTGTTGATCCAATTCTCGATGTCTTGGACGTGACGGACCCAATCAGGATGGCGTTGGTGAGTTTGCATCCTGAGGAACTTGACAACCTCCTGAATGTATCTTTCGGAGGGATTTCCACATGGATGACGTATGGAACAGAAAGAAACAGTTATCTCCCGCTCATTCATGGCGTCAACAAAACGATGTGTATTGAAATATGTGGCATTGTCAGCGAGAATGCGGCGCATTTTACCTTGATTTGCGATGAAATTGTCTATACAGCGGATGGCTGTATCTGTGTTGTAACATCTGGTGGGAAAGAGTCTTACGTATTTGGTGAAAGCATCTACCATGACGAAAATGTTGCGATATCCAAAAGTTCCAGGAATGAGATTTCCAAGAAAATCGACGGCGATGAGGTCGAGTTTGTTCTCCACAACTATGCTCTTGATGACGTTTTGGCACGTGCGGTTCTTGGTTTTTCCAAGTTGACACTGAAGACATGTGCGGACGATTGACTTGGCAATTGTTTTGTCCCTTTTGGCGAAGAACGCTTGTCGAAAGGTGAGCCAAAGTTTGTGTCCTCCGATGTGTCCCAGGGTTTGATGTATTTCTTCCATCGCCTGACGTGCGAAAACCTCGGTGAGTACAACGTTGAACTGATCTCGGATCCGCTTCATCAGAATCCCATCTCGGATGACAAACTCCTTGTACTCATCCCGGTGGACTAATGCCTCTCGTATCTGAACGAAACAATCATCTTGCTGCACCTCATTGATCCTGACAAAGTCAAATAACCCCTCGGCTTCATACAAGTTGTATGTGTTTACCTCAACGTGGTTGAAATGGCTCTTCAGATTGTGCATACGAGATATAGCATCAGCTGTTACATTCAAATCTCCTTTTATGTGTCTTATCTCAAAAACATACTCAGAAAGTAACAAGGACCATCGATAAATTCGGTTGTTAGAAAAACGAGTTGACATTAAAGATGTTAGAGCAGCATGATCAGACTCAATTATGAATTTCTTTCCTAGTAAATAAAATCTTAACTTGCTCACTGCATGAACTACAGCAAGCATTTCTTTTTCCGATACAGTGTACCTTAACTCATAGCTTTTCAAAATTCTGGAGACAAAACAAATTGGTTCTTCTCCATTCCTACCAATTTGAATCAAAACACCACTGATGGCTGTATCACTGGCATCGACACGTAACAAAAACTCTTTACTAAAATCTGGCAATAATAAACATAATGAACGATGAAATTCTGACTTTACATTTTCAAATGCTTCTAATCTTTCTTTTGTCCATGTGAACTTTTCATTCTTTCTTAACAATTCAAATAAAGGTGCACTGATGTGTGCTAATCTTGGAACAAACCTTTTGTAGTAATAGACTACACCAAGAAATCCTCTCAAAAGCTTTATGTTGCTAGGCCTAGGGTACTTTTTGATGACTTCTAGCCTAGATTCATCTACTCTTACATAATTTTCTGTTAAATCATAGCCTAAAAACTTTACTTCATGTTTGACAAACTCACATTTCGTTAAATTCACTTTCAATCCATTTCTAGCTAAAACTTCAACAACTTTGCGTAAATGCACTAAATGATCCACTAAACTTTGACTAAAAATTAAAATATCATCAATGTAATGAGCTACAAAAGAATTGTAGGGTTCTAAAATTTGTTGCATTGCTCGTATTAACGCGGCAGCTGAACTACTTAAACCATAAGGTACAACCTTAAACTGAAAAACGTTACCATCTACCATAAATCCACAAAACTTTCTAGATTCTTTGTTTAACGGTACCAACCAAAAAGAGCTCTTTAAATCTAGCTTAGTAAAATAATTCGCATTTGTACACCTTGCCAATAATGTTTCGACCGTGACAGGAGTTTCGAACTGCGGTCGTGTTCGTTCATTTAAACGTCGGGCATCCAGACACAAACGGATGTCTCCATTCTTCTTTTGGACGACGACTAAAGGATTGACATACCTTGTTAAGCCACGTTCAATTATCCCATCTTGTAGCATTTGAGAAACCTCAGCTCTGACTTTTTCTTGCATGTTCTTGGGAATCGGATAGTTTTTTACTTTGAAAGGTTTCGATTCATCAACTTCTAGAGAATGTTCATAACCAACTGCTAAACTTGGGAATTTATCAACTAGAGAAATGTACTGTTTTAAAATTTCTTTTACTTCAAACTCAACTTTCTCATCACAATTGATCTTAAAATCATTTAATTCATTTGGGAATTCAATCTGGGAATTGTTTGCTTCTAACTCTACTACATCAACAACAACATCTACTTCTAAAACCTCTTGGGATAAATCACTACCCTGTATACTATCACATTCAACAACTTTTCCATAACTCTGTATATCATTCTTAAAACAATCATATTCTAACAACTCTAAATTCACATTTTCCTTCTCTTTTCTTAAACAATTTATAATCCTCTCCTCACTAGGAGTCTCATCACACCAATTAATCCTCTCCTCTCCTACCTTAATCAATCTCTTATCTATATCTACAACCGCTCTCATCTTATCTAACAAATCTATCCCAATGATTCCATCTCTCTTTAAACCTCTTAATGATATAAATTCTCCCAGAAAAGTTGAATCCTTTAATTTGAATTCGGTAACAAAAACTCTGTTGATTGCAGCAATTACTTTCTTTGTAGCAGTGACAATGGTTATTTTTCGTGTTGGCATAAATTTCCCTGAATTTTCTTTCTCTAGCAATTTTACTTTCTCCTCATCTAAAATTGAAACCTCGCTTCCCGTGTCTACAAGACATTTCAAAACATTCTCACCGAACATTACATTTACATGTGGCAAATCTGAATTGATCGATCTTAAATTATCCTTTTGTAAAATGGTGTACATTTTTTTCCTTTTGGCTGGACTTTCTAAAAATCCTGCCCACGAGCTTCATTAAGTAGTTCTTTCGGCTTTGTTTGACCCTTTTGCTCATTAGTGTAAGACCTAGTGTCTTTTGATATAGCGCCAGTTTTGTTTGGAATCTGACTTGTTTCTATGTGATTAACATAGCGATTTGAATTCCACTGCACAGAATTACTAGGCAAACTTTTGTCAGCTGACTGATTTGAATTCTGGTTTTGTGGGGAAGCCACTTGAATGTTTGACCCTGTCAGGACATCGTGACGGTCATTTTGGTGCTGTGTGGATACCTGAGGCACATTTGAACTGTTGGTATTTGGACTCTGACGCCCACCATTTCTACCATTGAAAGACTGCCTCCTGTTGTAATAAGGAGCTGGCCTCGAATTTACGTTAGTTCGCGTTTGCTGCTGACGGTAGAAACCATCATTACTCGAACTACCAGTTGCCTGATTGTGGATTATATGACCTTCAGGACTTCGCGTGGTTCTAGAATTTACATTGCCTTGTTCCGCACAATCTAATCTCTTCATGAGTCCTAGCATTTGACTAATGGAGGTTATATTATGCATCGCAATCGCTTGTGTGACCTCAGGCTCAAAATGCCTGGATAATAGGGTGATTAAGTCAGCTTCCAAAACGGGTGGATTTAAAAATTTAAGAATATTGATTTTTTTTATGACATAAGATTCTCTACTATCTATACCGCACTTGTTAAAATTACCCAAAAATAGATTGGTTCTCACCCTTTGTTGTATCTGCTGATTCCAGTACTGCCTCTGGAACTCGTCTTGGAACTGGTCCCATGAATTGATTGAGTCCTCGATGAAATTAAACCAATCCTTCGCTTCATCCTTCATGGCGTTGCGTGCCATCCTCAGTTTGTTCCTGTCTCCAGGCACGGACTCTAAAACTTCGTTCAGATTTCTCAGAAAAGCCATAGGATTATGGGTTGATGACCCGAAAAATTTCGGCAATTGTTCTGTTTGAACAGGCATTGACAAAATACCGTTTCCAAAATGATTGAAATTGGGACTTTCTTGAAATGTCAATAATTTTCTATTTACATGTTCTTCGACTCTTTCCACACTCTCTATCAATTTTTCTTTAACTTCGCATTCTATCGCTTTGACTCTTTCCACCACCACATTTTCTCTCTCTTCCCATTTATTCTTGATTACATGAATCTCTTTTACACAATTTGTTATGGTTATCTCATTTGCTGTTGATCTTAAAGTATTCTCAATGACTTTACTCTCTACATTCTCTACTTTCTTGTCTACTCTAAAAATCTCTCTATTAAATATCTTCTTAGTTTCCTCTAACTGTCTAAAACATTCATCTTGTTTCTTTAAACATCTATCTTGTTTCATTTCAATTCTTTTAAACATGGCCATCACATCATTCAAACTTATACTTTCCTCTGTTTTTTCTGTTTCCTCCTGTCCACTATCAATCCCATGCGAATCCCCTGTCTCCATCTCTACATCATCCTTCACCTCAGGGATTGATTCCTCCGTCGGTTCCTCGATGATGAAAGATTTGTTGAGGACCGTGTCTACAGATTCCTCGCTTCCATACTGCAGTTGATCCCTCCAGGTTCCTGGTGCGACGTATGGAATGTTCTCGTTGGACTTTTGCGAAGCCATTTTTTTTTTTTTTTTTTTTTTTTTTTCAAAATTACAAAAAAAAATTGGGTTTGAGTAAAAAACTTCTCCGAAATTGATAACAAATTCAAGATACTCCGTGCAGAGTTTGAGACTCGAAAACGTGGTCTTTTGAGAAATATTAAAAATTTTCACAAAAAAAAAACTCGTGGCCCCACGTTGGGCGCCAAATAATTATTCTGTGCACAATTAAAAAAAAAATATAAAATTATAAAAAGTTTAATTTAATTGTAAAAGATTAATCAATCAAAATTTTAAAAGAGTAATATGCCAGGCGCCAATCTCTAAAGTAGAGATGAATTGTTGAAAGAACATGAAACAATTGAAACTCCAAGGTCATCTATTGATGGCAAAAGGCCTCAATAGGTGATTGTGAGTGAAAAAAAAAAAATTTGTTATTGCCACGCAGTAAGAGGTAAGAAAAATAAAGACAAGGAAAATGTATTGAAATATTTAATATTCTGTGCAAAACTAATTTCCAGAAATGTAAAACCTTATCAAGCTTAATTGACAGGCTTAAAAAAAAACTGGAAATATTTAAAGTTAAATATACAAATAAAAATGAAAATTCAGAACTCTGCAGGAGTGAAAATTTACATGAAATGCTCTCGTTTAAAAATCACAAGACATATAAAACTACTAATCTAAACAAGATACCCATAAACTAATGAGCTATCAGTGGTAATTGCTAGAAGTAAGTTCTGCAAACTTTAATACGCGTGAATTTACGCAAACGTGACAACGATTTTTAAATACCTCTACGCAACCAAAAATGAATCGAACTTACCCCTTTCGAACGCCAATGATCACTGACCCCAAACCGGACAAGCAAAGCCGTGTGCGCCGGTCATACGCAAAAATGAAAATACTATTACAGTGAGACGTACAACAAACGACCTCAACTCAACAAACAAATCAAATTAACAAATGTGTACTAAAAGTCAACAAATAAATACATGAATTAATTATCAATTTTCTTCAAAACTTAAACTAACCAACTTATATCTTAAAAATATAAAAAAAAAACTTAAACGTTCAAAAAACTACTGGCTTTTTCTGTTTTTTCCACAGCAATATGTTGCCCATCAGATAAACATTTTCTACCATTACATCGGAAATGCAAAAAAGAAATTTGATGTCTGTCTTACCTATCGAACCTCCAGACATTCCTCAGAAATTAAAACATATAATATACCAGAAATTGCAATTTGAGTAATTTGGTACATATCAGACCTTCTCAAGTCAACTCTGAAGTCAAAAACGATAGAAATAGACAAAAAAAGAACCTAGATCTGTTCTAATAGACGAAGGTTAAAGAATTATCGATACACGGCATGAAATAATTTTCATATCCTCTACACTAATTCATATCAAAAGGATTTCACATTTCCAACATTTTATTTGCATACCAAATATAGTTTTAAAACAATTTTAGTGACTGAAAATTTAATAGATAACAAAGGGGTTCCGGCTCAAACTTAATGGCTAGCTCTTTCATGAGCGACACCAAAATTAGTCCGTTCAGCCTTTCGAAATCTGGAAATTCAAATCCCAGTGACAAGATCGTGATTTAAAATTGCGCGCCGCGGGATTAGTGGATTAATTATTTACTAAAAGTTAGCAGATTGCATGATATTTACGCCGCTGTTCCGTTATTAATCTCCATGTCAAGCTGTTAATTTTCACTTCCGGAAAACTTTTGTTTCGTCTCTCCAACGAAACAATGATTAATTGGCTTTAAAACTGCGGAATTGGGTTAAAACGTTAGAAGCAATTTAAGGGTATGCTGCGTATGGGCATTTCGACGAATCCATTTAAATATATAAATGTTTTCAAAGCAGTCAAGCGATCCGGAATGGTTTTTAAATACTAAATATAAAACAATAATGATTACAATGTTGAAAGCAATTATTAGTTTTAATTGCAACGTTAAGGGTACACATAAATAAATAATTTACCATAATTATTTAATGACGTAAACCTCATAAAGTATTCAATATCGGCCTATGAACTACGCGCATCGCGGTTTATGATTTGTGGTTCTTTTTATTAGTTAGTAGTTAGTTGCTTAAAGAAATGTGCGGCGGGCATACGAAAAAGGAATACTGGGAAACACTGCCATCAACTGCTTAGGGTGTAAGTCCACTTTTCATTACTCTTATAGCATTCTGAAGAAAAGTACTTATCATCTAAGTCTAGGGGCGAAATCATATTACCAATAGAATTAATGAGAAATATCAAATAACAAAACAATCCAAGCACTAACATTTGTCAAGAACTTAGCTATGTACGAGAGAACGGAAGACACACATTGGCTTCATTAAATGAACAAATACAAAAAATGGCTGACCAATTGATGGCAAAAAGGGAACAAATACAACCATTAATCATTAGATAGTTATCACGATTTAAAACAATAAAAAAAATAGTAAGGAAGTTAAAAACTAAGGACAAAGAAGAAGGGTGTACATTTATTTGCAGGCTACTATACTCAAGGGTATGCAGATGGTATTGCAATACCTATAGCGGGGAAAAATCTAGACATTGTCCCTGAACTCGTGCAAAGAGTTTTGAAAAGAGCAGAGAATGGTGTAAAAATTCAACTTTAATTATCAGGTTAATTCTGGAAGAGCAATGCTAGCTTCTTTTACAATAAAATGAAGACTGAACCACTAATCTTCCGCAATAAAAGAGCACAATTCAGTCGACAAGTTAAACTTTTAGGAATCGTTTTTGACTCGACACTAACCTAGTACCAATATCTGAAAGACAACTTGCAGAGCAATTGGAAAAATATTGAAAATATAGCCACCCACTATGTATTGTCTACACATATCTGTGATAAGACTTGAGTTGACTTAAGGTTATGTAATTTGGTAGACCAAGATTGCACAATGGTCAGCCATTACGGAACTTACCAAAATTCAGAGCCTTGTTTTCGTCTGTATAGCTACAACCACAAGAATCTGTCAAACAATTGTTATGAAAACTATCCTAGATCTACTCTACCTCGACATTTATGTCAACGGAGAGAAAAAATGAGGGCTTATAGACTTAAATGCAGTAGAAATTCGAGCACCCGGGGTCCATTTGGCCATACCAGAATAAGAGTCGTAACCACAAACCCAACAAAAGTCTGACGGAAAATGATTTACTTTCCAGACTATTGAGTCTAGGTCAATGGACTAACCTATTTGTGTAAAGTAAATTAAGTATAAGATAATACGGTAAACCTGTTAGTTACAGCGTTATGGAATGTAAAGAAAGACGTGGTGTTTTCTTATGTAGATCTCAAAATTTCAAAGCTGATGTTATAGGAAACAAGTAGGCATCAATTCGGAATATTCCTACCTCGGTGAATATGCGTGGCAACTGTATGGTCCTCCGGAAATCAAATATCTTGCCCGAGTTACAATATACAAGGAACGGTTGCCCAGGAAGCTGTAAGTGTCTTTCGATGAGCTACGTGATGGTTAATTTGGGAACCGCCGGTGCTAAGCCATCATCGCCCTTTTATACTAGCAGGTCCACCAAAATGTGCGGGATAGTCTCAAACTGCTTACTCAATCGAAGATGCAAATCAATGAGAGAATACTTAGAGTTAGAGTTAGAGTTGGAGCTGTTGCCATTTGTCACTGCGACCTAAATATGTCTATTGTAATATTGCCCTTCTGAGTGTTGGAATACTTGGAGGCTCTTAATAAACCTTAAAATTAATCTAGGATTTGCTCCCTGGATTTCAGTAGGCGTGAGAAACGGCCCACTGAAGTATTGATGTCAAGTACGACTGATAGCAACACATTCACACAAAATGTGTTCTGTCGTCTCTAAATCTTCTAGACATAGACGACAGATTTGGGCTTCAGCTTTTCCCAGTTTGTATAGATGATATTTTAGGGCCAGATGACCTGTCAAAAATCCTGCCAATAGTCCAAGGTCTCCTTTGCTGAAAGATAGCACCATCTTTGCTAACTTTGGCGACCCTGATAAGACTGCCTTCGCTTGATGTTGTCCCGGGGTGTTCTTCCAATGGAAGGCCTTTCTGCTGTCCTCTCATTTTTAATATCGCTTGTTCTATGTGGCTCGTTTGCAGACCACAACAGGGATCAGGTCCGATGAAAGGCATTTTCGCTGCTTCTTTGGCAAGCTTATCTGCCTCTTCGTTTCCTTTGATTCCTTGGTGGCTTGGGACCCACAGAAGAGTAACGAGGTTATTGTGTCCCAGTTGCCTTAAATTACATACCCATTCGTGCAATAGACCAGACTCGTATGTATGAGCTCTAACAGCCTTCAGCGGTGCCTGACTGTCAGTAAATATACTTATAGTTGCGCCTCGTATCCCTGTCTCGAGGTTTCTTTAAGGCGCATAAGTTTATAGCAGAAATTTCCGCTTGAAATATGTTAGTGTAGGTCCCATAAGCATTTTGAGGTGGTAGTTAGGCCCACTAACTCCTATGCCTGTCTCCACTCCTTCTATTCTTGCGCCGTCTGTGTACCATGCCAAAGCTCCTCGTTTACGATAGGCTCACCGGCTGCCCACATTGTACGGCTCTCGATGACCACTTTGTAAGATTAGTCAAAATTATATTTCATAAGGATCACGTCCTTTGCAATGTGAATCATATAGTTAATATTGGGAACTTCAAGGATTTTAAGGTGCCCTTTAATGTCCCCAGGCTTTAATCCCTTAAGTCTGTTGAGAGATAGGGCACCTGATATAGCCTGTTTTTGATGCAGTGGTGTGATTTCTGGACTTCTAGCGCTTCAGTGGGACAGTTCCGCATCACTCCTCTAATATTTAAACAAGTAAGTCTCTGAATTTGTTGAAGCTGTTGTCGTGCAGTCCGCTGTGTTGTTTTTGACCACCAAACCAGAGCAGCATAGGTGATCATGGGACTAATGGTTGCCGTATATGACATATCGTTTGTGGCTTGTGACCCCTGGACTTACCGAGCAGCCTTCGGTACACTAGCGATGCCTTTATAGTTTTTTTAAGTAAGTAATTGATATGGGAGTTCCGTGGCAACTTATTGTCAACCATAACCAGCAAGTATTTAGCTTCATCACTGAAGCTAATACTTTTTCCCTCTATGCAGGCAGCTTCGAGACAGACCTTTCTTCTCCTGTTATAAAAGGGACAATAATAATCTTTTGAGGGTTTATACGTAGGCTATGGTTTTGACAGAGAAGATACTTATGATCATTAGTTGATGAATCCCAAATATCAAGGGATATAAAATAGCCAAAACAAAAACAAAATCTCAAGAGAAAAATGCTACAAGTTGTAAATAAGTGATCACCATGTGTTCGCAAAAAGTAAATATAGTAGTTGTAAAATATAATTAAAAAATAAAAATAAAATACTTGAAAGTAGAATGGTTTAGTTTTATTTTAGACCTTACAATTAATTAATTAACTTGAAATACATAATTACTTTTCATTAATTACCTAGATGTTTTAAGTTTTAGAGTACAGCACCTCGCTTCGCCAAAAGGCAGCAACCAAAGGGACGAATTTGCATGCGAATGCGTTTGCGTTCTCTTCAGTGTAAAAAAAAATGTTATTGGGCATAAATTGGGCTGAAATATAAAATAAAACTAAGCTGATTTAATCGTAGTATTAAAATATTGCAACTATGTGAAATGATAAATAGAGAATTAAGTAATTTTAATAATATGAAAATTGTTTGAACCAATCGAATAAGGGTACTTTGAAATAAGTACGTCATAGAGTTTAGTTTGAGGTTGTGTATGCATTGAAATGAGGTACCTCCTTTCATATACAGAATCTTAGCTTCTACAGAGTAAAGTTTATATAAGAATAAGACAGTTTGTTCTTATGTCCAGAATCTCCAGTTAAATCTGTTTATAGTCTATCGCAAAACTAGTATTCTTAAAGAGGATTGTATGCAAATAACAGTGATAATATTTATTACTGACTACTTATATATTCTATAATCTAAGTAAAAAACCGAGAGTTCAGATTCTTCTTCGAAAACCCTTACCGTTTGCCTAAGTCATTTATTGTTTTTCCTAATAGCTAACTGTGCATGCAAAGTAGTAGCTGGATACTTACTTTAGTCTTACGTTCTGAAGCAGCAAATTGTGATGTATCAATTTGCATCTAGTTAACATTTGTATTAATAATGTACCATACAGAATTGTATGAACAATATAATTCAAATAAATCCTCGTTGACTTTTTAGTACCCTGACATACTCATACAATAACAAATTAGTGCTTTAATTCGCATTATCATTTCCACTACAATCCTGTTTTATCTTCCTTAGAAACAACGCATCCATATAACAGTTAATCAATCATGCGTACCTAATTAAACAACGAAAAAAACAAACAAACAAAACAAGTGATTAAATTCAATTTCCACATTGGCCTAAAAGTAATCAGTAATAAACTCGGCCAGGTGTACCTACAAACACACAAAACTCCGCCTATCTTAAATCTGACAGCATACGGCTCGTTAATTACAAATAGGTATAATCAACAGCGGCCACGCGAGAGACCTGTTAATGGCAAAGCCGGACCGCAGAGATTGAAGGCAATGGAAAGCTAACTCATGACCTACCGAAAATTAGCATAAAATGTTCATCAAATAGACCCCGAGATTTCGCCCACAAACGAAATTTGAATATACAAACCATTAATTTTTATTACCGGGAATATATATTTTGGAGGATGACAATTTAATATGAAATCGATAGTTCATATAATTCAGGTATTCGATGCTTTCAAATATAAAAAATCAAGTTAATAGTCATAACTACATAAAATGTTGATTATTATTTATCTCATTTTTTGTAATAAGAACCGTACGACTGTTGAATTTTCAAGGAGGATCTTGATTTCTCTTATCTTTGCAGAAATGATCAGCTACTTCGCAACAATACAACTCGTGAAACCACCAAGTATGAAAGACGATCAATTACGAAGAATGGCGGAGGCGCAGGTAAGATATAGTTTGCAGTATTTATAAGCAATTATTTTATAATTTTCATTTTTGCAAGCGAAGCTGCTAGCTACTTAAAAGAAGTTATTCTTCAATTTGCATTCCGCGCTCAGTTCTTACTAAAGTAATAAAAAAAAAAAACAAGGGCGAAATTGCGATGAGTCGTTGGCAAGTTCATTTATTTATGAAGTAGTTAAACTAAACCAATATTTAATTAATCCGGCTCTGCTATACTGTAAAGTACTATTTTAGCGTGGATATGAATCTGTTAATATCTAAGAAAGTATGAGGTGTACTAAGTAGTTGTGCTCCTCTTTGATCACTTCCTTTAAATATTATACCATGATTCACTATATTTGAAAAAGTATTTTATTTAATAAGTTGAAAAGAATAAAAACTCTTGTACGAAAAAAGTCGTATATATACTGATCTAACAGGTGAATGAGTAGGTATGAAGTTTAAAAAAAAATGGAAAACTGACAACACAGCTTTAATCCTATTTCACCTATATTTATACAACATTCTTCGTATAATGCAGCAAGTCACTGATGAGCCCTGGTAAAGCGAACCGCACGTTTGATAATGATGACTGTAGCTTATCAAGCTTTTAATTTTTGTTAAATTTTCTAAGTCTCTGATGTAATCAATTCCTTAATTCATTGGACCACCTATTCAGCTGTTACATAGCTTAACGTCATTGATTATTCCTAAGAGGTATGTGCTCCTCGCAGTTTGGCATCTTATTAAAAATGGAGCCAAGATATAACTTCCAATTCACTTAGATACTTTTTCTTCTCTATATGCACTGAATCAAAAAAGAATGGAAAGAAAATAATGAAGATGCTGCATCAAACTTAAATTTTCATGTTCAAGAATAATAACTTGTAAAGGAAAGGATTACCATATAATCTTTATAAAGTATCATTTTAGGAAGGAATTATTGACTAAAGTAAATATTTTATTTAGTCAAAATTTATAACTAAGAGATCATATTGCTGATAATAATAGTAGGAATACAATGGTTTTGGTAAGTACTTTGTTATGTCCATTCGGATACTATTAACCTTTCAATAAAAATGTTAACTTATGCAGTATTTTCCTAAACTTTAGTTTAATGTCATCTCACAATTTTAATCGAGATAGATGATATGCACTGCTTGGTTTCCGGATTGAAACCACCTGAAACTTCTTCTGGGCAGTTGCATGTGCCATTTTCAAGTCTGCTTCTTTTGTCGCTGTTGGCCTGAAATTGAAGAACTGAAGCATGGACAACGACCGCTGCTTTAAAATAAGCACTATTCTGCTCGGTTAAATATAAAATAATATTACTTTCAAGAGAAACGTGACTGTTGTCTTAAAAAAATCGAAGAACCTTTCCACAAAAACAACTCACTTCTATAAGAACAATTCACTTCATGTGAATATACCCCGTTGAAAGCTTCAACCTTCAGGGATCAATAAAAAAATCATAATTCCTCGGGCACTCTAAAAATTATCCATCTCATTGAGCAGACGAAAAACGGGAACGAAGTGAGAACCCCCACGGCAGTAAAACTCGAAAAGAACAAGGGCCCCGAGAGAACTGGGCGAGCTTTCATTTTCACATTTTCACCGGTCATCGACGATAGCGTAACAGGTTCGATATTATGTACACACAATATTTTTATCGGGAATCCAATAAATCCCCGCCCGGTAAATGCGAGCCGTCGCTCCCAGACGTTTTTATTACATTCAGAACCGTGTTCCTCGCTTAATGACCTTTTAACCCGACCGGAGTCCCGGGAGAGGTATTAATTTTCCGTCTAACACGTACGAAACTCAACGCCAAAATCATTGGCCGAGATCAGAGGGTGTTGTCCTCGTCCATTATCTGCGTCGGAACACTTTTACGAAACCTTTCCGTCTGTACTGGAGATATGTACACTTCGCTGGACGGCCATTGCACATTTTAATGAGAGCGTCCCCTTTGAAAAATAAATCTCCTGTCGGTGTTTAGAATTACTGCCGCGTCAGCGCGTAAGGGCTAGTTAACGCAACATCGGAAATAATGTCGCGAGGAAAAAAAGCACAACGGTTTGATTATGCCTGCGGAAACCTTTTATCTGCATGCATACAAGGACTAAGTGAACTGTCATACTTCTAAATTGTAAAACATATACTCAAGTTGCATCGAAAATGACGTTACTTTGAAACTTTGCTCTTGCAAACTTAAGATTACTTAGGCGGAGCTATTCATGCACTAGAACTAGAATATAACGAATTTATGCATCGTGAACAATGAACTTGGGATCTATCTGATATTGTTGCCTTAGTAACGACTTAGAATTGTTCTCTCTTGATCTTATACACACATAGTATATTAATATCTTTGGTTTTATAGGTCTTTTAAATAAAAATAATAACTAAAATTATATGTAAAACGTTTGGGTTTTAATACATTTTCTGTTTTAGTTTGAAAATTTTGTGCTTTATATAAAGATTGTATGTCAATTTTGTTTTTGTGGATAAGTATGAAAAACTTTATTAATTTTTCGTGAACACACTTGTAAAAGATGATATGTCGCTATAGATAGATAGATAGATAGGTAGAGCTTTTATTGTGTATGCCAGTAGCAATACTGAGGACACATTGTCAATGGTTACAAAATACAATCACATAATAAATATAAAACTTAAAATACTACACATTTGACATGATAGAAATAAATTCCTCAACGGAGTAGATGCAGTGCTCAAGAAGCAACGCCCTTAGTCGACGTTTAAATACTCGTAAACCGGCAAGAGACTTTATATGGCTTGGTAACAAATTAAATAATTTGATTCCCATCGAAGTAGGGGATCGTCTAGTAATTTCCAGTCTGTTTAGTGGCTCCTTATAGTTCTCCCTTGCTCTAGTGTTATAATTATGGATGTCAGAACATTTTAAAAAAGTTAGTTGATTATCAAATATATAACAGAGCAACTCCATAATGTATATACTAGGCAAGGGTAGAATGGCCAATCTCTGAAAGTGCGGGCGACAGGATTCGCAACTTCCAATACCCACTAAACATCTCACAACCCTTTTTTGGGCAATAAAAACATCCCGTGATAGTACCGACGAACCCCAGAATACTATTCCATAGGTTATTCGCGAATAGACTTCACTATAATAAAATTTTAATAAGTCACTGGAATGCAGGACATATTTTAAATTTCTAATTTGATAACAAGAAGTGTTAATCTTTTTAATAAGACATTCACAGTGCGACCTCCAATTCAAATGTTCATCCAGAGTCATGCCTAAAAATTTATTGTTGTTTTACGCTCTATATGTGTCCTGTTGTACATTACATTATTTGTGGTATTTATCGCATAGCGCGAAGTATGAAAATACATGTAATTAGTTTTATTTAAATTAAGCCTTAACTTATTGGAAGTAAACCATCGGGCCAGCTCACTAAGAAGTCTATTTGCTTCAATTTGTACCTCCACAGGATTCCTGCCGACGACAATGGATGATGTATCATCGGCGTATATAAAATGTGATTGTCGCATAAATAAAACAATGTCATTGATATACATTAAAAATAAAATTGGCCCTAATATTGAACCCTGCGGAACTCCGACGGTAACAGGAAGACATGTTGAATAGACCCTACGCACGCAGTTGCTACTCTTGAAGGATATTTTCACAAATTGGACCCTATCTGCAAGATACGAAACGAACCATTCCGACACCACACCACGGACCCCATACCTATCCAATTTGTCCATAAGGTTTTCATGATTGACACAATCGAAGGCTTTAGAAAGGTCACAAAAAACTCCTGCGGGTAGCAGGCCATCATCCAACGCCTGCACCACACTATTTATGAAGGAGTGTACACCAGTGATCGTAGAATGGTGCTCTCTAAAACCATGCTGACTATCGGTAATGATGTTATTTATTTGTAAGTGATTTAATAGCCGAGTTAGCATGGCATATTCATATAGCTTAGATAAAGAAGAAGTAATTTCACCTTTTCTTGTTTGAATTCTGAAATAACGGACCACGTTTCTCTACTGCGGTTTTTAGAGCTAAATATTCGTTGTGAATAGCATGACCTTTTTGTTTCAATTATTTTTGATTTATTTATTATTGATTTTGATGAAGCTTTTTCATGTTTTTATAATGTTCAGATAAGTCAGGATATTTGACCTGTAATTGGTACATATCTCTCAGTCTGCGACTAGAATCTTTTACAATATGACTTACCCATATGCTTTATTTTTAATTGTGTTCTGAACTGCAAAGTGTTTAATAGGAAAATAATAGTTAAAATGGTCCATAAAAACATCAAAAAATGTATCAAAAGCCTCATCTGAACTTGAAGATTCTGAAAAGTTTGGCCAAGCTACGGTCTCAAGCGAAGAAATAAATTCCTTTACAGAACACACATTAAACGAACGCTTATCCTGCCCAACGGTGGAGCTGCCTTCGTGAGTACAAGAAAACAAATCACATACTACAGAGATATAACAGTGGTCAGAGATAACACTAGGATATACATCAGAAACAACGCCCGGGAAGTTAACAAAAACATTGTCAAGCACTGCATCACACCGCGTAGGTACATCTACTATACTAAACATATTAAAAGTTGTCAATAGTGATACCAAGCTTTTACATCTTCCATCGGGTCTCTCGAAGTGTACATTGAAATCACCAATCAAAGCTACATAATACTTATAATTAAAAATAATGTCGTGGAGTTTCATTAAGAAATTATTAAAGTCGCCATTTGGTGACCTATAACACGTTATGATAATCACTTTGACATTATTAACAGTCCAAATTAAACCACAAACCTCGATGTCAATCTCACGACAGAACCGGTCTAAATCTATAGGAGAGATCATTAGCTGAGACTTAGCCCAGATACCGACCCCCCCATGAATGTGGGATTTTCTATAAAAACTTGCAGCTAAGATAAAGTTCTGAAAATTGAGAGAGTCAAAATTGTGTTTGTTAGCCCACACCTCAGTTAAGCATATAAAATTCAAGTCAAATTCTATAAAATCAGTCTCAATTTGCAGAACCTTTGGAAAAGTTAGACCCCGTACATTTAAATACAGTATATTTAATAATTTACTGCTAGAGTTAAGAGAGTTTTTTTTTTTTTTTTTTTTTTTTTGCTTTCATGGGCAGGTTTAACCCCGTAAGGCAACTCGGCCTTGAGACCTATTGTGCCCCCATGATGTCTTAACCCTCTCGACCCGGTTATAAACGAACAAACAAGTCCGCGAGTTGGTCGAGAGTTAATTTACTTATACTGGGTTCGTCCAAACGAGCGACCCCTAGACAGCTCCGTCTCTCCCTGTCCACTGCCGGGCAGTCGGCAAGGAGGTGCACAGGAGTTTCTTCTGCTCTCCCACAGTTTCTACACAGGGGAGAGTCCACTCGCCCCATTCGGTGCAAATGCTTATTTAATGAGCAGTGGCCGGTTAGGACTCCCGTAAGAAGTCTCAGTCTGGTCCTGCTCATAGAGACTGCCTTGCGGAGTCTTTCATCGCCCGGATAAAAACCGAGGATTTTACAGTGTCTCACGCCGACTAGTCCATTCCAATAGGAGCGGTGACTAGCAGCGAGTTGAGATCTGACAAAGGCTTTGATACCGCCATAGGAACTACCGCACGACGGTTCTGGACCAGTGAACGGTAGACCACTGGCGCCTCTAGCTAGTTTGTCAGCAATTTCGTTACCTCTAATCCCAGAGTGACTAGGCACCCATCTCAGCGTAATGCTATGATGCTCCGCCAATTCTTCAAGCTTCCTATGGCACTTCAGTACCACTTCGGAAGCAAATTTGACAGCCTGTAGTGCCCTGAGGGCAGCTTGGCTGTCGGAGAAAATTTCGACCGATCCATTCCCATGCGGGCAGTAAGAGAGTTAATATTAGGATTGACGTTGACAGTTAAAGATTTGTCATTGGAATATACATATGACGAAAATTCAAGTTATTAGATCCTCTATC
This sequence comes from Cetonia aurata, assembly GCA_949128085.1. NCBI lineage: Eukaryota > Metazoa > Arthropoda > Insecta > Coleoptera > Scarabaeidae > Cetonia > Cetonia aurata. Next base: position 14,564,941 of record OX421887.1, read on the forward strand.
TTCATTCTTTCGCACAGTTTCAAGGTTTATGAGATTTTGAAAGTTTACTCCTCCGGCCGATGGACACTCGGAAGCCAAAGTATGATGGGCAACATATTGGACCACCCGTTTCTTAGCAGACAATCCCATATGCACCCCCCAGCGTAGCATATCCATCGGAGCTATTAGGGAATTTACATCAACGTAAAATGCTGTTTGACGTTGCTGTGCTTCTGTGATAATGTTATATAACATATAATTGAAATCGTACACCAGCCTATTATAGACTAGTCTGTTTCTACTATAATATATTACCCCTTATTTGTCTGTACTAACAATTTTAATTTTTCTTGTAAGTTTAGGTTTCACATAATTTTCTTCAGGTGTTTCAATGGCTGCTTTCCTGAAACAAAGAAAAAAGTAAAAAGTAAGATGCAACAGTTATTCAAAATATAACCAATATTACAAATATATCGCGAATTTAAAAAGGTCTCACAGATGAAACAAAGATCAAATGCTGCATTTATAAATTCATTTATCAATAAAACAAAAGCAACATGGACGATAATTAATAATGAATCGAATCCAACCACCCAAAAAGAAACTTCATCCTTATCTCCCAACGATTTAAATAAATATTTTTGCGAAATTGAAGAATGCAATCCAAATGATACTCAGGTAAAATACACTCCGCCAAAAAAGTATCGCATAAACTAAAAAAGGGCATTTATGAACCAAGATATTTTTATACGTTCACAAAAAGTTTGCCTCGTGTATGTGAACTATAAAAACACTAACAAAATAATGGAACTTAGCGTTTTTACTTTATTTTTTTCCTAAAAGAACACATTTAGAAAAATGCATATGTGTAAGGTTTGCTCAGTTGTTTATTGAAAATCTTCCTATACGGACAAATTTTAAAGTGCGAAGTCAGAGTTCTGTACCAACGCTTTTAAAACTAAAATGAGCAATTTAACTTCAGAACAAGTGGCTGCTATAGTTGCTTTAATCGAAGATGGACGATCTCAAGCATACGTTGCTAATTTGATGAACATCAATCAGTCAAGTGTTTCTAGAGCCGTAGCCAGATATAGGGAAACAGGCATTTACAGTAGAAGACCTATACCAGGTCGTCCAAGATGTTCTACTCGCCAAGATGACCGCTATTTACTACTACAAGCATTACGTCGAAGACTTGTAACTGCAAGACAATTGCAGAACGACTTGGCTAGAGTCAGAAATACTCGTGTGAGTACTCAAACTATTCGGAATAGGTTACGACAGAGTGGATTAAGAGCTAGAGTAGCTGTAACAGCCCCTCGTCTCACTAGGAACCACCGAGTGGCTCGCTTAAGGTTTGCCAGAGAACATGTAAATTGGAACATTAATGACTGGGCCAATATACTCTTCACAGATGAGTCAAGATTTGGTCTTTACACCTCAGATAGGCGTATCTCAGTGTACAGACGAGACGGTGAGCGCTATTCGCAGTGTAATATCAGACGTAGACCTAATTTCGCTGGTGGCTCTATTATGGTTTGGGGAGGCATCTGTTTAACAGGTCGTACAGAGTTAGTACCAGTAGACAGAGGTACACTGACTGCCCACAGGTATATAACGGACATTTTAGAAGAACATGTAGTACCATATGCGCCAATTATAGGAAACGAATTCATGTTAATGCACGACCGCATGTTGCAATAATCGTCCAGGAATACCTTAACGATGTTGGTATGCCAGTTTTAGATTGGCCTGCGGTAAGTCCGGACATGAACCCTATCGAGCACGTGTGGGACCTCCTTCACAGACGGATACGAACCCAAAATGTTGCCCCAGCGGACCTGCATGGACTAGCAAATGCTCTCCGTGACGAGTGGGAGAATTTGGATCAGGCTTATATACGGAGGTTAATCGAATCTCTGCCAAACCGTATGCGAGCGGTCATAAGAGCCAGAGGTGGCAATACTCAGTATTAAAAGCTACTGTTATGACATTTTTCTTTCCAAAATTATAATTTCTTGTTTTAATAAAAATCTCAAGTATGAGTTCTTGTTTTTATTTGGCCTGTATTTTATTTAAACAATCATAGAAATTATATCTTAGAGCGCATTAAAGTATATTTACAACTTTATGCTACAAACAAAGATTATGCGATACTTTTATGATTCAAAACTAAATTATGCGATACTTTTTTGGCGGAGTGTAATCCTCTGAGGAATTTCTAAGTGCTGTGAAGTTTAACAGTAGCAACTCTTTTTTTTTCAACCCACTGCTCCCGAGAAAATAGACAAAATTCTACGAAACATGAAAGCAAAACTTACGACAGACATTTATCACCTGTCATTTACGTGTTACAACAACTCAATAAACAACTAAGAACACCTTTTTAAAGTGTCTTTAATAAATGTGTAGAATAGGGATCATCACTTTCGCGATCGTTGGATCGGTCGAAAAAGGCCTATAGAATGGCCTGCCAGATCACCGGATCTTACACGACTTGATTTTTGCCTCTAGGGACATGTTAAGTCTAAGTTGTACGCCACGCGTTCAGCTTCCCTACAAGAGTTACGCCACAAAAATTGTTGAAGAATGCCAAGGAATAACCCCAGAAAGGATTATACTATTGAGCTTAATGGTCATCATTTTCAGATTTAATAAAGTAAAATCCAAACTATTTCATTCTAATCATCTTTTATTACACAGGTTGCAAATTATGCACTTTTTGTTTACTGATTAAGAAAAACACATGTTGCCGTAAAGAGAATTAAAAGACCTTTTGAATGAGTGGTCACAAGACACATCTTCCTTATTCAAATTTTAAGGGTGGAGGCTGCTGCGGCCGCAGGAATGCTTTTAAATCATCAGGTCCGTCATTAAAAGTTGACGCTCGTCATAGGACGATTGACAGGTTTCGTAACAGTTATTTGAAGAGGCTCGTTTCAATCGAAATGCCCTGTATATTGCTCTTAATTACTTACTACATTAAATACATAATAATAATTATATACTTCCTCTAATGATAAAAATCAATAATCATTATTCATAGATTAGTGTAAATATAATATGTAAAATAATGGAGGCAGTATAGGAATGCATTCATTAATATGAATATAATACCTCTAAAATGATATCTTCAGTCGACTGAGAGCCTTTGTAATACCTATTAAAGTTCCGTGACTTGCGAGAGATCGGAAACTTTGAAAGACGGGAAGTTGTTAGTCTTTACATGAGTTGCTTGAAACGTAATAGTATTATATCAGGCGAAAGACGGTAAGCCAAAATCAGCTTATGAGAAGCAGTGAGAAACACTGCAGTTTTATTATTCACACACTATTTAGTACCTAAGTTCTCCATTCTTTCGGCGGTTATGTTGATTTGAAAATAATAGTACTTAAAATTATTGCATTTACTGTGTGGCTTTTTGGTGCTAGGAGAAGAAAGAAAGCTACAATTTCTCTAATAACAATATAGTCGGGTTCCTTTCCAGTCACGTGAAAGTCACAATAATGATTAGAAAAATATATGTCCATAGCGAAACTCTTTCCGTAAATAGATAAAACAGAAAATATGTGTTGTGAACTTATCTCTTCCAATTTTCAAAAAAAGTAGTACACGCTTTCTTTGAATGTGTTGTTTATTGGTTAGTTATTAGTCTGGTCGTTAGTAGTCGTACGTTTTAAATCATCACAGCCAATTTCACAAAGGATATTTCCTTCTCACTCATTTTATATTAAATTTAAGAAGTATCAAATATTGAATATAAAAATTTCGATAAATTCAAATTTTGAATTTACATCACTTGTCATAACATATTACCAGCTCCCACAAAAATTATTACATTTTGAAATTCCGTTTATTTTTATAAAAAAATTGATAACAAGAGACAGATTAAAAAAAAATAACATAAAACACTTATTGCCCGCGCCCATTAGAACTAAACAAGGACTCGTTCTTTAATTCTATTACGGGAAAGCACTATTTAAAGCGCAAATGACTTTTGCCCGTTTTTGTTCGTTCCCCAGAATTGTTTTCTTGACTGCAACATAATATCTTGGAGGTAATTCATTTATTCTACGAAATTCTAGGTTATAATCTCTAGACAAGAAAATTTGATTACCGAATAACAGTGCTCGCATTCTTTGAAAAGCAAAAGTTGATTCTACTTTTTTTCGTGTTAGGGAAAGCTGAACAAAATTTCAGCAAGCAGTATGTGCAATCCCATTTCGGGCGTCAGAATTCCTCAGTCTTCTGGTGGCGTAGGTTGCTGGAAACGTTCTAAAGGTACGTAAACGTACGCTACCGCAAAATACTCTCCAAAATTTCGGACTTCATTTAACCGAGTTCGAGAGAACTTTCGGGGAACGGTTTTAATGAAATATTCAAACAATTTAAGAGATGAACCGCAAGTTTTGCCGTTACTTCCGTGCAGGGTGTAGGTCCCGATTAGATTAATAAAGTTAGAATGAAAGAGTTTGCATGTTGAAACAGTTTAGCACAAATTATAGGTAGAAGATACATATAAAAAGAGAACCGAATTAGATCAGGTATAAGTTTGAAGAACTAGTAAAATGGTACAGTGTATGCAGTTATATCGTATCGTTCTCTTATTTTAATAGTTTTCCATACATTATTGGAGTCTTTCTTCGTCCTATTTCCTCCAATTAACAGTTATTCCTTCAATAATGCATATCAAGTTTGTTTATTTGTTTTGCCGTACAGTGTGTAAATTTGAAGATTTTTTTTAAAATATGGCTTATATTAAATAGGCTTAGTACATATAAGACGTTTCGGTAGACCTAGCTGCCTTTTTCAATTGCGTAATGAAATTCAGTTACACTATTCATTGAAACAACAGTTACAAAATGCATTCTGCTACTCCTTCGGTCCCGTTCTACATGTTTTAATAATTTTAATAAATGTATTGTGTTGTTATTTATACATTAACGATAGAACTTTTGTTGTTACTTTGAACTTTATATTACCTATTTCTCGACGATGTTGCTTCAATAAATAGTACAATGAGATTTCATTAAGCAATTGAAAAAGGTAGCTAAGTCTACATCTTATATTTACTAAGTCTATTTAATATAAGCCATATATCCAGAAAAAACATCTTCCAATTTTAATAATACAGTGGAACCTCTCTACAACTGACGGTCACCTAGCCGACGGAGTTTTCGATAAAATAAAATTAAACCAAGATACTCAATAAATACTTGTGACGTTTCTCAACTGTCGACTAAAATCAAATTGGTGATCAACTGGAGTTTATGTGTAGATATAAATGTCAGACATAGATGATCAGTTTCACAACACTTCTGAGACTGTATTCATACTATACAATTATAAATGGAATTGTATGTAGCTGCACGTAGAACGCGAAAACCAAACGTCACATGTTTCCTTCACTTCACTCATACTTTAACATTCCAATATGTAAATCTGAATTTAGTGTTAATATAGAGAATGAGTTTTTTAAATGGCAAGGTTTATTTATTAAATAACATTTATCTGAATTAAAATTTTGATAATTGGAATATAGGTATATCATTATAGCAGCTTCATAATCTGAAAATATTTTTACGCACACCGAGTGAGCCATAAGTTTGTCAGATCATTTCTTAAATGGAATATTAATAATAATAATAGCCTTTATTGTCCAACAGAACAAGATTCCATTAATAGGACAAATAATAGAAAATAAAACTAAAAACGAAAACAAATGTGAGTGTACAGTAATATGACAAAATCAAAATCAATTAAACTTATACAAAAATAAAAGAACTATAACTACTTAATGATTATGAAAGAAAAAAACTAAAATAAACAGAAAAAGTATTGAAAGATAAGGCATTACAATTTAGGTGACAAATGGAAGGGATCAGTGAGCATCAAATTTGCGTTTCTGTAGATATGGCTAAGCGGGGCCTTGTAAAGGACTTTGGTGCGAGCTTTCGTTGGTATAAATAATGTAGACGACCTGGAGTTGTATGTTAGTACATCGAAAGGAACTTGACTAAGTAACGACGGTGAATCAACTCCACCACCGACTAACTTTAAAAGAAATCTGCCACTGGCTTCATTTCTTCGGTGGGAAAGAGAATGAAAATCATATCTGCGCAGTAAAACAGCATAATCAGTGCCCCGAGCGGGATAAGAGCCATCTAGTTTAAATGAAATATATTTGAGGAATCTCTTTTGGATCCGTTCAACCAAAAGCTGCTGGTGTAGATAGTAAGGATACCACACAACAGAGGCATACTCCAGTTTGGTCAACACCAACGTATAAAATAACACTTTGAGTGTCAAGATGTTATTGAAATCTTTACAAGCACGAATCAGGAATCCCAGAGACGCTGAAGCCGACGAGTATAAATAAGTAATATGAGGCATGAAACGTAATTGTGCATCAAAAACCACCCCAAGATCTCTAAATTGCGCAACTCTGGAAATTTCAGTCCCGCTGACACTATATGAAAAAATACAGGGGGCAGTACTCTTCGTGAAGGTAAGTATAGCACACTTATTGATGTTTAAAGTAATATTGTTAGTACTACACCAATCCATAACCATGTCCTCTGCAAAACCAAGCAATCAGCCATAGAAGTAATTCTACTATAAATCTCTAAGTCATCCGCATACGCCAACACCTTACAATCCAACACTTCCAAAAGATCATTAATATATATATTAAAAAGAAGCGGGCCTAAGGTAGAACCTTGCGGTACGCCAGTAGAAGCTGCAAACGATGAGGATGTAAAGCCGTTAAAATGAACATAAGAAATGCGGTCATCCAAATATGATTGTATCAATGATGTGAATTTGGGAGAAAAGCCAATAGCAGTTAATTAAGAATAAGTAAAGAATGGTCAATTGTGTCAAAGGGCTTACTGATATCAGTATATATGACATCAACCTGCTGTCTCTTATCAAGGCATTCACTTATAAATTGCGGGATTTCAACAAGATTCGTAGTCGTTGACCTGTTAATGAAGAAACCATGTTGAATGAAACAATGAATACTCTGTATATAAGCAGCTTATTGAGTTCCACATTAAATTCCGAATATCTGTTGTTAGAATTATTTTGCTATAAACGGCTTGGTTTTCCGATTATGCACCATTTTCCTTAAAAAATAACGCAATCGCATGTACGGATTTGCCTGATTAGTTTCCAAACGGGTTAAGTTTGAGCAATTAGCTTTTGTACCGTTTTTGCCTAAAAATCTCTGCATCTTAAAACGACATAAGAATTTATAATTGTTATGCTGTGTGATCGGAAACCATGGTTGAAATTGGAAATCTTTAATTGCTGAAAACTTGCTTATTTTAAATGAAACACCCTACACTTTTCATGGAATCTTACAGTGCTGGAGGAGATTTAAAAATTTTACTACGCAGATGCTATACCCATCATCTATAGTTTACGAGATAATTAGTATTTTATGAAATATTACTTAAAATTACTTAAATTATTTTTTCTCTTTACGGCAACATGTATCACGAAGTCATTTTGTTAAATATGTAGCAAGGAAAAAGTACATAATTTGCAAATACGGTTAGAACTGTTTCGATTTTACTTTATTAAATGTTCAAACTGACGATCATTAACCACCATCCAATAGTACATTCTTAAATGCTCTACTCGCATTTCTCAAAATTTCTGGAGTTATTCGTTGGCATTCTTCAACAATTTTTTTGCATTACTCTTGTAAGGAAACTGAACGCGTATGCCACGCGTTCAGTTTGCCTCAGATGCCCCTAGCAAAAAAAAAATCTAGTAGTGTAAGATCCGACGATCTGGCCATCCTATAGGCCCGTTTTGACCAATGTTCCATTTTGCTGAAATACTACATCATTCACTAACAAATCTGAATCTTGCTCCAATTTTTCTGTGATCAACAAAGCATTGATCGTATCGTTCAGCATGTTCAAATACATTTGACCATTTAAGGTCCCGTCAATGAATAGGGGTCCTATGAAATGATCGCCAAGTGGACGTTATGTATGTGTTTCCCGCATCAAATGGGGATTGGTGCCACTCCGATATCTGCAGTTGTGACGATTTACTTCACTGTTCAATAAAAAGTATTATTCGTCCGAAAAACAGATATTATACAGTAAGTTTCAATTATTGTTGAGGCGTTCGATCATTAATTCACAAAATTCCAACCTCCTGTCAAAATTATCCTCATTCAATTCGTGTAAAAGTGTAATATTAGACAAATGAAATTTAAACTTCCTAAGTATTCTGCAAACTGATGAACGGCTTACTCCTGATGCTTGAGATATCTGTTGTAGCGACGTCGCATTTCTAAGCACTGCGACCTGACCTAAGACTTCAACGTTAAAATCTTCATTATTGACAACCTGATGAAAATGCTGTTTTTTATTATGTACAGAGCCTGTTTCTGTACGTCTTTGAACTAATCCCAGTACGTACTTGTGTCGCACATTTGGCTTGCATAATTTTCGTTGAATAAGCGAACTTTAGATCTTGCTCACTTCCCATTCTCGTAATACAAAGTCACTAATTCCACATTTTCTTGGATAGAATAGACCGTATTAATTTATTGTGAATTCACGATTAAACTTAAAGTAAACTCCACTAATGAACATTTCACTAAACAATGCAAATGTAAACTAATACTGTACATATGAAAAAATCAGTGTATCATGCTCTTTTCACATCCCACATGAGCTACGTGATAAATGCATGGAATGAGACTACGAAACGTAATATAGACAAACTGCAAAGACAGCAAAATAAGATTTTGAAGATATTACACAGATTAGACAAAAGACACCTACACTAGTAGTTTATGAAAGAACTCAAGAACTAAATATAAGACAACTAACCATCTTAAAAAATGTAATTCTTATACACAAGATGAAAAGTGGATTAATGAAAACCAACACCAAACTAAAAAAACAACAGAGAAATACATAACCATAACACAAGAAGACACTCACATGAAAGAACTGAAAGAATAGTCAGCAATATGTATAACAAAATCCCAAACACAGAAGCATTCAAACATTATAATAATCTACCCACAGAGGTTAAACAATTAAAACACGCATAGTTTAAAAAAGAAATCAAAAAAAGAATCCTGGCAGACAATAACCGTTAAAGGGAGAAAACGATAAACCAAAAAACCACAGCGCTCTCAATACCGTTAGTCCGGGACGGGACCACTAGTTCCATCAACTCGAGGCGAGGAAGAGAGCGTGGATACCATACATATGTACGTTTTGCAACGGCATTGTTATTTATTTGTTGTTGTGTATATTGTTATGTAAATAAATAGTTAAATTAAATTAAAAAAATAAGTGTCTAAAGCTGAAAATAGAGAAATGGAGAAAAACGACATTAAGAATGATAAGTAAATGTGACAAAAATAAGTAGGAGTTACCTTAATTACCACTAAGAAATTGCGAAATGACAGGAGAACACATATGGAGAGCATTTGAAGCCATTTTATTCTAATCGTGTTTTATTACACAGGTTGCAAATTATGCACTTTTAGCTTACTGATTAAGAAAATTACTTTTTAATACATGTTGCCGTAAAGAGAATTAAAAGACTCTTTAAATGAGTGGTCACAAGACCCACCTTCCCAATTCCAATTTTAAGGAATTAGCACAAGCCAGTCAATTAACCCGGCACATATGCCAAACTTAAAAAAAAAAAAATCAAGTTCCTACCGTACAAATAATCGGGAATCTATTACAGTGAGAGCGTCATTTAAATTGCAAGGGTGTGAACCTCTTCCTGTTTTTCCGGAGGTTCTTTTCTTCGTCGGCGAAATTTCGCGTTTTCCCAGCAATAATTTCAGTCGGGTCCGGTCGGCCGTATAGCGCACGGTATCCGGGGCTTTGCCGTCTTGATTTACAAGTGTAATTCGGCCGCAAGATCGGTGGTCTGGCAAACTCAATCCCACTAGTGGAGCGCAGTCACCGCAAACAACGATCGGAGATCAGAGAGGAGAGGCCGACAGCACGGCAACGGGCGCGCTCAGAAATTGTGGCGCTGTTTCGGCGCTGCAGCGACCCATAGCGGACATCAATCACGTACTAACCTACTGCGATCGTGGACGTGAATAGCCGAATACATAAACGCCAGCGGTATCGCGTCAGGACCTTGTTTATGGGGTGTAAATTTGAAATAACGTCCCAAACGCACTGGAGGTGAGTACGATTCACAGGTGGAATAAGCGTTTCCATAAAGTTTCATGCACTGCTTGTGTGTACAACACGAATTTGTCACAAGATGTATCGTGAATTCCTGTCAGGGATAATAAACCATAGAAACCATATTTTCATTCTTCTTTACTTAACTAAACTTAATTTTGTATGGTTTAAACTTAATTTATGCAGTATACGTAAATATGTACGTGAACTAACACTACTTATGTGAATCTTTCTACCAAATTCATAAATGAACTGCACCTTGGCTAATCTTTTACTGCGAAAATAATTTTTACTTTCTTGAAAAGCTTTCGAGGTTTGTTTATCTTATTTTACTTTTTTATATTTTAATTATTGAATATAATAAAGGGTTTAAAATAATTTTATAAATTAACTAATAAAGTGTAGGCGCAAATACAAATTTTAAGTTGTACAAAGTTTTATCTGCAAACAAAAAATTGTAAAAGTAAATTTTACTAATTTGTTTGCTCAATATAACAAATGTTTTATAAATTTTAGGTGCCATATAATATTCTATAAATTGAGAGCTACTACGTTATAAACTAACATTCTAATAAAGATGTTGATCAGTTTCTTAGGATAATGCCTTTGACAGTGGAAATCCAACTTCCAAGATATACTTAACTATCATTATTTGATAAATCCTTCATAGTTTTCGCATCATAAAATCTCGCAATCTACTTTGCCAGTTAAAATTTCAAATCAAAATCGAAACTGGATTCGTGACATCAAATACACTACAGTAAGATAACATTAACAAAAGGAGTAACGCAGAATATGCAATCCCTACAATAAAAGGATTTGCATAATAAAAGTGCTCAGTGCTCGTTTGCATCTCGAAATCATATTTACGAGCGCTTCCACGAAAATAATATTCTTTTATCCAACGACGGTCTGTATGCAATTTTACGAGTCAATCAAATCTCCTGAACATCTGCCGTCGTTGCTCGTTTGTTTCGTTTGTTTTTCGCTTATTATCGTCGCGTTCAAAAGGAAGAAAGATTTGCATAATTGCACTTGTTGTTGTTGTCGTTTTGTGCCCGAGTCGCGTAGCCTTAGTGACGATACTCACTTAAGTACGTATTCCGTAATAATGGACGTTCAAACAGATGTACGTAATCATCTCGAAGCCGGTGCTTTTAAAACGGAACCGACGGATCCTCCTTCATTTGGCGGATATGCAAATTTGATTGTCTATAAATTTTATACGGACACTGTCCGTCCGGCTGTGACCCGCTATAAATAAGTAATACGCAGGAGAATTTGAGAACTAGTTTAAAGTTTCCCTGACTGTTTCTTGTCGGCAGTGGTCAAGGCATGTTTTACCATAAAGAAACGTATTGCCGTTGCACCCGGTGACTTTCAAACGATTAAGTTTGTGTATTAAATTGTGTGTACAATCCAACTAGATTAAAAAACCTTCAGACTAATGAAAATAATACTTACTACAAGAATTAATTCAGCTTATGTTGTACGCTGAACGGGGTATAACATGGCTAAATTAGTATTTTCCACCTTGCAAAACTACTTTCAAAGACTATTACATCGAAACGGGCTTATGTCTCCATCAAAAGGGGCACGAAGTCTAACAAGTAAAATATTTACAATAATGAGAACCAGATGGGCTTTAATGACTTTTAAACCCTAAAAATCACCTGGAGGAGACAGGGTACCCATGCTATTGCAGATATGCATAGCTATTCTCCTTCCAATACTAGTAAGCTTAGGTATATAGCTTCGGCCACACACTTTGGAGAGAAGTAAATGTGGTGTTTATAAAGCCAAAGATGGACGGCGTTCATCCGAAGAGCGTGCAGGCCCATTAGTCTCTCGTCATTCCTTCTCCGAGGAATCGAAAAAGTATCAGATCAATATCTTAGGAATGAAGTACTGACAACAAACCCGCTTCGTCCTAACCAACATGCCTACCAGAAGGCAAAATCGGCCCTCTACCACACCACAACTATATTGGAGGAGTCACTTATGACAAAGAAAATAACCCTTTGTGCTTTTTTGGATGTAGAGGGTGTTTTCGACATCACCTCCTTCGCGAGCATAAAAAGAGCGCCTTATTTCAAAGGTTTTCACCCGTCGATGATATAATGAATTAAAGCCATGTTGCAAAGTCGACGAATAAGCGCTACGCTGGGGTCAGAAACGACCACACTTAGTGTCAGCAAAGGCTGCCCCCAAGGTGGGGTCCTATCGCCTCTGCTCTAGTCTATTGTTGTTGTTGATCTCATAAGGGACCTAACCAACAACTGCAGGGGTACTCGGGCGACCTGGTAATCTTGATCCGTAGTAGGTATGATAAAATCATATCTCAGCTTATGCAAAGAGCTCTCGACTGCACTAGAGGTGCGCATTTTGGGAATTATTTCTGCCCGACCCGGGTCGGCTCGTCGCATTTGCCAGCCCAGCCCGCCCAAGACCGCCCAAGCCCGCCCTTTGGCCCGTCTGCCGTGTGAATCACCGATTGTCCTTCTTTTTTTAGTAAAACCGTTTTAATTCATGGGCATTTGCACCAACACATTCAGCTTGGTTTAACTTTAAGTGATTCTTAGAATGTGACACTCGCTATATGTTTCAAATAGAAAATATCACATTCAATGCGTTAGTTAAAGTTAAACCAAGCTTAACGTGTCGGTGAAAACGGCCATTAAAAATTACATTTTTTATGTGCAACTGCAAATATCTACATATAATAAACTTTAGCAACTAGCTTAATAGTAGAATGCGATAGACAATATGTAATATTTGGCATTTCCAATGAGCACATGAATTTCATTTTATTATAAAGAGAATATAACTTGTTCATCACATCTATACTTAAAGGTATACATACAATAAGGTATTCATATTCACTATGTTTGCCCAAAATTAAAATTTGGTAAGAAGTTTAAATTTCGAAAAAGGATGTTCATAGGTAAACGCATGAAATAGATTAATTTTTTTATAAATGGAATCCTTTTTCTCGTTATAGAAAATACAAATGTAATATACAAACAATGCAATATTTTAAGTATAAAATAATTGTGTCAGATTTTAAAATGTTTATTTGTAAAATTTTAAAGTTGACTCATTTATTAAATAATAAAATAAAAAAGTGCATGCTAGTACCAGATATATGTTAAAGAAACGCCATTGAAAAAAAATAAAAAATCAAAACTATACCTGAATTACTATTTGTAATTAAGAAATGATTGGCAGCAGTATCAACAGCTTGACATAGGTAGTAACTGTCTTCCGAAACATACATATAATATATAATACAATCCAATTGTTTATTAACATTGAAAACGAGCTTGACAGATCGAGCGGGTTTGACGGGCCGAGCGGGCTTCAGGGATCAAACGGGCTCGACAGGCCGAACGCACTTGACAGGCTGAACGGGCTTGATGGGCCGAACGGGCTTGCGGCCCGCCCGTTTCATTGTAAAAAAGCCCGGCCCGGCCCCCATCTGGAATTTTTCGACCCGACCCGTTCGTACTTCTAGACTACACGCATAGTTGGTGTCAAAACTATAGCCTGCACATAAACCCTCAAAAGATTGTTATTGTCCCTTTTACAAGGAGAAAAAAGATCTGCCTCAAACCTGCCTCCATAGAGGGAAAAAGTATTAGGTTCTTACTGCTTTACTTTCCCTCATTTTGCTAAAGTGCCCGAATTACTTATTTGCTTCTATAATACTCAGAGCGGATATCACTTCTATTTCTCTTCTAAAGTTTTCTTTTCTGCGGCTGCCTTCCCTTTACCCTTCTCAAGAGGTTTTCCTCTGCAAACGAGATTATATTTTGTTGTGCTTCTGTTAGCGCCCATGATTCAAATCCAAAAATTAAGTTATGCAATTTTGTGTAACATCCTGTATATAACAATGTTACAAACGTTTTGATTTAGAAACATGGATTGTATTTGAATTTTGTAAAGTATGCAAGAACACTAGAACTACAAAGCAGCTGCACCTATATTGGTACATGTAGCATAAGTTAGACAACTTTTGTCAAGTTCCAACATGTGGTTTCTTAGAAGGCGCTTGCTCCGTTATCCTTTCAAGGATATGACACTAACGTAGTTCTGACAACAGTGATGGATAATTCGTTCCACACAAGATGTTATTGAAAATATTAGATGGGTACAGAATAACGTGGATACGCTTTATTGAGTTTCTATTTTCGTTCACCATCCACAGAAAGTTTTCCCGCATTTAATAATCCCAACTAGGAAGATGTCATGAAAAAGGAATTAATGCAAGCTTGATTGTAAATTTCACTATATCTGATTTAAAGCCGTAATTTAAGAGCTGTCCGACCAAATTGTAAAATTTAATGAATTGCAAGATTCCCCCATTTCCCGAGTATACTACACCTGATTTCCCCTCCACCTTGTGCTAAATTTACGAGGTGAATACATTCAGATCTATGGGAAGTAAAATTGCAAGATAATAATACCTAATAGTGAATCTGGGAAATTCATTCGATTTATGATAAGATTTATTGTCTATAATAACACATTAGGCCTTAATAAGCGTGTTAAGGATTCTCGAAACACAAGCAATCGTGTTCGCCATGTTTTCCTAAACTTGAACCGTTGAACATTGCGGCGCCTTCAGATTTAAGTTTATTGAGTAATATACACTGTAAGGGTAAGCTAAGATCTAATTAACTTGTTGTTGCTCTGTTAAGCGTAAATTGTGTACACGAATATTGGATAAGATATATACATAGGTAAACATAGAATATTTACAATTTTGCCAACAAACGTTATTTGATGAAATTATTATAGAACTTTCCGGAACTAATACAATATGAACGCATAGAAGATACTGGTTATTTCAGATTCGATGTTACAAGCTATATTCTTTTTGCTTGATAAGATCCAAATTCACAGTATAAAACCTATCTTCCCGGTGAGATAGATCTTTCTTTCGCTTTTGTCATTCCCTTCATCCTAAAAACCGATCTCTAATCTTGGCTTCTTAATAATTAGACATGTTATCTCCAAGGGCGAATCCTCTACATGGCTATAGTAATAAGTAATAGAAACCTTACCCTTGACAAGCATTGGCACAAAACATGAATTGAGATTTTCCCCTTGTCTTGGCAGAATCTGCAAACAGCACTTTCTGCCAATTCTATGTGCATATGCTTATTTAGTATACAGTGACCAGTTAGTAGACCTACTATTTATCTATTTATTTAGCAATCTTCCCATCTTTTTTCAGTAGATTACCATATGTCTTTGCCGTGGTGACCCAGTATTGCTAGTATTCTTTGGACTTGTATCTATTAAGTCTGTTGATAGGCTTTATTATTAGTGATTGGTAATATCGAAGGAAGAACCAGCTCCAATAAACAGCCTTGACAATCCTTATTTGACTGTTAAAACTGCAGGCCCGTTTCCTTCCACGCTCATAACAGCGGGCTGTCAAGGCAATGTTATTTCCATTTGAATGCCCACCATTTTTAGAGATGCTATGCAGTTTCAATCTAAATTGAAGTCAACACTTGCTCTATTAATTGCTTTAAGTGTTAACTGGCTATCAGATAGCATAGCTATTTTGGTTACTACTTCTCTTCACTTTTCTAAAATGATAATGAATTGCAACATACTCAGGTTGGAAGCCCGTCGTGTCTTCACCAAAGCTAACCGAGATATCCGTCCTGAGTTTTTTCTTATGTTGTCCGGCTCCTGAACGATTGTCAGTATATTAACACGAGTAGAGAAGCCTTTTCGGTTCATCTAGTAATTTTTGAGAATCAGCCACATAACACATACTTATCAGTGCTTGGCTGTACGTCAATCTACAATTTGTACACCTAGCTATTCCCTGTATAGCAAACAGATTGTCTATAAGTAGAGTCCGTTGCTATAGAGAATGATACATGCCGTCATTCATGCACAATGAATGAATATTGGTAATCGGCCCTCATTGCTAGGCAACAACCAATGGTAGTCTGATCAATTGATGACATGTACCATTCTCTATTGCAATGAGATTCTATAACATATGAAAGTTATTTATGGTACCACTCTTTCAATACCAAGATCATTGGAGACGCTACCTTCCTAACAACTGAATTTACTTGTTCGCTCTCACGTGGTCTCTTTTCCTGATTTATACAAAGGAAAACGCCTTAATATGAATAACAGCTGTCTTACTAAGTTTGATTTACATCAGAGTTAATGAGACAGCTGTTACTTGAAAAGGCGCCACGTTGTATATCCAAGCTAATCGGCTTGCCACGAATGTATTTTTACATCATTTACGGCCGTAGTACCTAATCATAGCTTCGTCAGAAAGCAGATTGTGTGATATTGGAAAGAAATTGCTCGTGAAAAACTTGAGCCTATCTACCTGTGAATGTATTTTCCACACATCATCGTTTCCTTTGACAACATTATTGTTGGCAGATTGGACGAATCGTTGGATCCACATCTTCGTTTTTCTCAATACATACGCCTTAATGGTACCTAAGCGAATGTATTCTATGAGAAGAAATATTCCAAATCAAACAGCGTAGTTCGTCGATCGGGATACCGTGATCGGGCTCATTCTTAAATCACGTATGTACACGGGTTTATTCTGCAGCGTATTCAAGTGTAGAATTGTCACAAACATATTCAAACGTATGGTCTTTATTGTGTCTCTTTATACACCAAAATGATTTTTGTTGTGTTATAAAATCCTCGTCAATCCATATCAGAGCCTTTCGTGTATTAATTGTCCTGCGGATCTATTCTCAATTTTGGAGAAAAACCGAAAGGCAGGGAAGCAGACAGGTCATTTACCTGTCATTATTTTACATATCGAAGTAATAGGATTTTCAGTTGCAGGTAATAGATTATCTCCCAATCTTTCGTTGACTTTCACCATCATTCAGGCTAAGGCTTTAATTGTCTTTCATTTAAATTGTAACCTTCATATTTGTCTTCATAGTGTTTGTCAGTGTTTACATTTATTTGCAGTGGAGTTACCAGTCTTCTGCTCCCAGTCATAATAATTCATTCTTATAGAGCATATTCAGAGTTTCGGTCAATGATGACCTAGACACCTTTGAGGTCTCTGCCATGCACTGATATCATTTGGTAATTTAGCCCTTCATAAGGAAAATTCTACGCAAACCAATTGCACAAAGTTGAAGGTATCATCTTCTGTAGGCCATATAGCTGCAATAACAGGTAAAAGACAACATAAAAACGTACGCCCAACAAATGTCCGTGATTGGGTCAAAACAAAATTTGGTTAAAAAAATCGTACCAACAAACTAGGTTAATAGAATAACAGAAACAGCATGATCTACTACTTATTGTTAGTCCACTTACTTATTGCAGTTATGAAAGGTGTTAGTAGGGTCTGGAGGAGTTTCTGCATTGAAGTGTTTCCTGGTCGGTAATTGTAAAAATTTACATGTTATGGCCATTGATCACTTCAATTGTTACGAAATTATGCTTCATCAACCCACAAAATGTTATTAGTAATAGTAGAATCATGATTTAAGGTTGTTTGCATAACAAATATGCATTATATATTGCTTTAAAAATATGTGGGTCTCTAGTATCCTGTGTACCACTGATTTACTTATTCCGATATCTTTTACAACTGTTCTAACTGAAATATATGGGTATAATTCAACATAAGCCAATGTATTTGTTTGCATTTCCTTTCTTCGAACATGTGTTACATGATGACCTTGTTTGCAAATAATTCTAGATTACGATTTTTGCAGTTTAAACCAAACTAACTTTACGCATAGTTCTGAAACTAGAAATTACTTGACTTACTTTTATATACGCACAGCCTTCCTTTTACTAATAAAATTGTAAACATATTTTCGTGCCACCCTCCCTTTTCACTCTACATTGTTATAACCCCTCAAAAGATCTTTTTTTGTTTTTTCAACAAAAAATTGCCTTCTCACGGGAGGCCTCATTAAGCCAGTATTGTTTCCGTAATTTTTAGCGACCGTTCTTAGGTTATTGTTCGTCGCTCCACTTTGGGTATATTTAAAATTTTTGTCGCCCTAATTTTTTTCGGTTTAATTATACCGCCTCTTACGGGCTCTACGGGCTTGTATGCGTCTCCCGGAAAAGCAAATTAAAGCCGATCTTCTCGCAAATTCCCTTGGTAATTGCCATCTGAAAATAATCCTGGGCAATTGTTAAATATTCACGATCACAGATACCCAGCTTTGTTTATATTTTCATTCCCTGTAATATCAAATAGAATAGTTACTAATATGCAAGTTTTCAAATAATAAATTGAGGACGATGGGTATACTTTTCTTTTTTTTTTAGGTTATGCCACCACAAAAAGAAAAACAAATCTAGTAAAATTTCACGTTCATCGATAACCAGTAAAAGGAGGTTTATTAAAAAAAAAATTATTTTATTCAAGCAATATATACAGTCTTTCAATAGTGTGTTATGCTTCTATAGCTCCATCGGACATGATGTGTACTCGACCAATGATCGATACATACTTCACTACCTCCTTTCCAAACAGAGAGGAATGGAGATGTAACGAAAAAACCCTTACGCAGGCTGACACCTACTGGTTTACGGACGGTTCGAAAACAGAGCAGTGTTGGCGCAGAAATATTCTGTCGCAAGCCAAAAGTTAGGAAATATTAAAACCTTGGACAAGACGCAACGATTTTTCAGGCTGAAATCTACGCCATTGAGACGTGTGCTAGAGAGATTTTGAATAAAAGCCTCTGACATAAGACAATAAAAATTTTCAGTGACAGTCAGGCGGTGCTGAAAGCACTAGAGGCGCATAAATGCAACTCGGGGCTGATCTGGAGCTGTAAAAACACCTTAAACACAGTGGGGACGGCAATTATCCTATCCCTAATCTGAGTACCTGGACACTCACTCATTCATGGTAATGAGGAAGCAGACATCCTTGCAAAAAAGGGTGCTGCGGAGCATTTCCAGGGACCAGAACTTGCCATTGGCATAGCACCTACGGTTACTAAACAGCAAATCAATGTATGGGCGCAGCAGAAAGTGCTCCAACATTAGAACAATTGTCCTGGTATGGTACATGCGAAAAAGTGCATTTCGTTTAATCATGTCAGAACCTAGGAACTACTAGAATTTGACTGTAAAAATGTCAAAGTAATAACTTCTATCTTTACAGGTCACTGCAAACTCGGAAATCACCTGCACAAATCGGACTCTCTGAAGAGACTGAATGCCGGCTGTGTTTGGAGGATGACGAGACAGTTGAGCATATCTTCTGCCACTGCCCCGCCACAACGAGAATCAGGTATGACATCTTGGGGAAGGTTGACCATTCCTTAGAAGACCTGAAAACAACCTCATTCAAAAAGATTCTGAGCTACCTTAAGGGCCTGAACTTGATGAATGAACTTTAAAGATAACATCAGCTCTACAATCGGGTAATCGACCCATGCGGATGCTATCTTACCTCAATACTCAATACTCAATACTCTATACCTCCTTTACGAATTAAGTTATGAATTTCACCGAATAGATGTCAATTTTGTTATTTTATAAGAAACGCCCTATGAATTATTGCACTTTTGGATTTGTTGTTAAATTATAGGGCCCTCTTTTGGACATGCGTTAGATCCAAGCTGCATGATTTCTGAACTACAGGGCGTTTTTCTATTTAAGGATGACATTTGCAGCATGTTCGAAATTTGGAAATATCTCTGAAACTGTGAAAGTTAGAAAGATCCATTTTTTAGTTTCCGTTTAAACATGAAAGGGCATATGTCTTTTATTTGAGAAATGTTGGGTTTAAATTACAGGGTTATTAATAGGTATCTACAATTTTCAAATTATTGAAATCATGGATAACTTGATTTTCTTTTGAGTACAAAACGGTGTAGCAATATCTCCATAAGTGGAAATAATATATAATTTTTCTTCAATTTTATACAGGTATCATTGCGTCTGTTTTCAAAGGTTTTGCAGATACTCATCCCAAGTAAGTATCGTTTATGTTAAAAAATGGTAATGTTATGTTATTTTATAACAGCATAATAAATAACATGATGCATAATAGAACAACTTGTTATACACCTTCTTAACTATAACCGCGTTCTGAAGATGTTATAAGGAAGCAAGTATTAACTACATAAAAAAGAAAACCTTAAAGCTGTTAGTTGTTTACTAACAAAACATGCATAGTGGTAAATAGTCGTATACGATCGGCCGTAGTCGATAACTGCCGACTAATAACAGTATCAGTGCATGTGCATGTGTATGCGCAATCAGAGTCCATATTCCATCTATTATATCGGCGCGTCCGTTTATTTGTATTAGTTTATATCGTCCGTTTTTTAAGTGATTTGATTATTTTAAAACATGACTGATAAATTAGAAAGAAAATTTTTTTGTGATAAACCATTTTTTCTTTCTTTTCATCAAGTGCAGTAAGACATTTTTTTTTTTTAAACGAGAGTAAAAAAGCAAAGAAATAAGAAAAATGCAAAAATCGTCGTTTCTTGTAAAAATCTGTACGCTATATAAAAAAATCAGTACCTTTTATAACAAAATCAGTAATTAGTACAGGGGTAAAAAAAACGAGTAGGTAAATATACACGGGACGATAAGCTTCTGTTAAACTCCGATCCCATCTCTCATTTCTTGCTGCCATTTTGAAGTTATTACCACCTCCAGTAGCCGAACCATCTACTGGCAATTCGACGACTCCGACAAACCTTCTTCTGGTGTAGCTGAATTGATTCCGCTGAAGAGTGTACGTCGCTGAAAAATACAGCAATTACCATTATGTTACTGTCTACGCTAAACGAAATCACTGTATGCATTGCAATATATTCATATTAGTTATTATATTATGGAGGCGATCATTTATATTAATATTCATTCCGTTGTTTTGGTAATGTCCTTAAGCCAGCTGATTTCTTTATTAGGTACTTAAAATTTATGCTTATCTGAGTAGTATAGTAGTATAAGCACATTTTGCTATTTCTAGACCACTTGTAAAATGTATTTAAAATTTTAAGTATCAGAAATGAAGTCTGGAGTTTTGGCCAGGTTTTCGGGAATTTGCCCCACTGTGCGCTGGCCACCTTAACCTCGCATTGGGACTGGCAGCAATATTGCTAGCATACTACAGAACAGAACAGGACAACTGAAAACAAACGAACGAAAAGAAATAGATAATCACCTTTAATGTCAAAGTAGGCTTGAAAAACTATATTGGAATTAACATTATTAAGTAAATTTCCTTCTTCTTTAAGCCGTTTACCAGATTTCACTTGCAAAGCCCTTTCCACATTTTTGAGAATAGCAGATGTAATAGAAGCAAATGCGTCGACAATTCTGTGTCGTAAGTGATAGGAATTTCCTTATAAGACAAGTTCTTTTGCATACCCTCATAAAAAGGTTTATTTTTCTTAAGTTAGGCGACCTCGCAGGCCAGTGAACTGATCATTGATTATTTAATAGAAATCTTTACTTTTCGCGAAAAAAAATATTTTGTGCCTGAATGTTTACAGGTAAATTTTCAATAAATTTTGGTACCCAACTCAATTACTAAAAATTCCAAATATATTTGGTCGTTAAAGCGACTATTAAAAAGTTTTGGGCCCACTATAAATTCTCCAACAATGCTTCTCCAAACGTTCATTGACAAGCGTTGTTAACTACCTATTTTCCAGACTGTTCTTGGTTTTCGACAGAATAATAATGATAATTATATCTGTTGACACATCCAATGTTGTGAAAAGTTACTACAGAAAGAAGTGTGTTTATAAGGAACAATGTTTTTTTTTTGAGACGCAATAAATTGTGCCCACGTACAGAACTCTGCTCTCCGTTGAAAATCATTTTCACGCAGAGGCTGGTGCAACTGAACGTGGTATGCATGAAAATGACAGTTCTTTAGAATTCTTTGGGCACTTGCTTTAGGTTTTCTATAACTCTCGATAACTGCAAACAAACTCATTTTCCTCATTTATTGCTGTCTTTGTTCTTTCTATCTTCTTGTAGTTAGCGTTTCCTTTTTTCAAGAAAGCGCCCAAGTAGTCTAGTAAAACGCTTCTGGATATCGCCTTTCGGGAAATCAAGTCATATCAATGAGTTTTATCATTCAATAATTTATTTCATTTTAACAAAATATTACCTGTTTTCGTACACTTATTTATTTCGGACAAGAAATGTCAAAATTTGTGTCAATAAATGGCATGCTTGTTTCTCCATGGTCGCGTTTGTTTCTTCGCAATACGTTTCTACCGTGAAAAACTGAAAAATTGGGAATATCTCAGAAAATTACTGATAAACACAGGGGTACTTGTATAAAATCGAAAGAAATTTAAATTTTATATCATGTAAAAATTACAATAACGTTCTATTAAAAAAAAAAATTCATGATATTCATGATTTTAGAGTTCGGAAATTACAGATTATTTACCGATGAAAGACGTGTGTTCTTTCATGCTTTAGCGATAAATAAAAGGCGCAAATTAACTTTTAGATTCTCTGTCATAGTAAAAATGACGCTTGTATAATTTTCTAAAACAAAAAAGAAAAGATTCTATCTCAAAATCCCTTCTTACGATTTATGATTATACATTTCTTGAAATAAATTATTCTTGACTATATATCTCCTTAATTTCAATAAAAATAAAATATGATTTTTTTTAGTTTTTTGGTCATGCACAATAAATTTGTTTTCTACCATTTCAACTAGAATACACTGCTATTTAACTACTGTTTGTGCAGACGCAATAAACGCAAATTCCGGAAACAGGAGTTCTCCTTTATAACAGCAGCCAATTAAAAACGAATACACTCAGAAACGATCATTAATTTTAAGTAATGAAGGCCCTGAATGTAAATTACCCTCTATTTAAAATTTGCTTTTTGTATCTTAAATATAGGACATTATAGCGAAGTGTTTGAGAAGTTCTCGTACTTTAATTACTAGCCTGTTCGCAGAAGAAACATGAGTTTCCTTTATAGGATAAACATCCTTTAACTATAGAAATTCAATTTTATTATTATTTATTGCGAATATTCAATAACGCTGAAATATGCATAAGTAATATGTAAGTGAACGAAGGAGGTAATTAAATCGATATACAGAACATCTTCATCTCGTAAATGGTTACACTACAAGGTTATCGCATTACCCGAACTTCGTCCATTTAATATTTTATCAGAGCACTAACGAAACTATTATTTATTCCCCGCTTCGGTATTTGCATAATCAACGGCGGTTGTTTTATCGACAAGCGTGAACCAGACCGGATATCCGTCACGCTGTTAAACGGGAAGTCGTCCCTTGATCCGGTCTACACAGGCAACGCTTCCTTGACGTAATCCTAATAATGGCCCGTTACAAATGGATGCAATTTTGATCGCGATACGAAAGAGTAGAATTGCCTCTAAATTATGCATGGAATACGGAATGGGATCGGTTACGAAATTAACGAGATTCAATTTACCGTAGGCATTGGTATTGCTAGCCTAGCTCTGTATGTTGAACACTATTGCACTATTCAACATTTGGCACAAGTTCAAATTAGCTGGCTTTAACACATGATATTGCCTAATTACATTTACTAATTCAAATTCATATCCGATACCAAGATGATAACAGAAATAGTATTTACCTTGTATAGTTCCCTATTTAAATACATACATGTAACTCCCGAAATACTTGTTGTTACAATAACCTTATTAGAACCTCATTAGTTTATATTGCTGACCATCTGGCACAATTCATTGAGTGTGAACGATATCTCCACAGATGGGAAACTCACGTCTCCATTTCAATATATAGACATATAAAAGTGCATCGTACTACTTTGTTGTGTCTGTGTCATGTGAAATGCATAAGTGATGAATTAAGAATCACGTGTGAGTTAATCGTTACAGTAGCTACCGATATTTAGCAATACATACGCATATAGATAGTAAAAGATTTTGACGACCAAGAAATTGTTGTAGAAGGCGTAAAAATATTATATAATATTTTAAGAGCAAATTTACATTTGCTAAAACGCGCATTTAGTTTACCAGTTGTAAAATATCCCGTTGATTTCTATCCAAATTCCGGTTACCGTAGACATTACGCGGCTTGGTAAACGATCCATACTCGACTAACTTTCTATCAAGATCTAGGAAAATGGTACGATATGGTTGTCGTCGTTCAGGATACAATTGTAAATATCGTGTACTAGCTATTGTTGTATTTCGGTTCGATGACAAAAAAAATACATAACATATCTCGTTTCTCTTCGTTGGTATACGACATTTTTCTATTACTAATGCAACGATAAGTGATTGACAGTTCGAAATTTCATAGTTACCTTATTTAATCTTAAATTGAATTCTTCGACAGTTAAAGGATAATACCAAACACTTTTGTTAACAAGTTACACATGGTTAAAATCAGAAAAAAATACTCTTTCTAACGGTGTCAAAATCCAATATGGCGCCCATAAGTAATAAAAAAAGTTGATGATGACCAGAAGAAAACGAAACGTCGTATAAAAATTTCAATTACACCATTACATAGAACATTAAAAGTGGCCTTGGGGACGTGTCTCTAGTTTTTCTCTGCAAGGCCAAATAAAAGTGCAAGAGGCAAAATAAAAGAATGAGATTTTTCCGTGTTTTAAAAAAATCTCAAAGGTTATTTGTTCTAAGTCTACTTTCTTTTGAGGATCATAATAACCACAAAATTTAACAACTTTGCCAAATTTAAACCTATCGTCTATCTTCAATAATAAGAGAGATCCCAATTGTGAGGATCAAAAATGAATAAGCTTGTATACGCAGTTTTGTAATTGATAGATAAAATTAATTAAATAGTAATAATAAATTGTTTGTGCAAATAAATAATTAATTAAGATCTTTTCATCTAGATCCAGCTTAGTGTAGATATAGAAAGTTACCTACACGTTTCTCTACATCCTGTGTACAAAAATAAAATACTATGTGAAAAACCCTACTCGCTAGCATCCTTGATTAATTGATTGCATTTCTCGTATACTCAGCTACAATTTGAAAACGCTAGCGCATTTTTCTTCATTGCAAACAACATGCTGAAGCACGACCTTAGTTCTGCCGATGCAGTAAATCATATACCTCGACATGCACCTGCAGGCAAGCATAGGTCAAATTTCAAAACTCATTTCATGTTTATTTAAATATTTACATAAGGACAGATTATTACTTCGTCGGAAAAATGAACTGCTTGCGGCACTAGTTATATGGTAGAGATTTATAAACATGTGCATATACATATGTATATTTTATGTATGCATACGTGAACTGGTGTAAGTACCTATAATCTCGAGAAACATCACAGAGAGCTTATAATTTCTTTTCAATCTTTTGCACTTTCTTTCTAAGTTTGTTGGAATAAATCTTAATAAGGAGTTTAATTATATACTTTGTCTTTACATAATAAGTTCTAACAGCTGTGTAAAAAAGGTAAGCGGCACCTTGAAACGAATAATACTTGTATCCTTAGAAATATATAACAGTAATAATAATAGCAATAATAGATGTTTCTGTTTTCTTCCAATTATATAAGAATAAAGAATTCTATAAAGCTCTGAGTTTCACCTCCCAGTCTTTGTGGTCTTATTTGTAGATGTTCATCCTTACGCCGCAGAACGGGTCTGGTCCCACAAACGAAGTTGTGGCTGCCCTTCTCGCTAATAGGTTAGCTTCCTTGTTGTCGCTGATTCCAGTGTGTCTTGGTACCCAGCACAGTGCAACTCTGTTTCCTTTGCCTAGGTTATTTAGTCTTCCGAGATATTCCCGGACTACTTTTGAGGTGATGGTATTAGAACTCAGTGCCATTATGGCTGCTTGGTTATCGCAGAAAATTGCAATGCTTTGCTTCCGATAGTTCCTGTCAAGGTTCAATTGAGCACATCTTCCACTTGCATTAATTACCGCTTGGAAAACACAAAATTGGCTCTGAGTATTTGGTTCCTAGTCCGAATACCCCTACACTTGTTCCTTATCAGTTAGTTATTTCAGACTACTGAAATTAACAACATTATAGCTGAAATTGCGCCAAAGTCCTCCTCTGGTATCGATAACATCACTCCGAATATATTTAAAAAATCAGCTACATATATAGCCGGTAGAGGATATAGCTAATTGTATGTTGACAGAAGAGACTTTCCCCTATAGATTAAAGCACGCCAAAATTTTGCCGGTACATAGAAAAGGCAGAGAAAACCAGCTCAGTAATTATCGGCCTATTTCACTTCTACCATCTTTTTCAAAAATATTTGAAAAAATTATTTATAAAAAAACATACAATTTCTTCAAAGCTCACAACCTTTTAAACACACAATATGGATTTTTATCTGAAAAATCATGCGAAAAAGCAATTTTTGATTGCCTGCGAAACATTCTGTCATCTGTGGACAATAAAAGTAAAGTATATGGCATTTATTTCGACTTCAGCAAAGCGTTTGAAACTATAAGGCATGCAATACTTTTTAGGAAATTATATAGATATGGTGTTCGTGGAACTCCTCTAAAATTGTTAAAATCGTACCTCGCAAATAGAACACAATGCGTTGGTATTCCTACGATGGTATCTAATGTAAGAACTTGCATATATTCAGAAAACACGGACATAGTGCAAGGGATACCACAGGGCTCCATCTTGGGACCGCTAATATTTTTAATCTATGTGAACGAGTTAGCTTCCTATCTAGATATGGGAAGTTTGTATCAATATGCGGATGACACCACCGTTATATTAAAAGCTCCTTCAAATGATGAAATTTCAGAATCTTTAAATCTATTAACCCAAAAAATGTCAAACTGGTGTAATATGAATAAGCTGCAGCTAAGTATTGAAAAAACCAAGCTGATTTAGTTTACCACAAAAAAAGATATAAACTCTATAACACATAACAACATCGAACAATCAAACACAGTAAAATATTTAGGTGTAGTACTGGACACTAAGCTCAATTGGGAAGATCAGGTAGAGTCGGTATTACTACGGCTTCTATAAAATCAGAAATACGGTTAGTTTAGATACCCTTAAAACATTGTACTTCGGGCATATTCAGTCCAGGTTATCTTATAGTCTGATTTTCTGGGATTCATCAACCTATGCTCAGCGGGTTTCTGTGTTGCAAACAAAGATAATCAGGTGCATGATCCATAGAACAAGTAGAACGCCGTGTAAACCACTGTTTCAAGAACTTAACATTCTCAGCCTACCATGTCTATACATTTATAACGCGGTATCCTTTTATCTATCTAATAAGCATCTGTTTAGCCGCAATCGTGATATTTCATCTGGCATGCCTACCAGACATTTTCCTAGCAATACCCTCCCACAGTCTTTCCAATTATGAACGAGGAGCCTTTTATAGAATTATTTCGGCGTACAATATCCTTCCAAATTACATTAAAGATATTGCTAATAAAAAGAAAACAAAAATAGAGCTACGCAAATATTTAATCGAAAATACATGTTATACGTTTCAAGAAAACCTTGATAAGAATTCTTAGGTTAGTAAATTATATATTAATGTTAATAACGTAGTGTATCGACTATATGGAATGTTTTTATTGTATTTTTGACACTGGCCTGTTCTTATACATTTTAGATGGCAAATATATATTATCATTATTATTATAGTTTTGGCACCACCCACATACCATTCTCCTTCTCATTCTCTCTCGTAAGAAAATTCTTTTCGAAGCTAAATTTCCTAACCATTTCATCATTATGTAGACTTAGAAGTGGGGAGAGTCCCACTCGAGATGACTAAGCCTTCTGAAACGGAGTGTCGTCCTCTGCAGTTCCCGTTCTAACTAGTGTATGCATTGCCGCATGGGCCACACCCTCCACCACTATGTGTAGGAGTGTGAGGTCTGGAATTACCTCCAGAGTCGCAGTTGGGCATTTTCTCACAGCTCCGGTAATGCATATGCATGCTAACCGTTGCAGCTAGTCAGGGGTACTCCTTGTGTGACCTTCTGGAACCAGGTTATCGCCTCGTACGTTACCATAGGTCTTATTATGCCGATATACGGCCATCGCAGTATGCTTAGTTTGCAGCCCCATATTTTGCCTGCTAGGTGGTCCACGAGTGATTCTGATTTTCATAGTCTGTTCGCCTACTGTTATCTCAGTTATCCTCCTGGAGAGCACCTCGCTTATCTATCGAGTTACTGTTTTACTCACCCCTCTTGTTTTCAGTGCTCGTCTGATTGCCTCATGTGAGATATTATCAAACGCACCCGAAATGTCCAGGAAAACACAGATTGCTGTGTTTCCTTCATCCAGAGTTCTGAATGATTCCGGTTGGCTCATGCAGGGCAGCCTCTGCCGATCTGTCTGCCCTGCAAACGACCTGACTCTTGTGAAGTAAAGTTTTTCCAGAATAAATAATTGTAGCACTGATAAAGTGCTAAAATGCCTAAAATGGGACATCCTGTTTATGCATGGTAAATTTTAAGTTATTTGAAAATGTAAGATAAACATTCCCCAAACAAATCGTTTCGGTGAACTGTAGCATGCGTAGCGTACTTTTGGTTTAGTTTATGCAACCTTGAAACTATTTCCTGCTGTTTGTCATTTTCATTTTGATATCAGGAATAATGTATACTCACGGCCACCCAAACTGACCGGTCTAATGAGTAGCCTAAATGCTGCCTGTGTGGAATGTTGCGCTCACACTGTGACTTACACCGGACATTTTGGGTGTCCGAGAGTGTACATAGAATATGTAATTATTGTTATTAATATCTGATCTTTGTATAATAACACGAAGTGTGCTATACCTTTTTTTTCTTTCAGAAAACTCCAACATAATGTTTAGTTCAAAAGCAAGTTTAAATAATCTCACGCTGAAAGACGGAAGACGCTTCCACAACACATATTCAGCAAATATACTAGGGAAGGGACAAAAGCTATAAAATAATCAAGGCTCTCTCATATTTTATAACTGAAGAGTGGGTAGGAAGCTACTTCCGGGGACTGTGTATCAATTAATAACTGCTCCCTAAATTCACGCAAATCCATTTCGACACCAGAGAGAATAATTTTGGCACTTCGCTGCGCAATATTAGTGAGACATTCATTATTCAAACGGACATACGTTTATCTAACGCATACACGCCCTATTAATTATCGGGCGAGAAGATGAATTTACTTTGCTATACATTACAGTGGGTATAATTTAATGACCCTCTGAAAAAAATTGCTACGACAGGTTAGGGAATCGCACTTAAAGTTTAATAGATAGATAAATTAGAAAATTAGGAATTAGGGATGGTGCAAACAATACAAGAGTGTATATACATAAATACATATTTATAATATTGTAAAATACAATATAAAGCATGTTATAAAAGGAAATAAAGTTTTATATCGGGTGTCCCAAAAGTTCCTCTAGGGTCAACTATTTCGAGCAATACACGTCGAATTTAAAAACGAAAACAAAACGCTTTTAAATATTTTCAAGAATCTATCCAAAGACGCCAAACACGATACTGCAGAGATTAGAAATCATAAATTGACACCCACATTGTTTAATGCAGATTCGGATTCTACGTATCAAAATAAAAAAATTTTGTCTGGAAGTTTTTTCCATATAAAACAATAGTATATTAAAACACAAGTGTCACACTGACATTTGTTGTAATGTGAATGATTCAATGTACGAGCATTACAAATCATTGCGACACGTGTTTTTTGCAGTATCTTTCCTAATTTGCACATTAATCCTCCAAATTATATTTCCGTGAAAGTCTCACCAGTGCGTTTATAGGTCTATTAATGCACTAGTGCGTTAATAACTCATTATCACACTGCGTTGTCGCTTGTTTTAGCTTTATTGTAATAGTAAATTAGAAAAACGTTTTTGTCACACACAAAAAAATATTCCTGCATATAAGACATCTTAAAGTGGAATTATAGGTAAAAAAATATTAAATTCTTTTAAAATTACACACGAATTCAAAAAACAATCATGCCATGATAGTATTCCATTTTTCTTTGTTGCACCTACCCAGAAACCATCGTAGTTTCCGTTCGCTAAGAAGAAATAAGAGGTGCAATATTGCCCGTCTTACATTTGAATCTTCTTGTGGGAGATCTAATCGTGAATAGATGTTTTCTTTTTAAGAATAGATCCTCTTCTTACAACTGCGATGCACTTCAAGGATACTTGTTGCGTCCACGGATCTGTAAGCCTTCACTTTTGGTGTCGTTTTGATATGATTTTGACTGGCCTTTAGCGGTGTAAGCCTTGCTCTATTTAATTCTATCTGTCCCCTTATCAACTTGGTCTTCTGGACCTCTAGCAAATCGACATCTTAGAGTGGTTAATCTCTTCCAGAGATTATCTGTACTATTCTGAACATTCGGATTCCCTGCAAAAATTTGGCTTGATGGATTTTAGAGCTGAGGTGAAACATTTCAGGAGATTTGGATCTAAATTTAGGAGTTATTTTTTTCTAAATCCTTCCATCTAGCGGAATTTGCTTAAAGCTTTGGTTTTAGTGTCGGTCTCTTGTACTATTATGAAGTCAATCAACTTAAAATTCTGTTGGATGTCTGAAGTTTTGACTATGACGTAATCTTAGCTTTCTAAAGGCGTGATCGTATATTTTTAAATTTGCTTCGCTATGGAAATTATTTTGGGTTTTCGCGCTTCGTTACCAACCCTTGGTGGAGATACAGGAGATAACCGTAAGGCTTACTAACCGTCACCATCTAATTATGAGTAGATTAACTAGGATTTTTTTTGCCAATACCACTCTCGAAAACTTCTTGCTTTTTAGTTTAGTTCCGACCCAAGTTTGGCCTTCTTAAAATTTCTCCTTTTGGAGTTCTGGTATCGCACGCATCAGTAATAGCCACGAAATTCTGATTACATAGCGGTCTACTAGTAGACTACCCCTATTTTGCCCTGTTTTCCTACTAACAATCTGTTTCACGCATCCTCTCCTCACACCTCACATTCTTGCTATTCTGGTCACCATAATTGAATTTGTTCTTCATGCCTGACACCTCGGTAAAGTAGGAGGGCTCCGACAGAATGGATCGGTCCACGCTGCCCTCATGGCACTGCGGGCTGTCAAATTTGCTTCCGAAATGGCACTGGGGTGCACGACATTGCTGACAAACTAGCTAGAGGCGCCAGTGAACCACTATTCACAGGTCCAGAACAGTAGTGTGGGAGTTCTTATGGCGGTATCAAAGCTTTTGTCACCGCTTGTATTGGAATGGATTGGCCAGCGTGAGACATTGCAAAATTCTCGGGATTCATCCGGGCGACGAAAGACTCCGCAAGGCCGTCTTTATGAGCAGGAGCAGACTGAGACTACTTACGGGAGTTCTAACTGGTCACTGCGCACTAAATAAGCACTTGCGTTGCATAGGGCGACTGGACTTTCCCCTGTGCAGAAACTGTGAGAGAGCAAAAGAAACTCCTGTGCACCACCTTGCCAACTGCCTGGCAGCGGACAGGGAGCGACGGAGTTGTCTAGGAGTCGCTCGGTTAGACGAACCCAGACTAAGTAAACTTACAATTTGCGGACCTCTTTGTTCGAGTACAACCAGGTGGAGAGGGCTAAGACATCATTGGGGCACAATAGGTCTTATGACCGAGTTGCCTTACGGGATAAACCTGCCCATGAAGGTCAAAAAAAAAGGTAGGAGGGCTTTCTTTAGTCTTCAAAATTTTATAGAAACCTGTGCGATTCTCACAACGCAAAATATTTATACTAGTAAAAGGCTTACATTTGTATAAAATACATAGTTGAATTATTTACAATGTCAGTGCTGCAGCATCCAACATTATTAGGTAGAGAAAAGAATATCTGTTTTTGCTTCACTGTCTCCTCAATGAGTTCCTATTCATGTGTTTGCTTGGACTCAGAAATATTCCATTTTTAATATTCTCTTCTGATTTAGTTTAGGACAGCATTAAATCAAATCAGCTTTAAAGCAGCAAGTAAACAATAATATAACCTACCGAAATGCAAGTTTTCCACTACTACATGTAATAAATATTAATTGCAAATTTCACCTAGAATATTTATTAGTCTTTTCCTAGTGGTGTAAAAATTCAATTAAGTATTCGTGATTAATTCTCTAAACTGGAAATACGTACCTAAACTTAAAAAACTTTTTTAATTCACTTTTTCTGTGGGCAATTTCCAGAACCACAAGCGTACCCGCGTTATATTAACTTTAATCGGTAAACGCATGTAGTTAAAGTTCTTGCGAAGTTTTATTTCTGCAATAAATAAGCCTACCCCTGTGTCGGCAAACTTTCCATATCCTTATTAAAGGAAACGGAAGTTTATGGAACGGTTGAATCAGCCCCCCTTTGTACCTCGATCCCGTTTTTGATGTTGTTTATGTTTCAGACGATAACAAAGAGGAAAAAGACCGGTTTCGTCAAAGTTTTCGTTCTAATATAAAATTTGCATTCTCTATGTTCTCTGGTCGGCTTTAGATTTTCTCAATTTTAAAACTTGATAAACGGTGCGCTTAGAAAAAAATTTGGTGCGTAAATTTAATGAATTTCTTTTTAAGTATACGCACTAGTACAAGGACCCAAAGCTGTGATACTGGCAATGCTAAATACTTACACCGACCTTGCTACAAAACTTCCCACAAAATCATTGTTTATTCGTTTCTGTTGAAGCGCCTAATGACAAATTTTGTCTTCCTAGGAAAGTAGGCACTCGCCTCATCCACAATCCCTTACCATGTATGAAATTCTAATATTAAAATGCCTTGCGTAATTGGTGAGGTGAACCGAGTAAAGTGGGGTTCCAGAAGATTCACTTCTTGGAACCTTCATTTTATTTATTTCGCCAGTCTTCTTTCAATGTATAAGTTTTATTGGGTGTGGTGACTTCAATTTTTTATGTGATTAAGAACAAATATTTTAAAAATTTAGTTATATCTTAATTGTAGACCCAGGCAGCCTTCCCATGTAACCGTGCACATCTCTACTATCATCTATGATAATTTTTTTAAAATTTTGATATATCATAAATAACAAAATTTCGGATTATGGAGCCATATTGCTAGAATTACATATGTTTCTGTAGGCTAAGTAGGCTGGACAACAGTGTGACTTTCGTATGTTAAGGTTATTATTTAGCCATCAAAGAAAGCAGTAATCATAATATACTTCATAACGACAACAAAAATTACACACGCTCCTAAAATTTCTTCAGCATTTAACGCTGATACCATTAAGAATCATTATACTATTAGTCACGATGAGCCTCAGATGAAAACCTGATATTGTTTCATCTACTATATTGCACCTTCCACTATAAAAGAACTTTTTTAACACAATTTACTTCAACAAAAACTGAAAAATAAAAAATCATCAGGTTCAAACGTAATTCCGGATTGTATTTTCAAAAAGATTTTAAGTATGGCTATCAAACCATTAACATTCTTCTTTCACATGTTTAAAATGTGTTCCAGTCTGGGAGTATATCCAAATTGGTTAAAGATGGGCGAAGAAAGGACAAAATAAGTAATGCGAGCAGTAGAAGGATTGAGCTCCCTGGCTACAGATCTGATTGCAAAGCACGCAGAAGACAATTTTTTTGAGAGAGTGTCGATATGGTGAGACCATTTAAGAGTATCGTCAACGATAAGTCCCAGGAATTTAACACATTGAACCATATTGACGGTGTCGTTATCGAACAGGCAAGGTTACTGCAGTGCACCTTTGTAAGGTAGAATCACCGTTTTATCTTTGTTATAACAAAGGCAGTTGGAGTTACACCAATGTTTGATGATGGTTAGGTCCTTGGATATAATACTTTGTAGCTCATCTCTATTTGGGTTGCTCCAAGTGATGCTGGTGTCATCTGCGAAGACACAAAATTTCCCACTGATCTTTAACTCGGTGATGTCATTGATGAAAAGAAGGAAAAGTATTGGACCAAGCACTGAGTCCTGCGGAACGCCATAGTCAATTCCCTGTTGAGTCCTTTCCGCACAGTGTTCATAACTTTTTTGTACCTGACGTTCAGCAATTAGTTTCTATTTATTATACTCAAGTAGAATCTCAACTGATATACGACGTCTGCTAAAACGCATATATATTCTTGAAATATCAACTTATATTTTTAAAAATTTCACAAGTTTTATTCCAGACGCAAATATCCACAGTAAAAATATCCGAAGCAAGGACTTGTTCCGCATGCCATTTTCAAAATATAAAATAACTGCAATTATTTTACATTTATTGGACCGAAAATGTTTAGTAAATTACCAGAGTAAATAAAAAGCGCTAAAATTATTGATTTATTTGAAAAGACACTCCGAGACTACCTGCTTAGGAAGTGCTACTAGACCCTCAATGAATTCTTTAATTAATTTTATGTATGTGTATCAAATCTTTAGCTCTAAGTGTTTCATTAATTTTTCTGATTCCTATATGTAATTGTTTACATTTCCAGGAACAAATAAATAAAATAAATTTATCAGTTATTAACATAAACTCCAAGCTGATTGACTAGAGTTAACAGAAATCGTTGATACTGCTATAAAGAATGAAATAATTAAAAAAAAAAAAAGAGAATTTCTTTTACAGTGTGACTTGCCGAATGTTCGCTCGCTCCCTTTCATCTAAAGCGCAATGATATTGTTTCAGAAAATGATCCAAATAATCCACCTATTGTGTTGAATACATGCAAATGCGCCATGGGCGCTTGTGGATATAGTGTGCGCGGCTTCGTGAAATTGCGCAATTTTCAGTGCACGCCCGTATCGGTATTATGCGATCATTTATTAATAAATCCAAGACAGCGCGCGGAGTTGCTCTCTATTCCGGTGCAACATAAATACGTTGTTACCGAAGATATGCACACACACCGGATCGTGTGCGGAATCCAAATTACTGAATAATAAATTCCCCGTACAGTAGTTCAAAGCTATCAAAACATAGTGCTCGCTTATTGCAGGTTTTCCACACGCGAAGCATGAATAACAGTGTTTGGGACACACAAGCGCGTGCTGAATGTAAAGCAAGATAACAAAACAAGGACAACAAACTGTGTGCAGTTGTTTTTGTCAGAATTTATCAGGATCGAATACTCATTGATGCGCTAACAATGTCTGGATACTTACATTCTGGAATTCCTCATTACAACTGTATAATATGGTCAATAACAGAAGTCTTCGAGCTAGAAATACGAGAAAGCTTCGTAGTAATTTTCTTTGGGAATCGATGGTGTAGTAATGTCAACGTATCAGACACGTCATGTCGTATTACTTGAGGGTAGAGACAGCAGCCGACATTGAGGTGATCGACCGGGGTAACTTTAAAGCGTAGGAAACACTAAGCTTATCGATTGTGGAAATATATACTGAGTTCGGCAGAAGTAATACTTAAAATTATAACGGTCACCATAATTCTAAGATACATTCAATGCAATTTTGTACAACATTTTATGTATATATAAGCAAGTATCACGAAAATTGAAAAAACAGATCTATAAAACGATAGTAAGACCAGTAGTACTATTCGGTAGCGAGGTATGGACAATGGGAACGACAGAAATTAATCTACTAGCCAGATGGGAGAGGAAAGTGCTAAGGAAGATCTATGGAGGAAAGAAGATTAATGGAGAATGGGAACGAAGGACCAACAAAGAACTGGAGGAACTGTTCGACGTACCAAATATTGTTGCAGTAGCGAGGGGACAAAGAATCAGATGGCTGGGACACATGTGGAGAATGCCGGCAACTCGAATACCGAGAACATTGTGGGACTACAAACTGGCGGGATATAGAAGGCGAGGAAGACCCAAAAGAAGGTGGAAGGAGGAGGTTCAGAGAGACCTAAATTTGATTGGAGTGCGGGACTGGAAGAGGAGTACAGTAGACAGAACCGAATGGAGAGGAGTTATTAACCAAGCCATGGGCCTTCTAGGCCTTTAGTGCTACTATATATATATTTTATGTATATTTTAACAGTAAAATAATGTAACAGGGAATACTACAATTCAATAACGTCTTATTACAACATATAAATCTTCTATTTACAATATTACGCAACATCTTCTCGTATAAAAAGATTTGTAACGTGCCGTTACATAGGAAAATCTATTTCTGTATGCAATAATAATTTTAGTTTGAATTAGTCATTAATTCCGTTTATTTTTGATCGATTTTCCCATGGGCGGTAGCGTTGCTACCGCATGTTATTTTATTTCAAGTTTTATTCGGTGAATTTTGTTTACAACGCGAATGTCGATTCATGCAAGCCCGACTCCCACCATCGCCACCGCGTGGGGGAAACCGCGAGTATATTTAAGCCGCGCGCTTACCAGTCTAGTAGTTCCGGTCCCCGAGTCCCTCCCAGTCCGCCTCAATCGGCGCGTCGGCACAGCCTCTGACACCCGTTGAGTTTCAAAATCCCGGTCTGTCGTGACGTTGGTAAAGCTTACTGACGAAACACAGACATCTTTCCCGTCTGCCTCAATTGGCGTGTCGGCATGGTCTCTGACACCCGTTGAATTTCAAAATCCCGGTCTGTCGTGACGTTGGCAAAGCTTACTGACAAAACACAGACATTTTTCCCGTCTGCTTCAATTGGGGTGTCGGCACTGTCTCTGACACCCGTTGAATTTCAAAATCCCGGTCTGTCGTAACGCTGGCAAAGCTTACTGGCGTGACGCAGACACTTCACCGTTTTGTTTTTCCACTCTGGCCGTTGAGCCGGCATCGTTCTGGCGCTCCCAGAGTGTTAGAATACCGTCACTCACCGTACCGCCGAATTTAGCACCGTAGTATAACCGCGAAAACCGATAGCGTACTTTTGACCGACCCTGTACATAGATTTCCGCATTAATTGAAACGTAGTTATTAGATACCGTATTAAGATTACATACCGAAGCCCCGTAAATTTATTTTAAAGTTTCCCACTTTACGTATTTACATGCGTTTGATTGTACATGTTTGTTTATATTTTACTTAAATTTCTTTTTGCTGTATATATTCCTTGCCTGTTACACTTGATATTTAGAAATAAACGTTTGATTTTCGAAGCACTTTTACCGTTTTGTTGCGTTGATCGAACCCTGAAGTTTTTCTCCGACTCGTTGCTACCTCAGGGTTTACACACATTATTGTAACGACTCGAATATTACGCAACACTGTTCAAACCGGCACGACGTTGTCATTTACCGTTTGACAACTGGCATCAGCGCCACCATACGAAGTTAAGGTGAATCTCCTTTTTCAACCTACGAGGAGCGACAAATAATTCATGAGCATATAAGCGGTAAGTAAGTAACCGAAAGCCCATAAGCAAGGCTTTAATGAGCAAAAGGTAAAAAAGCAAACAATCAATAACCAACAACCAAGAATAGTCGTTACAAGGTGAATATGATGTTAGTGACATGATACAAGATATCCGATCGCTACACACACTACACACTTTTATTAATTCGGGGCAATTGTTATCTCTTCTTTATATCTATATTTAGAGATGCTTTTTTTCAACCTGCAACTTTCAACTTTGACTTGATAAAATAGAGAACTCAAATATATATGTAACCGGGGGTGCAATGAGGTATATTCCTGATGTAATAAATTTTCTGACTCTTTGCTCATATGCATGGTTTCATAAGCGTCTAATTCCCTAGAATAAATAATGTTTCTAAATACTTCAAAGCTCTGCTATGTTTTTATGGCATCATGGAGTTAATGTTTTTTTTCTGGTTGGATGTCGAACACTTTCTCGATATGCATAATTTACTTGTCCATCATCTTGTAAGTTTTCGATTGTTCTGGCAAATAAACAAGTACGGCTTATCGATACTGACTGCTTTAACATCATACGATCTTATTATTTTGCCTATCACTAGGTCGGGTAAATCATCGTTCTAGTGTGGCAATACATGTGAATATCATGATGTAATATAGATTTTTATAAGTTAAGGCAGTCTAAGACAAAAGAGTATAGCAATCGCGACAAGGTTGGAAGTCCTTCAAGTTCTGCAAAATTTCAGTGGGGATGGTACAATGAATCAATAGATGTCAGTGTCTAGAAGTGTTAACGTGTATTCCATAACCCTAAATTTTAGCACGCAACAAATAAACAAATAGCTGCATGTACTATACATACATAATTTTGTTATAATACCAAGCAAATTAATAACGAAATTAGAATTTCAATTAAAACCCTTTTTTGTAATTTTACAGGCTTATATGTATCTACTAAATGACCAATTAAACTAAATTTCAATTCTAAATTTGCATAAATACATTCGTTAGTGTTATTACGTTTGCAGT
This sequence comes from Cetonia aurata, assembly GCA_949128085.1. Taxonomy (NCBI): domain Eukaryota; kingdom Metazoa; phylum Arthropoda; class Insecta; order Coleoptera; family Scarabaeidae; genus Cetonia; species Cetonia aurata. The sequence continues at coordinate 14,603,416 of OX421887.1, forward strand.
TTAATTTTCCACTCTCCACATTTTCTGCTGCAAATTATAAACATCAACAGTTTCAACGTATTAATATGCATCCTTATACTATATAATTATGACTATTATATATGCACATGCAAATGTTTTGGCATTAAAGCATTTCAATCCGTAGCCCCTGTAAAATATGGTATAATTGTCAATTAGGACAAAATACCTACGTACCTATGATATGATTTAATTCAACATTTCTTGTTAACTGAAATGTCTGCTATTTGAATTAATTAATAAAGTTAATTATTTAATCATTGTATATGTATACATTTTAAATTTAATTAATATGTAAAATATAATTTTCTTAAATAATAATTAATTAAACCTTAGATTCTTATTGTATATAGTTCTTTTTAACAGATACAACTTTAGCTAAAGTAACAATCTTCATATCATGTGTTCTCTCACAATTAAAAAATAATACTCAGCTACAATACTTATTCGGAGCAAAATAATGTTGTCTTGTCTTAATGAATTCTATACATTTGAAGATAATTTACACCAGACTTCTCTACCTCTAAATTCAATATATGAATAGTATCCTCATACTAATCTATAAATCATCGCCAATAGTGACTTGATACTTCTTTCAGTGAGCTATGAGACTGACAAACTGTTTTGATAGATTCTAGAAATATTAGCTTATGCAAGTAGAGGGTCTTAAGGGCATCAAATAATTGTTACACTCAAGGAAGATTTTATTTAAATTTCAATACGGGTTTACTATTGAAGACTATTAAAAAAACAAACAACTGCTAAACTCGGGCTTCCTTTATCAAGAGACTTAAGTCAGATAATATGGATGGTATGTACGTTGATTACGTTGTAATTGATATGTTAAGGTATTGAAATCTACACAAGTTCAAATCAGGCTTTGATTCAATCCTAAACTCCGCAACAAATAGGTCTACTATATTATTTTGCACTTGGTGGGTTTGTTTTATATAAAGAGATTGTCATTTAACTGAGCTCATTCTACGCTGGTTTCATCTGACACATTCAAAAACTGTTGTGCCATTAGTTACATTTTACACATCGTTTTCATTTTGAGAGACTCCTATTTTGTGCGGGTTCTTCTTTAGAGACCCCTGTTAATACGTATATTTTTGCGTTATCACCGTTCTAAGCCATGTTTGGTTAAGAACCAACATACCCATAGACAAGTACTTGGACGACTTTCTCATCAGATATTTCTTGTGTCTATGTTCATCAACATCGTTCCATTAAAACTAGTGTTTTCTTGTGATCCACTTAGCAACTGCATCACGTATCGCAGATTTGGTGATCGTTAAACCTGATTCAGGTCCGCTGAAAGGAAATTTTATTCCTCGGCATCCATAACAAAGTAATTTTATTGTGTTTAGCCACGGCTCTTGAAACTTTCCGTTATTCCCAAGCTAGTTTAGTGGTTATCTGATAGAATATCAACGCCCTGCGAGTGCAGGTTTACTATGCAGTAATTTTGGTTTGATATACAGCGGTTTATTCCCGTAGGAACACGTTTTCTATAATTTAGGGTTTCCCAAAATATACCTATATTTCTTTTCAATCTACCTGCATGCCAGTTTTGAGTTTGAAACCTTAGCCTCTTTTAGTTCTTCAATTATTCTAATCCAAACTTGAAGAGTTTGTCATTGATGAGCCTAGACATCATTGTAACGCTGTTCGTTTTAAGGATAGGGTTTGTGATTATGACTGCTATTCTTGCTTGCTCAAAAGTATTCTGAGTTCTATAATTTTCACTACATTTCAGTTAGTATGCCCCTATTCATACTTATTCCTTGATATAAATAGTAAATGGTAGGCTTAGCATAGTTTTCATATCAGGCATTGGTGAGCCTTTTGCTGTTCTAGTAATAAATATGCAAATAAACCTCTGAATCTTTGTGAGTTTCATAATCGCTTGCATATGCGCAGTCTTGGTCTACCAAATTAGGCAACCATAAGCTAGCAGGTGTCTTACCACATATATATATATATATACATTACGCGTGGCTTCAATCCCCATATTTTCCAAATTGTTCTATGACTTGTCATTAGAATGCTTTTACATTTACTTGTCATCTTTTCATGGTATTGATTCCAGTAAAGCACCATTGCTAAAAATTTAACTCTTCTAAAATGAACAACAATAGCAGTATGAATTAAGTATTATAAATGGTGCATTTCATGATTATCGACTTTTTATACAATTTACTAGACAGGAATTATAGTCGATTCATGATTTATGCAGAGGCGTTCCTTATCGTTATCCTTTAAAATACTAACGAAATGATAGTTGAAAATTAGGACATAATTTTTAAAAACTGCTATTCTCTATGGAAGATAAACACGTAAACATTAAGTATATTCGTAGATATCTCGATGTAGATAACGTTATATCGGTTCGTACGAATTGGGTCATAAATAATGTTGGTGTTGTTTTTCCGGTTGTAGTCGTAATTCCCATGTGATATTGATTTCTTAAACTTCGCAAAAACGACATAGAATAGGGAAGAGATAAGTGTAAAGCGGGAAAGGAGGATTTGTGTTCGCGCTAGTATATGCAAATAGAAATGATTTAACATCTACTAACAGAATATAGTAGGGGAAGACTTCCACAATTTTTACAAGCATTAACTCCTAATTCAACTGATATTTACAATTTTACTAAATGTTGACGTAATGCATCATTTTTTATAAACTAATAGATATAGTGGTGTCACTTTGTAATGACCCATCAAGGAAGGTTAAAAGTATCACATTCCATCAGGAAGGAGCTATTAATTTTTTCCAAGCCATTTATAAGTTGACTATCAGATCAGGAATTGGCTGTCTTCTTGAAAAAGCAAGCTCTTTTTTAACGGCATATAGTGTTTCTGATTATATCAACCGATGCGGTTATTGTGTTGTAGCAAGATTGAGACACAAAAGCGTCTGCTCACCTTATCTCCGAAAGCAATGTCTGATAAACAGGCCAGTTAGTAGCCTCAGTTCCGGTTTGCTGAACCTGAAGAGGTTTTTGTTAGTATTTAGCTTAGGGTTGACCAACCTTTTAGCTACGAGTTGTCCAAAGGTTTGACTCCAGATGGATATCTTTTTCTCATGCTCCCTTCTTTGGAGCTCACATCTAATCTGTGTTTAGAAACACCCGGAGCGGGTTCTAGGTTTGGCCAGTTCGTAAGTCACCTGGTTACCTTTAATATGAGAATGACCTGGCACCCTATAAGATCATCGTCTTCAAAATTGTGTGTCAACTTTAGCCCATGAACATTGAGGATCGCAATTCTCCTAACATGCAAATGAAGGTGTGTGATGTTTAGTATCACCTCCAATAGCTGCTGTTGAGCAAGTGCGCATTGCTCTTATAATTTTCAAGCAGGCCATTCTCTATATTTTTGCACTTTAGCCTGTGCTTTGTTTTCGTTTGGTTTTAGCTACCATACTATGGAATCGTAGGTAACCAAAAGTCTTATAACGGCATAATCTAGCTAATATACCATTTTTAGTTGTAGATACCAAATTTTCCAAAGAACCTCTGGCAGGACCAATATGTCATTGTTGCTCCATGGGTGATTCTATTTACTTATTTGTTCCAATTCTCGAGTATAGTTTATAAATATTTAACGATTGGAGTATTCTAGTTTATCATCGTTCCAGAACACTTTCTCTAAAATAGCTTCTTCCTGTTCGTAAATGGTCCAACTGTAGTTTTATGAGATGCCCTTTGCTTCTGATGGAGTCATATATACACTAAACTATAACTGTTGTGACCTTAAGATATTAACCAATATTTACCTAATAAACTAAATTTGCTGTGAGCAATGAAAATAATAGAAAACTTTGGCTAGGGCAATCAAATCACTCATTTCCACAAATAGAAATTATGCTAAAAATATCTAACAAATAAGGGTTAGTTCGTCTTTTTTGTATCTAGTCACATTGCAAAGAAGATAACTTGAATTTCTACAGATTTGTCAAACAGTTTCAAGTTCGTTTTTTTTTATTTGGGCTTGTTATTTATAACATAGTGCCTTATTGCGTATTTGTACCAAGAAGTATTCCTTTAGAAATAAACGCTGCCAAAACACTAAAAGTTAAAGCCGGTATACCGCAGCACGAAATATATTTTCTCCTTTCTTCTTCCCTGCATCTACCATATGAATAATATTGTATGAAAACTTGCACAGCAAGCAAGTTTTAGTTCAATATTCAATACGAGATCTATATCATCATTGCTGTGGTTTTCAGGAACTACCCCTATGGTATTTCCTTATAAGCGGATTTCACTGTAAAGACGTATTTATGAATTGTGATGTATATGGTCTCGAACAATTCTGCTGCCGATGCAGTAGATAATGGAGGATTTAGATTAAGTTTGAAACTATTTCCTTTTGCTTTATTACCGGTCACTGCTGCAGTCAATGATACTGATGGTGGCTAGTAATAATAATTATATTATCTTTGTTTTGAGCAAAATGTAATTTCAAATTCATGTTGTTGAAAACTCTACCAATCTATTGGACCCACAAACAGCAACAATAATATACATACATACATTTTCATGAATATCAAATTAAAGGGTTCTTTACTTAACAAAACTGTTGAGTATTCGGAAAGGATTTCCCAACAATAATTTAATTGATCTTTATTTCAGACCCCTTCACCCTTAGCACTTTAGATTCAGTGAATCTGTTTAAACCGAATTACAATTGCTATTTTCACCCACGTTTAAAAGTAAAATTGAAAATGTATGTAAAAGTTAATTCGGCTTTATTTTCTGCCTTTTTCGTTTTGTTGGTGAAAAAATTATTTCTAGGTGGAGGTTACACTGTATCTGATAAGAACGTTAATACAACCGATAGTTAACGGAGAATAGTTGCTGAGCTCATTGACTGCATCCCCGGAAGTAAAGTGCTGGAAAAGAAGCAGATGTTGGTACCGTATTCGGTAGGCGCTCGGTGCCTATTGCATGCATATCAAGGTTTCCATCCAGCCAATGTTGAAGTCGTCTATATGTATCAATAAAGAAAACTATGCTGAAAGATGTTGTATCAAACATACGTACAATGCACGTCAAATAGAAAATATTCTGTTGTTATTTCATTGACAGAATATTTCAGACCACTCGTCCACTAGCCTTTTCTCGTGATCTGTGCCAGCTACACCCACGCGACGAAGAATTTAATAACGAAATCCTACCTAAAAAATTCTCCAAAAATATGTTTAACTTGCGGAAACGTTCCATTATACCGGAAGTCGAAAACTTTTTTTTTTTCCTATTTTAAACGGCATCATAAGTTTTTTATTACTATAATTAATTTTACAGATTATTTGAACACAATTTTAGTAAAGTTCTTTATCTCGAAATTTAATCGTTTTTGAGATATTCATGAATTTGTCAAACTTTTGACAATAATTGCATCTCTTTGTACAGTAATCTGTATTTTAATATAATAACCCATTCGAAATAATAATCTCATCTTGTTACGACATAAGAAAAATAGACGTGTTTACCAAATACAATCAGAGTAACCGCTACATTTTATACAAGCTATTCATAAATCGATGGTGACATTTTTAACTTTAGAAAATTCACTTCTTTCGATTGTAATATTACATTTCTGATTATAACATTCGATGTAAAACTGAATGCGTCGATAAATAAAGTCGTTTTCGAGAAATCAACCATTATTTACTCATCTATTAAAATTGGGTTATGAAAAAGACAGTAGCTTTGGCAATCATCAAAACAAAGTTATTTCACTTCATCATTAAAATCTAATTTTTCCAAACCTGTTCGATTGTGGTCGATATTGTAATTGATATTTCACATTAACTTGAAGACAAAGAAAGTTAGTTGCTTAATTGCAATGGATGATATTTAATGATTTGGAGATGTCAGGTATAACGCTGGTATTATATTTCATTGGAGAGCTTTCGTTGAATAAAATAATATTTTTTAAATTATTCGACCTAATGTACCCATTAGTTAACTAAATAAGAACAAGTTATTCAAAATGTCTGCCATTTCTTTCAATGCCTCCTCCTATTTGGGATTCAAAGTGTAAACTGTCGTCGTTTTTGGTACCTTTCGGCATATACACGCTCTGGCATTGGCATATTTTTATAACATTTACCCATAATCATCAACATCTCAAATGCTCCTGTATTTGAGAATGCCATAGTAAAAAAAAAATAATTCATAGAACAAAATAGCATGCAAACACAAGTTTGACACTTCTGGATCTGTTTAACAGCGTTATTGCTTTGACAACTCTAAAATTTTCAAGGCCCACTGTAAGAAATGTATTGAAATTTTGATGGATGAGTAATCAAAATCAATACTTAATACTTATCGATGCAGAATTAAAAAAAGAATGAATTTTCTAGGGTTTAAGGTGTTGAAGTTTATGATTGATTTATGAACACTTTGCCTGAAATGTGTTTCTTTGACACTAGCTATTTGGTGAGCACGAGCCGCAATGAAATAAGATCGTTATTTCCAGCGGCTTATAAAGTACAGAATACTATAGAAGGAGATGCAAATGGCAAAATTTTAACAAAATCGTAAGTATATCAATATATATATATATATATTATTTTATGTTTATATTTATATGTGTCGATACTATAAACTACAGTCTGGTTTGAGCCGGCGTGTAGGATACACGTGTGATATTGACGTGTATAATTTGTTGGTTTTAATCACTTTGGTTACGTTTTCTTATAGTATATCTTTCTTTTGTTGTTCCCAAGGTATGTGCTAAACTAGTACAAGGGCTTTTCTTTTAGTTTTCTATAGAATTTGTCTATTATTTTGCAATTTATTATTCTTAATTTTTCTTGTGTTGAACTTTGACCCGTGGTCTCTGGCTATCACATTTCTAGCGCACGCAACTCCACACGCGCTGCGTGTGGGGGGACCGTTGTCGGGCGGACGGATTGTTCCGCCCAGTCTAATATGAGTGCTCAGCGAGCAACAGATACTTTGCCAGGCTCTTCTGTGGACGGAGGTAGCTTGGAAAATTTAAATGACCGTACTGTTAATGATCTCTCGTCAAAGAATAGTAATAATTCACAATCCTTTGCAGCTGTGGTTAAAAATGATTCAGCTTCTAAATTTACGTTTCCCAATCGGGACCAAGCCATTGTACTTGATACCATGGATAATTCATCAAAAAATGATTACATTATTGGGGTAGGGGATCTTATAAATCCCAACAACATCTTATTTGCATCACGAGTATCAAATAATCGAATGTGTATTTACTTATCGTCTAAAGATATGGTTGAATCTTTTATGTCGACACACGAAGGTATAACTATAAATGGGATTTTTATACGGGCACGGAGATTAGTGTCACCTGCAAAAAGGGTGATTCTGTCAAATGTGTCTCCATCCTTGCCACATGATGTTATTGAGAAAGAACTCAAACGAATAGGCCTGAAGATTGTCTCCCCCATCAAATTTGTCGGTGCGGGCATTCCAAAAGAAGGCTATAAGCACATTATAAGTTTTAGACGCCAAGTATATGTCGTATTGGATGGAAATGATAGGTTGCCCGATTCTCTGTTAATCCAATTTCAGGAAAATGCTTTTAGAATATTCTTAACCACAGACGAAATCAGATGTTTTCTGTGTAAAAGGTTAGGTCATATTTCATCTAAATGTACATCTAACTCCAATAATGTTGTGGTCGCAGAAACAGAGCATGATTTGCCAACTCCCACCGATTATTCAGAACAATCAACCTCTATAACTAATAAGGAGAACACAGTGCTCGATAATACTCCAACTCTTATGGTATCACAGGAAGTGCCAAATAGTAAAAAACGTCAGGCGCCCTCTTCTACTGTCACTGATACGGAACCCTCATTGTTTGCCGAAGAGACTTTAGCCCCACAACCTCTTCAGGGTAATGCGACTACAGATAATTCCTCTGACCGTTTTATTAAACCAAAAACCAAAAGAAAACGGGAAGAATCCCCGGCTGAACTGTCATATTCGGAACTTAAAACTCTTTTTGAAGAAAAAGTAGAAGTAATAGACTTTAATAATTACTGCAAATTCCTAGAAGAAGTTAAAGGCAAACAAGATGCAGTCATTGTCGCGAAATCATTCACTAATGATCTAGATTCATTATTAGAACTTCTCATACGAACTGTCCAGATAACAAAAACCAACACCTTAAAATCACGTATTAAACGACTGATTAAAAAACTTAAAAAATCTCTAGACCCAACAGGACAGTGCTTAATATCTGATTCTGAGAGTACGGTATCGCAGGGGAATTCCACGGACATCTCGGACTTCTAACTTCCCATGAATCAATTTTATTGGTTCTTTCTAAATATTTCTTAGTTTTTCTTGTCCGTATTCTTATTTAAAATTTTAATTTAATTAAAAATGGCTCCCCAAAATTTAAATATAATTCAATGGAATGCACAGTCCTTACGTTCTAAGAGAGCTAATTTTGAGCAACTGCTAGTAGATTATAAGGTAGATGTGGCATTAATTGGTGAAACCTGGTATAAAGAGACAGACAAGGTGCATTTTAAACATTTTGGTGTCCATAGGCATAACCGTGAAGATGGGTATGGAGGTACTGCTATCTTCATTAAGGATTCTTTACAATTTAAACCTATTATATTCAGAAACATCCCTGAAAATCTCAATATATGCGGTGTCTTTCTTCCCCAGATTAATTTGTCAGTGGTGTGTATATATAGACCTATTCAGGCGAGCTTAAGATATCAAGATTATGACAGTCTTTTTTCACAAATAAGTACGCCCTTTATTTGTGGCGGTGATTTTAATGCACACCATCCTAATTTTGGTAGGCATAAAATAGACAATGCTGGTAATATCCTCATGAAATCTATCGAAAATCAACAATTAATTTTTCTAAATGATGGTAGCGCCACTAGATTAACTAGACCGAATGAACATATTTCGGCTGTGGACATAACAATCGTGACTCCATCTATTGCTCCTAATCTGGAGTGGGATGTCCTGGAAGATAATTATTGTTCTGACCATTTTCCTATTCATATTGTATTACTCTTAGAGTTCACAAATGCGACCACTTTTTTCCCTACCACTAAATGGAAAGTTGAATCCGCCAAGCTCCCCTTATTTAAAGAATATTGTAGGGAGCATTTTCAACCAATTCTCCAAAACAACTCGGCTGAGACTAGATTAGCATATCTATATGAGCTTATTTTTGAAGGAGCCAACTATTGTTTCAAAAATAAACGGCCATATAAAATGGTTGGTAGACCCTCTCCCCCTTGGTGGGACGATGATTGTACGAGAGTTGTTAAAGAGCGAAAATTGATTTTGAGGCAGTATAGGGAATGTCCTACTCTCGAAAATTACATTAAGTGTCAGGAATCTATGGCATATAGTAAGCGCTATCTTAAAAAGAAGAAGAGAGCCAGTTGGGTTAATTTTTGTAATAACTTGAATCGTAACACACCATCTAGACAAATCTGGCAAACAATCAAGAAATTTAAGAGAATTCCTGTTAGTAACTCTACACACGTAGACAAAGACACTGCGGAGAAGATCTTGGAATCAGTTGCCCCAATGACAGTGGTTAACAGAAATGTGGCAATCAATCAGCCATCTGTTCAAGGTTTTTGGTCGCAGCCGTTCACAGTAGTGGAATTTAATTCAGCCCTAGATTTAAAAAAGAAAAGCACTGCTCCTGGCATTGACAACATTCCTTATACTCTTCTTCAATACCTTCCTTGGGAGGTTCGCGATTACCTTTTATCAATTTTCAATGCAATGTGGATAGATGGAGATGAAGTTCAGGAATTAAAAAAGGTAGTCATAGTACCCATTCCTAAATCTAATGCCAATCCTGCTTCTTTCCGACCAATTTCACTATTATCATGCATACTAAAGATCTATGAGCGCTTAATTAAAAGTCGGTTGGAATGGTGGATGCAGCAGAAGGGTTTGCCTCAACAGCAATACGGTTTTCGTTACCAAAAGGGTACTATAGATGCAGTAACGGACCTGGTGTCTGAAATTCAACTGGGTTGTACACGAAACCTTTACACAGGCTCTATTTTTATTGACTTAAAAAATGCGTATAATACAGTCGATCTAGACATACTTTTCTCAAAGTTATGTAGCTATGACATTCCGGCCCAAACCGCTAACAATATTGTAAAGATATTCAGAGATCGTATGGTATATATTAGAACTCACAATAATACTTTGATAGGTCCCCGTACAGTCAACATAGGTCTTGCGCAAGGTTCTATATTAAGTCCGATTTTGTTTAACCTATATACAGCAGATTATCATAAAATAGGAAGTGTGGAATTTAAAACTATACAATATGCGGACGATATCTGCATGGTTGTAGCGGACAAATCTCTTCATACATTACAGCGTAAACTTTCCAAGGCAATGGCGAAGTCAAATGAGTGGCTGCATCTAAATGGTTTCGATGTATCTTCCGAGAAATCTAGCGTAAGTGTTTTTTCACGCCACAGACTGCCTGTAATGGACTGTATTGAGCTAGACGGAAAGTTGATACAAGTTAAACAGGTGGTTAAGTATTTAGGATTTTTTCTCGACAACAAGCTAAGGTGGACACATCATATTAACAACATTGTTAACAGAACTGAAAAATCTTTAAACATCCTTAGGATGTTTGTGAAAGTTAGGTGGGGGTCTGATAGAGATACTGCAAGCACCTTTTATCGTGCATGCATTAGATCACATTTAGATTATGGCTGCACTTTGTACAGCACAGCCAGTAGCAAGCAGTTAAATCGCATAGGAGTGATTCAGAATAAGGCTCTTTGTATCTGTGTAGGCGCAATGAGATCCACACCACGTGAGGCTTTATATGTGGAGGCACAAGAACCGCCTGTACTACTTCGCCGGGAATATCTTGCAGCCAAGTACATGTTAAAATTGCAGATAATAGGGGACACTAACATTCTCTATAATATCCGTAGACTTTCGGTGTTAGAACAGTCATCCCCATACTGGGCAAAGAAAAAACCTCTCTTGTTAACTGCAACTTATAGGTTTCTTTCTGGTTTGAACCTTTCTATAGCCTATCCAGAATCTCCAAAGGTAGACTATCATCAATATATTAAACCAATACGGGTGTCCATTCCGGGTTATTCTGGCCGAAGCTACGTGGACAAAGGCATACATGCAGAAATTCTCGATTCGCTTTCCGAACACACGGTTATATATACAGATGCATCGAAAACATCAAACGGTTGTGGCTGTGCATTTTTTGACCCCATTAACAACGTAAGTGGGTCTTTCTGCTTGAATGCGGAGCTGAATGTTTTCTCGGCTGAAGCCAGGGCGATTTGGGAGGCGCTTAAGTACGCCAAATCTTTGGAGTCTCCGAGAATCGCTATAATGTCAGACTCCTTAAGTGTCCTACAGTCTATTAGAGGAAAGAAGTGGTTCACAAAGGTACATCCGCTTGTGTTGAACATTCGAACCGCTTGTGCGGAGCTGGAAGTACAGCGGAAGGACGTGAAACTGTTTTGGGTGAAGGGCCATGTAGGAATTACTTCCAATGAAAGGGTGGACGTCTTAGCAAAAGCGGCGGCGGTTAGTCTGGATAGGAAAGACTGTACTATTTTTCCAAGCGAAGTTGGCGGAAAAATTAAAGCCCATTTCTTGCAAGAGAAATGGGAACTGAGATGGCGGGAGGCAAACAACAATAAAGTTACGCAGTATGCTAAGATTCATGACAGTGTTTTTCACCCTCGGTGGCATAACGGCATTACGGTTCCGCGTTCCTTCTACACTACGATAGCTAGATTGAGTTTTGGGCATGGTATTTATCCAGCACATCTGTATAAATTGGGTTTAGTAGATTCTCCAGCTTGCTCGTGCGGTTATGACGTAGCGGATCTGAATCATTTGGTTTTGGGGTGTTCAAACTATGAAGCACAGCGACGCAAACTATTTGAAAGTCTGATAAACTTGAATGTACAGCTACCTACAGCTATAATACCTATTTTGAAATTCAATAACATTGAAATATACCGCACTATATGGCAATTTATCAAGGAATGTAAGATTCTAATATAAAGCCTAGATCCTGCATAAACTATCATAACGTGGCTGATGGGCTGAGATCCCTTTAATGCCAAAAAAAAAAAAAAAAAAAAAATACTATAAACTACAGAGTATTATCATAATCATAAATGCTGTTTTTCTTTCTCCTTGGATATTGCTGCAGCTTTCTTACTTTTCTATTAACGAGCATATAATGTACAAAGTTATATTCTCACAAAGATTACTAGACAACTATTAAAATGTTTGGACAAGTAATAGAAACAATGAAACCTACACTTTTACCATACATAGGTACCTATTTGTAACGCTATTTTAACTCTCTTCCGATGATTCCACCATGCCATCAGTGCAAGAATCCCTTTTCGGAGTTAAATATTTTACTACTAAACGACTGGAATGTAAAGGTAATTTCATTCTCGACAGGGAACACAAGAAACGTAATCCGTTGTCTCTCTTCAGATATTTGAGAAAACGTCAATAACTTAAAAGGACAAGTATTCCTGATGGGAGATATCTTCTTTCACTTTGGTGTTAACATATTAAAAAAGGCGAACCTCTTTTATAAAAGAATAGGAAGGTGAAAATGTAATACAATATTGGGTGCATTTATTCACATTCACGAGTAAAAAGGGATGATATATTACATGAAGAGAAAACGCAGGCAATTTCTTCCCTAGTGATGACGGTGAAAACTATCTAAATGGAATCTCTGCTTTGATTGGGATTTTGTAAGAAATTCAGCAAATAATTTCTAATTCCCTTTCTGATACAAAATGTATTCGAAGGGAAGCCCTCAATCTTTTATGTGTATAGACATAATAGATAAAAACAATGAATAGCAAGTGTTTGCTTACAGGAATATAAATAACGACAAATGAAAGAGATATCATATTCATGTACAATAGCAAAAAGAGGGATAAATACTTAGATAAAGAGTGAAAGCATTTCTGTTACGACACGTTGAAAGATCTCTCCCGCGAAAGTATTTCTTCCGTATTTACCTCCCTTTGATTGATTAAACCCTTATTCCCGTGTGACCCGAATAAGTGTGCAGATAGCGTCTGTGCCCGAACCGCCACGATTTGTGGGTTGTATTTAATTAACCACTTTTCCCACAGCTAACTAGGTTTCTCCCTACCAGTGGGAAATTTTATCACTTATACAAACAATGGGGAAAAAACAAATTGATTTTTCCGCCTCCAATCACACGACCGAATGCTATATCGACAGGAAAATTTAGCAAACGACTTGGAAAATGTTTCAACCTTAGTGTAATAATGCCCAAAAGTGTATATGTATGTAGCTGTGTTTTTCGAGTAAAACGTCCGTGGTTTAAATTCTTAATTTTCTTAAATATATTATGCAATACCTTTTACAATGGCAAATAAGCTTTTACATTAACTCAATTTGTTTAATACCCTACAAACGCATCTTCCCTATCTTTATTAAGTTATAGGCACTAAATCCACCACCCAAACACTAGGATGCCTCTAAAAATCATGAACTTGCATCAGTCTTAGTTGCCAGCCAACAACCGTGTTTCTTTTTCTCTATTTATTTCTTTAATTACCAATAGGATGCTGTGGAGAGTTGTTGAGTGCTCACCCCAAAATAAATGTGGATATTATAGTGTTTAAATTCCATGAATATTGTTGTTATTTGTATTAATTATTTACTAATTATTCCTACTAGATTTATAACTCTGTGTCCAGCAACTTTAAATTTATTGAGAAGTTTTCTTATTTAAAAATTGCGTATTACTTGCATACAATTTGTAGCTTTGTTCAGTTGCATAGTTTAGGGGCGCCTTGTAAGCGTGTGGTTTGTGGTGCATAATCTAACTGTCAAAATTTTAGCCAACACAGGCTGTATCAGATAGAAAGCACTCATATTTATATTAGTTTTAATAGAATTTGTAAAATGTAATTTTATGTACTATCATCGCCAACCAAAATGACCAGTCGGTCGCCGTATGTCACGGCTCGACTACAGTCGTCGTTCGTGCTTTATCGGGTAGGCGCTATAGGCCGCGCCTACCCGATAAAGCGGGAACGACACTATTTTTAGCATTGATAAATATATTATATTTTGCAAACTAATATTCTCCGAATTTATTCGATTTGTACCATCCCTTCTCTGCCTAGAAACAGATTCTAGCCACTAAAATTTAGTAATTGGGTTTTGGAACCTTTGGTGTAACAATAACTATCACACTGACAAAAGTCAATGCATTCCACTATCACCAAACAACAAACAAGTGGTGATAGTGGAAAACCTAGCATTGACTTTTGTCAGTGTGATAGTTACTAAAATTTAGTAATAGTGAGTTGTTGCGCAAGTGGCCTTGTGTACTCGGAAATGATTACCTAAATGAAAAAATAAAACAGAATTTTTGCTTATTGAGTAAAAACTTTAATTTCAAATTTGTTGATTTATTTTTTGGCAATTAATGTGATAAAAATCTATATTTAATATGATCATTACATGCGATGTTTTTAAATGGGAAATATACTGAATTTTTTAATACTCTCGGGGTCATTCTCGTTATGATATTTCGTTTTTCTGAACATTCTTTAAAACACCAAATGTTATTTTTATTACACGCTTCTACTATATTAATAAAAATTATTGTAGGGAAAACAGTTTTGGAAATACATAGTCAAGTTTTATATTCAAAATAAATAAATAGCTTGTGTAGCAGTTTGCGGTAAGCATGTTTTTCCACGTATTTCAGATTGCTGTTTTAGGTTGCTATGTGAATATGTATAATAGCTTTTAAATGCTCCGACATTGTCTAAATATTTACAAAATTAAAACATAGACAAATGTCTACAACTTTGTTACCATCGATTTTACGACTAAACTTACTGGGAAATAGGTAAAATCAAACAACACTTGTATATGTCACAAGAATCCCGAAATTTACACTTGTAAGTATTTTTGCCTCTATAAAATTATTGGGCTTAAAATTACGTAGTAAAAATACTGCGACATTTAGCAAAAGCGACAGTATTTTTTAGTTGTAAAATTACGCAAATAATTATTTTTTGCGTTATAGAAAATGGTATTTTCTTCGAAAATGCTTTTGTTTTACTGTTAATTGTGACTAAGGATGTGTTAATCAATTATTTTTTGAGGAAACTTAGAAAGAAACCTCGATATCTTCGGCATTGGAGACACAAACGACAAATATTTTACTGGGGTTAAGTACTAATATTGGGAAGCCGGGCAGAGATGCCAATGAAAAACTCAAATCACAAACTACAGATCTTCCAAGTGTTTTGAAAGATTTGTGGTTTGTGTTTTCCAAAATACTTGGAAGATCTATGGAACCTTTCTCATGTTTTGGGTTGCTAACGACCTACTCCTACGTGAGTTATATTTTTTGAATTTTTGAGTTTACAGCGTCATACTGATGAAATATATATATACTAAAAACTACGAAAGCTTGATTTAGCAGTGATTTGAGTTTTTCATTGGTATTTTTACCTTAATGTCGTAAAATATCATCACTCGGGATTTTAAAACTGTAATAAATTATTTCGCGGTAATATTACCTGGAGTGTTTGTATTTCTACTCCAAAGCTCAAGGAAATTTCCGTGCAAGTCCCAAAATTTAGGTTTTCATGGAAAATTCCTTAACATTTTAAGTAACTTTACATCGAGACTACTTTACACATTAAAATTCCTTAAAATAACGAGGAATTTATAAACTACACCAAAAATCGATGTGTATTTGCTTTATTAATGCATGTAATTTTACTGTAAGTCATGGATAAAATTACTTTTTTAGAGTGTACATCTTTTAAATTACTCATCAAAAGGTTTTTGCTGATGAAAACATAATGTACCGGCATGTAAATAAAGTTACAACGATAGTTAGAAAAGAATAATAAAGAAAAAACAAAAACTGGCGAACTCGATGGTTTTGGGTTAATCGGTTAGTGTTAAAAAGCCCTTAACTTTAGGAAAGTAAATTGAATGAAATTGCACTTCAAAGTTGACAAGTATCATAAAGAAAATCAATACAATAAGACTTCAAAATATTTTCAAAACCATTTTTTCACAAACAGAAGAAATAAAATAAAAAATGTTTCTGATGGGCAGCTCTGGCTCACATAGTATCGTTAAAACTTTTCTCAAAGTTGCTAATAGAAAAAAGTTTTAATTGTCACGGTCGCACTCTCCCGCAATCACAGCAACTTAAAAACCGCACACCGCATTTACAGTTGTTACCTCGTGCTGCTAATTTTTTTTAAGATATTTTTAATTACAATTTGCACGTTACGTGATCATTATTCTCTTAGCATACCACTTTCGGGGAACGGCGTAATTATTATTTTTTTTTCTTCTAAGTTTAAACTGCCCAAGCGTCCGAACCGTTAATGCAAATGCGTAAAATTAATGTTAATTTTATTTGCCTAGAATAAACAGAACCGAGGCAGAAAGTACTAACAGTGAGGTGGTAATATACACCTATTTAATTCCGCTATTTAAGAGCTAATGTAATTTGCCCTTTTATTGCACGTTCTAAAGCTAATCTTTAGATACTTAAAATTATTGTCCGGCTATAAGCTTGTGTATGTTTGTATGTATATCTGCAGTGCAGCTGAGTATACACATGTAACATGGAGAGAATTGAATTAAAATATTTAATGGTATTAAGTGCCTTTTTATTTCGCACGAACTGGTAAAAGAAATGTTGATCGTTAGTTTACATAACTTTATACAGTCATTATGTTTCGACCTTCTAAAGCAGTGATTCCCAAACTTATTATGTCTGTGAATCCCTTTTCACACCAAAATTCTGACCTTGTACCCCCTCCTTTAAATTTTAAAGAGTACCAAACCAAAAATTTAACCGACGTCTTGAATAGTAAATGCTCACATAAAACTAAAATGTCTATATATATTCACTGCTTTAATAATATAGTTTATCTGCCTAAATTGCAATCATAGGAAAAACGTTTTTTTTTTTTTAGTTTTAGAAAAACAAAATATCAAAAATGTTGTTCTGTTTGGTATAAACCTTAAAATAAATTAACGATTACAAACGAGGTATATTCAGAAATACGAATTTTACCTTGCATTACACACTACACAAACTACAAACCTTTGCCCTGCGCATCCACCATTAATATCAGAAGGTTCTAACTCTGATTGTTAGTTAGTTATCTGCCTTGTTTATGTACACCGAAGACTGGGTCTTGGATTACATCTCTATTTGTCATTTTAGAAAGAAACTTTTTCTACAAGAATGTTATAGAATTCAATGCTGCATCACCTAAAAATATTTTTGACTATACAGAGTGTCCCAGAAGTGGGAAAACGGATACTTATTTCGTTATTTTAAATGGAACACCCTATATATTATTTCATTTTTAAATTCTACGTAGAAAAATAACATGACTTCATATAAACTACTATATGTCTATCTTTAATAACAACGTTGTTATTTACTCTTTTGTCAAAAGTAGTCCCGATGCAGAGCATCGGTTAAGGCGGCGTGGTTTATATTTGCATTTGTTTTAGACATTCATATTTTAAATATCATACATACATACTTAGTCTGATTCAACATTGAAATTAAAATCGATGTAATTGTATACAGGTATCCACTATAGCCCTGAACATTTGCTTAACTTTAATCCAAGGTAACTTGATTTTTTTAAATAGCACCCTATATTTTTGCTTGTGTTAAATTAATCCTTGCCCAAAACAATATCAATCCATACTAGACATTTATGATGCCACATGCACGACTTCATAGTTAATTAATGATTTTAAATAAATCCAATAATTTTTCCGTTAATTTGCAGGTCGCCTTGGTATATAAAAGCTAAACAATTACATCGATTCTAATTTCAATGTTGAATCAGACTAAGTATGTATGTATGATATTTAAAATATGAATGTCTAAAACAAATGCAAATATAAACCACGCCGCCTTAACCGATGCTTTGCATCGGGACTACTTTTGACAAAAGAGTAAATAACAACGTTGTTATTAAAGATAGACATATAGTAGTTTATATGAAGTCATGTTATTTTTCTACGTAGAATTTAAAAATGAAATAATATATAGGGTGTTCCATTTAAAATAACGAAGTAAGTATCCGTTTTCCTACTTCTGGGACACTCTGTATAGTCAAAAATATTTTTAGGTGATGCAGCATTGGATTCTATAACATTCTTGTAGAAAAGCTTTCTTTCTAAAATGGCAAATAGAGCTGTAATCAAAGACCCAGTCTTCGGTGGGACAGCCTGTACATATTATATGAATATTTAATTATGGATGCGCTCTTAATCCGCAGAACAGTCATTTAGATTTACTATTTCCTTATTTCAATTTCAAACCTTTTTGTTCTCAAAATTCTACATTTGTAACTGTGGAAGAGAATCTTTTACTTAAGAAACGATAAATCATTCATCTACATATTTGGCTTACTCTGGTATACGAATTCATGTATTTGTTCCATATAATTAATATTTTTTGGGAATTAAATGAAATGAATAAAAATCAAAAGTTGTATTATTCAAACTTACTTGCTACATTACTTTTGTCAACATCTTCAAGCTTCCTATTTCTTTTAAAATGCCTTCAATGTAGTAGTAACCTCGCTTTAAAATTTTAAAAGAATTCATAATTTAATTTATTATTTTTAAAATATTTTTATTTTAATGTTCATTCTCAAAAATCACTTTAACAAAATCCTATCCCAAAATCCTCACACAAATACAATTAATTTATTCTCAAAAGTGCTCCTAGCGGAAAAGTTGTGGGGTAGCTGTGATTCCTTCCATTTTCTATGTTCTCTTTTTGTGCTGGATCGGAATCTGAGGTTTGCAAACAAAATGATGTGACATGACAATGAAAAAAAAAATACCAACTTTTAATAAATAACCTTTCTATTCAAAATAAAGTACCCACATATGTATTTCCCACAAATTTCATTATTTAGGTTTTTTCTCCGATGAACCGTTTGGGTTAAAGCCGGAAGGCTGTCACCACAAAGACACCCCCTTTTATCTCTAAAACCCAAATTTATTATTAATGACGCCAAATAGTGAATCCTCTCAGTTCTATGCACATATGTACCTTATTTACATCGTATATATATTTTCAAAAATCACATAATGTTCAAGTTATTATAAAATCCAGTTACACAAATGTTGAAACTCCAAACAAAAAATCTTGAAAAATTATTACATATTCTCATATTACATTATACACCACAATTTAAGCTTAACTTCTATTTTTTCTTGCACATCTTTTACAAGCTCTTTCACAGCATTAGAAGAAACCACTGTTTTCTCCATTTTGAACAAGATTTCCTTCAATTGATTCAAGTTTCTTGGCAACAGAGCCATTGATTTTTTTTTTTGACAATTGAATCATTATTTTGGCCAAAATTATATGAGCCAAAGTTTTAAGCTCGTATTGCCTTTGCGTAGGCTTGACCAGCCATAATTTTCTGCAATTGAATTCGCTGCATATATGGTGTTGAAAGGTACAGTCAATCCACTACCTCGCATAATGCAATCAATTATTCCCGTGGAAGACATCAGTAAATGAAATCTATCGAACCTTCTAACATTTGACAGAGTAGGATCATCTGGACGGCCAGCAAGAATGTTTCTTGCCTTGAAGTAGACAGGTTGGTCAAGTATCACCAAATAGGTAACTTGGTTTAAAAATTTAGTTTTCTCTACTTGGATCAACAATGCTGTGCATATTGTATCATAATTGATTAATAAATGGCTGGTAACTAACAAATCTTGGAATATCTTTGTGATATCTTCCATAAATCAATTCAGTCTCTGATTTTCCTATAGAGCCACAGAACATCAAACGCAGATGGAATCAAAGTTTCAGTTCGTGCATACATTTTCTCAAGATCTTTTATTTTTATTTCAGCTAATCCTTCAGGTTTTGTATCTTTAAAATAAATACCCATGGGGTGAAAGGTGTTGCATCCGTCTATTATATGTATAGGTACGCTAAAATCAGCGTTTATCATACATCTGCTTAGCTTTCAGTGTATCTTCGAAGGAGCCGAATGGAAGAAAATACGGCTTTTAAACCAAACGAAGCATTCGCAAAAATCAGTTGGGGAGGCCGGGAGAGAATCAATAAAATGAAAAAACGTACAAGATGGAATTATATTTGAAAAAGAATTTAATGTGATTTTAACTTTAAACTTGTTTAGATTGTATTCAACTTAAAACTAGGAAGAATTCACCAAATGACTTTCAAGTTTTGGAGCGGAAAAACACGGGTTTTCGCGGAGACAGCCGAAATAACCAATCCTCAGTTAGTGCTTGAGCGCGAACGGTTCGTCGATTAAAAACTTTACATCAATAACATTTTACGCAGCGGTCCCCATTTTGTGTAGCGGAAAAAGTTACTAATAATAAATAATAAAAAAAAGCACTCATTAACCCTTCATTTCACTAAATAGTGGATATATATATTTACTCGCATAACTTCGAACTCGCATTAATCCAGTTCGCATTGAAAACAAATTTGCGAAAGTTGTGTTACTAAATACCGAAGAATCAAATTTAGTAGCATTAAAATCGGGAAAAAAAAGTATCACATTAAGGACCTACAATACTAAGATAAATACAAGATATGCAATTGTTACTTACATACCATCAAGCAATTTTTAAATTAAAACTAAAGCTGATATTGTGTTGGTATTACCAATAACATTGAGATTTACTTAAAAATAGACTAACATGAAACAGAATTTTGAATTGTACTAAATATTTCATGCCTTAAATATTAATCAATATCCGGCTTTACTGAAATGCAATACTTTTAACATTTTATGAATCAACCCTCCACTAATATATCAATTATGCTTGCCACCGTGCTCTAGTAAACCTACGTGTTTATTATTGGGACATATTAAGGCTTTAAAATGGCGCTTTAACGGTTTCATTGAGATGCTCCGACCGAAAGCACATCAAAGCCCTATTATTTACGTTGGATATTAATGCCATTTTCGTGTTTCAGCTCTCTAAAGCCCTGAGGGAATACGTGACGCCGCTACAGGATTCGAAGATAATCCATTACGAGTAAGTATGTGTGTGCATGGAGTTCATATATATTTGTATGTACATATACTACGGAGTAGGGTGCCGATTGCAAACAAAAAGACTTTGTAATGTATGCGGTTTCCACGATCTAAACCGCACAACTATGCATTTACACATTATTAAGTCTCCGGGGGGATTATATCAGTACATTTACTGTTAAATTTGAACTGCTACAATCATATGTGTGCCATCTAATTAATGAGGTGTTTTAATTACTGTAGGTGTTATACCTGAGACATTTTCAAAGATTTACACTCTTAATGAAATGAAGGATAGGATGAAATTGACTCCTACCACAATAATGAATTCTACAGTGAGGACGCGTGGATTGGAACAAATTCATTTAAAATTTAGGGGTTTGTTTTTTTGGAAAAACGCTTGAACACGTCGATGTTTATTATTGGGTGCGGGTTTTTCTTATGGTAAATTTATGTATGCAGTGTGGCCCACAAAATAAGTTACTACGAACTGCATTTGTTCAAATCGAAACACTTCTAGATTCTGGATTTCTTGGAGGGTGGCTACTGTCACTGCATTTAGGCCTCATTAGGCCCATTATGCTTCCTCCATTTACATTGCCCCACCTAGGTTCTCATTCGGCCTATTGTCTTCACAAACGCTAGAACATCCTCAGAGGAGCTTTCCAGCCGCTTGCGATGTCAAGCCGAACATCCCCAAGTATGGTTTTCCTATTGGATGATAGGGCAGGACAGTGAGCAGAGAACATGCTCAGCCGTCTCATCCTCTAATTGGCAGCCCCTACAGATTGGTCTGTGTGTCTCCAAAAATGAAATAACAAATAAGTGTTTCCATTTGCAAAAATGTAGTTGGCGGTCGTAACTTATTTTATATTTTTTGTGATACCCTCTATACATGAATTTAGCATAAGAACCCCTGAATTGTACATGAATTTGCTCCTACCCACGCATTCTCACTGTATGTCAATCTATACTTGCATAGAGTGTGAGTTTGATTATTTACTTGCTTATCAGTTCGTTTATCCGAAGCAAATTTCAAAACAATTGGACTGATTTATCAAAAATCCTTCGTTTTTATAAAATGCATTTTTTAAAAAAGCGTCAGTCATCAACTAGCATATGAAATTTTTAAAATAATTTGAAATATGTCCGAGACCTTTCATTGGCCCAAATGAGAAACATCAAACTTCGATGCAAATACCAGTTTTCAGTTTATTTAATTAAAAATTACTCCTACGTGAATTGCTGAAAACGTTGACCACCGACTTCTAAACATTTCAATTTCATTTTGCAAAGCAAACTCTCGCAAGATTGTCCAACAACGCCGGATTGCATTAATTAATTCTATTGAGAATAATATTTCTACTTCAATGTTAAAAATCACAATAATTGGGATATTTGTTTGCTGGGATGGTAAAATATGGGAATAAAGGAACGATGGTGGCACAAAGTTATCACCAACACCATTCAATTAAATCGAAATTTCGGTGCTTTGTCATCATGCATTGGTGTCAGACACCAGTTCAAACGATAACCACGCATTGGGAACAATTATTTACTTCTAAAAGTCGGGCATGTTGGTAACAACTGTATCAGCGGTAATCACTAAAGACGCTTACTGGATGTACGGAGAAAATGCAATGGACTACGATCGGCTGTAACGACATAACAGCACAGTTCTGATACGCTTGTGACATAGCTTGCCAACTACAATTTGCTCTAAATGACAAAAGCAATCCACTTAAATGCATGTTCACATGATATAACACGCTAAAGTCCTTTGTAGTGTATCACAGTGTTTAATCTTTGATACTTAGTTCCTGTACAATGGCGCTATTGCGTCAGCATTGTGAAATGAAACACCTTCATTCAAATTTTCATCATCTTCAGCTATTAGGAATACGTACAAAATTATCATCATAATCATCTTCCCACTAACCGTATCCGGTTACGACAAAATGGTGCCTCATCAGATTATGATGTAAATGTTTGTCAATATCTGGAAAATAAGGAAACATTGAGTGACCGGTCTATTACTTCCACAATATGATAATTGTGTCTATATTAAAACGTACAGATTCATGAAAATTAATTTTATCTATTTAATAATTTTTCCATTGGCATGTCGAAATATCAAAATATATACAGTGAAATCTTCCTTGAACGGACACCAACGGGACCAACTGAAGATGTCCGTTCAGGAGGGGTGTCCGCAGAAAAGAAATATGTAGTAGATACACTACAAAAATCGTGTTTTAACGAAAAATGAATATATATAACTTCTTATTACGTTTTACCATAAAGCAATCCAAACTGAAGTATTATTCTAATATTTAACAGAGATAACCAAAACTTAAAAACATATTGCTGAATGCAATATGTTTTTAAGCGGAATAACACTGAAGTGTTATTCCACTAGTGAATAACACTGAAGTGTTATTCCACTAGTGATTTGGTGTAGAGCATATCTTCCAAGGTTTACCTTAGCCGAAAACACTACGTTTAACACTGCTCTTCACTTGTTTTCTACTGAAGATGGCAACTTAGTTGCCGAAATACGTATTTAGATTTGTATCTTTTAATTTTTGTGGTAAGGGATTTTTTCACTTTTTCTTTTTGGATTTTTGTTATAGTTTTCAAGCCACAGTCTCCACCCATCACAGGACGTAAATTAAATAATGTTATCTTATTGTGTGTATTAGATTTAGTTTTTATTATGGATAGCTATGTTGATGGCAATGTTTAGCTGGAACTAGTTAGCCCACTCATATCGTTAATATTTGGTTGGGCAAATTCTTGAATTTCATTTCATCTGATTACCGCTGATAAAATTCTAGATTACTAGAATATTAATCGGGACAGCAGCTTTTCGCTCTTAAATTTAACCAGCCTTTTTCCTTAAAAATTTCTTTCTTTTTAGCAATATTAAATTAGCTCCAATTCCATTTCACGTCGACAAGAGCCAGTCTTTAATACTAAAAAAAAATTACCAATAAAACCCTTCTACGCCGCAGACTGCGCATATACTCCGTATTTATTTAGTTTTATTTTACGGCTTTCAAGAGATGTGTATATTTTACAAGACAGTAAAATTCTCGGCTATCTTCCTTCCACATTTTCGCCGTCTGAAATATTAAGTAATGGTAAATTGTCTCTTTTTTTCTATTTCCTTTTTATTCTCTCTTTTTCGCAGGGGCTACCCGTCCGGCGGCGAAGTAACGTTCCGATTCCACGCTGCCCGGAAAGACGAGAAGAAGATAAAAACCGCCTTCTCGAAATGGAAAGACCACGGTCACATTGGGAATATAAGCCTAGCGCACGAGGACATATCATTCACAACCGATCCTCTAATATCGCTCCAGGTGAGGAAATCTTTTATTCATCATATAAGGCAGATTCATATGTGTATGTGAATGTGTGTGTGTAAAGGAGACTCAGTTTCATTTCAGCATACCCTGTTTTCCAATCTGATTTTTGATAACAGGCATTTTTCACGGGAATACTCAGAAAGATCGCTTCCTTTATTTTTATCCTAATCCATGGAGATGGGTTGTTCAATATTATCACACGCAAAGAAAAAATACTTTATTACCATTCATTGATTGGGCAAATATTTACAAGAAAACTATTTGCTATTGTATTGCATACATATATTAGACAAATGATAAAAACTGTTTTTATAATAACAATAAGTTTAAAAAAATCATAATGCCTTCTTCAAAAATACTTTTATTTAGATAACTAGTGTACCTACGTGTATTTCTTATTTTCTACCTCGATATTTACAAACCTGCAATTGTATCACATGCGTACGTACAATCCCTTCAAGCTTAGTATGACTTCAAGTAAAGTATTTTTTAAAGTAGGCAGGTTCGTATTTAATAAATTTCACACAAACTTTTTCATAAATATTTAGTCTTCCACATATTTATATCTTTTCGAAATTACTTTAGTAAGGCTTCATTATTAATATAATTTTTGCGTCGTACCATAATAAAATAATCCTTTATACAGCTTGTTTAGGGTGATTTTATTTTCAATGGGTGATTAAACGTCTTAAAATAAGGTCATTAGCGTACAAATATCTTAACAAAAGTTGCATAATAAGAGGGATATTAATGTTAATATTTTCCCAAACATTCATAAGAACCAAAGTCAAGCGGACACAGTGGATGTATCTATTATTTAACTCGGTTGCCAATTTATTATTCCTAAATGTCAATTCCGCGTCCGAACAAAACCCATTGGTAGCTGATATTCACTGTATTCATTAGTTAAATTAATAATTTAGTTTTTACATTGGTATATCAATATCACATAACGATGATATCAAATGATAAATAATAAGTTAGATCAAAAATTAAAATGTATTATATTAGTTATGAAGAGCACCAATACTATGTAGTTTTAGTGTTTTTAATAATTAACAACTAGACTTATTTATTATTCCATACATTATATAAAATAATGCACAATATTCAATAGATGAATATATCAATTAAATACACGGAATTGTGAAATATTTACTTTAGCTCTTAAAATAACTAACACCTTTATTAATTTATTTGTAGACTCGCCACGTTTACTAATTCAAAGCCAACGAAGACCCAAATTTTACAGAAACACAACATATTTTTATTTTCTCCGACAGAAACTAGAAATGGTCGTAGTGATACACAATAATAAACATCATTCTTAATTAAACTCCTTATCTTCCTATTTATGTAAAAATTTATAGGTTTCTTCAAAATTTATTATTGAATTTTAAATATCCTATGTATTGTAACAGGTTAACGTATTGTCCGAAGTTGCTTCTGTTGCTATTGATAAAAAAAATCATGGCTGTTCTAGTGAAATTGTTTTAATTCTTAAGTATAATATGTATATATATATATATATATATATAATAATGCAAGAGCATATATACGCCTAGAGCGTAAATTACAAATGTCGTCGAGTGACACTGATGAGCTGTAGGTGACAGCGAAACATGCATGTCTGTCAATAACGACATTTGTATAAAATTTTTCTGAATATATATATATATATACATCGATTTTTATGAATAATATTAATTTCCACTAAACAAACATAAAAAAATAAAATTGATGGCTTTCACCCAATGCGAAAAATTAAAAAAATAATGTGTTATCCTAACGGTTTATTAAACATCCGGTATAATGCACTATAAGTTTCAAATGTGCTCGTTAATGTCTAATTTCACCTTGTGTGTTAGTAAAACAACTCAGTTCAATAGCAAATAAGCAATTGAAGACCGGATTTTATCTGCCGGGCTTGTATATACAGTAGGTGGCTCATAAATTAGAATCCCTTATTAAGAAACATTGAAGGTCGGCAAGAATAAATTATCTATAACAGGTGATACAATCCCATGGTAAGACAGTAAAAGATCTGCGTGCAAATTGCAAGTATCTGCATTAATTATTCACTTATATTTCAAATGTTCCGGCGTAAGATCTTGTCATTTTGGTGTTAACAAATCCTTGAAACACGAAATAGTTATTTACATTAGAGTGCCGCAGGTGTCATTTACAGCGCGACAACTCAGTTTGAAAAGAATTGGTAAATGATTTAACGCATGTCATTTGTATTTGTTGCGAAAATATTTTAAAAAATTTACTTAAAAAAATATCATGTGATAGAACAGTCGGTAGATGTGGATTGGTACCACTACATTTTGACATTTGTCTGTCTATGTAAAAGTGAATCTCTTTATTATGATTTTTCGATAATAACAATTAAAACAGCCATAAAAATAACAGAAATGTTTTGTTTAAAACTGAATTAAACGAAATTTTAATAAGTACATTTTGATGTAAAATGGGCTATAATTTCTTTGTGTTATTATTGGAACTCATAGATAATTTTATTTCTTTTAGACTAATAACTTTTGAAATTATGGCATATTTCGTTGTCTCTTTCTAATCAATTTTAATTGTACCCACTCTTAATAATATAAACCGACCTTTAATCATAGCAATATCAGCACAATGGCGCGGTCATTTTGATACACACAAAAACGGTGTTAAAATCACATGCGACCAGAATTATATTTCACAAAATTACATTCCACAAACTCCGATATGAATAAAACTGACGCAAATTGGGCAATAGTTGAAAGCTGTGGTGAACTAAATTTTGTGCTGTTATAAACAGAATTATGTCAAATTTGAGAACTAAAATTTTCATAGACAGGTAAACCAAACTGTGCTGTACATTTCAATTCTTTCCCAGTACATAGTAAGCCAAATACTTCCCGCATGTCCATTCCTATGATTTATAAAATTTGTAATACGGATACGATTAAATGCGATGTATTTGCTGTACCTAGCAAATAAAAAAAATACTTATACAAAGTTCTTTATTCTCAACCTGTTTATTAATCCGACAACTTTAATTTTTACATTACTTTAAGTAGCTTCAGAAGTTTAACAAAGAACTGTTTTGCTAATGATACTAAATAATATGTTAATATTAACTAAGGGATTTTCATTAAGAAGTTCCATTTTAAATTTTGTGGCATTTTTTATCTGTTATTTATTGCATTTTATTAAATTTAAAGAAAAAGAAAATAAAAAACTTTGTTTTTTGTGTGTACAACTCATATTAAATATTAAATGGAATATAAACTTCTAGAATAAAACTAATTTTTAGAACTTCTTTTACTATGGAACTTAAATCAATACATTTCTAATTCACTGACAACCTACTCTAACTGACATAATATAATCCGATAGCTATGCCTTTTCCCCAACAGTAAACCTGAACGTAAAATTTTAACGTTGCATTACGTCGTGCAAGTGATTTACCTTCCCTACAGTGCATATTTTACTTTCAGAGCGTTAACATAAATCAAGGCGGTGTCATTCGTGAAGGCGGAGACTTTATATTATCCTGTGTGGCGCGAGGATCGCCGAACGTATCCTTCCGATGGTTTAAGGACGGAAGCTCCGTCAACGTCAGCGCTGCATCCAGGTAAAGGAAATTCCGACGAATGCAATGTTTGTGTGGTAAGAGACGTGCTGCTTGTTTAAGAACGATCTTTTTTTAATAGCAATGTAAAAAATAGCGGTTCCCATTCAATGCATTAAAATTCAAATCGATAAGTTTAGAATAGAAGGAGAAGATTTATTTGCGTTGAGGTTTTAAGCAAACATTGCTGCTAAAACAAACACTGTTCAGACAGTGTTTACTTGAATTCTATTATCTGTGCGAACTTTTGACTCGGTAAGTTTGGAAAATAGCGGTTTCAGTGGTAAGAAATACTATTAAGCTTTTAATACAGTTTGCATTGAATGAAATTAAATTTGCAAAATAACAATACACATACCACATTTTATTTTTACCTTTTTTTATGAGGCCGACGTGGGTAAACACAAATATATACATAATAAATAAACACGTCATATATTACGTCTTCTTAAGGTGGAATTATGTGAAAATTTCATATCTGACAGCTGTATTAGAAGTGCATAGCCGTATTGAAAGCATAATTATTCATCATAAGACTTCCGTATGAGGAGCACTGATTTGGTAAATTGTGATTTATGTGCACATTAATTAACAAGGATACACAGGTAATCTTGTGTGTATCGAAATAATTTACTTAGAGTATATAGCGGAACAATATTGGTAACTTTGTTAGTTATTAAGATATTTCCTGTCGGAAGATAGAGCGTTTAGTGAAATTCTCTGCCAGTAGATGGGGCGGATTTTTTCCGTTGTTTTCACACATACTAATCAAAGTATTTTAAAGTTGAAAAAGGGCTATTTTGAAAACCGTATTTAAAACTGTGCCAATGTTTTTAAATTTCCTTTTCTTTAATTTTTTATTTGGTTCTTTTTGGCTTCCAAAAAGCAAACATTATAAAGGCGTTTTTTCGCGACGCAGCGATACGAAAGCGGTTGGTACTATTTCAAAACATGTCATTCGGGCGACGAAAACGCTTCAAAGAATGACGTCAAAATTGAAATTGGTTCAAGCGTTTTTGAACCGGTCTGCAAGACCGCGTCAAAATACGTTCCAAGCGGGAGAGGCGCTGTACCTAACCTCGATAAATAACATGACACTTGACGAATTGAGATTTGTTGTTTTTCGGCAAGGTGTTATCTCGTTTTAGTAACAAGTAGTAGCTGTAGCTGGTAGGTATTTCAATGAAATATAGATTAACACACTTGTAGTGTATCAAATATATGTATATTTATTAGTGATTTCTGATCACTGTTTGGGTGAATATGGGTTTTTTTAGTAAAGTAATTCTAAAAAATGTTTTTTATTTTCATTGCAAAATAAATAATACAGTAAAATTAAATAAATTATGTACAGAACATAATCAGATAAATAGTAAATAACCTCTTCAATTAAAAAAAACTAATCTTCATCACTACTTTCGTGTTTTCTTTTTTCCTACTACTCATTACATCAATCAGTTTTAAAACTTATTGATGTCTTTGTTGGTTTTGTTTTTTCATCACGGTAAGCATAGCATGAAAATTCTCGTTCCTCCTTTTTTTATTTTCTTGATGTAGATGCAATATTGTTTCTAATATGGTATCTGTTTTTGTTTTAACTGTTTTCTTTATAGAACTAAATCTATTCTTCTTAGGTACATCATTGATTAGTACTTCATCAGAAGCATTTGACGCACTGCTTTGGTTTCAATTAGGATAACAGGCAGGGCTTTGTGCGTATTTCCAAGAATGTCATGTAATTCATTAAAATAAGGAGAATCATTAACTTGCCCTTCACCTGTTCGTTTTCTTTTATCCATGCTTTTTGTATAAGCCATTTCGAGATTTGAAAATTTCTACCTAAACTTTTCTCGTCTCTTTATTGTCTCTCTAACATAATAACCCATTTCATTCATTTTTTTGGCAATTGTGCCCCACAATGTTCTTCATTGTTTACTTATCTAGAAATTTTTTGTTAAATTGTGTTCTTAAAGCTAAAAAGGCCAGTGTTGATGATTTCCACAAAGTAGAGATGTGAGTTTCACAGTTACTTTCTTTAAACTGTTCTTTAACATAGGATAGGTATTTACTTGCATATGTAGGATCTAAAAAAAAAAACAGCAGTTAACATTTACAACAAAGTAGTTAATATAAAATATATTACATACTTGACTTTAGCTTCTCCGCAACTTCAGAATTCACTGTAAGTAGCATATCTTCTGTTTGTACCTCAACAAGTTCACTTTGACTACACATTTTACCAACAAAAGAGCTATATACCAAGATGGAAACGATACATATATTTCATAAATAATCACGCGTGCAAACGGGACACTACCGCCAGAAGTCAAACATAAACATTTGTTGTGCGCAGGCGTTATTATGTGCTAACAATTTCAAAACCGTTTCAAAAGTTATGCATTTTAGCGAACGTAAAATTGATGACGTATAAAACGAAATCGCTTCAAAAATATGTTTCAAAATCTTAAGTCGCGAAATAACGCCTTAAAAGTGGTCATGGGCGACGTTTCAGCGATACTTACTAATCTTAAAGCATATTTTTTTTATTCTTTTTCGATAAAAATAGCATTCGTAAGAGGAAAATGCATTTTCTCCTTTCTCCAAGAAGAGAGTTTTTTCCCGAACTGACACAGCATGGTAGTTATTATACGAAGAATATTTGTACATACATATAAGTTATTACACACATGCAAGTAGCAAACCGCTTTATGCCATATTCAAAAATGCATAAGAGCTGCTCTTCAAAAGGGAAAAGGCATCTTTGTCTCAATGCTAAAAAAAAAGCTTCTGGCCTTGGATTTCCTAATATCGTAGCTACCGTATCTGCTTACCTACACATTTTATTATTTTGCCATTGCATGTATTTAAGGTCGTCAAAATCCAAAATTAGTTCCAATGCAGTCAATATAAATGGCTCTCATATGTACTGGGTCTATAATCAAGGCAGATATAAAAAAATTGCAATTTATACATTACATTATACATTTACACATTTCACCCAGTCGAACAAATTGTTTGTTTGTTATGTTTGTATGTACTTCAGGTGATACCACAGCATTTATACGACTTCAAAACAACCATCGATTTATAATAATATATGCGTACGAAGTGAGAGGTATCCGGCCGCCTGTCGGTAATTGATTGTCAAAGAAAAATGAATATTGCTATTTCGGGTATTTTTATTAGAACAAATTTAAAAATTAAAAAAGCTTTGTGATTAAGAAATTGATATTCATATGCGCCTTTGATCCGATTTTCGAAATTGTTTTTAATAACAAAATTATAACATTTAAAAATCTAAATATAGCATTTCATTTTCATTCATTCATAACGTTAGGATGGACACCTTTAGTCCAGGCACTTGAGCTAGGTGCTCATTGTGTACCGTCCCTATTAGATCTCTTACTTCCACTCGAGCAGCTTAGTGTTCTCTATAAATGCCGTTGTCAAAAAAGTATTCTCGTCGAAAAATATACGGTTTCAGTGATCTTTTACAGTAAAGAAACAGTATATCGTATAATAACGTCATAATTCTGAATACAGGATCGAAACATTTTGCATTTATCTTGTGAAGTGAACAGCTTGCCTAGAGGGAAATGAAACGAAATTTGAAAGCGGGCATTATATTTATAAAATTAGAATTTTGGTAGACTCTTTTCGGTACTAGAGCTTCATTATCGCATAATAGAATATTTTATCAGACAACCTACACAACACCGTAACAAGTTCATTTTATTTATAGTCGTTTTTATGTTTAATATAACGCAAACTTGTTGCCATGTACTGTCGCTCCGTTTTCAAACTTCCACCTTTTGTACTGTAGGATATATTATTTTTTCATTTATTATGATGAGACTTCCCGGACCGGAATTTACTTTGGCGAAGTTATTCTTCGTCCCATATTTATGGAAATCGCTGCACTCGGGCCCGGTCGAAACAGCAAAAGTTATACGCCGGAAGTTATTAAATCGGTTAGGTAGAAATACTTCCGTAGTCGATTTTCCTTTATATTAAAAATAACTGCCGGTTTTGCAGGCGTTGTTCAATCTTGCACGGCAAAAAACCTCTCCTCTTACTGGAAATCACTTATGTTTGTAAAATAGGATCAGTTATTAAAAATCAAGTCCACGCATCTAAACTGCTTCTCAATAAATTGAGATGATATTCTAAAAAACCATTAAAATTTTTTGAGCTTTAACCGCGAGTGTGTTGAGAACGATTTGTTCCAGGAGGACGCCAATCAACTCCTCTTAAACAGGCACTTCTTTTGGAGTTTTCTTAATTTTTCGATTATTTTTTGGAATTTTACCATAATTTTCGACAAAAATTAATCAAATTTGTCAAATTCGTAACTAATAGCCAAACGGCGTTATCAGAAATGGAATCTTCGTCAAAAAACTCGCGCGCCAGTGTACAATACATTAGCGTCCGGGCAATATCTAAAGGCTGAGATCAGAAGCTTGGACGCAGAGATAATAAAAAATAGCAAAGAAACAAGAGTTTTTTTTCTAATCTAACTCTAAAACGGCAATAGATGACTGGATGGGTCCGTGAAAAATGGAATCGTGGCCAAAAACCGTGTCCGACATTGTATAATACGCAGCAATAGAACCCGAGTTTTTTTTTAACATAACTGCGGAACGACGACTGCTAAAGAATTGCGCTTGACCTCAAACGTTCTCGCGCACCCAGGTGTAAATTTTGTGTTAAAGCAGAACAAAATCAGACACAGCATGAGTACGCTAAAAATAAATCTGTTCTCACAAGAATAGTGTCTGCGCTTAAATTTATATTTGACAATTATGATCAAGGCATTGTAGGCAAAGTTGGGCATAATCATATCGCACAATACGATTACGGTTGTAATTGTGGACGTTATAATTGATTACAAGGGCAATGATATTCATATTCCCGTGTTCATATTTATGTAACCATATTCGAGTAATTATATTCACGTAAACATATTCCCATTATAGTATAATTGCTATAGTTTACAAGTACAGTTGATTAAATCTTAATTCTGCTTAAATTGTGTTTATCTCCATTCATGTGGAGAGATGCGTCGCGTCGGTTTGAGAACAGTATTTGTCATATCCGCCGAGATCTTCGGCATCTCTCAAAATTTACGTGTTGACCTTACTATAACCAACAAACAGACCCTTGATCTTATAAGAATCATATTTATTTTTTCTCTCACACCTCCCAATGTCCTTAGCGGGTAATTGTATAAAAATTATCGCAAATGTTGGGAAATGCATCGGTAGGACGGCACGCCAGTAATAATTACTATATCCGCCCAGATCTTCGACATCCCTCACAACTTACGTGTTGTCCCTTCTAAAGTCGATAAACAAACTCTCAAACTTATAAAAATCACATTTATATATATTTATTTATGGCTGATAGCCCAGTGGCTTGCGCACTTGGTTATCAGTCGTGAGGTCCAGGGTTCAAATCTCACTCTGGTCAATTACGATAACCGGTATTATTCGGGGTCGTAATGATGATTAGGAGGGAGATTTGGCTCTGCAGGGGTGCCTGATAAGCAACTCGATGCTTAGGCCTTGTCAACCCCCTTAAAACATAAAAAAAAAACATATTTTTACCTACAACTCTTTCAATCTCTTTCAAAAATGAGGGGTAATATTTATATAAAAATTTTCATTAATGTTAGGAAGTGTACCAGTGAGACGACATGGCGTAATAATTATATCCGCCGATATCTTCGACATCTCTAAAGATTTACGTATTGTCGCTTTTTAAACCGATAAACAAACTTTCAAATTTATAAAAATCACATTTATTTTTTCTCCCACAACTCTCAATGTCCTACAAAAATGACGGGTAATATTAATATAAAAATTCCCGCTAACGTTAGGATATGCATCGGTAGGAAAAAACATTACACTTATAAGAATTTCGCACAGATGCAATACACGCATTTAGAAGACCCTACCAGAAGGTCCAGCGGGGAGCAAAATTCGCAAAATTTTGACCTCAAATAACTCGAAAGTGGCTTGAGATATCGACAAATGCTTTTCACTAATTGATTCCTCGCCAAAAGATGCTTCTAGTGAATCCTAAGGATATGCCGTATCGTTGAATTGAACGGCTGCAGCTAAGATGACGCGCGTAGTGGCGTTCGATTACTAGAAAAAATGCGCTTCTTTAGTTCTTAACTTATTGGGGTTATCTCAATTTCTCGAGGGTTTTTTTAAAATGTTTCCAAAATATTCGACCAATCTCGATGTATCGATCAATGTAATTTGTCGAAATCTCTGAAATGTTAACCAATAGCCGGGGTTTCTTCGTATATTAATTTCTCCTCAAAATGCGCGTTCAATAGGGTATAACACATTGGGATTTTGGTCATAATTGAACACTCAGAACTGAGGTATGTGTGCCAAAATAATGAAAAAAGCAAAAAAGTACCAGTTTTTTTAATATTTTCGCCATTACTCTAACACCATAACAGATAACTAGACGTCGTTGTCAGAAAGAAGAATCGTGGTCAAGCAGTGGGTACGATAATATATAATATATAACACTGTGATTTTGGACAATATCAAGCGGCTCAGAACAGAGGCTTTAGAGTTAGAGTTAGAGTTGTGGGCACTGTGTGGCACTGTTGCTTTTTGTCACTGCGACCTAAATAGGTCTGTTGTAACATTACCCTTCTAAGTGTTAGAATAATTTGAGGCTCTTAATAAACCTTAAAATTAATCTAGGATTTACTTATTGGATTTCAGTAGGCGTGAAAAGCGGCATACTTAGGTGTTGATGTCGGGTACGACTGACAGCGACACATTCACACAAAATGTGTTCTGCCGTCTCTAAATCTTCTAGACATAGACGTCAGATTTGGGCTTCAGCTTTTCCCAGTTTGTATAGATGGTATTTTAGGGCTACATGACCTGTCAAAAATTCTGCCAGTAGTCCAAAGTCCCCTTTGCTGAAATATAGCACCATTCTTGCTAACTTTGACGACCCTGATAAAAGTGCCTTCGCCTGATCTTGTCAACAGGGATGAGGTCCGATGAAAAGCATTTTCGCTGGTTCTTTGGCAAGCTTATCTGCCTTTTCGTTCCCTTGAGCTCCTATTTTTAGCAGATTTTTTGTTAGAGATTACCAATCGATTACCAGTTAAAATCGGCATCTAGCAGCCCATATTAGGAGGCTGCAAAATGTTTTTAAATTTAAAAAAATTTGCACCCAAATATCTAGAGAACATGACGTTTCGATCATCTTGTCGTGATCTTCTTCAGAAGTGACACTTCACTTCTGAAGAAGATCACGACAAGATGATCGAAACGTCAAATAATTTAAACTTTCTACACGGCAGAGAACCCGAGAACCGAAGAGCAGCCAGCAACGACGGCCGTGAAAGCCTAAAGACTAATCTAGAGAACAGTTAAAGATATTGACACACACTTTTCACCGTTCGGTTCTCCTAGTAGTTTCTACGTCATAGCGTAAATTTTAATTTGTTTAATTAACCTTCATTAACCCTAAAACCATAAACGGTAACTACAAGACATCGCTAAAAGTGGGAAAAGGAAACGCCAAAACAATTCATTTTTTAAGTAAAAGTTGTAAGAATTTGTAAGTAATTCATTTGTTTTATATATTATACGTCGCTATCGTTTTACTTAACCTAGGATTTGTTTTCTAGTGGGGTCTTCACTAAAGTTATGATTAATTGAGGAATTTTCCAGATTGGTGTTTTTACATTTCCCTTTAGAATACACTAATTAATATGACTTCAATCATCAAACTTTTTTAATTACGTGTTTCTATCATCATCTCGTGGGGTTGTAATTTCAATTCGCAATCCCAATACAAAAAAAAAAAACACGTCCGCTGGTACCAACAGGTGATAATCAATTAATATTGCGTAGCCCATGCTTTTCAATGCTCTTGTCGCCAAAATTGCCAACTTTAAATGCCGGACGCAATGTCACGTTCTTAATTAATTTAAAGTATTTTTATCTCGTGCCGAATGCCTGTTAGGCGCGTATTCTTCCGACGAGCGATTATATCGAAAATTAGGCCCTACATTTAAAATTAATTTCGGCGACTCGTGTTATTTACATAATGAAAATTTATGGCGAAAAGTTTTGTAAATTTCAACAACGTCCTGGGTCTCGCCAGCGTTATCCCCCATGGAATTTTCTGAAGAATTTTCCGGAATAAAAGCCTTCTTCCTTTCCTTGTACTCGAGTATCAGTTATCTCTTGTGAATTAAGATCGCTTAGTTGAGACAATTGTGAACTTTATGCTTATTAAAAAGTTTATTAAGTAGATTCAACAATGCTTTAATTAAATTTAAATCCAAAGAATTATATACAATAATTCTACATTCTCACGTTTCCTAACCTAACAATTATTGATTTTTCTGTGGAAACCGACAAAAATAACATCAGCGAGCGGTTTCTGTTGAAAGTGTTGAAATTAATTATTTTTTATGATAAATCGTTATCCTTCCTTGCCCCTTCTACTGCGCTAATTGATCCTACCCAAATATGAAGAAAAGCGATAAGGCAGTGGTGTCATCAATCATATTTTTTTGTTATGGAATACATGTTTCAGCTCGATATTACACGCAATCCCGGTTGTTTATAAACCTGAGAGGTTCCTTCAAGAATATCCATTACAATAAGTAACGCATTTTGTATTGTATTCAATCAACACAACTTGCCCAATTTCCTTAGCTCAATATGAAATAAAAACTGTACAATTTTTATGATCCTAGTCAGAAGTGTGTGTATTGAAATTCAAATCCAAATTCTATATTCACGCATTTTGCTATATAACATAGATTGGGTAAGTGATATAGATATACATAGAATTACAAACAAATTAAAATTATAAATATACAATTAAAACAAACAAAACATATAAAACATATTACGTAATAACTAAATGCGTTTATTATCACAACGCAGACCCACACTGTAAAACCCATTGCATGCAATTTTATTTAAAAAAAACCAACACCGACTGCCACTCAACAATCTCTCTTGGAAGATTATTTAAAGGTCTTTGTCCAATTATAAAGGAGAAATTGAAATGAAAAGAATGGTTCAGTTTTTTATAAGTCAAGTGATTTTTATTTCTGGTGTTGCATAATTATGTTTATTCGCGTTAACCAATATTTATGTTTATTATCAAAAATATGCGTTAACACCTTAAGAGGGTAGATAGAAGGTATAAAAGGGTAGTGTATCTACCATGTAGCAAGTCGTTTGATGTCTATTACTAATATACTTTACTTGAGACTCCTCAGTCAAATTCTAATCAAGGCGAGTCTCCAATAGGTTACATTGATTAGTAACAGACATTACAGTATTAGGTATTGTAAAGAATTCGGTTGTTTATACCTGTTGAATGATTCTGTAATGACGGTTTTTGTACTATTAATGATAAGTTTATTAGCTGTACACCATTCGTTAAATTCATCTATGACAGCTTCGATTTTATTAAAGAGTTTTGTTTTGTCAAACTTTACCAGTTGTCAAGTTACGTCAAGATCCTAAATAAATAACAGAAGTATTTAATTTCTTTTTTTTCTTGGTTTTTAGGTCCCAAATAATAAAAGTATGAATGACTAACGACGTTTCGCTTTATTTAAAAGCTTTTTCAAGTTTTAAATAAAGCGAAACGTCGTTAGTCATTCATACTTTTATTATTTGGGACCTAAAAACCAAGAAAAAAAAGAAATTAAACATATACATGGTCAAGATCCAGATATTTAAAAATTAACAGAAGTATGAGGCGCCCACGAACACGATCTGGTAGAGTTCCCATCTCCACATCAAATTCTCTTGATCTCACCTCGCCAAGTCTGACCACGATTCTATTATTCATGAAGGATTCATTATGTAATCTTTCATAACGCCCTTTCATGAAACCACATCCGAAAGTTCAACCTTACTACACTCATTCGAGGATAGAAAACTCCACTTGAAATTGAACTGTCAACGAATCACTTCCGTGTATCCATATGTATCAACCGAACTGAACTACCAACGCGTGTCACTTTCGTTACTTTACCGTACACTTTTGTGAAGATTCTGGAGTTTTTTCAAAATAGCTGTCAAGAAACCTGTTATTCAAATATGAGTGATGATCTGTATCCTAAACACTACAAATGCAGGAAAATTGATTTTACTAAATAGTAATCGAAAGAATGTTGTACGCGCCAGGGCTGGAAAGTGTCTTTATCGAACTCGTTTGGTTGGATGAAGCAGTACTTTCCAGCCTTGATACATAAATAAGTATAATTTGAAACAAGAGATAACTCTACAGAATCAAAAGCCCTCGCCAGGTTAAATAAAACTGTAACAACAATCTTATATTGTTAAATAAGTATATAATTTTAAATATAAGAAACTGTAAGTTCAGTATTCTAAAAGGTAATTTATTGGATAAATATTTACGGATATATTTGATGACAGAGAGCTTAAAATAAATACCATAAATGGTTGTACCTTCTAGCGCATGGGTAATAATTACGATAATGAAAATAATATCCTTTTGTTTTTGTATTTGATCTCCTATTCCCTTTATCCATTAAATTATGCTAGCTATTCGAATGCCCTGGTGCTCTATACTAGTGTATACAAGTCTCTGGCTGGTCGATCAAAATAATCCTATGGGTTCATTCTTCGCTTGCCTCGCATTCACATAGGATGTGGTATGCGTTCTCTGACATTCTATTACACAGTCTGCATTGGGTATCTGCAGTGTTGATCTCCATTTTCTTTAGGTGTTCTTTCAGTGCGCAATGTCTTGTTAGGAAAGTGCGAAAGTGATTCCTTAACCAGGTTTAGTAGTTCATCAGTCCTCGTTTACGATGATATCTTAATGAAGATTTTGCAGTGAAGTTACCTGGTTGTATTATACCAGTGTTCTGTTCTTTGTGGCTCTCTTGGACCAAAATCCTTAATTGCTCTTATGCTGTGTTTTTAAACACTTTAAAACAGGTTGTGGACCTATATATGAAGCCGCTCATCAATTTCTTGCAAACTCATAGACCACTTCGATTCCTTCAATTCCCCAATGTTCGAGCACTCACAGTAAAGTGACTTTATTACGATCTGCCAGGTTATTCGGTTTCCGAATACATTCCCAAACCATTCTTGATAGTACTTTTGGGCGACAATAATGCCCTCAGTATCGCCTGACTGCGATTACATTACAAATCCTTGTTTTTATAAGCCCTCTGATTCATTTCTGTTATACAATGCAATATTGCATATGCCTCTGCTTAAAAGACACTGGCATGTGTCCCTAGCGAAATTGTGATCATTGAATTTCTCACCTCACTGTAAACTCCAGCTCCGGTCCCATTCTCGGCTTTTAGATCTGTCTGTAAACCAAATCAGTTCACCGAACCTATATATTCGATAAATTCGATAAATATATTGAAATCATGTGGTCTAAGGAAATCACTTGGTAGAAATTGAAAGTTGGCTCAATGAATCACAACCTATTGCTCTGGTCCGACTAATTTTTGCATAGTTTATTAGCGGGGAAATGACCATCACGCCGCCTCACGCAGTGCTTCAGAAACTAAATGTGCGTAAATTTAAACGCATATGGAGTACATGCTCCTTACGTCAACGTACCCCAGAAACAGAAAAAAACTATATAAATTAAAAGCTTACAAAGAAATAATGAATGAAAAGTAAAAGTAGATCCATGAAAAATCCATAGGAAAATCAATTAAATTAAAATTAAAATTTGCGCTGAACATATTGCCAATTTAATTTATTTTCCTCTGGAACTGCACGATTCAACTTAACAACTGAGCTCGTTTGGATTTTCTACAGCACCGTTAGCCCTAAGTAGCTACTTATGCTATAATGTCTTCGTATCACATCAGTGGCATATCTACTCTGGATTGCATCAAGCGTCGAACCTTGAGCCATTTCTATTCCTGATGTATATCATCAATTTGTTGTCATCACTTTTAAATGTCGATAATACACAATTATACTCTTCTATCTCTGAACCAAATAAAACGCAATTACAGTATAGCATGGATTCAATAAACGAATAATATTAGAGCGATACATTAAAACTTAATGTTAACAAATTCTTCAAACACATTACATACATTGTAATCTTATAAACCCTAAAGAAACAATAGATCTAGACAGTATACGATGTGGGAGTCCCTTTTGACGATGATTTCACATTCCTCCAATACTTAAAACAACTGTATAAAACAAGATCTATATAATATTGAAAGGTAGCCAAAATTTTACGGACGTCACAGCACTTAAACGTCTTTACTTGAATTTATGGTTGGCAAACTAGAATATACTAGCTAGAATTTATTTTTATATCAAATAATGTAAAAACATGCAGAATATTTGATTTAAAAGAATTGAATTTTAAACTTTAAAACTAAGAATTCTTTAATATTCCAGGTTTTTATGCATCCTGTAAAGCTTAATTACGTTTTGGTAAAACAATATGAGTATGTGGTAGTTTAAAGATACGAGACCTCTCCCACATGAAGCAGGTGAAAATAATCAATTATATACCACGCTGTCAATGCCAACATTTTCACAGAAATCCTAATATCTTAGAAACAGTTAAAGATAAGTATAGAAAGTCTTAGTAAGTAATTTTCACAGAATTTTATGCCGAATTCAAAAACGTAATAATACACAGGATATTGCGTTTAAATTAACAGTTTCTGTTAACCGGAAGTGTAAGAAACTTGAAAACATTTTAGAAATAAAGTCAGTACCACACTATTGTAAACTCAAAATTTTTAAAGTTGAAATTTTCTGGACGCTTCCAACTGTTGTAGGACATACAAAATGGGAATAAAATAAATATATGAAAATAAAAATTTTAAGTAGAGTCCTTTAACACGCAACGTACGCAATGATTATATATGATAATATAATAACTTGCAGAATTTTCTTTTTAGTTACGACCGTTTAACACGCAAAATAAATTTGGCCTCTGGGTTTGCCATCATTATCTAGAAAGAGGACTGTTTACCCTCGATCCATTTGAACCGTCCGCGTCCGCATTATTTGTAAAACGTTTGTGTTAGATTTGCGAATCTCTTACCACAAAGTTGTTCAACGTCCATTGACGTACCGGATCGTCCGGGTCCGAGTTGAGACTACGGAATTCATAAGAGACACGTAAGCTAATGCATTTGCCGTACTCTCATCCCGAACCTGGACAATGTATCGGCAAATATATGCGAGACAAGCGATGCTAGACAAACAACGAATTGTATGCCGTCAATTTCTAACGGTCCAATTGAAGTGGGCATTGTGAAAACGTTTCAATCCGATCGGAGAGAAAATTCGACCCTGTTAAAAAGTTAATTTGTGTTACAGTAATAAATGGATCCGCTTAATTGAAGGCCCAAATATAAAGGACCAGTACACCGCACTATTAGGGATTGATAAAGCGTCGGTTCTCGATCGGGGCCTGTTCACTTGCCAAATCACTGACCAGGGTATTCAACAGTGCCTCTCGAAGCATGTAGACGTCAGAGCGCCGCCTAAAGTCTGGATTGAACCCATGAGTTTGACCGTACGGAAGGTAGGTGCTATCGTTGCCTAAACCGCGAGGATTCCAAATTTATTATATCATTTGTTTCATCCCGTTACAATACACGATGTTACACAACGTGGCATCGATTGTGTATTTGCTAAATTTGGATTAGCATTTCTCATGAGCGATTAAATTGGTTTTCAGTATAAATTTGTGGGCTTTAACAAATTTGTCCTAATACAAATTAATATTAATGTTTTACTTAACGAATTATTATGTACCGTAGCTGCTACAGAAAAACAATTTTTATTATGCTTATTATTTTTTTTTTATTAAAACAAAAATCTTCTGAATTTCTGTTTTGTTTTCGCCATGCATTAGTAGAGTTGTTCCCGCAATGACACTGTTAACTCGGAAACGCTACCTTCAGCATGAGTGTTCCACAGGGTTCACTAATGGGCCTATTCTTTTCATTATGTTTCGTTAATGACCTAGAACTTTATCTTCAACAGTGTATCTAGCCTATGCGGATGATTTTGCTCTGATAATCGCTTGCAAAACCATATTGAGCCGGCTAGGGTGACCATTGAGGATAAGATATGAGAATCTGCAGCAGGATATAAGCTTCTTGGATTATGTTTTGATCAACCAATCTTAATTGAAAATCCCACTATGAAAACGTTTATTAGTAAACTCAGTTCTCTAACTTATGTGTTTCATGACTTACAAACTTGAGCCATTAGTCTCAATTTATTATACACAGATAGAATCAAGGTAGTGCAAGAATTAGGTATTCTAGAAATGGCGTGTACTTGTGCAATTCCACCATCATTTCCGATGTTTTCTCTGCGCAAGAACGCATTTTATGCTGCATCACTGATATTAGCAACCTTCATTATTGCAAGGCGCTCTTTGCGAAAATAAATTTTACCTTTGACATACTAATATGTTTTTAAAATATCAACTTATGGTTTTAAAAATTTCACAAGTTTTATTCCAAACGCAACATACACAGTAAAAATACACGAATCAAGAACTTGTTCCACGTGCTATTTTCAAAGTATAACAATATTAACATAATTACAAATTTTAACAAACTACCAGATTATATAGGAAAACAGATATATCCTTGTTGTGTGCGTGAATTAGGTAGGCTAGAGTATTGAAAACTATATTGGTAACAATTTTGCATTTTAGTCCTACTTCCAACATATTACTATATTAGAATTATCTGCAAACCATTTACTATTATCTGCAGATTGCTTCTCATACAACTTTTCAAACGAGGTCATAAAGTTTTAATACTATTGGGGTATAGATTATTCGGAACTCTTGTGTTGCGTCATCTTGCTGCAATATGTAGTTTCCTTCTAGACAAGAGTCTTCCACATTAAAAAGAAACGCTATGGCTTAGAGTTTGTTAATACTTCCATTAACAGTCTCATTATTACTTCCGTGGAT
Organism: Cetonia aurata; assembly: GCA_949128085.1. Classification (NCBI taxonomy): domain Eukaryota; kingdom Metazoa; phylum Arthropoda; class Insecta; order Coleoptera; family Scarabaeidae; genus Cetonia; species Cetonia aurata. The sequence goes on from OX421887.1 coordinate 14,646,568, forward strand.
AAAAATCAGAACATGGCATCTTATCTGATAAGAAGTAAAGCCGTTCCGTGTTAATGTTGTGCTTGACAGGTGAAAAGCTTCTACTGGATGTTAAAACACCTCCGAGTTCGACAAAATATCAGTGGGTAAGGTACAATACATCAACAGATGTCATTGGATAGAAATATCGAGCTGTATCCCATAACCCAGAACTTCGCCCAACAACAAACAAACTACCATGTTCATCTTTTCCAAGCGTATGTATAGCTCCCTCAATCAAAGAAGTAAAAGAATACATTGTAGACACTGCAACATGTTCAGTACATTTATTGTTCATTTCGAACTTGGATTAGTTCAATTGCTTTATAAATTATCATGACATTGGATCGCACAGTAAACGTGGTTAGCTGATATTTATTTAGTTTTACAAGAAGAAATTTGAAATTTTCGATGATTTACAGAGAACTGTTATTTGTATTCAGCACAAGCTACTGAATAAACCATATTCTTTTAGTATAAAAGCTAAAGTTGTTGAATGCTTTTTTTTCATGTGGAAACAAATGTGCAATTTCTTAAAATAACTTTTCTAAACCATGATAATAACTCATTATCGAAAACGTCTCCTTGGCCATCTGTAGCAAGTGGGATATCGCAAGAATCAGTGCTTATTTAACATGTCTATTAGCGATAAACTGATGACCTAATCTCTACATAGTCGTCAGTAATATCCCAAAATGCAATCTACTCTCTGAGGAGTAACAGATACTACTAGCACTGCTAACAATGATATAGGAATTTTCTTTCAACGTATTAAATGTAATTACTTGCAGTAATCAAAGCAAGCATGTCAATAAGATCTGCGTATGTTTTATGCGCTCTCTCTTTACAAACGAAACATTAAATCCAAGCTTCAGTAGGATGGGTCGCATATATTTCTTTGCGAAGCAAGCAGAATGTATCAAATTAATTTGAATGACCACACATTTCCTTCTCTTTGTGCTTCCTGTAAATAATTCTTTCGTTTCGACTTTTCTATTGTCAGTAGAAAAAGAACTTTTCCCAGTATTAACTTGTAAAATGATCTAGTAACATTTTTCGTTTTGCTTCTCAACCATACAGCCGCTGCAATATAATTTCCTTTTGGTTGAACATTTTCCATTTAACGCTATTTTTTCAAGAAATTACTCTGGGAGATTTGTGCTGATGTTTTGATGTAAATGCCTACAGCAGTGTAGATAATACAGGCATCATAATTCTTTGTGCTTTTACTGTCTAAATGCTTAAAAGCATAAAACAGATAGAAATTCAAAATAAGAGTGTGTATCAAAGAGCTTACGAAGCAGAAAGGTAAACATTGTATGCCATATAGGTAATGGTAATTCCTACATAAAATTCCATTTTCCATTTTTTACTCGCGTTTGATGCCAATTTCATGATTATCTTTCGTGCTAAGCTCCCCACTTATACTTACGTGCAAAAAGGAAAAACACATTTGCTTATCGGATATATTCAAGGCGTTCATTTATTCCGCTATAAACATAACACGTCCTCATATCATAATGTATAAGAGCCACCACAAAAAAGGGGAAAATAACAATATACCTACTCTTCTGAAAGCCCTGAAATATAAACGTGAACTCTTATTTAATGATACATGCATGAATATTGCTATTTATCTTGGAACTTCTAATCTAAACTTTCAAGGTATAAAGCATAACTAAACATTTTCTGACTTTGTCATTAACGCCTTCAACTTAATAGGAACTAGATTTTCGATGTTTAAGTCTGATATGTCAACATTTTTAGTCCGAATGAAATATTCATATGTAAGTGTTTGAAAGTTCGCAACCATGGACTCGTGTCCTATTGTCGGTGTATTTTCCGTTAATTGTTTAGACAATATTGTTTTCCTTTCATGTTTTTTTTATATTACATCAAGCAAGCGGTTTTTCAGCATCACAATCTACGCAGTCGTCTGTTTACACAAGCTATATAGTGGGACTACAATTTAAGAAGTTGAGAGTTAGGCTTGTGTCCCCTAAAGGGCGCACATCTACACACTTAAATCCTAAGTAGACAATCGCGGATTAAGCTTGAGATGCGGTAGTGATGAAAATGGGTTTGCACAAGGAGTAGGGCTCATCACGCCTTGTAGGCAAAAACTGGAGTTCGTCCCGAGTGCTATTCTCCTTTCATTGCTTTTGCTGGTACGGTGATTTCAACAATAGACCATGAACCCCAACATGGTGGTATTTCCTCAATCAATACGAAAGTCAAATGTCTGACATATACTAAACTGTAATAAATAAAATGTAACACTGGTGATAGTTGGCAGCTTAGAATCTACCATACCAGTGGTAAATTTACATTAAAATTACATCAGAACTTATAGTATTGAAGCAAAATATTGATTTGGAGTTATATGATTGTTATGTGTCTTGACTGAATTGGGGAGTTTTTAACATTACTAAAGCACATATATAAATAATTCTGAAACTGCAACAGTAAATTTTTTTTTTTACTCTAAAACAATTGATGGACCGACTAGTCTTACTAAAACCATTACGAAAAAAATAGTTTTTTATTTGCAGCTTCTCCCACAAAAAAGCTAAAATCGAAATAATATATAAAAGCCCAAATTCTTATATAGCAAAAAATAAAATTAACCCTTTAACCATAACTCAAAAAGAAATCATCCCGCAACCCACACCTTTTTTGAACCAAGTGAACGAAAGTTTTTTTTATTTTTTGTAGAATGCCCATAACAAGTATTTACTACTATACTTAACTATACCTTCTATGAACGAGATAGCTTAAGTAGCTCATGGAAAAAAAATTTCAGTTTTTCTGCCGCTATCCGAATATCTTGGATGGACTGGAATCGATTAAGCTAATCTTTCATATTTAAAAGAAAAAAAAAACGTGTGAGGGTGGTACTCATTTCGCCTTTAGAAGTATTTTTCAATAGTTTGTCCGAGTAGAGCCTTTAACAGGTATATATACAGGTTGTGCCATTTATCCGGCATTGGTAAACCTTGACCTGACATTTCGCTAAACAAGGCAATGCAAATTTTTCTTTTATTATCTTAACTTTTGATTGGAAAGTCGTAGCGAACTTTTAAAAAAACATTTGTTTCGCCTTCAAAACACCTTCAAAATGAGCCCTCACTTAACCTACTTACTTATACTTGAATATTTTTAGTCACCTCCACCCTCCTGTCCCAAGAAGGTGGGGAGTGCACAAAAAATAGCTTTCCTGACCTTACACGACATCTCCAAATTTCAATTTTATAACTAGATTCATTCAAAGGTAATGTTTCCATAGTTTTGTCCAACTCCACATACTAAAATTATGTTAGCATATACTGAATGTTCGATTTTTTGTATACGTTATGCAACTTTATTTTTCTTTTTTCATGTTGAACGTACACTATAGATTTGAATTTTATGACTCAATACAAACAATAATTTTCTAACACAGCCTACGACAAAAGATTTTTCAAGAAGAATGTTGTTCGCACAAGCTCCTTAATAATCGCTCCCATTTATTAACAAGTATTCTCTGGTAAATCTTTGATACCAATATGATGCAGCTTCACGTAAGAGGACTGATACAAAACATTTCCATTACCTTGCACATAATGTCCTTAAAATATATGCGAATTTTAAAGACTTGAAATATGTAGAACAAAGTAAATGTTATGTTATATCCACACTTCAACATGGCCACATTCGTTATTTATTGGGAATGGGTAAGATAGGCGAAAATAACTTTCGGTAGCGAAGACTAGACAGACTCGTGTTTAGTCGATTCTCGGGAAAGCCGGTAAGCAACACGCACCCCTTCTCCCGAGACGAATAAACACGAGCCTGCCTGGTCTTCGCTAACATAAGTTATTTTCCCCTAGCATGCCCAACACTATTATTTATATATGTTTTAGATGAGCATTTCTGGAGTTACTTATATGTATGTTTGGGTGGTGCGCGGGCTTGCTTATATTAAACAACATTCTTTTGAAACATTTTTCGATTAACTGATTAAGTAAAGCATAATAAATGACATACCACAAACTGTTAATAAGATTTATAACTTTTATATAATATTTTTGAACGTCAGTTATTTAGATCCATCCACAAATCTTATTGAAAGAAATAATGATTGAGTGGATGTAGTTAAATCATTGGTTTGCATTTTTCTTTTGCAGGGTGAAAATTTTACCATAAAATGCTTCAGCGAATCGAACACCAAGCAGAAGATAAAATATACTTATAGTTGGACGAAAAATAGAATACTTCTTCCAATAACGACCGACAGCGAACAATACGAAATCTTATATCCAGTGGGCAGCATTCTTCAAGTATATAACATAAACGTAAGTACATTCCTATGCCCAAATAACGTTGTGAGAGAAAAAGATGGACCGATATTGCCAAAGAACCCCGAGAGATATAAATAAAACGGTGTTTTTCAATTTTTAATTTCTTTTCTTTGACTTGACAACAAACGTAATCGATTACTACCCTTGTAAATATAATTTAAAAAGAAAAAGTCCGGCTAAGTTGAAATTTACTGTTTGATGTCTAATCCGGCTTTTTCAGATATTAGCGTTTTACAAAGCCGATATTTAATCCCTAAACGCGACCCTTTTCGGAAGATAGGTATCTGGACTTAGAGGATAATTAACGTAATGTCCCTTCGAACTTGAAGTAATTCATTGTCAGACAACATCTACTTAAAGGATGATTAGGTTGCAACAGCTGTAATACTACAATCAAGATAATTAAGTGCTTCCTTAATTGTCAAAGCGCTTATTAATAGTCCTGCAGTCATTGAGGATCTGTAATTAATAGCAGTTGCTTCATAGTCATTATGGTTGTCTTAGTTCAATGCTTCTAAATGTGATGTATAGATTTTTAATTATCCAATAACCATTTGTCAATGTACTTCCCTGCAGATGCTCTATGGAAAATTTTTCTTACTAAGATTAATTTTCTTAGAAGTAAATTTTGAAAGAAAAGTCACAAATAAAAAGTTTTGATTCCTAATCAACTTGTCCTCTTTTTCACGCAAGCCAACGAATTATACAGATTTGGCTCAAAATATTTTGTTTCCTGTCGAAGCTACTTTTGTATTAAACGAAACTACCAATAGATAAAACTGTTGGCGCATGCCAAAATCAACACGTCTTCTTTCAAGAATATTTTTTGACACTATTTTCCAAACATTTTTCTTTTATATTTTTCCTTTTGACCATCATTTAGAGATTAAAGTGGAAATGCCACGTTGCCATTTGAAAAAAAGAAGCAAGTAAATGTCGTCAAAGCTTTAGCACTCGCATTTTATAATTTTTCTGAAAAGCGTTTATGGTTTTTTTAATTAGGTAGATGTCCACCACCTTCGAACACACGGTATATACAATGTTTCCCTAAAATTAACGGTTTTATGTGGAAATACAGTCACTGCATTTAAAGCAGTCGTAATTTAGAAGGTTACAATTCATTATATGAGCCGTTACGTTTTTATTATTCAAAGTTCACAACGAAAATAAAACAAGTTACGAACAATAGGTAGAATATTTAACCGTGGAGAACTATAAGTTTGGAGAATGAAAGCAGTGCACGTCTGGAAATCTAATTGGATTAGGGGCATATTTGATTACTTCTAGGGGTAATAAGTAAGGAACGAGTTTGCATCGAACTGGCTCGCGTATAATTTGTGCCACGGGTAAGATAAGAATTTCGAGACGTATCTCAGAAAATGCGCATAAAGTGGAGCACAAATAACTTCGCGCCTGTCAAAATCATGTGCGCAAAGGCAGCGGCTTGATTGGATATATGTAGATCAATGAATGTTCGACTTGCAATGTTTTGCATCGACGGCAGAGTGACGTGTAACTTGAATAGGGTGTATTATCCCTGAAATTTCTACACTTCCCCTCAAAAGGCGTCCCTAATATTTTTAAATTGCAAATTTAATCATTTTCAAAACAGGAACTAAGAACAAACTTTTGTTAAGGAAACCGATGAAATAGCATGTTACCTACTTTAGTAGTGCTTTAATGGGATTTGGATACTTTGCTTATTATGTAATAAACTTATCTTTTGATAAATTTTTGCTTTTATCTTGTATGGGTTCAATGGGTTTCATTGTTCAGCAATCTAGTCAGAACTTGTTTTTAGTTTTCAAGAAGAAAAATAAAAATAAAATACCTGTCTAACAATAAAGATGATTGAAGAAATTGTATATTAATTTTTTGTGAATACCTACCTTTTCTTGTTTACAATATAATATTATGTAGCATGTTGCTTTGACAAGTTTGAAACCCAAAAGCATCCTGCCTTGAGATGTCTAAGATCGTTGGCCAATAGAATACGCCATTGGGTTCTGTTTTCGGCTCATATATGCACCATACACCTTTTTCTCAGCCTGTGAATTATCTTTGGTGTTACCATCTAGACTATTCATAATATAACGGCCATTGTGTTGCCAGGTTTCCGCAACAACATACGTATTCAGCAGTCTGGGATTCACAATTGCAAAAATATTACATCGACCTTGCCCATTTCCTTGAGATGGTATCTCAGAACGCACTAACAATAAGTAGGACAGTGAATAGCCTAAATGTCCACTTACACAATCTTAATAGGAATGCTTAGCAAAGGGTTGACTAGCTTTTTTACTACTAGTTATTCCACGCTCATACTGTTGCGGATTACCCTTGATTGTGGTTCTGGTCTCTTGGATATTTATTGGATCAGTTGATCAGTTATGTCATAACGTTCGTGATATGAGAATGCTCTAGCATTCATACCAAAGGAATTATTTAACATAACATGGCCATACCGTACCACCCTCAAATAATGGATGTAAGGCTATGCTTGAGCCTCTGTTTTAATTTCAGAAGCTGTAGAATCGGCAATAACGATTTTTACAGTTGTTACTGAAAACAGCAGGATGTTGGTGAAGCTGAAGCGAAATAAAAGTGCTAAATAAAAAACATCGGTGTTTTTATGTCTTTCGCAGTTTTGAGAGAATAGATTCTTTTTGCATTGGAGGATGATAATGTAACGAGGAAGATAGGGAAATTAATGTCGTCATATTGAGAATCCTTTGAAAGAGCCATATTGTCAATTAAAGTATCCACGTCATCAACTACCTGTTTCGGTTTGCATTTTAGCTTTTCCCAATCTAAATTTAAGGAGTTCAATGAAGGGTTTTCTATTATTATAAGTGAAAAGCTTTCGTACAAAAATTTCGTATTTTTCTTAAGATGACGAACATTTTTGTTGAAAAATTTTAGATATGGCATTAACGTACAACCACCACAATTGTTTGGTACTGCTCTCAGTTTCTCGGAGGATGTCAAATATCAGGGCGTTGTGTTTGACAAGAGGCTGAGCTGGGGCAAGCACGTCAAAACAAAAACTGAAAAAGCATGTATGGCTTTTTGGCAGTGTCAACGCATTTTGGGTAGGACTTGGGGAGTTTCCCCGAGAATTACCTTGTGGCTGTACACTGCCATAATAAGTCCCATGCTAACCTATGGCGCTCTCATCTGGTGGCCAAGGGTGAGACGAGTGGTTGCCAGGAACGTACTGTCACATGTGAAGCGCACCGCATATCTCAGTGTAACAGGAGCAATGCGCGCAACGCCAACGGCGGCAATGGAAGCACTCCTATGTGTCCCCCCTCTGGACTTGTTTGTGGAGGAGGCGGCGCTTAGGGCTGCTATAAGATTGAGATTCCGGGGTCTTCTAGACGTGACGGAGGGAGGACGCAGCCACGCGAGCATCATTTATGAGGCCGCCGCCAAGGTGCCTCTCCTTGGTGCCGCAAAGGATACTGTGCCTCCCGTGTTTGCCTTCAACAGGCCCTACCATGTTCTTATTGACCCTGAGATCGAACTGCAATCCTCGATCGCCATCTTTACAGATGGATCGAAAACGGAAATGGGGACAGGGGCCGGAGTATTCTCCTCGGACCTTGACCTCAATTTAGAACTAGCGCTGGGCAGGTTTCCCACGGCTTTTCAAGCCGAGGTGTTGGCGATCCTGCACGGCGCCGGAGAAATTTTAGCAAAGGGCATTAGGGGACGGTGTATTGTCCTTTATAGCGACAGTCAGGCTGCTCTTAAGGCTCTTAATAATCATAGGATCAGTTCGGGCTTAGTACTTCAGTGTCACAATGCCCTAGAAGCGGTCGCTATCGATAATGCCCTGACACTCAAGTGGGTTAAAGGTCATAAAGGAAACCTAGGTAATGAGGCTGCTGGTAGGCTGGCGGGGCGGGGCTCTTCCTATTTCGTCGGCTACACTCAACACCATGATAACGCAATGGACTGCCACTCTTCATGAGAATAGATGGAAATCCATAACCACTTGCCGTCAAGCGCGTGAGGTCATCCCCAGGCCGTCACCGAAGACAGCAAAATACTGCCTGCAGCTTTCGCGCAGTAACTTACGTCAACTTGTGGGGCTTTTGACCGGCCACTGCAAGCTGAACAAATACATGCACTGGATGGGTTTGGCTACCAGCCCACTGTGTCGGGCATGCTACCAAGAAGACGAGACGCCGGAACACATTTTATGTGATTGCCCAGCGCTTGTCCAACTTAGAGGTTCCATTCTGGGGGAGTACTGGCCCAGTATGGCCGATTTTGGTGGCGCCTTGCCTGCTGCTTTGCTCGAGCTCAGGCTCAGTTTGGGCTGGCTCGGGTAGGCTGTGGGCCAGCGACGCCACCAAGGGGAGGTAGCACAATGGGCTCGGTAAGAGTGGCCTAAGTGCATGTGTTTACCACCTTCCCCGACCTAAAATCCAGAATCTAGAATAGTACCAACGTAAACAACACCGCAAAAAGTTAAAACTACCCCACTCAGTGAATCAATTTCCTACAACCTGACTGAATAAACATCTTTTGAGTATTTCACAGAAATATGATAAGAATATGACAAGGAGGGTGATAGACTCTCACAAGTGCTATTGAGTTCTTAATATATATTTATATTGTAGTATAAATGAGATTTTACTTTAACCACCTAAATTGAAAATTGAGTTGAAACTCTTTCGTTGAGCTTACCAAGACGTTTAAGTAGTTTTTAAGCACTTCAATTACCGAAGCAATTACCGGAAAAACTACTCCGTAAAGAACGAAATTTAACCCGACGACGTTACTATCAGTTCGGCTACATTAAAGGAGCATTAAAGATTTTCCACTTTAAAAGGTTTATGTACGTTACAAGAATTGATCCAATTTACAGAATATAACATACTTTCGAGAAGGGTAAATCCGATAGATACTTAAATGTAATTTCTCGCCTTCAGTACAAATAATTTGCGAGTCTATTTTTCCGGGTTGAAAGCTTGTATGAAAGCTATCATGCCGTTTTACATAATGTATTTGCTTGCAACGTCACAAATTTAAAAACAATTATGGGATGTAAAATCAAACCGGATGTAGAACGTTGTGCCTAATTTAATATTTAAGGTGCTACCAACGGGAAATTCAAACTCCGCTCTGTCTCAACCCTGGATGTGAAAGAAAGGAGGGGTATTAACGTCGTTACAAAGAAAACAGGTTTTATATGACCCAGATGAAGAACATCTTGTTAAAGGGTTTCTACCTAGAATTACAGGTGTCACAATACAGCGGAACAAAACCTTCCTTGGGTTGGGGAACAAGAAAAGTTCAAAATGGAAAACATAAGCCTATTGAGAGTAAAACAGACACAAAAATTTCAGATCATCACCGCAGGCTACGCTGGAACTCCAACTACGTAGCGTCGGTGTTACAGATGACAGTAAAGGTAAAGGTCTTTTGAGAAAAACTTTGAATTAAGGACAGATGGATCAGATTCAGGAATAACTCGTGAACTCAAAAATTCACGAACAAAATCTTCACTGGTAGAGTGTTGCAAGTGATCTTCTACAATGGGTGGAGAACGAAACCTTCACCATCATTCAGGGCAAATCGCTCGTATCATAATACAACTTAAAGCAGTGTATTTCTTTCATTATCCGAAAGATGAACATTTGGCGTGAGTGATTGTGTATTTATGTGAGTGGAGTAAATCTTTCACATTGCTTTTACGAACCTATGCGGGTAGCGTTCATTCTTTCGTATGCTTCACGACTAGCATTGTATTCAATATCGACTTACCCAATAATCTTCTTGTTCGTGTTATTATTTATTAATTTTCTTGTTCGCCAACGAAGTCCGTTATTTCATTTATCTTCAAATATTGCAACGTAAGTTTTGAAATAAAGAAAATAGATGCTTAATGAAATAAAAATCATTATTAATTTTAAATAGTATGATGTAATCTGTGATTAGCGACTATCGAAACTTTCTGATGCTTAGTAGTGTTTATAGTAGGTAATATTTAAAAACAAAAAACTAATGATTTTATCATTTATAAAACAAAAAAATTTATTTACAATTTAACATTGTTATTTTATGCTTACAATATTTATAATTTTGATACATATTCTTGAAAAAGGTTATAATAATAACCGAAACGTTGTATATCTGAAGTGTTCTTATCATTGAAACCACCTAAAAACCAAGAAAAAAAATCTAAAATATTAAGTTGCAGAATGAAATATTAAAATATATTTACAAAATTCTTTTTTTTTAATTACTAGTAAATAGGGTTTCGTAAAACTTACCTTGCGTTAAAATATTGTTTTTTTTTGGCACGTACTTAGAAGGTAAGCGGGAATTACAAACAGAAACCATATCCAACATTTATTAAGTACTACTGCTCATTAAAATAAGGAACAGTGTCGAAAAACTAAATACCTATCGAATCTTCTTCATGTTCTTCTAAAGAAAAAATTTATGCAGAAGCAAAAAATTTAAACAATTCATTAAGTATAGGACATTCTTTACCTTTCTTGATCATTTCTGTTGAAAATGTTGTGGACACTCTTACCTTCCAATAGAAATAAACATATTAAATAACAGTTACGCATTTTGCATCTTACGAAAACAGCGGCATGGGGCTATACGACATTTTCAAAATCAGCTTCAAATTGCCACAGGATTTTTTGAGGACTTAAACACTGCCACAATGTTTGTAGATTTTTTTTTTGCAATCGGTGGTGCAAAATGTTATTCTGGAGTATATATGGAGTTACGTATTGTGCGAATTATGTTGACGATATGGTGAGAACATATGAAGCGTGTATGAAAGAATGAAGGCATCTCACGTCGTGAAGGCAACCTTGAGAATAACTTCGCACTATTTATTGGTTTCGCCCTGAAATATTCACGCACAGCTGTCCCTGTGAATGAAAGCTACGTTCGTCCAAACTTTATTCCAAAACAAAGACACAACAAAACCTAGCTTGAGGCAAAGCCACTCGCAACGGACCTTTGAATTGGAAGTGACTAGAAATACTGCGCTTAAACAATTTTGATCACCGACAAAATTAGGGGTATGCCGAAGAAAAACATCTTACGATTATCCTGATTTGCAACGAACCGAATACTGATTGGAGAGCTTATATTTATAACAGAAACAGACGTAAATCTAAAAAAAAAGTATGAAGTGGGAATATTAAATATACAAAGCCAATTGACGGAGAGTTTCCGGAGACTGAATATCGTGGCTCCCACCAAGAAAACAGAAAAAAAAAAAACGCAAAATTCAAGCATTACGTAATATTTAAAAAGAAATGTGAAAATATACCTGCTTACCTAATATGTACATATTTACTGTTGTGTGAATATTTCGTGAGAGAATTACCAAACATTTAAAAAAAAAGACGCCATAAAAAATATAATTCTTTGCAGTGAAATCGTTCAAGCTGAAAATATTTGCTGCAATCATGGCAGCTACATGAAAACAATGAAAAAGGTTAAAGTAATCTTTGTATTCTTGTAGTACCTACACATTGCTCGGGTCTCGGAGGGATATCACCACGGCTTAAAATGAAAACAAAGGTTCCGGATTTTTATCCTTCCTCTTTGCTTTTCCGCCGCCTTAATTTACGATTTGCACTTGTCAAGTCTTTCGTTTTAAGGCGCTTATTTCGGTTGTTGATTTAAAAAATAAAAATCCCTTTTTTCATTTCGTTTTTCGAAAGATATAATATGTTTCTGAAATGTTCGTCTAAGTGCATCAATGAATTAATAAGATTAAAGTAATCTTTTTTAATACCAAGTAAGATGCAGTGGAGTAAGTACTACAGAAAAAAGGAACAGATATTGAAATGTTGCAAAAACAGGATCTGTGTACAATATGGTGCAAATGAAAGGAATAACTTCATTATTTCGTAAACTAGCGACTTCAGAGAAAAATCCTGAAACACGTCGTTTTTTATTTTTAAACGGGTATTGCGTCATATATATTTTTTTATTTTTCACATCTCTATGTGTGCGTGATGACGTCAATAATAATTTTTTTTTAAATAAAAATGTAGGTGTTGCAATATATCATTTGAAAGTCTTTTGATTGTCATTTTTTTTTATACTGTAAAAAAAATATTTACGAAATTCCAGCTGATTTATTAAAACAAGTAAGATGGTGCATCTCCACACTACGTTGTTTTGGTTAGAAAGTTCTTAGACAACGTCTTCCCAAATCGGTGGATACGTTGAAGAGAATCAATAGAATGGCCAAATAGGTAACCAGAGTTGACTCCGCTTGATTTTTTATGAGGATACTTAAAAATTAAATTTGTCTGAAGATCTTCTTCTTTATTTATTATTCTTTTACCGTGTAAATTTAACAATAATGTTTTAGAGTTTTATTTTGAGTATGCGGTAGGTGTGAATCAATTAACTTTTACATGTGTATAATTGTAACTTATTATTACTTTACGTTTCGCATTTGTTCTTTTATCCTTTTTTCACAAACATTAACTTCTGTATTCTTCCTCATTGTCCTGGGATATATTATATTAAATCTATGTCTTACACTTTGTTGGTGTGTGTTGCAGTTACATTTTAAACTTTTCCCTTTTTTAATTTTCAATGAAATTTGTATACCGGGTGTCCAACCTAAGATGCAACGGTTCCTAGCCAATTTATTATTACCTTTTTGAAAAAATTTTCAAATAAATGTTGCCTCCAGTCATATTCTACATATGCTAAAATTAGTTTCAGTAATGTCGGACTGCCGGTTGTACCGGAAGTAGATACTAACTTTATTGTTTTAAATGGAACACCCTGTATATTATTGAACTGTTGGATTCCTTGTTAAATTTAAATAACAATACGTTAGGGATACATTGGAGCTAAGTTGTACCGTTTCCGAATTACATGACGTTTTTCGAAAAAAAGTGACATTTGTAGTGTCTTCGGTGTTTGGAAATACCTCAGAAAATACGAAAGTTAGAAAGATACGGTTTTCGGTTTTCGCTTGACCATGAAACAGCATACGTCTTTTATTTTAAAATTGTTGCGTTTAAATTACAGCGTTATTAAATAGGGATCTGTAATTTTCAAACTCTAAAATCATGGATAACTTGATTTTTTTAAATTGAACGGTATAGCAATTTTTACATAAATGGATATAAAATTTAATTTTCTTTCGATTTTACACGGGTATCATTGTGTCTATCTCCAACGGTTTTGGATATATTCGCGATTTTTCAGTTTCTCACGATAGATACGTATTTCGAAGCGCCGCCGCCGGCCATATTACCCTTTATTCTTGAGATAGAAAAGAAAAAAGAGGATTATGTAAGGGACATTTTAGGGTGGTTGTAACCCCTGTATATGATATTTTGGGGAAAAAAACCAAAACCAAATAAATTTCTTTTTTAATGTAGTTTATGGATTAGAAGAAAAATATATTAATTTCTCATTTACGTGGTCGGGGGCTTAAAATTTGTTCTTGTTTTAGGCCCCTACAACCTCCGTCATGCACCACTGACCTTCTTATTAAACCAAAACTTCCGAATTGTCAAGAGGAACATTTTAATTTTTAGTTGAGTTCGATATCTCCTCTAGTTTCAAAGATAACGTCAAAAATGTGCAGCAAAAAAAAATAAATACCTATCGATTATTTTTCATTACCCTACATGCCTGCAATGTTCGATCAAAATCGGAGGTGATCATTTCTGTCACCTTGCTTGTTAATGTAATACTCGTATTAAAGTCATTTATTTATATAGCTACGAGGAATTTCCAGCTACTAGAAGAGAACGCCCAATAAATAGGGTAACAAATTATCCCTGAATTTTATTACAAAAAAATACCGTCTTTAAGATACCTTAACGTACTTTAATGAGCTGACACATTAGCCACTTACTATAGATTTCAATGGTATTAGATACATTTGCTGTATCAAACTCTAAGATAGATTCACTTTTTGAAAGAGTTTCAATAGACTTCTTAAGCATTAACTAATAATAGACAATATTCACCACAATATTGATGATAATTAACATGGATATCCCTTGACAAACCCCCAATATAACATTTCAGATTCATAGACAACTTATAATGGTATAATATATATAGCTCCATATCTTATTTCCCTAGTGAAATGTACACAACAACCACTTGATTGGTATTCTCATTTCATTTTCCACGAATATTCTAGATTCCCTGCGCTGGTATGAAGAATAGCTATCACATTCAAATCCCACCGCACGTAGTTGTATCTGTTTAGTAAATCAACGCCTTTCAGATATGAACTACATCACAATTTTCCATCAAAATCTAATCAACTGTAATACACACACAATTTCAAAGGCGTTTTCTTTTTCTCCGCTAACTTAACCGTATTTCAAATGCTAATGTAATTTTAAAGCGCTCACTGATATAAGCTGTTATTCAAACTCTGGATGCAGTAAAGAAGCAATTCAGATTAATACCGGAGGGGAATGTCCCTTTTTAAGCTAAACCCGGTTTCCTCACAACGTGACAAGTACCAGCTATTTTAAAGCCTAAGAACACAGTATGAACTTTCCTGTAATCCGCCACTATGTAAATAAATTATTTAGATTGAACCGGATACCAGGCTTTGGAAGGAGAGGACCATTGTTATGGTATTCCCTGGCCCAAAGCCAGGACGCTTAACAAAATAAAGTTTTAATTTAGGTTTCGCATAATAAACTAAGCCACTTCAATATATCAACACACGAAATGTTGAAGGTTATATCCATTAAAACAACAATGGCAGCAAATTATTATTTATAAAATAGATTACAATACATGAAACTAGATGTGACGTACTAAGATACAGCTATTCTGTAAGGAACATTTTAACGCTTGAAGCATACAGGATGTATGTAAAACACCTAGCCAAACTGCAGGCATGCCTTGTAGACACCAAGATTTCTTCGCGAAAACATGGTTTCCACGATGCGGCCTCTTTCAATTAGGAGATTAAAATGTTCAAGGTAAAATAATAAAATACTTGTAATGCCACAGGTTGAGAAACACTGCTCTAACAGCATCGTCTCTGCTGCTAACAAGTCCCTATATGTGGCAATTCTTTTATTTTGTGGTTTGCTCTCTACCATTCACTTTCGCCTTAAATTTTGTGCTTATTTGAGAGTCGTTCACTTATGCAGATTTAGTTCCAAATGATAATTCTTGACCATGTGTGTCGCTAGCGGAGGGAAGTTCAGATTCAGCCTTTTCTAAACATTGGATATCGTACTCTAAATCAGATTCATTTGTTTAATGGTGGTGTGATGCACGAAATAAGGATTCTGCATCCTCTTCAATCAGTAAACGTTCCCAGATTTTACTGGTTTGTGTGTTATGCCACATTCCATTGCGTCACAATCGACAATCGGTACAAACGTAAAACCAGTAGAGTAAAAGAAGTAGTTATTAGTCCAGAACTGGTTCGTATCGATCTGCGCAGATTCGAATATCAGCTGATTTCATCATATGGAGAGATTGCTTATACACTGCGAGCTGGACATTCACTGCCAACGATGTTATTATTTATAACAATAAATTGATAGTTTACGCGTCGAGATGTTGTAAGACTGCGTAGTTTCACAAACTGTAGAAACAAACTTTTCATCACAGGAAATGTACAAAAATTTTGTCCACATGCTGTAAAATTACTTTATTACAACATCTGGAGTCAGATCAAGTACCGGATATCCTTTTCATGAAATGAATATTAATTACAGTATATGGATTCGACATGTACATATTGAATCTGTTAGATTTTAAATTCAATTTAAAAGTCCATTTAGTTTTGTTTCAATACTTGTTTTAATTTCATTTTGCAGAAGTCCACGACGTTCTCATGTCTGGTCCAGAACGAATTAGTCTCCTCCGAGATGAGAATATCGGTAAACGTGGTGTACGGTAATTCTCCCCTGACGTGCCTCGGGGAGGGTCACTTGAACGTGCTTTGGCCTGAGACCGCCGCGGGCACTGAAAGTTTACAAGAGTGTCCTCGGGGCTACACCGGTATCGCCAGGAGATTTTGCAGCATACAGGACGCCGGACAACCGACCTGGCAAATGCCCGACTACAGCGACTGCACGCGAAATTCCCTGCTGGAGGTCGACACTAACGTAAGTCCTATATAGAACTATATTATAGCGACCAGCACCGATATCGAATTCGCAGTATTGTTTTATTGCCGCACTAAAGTTGGTATAAACCTATAGATTGCGCATCGAAAACTATCTACTCCTAATTTAACGAGTTTTAACTTCGAATATTCGCCAATAATATGCTTATGCTGCTAGTTTACAACGAAATAAAATTTTACAAATGACTATCAAATTTATTTTTAAAAAATGTTTGTTATTCTCGTTGTTATTTGCATAGATTTTATTGATTGCTCTCCCGAATCCGTCAATAAGACGGTCTAATTTCAAAATCTTTTTTTAATTTTGCTATTTTATGGTATGTGCTATTTTAATTTGAGAGCTACAACTGGATTTAATTGTTTTATTTATATATTTCAATCCTATACATGACATATTAGCATTGTATACATGATATAAAAAGTATACGCAGAATTATGATTACATATAAAAATATGAGTGGATATACAGTTCCCGCATGCAGTTAAGAAGAAGAAAAATCATCTTCATATGAGTTTTACGATGAAACGTTCATTGTATAAACTCTACTTTTCAAAGTAATAAATTGTTAATAACTTGTTGCACAACCTGTGTAATATGAGCTAGGGTCTCCATTGCCCTTATTATTGATGAATATCAATATGTACCAAAACTAACCAAGAAAATTAAAACGTCAAAATACTAAGGTATCTTAATCCTGGTTTCAAACTCAAATGTCAGACCATAGTGTCAGACGTGACATATATTGCCAACCTGTACTGTTAACGCCCTAGCGTCAATTTTTTTATTATTATTATCAATAAAATTAAGATTTGTCGACGCAAAAAATAGTGTGTAACACACGGCCTGAAACTCTTTTGCGAGTATTCGCACTTGTGGGACCTCGGCTTCGCCTCGGCCCCACAAACCGTACTCACACTCGCAAAACTATAGTTTCTGGCCTAGTGATACAATAGTTATTTGTATCACTAGGCCAGAAACTATAGTTACTATACTAAATGGTACTATATAAATATCAATTTTTTTACAAAAATATTAATTTTCGTATAACAAACGATTTTGGATCTTGGCATGCAGGCATTCGTATTAATTTCGGATTGAGCAGGTCATTGATCTACTCTGTTATGGACACACCCAAATGAAAATATTTTCAATGTTTTGGGTATATCTAATTATCAATCGTGACTTTCCAAAATTTGCACCATGATTTTTAGAAGCAAACATAGACTTATTGTCAGAAGCATTTAAGGGAAACGTTCCAAACATACGACCATGAGGAAAACCCTTACCTTTAAATTATTAGATATATTACCGCCTATGAAAATAATTGCAATCTGTCACATGTATAATTACTTAACTATTTATGAATGATATTCCAAAAAAATTATATATCCCCTATTAGCCATTTCCGTTTATTTGTACTTTCTTTGTTTAACCAGGTCCAAATCTTCCTTTTAGCAGAATCGTTAGTAATTCCACATACGGGCTTTGGACCTATGAAGTGTCTTTTAGAGCCCTTCTTGGCTAGTTCGTCGGCCGTTATATTGCCCGGCTCACTTATTGTTAGTAGAGCAGAAGCTGGCATGCAAGCCCTTAGCCACGACACTACAGCTGGGCCGGGAGGTCGGTCCGCGGATCGGCTCTCACCTAGGCCATGTTGCGGGTTTAGTTGCTCAGATGCATCCACTCTCCACCATATTGCGGGGTTTAGACCGCTCAGGTCTCTTGGTTATTGTGTCTGGTATGCTTATAACCCCTCATCCCAGAGCATCTGTCGGGATATAAATCAAGACAGGGCTTCCCTATCCGCCACCTAGGAACGCGCCCGATGGGTTTTAAATTAGTTTTAAGTTAAATAAGGTGTCCTACCTGTTTTTTTTTTATGAAATGTATTTTATATTACATTTTTAATTACTTATTTCGTCAGTATCACAGATAGATTGATTATTTAATCAGATAGCTATCTGACAAAATAAAGTTTGTGAAACAATCCGCTGCATATTCATTGTTTTTATTTTTTTTTGTTCTAGATATCTTTTATAAACATTTTTCTGCAGAACATTGATTGCTAGTACTGCAGCAAAGTCAACTCAGTTTATTCAATCCTTTATTTATTCATTCCTTTAAAAAAAAAGAAGCATGAAAGCGCAAAAACAAGGCAAATCAATGATTTTGATATTAGTGGATATATGTTTCCTTGGCATTTCCCTTATTTTAACCATAAAGTAACCAAATATCACAGTTCTCACTTCTGTTTGTTTGCTTGCTGTATTTTTTAAAAAGCAATGTATAACCAGCCATTGCCCAAAAAAGATGTTATACTTGAACTATTCGATTTAGGAAGTGTTCTAGCGTGGTAAAAAATATTAGAGAATTATTTCTTTTTAATAAAAGCCTCCCAATCTTTTTAAAACCGTTAACTTATCCGACCTTACTTCTGTATTGCACTGCAAAGATTTCATAAAGAATAAAATTTGGAATAGAAAAGAAAAGAGTTTGTCAAGAACCGTTCGCGTCTAAAATTTGAGAATCAATAAAGATTACGTTTTTAATTTCCAAATATTGAATCGCTTTAATACTTTAATTATAATTGTAATAATTACTTTTAATTGTAATTGAATATAGTAATCAAAGTCTTGTGATTTATGTGATGGCCAGAAAAATTATACGAAAATTTAAGTTAAAGATCTTGTTTTTACGAATTAGTTAATCTAATTTAAAGGGATACCTAAAAACTATTTATTATGTGCTCTTATCGTAGCCTGTTTACACCATGCAATCCCTCAATGTACGTATGTGGCCATATGTTTAATAATACAGACGATGTAATTTCGTGAAAGGTTTTTTGTCGCCCGTTAGCAATGTATGTACTTCGGGATCCAGATAATATCTATGGAAAGTAAAGAATGTGCTTACGAAAAATGTTTTGTTATAACTGCCGGGCGCAAGAAACAAAATCTATACAATCCCTATGTTAAAACATAAAATTATTTCCATTTCCTCAAATTTTGCAAAGAATGGATAATAACAAAACTCAGGAAAATAGTTGAAGCTCGCGAGTTAAGTTTGTTGCAATTATTCTTAAATTAAATATATCATTTTTGTTTAATTGACAGTTTCAAGATGAAATTTATTAGGTATACAGTTGGTTTCTAAACCATGTACTACAACTCTTTTCGTAAATATAACCATTATTATTATTAGAGTGTGCCTAATAAGCACATTAAAAGCTAAGGCTTTGTATACTCCTAAAAAACAAAACTGTACCCTTTGGGAAAACGATTCAAATAAATTAATATTCATAATGCATATCGCTTCCGGATATTTCATATATTCGTTAATTTTCCATTGAAAATTTTATACCTTCCCCGGATGAGTTACACCAAATAGCATGTGAGTGATGATCGCCATTTTAACTATTTCAATCAATTTGCAAATGCGGTTTACAGTTACGTGCAGGCCGATTAACGAGATCGGTAAATCATATTTGTTTCGTAAATTTCGAAAATTGCAGCAATAGGTTAACTGGGGTGATTGAATGAATTATGTACCTATTGCGTAATACAATGCCGTAAATTTGAATGGTTAGCGTCAAAACAATAACAGCAATAATAATTTATCAATTTCTGAAACGGATAAAAGTAACTAGAAGTTACAAATAATAAATCACAGTATAGATAAATAATACTTCAATTATACATTAAAAAAAAGAGTAAAAGTAAAGTTCAAAATAATCTATACTCCCATAATTTATAAAATTTACCGCCACCATTACCAATTTGTTATATAGGAAATAAAGTAGTAAAATTTACTCCTCCATTTTTTCTCACAATAACAACTTGTACAGTTACTATCTTGTAAAATTAATTTGTTTGCTTGGTTCATTAATGACATGATTTGGATAGTGTAGGGATTTTTTTAATCCTACTTCACTGGATTACAAACTACTGCTACTACTGACAAATATTTATATATGTATCGACATGAATTGTAAAGATGGAATTTATCCTGTGCACATTTAGTGATACCGCAATATCAGATTATAAGATGCAGTAACTCTCTTCAGTTACAGAAGTCGTTTAACGTCGTGGATTTTCTTGTATACGTCATTTGTTGAAAAAGTATTCTTGAATTAACAATGTTTTTGTTTAATCATTTAATAGAAGGTTTTTAACACTTCTGCAGCCGTTACACTCTTACCTAGAATCACCCATCTTTCTACTTCTCTGACAGTAATAAGTTGCAGTCACTTGAAACACTGTCGTATCCATAGAATAACCTGACCAAAATGGTGACTGTCCCGGCTAACCTGGGACCGCGTTTTACGCCTCCTTCTGGCTGTCTTGTGTACTAAAATTATGGCGCGCAATTTGAATGCCCATATAATTTGAATTGGTGCTTTAAATTTATATTTAGATTTGTATAAATAAAAAACCGACAATTTTTTAAATATCTTTATTAATATCACAAAAAATACAATAAATTAAATATACAGAATACCAGTTCCTATGAATTGGTGAATGACATATATAAATCCATTACAATAACACATCTGTTGTAGAATAAAAACTTAAATTAAAGAAAACAGGAAACTATATCATTTTAAATTCAACATTTTTAGATGCAAATATAAGAAATGAAGCAATAAGTTACGTAAACTGTAAAACAAAAATAATATAAATAAATTGTATATACAGAATATTAGTTTGCATGAATGTACTGGTTAAAAAACATATGTAACTCATAAACATAATATTCAAAACTCAAATGAGAATTCTGAGAAAAGAGAAAAGTAGTTGTTATTACGCCCATGGAAGCGACTTTAGGGTGTTCATCCCTCGTCATTTGCCAAGGAGTAAGGAAAACCACGAAAACCTCACTCTGAAAGCTGGCTTCAGCATTCCAACACCGAAACCTAGGAATGATGGTGTCTGAAGTCCATTTTTAACAATTTCTATATTTTTGCATTATCGTAACTAATATGTTTTTGAAAGTATGTAATACTGGGACTACAATAAAAGAAATTAAGATAACAACAATAATCTAGTTCGTTGTACTTATGTTAAAATGTTAGACAAACTTCAATTTACTCTTTTTGTATAATAAAATGGACTTTGGACAGTATACTTCCCATGTATGTACACTATATGTAACATCCACATTGCTAAATTAGTCTAGCTTAATATAAAAAAGATTGAAATTCAATACTAAAATTAAATAATTGTAATTAGTTACTATTTGCAGGAATATGACGGTACGTAGAGTAAAACAAAATACAATAAATTACAAATACAGAATACTAACTAGTTTGTGTAAACTAATCAATTACATATCCGTAAATAGCAAAACAAAAATACAATCACACAGTAAACATATAGGTGTGTAATGTGAATGTTATTAACATAATAATAAAAGTATGTCAAATGTTTTGATGTTTTCTGCAGCAAAGCAAAGTAAAATCAACATTTTCTAATAACTTTTTTAACTTAGGTAATAAATTGTTCGGTAGGCAGTAAACTGCTGCTGCATCTGTAAAATAAATACACATACATGTGCATATGAAGCAAAAATATTTTCTGAAGATGTAATTATATGATCATTGGTAAGAAAAAGTGGTTGAAGAAATTTCTCATTGCTGCTGTTTGCCTTGCCACCCTTAACAGAATCAGCGTAGTTGTCTAGAATTTGTCAGTCATTTCACAATTTCAACAAATTGATTTATATGACATGAACAAAGCACGGACCAGATAGTTAATTCTCCAATGTTGCACGAAAAAGGGACAAGGACATGCTGACTAGCATCGAATGCACCAGTGTGGTTTATTTTCCAAGAATTGATATACATGGCATGCTACTGGAAAATGTCTACTATAGTCGTTCACCTCGATATGTGTCCACTGCTTCGCTTGAAACTATTATACAATTCAACTACGGAATTGAGCCACTGACTTTGTCCGTGCTCTGGACATAAGAGATAACCATATAGAGAGACTGAAATAGAGCTCTGCTAGTACCACACGATTCCTCCGAGGGGGCGTCCTAATATTTCCCCACTCCCTAACCAAGGAATCGCACCCCTCTGGTCGTATCTTTGCTAAAACTACCCGAGATTACCTTTCTCATACTCATCCATTCATGTTCTTAAAAAAATACCCTAATATTAGATGCAAGTTACTATATCTAGTTTGCTAAATTGTGGTAAAACATTTTTCACTGTGTAGTAAATTTATTCATATAATCAGAAAGATATTAAAATATTTAAATCGGAAGTATGATATCTGTATTTCAACTCATACTTTAATTCTGTGCGGTACATTTTCTTAATGAAGAAGCATCTGATACTCCGAGAGAGCTAAATGAATAGAAAACTAGAAAACTACGTCTTTGCATGTGACGCGATAGGTCGTGCAAAGGTAATATATCTTCTACGCAAATGGTACAGCGTATTCCATTATTCTCCTGCAATTAATTGAATCACCACTACTGACCATAACTTATAAAATTAAGAGCGGCATTAACAATATTTCGTAGATTATGTATTAATTAAATGTAATACGTTTGTGCTTGTGCATCGTATGCAAGAAATTAAGTAGAATTATATGCTCATTCATCTTGATAAAGCGGAAATAACCTTCTCTATTGCTTAATTTGTCGCATATGGTGTTTTCTGAGCTATAAAATCCTCTAAAGTCGGCGAAATCGCCGTTAATATGATATTTCATTGTATTACCTCACTACAATCACTTTAATTTATTGTTTGATTCCAATTTTTTGTTCTTCTTCCCTGTAAATATTATATTGGTGTGTATCCTTACAGACAAATATCAACAGTAACTTGTTCGTTGCCAAGTTTTTGGACTGCAGCAAGAGAACTTGCTTTTAATTAGATATGCTGCATAAAACTGCTCTCCTTCGGCGTTCTTTTTCTTTTGCCATATATAAAATATATAACGCTATACCTGCCAGCATAAGGGCCAAGCCTCTGCCTACGTTTAAAAAGTTATTGCGTGGTTTGATTTGGGATAGACAGTTACTTGATTCCTACCCTCTTGCTTTTAGTTAGTATGTATATTTCTTACAAATATTCTCCAAATATTTTCATTTTTTATTTTGTATGCAAATATTGTTTTTTTTTCTTTTTCTCTCATACTAACGGAATTAGTTTAGGTAATTATAGGCACTTGAGTATTTTATTATGAATTTAAGGACGTCAAAGTTAAGTGGAAGAGTAGACGCTGACGGTTGTCAGATGCCAAACTTCGCCTTGAGATTTCCATCACTTTTGTATTGTGTTCTTCCACTGTGTTGTTTGGTATTATATATAATAGGGGAATATGTTTGATTTCTATATATTTTTGTTTCGCTGAAGTTGGAAATAAAGATTATATTATTATTATGTACTGATAATATGCTCTCATTATCATCCACGAATCGGAAATAAAAAACAAAAATATTCTTTATACTGAATTTTGATTAAATTAAGAATTACGTCAAAATATTGTCATGGTTTAAAAGTTCAGAGCTATAGAATACTCGCTACCTACATGATCCGATTACTCAAAAAATGCAAAACCCATGTAAAGGGAACCTCTTCCACAAAGTTCACTCAGATTTTGTTTACATTTTTAGATGAAAAAATATAGAAGACACGCAAATCCACAAAGAACAACTATAACTATTTTTACTGCTGAATTTATGTCGGGAAGTTTAATGTCATAATGTTTTTAATTCATACTACATATCACCTCCATAATTCCTTCAATTCCTCTTGAACCATCAATCGTTCATCAATTACCCGATGAAGGCTGGATAGATATATTAAACATGGATCTGACATTATTTGATCACTAGCTAGGATTTCACGAGCCACCTCCATCACCGCATGTCATGTCAGAAGGAATTTATGCAGCGTTAGGTAACTTGGAACGTTAATATCTGTTAATATTGACTATTGGTAGTTACATCTTTACTACCTGTCTCTTAGATATACTGGTGCTATTTACTCTTTGAACGGATGAAGTTCTAGGAATAAGAGTTCGGTCCACTATATGTAAAATTCTGTTACTTACTAATTTGAATTTCATACTTTCTGTGAAGTTTAGATGTCTTCTAATGGCATATTTTTTTAATTGATTTTATTTTTTGGTAGTATGAAGTTGGGATTTGCTATAATATCGCAAATAGTTTTAGCAAAACCATATCCCTTTGCTTCGGGAAAACTTTTATTTGGCAGCTATTTGTATCAATTTTAAATTTACTATTTTACTTAATCAATAAATCTAATTAGGTAACATTATGTGTAAGGCTTATAATTAGATTATAAAACAAAAGATATGAACATATAATAAAATCTGTTTCAATTTACTTTTCATGCGTGGTCTCTCTTTTCCAGAAATTTCTATTCGTTGCTAACCTTCTAATCTCGCAGCATTGAATATCTTGTTTCTTGCTTCGTAATCGCAAACTCTACCTTTTAATTGGGCAGTGGGACAATAACACTTAAACTTTTTTATGACAAATTGTTTTAAGTCACCTTATATTTGGACGTTTGCAAAGCAAAACAAAAACCACGGCTTTGCAAACAAAACTAGTTTGCAAAAGAAGCAGGTGCCTTCATTGAACATTAGACCACTATACCACTATATAACAAATTGAAACACCTCCAATTCAAGCATACGTTGGAAAAGCCAGCATCAGTCAGCTGATTAGAATCTTAGCTAGTAGCCAAGCGACCCCAAGGGCACTTGCATTCTACAGGATAACCTCCAAAGTAGTTTAAGAACATCCACATAAATTTAGAGCTTGGCTTAACACAATAAAATTACCTTGGTGTGAGATCCCAAGGCATAAGGACATAGTGGATGTTCTAATTGCAAAGCAGCTACTGAGAAGTGGTTCTGAAACAACTCTCAGCGTACTAGAATCGAAATTGGCAATAACCAAATTTGGAATACGTCGGGCAGTTGCTCAGTGGATTATAGGAAATCACCAGCCAATAAAGCACTGATGAGCGAAACGCGGCATCTGTTGCTCATCAAACTTTTAATTTAATTAATTAGTGTTCATCTATTAACGCAAATTTACCGGCTTACCGTGTTTTTACTTGGAAATATGTTGTAGAAATGGTTCGACAATTTAGCATAATATCTTCATGAAATTAATGAGTTTCTCGTTTTTAATTCTCATCTATCCTTTTTCAAATACAATTTTTCTTAATTCCTGTTTCTGCAAATCTAAACTGAATCTTTCCAATGTGTTAATTATTACGCTCTAATCTACAATTTTAATTTTGGAATGCATTCATCAGCATCCCTTTTACTTATTCAGAATTGTCTTTAATTGCACTCATGTTCTTAATTGGAGGAAGCATAATGTTCATTAACTATTAACGTTAAAGGTGTAAAGCAACCTCTCTTTTTTTCTTAACCTGGTTTAAACGCTACTAGTTAATTAAGGCAGTCTTTAGTCTTCCCTTCATAATTCTTGCAGCGCCTAATATTGCTCCCTAAGTAAATATTCTACTTTAAGTGCACCTTCTTCCTCTGAAGTCATGATTTTAAACTAGTTTTGTTTATAAATTTGTAATTATTCTATTACAATCCACTGCTTGTTCAATTATACACAGAAGGAAGTGCAGATACAATGTAATTACAGTAACTTAAATTCAATAAAATGCAAAGATTTAAATGTTATGTTGGATATAAACTTAAAGAAAAAGTAGACCTATTTTAACCGTTCTCCTCCGAGCAGCTTTATTTGGTGTAGAAGAGAAAAACTAGAAACACATTCTCAAAGCTACTTTTAACCTTCTATCTAATATGCATCAGTATCCTACCCAATAGCATAGCTATATATCAGAAATGTTTTCTTAGTTCAATTATGAATAATGTTCACACAAGATATCTGATTACTCCGCGCTACACCAATTTAATTAATTCGGACAATTGTTTCGGAAATTCGTGGATTTTTATTTTCAACCGAAGAACGAATGACTTTCAACCTTCGATTGTGTATCTATTACTACGCTACAGTCCATGCATATCTTTGTATAGGAATAATGTTCATATTTTTTTCTGTATATTCGAATTTAATTGATAAGAAAATTGTTTATCAATTTGATTGGCACTAGCAACAATAATAGAACAACTGAAACCAACGCCTACAGCTAATATCGAAATAATTGGCCAATTCTTTTCTTGAAGTACCCTTTGTGTGGTCCAGAAACACATTTTTATACAAGGAACCACTACCCTATAGAAAATATCAGGTTGTAATACCTGGGCACAATAGGTCTTAAGGCCGAGCTGCCTCACGGGGTTAAACCTGCCCATGAAAGCAAAAAAAAAAAAAAAAAAAATACCAGGTGAGAAGTTGTGAAAGAGAAACCAGAATAGGTATCTCGATTAGTATCGGCAAAGACACGATGGTATTTCAGGCCAAGGTTGCTGCAAGTAATTATTGCATCAGATAAGTCGAGAGATGGATTGACATGAATAGACACGTTGCTACCTCTTCTTCCAAGCTGGTTTAGTACTACGTAAGCTTCCTGAATGAGGTGAGCATCCAAAGGAAATTAACATTGACGCGTGAAAAGGAATGAGGTGGCAAATGATTCATTGGAGCTCATCCCTCCAAGTCTATTAACAAATGAACACACAATACGCCCTAGGAGTAGTGGCAAAGATCACCAGGCAAAATGTTTTAGGTGAACAAAGATTTGAATTTACTAAAAATCTATTAAGTATAGACAGAGGGACAGTTAAAATGCTACTAGGACTACTGACTGGTCACTAGACTAAATGGAGCAAGATAAACTTGACATAAATCAATATTCCTACGACCAAGCTGGGAGAATCCCAGAGCAGTTAGCTACCTAATAGACTCACTCTTAAGGATGATAGATCTAATTAAGGGGGCAAAATTTACAACAGATCCAAAAAGGTTGCGGTGAAACAAGCCTGTAGGGGCACTCCAATCCTAATCTAACCTAATGCCCTACAATTATTGATCGATTACATTGAAGACATTCCGGAATTTATCTCGAATTTCTGCAGTATTGTTTCAGGCATCAATTTCTTAAACTTCTTTTAACTCCCAATAAAAAATAATCCAGACGCTTTTTTTGTTGAGGGGGTCGTCCTCTGGTTTAATTTTTGGCTTGCCAAAATGTGCTTGTCTTTTTGGGGTCTGGAGCCCCCATTCATACAGAATGTGGTATGAGGTCTATGTCATTCTATTACAGAGGCTGCAGTGGGTATTTGCGGTGTTGATTCCGATTTTCTGTAGGTGTCCTTTCAGTGCATAATGTTCTCTGTTAGAAGATTTTCACTCTTTTTCTTTAATGGTTCCTTGATAATGACTCCAGTGTTCTTTGTGTTTCTCTTGAACCAAACTCTTTACCTGCTCCAGTACTGTATTTTTGGAGCCTCCTAGGACAAGTTTTGGGCCTATAAATGAGGCCGATGATATCTTTCTTGCCGACTCATCAGCTTTTCTGTTTATTTAGATTCCCGAATATCCGAGTACCCACAGTGAAGTAACTTTATTGTGGTCTGTCAAGTATTGATACCAATCTGTGATTTTCATCTCCAAATTTCTATTAAATAGATACAAATATCGAAATGATGTGATGCGATCTCATTCTCACATGAAGGACAATATTGTTGTCTCCAAATCCTGCGTATCTGCCAGTTAGCATTTCTCGCAATCTGAGATGCCCCATTCTTGCCTCTCTTGTTATCACCAATTGGAGAGGAGCAATTTCCAGGAGGCATTACATTGTTGCTGTAAGGGTAGTCCTCATTGCTCCTGTTATTCCTAAATACGCAAGCCTCTGTATCTTGCTAAGTTCGGTTATAGCAGTCTACTGCTGCATCTTTCTCCACCATACCAGAGATGCGTAAGTGATCATGGATCTGACCACCGTGATATATGTCCAATACTTCATATTTGGTCTTGACCTCAATGGTTTTCCATGGGTTTTTCTAACAAATATAAGTGTTGTCTCCGGCTTGGTTATAATTCTCTGATTTATACTATTCTTTGAATGTATCCGCTTTAAATAATGATCTTCCTAATGCTCTTTGTTTCATATTGATTCGTTAAAATATCATAGCACGGGTATTTAAATGGTGAAATTACTGAAAGTATAGATACATTACATATTCCTGTCAACCAATTTACTTGGAAAATATTCAAATATTTTATAAAAACAAGTATATATTTAATACATTTATGTAGTATTTAGCTGTAGATTATTTTAGTAGTAACAAATAAGGCCATTCCACAACATAAAACGTGTAACTACAAATTATATAGTCATTACTCACATAAACGACCCATTTTGGAAATGGACCATGTGAGAGATATTCTGCGAACTAGGCTATATTAAATGGTCGTAATCGATATGTGCCAGATGTAATTTTTCGAATGTGAGACAAGGCGTTTTCGCTTTCATGGCACGAAGCAAACTGTAATATATTCCTCTAAATTACTTACGTCGAATAATAACCTCTACCCACATGTGACTCCATTATCTCTCTATGTTCCATTCTTGTGTGTGTCGGCTCCAGAATAGGAGCCTATTCACATTGTTCCACTGATATAATCACCGTTAAATTGCATTGTACCCTACACATAATGCGAAAACAAAATGTACCCCGGAACCTTTACTCTAATGTGTTTTAGTGATAATGATAGTAATATGTGTAAACTATTTCCGCAGAGCAAAACGTAGTATTAAATGGGTGCAAAAGTACGCATTGCCGAACTCAATCCACTGACATTCAAAAGGTTGTGATAGGAATTATATATTATTTACATTAAGTTAGCAACGCTTACTTTTAATAAGTTTATCAGATATCTTATTGAAAGTGAAATTTCGTAAAGCTAAAAAGTTCTTGAGGTACCATAGGTTATTCTATATTATTAATCTGCTATAATAATGTTTACATTTTGAGATTTTAAACAACCATTTTTATAATAATCAAACGCATTAGATGTTTAGATGTCAAAAACTGTATCACACAAAATAGAGGGATCATATATTAAACAAAAATTGGCCCCTGACATATGAATGAAAGACTATCAAAGAATTTTTATTATTTTAAAAGATTTTACATTTCAATGTGCGTTCCTTAGGGGTCACAAGTCCAGTCTTGTGGGTTGAGAGTTTGGTTTGTATCCTTTAAGGAGAGAACATTTAAACTTTTCCATAATAGACGATGGTGGATAAAGCTGGCGATGCGCTAATGATGAAAGTGCATTTGCATTCGGAGTGTCGCTGATGACGCTTGGTAAGCGGAAACCCGAATCCCTTTCTAGTGCTATTCCCTCCTCATTGCTTTTGCTTATATAGCGATTCCAACAATATACCATGAGTTCCCACCCATGGTGGCATTTTTCGGTTCTAATACGCTTATAGGAGTACCGTATAAAAAAAGCACATTCTTTCTAAATGAATTCAACCGACTTAGAGCTTTGACCAACTTTTTAATTAATCAGGCGTATAAAAATTATATGACGGATGTAGAAAATAACATACTAAATCCTAGCAATTTATGGAGTTTTCTAAATCACAAGCACAAAACCAGCCGAATACCTCCTAAGGTTTTTGATAACGACAAAGAAATTGATAGCCCCCTAGAGATTGTAAGCGGCTTTGCAAGGACATTTTCAAATATTTATAATTTCAATAGTAACTCAGTGTATCCAGAAAGAATCAATAATCCATTCATATTGTCCCCCGTTTCTGAAGACGAAGTCATACAAATAATGGCTTCTCTTGCTGCGGGTCACGACTTGTTACCTATATACAGAAAGAGAGACAAAAATATTGTAGAAAACTATCATCCTATTTCGATAATACCAACATTTGGAAATTTTTTTGAGATAATTATAAAAAGGAAACTGATAAACTTCTTTGAATCAAAGCCTCTGATTAACGAGAAGCAATTTGTTTTTAGCAAGGGTCGTTCCATTATTAACATAAGACAATTTGTAGTTTAATATATCGGTTAGCTAAGGGTCTTGAGGATGATCTGTGCACGAGAATTGGGGTGTGCGACCTCAACTGCATTGATCATAATGTAATGCTCGACAAACTTTTCGCATAAGGGGTGCGTGGAAA
Source organism: Cetonia aurata (assembly GCA_949128085.1). NCBI lineage: Eukaryota > Metazoa > Arthropoda > Insecta > Coleoptera > Scarabaeidae > Cetonia > Cetonia aurata. Next base: position 14,677,191 of record OX421887.1, read on the forward strand.
TGCTCATGATTTATTGCGTTCTCATTTGTTCGATCGCTCGCAATTTGTTGATATGAATAATAATACTCCCAAGTCTCATGCTATTGAGTATGGAGTTCCTCGGAGTTCCGTTTTTGTACCTCTTCTTTTTATCATTTCTGTAAATGATACGATTACCCTCTTTTAAATATTGGACAAGCTTGGATAGCGGTTTGTCGTGGATACATCACATAAATGATATTTATAGAAGGTTGTCTAGAACAATATAAGCTCCTGATAACTTCTTCCTCGTTTCGCTGTCTCTCAAAACTTTTGCTCGACGTTTCGTTGTTCATGCGAACAGGATAACTGAACTAATCCGGGTAAAATCTGGAAGAAGTTATCAGCAGCAGTTATATCGGACATAAAAGCCAAGACGGTGTCAGCACAATATACATATGAAAACTTATGAAAACTTAAAAACCTAGTCGAACCAAATTTGTTCTATCGATTTACTACTGACTATTTCACAGCCATTTGATCTACGATGTTATACTTTGGGATTGTTGTGCCAATTTTTAAACTTATACTGCCATTACCATCTATGTATATATATTTACATCCAGTTTGAGAGATCCACTTTTTGTTAGATAAATAATTGAAACGTCGGCGTCGGTGAAAAAGGTTTGGCTAAGGAAAAGTTTGTTAAAACTAGCTACCTCTCCACTTTAATGGACAAAGAAAGAGCGATTTTTCATATATTATAATAATATAATACTTAGATTGCAGATTTCTGTATGGAAGTTAGGAGGGATTGTACCGTAATCTTTAATAATTGTAATAATGAAGAAGCATTGAGAAGTGGTTTATCGATATTTTCAGTAGTTGCAACACTGTATGTTTTAACAAACAACCTTTTATTTCTGCTTAGATAAATGTAGTATAGCATCGTCACTTAATCAACAAACACCTCGCACATAAACATGCTCGAACGCTTTCACATGAAAGCTTTACATTGTAACAGCGTTAAAGCAACATGGAGTAGGAAGTAACTTCCTGCATGGGTCGTCTCGTAAGAGTACCGTAACTTCCCTAAACACGTCACATTTAACGTTCTGACGTTCAATAAACCATGAAGTAAACATTTTATGATTCCAAAACTCAATTACGAATAAATCATTTCATTAACGTCACTAATTAATTCCAGTTTCAGAGTGTAAAGTTGGGATATTCGGAAGACAGCCCCGTCAAAACTCTGGCGACTTATTTGAAGTATCTGGAAAAGCAAGTTCAACTTCTTCCCGGCGAGGGCGCCAAAATACTCTCTTTAATCGCCGACGTCATTAACTTCATTCGAACGATTAGATCCATCGACGCCAAGGAAATTTCAATTTTGGTCATGCAGATCGTCGACAGGATTCTGTTGTGCCCGTTTTCGCTAGTCAGAGAGTCGGTAAGTACAAGAAGTACGCGTTCTATATTTAACATGTACGAATATATGTATTCACGCTTGCTTGTTGATGAGATATTTCGGTTATTTCCGCACCTAGGTATTTACATTCCACGTCAAATGAGGGAATTGACAATTACATATATTTTTAAATCGATATAGGTATACAGCTGGCCATTTTTTGAGTGGGATACTTTTGCTACCTCGGAAAATGCAAGAGATACGAACTTGGTTAAATAGGGAAAAAGTTGCGTATTTTAGGGATGAATAAAATGCATTAAGAAAACTAAACATATTCCGAATGAATCCGGAGATATTCAAAAAAATCCGAAGAACCTGCTTTTCTTTTTTTTTTTTTTTGATGCAGCGCATCAATTCATGTATTCATTCCGTGCCTCGACAGAAATTCGACCTATGAAACGCCCATTAAAACGTAAGCTAATTTTTAACTAAAGAATTTAAAAAATCTACGGTACATGCGATCAAGAGGTAGGAAATTCGATGCATATAAGGGATACTATGCATATTCTAGGCAGCTCAATACATAAGCAAGGTATCGTCAGTACGGAAGTATTCGTAAAATATGTCGATATTCACATTAATAGGTTTATAGGCATGGGAAGACATATTTGACATACATATGTGATTTAAAACTAATACTAGATTTGAATAGTTAGCGTTTACTTGATGTAAATCCATTTTAATTAAATAAACAACTAGTTGTGAGATTTACACTTTATTGTTAAAAATGACAACTGTTTCACCGTACAACGTATTTTTGTGCGTTTATTGTATATTTTCTGACGAAGCCGTTGTACGGCGAAACAGTTGTCATTTTTAACAATAAAGTGTAAATCTCACAACTAGTTGTTGTTTATTTAATCACTAAGACTAGAATCAAAGGTCTTTAAACTCTGATGTTAATGTTAGCTTATTACCATAAATGTGATGTGATGGGGATACTTGCAGTTAACTTGAAAATGTAACTACATAACATTTGTAGGTGTTCAGCTTTAGCTTATTTTTATCACACCATTGCTGGAGCACGTCCAGATTTGTTTGTAGATTCTCCTCATCAGCTGTACAGGTAATCTCAGAAAACGTCTTAATATCATCGGCGTACCCAAGGACCGGACAATCGATCTTCGGTAGTAAGTCGTTTATAAACAACACGAATAGTAGAGGCCCCAGGTTTGGTCCCTGAGGAACGCCGAAAGATAAAACAAAGTCGTAAGGAACATAACCGTTGTAAGTTACATAACATCGTCTTTGACACAAGTAAGAGCGGGGAAGTTTTAGGGGAAAGGGGACAAATTCGGAAAGGATACTTTGGCAAGAAGGATCTTATGATCAATTAAATCGAAAGCCTTTGAAAGGTCTGTATAGATTACATCAACCATTTCTCTTCGGAATTATATCAATTATTTCTTCAAGGGAGTCAACTTAATTCCTACTATTCAAATTGCCATCAATAAATTTTGACCCTATTATGTAATTACCTATCAAACCACACCATACATTTAAAGAAAATCTGTGGTCGCACTTCCTGCGTCGGTTGGTCATTGCATAATGATGTTTATTTTTTCTATTGAAAACCGCACAACTTGTAAATGTGGCTTCACAGGTCCACAATATATTCTTATAAAAGAATCGATTTTTATGAAATTTCTGGCAAAACCAGTTGCAACACACTAATCTCCTTTCTGTATGCCCAAGGTTTAAACTTTATACAATTTGGAATTTATAATCATAATATTTGTACATTTTCAGAATTCTTTTGACTGATTATAATATATCACTTTCATTTACTGTAAACCTTGAATAATATTTACATCGCATTTTGCAAACATTTCCTATTTCACGCGGATTTCTGGGAACCGTGTAAAATGTTTTCGCGGATGGCAGGTATCTTTCTGGATATAGGAGAGATACTACTCTGCTGTTTTCAATATATTACGATTGTTTTTAATGTACAAATCGTACATATTTTTTTTTTTAAACTAAGATGCACCATTATCGTATATTTTAAAACGACAACTACAAATTGTACAATAACGCAGCAATATTTTGACATGAGATGAAAAACATCATATCTTTTTGTTAATGGCACACAATACTAACACTCTAGTCTCCCAAAAAATAAACGTGGGGGAATATTAGCAATGGATAACACTTTTTGGTTAAAATATTGTTCTTGATTGAGCGAATTCTTATAAATATTTGTTATGACAAAATTCAGGACATATTCATTTTTATCCAGTTACAATTTGTAATATAATAATTACCGCTTAAACACTCAAAGAAGATATAATAAATAAATGTTGAATCCGCCGTATTTAAAATAGAAAAAAAAACAGAAAATGAAAAGAAAGTACAGGACCGTACTTGGAAAGCAGAAGTTAGTGGTAGCGCAAGCTTTTATTCTTGGTCATATATCTATCAAATGTATAAATAATGGAAAGAAAGAGTAGCAACTGCCTTTTCAATCTCCCTTTAAAATATCACACTTACGTTTCTATATGAGGTAGACAATGGAATATTCTTCTTCCCATTTATACTAAGGCCACTACAACGGGCCTCCACCCTAACTCCATATTTAATTTAAGAGAGCAGTTTTTCTTATTTCGGTTTTCTTCCCCGGTAGTTTCCGACTTTCCGAAGGGATGCTATAAATTACTCTCCCTGAATTCTCGGCCGGAAACAGCGCTCGAGAATAATACTACACTATACATGAACTGGATTCAAATTCGAACTGTTGTGAATATAGGTTATATTACCTGCAATATAACCTGTTCCTATTTCATATACGGAATTTTTACACCGATGGGGGAGATAGATGCATTGATTACGATACCTTCTCACTTAATTACAATGAAGTATTTCCTTCTTGAAGTTGCTATCAATTCTAACGTTCACCCTTCTCTAAGACTACCGTTCAAGTTACATTCCAGCTGGCAGCTTTTACGTTTTAATTACTCGTTGAATTTCAACAGTTTGTGAGGGTTGAAACTTTTGCAATTCAATCTTCAGCACTTGAGTTTAATTATTAATAAATACCTGTGAAGTTTCTTGTGCTTATATCGTATCGATTCTCGTAATTTTCATGCTAGAAATCTTGCTTCACTTATCGTCTGATTATCACACTAAATCTGAATAGATCTCGTTGGAGCAGGTCTTTATAACCACTCCAATCCTAATGTAATCTAATCACCTGCTCAGATCCAATGTCTTTAAAGGATAAAAAAAATGGCGATTAAATATAATAAAACAAAAAAAATATATGAAGGATGCAGACAACATGACATTAACAAACAATTTAAAAAAAAAGGAATAATGCGAAGAAATAGAGCAAACAGATATGCTCAAATGTATTACACACCTATATTTTCTGCGAATAATCAAAGTAAGGCGAGTACAAAATAAAACTCTTAATTTAAATGCCTTATAAATAGTATTTTAATAGAGAATCTGTCGCATTTCTGTAAGCTACAGTTACAATATTTTTTTCAGTGCATAAAAATTTAAAAGATCTAGGAAAAGTATCTATAAAAACTGTTGTAAAATCATAAAAACGAATACCTAAACACACAAATTAACTGCCACAGATCTAATGCCAAAAGACGAAATTAATGGTAAATCATAGAGATGTCTATTAGTTTTGAACATAGCTGTATATACTTTTGGTTGTAACTTCTTATTTTGTTTCTCCTTTGGTAACTCCAAAGTCCGATTTTAATAAAACTGCTTAAATATTAAAGTTGTCTAAAACTCCTGATGAACGACTTTTCGAAATAGAAAGAAAAAAAGTTGTTCTATTCAAAATTACTTAAAAAAGAACGGTACCTGTTAAATTTTAAACGACACCGGCGTACCTATGTCAAGTCCAATCTTAATTTGTTCCCAGTGCCAGAAACGAAATGCGAATAAAATTACGGGTTCAATCTGACTTCTCTTGGTTTCCTTTTCTTCTGTGGGTGTCTCCATAAATCAATTAATTAAAAAAAAAAACCGATAGATTTCAACTGCTACCTGCGTCCTCGACTGCAACCACAAATTCATTTACTTTCGATTACAATTCCGTATAAGGACGATTAATAAAGTGGTTTTTGTGATGTAAAATCGAATCTTGGTCTTACTTTCACCCTCAATTCTTCCAGAATTTACGTTTGGTGTTTAGTTTTTTTCTACTTTCGTGTTATAAAAGTTCTAATTACGAATTTGTCTGTTAGCGTCGTTAATTGACATCGTGTGAATTACTAATTCAATCGTTCAGAGCTTTCAGATGTTTATATTTTCGACTTCTCTCTTTTGATTAGCTTATATCGCTGGTAATTTTATTTCTAGTTAATTTGGTGGTTGGGTAATTCAGTTGTCAAACCTCCTCTTCAGTTGCGTAAAAATCTCTGGAAGGACTTCACATATTATCGACCTTTTAAGTTTCGCATAATTTCGCAAAAACAAAATACCAAATTACGATCTAACTTCAAACTATATAGTTTATTCATATTCATTTAGATTGAAAATTTAGGTAATTCGTTTTCTGCCCTACCTTGCTAGGTGAGGAAGTATGTTGCAGATAAAGATGCTTCTTTACTCGAAGAAAACGTTATTATGAAATTTTACCTTTCAAAAACAACGTGTTTCGGCTGATAACTTTGTCATCATCAAATCTTGGAAAACGTTATAGGATCGCAAAGCTATTAGCCGAAACATGTAGTCTTTGAAAGACCCTTAAAATAAATATTGAATGGGAAACACTTTACAAGCTTTTATTACTTAATATACAACTCCATCACTAGAATAAATTGAACATGAACATAAGTATTGTGCTCTTTTTTCTATGGCATCCTTTCATACGTAAAATGTTTATTTTGCTTGTTGTTACTATCAATTCAAATATAAACATAGCAAAATGATGTATGTTTACCAAACATTCTTTTTTTGAAAGGAGTAATCATTGCATATATAATACAGAGCTCAATTTTACGCAACTGAAAAAATTGGCTTTTGTAATGTAAAACGCGGCTTCATTGAAATACACTCTGTATTTCTAGGTCAAAATCATTTTTTACAACCATTACTCTGAATACAAATTGGTGTTCCTGTTTTAATTAGCGCTTTCATCAAGTCAAATATTTCCAATTATTTTTGGATTACACCGACCGTCACAGAATCAGATATTTCCCTGCAACATTGTAAAAGGGAAGTAAACAAAAAATAACTTGTCGATGTGGAATTTTTGGTATTGTGATTCGTTGAGGTTTTCTTTTTTACTCCTATCTGGCCTGGGTATTTTATGAGTCGCTAGTCGTAATTTCAACTGTATCGCCGCTGAAAAAAAAAATTGCTGGATTCAGCAACAGTTGCTTTGGAATTACGTCGATTCTGGTTGTAAGTTGTGGCTTTACAGTTGTTAGTTGCATCTGCTATCAATATTTGTTCCCACGCGTAAATTTCATGCCTATATTATGGGAAGGATATTAAAGGAATGGTAGAGGTCAGCTTCAGCCGCTGCAAACTATCCCAGAAATATCTTTACGAGGGCCTAGTAAACCTAAAAGGTTATTATTGTAACTGTTACTATAATTTCCTTAAGCTATTAACGCTTAAACGTTTTGCCTTTCAAACCACATATCAATTCTTACTTGTTTGAATAAATACTTCATCAAAACTTATTGTAATGGGTTATTCGTTTATAATTACAGGTTTACTAAAAGACCTGAAATGTAATTTCATGTCAATTTAAACTGAGATTATTGAAATAGTTCGCTTTCATTCATTTTAAACATTATTTGTTCTCTCAGCTGTTTCTAGTTAATTTTTTATGTTTGATTTGTCTTGTATGTCAATCGTGATTTAAACAAGAAATTTTAAAGAAGTGATTTAGTCACCACAAACCGCGAAAATCGTTTAGCACTGAGTGCCTGACACCTTCTTAAACTTGAATGACAGCAACGATGGATTTTACAAAAAAAGGAAAATGAATCACGAACTGAACTTTAATTTCTTTAGTTAGACCAACAAGCAAAATATTCGCCGCCAACAAACCGAAAATTATAAAAAAATTCTCGCAGGTATATGAGTATCCTCTCTTTCGGGCGAAATTAATTCTGAAAGAAAATTGCGGAAAACACCAGTCACGTAATAAATAGTATATTTTACCGAAAGAGATGAAAGATTCGTTTCTTTCGTGAGCAGAGAAGTTTGATCTCACAAACGAAAAAAATGAATTTCATGCTGTTTTCTACTACCCTTGTTTTATTAAAACATGAAACTAAATGATGTATAATATAATTAATAATTTGGAAACTACAATTATAATAATTATTCACTGATGGAATATTGTTTAAATTATTAACTTGTTATCTACCGTGATATTGTTAGTCGCATGAGTTGGAAGTTGACACATATCTGGCGACACGTTAACGTATGTGCAGAAATTTTCTGTTTGGGGTTTGTTTCTCAGTACCTGTTGATGCTGAAGATCTAGGTTCCAGCAAAGTTTACGACTCATCCAACGCATTTCCGAATGGTTTAAGAAACTCGGTTTAATTTGTTGATAGTTGCATCTTCAATATATTGTTCAGCTACTGTACTATATTTCCAATCACCGTCTTGTTTAGTTTGTATTAAATTTATGTTTCCTTTCTTTGTTGACCTATTTTGTTAATAATATCTTTAATTTTTTTTAACTTTAGGAATGTAAGTCAGGAGAAAATACCTTACCTACATATTTCTTTCTTTTTTTTTAATATTTTACTAATTGCAACGTTTCGTTAGGGGTTTGGAAAATTCGAAAATTGTTTTTCTTCTGTATGTTTCTTGTTTAAAATTTATTCCATAATTATTTTCATTTGCTCAAATTAATTTATTTTCAATTTGTTAATTTGATATTTGTACGTAAATATCATCATCAAAATGAGAAAAGTAAAACATTTTAAAATTGTAAAGGACATCACCCTCTTCGGACAAACAATTTGTTTTCTTGGTGATGCCCCTTACAATTTTAAAATGTTTTACGTTTCTCATTTTGACGATGATATTTATGTGCAAATATCAAATTAACAAATTAAAAATAAATTAATTTGAGTTAATAAAAGTAATTATGGAAAAAAATTTAAATAAAAACGTACAGAAGAATCGCAATGTCGCAATTAGCAAATATATTAAAAAAAAGAAATATGTAAGATATTTTCTTCGGACCTACATTCCCAGGCAAAAAAAAAACGAAAGAGATTCCTATTAAATTAACGCCAATATTTGCGATGAGTGGTTGAGCATATTCGCAAGGAATGACCTGGGTATAATTGGCAAATAAGGTAAATTAAGAAATTTCGCAACTTACTTGGTAACTTCTCAAAATTTGTTGATGTCTGTGACTTAAGTCCAACAATAATAAATGAAAGTGGCAGGTTAGTTTTCATATTTGGTATCGCCACCAGCAAAGCATTACCCAGACCTTAAATATATTTATTTCTGCATCCTTTAGTTCCTATAAGCGACAAGCGCTGGTAATGCTAAAAATTAATGCTACTTAATTTATAATTTATTTAGGCCTTCAAATGTAAAATTTTTGTTTACCTTTGTAAATAAGTATTTTTGATCAGAAGCAGCTTGAAGAAACGTTTGAATTCCATGAGCTGTGAATTCTTTAGCTTTCCTACTCTGTTTGGTATACGCAGGTGTTGTCATGTCAGTCACAAATTGAGGGACATTAAGTGGTTGAATATGCGCAATCGTAGGTTACTACATTCTGCATGTTTATTTCACCAAATTATAACTACCGGTAAACCTGAGTATTTGTCTAGTAAAATAACTTTCAGGACAGATATACATAATTTGAACATCCGATTTAAGGGCACCCTTACACCACCGATACACAGGACTAAATTTTTTAAAAAGTCGTCCTCTTATCTAATAACTAGAGTGTACAATGCGATTCCGTTTGATACTAGGCACTCACGGTCTTTGAGGGCATTTAGGGATTCGTTCTCTCGCTCTTTGTTTGACGCACAAGTGGGACAGTAATTCATTACTTAATTAACGATATATTATAAGTACCGTTACAAGGTTTGGTGTTGCTCTATGCAATGCATTGAGTGTGAGCTTTTTCCGTTTTTTTTTTTCCTTTTTCTTTTTCCTTTTTTGTTTTGTTTTTGTTTTGTTTTTGTTTTTGTTTTTAGTATGTAGTATTGCAATGGGTCGCATGGAAGATCGATTTATAATCGAATGCGATCCCTTTCCTTGGATTACATTAATAGTAAAGAAAATAAATTCATTTTCTGTTATATTGGCAGGATTTTACTTGTTATATTATTATTGTATTAATACGGAAGGAATAAATAAATAAATAAATAAATAAATAAATAAATAAACAAATAAATACTCCTGAACCTCGTTGATATCCGTTTTAGAATTGCCTTTACTTCAGCATATTTTGATATCAACATAGTTTTTCATGCAGATAGTACTTTTAAGCATAGAACACCTTCTACAACGTTCATAGATTTATATCGGCACGAAATCTTTCTGGTAGAATATTGGCTTCGAAAGGGTCTGCTCATTTTAACAAAAATAACCAAGAACTTGATAACTGTCATTTTCATCACTAGAGATGATAATATTTTTCTTCGCCTATCACATTCGAAAGTACAACCGTACTACATCCATTCGCGGATAGAAGGCGCCATCTTACCGAATTGAACAATGAATTGCTCTGCATTGAACTGCCAACGCGTCACTTCAATATGTCATTCAAATATGAGTAATCTGTATTTTGAACACTACAAATGCAAGTAAATTCATGTTTTAAGCTACCAAATCCGAAAGTACAACCTTACTAATCTCATTCGAAGGTAGAAAACGCCACTTTATCGAATTCAACTATGAATTGAACGGTCAACGCATGACCTCCATTACAATATTACAATAAGTACGTACTGAATTGAAGTACCAGCGTGTCACTACTGTGTGTTACATTACTGTGAAGGTTCTGAAGTTTCTCTGGGTTCGGTTGACAAAATAGCTATCAAATCTGTTATTCAAATATGAGTCATCTGTGCTCTGAACACTACAAATGCAAGTAAATTGATGTTAGTAAGTGGTAATCATGTGGTAGACAAAAAACTTTTGTACGCACCACGGCTGGAAAGTGTCTTTATCGAAATCGTTTGATTGCTCGCCTCAGCTGGCAGTCTCCAAACTTGTGCGACAAAACGTCACTTTCCAGCCTTGATACGTAAATAACTAGATATTAGTAAGTGGTAATCATGTAGTAGTCGAAAAAATATTGTACGCACCACGGCTGGAAAGTGTCTTTATCACTTCTAGGGATGGTATAGTAGAATAGATTATTTAGCTGTTGCTTTGTTTCTAGAGCATTTAGGTGACGTATAATTTAATCTAAAGTATTTATACCACAGGTTTTAGTTATTTTTTTTTTTTGTAGTTTGAAGGCGCATTCCTCCATGTACATCGAATCCAAAATGCATTGAATGTATAGTCTTAAACAATTATACAAAAAAGTTAAGACATTTTCTTCCATAATTGTATATATTAGACATAAATGGTGATAAATACATAAATATTGGTTTTTGTCTATATATTCACTGTAAAAAAAGTCATGTTGTAAACGCAACGCTTATGTCGTTCAAGAAGTGTCTGAGAACATATGACGCGTGCATGAAAGAATGAAGGCACTTCGCGTCATGAAGGCAACCTTGAGAATCTTCGGTTTATTTATTGGTTTCTCACTGCAATATTCACGAATACATACATATGAATTACAGCTACGTTAATCCCAGTTCCGATGACACTTCAAATAGCAAAATTTGTGGGGACCATATTTAGAATGTATTGAATTCATAAGCCTGGTTATGATATTTAAGCAAATTTGGATAACGTCTTCTCCAGCATCGATATTTTTCCTGAAATGTTAAAGTTAAAGCATGTATTTTGGCTACAATATAAACCATGAGTAACAAAACCAGTATAAAATGTAAGATATAATGCCAACAAAGAAGCAGATAAAAACTGTGTACAGAAAATTAGTTTTTGATGCTTTAGTCCTCGAACGTATATAACCCTAATAAAAAAGGGGATTTAAAAGATTAGAGATAAAATAACCTTCAATACGGCAAGGATTTAAAAATTTTACGCGCACCGAGATATACTATACTCTCTTTTTCTGAACCTCGGATTTAAAAATTAATTAATATTCATTCCCGTTCACTGGAATGTAAAATAACCCCTAAAACCGAGGGGGGATAGGGTTGCGAAAGCAAGGGAGGGGGGATAGCCGGATCTCATCAGCTGAAATAGTATCATTCTTGCAAACCCTTTTGTTCCCCTGGACCGCTTTTATATTCTTAATATGGTTTTACTCGGTCTGTTTCAGCAAGTAATTCTACTACAGCGGGTCGTGAAGCGGCAAGCGCAACTCATAAACTCTCATCTACTCTTCCACCGTTCGTTTACGACGTTGGACGTCACCCTGGCGCCGCAAGATAAGGCAGCAGCGTCGGTGATTCGTATTCCGGATCCCCAGAATAGGTAAATCCGTGAATGCATTGCCGTTCAATTCAATTCATTTTTTACGACCATCAGAGTCGCAGGTCGGCCCGCTTAATAGCCTGTTATTAATTCGATTCCCGATAATAGATGTCGTGTGCATGACACGTAGCCTTCAATGTAACATTGGCAATAAAGGGAGACTGAGATTTTAATCAAATTCTTCCGAACGCAATAAATGGAATACGAAAAACGTGGATTGAAATACGACAGCGCATACGAACGTGCCCCTACTGTATTGTTTTGAAGGGAAATGATACATAAACAACTATCTAGTTATGTAAATTGCATGTATTTTCAAATATGTATATGTATATTGACATTTGTTTAGCTTTGTTTCGTCTATTTTTATACCAATGTCACAACAAAATATTTGGTATTTAAATCTAATCATTTATTTTCCCGGCTGATAGCCTAATGGCTTGCACCCTTGGTTATCAGTCGTGACGTCCAGGATTCTCACTTTGGTCAATTACGATAACCGGTTTTTTCCAGAGTCGTAATAATATCATCATTGACAATACCAATTAGTCATACGGTATAGAATATAGTCTAGAAAATTCTGATACACGGTAAGTATAAATAGTTGCGGCAAGGTATAAATTATCTACCTGATCAATAGAATTAAACATCACGACCAAAAGCAAACCAAAAACGATAACAGTCAAATTCTGAAAACGGTCACAGATGAGTAAATATAGTAGACATTAACCATGAACAAAATTTTTTAGTTGTTCACTCTATAGTGCCTACAGGTTTGGAGGTTGGAAAGGAGTTGGGTCCAAGAGAAATACAAAATACATTGGAATCATACTACCAGGTGAACTTATGGAAAGCCTTTTATTAGTGAACCATTAAAGAAATATGGTGAAGAAGAGCTTACAATTAATAGAAAACTTCTTCGCACAGTAGCAAGCTTCTTGACAGGACATTTTGTACTGGAAGAATACGTACAGAAAATTAAGATCCATACTGGAAATACCCCAAGATGACAATGACAAGCATATTATCTTGTGTGAACGTGAGCGTCTGAACGCAGAAGACAGGCAATTTTTGGCAAGCCATATATGAATCCAAAAGATCGATCAACCACCAGGATATCGAATACAAAAAACTGAGTGGCTGTAATATTTTCGAAGACTTCATGACAAAGGCCTCCCATAAAAAAAGACAAGAACAGCTAATAAAATTTGAAAGTAATGTGAAAATAGCACTATAATAATACAATTACACATAGCCACAATATAACTCGTAACGTGAAATTCTTGACGAGGAATAGAAGCCTGGAAGTCTCCTGGATTCTGGATTACTTGGAAGGTGGCTACTACCACTGCATATAAGCCTAATTAGGCCCAATATGCTTCCTCCGTTTACGTTGCCCCACCTAGGTTGTTAACCCGCCTATTGTCTTCACAAACGCTAGGACATTCCCCAGGAGAGCTTTCCTGACGCTGGCGATCTCTATGATAGGGCATGGCAGTCACAGAGAACATGCTCAGCCATCTCATCCTCTAATTGGCAGCCCCTACAGATTGGACTGGTCTCGAATTGCAGCTTAAAAAGGTGCGCTTTTAACTGACAGTGTGCGGTTAGAATTCCCATCACTAAGCGGAGGTTCTCCCTGGACATCCTCAGATAGTTTGATGTCATTTGCCTATCAGGGTAAGATAAAGTGCCCCTCAATTGTCGTCCAAGGCTTAATGAATTGCTCATGGGTGATAATTTTAATCTGATCACACAAGGTAGATATGGTAGGCCTTATTTTTTTTAGAATGAAGATTGTGCTGCCTGCGACTACACTCAATGCGGTTCGCTATCGTAGAATGGTAACAGACCTTCTTTGGTCTATATTGAACAATGTGGACATAGACAATCTTTATGTCCAGCAGTATGACGTCAACACTTACAGTGCTGTGCAAAAATTTCCTGAGCGCCTTATTTCGCGAAACGTGAACATAAATCAACCCCCCCCCCTCCCCGCTAGACTTTTCCTTTGGGGCTACGTGGAGGAGGGAATCTACGGTAATGTCCCGCAAACAGTTTCAACCCTGAAAGCCAATATTCGTGCTGTTATGTGCCAAATACAGCTACAATGGTGGTAACTCAAGTGTTAAAATTTTTCTAGAATATCCGGTAAATGGCACCAGCGCAGCGGTGAACGCCTGGAACGCATGAGTTTACCATTCCACAGACCGTGTAAACGTATAAAGCAAACTGTCAACATCATCAAGTACATAGATCGTAGTTCATACAATGCCACTGCAGTCTCCCTATAGTCAGTAACATTATGATATTGCTTTGGTAATTACCTAGACACATATTTCTGCGTAATTACCTCTTTCAACACACCCACACGTGTAAGTTTAATATTTCGCATAGTAGTATTCGTCCAATATATAACTCTGTACCTGCCGAAACGATGAGCGCGAACATGCACAGATATCAGATGTTCCTGTGTTTGTTTTGCATAACATATGTATGTATATACCTCGAAACGACCGCAAAATGGATATTGCGCTTAAAATATATTTGTTTAACGGTATGCTAAATGTGGTAGGCAATGTTAAGCTTTATAATTTATTACGGCAACTGTTGTGTAAAACAACAGCGACCATTGTGGTTCATATGCTGATAGGAATAAAACGCGTATTCTATGGGTATACATATATACCTTTTAAAACGACACGGCAAGTTGAAACTTCTCTTTGTTTTGAGTAAATATACGTTAAATTACAACAGTTATACAGTAAAAATTTTATGAAAATCGCCCAGATCAGTAGCAAACATAATATAGCTGATTTGAGCGATTTTTGTGGAATTTTTACTTGCCAATGTTTCGTTAAAGATAAATTAATAACAATTTAAGATTTTGATATTAGAAATTACTTAAAATGTTGCGGTAAAAAGAATGAAGTGGAAAATAGTAAGCCATAATAAATATGGTGTGTCCTAAACCATATGCTTTTAATATGGCTCATGTCAATAGTATTACAAATGATATGTAATAAATATATGCACCATAAATATTAAATAATCAATATAATAAATACCACAAAAAAAAACATTTTATTTAAATTGACGCACATTCAATTTATCCTTCGTTTCCTCTATACAATGTCCTTTCTGCATTCATATCTTTCTTTTCTTTAGTATGACTGCTTAGAACTCCGAGATCATTTTGAGAACCGATTATTCCATTCCTTCAAAAAAAAAACGAAAACACACGAAATGAAAAGACGATGATGCAAGTTCCTGTCCCTTTGATAAAAGTACAGTAGAGTCGCTGATGACTTTAATTCCTCTACTCTACGTTGACATTGCGATGACGACTTGATGTATATAGGTACTTCCCACTTTTGGGATAGCTCTGCACAATTCTATAGTAATTTCAATCTAAAAAGCCTTATTTTAACCAGGAGTCATATACTATGGACATGTGCAACAATTGTTAATACTTTACTTTTGTTCAAAACACAATTTGATAAACACGACAGAACCATAATGTATCCAATTTCACTAAATTATGGAAGCGCCAATGACAATCAATTTGAAACTCTCTGACAAACTGTAATTCATCCTTGTATACCGAGACTATTATATAATTTAATAGGCTTATAAAAGTATTCAAATGCATACAATACAATTTATGTACAGAAAACCAACAAAAGACAAATTATAAAAAAATTTACAAACAATTGTGATTCAAGGCACAAAACAAATAAATAAAAACTAAAAAGTAAAAAAAGGGATATTATTCTATTTATGGTTACACAAGTCAAAGAATTCATCCATGTTATAGAAAACATTATATGGCAAAAACTTTCTTGTTTCTTTTTTAAATACAGGAATGCTTTGAATATTTCTTAAATGCAAGGGTAAAGCGTTATATATTTTGATCCCCATATATAATGGAGATCTTTTAAAGGTAGCCAGCGAATGTGAAGGAGTACATAAGTAGTTTTTGTATCTTGTGTGGTAAGAATGATAGTCACAATGATAGAAAAGGGTTCTCAAACGAGACGAAACTATTCATTAATTTCAATTTTTTGCACTTAAAAGATCATCCAACAACCCGATCAGTGTAATTTTAAATTACAAATTTTCTTTTCACACCCCGCGACTTGATCGTGCCGCTTTATCAGAGATGAAAGGGTACAGGACCTAAGGCTCCACACCCTAGTTGAGAAGTTCCCACCTTCGACCTTCGAAAAGGGTTCTCATTACTTTTATCATAAACGGAAATCTCTAATATGTATAAATTTACAACTGTAAGTATATGCATTGATTGAAAGATAGGGCGGCATGGTGTATATTTAGATAGACCAGCAATGTTTCGAACAGCCAACTTTTGCAGACGCAATATTCTTCCAACAAATGACGAGGCACACCAAAATATAATGGCGTACGTTATTCTTGATTGAAAGTTGCTGTAGTAATAGGAGAGAACTGTTTCCACACTAGCAATGTTTCTTAGCCTGTATAGTGCATAGCATAGAGATGCTAATTTATTAGATAAGTTACTGATGTGTGGTTCCCAATTTAAACTATTGTCTAGATATAGGCCTAAAATCTTTGCATTTGGAACCTGTTCAATTGAGGTAGACTTTAGGCGAAGCAGCTTTCATTGATCTTCATAACAGACGGCGTAAAGTTAATGAAAACTATCTTATCTCTGTTCAAATAAATTTTGTTGTTTTCAAACCAGCTCAAGAATTTATTTAGCATAATTTGTGTATTATAAACCACATTATTCTTGGATGTGAAGTCGTTTACAAACACTATGAATAACAGAGGTCCTACAACTGAACCTTGAGGGACACCTCTTTTACAATTCATGGGAGTCGAGGCTCTTCCTTTTATCTCAACAACCTGAAGGCGATTGACCAAATAGGATTTAATCCACTACAACATAGGTGCTCTTACTCCATAGAAAGATAGCTTTTCGAATAAAATGTTGTGATCCACCAGATCAAAAGCTTTACTCAAATCCATAAAAATTCCGAAGCACTTTTGATCGTCATTTAGTTTATCGTAAAGCAGGTTTATAAATTGCAAAATCGCAGTTTGTGTGAATCTACCTGCAAGAAACCCATGCTGTGATGAACTCAAAATATTGTGGTGTGCCAAAAATGATACTATCCTCTCACAGACAATTTTTTCCATAACCTTAGAGATGGGTGACATAAGAGATATCGGTCTGTAATTATGTAACTCTTTCTTATGTAGCGGTAGTATCCTAGATATTTTTAAACATTGGAAAGATTCCATCCGCAAATGATCTATTAATCAGTGCCGTTAAAGGAGCAACCAGATAAGTATGCATCTCTTCAAAATATTACTAGTAATATTATCCATACCCTGTGTATTAGATGATTTTAGATGCATAATGGCAGAGATCAGCTGCGATTCAGAAACAATATCGGTGTAAAAGGAAGATCTGTTATATGTAAAGCCACTGCTGTCAAAATTTCGGTTATGAAATTGAAAGATGTACTCGCTAGTAACATTGACAAAGTAGTCATTGAAAGCATTCGCGATATCTACTGGGTCTGTGATTGAGTTATCTTTATAACGTATTTCCGCAATTGTTTGATAAGATTCATTTGTTCTAATGTTGCTGTTAATAATATTCCAGACTGTCTTGCTTTTACTGTTAGATCTTGCATACAGGTTATCATTATAGAGGCGCTTAGCAGCTGTGATGACAGACTGGTATATATTTTTATATTTTTTATAAAACTGAAAATCCGGATTACTTTTTGTATTAATAGAACGAACATACAACTCCTTGAGTTTACGTGAGGATACAAGTATTCCTGTCGTTATCCATGGTTTTCTGGCATTTTTTTGAATTTTTCTGATAGGAAAGGCTAAATCTTTATAAAATTTAATGATATTAAGAAACACCCCGAATCCCTCTTCCACTGAGTACGTCGAAAATACATCATACCAAGTTCCTTTGGATAAGAGGGTGAACATCTCCTGATAGCCGTTCTCAGTAAAGACTGTAGCAAAGTCAGCTTCATTCGAAACATTAAGGCAAGAGTTAGAAGTATTTAGCGTTATATTTGCAATTTGCCCCAAATGGTGAGATAACCCATTAAAATCCGTGATGCAGTTAATATTTTCCTATAAGTTTGAACAAACAAAATCAATGCACGTACTTGAAACATCTGTAACTTATTGATTCCGGCGATTATGTAATTTTTGCAACTTCTGCCTATTGATTATTGAAAACTAATAATAATAATTTCATTCTAATAATACCATACAGGAGATAATTATTAAAGAATTCTAAAGCAATAATAGTGGAGAAAAATAAATATTAATAATCAAAAAAATAGTAGTAACAAATGAATAAATAGTCATGGTGAATTATTTTTTTAATTGATACCATTAATGAGAACAATTAGATTCTGGGACTAAACTGCACAGCATCAGGTCGTAGCAGCAAAACGACAAATTTATTTTTGAGTCACACCATGTGGTCACATTATAATTAGATACAGCAACACCGAATTATAACAAAAAGTTTTAAAAGCAAAGTTCATCTCGATATTTTCAGTAATTTTTTCTTAATGCGTACACACAAGCACACGTTATGTTTTAAAAAGATCCTTCTTGTTAATTTATAATTGTCGGTGGGTTTTTCCATACATTTGTGTTTTTATGTAGAAAAATTTATCAAGACAAATCCTGCTTAGACAAAGAAAAGATTGATAGGAAAATATATGTCGGGTTTTAGTTACTCCATTCACAGCAAAGGGTGCCAGGATTGTCCTAATGGTCCTGCCAGCATCTACAGCTTTTATCTGACGGAATTTGCGGTCCTTTACGGAACAAGATATACGACAAGCAATTTCGTTGGTAACAACTTAAGAACCGCTAAGCTGAACTTTTGTGACCGCGAGCGACAGCATACTAACAACGCAATAAATATTTGAACCCTTCTGCGCAATAAATAATCCGATAAAAGGCGCTACAAACTGGGGACTACACCTGTATTATTATAACTTTCTAAGAATCTAAATTTATTCATATCTAGTGCAAATAATACAAAAATAATAAGTATATGTACTACAAGATCTACAAATATAAGGCAAGTGTAGGCCAACAATCATAAAGTTAGACATCATAAAGTTGCGCCATAAAAGCTTTAATGTAGGTGCCAGATACACTTCTGTATTGACAGTTCTTCTTCGAACTACATAAACAAAAACAGCTTTGAAGTGTTTTCAATTTTTAAAACTGAACAAATACATTTCTAAGTCCACGTCTAGGAAAGCTACACTTTTCCAGTTACAAAAAAAAGAGAACTGGGTAATCTAAAACCAGCAATTCTTCGTTATGAAATAGTAGAATTCAGACAAGAAGTTAATTTCCTCGGAAGAGCTGTTAACTCGAAGCTAACCTTGAAACAGCGTCTTGAATAGATGACAAGTGAATGCCAACGAACTTCAATGATAACTCGCAGCACAATCTGAGAGTCATGGAGATTAAAGCCATGCACGCATGATGTATTGGATACACCCAACAGTTGTAAAAACTCTCTTGCGACTGCCTAATTTGGTGGACCATAGTTACACAAAAGCTAGAAATTACGAAGTTCCCAAAGATTCAGAGGCTTCCTTGTCTATGTATTACTACAGCAGCAAGCAGCTAACTAGCAACCGTTACGGAAACCAAACTAAATCTATCCGCAGTAAATGTTTGTATCATGGAAGCGGCAAGAATTAGCGAATATAAACTGAAACGCAGTGGGAACTCAGAATGTTTCCGGGCATGTCACAATAACAGCCATAATGACAAACTCTGTTTTTAAACTAGCGAGTGATATAATGATGCCCAAAGTGTTCTATGACAAATTCTTCAAGATTGTTTTGGATTGGAATGCTCGGAGAATTAAACAGAAACCAGAAACAAAAAAATAGTATGCAGTTGGGCAGCAAAGAGGCACTCTTATACATGGGGAAGCCCTAAATTACAAAAAATATGTTACCCTAAGACAATATACAATGTATTAAATGGAAATACTGCAGTACAAAGGAAAGCAACCCAGAGGTTGGCTAACTCGGATTCTATCCAAATAGTCAAGCGGCCCTCAGAGCAATAACAGCCTATCCAATAATCTCCAAACTAGTTTGGAAACGCCTGCAAGACTTAAGAGCCCTAGCTAAATCCAACCAAATTAATTTGGTGTTGATGCCTGTGCATAAGGGCATAACAAAGGAATGAGATAGCAAGGAAGGGTTCTGAAACAACTTTTACTGGACTTAAATGGATCTGGTAATAACAAAATGTGCGACAGGTAAGTGAAATATAAGAAAACACAAGCTGTACTGGGACGATGTTGATAGATAGAAACACAGCAAGCGGATGATGAAAAAAGAAAACTCCTACTCCTAGTAATTAACTGCAAGTATATTGTACTATATGTATAAACTATGTAACGTGGAAAAAGAAATGGCTTTTTCCGTGTCGTTTTTCAAGGTGTCGCAATTGACACTGGTGGAGGAAAATAATTCGCCAACAAATCTGCCGAAAACAGAAGATATTGAATCTAGTTGAAGCGACTAATCGGTTTATGTAAAACAAACTTACCAAGTACAGAATGATGAAATAATACACCCAATGATTACAATGTTAAGGGATGAATGAATAAAACACGATCTGAACTTGTGTAGACTTGAAAATCTCAAAACTTGAAAGAAACGCATTTATCTCTCAAACGGGATAAGTGCCTACTTCACGATTATTTTCGATTTAAACGAAAACCGTAATTACACAATTTGGCGTACTGATAGGTCGGTCTTTTGCGATAATTTTGTTCATTGAAAGATGGAAACCCAATAAAATCATGAGTATACTTCTGAATTTGAACATATTATTGTTCTGTCGGCGATAATCTTAGAACTCAACTGTTCTTTTCGTGCTTTATTTAAAAAAAATCTTCAAGTTTATCCGAATCACTAACACTGTACTGTACTGTTGGACAAAAAAAATCTTTTTATTTGTCTGTTTGGTCTCTTTATTAGACCTGCTCCTTCCGTTTACTAAATTTTGTAGTGTTTTAAATTTTGTTATTTGTGGTTTGAGCCCCTCTGGTCAAAGCATCTTCGTCGTCATGTTTGGCTACGCACCCTGGCCAACATTATTCTAGTCTATTTTGTTCAAAACACTTATGGAATCTCAAAGTAGGTTGAGCTCAACATTTGTTGATTTGTCGACATGAACGTTTCTTACAATTGAAGACCTTGCTGCAAAAAGGAAGCAAGTCGACAAAATCGCGATATGCCGTTATTTTTTAAGCATTAATGCAAAATGACCGATTTTATAATTTTGGATGTAAAATTTGCTTTGGTAAAAAAATGACGCTGTCCCCATTATGCACCAAACTCTTCAATTATGACTAAAGAAATCTTATACGTGTTTTTTTAAATTATATTTCTGTAAATGCAGTAATCAAACTATTCAAACTAATTGATTCAAATGCAAGAATGAAATCACCCTACCGCTAAAATTTATGCAGCCGTCACCTTAGAACAATTTGGCATCTCGTCAACACATCCCAGTAATAATCGTTCAAGCATCGTAAAATGGCGACGTGAGTCCAAAGTGAGATTTATGCAAATCCGACCTTAATCTTCTACCAGAACCCCCCTTTTAAATTGTTGATAATGGCTCGCTATAAAGCCAACAGAAGTTTTTTCTGGCTATAGATTTTCCGGGAGAGAAATTAGAATCGCCGAGCGAAATGCACGAAGTTTGAATTATGTTATGTAGCTACTTGACTATACAAATAGGGTTTAACTGAATTCGCGAATGAAAATGTTAGGGAAATTGGAAATCGCTATTGACGTTTGGAAATATATACATTCGACTCTAGATGAAGGAAGGTTAGTTACTCTACTTTGCTTTATTAGTTTTTTTTACGTATCCAACTTTTATAAGGAGAGTTAAAAAGTAAATCTGAAAAGCATATAATAAAAATAATTTCTTATCCTAAAAGTAGCATATTGTATATATTTATGGAAAATATGAATCCCTTGATTTTTCATATAAATTCTAAATGACCAGCTTCGTTATTCTAAAGAGAAACACTTACTTTTTATGTCATATTTCATGTGACAAATTTCCATGTGAAAATTATCAAAAAATTAATTTTTCTATTGATTCTTTACATTTTATGTAGACCATGCAATACATTGAAATTAACTGTAATGCCTCGTATTGTTGGGTTTTCTTTAACCCTGAACGGTTTAACACGTGTTTAATATTAGGAAGACTTTGTAGTCATTTATTCAGGATACCTCTTCATCAACTACGCATGTATTCTCTAAAAGAAAAATGAAATCTATTCTCTATCATGCTGCTTTTTCCAATTGCACAGCCCTAGATTCTTGTGATACTAGGAATTCTTGGTGTTGAGACTAGTTGGGGAAAGTGAAGCTAAAAAAAAATGCAGAAATATCAGAGCCTCTGCTTGTAAATAAAAGTATGAGTGAAAAGTAATACGACAGACACATCACAATCATACTTAAAATTCAATAGATGTCGAGATTGTAAGGAAAAGAAAAAAAAACATTCGAATACTCGCTGCAGTAACAAAATCTATGATATCAAATATCTCAATTTATGCTTTACTAGTGAACGAAAATCCTTCATTGGTTACGTGTTTAATATGAGTGTTTCGCCTATACGTTGAAACAAATAAAATGATGCTGAGCAAGCTCCTTTTCAACGAATGCAAAATATATGAGTTCGATAAAAGCTACTGAAGGGACTATATATTGGACCTTTATAGAAGTTGTTGGAAGTATTGGCTGCATAAAAATATAATATTTTTTAATGATTATAAACTAGCACTAAACTGGATGTTTCATGAAAAGAAAAGGATACAGTATACAATATAAATCTACTGAAAAAGTAGCTGCCGATGCTTTCACCACGGTTTTTCCATAGTTAAAGCATTATAAGTGTTTGAAGAAAGCGGAGATGACAATTTGACAAACTGTTGCTCGAGAGGTGCTTCTACACTATTGAGGAATTTTTATAATAATTCTTTGTGTTTTTAAAGTATTTTGTTATATTCTTTTTTATATGTTTCATAATTTTTTTGTCAATATTCATAGAATCTATGACTATGACTATAAATGCTATATTATTATATATTACTATTACTAAAATGTTTTATTTTTGTTTTTTTTTTGACAGTGAAGGCGTGTCGTTTTCCTTTGCTAATAGTATTTAAAAAAATCAAAATTAATTATCGGGTATATGGTCTGATAGAAACTACAATGGTTAAAATTATAAGTACGAAATAAGTGCAAAATAAACATTGAGAAAGTATAAAACGCTTATCTAAAATACTTAGAAAGTTAACATTAAGTACTCTGTAAAAAACACGAGGTGTATTGTTAAAAATTACAAATTTCTACAAAAATGAAATTTAGGAATACGTTAAAATTTCAAATCAATCTAAAAAAGAAATTCGATAACCATAAAGTTTTCAAATGTGGCATTTTATTATACTTAACTTGTCAGTGTCTGATCTATGTTATAGAATTGTTATGTTTATTTATCGGAAACGTTTATAAAACATGATTCTGTTTATAATAAATAAAAAATGTTTGTTCTTGATTTCCGGCATATTGGAACGTTTCCGGAGGTTGAAAATACTTTCAGAAGATTCTTCAGTTAGGATTTTGTTATTAATTTTTTTGTCGCGTGAGCCTATAAGATGCAAGAGATCGCGAAAAAAATATAATTGGCGAGTGTGCTGAAATATCCTGTATAATGCATAAACGCGCCGTATAACAAGGAAGAACATTAAGGATCCTGATTTCAAGGCATATCAAAGAAAAGATCTACTATTTCCAAAAATTAACCCTTCACGTTTTACTTGACTTAATTAGAATTGAAAAGCACAGACTGCTATAATTATGACTATAAGATCACCATTACCTTTTTTTATTCCACAATCCCTGAGAATTAAGTAAATTTATCTCAAACGCTGACAGGTAGATCTCGCGAAGACAGGAACAAATAATAAATCTTCCTTGAGCAATAAGCGCTCGCCAGACGTTTACATTGCCTCTTGAAAGCCCTCCATTCGTCACCGGCGCTTATTAAACCTCAGTTAATTCTATAATGTTTTCCTTTCAGGTATCCCAGGTGGTTCTTCTACAAACTTCACTTAAACCTGAAGCGCGACCACTCTACTAATACGACAGCGACTGTCGCCGTAGTTGCATACAGGAATCTGTCTGCATTTTTGCCCGTCAGATCTGTGATTCGATTAAAGTAAGTGGTAATAAAGATCCGAGTGAATCCCCATTCCTCATGCATTTATTTTATTTGATCGACGGAGAAAATTAAGGGTGCTAAATTAAATCGGTTCAATTCTATTTTAATTTTACGTAGAGATAGAGAAAAGGTAATGTATTTCTTTCCCAAATCGGGTTGGAAAGATTCACCGTGGCAGCTGTGACATCTACATTCCCTCGAGAGGGCAAGGAATTGTCTAAACGGTCTTATTTCCGGTGAATACATGATTCTGTACTTTACCCGTGCACGAGTTCAGACGTAAAGTGTAAGTAGATGAGAAAGTAATTGCTTTACTTTATACTCTACTCAGGCAGCTAGAAACTCCTGTAATAGCCGTCTTCATGACAGCCACTTATTGAATAATGTATTAAATAATAACCTGAAAATGTGACAATAATGTGCAGTAGAAACCTCAGAACCTGCAAAAACCTACAAATAAGAACTTCAAAACGTACAAGAAGGCGTAATAAAAATAAGCAGTCATGTTTAACAGAGATAGTATTTTTGGTTAGGTAATTCTTTTACAAAATTTTTATTGTAGAGTATAGTCACGTTTTATGTGACTAATTTAATTTCGAAATTAAGTTTTTTTGAATGCATCAGCAATACATACAGTTTGCACAACGCTTTTTAATCAAATTTTCTCACCAACGAAAATGTTGGATATAATGAAATTTGAAACAAATTGCGCAAACAGTATAAAACAAGTATTACTTAAAAGAATAATAGTTCATAACCTGGTTCAAGTTTCATATTACTATACAGTAGCTGATTTTAGTCGCAGAAGTTACAGTATTGAAAGATTGCTGCTCAGTGTGATCCAAATCTATTGAATGAAGTATAGAAACGCGCATTGCGAAAGGTAAGAAGAGACGATTGTGCTACGATATTCTTTGAAGTACGGCGCATATTACGCTGTAAAACTTCTTTGACAAAGATCTTTTATAAAACTTTTACTAAAAGTTCTTTTATAAGAAATATTTTACCATCAAAAGTTTCTATATTACACTACGTAAAATATTTTATATTAAAGTTTTATAAAACATCAGTGTTGCTATGTCGACAGGACTATATAAAAATTGTTCAAGAGGTAGATATTTATTTATTACCCGCCATTTTCGAAGAATATAGGTAGTTGTGAGAGAAAAAGTAAATGTGATTTTTATAAGTTTAAGGGTTTGCTTATCGGCTACAGAAACTCCAATACTTAACCCTTCAGGATGTCGAATTTCATTATTACAGTCATATCATCCTACCGATGCACTTCATCACAATCGCGGAAATTTTCATATAAATATTACCTGTCATTTTCGAGGGAGTTGTGGGAGAAAAAGTAAATGTATTTTTATAAGTTTGAAGATTTGTTTATCGACTTCAGAATTATTACCTAAATGGAACACTTCTAAAGATTGTGTTCCATTTGTTTAACCTAATGGTCTAAAATTCCTGACGTTGCTGTATGTTCTTCTATTATTGGAATTAACTTTCGAATCGTTCTGATATTTTATTAAATTATATAATTATTATACGATATTACAACTGAAAATCGCGAAAAAATGACTGAATCTGCTACTGCATGGATGAATATGGCCGCATTGAAATGATATACAAATTTTTGATGCGCACTAGCCCATCCGGCATCCATTGTTATATGCTTGTATGTGTTCACAAATCACCGATGTAACTTAACCCCACTTCGCACTACTACTACACAACATAGATCGCATTCCCATCTGTCAAATATCTTAAATAAATATTGCATGAAAAGGCAGATATGATATAAGAACTTTTATAAAAGATATATTTTATAAAAGTTAACCTATTACACTATAAAGGTTGTTTGTTAAATATGTTTTTAATCCTATGATCCTCCATATTGTTTGTGCAGTCTTGCCAACTGTCGTTAGATGTAATATCTTCCTTGGTGGGAAACTTTGATACATTGTGCAACAAAATACAAAATAAGGAAATCTCCGTTCACTAATTGTGAAAGTATCCAGCACAGTTTGGCTTCAAACTATGTAGTGTTAGAAGTGCAATCCTTTACTCTACCACTGCTAAAAAGGCAAACTCATGTACTGTAAATCGCAGATCTTGATAAAACTCAGTCAGTTTGTATATGTCATGGAGTGTTACTGAAGAACACTCCCTGTTGTGGCGAAAATAACTTTCAAACGGTGCAAGATAGAAAAAAGTTTCAATGTTGGGTCTGTACCGTTTAGACAGACTTTTCGACTAATATCGTTTTTTATATATAGGGTGTTCTAATAAGCACAGAACTTCGAATTTCAAAAAATTATTATATCCACTCTATTATACAAACTGCTCACAGAATTGTGATTTTTTGTATACTTCCTTATTGTATGCTCTATACTCTCTGTCCCAAATCGAATTAGATTGCGTAGGTAACTTTCTTATCATTGAAGGTTAAATGGGCAATGCTTTGCAGTTTCATGGACTGATTTAAAATCCATTTGAAAATATTTAAAATATCGAATCCGTCAGAAGCTATTTAAGAAAAAACTAAAGACTGTCATTTGTCAGATTTCTTCGTAAGTATAAGAGGTACGAAAGAGAGTATAAAACACTTGTATAAAAAAGTCGTTAAACTCATCAGCCAGGAATTTTGAATTTGTATGAATGGAAATATCTTGTTTTTTTTTATCGGTAACATCCTTAATAATTTCCCAAGTTGTTCTTTGCTTATTTGAGGATTTGAATTCTTTTTTCGTTATTTATGTTTTTATTTACTAAGGTTAATAAGGCATTATAACCTTTTCTTCCAGTGATTTTAAATAATCTCTACATTACGGATGCTAAGCTGACAAAATTGCGATTTTATCTTTATAAGCTAGTTCTGCGTTATTTAAGTGAGAATTGTTCCTTACATTTTTAATTTTTAAGGGGAACCATGAGTTAAAAGATAATTTAATAATGTTTATAAAATTGTTGTATTTTTTATTTACATCATTTAAAAGCCGAAAATATCATGCAAAACTTCCTTACAAAAATGACCATTTGCAGACAGAGTCGACATGGGCATTTATTGGATATTAATTTTCGCAAGTAATCGCAGAATTTATACTTTGAATTAAAATTAATATTTTTGTATTACTTAAGAATAAATAAATATCTCTTCCAAAATTAAAATGGGACATCTTATTTTTTAGTATCTATCTACATACAGATATCTTGTATATTTCTTTGGAAATATCACCAATTTTTTTCTTCATAAGGGTAACAAAGAAAATGAATAAATTGTCTGAGATATTCTGTATTTATTTATTAATTTTTTGCTATACATGTAGAATTTCAGTATGACTCTGGCAGCCTCCGCATGATTTTAATTAAGATAACATGATATTTCCACCCGATGCACACTCATGTAAAGTAATTAAATTCGCTTAGAAGTCATTTTATTTCCAACCCAGAGAAGTCTCTTATTAATTGGCCAATGACTGTACGTATCAAAACATCTGTGCCTATATATTTCGTTTCAGTAAACAAGTTCGTTCCCGTGTTTTGTTTTTAATAAAGCCGTATTTCAGTGATAAATTGGCGCATTCTTGTCGAATGGCCTTTATACAAACGTATGCGGGAATGTACGGCGATACCTACACGTAGGTATTTCACTTTGCCGCTTTCCAACACGTCACTGATGAATACGAATTTTACGTGTGTGCGCTCCACGTCACTTGTTTCTGCCCCACTGTTTGTTTCGTCCGTTTTCCCTCCAATTTCCATTCTGTTATTCTTTATTAGGCGTCCGTGCGAACGTTTCTACTTTTTTTCTAACAATAACAAATTGTTCCAGGGACGATACAGAAATGGAATACGAAATATTATCGAACCTGGCTAGCGTGTGGGTTCTAACCCCGGCCGATGTTAAAACAACGGGAACGCGTGGCGACGAGACTTTGCTCAGCATGGAATTCTCGCACCAGGCGAAGAACGCCACCTTGGGATTGTGGAATGTAAATTGCGCGGTGACAGATTTCGCCAGTTACGGATATACTTGGGACGTACACCAATGCCGTACCAGAATACTAGACGCGTCCACGACTCGTTGTACCTGCTCCAGGACGGGGACATTCGCCGTTCTAATGACGAAAAAACCAGATTACGTAAGTCTAATTCGCCGGCGTTAGAATGGCAGCGATTTTTCGCCTAGTTGCCTCTGGATGTCTAAAGTGATTCAATCATTCTAAATTAGAAAGGGCGGATGAGAGGAGGAGACATGATTGAGTGAGATGGGAGAATTTTTAAATCTAATTCTAGACAGTAGCTTCATTCCGTTGCGAGAATTAGATTTCCAACACATGCAGCGTTTATCAAAACTTGAGATCGTGTAACTCATACAATTGGATTAATTACAACCTTTGCTAGAAATTCCTGCGTAACCGTGGCATTTCAGACACTGCTTCGAAAATACGGGTGCTTTACCTCTATTTTCTCATTTATTTACTGTGAAACTAATGAAGATCAAAAGTTATAGTAAACTCCAGTGTAATTATAATCCACTTAGATGGCTGTTAATAACTAAATTACTCCTAATTACCTTTAACAATATGAAATTCGTCAAACTGACATAACATTTTTTGTTGTTTGTTATTGACAAGGAATCATGACAAGTTTGATGTTGTCGTAAGCGTGCGTAAAAGTAAATCTAATAATAAAATTCATTGTCACTTCAAGTCTATTTTTGGACTTTTACCCACTGCTACCAATAATGACGTTCTTTGCGAACTGAATCTACATTCAAATTGACAATGAAAGAGTTACAAACAACATTGTGATTTAAATAACTATATATTGATTCACACTTAATCACTTAAGTGTAAATCCTGAAACCACTAATCGTAGATACCGTTCTTTAAATTACTTCTGTTTCTCTTTTTCGAGCGATCTTTATTTGTTAATGGTATTCTCCTCAATTTAGTTTCGATAATTTCCAAGCCGGGACCAGTCAAGATTATTCTGTTGGATAATGAAAGCTGACCTATAGGGCCAAAGTACCATAGAGGATATCTCGAATTTTCAAACTACTCGCTTTTTCTTCAACCTTTGTGAGAGACGATCTTGTTATTGGTCACTCCGGTAAAATAGCATTCGACCCTCCATGATTTCCATTTTTGGGTCCTAAGTATCAACCAGAACTCATCTACAACATTGTATAATTTCAGTTTAATATTAGGATTACCTATACCAGATTGGACCAGAATTAGAAGCCAGTACTAGATTCGATTTGGAAGCCACATCGTATGCCCTCCCTGACCTGATCAATCTCCGTTTGGATCATATTCTGTCGAGCTATTTTCAACAAATTCCTTTCTGGAAAAAAGAATATTTCAATTAACTAATACGTAAATTAAAACACACGCAAAATGTTATTTTACGGTTACTTTAATGTCAAGGTTAATATTGTTAATAACGGCCATCTTTGATGGCCGACAAAAAGTCCTCATGTTAATAAGAAATTAAGTGAGTATTTGAGTTAGTATGTTTTAACATGGGATATTTTGAATTTGGTGATTCCATCACCCAAATGTTACTGTCTAAACTAATTCATTTGTTTCAAGATAGAGGGCATCAGTTTTATATATTTGCGGAAATTTAAAAATAATTAACCCATTAAATAATTTTCAATTGAATTCTCGATAAATTATGTGAAAATAATTGTTTATAATAGCAAATGGATCCACACTTGCCTTTGAGATTTCACAGTAATTGTCACTAGCTTTTACATATTAACAATGAAATCGGATCACAATTTCATTAATAAATAACATTTGTATTTTGCAATATATAGCACGCGTATAATTTTTCATTGTTTTAACAATCTTTCTCGAGAATGAGGTAGGTACCTCAATGTACATCGACCACTTCTGAAGCAACGTTTGATATATTTTTTTCATGTTTTGCATTTTTAGAGCTTTTGTAATTTCCGTCGCGTCAGAATTCTATCTCCCCTTTATACGCTAGAAAATACGCTATTATTGCTTAATTTCCGCATTGCTTGTCTCTCAACATAATGGTCTTGTACTCCTAACTGACCAAGACGTACCTTGATTTCTCAGTACATATAATCCATATACTTATTTGCTTTAGTAGCAGATAAATAGAATTTTTATTTACTGGAAATTTCAGCACTAGATAATACTGCCTTTACTTCTATTGAAATGCCAAAATGCTATTCTTTATAGATTCATCTTAACGAGATAAATTACAGGACGGAGTTAGTTTTAAAAATAGCTTTACACAAAAACAAAAATGGCGCAATTTTTTATATTCTTAACCATCTGCCACTCACATGTACGCTATGTAATTGGATCTAATACAAATATATTTTTAAGTAGATGACTCCATACATACAACGAACCTGTATGATTGCCACAATCAATGGAACTTAATGTTAGTCACATCAAGACTATCTTAATAGCCCTTGCACAGAAAATGAAATTTAATCTGAAGACTATACGAATACATGGGCATAGTAGTGGACATAGTTTCTAAGGTGGAGGTCAAATATCTAGGCTTTGTTCTAAGTAACAGACTTCGCTGGAATAAGTGCGAGTTTGAAGTAAACAACAAGATCAACGAATCTTAATGATATGCGGAAGCTTTGCAGGAAAATCCAAAAATACTGCTTTGGATGTACACAAGAATAAGGAAACCATTTGTCATCTATAGATCAATGGGTTGGAACAAAACGACTAATTTGCGTACCGCAAGAATTAACTTTTCTAAGGTCCTAAAAATTAGATCTATGAATGCATAACTTAGGCAATTGGGAAACCTTACTCTCCTGCACATTTTGGTGGAGAGTTTAGTAAAAGAAAAACACTACGCCCAGAAAAGAACTATTAGGCATAGACCTCAATCTCTTGAAGGTGACCTAATCTGGAAAATCCTCCGAGACGACACACCAAGTTTTATGAAAGAAATTGCAACTGGAATCCAGACAATATCTTCAAACTGAATAGAAATGTCATCAAATAGTATACGGATGGCTCCAAAATGACAACGGAAACTGGAATAGAAATATGTTGACCTAGAACCAGATATCTCAAAGGCTTAGGCAAATACCTGTATATTTTCCAAGCGAAAACAAAAAGCTCGATTTTTAGTTTTCACAACAGTGTTACGGAATTTCTTTTGTATCACAATTTTTATGAGTTGTCTGAATATTTCGCATTGCGCACCTCGTGATAGCCTTTCGATCTTTTTAAGTTTCAACTCTGTCTTGTTTTCTATCAGTAATTTTGATTTGGTTGGTTTATGTTATTTTTATTTTTACTAGTAGAGTTTTAGTTTTTTCCTTTTCTTTTATTCTTCTCATTTTTAGCCTTCCCTCATTATAAGAACTATAATTTTCGTTAGTTTTAGTTAATAAGTAGAACTTATTCTAATTTAATTTAATTTAATTTAATTTAATTTATGTTCATGTTGTTTACTAATATATACTTTTGTTTATTTTGACTGGCTACATACACATTTTGTGTCGCTTAACCAAATAAATTATTCTTATTCTTATTCTTATACTTATGGCACCTTCAAAAAGTATCGAAAATTAAATTTTACAAACAATGTTTAGTATGTGTGAGGAGCAAATCTCTAAAGAAACCAAAGAAGCTGATTATTTGTCTGTAATGGTTAACGAAATTACTGAGGTATCAAATAAATATCAAATAGACGTGGTATTTAAGTATATAGCCACATATTTCGATAAAATTAGAAGATTAGTGAGTTTTAAAAGTTTTTTTCTTATTTCTTTATAAGTAGTCTCGAAAAATAATTGTTAATAAAGCATACATAGTAACCTACTGTAAAAGGTATTATTAGTATTCATAAAATTTGCATCTCTCACATTTTTTAAGCACGATCCGCCACTGACATACACCACATTTTATGATTTTAACGCAATAATTTACATTTATATTACGTATTAGAAAAGGAAAGACAAGACATTTTAGACGGTAAGGATCCATCAGCACCTCTTAGACAAGCAACTATTATTAATATAGTCGTGCAGGTCATTTCTCCTTCTCCTGTCACGAAGCTTAATGTCTACATTGTCTACTATCCAATCATTTATCACTCACCCGAACGTATACCTTAAAATATTTGAAATGTGCGTAAAACCCATCCGCGCACCCTTATTAATAGTGCTTGTAAACCACCGACAGGACAATGAAGAGCAAGAAAACCGACACCTCATAGTCCTAGTAGGATGTGCCGGGTGCCTCGCACTCGCCCTTGTATCCTGTTTCGCACTGATGACTTGCTGGATCGTCAAAAGGACGTGCTTGGAGTTCATTAAAATACAATGCTGCTGCTCCATAATTGGTGCCATGATAGTTTTCATGTATTCGGTTGGAGGAAGTCTCCCCGCGGTAAGTTCGTTTCTACTACCATAAACTCTTGCGTTTTTAAATTATTATTCTGCCATTACGAGTTGGGATTCGTTAGAGACGATATTTTTCTAGGAATTGAAGAATTTCGTTTACGTACCATTCAAATGAGTATATGTGTATTATACCTATATCTAATTTTGCATTTTCATGAGTAAACTAATTACATTTGGATAAAGTTATTAATGGACACGGTGGACATTTATAACCAATTTGAAATATTAAAATACATGCTGTTGCATCTAAACTAGTTCATTAATAATACTAGAAGGGATTTGATTTCAGAACATGCAGAATACACTAGGTCACAGGTTCAATATTTGAAAAAATTAGACACACATATGTTAGCGGACCTGATGGTGTTCCCGCCTATTTAATTAAAGAATTTAGATATTACTTACTGCAACCTATTAGGCATTTAGTTAATATCCTTTACAGATGGTATTCCCAGTTTCGCTAAAAACTGATTCTGTTGGGGCTACATATAAAAAAGGAATACTGATAGTAGATTATCTAATTATTATAGGTCAATATCTATAGCGTTATCTTTTTCCAAATTATTTGAATATGCGATGTTAAATAGAATCAATAGCTTTTTAGATAAATTGAATTTGTTATCTCAATCGCAACGTAAATATATATATATATATATATGTAATAGCACTACGACCCTTGTAGGCCCAGGGCGTGTTTCACTACACTCTTCCATGCCTATCTGCCAATTGTCATCTCTCTCCAGTTCCGAATGTTCAAGTTTTGTAGGCCCTCTTCCACTGCTTCCCGCCATTTCCTCCTTGGTCTTCCTCTCCTTCTAGTGCCTATCAAACTTTGCCCCATCACCCTTCTCGTTACTCTTCCTAGTGGGAGCCTTTGTATGTGTCCAAGCCATCTTAGCCTTTGTGCCCTAATCATTCCTATTATTCCGGGTTTGCCAAAGTTGTTTATTATTTCTTCGTTTGTCCTTCTTATCGACAAGTCTCCTATTCTCTTCCCTCCGTGTATTTGCCATAACACTTTCCTCTACCATCTTTCCAGTTTGGGTTGGTCTGCGCTGTTCATTATCCAGTTCCCACACGCGTACCTCAATGTTGGTCTTATAATGGTTTTATAAATTTTAAGCTTAGCATTTCGTGATACCTTTTTGGATGTTATTAGCGTTCTTAGTGCCCCTATGTTTCTGTTCGCTTTGACAATTCTAGCTTCTATTTCCTTGCGTTCGTTACTGTCTTCCGTTACAACTACTCCTAGATATGTGAACTGCCTCACCTTCTCCAAATTATATTCTTGATTGGGTCCTATCAAAACAGTTAGCTTCGCGCTTCCTTCATTTCTGTCAGCTATATCTCCATATATTTTGCCTTTCTTGGTTCACTCTTAATCCCATTATTTTGGCCTGCGTGATTACGTTACGTTAATACTTTTTTCAGTTCTTGTTACGTTTTTGCTGTAATTGCAACGTCGTCTGCGAAAGCTAGGCATTGATGGTTTTCCGACTATATGTTACCTGTTCGTCTCTTTAACATGTTAAATAGTACCGTTGGAAGCGGATTCCCTGGTCGAAGCTCGTTTTTGACCTCGAATTTAGTTGATGTTTGTCCTTGTATTCTCACTACACTTTCTGTTTTTACTAATGTCATCCTCAGTATGAGCTTGTTTGGTATTTCCAGTGTCTCCATTGCTCTGAAAAGCTCCTCCCTGTTGATAGAGTCGTAGGCCTGCTTGAAATCCAAAAACTCAATCAACAGTGGTGTCTTATATTCCAAGCAGTTCAGCTGTATTTGCTTTAATATGAAGATCTGCTCTATAACCGATCTAATGCTTCTAAAGCCTGCTTGGTACTCGCCCAGAATTTTGTGTACGTATATATTCAATTGCTCCCTTAAAAGCGTTACTAAGATCTTATAAACAGCAACGTAAATTTAGAGACTGAAAATTAACAATTTCTGCGTTATTGACAGGACTATAATAAATAACATCGAAAAGAAGTTCCTTCCACCTGGTGTCATCTGTAACTTGTCGAAAGCTTTCGATGCGATCATCAATACTAATTGATAAACTGAATTCCATAATTTTCTAAGCAATAGAATTCAATTTGTGGAGATAACAATTAACAAGTTAAATACTAAACAAACGGTCAGGTCTTCACTTATGCCCAATGCAGCTGTATTGGAATACACCAAGGATCAGTTTTAAGGCCGAGTTTATTTTCTTTATTTTTTGGACGATGTTGTCAATTTTTTGTGCGATTATCATGTCGTTTGTTATGCAGACGACATAACTGTATTTAAATCTTACTAACGAAAAGGATTGCACTCCTGCTGCTGAAATCATGATAAGTAAGATGCACGATTGGTGCTGCGCAAACGATCTTTCCTTGAATTTAGAAAAAACTAAATGTATATTTTTTCACACTTTACAAAAAAGATTTGATTCGTACCCTCATATATATTTAAATAATAATGTCATATCTTACACTAGCGCTACAAAAATATAGGGAATGACTTTTACTTCTATCCTTACATTGGACGAACATTGTAACTAATATGTAAACTCAATACTGTCATTTTTCATTTGTTTCAAATTTTGACAACTAAAAGCTGCTGTAAGCTTCGAAATATCGACGGAATGTTTATTCGTAGAGTTTTAGTCCTTACTTCTTTACGGAAGTTTCATTCACATTCCCTTTGGGGCTCAAGTACATTTCTTAACACCACTTTTATTAAACAGGGGTTGTCATTGAATGTATTAGTGGTATCCATTAATCAACTTATTTCGTGTAGGAGCTGTTTTATTTCGTTAAATATATTAACTATCTTTGAATTATACATTTTACAATGTAGTTGTTATATTTACAAAAATTAAGATAAATTGAAAAATCTAAATAATAGCCCTAATAGCATCCTTGCAATGTTCGAAATCCTACAATTCATTTAGTTCATCATAGTTTGAAAGTGACAGCAAATAGGTAGTTGGAATGTATTGCAAATAAAAATTTAAACAAACTCCCTAATGCTCTTAAGACTTTCGGCTATAATAAATTCAAGGGAATTACTAGGTCATGGCTGCAGACAAAGTGTTTTTATTCATTTCATGAAAACACCTTAATCGTGAAATGTAATATTTAGTGCAAGCGTTTCTAGAAATTGCACAGTTATATCTTTCTTAGTTGTTATATTTCAAAAAGTATCAAGAAGGGAAATAAAATCCTAATACAGTAGAATGCATATATACATAGATGGAATTTTAGGCTGCATTGGATGTTAAAAGTGTACTGAAATAGTTACCGTAAATGCTTCGTTTAAGAAAATATTTTCTTAAGCGCATCCATATTGTAAATTGGTTCTTAAATGTGCTGTATAAGATTTAGTGCTACAATACTGAAAACTGCTAACGGCAAAAGTTGGCAATATCTCAAAAGTTGTTGAATTTAAGCATAAGAGATCCTAATACAAATCTAAATGCCAGAGATTCACTACACCAATAAAAAATATACCAATCCATTTAAAACAATAAGATTATTTTCAACACCTGTATATTAGAGTTGCTATGACGCTAAAAATATTTCGATTAATAGATCGAGGTACGGTTTTACAACTCTGTAAGGTTCGAAATTAAATCCTACCAAAACTTTGAGTCAGTTCAATCTAATAAATCAACATCACGAGACTTAGCCACCTAATCGCCTTCAGGATTTAATTAAGGATCCAGTCGTGAAACGAATACCTTCATTTAATCTTGCATTTATTGGTTTAATAAATGCAATGTCAACTGATTTTGTTTCTTTTCTTTCTACCTTTTCTTTTTTAGAGTTCTTTTTTGTACATCATGAGTTTCTTGGAGAGTTTCCTGCTGACAGCAATGTCGTCCCAATTGAGCAAACTTCTAGTGGTGTACACGGAAATAATGCAGCTTCAGCAAATGGCGAGCATAAAGCAGACCGTTATCCTGATTATTACAGGTAAGCTGTCTTCAGCGTGTTCTATTTTTTGCCTATGCTGTATTACATACATGCATTGTTATCTCGCCGGCGGTCTTGTCGAGAAATGTAAGACTTGATATATTATTTAATATATTCATACGGCGGACATGTGTATGTAACGCGGGAAGTTTTTATTAAAATTTCACTTTTCTAACATGGCAAACTTTTCAGAAAAGACAGATTTTAAGCATTATTTAGGTGTATTTTATTCCTGGCATATTATTTATTTCTAAGTACCTACGTAGTTTTATATCTGGAAAAGAAAATTATTATGACGTCTCTTTGCTTCGACTTATAAAAAATTTATTTCACACTAATATTTGTAATTTCGTCTATCCAAGTAGTTTAAATAACAATTTATTCCATCCCTTTAAAATGAAGCATATCGAAATTGGATTGTCGTTGGTTTTCCCAAAACCAAAATTTCTGCTTTCGTTCGCAATCGTCAACAGATTATAGAACTCAAAAGAACGTTTATCATTTTATATGAAAGATGGTTGTGGAGTTTCACAGGTTTTTGAGGAACAATAAAACCAGGTTTATGAAAATACCAATCTGCTAACTGTTAATTAAGCCTAATTGCCATTTAAAGTGGCAGTTTGGTTTATCAAGTCCTTCTGCAACTTCCAGTCAACCGACTTACACAAACTAAGTTCTATTTTTATTGTCAATTCCGACCACAATTCACGCTAATTAGAAAACTACTCTTGCTCGGTGCCTGAAAGTAGCAATCAAATAACTCGCCACTCTAACAGTTAACGTTGAACTGTTAAATTTTTAACTTAGATATTTCTTGAGGAATTTCATATATGAATTTATGTGAACTTTAGACACTACAAATAAGTATTTTCTGCAGTATAAACATTATTGCAACTTTTGCGATTAAAAATACATACTATTAATTTTCTATAAAATCCAGTCCACAAACATAACCCTATGTTTTTTTTTGTGTAGGAGCAATCTCACACAAAATATAAAATACTGTAATGTAAAATATGTATCTCACATTTTCTTTATCCATTAAATGATATCAGTCATTCCAATATCCTGGCGCTCCGTATTAGTCGATCGAAATAATGCTCTGGGTTAATTTTTGACTTGCCAAAAATTGCCTGTCTTTTTGCATCCAGAGTTTCGCATTCACATAGGATGTGGAATGCAATCTCTGTCATTCTATTACACAGTCTACATTGGGTTTTTGGGGTGTTGGCACTCCTTTTCTGTAGGTGTTCTTTCAGTGCACAATGTTCTATTAGAGGACCTGCAGCTATGCGAAAATGATTCCTACTAAGCTAGCAGTTCTTCACTCTTCTCCTTTAATGGTCCCTTCATAAATGTCTTTCCATGAGTTTTCTCGGACATGTTGTTCCAGTGTTCTTTGTGCTTCTCTTCTAGGACACTTCTAGAACAGATTCTGGGTCTATAATAAAGTCGATGATTACTTTCTTGCCAACTCGCCGGCATTTTCATTTTCTTCCTTTCCCGACTATCACCCACAGTAAAATAACTTTATTCCAGTCTGCCAGGTTATTCAATTCTCGAATGCATCCCCAACCAGTCTTAATTGTGTCCCGGAGGTCACTAATGACCTCAGTATAGCCCGGCTATCTGTTGCAATACAGATCCGTTTGTTCTTATAAGCCCTCTGATTGATTTCTGCGACAGAATGCAATATTGCGTATGCCTCTGCTAGTTTTATTTTCTATGAAATTGTGACCACTGTATTTCTCACGTCACTATAAGTTCTAACTCCGATCCCATTCTCGATTTTTGATCCGTCTTTAAACTAGATCAGTTCACCGAGCCAGTTTCTATAGTTGGATTGATTTCAGCTTATTCGATCTGTGATTTCTACTCCGAAATTTCTGTTATATCGAAATCATGTGGGCAGACCACATTCCCAGAAGGTCACCTTCCACATGATGGAGAATATGATTTCATCTCAATCCTGCATATCTGTTAATTGATATTCCTTGCAATATGAGATGCCCTATTCTTGCCTCTCTCATTATCACCAAATGGAGAGGAAAAAGCGTTGGAGGCAACTTATTGCTGCTGTTTGGGTAGTTCTTATTGGTGCTGTTATTCCTAAATACCCAAGCCTCTGTATCTTGCTGACTTCAGTTATAACAGTTTCCGGTTGCATCTTCGTACATCATACCAGAGATGCATAAGTAACCATGGGTCTGAACACAGTGATATATATCCAATACATCATATTTGGTCTTAACGCCCACGTTTTTTCCATGAGCTCTTCTAGCCAATATTTCCGTCCAGGTTTTAATTCTTTAATGCTGTCGATTCCAAGTACAGAATAACGCCAATGTTTCTCACTTCATCGGACAGCTTTATTTCTTCACTCCGATGCTTTAGCGGTCCTAGACCATCTAATTTTCTCCTCTTCGTAAATGCTATTGTGGTCGTTTTGGAGGGTCTATCATTTAAGTCCTTCTCCTCGATCCATTATTAAACAACGCATAAAGCGTTTTGCATTTTGTTCCGTAGAGTTCAGTTTTACTGCTGATCATGATAGCTTTGCTATTGAAAAACGTACGTCTGGTGTAGTGGTATTTGTGGTAAGATACTATCCTTTCCAATTTTTATTTATATAGTTTAACAACAAACTAACGACAATTACCACATCGTGAGGTGCGTGGATGTTCTTTAATCTTTATTAGAAACGCTAATTACCTACATCAAAGACGATTCACAAAACATTAATACTCTGTCGTTCATTTCTTATAGTTAATTCATGCTTTTAACCAGTTGCTTTTGTACATATTATTGTTTCATGCTAACGTGAAAATAAAACCATTTCACACGCATATTTCTTGCTATCCAAGTCAAAAACCAGGCACTACACCGAGAAAAGAACTTTTACGTCGTTTCACTCTTTCAATAATTGTACTTTTATTCATATGCGCATTACTTTCTATTGCCACCAGGTTTCTTACTTTGATTTCTCTTTTGTTCGTCGACAATTTTTTTCTTTCCTTCTTTTCCCTCTTAGAGTAGACGCATTAAAGCGATAGGTGTACGAATTTCAATTTCGCTGCGCAAAGTACGTCGACTTTCTTTATGTCTCCACGTAGAAATTGAATGCCTCCAGCACATTATATATAACCGCGAGTTATTACACCAACATAATACTTTCTCATTATTTTATAGTAATACCAAACCGGAGAATAAGGCATTAATATTCTAGGTTTAAAAACATTTAAGCTCGGAATGATATTTTTATTGAACCTAGCCCATTTTCCAACCGCGCGTCCTGACCTGCCTTAATAATCTTTCGTTTTTAAGTACGGCCATAAATAAAATTTAGGGAGTTACGTCGGATGACCTCTGCGCTCGCAACGGCCACTGCCCTCTGAGCATTTTTCATAGAATCTGTCATTGAATTATACCCATTCCACCCTTTCCATCTTCGCCACGTTTTTTACATTAACCTTTTCCGAAAAATTTATAATTTAGTGCCCGATTACTACTTGCCCGTTAAATGCTCTATTACTTTGACCGTAAATTTTTCCACAATTGATTTTCCTCCATTCGATTTTAAAATCAGCCGAGCGCGATGCAATAAATATTAAAGATCAAAGACTAGGAACGTTTACCACTAAAGCAAAATGGCTTAGGAATGTTTTCACCCTATAGTGGAATTACTTGATGCTTCTTTACACAACTCAATTTTCTATTTATTCACAATTTAAGTTTTGATGTCTCCTTTAGCGGAGATCAAAGGCAATTAGAGCTAATTACGAATTAGCGCACTTGCTATCGTGCTACTCCTTAATACCATGTTATCCTACACAAACGTAATTACGGTATAATATCAGCCACTAATTTCAACACATATACACATAGGTACAGTGACGGTCTTAATTAATGTCTCCTCCTATGATCGAGAATATATCAAAGCTACTTTCTCAGACAGTTCGGCTTCTATCAGTGTTCGCATATATGAATATCAAAGGAATATTTTTCGTTTAAAAATAAACCGACCACAAATATGGTATTATGAATAGCAATACACATAATATGTTTTCAGATGTGTGTGTATAAGCTATAAATACAAAAACATATGAATAGACGCTTCGTTCGGATTAACAAGAAAAGGTGAACCTTTATTCCTTCAAGGAATTACAAGAAAACGCTTTATATTTAAAATTTAACCCACCCAAATCCTTATCTATCGCCTATAGAAACAGATATAAACGGTCGAATATATCTACAAGTTTTTAGAACACTTTTATTATGCATATACTTTTAAGATCTTGAAATTTTCTTTTCTGTTATGTATATCCCACTTTTATTTTGTTACTTGTGCATTATTATGCAATGTTTAGGATAAAGCCACAATATGTATCATTTGTAATATGGTTGTGCTACAATAAAACGAAATTATCTGGCTGATAAATAAATATATAAAAATACTTTACATTATTTACAGTAATACGGTTTGTGTATTGTTCAGAAATTAAATTAAGAGCCACTTCACTTTTTTTTACGCTGACATTGTTTTCTACGTGATTTTATAAGCCCCTACAGCTGCTGCTATTAGCAAGGCAATTTTAAATAAAAATTTAAAAATCCAATTGTTATTTGCAATCAATATTCATTTCAAGTTCTTTCATTAAATAGGAACATTAATTCCCACTTGTAAACTTTATTTACAGTTACAATATTTAGATTAGTTTAGAAATATGTCAAATAAAGCTAATACTAAGTATTTTTTATTTTGTTTGGACAGTTCACATGTGTGTCGATATGCGATAGATAAGAATTTGGATTAGTTGAATTTTAAATATAAGTGTTTTGTAATTCCTTGACGGAATAAAGATTTACTTTTTTTTGTTAATCCGAACGAAGCGTTTATTCATATTTTTTTGCATTTAGAACTTATACACACACATCTGGAAACATGTAATGTGTATTGCTATTCATAATATCTTATTTGTGGTCGGTTTATTTTTAAACGAAAAAGAAACCATGGAAATACATGTATGCGAACACCGATAGAAGCCGAACTGTCTGGGAAAGTAGTTATGATATTCTCTCGCTTATACGAGGAGACATTAATTAACACCATCACTGTACATACTATACAGGTAGTTCTAAGTTAAGTGCGCACCATTGCTAACCTCCTTATTATTGAAGCTACGAAGTCGGTTAAGTAACACCGTTGGACTTCTCTTAACATTATCAGATATATGGATCCACAAATTATTTGAAAAGGCAACTCGCAGCGTTTATAGAAGAATAGTTAAGTGTGTTGAGCAAGAAGGCAATGTTTTTCATCAGTTATTATAATATAAAGTTCCTTATTTTTTATTTTTTCGTAGTATTTTATTAACACTTTTTCGTTCACAATTAAATTTTCAATGAAACTGCAGTGAATTACACAGGGTGCTTCATTTAAAAAAAGATAGTTTTAGATAATATCTTTATAACACGATCTTCAATTGTTTTTCTGTTTTCACCACTACAATCACCACATAAAATCTCAGAAATATGCCCATTTAACCGACTTCGTAGCTCCAATAATAACGAAGTTAGCAATGGTGAGCGCTTAACTTAGAACAGCCTGTATATTACTGCAAAAGCCTGAACTGCATTTCGATTTCACATGATACAGCACACAGCAGCGCATAACATTACAGAGCACTTACAATTAGCGCCAGATATAACGTTGATAGTGCCGCCATAATAATTACGAAAATGGACTGTGACACTTTGTAGGTGATATTCGTGGCAAGAGCGCCTCAATTCGTTTATTTATATGTCCGTATCTGTTTACTAGGTGCACCTCTAATTGCCGTGTTCGGTAATCACTTGGCACATCGTTCCATCAGCACGCAGGTCAACTCCTGGTGGCTGATTGCCGGTTCTCTATCGTTCAACATTTTCATCACGTGCTTCACCGTTTTAATACTGCTGTTTCTCTTAATTTACAATATTACTGTTAAAAAGATCAAGATCATCAGAAGCAAGTACGATAAAGAATCGGAGGGATTGAAATACAGGTAAGTGAGCGTAGATTCTGAAACATTAGTTTATAAACAGAATAAGTATACAAAGTTATCTATACGTTTTATTTCTACTTTTTGTTCTTATAATTATTAGTAAGTACAAATACAATAAATAGTATGTATCTTGTACAATCCAGGATAGCATGCTGGATAGCAATTACATATTATTATTCAGAAAATAGATTCCGATATACTGGCTGTTTTATAAATAATGTATATAATTATGTATTTTTAGAATATTAAGGATCTGTAATTACACTCCATTCATTCCCGAATTATAAAAGCAGTCTGGCCTGTTTCATGGTTTTCGAATTGCAAATGTTTTGTTTCTGTTTAAAAAAAAATGAAACAATAATATATCCGAAAAAAAAATTTCTTTGTTTTGATTGGTAAGATTAAGATGAGATGTACGTAAATTGCTTTTATCATCAGGTGTACAAGCTAGTCATCATGAAAGTATTGATTTTACCAATGTTGAAACAATATCCATATAGTTCTTCGCAGGACAACCTTGATGACGAAACGTTGAATTCAAACAATCCTAGAGACGATGCAGATAGCCTAAACACCAGTTCATACTCTAACCATTCGTCAACAATTTCACGTCATGAGTTAAACGCCGTTTCTGTTGAATTTAATTTTCCACAGGCTCTTGTTTTAGTAATTTTGGGAAAAAATAAACTTCATTAGAAGTTTGATGATACATTGTAATTTTCACATCTTCGAAAAGGTATTGCCAATTGACAATTACATTAGAGAAAGTTTCTGTAAAATTATTTTTTCTCAGTACCACATCCATAGATAATAAATATTATATACCACATCTGAAAGTACAGCCTTACTACACTTATTCGAGGATAGAAAGCGCCACTTTACCGATTGAACTATGAATTGCTATGAATTTAACTGTCAACGCGT
This sequence comes from Cetonia aurata, assembly GCA_949128085.1. Lineage (NCBI taxonomy): Eukaryota > Metazoa > Arthropoda > Insecta > Coleoptera > Scarabaeidae > Cetonia > Cetonia aurata. The sequence continues at coordinate 14,720,832 of OX421887.1, forward strand.
CACATCCATTACTCTACCGTACTCTTCTGTCAAGATTCTGAGTGATCTGGAATCTGAACACTACAAATGCAAGTGTATTGATATTAGTAAGTGGTAATCATGTGCTAGTCGGAAAAATATTGTACGCACCACGGCTGCAACGTATCTTGATACGTAAACAACTTTTCAACTCTCGCGTGATATTCGATGAACAATTTGATTCACGTGTCACACGATATATTTTTGATTAATCTTATTGGTTAAAATACAAAAACAAAGTCGTCGAATAGACTATCAAATCGAAAATCGAATAACCATGCACTAAACCTCTCTTGATTGATTTTTTCATACAAATTTATGACACCCGGCTTAGTTGCACAATTTCCTCTACTCGTCCTTGTTTTGTGATAGCGTCCGCCAGTCGTCCACTTTCAGTTGTCCTAGGTCAGCGTCTTTATTATTATTCTGATTTCCTCCTCTGTAGGTGAGGCGACACTATCACTTGTTATTTGTTGTTCCCATATCTCTGTTTGTGTCTTCTACTTTGCTACCTCGAAAACCTCCTTAAAAGGTTCAGTCAATCTCTACAGATCGTCCTGTATACCTCCCATTAATTGTCCTTGTCTGTCCTTGCAAAAAATGGTTTTGTTTAGTTTGTGCTGCCAGCTCTCTTTTCTTATGCATGATGATAGAGTTCTTTGGCTTATTCCTTTATAATAATATATGTAGATGATAATAACATTTTGATTAGGTACGTAATACACTAAACTTGAAAGTTTCTAATGGTTTATAAAAAGCCTACTTTCTGGCTTATCATTTAAAGAAACAAGCCTTTTATGCATTAGGACAATAGTTATCCTGATCAAAGAAAATAACAAACACGAACTTCTGTCACGTTTCTTCAACAATCTTAAAAATATAATAAGATAAGTAGCAAAAACGTTGGATAGTCCAAGCAAATACAAATTTTACTGAAAATCCCTTATTTTCACACCACTAGATTTATATTTCTTTAAAAACCAATTGATCAATGCAAACCATCACTAATACTTGCATGACCAGTTTTTAGTAAATTATCACTAGAACAGAAGTGGTAAATAACTTCACTTTCAGCAGCTCCATGATTTATTTAGCTCGTTTAAAATTGTCTATAGTTCAGGTGTTTATTAATTAACGGAATTTTTTCCCACCCAAGGAATATCTCACAGATAGTTTGTATTGTTTCTTAAATTAATACCGCCGTTCGTCTGATTATCCGAAGTTTCAAAAGTCTAATCTTTGCTGTCGGGTCAGACGCCGTCAATGCGTTGCCCCAACTCGGATAATCTATTGTTGTTTCGGCATCCTCCACAGTATTTTGTCTTTGTTCGGGATTCGATTTTTGATTTTCCGGTTGCGAGACTTTGTGTCTCCTCCTTCACATCGCAAATTTCCAATATGTACTTCGTTCAAAGACGAACTGTGTGGATTTAGTTGCACTCTAAACTTCTTCGCCTGTTGATAACAATTTCTGTTTTATTTCCCTTTCTGCATTCACTCCTCATTAAGATATCTTTATTGATGTTTCATTAGCAGTTGCAAAATATGCAACTTCCAGGATTCCATAATTCTTCCAGAATGATGATGAATTAATTGGTGCACTTTGGTAGGCTAAAGACTAATCTTCTCAGGATCATAATAATGAATCCAAGATTCATCAATATTACAAACCACATTTGAAACTTTTCTAGGGTTTTTCTACAGCATTCAATGAATTGTTCGTTTGCTGATTATGAATCAGAATTTATATGGAACCGATCAACAACAAAATTTTCTCACGTATAACTGTTGATACAAAAAGTTTTGGATTTGATTCACATCAATGCCCGATGTCGCCCTAATAAGTTCCTAAGATGTCCTTCGACTTTTCTCAAATATTTTTCAAACAGCAGTAACATTCTCATTAAAACATAACAGCCGTTCTTGGACACCTTTTACGATTATATCACTGATTGTAAGAAAAAGTCTATCTCTTTGAATTCGTTGAGTTAATTATCCATTGTTGCCTTGGATGTGGCTTCTTCGACAAGTGCATTTCTTTGCCGGTCTTCACATTATTTAGGAGTTAATGATAACGATGTGAAATCGTAAAATACCATAGCCTCCAAATGTTCTCTAGCCAAATTCGTTCTTGTGTGAACAGAAAAGGCTCGCCTATTCTCCTGACCTTACGCCACTGGATTTTTGGTGATGAGGCTATCTTCAAGATCGAGTTTATCTTACACCTCCAAATAATAAAGAAATACTCCCCCAAGGAATTAATAATGTTTGCCTCGAAATACCTCCCTTTTTATATTGAATTTTACTAATAAAGTAATAAGAAGAGGTCAACTATGCCTTGAACAAATAGGTTTTGCACTTTTTTTAAATACATTCACTTATTTCTATAAAATATTAATATTAATATCAATAAAAAATTGTTATATCACTACACCCTTGAAACTTATATTGAAAACTCAACTTGTTATTTATCATTAAATTAAAAAAAAAAATCTATATCCGAAACATTTTAAAAAAATATATGCTGTTATATTATTTATGTGCCCGAATTATTTATTAATCATTTTTACTATGTTTATAATTATCATTTGTAAGTAGGTTCAGTTGCATATTTTGGAAGAGTTTTGTAAGCGTATAGTTTGTGTTGCCTAATTTCACTGTCAACGTCTGAATTTATTTCAAAATTTCAACCAACACAAGCCAGATAAAAAGTGCTAATATTTATACTAGTTTTAAGATAATTTGTTAAATGTAATTTTATGTAACTCTATTTTTTGTAAATCCGGAAACTAATTTCTCAAATTTAAGTTCTAAATTTATTCAGTTTCAACTATGGCTGTTTGCACAATTTTTCGAATGCTTGTGCATGTATCTGGGTCATTATAATTATCTTTTGGTGGTATTCCCCTCAAATTAATTCGTAACTAGAGCATTATCTGGGGAATCTCATTGTTGTGCGATTTGAGAAAATAATCCAAGCGTCTTTGAAAACACAGTTATTTTTTAAACAAAGTACTGGTCAATGGAGCACAGTACCTCAGACAGCCTAAGAGGACAGATGTGTTTCAGTTCCAAATTTAATAACGATTTTTTTAAGTTACAACCACGTACCCTAGAACACAACATTTTATTTTTACCTTATTTTGAATTTACCTACATAAAACCTACCTTCCGAGTACCTGGGAGCCCTGTCCTGAAGAAAAATCCCGATGAAATCCCTGTTGCAGGCAGAAGTTCAAGTTTGTCCATGTAGAACCTTATTTTTCCTGTAATCCTATAGGGCGCTTCTGGCATAACGTATGTCACATAAGTTTTGGGAAAAATAATTAAATTCTTTAAAGTAAGTGTAACGTAATTTATTCAAATGACCACTTTACCAACATTTTACCTTATATTTAAATTAATTAAAACTACAATTAAAATAATGACAAAGGGCCATGGTCCTCAATGGCACCCCACCAAATGGTGTCCCATCATGTTTTGGACGATGTTTGTATCAATTTCTCTTATCTTTTGATATATTCTTCGCCTTAGTTGAGCTTCATTTTGAGCTTCCCACCCATTATCATATACTTTTCTGGTCAATATTCCCCAAAAACCTTCGATGGGTTGAGCTTGTGGGACATTTGGCGGATTGTCTGCTCTTGGCACAAAGGGTATGTTGTGAGCTTCTAACCATGTTCTAGTCGTTCTTGCATAATGGCAACTTGCTAAGTCCGGCCAAAATATTATTTCTTCACGTGGATGAGTCGTAGTAATAAACTGTAGCAACTTCGGTAGGCATCTTTCGGTATAAATGTTGGCATTACCTGCCTCACCCCTCACATGCCCAACATAAGGTCGTGAAACTCCTCTCTCCGATATGGCACACCAAACTAGAATTTTATCTTCAAATTTTTTTTTGGTTTTGTATTTAACATTATCTGCACAATTTTCTATATTATCGGTATAAAAACCATCATTGCCTTTCATTTTTGAGTGAGAGAACGTAAAATATTTTTCATCGTCCATGGTGATCACTTTATTGTTTGCAAAATGAGTTCGGCGTAATCTACGACAACACATTGGAATTCTTCGTAACTGGTCCTCTGTATAACGTGGACATTTACGTCTTTTACGAAACTTTAGGCCTTTTTTTTTTCAATACCCTTCTTACAGTTTCATGAGAAACATTAAATCTTCTGGATAACTTTCGGCATGACGTTCCAACGCGGTCTTTTGCACTTTCACATATTAGGTTGGCGCGATTTTCGGTCAACATTCCGGGACGTCCGCTTTTTGGTAAATTGAGGCATGGTATACCTTGCTCACATTCTGCAATTGTTCTATAAATGGTTGTCTTTGAAATATTTTGATTCCAAAATATGTTTACAATTTCTTGCTTGGGTACATGTCCAACCAGGCTGTACATAGATAATAAATATATATACGTATAATAGATGTGTACCTCCCATGTAATTTCACGCGGCACGAGCAAAGTTTCAAACCTTTTAAGACTGGTGGCGCGTAGCGGTAGTCAGCAAGAACTATTTCCAATACGCGGGAGATTTGATATTATTTACAATTAAGAAATTTATTGTTTAATTTTTTTTGCACTTAAATGAATGGGCATAAAAATAAAATAAAAATTAGAACGAAATCGTTTATTGTGTGCACATAAATACATAACTATACAGTACAAATATTTGCAATACATAACCACAAATTAAAATAAATCGCTTACTTAATACTAGGTACTTAACTAAATATATAAGTAATAATAAGGAATAATTATCATAATAATAAATAGTAATCATTGTAATTTAATTAAATTAAGATCGTGTGATGAAATTTGTAAATCACCTGTCACATTTTGTATGGTGTACATTCCATAATTGACAAGGGATGAAATTTGATACGGATTTGCTCATGTTTTCTAACGCTTCATACGGCTTGGTCTTCATAAAATCCTCTATGCGGAGAACCTTGTCTTCTAGTCTTTTACACATTTTTTTCAGGCACGCTTCTCGTTTTTGGAAAGATCTTGCTACTTTATATAAGCTGATAAGCTTCTGGTGCAAACTCCGTCTTTCTTCGCACCTGTTTTATTTGTAATTATTATCAACAATTCTCACCGCTTCATCGTAAATTGGGAATTTCCTTCGAACACTTTTTGTACCAAAACATCCTTACGCGCAGCAATTTCAGCCACCTATTATTGCAAATACGGATATTCACAATTATTACAGCCTTTTCACTCACAAATCACAAAGAGATAATAGCAATTTCAAACGATTGAAAACGCACAAATTTCAAAATGACGGATGTGTATAAAATTTTCAAACAATGTTTTTTTGTTGTCGTTGACGACGCGTCATCATACTTCAATCTTATTGGTCAAAAAAACGATACTAGCGCCGAAGCGTTAGTCAGCAAGTACTAAACCGTGCCTACAAGATACAATACAAGGTAAACAGGCGTGAGGCTGTAAATGCTTTTCCGTATTTCAAGTTTGTACGACATAATTGGACAAATTATTTGACATCTATGAAATGTCATAACAAGTTTGAGTATTAATGAACATATGTTTATCATGGTTACCAGATTGCAAGTTATTTACAGTTATTTTTACGCCGACGAAAATTTTCCCAAAACTTATGTGACATACGTTATAATAGATTATAGATACTTATTCTTACCACGAGTAACAATTTTGCTTACTGTATAGTCCTTTATAATTAAAATTTTACTATAAAATATTCCGTTGTACTTACGTTGAATGTGGAGCTATATCTTGCCGCTTTAGCACTAACATGTTTATAATTTGAATTAATTTTGTTGGTGCCGTTGCTATCTGATAGGGCTTGTGAGAGTTATTTTCTGTACATTTTCCTTCTAAATGTTTTCTTAACAAGATTTTAATGATATCTATTTTATCGACATGGTAAATACATTTGCGGGGTATTTGAATTTTCACATAACGAATTTTGGTTCAATTTATCAATTCCAAAAGGTTTTAAAGTAGTTTAAATTAAAATTTATTATTATTAAAGCAATTAATAATATATGTTTAAATACTTTATTGTCTTTGAAGAGCATTATCGTTTTTAACATAAACAATACTTTTTACTTGTAAAATTAATTCTTTTATTCAGTAGATAACGTTACAAGGCACATGCATGTCAATAATATACACGATTATGCCCTATAGTCGTGTCTGCATGCACTTAATGGCACAATAAATCGAGGGCGACACATCATAAGCCGGCATTGTCTGAATGCCAAAGTTAGTTTCGATTTCTATAGATATCTATATGGGCACGCTTATCGCATCCTGGGGACGTTCTCGAGAATCAGATCCCTCTCTTAGTAGGGATATAATTGATTACTTGTGGTAAATTTTATAAGAATAAGGAAGGTGACGCTGGGATAATTAAAAAAAAAATTCGGACAAATATATATACAAGTTAATATAATAATACATATCAATTACAAGAACACAAAATTACTGTCACATGTCGAAACTTTTTGTTTCTAGTAATATTTGGTAATATTTATTTAACCATTTTGTTTTTTTTTTTTTTTAATGTAATACTAAACAACAAAGCTATGGGATTGGGCCGCTTTTTGTCAGTTATTCGGTATATGCTAGTAGCCACAGTTACGAGGTTACTGTCAGTATCTTTGTGGAGCGGTAATTTCCTTAATATCCTTATCAGTTAGTATATTATTTCTTGCTTGCCCATAAAAAATAATGCCATAAATTTTTTACCTTCGTACAAACAACTTTAATTAATCTAAATTACACTCATTTTCAGAATAAGACTGATTCATCGATCCGCTTACGTCTTCTACTCGACAACCCTAATGATATTCAGCAGCATTGCTTACATCAATTTCCCGAAACTGATGTTGTGCCACTACTTGTTCAGCTCAATCTCCATATTACTGGTGAGTGCGTACATCATGAGCGGAACGAGGGATCTCGGCTTATCCTTGACGCTTTTCGCGCGCGCCCATCCGCGCTGACGAATATCGTCAAGTATTTATATCCTGAAATATGTATTACAGGGCTTCGTAATTCTGCTGTGCTACACACTTTACTCGGAAATTTCATTAAGAAGACTGACGCTCGCTAGAATTAAGGGCGCGAACGACAAAAAATGCAGTACAGAAGGAACAGGAGATCCTCTAAAATGTAAGTATGTAAATTACGGATGGGCCGAAAACTGTTCACCCCTGGAGACGCCTAATTGGATCCTTATACTTTTTTTTTTACTAAATTGAGGAGGTTCGTCTTGATGGTGATCCGGTAAGAGAAATGAAACGGGGATGCTTTGTAAATTGTCAGAAGATATCGTCAGATCCTTTTAGCTTAGACTATTAGTAAGGCATTGAAACTCCTTTAATTTTGTTTATATCTCATGTTAAAAAATGATTTAAATTAGGCATTTGCTTTCAACATTGTGCCTTTCTTCATTTGTTGACATTGATTAACCACGATCTATTTATAAATCAAGATAAAATTCCTTCAATTTATGCAAAGTTTATTTATAAAATTACATAAAACGGCATCATTATTGTTTCTCATTGATTGAAAGGCGTTTATATAGGAAGTAATATGGGAAAACAGAAACAAGATACCGTTAGTTATGTTAAAGCCTAGATTCTTATTTCATGTATTATTTCTTGTACCGATTTTTCAAATTGTTTCGCTTATTTTTTGTTACTTTAGGAATTATTAGAGACAGATTATAGTAAAGGTCCACTATAATGAATTATAAACCTATTTGATCTTCATTTAACTTGCGGTACATTTCGTCGTTGATTAACGAGTTTTTCAAGCCAAATTTTTTTTATTACAGTTTTTTCCTTTCCTATGAATCTAATAAATAAAATATAATTTTTATAAAAATAAGTCGCTTAAATTACATTAATTGGGGACAAAAAGGCAAAATGAATAAGTATACAATGAATAATAAATACAACCAAAATAATGAGAAACTAATGAAAAACATAATAACTCGAAAAGTAGAAGAGATAGACATAGAACATGTTTAACAAAAATCAAAGCACTTATTAAAAGGAATAGAATGATGTAAACATATCCAAGATATTCTGTTTAAAAAAAATTGAGACATGCGAGTTTGATGCACTTTATTGACGAACACCTAGTATATTAAAGTACAGCTATAAATACATCTCAAAGTGTAGGTAGATCTATACTAAGATTTTTTAAAATTTGGTGGTGTTGTATTAAAGAAAACGATCTTGAAGCCAGTACCTAGGTTATGAAACACTCCGTACCAATGCTAATAATTTTGCGTTATAGTCATCCATGTTCCTACAACAATGTGTAAGAACTGCTTTCCTATCTTCCACTGATTACGAGTTACAGAGGAATTCCCTACCAGTGAAACATCCTGCATATAGCCTACATAGAGAGATATATTTGTGTCGTCAATATTAAACGCAGACCTAATATTTGTCAAACGATTTCTATTTTATTACGCGGCATATTATCTACCTCATGCTATTCGATTTTATTGATCAAGAGTAGACCCTTTCATTTTATATTTAATAGAACATTTATAATATATTCTACAAAGATTATTTTTATTATGATTCTTTTATATGAAGCTTCTTAAAAATTTGTATCAGGAGACCGAATGTGTGATCCTTAGAGGAGAAAAAGAAACAGCTCGATGGCACTTGGTATGCGCGGGAGTCGACATTTATCCAAGGAAGTGTGTTACCTACCTTGGCGTAACCGTGAGTCAATGAGCTAAATATAATGAGCACATTAAAGCTGCAGCCCTTAGAGCGGAAGAGAAGGCAGCGCAATTAATGCGGGTGACGGGGAATATTAGGGGCCCTAGATATAAAAAGAAAGTAGTGTATTATAATGTCGTCCAATCAATTCTGCTCTATGGAGCACCGATGTGGCAGGAATGCGCTAGTAAAACCGCACATGTGCGTCGACTAACGAAGGCTCAAAGAAAGTTTCTTGTTAGGGCCACAAGCTCCTACAGGACCGTGTCTTCCCAGGCACTGCAAGTCATCGCTGGCGTCCCTCCGATACGCCTTCTGGTCGATGAACGGAAAAGCATGTATATCAACAACCTATATTGGAACATCCAAAAAGGAAACGCGTGAGGATACACTCCAGAAGTGGCGAAGTAGTTGGAGCGCAACTGTTGGCGTTGCGCAATGGACCAAAAAACTGATTCCGCTAATAAATGGCTGGCTCAAATGCCGACACCGACGAATAAACTATTACCTTACACAGGTACTCACGGGTCACGGATGTTTCAAAAGCTATACCAAAAGAATAGGCAAAACCAGCGATGACACGTTTAGATATTGTCCCGATGTGGATTCGTGTGCCCAAGGTGGGAGGAAGATCGACATGTTACAAATAGTCAGCTCGGGAAAACGATGTCAGCTGAAAATATGACTGCCCTCATGGTCAACGATCGAGAGACCTGTGAGTGCATCTGCCAATATGTCACCAACATCATGACAATACAGAAGGAGGAGCGTCATATTTTCTTTCTCTTGCTGTACGTGGGTTAGGCGAATATGTGAGAACACCGGATTTCTGACTAAATTACGGATTCTATTGAAACATAACCCTAAGAAAAGTGTTTGTAGTATTTTTATTCTAGTCTGTGATATACTTTGATTTTCAACAACTATAACATCTTTTGACAACATTGGTAGTTTTTCTAAAGAGATCACCTGTATCTGCTCACATTTTCGGATAGAAACTTTTTCAGGAATTAGAGTGATATACGGTTTGATGGCTGTGCGACTTGAGACATTAAAGTAAAGCGTTGGCTATTAACATCATTTTGCCAGACACAACTGATAAAGAACATTCGTATTTTTTGTTACCATGGAAACTAGTTAATACTAAAATAGTTGTTGATTATGGGCGAACGAACAAAACAAGAAAGAATTATTACTGTTTGTTAATAATCTTTAGTTTGGGAGACCGGCAGAGATCTCTACAAGATGCATGCAGAATTTTTAATACCACATTCCATGAGAAAAGTATTTCAAAATCAACAGTCTCAAGGGTGTTGTGAAAGTTTAACGAAACGGGAAGTGTTAAAAATCGCCCAAAATCCGGTCGACCGAAAACTACTACAAATGAACATAATTCATTGGATGTTCTTATTAATCTTCAAGAAGAACCAATAACGTCGCTTAAAAAATTTTCCTTATATCACAATATTAGTAAGAGATCTGTAAGAAGTTGCACGTCAACTCCATAAATAAATGTTTTTTCTTATTTCCGGTAAAACCAGAGGTGATAAAAAATTATAATATAGTTTAATTAATTGGAAATTTACAGTAAATAGTACATTACAAGTTTTATAAAGAACATATTTATAAATAAGAAAGTTATGGGCAAAGACATGAGACCTGGGATACCTTGGTCATTCCTATGGTCATTAAGTTCAAATACAGAGTGTCGCAGTGTGTTAGAAGTTTATAGGGTTCTGACCAAAGTATAAATTTGAAAATTCAGAATTTTGTATAATCGATTGTGTTCTTTTCAATTAAAATATTGTTTTATTTCTAGCACTTCCGGTTATACCGAAACTCGGATTTACTTTGTTTTTTTTTTTTTAATTGAACACCCTGTATGATTTTACATATTTGGATTTATCTATTTTTAAGCTTTATAAATACCTTTACTTTTTGCAATTTGATTCGGCTGCTTTGTAGTCTAACAAAAAATTGCTGTAGCAACCATTTATTCAAAAAAATCACAGAACACTAGATTTTTCGGATATCAATTTAGGATTTATAACATGCTTAAACAACATATTGGAGTATGTTTTGGCGCCGAGAATGGCTGTCTACATTATGGGGTTACGTTACTAGTGCACGTTAACTTTTCGAAATTTTGAAAAACCACAACTTAATTTTTTCAAATGTGCACCCCCATATTTTAGTACGTAGTCGTCTTCGACGTTTAATTTTACATCTTTTATATCCCACATGTCATATACCTGAAATATATGATATGATATGATAGTTTAGGAGATAATTAGATTTTCTTGAAAAATGCACACAACTCATCGATACTTCTAATGAACGGTCTCGCTGAGACACCTGTATAGATACTATATCTTCATATTAAAACCCCTTAACACGAAATAAAGCGTTGCACAATCAAAATACAACAAGCTTAGAGAATTACTAAACGTTGCTTGCATACAAAGTTCGGTAATTTATTATATAAACTGGAGCAATATTATGTATGCTTTAGTTCCTGATATTGTTTCTTATTTTTTTTTTGTACGATTTTCATTACTTCCTGCTTATTATCATTATTATTGTAACGCTATTACTTATTTCCAGTTTTCACCATGCAAACGCCAGAAACCGATAACGACTCAGCACCTTGCTACCAGTCGTCGTATTTCTGCACAAACGGCGGAAGCGAATCGGGCGAGCCCGCATACAAACATAAAGTGACCGAAATGTCGTCTCCTACTTTTAAAACGTACGCCAGCGCGAAATTTTCACAAACCCGTTTGGACTGTCTAGAATATCCCCACAGTACGCAACAATTCACCACGATATCACCCAGCGTACACTTCGAAATGGAATATATCCCATCGCCGGACATCCTAGCCAACGAAAAGTATACGGAATTAGACCTGGTGGCATCCTCCATGCAAAAACCACAACCCATGCCCTCGCCAAAGGCTTCAAAGATGACATCGCCACCGCTGATCGCGAAACCCATCACCGTGATAGTGACACAGGCCGATAGTGATAACGAACGACATCAACCGGACGGTGAAGAAAAAGTGTGTACCATCGAACCGAACTCGGAAGTGGCTACAGACAAAGAAGTGCATAAAATCGACGATAAACTGGACGAGATGATGAGCCAAATATCGCACGATTTAGATTATTTATTGAATAGAGACGATGAAATCGAAGTGAGACATAGTATGCCAGTGACGCAGACATTAAGGAGGTTATCGAAACCTCAAATATGTGTTTTCGAGCAAATCGCTGAAGAGACTGAGGATGAAGATGTCAAAATTCCCGAAGCTATAACTGACGTGTCGAGGACTGAGTGTTAGTACGTAATGTTGATGAATTTATACGAACAGAAACAACGAGCTTTTATTTATGATGTCATACCTCAATTACCTTCGCAATTTCAGTTTGTTATATGCTCTCACATTGAATTTTACATTTTATATTTATAAACAACACTTTGCTTATAAACAATCTGTCGTTACGAAAAAATTGGAAAATTTTATTTATTATAGTTTACTACCAAAATTCTAATGTATTCAAATGTGATGCAGATCTAAGTAAAAAATTAGAAGACCATTTTTATGTGATTTCCTTTCTTTACTCACTAATTAATATTGTTAATGTGATAAATAACATGAGAGCATATGTTTATACACTGCTCAAAAATTGAACTGGATTTTGCAATAAATTCTGAATTTTAATAAAAGTGCAGGGTTATTATGTTTTATAATTTATTCCGTGATTTTTTGCACACATTTATCGCACTGAAAGTAAAAAAAAAATTAATACGATACAGCAAGTATAGAAATGCACAAAAAATACAAATTTTTGTTCTGGAATAATCCAGAAATAGCACCTTCTCTCTATATCAAGATTTGACCATCGGCACGATATGGGCGAAATCTGGACTTATCAGTGATAAGACAAGTTCTCCATCTGCGTGAATCGGATATGTGCTGGAAATAAATATTATTTAAAACATATTTTCCTTGTAGCGATCTCTGTGTTTCTGTTGCGTAATCCAAACACTGACAGCTATTGTACAATAACATTGCATAAGAAGGACGAAAAATTAATCATAAACGATTACAGTGCGCCCATCGGTCTTTTTCGCAAACACTCTTTAAAGCTCCCTCTTAATCTATTGGATACTGTTTGGTCACAAGTTATTATAGCTATAGCTTTCGTAAGTTATTAATTCAACGAGTTGTGCCGGTAGGATTTTTTTGCATAATTACTTCTAACTATTTAAATTTATGTACCTGTTCTATGTCCTCTCCATCAATTTTTATGTAAATTCTTTCTTTATCCTGCATTATACCCGTCACCTTCGTCTTTTCCATGTTTATGTACGGTCCATCATCTGTCATCAGGAGTTCGCGCCAATATTTCTGGAATTTATCAAAGTTGGAAGCGTTAGTGTTACACTAGATGGAAAAGTAATCGCCCAACTGGTCAGCTAATGCCACTGTAATCACGTAATTCTGGATGAAGGAGGGTTTGAAACCACAGTACATAACCATAGCCTTAAAGTGGGGTGTTCCAGTACCGCTAGACCTGCTTAAAGATAAGATGCCCACCAACTGGGTAAATATCCATGACTCAAAGGTACACAAAAGAATGGAAGAAGTGGTGACGACCAGCACCTGACACAAAAGTTTCGCTGTATTAATTTATTGCTATTCCATTCCGTAATGTTTCCTGCTGTGGTTTTAGGAGTCAATAGGAATTAAGCAACTATATCGCATTTAATGGCAACAGATATCTAATTACGAAGACGGAAAATTTTCAAAATTCTTGCCAATACCACAGATCTTCAGCGAACGCGCATTCTGATAATGTCACTCTCTCCATATGTCTCCATCCAACCATTAATTTTCTCATTTGCTGTTGACATTCTCTAATAATATGATCCAGCTACACGTTCAACAGTAACGGACTTATAAACGCCTCCACGCCTTAGTCCATTTATTCTGGGAAAGATTTTCCACGTCAAAAACTTTTTGTAAGTAATTGACTAAATAGAAAGTATGATTTCGTTTTGCTTTTTATTGGCTTCTCTATAATTTGTTTTAGTGCGAACACGTGGTCCTACGTGCTTCTTCCTCGTCTAAATGCACTTTATGTTTCTTCTAAGGTTCTATAATATCTTGTAATTTTATTTCTAATATTCGTTGGTAAATCTTTGCGGCCGTGATTAGTTCTATTGTTCCCCTGTAGTTATTGCAGTTTTTTTTTGTTTTTTTTTTTTTTTTGATTACCGTTTCTATATCGGACAATCACTCCTGCTATCCAGTCCTTGAGCATCTTTTTCTCCTTCCATGCCTAATTGCAAATTTCCTAAAACATTTTTATAGCTTCCCCAATCATGTTTTTTAGCATCTCCGCCGTTGCTTTTTTTTGCATGTTCAACTTCTTCTATTGCGATTTCCTTTGGTAAATGCTTCTGAAAGGGATCAAATTTACCCCACAATGATAATGGACAATAGAACATACACTAGTAAGCCCGTGCTTCACCTGGAACGTACCACTCTACAGATGGTAGGATAACCCTCTTTTAGTCGCTCTCTCTTTAATCGCGTATGCACGAGTGCATATCGAACAACAGATAAACCCATCGCATCCCTTGTGTGGGTTTCTAAACAACATCGATGCAAGCACCACCCCATTCACTCGCTTTTAAAGTACACGGATGCATTTTGAACCATACCGATGCTCGTTGCATCTCTTCTGCTCAAACTTTCAATTTTTCGATTTTTTTAATTTTTCGAATTGAACAATTTACTTCCTGCCTTCACTTTTCCACTTTCTACATTTGCACTTTTCTCTTTTTAAACTTTTAAACACGTTGCAACGTTTGCAACACGTTTACCAAACTGTTTGTAAACCATTTGCCAAACCACTTGCCAAATCGTTTGCAAAGCTCAAAATCGTTCTGCCGTAAATTTTACCGCACCCACTCGGTTTTCAATATACTGCAATATACATTATTATTAAGTGTGTCCAAATGGACACACTTAATAATAATATAGTATTTTTTTTATAATATAGTATTTATTTTCACTATAATACATAAGTAGAAATGCCGTCAATACAAAAGCAGAAAAACAAGTAAATTCTAATTATAAAGTGCCAATTAATTGTATTCAAGAAATTCAGAAATACTATAGTGTTCAATGTTACATATGTAGCAATATGTCATTCGATTAAATCTAACAAAGTTATTCTCTAATTATATCTCATGGTAATTTGTTAAAAAAGCGAATACTATTATAAAGTATACCTTTGGCGAATTTAGTTAAACGGTATCTTGGAACGTTGTAATTTATTTTATGTCTAGTTGTGTGGGTATGAATTTTTTCGTTGTCTCTAAATGAAGTTTTGTTTTTAAAGTTAAATAAAAAACATTCATGTATATAAATACCATACGACGTTAAAAAACCGAAAGATTTGAAAACAGATCGAAGTGATGCACTAAAACTCAGGCCCAGTAGTGCACGCATCGCCCGTTTCTGTAAAACAAATACACGCTCAGCTTCTGAAGAACACCCCCAGAGCAGAATACCATTACGGATTATTGAAACACAGTATGAGTGGTATATTGCCTTCAAAGTTACATAATTACAGACTGTACTTAATATTTTTAGTGCGAAGCAAGCACCACTGAGCCTGCTACACACATGTTCTACGTGGTTATTCCATCTAAGTGTATCGTCTATACTGACCCCCAGAAAAGGACAATATTTTGTTAATTTTATGTTAGTGCTGTCTAGAAAAATATAAATAGGTGTGTTTGTACTTTCATTTGTCTTAAATAGTATGCAACATCTTTTGTTTTCATTTACTTGTAACTTTTTCTATAAACCATTGTTTTACGGAGCGATATAAGGCAGTTCCAGTTGGTTCTAAAGACGGAAAATCAGAAGCAGCAAACAGCAATTTTTTGATTGTAACACGAAACGTTTACAAAAATGTTATTTATAAAAATTAAAAATAAAAGTGGCCCCAGTACGCTACCTTGAGGAACACCTACTATTATTAGTATGTAACAAATCCCCTTTTTTAGGGATAAAACAAAATAAAATAGTAGAAAGTTAGTTATTATTGAGGTTCTGTTTGTATCGAACTAGGTACGTTTCTGAAGATACTTGTTTTCTTGTTTACAATAGCTTAAAATACGATAATATAGAAACTTTACAGATCAACAACTTATTTTTTGCTTGAAATATCCACTTCAATTTTTGAACAGTGTATATCAAAACTGTGACGGAAATCTTCAACCAAAAATTCCCGGTTCGTGACATACACACACAAGTATACAACGCATAAGAGAACAAATAATTAACCTTAAAATACATTATTAAAAATATTTTAAACAATGAAGGTTTCCACAACACATTCTATTATATCCACTCATCTAATGCAGCCATGTAAAATTCATGTTCTTTATCCAACTTGTCATTTTATACTTTGACCGTGTGTCATAAAAATACGAATATTTACCTTTCTAAGGTTAATATGCAAACAATGCCAATTTAATTTTTAGAAGCAAATTTTACTTATCTTTTACAAGGGTAATATGTAATATATATGTGTATGTCGAAGTACCAATTAAGGATAGATGATCTAAAAACACCTAATCGTTTTTAAAACGAATGACATGTTCAATTTTGCATTTTTAATTTATCATAAGTTAAGATCTCCGTTACAAATTACCTGAGAGTGTAAATGCATCTATAATATATATGAGGTTAAATATATGAGGGTATTCTGTGATATCGTTATTATAAGTAAGCATCTTAAGAACTGGGGTAGTTCCTTATATTTTATTTTAAGATGTTTGTTTCCACTATTGAACTTGAATTGTATATAAAACTGATTCCGTGTTGTGATGTAACATTTTCGATAATAAATACACATATTAAGAACATGCGTGTTTTGTTTCCTACCATTTATTTTGACACCATAAATCATGTTAAATATGTGTTAAGAATAAGAATAGAATAAGAATAATTTATTAGGTTGCCCAACAGATACAAATCCAATTACAGGACAACACACTATCATTAAATAACGGACATATGCAAGTGACTAATACAATAAGATATATATATAAAAAAAAACTATAAACTAAACTATAAACTAAACTACAACTATAAATACAACTAAACCAGACTAACTACGTAATTCTTAAGAGTCCAGCAAAAGAAAAAAAATAAAAATAAAAGACTAAAGTACACTAGAAATAAGTAACACTACTACTACAACTATCCATAATAGATTTAAGAGTTGAAAAATTGATATCACCATTAGGGATAGCGTTAAATATATGACACATTCGATATATAGGGGATTTAAGGAGTAAATTAGTTCTGGGTGTAGGGTAGTAGAAGGTGTCAGAGGTTCTAGCAGATAGCCTAGGAACATTAAAACTAATTTGACCAAGTAAATATTCAGAATCAGTAAAATTATTCAGTAAGTTAAAAAGAAATTTGATACCAGCTTTGTTACGTCGGAGATCGAGGGCATCGATGTTAAACGTCCTTAAAAGAAGAGCATGACTAAAACCTTGAGGAGGATAAACTGTATGTTCTCTAAAGTATAAATATTTTAAGAATCGGCGTTGAACTTGCTCAAGAAGGTAAATATAACAATTATACATGGGAGACCAGACAACAGAGGCATACACGAGTCTGGATCTAACATAAGCATAATAAAGGGTCATAACACAATCGATACGAGAAAAACGTCTGGAAGTTCTAATAATAAACCCAAGCATTTTAAGAGCGTCATTGTAAATGCCAAGTATGTGATCAGCAAATGAAAGTTTATGATCAAAAACCACCCCAAGATCTTTAGTTGTGATATTTCTCTGTAAAACATTGTTGTCATAGTAATAAGTGTGCGTGATAGGTTTAAGCTTGCGGGAAAAAGTCATAACACTACACTTGTTAACATTCATGTTAAGCTTATTATCAACGCACCATCTACATATAATATCAATCTGATTCTGAAGATAAATACAGTCATTCGGATATTGAATTGTAGTAAATATTTTAATGTCGTCGGCAAATAGAAGTTTCTGGCAGGACAAGTCATTGCAGATATCGTTGATGAAAATAAGGAATAAAAGTGGGCCCAGATTAGTGCCTTGAGAACTCCAGAACTTGGACAAAAGCAGGAAGAGTTGTAGCCCATATATCTTACATAATTCTTTCTATCTTTCAGATAAGAGGTAAACAGAGCAACGAGTTGAGTTGAAAAGCCAAAGCCGTCCATCTTATGTAAGAGGAGATTGTGGTCAATACGATCAAAGGCTTTAGTAAAGTCCATGAAAATAACATCGGTTTGTTTATTGTTATCAATGTTGTTCGACATAATTTGAGTGAATTCAACTAAATTGGAAACAGTTGAGCGTTTACTAACGAAGCCATGCTGATTGATGCTTATAAGTGGATGTATTGAAGGATAGATACCTACTAGAATAAATACATTTTTCAAAAACCTTAGCGAAATTGTTGATGATAGCGATTGGACGATAGTTAGGTATAGCTTGCTTATCACCTTTCTTATAGACTGGGACTAAACGTGTAGTTTTCCAAATATCGGGGAATGAAGCAATGCTAATGGAGAGATTAAAGATGTAGCCCAATGGCACAGCAAGAACATAACCACAATCTTTTAACAAAAAAGAAGGAAGTTGATCAGTGCCCATAGTAAAATTGTCTTTGAGGCTCCTTATGACAGATATAATATTATCCTCATTAATATACTCAATATTAATACATGAGTTGTTATTAGAGACAGTTGAAGTAGGCAAAAAGTTATCAGATATAGGCTGATATACAGATTTGAAGTAATCACAGAAACCATTAACAATAGTTTTAGCTTTGTCCAGCGAATTCACATTAACATTAGTCATGACATTAGGAATTCCTTTATCTTTGTTTATTGTATGTACAAAGTTCCACAATTTTTTCGGGTTAGTTTTGATTGAATTCTGAATAGTAGTTAAGTAATTGGTGTATAAAATTTTAGAATAATTTTTAATTTCTTTACGTAATTGTTTAAATTTGTTGTAATCATCCGGAGATCCACTGGTTTTATAACGACGTCTGTAAGCATCTTTCTTGTTAATATTTCGAACATGTTGATAAGTGTACCACGGTGGATAGGGATTCAGGCGGTTATTTTTCAGTGGAACATATCTGTTGATATAACTGTAAATAATGTTGTAGAATGCTTCACACGCATCATTAACATTAGTAAAACTATGTAATTCCGTCCAATCAGTATTAAAGAGAGCAGCGTATAAACTATTGAGATCGGCCTTTCTATAATTATAATTCTTTACCATATTATTGCCATGAAGCAAAGGCAATGGTTTGTTGAAAGTAACAACAAGTTTAAGTGCTGGGTGATCAGGATCTTCTTTAACAAAAGGGATATCTCTTTCAATAGTATGATTGGTAATATTAGTTAAAGTTAAGTCAAGCAAACGACTATTAGCATTCAATACTGTGTTAATTTGAATAAGGTTACTAAAGTTAAGAAAAGCACGTATCGATTGACTTTTTCTGTCATAACTGCCAGGGTTACAAAAACTAGGAATATTAAAGTCGCCAAGTATAAGGACGTGTTCGCTATCATGAGCATGAACTTCCTCAAACAAACTAAAAAACATATCTAAATCATCAGCAGAGACATCTGGTGGAATATATACTACAAATATATAAATTTTCTTAGAAATAAAGGATAAGTAACATCCAACGATGTCAACAATGGGTAAATTCATTTTAATTAAATGTGTTAAAAACCCATTAGATTATTTTGCTGTATACGGCACAATATTTTAAAACTGTTCTAAAATTGTAGTGTATTTAACCCGGCAACTCCACCAAAATGTAGGAAGAGAAGTAAATTTTGCGTTTTTATTTTAAACAAATTTGTGAGCATCCGTTGATTATACGAAATTAATCATATATTATCCCTTGATAAGAAATTCATGCAAAACTGCTACTACTTTAATTCCAGAACAGTTGCTCTTCAAGGAAAGATATTTAATTGGCTATTTGACAGCTTGGTTCTGATTATGACTCAGACTTATCGCGTCCGTAATATTCTATAATATTAAGTTGCCTTAATATTGCATGTAGATAAGCGAAGGTAGCATTGACAAAAATTTGCAAATGACTTATGTCAGTCAATGCAATTAAACGTGATTATAACACAAATCGAAATGGATTCATTGGCATAAAATTTTAGCAATGAGTTCACGCCTGTACGAAACTAATCCTTACGATTTACTAAAATCCAATATAGAATACACGGACCTGAAATCGAGCACAGATCAAGATGCTAGCGCAATTGAAAGAGACACATACGGTAGTGAGGTATAGTTAATTTTAATGAATTCTTAAAGATAAATAGCAGCACTCTAAGATATTTTAGAAATCTTATGATGATCTCATCTCGCACGAAGAATTCCTGGATATTATCACCTTTACTACAACCATCCCGCTATGGATGTACGCAACAGCCCTTTCTAATCTGCTGATGTATTGCATCTTAACCTATAGCGTAATCAGGAATACGATGAAACATAACAACTTCACATTAAATAATCCCTTTCTTAGATGGCATTTGATGATAGTATAAATCAAAGCCTTATCTTCATCATCGTGACAACCTTGTGCAACAGTTTGACAATTTTAGATGTTATTTTGGCGTTTATTCACTACAGATGGATGGAAATAAGGCAGAGGCGTGTGTATAAGCCTCGAAACAGAAGTAATCAATGAATTATCGATTCAACTGAAGTACCTATATCGCTTGCATTTTTCAGTCATACAAATTCTAGACGCTTTTTCATGTTTATCTGTACTGATCAGCTATATACCTTATATTAGAGAATTCAAAATATTTATAATACTTCAAACAGTTTGCGTTTTCTTTCGTCTATACAGGATTATATTTTACTTCAGTAAGTAATATGTTTAATATTGTGGCAATAACCAACGTTCTTTTTCTAATTTGCCGCTAGAATTTGTTACAACAACCGCCGGTATGAATATAAAACCCTATCTCCTTTTGAAACATGGACTTATATACGTCTTTGTTATACATAGCTTTGCCTGCATATGGAACATCGAAGGAAATTATGTAAGTGTATTTGTTGTATATGTATCTTTTATCAATTATACTAATTTCAAACTCGCACTTTATATAGAGTATGTGTAAATTGTCGAAGTGCGATGTTCTTTGTATATTTCTTAAACGAAAATCATAAAATTTTAATGTTGCATTTTGTCTCCTGTGTTCGCAAAACTCAATTGAAAAACTGATTTATTGAGAGTGCACAGAAAACTATCGTACGAAGTTTTGTATTATTGTAAAATTATCAAAGAACTAATTCATTACTATTTCGAATGACACAGAAACTCCCACAGTATAAACAGCACGAATTGTATTTGATAATAAAAATTAATACAACTATTTATGATGGTATCTTGAATATACTAGATTCACTACAAGTGCTATGTTTCCGTATTTACATACTTTCAATGAAAATGTGTCAACAAAGAATTGTTAAAAACGATGTCATGATGCGAAAACATATTATTTATAGAAAACTTATCTTTAGAATATTAAAACACTTAGTTGCTGCTTATTTTAACAACAAGGGTTAGATAAAAATACATATTAACTAACTGGTAGTTGAAACCTTTGAGACCTCATGTAAACGTAGGTTATTAGATGGGAGATTTTTAAAATTAAGATAAACAACTTAGAATTTAGCAAAGACGGTCGCCACGTGCGTGAATATCTACACGGGTCTAGTACGTTTCAGCGCCGCCGTTTCATCGCCGCCGTTTCAGCGCCGCCGATTCAGCGCCAGGACATTTCAGCGCCGGGACATTTCAGCGCCGGCCTATTCATCGCCGCATTATTTAATGGTTAAGCTATAGATAACCTGATGATTTATTCTCACTTCTTATTTTTTTTTACCATGCGTATTTCGTGGTAAGCTACATATGCAATATTTTTCGAATTTATTGCGATTGGTAACACCCCTTTTCTGTCTACATACAAAAAGGTCCGAGCATTTAAAACTAACTATACACATTCAAATAGCAAATTGAAATTCAATAATATAACAGCGTTAACTCTAAATTTGAATATAAAATGTGCGACAAAAAATACGTTTACGGCAAACTTCTATCATGTTCATTTATTCTGCGTTCATTGCTGTTAAGTTTGCATTAGTAAAGGTGAAGGATGTGATGTTAATAACACTTGGTGTTTTAAAAAATGTACAAAATCTCTTATTAGAGAGAAAATGATATTAAAAATACAGTATATATTTCCTTTGATAACACCGCATGTAATGAGCATATTAAATATCTAATTTATTAAGCAATCAGTATTACTTTAGAGACCGCAAATTTTTATTATATGAGTTGGAAAAATAAATACATACATATAATTTAAATTAAATATCTTACTCAATAAGAGAAAAGTCTGTTTTATGTGGTTTCTCCTTTAGATGTAATCTGAAAATGTTTTTTATCTTTAAAATAACAATCTATTCATTGTAGCTAGTTGCTAGACTATGTTTACAGACAGAAAAGTAGTGGCCGCGGCGCTGAAATGTCCCGGCGCTGAATCGGCCGGCGCTGATATGTCCTGGCGCTGAATCGGCGGCGCTGAAACGGCGGCGATGAAACGGCGGCGCTGAAACGTCCCATTCTGTATCTACACATCCTGTATATTTGTTGTGTGTTAGGCTCTGATAACTTTCTATCTACAGGCTCACATAGATTACGGGAGTGAGGATACAGAAAAACATACTTGGATCGACAAGGACTCCTATTTAAAGTCGAGCACAACTGAAGTGACCACTGCGAATTTGTATATTTTATCTCTACTTTACGTAATAGGAGGAGTAACATCTGTGGCGTAAGTTATACACTCACTCTATCGCGTGTCCCAAAATGGACAATCATAAAAAAGCAATCATGTTTTGAACAGAACGATCAAGCATAGTGCAAATATAAGAATTTCAAACCGTTAGTGGCATTGTATAAGCGCAGCCCGATCTATCGTGCTGCAAATGTATACAAAGCTGCCAGAAAAATGCAGATAAACCTATAAGCGGTTCTCTTCCCAATTCTGAGTTCACAATCTTAATTTATAAAAGTCTTTTCTTGAATTCTGTTCAAAAACACTATTGCAAAACAATGCTTTTTGCATATTATCATTAATGTATAGTGGGTTGTACTTTCATACATATAATGGTCGCAAAATAGTATAAGATAGTACTGTAAGTCCTGTTGCCGGACGAGGGGTATTCAGTTATCGAGTTATTTTTCTTGTGGTGGATGTAAAGCATGCAATATTTGTTCTTCTATACGACGCGATGCTTTATAGGTGCAAGATTCCCGAAATTTCTGATCCAGTGCTATTTGGTATCATTCGTTTTACATCAACATATGCACCAAAAGTAAAGATCCTATAATGTTAAGAACTTATTTGGAGAACCAGATGTTATTATGCATAACGTCAAAAATTGACATTTAGTCTTGACTCATATTTAGTGTGCTCATTAATTATTGCTATCTACAGCTTGGGTGGCGGCTCTGCTTTAAAAAACGATGAAGAAAAGTTAATCCTGATCGGGCTGATGTTAATCAGCTTCTTCTACTTATACGGAGTGTGCTTAGGAACGTTCACTTCTGTACAAGTGGAGACATACAGGCGGCAAACCCAATTTATTAACAAGTTTAAAATGATCGTCAGTAATTTGGTAAGAATGAAATACCTTAAGAACGTGCAGATCTTCATTCGCATTTCGGTACATCTTCAAGAGCGGAAACAACATATCAAAGACATTGAAGACGAAGATGTTGCGATATTATGTTCAATTCTGGCGATCACAAGACGCGATCAATCACTCGAAACTGTTCAATAATCTCCCACTGGCGATTCGTCAACAGGTTCTGCTTGATAAGTTCTGGTTTGCGGTAAATGAGGTAAAACGTTGGAATAAATTTTAGTTGAGCGATCCCAGCCACATTGTTTCAGGTACATATCTTCAAGAATTTACATCCTAGCTTCAAGAGAGCTCTGGCATGCCACATGACTGCGAGAATTTGCATACCGGGGGAGGTGATATACACTATGGAGAAATCACAAGATTGTATGACGTACCTTGCGAGAGGTACAGTGCATTTGCTTTCGATTGTCGATGGTGAGAGTCCTCTAATCACTTTAAGTGCTGGGACAACCATAGGCAAAGTGAATCTGATTTATAGCATACATAATCCTACAAAAGTAAGTAACAATTAATTGTTCAGAAAAGCACTCTGTGTAATATTTTTTATAGGTCATAGCAGCTACTTATTGCACAATTTATGTATTAGAAAGGAAAGCTCTCTGGAATGAAATATCAAAATATAAGCAGTTACATCAGGCCACGATATTACATAATAATATGACGGTAAGGCGGTCAGTAAAAGTACAAGAAAAATTTTCCATTATCCGTTGTATAATATAGCAGTAAGATTTAATCATATCCAGTTTAACAGTAAATAGTTTAATTTGCTAATTTTTAAACATTATTTACTATTTAAGAAATTTGGAAATAATGCTTTGAGTATGACTATAATCCATTTGTCATTTTGTTTGGGATTTACTTTTTTTAATTTTATCCTTTTATCTAGAGATTGCTTTCAATATATTCCAGGTGAAATTAGGTAAATAGATTATAAAAGTTTTTTTTTTGTTTTTCATATTTCGTTTTAATCAATAAATATACTTAAATTTGCGACAGTAATATGTCGTCTATTTAACCGAAGATGTAACATATACCGGATGAGATCCGTCAAGTTGGCTACTACACTTTCGATCTTATTAAATTTAACTATGCCATTGTTCTGTACTGCCCACTTTGTGCTGTCAAGAAACAAATTATGCTCTTTCCTTTTTCAAAATATTCACAATTAAAAATGGGCGATCCAACCACCGAAAAGATAAGACCAGAAAGGTCACTTGTCCTTTTTAACGGGTCTGTTAATTTACACAGAAGGTCCCACTGTAGTCGTTGTTCTGACGTTTATCTTGAAAGTCGCTGATAGTAATTATTCAATTTAATTACGCGTAAGTTTTTATTATAGTTCATACGAGATGTCAGGATAGAATAAATACACTTTAAGGTAAATATAAACTGACCTAAATGCAAAAGTTGTAGTTAGATTATTCTTTGCGGACGTGTGTGTGTGTGTAACGGCCATTTTGAGTTTAGTGCCTTATCTAATAACTACTTTTTATGATTAGTCTAAATTAAAAAAGAAAGCTGATACATCTGGTGCGTACAGATTATGTTTAAAAGATTACAAGTTATATATATAATGTGCGATTTGAAACCAATAGATTCTCTACAAACAGCTTCTTTTTGTAAAAAAAAAAAAAAACCGATCAGCTGGCGTCCGTCCTTGACTGGGAAACCCTGCGTGTTTATAGTATCATAATATATTACCTATACGCCAAAAGGACTAAATCACCAGCCTTTAGTTTCAATCACATCTAAATTTCTATAGGTTTGGTCAAAAATATAATTTATGTCCATTTCATTTTTCCAAAAGCAATTTAAAACTAAAAATAAGTTTTTCTGTCACCTTAACAAAAGTGAACAAGTCCTGATATCAGAAGGCTGACCCATTATCTTCAAGCGTACCTATCTCTCAAAATCCTGGGAAGTTCCAACTTTTAGAAAGTTTCTTGCGGATGTTGGAAAGAGTCGCTTTCGTCTTCATTACTTTTAATTTTGATGGAATGCAATAATTGAAGATAAATTGAATAAAAGAACTTAAATTTATATATTCGTTTAGAGAAAATAAGATGTATTTCTCACAAATGATTATTTTTAGTTGTTATGAGATTATGTAGCTTTTGATGATATGTAACTAATGTATGTGCGTAACTACACTCCGCCAAAAAAGTATCGCATAATTTAGTTTTGAATCATAAAAGTATCACATAATCTTTGTTTGTAGCATAAAGTTGTAAATATACTTTAATGCGCTCTAAGATATAATTTCTATGATTGTTTAAATAAAATACAGGCCAAATAAAAACAAGAACTCATACTTGAGATTTTTATTAAAACAAGAAATTATAATTTTGGAAAGAAAAATGTCATAACAGTAGCTTTTAATACTGAGTATTGCCACCTCTGGCTCTTATGACCGCTCGCATACGGTTTGGCAGAGATTCGATTAACCTCCGTATATAAGCCTGATCCAAATTCTCCCACTCGTCACGGAGAGCATTTTCTAGTCCATGCAGGTCCGCTGGGGCAACATTTTGGGTTCGTATCCGTCTGTGAAGGAGGTCCCACACGTGCTCGATAGGGTTCATGTCCGGACTTACCGCAGGCCAATCTAAAACTGGAATACCAACATCGTTAAGGTATTCCTGGACGATTATTGCAACATGCGGTCGTGCATTATCGTGCATTAACATGAATTCGTTTCCTATAATTGGCGCATATGGTACTACATGTTCTTCTAAAATGTCCGTTATATACCTGTGGGCAGTCAGTGTACCTCTGTCTACTGGTACTAACTCTGTACGACCTGTTAAACAGATGCCTCCCCAAACCATAATAGAGCCACCAGCGAAATTAGGTCTAGGTCTGATATTACACTGCGAATAGCGCTCACCGTCTCGTCTGTACACTGAGATACGCCTATCTGAGGTGTAAAGACCAAATCTTGACTCATCTGTGAAGAGTATATTGGCCCAGTCATTAATGTTCCAATTTACATGTTCTCTGGCAAACCTTAAGCGAGCCACTCGGTGGTTCCTAGTGAGACGAGGGGCTGTTACAGCTACTCTAGCTCTTAATCCACTCTGTCGTAACCTATTCCGAATAGTTTGAGTACTCACACGAGTATTTCTGACTCTAGCCAAGTCGTTCTGCAATTGTCTCGCAGTTACATGTCTTCGACGTAATGCTTGTAGTAGTAAATAGCGGTCATCTTGGCGAGTAGAACATCTTGGACGACCTGGTACAGGTCTTCTACTGTAAATGCCTGTTTCCCTATATCTGGCTACGGCTCTAGAAACACTTGACTGATTGATGTTCATCAAATTAGCAACGTATGCTTGAGATCGTCCATCTTCGATTAAAGCAACTATAGCAGCCACTTGTTCTGAAGTTAAATTGCTCATTTTAGTTTTAAAAGCGTTGGTACAGAACTCTGACTTCGCACTTTAAAATTTGTCCGTATAGGAAGACTTTCAATAAACAACTGAACAAACCTTACACATATGCATTTTTCTAAATGTGTTCTTTCTAGAAAAAAAAAAAGTAAAAACGCTAAGTTCCATTATTTTGTTAGTGTTTTTATAGTTCACATACACGAGGCAAACTTTTTGTGAACGTATAAAAATATCTTGGTTCATAAATGCCCTCTTTTAGTTTATGCGATACTTTTTTGGCGGAGTGTATTTTTTTATGACATCAACGTGGTGTAGGTGAAAGAAAAGAAAAACTTGTTGCTTTTAGCTATGTGTAGGTATATTTGGTTCGTACTCTTCTGGTGAATATATGAGAATGCTCTTAACATACAATGTTATTGTCCGTTTTATGTGAAAGTGAGCCTATTTTCTCGTCCCTTTGCGTTAGTTTAAAATGTATCTGAAGTACTTACTTAGTAGGGAACAAGAGAAAAGAGACGACCACCAGCGGCGGACATATCGAATTGGAGCAGTTTATGGCCTTCGGCAATTACGTTTGTCAGAAGTGACAATGCTCGACTTTTGACCGTGATTTACGATCACTCCCTTTTTTCAAAGATTTTAAGGCCGAAATGAACATCGCTACATTCTTCGACACTAGTAACCCATTAATTTCCTAACTGTTGCTGTGTCAATTTCTCCATTGTTCTATCTGCACCATACTTGATGGCATTCGTTTTGTGTGTCATCTGGTGACTATACTTGCAAATCGTAGGCGGTATATCATTTTACTATTTATTGAATTATTGGACGTATTAAATTAGAATATCAGCATCAAAATATTACTTTTTATTACGTCGAGTTATTGAGTCAACCTTTATTTGACTCATTTATTAGTAAATTAGCACTTATAATTTTTTTATTGCAGAAAATCATCAATCAAGCGCACATGTATCACCAAGAAAAAGAGGAATCGTAATTACGGGTAAACGTACGAACTAACTGAAATGCTATATATACTCAACATTATAGGCGGGACACTCAATACACCGTATTACAGCGGATTAAACAATTATTATACGTTGAAAACCAATACCAAGTTGCTGATTATACAGCTGTACAGCGCGCAAAAGTATACGAACGAGACAAGCTCTACAGTATATACGTTATATCAAAGGTAATTTAATTGTGGGGTCTTATTTGTTTGGAATTTTATTTTGCCTTTTTCTTTTGAAATCCAGAGTAGCGATACGTATTCTGATGGAATATTTATCAAGACCAGCTGGCCCTGGATTCTAAATAACAAATCCGCTTTTCTGGACGCTTGGGAGATTATCGTTGTTCTAACTGTTCTAGTATGCTGTATTGGATATCCCTACGAGATTGCTTTCGCTAGAGAATTTTCTGAGGATTATATCATATATAGAATAGTGGGAGATATTGTTTATTTTACTGATATTGTATTTAAAATGTTCACAGCAGTGGAATCCGAACAAGGTTAGTCAGTCCATTTTCTATTAGTTTGCTTCTGTCTTGCTTACCAATATTTATGTTCCTCCTGGATTTGTGACGTTAATTAAAATAGTTGTAAAACCATTCGAAAAGGAAAGAAGAATAAGAGATTTAATGATTTACGAATGCATGAAACTACAATTATGACCCTGCTTCTCAAGACTGCCTCACTTCGTTTTATAAACTTCCAAGGAAACTTTGCAGATGTCAAATTCACAAGTTGCTGAAACTCGATGCATTCAGATATTTTTTGTATCAACGAAAGTTTACTTTGATTAAGTGAACAATCCTTTTAAAATTCGAATGATTTGTAAATCTTAATGTAAAATTCTCAAATGGTAACACTTAAAGCTCAAAGATGTTAGAAATTCATTTATGCCACGGTACTGAAAATTATAGAGAATGTTGCACTTAAACACAACATTTTTTATAACCGTCTCAATAAGTTCTTAGGGAAATTTACACTTATTGAAATAGTAAATCAATCAAAAGTTAATAGAAAACACAATCTAGTAAATATTACTAATAGTAAGTTCTCGAATTGGGTGTCGTCAGTAAAAGGAGTGCCACACGGCTCAGTGTTGGAACCTATTTTGTTGTTAATTCATATTAACCAGTTGCCTGCACAAACTGTATACAAAACAATACTCTACGCAGATGATTCAACGGTAATGATGAGGACTATATAGTGGGCGATGGGGTGGAGTCTATATTGAAGACTTTCGCAAATGGTATATTTAACATAATAAAAACAAATATTATGAACCTCATTTACTTCAGCCAAGAATCGATCACAATTGCATGGCAGAAGAAACAATTATAGATGCAAGGTGCTGTAAATTTTTTGGAACTGCATCTTGATACGCAATTAAATTTTATTGTATAAGGAGGAAAGTCTCTTCGTTGTGTTGTGGATTACGGAGAATATCTAAATACGTTTATGAAGATGCCAACATCACAGCTTACCAGCTTACCTGCGTTTTAGCTAAAAAATAAGCAAAAAATGATTTCAACAAGAAATATGCTTACCATAGCACATCTTATGTAATAGAATGTGCAATGTTTATTAGAAGGAAAAATTAACTTCTTTACTAAACTGAGAAATACCACCATGGTCTATTGCTGGAAGCACCATACCAGCAAAAGCAATAAAACGGGAATAACACTTGAGACAGAATCGAGCTTTTGCGTCAGCTTTGCGCTCAGCGTCACTACAAATTCACTTTCATTACTATCGCACCTCAAGCTTTATCCGCGATCGTCTACTAGGAAATCAAGAGTTTAGATGTGTGTTCCCTAGGGTGCACAAGTCAAACTTTCAATACACGAGATGACCGCAGCTTAAATCGTAAGATTCCAATAATAGACCATAAACACGGCCATGGATGCATTTTTCAGTTAACGGTGTTTAGGCGTTCTTTCTATGATATTTCTTCACTGAATGTCCACTGGATCATTCCTATAACACCAAAGGAATAGAAAACAGATACTTACTTCCGATACAAGCAATAAAAGCGACCGTAAATAAAAGTGCTGTTGTACAAATCATAAAAGTTTATAATCATTTACCGAAAACCTATAATTTCTTTAGGGTTGTGGTATCCACTTGTTTGTTTGCTAGGATGAGTGGAATGGTACTCCATTCGGTTTGCTGTATATTGGTTATAGCCAAATCTACGTCTTTACTTGTTCTGTTATTCTTAATCGAGCTGAACCGTAGCCTTAGAGCATTCTGCTTACGATCTTTATCTTCCCCAATAGTCTTAGACATTAAAGGTTGTGTTTTTCCTCCTAAGTTGCGAAGAACAAGAATCAGCCCGATCTTTAAGAAGGAATAGAAAGATAAGATGTAAAACTATAGACCAATCTCAATTTTTCCTAATTTTGCGAAATGTAATATATTCGTGCATTTATCCTAATGCGAACTCTTTGGTGTTATTGTATCAACACGGATTCGTTCGCAAAGGATTGGCTGTTACTAGTATATATTCTAACCTAGTATTTACTTATTACTCAATGCATTTGCACTGAACTTGATCGCCAGGGGCAAGTTGATGTCATTTACACCGACTTAAGTTGTGCTCTTGACACTATCGGTCACGGGATATTGGTGCGTCACCTGTTTGCTTACGGTTTTAGTATATATATAACTTCTTCTTTTACTTCAATCTTACTTGAACCTCAGATTCAATTATGTTTACTGCAATGCTTATAAATCTTTTACATTTTCACCTTTATTTGGTGTCCCCCGAGACTAAAACTTGGGTCCGTTGTTATTTATTTTGTACATCATTGATTTGCTTTCATCTTGTCAACGTATTATGTGCTGCCTTATGCAGATGAAATGAAGATCTATTATTCCGTCAAATTCTGGGATGATGTTATGCGTTTACAACGAAATATGAATTCCATGAATGAATAGTGTTCCACCAAAAAATAGGAATTAAAAATCAGAAAATGTCTCTATATGTCCCGCATTAGAATGTCAAATTACTTTTCATCCTTTCACTTGATTTGTGATGAAAATATAAAATAAATAAGGTAGGTACCATCAAATATCTTGGTGTGTACTGTGACCACGCATTAACTTTTCGTTTCACGCTGAAAACCAACTTTGCACCACTGCATCCAGAGCATTGGGTTTCGTTATGCGTTCGTGCAAGTATTTCCACAACTACGCACTGTTGAGATTACTTTACATTACCTTTTTTGTCAGTAAACTCGAATACACCTCGCTAGTCTGGTCTCCTTAGTATGTCGATTTTTGACGTCCTATCATTGAAAATGGGCTGTCCTTACCTGGTCTCATCTTTATCTTTTCTTGTCCATAGACCCTCCTCGCATACTTATACCACCCTCTTTTTACCATTTTGTAGGACCCATACATTTGAAATTGTGTCAACGTGAGAAGCAGCGAATTTTCACTATGATTTTTTTTTAGTAAATTAAATCATAATTTGTTAATATATTTGGTATTGATATCTTTGGGCGTATTTAGGTATTTTATATTTCGTAGTATTATGTTATTTTTCTTGCTATTAGGTCACTTCCGCCACACCAAGTGTTGCATAAGTAAGTAATAAAAAAACCAGATGAAAAGTGCAAAGCACTTAATTAACTATTTTTTTTTTTTGCTATTAAAGGTTTGTTTGCCTCGAATCATTGTTCTTTCTTTTATTAGTGTATAAATCAATTTTATATTAAAGTGAAGAAAAATTTCATTAACCAAGTTTTCCTTTGTAAACAAACAGGCCTGTTGACTACAATAATAGAAATAAATTTGAATCGATTATCTAAAGTTACGTTCATATTGGATATGATAGCCGTCATTCCATTTCATAATCTAGCCGATTACAGTGGAGTTAGTCACCAGCAGCGATCGCTTATCATTTTATCGGTCACAAAACTACTGAAATCCTATAGGGTAAGTCAAATAATTGACATTTTACCTCCACTACCTACTCATTTTTTAGATTATAACCTACCTTCAGAGGCTGGAGTACAGTTTCAAGCTAAACATAGCTTACGTTCGACTGCTAAAGTACGTATTGTTCCTGCTCTATCCAGGATATATGTTAGGATGCCTATACTTCATGGTGTTATGTTTCACAGAGTAATCATTTCATTTCGTTGCATTTATATTGTAATGCTTGATGTCTGTGCCCACTTCCAGGCCTTGTTCTGACAATATGGCCTTAGCTAATAAGACCGAGAACGCCATTTCGTATTCAATTATGACTGCCATGTTAATAATGTCTGGTACTGGGGGTATTGTGAATTTTTACAGCATTGAAGAAGTCAGTATTATATTGTGCGTGTCCATTACTGGAACACTTACTATGGTGTATTTGGTAGCAGATTACTCAGCGACACTTACATTAGCTGAAAGAGAAATGTAAGTATTGAGAGAGAATAGTTAATAGCCACTTCAATTTTATTAACTACGGTCGCTCCCACACTCATTGATTTACCCAAATGTAGAGTATTCACGTTATTATGAAGCTAACATAACCAACGAAACGAAAGTTGCCAAATAAAATAAATGCAACGATTTTTGTTTCATTTCATGTTTTATCATCGCTGCACTTTAGAACAATATATACAGAAATGATAACAGTAATGCGAAAATTTATGACCACGAACAATATGCTGAGGCACTTACAACTTCGTACGAATCAGTACCTCATTGCTAGATGGTTGGATTGCAAAGGTATGAATTACAAGGATCTTTACATAGACGCACCCAAGCAGCTGTTCGAAGAGTTCCAGATAAAGCAATATTCCAAAATCTTATCTACCAACCCTCTCTTTCAAGTATGTAAAACTAAATATTTATTTATTATATTTTTCGTCTATCTTCATTGGAAAAGGCAATTACTAAATATTAACGTGATGATTTCGATGACTTGACTGCAGTATTCGTTCAAGCAAACCTACTCAGCAAAAACTCCTCTCCAAATACATGCATAAATATTAAACTAATACCACCTTCTTTAAATGTTTTCAGTATCTGCACGTTCAAATCATAAAAAAGTTAGCCATCTCGTGCAAATCGGTGTCCTTGCCGCCCAACGAATTCGTTTGTTATGCCGGTGAAGTATCTAGAGAAATGTATATAGTTGAGAATGGGTATTGCGAAGTGATTTCTGGATCCTCAGGGAAAGTCGAAAAGATATTGGGACCCATGTCTAGCTTTTGTGTGATTGATACGCTATTAGGTAGGTACTTCACTGTAGGGTGCTGGCAACATATATAACGCCCTTTGAGTGGTATCCCCACTAAACTGGCCTAAACTATAAACAATAATCTTAATTAATTATACTTATCTTGGTTGTCAATAGAAAATAGTGGTCGTCGGTGCGCGATCTTCTCAATTGCTTTTTTGTAGAGGTGTAGGGGAGAATCACCAACAATGGCCAGGTCCCAACAGTGACCACTTGCTAATAACTTCTTTTTATATAACAAACAAGTGTTGCCATCTACATGGTAAAATTAGAATTAAAGCTATTCAACTATGTTTCTGCTTAATATTCGGTCAATTTATAAATCTATGCCATAGTGAGTACTTCCTGTTTCTTTAGTGAAAAAAGTTGCGTTTTATGGTGAGTTTACGTTAAGTTTCTTCAATAATTGTTCAAAATATTGATGTGATATAGTAACTATGAGTTTGTAATACATGTATGTAATAGTTTTGCTCTGCAATAATTGTAAAAATATCGCTACTTGAAATTATTTTAAACAAACTGCAAAAAACCTGGTTTCCCTGCAATTTCTTTTTCCTTGCAACCGATATTATTTTTGCGGCATCATGAATCGGTCAAGGCGCAAGAGAACAAAAATTGGAAAAACAACTGAAATCGCTATGAAAATAGCACTTTACCTCGAATTTGAAGGTGGTTGGAGTGTGAAAAGAGCGACACTAAAATATAATATCGCCAGAACAACATTTAGACGGTATATTGAAAAATGTAGAGAAGCAGTACCAAACATAGCTTTTCCGACACAAGCCTAGAAGAAGCTCCAAGACTGATATCGAATTACGAAGTCAATAAAATTTTTAGTAAAGGCGAAGAAGAAACACTCACCATTTATCTGAAAAATATGGCAAATCTTCACTATGGGTTGACACCAAAGCAAATGTGGTCGTTTGCTTACGACCTAGCCGTTGCTTATGAGAAAAAAAATATCTGAATATTGGAAAACAAAACAAATGTGCAGGAAAAAATTGGTTCTTTGACTAAAGCCATAGTATTTAATAAGTCTATTGTCGCAAAATTCTTTTCAAATCTTTCAGCCCTGTATGAAAAGTAAAAATACAATCTTGTTCAATTATATAACGTCGATGAGACTGGACTGACTACGGTCCAGGGTTCAAGTAAAATAGTAGCAACAAAGGCCCAAAAACAAATTGGTCAAACTCTTCCAGGCTGCCTCTTTCACTTCAAGTGAAAGAGGTACCCTCGTGACTGTGATAGGAACTATTAATGCAATAGGAAACTCGATTCCGCCTTTACTAATATTTTCCCCGCAAAAATTTCAAGCCACCTTTGATCAAGGGTGAATCACCGGGAGTTGTAGCAGAAGCGATACCATCTGGATGGATAAACAAAGAAGTGTTTTTAAAATGGTTTGAATGGACCGTCAGTGGAATATTCAGTTCTTGTTGTGATGGAGAACCACGATAGCCACATCTCTCTGGAAATCATTAAGACGGCTAAAAGCCATAATGTGAACTACCGCACACGAGATAAGATCCGACCGTTAGACAAATGTGTTTATGGGCCCCAGAAGCTCTACTATAATAATGAATGCAACAATTGGCTATCTAAACATTCTGTACAGAGTATAACTATATACGACATAAGTGAAATATTGGGACAAGTCTATCCACATGCTTTCAGTGCAAACACATCCGCATCCAAAAATACAGCAATTTGTCCGCTATATAATTCAATTTACGATTACAGCGAATTCTTACCGGCATCCATTACAGATCAGCCTGCGCAAGATATGCCAGTATCACCCCGTGCAGGATCATCGACAAAAATTCACCCAAAAAGTCGCTATTTCACAACCAAGTGACCTGCATTTTTCAGGCTATAAAATCTAATAAAACAACAGGGAGCAGAAAGAAAAAAGCACTAGCTCACCTTTTATAGAGAAAATGCAAGACAAAACCTTACCGAAAAAGTCAGATGTAAAAAAGAAAATATTTCAAAATGAGGACGGCCCATCCAGAAAAGCTTCTCTGTCCAAACGAGCGAAACTCAAAAATAAACACGTGTCAACTTCTGATGATGATAGTGACGACGTCACCGACAATATATCTTTCGCTTCTTCAACATTAACTGAAAATTTTCTGGATGAAACAGTAAATCAACTGGAAGATATAAGGACCGATATATTATTTTGATAAAATTTTGTACAAAGAAAACTATGAAGTATTATGTAGCTTAAGTGACAAATATCCAAGAAAAATAAGTTTGTTTTCCCCCTGGTTTCGGATATTTCTGCTGTTTCAAAAAATGATATTGAGCTACTACTTTCTGACCCGAGTAACATTCGCGGAACCTTACGTATTACTAATTCTTTTTAGTTTTCCGTCGAATTAAGTAGCTATAATATTTGTTAGTTTTTCAAGTTCGTTAAAAATACTTTACCTTTTTAGTAAAACTTATAATGAGTTTAATGTTCTGCTTGGCTTGAAGTACCTTGAAAGTTTTAGTTCTTCCTGCACAGATTTTTTTAGAATGTTGTATAAAAAAATCAATAATTCTGATATATTTATTATCCCAACATGCAGTGTCCGCTGTTGGAATAGAAAGTGGCCACTGTACCATACTGCTTCCAACACTTTCTAGATACATATCTTGACAAACTGGTGTAGTAAATTTGTTAGGCGACTAGGGAAAGTATCTAAAAGTTACTAAATGAGCTAAAATAAGGTAAATAGAAGAATTACAGCGGTAATAGTAAAAAGGTGGCCACTGTTGGTGGTTCTCCTCTACCACAGGTATCGGTACTTGCACCTCCTTTTTTTAATATCTATCAATGACCTGTCAAACATATATGATGGCAGCGGTTTAGTGGTGTTTGTTGATAAGTTGTGAGTACGTCATAAAATGTTTTTTTCTTTTCGGTATGCATGTCAGTGACTACCAGCCTGCAGGTTTCAAAAATAAAATAACATTTTATTAGCCAGGGTTAGAGAAGTACTACTACAATTGAAATCAGTTTAGTGACCTATAAGCTTTAAATAATTGGCATTCATTTAGAAAGCACCCAATGCACCCTTTTTCCATAAAGTTTCTGACGCTTCTTTTTTCATTTTTAATATTTTGACATTTTAGAATTAGCAGGGATATTCAATATTCGTACAATAACCCACGTACGCCTAGTAAAATTAGGATTAACGTCAATCAACGAAGCAATGATTATAGTACCGGAAATGGCTCAACAACTTTCCACTCTCAGTATCCAAACTAGGAATTCCTTTGTAAACACTATTAATTGTCGCAAAAACATCGTTTCCTAAACTTTACATTTATAGGCCGCCCAGCGTCTATTTACCCTTTCATCTACCGTCGTAGATCACCGAGACGTGGAAGAAGAAGAACATTCCTGGTTTGTGTATCCCAGTAGCGTGGTGGATCCGATGTATATCGATTATCACAAGGGTTGGACGAAGTTCGCAGTTTTTAAGTAAGCAATGCGCCCATCACGCAAATTGTATGTCCCATAAACAGATACTTGTAGGTATTTCATGTTGAGAAGGACGATATTGCCGTACGGAAACTTTATTCTAATCTGGGAAATTGTCAGAGCAATCTTTGCTTTCGTGTCTGCGATGATCTTTCCCGTACTGGACATACACCAACATTACATAGCGCACTTCAATTATTATCTACTGATATTAGACGCTTTCGGTGTTATCGACATGTAAGGATTTATTACCAATTCCGTATATCAGAATAAAAAGTTGTGAAAACTGATTATTCGCAAAGATTTTGCTAAATTGTAACTTACATATTGTTCTAATTTAATGTAGGTCGACATAAGCCACTAATGTAAGTGCTAAATAATTGATCAAGCAATGAAATACATGCAATCAATCCCTATTAACAAACACGTGTTTCGGCGTACCAAGGCTCGTCAGTGCTACTAGGCGATTGATTGCTTTGCGCGTTCATTGCAATAAATCACCTACTATAGCACTAACTATCTGACTTTAGTGCAATAGTGTCTTTTCATCACCTCAATCTTTCATATTTACTTTTAGTATTGTAAATTAATTGAAGGTATTGGAAATAGTCACACAAAAAAAAACAAATCAACTTCTTTGTAAGAACCCTATCGATGATGATCTCATCGTAGGATAGTGCATTTTCTTTGTTCGAGCTTATGACTCACGCGCTCTCCAATATACCTGCCCGTACGGTTTACCTAACAGTGTTAGTTTTTAGTTAGTTATTCATCGATGTTCTTAGTAGTAAGATCGTGTTAATAAAACTGCGAAATAAATGATTCTTTTGAGTGTTAGAATTTTTAAAAACAAATGTTTTATTTAAAGCAAATACAAGATGTACAGTGTGTACAGTTTAACTATTACAATACGACTGAATCTACTATTATAAAAATGTTACGTTGTCTCCTTCAGCTTATCTGCGGTACGTGATGATTATTCCTTTTCTCACGGTCATCTCTATGTACGGCTCATATTACTTGCGTTATTGGAAATTGTATTTTTAATTCCACAAGCCCTAATAACCAACAGAAGGAAAAATTATTTGAGTGGAACGCTTTATTACACAGAGTTTAAACAATATACTTTTCACCGCAAATGCACCAGTAAAACTGTGTGAGTTTTATGACTGTTTTAACCTTCAAAATTCCTTTCCTTATGCAAACAAACAATACATCGAACCCATGGCTCGTCAACGCTACTAGGCGATTGATTGCTTTGTGCGTTAATTGCAATCAATCGCATAGTAGGACTGACGAGCTTTGGTAAGACAAAACACATGTCTGCTAATAGCAATTGATTGCACACATTTCATTGTTTAACTAATTATTTAGCGCAACCGCGTAATTTAGTAGCTCACGTCGATGTGCATTAAATTATACAGCGAAAAAAAATTCTTGAGTCAAACAAATTGGCACTGAATCAACCAACTTATAATTTTAAATGGCGGCAAAGATATATTTGTTTAATTGAACAAAATAATTTTGTCCATGACATTTATTTGTTTCAAACATATATTTGTTGGTATCTAATCATCTAAATAATTTCATTTAAAAATATATTTTCTTGAATTAAAAAACGGAACATGTTTGATTTAAAAATACACTCCGCCAAAAAAGTATCGCATAATTTGGTTTTGAATCATAAAAGTATCGCATAATCTTTGTTTGTAGCATAAAGTTGTAAATATACTTTAATGCGCTCTAAGATATAATTTCTATGATTGTTTAAATAAAATACAGGCCGAATAAAAACAAGAACTCATACTTGAGAT
The DNA here is from genome assembly GCA_949128085.1 of Cetonia aurata. Taxonomy (NCBI): domain Eukaryota; kingdom Metazoa; phylum Arthropoda; class Insecta; order Coleoptera; family Scarabaeidae; genus Cetonia; species Cetonia aurata. The sequence continues at coordinate 14,759,393 of OX421887.1, forward strand.
TTTTATTAAAACAAGAAATTATAATTTTGGAAAGAAAAATGTCATAACAGTAGCTTTTAATACTGAGTATTACCACCTCTGGCTCTTATGACCGCTCGCATACGGTTTGGCAGAGATTCGATTAACCTCCGTATATAAGCCTGATCCAAATTCTCCCACTCGTCACGGAGAGCATTTGCTAGTCCATGCAGGTCCGCTGGGGCAACATTTTGGGTTCGTATCCGTCTGTGAAGGAGGTCCCACACGTGCTCGATCGGGTTCATGTCCGGACTTACCGCAGGCCAATCTAAAACTGGAATACCAACATCGTTAAGGTATTCCTGGACGATTATTGCAACATGCGGTCGTGCATTATCATGCATTAACATGAATTCGTTTCCTATAATTGGCGCATATGGTACTACATGTTCTTCTAAAATGTCCGTTATATACGTGTGGGCAGTCCAGCCCAGTGTACCTCTGTCTACTGGTACTAACTCTGTACGACCTGTTAAACAGATGCCTCCCCAAACCATAATAGAGCCACCAGCGAAATTAGGTCTAGGTCTGATATTACACTGCGAATAGCGCTCACCGTCTCGTCTGTACACTGAGATACGCCTATCTGAGGTGTAAAGACTAAATCTTGACTCATCTGTGAAGAGTATATTGGCCCAGTCATTAATGTTCCAATTTACATGTTCTCTGGCAAACCTTAAGCGAGCCACTCGGTGGTTCCTAGTGAGACGAGGGCTGTTACAGCTACTCTAGCTCTTAATCCACTCTGTAACCTATTCCGAATAGTTTGAGTACTCACACGAGTATTTCTGACTCTAGCCAAGTCGTTCTGCAATTGTCTCGCAGTTACATGTCTTCGACGTAATGCTTGTAGTAGTAAATAGCGGTCATCTTGGCGAGTAGAACATCTTGGACGACCTGGTACAGGTCTTCTACTGTAAATGCCTGTTTCCCTATATCTGGCTACGGCTCTAGAAACACTTGACTGATTGATGTTCATCAAATTAGCAACGTATGCTTGAGATCGTCCATCTTCGATTAAAGCAACTATAGCAGCCACTTGTTCTGAAGTTAAATTGCTCATTTTAGTTTTAAAAGCGTTGGTACAGAACTCTGACTTCGCACTTTAAAATTTGTCCGTATAGGAAGACTTTCAATAAACAACTGAGCAAACCTTACGCATATGCATTTTTCTAAATGTGTTCTTTTAGGAAAAAAATAAAGTAAAAACGCTAAGTTCCATTATTTTGTTAGTGTTTTTATAGTTCACATACACGAGGCAAACTTTTTGTGAACGTATAAAAATATCTTGGTTCATAAATGCCCTTTTTTAGTTTATGCGATACTTTTTTGGCGGAGTGTATATATCTTTCCTTTAAAATGCATTTCTTATTTGAATCAAATATACTCATTCTTACTATTATTTTGATTTAAATATATACTTACCTTGGTGGTGGTTTAACAAAATATTTTTGTGCTTTAAGGTGCGCTTTTACTCTGATTAACACCATTCAGTACTATTTTACAGTTAAAATAGTCGCTGCTTAGTATAGACCCTTCCTTCCCTACGATAAATAATTATTACTGCAATGAATAGAATTCTATACATTTGATATAGCTTAAATATCCAAAGTAATATATTAGTAGAATCAATTATGCATATTATATGCGTTTATTGATGAACACATAATATGACAAGTGTTTTTATCAAAAAATTTGTTAACTGTTGTGAATACGAAATACTCGACAAGCAAATATATACATTATACAAGCAGGTAACTAAAATTTCATGAATTAATCTTTATTTCTTTGGTAATGTGGTGTAAGTATTGTATAACATTTTTGCGTGAATATTAAACAAAATTTCGGTTTCTTATAGGTTGTGAAATGAAACAATTTATTTGCCATAGAAAAAAAAGATTAATTAGATCCCATATTGTAAAATTATAAATTTAAGAGTAATCATCCTGATATTTGCAATTTTTGGAAATACGATGTAGAATGATTAGGAAGGCACGATAGTATAGGTACTTTTCTTCTTTGGAAATTACGTCTTACGTACGCAACCTTTTATAAACAAAGGTTTTTTAGGTTAAGTCAACACAAAACGCGTCGAAGTCGAAAAATTGCTCTTTTATCGGCGAATAACCGTTGAAAACAAGTAGTACATTATTAACTTATATTATTATTATATTGAAGAAGAAAATAACATATTTATACATTATTTTTAGCAAAAAGAGTACATTTGTATTTACCACAAATTGCATATCATATTACACGTTAAACAACTAGTCGGTGACGGGCAATTTTCTTTTTCAAGAATATGTATTTTAGGATGCTTATCTATTATTTTCACACTCACAAGTCAACCCTCACAACTCTACAAATCAACACGAACACTACTCCAGCAACGGTTAACTGTCGTAAAATTAATAGAAGAATTTCTATTCGCTAACGCTAACTAATCCCATAATGCAATCCTTGTAATATCACCACATATGGGCATGGCCGGTACTACACTATCACACATTTTTTATGTAAATATACCTATTGTTAATAAATTTATAATAAAAATAGTGAATATGGTATAGTATAGTGTAATGTACCATAGTTACATGTTCGCCTTTTAGAATAATGGAGGTATATGTATCTATATGTATTATGAAATCTTTTAAAATAAATCATTGTTAAATATCTTTGATGGTGTAATACGTTCTATTTTGCTTTCAGGGAAAATAGTGATATATTATACCTACATTCTAAAATATATTTATTTTGAAGATATCAAACAAGAATAATTGTCAATTCAAACAAATTAAAGGTGTTGCTTTAAAAAAATATTGTTTGATTCAAGAACTTTTGTTTCTCTGTGTAGAACAATCGGCAGATCAGTCAGATAATACAAATTGTGTTCCAATGTGTTTATTTTATACAAAGATTAAAGTATTTTATCCACCTTTGCGAATGAAATGATACTTAATCACTTCGAGTAAAATAAAAAACTTTAACATCATAAAAAAAATAACATTTTATATTTTTTAAACTTGAATCCTAGCTTTAAAGCTCCTTAATGCAGTATAACATACCCTTTGTTGTAGGTACATTCGTTTACATGTTTGCTTCTACAATGATATAGGAATCCTTGTCACACATCCACGCATTACGGCCAAGAATTATCTATCTAGCAGTTTCATAATAGATTTCTTAGCGATTTTTCCCATAGAGTATGCTATATACGCAGTGGAGAGACACAGCATAACCGCTTTCAATAGACTGCAAGGTTTCGTAAGATTTAATAGAGTTTTGCAAATATATCGATTACCCGATGCGTTCAGCATCTTTCGCAAAGACGCACTTAAACGCCTAGGAGTATATTTGTGAGTATGCACTGCCTATTTTCATTCTTCTAGATTTTTTTTATGGAAGATATTACAGTAGGCTTAGTGGTGTAATATACATGGAATTTCAATTGAAACGAGCCACTTCAAATAACTCTACCTGCTGTGATTTATGTAAAATTGCGAAATCTGTCAGCTGTCATATCAAGGGAAAACTTTTAATGACGGACCTGACGATCTAAAATCATTCTTGGAGGCGCAACAGCCACCATCCTTAAAATTTGAATACGAAAGATGGGTCTTGTAACCGCTCGTTCAAAAGGTATTTTAATTCTTTTTACGGCAACATGTAGCAAAAAGTCATTTTCTAATCAGTAAGCAAAAAGTGCATAACTTGCAACCTGTTGATTAGAATGGAATGGCTTCAAATGGTCTCTCTATGTGCTCTCCTGAAATTCGCAATTTTGTTGTGGTAACCAAGGTAACTCCTACTTGCTGTTGTCACATGCACTTAGCATTTTTAATGTCGTTTTTATCCACTCTTTTCGCTTCTCTTTTCAGCTTTTGACACTTATTTTGTACGGTATTAGGTTACGTAGGCATTGTTTAATGGAATAATCTTTAGTGAAGTTTACTGTCAGTTTAATCGTGAATTCACAATAAATTAATATCGTATATTCTATCCAAGAACGTGTGGAATTAGTGACTTTATATTATGAGAATGTGAGGTGTGCAAGAGCTACAGTTCGCTTATTGAACGAAAATCATGCAGGCCAAAATGTGCGACACAAGTACGTACTGGAATTAATCCAACAATTTACAGAAACAGGTTCTGTATACATAACAAAAAACAACATTTTCACCGGGTTGTCAATAATGAAGATATTAACGTCGAAGTCTTCCTCAATTGACGCGCGAAACACATACACAAAGGCCACAGATACTTAATGTATGGGTTGGTATCTTTGCGATCATCTCATAGGACCCCTATTCATTGACGGCACTTGAAATGGTCAAATGTATTTGAACATGCTGGACAATACAATCAATTCTTTAATCACAGAAAAATTGGAGCAAGATCCAGATCTCTTGGAGAATTACGCTGCCGGAGTATAACAATTTCTGGATCATCATTTTTGCGATCATTGGATTGGCTAAAGAGGGCCTGCCTGATCGCCGGATCTTACACCGCTTGATTTTTTTCTCCGGGGGCATCTTAAGTCTAATGTATATACACTGCGTTCAGCTTCCTTAGAAGAGTTACGCCAAAAAATTCTTGAAAGATGCCAACGAGTAACTCCAGAAATGTTGCGAAATGTCAGGAGACCATTTTGAAAACCTTTTGATACATGTTGCGGTAAAGATAACCTATTCAAATTTTAAGAGTGGGAGCTGCTGCGCCCTCAGGAATAATTTTAAATCGTCAGGCCCGTCATTAAAGTTGTCCCCCTAGATATGACAATCGTCGAAACCCGAATGAAAATACAGTATAACCTCCCTGAAGAGACACCTCCATTTAGTGTACGAATGCGGATAGGTTAATCTTATACACTAAGACGTAGCTGGACTTAACAGATGTTTTATGTCGATATCATGTCTTGTCACAAGCTGCAAAACTATATAAGAATTCGCCTCCCTCTACTGGACAAAGCTTTTGTGTATTTTATGAAAGATTTCATTCTTATAATAATATAATATAATCACGTGCCCCTTTTACCTTTCGGTGTAGGGATAATAACAATAAAAATAAAATTAAATTACATTCTTTTGCTACATGTGTGTTTCTTTTTTAAGTGAAATGTACAAAGTCCTTCCACTCCTTTCTATTTCCCGCTAGTTTTCTTGTGTTTACCACCGTTTGTCCTCTTCTCAGTATTGCCCCTGCTACCACTTTATTCCACGTTATCCTTGGTCTTCCTGGTCCCCTTTTGATTATGATCCTCGCCTCCATTACTTTTCTTGCTTGTCTGTCTGCCTCCATTCTCTGTACATGCCCCCACCAATTTAGTTGTTTCTCCTCTATATATTGTAAGATGGGTTCTACATCTAGTTCTTCCCTTATGTCCGTATTCCTGATTCTGTCCCTACGTGTTATTCCCATAACGCCTCTCAAATATTTCATTTCCATGCTTTGTATTTTGCTTTTGAGTCTATCTGTGAGAACCCATGTTTCACTTCCATAGGTGAGTATAGGTCTATATATTGTCCTATATACCGTCATCTTAGTTTTCTGGCTTATTTCTTTTTTATATATAAATGTTTTCTTCATTGAATGGAATAATTTGACAGTTTTATTAATTCGTTCGGTAATATCTATATCTTGGTTTCCATTCCTTTCAATTGTAACTCCCAGATATTTATATTCAGAAACTTGTTGTATCTTTTCCCCATCAATATATATTCTTATCTGCTCTTCATTCTCTGCTGTTATCATCATTACCTTCGTCTTTTTCGTGTTAATTTTCATGTTGTATTTTTTCAACACTGCATTCCATTCATTTATATTTTTCTGAAGTTTTTCTTCGCTACTAGCCATGATAACCAAATCGTCAGCAAATATGCATTCTGTAATGTCTACTGGTGCCAAGTGTCTATATCCTATATTCAACTTTGTTAATTTCGACTTACATTCTTTCAATACTCCGTCAATAAATACGTTAAATAGCAGTGGGCTTAATACACCTCCTTGTCTTAGTCCTCTTTTAGTGTTAAACATTTCTGACTTCCTATTTTTACTTATGACATAGTAAGTGTTGTCATTGTACATATTTTTGATATTTCTAATCAATTTATCATTCACCTTTCTTTGTTGTAAATATTTCCAGACTGTTCCTCTAGGGATTCTATCGAACGCCTTTTCTAGGTCTAGGAAGCCAAAACATGCTTTTGTCCGACTCAGTATAACTTTTTCTATTACCTGCTTTATTGTGAATATGTGATCGTTAACACTTCTGCCTTTTCTAAATGCGCTTTGTGATTCCTCCATTGTAGCTTCTGTATATTTTCTTAATCTGTTTTCCAAAATCCTTTCATATGTTTTTGTTACTGTACTCAATAGTGTTAGTCCTCTGTAGTTATTGCAATCACGTGTATTTCCGTTTTTGTGTATTGGTACTATTAATCCTATATTCCAATCTTTTGGTACTTTTCCACCTTCTATATAAGAACTATATAAGAATTCGCCTCCCTCTACTGGACAAAGCTTTTGTGTATTTTATGAAAGATTTCATTCTTATAATAATAATAAGACTAATTCATAACTTAAGAATAAATTTCAAAGATTTTTTATTGCTGCTGTCAAATATATACCGGGTGTTCACACTTAAGTGTGCAGTATTGATAACTTTGTTATCTTTGGAGGTACAGAATCCGTCAAATGGACAAAGTAGTACTATTTTTTATGGCGGTCACAATTGTGAAAACAGAAAAACAATTGAGCGTCGCGTTCTCTATATATTCGTCCAAAATTATTTTTTTTAATGGAACGCCCTGTATATTTTTTGCAATTTAAAAGAAAATTCCAAACTGAACAAAAAAGTCTTAGTACACTATTATAAAAAAATGTGAAATAAAGTAGTTACTGAGAAATCTTTATCTTTGCTGTGTTGGGATGAAATTGATATACCTATGGAAAATTAAACCGTCACATTCATTAAAGCGTTTAATTTAATAAACAAATAAAAATAAATACAAAAATAGTCAAGAAAATTACTCAAATTAAATGTTCAAAGACACCTCCTCCCATTTCAATACATTTTATCAATCTTCTGTGAACATTACGAGTACCTAGCTCCTAAAATTGTCCTACCGTCGATGTCGTCAATGATGTTGGAAATTCTTTCCTGAAGCTCATCCACTGTTGTATATCTATGTTTGTACACTTGATTTTTTACTGCTCCCCACAAGAGGAAATCTAACGCGCGGGCCACTGAATAGGACCATTTGTGCCAATCCATCTATTTCCAAATAATCTTTCTAATAACTCACTTGTGTCACGGTGATTATGTGCGGGCGCTCCATCTTGTTGAAAGTAAATAATCTGTCCGTCTACCAAATTTAATTCATCCAGAAAATTTTCTAAAATTTCTGTCAATAATGCCACATATCTTTCTCCTGTTAAAGAACCCCGATAGAAAGATGGTCTAACAATTCGGGATCCGATTATACCACACCAAACATTTAAACTAAATCGGTGTTGGGGATTACAAGGATAAATAGCAAATGGGTTTTCACGACTCCAGTAATGATTATTTCTTTTATTGAACATCCCGCGATTAGAAAAGTTAGATTCATCACTCCATAAAATGTGTCTAAAGAAATTGTGATTTTCTTCAAAAGCATTGATAAACCATTGAGCAAAAGTTAATCGTCTTTGATAATCGCCCAAAAGTAGAGTTTGAACAGGCTGATACTTAAAGGGAACATATTTATATTTGTTCAGAATTTTATGGATCGTGCTACGAGAAATACCTGATTCTCTGGACAAATCCCTTACAGAATTATTTGGATGTACCTGAAAATATGCCAACACATTTACTTCTATCTCTGGTGATAATATAAAATCATTTTTTTTTTCCTTTTCTTTATAAAAATTGTTTCGTTGCTTCTTCATCTTCGATACAGTTTTAAAAAATAGCGACGGTCTGGTACATCACGATCAGGAAATTGCTGAATGTAACGTTCTAGCGCTCTATCTGAATTTTTGTTAAACCAAAATGAGTCCAAATGAGTAAATGCCATTGTTATGGTTGAAAAAATTGTAAAAACAGTACTTTTTCCGCACAGTAACCTTAACAACAACAAATATAAATAATTTGACAGCTACTAAACAATGTGACGCTTTAATTTTCCATGGATATATCGATTTCATGCAAACAAAACAAAGATAAAGATTTCTCAATAACTATTTTATTTGATATTTTTTTATAATAGTGTACTAAGACTTTTTTGTTAAGTTTGGAATTTTCTTTTAAATTGCAAAAAAAATATACATTAAAAAAAATAATTTTGGACGAATATCTAGAGAACGCGACGCTCAATTGTTTTTCTGTTTTCACAATTGTTAGCGCCATTAAGAATACTACTACTTTGTCCATTTGACCGATTCTGTACCTCCAAAGATAACAAAGTTATCAATAGTGCACACTTAAGTATGGACACCCGGTATATCTACAATGCGTACTACAATTATTGAAACCTTCCGCTTCTATGAAATAAATGATGTCCCGCTTATAAGCGACACTACCTCAGGAATGACGTTACCTACGACGTTAATATATCTATAGTCTATAGCACTATTTACATATATCAAAAGTATTCTTCATTGAGGAAATATGTATGTGTCCGTTAAACGGAGATTATACTGTATGATTTCTGAAAATTGTCGTGGAAAATGTTTTACCCCTTCTAACATGTTTACATTTACAGGAGTGCTTTTAAGTATCTATTACTAACGTGTGTACTAATGAATGTTTTCGCTGCTCTGATAGTAAATATGTCCGTAACGGTAGATGATGTTGTGGCAAGGGGCTTTATAGGCTTAAAATTTATAGAGGCACAGAATGATTCTTGGATTATGATGTACGAAAGCTCATGTAAGTACTTAGAAGAAACCTTCGAATTCACAAGTTTACAGCATATTGCAAGTATCGAAAATAATATTCACATGGCGTAATATTCTTACAAGGGATTAATCCACACTATCACTGACTGCTTTGAACGAAAGTTGACACATTTATAGCAGTCATTAAGTGTTGTAAACTACTACTTTCCATTAACGTGAAAGCACACGTTCTGGAGGTCAACTCCAGCCTTGTTCCGGCAATTTTTTTTTTTTCGCAATTTACACCATTGTTATAAATAAAGTGAAATTAAGTTATATACTATCACCTCGCCTTTTATAAATCTATCACACTGCCGCAAATGACTCTTGGAATAAACGTACCTCCAGTTTCTTTAAATGCTATAAGCATAGGTGGTATAACCATTAGGGTAGTCATACAGTTGCTAGTACAGTGTAATTGTGTGTGCCAAATGTTACAGATAAGTTCAGTTTTTCAGGGATAATAATAATAATAATAGATCTTTATTGTCCAACAGAAAACCAGTTATAGGACAATGTTATAATAAGTACATGCATGCATATACAAAGTGTTACAATAGATTATATGTAAAGAAATAGAAACTAAAACAAAACAGAATTCAAATCAAGTATAAAGACTTAGACTAATATAAATAAAAAACTAATCACATTGGCTGGAAAAAAAAATGTCAAAATAATAGTGATCTGCATTGTTATACATCGTATAAAAAGGGGTAAGCAAGCAGATGGATAGTAGGCCTGTAAAATTCGACGTATATTTACCTAAAATTAATTTTATAAGAAATTCAGTACAATTTCGGTTTTCTAAAGTTGCCTTCAATTTTAAGAAGTAGTAATGATTGTGGATGGTAGATGGTACATAGCCATAGATGGTGTGCCTAGTGAATCACTATGAATTTTACGCGTTTCTGTTGCCGAGGTTATCTTTCACAAAAGGGGTGGGGGTTAGCTGTAACGAAGTCAGAGATATCACATCTGTTGTAGATTGATATACTTATTAAAAACGAAGTCGGTGATATATTACTAAACAGTCTTTTCCTCATAACCATGAGGTAAATCGCAGAAAACAAATAATCTGAGAAATTGCAAGGGTAGATTTGACCCCTGAACGTGAGCTGTAGCCCAAACATAAAGTGGCGATATACAACGCTCAATGTGTGAAAGTTCATTCAAATCCATGAGTGACAATTTGGATGGTTCCCTTTTTAGTATCCAAACGTTAAATTGGTTAAATGATGCTTCAAAAGCATGTATACAAAGTCATTAACATAATGAAACTATAACATCAATGCTATAACCAATAAACTAAGTATTGTAATTTCTTCTAAATAAGAGTTATAGCGTCGAAGAATGAACAAACTCTTAACTTATTCTTCGCAAATATTAAACCTTTTTCGGTTATTTTATTTTCATTTAGATTTATAATCAAATATCTTGTCAAAATTTATAGTTAGTCTTGATGTAACCGAACCTATCAACATGTACATCATGGCGTACTACTGGGTGACTACAACAACTTTACAGCTATCGTTCGGTAGTATCATGGCTGAAAGAGATCAAGAAGTTATATTCATCATATGCGTCATAGTGGCAGGTAAGCATCTTGTTTATTTTGCAATTTCTGAGACTGAAGATGAAATCAAATAATACCTAAGGTCATGTTCAAAATTAACGCAACACTCAAATAATTCTATATAATTTTTATAATAATATTTGATTCGTGAATTATTTTTAAACATTATTATAAAGTAGAGATAATTATCCATTGATGCATCGATTAAGTACGTTTTTATTTAATTTTAATTTAATTAAAAATTCAGATAGAGAACGACATTATTTCAAATCTTAAAGGAACTCTATAAAGAAAAATGGAGCAAAAGAAAAAGTGAATAAAAAGGCGTGACACCTCTCTTAGCTCTAATAATTTTTTATTTATATTCACCCTGGTAAGCTCACTATCTAATTTTGGATTACTTCTTGGAGAATAATATTCTACCCCGAAAAACCAACTTATTCCATCCTGGAATTACTAGGATCTAGTAAATGCCGTCTACTGGTCCTTTTAGTCCATCCCAAACGTGCTCTATTGAATTTAAGTCAGGGCTTCGTGTCAATGGACAGTCCATGACTTGAATTACCTCTTGCAGTTAATCCAAAACTTATCCAGCAATATGAGGCCTCGATTTATCCTGCATGAACAACATGAAATTGTTTTCTAAAAATGGTACGAAAGGCATTATGTGGTCTTGAATAATATTCTCGAGATAGTTTTCAGCATTCAATGACCTTTGGCGAATAGGGATTAACTCTGTGTAGATGTCAAAGCAAACAGCGCTCCGCTCCGCTTCTCCGCCATACTCTTTTGCGAACAGCTGGAGATTTTAAACTGTTTCTAGTCTTGTCCGAAAACAAAGCTTGCTTCCAATCTTCAGCTCTCCGATGACCATGATTTCGGGCGTTGTGTGCTGCCGTAAGTAAGGGTCCTACTGCAGATCTCCTACTACTCAAACTTATTTCCTTCAATCTTCACGGTTAAAGGAGACATGATTACGTTTTCAGGCTTACTGAGTTGTGTACTTATTATTCGCGTATTTGTAAAAATCGACCATCTCTTGCACTTGTGGGTCCGTTTTCTATCTTGACCACGTCTTATCGAGTGTGACCCGTTTTTCTCTGAATCTACGAACCACTTGACTTACTGTCACATGATTAACGTCCAATAAATTAGCTACCTAATGCATTGTACGTCCTTCTTCCAACAAAGTTGAAGATCTTACGTATACATTCATCATTGGCTAAGTGATGTGGTCCGTTCATGATTTTAAATTTAGGCTTTGTTAACTTAAATTGTATCTAAGCACGAAATTCACAAACTCCTAATTAAAACTTAAGAGATGCTTGAACTGTAACTGAAATGACTCATGGAAAACCTTTTAATAGTACTGGACACTAACTTTCAGCTATTTTCACCAGAAATATCGAAATTGCTTTGTGGTGACTAGATTATGGTCTCTATTATCATTGTAAAATAGAAAAAGTATAAAACATATATCAGAAACATCGAGTGGTGCGTTAATTTTTAATATGATTTTATATGTATGTATTTCTTATTTTACAAAATAGGATACCTGTGGTTCACCTACGTTACTGTCATTATTTCAAACAGTAAGGCCACCATCAACGCTCACCTAACACTCTATCAAAATCACATGAAGAGTCTAATTGTTTTCATGAAAGATGAGAAAATTTCAAAGGAATTACAAAAGTAATAATGAATGCAATAAACGATAGAATTTTATCTATATTGTTTCCTTAGGAAAGCTATTGACCATTTCGAATACATTTGGCAAAGAACGCACGGCATGGATGCCAGTAATATCTTGGAACAGTGTCACGTGGCACTGAGAAAAGATTGCGCCCTATATCTGTACGAGGAGACCTTGAAGAGGGCGTCTATTTTTGCGGATATGTTACCCCCGTTTTACAGGATGATAGGCACAATGACGAACGAAAATTATTACCTGAAAAACTACCCCATCTTACAATTGAACGATATCGTAAAATACGTTTATATAATACATAAAGGGGAGGTTTTGGTAATCGGTCCGGACGGATCGTATTTCGACACGCTCACTAGGGGATGGTACGGAATTAATATTCCAATTAATAGAGAATGTTTGAAAATTCACTTTTAGTGTGTTTGGCAACCTGGACGATATTAAATATACAAGAAGTATGGTCACGTTCTTAACTAATTCAAACGTGGATTTACTAACGATAAATACTGAGAAATTTTATTACGCCCTCAGAGACTACCCGGTGGTAAAGAATCGAATACTCAAACACTTGCTGCTTGAAAACCTTGTAAGTTAAGAAATAACGTTAATTGTGTTCTTAGTTATTGAGATGACTTTTCTTGTAGTCGTATATAAAAACTAAAGTAACGAAGGTTGAAGAAGAGCTTGCAAGTGAAAGCATAGGGTGATTTTTTTTTATTTAATGACTTTTACATATTCACAAGATATCAGATCACTTCACGCTAGACTACAGCGCGCATATACTTATACAGGCTTAGGCAAATGTATGGATCCATTCAAATAACTTTGATATGGCGACTTACATATTAATAAGACTTTCCACAATTAATTACAAATCGGAGATTCAATAAGTATATTTATATCTGAATCAGACTTCCTGTTTAGCGGAAAATGATATCAACCTTTTTATTTTAAATGAAACACCTGTGCATTTTCAAGAATTTCAGTCAACAATAAAAAGGTTTGGCACCTTTTTGTTCAGCAAGGACAGAAATGTTTACTTAAAAATGATCATGCAAATTTTATTGAGAAAAGAAAAATGAACACATAATAAAATCAATATCAGTTAATAAAGTTTACTATACTACAATACTTTACAATCACTTAAAGGAGTGGTGTGAACGTACACAATTTTAGCAGAGGAGCAGTCAGACTTTCGGGGCAATAGGGGGTGTTTTTATAATATCTTCATACTAAGTAGTGTTATTGGTCTGAACACCATGCCAAAATCCTCATGTCTGTACGCTGTTTTTGTTGACTTCTGAAAAGCATTCGATCCGATAGATCAAAGAAACAATTTAATAAGAACTATTTATTCCATTAATCGCTGTTGATGAAAATAAGTAATAAGTAATAATAGTACTTTTAACAATAGTAAAAAAATAATAAAGCAAGTAAACATAATCAAATCTTATAGTCAAAGGGGAGTGACTCGATATCTTGGGTGCTTGTTACTTCGCCACAGTCCTTTTATACAATATCTTTGTATATACTTTACGACATCTTTTTTTGTTTACAGTATGGTAAAGAAGAAAATCACACGAGTATTCTCTAGCAATTTCATACAGTATTTATTTTGCGTAATGTGCCTCGCAACCTATATACTGATTATTTACCAATTCGCGTTCAAAGACTACAGTATTTACTTGTTGGTATTAACTTATTGCTTAGATTTCGCCCATATTTTTAAAACCTACCACGAATTCCAAAAGCAAAATGAAGAGCAGGCGTTCAGGTCCAACAACTCAAATCAACAATTGAAGATACGAAGGTATTAATATTATACAGAATGTTAAAAATCTTTACAAGACTTTTTAACGACCCTTCTTCTCCATCTATTCCTTTACGAGAACCTACCACTAGTGACAACTAGAGCGGGAAGGCTCTGCTACACTGCTCTCCGCTCTCTGACATATATGTCTACAATACAAGATATAATAATTTTAATATATTTATGAAAATACAGTTTCAATTGAAACGGGCCACCCAAAAAAAGCTCTTTACCTGCTGTGATTTATATAAAATTCGTCTGACTTTGTATTATGAGAATGGGAGATCTGCAAGTTCTACATCTCACTTATTCAACGAAACTCATGCAGGCCAAATTGTGCAACACAAGTGCGTACTGGAATTAATTCAAAAATTTACGAAAACGGGCTCTGTACATAACAAAAAACACAAACAAAGAATTCTTAGGTCAGGTCGCAGTGCTTGGAAATGCGCCGTCGATACAACAGATATCTCAAGCATCAGAAATAAACCGCTCATCAGTTTGTAGAATACTTAAGAAGTTCAAATTTCTGTTTTTCGAGCAAATTATCTTTTTCATGGAATGATGAAGTAAATCGTCACAACTGCAGATATTGCAACAACACCAACCCCAATTTGACGCGGGCACAACATACACATACACGGCCACAGACATTTAATGTATGGGTTAGTATCTTTGACGATCATCTCATAGGACCCTTATTCATTGACGGGACAGTCAAATGTATTTGAACATGCTGAACGATATATTCAATCTTTGATTACAAAAAAAGATCCAGATTTGTTGGGGAATCAGACAGTATTTCAGCAAGATTTCTGAATTTCCATCACTTTCGCAATCGTTGGATTGCTCGAAGGAGGCCTATAGCATGGCTTGCCAGATTGCCGGATCTAACACCACTTGATTTTCTTTCTCTGGGGGCATCTTAAGTGTAAGGTTTACGCCACACGTTCATCTTTCTTACAAGAGTTACGCCAAAAAATTGTTGTAGAATGCCAACGAATAACTCCAGAAATGTTGCAAAATGTCAAGAGAGCATTTGAAGCAAGATTGTACGATTGTATGGAGGTTAATGGTCATCATTTTGAGTATTTAATAAACCAAACCATTTTATTCTAATCCACTGATTAACTGATTAAAAAATTACTTTTTGATATATGGTGTGGTAAAGAGAATTAGAGATCTTTTGTGGAGGCTACTGCGTCCCCAGGAATGATTTTAAATCATCAGACCCGCCATTAAAAGTTAACCCCTTTGGCAGGTTTCGGAATTTTATATAAAGCATAGCAAGAAAAGAGTTGATTGAGGTAGTTAATTTCAATTGAAATGCGCTGCAGATGCAATTTAGCAGTTAACAAAGTTACTATTGTTCTAACGCTATATCTGTTTAGCACGAAGTTTTATTTAAGTCGATGGAATACACTTACCTATATTTCCTCGTAAGGTGGTGTTAAAGTAATAATTTCTTGTCAGGGGGAACCCAGGTATATAAAGCCCGAGCTGTCATTGCCTACCACATGTATATCTTATCACAAATTAGCTGAATTATGCAAAGTTACCTTAGTAGCTTTGTTTAGTTTAGTTGAGGTTATTTGAATAATTTGTAAAAAAAAAATGCACGGCTAACTAGATATCACGAAAACTTTCCTGCATCAATATGATAATAGTGGACTTTTTAAACGTACATTGTTTTAAATACTTCACTAACTTACTTTAGTTATAGTATGTTGTTAATGTACTGCTTTAGTAGTTATCCTAATTTCCTCTATTGTTTCTTAATATATTAGGTAGTTGAATTCGTGTAAAATCGTAATTTCAACAAATCAACATTCCACACTAATGTAATTATGTTTATTTGATTATAACTTCGAAAGTAAAATAAGAATTTTAATAACTATCTTGAACTTTGTTACCAAAAGCGGATTGCACCTTTCATTTATTGTTTCCATAGTGCTTCGTAAATAGTTCAGAAATTAAAAGAGGAAAATAGCTGCAATTTATTAAATAGTCAAACTAACTATATTAAATGTTAATTCGTTAAAATCATTGAAAAAAAAAGCTCGTAAAACTGCAATTTTGTCCTCATTTGACCGACTCTCTATCTCCACTAGTTTCCGGGATACCTTTAGTAAACATCGAAAAAAAAAACCCTATACATCTAAAATAGTTTATTTTAATAAAATGTTGTGTTTACTTTCTGCACAGATCAGCTGGTGCTAATGTTATAATTAATATTATAATTTGAACAAATTCATTTTTGTGATTTTCTTAGGAAATTGACATTCAGCAACTGTTTAGATGTATTTTCACTACTACCAGTAGAAATAATATGCCTTTTCGCAAGCGAAAATAAGATGTACTTCTTTTCGTTTCTGAGGCTGAATAGAACACTTCGTTTGGTAAATATTGTTTCTTAACTTTAGTCACGACTGTCTTTACGAATTATTAATTGCAGTGGCATATTTATCGCATCTTCAGGATAAGCTACAATTTCCTCAATGTGAACGTATTACTTATTAAAGCGGTTTCTATATTAATTATCATTGCAACGATCGTACATACAGAGAGTTGTATTTGGTACATGATTGGAGAAGATACAGAAGGAAGTTGGATGTACAATAATGGTAAGCTTGTATTCGTATGAGATATACCATCCTAAGTTACATTAGTCATACGGATTTTCAAATAGTGCTCATATGACATTAAAAATAAAGAACAAAACTAAAGATGTTCGATATTAGTGTACAAGAGAAAATAAATTATCATCATATGCGGAATTGAACACGAAGAAACATGAACCTAGATGCCAAACTTTAATTTCACCATTTTAAAATAAAATGTGCTCATTATTTCCTCGAGAATCACATTTAACCCCCTAAACTTCTTTGTTAGTTACTAATTGTAAGTTAGGTTCTTTTTTATGATCATTTTCTCTTGTTATAAATGTTTGCATATGCATTTTTGCGTAATAGGTACAAAGAAAAAGATAACGTTAACTCTTATTTATTTTTTTTTTTTTTTTTTCTCTTTTAGAAAACGAATCGACTTGCGTGAACAATTATTTGTGCTCATTGTATTTTGCCGTATCGATGACGTCTTTTTGCGGATACATGAACGTACGTCCAAGAAAAACTGGCGAATTGATCTGTGTCGTCATAAATTCTTTATTGAATAAATTCATTGCGGCCGTCATTATCGGTGACATGTCTTCTATAACCAAGAGTTATGCATCTACTCTAACGAATTATGATTACAGCCGAAAGAAAATGGAGGTAAGACGTACATAAATATCAAAATCATACCCTCATGTAATTAACATTTTGAAATCACACTAAACCGTAACTATATTTAACCATGCTACCGCATGTTACTTTATTTCATTAAGTTTTTATTTGTTTAATATTGTTTACTATGCAAGTATCATCCCCGCAGACGATGCCCAATCACGCACGCTCAACTCGCAACATCGCAACCGCGTGAAGGGAACTGCGCGCTTAGCACAAGTAGAGAGAGAGTCTCTAGGTACCTCTCAGTCCGCTCTGGCTGATGTGTCGGCAAAGCTTTTCTGATACACGTCGAGTTTCTTATTCCCGGTCTGATTGTAGCGCTGGCAAAGCTTTCTGGCGAACACATGCATTTTACCGGTTTTCTCCGCTCTGGCTGTTGCGTTGGCACAGCTCTCTGACGCTCCCAGCGTTTTTACTTACATTCATTACCGCACCGCAGAGTTTAGCGCTGTCACCGATATCTAACTGTCATAGCCCGTGAAAACTGTCCGCGTACTTTTCGACCTACCCCATATACAGATTATCGTTTTGTGTTGTTAACCGAAACAAAGCCATTAGAATGTTTTATTGTTCGTCACTGTACATATATTTATGTATGCTCATGACTGTACATGCATATGTTTGGGCACTTACCTTTTTTTGCTGTATAATCCACCTTTATTCCATTATGCCTTCAGCGTAGAATACGTCAATATATATAGATAATATATATTCAATGTTTTTCACACCTGTTGTATGGAAATTAAATGTTTAATTTTTAATACACTTTCACGGTTTCGTTGCGCAATCGAGCTAGAACCCTGAACATCCCCGCACTCAGACTCATGGCTACCACTTTAGGGTTAAAACTTTATTGTAACGGCGTGAATAATATGCAGCACCGTTTTAACCGCCACTAGGTTGTAATTCACCGTTTGACAACTGGCTGTACTATCAGCGCCGCCGAACGTGCTCCGAGCGAACCTCCTCTTTCGATTTACGGGGACCAACGCATAAGTAATAAGCATTCTAAAAGTACGTAAGTAATCGAACGCCTGTAAGCAAGGTACTAAAGAATAAGCAGTAAACAGCAGTACACCGAACCAGAACCGAAAGAAACGGTCGTTACAATAGGTTTCGTAAAGAATATAATTAACTGCTCACTTAAATTTAACTGGACTATTAACATGATAAATTATAAAAACATCAAATCTATTCAATATTTTTTAATTAAAATGTTTCACGTAAAACTGTAAATGCTAAAAAGAGAGAAAATTATAATTCTGTTATCCTTGTTATTTTACATTTTTGTCTTATTTCGACTGGGTAATTGACTTATTTTGTAGCTTATTAAAGGTATATATAAAAACTTGTAGGTTTTCTAGTCCGGACAATGTTTATTCTAAAATAATAACTACTTTATTCCAGCTATTCCTGAAACACAGTTTCATATCCACGCCATTATTTAAAGGGGTGATGCAATACACCTCTCAGTTATGGGGTAAATGTCAGGGCTATCAAATTCCTGTATTCATGACACAAGCTCCAACTTATTTGAGTGGATCTATAAAGCGAGCAACATTCGGACATCATATCCGTGAGGTAAGATATTCCTCATCGCATGTAGACACAGCATCTTTCAATGGGTTTGAACCATATATTTACACTTCATTAACTTAGTTTTTATTACATGTTGGTAAGCCAAGCAAGTTCTGTATACATCGCTTAATTGCAACAATCTTATCCGGCACCTCCACCATTATTATTCACGGATAGTAACTGAAAATTACCGCTCGGTTTATTAATTAATTATTAATTACGTAATAAAAAACAAGTTGAGGTAGTACTAATTTCGTTCGCAATACGTGCGAATATTTCTAGAATTGGGTCTTCATGGAATGTCACAGCGATTTCATACGAATACTGATAAGGAAGCTGCGAGTACAAAACTATTTCACCGGAGATACGATCTGTCAACAGGGCGACGTCAACGATACCATGTACTTCATCCACAGGGGCAAAGTGGACGCGTACTACATAACAAATACGGAAGAAATACACGTCGACAGTTTGCAACAAAACGATTGTTTCGGAATGGTATAAATATAAGCTCCGAATAAATCGTATTTTAACCACACACCTGCTCAATTTTAGATACAGGGTCTCTTCCCAAACACACCGCACACTCATACATACAAAGCGATTACAGTAACGTCGATCATCTCGTTGCATTTAACTACCTGGGTGCATATGCTGCAGTTTTATCCAGGATCGAAATTTTTGATATATGACAAAATTAGCAAACTGGAGAAGTATTCGTACGTTGCATGAAGTTGTTATATAAAAATATCGTATTTTTATAAATATGTTATAATGTAGAAGTTTCTTAAATAAAGTTTTTAAAATGTATTTTAAGTTTAGGTACGAGAATACACAGTTAACATGGTCATATAATTTTCAGGCAGCGGCAGTCCGTGTATACATCACAGAGATGGCTATTACAATGATTGAAGTTATTCCTATGTTCACGTCACACATGTTTGTATGTTACGAAGTTATTCTAAAAAGTTCTATCATTGTAATCATAGTACATTTGTCAAAGTTTTGTACAATTTTTGGTCGAAGTTTAATACATTTCTAAAAGGGGTCTGGGCAACGCTGCTTCTCTTATTAATGGTCGCCCAATATACTTATTTACATATAGGTATTTTATATTATTTATATTTTTATTAGTCAGGAAAAATTAAGTAAACAAGTTCAGTCAGAATGTAGAAATTTTTAAACAAAATATGTTAGTTTTATAGTTTACAATGTAACAATTTCAATAAAATATATTTTACATTGTAAAACAAGTGACAAAATATCTCATTGGAAAATTTTTAGTCATCACGCACTGTTTGTAATATTGTAAGAAGTCTATTTCTTATTTTGTATTTGTTGCCATATGCCATATTAAAAACTATATTATTTAAGCCTTGATTCATATTGTATCGTATTGTAGAAGTATCTATATCCAAATTTTAATGGGTAGAAGGTATACCTACAACGTATTTGAATAATAAGTATTGAATCATGTTGAGCATGTTGTATAAGTTTATGTTAAGGCTCGGTGTAAGGTGCAAAAAGCAAACAAAAACGATATGTATGTAACAATATTTAATGAAAAGAAACAAGATTTAAGAAACTATAATAATAATTCGTAAGTATTTTAACCGCCATTTATCCATCATCCATACTACCTTTGTTTATATATATTTTAGTTATTCAACCGTTTGGAAGTACAACAAGATGCCTCTGAGATGGCGAAATGCGTAAATAGGATTTTACATTGGCATTGTGCGCCATCTAGGAGACATTCTGTTGTACTTCCATACGGTTGAATAACTATAAATCTATCTTATTGGGGGCGCCACTGTATAATACAGAATCTTTTTGAATTTAGGCGCGCAATATTGTAAGAGTTTAGGTATTTATTTGTGTATTAATCCTATTAGTTTATGGATGTTTTATTTAGCATTGTAAATATCTTGTTCCAAATAAAAATAAATTACAGATATGAGGAAAAGTAGGGCATTTATGCTTTTCAGGTGAGCAATTTTCATGTGCTGGTGTGGTAACACAGCATCAGTATTCTTTTTTCAGATGCCTAGTTCGTTTACGGATGTTTGTCCAGTGATGGGATTCGAATCGTTTAAGAACCGATACGCTTAATTTTTATTTTTTTCTAATTTGAAAAAAAATAATGAAAACAAAAGAAAATCGTTTACATACAAAAATTTAAAGTTTTCACACTGAATGCGCTGATTTTATCCAAAACCTGTTTCTATAAGTAAACACTTGAGAAACAAGGACGTATTTTATGTTTCTATCTTGGTCTGCTTCTCACTTTTCCGACACACAAATTAAGTTTTTTGTTTTGTTTAAATTATTTATTAACAAAAATTAATAATTTAAATTAGGTATAATTTATTAACTAAGTATATTTTCCAAACCATTTCAAATCACATGGTGATAACCATTTATGGCAACCACCCATATTGTTTTGTATTAAGTATTTCATTGTATATCTATTACAATTATTTCGCTCGTCCTCCTCTTCTTTTTGTTTCATTTTATCTAATATTTCCTGTGATACAGCCATTGCCTTGAAGGGCAGCTTATTTGCTAAATCCTCTAGAAAGCTTTTCACTTCTACATATTCACATTTACCTCCAATTTCTAATATTATCCTACCTGAAGCATACAGAAAAAATACAAAGGTAAGTTTAACAAAAAAATGCCTTGGACATTGGATGTGTATCATATATCTGCAAAATATTAACTAAAACGCTCATAGTTTTTTTAAACAACAAAAATTTCATATTTCGAAAAAGAAATCTCAAAAACATCACATTTGTAATTGTTATTTTATATATTCCAGATGTCCATGAAGTATATTTATTTTAAAATATAAAAACCACCCTTTCTAGAATGTGATAAACAAATTAAATATAATTTCTAATTTTGTTTACGCATTCTTTTTATAGTATTATCGTTCATTGTAATTTTTCAAATTAATATTTTATAAAAATATAATGGACATCTAATATGAGATATATGGCAAAATAAAATAATAAACAAAAAATACTTTTTCTGGCCTTTATATACTAAAGTATTTAAAAAAATCTATCATTCCTCCTACCCGCTTTTATAGGTGTCACATAGTGATCAATAGCTCCTTTTCCACCTCCCATTCGTTGACCCTGTCCTTTTTTAGTTACAGGTTGCCATGGTGAATCAATTCTCCATATAGCAAACATCCTACTAACATCCATTTTCCTACCTACAGTCAAACGCAACATCTCCAAATGGCCAAATCTTAATCGACCTCCAGTTAATGCCTATAACCATTATTATTAAAATATTTCAAAGAGGTTTCCTATGTGAAAATTACTGACCATTAAACCATATTGCTTATACATTAAAGTATTATGTACAAGCTCTGGACCTCTCATTAACTTTAATTTCTTCTGCATCTTCGGAGGCCGAATGCTAGGTGGTAATTGCGGAACCTTGTCCATAAATCTCAATTTCGGTCTCTCAGGCATATCAAAATCTAGAATATTGAAACTTAGGGGTAAAGTTCTTTTCAGCAGAAACCAAGTCTTGTATATTTTCTTTTCAAAAAATATGATATTTAGGTTATGTCAGCACGTAAAGTGCATTGAATTCTTAAGAAAAAATACTTTTATCAACAAATAACCATTGAAATCGACTACTAAATTATCACAGGTACATTATTTTCTAAAAATAGTTTCTTATACTCATTATATTTCTTAAAAAATATATCAAAACATCATGACACCTATAGAGAATAATGTAGCAATTATTCTGGTATTTCCTCAAATTTAGTGCTTCTTTAATTCATTTAATAGTATGGTATTGCTTACCTGGATACTTTACTGGAGGTGGAAAATATTTCAATCCACGTACTAAGGGTAAGCTTATCGAACATGCTAGAACATATGTTTTTAGTGTTGATAACAATATATAATTTGATACATACTTCGCAGAATACAGTTATTTATGTTCATTGTAGTAATTCAATTATTTTCTTTATTAATTTGATATTCTAATATATTTATTTATGCTACATTAAAAATTAACCTATAACCACTAAACAACTTAGCTGGTTATTCTATGCTACTTAGTGTACAACCAGTATAGCCAAAACTAGCAAATCCATTCCCCATACCAATGCTTTTAAAATTAATTTGGATTTTGAAATTGCGTTATTATCCTGCGTAGAATGAAATACAGCAACTGCCTGCAAATACTATTTTTTGATTCTCTATTATTGTAGCCATTTGTAAATTAAACGCATCTAAGTATAAAAATGGATAAATTACGTTGGGTTACATGTAACATGCATGTAACCCAACCTAGTGCACATGGTGCAACAATTTTAAGTAATTGAAAAAGACTAAATAAAGTAGAAACGTTTTATTTGTAATTTACTGTAGTTTTATAAACCAAGCTAAAATTCCACTAAACTATTATATACAAGCATACTATATAATAATAAAAATTAAATTGGCACCTTATTATTTATTCTAGGTATAATCAAAAGTTAGTGCTGCAACAGTAAATGCATTCATTCGGTGATTTAGATTCCGCCGGTTATTCTATGGGATTCGCTAAACACTTCATTCAAAAATCTCAGTATGTAGGGAGATATTTCTACTACTGGCAATACTGTGTTGGGTGTACACCATGAACTATCAATGTCGCCAATTGTTCAACCTTAAAACATTTTAAATAGGTGCTTTCCATTCGCACGAGAGAGCACTCCCGGAGTACTCTTGTTGTACTCCTAATTGTTCCATTGGTCGGCGTTCGGCGCTTTCGAACTGCTCGAATCCGCTTTTCCCCTTTCCCCTCAAGCACTAGCATTTTCGGCGGAGTGTCATGCTCTAAATGTCAAATGTGATGTGTTTAGGTTAGGTTAGTGATACTTTCGATATGGATTATATGGTTTTGGTAAACAGTTGTAATAAGTAACGTAAAATTATGGTGAGATTGAAAAATAATTTTTGCAGGAATTCCTTACAGGGACAATAAGTTCATCTGATACATCAGATACCTCAGATGAAGAATTTATTAAGAAACCTCCCCTTAAAATAGCAAGAATAAGAAATTTTATGGACGACACAGTAAAATCATATAGTGATAACGTTTTTCGTACGCACTTCCGGTTATCCCGTCAAGTTGCCACTTATATTATCAGTAGGTTTTTTAAATTATATATAAAGACATTTATTTTAATTTTCTTTTATTTATTTTAGATAAATTTGGAGATAGTAGAATCTGCCAAAACAATATAGGAGGACGACAACAGGTAGATGGGGAGAAGGCTGTTTTAATGACGTTATGGTATCTAGCCAATACAGAAACCTTTAGGCAAGTGTCAGACCGATTCAATGTTTCTTTGAGCACAGTCCACAGGTGCCTTGTTCGTGTTATCAATTTCTTGGTATCTGTAAAACATCTTTACATTAAATGGCCATCTTACCATGAAGCACAGAAAATTGCAAAAGATTTTATGAAAAAACAAAACATAGAAAATGTTCTAGGCGCAATAGATGGATGTCATTTTAAAATTAGCAAACCAAAAAATAATCAAAATTCATATATTAATAGGAAAGGTTATCACAGCATCATATTGCAAGGTGTAGTGAATGATAAAAAATTATTTATTGACATTAGCTGTGGAGAGCCTGGGTCACTACATGACTCCAGAGTGCTGCGAAAATCTTTGCTGTATCACAAAGCAACTGACAATACAGAAGAATTATTTTACAGAAATATGTTTCTCCTTGGAGACTCTGCTTATCCTTCTTTAAATTGGCTTGTACCTCCATTTAAGGACAATGGAAGCTTAACGATGGAGCAACAAATGTTTAACTATAAGCACTCTTCCACAAGAATTATTGTGGAACATGCTTTTGGTTTACTGAAGTCGCGATTTAGGAGACTACGGTTTTTTGATAATTTAAACATAGATTTAATTGTCAAATGTATTATGGCATCATGTGTATTACATAACATATGTATCATAAATAATGAAGAGGAATTAGATGGTGACAACGATTTGCCAGATGAATTTAATTACAACAGCGATGATAACGCTGACAATAATAACCATATTGGAAACAGGAGGGACGAAGTGTTCAAGAAACTGTTTAAAGTTTAATTATGTATTTTTTAAAATTTTTTATTAACAAAAATAAATTCTAAAAATAAATCTTTTTTTCTTAGAGTATTAAAGAAAATGCAAAGAATGTACCTATCTTAATAATTTTCTTTTAAATCTAAATATTTCTCTAATAACTTTATTTTCTTATTTTCAACTTGAATTTTTTCCTTGTGGCGTAATTCTCTTTTTTGATATTCTTCTTTTTTTAAGTTTAAATATTCATCAGTTAAATTTCTGTTCCTCTTCCTCTTTGCTGATTTACTCATTTGTTGCACTTGTTCGCCAGAATGATCTATTATAGTCTCTGTCTCACTGGTCTCACTTAAAACTATGCTTTCATTGTTTACACTAGATTCCATAGTATGTGTGCATGAAATTGCTGGTTTATCACCTAAAACTGTGTCCATTTCTTCATAGAACAAAAATCTGCCTTGACCTCTTCCAGTCTTGTTTTTATTATCCTTGTAATTTTTATAAGTACGGACTAAACTTTTCCACTTCACTTGACATTGTGTCCCATTCACTACATACTTTAGACTTAATAGATCATTAGCCACATTCTCAAATAGAAATTTTCTTTTTTTTGGGTGGTCAAATTCATCGAAATGGACTGATACGGAATGGATAAGAGCCTTGGTTTCATTATATTGCCAAATATGCTTCATTACACTTTTTGATGAATTTAAATCAAGGGCGTTGCTGTTTAATTCGGTCTGAAAATTATTCCAAAATAATTTAAAATAAAATTTTCACCTATATCCTTACATCAGATGAAAATTCCTGTGTTTCATCGCATAAATCATTTTCATAAGATTCTGTGTTATCAGTCATATCATCATTTTTATTATTCATAGTATTTGTTTCCATTAAATTTTGTTTGTGCTGCAATAGTGAAGCAGCAAAAAAGTTATCTGAAAATAAACAATTTGTACCTTATACATGACTTAGAATCTTAATATTCATTTACCTTGTAAGGCCCGATCATAATCCACTTTACTAAGTAATAAGGTATGTGTTACATTTGCTTCTGGATCATACAATTGTAACTGGTGAGTATTAATTTCACTGTCAGTCATTTTAAAGTAAAATTGGTAACTTAACCCTACAAACAGCTCAAACTACCTACATCCATGTACCCCAAATAACGGCAATAACATAACCTATTTTTCTTATGACAGAATGTGTTTACTATTTGTGTTCCAATGGCTATAGCACAGTATATACCTTATGCAGTAGTTTCACTCCGGCAAATTGGTTGTTCCAAGTTGCAACTCGCGCACGGAACGGCGCATGTAGGGACTCAGGACAACTTTGAACAGGCCCGGATTGGCCTAATATTGGGGAACGGATTAACGGCTTGTTTACAAACAAAGATACAACCTATAAAACCACCTGGATGGGACACATGCGCCACATTTTGTATTCTGTCGTTAGCATAGCTTTGTGTCTCTAGCAGAGTATTTGCAAGTGTTCCATAATTAAAATTAACCGCCGTACTAAGTTTAGTTATACATGAGTTTAATATTTTCGTAGTAGATTTTTTTCTAGCATGTGGCATATAGATACTATCTTTAATCTTAATTTAATAATAATTGTTGTAGGTTAATATTTCTGCCTTTCATATTTACAGGTGTTGTTTTGTGTATGTTTATTCATAGATTAAAGTTTACTTGATAGTTTTAGATAGATAGATAGATTTAGTGTGCATAGATAACTTATACAAATCAACATGAAGTGCTGGGTTCTCAACTGTAATAGGAGGTCTGCAGTAAGCAATGTCGTAGACGTTTTTGATTTAACTTTTTGCTTTTTATGACGCTTATTTACTGTAATTATATTCACCCCATGATAAGTATAAAAATACAAATAGACAAATCTAAAAATTGTTACAGCCGTGATAAAGCCGTCGAAGGATGAAATAATAGAAAACGTATAGACCAGCAAATAATGTAGTACATAGTTTAATGTCCAGGGGAATTCATTTCAACTGAAAGCAACCTGTATAATTTTATTTTTATTTTATAAGATAGTTATTATTGTTATTATAAGTTTGTTTTATTCGTAGAGATGTATACCTTTTCTCTTGTTCATATAGATTATGTGATTTGTTATTCTCTTTTGCCATTTGTTAAGTAGTTTCTGTGTATTACATCGTGGAACTTATATAATAAATAAACCTGCATGTGACTACTGTTACCTTATGTAGGCACCTAGGAAGAGAACAGGACATACTGTTTTTTTCAGGAGCAACAAACATATTCATCAATTTATATCTATATACATTTTAACATTAGTTCCTTTATACATAAGTAAGTTATATTCCAGTAAATTGTACACTTTTGTTTTAAATAGATCACCATTAGTGAAGTAATAAATATTTTATTTATATATGATTTGTTTCCTTTCCATAACATGCATTAACAATCAATAATAATTTAATGATCCTTGGTTACTAACTGTTTCACAGAAGTATCAAAATATTGACATTGATACCTTTTGAAATTGCAATGGTATTATATATTGTAAATCA
This sequence comes from Cetonia aurata, assembly GCA_949128085.1. Classification (NCBI taxonomy): domain Eukaryota; kingdom Metazoa; phylum Arthropoda; class Insecta; order Coleoptera; family Scarabaeidae; genus Cetonia; species Cetonia aurata. Next base: position 14,786,949 of record OX421887.1, read on the forward strand.
TATCAGTACCAATTCTTTGTACTGAAATTAAGATGCTAGTAAAATCTTTGTTAGTTCATTCTTACTTCATTTACCCAAGATTTAACAGTACTAATTTCCGTTAAAATGTAAAATTAAAAGCAAACACTAATTAGATAAGATCTTCTATAATTAAGAATTACACTTTTAAGGACATCAACTATTATGCAGATAAATCCCTTATAATAAAGGCCTTTTCAATTACATTTACTACAAACATAGTCTGCCTGAAGCACTATAACTATTTCTTGTTCATTATAAAAACACTTGTTAATTATTTAATTATTTACTTACCATATTTATTTACTTAATGATTTTATTTTGAATGTAGAATAGAAAGTAATTATTAATAAAGCGATTACCAGCATTATATGTAGGTAAATATTAATAAACACATTTACAAATCGCATATAATATTTATTAACTGATGAATACAATAATAATCTTGTATTTTCCTCAGTAAATTTGTCTAATTTGCCAATGTAAACTATTATACCACTGTGTGCATTTTAATTCAATTTAATAATTTTCTTTTTATTTTTTCCAATATTGGGTTAATCCGGTTCTGTCGGGGCCGGGCGATATGCCCTGAACCTACTATGCGCCGTTCAGTGCGCGAGGTAAAATTTAGAACATCGAGATCAAAGGTGCCGACACGAAGTGAAACTACTGCTTAGGTATATACTGTGGCTATAGATTAGAGTATTTAAAGAGTAGTACAGTAACGAGTAGAACAAGAGTACGCTAGGAGCGCAAAACATGCGAATGGAAAGCACCTAATAAAAAATATTCTAAAGAATGTTGAACGCGCCAATCATAAGCAATTTCATATAATATTTATCTCGAAAGATGACAATTCGTTAAAATTTCATTTATTGTATTTTTTTCTAAAGCATTAGAAGATTTACCCCACTTCTTCCTTTTTTCGTTTGCTATTTCAAACATTTGGAGAATTTTATGATCCTAGTTCGCACTTAACCTCACTTGTTAAGCGCCATTTATGTTTGACGTTTAGGGTATGTGAGGTCGTGTTGTGTCTTTGTAATTTATTTACGTGTTTCAAGTTTAGTTGTAAAACATGGATTTCTTAGAATATTCTGATATAACAGCGGAAATAAAAGGTTTAATGGTAAGTCAATCTTATTTGCTTTCATCAAAGTTACTTTACTCTTTCATTTTACTGCCTTTACAGACACCCGGTAAATTAAAGATGACCGATCAAACTATCATATTTAAAAACAGTAAAACCGGTAAAGTGGAACAGATACAAGCGAGCGATATGGATTTTGTTAATTTTCAAAATTTTGTTGGGTCATGGGGGTTGCGAATATTTCTGAAAAGCGGTACTTTGCATCGGTTTGCAGGATTTAAAGACTCAGAAAAAGATAAGATTGCGAAATACTTCAACAGCACATACAAAATCGATATGCTTGAAAAGGAACTGAGCTTAAAGGGATGGAATTGGGGAACTGCAAAATTTTACGGATCGGTATTAGGGTTTGACATTGAGACTAAAACTAGTTTTGAAATTCCATTAAATCACGTTTCACAATGCATAACTGGTAAAAATGAAATCACAATGGAATTTCATCAAGTAAGTCGGTTTTTATTATATTTGTGGTTTCTTTTTAACGAAATTTATTATAGAATGATGATGCACCTGTTAGTTTAATGGAAATGAGATTTTTTATACCTTCGAATGAATTGGCTGGAGATCTAGATCCAGTAGAAGCTTTCCAGAAACAAGTAATGAATAAGGCTAGTGTGATTAGTGTATCTGGTGACGCAATTGCTATATTTAGAGAAATGCAATGCCTTACCCCACGGTATGATTTTTATAAAATAAGCTTAAATTGTTTACTGATTTTTTAATTTTAGTGGCCGATATGACATTAAGATATTCCAAACGTTTTTCCAACTTCATGGTAAAACTTTCGATTACAAAATACCAATGTCTACTGTGCTGCGATTGTTCCTTTTGCCACATAAGGATAACAGACAGATGTTCTTTGTAATTAGTTTGGATCCGCCAATTAAGCAAGGGCAAACACGATACCACTTTTTGGTGTTGCTATTTGGGCAAGATGACGAGACTTCTATTGAATTGCCGTTTACAGAGTAAGTGAATTGCTATTATATAGTAGTTAGGAGATAAAGTATGGATAACCAATTACTAAAATAAACAAGAGAATCCAAATGATGTCTTTAATATTCCATGAAATATGACTTTGCAAAAAAACAAATACAAACTACTAATAGATGTACTGTCTTTAAAAAATACACCAGAGGCACTTTTATTTTATACCCTAATATAGTAGATTAATTTGCACCAAGTATGATTTTAATGAGACAACATTCTGGTACAACATTAAGTGTTCTTCATATCAATTGTAAAAAAAATTGATTCCCTATAAGCATCACTTCTTTAAATTCCACAAATATTAGATCTTTTCTAAGAATATAGTATAGATAACTTGATTTTGTACTTTTAACTGCACCAAATATAATATTCAGAAACCCGTAGATTCCAAAAAAAATGTAGTATAGGTTTTTTTTTGAATATACTAAGATTTTGTTTAATTTAAATTTACAGGTGTGATATATAAAAAAAGAAAGCAAACTAGTCAGCTTAGGATAAGGATAAGGAATAAAGGAAAACGGATTTTTCGCTTTTTTTTCGTATATCTCCGGAACCATTCGGAATATATTTAATTTCCTTAATGTATTTTATTCATCTGTAAAATACGCAGCTTTTTTCCCATTTAACCGACTCCGTAACTCTTACATTTCCCGAGATAACAATAGTGTCCCTACCAAAAAGTGGCCACCCTGTATATCCCAACATCTACGTGCATTTTCGAAGGTTCATGTTTAATTACACATCCAATAAATCTGGATATCGATTAGATGCGTCATGTATATGTTTCTAAAATGTTATTGTTCAAAATATTACTCTATAAATGCGCATTCTGAAGTTGTTGATGGTCTACGTGCTAAAAGTCACATGTAACAGTCCAATGTAAATTTACATACACTGCACGTTAAATATATCAAAACATAAATCTTTAGTTCTTCGTCCTGTGCACCAAATCTATGCTTTTCTGAGGATATAGTAGTAGAAGAATGAATGACATTTTATTAAAAATATATAATATGTAAATGAACTCAATTAGTAAATTCATCTGATAATATTTTATTATTTGACTTATATCAATAGACAAGTTTAGTTATTTTAAATGCTTATTATTATTTTTTATTTAGTAGTATTATTAATTTTCTGAATTTGTTATAAACCTTCTACGTAAAAGCGCCTTTTTTGAGAAATATAAAAAAGAGAAATTATTAAAAAAATTGGGGGTATAAGGTACTTCATTCCCATTATTATGGTCCAGGCGAGGATAGGTTACGTCATCTTTGGGATATTAAGAAAGGTTTTTAATATGTGTTATAATTTTGGAGATATTCCTAAAAATTGAAATATCGCACAAACTTTGAAAGTGGCTGTACCACTAAATTGGGCGTTTTGGCAGAAAGAAAAATTATGTAGTGTTTCTACCATGGTACTCTTTCAGTCTTGAGTTTCATGACAATTGCCGATGTTCCTTTGTTAGCAAAGTTTTGGATGTCCGTGATTGCAGAAGCAAATACATATTCCATTAATTTTAATCTTTGTTGTAATTATGAACTTACGAGGTGTGTCATTTTTTTATGTTTACTTCAGGGAAGAATTAAAAGAAAAATATGAAGGCAAACTCGAAAAAGAAATATCAGGTCCCACTTGCGAGGTACTAGGAAAAGTTATGAAAGTTATTATTAATAGAAAACTCACAGGAGCAGGCGCTTTCATTGGGTGAGATAATTTATATCGCCCTATTTGCAAATGCATTTATTCAATAAAATAATTATTATTCGTTTAGCCATTCTGGTACACCAGCTGTTGGATGTTCCTTCAAAGCAGCCGCCGGATATTTATATCCTTTGGAGAGGGGCTTCATCTACGTACACAAACCGCCACTGCATATAAGATTCGAAGAGATCGCTACGGTGAATTTCGCTCGCGGCGGCGGGAGCACCAGATCGTTCGATTTCGAGATCGAACTCAAATCGGGCACGGTTCACACGTTTAGCAGTATAGAGAAGGAAGAGTACGGAAAACTCTTCGACTTTATCACCTCCAAAAAGTTGCACGTCAAAAACAGAGGTAAAAATGATAAGACGACCTACAAGGATGACTTCGGTGATTCCGATAACGAGGCTGAACCGGACGCTTACCTTGAAAGAGTTAAAGCCGAAGCGCAAGAACGAGACGATGATAAGAGTAGCGATGAAGAGAGTACGGATGAAGATTTTAATCCGAATCAAGAAGAGAGTGATGTCGCTGAAGAATACGATAGCAACCACAGTGATACGAGCTCGTCTGAAGAAGGTTCAGGTGGCGGATCAGGTAATGATATTTACTATTAGCAATCTCTATAATTATTTTAGTCATATTGTGTATTCTTTTTCATTTCTCTTGTGTTGAATTTCAAATACCATTTTTAAGGAAGGGGTAACTAATTCTTACCAATATTACTACATGAGACCTTCCTGATGCTTAAACCCTCTCTGTTGTTCTATTTCTTGTAATTTTTCTTCCACCCTCCTTATAAATGCAGAAAATTAAAGAATAGTACCTTTATAATCTCCACAATGCCTTTATATTCTCTATTTTTTTCTATTGTCAAACACTTGAATCGATTGTTTTTGACGCAAAATTACTGAAGTTGTTTGTTACTTACCTATAATTGTCCCCAAAATTTCAATAGTGTAATTTAATATAAAATAGATACATATTTCTAACAGATGATGAAAGCAAGAAGAAAGAGAAGAAACATAAGAAGGAAAAGAAAGAAAAGAAAAAGACCAAAACTGTATCCGAAAAGCCGCGCAAGAAGCGTACGAATAAGAAAGAAAAAGACGCTAACAGACCCAAAAGGGCGCCGTCCGCTTACATGCTGTGGCTGAATGAGAATCGCGAGAAGATCAAGGGCGAACATCCGGGAATTTCGGTAACGGAAATCGCGAAAAAGGGCGGAGAAATGTGGAAGGAGCTTAAAGACAAGACCGAATGGGACAAGAAAGCCGCCAAGGCCAAAGAAGAGTATCAAAAAGCCATTAAAGAATATAAAGAATCAGGCGGTGGAGCGGACACTACTGAAAAGAAGAGTGCTCCGAAGAAGAAAGCGGCTCCAGTTACGGTGTCCCCGCCAAAAGGTGGCGCTTTTAAGAGTAAAGAATACATCGAGAGTAATGATGATAGCAGTTCGGATGACGGCGATGATAAAAAGAAAGGTAGTAAACGAAAAGGATCAGATCACGATAGCGCGGAAGAGAAAGGCAAGAAGTCTAAAACCAAAGGTAAACCTGAATCAGAAGAGGAAGCTGAAGCTGAAAGTACACCAGCGTCCAGTGGAGGATCTGATACCGAGTAGCTTAAGCATTATTACATTTAGTTTTAGTGTAGGTTCGATAATTTACTGTTGTTTCTTTGCATATTTCTTAATTTCCAAATAAATGTTTTAAGTTTTTTATGAAAATGGTTTTTTTTTTATTGAATTTAAAACCCGACTAGATTGATAAAGTTACAAATATGGTTGCAGGCACCATATTTTACGCAAACTAAAAATAGGGAAGAAAAGTACTGGAAAGATAACGTCAGTGGTAGATATTCAAATACATAAAAGTCTAAATAATAATGCGATAATATTTGTAATTAATATCAAATATCCTTAAAATAACCAGTGAATAAAATAGAAAAAAAAAAATAAAAAAATTAGTATACAAATAGCAAAATTAAAAGTAAATACTAAAACAAAAACGTCAATTCTTGACTCTTTTTGAGTTATTAATTCAGTTAAACAACAATTAAAAACGCGTCTCGAGCAAAATATTTTATGTCAGAAATTTAAAGGAATTGAATATTTACTGATAAATAATATAAAATTAAAACGCTTCTAAAATAAAACTAAGATCGGAAATACTTGATTCTAAATTGAGTTAAATAAAATTCAAAATTATTTATAATTTGTAAATAAATATTAAAAAAAATCCTTATTTTTATATAAAATGAATTCGAATTCTCAAATATCTATGAAAACTAGAACCTGAAAAAAAAGAACGTAAATAAAATTCCTATATCAAATCTAGAGACGGTTCCTACATTCCTACTTCCAATAAACAATAACCTACAGTTCCCGCAATATATCTTGGCGAGCGGTGGGAGTGAGGTCGCGCAGGGAGTAGAAGGGGTACCTTACGTATACAATTACTAGGCGGAATTTGTAAACACGTTCACGACGCATCCCCACCGCTCGCCAAGATATATTGCGGGAACTGTACGTGGTTGTAAGAATCATGGCGTACATTCGATAATATCTCAGGAGTAATTGAAAGTAAGGTGTTAGTAATTTTAACACGTAATTCATCTTAAGTTTTGGGCGCGTTGTTCTTCGAATCTGTAAATTTGGGACTTAACATAGCCCCACAAAAAAAAATCATTCGGTGCCAAATCTGGAGATCTGACACGAAATTGTACCTTGCAGTGAAATAATGTGCTCTCCAAAGATATTACTTATAACAAGACAGCCGTCCTGCTGAAACCACACATTTTCCATCACTATGTTCGGTATTCTGCGGACAGTAGGAATTATACTATTTTGTAATAAATCCAGATAATTTTGTGCGTTTAACGTTCCTGCAATGAAAACGCACCAACGAGTTTGTTCCCCACCATACCCGCCTATACATTTAATGTTTGTGGGTACTGCGTATGACCGGTATACACAAGATGTCTATTTACTCTTGACCAATAACGCGTAACTGAGGGATTATGAGACCCATGCAAATAAAAAGTCGATTCATCGGTGAATTGAATATTACTTAGGAAATTTTCATTTTCCGCGCATTTCTCAACTATGCTGAAACAGAACTGCATGCGATTGTACTTGTCTTGTTCGAAAATTTCATTTGTCTTTTCTATGTGATACGAACGGTATTTGTTCTTTTTTAAGATCCTACGAGTAGTTTCTCGCGATATACCTACCTAATTGTTTCCCTATCTGCGAAACAGATTGGACATAATTCTTTTCAACACTAGCGCATATCATTATATCGCGTTCTTGATTAGTATTATTTGGGACTTTTTAATGAAGCGGCGGTGAGGCACACCCAAAGTCTACGAAATTCGACTTTATGCGGTCTATAGTATTATAACAAGGTACAGGACGATTGTTGAAAGTGTTTTGAAACAGACCTATAATAGATAACAACCTTGGTAATGCCATTTTATTATTTGTACTTTTTCATCTTTTGTATACTCCATCACAGCTATCTGCCTCTCAACGATTGATATGGAACTGATGATTTTCCGTCTAACCAAGTTTAACGCTGGTATACGACATGTATACGACTGTCATAATTTCAATTTCTAACATTTAGTGGGGCGTGGCGAGGCACACTGTTACCCATCCCCACTATCGTTCCCCTATAAATTCGTTATCGTAGTTCCATGTGTTATGCTGTATACAGAAACGCAACCACGTAGGCACGATTGCACTGCCATCTACCTTTTAGTAGTTAGCACAAACATTATATGCATATGCGTGATTGATTGCGTTGTTATGAATATAGATTTACGCATTTTCCCCACAGCCACTCGGTATATTAAGCTGGATGAAAAACGTAAACAAATTTTTAATAAAAGTTTTGGCAAAATTACTAGCTTGAAAAAAAAAATTACAGAATTAAGTAAACTAAGCTTGACAGCACTACATTGAGTATCGTTCAATATTTATCTTTGTTTTAAGGCAGATTCTAACCACTAAAAATTTTACGGAGTTAAATTAAACGGAGTTGTAGTTTTTCTAAAAGCAGTTAAATTATCACTAAAAATTTGTCAAAAGACTATTAAAGAGAAATATTTTACACTTTTTGGAAATGTTTTCAACAACACCTACGTAGTTAGAAAATTTCAACTCCAAAATGCAGAAATATAATATTTTTCGACGGGGTTACACTTTGTTTAACTTCAATCGGAAAACTTTTGGTGTTGATCAACGATTTAGCGAAGCCATGGAGTTAAGGTGGCACCAAAATGTCAATTAGTAAACCATTATTGAGACTTTATTCTCGTGAGGTTGTTAGAACAATTATTCCGAAAAGGATAACTTAATTTCTTAAGTTAGTAGATACTACACACAAAAAATTTTTAGTAAATTTACCAGGATTCCTCCGAAAAATTCCAGTACCATTTGGGGGAAAATCACCAAAAGCTGAGTAATTTTCCGTTTCTTAGTAAAATTACCTATACTTTAGGAAATTTCCCACATATCGACCAGTATTTTTCATTTGTAGGTAAAATTCCTACGTAAAAACGTAATATTACTAACATTTTTATGTTTTCCCAGGGATTCTTACTAAATTACTTGGTGATTTTACCACAGTTAGGAAATTTACTTAGGAAACCAAATCCATACTTAACAATGCGCGCATGTTCAATTTTATGGGTTGTAGATGGGTTGTAGGTAGATACATAGGACGCACGGAAGTAGCAGGTGCCAGTGGTCGTTCTTTTTGTTTTATCTATAGGCGTATTTAGGTAAGTGACAAATTTAAAATAAATCTAGTACTTAAATAATACATTCTTACTACTGTGGGTGACCTGGGTGCATTTTCATAATTTATAAACGTTGAAACATATAATATGTTTGTGCATATACAAATACACAATACACCTAATTGTGTTCCAAAAAAACACTTTAATATGCCTGGACAGGATATATAAAATATATTTGTAGTTTGTGTATTACCGTAATATTAAAGTAAATGGTTTTAGATATTGTTTATTGCAGTCATATTGGTACGCTGAAGTAGAGGTTATGAATGTATTATTCAACTTGTCTATTTATACTTAGAATATTATCTTACACCTATCTATGCATTTGTTTTTATGGTTAAGAAAGCCTTTAGGTATAGCACTAAACAAGCACATAACAATTATACGCTTATTGTTAGTATAACATTAATGATTTCTTCTACCTATTTACAGTTAGCCTTTTTCATACTTTATTTTTTATATTCTCTTCAAATAGGTAATTTTAAAACCTATATTTTACACACATTACACATTGCACACTAAGATACTAATTGATATCTATAAGCATTCATTTTTCATCAATGCTTACGATCTTGTAAATATATCAATAATAAAAGAAGATCAGTTGTTTGTTGCAGTTCCTCCAACGCTACCTCATGAAGACGCATCCTGATGCCGACACCAAAAGCAGCCTTTTTTCACACTCGAAAAAGAAAGTTATAAGTTTAATGAAACAGTTGAGTACCAACTAAATGTATTATGTTATTAATATTATTATTATAAGCATTGTTTTCTATATTTGTTAAATTACCTGTAATATATATTTATAATAATAAAATACCTACACGTACACTCTAACGAAGATTTAGTAAAATTCCTGTACCGTTTCGGGGCAATTATATTACCCCGAAACCGTACAGGTATTTTACTTGTGCAAGTAAAATTACTTTGATGTGAAAATTCACCAAGGAAATTTACTACCAGTATATGAAAAATACTAAGTAAAATGAAATTTACTGGGTAAAATTCATACACTAGTAGTAAATTTCCTTGGTGGATTTTCACATCAAAGTAATTTTACTTGCACAAGAAAATACCTGTACGGTTTCGGGTTATATAATTGCCCCGAAACCGTACAGGAATTTTACCAAATCTTCGTTAGAGTGTACTGTATCTTAACTCTGCAAAGTGTACTGACAACACTACCTTGGGCTTAAAACAACTCCAAAACAGAATAATTGTAACACCTGCTGCTAACTCCGCATAGCAGCAAATTTACGTAGTAAAAATAGAATTTTACTGCGAAATATGAGTGCTGCTCTCTTTTAATAACTTGTGCATTTGGACGTGAGGAACTACCGACGATAGTTCCACCACGTCCAGATTTAACACCCTGTTTCTGTGGGTGTATGAATCAAAGAAAAATGAAAATAGGAATTTTTTAATTTTATTGGACCTCTAGAAAAATTAGAATACATTCTGTTGTTTTTTGCATATGAATCCTGGTGTTATATTTAAAAAGAAAGAATAGTTAACTAATTACGGACGCATAAAGACTACTAGGAAAATAGGAAGGTAAGTAAATACCTCTGCTTATTATAAATTACGACGGATATGGTTTGACGGTTTATCAAATTTAAGATATGATTCGGAAACCGCAATCTAATTCATCACTGGAAAGTAAATATAAAACACCTTAATTTTATAGACTGATTACTTTAGCGGATGACCATAGGAGAAGGGATAATAACCACAATATTTTATCTCTAAGCAGTTTTTTATTTCCTGATATGTTGGTCATATCCGGAAATTAAAATCCCTAATAAATAAATAAAGTAGCATTATTTTAATGATTTTGGAAAGTAGTAGATTAATGGGGGCTATTTTCTTGCAAAGATCGCCTTCATATCCTAAAATAAAAAACATACATTAGATAATTGAAAGAAAGCAAGAATATCCTCTATATTAAATATGTGAGTTGGACGAATTGTGAAAACTTTAATTAACTATTGATTTCATTATGCAAGGCAGAGATATATGATAAAGTTTACTTCAATTTTCCTGTGTTTTTAGTTAAAAAAAAAAACAATTAAAATATTACAAGATTTATATGTGTATGTGCAATGTGCATGCCATCTGACAATATTAAAAATTGTCCGCCTCCGCAAAAATTTAGCGAATATATGCAGGGCTCTACTGATTGTAAGTAAATGCAATTGCAGTGGCACCTTTTTGTTTTGTTATCACAGCAAATGCATTTCCGAAATAATGTCCCTAATACAGAATAGATTTGTCTTGGGATAGAGAAATCTAGGATTTCAACAGCAATGTTTTCGGTTGACGCATCAAGTCACCCCAAAACAAATTAATTATGATTGATGGAAAGACGTTTGATGTTATCAGTAATACTTCAAACTAATGTTATCGAATATGCGGAGCAACACCCAAACAAATAAACAACATAGCAGAAGTTTACAAACGAAAGTGCAATACTTCAATATATAACTACGGACTATCATTATTATACATGCATACATTCGTAGTTTTGAATGTTTGTTGCACATCGCTTACATGCTACCTGTAAAAGACTGGGGAATCTCTGATTCTAAGGCCAAAGCAAAAAAAAAAAAAAGAAATGAGTTTGTTAATCGATATTCCGAAACATGGCTACGGAACCACTAATGATGGCAATATCAGCGTTAGGTTTTTTTCAAGATCCCGATAATCCGTTTCGCATTACTGGAATCGACAAAAATTTAATAAGCAGATTGGGATCTGTATTAGAATGTATTTCGTGTGGGTATCCTATAAATCTTGAGTATTTTGACATGTATGCTAAGTAAACAGCAGAGCTGTACATAATTTTATATATGTTTAGCTGTCTAATGTACATAAACTTTTATACATAGTACAGCTATTATGAATTCCTGTTCTTTTCCTATTGGAATATACTCAGAAGAAGCTCTAGAATCGAAAAATAAGGATCGATTAATGTATTCTTGGAAAAATTCGTGACAGAATAACATGAAGGATGCATGTCTTCAACTGCTTATTGTTTTCATCAGATCCGCTAAATACATCGATATCGAAAGAAAGCTATCATTATTCTAATAACGAACGATGCGGTAGCTATCTATAAGCTGATGGAGTCAATTGTTTATGATAATAATAATTAGTTCTTGTTTATACTATTCAGAAAGATAATTAAAAAGCAGCAATTTGTAAAAGTTTTTCGGTAATAAGAAATTTACTCCTTCTTTGTGTTTACTTATAAATTCCTTTTTCTAATAAATAAATTGGATTATTATACAGTGTGAAACAATCTAGGAGGCAGCCGTACACTGACGAATGTAACGAGCTGCTAAGAAAATACGTTGATCCGTACAGAGCACCTCTTTTCTTTCTATTCATGAACACTGCCGATCATACACAGTGACCATACATAGATCTCCCACACTGTATAATTTGTAGGCTTATTTTAACCAGAGGAAAACATTACATCAGATATTTAACCATTCCAAAGAAAAATTTTTTGTGATGAGACCTTTTATGGGTTAGATCGAGCAAAATGACCACTGTGTGACAGTGACACATTCCATCAATAGCTTAGATATTTTGCTCAAATTTTGTGATTAGCCTTACCATGACATTGCGAGAAGGTGATTCCTACCGATTAGAAACACTACCTTTTTCTTTTAGCGTGCCTTTAATGAATCTCCTATGGTGCCAAATTCGTAAATCGTACACTTTTTCTGAAAAATGTCAAAGGGCCAAGGCTTGCTATTCAACAAATCAAAAATGCCACGAAATTTGAAATAGAGCTTCTTAATGGAAAACTTATTGCATGATGATGATGATTTTATTTTGAATACCATTCGCGTTGAAACATAACACAATATCTAATAATAGTTTACTTCTAAAATATAGGTACGAAAATATAAATTTGTATAAAATATGTGTAAAATGTAGTATAGTTGTAATATAAGATTGAAAATTCGAGGTTAATATATTAAAGAGAAAATAACACAAACCAGAAACACACGAGTGTGCTCAGGGCTCTCCACGTGGTTATAAGATAATGCAATTCAATATTAATTAAGACTCTTTAAAAAATTCGTCTATTAATGAATAAAAACAGTGTACGCTTAATAAAAATTTCTGCAAACTGCAGTTTGATTTTGAAGCGGACGATGGAATTTTCCGTTAAAGTTATAAACTTTTATGCCATTAATTGGGTGTGATTTATCAAATCTACTTCACTTTGCTAGGGCACAGCGAACGAAATGTGGGTTTCTTGTATTGTATCTATTTATAGGATTGTGAATTTATAAAGAAAGAACTGTTATTATTGTGCACATTCCACGGAAGTGGCTAGTTAGAAGTTTTCGGGCGTAACAAAACT